>JAZHRO010000019.1:2507500-5015000 GCA_037157565.1 Thalassia testudinum | reverse complement strand
CCTAGGATGGGAAAACTAGTGGAATGTATAATACTGCAGTCTTGGAAAATGGAAAGAGATATAAAGCTGCCTGTAATTTGAATTAACAGCTGCCTGTTGTGAATAGATAACGTGGTTGAGAACATGGATTGTAAGAATGTGAAACTGGAAAGTGAAACCTGGATGTTTGAGTAAAACGGATGGAACCCTACGGGGAAGTAGGAGTAGAACTCCTGGAAAGCGAATGGAATAGTATTGGGGAAATGAGTTGGCCCTTGAGTACGGAGTACCAAGGAGAGCGACTGTCCCCCTGTTTAGTGCAGAGCGGAGCTAGCCGCCCCAGGGACCTGGGGTTAGGACTGGCCACTCTGTACCGACTTGTTGGCCCTCGCATACGTAGTACCGAGGAGATCTACCAGTGTAGGGAGGTACTAGCTACCCCACGGGCCCCGGGGTTCTGCTAGCCTCCCACACCGACTTGTTAGGCCCGCTGGGGCAAACCAGGGTATTCAGGCGAGGGTGGGCGGACTGTGGAGGGGCAAGGCCCCGGTTTGGTTACTGTGGAGGGGTTGGACCCCTGTTACTGAGAGGGCTCTGCCCTGGACTGGTTCCGTGCTGTGCTTTGGGCGCACCCGTTAACGGAAACGACTGACCGCGTGCCAGTACGGGTTAGCTACCTGTGCGTTTATCGCGCGTGCCGTAGTCACCGTTACGTCTGTCAGTGACCTTGGGGTGGTTGACTGAGGGTAGGATCACCACGGGGGACTCTCCCGGCCAGGAGAGCACCACGTGCTACTTCTACTTTTTGGAAAAGACTGCAATCAATATCGTTCCCACGAGGAACATTCGAGATCAAGTAAAAGATCTGAGAAATAAATGAAATAGTGAGACAATTGAAAGATGTAAATAAAGAAAGTAATAGAATATAACAGCTACTGTACACTCTACTGTTGTCTTTAGTTTTAGTTGCCACTCTACTCAGTGTTTTGCTGACGTGTTACACTCGTTACCTTTTTCAGGACCAGGTGTTGAGCAGCCAGGGTCAGCGGCCGCAGAGGACGCTGGGCCGAGTAGGGTCCAGTAGAGTTACTACTGTCCTTTGTACCTCTTTGTTTCCGTTATAGTGAGTAGTTCTTGTTTCCGCTGTACTTTTCTTTACCTGCAGTTCATGTTATATGATAAATGCTGTTCTACTGTTGTGGTGGTATATACTGTAGTAGTTTCTTTCCTTACTGCTGTACTTTCTTACTGTTAGTTATACTCATGCTGAATGGGGTTTATTTTACTGCTCTTTTGGTTACTTCCTCGTTGGACGACTAGGTCTTGGGATTAGTCGAGTCGGTCCGGTTCGCGTGTCTCGTAGGGACTCGGGAACCGGGTCGTTACATATATATGTATATATATATATATGTCTATATAGATATATATGTATATATATATATGTATATATATATATATGTATATCTATATATATATATATGTATATATATATATATATCTATACATCTATATATATATATACATATATATATATATATGTGTGTGTGTGTGTGTGTGTGTGTGTTTGTGTGTATATATGCATATATATATCTATGTATATGTATATATATGTATATATATCTATATATATTGTTACGAACGTGGCATGAGACGAACTTTTAAGACGTCTGGGAAGTGACCCAGACGTCTGTCCAGACGTCTGTGACTCTTCCCTGACATCTGGTAATAAATTTTTTCGGCGTACCAGGTTGCGTCTACGCGCGTATGCGCGCAGACTGCACCCGCCGCCTTCATCTTCTTTTCCTCTCTCTACCTGCAGACACGCCATCTCCCTCTTTTCTCTCTCCCCTTGCTGCCTATATAAGCTCTCGCCCTCTCCCTCACCCTCATCTCCTCCGCCCTTCTCTTCTCCTTCTCCCTGCCAGTGCTAGAGCGCGAGCGAGTGGGGGAGAGGCGGGCGTGGGGTGTCACGGAGGGGCTACTGCAGCTCGGGCTGCAGGCGAACAGGGCGCGACCTGGCCGTGCGTCGCGGGCAGAGAGCAGATCGGGCTCTGGTTCTGGAAAATTTTCCAGAATCAGACGTCTGGACTTACGTTCGGACGACGCTGAAGGCATCTGCGAGACGGTCTAGACGTTTGACATGTAAGATATTTTCTTACCTTCTCTTTTTTTGCGTGTACGGCCTTGCAACCGTCCGCCGCGGTTTTTCTGCATTTTGTCGTACTGAGAGCAGGAGTGTGGGTGCGCAGGTTCTGCTTGGGAGGGCGCGAGGGCTCGCCATCCCACGTGAATCAGACATCTGGCCGCAGTACCAGACGACGGAGAGGTCCTTTAGACGTCCGGGGTGACAATCGGACGTCTGGAAACTGACTTCAGTCGATCCAGCGAGCTTCTGGACGTCTGAAGGACTACGCAGAAGAAGGTATGGCATGATCGACGTTTTAAGACGTCTGGAAGAAGTTCCAGACGTCTGATTTTGGACAGACTCGTCGTTTTTGGCCTGTTTAGGGTTCGTTCGGAGTCCGTTTTCCGCATTTCGAGTTGCGTTCTTTCCAGAATAAATTCCTCTACCCGTTTACTGTAATTGTATACCATTCTAAGAAACTCCTTGTGATTGATTCTTGTGTTAGGACCCCGTTCCGTTGCAGTCTTGGGGGTTGCGGAGGTGCGCGGGATTGTTGACCACACCCCCAGTACTCCCGATTTCGCTAGTAGAGTGGCTTTTAATTTATTTAACAAAATTTTTACAATTGTGGAACAATTAATAGAGTCTAGGGCATTGCATGAAACTTAGGACTGGAAAACTTGATTGAATGATAGATCCTAGGGTATTGCATGAAACATAGGACTGGAAAACTAGATTGAATGATAGATCCTAGGGTATTGCATGAAACCTAGGACTGGAAAACTAGATTGAATGATAGATCCTAGGGTACGGCATGAATCCTAGGACTGGAAAACCAGTGAAATATATAAATATTGCAATCTTGGAAAGTAGAGAAGAAATAATAGCTGCCTGTAAATTGATTAACAGCTACCTGTTATGAATGAATAAATATGATTGAGAACATGGGTTGTATGAACGTAAAACTGGAATGGTGAAACCTAAATGGCCAAACGAAAAGAACATGAACCCTACGGGGAATTAGGAGTAAAACTCCTGGAAAGAGAATAGAATGGAACTGAGAAAGTGGAATAAGGAAGTGTGCTGTCCCTTGGGTACATGGTACCAAAGAGAGCACACCTTACCTCTTAGTGTAGAGGGGAGCTTGCTACCTTCGAGTTGAGACCGGAGTGGGTTTGGCCACTGTACACCGACTTGCTGGCCCTCGCGTACGCAGTACCGAGGAGAGCTACTAGTGTAGGGAGAGCACTAGCTACCTCACGGGCCCCGGGGTTCTGCTAGCCTCCTACATCGACTTGTTAGGCCCACTAGGCAAACCAGGGTAGTCAGGCGAGGGTGCGCGGATTGTGGAGGGGTTGGACCCCTGTTACTGAGAGGGCTCTGCCCTATACTGGTTCCGTGCTGTGTTTTGAGCGCACCCATTAACGGAAACGACTGACCGCGTGCCAGTGCGGGGTAGCTACCGGTGCGTTTATCACGCGTGCTGTAGTCACCGTTACGTCTGACAGCGACCTTGGGGTGGTTGACTAAGGGTAGGACCACAACGGGGGACTCTCCCGGTCAGGAGAGCACCACTTGTCACTTCTACTTTTCGAAAAAGACTGCAATCAAGATCGTTCCCACGAGGAACATTCGAGATCAAGAGAAGGATCTGGGAAATAAATCAATAGTGAAATGATAGAAAGACGTAAATAAAGAAAGAAAGAATATAACAGCTACTGTCCACTCTACTGCTTCTTCTAGCTTTTAGTTGCCACTCTACTCAATGTTTTGCTGACGTGTCACTCTTGTTACCCTTTCAGGACCAGGTGTTGAGCATCTAGAGTCAGCGGCTACAGAGGGCGCTGGGCCTAGTAGGGTCCAGTAGAGTTACCTGTAGTACTTTTTGTACTTTTCTTCCACTGCAATGAGTAGTTTTCTTTGTTACTCCCTGTACTTTCTTTATTGAAACTTTATGTTATGTACATAAAACTTACAACTAAGAAAGTACAAGGAGTAACAGAAACTACTCACTACAGTGGAAAGAAAAGTACAGAAAGTACTACAGGTAACACTACTGGGCTCTACTAGGCCCAGCGCCCTCTGCAGCTGTTGACTCTAGCTGCTTAATACCTGGTCCTGAAAAGGTAACAAGTGTAACACATCAGCGAAACGCTGAGTAGAGTGGCAGCTAAAAACTAAAGAAGCAGTAGAGTGTACAGTAGCTGTTATATTTTCTTTCTTCCTTTATTTACATCTTTCTATTATTTCACAATTTATCTATTTCTCAGATCCTTCACTTGATCTCGAATGTTCCTCGTGGGAACAATCTTGATTGCAGTCTTTTTCGAAAAGTAGAAGTAACACGTGGTGCTCTCCTGGCTGCGAGAGTCCCCCGTGGTGGTCTTACCCTCAGTCAACCACCCTAAGGTCGCTGACAGACATAACGGTGACTACGGCACGCACGATAAGCGCAAGGGTAGCTACCCCGCACTGGCACGTGGTCAGTCGTTTCCGTTAACGGGTGCGCTCAAAACACAGCACGGAACCAGTATAGGGCAGAGCTGTAACGAACGCGTGCCCCAGACGTCTTTTAAGACGTCTGGGAGGTGGCCCAGACGTCTGGGATCGTTTCCAGATGTCTGGAAATCCGTTATCTTCCACACGCGTGGGTCGTCTGCGCGCCTCAGCGCACAGACCTGCATATTCGTTTATTCCCTGCGGCTGCAGACGCCCTGTCGCGTCCTCTCTCCTCGCACGGCCTTAAATGGCCACTCCTCCCCTCACTTCCGTAACCACCGTCTCCTCCCTCTTCTCCTTTAGCCAGTGAGCGTGAGCGTGAGGGCGGCAGCGGCGGCCGCAGTGAGCGTGGAGGAGGTGCTGCGTGCGAGAGCGGAGCTCTGCCGTGAGGGTGAGCTCGCCGAGGCTGCTAGGGCCGGCTGACGGAGGGCGCAGGGGGCGCAGAGCGACGCGGAGGGGGGACTGCTGCGGTCTGAGCAGCAGGCACGCGAGGTGCGACACGGGCGGCATCGCGAGCTGAGGCCGAGTGGCGCCCTGATTGTGGAAAAATTTCCAGAATCAGACGTCTGGGTTGATAGCCAGACGGCGAGGGCGACGTCTGGAAGACCATCCAGACGTCTGAAAGGTGAGTTTTCCGTCTCCTTCTTCCTTCCTGTCGACTGACCGTACTGAGGGAGGGAGATGGGTGTGCGCAGGCTCGGTGATTCGCCATCCATCACGAATCAGACGTCTGGCAGTAGTACCAGACGGCGGAAGCGACCTCCAGACGTCCGAGGTGACCATCGGACGTCTGGGAGCTAGGCCAGACGTCCTCGCAGACTTCTGGACGTCTGGGAAACCACGCTGAACAAGGTAATTCTCTGATCCACTTTTTAAGACGTCTGGAAGAAGTTCCAGACGTCTGATTTTACACAGTGTCGTCGTTTTCGACCCGTTTAGGGCTCGTTCGGGTTCCGTTTTCCGCGATTCGAGTTGCGTTCTTTTATGAATTAATTCCTCTACCCATCTACAGTAGTTATACACTGTTTTGAGACTTTCCTTGTGTTTGATCCTTGTGATAGGACCTCATTCAGTTGCAGTCTTGGGAGTCGCGGAGGCACGCGGGATTCCCGATCACGCCCCCATTACTCCCGTTGTACCTGGTAGAGTGGCTTTAAGTTATTAATAAAATTTGTTAAATTATGAAACCATAAATAGAACCTAGGACATTGCATGAACCCTAGGAATGAGAAATAGATGGAATGATAGCTCCTAGGTGTTGCATGAATCCTAGGACTGGAAAACTAGATTGTATGATAGATCCTAGGATATGGCATGAATCCTAGGATGGGAAAACTAGTGGAATGTATAATACCGCAGTCTTGGAAAATGGAAAGAGATATAAAGCTGCCTGTAATTTGAATTAACAGCTGCCTGTTGTGAATAGATAACGTGGTCGAGAACATGCATTGTAAGAATGTGAAACTGGAAAGTGAAACCTGGATGTTTGAGTAAAAAGGATGGAACCCTACGGGAAGTAGGAGTAGAACTCCTGGAAAGTGAATGGAATAGTTTTGGGGAAGTGAGCTGGCCCTTGAGTATGGAGTACCAAGGAGAGCGACTGTCCCCCTATTTAGTGCAGAGCGGAGCCAACCGCCCCAGGGACCCGGGGTTAGGACTAGCCACTCTATACCGACTTGCTGGCCCTCGCGTACGTAGTACCGAGGAGAGCTACTAGTGTAGGGAGGTACTAGCTACCCCACGGGCCCCGGGGTTCTGCTAGCCTCCCACACCGACTTGTTAGGCCCGCTGGGGCAAACCAGGGTAGTCAGGCGAGGGTGCGCGGACTGTGGAGGGGCAAGGCCCCGGTTTGGTTACTGTGGAGGGGTTGGACCCCTGTTACTGAGAGGGCTCTGCCCTGGACTGGTTCTGTGCTGTGCTTTGGGCGCACCCGTTAACGGAAACGACTAACCGCGTGCCAGTACGGGTTAGCTACCTGTGCGTTTATCGCGCGTGCCGTAGTCACTGTTACGTCTGTCAGTGACCTTGGGGTGGTTGACTGAGGGTAGGATCACCACGGGGGACTCTCCCGGCCAGGAGAGCACCACGTGCTACTTCTACTTTTTGGAAAAGAATGCAATCAAGATCGTTCCCATGAGGAACATTCGAGATCAAGAAAAAGATCTGGGGAATAAATGAAATAGTGAGACAATTGAAAGATGTGAATAAAGAATGTAATCGAACATAACAGCTACTGTACACTCTACTGTTGTCTTTAGTTTAGTTGCCACTCTACTCAGCGTTTTGCTGACGTGTTACACTCGTTACCTTTTTCAGGACCAGGTGTTGAGCAGCCAGGGTCAGCAGCTGCAGAGGACGCTGGGCCGAGTAGGGTCCAGTAGAGTTACCACTGTCTCTTGTACCTTTTCTTGTTACGTTGTAGTGAGTAGTTCTTGTTTCTGCTGTACTTTCTTTACCTGCAATTCAAATTATATTATGAATGTTGTTCTACTGTTGTGGTGGTACATACTGTGGTAGTTTCTTTCCTTACTGCTGTACTTTCTTACTGTTAGTTATATTCATGCTGAATGTGGTTTATTTTACTGCTCTTTTGGTTACTTCCTGGTTGGACGACTAGGTCTTGGGATTAGTTGAGTCGGTCCGGTTCTCGTGTCTCGTAAGGACTCGAGAACCGGGTCGTTACAAGAGCCCTCCCAGTAACAGGGGTCCAACCCCTCCACAGTCCGCGCACCCTCGCTTAACTACCCTGGTTTGCCCAGTGGGCCTAACAAGTCGGTGTAGGAGGCTAGTAGAACCCCAGGGCCCATGGGGTAGCTAGTGCTCTCCCTACACTAGTAGCTCTCCTCGGTACTACGTACACGAGGGCCAGCAAGTCGGTGTACAGTGGCCAAACCCATCTCGGTCTCAACCTGAGGGCAGCAAGCTCCCCTCTACACTAAGAGGTAATGTGTGCTCTCTATGGTACCACGTACCCAAGAGACAACACACTTCCACGTTTCACTTTCTCAGTTCCATTCTATTCTCTTTCCAGGAGTTCTACTCCTAATTCCCCGTAGGGTTCGTATTCTTTTTGTTTGGCCATTGTAGGTTTCACTGTTCCAGTCTTACGTTCATACAACCCATATTCTTAATCATATTCATTCATTCATAACAGGTAGCTATTAATTTACAGGCAGCTATTAATTCCTTTTCACTTTTCCAAGACTGCAATATATATATATTCCACTAGTTTTCCAGTCCTAGGATTCATGCCGTACCCTAGGATCTATCATTCAATATAGTTTCTCAGTCCTAGGGTTCATGCAATACCCTAGACTATTAATTGTTCTACAATTGTAACAAATTATGCTAAATAAATTAAAAGCCACTCTACCAGCTACAACGGGAGTACTAGGGGCGTGGTTGGAAATCCCACGCGCCTCCGCAACCCCCAAGACTGCAATGGAAAGGGGTCCTAAGACAAGGATCAAACACAAGGAGTTTCTCAGAATGGTATATAATTACTTTAAACAGGTAGAGGATTTTATTCTGGAAAGAACGCAACTCGAAACGCGAAAAACGGACTCTAAACGGGCCCTAAACGGGTCGAAAACGATGAAACTACCCAAAATCAGATTTCTGGAACCTCTTCCAGACGTCTTAAAATGTGGGTCAGAGTGTACCTTCGCTCTGTGTAGTCCTTCTGACGTCCAGAAGCCTGCGGGGGCGTCTGGCTTAGTTCCCAGACGTCCGATGGTCACCCCGGACGTTTGTAAGTCCTTCCCGTCGTTTGGCACTGCGGCCAAACATCCGATTCACGTGGGATGGTGAGTCCTCGCGCCCTCCCGAGCAGAACCTGCATGCACCCACCTTGCTCTCAGCACGACGGTTCGCAGATGAAGGCGTGGCAGACGGCCGCATGGCTGTACACGCGAAAAAGGAAGATAGAAATATCTTACCGGCTAGACGTCTGGACAGTCCTCCAGACGTCTTCACCGTCGTCTGGTCGTAAGCCCAGTCGTCTGATTCTGAAAAATTTTCCAGAATCAGAGCCCGACTTGCTCTCCGCCTGCGACGCACGGCTGCGCCGCGCCCCGTCCGCCTGCTGCCCGAGCTGCAGCAGCCCCTCCGTGACACTCCACGCCCGCTGCTCCCCCGCCGGCCGGCTCTAGCTACCCCGGCAAGCTCGAGCCCTCATGGTCGAGCGTTTTCCTCCTCTCGCAACACCCCCTCCCGCACACTCGCCGCGGCCGCTGCTGCCGCCGCTCACTCGCTCGCTCGCGCTCTCGCACCGGCATGGAGAAGGAGAAGAGGGAAGCGGAGGAGATGAGGGTGAGGGAGAGGGCGATGGGCCTTATAAGGCCGCGCTGGGAGAGAGAGAAAAGAGCTGCGCCCTGCAGGAGGAGAGAGGGAAAAAGAGGGAAAAGAGCGGCGAGTGCAGTCTGCGCGCGCAGGCGTGCAGACGCAACCCCGTACGCCGCAAAAATTTATTACCAGACGTTTGGAAAGGGTTCCAAACGTCTGGGACACTTCCCAGGCGTCTTAAAATCCCGTCTGATGCCTCATTCTTAACAATATAATAAACTCAAAGGAAGTTTCATCCCCGAAACTTGCGCTAACTAGGGTGCGGGAAAGAACAACGTATATAAACATAACAAACTCAAAGAGGACCGAAGCCGTTTCGAAAAGACGTACCCGCGAAAAGCTCCGGGTACTGCACCCGCATCGCCGTCTTTGTCAGTCTACCCACAATTACCCAGACTGCATCGTGTCCTCGCTGGGTAACAGGTAAGCCCACCACCAAGTCCATGGTGATGCTCTCCCACTTCCACTCTAGCACTGGAAGCGGCTGTCGCGGCCCTGCAGGCCTCTGATGCTCGACTTTCACCTGTTGGCACACTAAACACTGCTGTACGAATTCACCCACATTTCGCTTCATCCCCCCCACCAAAACTTGCATCTCAGGTCATGGTACATCTTCGTGTTTCCGGGATGGACGGTGAACATCGACTTGGAAGTGGGAGACCAGCACAGTTGGCAGAGAGGTATATCCGCGACGTGGTACGTCTACACGAAGTTCCGCGGGAGACCGTATCCGACCGGGATACCCTCTTTACGTCCCAGTTTTGGGCTGAGTTTCAGCAGGCCATGGGGATGCGGTTGAGATTCAGTACAGCTTACCACCCCCAGACGGACAGACAGTCTGAGCGCACGATACAGACACTTGACGACCTTTTGCGTGCCTGTGTACTGGACTGGAGGGTCTCTTGGGAGGAGCACTTGCCCCTGGCGGAGTTTGCATACAACAACAATTATCACTCGAGCATTGGCATGGCTCCCTACGAGGCTCTATACGGACGGAGGTGTACGACACCCTTGAGTTGGGTTGAGGTGGGGACCAAGTGGGAGGTTGAACCAAGGTTGATCCGGTAGAGTCAGGAGGTAGTCGAGCAGATCCACAGGCTACTCCACACTTTCAGGAGCAGGCAGAAGAGCTACGCGGATCGGAAACGCAAAGAGGTGTAATTTGAGGATGGGGACCACGTCTTCCTTCGTGTTTCGCCCATGAAGGGCCTGCAACGGTTTGGGGTGAGAGGGAAGATCGCGCCAAGGTTTGTGGGGCCTTTTGAGGTCCTGGGCAGGTTGGACCCGTTGCTTACAGGCTTGCCCTCCCTCCCCAGCTTTCTGGTGTGCACGACGTGTTCCACGTGTCCAACCTCAGGAAGTACATCGCTGATCCCAGTCACGTCCTGAGTCACGAGAGTGTCGAGGTGGGCGACGACCTGACCTACCCCGAGCGGCCAGTGCAGATTCTTGATAGAGCCGTCCGCAGTCTGAGACGGAAGCAAGTACCCCTGGTGAAGGTCTTGTGGAGGAGCCAGCGGTACGAGGAGGCCACATGGGAGCCTGAGGTGGTAATGCGGGAGCGGTACCCGGAGCTTTTCGCAGGTACGTCCTTTCGGACCGACTTCGGTCCTCTTTGAGTTTGTTATCTATATATTTTGTTCCTTTCGACACCCTAGTTAGTACAAGTTTCGGGGACGAAACTTCCTTTGAGTTTGTTATGTTGTTAAGACCTGAGGCACCAAGACCGCTTTAAGATGTCTGGGAGTTGTCCTAGACATCTTATCAGACGTCTGGACGCCTTCCCAGACATCTTGAAATTAATTTTGCGTGCGTACATGAGCGAATCTGTGCGCAGGCGCGCGCAGACTGATTTCCCAGCCACCCTCTTCTCTTTCCTTCTTCCCCCGCCGACTTGCAGAGCCCCCCTCGTGCCTACATATACCCCTCCTCTCCCTCATGCCACCCCACTCCCTTCCACCCATCTTCTCCTTCTCCCTTGTAACGACCCGGTTCCTGAGTCCCTACGAGACACGAGAACCGGACCGACTCGACTAATCCCAAGACCTAGTCGTCCAACGAGGAAGTAACCAAAAGAGCAGTAAAATAAACCCCATTCAGCACGAATATAACTAACAGTAAGAAAGTACAGCAGTAAGGAAAGAAACTACTACAGTATATACCACCACAACAGTAGAACAACATTTATCATATAACATGAACTGCAGGTAAAGAAAAGTACAGCGGAAACAAGAACTACTCACTATAACGGAAACAAAGAGGTACAGAAGACAGTAGTAACTCTACTGGACCCTACTCGGCCCAGTGTCCTCTGTAGCCGCTGACCCTGGCTGCTCAACACCTGGTCCTGAAAAAGGTAACGAGTGTAACACGTCAGCAAAAAGCCGAGTAGAGTGGCAACTAAAACTAAAGACAACAGTAGAGTGTACAGTAGCTGTTATGTTCTATTACTTTCTTTATTTACATCTTTCAATTGTCTCACTATTTCATTTATTTCTCAGATCTTTTACTTGATCTCGAATGTTCCTCGTGGGAACGATCTTGATTGCAGTCGTTTATAAAAAGTAGAAGTAGCACGTGGTGCTCTCCTGGCCAGGAGAGTCCCCCGTGGTGATCCTACCCTCAGTCAACCACCCCAAGGTCACTGACAGACGTAACGGTGACTACGGCACGCGCGATAAACGCATAGGTAGCTAACCCGTACTGGCACGCGGTCAGTCGTTTCCATTAACGGGTGCGCCCAAAGCACAGCACGGAACCAGTCCAGGGCAGAGCCCTCTCAGTAATAGGGGTCCAACCCCTCCACAGTAACCAAACCGGGGCCTTGCCCCTCCACAGTCCACGCACCCTCGCCTGACTACCCTGGTTTGCCCCAGCGGGCCTAACAAGTCGGTGTGGGAGGCTAGCAGAACCCCGGGGCCCGTGGGGTAGCTAGTACCTCCCTACACTAGTAGCTCTCCTCGGTACTACGTACGCGAGGGCCAGCAAGTCGGTACAGAGTGGCCAGTCCTAACCCCGGGTCCCTGGGGCGGTTGGCTCCGCTCTGCACTAAACAGGGGGATAGTCACTCTCCTTGGTACTCCATACTCAAGGGCCAGCTCACTTCCCCAAAACTATTCCATTCACTTTCCAGGAGTTCTACTCCTACTTCCCCGTAGGGTTCCATCCTTTTTACTCAAACATCCAGGTTTCACTTTCCAGTTTCACATTCTTACAATCCATGTTCTCGACCACGTTATCTATTCACAACAGGCAGCTGTTAATTCAAATTACAGGCAGCTTTATATCTCTTTCCATTTTCCAAGACTGCGGTATTATACATTCCACTAGTTCTCCCATCCTAGGATTCATGCCATATCCTAGGATCTATCATACAATCTAGTTTTTCAGTCTTAGGATTCATGCAACACCTAGGAGCTATCATTCCATCTATTTCTCATTCCTAGGGTTCATGTAATGTCCTAGGTTCTATTTATGGTTTCGTAATTTAACAGATTTTATTAATAACTTAAAGCCACTCTACCAGGTGCAACGGGAGTAATGGGGGCATGATCGGGAATCCCGCGTGCCTCCACGACTCCCAAGACTGCAACTGAACGAGGTCCTATCACAAGGATCAAACACAAGGAAAGTCTCAAAACAGTGTATAGCTACTGTAGATGGGTAGAGGAATTAATTCTGAAAAGAACGCAACTCGAATCGCGGAAAACGGAACCCGAACGAGCCCTAAACGGGTCAAAAACGACGACACTGTGTAAAATCAGACGTCTGGAACTTCTTCCAGATGTCTTAAAAAGTGGATCAGAGAATTACCTGCTCAGCGTGGTTTCCCAGACGTCCAGAAGTCTGAGGGGATGTCTGGCCTATCTCCCAGATGTCCGATGGTCACACCGGACGTCTGGAGGTCTCTCCCGCCGTCTGGTACAACAGCCAAACGTCAGATTCGCGTTGGATGGCGAATCACCGAGCCTGCGCACAGCCAACTCCCTCCCTCAGTACGGTCAGTCGACAGGAAGGAGGAAGAAAGCGGACTACTCACCTTTCAGACGTCTGTATGATCTTCCAGACGTCTCCCTCGTCGTCTATCTATCAACCCAAACGTCGGATTCCGGAAATTTTCCAGAACAGGGCACCACTCGGCCTCCGCTCGCGACGCCGCCTGCGTCGCACCTCGCGCGTCTGCTGCTCAGACCGCAGCAGGTCCCTCTCCGCGTCGTTCTGCGCCTCCTACGCCCTCCGCCGGCCGGCCAAGCCGCTCCGGCGAGCTCGCCCTCACGGTAGAGCTCCACCCTCGCACGCCGCACCTCCTCCGCGCTCACTGTGGCCGCCGCTGCCGCCCTCGCGCTCGCTCGCTCTCGCGCACAGGAAGGAGAAGAGGAATTGGACGGTGGAGACGACAGGAGGGGAGGCGTGGCCTTTTAAGGCCGCGCGAGGAGGAGGGAGAGAGAGCGCGGCAGGTCTACAACCGTAGAGAGAGAGGGAAAAAGAGAGAGAGAGAGAGGAATCGCGGGTCTGCGCGCACAGGCGCGTAGACGAATCTCTCGTGCGAAAAATAACTGTTTTACAGACGTCTGGAAACGATCCCAGACGTCTGGTCAGACGTCTGGATGTGATCCCAGACGTCTGGTCCGACGTCTGGGCCACCTCCCAGACGTCTTAAAAGATGTCTGGGGCATGCGTTCGTAACATCCCTGCTAGAGAGAGAGTGAGCGAGAGAGAGTGGCAGAGCGGCTGCTGCGAGCTTGTGGGGAGAGAAGCTGCTGCGAGAGGAAGTAGAAGCTCGATCGTGAAGGTGCGAGCTTGCCGGGGCTGCTAGGGCCGGCAGACGGGAGGACGGCTAGCGTGGGGTAGCGTGGAGGAGCTGCTGCAACTTAGGCAGTAGGCGGACGAGGCACGGCACGGCCGTGCGTCGCAGGCGGAGAGCGAACTGGGTCCTGATTCTGGGAAAATTTCCCAGAATCAGACGTCTGGATTTGTGTCCATACGACGCCTAAGACATCTGGAGGACGGTCCAGACGTCTGACAGGTACGATTTTATTTACCTTCTCCTTTTTACGCGTGTATGGCCATGCAGTCGTCCGCCGCGTTCTTCTGCGCTTCGTCGTGCTGAGAGCAAGTGTGTGTGTATGCGTAGGTTCTACTCGGGAGGGCGCGAGGTCTCGCCATCCCACGTGAATTAGACGTCTGGCTACAGTGCCAGACGACGGAGAGAACCTCCACACGTCCGAGGTGACAATCGGATGTCTGGAAACCAGGGCCAGACGTTCCAGCGGGCTTCTGGACGTCTGAAGGACTGCACAGGCTGAGGTACGACCTGATCCACCTTTTAAGATGTCTGGAAGAGGTTCCAGACGTCTAATTTTGGACAGATTCGTCATTTTTGACCCGTTTAGGGCCCGTTCGGAGTCCATTTTCCATGTTTCGAGTTGCGTTCTTTCCAGAATTAATTCCCCTATCCGTTTACGGTAATTGTATACTGTTTTGAGAAACTCCTTGTGATTGATCCTTGTGTTAGGACCCCATTTCGTTGTAGTCTTGGAAATTGCGGAGGCACGCGGGATTACCGACCACGCCCCCAGTACTCCCGGTTTCGCTGGTAGAGTGGCCCTTTAATTTATTTAACAAAATTTGTACAATTATGAAACAATTAATAGAGTCTAGAGCATTGCATGAACCCTAGGACTGAGAAATTAGATTGAATGATAGATCCTAAGGCTGCATGAATTCTAGGACTGGAAAACTAGATTGAATGATAGATCCTAGGGTACGGCATGAATCCTAGGACTGGAAAACTAGTTGAATATACAACCATTGCAGTGCTGGAAAAGTAGAAAGGAAATGATAATTGCCTGTAGATTGGTTAACAACTGCCTGTTATGAATGAATAAGTATGACTGAGAACATGGATTGTATGAACGTAAAGCTGGAACGGTGAAACTTAAATTGGCTGAATTAAAAGAGCTTGAACCCTACAGGGAATTAGGAGTAGAACTCCTGGAAAGGGAATGGAATAGAATTAGGGAAGTGAGCTGACCCTTAAGTACGGAGTACCAAGGAGAGCGACCATCCCCCTGTTTAGTGCAGAGCGGAGCTAGCCGCCCCAGGGACCTGGGGTTAGGACTGGCCACTTTGTACCGAATTTTGGCCCTTGTGTACACAGTACCGAGGAGAGCTGCTAGTGTAGGGAGAGCACTAGTTGCCCCACGGGACCCGGGGTTCTGCTAGCTCTCCTACACCGACTTGTTAGGCCCACTGGGCAAACCAGGGTAGTCAGGCGAGGGTGCGCGGACTGTGGAGGGGTGAGACCCTTGTTTGGTTACTGTGGAGGGGCTGGACCCCTGTTACTAAGAGGGCTCTGCCCGATATTGGTTCCGTGCTATGCTTTGGGCGCACCCGTTAACGGAAACGACTGACCGCGTGCCAGTGCAGGGTATCTACCCGTGTGTTTATCGCGCGTGACGTAGTCATCGTTACGTCTGACAGCGACCTTGGGGTGGTTGACTGAGGGTAGGACCACCACGGGGGACTCTCTTGGCCAGGAGAGCACCACGTGTTACTTCTACTTTTCGGAAAAGACTGCAATCAAGATCGTTCCCACGAGGAACATTCAAGATCAAGAGAAGGATTTGAGAAATAAATCAATAGTGAAAATAGAAAGACATAAATAAAGAAAGTAAAAATATAACAGCTACTGTCCACTCTACTGCTTCTTCTAGCTTTTAGTTGCCACTCTACTCAGTGTTTCGCTGACGTGTCACTCTTGTTACCTTTTCAGGACCAGGTGTTGAGCAGCCAGAGTCAGCGGTTGCAGAGGGCACTGGGCCTAGTAGGGTCCAGTAGGGTTACCGTAGTACTTTCCATACTTTCTTTCCACTGTCGTGAGTAGTTTTTTGTTACTCATTGTATTCTCTTTAATGTAAACTTCATGTTAATATTTATATTTTTTTCTCTACTCTTGTGGTGGTGCATACTGTAGTGGTTCTTTCCTTTACTGCTATATTTTGTTACTTCTAGTTATATACATGGTGAATGTGGTTTATTTTACTGCTCTTTTGGTTACTTTCTCGTTGGACGATTGGGTCTTGGGATTAGTCGAGTTGGTCCAATTCTCGTGTCTCGTAGGGATTTGGGAATCGAGTCGTTACAGTGCCCGCACAGCTTGGACAACCGGTTGCGACTGATTCTGCGGGCGTGGGCGTTCTGGAGCAGGCCTACGCACGCGGAAGGAGCTTGCGCAGGCTGCTGGCGTGCGCGCGGAGGCTTGCGCGTTGCTAAGAGGCTGCTGGTGCCGTGTTGCTACTACTGCTGAGCTCCAGAGCTTGGAGCTTCGGCAATGACGGGAAGGGCTGAGCGATGGAAACAGAGAGTGGAATCCACCATGCCCACCTACTCTTGGATGAGCTGGGCGGTGGTGGGACTCACAGTGGTGGTCGTGGGACCACTGTGAGCCTGCTCCTGCCCGCAGCATATCTCTTTAGTGGGAAGAGGTGCTGTGTATGGAGGGGTGAGAGGAGGAAGATGGCCTGACGAAGGTGGCTGCAATCTTCTCCATGTGCCAGGCTGCCTTCTCAAGGAAGAGGGCAGGGCTTCTTAAAGGATAGTGAGGCATGCACGGCCATGCCCTGGGCTGCATGACCAGCCATGCAGCCGGCAGAGAATGGTGCTGGCAGAGAATGGTGCGACGAAGAGCCATGCCCTGAGCCGCGCAGAGAAGAAGTTCAAAGCAAAAATAAAAAATGAAGATGGTGAAATTGCGAGGCAACACTTGAAAAAGATGTTATTTACATGGCCAATTATTCACTTTCCTCCCCTCTCAAATAAATGAATGCATGTGTCAATTTTTACAAATGCAACTATGGCTACCTAATATGCAATGGCAATGCTAGGAAATAACATAAGATGGCATTTTTATTGGTGTAACGACTCGGTTCCCGAGTCCCTACGAGACACGAGAACCGGACCGACTCAACTAATCCCAAGACCTAGTCGTCCAACGAGGAAGTAACCAAAAGAGCAGTAAAATAAACCACATTCAGCAAGAATATAACTAACAGTAAGAAAGTACAGCAGTAAGGAAAGAAACTACCACAGTATATACCACCACAACAGTAGAACAACATTCATCATATAATTTGAACTGCAGGTAAAGAAAAGTACAGCGGAAACAAGAACTACTCACTATAATGTAACAAAAGAGGTACAAGAGACAGTGGTAACTCTACTGGACCCTACTCGGCCCAGCGTCCTCTGCAGCCGCTGACCCTGGCTGCTCAACACCTGGTTCTGAAAAAGGTAACGAGTGTAACACGTCAGCAAAACGCTGAGTAGAGTGGCAACTAAAACTAAAGACAACAGTAGACTGTACAGTAGCTGTTATGTTCCATTACTTTCTTTATTCACATCTTTCAATTGTCTCACTATTTCATTTATTCCTCAGATCTTTTTCTTGATCTCGAATGTTCCTCGTGGGAACAATCTTGATTGCAGTCTTTTCCAAAAAGTAGAAGTAGCACGTGGTGCTCTTCTGGCCGGGAGAGTCCCCCGTGGTGATCCTACCCTCAGTCAACCACCCCAAGGTCACTGACAGACGTAACAGTGACTACGGCACGCGCGATAAACGCACAGGTAGCTAACCCGTACTGGCACGCGATCAGTCGTTTCCGTTAACGGGTGCGCCCAAGCACAGCACGGAACCAGTCCAGGGCAGAGCCCTCTCAGTAACAGGGGTCCAACCCCTCCACAGTAACCAAACAGGGGCCTTACCCCTCCACAGTAACCAAACAGGGGCCTTGCCCCTCCACAGTACGCGCACCCTCGCCTGACTACCCTGGTTTGCCCCAGCAGGCCTAACAAGTCGGTGTGGGAGGCTAGCAGAACCCTGGGGCCCGTGGGGTAGCTAGTACCTCCCTACACTAGTAGCTCTCCTCGGTACTACGTACGCGAGGGCCAGCAAGTCGGTACAGAGTGGCCAGTCCTAACCTCGGGTTCCTGGGGCGGCTGGCTCCGCTCTGCACTAAACAGGTACAGGTACTTCCCTTGGTACTACGTACCCAAGAGACAGTACACAACTACATCTCAGTTCCATTCCTTTCTCTTTCCAGGAGTTCCACTCCTAATTCCCCCGTAGGGTTCCATCCTTTTTACTCAAACATCCAGGTTTCACTTTCCAGTTTCACATTCTTACAATCCATGTTCTCAACCACGTTATTTATTCACAACAGGTAGCTGTTAATTCAAATTACAGGTAGCTTTATATCTCTTTCCATTTTCCAAGACTGCAGTATTATACATTCCACTAGTTTTCCCATCCTAGGATTCATGCCATATCCTAGGATCTATCATACAATCTAGTTTTTCCAGCCCTAGGATTCATGCAACACCTAGGAGCTATCATTCCATCTATTTCTCATTCCTAGGATTCATGCAATGTCCTAGGTTCTATTTATGGTTCCATAATTTAACAGATTTTATTAATAACTTAAAGCCACTCTACTAGGTACAACGGGAGTAATGGGGGCGTGATCGGGAATCCCGCGTGCCTCCGCGACCCCTGAGACTGCAACAGAACGGGGTCCTATCACAAGGATCAAACACAAGGAGTGTCTCAAAACAGTGTATAGCTACTGGAGACGGGTAGAGGAATTAATTCCGAAAAGAACGCAACTCGAATCGCGGAAAACGGAACCCGAACGGGCCCTAAACGGGTCGAAAATGACGAAACTGTGTAAAATCAAACGTCTGGAACTTCTTCCAGACGTCTTAAAAAGTGGATCAGAGAATTACCTTGTTCTGCATGGTTTCTCAGACGTCCAGAAGCCTGCGGGGACGTCTGGCCTAATTCCCAGTTGTCCGATGGTCACCCCGGACGTCTGGAGGTCACTCCCGCAGTCTGGTACTACAGCCAGACGTCTGATTCGCGTTGGATGGCGAATCACCGAGCCTGCGCACACCCATCTCCCTCCCTCAGTACGGTCAGTCGACAAGAAGGAAGAAGAAGACGGAAAACTCACCTTTCAGACGTCTGGACAGTCTTCCAGACATCGACCTCGCCGTCTGGCTATCAGCACAGACGTCTGATTCTAGAAATTTTTCCAGAACTAGGGCGCGACTCACCCTCCGCTCGCGATGCCGCCCACGTCGCACCTCGTGCGCCTGCTGCTCGAGCCGCAGAAGGCCTCCTGCGTCGTTCCGCACCCGCTGCGCTCCCCGCTGGCCGGCCCTGGCAGCTCCGGCGAGCTCGCCCTCACGGCTGAGCGCCGCTCTCGCACGCAGCACCCCCTCCGCGCTCACTGCGGCCGTCGCCGCCACAGCAACCCCGCGCCCGCTCTCGCGCTCGCTCTCGCGCACTGGAAGGAGAAGAGGAAACGGGTGGAGGCGACAGGAGAGAGCGCGTGGCCTTTTAAGGCCGCGCGAGGAGGAGAGAGAGAGACGGCAGCAGCGAGAATCTGCAGCCGCAGGAGCGAATATGTGGTCTACGCGCTCAGGTGCGCAGACGACTCGCGCCTGTCGAAAATAACTAATTTCCAGACGTCTGGAAACGATCCCAGACGTCTGGTCCGACGTCTGGATGTGATCCCAGACGTCTGGGCCACCTCCCAGACGTCTTAAAAGACGTCTGGGACACGCGTTCGTAACAATTGGTGTATTTTTGCTGTGCAATCAGCGGTGCGCAGAACTCGTATCTCTCTCTCTTTCCTCCTCCCTCCTCCTGCATAACCATAGCCCAACCTTATAAAAGGCCAAACCCTTCCTCTCCTCTCCACTCCACCACTACCACCACACCCCTGCTCCACTGCCGTGAGAAAGGGCACGTGAGAGAGAGTGTGAGAGTGAGGAGGAGGAGAGGGTCGAGGTCGAGAGCTTCGTGGAAGCTTGTTGGAGGCTCGCACGGCCACCGTGGCGCGTGCGGGAGGAGGAGGGCGTTGGAGTGTTGTCCTCGACCACCTGCAGCAGTTGGGGCTGCAGCGGAGCGAAAGGAGCCGCAGTGGAGCGCAGCGAGGAGTGTAGGAGTGCGGTCTAATACTGGAATTTTTCCAGTATCAGACATCCGGAGTGTCTTCCGAACGACCGGCTGGACGTCTAGCGTCAACACCAGACGTCTGAAAGTATCTGTATCGCGAAGGTACGTCTTCTTCGCGGTTACAACCATGCAGGCCGCATCGCAGAAGATTTGTTTGGGCTAAAGTGGATTGCTGCACTATCGTGAGTAGAAGCAGCTTTGGGAAGGTGCGCGGAATGCCCTTCCACGCATTTTCGGATGTCTAGACAGCTTGCCAGACGATCGAAGGCGTTCCAAGATGATCGGAGGACTGGTCAAATGTCTGGAACTACCTTCAGACGATCGTGGAGGAGTCTTGGACATCTGAGGGCACTGCAGGAGCTTGAGGTGAGTCTCTGTGACTTTTAAGACGTCTGGACTTGTTTCTAGATGTCTGATTTGGGTCTGCATATGGGTTTTTGACCCGTTTGGGGTCCGATCGGGATCCGTTTTACGCAAATGAAATATCTGTGATTTCCTTCAAAGTTTCTCTACGTATTAGAAGCCTTTATACACTATCCTAAATCTTCCATTGTGGTGTGTTCCTTGGTATAGGACTTCGACCTGTTGCATGCCTGGGGCTTGCAGAGGCACGTTGGTCTGCAATTCGAGCCCCCAGTATTCCCGAATTGTCTGGTAGAGTGGTCCACCCCTGATATACTTATTAAATATGAATGCATCTATGAAAATTAGACAACTGGAAACCTAGGATGTGGCATGAACCATAGGACAAGAAATAATTGAACCAATTGTATGATTAATTGAAATTATATATATATATGAATGAGCTAAATTGTTAGCCACTGCTTGTAAATAAATACGAGTTGCCTGTTAGAATATGAGCTGCCTGAGATAACTAAACAATTACCTGTGATATCACTTATTGCATGTGTTAAATTATAGAAATACGAGTTTCCTGTGTATAACGAGAAATGAATTGTGAATGATGAAAACTAGATTGGAATAATATGGTGAACCTGAGCATGAACCCTACGGGGAGTTAGGAGTAGAGCTCCTGTGGTTAGATGGAAAAACCTGGAATGTGGACAGGAAGTGTCCTGGCCCTTGAGTACGTGGTACCAAGGAGAGCAACTGTCCCCTTTTAGTGTAGAGTGGAGCTATCTACCCTTGGGTTGGGACACGGGGTTAGGATTGGCCACTCTACATCGACTTCTGTTGGCCCTCGCATACACGGTACCGAGGCGAGCTACTAGTGTAGGGAGGGAGCTAGCCACCCCACGGGGCCCAGGGTTCAGCTAGCCACCCTACACCGACTTGTTAGGCCCTCTGGGCAAACCGAGGTAGTCAGACGAGGGTGCGTGGACTGTGGAGGGCGAGACCCCTATTTGGTTCTGAGGGGCTAGACCCTTGTTTCTGAGAGGGCTAGGCCCTATACTATTCCGTGCTATACTTTAGGCGTACCCGTTAGTGGAAACGACTGACCGCATGTCAGTGCGGGGTAGTTACCCATGCGCCTATTGCACGTGCCATAGTCACCGCTACGTCTGTCAGTGACCTCGGGGTTGTTGACTAGATGTAGGACTACCATGGGGGACTCTCCCGACCAGGAGAGCACCACGTGTACCTTCTACACTTCGAAAAGGACTGCAATCAAGATCGTTCCCACGAGGAACATGCAAGATCAAGAAAGAAATCTGAATGTTAACCAAATGGGGTGAAAAGGAATTACCTATAAAATAAAATAACTTAAAAAGGATAAATATGCTTGCTACTTTTACTGCTTTAGATGGTATGTTACCACTCTACTCAGCATTCGCTGACTCCGTCTTTTCATCACAATGTTCAAGTCCAGGAGTTGAGCAGCCCGAGCTACCGGCTGCAGAGGGTGCTGAGCCCAGTCAAGCCCAGCCGTAGTTTTCAGTACTTTTGTTGTACTCTCTTTCTCCTATAGTGAGTTTTAACTTTTTGTTACTGTTCCTGTTATTATTGCTTTTGTTCTACTTTCCTGTTGTTGTGATGGTATGTACTGAACTAGCAGCTTTTACTTTCCTTTACTACTTGTACGCTTTTACTATTTAGTTACATTGAATAGTGAATGTGGTTTATTTTCCTGCTTTTCGGTTATTTCTTGTTGGACGATTGGGTCTTGGAATTAGTCGAGGCGAGCCAATCTCGGGTCTTGTAGAGATTCGGGAACCGGGTCGTAACAACGAGCACCGCCCGAAGTTGAAGATGGAATGAAGGGGGGCATGGCTTTCGAGGAGAGAAGGGGGCTTCTAAAGGAGGTTTTGGGGGTAGGGTTTTAGGGTCATTAGGGTTGGGTTTTAGGGTTCGTAGGGTCTTGTGGGCCCATGAATTTTATGGATGGGTCCCCAACATTTCTTTTCTTCACGTGGGGGTCCTTACGTGGTCTAATGACGCATGGAAAAAATTATACTAAGGACCCTAAAGTTCGGGAAAACCTCCTAAAGCAATGAAAACAAAATAGTAGGTATGCAAAAATTGTGATAACACCCGTGGGAGTCTAGGAAAATGCTAAGTGACCCTTAGGTGTTTATTTGTCGTGTGAAAATTTTGAAAACCACCCCAAAGGATTAAACATTCCCCCAATGATCCTCGGGTCATTTCAGTTCCTCCTATGTATCTTTATCGAGTAAGAGGGAAACCAACATAGGCTACCAAATACCTCTTGATTGTGTAGTAGTCATTAACATACAGCTCCCATTTCACCCTTTTTTGCTGCTAAGTGTTGCAGCAACATAAGGACATGCTATACGATTCCTACAATTGCATTCTTTGGCCACTAAACCCAAGACAAACTTGCCTGCTGCTTTCTTAACTTCCACATTCCTATCATCTGCTCTCCTTACAATGAAACCTCACAACTCTCTTGTTAATTGTTTAATGAACTCCACTTTAATAGGGAGCCCCTCCAATTCTCTGTTGTCCTCCTTGTGTCAAACTACACCATCAACTTCTACCTTAGGGAATCTATCATGTCACAAACCACTCTAGGCTTTGCATAACTTATCCAAGCATTGAAGGATTCACTTCGGTTGTTTATGATGTAGTGGTTCTATGAAAAATCCCCAAAACTATGCCTCCATTTCTCTTTCACCATTTCCAAGTATTCAAAAGCAGTTAGATTGGCCTTTTGTATCTCATAAATGTAGTGAACATATTAATTCTTATCAAAGGACTTAGCAGCATACCACACAGATCTTTTCATGCACCTAGGAAGTGTTTCTTGAATTTACTACAGAGGTGTTCATGCATACATGGTGCTCACACAAAGGAAAAAAATTCCTTTATAGTTGCAGCTAAACCCTTCCCACCATATGAAATGATTATCAATCCTTCATCCATGACAAAATTGATACAAGTATGTCATGAACCAAGACCAAGATGAATTAAATTCATCCTAACAAATCACAAAAGTGTTATGATCTGACCCAGACCCACATGAAAACCAGATCGAACTGAACACTATCCCAAGATCTGGTCGCCCATCAAGCTAAACTAAAATGTATCATCATTCCCACACATACATCATAGCAGAAAAATAAATGACAGAAAGGAAATAAACCACAATCCAACATCAGTGCAAAGAAAGGAAAATGAGGTCCACATCATAGCCATCATACAACTGACACCCAAACAACGAAGAAAGGAAAACAAAATAGTATCAAGGATAAGAACGTACAACAGTGGCAAAGAAAATATTACTACACATAGGTGGTTGGGCCCAGCTCCCTCTGTAGCCAATGAGGCTGGCTGCTAACTCTCCTAACCTAGGTACAGTAAAGTAGGCATCAGCAAAAAGCTAAGTAGAGTGATAGCGTGTAAAGCTAAAAAGACATAAGAGCTATTTCATACAGGTATTTAATATAGTTTAGTAATTGTTATTTTATTTGGTATGCATACAGGTATTTAATATAGTTTAGCAATAGTTATTTTATTTGGTATCTTGTTACCAACACATACTAGAGCATGGTCATCCTTCCTTTTTATTCACATGTCCCTTATTGGAATGATCTTGTTGTGGTATTCCTGTGATGTAGGCGTACACATGGCGCTCTCTTGGTTGAGAGAACACCCCATGCTCATCCTACACTTGGTCCACCACCCTGGGGTCATTGTTGCCACGTAACGATGACTACAACCTGTGTGATAAATGCATAGGTGGCTACCTCGCACTAGCACATGGTCAATCATTTCCGCTAACAGGTATGCACTAAACAGAACTAAATGAAATAGGAGTCACACCCCTCAACATCTCTACATACCCTCGCCTATCTATCCTAGTTGGCCCTACATGGGTCCAACAGGAGTCGGTGTAGGAAGGTCGTTTCTACCCCAGGTCTCTACTCAGGAAGGTCATCTCTTTCCCTACACAACGAGGCAGTTAGCTCTCCTTGGCACACGTGTACTCGAGGGCTAGCTCATCCCCACATCAGAACTCAATATGGTCGATCGCAACCTCACATCCAAATTACCATCTCATTTCCATTTCAGAAATTCTCATGCACGACCACGTGTGTAACGACCCGATTCCCGAGTCCCTCCGAGACATGAGAATTGGATCGACTCGACTAATCCCAAGACCTAGTTGTCCAACGAGGAAGTAACCAAAAGAGCAGTAAAATAAACCACATTCAATATGAATATAACTAGCAGTAACAAAATACAGCAGTAAGAAAAGGAACTACTACAGTATACACCACCACAACAGTAGAATAACAAATATGTACATAACATAAAGCTTACAATAAAGAAGTACAAGGAGTAACAAGGAAACTACTCACTACAGTGGAAGAAAAGTACAAAAAGAACTGCAGCAACTCTACTGGACCCTACTAGGCCCAGCGTCCTCTGCAGCCGCTAACCCTGGCTACTCAACACCTGGTCCTGAAAAGTAACGAGTGTAACACATCAGCGAAACACTGAGTAGAGTGGCAGCTAAAAGCTAAAGAAACAGTAGAGTGTACAGTAGCGGTTATATTTTTACTTTCTTTAATTACGTCTTTCTATTATTTCACGATTTATTTATTCCTCAGATCCTTCACTTGATCTCGAATGTTCCTCGTGGGAACGATCTTGATTGCAGTCTTTTCCGAAAAGTAGAAGTAACACGTGGTGCTCCCCTGGCCGGGAGAGTCCCCCGTGGTGGTCCTACCCCCAGTCAACCACCCCAAGGTCGCTGACAGACGTAATGGTGACTACATCACGCGCGATAAGCGCACGGGTAGCTACCCCGCACTGGCACGCGGTCAGACGTTTCTGTTAACGGGTGCGCTCAAAACACAGCACGGAACCAGTATAGGGAAGAGCCCTCTCAGTAACAGGGGTCCAACCCCTCCACAGTCTGCGCACCCTCGCCTGACTACCTTGGTTTGCCCAGTGGGCCTAACAAGTCGGTGTAGGAGGCTAGCAGAACCCCGGGGGCTGTGGGGTAGCTAGTGCTCTCCCTACACTAGTAGCTCTCCTCGGTACTGCGTACGCGAAGGCCAGCAAGTTGGTGTATAGTGGCCAAACCCACCCCGATCTCAACTTGAGGGCGGCAAGCTCCCCTCTACACTAAGAGGTAATGTGTGCTCTCTATGGTACCACGTACCCAAGAGACAACACACTTCCATGTTTCACTTTCTCAGTTCCATTCTATTCTCTTTCCAGGAGTTCTACTCCTAATTCCCCGTAGGGTTCGTATTCTTTTTGTTTGGCCATTGTAGGTTTCACTGTTCCAGTCTTACGTTCATACAACCCATATTCTTAATCATATTTATTCATTCATAACAGGCAGCTATTAATTTACAGGCAGCTATTATTTCCTTTCCACTTTTCCAAGACTGCAATATATATATTCCACTAGTTTTCCAGTCCTAGGATTCTTGCCGTACCCTAGGATCTATCATTCAATCTAGTTTCTCAGTCCTAGGATTCATGCAATACCCTAGGATCTATCATTCAATCTAGTTTCTCAGTCCTAGGATTCATGCAATACCCTAGACTCTATTAATTATTCTACAATTGTAACAAATTATGCTAAATAAATTAAAAGCCACTCTACCAGCTACAACGGGAGTACTGGGGGCGTGGTCGGCAATCCCGCGTGCCTCTGCAACCCCCAAGACTGCAATGGTACGAGGTCCTAACACAAGGATCAAACACAAGGAGTTTCTCAGAACAGTCTACAATTACTGTAAATGGGTAGAGGACTTTATTCTGGAAAGAACACAACTCGAAACGTGGAAAACGGACTCCGAACGGGCCCCAAACGGGTCGAAAATGACGAAATTGTCCAAAATCAGACGTCTGGCACCTCTTCCAGACGTCTTAAAAGGTGGGTCAGATTGTACCTTCACTCTGTGTAGTCCTTCAGACGTCCAGAAGCCTGCTGGAACGTCTGACCCCGGTTCCCAGATGCCCGATGGTCACCCCGGACGTCTGGAAGTCCTCTCCGTCATCTGACACTGCGGCCAGACGTCCGATTCACGTGGGATGACGAGTCCTCGCGCCCTCCCGAGCAGAACCTGCACGCACCCACACCTGCTCTCAGCTTGACGGATCGCAGACAAAGGCGCGGCGGACGGCTGCATGGCCGTACACGCGAAAAAGGAAGAAGATAGAAATATCTTACCTGCCAGACATCTGGACAGTCCTCTAGACGTCTTCACCGTCGTCTGGTCGTAAGCCTAGATGTCTGATTCTAGAAAATTTTCCAGAATCAGAGCCCGACTTGCTCTCCGTCCGCGACGCAAGGCCGCGCCGTGCCTCGTCCGCCTACTGCCCGAGCTGCAGCAGCCCCTCCGCGACACCCCACGCCCGTCGCTCCCCCACTCGCTCGCGCTCTCGCACTGGCAGGGAGAAGGAGAAGAGAAGGGCGGAGGAGATGAGGGTGAGGGAGAGGGCGAGAGCTTATATAGGCAGCGAGGGGAGAGAGAAAAGAGGGAGATGGCGTGTCTATAGGAGGAGAGAGAGAAAAAGAGGGGTGAGAGCGACGGGTGCAGTATACGCACACAGGCGCACAGACGCAACCCCGTACGTTGTAAAAATTGATTACCAGACGTCTGGAAAGGGTTCCAGACGTCTGGGACACTTTCCAGACTTCTTAAAAGCCCGTCTGATGCCTCGTTCTTAACAACGTGCCATCTCTAGTTCACCCTACGGTTCAATTAGAATCCATACTTGATTTCTACATTTTTCAAGCATTTCGAGTCCATTATTGCATAAGCACACCGCCATCTAAATTTACCTTAGAGTTCATGAATGCTTCCTAGGTGTTGCTAACAACGAGGCTTCCATAAGGGTTAATTACTTGAAATATGTGGTCTCAAGTGTTCAGGCTTGACATATGAGCATTACATGCATTGGGTTCTCCAAGTAGATTCATTATGTGCCTATGAGGGAAGGAAACAAGGTGATTTGCAACAATAATTAATGACCAAATCAAATTAATGAGACATTAAACAATTTGTAGCACAATCAATGGCAAGATTACTTAGTACCAACACATAATGCTCATCTCGGTAGGTGGAGGAGCGAAGTCTACTCTACCTCAAGGTATTGGGGGTTATGGGGCCACGAGTAACCTATCCAACATTCCCACAATTGTTGCACCTCTCTCCTCGAGACACGTACCCCTCATGGGCATCAACCTAGGGTATAAAAGGGTTCAAGAGAGGCCATTATTAATTTAATCAAATTTTCAGTGGACGTAAATGTGTGCTAACAGAGCCAAAAATGGTACCAAAATGTACGAAGTTGAATGAGCTTTCCAACGATACCTTTGATGCGTGATTCCAAGGTGGATTGACCACTGAACCAACCAAAATAGATTACGCACGCCTGCCACGTGTCATTGCACGATTCGCCTATTGCGGGCACCACGGATCGCCTCTCTCCCGCACTGTCTAAGCACGCTTCACGGGCGTTGGCTGTTGGATTGAAATCACGATCTGTCTGCACCTTGCTCTCCTCTGGGTGACATGTGGTGCAGTGTGATTATCACCTACGCCACGTTGCGGATCACTCGCACCCATCGTTGGATCGCCCCCACACACCCTCTGATCCTCGTCTGGGGAGTGCATGTAGGAAGAGAGAAAGGGTTGATGGGTGGTGCTCTCCCCCCTCCCCTCCCTCTGATCTCTTCCCTAACTGCGGTCGAGAGGTGGGGAGTGGCTCGTCAATCGAGGTGAGGGATGGATGAGGGTACACGTAGATCGAGACAGGTGGTTTTATAGGGTAGGTTTAGGGTTTTAGGTTAGGTAAGGGGAATTTTATAGTTCTAGACCAAAAATAAAATAAAAGAAGGGTTTTTTGCATGGGAAACCCCTCAGCACCAAACAAAGGATGTAAAATTTGTTCTAAGCTCCCAGGCGGGGAAAATAATCTCTCAAGGTCCTTGGCCTACTCTCTTGAGGAAAAATTTGTAGAAAACCCCAAAATATCTTGGGAGTTCTCATAAGTTTCCATATGGGTTTCCTAGTACGTAGAATTTACAAAAAAGCCCCCAAAGTTTACGAAACTACCCAAAATCAGTTCTCATAAGTTCCTAGGTTAGTTAGATGCATCTAGCATTGCAAATAATGCATAATAGTGTCATCATGCATTTAGCGCAATTTGTATATTAATTTATCTACTTTAATGGCTAGGACATGGGGTGACACAAATCTAAGCTTCAAACGAAAAATCTAACCATATAGATGGAATCAGGGCGATGATCGCAATCCAACATCGCGGAAATCGAGTCAATGCATAAATAGGCATTTTATTCTAAATAAATGTATATCTATCACACACTAATGCGGTTACATGGTTCCCTCAGTACAATTAGGATAATGCACTGTGCCAATTTGGATATAACAATGTCAAGTATTGAAGGATCCATATGATTTGGATAAAGGATTTCGCTAAGTCACCAATAACCATCATAATATCCAAGTCGGGCCTAACAAGTCGGTGAAGGAGGCTAGCAGAACCCCGGGCCTCGTGGGGTAGCTAGTACTCTCCTAACACTACTAGCTCTCCTCGGTACTGCGTACACGAGGGCCAACAAGTCGGTACAGAGTGGCCAGTCCTAACCCCCGGGTCCCTGGGGTGGCTAGCTCAGCTCTGCACTAAACAGGGGGACAGTCGCTCTCCTTAGTACTCCGTACTCAAGGGCCAGGTCACTTCCCCAATTCTATTCCATTCGCTTTCCAGGAGTTCTACTCCTACTTCCCCGTAGGGTTCCAGAACATCTTATGTCTTACTTTCCAGTTTCACGTTCTTACCAACCATGATCCCAATCATGTTTCTTTATTCATAACAGGCAGCTGTGAATTCAATTTACAGGCAGCTTCATATATTCTTTTCCATTTTTCCAAGACTGCATTATTATATATTCCACTAGTTTTTCCATCCTAGGATTCATGCCATATCCTAGGGTCTATCATACAATCTAGTTTTCCGGCCCTAGGATTCATGCAACACCTAGGAACTATCATTCCATATATTTCTCATTCCTAGGATTCATGCAATGTCCTAGGTTCTAATTATGGTTCCATACTTTAACAAATTTTATTAATACTTAAAGCCACTCTACCAGGTACAACGGGAGTAATGGGGGCGTGATCGGGAATCCCGCGTGCCTCCGCGACTCTCAAGACTGCAACCGAACGAGGTCCTATCACAAGGATCAAACACAAGGAGTGTCTCAAAACAGTGTATAGCTACTGTAGATGGGTAGAGGAATTAATTCTGAAAAGAACGCAACTCGAATCGCGGAAAACAAAGCTCGAACGGGCCCTAAACGGGTCGAAAAAGACGATACTGTGCAAAATCAGACGTCTGGAACTCCTTCCAGACGTCTTAAAAAGTGGATCAGAGAATTACCTGTTCAGCGTGCTTTCCCAGACGTCCAGAAGTCTACGGGGACGTCTGCCCTAGATCCCAGACGTCCGATGGTCCCTCCGGACGTCAGGAGGTCACTCCCGCCGTCTGGTACAACTTCCAGACGTCTGATTCGCAAAGGATGGTGAATCAGCGAACCTGCGCACAGCCAACCCCCTCCCTCAGTACGGTCAGTCGACAAGAAGGAAGAAGAAGGCGGAAAACTCACCTTTCAGACGTCTGTATGATCTTACAGACATCGACCTTGCCGTCTGGCTATCAACCCAGACGTCTGATTCTGGAAATTTTTCCAGAATCAGGACCCTGCTCGGCCTCCGCTCGCGACGCCGCCCGCGTCGCACCTCGCGCTCCTGCTGCTCAGACCGCAGCAGGTCCCTCTCCGCGTCGCTCCGCGCCCCCTGCGCCCTCCGCCGACTGGCCAAGCCGCTCCGGCGAGCTCGCCCTCACGGTAGAGCTCCGCCCTCGCACACCGCACCTCCGCGCTCACTGCAGCCGCCGCTGCCGCCCTCGCGTCCGCTCGCTCTCGCGCACAGGAAGGAGAAGAAGGAGGAGACGGTGGAGGCGGGAGGGGAGGCGTGGCCCTTTTTAAGGCCGCGCGAGGAGGAGAGAGGCGGTGGCAGGCCGCCTGCAGCCACAGAGAGAAAAAGAGGGAATATGCGGTCTGTGCGCTCAGGCGCGCAGGCGACTCGCGTGTGTCGAAAATAACGGATTTCCAGACGTCTGGAAACGATCCCAGACGTCTGGATGTGATCCCAGACGTTTGGACCGACGTCTGGGCCTCCTCCCAGATGTCTTAAAAGACGTCTGGGGCACGCGTTCGTTACAATATAACAAACTCAAAGGAAGTTTCATCCCCGAAACTTGCGCCAACTAGGGTGCGGGAAAAAGATGTCCAAATAATCATAACAAACTCAAAGAGGATCGAAGCCGGTCCGAAAAGACGTACCCGCGAAAAGCTCCGGGTACCGCTCCCGCATTGCCGCCTCAGGCTCCCAGGTAGCCTCCTCGTACCGCTGGCTCCTCCACAAAACCTTTACCAGGGGTACTTGCTTTCGTCTCAACCTGCGGACGGCTCGGTCTAGGATCTGCACTGGCCGCTCGGGGTAGGTCAGGTCGTCGCTCACCTCGACGCTCTCGTGACTCAGTACGTGGCTGGGATCGACTACGTACTTCCTGAGGTTGGACACGTGGAACACGTCGTGCACACCAGAAAGCTGCGGGGGAAGGGCAAGTCTGTAAGCAACGGGTCCAACTCGCTCCAGGACCTCAAAGGGCCCCACGAACCTCGGCGCGAGCTTCCCTCTCACCCCAAACCGCTGTAAGCCCTTCATGGGCGAAACACGAAGGAAGACGTGGTCCCCAACCTCGAACTGCACCTCTCTGCGTCTGCGATCCGCGTAGCTCTTCTGTCTGCCCCTGACAGTGCGGAGTCGTCTGTGGATCTGCTCAACTACCTCCTGACTCTGCTGGATCAACCTGGGGCCAACCTCCCACTTGGTCCCCACCTCAACCCAACTCAAGGGTGCCGTGCATTTCCGTCCGTACAGAGCCTAGTAGGGAGCCATGCCGATGCTCGAGTGATAACTGTTGTTGTATGCAAACTTCGCCAGGGGCAGGTGCTCCTCCCAAGAACCCCTCCAGTCTAGTACATAGGCACGCAAAAGGTCCTCAAGTGTCTGTATCGTGCGTTCCGACTGTCCGTCCGTCTGGGGGTGGTAAGCCGTGCTAAACCTCAACCTCCTCCCCAAAGCCTGTTGAAACTCAGCCCAAAATTGGGACGTAAAGCGGGTATCCCGGTCGGATACGATCTCCCGCGGAACTCCGTGTAGTCGCACCACATCACGGATATACCTCTCTGCCAACTGTGCTGGTCCCAAAGTGACTCGGATCGGCAAGAATCGTGCCGTCTTCGTCAATCTATCCATTATTACCCAGACTGCGTCGTGTCCTCGCTGGGTAACAGGTAAGCCCACCACCAAGTCGATGGTGATGCTCTCCCACTTCCACTCTGGCACTGGAAGCTGCTGAAGTGGCCCTGCAGGCCTCTGATGCTCAGCTTTCACCTGCTGGCACACTAAGCACTGCTGCACGAACTCACCCACATCTCGCTTCATCCCTCTCCACCAAAACTCGCGTCTCAAGTCATGGTACATTTTCGTGTTTCCGGGATGTATGGTGAATCTGGAACCGTGTGCCTCAGTCAGGAGCTCTCTCAACAGCTCCTCGTCTCTGGGAACGCACAACCGTCCCCTCAAGCGTAGCACCTGGTCTATGAAAGAGAAGTCCCCTGGGTCCCCTGATAGTACTCTGTCGCGCAAAGACTGCAAGTACGGATCAGCCATCTGTCCCGTGATGATGCGGTCTATCAACTCTGGCCTGGTCTGCCGTGTCACCGTCACTGCCCCACAGTACCCTCGTAACTCTAGAGGTCGCCAACTGTCCACCTCCTCCAAAAGGCTCCAACTCTGTAACTGTAGACTGGCCAAGCGTGCGGGCGCCTTACGGCTCAAGGCGTCAGCCACCACATTGGCCTTTCCCGGGTGGTAGGAGATGCTGCAGTCGTAGTCCTTCAGGAGCTCCAACCAACGTCTCTGTCTCATGTTAAGCTCCTTCTGGTCAAAAAGATATCTGAGGCTCTTGTGATCTGTAAAAATCTCGAAGGTCTCACCGTACAAGTAGTGCCTCCATGTCTTCAGCGCGAAGACAACAGCTGCCAACTCTAGATCGTGGGTAGGGTAGGTATGCTCATGGGGCTTTAGTTGCCGCAAAGCGTAAGCGACCACGTGACCCCTCTGCATGAGCACACCTCCTAACCCCTGCAAGGAAGCGTCCGTGTACACAACGAACCCGCCACTACTGTCAGGGATGGTGAGCACTGGAGCCGAGGTCAACCTCTCCTTCAGCTCCAGAAAACACGCCTCACAGGCGTCTGTCCAAGCAAAAGGCACGTCCTTCCGGGTCAACTGTGTCATAGGACACGCAATCTGTGAAAATCCTCTGATGAACCGTCTGTAGTAACTTGCCAGTCCCAGGAAACTGCGAATCTCAGTGACTGAAAGCAGTCTCTCCCACCTGAGCACTGCCTCGACCTTGGCGGGGTCCACCGCCAGGCCGTCTCCAGAGATCACATGACCCAAAAAGGTCACCTCCCTCAACCAGAACTTGCACTTGCTGTATTTGGCGTACAGCCCGCGTCGTCTCAGAGTGTCCAGAACCATCCGCAAGTGCTGTCCGTGCTGCGTCCGATCTCTAGAATAGATGAGTACATCATCTATGAAAACCACCACAAACTGGTCCAAGTACGGTCTAAACACCCGGTTCATCAGGTCCATGAAAGCAGTGGGGGCATTGGTCAGCCCAAACGGCATGACCAAAAACTCGTAGTGTCCGTACCAGGTGCGGAAAGCTGTCTTGGAGACGTCGGTCTCTCTGATCCTCAACTGGTGGTATCCAAACCTCAAGTCGATCTTGGAAAACACCGTGGCACCCCGCAACTGGTCAAACAAATCGTCGATCCTCGGCAGCGGATATCTGTTCTTGATGGTGACCCTATTCAGCTGTCGGTAGTCCACACAAAGGCGTAGGGTCCCATCCTTCTTCTTCACAAACAGTACCGGGGCTCCCCAGGGAGATGCACTGGGCCTCACAAAACCTTTCTCCAAAAGGTCCTGCAACTGGGACTTGAGCTCTCGCAGCTCAAGCGGTGCCATTCTGTATGGCGCGATGGAGATGGGGCTGGTCCCTGGTACTAGTGAGATCTCAAACTCGATCTCACGCTCGGGCGGTAGTCCTGGTAACTCGTCTGGAAACACGTTAGGGTACTCTCTGACCACCGGGATGCTCTGGAAGTCTGCCACGGGGCTGTGCTCTGCCACCACACAAGCTAGGAAGCCCTCACACCCCTGGCTCAAAAGTCTCGCCGCCCGAAGTGCCAAAATGCACCTGAAACCTCCGTCCACTGGCTGCCCGTGAAACTCGAAAGAAGGCAACTCCGGAATGGAGAAGACAATCTTCCTCTCAAAACAGTCTACCAAGGCGTGGTAAGTGGATAACCAATCCATCCCCAGAATCACTCCAAAGTCCTCCATCTGTATCATAATCAGGTCAGCTGGCAGGCTATGTCCCCCGATGCTGACCTCGCAACACGTGTACACCTCCTCAGCTACAAACAGCTGACCACTCGGACCTCTGATTACGAACGGATTCTCTAACAGTGCATAATCCTGGTCCAAACTAACTGCGAAACTGGCTGCGACAAACGAGTGCGTAGCGCCGGAATCGAAAAGCGTGTAACCGAGTCTGCCAGAAACTGAAACCATACCTGCTACCACGGATCCCGAAGCTCTGGCGTCCCTATGTGTTAGGGCGTTGATACGCCCCTCAGCTCTAGGTGCGGACGAAGCAGCCACACTCTGCGTCGGACGGGTAGGTGCTGGCCGGTACCCTCCTCGCGACTGCGGTCCTCCTCCTCGCACCTGGGAACCGCAGCCTCCTGCGCGCCCTCCAGTGCTCTGCGCGGGAAGTATCTGCTGACCTCCTGCCTAGATGGGCAGTCCCTCCTGACGTGGCCCGGCTGGCCACACTGGTAGCAGAGGGGAACCCGACTCCCGCCCTCAGTGAGTCCCTGCTGTCGGCTAGGCGGGGGTCCGGTGCTGGCGACTGGCCCCTGTCGATGGCCCCCAAAGGCCACTGATGGCCCTGCACAACGTGATGGCTCTCCTGCGGATGCCACATGTCTCCGTTCTCGCCGGCCCTGTGAGAAGTCTGGCTGAAATGGCCTCTTCCGCCCGCCGTCGGTCTCTCGCGCGGACGGGTTGGTCTCCTCGTAAGTCATAGCTGCCTCTACCACCCTCGAAAACGTCGACAGCTTCAGGGGTTTGACATACCCCCGGATCGCAGGCCGGAGCCCCTCGGTGAACCTCCAAAGGCGCTCCTCCTCAGTGGCTACCGCTGTCGCTGCAAAGCGGGACAGCTCCAAGAAACGCGTGCGGTACGCGCTCACGGTCATCGTCCCTTGGCGGAGAGTGTGGAACTCCCGCCTCCTCTGGTCCTGCCACGTCTGGGGAAAGTACTGCTCGCAGAAGAGGGTGAAGAACTGGTCCCACGTCGGCTCGTCCCTCTCCTGTCCCCGGACCGCCCTCCACCACCGGTGTGCCGCACTCTCCAGCTGGTACGTGGCAAAGGCCACGCGGCACTCCACCGGGGGGCGAAGGGTGTCGAAGATCTTCTCCAGCTGCTCAAGCCAGTCCTCTGCCTCGGTCGGGTCCTCATCCCCCTTGAAGGAGGGGGGCTTCAGCTTCTGGAACTGTCCGAAAAGCTCGAAGTGGCGCTGTAGGGGAGGTGCTGGTGCACCTCCAGGCGAAGGTGCCTCGTGTACAGAAGTGTCGGAGGAAGGTGGGGGTGGCAGGGGCCCATCCCCTCCCTCGTGTCCAGCGCCGCGTCCGTCGCGTGGTCCCACAGAGGACTCCCCCTCTGCAACCCCAGGAGGAGGTGCTCGGGGCGGTGGGTGGAGCTCCTCTCGTACAATATCCCGTATCAGTCTGGCGAGGTCCTGGGCCTGGATGCTAGGGAGTGGTGGCTGGTCCACCGAGACGTCAACGACAGCACGTCCACCTCGCCGACCTCGCCCTCGGCCGCGCCCGCGGCCAGTCTCGCCAGTCCCGCGACGAGGCATCTCCTGCAAGGAGACGCGAAACAAAACGGAAACGTCAAAACAAACGGTACCTAACAAAACTTCTAAGAGCTCATGTCAAGAGACATGTTGTGGTGGCTACTCTAGCTATAAACATGTGAATTGGTTATTTTCCAGTCAGTTGATTCACTTCTCGGGACGACCTTGCTCTGATACCATCTTATAACGACCCGGTTCCCGAGTCCCTACGAGACACGAGAACCGGACAGACTCGACTATTCCCAAGACCTAGTCGTCCAATGAGGAAGTAACCAAAAGACAGTAAAATAAACCACATTCAGCATGAATATAACTAACAGTAAGAAAGTACAGCAGTAAGGAAAGAAACTAATACAGTAGGTACCACCACAACAGTCAAACAACATTTATCATATAACAAGAACTGCAGGTAAAGAAGGTACAGCGGAAACAAAAACTACTCACTAGAACAGAAACAAAAGAGGTACAAAAGGCTGTGGTAACTCTACTGGACCCTACTCGGCCCAGCGTCCTCTGCAGCCGCCGACCCTGGCTGCTCAACACCTGGTCCTGAAAAAGGTAACGAGTGTAACACGTCAGCAAAACGCTGAGTAGAGTGGCAAACTAACTAAAGGCAACAGTAGAGTGTACAGTAGCTGTTATGTTCTATTACTTCCTTTGTTCACATCTTTCAATTTTTCTCACTATTTCATTTGTTTCTCAGATCCTTTACTTGATCTCGAATGTCCTCGTGGGAACGATCTTGATTGCAGTCTTTTCCAAAAGTAGAAGTAGCACGTGGTGCTCTCCTGGCCGGGAGAGTCCCCCGTGGTGATCCTACCCTCAGTCAACCACCCCAAGGTCACTGACAGACGTAACGGTGACTACGGCACGCGCGATAAACGCACAGGTAGCTAGCCCGCACTGGCACGCGGTCAGTCGTTTCCGTTAACGGGTGCGCCCAAAGCACAGCACGGAACCAGGGCAGAGCCCTCTCAGTAACAGGGGTCCAACCCCTCCACAGTAACCAAACCGGGGCCTTGCCCCTCCACAGTCCGCGCACCCTCGCCTGACTACCCTGGTTTGCCCTAGTGGGCCTAACAAGTCGGTGAAGGAGGCTAGCAGAACCCCGGGGCTCGTGGGGTAGCTAGTACTCTCCTAACACTACTAGCTCTCCTCGGTACTGCGTACACGAGGGCCAACAAGTCGGTACAGAGTGGCCAGTCCTAACCCCCGGGTCCCTGGGGTGGCTAGCTCAGCTCTGCACTAAACAGGGGGACAGTCGCTCTCCTTAGTACTCCGTACTCAAGGGCCAGGTCACTTCCCCAATTCTATTCCATTCGCTTTCCAGGAGTTCTACTCCTACTTCCCCGTAGGGTTCCAGAACATCTTATGTCTTACTTTCCAGTTTCACGTTCTTACCAACCATGATCCCAATCATGTTTCTTTATTCATAACAGGCAGCTGTGAATTCAATTTACAGGCAGCTTCATATATTCTTTTCCATTTTTCCAAGACTGCATTATTATATATTCCACTAGTTTTTCCATCCTAGGATTCATGCCATATCCTAGGGTCTATCATACAATCTAGTTTTCCGGCCCTAGGATTCATGCAACACCTAGGAACTATCATTCCATATATTTCTCATTCCTAGGATTCATGCAATGTCCTAGGTTCTAATTATGGTTCCATACTTTAACAAATTTTATTAATACTTAAAGCCACTCTACCAGGTACAACGGGAGTAATGGGGGCGTGATCGGGAATCCCGCGTGCCTCCGCGACTCTCAAGACTGCAACCGAACGAGGTCCTATCACAAGGATCAAACACAAGGAGTGTCTCAAAACAGTGTATAGCTACTGTAGACGGGTAGAGGAATTAATTCTGAAAAGAACGCAACTCGAATCGCGGAAAACAAAGCTCGAACGGGCCCTAAACGGGTCGAAAAAGACGATACTGTGCAAAATCAGACGTCTGGAACTCCTTCCAGACGTCTTAAAAAGTGGATCAGAGAATTACCTGTTCAGCGTGGTTTCCCAGACGTCCAGAAGTCTGCGGAGACGTTTGCCCTAGATCCCAGACGTCCGATGGTCCCTCCGGACGTCTGGAGGTCACTCCCGCCGTCTGGTACAACTTCCAGACGTCTGATTCGCAAAGGATGGTGAATCAGCGAACCTGCGCACAGCCAACCCCCTCCCTCAGTACGGTCAGTCGACAAGAAGGAAGAAGAAGGCGGAAAACTCACCTTTCAGACGTCTGTATGATCTTACAGACGTCGACCTTGCCGTCTGCTATCAACCCAGACGTCTGATTCTGGAAATTTTTCCAGAATCAGGACCCTGCTCGGCCTCCGCTCGCGACGTCGCCCACGTCGCACCTCGCGCTCCTGCTGCTCAGACCGCAGCAGGTCCCTCTCCGCGTCGCTCCGCGCCCCCTGCTCCCTCCGCCGACCGGCCAAGCCGCTCCGGCGAGCTCGCCCTCACGGCAGAGCTCTGCCCTCGCACGCCGCACCTCCGCGCTCACTGTGGCCACCGCTGCCGCCCTCGCGTCCGCTCGCTCTCGCGCACAGGAAGGAGAAGAAGGAGGAGACGGTGGAGGCGGGAGGGGAGGCGTGGCCCTTTTTAAGGCCGCGCGAGGAGGAGAGAGGAGGTGGCAGGCCGCCTGCCGCTACAGAGAGAAAAAGAGGGAATATGCGGTCTGCGCGCTTAGGCGCGCAGGCGACTCGCGTGTGTCGAAAACAACGGATTTCCAGACGTCTGGAAACGATCCCAGACGTCTGTTCAGACGTCTGGATGTGATCCAAGACGTCTGGACCGACGTCTGGGCCTCCTCCCAGACGTCTTAAAAGACGTCTGGGGCACGCGTTCGTTACAGAGACTGTTGCCTAACTGATGCACATCCTTTGCATGGGAATAAAGATTCGAGGCTATCAAGCATGTTGTGCCAAGATAAATATGTGGGTATCCTTTGGCCTAAGATAAATATGTGTCTCGGTGTCTAAGTATGCACATTTAGTAGACTGGTAAGGGATACACCCACCTTGGTGTTGAAACCAAAAAGCTGGTGTGCATACAAGGGCACAGGAGACACATGATCACTCAAAGGGATCACACAGATGCACTGTCGTAGGTGTACGCAGCAGATCGTGAGACCCGAGCTCACTCCGTATGTATTGGAAAGTACGAAATTCCATACACAAGGGGTGGAACTAGTGCTTTGAATGGGGTGGTCATGGCTCCTTTTTTTTAAAACATCCTTTATATATAAGAAAAATCTCTACGGTAGTTCCTCGATCCCCCCTACAAAGTGCAGACTGCAGTGTTGTTCTAGACTTCTAACGTTCCTCTTAGTCGTCCAGCCATTCTACTCTATTGCGTGCTTTTTTTCTTCTAATAACTGCAAGTCTTACTTTCTTTTCCTTCTTTGTTTCTTGCTAGCAAAGCATTGCCCTCCTCTCATCTACTAGGTTCCCTCCGACAAGATGGTCTATCCAATCACACGTTGTTTCATGAAATAAATAATGGGCAAAAGTGGATACCATGGGAAGTCTCATTGGGTATTTGGGTTGGAATTACTTCTAGAATGGCTAAGTTGCCTCTGCCTTCCATCCATGTGATTTGATGAGACGAACATAGTGGAAAATATGTGGGAAACGTCGGAAGAAAATGCAATTCTTAGACTATCATTGTGTTTGCTACCTTACATAACAAAAGCTGCCTCCATAGAAGATTTGATTTGATCAATTCTTAAACCATTGGATCATTTTTTTTATCAAAAGCTGCCTCCATTGAGAGGTTTTCAAGTGGGTTGAGCAACAAATTAGATGCATGGCCATCCTACGATTTCTGTCATGTCAACACCTTTAAGTTAAAAATTAAAATTTTAGTTGTTTTGTTTTGTGGACAGTCTAGTTGATATATAATAAATTCAACGACAAAAGTTACCATTTGGTTGCCATAACACCTCCCTTGATATACTCAAGAACCATTTTTCAGTTGAGGGGCTAAGTTGGCCAAGTCAAACCAATGGTGGTTTGGCTGGCTTAGATCCCTCCTAAGGCATCAAAATTATATAGGTGTTGTACTCTCTATTAAGGGCGTGCCAGAGATATCTCCGACTGGTGTTTATAAAATGAGGAGTTTAGCTGGGGGATATCCCACGAGTCCACAACTTGATAAGGGGTATCTAAGTGGAAAGTGGGGTTAGAAGAAAGGTTAACATCTAAAATGGAGGAGGATGTACCACATAATGAATAGTAACTAGTGTTAGGAAAAAATGTATTGCCTTAGCCCTTCTTCAATCTTAAGTTTGGTGTAAGAAATAGTGATAGCTTGTCTATCTTCCTCCAGCAAAAGAAGGGAGACTGCGAGAGAATAAGTAAACATAAAATATTGAGTGATGATGGTGCAAATTAGGTCCCTCATTAAATAAATATATTGCTCCATCATCACATGGCACCCAGAAAACATCGGTCGGGAATGAAGTTTCCGAAACATGTTGGATATAAAAGACAAAGTAGCACAAGAAAAAAAAGATAAAAGAAAAAAAAAGTAGAATGTAACATAATACAAGTGCTTTAGCAAATGTAAATAATTTTTTCTTGTTGCATCTGAAATTTTTGTTCAACTCAATGCAATCCCATACATTATTTGAACCTAACCCAACATAATTAATAAAAATATGTCAAATTGGGTTGGGTTGGGTAGGGAAGGATTGGTGAGGGTCGGGGGAGGGGTGGTGGGGTGTCAGGGTCATTCTATCGTAATTTTATATGATTTTGACATTTTCATGTCTTTGTTGATAGAGGTTGTAAGGGGGGCTTCAAGAGATAAGAGGCACATAGACAAGTAACAAGAGAAATCAATATCATTAATTACCCCATCTAAATTGCTTATAGCACATAGGTAATATAAAAATTATTTTACTTTAATCTTTTACAAGAACATTTTGTTGATATGTATTTTTTTCTCATGTATTATTCTAAGTTTGATAATAATCACAATAACTTATGTAATCATTTTAATTTGTTATTAATTTAAAATAGAATTACTACTTCATATAAAATAAAGATGGGAAATAGATTTATTTTTCATGAAGATATACACCAATGCAAATTATTAAGAATGACACCTGAAATTTTCCTTTTTTAAAACATCCAAGAAACAAGGTTGGAGTTGTTGACATAAAATACCTTAAACGTGATCTTAGAAAATAAATGGAGTATCCTGATAATCAACAAGATGAAATTTGGCATGCTTATATAAGATTCGGCCCTTAGCAACCGGATATTTCTCTAAAAAAGCTTCCAAAATGTGAATCAAGGAAGCATCGTCGTCACTTTGGTACGAGTTATTTCCTTCTTGGTTAGAATACCTTCCGGAAAAAGATGTAATTTTTTTCTTCCTTGTTATCTCTTTAGCAAACAAAGGTCTAATCGATTTGGATCTATAATATTCACAATAGAAGGATTTTCTAATTGGAAAAAGTTGTATGATGGAAAAAATTATGCCTTATTTGCTCACATTAGAAGATGTTTAAGTTCACCACATAATGAGTGTGAACAATCTTGTTTGGACTTAATGAATAGATCTCAATATATGTGACATTTTGCAAGCAAAAAAGTCAACAAATTGCAAATAATAAGCTAAGGCTAAAAACTTATATTGATTCTATTAGATGGCTTACTTACCAAGCTTATTCATTTTGAGGTCATGATGAACTTCCAAACTCTAAAAATCATGTAAACTTTATTGAGTTGATACAGATGTTGACTTTTTATAATGAAGATGTGGCAGAAGTTGTTTCAGAAAATACAACTAGAAATGCAAAATATACATCACCAAAGATATAGAAAGAAATGTTGAATATTTTATCAAAGAAAGTAAGAATGCAATTTGAGAAGAAATTAATGATGCAAAATTTTGCTTGATTGTTGATTAAGCTCGTGATGAATCAAAAAATGACCAAATGGTTATGAGTTATAGACAACAACAACAACAACATTAGAAAGTGATTTTTTGACATTATTTATATACCCGATACTTCTCATTGAAGAAAGAAATATCCTTTATTCTATCTTGTCATAATCTCAATGTTACAAGTACTCGAGGTCAAGGACATGATCCTGCTAGAAATATGCGAGGAGAATAAAATGGTCTTCAAGTATTATTTTTGAAAGAGTGCCCATATGCATATTATGTCCATTGCTTAGCATATTATTTGCAGTTGGCATTGGTTACAACTTGAAGAGAGGTCATCCTTATTCATCAGTTTTTTTCCAAATTATCTTCCATTACAAATATTGTCACAACCTCTTCTAAACGTAGTGATCGGTTGCATGCCACTCAAGCCCTTTAATTGGCAGATAAATTAGCATTTGATAAGCTCCATAGCAGAGAACTTAATCAAATTGAAACATTACATAGGGCAGGGGATACTAGATAGAGTTTTCATTTGACAGCTGTTAATATCTTGAAAACTATGTTTGGTGCCACTTGTGAGGTTTTTAAGATCATTATCAATGAAGGTTCATCGTATGCTCAAAGGAGACATGTAGACGTAGCTTATGATGCCATGACATTCTTCATGTTTATTCTCATAATGCATTCAGTGAAAGAATATTATCAATTCCTCATGATATTTGTTGGGATTTGCAAAGACAATCTCAAGATATTGTAAATGCGATGTATTTAATCTCCACTACAAAAAAAGTCATTCAAAAGCTCAAGGAGTTTGGATGGAATGCCTTGATTGAGAATTTGATTGCATGTTGTGGCAAATACAACGTAAGCATTCCTTTCATGAATGCTAAGTATACTGCAGGAAGAGGTCAAGCTCGAAAAAAACAAGATCCTATCGCATTGGAACACCATTATAAGATTGATATTTTTATTGCATCAATTGGCACACAATTGCAGGAACAAAATAATTGATTTAATGAAAATGTGTTGGAACGTCTCATTTTTACTTCTGCTGTAGATCCAAAGAAGAATTATAAATCCTTTGATGTTGATAAAATTTGTGCATTGGTGGAAAATTTTTATCCTAAAGATTTTTCTAACAAAGAGTGATTATTGATGGGATATTAACTTGAGCACTTTCACCTTCAAGTTACTCAACATCTTAAGTTAAAAGAAGCAACAACTATTGTTGACCTGCTTGTACTGTTGGGAGGGGATTGGGAAAAGAGGGCAACAGATGGTGGAGGTAGAAGAAAGGAGGAACAAAGAAAGAAAAGAGGGGAGGACACTGACAATGAGGAGGGAGGATGGAGTGGCAACGTTCCACGGGGACTCTAATGAGGAGAGGACGGGCAGCATCAGTGATTTTTAAGGTTTGCTACTAGCTACACAAGTTGGGGGGGGGGGGGGGGGGGGTGTGAAAGTATCGGATCAAGAGACCTGTAACGTTTTGGTTTTTGTCTCCTTTTTGAACCAGGTCTAAAGCAATTCAGAGCAGCTCTTTATTATGTTGGGATTTTTACATATATATACTCTTATAAATTTCGATAAGATATATATACCCCCATATTCTTGATATTTACGTATATACCCCTATAAATTTACTCTGTTAAGACTGTATGCACCTGCTCCGTTAAACCTAACAGAAAACACAAAAAAAAATAAAAAATAAGAAAATTTATATTTCATCTCCCATTTTTTTCCCCTAAACCCTCACACCACCTCCTCCTCCTCCCCCTTCCTCTCCTCCCTCCACTTTGGTGACTAGGGCGGGCGCGAGCCTCAAGGACGAGGACGCGGAGGCCGAAGTTGTAGAGCTGCAAGGTCATCGCCATGGCCCACACCGACTCCGGCAAAACCGCAGCCTTCCTCATCCCCCTCCTCTAGCGCCTCCGCCGCCACCTCCTCCACGCCAGAGTCCGTGCCCTCGTCCTCTCCCCACCCGCAACCTCACCCTCCAGACCCTTAGCTTCGCCAGGGATCTTGGCCGCTTCACCAACCTCTGCACCATCAAGTACGTCATCATCAACAAGGCTGACTCCCTTTTCGAGATGGGTTTCGCTGAGCAGCTCCACAGGATCCTCTCCTACCTCGGCAATGCTCGGCAGGCCGTCCTCTTCAGCGCCACCATGCCTAGCGCCCTCGCTGAGTTCACCAAGGTCGGCCTTCGCAACCCCCACCTCATCCGCCTTAACGTTGAGACCAAGAGTAGACCCTATCTCACCCTCACCTTCACCATGAGGCATAAGGAGAAGTTCTCCACCCTCCTCTACCTCGTCCACGAGTGCATCACCTCCGACCAGCAGACCCTCGTCTTTATCTCCACCAAGCACCACGTTGAGGAACTCGATGTGGCACAGCTCTGCAACTTCGGCCTTCCCATCCTCGTCCTCGAGGCTCCCACTTGCCCTGGCGGCCAAAGCGGAGGGAGAAGGAGAGGAAAGTGGAGGAGGAGGAGGTGTGAGGGTTGAGGGTGGAAAATAGTGGAGAGATATATTTGGAGATGAAAATATAAATTTTTCTTCTTTTTTTTTACATTTTCCGCTGAGTTTAATGGAATATAGATATACGACCTTAATAAAGTAAGTATAGGGGTATGTATGTAAATATTAAAAATATAAGGGGATATACATCTCATCGAAAGTTTATAAAATATACGGGTAAAAACCCCTACCATGTTTGAAAATTTGGTGGGTTCAATCTACTTTGCAACCAATTTTTAGTCTAACCGGTTCAACGGATCAATATGGTCTGATTTTTAAATCATTGGATTCACATTGCCTGTCAGTTGATGCTCTCTCCAAAATCATGTTTGATTACTTTTTTAATAGCTTGAAGCCAAATTCAAATATGGCTGACAAAAGCTGATGCTACCATGTAAACCCAAGGGACACAAATCAATTACACAAAATTCGTTCAGTTTAAGACGTCATTACAAAGGGAACATTAATTCTTGTACTTACAACTTTTATTGCTAAACCAAACGAGATGTACATATGGTAGGTACATGAAAGTGGGGTATGCAAACCCTCATTGCTGTTAGAAATTGACTACCAGTTGGGATCTAAGCTTTGAAGGAAGCTTCATCCACATGGTCCAGAGCTCTCCTTGGGTAAAGAAGAAGAAGACACGGAATCAAATTCGTATGAAAGACTTATGTCTAGAGCTTAAAGTCTTCGTATTGGAATTCCTCTTATCTTTAAACAGCGACGTAACAAAAGTCATGTGCTACTTAACATATGATAATGTTCCACACCATGCACATTAATTTATATTATTTGAAGAGATGTCAATTATGACATATCTAAATAATCATGTGATATGTCAAAATTAAGAAAAATATTTTTCTCTTTATTTCTATCATCAAAATCATAATTTTCATGAACTCCTTGATACTTGAGAGAATCCTTTTGGATATATCCACTTAAATTTCTACTCAAGTGAGTTAGTTTGCTTTGCAAAACGCATTAAATTATATATCAAACTCCTCCAAAACTCTTTCTTTTATCATTTCCACCGAATCAACTTGAGATATATAAGCCAAAATGATATTTGGAATCTATTTTTCTAAAACCAATTTCATCTATATAATCCAATCTCCCACTCTCTTACCCTCAAGTATACTAAATGCCCTTATTTTGAGCTTTTGTGTTGTCACACCCCACAATGATGATCCCTAGGGATGTTGCAGTCGTGTGGCCCCTACCCATTGCCTTCCAATTCCTAAAGGTCGTTATAAAAATCTCTTGGGTTTAGGCCTAAAGAAAATTTTCCTACAAAAAGGGATAAAATTCTTCTAGAAAAAATTTGATAGAGTTTCCCCTAATTTTCTTACTTTTTTCCAAATTTTTGTACTTACAAGAGAGACCTGTGAATAAATCTAAAGCTGAAACAAGGTGGCTACACGATCAAACCACGAACACTAATGCGAGCATACCCTGCCACAAAGGTGTGCATATATACATATACATACTTGGCTATCAGAAAAATATTTACATCAATTCATAGTGTTCATACAACATATAGGCTCAAAAGCACTACCTGGAGGACATACATATACAAATATTCACACCATTTCTAGTCACCTACTTACCAAGCTACAGCGTAAAACCCAAAAAGAAACTACTATCCCTTCCATCCTTTCACACCTCCTTGCCTACCATTCTATCACACCCATGTCTACCAGGGCCAACGGAAACCCTACTTGGTCCCAAAGGAGGGCACCCAAGAAAGTGAGGGGAACTCGTCAAGTAGTCCTCAATTGGGAGATCTCCCAAGTACACCATCTGCCTAAGGAGGCCCCTGCTGAGCTCGGTCTGCACCCATTAGTGCGGTGCCAGTAGGTGGGTGATATACAACTACCTTACATATTTAATTAGTCATTGTTAAGTTATAGTATAAAGAATAAAGTAATTGCCACATTTTATAAATTTTTACTGGTTAAATCCAGGTTTTCACTGTGTGGCTAAATTAAGCATATTAATCACCAATTATTTTAACTTACTCTTTATTCTTAATTAATTTAATTAACTAACTACTATACATAACTTATATACTTAATATAAAGAATAATTACTAATTAACTCATAAGCTTAACTTACTAAGTATACTACTTTAAATTACTTACATACTATATATATACTTCAGTTAAATAAGTACTAACTACTTTACTTAATAGATATTATATTACTTAATTAAACTAAGGCTAAGTACTTACTTAATTACTATATTAATTACTTATAATTACTACTTAATTAGATACTACTTATATTATACTAAAATTACTTAGGTCAAGATACTTCTTACTCAGCTAATATAGCATATATTACTTAGAATATAGGTAACTACACTAGTAAAATACTTACTTAGACTAATTACTCAATTAACTACTTAATTACCTATTAATTAACTACAATATTTTAATCACATGAATAATTGCAAAAAAATATACAATGGATAGCAAGCAATCATCCTATAAGCAAAAAGAAATAATTTGCATTGAATCAAAAAGAACTTACAATAAAAGTGTTGTTTTGTAACAACATTTATTTAAGCTCAAACACTTAGGCATAATTTGATTAAATACTTAGGCTCACGTGCCCTTTAATTTCTCTTCACAGCACAGCAAAACCCTTAAGTCTTCACAAGGCTTTCAACACTTACCCATTTTAGAGCCAATCACAAGCATAGAGTGTGTTCTACTTTGAAAAGGGATTAGGGTCATCCGCATGTCTTTCTGCGAGATCAATGACCCAGATGGGTCGAATTGACTACTACTAAGACACGTGTCACCATCATGCCCCACTACCTGGTGCTCAGAGGCCACTCTCCCAAAGCCGCGCTGTAGTGCACACACACACACTATGCTCATGATTCACATCCTACGCTTGTCAACTAATCGATAGTAGAGCAATTTCATTTTATATAGCCTCAAGCGCTCATCAGTTTCTAATGTGGGACTAAACGTAGCCCCTCCTCCTCTTCACTCAACCATGCTCCAACGCTAACTTCAACATCCATTTTCTCACAACTCAGATAACTAATGCAAGCAAACCTAGGCTCGATTGAAAACCCTAAGTGTAATGCCCCGAATTTGTAATACTCTTAATAGGCTAACTAAAAACCTTAATTGGTTGCTTAATGTGGGATTAAGGGTTTAAGGAACCCTAATTTAGTGATTATTAGTCTTGGAATTAAACAAATCCCTTAAGTTATTAACAAGATGTTAATAAATGAAAAGTTGAGGTGCCATTTGCGAGGAAAACATGTTTGGAGGCCTTTCTTGAGGCTCAAGTAAGAAGCTAAAGGGCTTGGATGCAAATTTCACAACTCTTATATAAGAGAGAGAGATTTAAAACTTTAAAAGAAAAATCTCATTTTCTTCTCCCCCTCAGCCGATGCCCCTTCCTCCCTGCCAGCTGCTGTTGCTTTTGGCGTTGCTGTTGCTACTGCTGTTGCTGCTACTGCTGCTACGAGGAGAAGGGAAGGAAGAGGAGGAGGGCTACTGCTGCAGCTGTTGTTGAAGCTGCTTGATTGCACAGCAATCATACAGCCTAAATCACCTGAATTAAGTTAGATCCTATCATAACTTAGGAATAATGCATTCATAGGCATGGTAATTTGCACAATAGCTAGTTTATTAGTCATATACATAATATCATCATTTTATGACCTAAAAGAGAGATGATTTTAATCACAGACGATTCAAAGCCGCGAATGTCAGATCAGATCGAACAGATCTTATCAGAATGACGATGGGAGTCCAACGGTTCCGAAATCGTCCCGATCAGACAACTAGAGCATCGTGTACAGTCCATAGAAGAATGGAGATCATGGAGCCAAAAGACAAAGATCCGAGCCTCAAATGAAGAATCCAACTGCACGAATGAATCTAGATCGATGATCGCAGTCCAATGGCGCAAAAATCAACCTGATCGGAAGTCTACATCACCAGATATAAAGAAAAGAAGATGAATGGCCATGATGGCACCACGTGGCACCATCACAGCCGCCCCCTTGCCGCGCCCCAACTTCTGAAGGCCTAGCACCAAGCGTTGTGGACCACTGGATCTTCATCCAATCATCATAAATGCGCCACGCCGCCTGACCATCTGTGCTTCATCGAGGAGGAATAAATCTCAACCGTTGGATCTTCATCCAGCGGCCAAGAATGAGTTACCACAAAACAAAAGTGCAACAAATGTGTGGGAGTAGTGCAGTAGTGAGTGCCTTCCCTGCGGAGCGATGGGTGCCTTTTCGAGTCGCAATCCGGGCACAGATTAAATCAGACCGTCAATAGGGAGTGGAAGGCAGCGATCGAGTCCACATGGCGAAGCGAAGGCGCATCGCGGTCGAACACATGATCAGACATGCGTTTAACACATGATCCCACACACTTTTCAAACAAACGCAGCGAGGTGCGAGTGCGTAAGCCGTCTGATCGTAAGATCAGACGACTGACGTTGATGCAGGTTTTGAAGGCAAGCGGTGAGCGAAGAAGATAAGCGCATGCGTAAGGAGGAATCAGAGCCGCACGATTGAAGATCGATGACACAACGGCTACCACATGTCGCCACCAGAGCGAATCCAAGCATTTTAGGCGCAAATGAAGGTATTTTGAGGCCAAATCAAAGCCATTGATCTCCCGACCAACGGATCTGATCAAATAAGAGTTGTTACATGAGATTAAGGCCTCAAATACCCTTTTTGCCCTCCATCAAAACTATAAAAGAAGACTCAAGACTCCTCAGTTGAAGCATCTCTCTCTCCCATCAACTCCAGATCTCTTCTACCGTCTTCTCTGCAATTCTCCATCCCTCTGAAACTCTGTCCCGGCACTCTGGATTTGAGGTGATGCTGCATCTTGCACAAGCATCCCACAAGCAGCATTGTTTCTCTGCCACTTTCTTCTCTCTCTCTCTCTCTCTATCTATCTATCTGTCTCTATTAGCATTTTCTACTGTGAAAAACTTTATCTAATTGCAATAAAATTATGATTATTAGGATATATGCTTTATACATATATACATATATATATATATCTAGTTAGAATTAGTTTTATTGAAATGCTTCTACATAAATTGAAATTGCCTCCCTGCGAACGACTCGGTACTCACCGGAGTTTTATAAATTTATTTATCGACATGTTTTCGTACTATACTACAACTAAATAACTTTTAAAATATGAATTACGCACCGAACAAGTTGGCATCGTTGCCGGGGAGACAATAGAAAATTTTGAAGCTTTCTTTGGTGCGAATTTGAGATTTCTAACTTGCTATTTTCATTGATTTCGTGTGTGTAGGAAAACAAGGAAATCAAAACCAAACACGTCAACGGAAATTGCGGGTTCGAACTTTAGGTAAGTACCCATAGTTTAGATTAGTTAGTTTTAGGATTTTCTTGAGCCCTAGGATTAAATTAGAATTTGTTTGCTTATTGAAAAAAAAAAATTTGATTTTCAGGCTGAAATAAAGTTTTATCTTAAAAATTCAATTCCTGAAGATCCGTATGTCCAAAAATTCTCAATGTTTTACTGGACATAGATTTCAAAGTCAGGAACAACATATCCAAATTTTGAATAAATCAGAGTTATATAAAAATTTTTAAAATTCGCACACTGATCTATTATCAATACGGTTATTATTCCTGATTTTTCAAGGTTCAAAATATCATAGGAATTTTTATACAACTCCGATTGACTTGAAATTTAAGGAATTGAATTTTCGAGATAATCAAGAATTTAGAAAAAAAATTGAAAAAATTATTTCTTGCATGTTTGATTGCACAAATTATCTAATCACCAATTGAGGATCAAAACAGACTACAAAACCCCCAGTACACATTAAATCAGAAAAAATAGAAAATGTGCATTAAAATTCTTGAAAAAAATTTTTATGAGTGCCTAGTTAGTGGTGCAATAAGGACCAATTGATTTCATTACTTGGGTTGCAAGACTCATCATTTTGGACCTAAAAGAATCATTTAGAAGTATCTGTGCTTAGGGTTTCATGCTAAGGATAGAGCACACCTACATTTCCATACTCAAAGAAAATCTATCAAATAAATTTAGATTTGCAAAACTATTTGTGTGCCTCATTAGAACCTTGATTGAAATTATTTAATCAAGTGAACCTTAAAATTCATTAACACAAGCATTTGAATCTTAAAAGATACTTCATCATAAGAAATTGCTTATGAACCATATTTGCTTGAGCACTTCACACATTTCAAAATCAATTTTAAGGGAAGAACCCCCTAACACCTAACATATTCCAAAAGCACATCAAACCCAAACCTAAAATTGAGTAGACGTGTCCTAGGCAGGACTAATAGACTTGGGGACTTGAAACTAGATTGGGATAAGGTTAAGGCCTTATCTACTTGGATCCACTGGTGACAAGAAAGGTCGGTGCGGTAACCGCGTTAACCTTTAGTGGTGTCCCACCGTGCGGGGTCTCCCACCTGATGGGTCGGCCCGGATAGGTTGTTAATATGGGGATTTTATCATTGAAATGTGTATAGTGATTAACCTAATTCGGACCTAACCATCTCTTTACAAAATTTTTAACCTGGCCTAATTGATTTTATCTTGTCACTTTTAGGCCCAGGGTCGAATTCAGGGAAGTGGGGTTTAAGTCGAGTTTCTACGTTTTCCTTAAAACGTGTCTCTTCCGTTCATTTATTCTATTTTTTTGTTTTTTTTCTTATTTAGATTTTTTTCTAGTAATCCTTGTCCTTGAGGCACACCCTCAAAAATGGATTCTTGGCTTTGAGCCAAAACAAGGTCAAAAACGGGTCTTGCTACTCGCAAGACGAAGTACCTGCAAGTCAAAGATTATCTTTTCTCTTTTATGTTTTTTTTTATCTTTTTACTAAGAAGGAAGCTAACAGACAGAAAGTAAATATAATAGTTATAGATATATATTTATATGTAGTATATATATAAAGGGGTGGGGGTGGAGGTGGCGATGGAGTGTAGCACCGTGTCGAGTCGGTAGTCGTCTAGAAAGACGCAACCAACATGACTATTTGCCACGTGGAGTGTGGATGGAGGATGGATGATGAATGTGTCCACGCCTTTTTGTACGCGTGTATCGGAGAATATCAGCAACTGGTGCAGATATTCCCGCGATACAGCGTATAGTAAATAACGTGAAAGTATATATACATATATATAAGTAAATATATTTATATATATATATATATGTATAGGTATATATGTATAGATATATATAGATATATATGTATATATATATCTATATATATCTATACATATATACCTATACATATATATATATATAGGTGTATATGTATATATATATATGTATGTATATATGTATATAGCTATGTATATATGTATATAAGTATATATGTATATATATATATATGTATAAGTATATAGATATATATAAGTAGCTATATATATTATATATATATATATGTATATATATTGTATATATATGTATGTTACTATAAGTGTGTGTGTGTGGGTGTGCGTATGTGTGAGTAAAGGTGTGTGTGCGTCGGTGAAGGTGTGTGTGTGTGTTGCTGTGAGTAAGTGAAAAAAAAAAGAGAGAGAAAGAGAGAAAAAAAAAGACAAAGAGCAGAAGAGAGAGCGGGCGGGAGCGGACGGACGTAGGAGAGAGCCTCGGGTTAAGTCGTCTACAGAAGGCGCCCGACGTCTGATGGTCGCGGATGCAAGCGCGTCTTCGCACGGAGAAGGTGAGGCGTCTGCAGGCCGGGTGCGAGGAAGGAGAGCGAGCGATGGCGTGCTCGGAGAGGGCAGCGGGGAGTCTGCAGTCGGTCGCGGAGGGTTGCAGAGGTTGGCAGGGGAGCGGGACGACGGTTGGCCAGCCGCTGCAAGCGGAGGCGCGTGCGGAGGGCTGAGCGGAGAGTGCTCTGCAGGCACGCGCGGAGGGCTGTGCGCCTGCGGGGAAGGTCGCGGAGGAGACGAGGAGGTCTGCTGCTGCTGCCGCCGCCGCGGTTTGGCTGCTGCTGCTGCTGCTTCAAGCTTCGGAGCTTGAAGTGGCAGCAATGGCGTGGAGACGAAAACGAAAAGAAAAGAAGACACCACGCCCACCGGCTCGTTGAAGAGCTAGGCGGTGGTGTTCCCACTGTGGTGGTGAGCACCACAGTGGGTTCTCCTACTCGCCGGGTGCGTCCTCGACGGAGGGCCGACGTATGGGAGGGGAAGATGGTGGAAGAGGTGGCTGCGGGTTTTTTTTGTTTTGTGCAGCAGCCTCCCTCGTGAGGAAGAAGCTACAGCTTCTTATAGAGGAGGAGAGAGTGGTATGCCGGCTGCAGCAGGGAGAGGGTGCGGGAGTTGCAGCTGTAGGGAGCAACGTTGGCAGGGAGAAGTGACGTGGAGTAAATGCATGCAGCTGCTGCGGGAAGAAGTGCAGCCGCGGGAAGAAGAAAAGAAGAAATCAAGAGAGAAAAAAAATAAAAAGAGGTGGAATTTGTAAGGAGGCACTTGGGATAAAATTTAACTATGCAAGCCATTGTTTCACTCCTCTTCTTCTCTTGATTAAATGCATCATGCAAGCATTTTTACAAATGCGATTACAGGATCCTATTATGCAATGTTAATGCTAGAAAATAGCACAAGAAGGCATTATTACAGGCGTGTTTTGAGGTGAAAACACATACCCCCATGCCTATCTTTTGCTAGTCCCTAGCAAAATAGTATTTAGAAATGATCTTAAGCTGAAGATTTTCTTCTAAGGTGATATAGGTGTGTTTATTATCGAATATTGTGAGAACCAATTGTAAAGAAGACTACCAGTACTTTAAGTCTCACATGACATAGATCATCTCTCAACTAACCAGGACTCTTGATATTTAAACCTTAAGTACGATTTCCAGGACCCAGGAGGTTTTTGCCGTACTCGAGAGCTCAAGAGGTTATGGTTTGTGCATAGTGAAGGATCAAGACTGACCAGATGAACATTAAGACTCAATCCGAGGGTTTCACGAATTTTTAAGTACAGGTTGGTCCCAGTTTCAGCTCATGTCTTCGAATTGACCCTTAAGATGATGACGTAAAACTCAACTCCCATTTTTTGTTTTTTTTTTGACAACTCTTTTTTTCTCTTTTTTTTTTTTTTTGAAACATATGTCAGTATATCTCTTACAACACATTTTGAAAGAGCACACTTTTTTTTCTTTTTGGTGGAAAGAGTCGCTCCTAAACACAAGACTAAAGCCTGGGATAAAAAGTCCACCTGCGCACACAGGTAAGGACTCCACCTTCCCTAATGAACACTAGGGTTGGATCTTATGTTCACTTGGTCTTTCCTGATATGTGTAGTGTGAACCAAGTTTACTTAAGCTCTCAAGTAAAAGTAAACCAACGGATCTTGTACTTGTGTCTCAGGTATAAGAATACATCCTTAGTTAGGAGAGATCTTGATCTATTTTGTCAATGCTTTAAGTGAATTAAGCCGAGCCTGAGCAAATCAAGCTTTTGTGGCCTGGAAAGTCTTCAAAACAGAGGTTGAATATCCATAAACACTTATTGCCTTTTTGTTTCAGCTTCAAGATCATTACTAAACACCATTTATTATAATATATATATATATTTTTTTTTCTTCTTTTTTCTTTTTCTTGCATATTTATAAATAGGTGGGAACTGTATGATACCATAACATACCCGGATCCTATGGATGCCTATCCACCCCCCCATGCCAAACAATGCTATGTCCTCATATGCATGCAGAGAAAGGCAGAGGAAGGACGGAAGATCGGGTAACAAGAGCTGAGGTTCAGGGTATAGATCAGGGTGGAAGGGTGGGTGGATGGTGGGTGGTGAAGAGAAAAGTGAAGTGATTGCGATAGAGGTGTGAAAAGTGATGGTGGATGGTGAGTGCTGTTAGGGTGCCTCCCAATAAGCGCTGAATTTAATGTCCCCAGCTGGACTCAGAATGAGGCAAAGAATTAGTTACCCTCCAGCAGGGCAACAGTTTCTCCAACGGGGGCAGGTTCATGAGTCAGATAGGGTTTCAAACGCTGCCCGTTGACCGTAAATTTACGCCCAGATTTGGGATCTTCGATCTCGACGGCCCCATTGGGGAATGGTCTTGAGACCAGGAAAGGACCAGTCCATTTGGACTTCAATTTCCCAGGAAAGAATTTGAGTCGGGCATTATAGAGCCAAACTTGCTAAGATGGCTCAAATTCCTTCCGCCGAATATGGCTGTCATGAAAAGCCTTAGTGCGCTGTTTAAAGGTTAGAGCAGAATCATAGGCTTCACGACGGAGCTCTTCCAGCTCTTGGAGTTGGAGTTTCCTTTCTCGACCACACAAGTCTGGGTCGAGGTTACATTGGTGAACTGCCCAATAAGCGCGATGTTCCAACTCCACGGGCAAATGACTAGGCTTCCCGTAAACGATTCTATATGGAGACATACCAAGGGGAGCCTTGAAGGCGGTCCGATACGCCCAAAGTGCGTCAGTCAGCTTGTCGGACCAATCCTTACAGTCAGGCCGAACCATTTTCTGGAGAATCTGCTTGATTTGCCGGTTTGACACTTCCGCCTGGCCGTTCGTCTGAGGATGATATGGGGATGCGATACGATGGTGGACTCCGAACCTCCTCAGAAGTGCCCGAAAAGAAGCATGGGTAAAGTGGCTTCCTCCATCCAAGATAATGGCCCGAGGGATCCCAAAACGCGCAAAGATGTGGTCCTTGACGAATCGGGTGGAGATAACATGGTCAGCACGGCGCGCGGGAATAGCCTCGATCCATTTTGAAACATAGTCGACGGCCACGAGGATGAATTCGAAGCCGTTGGATGGAGGAAAGGGACCCATGAAGTCAATTCCCCAGATGTCGAAGATTTCCGCAGCTAATATGTGTTGCAAGGGCATCATGTCACGACATGCCATTGACCCTAACGACTGGCACCTAGTGCAATGCTTGGCATAAGTGTGTGCGTCCTTGTGAAGGGAGGGCCAAAAGAAACCGCACTGCAACACCTTGGCTGCAGTTTTCCCCCCAGAGAAATGGCCTCCACAAGCCTGATCGTGGCAGAAGGATAGCACACTGGGGAACTCACTGTCAGGAATACAGTGACGGATGATTTGATCAGCACCTATCCGAAAAAGAAGTGGATTATCCCAGAAATAATACTTTGCTTCTGCCATGAGATGCTCGCGCTGGTTTTTAGGCCAGCCACGTGGAAGAGATCTAGAAGCAAGGTAATTGGCAATGTCGGCATACCACGGTCCACTTGCCACATTTATTACCAATAGGTGCTCATCAGGAAAAATTTCATTAATTGGCAGAGTAAGTCCAATATGGTCAGGGTCCAGTCTGGAAAGGTGATCAGCCACAACATTCTGGGCTCCAGCCTTATCGCGAATCTCAATGTCAAATTCCTGGAGTAGAAGGATCCAACGAATCAGTCTAGGCTTGGCATCCTTCTTGTGCATGAGATGGCGAATGGCCGCGTGATCAGTGAAAACAATAACGTGAGAGCCCAGAAGGTAAGAATGAAATTTTTCCAGCCTAAATACGACTGCCAGTAGTTCCTTTTCAGTGGTAGTATAATTATGCTGGGCCTCGTCCAACGTCATACTGGCGTAGTATACCACGAAGGGGTGTCTATCGCGTCATTGTCCCAGGATGGCTCCGACTGCAAGGTCTGAAGCGTCACACATAAGTTCAAAGTCGAGGGACCAATCAGGCCGCTGGAGAACAGGGGCCTTGGTGACAGCATTACGCAGCTGCGTGAATGCTTGTATACAGTCGGGGCCCATGTCGAAGGGCACGTCGGTTGATAGGAGATGAGTTAAGGGTCGAGAAATTTTGGAGAAGTCTTTGATGAATCTCCTATAGAAACCGACGTGTCCCAAGAAGGAGCGGATTTGTTTGACAGAACCAGGCATAGGTAAATCAGCAATGACGTCGAGCTTAGCTCTGTCAACCTCGATACCTCTATCGGAGATGATATGTCCGAGAACAATTCCCTCGTGCACCATAAAATGACTTTTTTCTCAGGAAAGCACGAGGTTTACATCAATACATCTCCTAAGGATGCGAGTCAGGTTGGCAAGACATTCGTCGAAAGATGGTCGAAAGACTGAAAAGTCATCCATGAAGACCTCGAGAAAGTCACCCACTATGTCATGAAATATCGCCAGCATGCATCTCTGGAAAGTTGCTGGCGCGTTACAAAGTCCGAACGGCATCCTTCTAAAGGTGAAGGTGCCGAAAGGGTAGGTAAAAGTGGTTTTCTCTTGGTCTCGGGGGTCTATTGCCACCTGGTTATATCCTGAGAATCCATCCAGGAAGCAGAAAAATTTATTTCCCGCTAACCGCTCCAGGATTTGGTCAATAAATGGTAGCGGGAAGTGATCTTTCTTGGTTGCAGCATTGAGTTTCCTATAATCTACACACACTCTCCAAGATGTAGGAGTGCGTGTAGGGATGGATTCGCCCCTGTCATTGACACGGATGGTGAGTCCTGCCTTTTTGGGCACAACGTGAATCGGACTCACCCAGGGGCTATCACTGATGGGGTAGATTATACCCGCATCCAGCCACTTAATGATTTCCTTCTTAACGACCTCCCGCATGTTAGGGTTGAGACGTCACTGCATCTCGCGAGAAGGTCGAGCCTCCTCCTCCGTATATATACGATGAGTGCAGTAGGAGGGGCTAATACCAGATAAGTCTGATAAAGACCATCCAATAGCTGCCTTGTGTTCTAGGAGGACCTTAGTTAGTTTGCACTCCTGCTCCATGGTTAATTTTGAACTGATGATTACAGGGAGTGTTTCATTTGGTCCCAGGAAAACATACTTGAGTGTATTAGGCAGCACTTTTAGCTCGGGAGTGGATGGGGAAGGATCTAGCATTTCTTGGGACGAGAGTGTCCCAGACGGATAGGAGAACAAGTTAGGAGGAAGAAACTGGCCTTCAGATTGGCCAAGAAGAGGGGCTTCTTGGATAGATGGATCCAAAAATGAATAGCCCCAGTGAGAAGTATATGGGCTCAAGGTCCCAGTGTGGATTTGTAAATCCACCTGATTTGGAGGGGAAGAAAGGGCAATTCGGTCTTCATAAGTGTGGACCGACGGTGAGTAGCCCGGATATGACTCAGACCACGAGGTATGGGAAGGGGAGAAAACCTTATCAGAAGTCTGGCCAGGAGAAGGTACTGGACAAGGGAGGGATTGGGGAATGTCATAGTATGTGTTGGTCAGGCAGTCATCCGTGTTTATAGGTAATCCGCAGCAGTCCGAATAGGTCCCAATTAGTCTAATACACGCGCTGACGGCCATGTCCTCGTCAGACGTGTCATCCTCGATGCAATCGCAATCAAAGTTCTTGGTTGCCTTGAATATGTTAAGCTTGAGCTTCTCAGATCCAACAACAATCTCAATACACCCCGACTCGCAGTCGATGTGGGCGCGGGCTGTGGCCAAGAAAGGTCGACCGAGGATGATCGGACAATCAGAAAGTGAACTAGGAACTTCCATATCTAAAACAAGAAAGTCAACAGGAAAATAGAGACTGTTGACCCTAACCACCACGTCTTCCACCACACCCTTCGAGATTTTGACAGAACAATCTGCCAACTGTAACGTGACAGAGGTGGGTTTCAGATTTCCCAAGGAAAATTTTTCGAGCATGATGGTCGGTATGAGATTGATGGAAGATCCTAGATCAAGCAGGGCACGGTTAAAACTGCAGCCTTGGATGCTACAGGAAATCAGTGGTGTGCCCGGATCTTTCTGCTTCGGTGGTAAGTTTGACAGTATAGCACAACTCGCATGAGGCGAGAGAACCACTGGATTCTTAGTCTTCTTTGACTGTCGCCTGGGTGTTGTGTAGTCTTTGAAAAATCGAGTGACAGTAGGTATGTGGTCGATTGCCTCGAGCAGGGGTACCTTGATTTCTACATCCCTGAACAAATTACGTAGGTTGTCAAAGGCCTACGTATTTTTCTTTTTGCCTTTTGGCTCCCTTAGTAGAGCCTCAGGGAATGGGACTGATTCTGGCACAAGTTTTGGTGCATCATCCTCTCGCGAATGCGGTATGCATCCTGAATGAGAGGGCGAAGAAGAAGACGGGCCAGGATCAGGTTGAGGTGGATCGACGGTCTGCTTACCGCTCCTCGTAGTGATAGCATTGGACGATGCGGGTCCAGTGGGATCATACGGTGGAGGAGGGTTTGCAATGGGGACATAAGAGTGTGGTGCTGCAGCGGGATTAGCCTGAAATCCCGGTGGAATGCTCGGAGCTTGCAGAACTTGATTAACCTGTCCCTGAGAAGGTCGTACCTGTGGTTGAGAACCACGGGGTACGAAATTTCGCGGGTTTGGAACAGGTTGGGCGGGAAGAGTGCCTTGAGATCGAGTCGCCATGCGTAGTTGACTGATCTCGACGTTCTGCTGCGCCAATTGGTGCTGAAGAGAGGTCATGTTCTCTTCATGGCGCTTTGACATTTCCGTCATCATTCGCATTAATTTGTCAAGAGGGCTTGATGCGTGTTCAGTTTGTGGTACGCAAGGGCCTGATGGCGGATTTGCCATAGGATTAAACTGGACCCTTGGGATGACGGGTGCAGACGGTCGCATTGGTCCACCCGTGGGGTTTTGGCGCTGTGGGTTGTTGGACCATGCGAAGTTTGGATGATTACGCCACCCTGGGTTATAAGTGGCAGAGAACGGGTTGTTCCCCAGGGCGCAAGCATCTTCTATGCCAGAAGACGCGTCCGCATGTAGATATGCGTCCGAGCACACGGAGGCTTGGTCCTCCGTGTCGAAATACTAGCTCGCAGAAGCCAGTTCCACATGACTTACCGAGTCGCTTGGCGCGACACTCGGTAAGGAAGGTCTAACGGGGTTTCTCGGGATAAGCCTGGTATTAGAAGAACTTGGATTGTGACGAAGTGGTGAAGAGGTGGTGTTTGCCATAGATCGAGCGGGGTTGGCCAGAAGCTCGTCCAGCTTCTTGTGCACGACGGAGACTTCATCTAGTTTTTGTGCAATAAGGCTTAGATCAGTGGATGAATGGGAGGGTCCCGTGTCAACTTCGTGGACATTTCGGGGCTGGCTGGCACGATTAAAGGCGACAATGGAAGCATTGTTCATCGAGTTTTCACTCATATTTTCAAACAGCTCGAATGCTCCATTCTCATCTTTATTCATAAAGTTCCCTCCGCAGGAAGCGTCTGCAATCTGCTTCAAAGTCTCATTTAGCCCGTAGTAGAAAATCTGGGCTATATGCCACTTAGGCAGACCGTGGTGCGAACACTTCCTGAGGAGGTCATTATACCTCTCCCATGCCTCATGAAATTGTTCGCCGTTTTGTTGCGTAAATGAAGTGATAGCACGGCGAAGCGCATTGGTCCGCCCGATTGGGAAGAACTTCTTGAGAAACGCTGTTCTCATCTCTTCTCAAGAGTGGATGGTTCTCCCAAGGGTGCGTAACCATTGCGATGCTTTATCCCACAATGAAAACGGGAACATCTTCATGAGGACTATAGATAACCCGACATTTCTTGGTTTAACGGTTTCAGCAAGTCGGGTTAGGTCTTCCAAGTGGAGAAATGGGTCTTCACTTGCAAGACCATGAAAGTGAAAATTGATTAGGCCAATTATGTTTGGTTTTAATTCAAAGTCGTCCCCGCCCATGGGGACCCGAATTTGTCCTATGGTCTCTGTAGCAGCGGGATTCTGATAAGAGCTAAGAGACCTAGGCTCCTCCCGTTCGGGAGGGTTTTGCATTTCCTCCAATGTTTCCCGAATGGCTTCGATTTGCTCATTATACATTTCCATTTAGGCTTGGAGGCGGGTTATGGCATCTAAGGCTCCACCACCTAGTGGGTTCTGAGGGCGGTTTCCTCCCTCGGTATTTGGGGGTGGGCGTGCAGCCATGTTTGTGGAGGAGGAGGACGATTCGACTTGTTTTCTAGATTTATTAGTCAATTCAAATAGTTCAGGGTTTTGTGACCTCCTCCCAAACATGCACTACCGCAGGAAGAATTGGGGAGATGAGAAGGGAAAAGGGATGAGAGAAATGACGCCGCAAAGATACACTTGATTACAAATCAATACAGTCAAGTTCCTAACCTCTACAGTGTGCCCTTAGACCTAAAGATCTAAGTTACCTACTATCACGAACTACGGAACCGAATGCGAGCACCGCGGAACCACCGGGCCAGATTGAAAGGCCGTTTGCTCCAGTCTTAGACACCCGATAGCACGCGGGAACTCTCACTAGCACGTAGCCGCTACACGCAGGTAGTTAGACCTCCAATCCTTAAAAAGGGTCAAGTTACTACCAACTTTAATTAGAGGCTTAGGGTCAAGTGCTTTTGGAATGTGAAGGGCATTGTTTACGGGTAATGCCCAAGTGATTGATTTTCAGAGTGTGTAAAACAAGCATGCAACGGGGAAATCTCCCCGAATTGAAGTTTTTATTGGTGAATGATTTTTTTAGAGTTCAGCCTTAAGTAGTATGGATTTTACGATTTTGCTGAATTACCAATTCAACCAATCTTCGGGTTTTTGCAAAAATACAGGTTTTCCTTCTAAAACCCAAGAAACCCTTCTTCAATTATCAGTTAGTTAATGCATGCTAAAATGCAATGGGCTACCCTAAATGGAGATTTCTAAGTGTGGATGCACGAATCAGTTTTATATCAATGTGAAAGGAAGCCAAGGCACTTAAATTCAAGTGCTCCCAATCACCAAGAAGAATGTCCACACAAGGCTCAACCAACAGATAAAGAAAATAAAGTTGTTGGTGTTGAAGTATTCAGGATCGAATCACAGGCAAGTTGAAAAGTTGTGGTGAGGTTGGAATTAACTCAATTCCAAGTCTCCCCACCAAAAATGTGATCCTAAATTAAAGATAAGCGAGGCAAAAGAGGGATGCAAGCAATCTTTTTCTTTGCCTCAAAGAATACTTCCCACGGCGAAAAATCCAAGAATCAAGATTCTCGGATTTTCACTATGCGAAGTGTGGCGGGAAATCCCGGGGCAGTGGGAGTGAAGACAACCATTCAAACAAGTGAATTTTAATCCACTTGCCCCAAGAAATCCCAAGAAATTTTTCTAGTTTTTATTTATTTATTTATTTTATTTTTTTATTGAGGTGGCAAGTTAATCCTAGTTTGGTAAGAAAGGAAAACCTACTTGTTCGGTAATGTGTGCGAAGCTCCAATGCGGTGTCGGCGTCTTCACGCTCTCGTTCCCGCCTTGGATCTTCCCTCGCTTCCGACTTCGTCTGCTTTCCTTCTCCTTCCACCAAGTTCACCTGCACACCAAAAACAACAATACCCGTGAAGAGGGAAGAGAAAAATTGAAAGGATTTGGATAGAAACTTACTCGAAGGCGCACTTCCCCTGCAACGGTGCCAGAAAAGTGTGATGGGTCGGCCCGGATAGGTTGTTAATATGGGGATTTTATCGTTGAAATGTGTATAGTGATTAACCTAATTCGGACCTAACCATCTCTTTACAAAATTTTTAACCTGGCCTAATTGATTTTATCTTGTCACTTTTAGGCCCAGGGTCGAACTCAGGGAAGTGGGGTTTAAGTCGAGTTTCTACGTTTTCCTTAAAACGCGTCTCTTCCGTTCGTTTATTCTATTTTTTTGTTTTTTTTCTTATTTAGATTTTTTTCTAGTAATCCTTGTCCTTGAGGCACACCCTCAAAAATGGGTTCTTGGCTTTGAGCCAAAACAGGGTCAAAAATGGGTCTTGCTACTCGCAAGACGAAGTACCTGCAAGTCAAAGATTATCTTTTCTCTTTTATGTTTTTTTTTTCTTTTTACTAAGAAGGAAGCTAACAGACAGAAAGTAAATATAATAGCTATATATATATATTTATATGTAGTATATATATAAAGGGGTGGGGGTGGAGGTGGCGATGGAGTGTAGCACCGTGTCGAGTCGGTAGTCATCTAGAAAGACGCAACCAACATGACTATTTGCCACGTGGAGTGTGGATGGAGGATGGATGATGAATGTGTCCACGCCTTTTTGTACGCGTGTATCGGAGAATATCAGCAACTGGTGCAGATATTCCCGCGATACAGCGTATAGTAAATAACGTGAAAGTATATATACATATATATAAGTAAATATATTTATATATATATATATGTATAGGTATATATGTATAGATATATATAGATATATATGTATATATATATATAGGTGTATATGTATATATATATATATGTATGTATATATGTATATAGCTATGTATATATGTATATAAGTATATATGTATATATATATATGTATAAGTATATAGATATATATAAGTAGCTATATATATATTATATATATATGTATATATATTGTATATATATGTATGTTACTATAAGTGTGTGTGTGTGGGTGTGCGTATGTGTGAGTAAAGGTGTGTGTGCGTCGGTGAAGGTGTGTGTGTGTGTTGCTGTGAGTAAGTGAAAAAAAAAAGAGAGAGAAAGAGAGAGAAAAAAAAGACAGAGAGCAGAAGAGAGAGAGTAGGCGGGAGCGGACGGACGCAGGAGAGAGCTACGGGTTAAGTCGTCTGCAGAAGGCGCCCGACGTCTGATGGTCGCGGATGCAGGCGCGTCTTCGCGCGGAGAAGGTGAGGCGTCCGCAGGCCGGGTGCGAGGAAGGAGAGCGGGCGATGGCGTGCTCGGAGAGGGCAGCGGGGAGTCTGCAGTCGATCGCGGAGGGTTGCAGAGGTTAGCAGGGGAGCGGGACGATGGTTGGCCAGCCGCTGCAGTGCGCACAGTGGCCGGTTGTCGGTGCAACGGCGGAGGCGTCATAGCGGAGTGCCCTGCAGGCGCGCGCGGAGGGCTGTGCGCCTGCGGGGAAGGTCGCGGAGGAGGCGAGGAGGTCTGCTGCTGCTACCGCCGCCGCGGTTTGGCTGCTGCTGCTTCAAGCTTTGGAGCTTGAAGTGGCAGCAATGGCGTGGAGACGAAAGCAAAAAGAAAAGAAGACACCACGCCCACCGGCTCGTTGAAGAGCTGGGCGGTGGTGTTCCCACTGTGGTGGTGAGCACCACAGTGGGTTCTCCTGCTCGCTGGGTGCCTCCTCGACGGAGGGCCGACGTATGGGAGGGGAAGACGGTGGAAGAGGTGGCTGCGGGGTTTTTTTGTTTTGTGCAGCAGCCTCCCTCGTGAGGAAGAAGCTGCAGCTTCTTATAGAGGAGGAGAGAGTGGTATGCCGGCTGCAACAGGGAGAGGGTGCGGGAGTTGCAGCTGTAGGGAGCGACGTTGGTAGGGAGAAGTGACGTGGAGTAAATGCATGCAGCTGCTGCGGGAAGAAGAAAAGAAGAAATCAAGAGAGAAAAAAAATAAAAAGAGGTGGAATTTGTAAGGAGGCACTTGGGATAAAATTTAACTATGCAAGCCATTGTTTCACTCCTCTTCTTCTCTTGATTAAATGCATCATGCAAGCGTTTTTACAAATGCGATTACAGGATCCTATTATGCAATGTTAATGCTAGAAAATAGCACAAGAAGGCGTTATTACAGGCGTGTTTTGAGGTGCAAACACCACCCTTCTGGCCAGCCAAGTAATTCAAGGGTTGATCTAACCCAGTTGTGTTTTGGGGAGCTTGGATTAGATTTAATTAGGGTCGACACTCTAAGGACCAGTTTGATTGCTTGTATTGAAAGGGTGGGGTATTCTCTCATCTTTCTTCTCTCTCTCATCTATTAACTTTCTTTTGGTGCATGCAAGGTAGAAGATCTCAAAATCCTGATTTACTACCACCATTAGAAAGAAATCTTAGGAGAAGACATATTTATTCAGGATCTGAATCTAAACCCTCTTCAATGGCTAGTCATCACGAGGAAGAAGAGATCGATGAACAAAATCTGGATCCTATGACTCTCTTACAAAGGCAGATCACTAAGCAGGGCCAGCATCATGACCGACAGATGGAAGTCATAGTGCAGGCCATCACTCGACTCCAAAACGAGAGGGCAGACCGGCTCCTCTATGACTTTTATAACCCTCCTAATGCCCAACCTGAACCCTTTGTTAGGGTACCTCAGGATGGGGAAGATTTTGAACTCAAACCTCAGTTCATTAACTTGATTCCCCACTTCCATGATCATGAGTTAGATGACTCCTTCCACCACCTTAAAGAGCTCCTACACATAGGAAGAACTTTTGGCCCTAGGAACATGAATGAAGGTACCTTAATGATGAAAATGTTCCCATTCTCCTTGAAAGATAGAGCTGCACATTAGTTGAGGATAATTGGTAGACCAATCCTAACTTGGGAAGACCTGAGAAGCACATTCCTAAAGAAATTCTTCCCCGTAGGAAAAACTGATGCCCTTAGATGTGCCATAGCAACCTTTAAGCAGAACCCCGGGGAACAACTACATGAGGCTTGGGAGAGGTTCAATGATTTAGCTAGGAAATGCCCTCATCATGGGATTCCAAAGTGGCACTTGACCCATATTTTCTATTATGGGTTGAGTGATAATCTGAAGAATTTTATTGATGCGGCATGTGGGGACAATTTCTTGAGTAGAGATGTTGAGGGAGCCTTTCACTTGTTCGAGAATATGAGTGAAAATTCCTTCAACAATGCCTCAATGTCTGCCTTTAACAGAGCTAATCAACCAAGGAGTGGAGTTTATGAAGTTAACAATAATTCAAACTTGGTTGATTTAGAGCTGATTGCACAATGATTAGATAAGGTGGAACTCGTGGGAGAGAATGTGGAGAATTTGGATAAGAAACTGGATAACCTTCTAAAGGGCGGGAATTCCTTAGGCACGCAATCCAGATTAAATCCTATGCCTACCCAAGGAGTGCCTATATTAACCCACAACCAATTCCCCAACCCACTAGGTCAAGAATTAGTGCACAACATTAATGACCTAACAATGGCTCCACCTATGAGCCAATTGTGCTTGGACCCATCTCTTTCTGGGTACCAAGGAGGGACCTTGATGCCCTCGAATTCTGAACTAGGTAGCCCGATGCCTAGTTATCCTGAGGATGTGAATGCACTCCAGGGTTACACAAGAAATGAGCCTTATTCAAACACTTACAACTCAGGATGGCGCAACCATCCTAACTTTGCTTGGTCAAGTCAGAAACCCACCCAGGGTCCTAACTTGACTAAACCAAACACTTATGGGCAACCTAGTAGGTACACACAACCACACACGTACCAGCCACAACCTACTCAGGAAAACCAGCCCACAGATTTGAGCCTGGTCCTCAAAGAAATGAGAGAGATGAATCTGAGACATAAGGAAGAAATGAATCAATTGAGGACAGAATTGATGGGATGATTGGACCAGCTAGTAGATGCTAGACAACACGAAATGCTGCCATCCCAACCCATCCCAAACCCAAGAAACTTCAATAGGGTTAATCAACACAACACACAGGAGCAACAAGCACACCTAATTCAGCTTGCTCCCCAGCACCCACCAGGTTTTGTTAACTGTTACGACCCGGTTCCCGAATCCCTACAGGACACGAGACAGGCTCGACTCGACTGATCCCAAGACCCAGTCGTCCAACAAGAAATAATCAAAAAGAAGGAAAGTAAACCACATTCACTATGCTAAGTAATTAACAGTAAAAAGTACAAGCAGTAAGGAAAGAAAAGCTGCTACAGTACATATTACTACCACAATAGTAAACCAGCAACTAAGTACAGAAACGTCAAGGTACATAAATATAAAGGTACAAGAGTCTGAACTAGCTACAATAGAAATTACTACAAAAGAAGGCTACTGCTACTGGGCTCTACTGGGCCCAGCACCCCTCTGCAGCCAGAGACTCAGGCTGCTCAACACCTAGACCTGAAAAGGGTTATGAGTAACAAAGTCAGTGAACGCTGAGTAGAGTGGCAACCAACTAACTAAAGCAGTAAAAGTGAATAGGTAGCTGTTTATTCCAATTTCCTTATTTTACAAGTTATTCCTTTTCACCCATTGGTTTATTCATCAGATCTCTTTCTTGACCTCAAATGTTTCTCGTGGGAACGATCTTGATTGCAATCTTTTCCGAAGAGTAGAAGTCGCACGTGTTGCTTTCCTGGCTGGGGGAGTCCCCCGTGGTGGTCCTACACCCAGCCAACCACCCCAAGGTCACAGACAGACGTAACGGTGACTACAGCACGCATGATAAGCACACGGGTAGCTACCTCGCACTGACACGTGGTCAGTCGTTTCCGCTAACGGGTACGCTCAGAGTACAGCACGGAATCGTATAGGGCCTAGCCCTCTTAGTAATAGGGGTCTAGCTCCTCAGAACCAAACAGGGGTCTCACCCCTCCAGAATCTACGCACCCTCACCTGACTATCCTGGTTTGCCCAGTGGGCCTAACAAGTCGGTGTACGGTGGCTAGTTGAACCCCGGGCCTCGTGGGGTGGCTAGCTCTCTCCCTACACTAGTAGCTCTCCCCGGTACAGTGTACGCGAGGGCCAAGAAGTTGGTGCAGAGTGGCCAATCCTAACCTCGGGTCCCAACCCAAGGGTGGCTAGCTCTGCTCTACACTAAACAGGGGACAGTCGCTCTCCTTGGTACAACGTACTCAAGGGCCAGCACACTTCCCACTCACATTTCCAGATCCATTCCATCTATTTCCAGGAGCTCTACTCCTAATTCCCTGTAGGGTTCATGCTCATGTTTCTCATGCCATTCCATACCAGGTTTCATCATACCCATTTCCGTGTTCAGGTTATTCATATGCAGCTCGTATTTTTATTATTCACATTTCTAACCTCAGGTTATACACATGCAGCTCGTATTTCTATTATTCACATTTATGATCTCAGGTTATACACATGCAGCTCGTATTTCTATCATTTAACGTATACAACAGGCATGTCACATGTAACTGTTTAACTAACACAGGTAGTTCATTTTTCACAGGTAGCTCTTGTTCATTAACAGGCAATTGTTATCATTTCTCTTTATTTACTCAAGACTGCAAATCAACCACGCATACAGACATTTCCAGGCAACTTCTCGTCCTAAGATTCATGCCATATCCTAGGTTCTAGTTATTCAATCCACATATGCATTCAGACTTATGATTAAATTAGGGAAAGCCACTCTACCAGACAACCCAGGAGTATTGGGGGCTCAAATGGTAGGCTCACGTGCCTCAGCAAGCCCCGAACCCGCAATGGAACAGAGTCCTATAACAAGGAACAATCACAATGGAACATTCAGAACAGTATAAAAAGTCTTCTAACAAGTAGAGGAACTCACAAGGAAAATATCGATATCTTGTTTGCGTAAAACAGACCTCAAATGGACCCTAAATGGGTCGAAAATAGAGTTACTGACTCAAATCAGACGTCTGGCACAATGTCCAGACGTCTTAAAAGTGACTAGAACCGCACCTCAGGCTCTACGTCGACCTCAGATGTCCAAGACCTCTTATGGACCGTCTGGACCCAGCTCCAGACGTCTGACCACCTCTCCGAACGTCTGGAGTGCTTCCAACTGTCTGGTAAGCTGCCCAGATGTCTGAAACGCGTGGGAGGGCGTGTCTCGCACCTTCTCGAAGCAATCCCTTCACGCGACAACAAAATCCTCCACATTAAGCCATGCAAAACATAGTACGGAGCGGCCTGCATGGCCGTATCCGCAAAAGGAAACGTACTTCGTGAAGATCTATCTTCAGAGGTCTGGAGTTGTCTCCAGACGTCCACTCAGTCGTCTGGATGTCACTCCTGATGTCTGATTCTAAGAAAAACCTAGAGCCAGGACCTCCTCCTGCTCGCCCTTGCCGCACGCAATCGCACCTTGCCTCCTTGCCTGTAGCTCCAGCTGCAGTAGTGTTGGGGATGACTCCCACGATGTTCTCCTCCTCCTACACACGCCGCTCTGGCCGTGAGCCCTCGATGAGCTCCCCTACGAGCTCACGAGCTCAAGCTTCTCCTCCTCTCCTCACGTCGCCTCTCCTCATCGCCGCTCTCATGCTCTCTCTCGTGCTCGCTCCACTCACTATGGTTGGTGAAGTGAGGAAGGAAGAAAAGGGGAAGGGGGCCTTTTATAAGGCTCGCTAGGGTTCAAAAGAAGGAGAGAGGAGGGAAAAAGAGAGAAAGAGGGTACTGTCTGCGCGCAGCATGCGTGCAGACGCGAAGCTCGTACCCAAAAATTTTGATTTCTAGACGTCTAGAAAGTGGTCTAGACGTCTGACCGATAGTCCAGATGTCTTAAAAGGCTCAGGACAGAATGGGTCTTTACATCATAACAAACTTAAAGGAGGTTTCGTCCCCGAAACTTGAGCTAGCTAGGGTGCAAAAAAAGAACTATATATGCATAACAAACTTAAAGAGGACTGAAGTCGGTCAGAAAAGGCGTACCCTCAAAAAGCTCTGGGTACCGCTCTCGCATCACCGCCTCAAGCTCCCAAGTAGCCTCCTCATATCTCTGGCTCCTCCACAAGACCTTCATCAGGGGTACTTGCTTCTGTCTCAGACTCCGGACAGCTCTGTCTAGTATCTGTACTGGTCTCTCTGGGTAGGTCAGGTCGTCACCCATCTCGACACTCTCGTGGCTCAAAACGTGACTAGGATCAACGACGTACTTCCTGAGGTTAGACACGTGGAACACGTCGTGCACACCGGAAAGCAGGGGAGGAAGGGCAAGCCTATAAGAAACGGGTCCTACCCGCTCCAAAACCTCAAAGGGTCCCACAAACCTCGGTGTAAGCTTCCCTTTCACCCTAAACCACTGCAGGCCCTTCATGGGTGAAACGCGAAGAAAGATGTGATCCCCAACCTCGAACTGCACCTCTCTGCGCTTCCGATCGGCATAACTCTTCTGTCTGCTCCTGACAATGCGAAGTCGTCTATGAATTTGCTCAATCACCTCCTGACTCTGCTGAATCAGACTAGGGCCAACCTCCCATTTGGTCCCCACCTCCACCCAACTCAAGAGCGCAGTACACCTCCGTCCGTACAGAGCCTCATAGGGTGCCAAGCCGATACTCGAGTGATAACTGTTATTATATGCAAACTCTGCAAGGGGTAAGTGCTCCTCCCAAGAACCCCTCCAGTCTAGTACACGGGTGCGTAAAAGGTCCTCAAGTGTCTGTATTGTGCGCTCTGACTATCCGTCCGTCTGGAGGTGGTACGCCGTACTAAACCTCAACCATGTCCCCAAAGCCTGCTGAAACTCAGCCTAAAACTAGGAGTAAAATGGGTATCCCGGTCGGACACAATCTCACGCGGAACTCCGTGCAGACATACTACGTCACGAATATACCTCTCCGCCAACTACGCTGGTTGGTGGCGACCTTCCTCTATAGTTTTATTATTCCGTCGTAGTATAGTATAGAGAGGTGATTACCAGTTTAATACAATTTGTTACTCGGAAATAAAGAGTTCCCGAGGTCGAACTCAGGGAGCAAACTGTATTATAGAGATACAAATTCTTATTACAAAAATAAAGAGAGAGAGAAAGAATTTGTTGGCTTTTCTTCTTTTCTCTTTGCTTCTCCTCTTCTTCCTTCTCAGATCTTCTGCTCTCTTCCTTTGTTCTTATTCTTTATCTGCAGTGGTGATGTTCTTCTTCTTCTTTCTTTCTTCAGATCTTCTCGTGCTCTTCTTCTTTCAGTTCTTCCCTTGGCCTCTCTGTGTTCTCCTCAGCCTCACCTTCCTTCTCCTTCTTTGCCTTCAGGACGTCGTCTGATTTTCCAATCAGACGACTTAAACCGTCGCTGCTACAGTGCCGCTCGGTGATCCTCCTTCCTCCAGCCTTCGTCTTCTTCCACGGTTCTTCTTCACCTGTGCCTGCACACTTACACAGCTTGATCAGAGAGAGGGGCAAAACCTACCTCTACCCTCCCCCGCGTCTCTCTCTCATGAAAATCGCTCCTAGGATAGCTCTCCCAGAGCTTCCGGGTTGCCGGGTACGGGTCGCGCCCGGGTCCAGGCCCACCGGCGTGCGTGGTGGGCGAGGAGTGCAGGTCAGTCTAAGTCGGGTCGGGCCAGGTCCGCGAGGCGTGAGCGCGGACGAGACCGGGTCGAGCGAGCGAGTGAGTGAGAGGGACCTCACCCCGTGCTCAGGAGGCAACGAGCATAAGGCGCTTTTTGCCTTTATGCGGGCGCTCTCCTCTGAAAGGTTATGAGGTGGGACTAAATGTCCCACCCTAATTTGGGTGCCTGCGCGGAGGAAGCAGCGGCAGTCGAGGCGAAGCGCGGGGGCTTCGCGCGAGAGCTACGCCTCAACTACAGCCTAACGCTTTGCCGAAGTGCCCCCGCACAGCCTGGGAGGGTGACCTGGGCGCTTCGCACCTGGGGCAGCAAGTGAAGAAGCTGCTTCACTTCAACAATGGCGGCGACGAGCGCAGGTACCTGCCCACAGAAAAACGGCCTCTCGACCCAATCAGAAACGCGGAGGACCTTCGCTGTGGCACGGCGAAGGTGGTCGGGGGGTGTGCAGGCGGCGGGGCGGAGCCCAAGAGCTGCCCTAGGTCGGACTGTGGGTCGGGAGATGGGTTTGTTCGGTGGAGTTGCAGAGGGTGATTTGGGGGAAGTGGAAGGGCGGAGGTTGATCAGGGTGAGGAGGCGGAGGTTCTGCGGTGGTCGGCGAGCCGTGTGGGTTGCTGGAGTGATGGGAGCGGCTCGCCGGAGGATTGCCGGAGGCGGAGAAGGTGAGGGTGATTGGTCGGAATCGAGGGCGACAGTAAATATGTAAAATGAGGAAAAGGAAGAGGGGAGGAAGAGGAGGAGTTCTACCTACTTAGCAGGAGGAGGAGGGGCCGGAGCGGGCGACAGTCGTATCGACTGTCGCCAGAGAAGAAGATGCCCGGGGGAAGGGGCGGTGGCGAGCAGAGGGCCGGAGAGGCGCCAGCTGGGTGCGGCGTGGCACGGAAAGAGCGAGGGAAGGAAGTCTCTGCTGCTGGTATTGCGGCAGAGCGAAGAGGAGGAGGAGGAAGAACCGCCGGAGCTGGTGGGCATCTGCCGGAGTGAGAAGAGAGGAAAGTTGGGGCTTTTCTCCGTCAGATCCCAGCTGCTTCGAACGGTGGAGCGACGGGGGGTATTTATAGGGTAGAATCAGAGAGGAGGGCGGAGGGAGACGACGTGTCTCCCTCGCCGGAGGACGCCGGAGATGGAGACCCATACCGTCCGTGCGTTCGCACGGCCGGTATGGTGGGTTGCAGCGACCAGGGGGTGTTCCTGCGACGGCTGACGACGCAGGGCACCCCCGGTTGACTTGCCAGCCCCTCCCCCTCACCCTGCGCGGCGCCATGCTCCGCGCAAGGTCGCCGGAGCATGGTGCTGGCAGGTTTTGGCAGGAGGGACCTGAATGCAAAGAACGAAGGAGAGTTAGGGGCAGAAATGTGAGGGTTCAAAAGTTGAGGGCCAGAAAGTAAATATATGAGAACCAAAGTGCAAAGTTGTTCAAGAAGGTTTCTTCTTAGGCTCAAGTTTTTATAAATGACTAATTAGGACCTAAGGAATTTGATGGTGAATTTTATTTCTAGATTAAATCTTATTTGACCGGTCAATTTATGCAAAAACCCAAATTAAGTTATTAATTGGGCATGGTTCTCAATATAGGTCAAAATGGGATCTGAAGGCTAAATTGAAGGTTCTAAACCCTAGAGATTATTTTTATATGAATTTTAGAGGGTTTATTCTATTTTTACTTTGCCTCGAACCTCGTGAATTGAAGTGGATTTGTTTTAAGGTTACAGATTATCATTTAGTTCCTTGGAATTGCTGTAGCCCTTGTCAGATCATCCCACTTTCCTTCTTATTCGGTTTGCTTGACCTGTGTTTGGACCCTGAATTACCCTGTATGCAGATTATACTGGTAAAATTGCATTTTTACCCCTTATGACTTGTTTTCTCCTTAAACTCAGAATTCTCTGAGTTAAGCCTTTCCTTGAGTTATGTAGGAGCTTTTATCCTTTGTATTGGGTCAAAATGAGCTAGTTATGGCTCATGATGAGGTTCACATCATACCCCCATGCCTAGCTTTTGCTAGTCCCTTAGCAAAAACTTAAGGTTTCAACCCTTGTTCTAGACCATGAAGTTCTTAATAGCTTTAGATAAGTGCTTTTTCATTTGAGCTTAGATTAGGTTAGAATGCTGACCATAGGACTAAAAGGTACTCTAGTACCAATCAAGATCCAAATATGTCTAGCCTTAGCCTCAGTCCTTAGCAAAGGTTTTTAAGGCCCACAAGAACTATCCTAAGGTTTATTGGACTTTGTGGTTAAAGCACCCGTGCTTGAAATGATTTTAGCCCTGGCTCAGTTCGCAGTGCGTTTTGTAAGAGAGAGATAGAAAGTTATTCTGTTTGGAGAGTTTTCTCTCTCTTTTTCTTTTTAGTTCTAGCCTAGGATTGCCTTTTCAACACGGTCTGTATCAGATTTCTTGCTCCCATCATCAATCCTCAAGGGTTCCTGGCAATCGATGCTTCGAGATAGCACCGCCCATGGCAACCCCCGGAACCCTGGCTATTGAGATTTCGAGATAATCCCATCCATGGTGTTCCGTGGCCGAATCCAGACCCTGGCAATTGACACTTCGAGATAATGCCATCCATGGAATCTGAATCAGCAGAGTGCTTACATGCCCCCAGTAGGATATGTAAATATCCTAAGAGACAAGCACCGAGGAGATGATATTTTGTTACGCATCTTCGAGGGGATTTCTCGCCTCTCCGCGCTGGGAACTCATCCAAATCAACTTGTGTTGATCGGCCGCTCCTATTCTAGGTGTTCTTTTCAGAATTTTGTGACGCTTCTGCGTGATTTTGATTTTTACGCTTACTGAACCAGGCTGTGTGTGAGGTTAGGGTGCTTAGGTTACTGAGTCCCGTAAACCAAAAATTAGTTAATGAGGCCAAATACTTCCTAAGCCTTAGACCTAATACTTCAGCTTTTCATTTTCCTCAACCTCTTGAGGAATGTCTAGATCTTAATGGGTACTAAGAGTCTATTCAAGAATGCCTAAGGTTTGCGTTCTTACTAATCTCATTATGCACTTTTCAGTTATTTTCTTGAATGAGGTCTAGAACTTAGGTTAATTCCTTAGTTCCTTACTAATGACTATCACCTTTTCTCATAATTTTGTGCTCCTTTTTCATTTTGTTTCTTTTCTCCTTCTCCTTCAGAAAATTTCCTTCTCCTCTTTTCCTCTTATTCTTTTTCGAAAAATTTTTAATTTTTATGGTGTTTTTGGCATATGTGAATTTTTGTTTGAAACCTTTTCTTACAAGTTTTGCACTTTCATACCCCCTCCCCCATGCCTAAGATTTGCAATGTCCTCATTGTAACCTAGGGGGTTTTTATTTAACTTAGTTCATTCCTTAAGACAGAAATTTGGATGAGTGAATGGGTCGGGTTGAATTTTTGCGGACGATTTCTAATCCCAGATGCAAGCATCTGAGGTGGGGTCGGCTGTCTACAAGGGTGAACCTTAAGTGCAAAAAGGTGTCAGAAAAAGTTTTGGATTTTTAGGAAAATGACGGGTTGCCTCCCGTTAAGCGCTGAGTTTTACGCCATCGGCTGGGCGCAATAAGCTCAAGGGGAATGGAGGATATAAGATGCTTCAGCCAAATCAGTAGAAGTTACATCAATGAACGGCTTGAGTCTCTGACCGTTCACGATGAAAGGTTCAGAATCGTGGCTGAGTGGGCTGATTTCGATTGCTCCATTTCCAAAAACCTGTCGGACCAAATATGGTCCGACCCACTTGGATCTCAGTTTTCCTGGGAAGAGTTTTAGTCGGGCATCAAAGAGTAGGACCTTTTGACCAGGATGAAAGATCTTTCTCGAGATGTGTTTGTCGTGGAAGGCTTTAACCCGCTCCTTGTAGATTTGCGAGTTCTCGTACGCGTCTAGGCGTAATTCATCGATCTCGCTGATTTGGAGTTTTCTGTGGGTCCCAGCCTTGGAAAGATCTAGATTACAGTTCCGTACTGCCAATAGGCTTTATGCTCTAGTTCGACGGGAAGGTGACATGCCTTTCCGTACACCAGTCTAAAGGGAGACATGCCCAATTGGGTCTTGTGGGCAGTCCTATAGGCCCACAATGCTTCCGGAAGTCGGGACGACCAGTCCTTCCTGTCAGGTCGAACAGTGACTTGCAGGATTTTCTTGATCTCCCGATTAGACAGCTCAGCTAGACCATTAGTTTGGGGGTGGTAAGGAGTAGAGATTCGGTGAGACACCCCGTATTTGGTCATCAGTGACCTAAACTGAGCATTTGTGAAATGGGTCCCCCTATCAGAGATTATTGCACGAGGAATCCCGAACCTTGAGAAAATGTTTTGATGAATGAATTTGAGAACGATTTTGTGATCACAGGTTCGGGTCGGTATGGCTTCGATCCATTTGGACACGTAGTCCACAGCCAACAGAATGTATTAGAAACCATCCGAAACAGGAAAGGGGCCCATAAAATCAATCCCCCAAACATCAAAGATTTTGCATACTAGAATCGGTTGCATAGGCATCATGTTGCGATGGCTCATGTTGCCCAAAGTCTGGCAACGACTGCATGCCTTGCAGTGACTGTATGCGTCTTTGAACAGTGTGGGCCAGTAAAAGCCGCACTGGAGGACTTTTGATGCGGTTTTATGCCCGGCGAAATGGCCACCGCATGCCTAGTCATGGCAGAAAGAGAGGATATTGTTGAATTCCTCTTCCGGGACACATCTCCGGATGATCTGATCGGCACCTATGCGGAAGAGGTACGGGTCTTCCCAAATGTAATACTTGGCATCGGAGCGTAATTTGTCCTTCTTGGCCTTCGGCCAATCGGACGGGATCTGATGAGATGCCAAGTAATTTACTACATTAGCAAACCATGGAAGGCTAGTACCAATAGTCAGCAGGTGCTCATCGGGAAAATGCTCAGTGATGGGTCCGGAAGGGTCAATTATTTCAGAAGGAAGACGGGACAAGTGATCAGCTACCACATTTTGCTTTCCCGCTTTGTCGCGAATCTCAAGGTCAAATTCTTGCAACAGCAAGATCCATCGGATTAATCGAGGTTTCACGTCCTTCTTTGCAAGGAGATGCCTCACAGCTGTGTGATCCGAGTATATGATGACACGGGAACCCAGAAGGTACGATCTGAATTTTTCTAGGGCAAATACTACAGCTAGCAGTTCTTTCTCAGTAACCGTATAGTTACGCTGAGCCTCATCGAGTGTTTTGCTGGCGTAGTAAATGACCATAGGTTTCCCGTCAATTTTCTGCCCCAAAACCGCTCCTACAGCGAAGTCGGATGCATCGCACATGATCTCAAAGGGTTGAGACCAATCAGGGGACTGTAGGATCGGGGCTTGGGTGACTCGGTCACGCAGGATTTCAAATGCTTGAGTGCATTCCTTGGAAATTTCGAAAGGAACATCCTTGGAGAGAAGAGTGGTCAGGGGGCGCGCGATTTTTGAAAAATCAGGGATAAATCGTCGATAAAAACCGACATGCCCTAAAAAGAAACGGATGTCCCTGATCGAGCTAGGCATAGGAAGGTGAGAAATCAAATTAACCTTAGCTCGATCCACTTGGATACCTTTTTCCGAAATTGAGTGTCCCAGGACAATTCCCTCAGGCACCATGAAATGGCTCTTTTCCCAGGAAAGAACCAAATTCACATCGATGCACCGCCTGAGTATCTGGACCAAGTGCTGGAGGCAATCGTCGAATGATGCTCCGAAAACTGAAAAGTCATCCATGAAGACTTCCAGATAATCACCTACCACATCTGATAATATGGCAAGCATGCATCGCTGAAAAGTAGCGGGTGCATTGCAAAGACCGAAAGGCATCCTTCGGAAAGCGTATGTTCCGAAGGGGCAGGTGAACGTGGTCTTTTCTTGGTCCTCAGGATGGATTGCCACCTGGTTATAACCGGAGTACCCATCAAGAAAGCAGAAGAACCTATTTCCCGCAAGTTTTTCGAGAATTTGATCAATGAAGGGTAGTGGGAAATGATCCTTCTTCGTGGAGGAATTGAGTCGGCGGTAATCTATACAGACTCTCCATGAGTTGGCTAATCGGGTAGGAATGATTTCTCCGGTCTCAGTCGTTATAGTGGTGAGTCCTGCCTTCTTGGGCACGACCTGAATTGGGCTCACCCAATGACTATCGGAGATCGGGTAGATGATTCCGGCATCTAACCACTTGATGATCTCCTTTTTCACGACCTCCTGCAGATTGGGGTTTAAGCGTCTCTGCATTTCACGAGAAGGTCGTGTGCCCTCTTCTGAATAGATATGATGAGTACAATAAGAGGGACTTATTCCAGTCAAATCATCGAGAGTCCATCCGATGGCTCTGCGATGTTGCTGGAGGACAACAATCAGACGGGATTCCTGTTCAGGACTGAGGTTGGAATTGATAATCACAGGAAGGGTCTGATTAGAACCCAAAAAGATGTATTTCAAGTGAGCAGGAAGGGGTTTCAGTTCGAGGATGGGGTTATCAGCAGCAGCGGGTGGTTCAGTATAGATGTGAGGTTCAAGGGTGGGAGTTACTGGGTTGTTCATATCTGGATTCGACTCCTCTGTTTGCGGGTCAAGATCCTTCTGTGGTTGATGAGGCATAATCGCGTCATTCTGGAAGTGTGATTCATCAACCAAAGTCCTGATGTCACAAATTTGTTCGATGACACCGCAATTAATTCCTTGTTGGGCCTTAAATATATCAATTTTCAGTGTTTGATCTCCAAACTTAAGCTCTATTTGGCCCTCCTCACAGCTGATGTTGGCTCTAGCAGTAGCCAAGAAAGGTCTCCCTAGAATGATTGGTGTATCCCTAGGGTTCTCAGGTGCGTCCATATCTAAGACTATAAAGTCCACTGGAAAATAGAAATCCCGCACTCTTACGATAACATCCTCGAGAATCCCTTTTGGTGACTTTATAGATCGATCTGCTAATTGTAATGTCACCTCGGTTGGTTTTAGCTCAGATTCTTCTAGATGGTCAAGTAAGGATGTGGGTATCAGGTTTATGGATGCACCCAAGTCTAACAATGCTCTATCAAATTGGGTACCACCTATCTTGCAGGAAATCAGGGGAGTACCAGGATCTTTTGCCTTGGGTGGGAGTCTACTGAGGATTACAGAGCTGGCTTGCTCTGACAGAACAATTGGGCTCCCTCCCTTGGTTCGCGGCTTACGCTGGGGTGTACATATATTCTTTAGAAATCGTGCGTAAGCTGGTACGTGGCGGATTGCATCCATCAAGGGGATGTTTATGTGGACCTGCTCAAAGAGCTTGACCAGGTCCTCCTCAGGGGCCACGGGTTTGGTGGTCTTCTTTCCCTTGGTCAAGGCCTCGGGAAACGGGATCTTGGTTGGTTCTTCTAGGATAGGTCCAGGTTGTGGATCCGGAACAGCGGTATCTTGGATAACTATCCTAGGGTCATGGTTATCAGGCTTGGAGTGGTTTGGATAATGCGGGTCTTGAGTTGTTTTACCACTACGTGTTGTTACAGAATTTAATCCAGCCTGATTTTGGTTTGGGTTTGGTAAGAGGGGTGGCTGCTGCTGAAATCCCGCATAAGAAGTTGAAGCTTCCATGTCGTCTGGAGATGGAGCAGTAGGGGCCTGATAAATCCATTGTGCGTGGCCTAAATTTGGATTCATAACGCGCTTCTGGGTCGGCACGTTATTCGGGTTAGGAAGAGGTTGGGAAGGGAGTGTGCCTGGCTGGCGAGAATTTGCCAACTGGGCCAGTTGAGTTTTAACCTCTGTAAGTTCGTCCTTGTGCTGTTTTTGAATAGCCGCATTCGTCCTTTGAATGTCAGCCAGAGTCTGAAGGATTAGGGACATTTGATCCTGATTTGGCCCTGATGGATAAGTAGGGTTGGGCCGAAGCTGAGGCGGCTGGTAATGACGAGAGGGCTGTGGGCGGGACTGAAAAGGTGGTCTTTGGGTTTAGGGATTTCCCGCCCACTGAAAATTGGGATGGTTTCGCCATCCAGGGTTGTAAGTGTTGGAGAATGGGTCGTTCTGGATGGCGTTGAGGTCCTCGCAGGTCTGAGGAACCTCTTGAGAATCAGGGAAAGGAGGAATGGAGTTCCCCGGGCTGGTGTAGAAAGGATTGGATGATCCTCCGATCCAAGAATCAGATGGGGATGGATATGGATCCATCCTAGGGGAAGATCGGTGGAGGATGTTTTGCACAGTCTCCTATGTGGAAGGAGGTTGTGTAAAGGAGTTACGCGTGGAGGTGGCTCGCTGCAAGCGCTGAGTCAGCTCATCCACCTTCTTTTCAATGATTGAGACCTTGTCCAATCGACTGGCCATTAATTCCAGGTCGACTGATGCGGACAGGCCCTACGTCTCATGTGCTCCCTTAAGATTCGTCGCTGCGCGGGTATTCGTCCTGTCGAATAATCCCATGGAGTCATTGTTGATGGAGTTCTCGCACATGTTTTCGAGAATCTCCCATACGGTGTCTTCATGTTGACCCATGATGTTTCCTCCGCAAGTTGCATTGACGAAAAGGCGGATGTCCTCACGGAGTCCCTGGTAAAAAGATTGGACTTGTTCCCATTTAGGAACTCCGTGATGGGGGCACTTTCTCATGAGATCCTGAAAACGATCCCATGCCTCATGGAGAGGTTCTCCTGATTGTTGAGTGAAGTGTGTAATCTGATGGCGCAAGGCATTGGTCCGACCAACGGGAAAAAACTTTTTCAAAAAATCGGATTGAAGTTCTTCCTAAGTGTTGATCGGCCGGGTCTGAGTTTGATACCAATGGGAGGCCTTGTCCATAAGAGAAAAGGAGAACATCTTCATGAGAAGAATATCCCAATTTTACGCATCTGATCCAAAAGTGTGGGCCAGATGCTTTAGCTGTTTGATGTGCTGGAAGGGATCTTCAGAATTAAGCCCATGGAATTTAGGTATAGCATGAATCATGTTGGGCTTTAATTCGGAATCAGGTCCTCCAGTTGGGATTCTGACTCGAGGCTCAATGGCCACCACAGCAGGATTGTATTGGTCCCGCATCATAGGACGCTGTGGTGGGTGCACGAAGTTTTGGAAGAGGTCATTGAGTCGCTGGAGCTGGTGTTCCAGATTATTTTCTCCCTCAACTGGCTGAGCCATGATGGGGGAAGAAGAAGAACTTGGTTCTGAATCAGAAGAGAGAATAATGTGAGGGTGTTGCTGCACAAACACGGGCGTCGAGGCTTGGCCTTGACGAGAGCGAATTTCTAAAGGAGGTCTTAAGGGTGGTCTTAAGGACCTCCTTCCGTACATGCACTGTTGGAAGAGGTAAGTTTAGAAGGTGCTGGACCCAATCAAGACACCCAAAAATGTGTTGGGTGACTATAGAGGTGCGGGGCAGATGGACCCCTTGATCAGAAAGATCGTCCACCTGAGAATTACCTGGGCAGCCAGAGAGGGAGAGTCCCGCGAAGACCCCTACACGGTAGAGCGTCCCCACGGGTTACAGGGTTTCCCCCACCCGACCTCTCTTGTCACTGTGGTTCCAGGTAGACCAGAATGGGGATCTTGACCTCTTAAGTCTACCAATTTTAAGATCAGGGTGCTTAAGGTTTCACTTGAACTTTAGTCTTTTAAGTGCAAAGAGTGACCTAATTTAAGGTTGGTTGACCCAAGGGGTCAACTTTACCTCTTGTTTTCTTTGAGAGTTTTTAGGTCTTGTCTTTTAGGGTTCAAGTGTTTAGAGAGCCAATTGTTTTAGGTTTTCTTTGAATAGGTATTTTCAATCAATGGTTTAGGCACACTTCTTTTGGATTTTCTCCATTCTTGATTTAAGTAGTGTGTCTCTAAAACCCTAATGTTGAATCTTATGTTGGCTCTACTTGGTCCAGTTAGTTCTTTGTTGGGTAATTAGGGCTCAAGCAAGAATGTGTTAGCCCTTAAATACCCTTAATAGTGTGCAGGACTAATGAGTTGAAAACATGCAACTCTTTATGGTTACTAAATATGGAAGACAGGTTAGCCCTATATTGCTTGTTCTTTTCTTTTCTTCCTCTTTAGAGTTTAGGGGTTAATAGCGAGAGGAAAAATTTACCTGTCCTCAGAGTGGTTGTCGTGCGGTTGCTTGTCTTCTTGATTTCCTGTAGCTGCACAAAAGAGAGGAGATTATCAGAAATTAAAAAGAAACAGGAATGTTTACCTCTAGAATAGCCGTTGCTCCCCGGCAACGGCGCCAAAAACTGGTGGCGACCTTCCTCTATAGTTTTATTATTCCGTCATAGTATAGTATAGAGAGGTGATTACCAGTTTAATACAATTTGTTACTCGAAAATAAAGAGTTCCCGAGGTCGAACTCAGGGAGCAAACTGTATTATAGAGATACAAATTCTTATTACAAAAATAAAGAGAGAGAGAAAGAATTTATTGGCTTTTCTTCTTTTCTCTTTGCTTCTCCTCTTCTTCCTTCTCAGATCTTCTGCTCTCTTCCTTTGTTCTTCTTCTTTATCTGCAGTGGTGATGTTCTTCTTCTTCTTTCTTTCTTCAGATCTTCTCGTGCTCTTCTTCTTTCAGTTCTTCCCTTGGCCTCTCTGTGTTCTCCTCAGCCTCACCTTCCTTCTCCTTCTTTGCTTCAAGACGTCATCTGATTTTCCAATCAGACGACTTAAACCGCCGCTGCTACAGTGCCGCTCGGTGATCCTCCTTCCTCCAGCCTTCGTCTTCTTCCACGGTTCTTCTTCACCTGTGCCTGCACACTTACACAGCTTGATCAGAGAGAGGGGCAAAACCTACCTCTACCCTCCCCCGCGTCTCTCTCTCACGGAAATCGCTCTTAGGATAGCTCTCCCAGAGCTGCCGGGTTGCCGGGTACGGGTCGCGCCCGGGTCCAGGCCCACCGGCGTGCGTGGTGGGCGAGGAGTGCAGGTCAGTCTAAGTCGGGTCGGGCCAGGTCCGCGAGGCGTGAGCGCGGACGAGACCGGGTCGAGCGAGCGAGTGAGTGAGAGGGACCTCACCCCGTGCTCAGGAGGCAACGAGCATAAGGCGCTTTTTGCCTTTATGCGGGCGCTCTCCTCTGAAAGGTTACGAGGTGGGACTAAATGTCCCACCCCAATTTGGGTGCCTGCGCGGAGGAAGCAGCGGCAGTCGAGGCGAAGCGCGGGGGCTTCGCGCGAGAGCTTCGCCTCAACTACAGCCTAACGCTTTGCCGAAGTTCCCCCGCACAGCCTGGGAGGGTGACCTGGGCGCTTCGCACCTGGGGCAGCAGGTGAAGAAGCTGCTTCGCTTCAACAATGGCGGCGACGAGCGCAGGTACCTGCCCACAGAAAAACGGCCTCTCGGCCCAATCAGAAATGCGGAGGACCTTCGCCGTGGCACGGCGAAGGTGGTCGGGGGGTGTGCAGGCGGCGGGGCGGAGCCCAAGAGCTGCCCTAGGTCGGACTGTGGGTCGGCAGATGGGTTTGTTCGGTGGAGTTGCAGAGGGTGATTTGGGGGAAGTGGAAGGGCAGAGGTTGATCAGGGTGAGGAGGCGGAGGTTCTGCGGTGGTCGGCGAGCCGTGTGGGTTGCTGGAGTGATGGGAGCGGCTCGCCGGAGGATGGCCGGAGGCGGAGAAGGTGAGGGTGATTGGTCGGAATCGAGGGCGACAGTAAATATGTAAAATGAGGAAAAGGAAGAGGGGAGGAAGAGGAGGAGTTCTACCTACTTAGCAGGAGGAGGAGGGGCCGGAGCGGGCGACAGTCGTATCGACTGTCGCCGGAGAAGAAGATGCCCGGGGGAAGGGGCGGCGGCGAGCAGAGGGCCGGAGAGGCGCCAGCTGGGTGCGGCGTGGCGCGGGAAGAGCGAGGGAAGGAAGTCTCTGCTGCTGGTATTGCGGCAGAGCGAAGAGGAGGAGGAGGAAGAACCGCCGGAGCTGGTGGGCATCTGCCGAAGTGAGAAGAGAGGAAAGTTGGGGCTTTTCTCCGTCAGATCCCAGCTGCTTCGAACGGTGGAGCGACGGGGGGTATTTATAGGGTAGAATCAGAGAGGAGGGCGGAGGGAGACGACGTGTCTCCCTCGCCGAAGGACGCCGGAGATGGAGACCCATACCGTCCGTGCGTTAGCACGGCCGGTATGGTGGGTTGCAGCGACCAGGGGGGTGTTCCTGCGACGGCTGACGACGCAGGGCACCCCCGGTTGACTTGCCAGCCCCTCCCCCTCACCCTGCGCGGCGCCATGCTCCGCGCAAGGTCGCCGGAGCATGGTGCTGGCAGGTTTTGGCAGGAGGGACCTGAATGCAAAGAACGAAGGAGAGTTAGGGGCAGAAATGTGAGGGTTCAAAAGTTGAGGGCCAGAAAGTAAATATATGAGGACCAAAGTGCAAAGTTGGTCAAGAAGGTTTCTTCTTAGGCTCAAGTTTTTATACATGACTAATTAGGACCTAAGGAATTTGATGGTGAATTTTATTTCTAGATTAAACCTTGTTTGACCGGTCAATTTATGCAAAAACCCAAATTAAGTTATTAATTGGGCATGGTTCTCAATGTAGGTCAAAATGGGATCTGAAGGCCAAATTGAAGGTTCTAAACCCTAGAGATTATTTTTCTATGAATTTTAGAGGGTTTATTCTATTTTTACTTTACCTCGAACCTCGTGAATTGAAGTGGGTTTGTTTTAAGGTTACAGATTATCATTTAGTTCCTTGGAATTGCTGTAGCCCTTGTCAGATCATCCCACTTTCCTTCTTATTCGGTTTGCTTGACCTGTGTTTGGACCCTGAATTACCCTGTATGCAGATTATACTGGTAAAATTGCATTTTTACCCCTTATGACTTGTTTTCTCCTTAAACTCAGAATTCTCTAAGTTAAGCCTTTCCTTGAGTTATGTAGGAGTTTTTATCCTTTGTATTGGGTCAAAATGAGCTAGTTATGGCTTATGATGAGGTTCTCATCACTGGTCCCAAGGTGACTCGGATTGGCAAGAAACGTGCCTTCTTTGTCAATCTATCTACTATCACCTAGACTGCGTCGTGTCCTCGCTGGGTAACGGGAAAGCCCACCACCAAGTCCATGGTGATGCTCTCCCACTTCCACTCTAGCATAGGAAGTGGCTGCAACGGCCCTACAGGCCTTTGATGCTCGGCCTTCACCTGCTGGCACACCAAACACTACTGCACGAACTCGCCTACATCCCGCTTCATCCCTCTCCACCAAAAGTCATGTCTCAGATCATGGTACATCTTCATGTTCCCGAGATGTATGGTGAACCTGGACCCGTGTGCCTTAGTCAGGAGCTCTCTCAACAACTCCTCATCTCTGGGAACGCACAAACGTCCCCTCATACATAGTACCTCATCTGAAAAAGAGAAGTCTCCTGGGTCCCTGACAGTACTCTATCTCTCAAAGACTACAGATATGGATCTGCCATCTGTCTTATGATGATGCGGTCTATTAGCTCGGGTCTCGTCTGTTGTGTCACTATCACTGCCTCACAATGCCCCTGTAACTCCAGGGGTCGCCAGCTGCCCAACTCCTCCATAAGTCTCCAACTTTGTGCATGTAAGCTAGCCAAGTGGACTAGCGCCTTCCGACTCAAGGCGTCAGCCACCACGTTGGCCTTCCCTGGATGGTAGGAGATGCTGTAGACATAGTCCTTCAGGAGCTCTAATCAATGTCTCTGTCTCATGTTAAGCTCCTTCTAATCAAACAAATACCTGAGGCTCTTATGATCCGTGAATATCTCAAAAGACAATAGCTACCAGCTCTAAGTCGTGGGTAGGGTAGCTATGCTCATGGAGCTTCAGTTGCCGTGAAGCGTAGGCGACAACGTGACCCCGCTGCATGAGCACACCCCCTAACCCCTGCAACGAAGCGTCCGTGTAGACAACGAAATCGCCACTGCTGTCTGGGATGGTGAGCATAGGAATTGAAATCAACCTCTCCTTCAAATCCTGAAAACATGCCTCACAAGTGTCTGTCCAAGCAAAGGGCACATCCTTCCGGGTCAACTGTGTCATAGGACGCGCAATCTGCGAGAAACCTCTGATAAATCACCAATAGTAACCTGCCAGTCCCAAGAAATTGCAGATCTCTATCACTGTACGTGGCCTCTCCCACCTGAGTACGGCCTCTACCTTGGCTAGATCCACAGCCAAGCCATCCCCTGAAATCACATGACCCAAGAAGGTCACCTGCCTCAACCAAAACTCGCACTTGCTGTATTTGGCATACAGCCTACGTCGTCTCAACGTGTCCAGAACCATTTGCAAGTATTGTCCGTGCTGTGCCTAATCTCGTGAGTAAATGAGCACATCATCAATAAATACTACCACAAACTGATCCAGATACACTCTGAACACCTAGTTCATCAAATCCATGAAGGCAGCGAGGGCGTTGGTCAGCCCAAACGGCATGACCAAAAACTCGTAGTGTCTGTACCAGGTGCGGAAAGCTGTCTTGGAGACGTCCGTCTCCCTAACCCTCAACTGGTGGTAGCCTGATCTCAGATCTATCTTGGAGAATACCGTGGCACCTCGTAACTGGTCAAACAGATCGTCAATCCTCGGCAGCGGATACCTGTTCTTGATGGTGACCCTATTCAGTTGCCTGTAGTCAACTTAAAGGCGTAGGGTACCATCCTTCTTCTTCACAAATAACACCGGGGCTCCCCACGGGGATGCACTAGGCCTCACAAAGCCCTTCTCCAACAGGTCCTGCAATTGGGACTTGAGCTCGCGCAGCTCAAGTGGTGCCATCCTGTACGGTACTGTAGAAATGGGCCTGGTCCCCGGTACCAGTGAGATCTCAAACTCGATCTCACGCTCAGGTGGTAGTCCTGGTAGCTCCTTAGGAAACACGTTGGGGTACTCTCTGACCATTGGGATGCTCTGAAAGTCTACCACAGGACTGGGCTCTGCCACTACACAAGCCAGGAAGCCCTCACACCCCTGGCCCAAAAGTCTCGCTGCTCGAAGTGCAGAAATGCACCTGAAACCTCCATTCACCGGCTGTCCGTGAAACTCAAAGGAAGGCATCCTCGGTATGGAGAAAATGATCTTCCTCTCAAAACAATCCACCAGTACGTGGTAAGCGGATTGCCAACCCCAGAATCATGCCAAAGTCCTCCATAGGTATCACGATCAGGTCAGCGGGGATGCTGTGTCCCCCAATACTGACCTCATAGTCTGTGTAGACCTCCTCAGCTACAAACAGCTAACCACTCGGACCTATGATCACAAAAGGATCCTCTAACAACACACAGTCCTGTCCCAAACTGACAGCAAAACTCGCAGCAACAAACGAGTGCGTGGTGCCGGAATCAAAAAGTACGTAAACTAATCTGCCGGAAACTGTAACCATACCTGCCACCACCAAACCTGATCCCCTGGCGTCTCTGTGTGTTAGGGCGTTGATACGCACCTCAGCTCTCGGTGTGGAAGAAGCAGCCACACTCTGTGTCGGACGAGTAGCCGCTGGTCGGTACCCTCCCTGCTACTGTTGTCCTCCCCCACGCACCTGAGAAACACGACCACCTGCTCAACCTCCAGTGCTCTGTGCGGGGAGCATCTGCTACGCTCCATCCCTAAACGGGCAGTCCCTCCTAATGTGGCCTGGCTAGCCACACTGGTAGCAGAGGGGAACTCGACACCCGCCCTCGGTAGGTCCCTGCTGACGGCTGGTTAGGGGTCCAGTGCTGGCAGCTGGCCCCTGTCGGGGGCCCCCAAAGGCTGTTGACGGCCCCGCGAAACGTGACTGCTCTTCTGCGGGTGTCGCGTGCCTCCTCTCTCGCTGACCCTGTGAGTACTCTAGCTAGTAGGGCCTCTTTCGTCTGCTGTCAGTGTCTCGTGCGGCCGGGTTGGTCTCCTCATACGTCATAGCTGCCTCCACCACTCTCGAGAACGTGGGCAACTTCAGGGGTTTGACATACCCCCGAATGGCCGGTCGGAGCCCCTCAGTGAACCTCCACAGGCACTCCTCCTTAGTAGCCACAGCTGTTGCAGCAAAACGTGACAGCTCCAGGAAGCGCATGCGGTACGCGCTAACAATCATTGTCCCCTTGCGGAGAGTGTGGAACTCCCACCTCCTCTGGTCCTACCACGTCTGGGGAAAGTACTGCTCACAGAAGAGGGTCACAAACTAGTCCCACGTCAGCTCTGCCCTCTCCTGGCCTCTAACTGCCCTCCACCACCTGTGTGCCGCGCTCTCCAGCTGGTACGTGGGAAAGGCCACGCGGCACTCCACAAGGGGGCGAAGGGTGTCAAACACCTTCTTGATCTGCTCGAGCCAGTCCTCCACCTCTGACTGGTCTTCATCCCCCTTGAAGAAGGGACCTTCAGCTTTCGGAACTGTCTGAAAAGCTCATAGTGCAGCTGGAGCGGGGGAATGGGCACACCTCCAGGTAGGGAGGGCTTGTGCTTGGAAGTGTCAGAGTGCGGTGGGGGCGGTGGAGGACCACCCCCTCCCCCACATCCAGTGCTGCGTCGATCTCGTGGTCCCACAGAGGACTCCCCCTCCACGTCCCCAAGGAGAGGCACTCGTGGAGGCCGGTGGAGCACCTCTCGTACTATATCTTGTATCAAATACGCAAGGTCCTAAGTCTGAACACCCGGGAGAAGTGGCTGGTCCACTGACACCTCGGGCTTGGCACGTCCTCCCCTCTGACCTCGTCCACGGCCACGTCTATGGCCCGCCTCAAGGACATCACGTCGAGGCATTTCCAGCAAGGAGATGCAGAAATAGAACAAAAAGAAGTCAACTCTAACGGACTTCAGAGAAAAGGAAACTCAGAACAGATGTCAAACGGTACGTTGTGGTGGTTACTCTAGTTACATGCACGTAAATTGGTTATTCTCAAGCTAGTTGATTCATTTCTTGGGACGACCTTACTCTGATATCATCTTGTTATGATCCGGTTCCTGAATCCCTACAGGACACGAGACCGGCCCGACTCGACTGATCCCAAGACCCAGTCGTCCAACAAGAAATAATCAAAAAGAAGGAAAGTAAACCACATTCACTATGCTAAGTAATTAATAGTAAAAAGTACAAGCAGTAAGGAAAGAAAAGCTGCTACAGTACATATCACTACCACAATAGTAAACCAGCAACTAAGTACAGAAATGTCAAGGTACAGAAATATAAAGGTACAAGAGTCTGAACTAACTACAACAGAAAGTACTACAAAAGAAGGCTACTGCTACTGGGCTCTACTAGGCCCAGCACCCTCTGTAGCAGGAGACTCGGGATGCTCAACACCTGGACCTGAAAAGGGTTATGAGTAACAAAGTCAGTGAATGCTGAGTAGAGTGGCAACCAACTAACTAAAGCAGTACAAGTGAACAGGTAGCTGTTTATTCCAATTTCCTTAGTTTACAAGTTATTCCTTTTCACCCATTGGTTTATTCATCAGATCTCTTTCTTGATCTCGAATGTTCCTTGTGGGAACGATCTTGATTGCAGTCTTTTCCGAAGAGTAGAAGTCGCACGTGGTGCTCTCCTAGTCAGGAGAGTCTCCGGTGGTGGTCCTACACCCAGTCAACCACCCCAAGGTCACGGACAGACGTAACGGTGACTACGGCATGCACGATAAGCGCACGGGTAGCTACCCCGCACTGGCACGCAGTTAGTCATTTCCTCTAACGGGTACACTCAAAGTACAGCATGGAACAGTATAGGGCCTAGCCCTCTCAGTAACAGGGGTCTAGCCCCTCGGAACCAAACGGGGGTCTCGCCCCTCTATAGTCTGCACACCCTCGCCTGACTACCTTGGTTTGCCTAGTGGGCCTAACAAGTTGGTGTAGGGTGGCTAGCTGAACCCCGGGCCCCGTGGGGTGGCTAGCACTCTCCCTACACTAGTAGCTCTCCCCGGTACAGTGTACGCGAGGGCCAAGAAGGTGGTGCAGAGTGGCCAATCCTAACCTCGGGTCCCAACCCAAGGGCGACTAGCTCCGCTCCACACTAAACAGGGGACAGTCGCTCTCCTTGGTACAACGTACTCAAGGGCCAGCACACTTCCCACTCACATTTCCAGATCCATTCCATCTATTTCCAGGAGCTCTACTCCTAATTCCCCGTAGGGTTCATGCTCATGTTTCTCATGCCATTCCATACTAGGTTTCATCATTCCCATTTCTGTGTTCAGGTTATTCATATGCAGCTCGTATTTCTATCATTCACATTTCTAATCTCAGGTTATACACATGCAGCTCGTATTTCTATCATTTAACGTATACAACAGGTATGTCACACGTAATTGTTTAACTAGCACAGGTAGTTCATTTTTCATAGGCAGCTCTTGTTCATTAACAGGCAGTTATTATCATTTCTCTTTATTTACTCAAGACTGCAAATCAACCACACATACAGACATTTCCAGGCAACTTCTCATCCTAGGATTCTTGCCAGATCCTAGGTTCTAGTTATTCAATCCACATATGCATTCAGGTTTATGATTAAATTAGGGAAAGCCACTCTACCAGACAACCCAAGAGTATTGGAGGGCTCGAACGGTAGGCTCACGTGCCTCAGCAAGCCCCGAACCCACAACGGAACGAAGTCCTATAACAAGGAACAATCACAATGGAACATTCAGAATAGTATAGAAAGTCTTCTAACAAGTAGAGGAACTCACAAGGAAAATACAGATATCTTGTTTGCGTAAAACGGACCTCAAATGGAACCTAAATGGGTTAAAAACAGAGTTACTGACTCAAATCATACATCTAGCACAATGTCCTGACATCTTAAAAGTGACTAGAAACGCACCTCAGGCTCTTCGTCGACCTCAGATGTCCAGGACCTCTTCTGGACCATCTAGACCCAACACCAGACGTCCGACCACCTCTCCAGACATCTAGGAGTGCTTCCAACCATCTGGTAAGCTGCCCCGATGTCTAAAACGCGTGAGAGGACGTGTCCTGTGCCTTCTTGAAGCAATCTCTGCATGCGACAGCAAAATCCTCCACATTAAGCCACGCAAAACGTAGCTGCGGAGCGGCCTGCATGGCTGTATCCGCAAAAGGAAATGTACCTTCGCGAAGATCTATTTTCAAACGTCTGGAGTCATCTCCAGACGTCCACTCAGTCGTCTGGACGTCACTCCAGGCATCTGATTTTGGGTAAAACCCAGAGCCAGGACCTCCTCTTGCTCACCCTCACTGTGCGCAACTGCACCTTGCCTCCTCGTTTGCAGCTCCGACTGCAGCAGTGTCGGGGACGACTCCCCCGATGCTCTCCTCCTCCCGCACATGCAGCTCCGGCCGTGCACCCTCCAACGAGCTCCCCCATGAGCTCGCGAGCTCAAGCTTCTCCTCCTCTCCTCACGTCGCCTCTCCTCCTCGTCACTGCTCTCGCGCTCTCTTTCGCGCTCACTCCTCTCACTGTGGTGGAGAGGAAGGGAAGAAGGTGCCGGCTGGGTGAAGTGAGGAAGGAAGAAAAGGTGAAGGGGGCCTTTTATAAGGCTCGTTAGGGTTGGGAAGAAGGAGAGAGGAGGGAAAAAGAGAGAAACAGGGTACTGTCTGCATGTAGCACGCGTGCAGACGCGAAGCTCGTACCTAAAAATTTTGATTTTCAGACGTCTGGGAAGTGGTCCAGACGTCTGACCGACAGTCTAGACATCTTAAAAGGCTCAGGACATAACGGGTCTTTACATTAACCCTAACCCAACCCAGGCTCAACCCATTTTGCAAAACCCACCTTACCCTTCTAACCCTAATGCACATGCCTGTGCTATCACTTTGAGAAGTAGGAAACAAATCCAAGATCCTTCTACATCAAAATCTTTCCATGATCTTGAGGAGTGTGAATCTGACCTGGGAAACCAAACTAATTTAGAAAACAAGACTCAGGATTTGAATACTCATGATTTTTCTCAAACACCTTTTCCTGAAGCCTTGATCAAACCCAGGGAAAAGAAAACTGATTAATCTAACGAGTGGCTTGAGATTCTAAAGCCAGTCCAAGTAAATATACCACACCTTGAGGCTATTGAGAACATCCCGGCCTGTGCGAAATTTCTGAAGGAAATATGCACACTGAAATGGCAAGCCAAATCATCAAAAAGGATAGCGATTTTTGAACAAGCCAGTGCCATCATCCTAAACAAGCTCCCTCCTAAAAGGAAGGATCCAGGGACCCCCATAATTTCGTGTGAAATAGATGGATTCATCTTGGATCGAGCGTTACTAGACCTTAGTGCCTCTATCAACTTAATCCCCACAAAATTATACGAAGAATTGAATTTAGGCCCCTTGCAACACACTGATGTGACCCTTCAGCTTGCTGATAGATCAACCAAAATTTTGAAGGGCCTTCTACAGAATGTGATTATAAAAGTGAGGGATTTTGAGTACCCTGTGGACTTCCTTATTCTAGATATGGAGGCATTAGAAAACCTGAACCACACCCCGATAATCTTAGGGAGATCTTTCTTGGCCACGGCCAAGGCCCTAATCAACTGTGAGAAGGGGATTATGCACATCACCTCTGAAAGGAAAAATTGTCAACTCAATATCCTTAAAACTTCCCAAAAGAATTAGGTAAATTGTGGTTCCATTAAGGTTGTAGGAACAATTGAACAAGTGTTGGCAATCCATACTAAAGAAGATCCAAATCCTGCCAAAGCTAAAGACTAGCAAGGAGGGAAAGAAGGGGATGTATTTGAGGATAATTTTGGTCTACCATCTCCCATGGAAAATCAAATTAAACAAGACATTAATGAGATTGAAAAACTCCTGGGAGTAACTTATGATGAATTAGATGATAATATAAAGTACCCTCAATACATCCGCTCTGAAATTCAAGAACTTTTGAATTCTGAGGGAGTTCAAGAAAATGGACAATCTAAGGACATGAACCAGGAAGTAACCCCAGAAGAAGAAGTTCAACACATAATGGATTGGGGAAGAACTTATAAGCCAACTGGTTCAAATGGATGGCTTGACTCAGAAGAAGTGACTTCGGATGAGGAAGAGGAAATTTCTGATGAAGATTTTGATGAATTCCACACAACTCTACCCCTATCTTCATATGACCCAAAGCCTGGAGAACTCATGATTTTCGATATCAACTACCATTATGAAGATCCTTATGATTTTGATTTGGAACCAGATCTAAATCTCAATCATGATGTCGATCCAGACCCTCTACAACCTCTTCTTGATCTATGGAACTGAATTAACGAACAGACTCTGCACCTTCAACCTCATACACCTGACCCTATTTCATATTCCAAATCAAAAAGACTCTTTGGAATAGGGCTACATCATCAGCTGGACTGCATTTGTGGATCATTGATTCTGGGACCAAGTGATCATATATTTCTACTAATCTTGAATTCCCTTGCAACTATTATTACTTCTTCTCTTAACCCACAATATTGAACTACATATTTTTGGGTTTAAGTTCGGCAAATGACATTAAACTTAGCGCTAGCTTGGAGGCAACCCAGTATTCATTATAGGTAGCTCTGCATCCTCTGCATCCATACTGACTTTGATTAACAAGAATAGTCAGGTGATATCCCATCCTCTTGCTCATTATATTTTAATTTTCATGCATACATTTCAATGAGGACATTGTAATGAATAGGCATGGGGGGGTGGACATTGCACGCCTTATCTTTATGTCTGAAAAGAAAAATGCATTTAGGCGTAAATAATTTTTATTAAGGTTTTATTAGGGATTTATTCTTAAGTTGATTCCTGAGTTTAGAATCCAGTATAATTTCACACTTACATGTAGAATTTACAATGGATTCTCTGTGAGGACCGATAAACATCTTTAGTTTGTCGAGAAGAAGCATTGCTTCTTCTCCTAAACCTTTGGACAGTAATTAGAGAGTCAGGCAAACTATCTTCTAACAGATTCACCAAACAAGTGTGAGGTGAGAGTAGAAAGTGTACTGGTGTTCTGAGGCTAGTATGAGGAATCTTAAACTTTGGATAAAGAGATAATGATACTCAGAGTTAGGCATAGTTTTCGCTCTCGGTTTCTGTGACAAGGTCTTATGCGAATCTCTTGAGAGCCACTAAATAAGGCAAATATGCAGAAGACGGGTTCTAATAAAACTAGGACTGAAGTGGATGGTCACGACCATCTTTACAGAATCCTCAGCTGAAGAGGGTATTAATGTCAAGGTCAGAAATACACTGTCAAATCCATTCCTTTCCTAGTGCCGAGAATAGGCACTTCTACCAAATAAACCACCCGATATCCTCTTGAACATCCCCTAATCTCGAATAATGCCTCGTGAATAAAAGTCGTATGTGTTATTATGTTGTGTTAGTAGATGTTTGGATGCAAAAGAAAAAAAAAAGAAAAAAAAAGAGGTATATATGTCTATGCATATAGAAAAAAAAAATATATATATATATACAAAAAAAAAGAGGAGTAGAAAAGAAAGAAAGAAGAAGAAGAAAAGAGTTCATAAGTGTTTTTAGAGTTTATTTCAAGTGTATTAAGGCAACAACACCCATCACCCTCACGATCACCAAATACAGCCTTGACCTACTTTTTTATATTTCTGGCTACCTGAATACGAGCTAAGGAATTCTGACTTAGTCATAGAGTTATCAGAACCTAATCAAAGTGTTAGTGCTAGGAGAGACCACCAAATATACTGATAACTTTGGTGAGATTGTGAACTCAAAAAGAAAGAAAGGAAAAAGAAAAAGAAGAAGAAAGAGAAAGAAAGAGAGAGAACGAGTACAAAGGAACTAAAGATAGTACAGTTTCTCGCCTCTCTCTGAGTTGAATTATTTAATAATATGGAAATCTAGGTTCTAAAGTACTAGTCTATATGTAGCACCAGATGAGTGTGAGTCACCAAATACAAATCTACTTGACTAAGAAATCTTCTACCTAACGCAAAAGTTGAGGCTGAATATACAGGTTACCTTATAATCCCAAGGGAAGAAGTTTGCCTATCCCAATAGATTTTTACTAAGGGTCAAGTACGAGTTTTAGATGTGGATTGACTTTTCACTTGGATCCGTTGCATAGACTACAACAAAACACATTCACGATTATTTGGATTGCTAAAGCTTCGGATGAAAACAAAAGACATAAACCTCTGGTAAAACTCTTAATAAAAGTTAGTCATATAGGATCATTTTGCACTTAGTCATGCATTTGCTAGGGACTAGCAATATTTAGGCATGGGGGTGTGATTACACAGTAACCATGCAACCTAAATCACCTGAATTAAGCTAAATCCTAGCATAACTTAGCACTCATAGGCATCGTAATTTGCACAATAGCTAGTTTATTAGTCATATAGATAATATCATCATTTTATGACCTAAAAGAGAGATGATTTTAATCGCAGCTGATTCAAAGCTGTGGATGTCGGATCAGACCGGATAGATCTGATCAAAATGACGAGGGAGTCCAACGGTTCCGAAATCGTCTCGATCAGACAAGCAGAGCATCGTGTGTAGTCCATAGAAGAACGGAGATCATGGAGCCAAAGGATAAAGATCTGAGCCTTAGATGAAGAATCCCACTGCACGGATGAATCCGGATCGACGATCGCAGTCCAACAATGCAAAAATAAACCCAATCGAAGGTCTACATCACCAGATACAAAGAAAAGAAGATGGACGGCCATGATGGCACCACGTGGCGCCATCACAGCCGCCCCCTTGCTGCGCCCCAACTTCTGAAGACCTCACACCGCGCGTTGTGGACAGTTGGATCTCCATCCTACAGTCACAAATGTGCCACTCCGCCTGACCATCTGCGCTTCATCAAGGAGGAATAAATCTCAACCATTGGATCTTCATCCAACTGCCAAGAATAAGTTACCACAAATAAAAGCGCAACAAATGTGTGGGAGTAGCGCAGCGGTGAGCGCCCTCTCTGCGAAGCGACTGGCGCCTGTTCGAGCCGCATTCCATGCAAGGATGGGCGTGGATTAAATCAGGCTGTTAGATGGGGAGTGGAAGGCAGCGATCGAGTACGCGTGGCAAAGCGAGGGCACACCACGGTCAAACGCACGATCAGACGCACGTTTAACGCACGATCCCACATGCTTTTCAAACAAACGTAGCGAGGCGCGAGCGCGTAAGCCGTTCGATTGTAAGATCGGACGACTGACGTTGAGGCAGGTTTTGAAGGTGAGCGGTGAGCGAAGAAGATAAGCGCGCACGTGAGGAGGAATCAGAGCCACGTAATCCAAGATCGACGATGCAGCAGCTGCCACGTGTCGCCATGAGAGTGAATCCGAGATTTTTATGCACAAATGAAGGTATTTTGAGGCCAAATCAGAGCCGTTGATCAATGGATCTAATCAAATAAGAGTTGTTACACAAGATTAAGGCCTCAAATACCCTTTTTTCCCTCCATCAAAACTATAAAAGAAGACCCAGGGCCCCCCAGTTGAAGCATATCTCTCTCCCATCAACTCCAGTTCTCTTCTACCGTCTTTTCTGCAATTCTCCGTCCCTCTGCAACTGAAACGTTGGCTTCGAGAGATAACCGGGTTTTATTATTATAGCATTGTAGTATAGCCAGTTATTGCCATCATTTCAAATATATAAATTTTTTACTCGGAAAATAAAAGAGAGTTCCCGAGGTCGAACTCAAGGAGCAAGTTGTATTCTAGGGGTACAAGTTTCTTTTACAAAAATAAAGAAAGAGAGAGAGAGAGAATTTGTTGGCTTCTTTCTTCTTCTTTCAGTTCTTGTTTCTGCTCGTCTCTTTCTTTTTCTTCTCCCTTGCGGTCCTGTTCTTCTTCTTCTTCTTTCTTTCTTCTTCTTCTTTTCTTCAGACCTTCTTCTTTTCTTCAGACCTTCTTCTTCTCGTGTTCTTCTTATTCTTTCAGTTCTTGTCTTGGCCTCTCTGCGTTCTCCTCTGCCTCGCCTTCCTTCTCCTTCTTTGCCTTCAGAACGTCGTCTGATTTTCCAATCAGACGACTTAAACTGTAGCTGCTACAGTGCCGCTCGGTGATCCTCCTTCCTTCAGCTTTCGTCTTCTTCCACGGTTCTTCTTCACCTGTGCCTGCACACTTACACAGCTTGATCAGAGAGAGGGGCAAAACCTATCTCTACCCTCCCCCGCGTCTCTCTCTCACAGAATCCGCTCATGGGATAGCTCTCCCAGAGCTGCCGGGTAGCCGGGTACGGGTCGCGCCCGGGTCCAGGCCCACCGGCGTGCGTGGTGGGCGAGGAGTGCAGGTCAGTCTAAGTCGGGTCGGGCCAGGTCCGCGGGGCGTGAGCGCGGACGAGACCGGGTAACCGGGCGGGTGAAGGGGACCTCACCCCGTGTGCTGAGGCAATAAGCCTCCAGCACTTTTTCACTTTATACTGCTGCGCCTCTTCAGAGTTTTCCGAGGTGGGACTAAATGTCCCACCCCGAGTTGGCGCCCACGCGGAGGAGACAGCTGGTAATCGCGGCGTTACGCGAGGCCTTCGCACAAGGGCTTCGCTTCAGCTGCAGCCTGACGCTTTGTCGAACTGCCTCGCAAGGCCTGGGAGTCGAATCTGGGCGTGGCGTGTCTGCAGCTGCAGGCGGAAGCAGCTCCTTCTGCACGGCAATGGCGGCGGAGGTCGGGTGACCTGTTCACAGCAAAATGGCCTCTCGGCCTAATCAGAAGGTGCCGGGAGCTTCGCCAGAGTGCGGCGAAGCTGGTGTGGGTGGTGGCGAGGCGTGGGGCGGCGTGTAAGGGCTGCCCTAGGTCGGACTGTGGGTCGGAAGATGGGTTTGTTCGGTGGGGTTGCAGAGGGTGATGTGGGGGAAGTGGAAGGGCAGGGGTTGATCAGGGTGAGGAGGCGGAGGTTCTGCGGTGGTCGGCGAGCCGTGTGGGTTGCTGGGGTGATGGGAGCGGCTCGCCGGAGGATGGCCGGAGGCGGAGAAGGTGAGGGTGAGGGGTCGGAATCGAGGGCGACAGTAGATGTTTAAAGTGAGGAAAAGGAAGAGGGGAGGAAGAGGAGGAGCTCTACCTACTTAGCAGGAGGAGGAGGGGCCGGAGCGGGCGACAGTTGTATCGACTGTCGCCGGAGAAGAAGATGCCCGGGGGAAGGGGCGGCGGCGAGCAGAGGGCCGGAGAGGCTCCAGCTGGGTGCGGCGTGGCGCAGGAAGAGCAGGGGAAGAAGTCTCTGCTGCTGGTATTGCGGCAGAGCGAAGAGGAGGAGAAGGAAGAACCGCCGGAGCTGGTGGGCGTCTGCCGGAGTGAGAAGAGAGGAAAGTTGGGGGTTTTCTCCGTCAGATCCAAGCTGGGAAGAACGGTGGAGCGACGGGGGTATTTATAGGGACCGAATCAGGGAGGAAGGCGGAGGGAGACGACGTGTCTCCCTCGCCGGAGGACGCCAGAGATGGAAACCCATACCGTCCGTGCGTTCGCACGGCCAGTATGGTGGGTTACAGCTACCAGGGGGGTGGCCCTACGACGGCTGACGATGCAGGGCACCCCCGGTTTACTTGCCAGGCTCTCCCCCTCACCCTGCGCGGCGCCATGCTCCGCGCAAGGTCGCCGGAGCATGGTGCTGGCAGGTTTTGCAGGGGGGACCTGAACGCAAAGAACGAAGGAGAGTTAGGGGCCAAAATGCGAGGATTCAAAAGTTGAGGGCCAAAAAGTAAATATATGAGGACCAAAGTGTAAAGTTGGTCAAGAAGGTTTCTTCTTAGGCTCAAGTTTTTATACATGACTAATTAGGACCTAAGGAATCTGATGGTTGATAACACCACGCAAGGGGGTAGTAATTAGGTTGAATATGGCCCATCTTTAGAATAAAAGGCACAACATAAAGTAGAATAGGAGCATTGCATGCATCAAGTACCAAGATTGCTTATAAACTGTATTAATGGCCATTTGTGTAAAGCATTTGTCAAGGAAGGCCTCAGATGAGCAATCGGACCGCACGGATGGATTCAGGACGACGAACGGAGTCTAACGGACTCAAGATCGGCCAAATCCGACATCCGGAGCTCCCACAATGGGCCCAAGAAATCCTGACCGTTGATCTGGAGATCAATGGCCTAGAACGCGCCACGTCGCCCCGCCCCCGCCGCTCGCACGCCCCCAAGCCAGCCAAGGACGCATCTCGGTCGTTGATCTTCAATCGAACGGCTGAGATCCGCGCGCTCGCCCGCGGTCGCCGCGACAAAGCGCGGGCGTGGCGCAACGGTTAGCGCGCACGCCCGCGTCGCGGCGACGTGCGTTCGAATCGCGCGGAGCGGAAATCACTTGCGGGCGAAGGGCGCGGCAAAATTGAGCCGCGCGATCAGAAGCGAGCAGCTAGGATTGCGCCATGCGGCGCGACGACAGCGCCCCACCTCCCACGCGCGCGCGCACGCCGGGCGGAAGCGCGCGCGCACGCTCGCCCGAAGCGCGATCCTAGCGCAGGCACGGGAGGATCTCAGCCGTCCGATCATCAATCGGACGGCTCTCGTTCGACATCCACGGATCGCGCCTGAAGAGAGAGAGGGGCAGGCGGCTAACCGGCGGCAGAAGGCCTTCACCGACGTATCTGGAAGCGGTTTTAGCGACGTTCTGGATGTCGCTAAAGCACATTCTTCTTTTAGGAAGCCCTTAACTCCATTTAAACCCCCTTCTACCACCATTCAAGGCATCCTCTCCCACTTGCAACTACTCCACTCCTCTCCTAGCTAGTCTTAGGCACTCTTGTAATCGCCGGAGACGACGAGCCGCCGACGGAGCCTCCTCCACCGCCGTGGCTGCCTCGTCGCTCTCCACTCTCTCTCTACCTCTCTCTCTCTCTCTCTTTTAAGCTTTCATTTACTTTTGTTGAAGCATGTATTTAATATTGTAAACCATGAACTATGAATGCATGTTTAATGAAATTATTTTCCATTTAGTTTCCATTTTAATTTTTGTTTAAAGTGCATGATCAAAACCAAGAGCTTTCTAACCCTAAACTCTCTCTATCTCTCTCTTTTCAAAACCGTCTCTTTCGCAAGCAAAACTCCGCCTTTTTCGTGACAACAAGTGGTAAACAAAATCCGATTTCCACGCCTCCCTGAGATCGACACTCGGACTCACCTCCGTTTACTTCTTTTAAAATCGACGTATCAAGTGCAACTATAACGACACCTCTTAACACACACGCACGAAGGCACGTCAGTTTTTGGCGCCGTTGCCGGGGAGGCAACGGATTTGTTTTATCACCTCCATTCCACCTTCATTCTCATATCGTCTAATGCCCTATTTTCCTTTTTACTTGACGGTTGCAGGAATTCGGCGCATGGACGGCGAAGCGACGCATTCCACTATGGTAGCAAGGAAGTAGGCGCCTCGAGGATCGATAGTGAGTACTCTCTCTCTCTCATTGTTTGCTTGCGTGAAAAAGCTAAAAAAATCATAAAAACTGAAAAAAATTGGCGTGGCGAATGATTGCTTGACCCACATTCTTAACACACCACCCTACAAAAAAAATGTACACTCTAATATACTGGACAAATTCTTGGAGTGTTCTTTTCTTTCTCTCTTGAGTGGTGTTTGCGAAGCCATTGTGAGTTGACCTGGGCCGCACCACTCAACCCTAAAAACTAACTCATCTAATAGAAGCTGCACGATCTTTAGGATGAGTACACTAGGGTTTTTAGAGCCTCTACAGAAGAAAAAGGAAATCTACTTTCATCAAATTGTGTGCAGAACTTGACGTGCCCATTGAAACTTGTCTGATAGCATTAAGACACGTCAACCCTAAAAAACACTAAAGTAAGGATGAAACATTAAAAGACACTACACCCTAAAAATTCTTGCTTGAAAACCCTGTTTTATAGAAGCACACACCTTGAAAAGTGGAAAATTAAGAGGCACCACCCCAATCAACGCCTCATCACATTACCCTAAGCACAAGCACTATCCTAACCCGTTAAAACTGAGTAGACGTGCCCTAGGCAGGACTGAGTTAAGTCTCAAAAGGTGAGGTTTTGTTCGCTAGGCACTTGGCTTTCATTCCCTTGGTAGAATCTGGTGGCTAGGCTGCGGGGCAGTGTCAAACGACCGCGGTTGTGGGGTCTATGGAACCGGAGGCGCAAGCCAAAGGAAGAACCTTCCCTGCAATCCCCTCGTAATCAACCTGGCCAGATTAGCCTTGGGAAGGGGAGTCCAGTGTTTACGGACTTAATCAACCTTTGTGAGATTTCTAGGTCTCCTAAGGAATACACCATAAGGATTAGGCTTGTTTGTTTGATTGAGTGCACAACTCTCTCTCATATGTTCTTCCCGCATCCCTCCATGGATTTCAATGCCTATCCATCTTACCCAAATTACCCCCAACAGGATTTGTATGCTAACCCAAGTAGACCATACCCACAGCCGACTTGGGCTAACCAACCACCAAGTTGGGGATGCAACCTGGAATATCCCTCTTGGCCCAACTATGACCAAACCGCACCAACCTCTTATTGGAATACACCTAACATAGCCACCCAAGGGTACGATTCAAATTGTGGGGCTCCATATCTCGATTGTCCTCACGATGCCTCCTCATTTAGGTCCGACCCGCTCTACTGTGATAGGACCTACACTTTAGGAGAACACCAAGAACCCTACCCATCTCAGGATAATAACCAAGAAAGGTCATCTGAATTCAACAACCTTGCCTACTTGACCTTTGGATTAGAAGGAGTTCTAGACAAATGGAAATCAGAAAATGCTCAGAAATCTAGGCAAGCCCAGGATCATCAACCTCTGATTTGGTCCCCTGATGAAGAATCTGACTGGGAGGAGGACTTAGAACCTCAACTATTCTGGAGTAGGACCAAACAGAGAATGGTTCCTCTTGAAGAACTGGACCCTGAACATGATAGAATAGAGGACCCACCCAAGAACTTAAACACCAATATGGATTCTGATCCACAACCTCAACCATACTCTCTTAACCTGGATTTCAAGGAGGAAATCCAAAAGACACCAAATGACACCATGTCAATTCTTGATAACCTCCAGTTAGAACTACACAGACAGAATCAAGAATTGGTTAAAGGGCAACATGCCATGTTGGAGTTGTTCCAACAATTGGGGGAAGAAGGCCAAAGAAAGCTGTTGCATACAACGCCATTCATGGAATTCATAAAGCAAGGACCTACCATGATCAATTGGACTACACCTAGTCATCCTGATTTGGTTCAGTCCACCATTGATACCCCTTAGGAGTTGGATAGCTCAGTGGATAAGGACAGTAAGGATTCCTTGGAACACAATTTGGGGAGCATTGAGAACAAACATCAGGAGGAAACTGAGAAGGTGAGGGGAGAGACCTTGGAATCTGAATCTAATCAGCTCAAGACAAGTAATCCGGTGGGAGTAGCAGCCAACGTCGGAGATGGAGAATGGAGTTACAATTTCAAAGAAATTGATTATGAATCGGTTAGAATCCCCATCACAAATTTGGAGGAGGGCCGAGAGAAAGAATATGATCTAGAGGATGAAATTGACCCTACCTCTAATGCAACCCCAAACAGTGAATCTGATACAAAGGAGGTTGAAGAAAATATTCTTGAGATCAAGGTCTTGGAGGGAATGAGCAATGAAACCATAGTTGCGGAAGAGATGGATTCGTCTTTGAAGAGAAGACTCATGCTTGGTTGTAGGGCTCAGTATGAAACTCTGGACTTTGTTACTTGCCCTACCAGAATAAAGATCCCACAACCCGAATGCACTAGAATTGATACACTTTCGATGGATTACAATTTTATGGGGACACAAGCTGAATATAAGACCTACATCTTTAGTGTTTGGCACGTCATATTTGGGGTGCGTTCGTCCACAACAACTTGTTTTCATGCCCACAAACTAAGAGAGGATCTGACACGGGCATGCATGATATATCTGTTACAGAATTCCCGCCCCTTAGGAACGGGACTCCACCGCAACCTTATTCGCATCTGTGGACTTCTGATTTTGGGTTTGGTTAATTTTGAACATATCTTCTTGACCCAAGTCATTCCTGTTTGTGCACCGCCCAGCTGGAGGCGTTAAACTCAGCGCTTCCTGGGAGGCAACCCAGCGGATTCAGACTAATCTGGTAGTCTACGTCACTCAGGTACTATCTTTTTAAACCCTTCTGCATCCATGAATCTGCCAATGAGGACATTGTCCAACTTAAGCATGGGGGGGATGGTAAATTGCATAATCCTGAGCTTAATTAATCAGTCTGAATGAATAAAAAAAAAAAAATTTGAATTTAGGAAGAAAAACTTAGGTATTAGAAACTTGTCAATAGTGGGAAATAATACAAAAAGAACTTAAACACTTAGACTTTTCAGGCCTTCAGGCTTAATCAGCCCTGGTGTCCGTTAAAATATAGATTTAGCGGTGAGTCCTGGCAACTTTAAGCTATTCTAATCCACCTACTAAATAAGGTGATAAGTATACGACTTATCAACTCATCCTCTAACTCAGGAAAACTTTGAGTCTAAGCATCTGCACACATTTCTGCACAGACTCACTTCTCGGAGATTTTGACAGAAATTGGGTAGCTAATGAACTCTCTAGGGTGGTATGGCTGGCAAGTTGTCGTGGGTAACAGCCCATTGGCAGGTTGTCCAGAACCCAGCCGCAGGCCATTTCTTTTTCGCTGCCTCTAGGTACATTTGAGATTAGGGAAGCCACCTACGTAAAAAAAAATAATAATAATAATAATTAAAAAAAAAAAGGAAAAAGAAGAAAATAAAATAAACCACACTTCACCGTACAAGTATGGCTGGCAAGTGATCGTGGGTAACAGCCCATTGGTCGGTTGTCCAAAGCCCAGCTCAATAATTGCACAAAAAAAAGAAGACCAAAAACACCTAAGGAAGAAGCGGGGAAGTAGTACAAGCCGGGGAGATATACACTGGAAAATCCTTGTGTTGACCCCAAGTAAAATGAACGTAGGGAGAAAGCTACCAATCGAACAAATACACCTTCAGGCAAAAATTTATTTTCTTTTCCGGTCACCTAGAGGCGTAGAAACTCGAAGTCTGTCTCAATTACCGTTAAGTAAGTCTATCACAACATTCACACCAAGATGCTTAGCACTTAGGGTTTTGACCGAGTTTTGGGTGGGTTGGGTAGCCGTAAAAAGTTACCAACCCACACTGAATTCTAAAAATTCTAAAAAGACATATATAGATATATACGTATACATAAGTATAGTTATATATACAAAGCAAGGATTCGGGCGATTCGTATTTTGGCAGACACCCGGGCGCTGCTTAGTCTTTGTAGATTAAGATCTTCGTATAGTTCCTCTTATTGACAAGTAACGAAGTGCCTAAGCAATTACTTCTTGAATTCGCCAAAGAAATAAAGGCTAGAATAAACCTTGCTAGGGACTAGCAAGGAGTAAGCATGGGGGTATGATAACACCACGCAAGGGGGTAGTAATTAGGTTGAATATGGCCCATCTTTAGAATAAAAGGCACAACATAAAGTAGAATAGGAGCATTGCATGCATCAAGTACCAAGATTGCTTATAAACTGTATTAATGGCCATTTGTGTAAAGCATTTGTCAAAGCAGGCCTCAGATGAGCAATCGGACCGCACGGATGGATTTAGGACGACGAACGGAGTCTAACGGACTCAAGATCGGCCAAATCCGACATCCGGAGCTCCCACAATGGGCCCAAGAAATCCTGACCGTTGATCTGGAGATCAACGGCCTAGAACGTGCCACGTCGCCCCGCCCCTGCCGCTCGCACGCCCCCAAGCCAGCCAAGGACGCATCTCGGCCGTTGATCTTCGATCGAACGGCCGAGATCCGCGCGCTCGCCCGCGGTCGCCGCGACAAAGCGCGGGCGTGGCGCAACGGTTAGCGCGCACGCCCGCGTCACGGCGACGCGCGTTCGAATCGCGCGGAGCGGAAATCACTTGCGGGCGAAGGGCGCGGCAAAATTGGGCCGCGCGATCAGAAGCGAGCAGCTAGGATTGCGCCACGCGGCGCGACAACAGCGCCCCACCTCCCACGTGCGCGCGCACGCCGGGCAGAAGCGCGCGCGCACGTGCGCCCGAAGCGCGATCCTAGCGCAGGCGCGGGAGGATCTCAGCCGTCCGATCATCAATCGGACGGCTCTCGTTCGACATCCACGGATCGCGCCTGAAGAGAAAGAGGGGCAGGCGGCTGACCGACGGCAGAAGGCCTTCACCGACGTATCTGGAAGCGGTTTTAGCGACGTTCTGGATGCCGCTAAAGCACATTCTTCTTTTAGGAAGCCCTTAACTCTATTTAAACCCCCTTCTACCACCATTCAAGGCATCCTCTCCCACTTGCAACTACTCCACTCCTCTCCTAGCTAGTCTTAGGCACTCTTGTAATCGCCGGAGACGACGAGCCGCCGACGGAGCCTCCTCCACCGCCGTGGCTGCCTCGTCGCTCTCCACTCTCTCTCTACCTCTCTCTCTCTCTCTCTTTTAAGCTTTCATTTACTTTTGTTGAAGCATGTATTTAATATTGTAAACCATGAACTATGAATGCATGTTTAATGAAATTATTTTCCATTTAGTTGCCATTTTAATTTCTGTTTAAAGTGCATGATCAAAACCAAGAGCTTTCTAACCCTAAACTCTCTCTATCTCTCACTTTTCAAAACCGTCTCTTTCGCAAGCAAAACTCCGCCTTTTTCGTGACAACAAGTGGTAAACAAAATCCGATTTCCACGCCTCCCTGAGATCGACACTCGGACTCACCTCCGTTTACTTCTTTTAAAACCGACGTATCAAGTGCAACTATAACGACACCTCTTAACACACACGCACGAAGGCACGTCAATGGTGAATTTTATTTCCAGATTAAACCTTGTTTGACTGGTCAATTTACGCAAAAACCCAAATTAAGTTATTAATTGGGTATGGTTCTCAATGTAGGTCAAGATGGGTTCCTAAGGTCAAATTGAAGGTTCTAAACCCTAAAGATTATTTTTCTATGAATTTTAGAGGGTTTATTCCATTTTTGCTTTGCCTTGAACCTCGTGAATTGAAGTGGGTTTGTTTTAGGGTTACAGATTATCATTTAGTTCCTTGGAATTTCTGTAGCCCTTGCTAGATCATCTCATCCCACTTTTATTCTTATTAAGTTGCTTTGACCTATGTTTGGACCCTGAATTACCCTGTATGCAGATTATACTGGTAAAATTGCATTTTTACCCCTTATGACTTATTTTCTCCTTAAACTCAGAATTCTCTGAGTTAAGCCTTTCCTTGAGTTATGTAGGAGCTTTTATCCTTTGTATTGGGTCAAAATGAGCTAGTTATGGCTCATGATGAGGTTCTCATCATACCTCCATGCCTAGCTTTTGCTAGTCCCTTAGCAAAAAAAACTTAAGGTTTCAATCCTTGTTCTAGACCATTAAGTTCTTAATAGCTTCAGATAAGTGCTTTTTCATTTGAGCTTAGATTAGGTTAGAATGCTGACCATAGGCCTAAAAGGTACTCTAGTACCAATCAAGATCCAAATCTGTCTAGCTTTAGCCTCAGTCTTTAGCAAAGGTTTTTAAGGCCCACAAGAATTAACCTAAGGTTTATTGGACTTTGTGGTTAAAGCACCCGTGCTTGAAATGATTTTAGCCCTGGCTCAGTTCGCAGTGCGTTTTGTAAGAGAGAGATAGAAAGTTATTCTGTTTGGAGAGTTTTCTCTTTCTTTTTCTTTTTAGTTCTAGCCTAGGATTGGCTTTTCAACAGGTCTGTATCAGATTCCTTGCTCCCATCATCAATCCTCAAGGGTTCCTAGCAATCGATGCTTCGAGATAGCACCGCCCATGGCAACCCCCGGAACCCTGGCTATTGAGATTTCGAGATAATCCCATCCATGGTGTTCCGTGGCCGAATCCAGACCCTGGCAATTGACCCTTCGAGATAATGCCATCCATGGAATCTGAATCAGCAGAGTGCTTACATGCCCCCAGTAGGATATGTAAATATCCTAAGAGACAGGCACCGAGGAGATGATATTTTGTTACGCATCTTTGAGGGGATTTCCCGCCTCTCCGCGCTGGGAACTCGTCCAAATCAACTTGTGTCGATCGGCCGCTCCTATTCTAGGTGTTCTTTTCAGAATTTTGCGACGCTTCTGCGTGATTTTGATTTTTACACTTACTAAACCAGGCTGTGTGTGAGGTTAGGGTGCTTAGGTTACTGAGTCCCGTAAACCAAAAATTAGTTAACGAGGCCAAATACTCCCTAAGCCTTAGACCTAATACTTTAGCTTTTCATTTTCCTCAACCTCTTGAGGAGTGTCTAGATCTTAATGGGTACTAAGAGTCTATTCAAGAATGCCTAAGGTTTGCGTTCTTACTAATCTCATTATGCACTTTTCAGTTATTTTCTTGAATGAGGTCTAGAACTTAGGTTAATTCCTTAGTTCCTTACTAATGACTATCACCTTTTCTTATAATTTTGTGCTCCTTTTTCATTTTGTTTCTTTTCTCCTTCTCCTTCAGAAAATTTCCTTCTCCTCTTTTCCTCTTATTCTTTTTCGAAAAATTTTTAATTTTTATGGTGTTTTTGGCATATGTGAATTTTTTGTTTGAAACCTTTTCTTACAAGTTTTGCACTTTCATACCCCCCCCATGCCTAAGATTTGCAATGTCCTCATTGTAACCTAGGGGGTTTTTATTTAACTTAGTTCATTCCTTAAGACAGAAATTTGGATGAGTGGATGGGTCGGGTTGAATTTTTGCGGACGATTTCTAATCCCAGATGCAAGCATCTTAGGTGAGGTCGGCTGTCTACAAGGGTGAACCTCAAGTGCAAAAAGGTGTCAGAACAAGTTTCAGGTTTTCAAAGAGAATGACGGGCTACCTCCCGTTAAGCGCTGAGTTTTACGCCATCGGCTGGGTGCAATAAGCTCAAGGGGAAAGGAGGATATAAGATGCTTCAGCCAAATCAGTAGAAGTTACATCAATGAACGGCTTGAGTCTCTGACCGTTCACGATGAAAGGTTCAGAATCGTGGCTGAGTGGACTGATTTCGATTGCTCCATTTCCAAAAACCTGTCGGACCAAATATGGTCCGACCCACTTGGATCTCAGTTTTCCTGGGAAGAGTTTTAGTCGGGCATCAAAGAGTAGGACCTTTTGACCAGGATGAAAGATCTTTCTCGAGATGTGTTTGTCGTGGAAGGCTTTAACCCGCTCCTTGTAGATTTACGAGTTCTCGTACGCGTCTAGGCGTAATTCATCGATCTCGTTGATTTGGAGTTTTCTGTGGGTCCCAGCCTTGGAAAGATCTAGATTACAGTTCCGTACTGCCCAATAGGCTTTATGCTCTAGTTCGACGGGAAGGTGACATGCCTTTCCGTACACCAGTCTAAAGGGAGACATGCCCAATTGGGTCTTGTGGGCAGTCCTATAGGCCCACAATGCTTCCGGAAGTCGGGACGACCAGTCCTTCCTGTCAGGTCGAACAGTGACTTGCAGGATTTTCTTGATCTCCCGATTAGACAGCTTAGCTAGACCATTAGTTTGGGGGTGGTAAGGAGTAGAGATTCGGTGAGACACCCCGTATTTGGTCATCAGTGACCTAAACTGAGCATTTGTGAAATGGGTCCCCCCATCAGAGATTATTGCACGAGGAATCCCGAACCTTGAGAAAATGTGTTGATGAATGAATTTGAGAACGATTTTGTGATCACAGGTTCGGGTCGGTATGGCTTCGATCCATTTGGACACGTAGTCCACAGCCAACAGAATGTATTCGAAACCATCCGAAACAGGAAAGGGGCCCATAAAATCAATCCCCCAAACATCAAAGATTTCGCATACTAGAATCGGTTGCATAGGCATCATGTCGCGATGGCTCCTGTTGCTCAAAGTCTGGCAACGACTGCATGCCTTGCAGTGATTGTATGCGTCTTTGAACAGTGTGGGCCAGTAAAAGCCGCACTGGAGGACTTTTGATGCGGATTTATGCCCGGCGAAATGGCCACCGCATGCCTGGTCATGGCAGAAAGAGAGGATATTGTTGAATTCCCCTTCCAGGACACATCTCCGGATGATCTGATCGGCACCTATGCGGAAGAGGTACGGGTCTTCCCAAATGTAATACTTGGCATCGGAGCGTAATTTGTCTTTCTTGGCCTTCGGCCAATCGGACGGGATCTGATGAGATGCCAAGTAATTTACTATATTAGCAAACCATGGAAGGCTAGTACCAATAGTCAGCAGGTGCTCATCGGGAAAATGCTCAGTGATGGGTCCGGGAGGGTCAATTATTTCAGAAGGAAGACGGGACAAGTGATCAGCTACCACATTTTGCTTTCCCGCTTTGTCGCGAATCTCAAGGTCAAATTCTTGCAACAACAAGATCCATCGGATTAATCGAGGCTTCACGTCCTTCTTTGCAAGGAGATGCCTCACAGCTGTGTGATCCGAGTATATGATGACACGGGAACCCAGAAGGTACGATCTGAACTTTTCTAGGGCAAATACTACAGCTAGCAGCTCTTTCTCAGTAACCGTATAGTTACGCTGAGCCTCATCGAGTGTTTTGCTGGCGTAGTAAATGACCACAGGTTTCCTGTCAATTTTCTGCCCCAAAACCGCTCCTACAGCGAAGTCGGATGCATCGCACATGATCTCAAAGGGTTGAGACCAATCAGGGGACTGTAGGATCGGGGCTTGGGTGACTCGGTCACGCAGGATTTCAAATGCTTGAGTGCATTCCTTGGAAATTTCGAAAGGAACATCCTTGGAGAGAAGAGTGGTCAGGGGGCGTGCGATTTTTGAAAAATCAGGGATAAATCGTCGATAAAAACCGACATGCCCTAAAAAGGAACGGATGTCCCTGATCGAGCTAGGCATAGGAAGGTGAGAAATCAGATTAACCTTAGCTCGATCCACTTGGATACCTTTCTCCGAAATTGAGTGTCCCAGGACAATTCCCTCAGGCACCATGAAATGGCTCTTTTCCCAGGAAAGAACCAAATTCACATCGATGCACCGCCTGAGTATCTGGACCAAGTGTTGGAGGCAATCGTCGAATGATGCTCCGAAAACTGAAAAGTCATCCATGAAGACTTCCAGATAATCACCTACCATATCTGAGAATATGGCAAGCATGCATCGCTGAAAAGTAGCGGGTGCATTGCAAAGATCGAAAGGCATCCTTCGGAAAGCGTATGTTCCGAAGGGGCAGGTGAACGTGGTCTTTTCTTGGTCCTCAGGATGGATTGCCACCTGGTTATAACCGGAGTACCCGTCGAGAAAGCAGAAGAACCTATTTCCCGCAAGTTTTTCGAGAATTTGATCAATGAAGGGTAGTGGGAAATGGTCCTTCGTGGAGGAATTGAGTCGGCGGTAATCTATACAGACTCTCCACGAGTTGGCTAATCGGGTAGGAATGATTTCTCCGGTCTCAGTTGTTATAGTGGTGAGTCCTACCTTCTTGGGTACGACCTGGATTGGGCTCACCCAACGACTATCGGAGATCGGGTAGATGATTCCGGCATCTAACAACTTGATGATCTCCTTTTTCACGACCTCCTGTAGATTGGGGTTTAAGCGTCTCTGCATTTCACGAGAAGGTCGTGTGCCCTCTTCCGAATAGATATGATGAGTACAATAAGAGGGACTTATTCCAGTCAAATCGTCGAGAGTCCACCCGATGGCTCTGCGATGTTGCTGGAGGACAACAATCAGACGGGATTCCTGTTCAGGACTGAGGTTGGAATTGATAATCACAGGAAGGGTCTGATTAGAACCCAAAAAGATGTATTTCAAGTGAGCAGGAAGGGGTTTCAGTTCGAGGATGGGGTTATCAGCAGCAGCGGGTGGTTCAGTATAGATGTGAGGTTCGAGGGTGGGAGTTACTGGGTTATTCATATCTGGATTCGACTCCTCTGTTTGCGGGTCAAGATCCTTCTGTGGTTGATGAGGCATAATCGCATCATCCTGGAAGTGTGATTCATCAACCAAGGTCCTGATGTCACAAATTTGTTCGATGACGCCGCAATTAATTCCTTGTTGGGCCTTAAATATATCAATTTTCAGTGTTTGATCTCCAAACTTAAGCTCTATTTGGCCCTCCTCACAGCTGATGTTGGCTCTAGCAGTAGCAAAGAAAGGTCTTCCTAGAATGATTGGTGTATCCCTAGGGTTCTCAGGTGCATCCATATCTAAGACTATAAAGTCCACTGGAAGATAGAAATCCCGCACTCTTACGATAACATCCTCGAGAATCCCTTTTGGTGACTTTATAGATCGATCTGCTAATTGTAATGTCACCTCGGTTGGTTTTAGCTCAGATTCTTCTAGATGGTCAAGTAAGGATGTGGGTATCAGGTTTATGGATGCACCCAAGTCTAACAATGCTCTATCAAATTGGGTACCACCTATCTTGCAGGAAATCAGGGGAGTACCAGGATCTTTTGCCTTGGGTGGGAGTCTACTGAGGATTACAGAGCTGGCTTGCTCTGACAGAACAATTGGGCTCCCTCCCTTGGTTCGCGGCTTACGCTGGGGTGTACATATATTCTTTAGAAATCGTGCGTAAGCTGGTACGTGGCGGATTGCATCCATCAAGGGGATGTTTATGTGGACCTGCTCAAAGAGCTTGACCAGGTCCTCCTCAGGGGCCACGGGTTTGGTTGTTTTCTTTCCCTTGGTCAAGGCCTCGGGAAACGGGATCTTGGTTGGTTCTTCTAGGATAGGTCCAGGTTGTGGATCTGGGACAATGGTATCTTGGATAACTATCCTAGGGTCATGGTTATCAGGCTTGGAGTGGTTTGGATAATGCGGGTCTTGAGTTGTTTTACCACTACGTGTTGTTACAGAATTTAATCCGGCCTGATTTTGGTTTGGGTTTGGTAAGAGGGGTGGCTGCTGCTGAAATCCCGCATAAGAAGTTGAAGCTTCCATCTCGTCTGGAGATGGAGCAGTAGGGGCCTGATAAATCCATTGTGCGTGGCCTAAATTTGGATTCATAACGCGCTTCTGGGTTGGCACGTTATTTGGGTTAGGAAGAGGTTGGGAAGGGAGTGTGCCTGGCTGGCGAGAATTTGCCAACTGGGCCAGTTGAGTTTTAACTTCTGTAAGTTCGTCCTTGTGCTGTTTTTGAATAGCCGCATTCATTTTTTGAATGTCAGCCAGAGTCTGAAAGATTAGGGACATTTGATCCTGATTTGGCCTTGATGGATAAGTAGGGTTGGGCCGAGGCTGAGGCGGCTGGTAATGACGAGAGGGCTGTGGGCGGGACTGAAAAGGTGGTCTTTGGGTTTGGGAATTTCCCGCCCACTGAAAATTGGGATGGTTTCGCCATCCAGGGTTGTAAGTGTTGGAGAATGGGTCGTTCTGGATGGCGTTGAGGTCCTCGCAGGTCTGAGGAACCTCCTGAGAATCAGGGAAAGGGGGAATGGAGTTCCCCCGGCTGGTGTAGAAAGGATCGGATGATCCTCCGATCCAAGAATCAGATGGGGATGGATATGGATCCATCCTAGGGGAAGATCGGTGGAGGATGTTTTGCACAGTCTCCTATGTGGAAGGAGGTTGTGCAAAGGAGTTACGCGCGGAGGTGGCTCGCTGCAAGTGCTGAGTCAGCTCATCCACCTTCTTTTCAATGATTGAGACCTTGTCCAATCGACTGGCCATTAATTCCGGGTCGACTGATGCGGACAGGCCCTGCGTCTCATGTGCTCCTTTAAGATTCGTCGCTGCGCGGGTATTCGTCCTGTCAAATAATCCCATGGAGTCATTGTTGATGGAGTTCTCGCACATGTTTTCGAGAATCTCCCATACGGTGTCTTCATGTTGACCCATGATGTTTCCTCCGCAAGTTGCATTGACGAAAAGGCGGATGTCCTCACGGAGTCCCTGGTAAAAAGATTGGACTTGTTCCCATTTAGGAACTCCGTGATGGGGGCACTTTCTCATGAGATCCTGAAAACGATCCCATGCCTCATGGAGAGGTTCTCCTGATTGTTGAGTGAAGTGTGTAATCTGATGGCGCAAGGCGTTGGTCCGACCAACGGGAAAAAACTTTTTCAAAAACTCGGATTGAAGTTCTTCCCAAGTGTTGATCGGCCGGGTCTGAGTTTGATACCAATGGGCGGCCTTGTCCATAAGAGAAAAGGAGAACATCTTCATGAGAAGAATATCCCGATTTTGCGCATCTGATCCAAAAGTGTGGGCCAGATGCTTTAGCTGTTTGATGTGCTGGAAGGGATCTTCAGAATTAAGCCCATGGAATTTAGGTATAGCATGAATCATGTTGGGCTTTAATTCGGAATCAGGTCCTCCAGTCGGGATTCTGACTCGAGGCTCAATGGCCACCGCAGCAGGATTGTAGTGGTCCCGCATCATAGGACGCTGTGGTGGGTGCACGAAGTTTTGGAAGAGGTCATTGAGTCGCTGGAGCTGGTGTTCCAGATTATTTTCTTCCTCAACTGGCTGAGCCATGATGGGGGAAGAAGAAGAACTTGGTTCTGAATCAGAAGAGAGAATAATGTGAGGGTGTTGCTGCACAAACACGGGCGTCGAGGCTTGGCCTTGACGAGAGCGAATTTCTAAAGGAGGTCTTAAGGGTGGTCTTAAGGACCTCCTTCCGTACATGCACTGTTGGAAGAGGTAAGTTTAGAAGGTGCTGGACCCAATCAAGACACCCAAAAATGTGTTGGGTGACTATAGAGGTGCGGGGCAGATGGACCCCTTGATCAGAAAGATCGTCCACCTGAGAATTACCTGGGCAGCCAGAGAGGGAGAGTCCCACGAAGACCCCTACACGGTAGAGCGTCCCCACGGGTTGCAGGGTTTCCCCCACCCGACCTCTCTTGTCACTGCGGTTCCAGGTAGACCAGAATGGGGATCTTGACCTCTTAAGTCTACCAATTTTAAGATCAGGGTGCTTAAGGTTTCACTTGAACTTTAGTCTTTTAAGTGCAAAGAGTGACCTAATTTAAGGTTGGTTTACCCAAGGGGTCAACTTTACCTCTTGTTTTCTTTGAGAGCTTTTAGGTCTTGTTTTTTAGGGTTCAAGTGTTTAGAGAGCCAATTGTTTTAGGTTTTCCTTTGAATAGGTATTTTCAATCAATGGTTTAGGCACACTTCTTTTGGATTTTCTCCATTCTTGATTTAAGTAGTGTGTCTCTAAAATCCTAATGTTGAATCTTATGTTGGCTCTACTTTGTCCAGTTAGTTCTTTGTTGGGTAATTAGGGCTCAAGCAAGAATGTGTTAGCCCTTAAATACCCTTAATAGTGTGCAGGACTAATGAATTGAAAACATGCAACTCTTTATGGTTACTAAGTATGGAAGACAAGTTAGCCCTATATTGCTTGTTCTTTTCTTTTCTTCCTCTTTAGAGTTTAGGGGTTAATAGCGAGAGGAAAAATTTACCTGTCCTCGGAGTGGTTGTCGTGCGGTTGCTTGTCTTCTTGATTTCCTGTAGCTGCACAAAAGAGGGGAGATTATCAGAAATTAAAAAGAGAAACAGGAATGTTTACCTCTAGAATAGCCGTTGCTCCCCGGCAGCGGTGCCAATTGAAACGTTGGCTTCGAGAGATAACCGGGTTTTATTATTATAGCGTTGTAGTATAGCCAGTTATTGCCATCATTTCAAATATATAAATTTTTTACTCGGAAAATAAAAGAGAGTTCCCGAACTCGAACTCAGGGAGCAAGTTGTATTCTAGGGGTACAAGTTTCTTTTACAAAAATAAAGAAAGAGAGAGAGAGAGAGAATTTGTTGGCTTCTTTCTTCTTCTTTCAGTTCTTGTTTCTGCTCGTCTCTTTCTTTTTCTTCTCCCTTGCGGTCCTGTTCTTCTTCTTCTTCTTTCTTTCTTCTTCTTCTTTTCTTCAGACCTTCTTCTTTTCTTCAGACCTTCTTCTTCTCGTGTTCTTCTTATTCTTTCAGTTCTTGTCTTGGCCTCTCTGCGTTCTCCTCTGCCTCGCCTTCCTTCTCCTTCTTTGCCTTCAGAACGTCGTCCGATTTTCCAATCAGACGACTTAAACTGCAGCTGCTACAGTGCCGCTCGGTGATCCTCCTTCCTTCAGCTTTCGTCTTCTTCCACGGTTCTTCTTCACCTGTGCCTGCACACTTACACAGCTTGATCAGAGAGAGGGGCAAAACCTATCTCTACCCTCCCCCGCGTCTCTCTCTCACAGAATCCGCTCATGGGATAGCTCTCCCAGAGCTGCCGGGTAGCTGGGTACGGGTCGCGCCTGGGTCCAGGCCCACCGGCGTGCGTGGTGGGCGAGGAGTGCAGGTCAGTCTAAGTCGGGTCGGGCCAGGTCCGCGGGGCGTGAGCGCGGACGAGACCGGGTAACCGGGCGGGTGAAGGAGACCTCACCCCATGTGCTGAGGCAATAAGCCTCCAGCACTTTTTCACTTTATACCGCTGCGCCTCTTCAGAGTTTTCCGAGGTGGGACTAAATGTCCCACCCCGAGTTGGCGCCCACGCGGAGGAGACAGCTGGTAATCGCGGCGTTACGCGAGGCCTTCGCGCAAGGGCTTCGCTTCAGCTGCAGCCTGACGCTTTGTCGAAGTGCCTCGCAAGGCCTGGGAGTCGAATCTGGGCGTGGCGCGTCTGCAGCTGCAGGCGGAAGCAGCTCCTTCTGCACGGCAATGGCGGCGGAGGTCGGGTGACCTGTTCACAGCAAAACGGCCTCTCGGCCTAATCAGAAGGTGCCGGGAGCTTCGCCAGAGTGCGGCGAAGCTCGTGTGGGTGGTGGCGAGGCGTGGGGCAGCGTGCAAGGGCTGCCCTAGGTCGGACTGTGGGTCGGAAGATGGGTTTGTTCGGTGGGGTTGCAGAGGGTGATGTGGGGGAAGTGGAAGGGCGGGGGTTGATCAGGGTGAGGAGGCGGAGGTTCTGCGGTGGTCGGCGAGCCGTGTGGGTTGCTGGGGTGATGGGAGCGGCTCGCCGGAGGATGGCCGGAGGCGGAGAAGGTGAGGGTGAGGGGTCGGAATCGAGGGCGACAGTAGATGTTTAAAGTGAGGAAAAGGAAGAGGGGAGGAAGAGGAGGAGCTCTACCTACTTAGCAGGAGGAGGAGGGGCCGGAGCGGGCGACAGTTGTATCGACTGTCGCCGGAGAAGAAGATGCCCGGGGGAAGGGGCGGCGGCGAGCAGAGGGCCGGAGTGGCACCAGCTGGGTGCGGCGTGGTGCGGGAAGAGCAGGGGAAGAAGTCTCTGCTGCTGGTATTGCGGCAGAGCGAAGAGGAGGAGGAGGAAGAACCGCCGGAGCTGGTGGGCATCTGCCGGAGTGAGAAGAGAGGAAAGTTGGGGGTTTTCTCCGTCAGATCCGAGCTGGGAAGAACGGTGGAGCGACGGGGGTATTTATAGGGACCGAATCAGGGAGGAAGGCGGAGGGAGACGATGTGTCTCCCTCGCCGGAGGACGCCGGAGATGGAAACCCATACCGTCTGTGCGTTCGCACGGCCGGTATGGTGGGTTACAGCGACCAGGGGGGTGTCCCTGCGACGGCTGACGACACTGGGCACCCCCGGTTTACTTGCCAGGCTCTCCCCCTCACCCTGCGCGGCGCCATGCTCCGTGCAAGGTCGCCGGAGCATGGTGCTGGCAGGTTTTGCAGGGGGGACCTGAACGCAAAGAACGAAGGAGAGTTAGGGGCCAAAATGCGAGGGTTCAAAAGTTGAGGGTCAAAAAGTAAATATATGAGGACTAAAGTGTAAAGTTGGTCAAGAAGGTTTCTTCTTAGGCTCAAGTTTTTATACATGACTAATTAGGACCTAAGGAATCTGATGGTGAATTTTATTTCCAGATTAAACCTTGTTTGACTGGTCAATTTACGCAAAAACCCAAATTAAGTTATTAATTGGGTATGGTTCTCAATGTAGGTCAAGATGGGTTCCTAAGGTCAAATTGAAGGTTCTAAACCCTAGAGATTATTTTTCTATGAATTTTAGAGGGTTTATTCCATTTTTTCTTTGCCTTGAACCTCGTGAATTGAAGTGGGTTTGTTTTAGGGTTACAGATTATCATTTAGTTCCTTGGAATTTCTGTAGCCCTTGCTAGATCATCTCATCCCACTTTTATTCTTATTAAGTTGCTTTGACCTATGTTTGGACCCTGAATTACCCTGTATGCAGATTATACTGGTAAAATTGCATTTTTACCCCTTATGACTTGTTTTCTCCTTAAACTCAGAATTCTCTGAGTTAAGCCTTTCCTTGAGTTATGTAGGAGCTTTTATCCTTTGTATTGGGTCAAAATGAGCTAGTTATGGCTCATGATGAGGTTCTCATCAGCAACTCCGTCCTAGCACTCTAGATCTGAGGTGCTGCTGCATCTAGCACAAGCATCCCACAAGCAGTACCATTTCTCTACCACTTTCTTCTCTCTCTCTCTCTTTCTATCTATCTATCTGTCTCTATTAGCATTTTCTATTGTGAAAAACTTTATCTAATTGCAATAAAATTCTAATTCTCTAGATATCTGCTTTATACATATATACATATATATATCTAGTTAGAATTAGTTTTATTGAAACGCTTCTACATAAATTAGGATTGCCTCCCTGCGAACAACCCGGTACTCACTGGAGTTTTATAAATTTATTTGTCGACGTGTTTTCGAGCTATACTACAACTAAATAACTTTTAAAATGCAAATTTCGCGTCAAACACTGCTTCTGTTGCTGTTGTGGTTGTTGTTATTGCTGTGTGAAAGAAAGAAGGAGAAGAGGAGAGGAAAGGAGGTAGTGTTGCTGTTGTAGCAGCTACCATTACTACTGTTGATGTTGCTGCTGCGATTAGGAGAAGAGAAAGGAGCTTCAACTGAGGTAGGGTTTCTCTCTTTGGATCCTTCTTTTGTTCCTATGCCTGGGGATATTAGAAGAAGCTGTTTGTGTATAAAAAGATACCATGTTTCATGTGAAATGGTAGAGAACTTCCCCTTCTTGGTTTCCATGTTTATGGGTGATAAAGGGGAGGGTTTGCATCTAAATAGCCAGGTAGGCTTATGGATAAAATGACGGGTGTTTGACAATGTGAACTAGGTGCTGAGAGCACCTAGCACCAGTACTAATGATCAGTATCGGTACTCGTTGACCTAGCACCACAATGTAATGCACTAAAATGGGAACTGGGAACGCCCAGTACTGGTACTGGTGATCAGTACCGATTCTGGATGATTCCAGTCGATGAATTGGGGTTGCCCAGTACCGGTATTGGCTGGGTTATTTTGATACAAGGCTGGTGGTGCCTAGTACCGGTACTGGCTGGGTTATGTTGATACAAAACTGATGGTTCGCAGTACCGATATTGGTGCCCAGTATCAGTACTAGTTGGAACTTGTGAATTTGGTACTGGGGTTGCCTAATACCGGTACTAAAGCTTAGTATTGGTATTGGTTGGCCGAGTTGAGTTTGAGGACAATGTGCAAAATACATGTGATTTTATGCAGTTATAAACTGAATTCAGGTTGTAAATAATAATTCTTTGGGTAAAGGTTATTGTACCTGGCTTTTAGATGTTAAGAACTCATCCTGAACTCAGATGCGGTTCTGAGTGGGTTATCCAATGTCTGATGATCCATTAGGCATCTGATACCCTTTATCCTGATGTCTAATCCCTTGGTTAGATGTCCCTGCAATTACATTGCTGTTCTAGGGACTAAGTCCTAGTGATTGGATGCCTGATATTACATCGAGCACCCAATATGCTCGACTCGATCATCTAGCCAAGGAATCAGCCAATCAACGATAGTTGCTGAAAGTGGGATGTTATTCTCGGATGTCTGACACATGATGCTGGACGTCCAATTTGAGGCTTGTGGTTCCATTTCACACAAAATTTTTCCCACGGGATTCAGGTGCTTAATCTAATCAGTTAAACCCCAGCTTGATAACCATGAATGTAAGTTAAGAATCCTGGTTAGCATTTAATGTCAAGAAACTCAGATTTTGGGGATAATTAGGACTCGAGGTGGTTAGTCCTAAATGGAAATGAAACAGACCCTCTAGTGGTACAAGTCCTAATTTGGAAATAATAAAGAGAAGATTCTAAAGTGAATGCATGACGCCATGTCGCCAGAATACCTGCGAGGCTAAAATGCGTGGTATAAACTAAACCTAATGGGTCTTGGTAAAGGTATAGAAATCCTAACAAGCTAGATAAGCGCAATCTTGTAATGGTGGAAGGGAAGTTCCATTAGGAACTTTGGTAACAATAAAGATTTGGGGTCCTAACTGTATGTCGCGGGAGGTACTCTTGCACCCAGTGTAGGTCCTAGGTGAGGAGAGGATCGACTCTAGCAATGGACTACTAATACAGGTTTCATGTGAATCTTTGCCCCTACACGGGGATAGCCATCTTGAGAGGTTGCGGGACTTACCCACCCCTTTGTTAATTGCATAATTTGGGTAATCAAAAGGAGGGTTTAAGTCAGGGTTTGGGAGTGGCAAACGCTCGGTACTGGTAGCGATGACAGTTATTGGTACTTGTTGAATCGAAGTAAGTTAAAAAGGGACTTAAGTCTGGTACTGAAGGCACCTTGTATCAGTGCTGGTGGCCCGTAACAATACTGCGTGAGTTTAGTAGCCATGGCAGTGAGGGTGCCCAGCACCGCTACCTAAGACTAGGACCGATACTGGTGTGCTCATTCTAAATTTTTGAACTCTATGAAGAGATTAATTGAATAGATCGGGTTAAGGGTGAAACCATAATATTGAGATTAAGGATCTCTTGGGTTCAGGGTATAGACATGTGTGTGTACTGCTGGTCTTGATTACAGAGGATCTTGGTGGTGCAAAACTCAGGTTTCAGGCACGAAAGGCTAATTTTATAGTCCTGGTTTGGACAAGTAACTTGACCTAGCAATAGGTCAGGATTACCTGATAATAGATGTATGCTATTTGAGTGTACTAATGATAGGGAGTAGATCCCTGATGTTTGATAATTTTTAAATGTAATAATTGTATTAAACTGTGTGATTCTAATAATTAGAAATCCTATGTAATGTTAGAACCTAATTGGGGGTCTAGTTGGTACACCAATGGACAGGGATAAATGGGAAAAATTTGCAATTAGATCCTAGAGGGGTGAAGCATATGTATGGGTGTGTGTGTGTGTACACCTATAATTTGAGCATGAAGCTCCCTAAACACATTAAAAGAAATCTAAATTGACTAAATAATGGCTTGAATCTCACGAGATGACACCTATGACTCGATTCGAGTCTAATAAGAGAAAATACTTGGATCCTAAGGTCTTGAGTAAGACCCCAAGAGATCCACAAGGTCCTTAGGACTGCGTTCTGGGCATGGAACCCAAATGAAATCAATGAGATGGTAAGTCAACTTGGTGAGCTCGTAAGGCTACCCCCTTAGACTTGGTGAACCACAGGTTCACTGCTTGGGTAGAAGACCTAAGCTGATGCAATAGAAAGAGGCTACCAAGGAGATCTACCTCAGAATAGGAAAGGTTCCTAGGTTCAATGACAAGCCTTGGGGCTGTCACTAGTGTTTCATACTTGGATGTACCCGAATTTGATTCGATGTGAAGATACTCGAGCAAGAGGCTCACTGGGCGCTCGCATGGGTGGAGAGGCTGGGGCATTTAGATGGATTGGTTGAGATCTCATTCGATGGCCGATTAAGAGGGCACACCCAAGGACTATGCTCTTATGGGGAGCTACTCTTAGCAGGAGCATTGGTGCGGCTCAGCAATTCTGGCCAATCTTGTGACAATGATTTGGTTTGTTTTGTGACTAGTCCTTGTTGGACACAAATTGGGCTCATGTTTCATTATGACAAGCCATAGGCCTTGGGTAGCTCCCAAGAGGCCCAACTCTTCTAACTAAAGTCAGCAACGTACTCAATACATCGAGAATGGGCATGCCTTTCTAGAGGATTAATAGACTGCTAATCTCTCCCTTGGCTAAGGTGAGACTATTAGGCTAGGATTCAAAGGAAAGGATGCATCTCAATCTCCTCTAATAGAGGGATGATTTCCATAATCTAATCATTAAGGCGAGTGAAGGAATAAATTATTACACGAAATTGAGGAAGGAACTTGGGTAACTTATTAATGGGTTACTAGACCAAGGTGATCGGTCATACCAGGTAGGGTTCGAGAAACTAGAACCTAGAGTGTAGGTTTAGGCTAGGAACTAGCCAGTAATTGAAACTGTACACTATCCTGTTTAGTTAAGATACAGTAGATGATTGTTCCCTACTAAGCCAATTGGTTCATCCTTGCTTTGTGGCCTACTTTCAAGTTGTCGTCGCAGGTCATCAATGTACAGGATTTATCGCTGCGCAAATGTGCGTGCTCTATTGACAGGTACTGTTACGACCCAGTTCCCGAATCCCTACCTGACCCAAAACTGGCTTGCCTCGACTAATCCCAAGACCCAGTCGTCCAACAAGAAATAACCAAAAAGCAGAAAAAGAACCACATTCACATATACAATATAACTAAGCAGTAAAAACATACAAGCAGTAAAGGAAAGTAAAAGCTGCTATTCCAGTACATTCCACCACCACAACAGGAACAACGGAAACGAAAGCAACAGTAAAAACAACAGTAACTAAAAAGTCTGAAACTCACAACAACAGTAAAGAGGGTACAACAAAGAGTGTAGAAAACTATGGCTGGGCTCAACTGGGCCCAGCACCTTCCGCAACCGAAAGCTCGGGTTGCTTAACTCCTGGACCTGAACAGTGTTATGAAAAAGATGAAGTCAACGAACGCTGAGTAGAGTGGTAACTATACTATCTAAAGTAGTAAAAGTACAGGTTTAATTATTTTCCTAGTCATTTTATTTTACATGTAATTCCTTTTCACCTCTTTTTGTCAACTTTCAAATTTTTCTTGATCTTGCATGTTCCTCGTAGGAATGATCTTGATTGCAATCTTTTCCGAAGAGTAAAAGGTACACGTGGTGCTCTCCTGGCAGGGAGAGTCCCCCGTGGTAGTCCTACACCCAGTCAACCACCCCGAGGTCACTATCAGACATAGCAGTGACTACGGTACTCGCGATAAGTGCATGGGTAGGTACGTCACACTGACACGTGATCAGTCGTTTCCGCTAGCGGGTACTCCCAAAGTACAGCACGGAACAGTATAGAGCCTAGTCCTCTCAAAAACAAGGGTCCAACCCCTTAGAACCAACAGGGGTCTGACCCCTCCACAGTCCGCGCACCCTCGTCTAACTACCCTGGTTTGCCCAGAGGGCCTAACAAGTCAGTGTAGGGTGGCTAGCTGAACCCCGAGCCCCGTGGGGTGGCTAGCTCCCTCCCTACACTAGTAGCTCACCTCGGTACCGGGTACACGAGGGCCAATAGAAGTTGATGTAGAGTGGTCAATCCTAACCCCAGGTCCCAACCCAAGGGCAGCTAGCTTCGCTCTACACAAAAGGGATAGTCGCTCTCCTTGGTACCACGTACTCAAGGGCCAGCACACTTCCCGTCCACATTCCAGATTTTTCTGTCTAACCACAGGAGCTCTACTCATAACTCCCCATAGGGTTCATGCTCATGTTCACCACATTATTCCAATCCAGATTCCATCATTCACCTTTCAGTTCTCGTTTATATACAGGAAGCTCGTATTTCCACAATTTAATACATGCAACAAATGATTTCACAGGTAACTGTTCAGTTATCTTAGGTAGCTCACATTCTAACAGGTAGCTCATACTTATTTACATGCAATGGCTAATAATTTAATTTATTCATGTATACAAATACAATTATGCAGAATAATTGTTTCAATCATTTCTCTGTCCTAAGGTTCATGCCACATCCTAGGTTCCCATTTGGCTAATTCCACAGATACATTCTTATTTAATCAGGTTAACAGGGGTAGACCACTCTACCAGACAATCCGGGAGTACTGGGGACTCGAACCGCGGACCCAGGCGTCTCTACGAGCCCCAAACATGCAGTAGGTCAAAGTCCTATACAAGGAATACATTACAAAGGAAGATTCAAAACAGTGTATAAAGGTTTCTAATACGTAGAGAAACTCACAAGGAAACTACAAATACTTCTTTTGTGTAAAACAGATCCCGATCGAATCCTAAACGGGTCAAAAACATGTCTATTGACCAAAATCAGACGTCTGGAAACAAGTCCAGATGTCTTAAAAGTTACAGAATCTCACCTCAAGTTCCTACGGTGCCCTCAGATGTCCAGGACTCCCTTGCGATCGTCTGAAAGTGGTTCTAGTCGTCTGAAAGCACCTCCGGTCGTCTGGTGAGCTGATCATACATCTAAAAGTGCGTGGAAGGGCGTTCTACGCACCTTCCCAAGGCTACTTCTGCATGCGACAGAGCAGCTACCCTAAAATTAGCTAAACAGATCTTCTGCGGTGTGGCTTGCATGGCCGTAACCGCGGAGGGAACGTACCTTCGCGATAAAGGTGCCTTCAGTCGTCTGGTCTGGACTCCAGACGTCCAGACGCTCAACTAGTCGTCCGAACCGCACTCCAGACGTTTGATACTGGAAAAATTCTAGTATCAGACCACGCTCCCAACGCTCCTCGCCACGCTCTGCCACGTTTCTCCTCGCTCCGCTACAGCCCCAGCTGCTGCAAGTGGTCGAGGACGACGCTCCGGACTCCCTCCTCCTCCCACACGTGCCGTGGTGGCCGTGCGAGCTCTGACGAGATTCCACGAAGCTCCCGACCTCAGCCTCCTCCTCCTTCTCAAGCACTCTCCTCCTCCTCGCTCACCTCCTCCCGCAGCTCCACTGCGCACTGAAGGTGGAGATGGTGGTGTGTGGAGTGGAGAGGAGAGGAGGGGAGGGTGGCCTTTTATAAAGGCCGAGGGTTAGGGTTCTGTAGGGGGGAGGGAGGAGAAGAGAGACAGAGAAGGAGAGTTCTACGCGTTGCCCGCGCGTAGAATGCAGAATGCGTACAAAATTTTAATTTCCATACGTCCGAAAAAGGGTCCAGACATCTGGACAGACGTCTGACTTACACTCCAGACGTCTTAAAAGGCTAAAAGTGGAACGGGTCTTTACAGGTACATTTTATGCTTTGGTTTACAACAAGTTTATGTTTGTTACTATTTTCCTGTTTCAATTATGTGCCATTCTTTTCGGATTTTCTTCCATTTTATGTTGTAAATGGAACTCTTTTTAGCTTGACTTAGTTAGGTACAACTCGAATTAAATAAACCAACACGTCTTTCTTTTCCGTCCCTCGGGACTCTAACCCTCACTTAGGGGTTTGGGTTTTGGGGCATGACACTAAGTGCCTACTATCGATTGCGAATCTCAATTAGAACAAAGGTTCTCATCTGATCCTTTAGATCAAGGCCTAAACATGGCATGATGCCATGAATGCTCTGCTACATGACAGTAGAGGAATTCCTTAATAGGCCCAACAAACTATAAAATATCTATCAAATTAAGTCTCAGAAGACCACTGTAGAGTATTCTGCAGTGATTGGGATAGGTTTTTAGGTCTAGGAAGAAAAGAGAATAGATCCAGATCTTAGAAGCTCTGCTCTCAAGTACAGAACATTGATCTCAAATTCAAAATAGTTGAATAGATAGAATTTAACCTCTAGAAGAGATCTGAATCAACTCAGGAGATCACAAAGGATTGATCTGGGTGGAATTTACCTTGAAATCTCACCAAAACAGTGTTAAACTTGTCAAAGGTTCATAAAGAGCCCAAACTCTGAAGGAAAATGAAATCTCACTAAATCTCAACAAAACACACTCCAAATGGTTCCAAAAGATTTGCATTAAACACAGGAACTCACAACAGTCCTAAAAACCAAGTCTTAAAGCCTGAAACCCTATGAACTAACCTAGGTTGACCAAAATAGATTGATGGTTGACTTTGTGAATCAGAGACTTCTAGATCAAATAAACTATCCTATTCATCTATTTTCAACCCCATGAATTCAAATTACACCTCAAAATCAAGTTTTGATCACTCTAGATATGGTCTTAGGCTCTTTCTCTTGAGTTCAAAGTGTGTTTTGTTTGTCAGAACAACTTAAAGGTTCTCAGACCTATTTGAAAGTAATTCCAAATTCCCTAGACTCTATAGATGCTTTTTGACCTATCAAATTAATAAACAAGTCTCAACTCTGTCAGAGCGGAGGAGGACAAAGGTCAACAATAGAATATAAGCAATAGAACTCAAGTCCAATCAGTGGAATCTGATCCTTAGATCATAACTAAACAATCTCGAGCTCTACAGAAAGAATCAAAGGCTATAGCCCTCATTTAGACTCATCAAAGCTTCGGAGATGGCTGAAACTAACATCTAGAGATCAAATGTCCATAAAACTTCTCAAGAAAAGGTTCTAAAGACTCCTAAGATTCTACATAACCTCAGAGACTAAATAGAAATCTCAATTAAGCTCTAAGTAAAGGATGAGCTTTGAAATCCTAAAATTTAGCCTCCTGCATTCGACAGAAATCAGGAGCTTTCACCTCACTCAATTGAGTAGGGCAAAATATCCAATAGATGTCTACAATGATGTAGGTACAGGGAATTAATGGAAGAACTCTTCTTGAGCTGCCATTGATAGTGTGCTCAAGAAGTTGAGTGAAATTAGGCATTTGTTATATATTGGATAATAGTTCTAATTTAACTACGGGAACGGGGCCCTCGTGATGTCAGAAAGCGATGGAGGTCCCAATTAGAGATGTTCTAATCTCTGAGCCTCAGCATGGACATCGGAGGAGCTCAGGTGCATGTAAGATGGATTAGGTGAAATAGGTGCTAAATCAGGAAATTAGAATGATAGAGATGATCAACGTGGAACAAAAGTGAAAGAACGATCTAGCGAGGCCTGACATATCTGCCAGCGGTAAGGAAGAAGGAGAAAATGTGCAATTAAACTGACTAATTACGCTAGCTAACTACCTAGATCTACTCTACACTATGCTATGAATCAATCCCTACTATTACCTGGAAGGAGAGTTTAGAAGCTCCGCCAAGGTTCGACGAAGGAAGAAATCAGAAGATAAAGAAGAGAACTCCGACGTAGAAGAACTCCAAATAGAAGTAGATGACGGCGCGGCCATGCCAGAAGATGAAGACAAAGAGGAAGAGACAATCGCATCACTCGGAGAAGATTGGAGGAAGGAGAAAGGAGTTGTCGGAGGAAGGAAGAATAGCCTATGAGCAATCTCAGGTAAAGAAAAGGGAAGGGAGTTGCTAACCGGAAATCAGAGGTGTGGAGGGGTCTTTATAGGTGGTGGTGGAGCTTAGGGGGGAAGAATCTAGCCAGGAAGGTGTCCGAGTACACCAGAAACTTCATCGTGGTCTTCAACAATAGCGAAGCTTCCAGGTGTCCTCGGAGCACGTGCATGACATCCAAGCCGTTGGATGAAAGGAGTTTGTTGTGAGAAATCTACTAAGCACGAAAAAGAAGGTCAACCCTCCAATGCTATGGACATCAGAGAAGAAGATCAAGGATGACCGTCGGCAAGGTTTCGATGAGAAGAAATTGAGAAGAAAATACATAAGGACACGGATGCAAATATGGAGAACATGTATGTATAAAAATGACTCAATTGACATGAAACCTAGGGACTAAAATGCAAACAGTGACTTTTGAAGCTTATTTTAAATTATATATTTTTCAACTTTTTATATATTATTATAAATAAATTAAATAATATATTTATACCACTAAATTACATTTTTTCCCCTTTTAGCTATAATTATTTAAATGATCAACATTATTAAGTTAATTAACAACTTAGGTCATATAATTAGTATAAATCATATTTAATACTTTATAAATAGCTAAATGATTAGGTTTGAGTCCTCATTATTAAGTAAGCATTAATAATGTTTATTAAGACTTAATTTAGTTATTTTATCATATAAATAAGGTCCTTATTATTTTTACCCTTATTATGTAATTAACCCTATTGTAATGTTATTCATTAGTAATTTGACTAGGAAAGCTAGCTAATAATGATGAATTAGGAGCCATGATAAGTCTCTCATCAGTGGAGGTGACCACTGAAACATGGGGAGTAATGCGACATCCTATCCTAAAAAATAGAAAAACGAAAGCACAGTGTAAGCCACGTGGCTCAGTAGGCCATAAAAAGGATACGAGAGAAGGAAACTGTTGAGTGAGATGTCCCAACAGGTGGGCATCCCTTCCAATGAACATATTTTCAAACATCGTACTCTCACTCTCGCTTGTCCTTCCCCCCTCCCCCCCCCCCCCCCCCCACCATTCCGTTTGTCCACTATGGACTATATTCCCTTATTTTGCCCGGCCTAAGTCGACGTTAGTGAAACCTACCACCTCTAACCCCCCTATCACGAGGTCTAGTCCTATGTCACCTCCCCAATTAGGGACTATTGACCCCCCTACTGCGGGGCCTAGTGACAAATTATTGTCGTAATGACCAGAATCGTCACCCTTTTTGTTGTGAACCCAAGTGGTTCATGATGCAAGAAACCTCTCCTTACACCTCAAAGAGATTCCTCCACCCCAAATCCTCCCTCAGAAATCACCCACTGCTCCTTGTAACAAAAAGTTGCTAGGCTGGCGACTCTCAACTCTAACATGCGTGGAGACACTCAACACACGCTCTAGCCTCTTTAGCCCCAACATCCTATTACGAGAAAAATTTTAGTCCATGACATGATCAATTCGAAGTTGATTCTCTTGCTATCTGATCTTCACCTCTGCGACATTGGGAATCCTCCCCAATTGCCGCGGGGCACAAATTTGGGGTCCACTCCATTTGCCCCCAGTTGCCTTCTACTGTAGACCTCCTTGAGATCAAGGACCTCTTCCTCGAGGGGCCCACCCATAGTCACTTTTGTCTTTACACAAGGCAACTTGGTGCTCGTTAACACTTTTTTGACAAGGATTCAGGGTGGCTAATCTGTGCCTACTTCCCGAGTTAGGACCATCACAATTGATGCACCTAATCCTAAGTCATCCAATTTCAATGGATGCAACTTGCTACAAAAGGGACCTGCCTCCCTCATTTTAGAAGACCCGGTCGGGTACTTCCTAACACCCGCATTTCGAGTTTCCACAGGTGGCAGCACACTGAGGATGTGTCCCATGAGCACTTACACTCATTGCAAAGGCCACATTTTAATTTGATTGGGCTGACTCAACGCTATATTTGGGCACTCTTTGTTGCACACTAGGCAAACAATATTGTACTTTCCCAAATTCTTGGAATCGAAAATTTTCCATTCACGTGCACATTTCGAAAAACAAATCTAGTGATACCATACACGTTGATACAATTCATTTTCCATTTGAAATTATAGGTATAATAATAATAATGGCAACGACTTCCTTTTTAATAAGAACAATTTTTTTTCTCATCTTGTGTGAACCTCAATGTGTGTGTGTGTCTTTGTTCTCTTTGGAAATCGACTCTTTTTGAGTTGCACACTAGCACCCGTACACTCTCAAGCTCACCACCCACACACAACTCGCAAGAGTTGCAGGGGCGGTAGCTGTGCAACTCATTCTACATCTAGCACAAACCCTAGGATGGGTCCAATCCGATGTCACATACCCATTTTCAAGTTTAACAAGTTACCACCATCCACCTGGTTGTACACTCGTGCACTAACCTAGGTCATGTTTGCATTTTTGAGATAAGAAAAATGGTAATAATAAAAATTAGCTAGTGGTTGCCATTCCGGGTTCCTCGCGATCAGTCAACAAAAAACTACATATCATATTTTTATACACCTACCAAATCAATCCTAAATGCATCAAAAAGCCCCAAATTCCCCCATGGTTAGTTAAAACAACCTAGGGCTAGGGATTGCAAAGAGGGAAAGAGGGGGATGAGATCACCATGTGCGAGGCCTTGATGGGGTCGATTCTCCTCTGTCGACCCTTGATTTCAGCACACTAGCAACAACAGCTGCCACTGCCACCTCCAGCAATAGTAGTAGTTGCGCAGCTTAGCTCGCAGGCATGCAAAGGTGGTTGTAGCAGCAACAATTGCTAGTGGCCACAACAATCGGCCGATAGGCTGGAGAAGAGGGAAGCATAGAGTCAAGGAGAGGGTTGTGGTTGGGGGCCTCCCTCTCTCTCATGTTCACCCACATGAGGCATTGCAATCACCACCGCACGCATGAGGAAGTGGTGATGGAGATGACGCTCTACTTCGTGGTTGTCGCTACTATCCGACAAGGCTGTCGGTGAGAGGATGACCGACGAAGAGGGTTACGCGGCAAGTTGGTCATGGCTGCCACTGGAAAGGGCTCTTGCGCGTAAGGGATATCGCACATGGTGACAACGATCGGCGATGCTTGTAATGACCCACATTTGGATAGAATTTTTTTTTTTCTAAAGCATTTGTATTTATCAATTCAGGCAACGTAGAGCGTTACATATAATGACTTAACAATTGCCAAAACCAAAGTTCCAGTGAATATAAATTTAGACAAAGATCACGTACCTCTATTAGCATAGTTGAACTGGTACACCATAGAAAAATCCTAAATCCTGTAAGGAACATTCGATGTCCGATTTCGTAGGGTTTCAAATGAAACCTATGAATTGTGAAACATAATAATTATAGGGACTAACATTAAAAGAAACAATTAATGATTCAAAACCTTTAACATAATTAAATAACATGATCTTATAATTCCAATATCTTGTTATATCCAATTGTACATTATCAAAAATAATGACCATCTCTCATCAAAACTTAATTTCCATTACACAGAAGGCACAAGTCATAATGGTGCTTTACACTAATTATGTTCTCCTTTTTTTTTCTATATTGCATTATTGTCTTAAACTTCTATGAAGCAAAAGATAACACATAGTATACGAAAGACATTATTTCATAAATAATTCTTTCATAATAACACAAGCAATAAGTCACATTTAATATCATAATTCATGTAATCGTTCAATCCTTTAATATTATAAACTTATATCCTTCAAAAGTTTACTTAAATATAAGAAATCCATTACTTTTCCTTAGAGAAATTTGATTAACTGTAAGTCATTTTCTATACAAACAATACTCCAATGATCATGTTGTATGCATAAAAATATTCTATAACCTTATCCATGATTTTGCAATTACATTCAAAGGAAATTCATCCCATAACACATTCCATGGCATTTCTATACCAATATTCATTTTCAAGGATTTATTGCATGGTATTAAATAACAATTTCATGACAATGGTTTACTTTATTAAACCATTTTGCATGTAGACATTTGCTTTAGTACGCATATTACATTTCATAACAATTTTATGTCAATGATTTACTTTATTAAATCATTTTATATATAGACATTTACTTTAGTACACATATCATTAGGTGGCTTTAATGGCTTAACCACCTACACAAGTGATCCATGAAATAATAACATGCATGCCAGTATAGTTACAACTGAGGTGGGCTTTTCTTTTACCACCATAGTCTATAGAACCATACACCCGTAGAAGGCGTTGCCCCTCTTAGGGCCTATGAGACTCCTTTGAGTCAGTGCCTTAATATATTCATGAGTCATAATTCCGTACTTTTCAGGAAAAACTTATTCTTATAGTTTCAATTATCTTAGTACTTTATAAATACTGATTTCATCCTTTTCTTTTTTGCATATCATATTCATTTATACACATCTCTTTAATCTTAAATCATATCATTATACCGATATCTTATATATCATATAACTTGCATATATATCTTCAGAAAAGAAGCATATTATATAGTCATTAGTTTTCATGTACTTAGTTCGTCATCACATATTCCAAGGGACATGTTTATAATTATTTAAGTAATGCATACATAAAGAGACCAATATTCAATATTAGTTTGACTTATAAGATCTTCTAATAAAATTAATACTATTATCAAGTTGGGAAAACTTACATTCAAGCACATGCAATTACCTAACTATCTTATTCACAAACTTATAAGTGTCACCATCATACGTTAATAACAATTCATTAGAATAAACTAAACATAAACATTTAAGGTCACAAAGGAGGTTTCTATATATACTAGGCAAATTATTTGCAAGCATAACAGAAATATATAAATCTCAATTTATTTATAACTGTCAACTATTGTCACATATTAAAGAAAATACAAAATATCTTTGAGTCACTGTTTATTCCACTAGATTGGTTACGATGTAAGAATGAAAAAGAGATTATATATTTGACTTTCTTAATTTACCTACACTTAACTATGGGACATAAGAGGGCATGCCACTAACATATTTTTCATATTGATAGTCCTAATAATCCAACATTAGAATTATGTCTAACCATGCATATTAATAACAATTGTCATTTTACGTTGGCATTTTTGTTGTTCACTCACATAAAAGAAAGTATAAATGTAAGTTAATGCTTATACATGCATCCATGCTAATTAGAGACAAAAGAAGAAAATAGATCATGATGTACTTGAGAATGGATGCAATATATTTGTCACATATAAAATATATAATCCATGAAATTAAAGGAAAACATATCAATAAAATCTTAAAGAAATCTTGCATGGTTCTTCAAGAAATATTTGAAATTTTATGCACAAGTATAAAAATCGATCACTTATAGGGAATATAGTTGGCATAGTATTTTTTTATAATACCAGAGTTACATTTCTCTACATATCAATGTCATGACAGAACATGGGAGGAATAGGTTGCAATAACTATAGATTACACGATTTATTCCCGCTTACCTCCTAATGATGTTGAAAATGACAGATTCAACAACATTAGTATATCATGCTGCAAACGACATCCATCACCTTGATCAACATCAAATCTAGATTCAACTTTCACATGGGTGTGAAATTGGTAGCATGTTGGTAGCTTGGATGGAAAAGGCCTTGCATGGAGGCCATGTTTGCTTTCATGATGGAGATAAGTAAGACGACATATGGAGAGGCTTATGACTTGTTGAAGTATTGTTGGATGTTAAAATGGAGAAATATAAAGAGATGGAAGGATATAACGAGAGCAATCGTTGGTGGATGACAATCGATAATGATACCCATAACTACGACTCCTGCCATTCAAAGATGGTACAATTATGGTGTAATATGATGGCAAGAAAATTAAGAATGCTTTGATTAAGGAGTAAACATGGAGAGATATAATTGATAACTAATGGCTTAATGAAGAATAAATCCATGTAATAAAGAAAAATGACAACTAATTAATTAATGGGAAAGATTGGTTATCTACTTATTACTTACTTTTTTTTTAGCCATTAATTTTGATGGGAACATCTTTCGAAAATGTTTATTCATCAATTTATTTCCCTCCTTCCTCATGATAGCTCATAACCATATTTATTCCATAATACACACATCTAATTACTTATTTATAGAAAATTTACATTAGAAAAATCAAGATATTACAATGCTAGTAGCGGATCAACGACAAAAACAGTGAGGAGAGGGTTAAGGGAGATCATGTGAGAGTCGAGTCGGGAGAGAGAGCGAGAGAGTGAGAGGTCGAAAGGGGACATCGAGAGAGGGACAAGGAGAGCGAGTGAGCGAGAGATCCACAAGGGGCGGTGAGGGAAAGACAGAGTGCGAGAGAGAAAACGATCAAGAGGCAGAGAGAGTGAGATGGGTGATGGTATAGGGTGGTGTCAGTGGGGGACCCGTCAAGGGAGGGAGACAAGGATTGGGGTGGAACCCTAATCCACCCAATGCTTATCTTTTTTTTTTGTTTTTCTTTGGCCTTGGCAGGTGTCAATGCTTTCAATCTCTTTGACTATTTATTTTGTCTCCTTTAGAGAGACTTTAAACCTTCCTCCTATTTGTCATATCCATAGCCTCCATGGACTTTTCTATCAAAGTGCTAGTGTTCCAAGTACTCTTAGCTTTTTTTAAACTACACTTCAATAGCAAAGTGGACAAACTATTTGCTTTACTCACATGAATCCCAAATGTGAGAACTCTTGCATGTTTTGGATTATATTTGGATGCCTATGTAGTGAAACTAACTTTTTTAAGCACATGCATGAATACCTCACACAAGAATCTCTACTCACTTTTCACTAGATACCGACACAATGCATAACTAGTAGGAAATGCTTAACAAAATTTTAATGAGTACTTGAATCTATGTTTAAATGACTCCACTGAGTTTTTGTTTATTGTTGACTACCAAAGCTATCCTTCTCCTTTATCTAAACTTAGGACTAACAATGAAAAGCAAAAATCTCACCATAAGCATAGATCTACTCACAACAAAATAATAACAAAAAAGAACCAACATTATGAGCCTAACGAAGAAATGAAATTTGAAGTAAATTCATCTTTTGTAAATAAAAATGAAAAAAATATATATATTTGTGATGGAAGGATCAGACCATCCACACCATTGACTAGCAATCATCTCTGCATCAACAATATTTGTAAAATGCGAGAAACATGACAAGAAAGTAAAGTCAAACTACGATCCGTGCAATCCATGCAAAAAAAACCATGAATCTACACATGACACTATGATTTAAGGAGATAACCCTGCGAAAATGGGATTGATCCTTGGCCAATTGAGGGTTTTGAGGCCACAAGAACAATGCACCACACATAGATGTGGTACATGGCCTCCTCCATTGAAAGGGAGGGGACAATTACATGTGGTGATAGATGGAAAAGAATCAAATACCCACCAAAACCTGATCTACACCTTCTATAGAGGAGAGAGTTGGGTTACATAATTTAAATTAAAAGCTCTCATGGACTATGATATGCCTTAAGAAATAAATAACAAATGTAACTTTTGAAGCTATTTTTCTTTAATCTCAAGAAGAGCGATGCCCTTAAGTTGCACAATGGGAGATTTTTCGCTCAATAGTTGCCCTTAAGCTCCTTGGCAGAATATTCTAGCAAGGAGAGTATTCCTTTACTCTCCTTGATATATGATCATCCCTCGTCAGTTGCCCTTAATCATTATTTATCACCTGACATGTCCCCACTCTCCTTTGTATATGATCTAGTAGGGCAATGGCTACCCTACAGGAGAATAATGTGTACAAATTTTCCCAAATGTTGAACTCAGTCACCAAATCCACTAAACAATTAGGATTATCTATTAGAATCATAATGCAAACCTACATATATTATTATTACCGAATTATACGTTAAATATATACATATATTTAGACATCACATTTATGGTCATTAAAGTGGTCTTATTATGTAAATTGACCATTCACATCTCATTAGGATATGGGATTTAATGCATAGCAATCTCAAGGGAAAATACAATTCCGTGATGGGTGGAATTGTCATTTTATTTTAAGTGGTTATGGTCCCTAGAGAGGTGAGGGTAAAGTAGGCATTTGATTTTTCTACATCCCATCGCATAAAAGTTATAAATAGAACCTATGACAGAACCCAAAGGGTATGCCCCCATTCAATTCTCTTTCACTTTTGCCCTCTGAAACCTCTGGAAGAACCATTGCCACCGTCTTTCGTTGGAGAAGGAAGCCCACGTTCCAGAGGATCTCCGTGATCTCCTCAACGCTTCCGCTACGATGGATTCAAGTATCCCTCTATCGTTTTCTTTTCTATTTTCATTTTAGTTGATGGTATGGGGAATAGATTATTATTAGGGTTATTAGAAATCATTTGATTTTAATTTTTATTCAATTTTAATTCCATCAAGTGATATCAGAACCCTTTCTATTCATTATATCATTGCCTTAATGATTCAGATTTTGAGAAAAATAATTGTCCATTCAATTTTTTGGGGATTGTTCTTCATTTGGTTTTTAGATTGATTCACTCCCATCTTCATGAATCAATAAAACTAATGTTTGTATTTTGGTTTTCATGATTGTTTGTATCCCATATATGATCATAGAATCGAGTTTTTCGATTGAAATCGTGATTTTAGGTGTTTTCCCTAAATCTCAATTTCAGATCGTCGCCCTGGAATTGAGCCATAATCAATTCGGTACCAGGATTCATGATGAGTACTTCAGTACTCATCATGAATACTAGTATATGTGGGATATTGGTTAGGCTCCAAGGGGTGTTGCCACTATCAATAGAGTACCGGTACTCATCACAAGTACCAGTACAAGTGGGATACTGGTCACACCCCAGAAGCACTGCCAGTATCGAAGGAGTACCGGTACTCATACCGGTACATGAGGGAAACTGGTAGAGCTCAAGATTGTTCCAGTATCGAGGTAGTACTGGTACTCATCATGAGTACCAGTACATGTGGGATACTGGACACGCTACAGGAGTACTGCCAGTATCGATGGAGTACCTGTACTCATCATGAGTATCAATACATGTAGGATACTGGTCATGTCCTAGGATCGGTCCAATATCGATGGGGTATCGGTACTTATCATTAATACCGGTACATGTATGATACTAGACATGGTTCCAGGATCGATCCAATGCTGATGTAGTACCGGTACATAAGACCAGTACTGGTACATATCATTCTGGTACCGGTACAAAAGGACCAGTACCGGTACTTAGTCATTGCTATTGGTATCGGTACTCATCATGAGTACCGATAATGGCGTGCTGATTGGGATACATTAATCATGATTATTTTGGTACAAACATTAGTAATAGGTTTTAATGTATTAAGTACTCTGTCACATTTAGTAATTATTGCCAAAGCAGGTTATTTCTTATGCCAATTTATTTAAAATATTAAAGCGACTGTGTTTGTTGCATTCTTGTATGGGGCGCTTAACCCAAAGGTAAACTGCCTCATTACTAAATGCATATGTACACATTTAATAATAAATTATCTATTGAATTATTAGGTTTCATATGGGTAGTTAAGTTAATCCAAAGATGACTTGATTACTTACATGATTGTTTTTAATAGTTATTTATCATTCTTAAGACTGCCCTTTACAATATTAATGTATATTGTCCAAAGACTAAATATTAATGATTGTATTGCTCAGTTTACTTTATTCTAAGCATGTATTTGGTTTATTTCCTTTATTTTTCCAGTTAATTCCTCTGCATCTGTCAAAACTGTCAATCTGAATTCTATTCCAGAGTTAAATGGATCTAATTTTAAATTCTAGAAAGAAAGTGTCCTTATTGTTATGGGATACATGGATCTAAACTATACACTTTGGGTTGATCCTCCCTCCCCTCTTACCGATAAGAGTTCTTCTGATAAAATAAAGAACTCTGAGAGGTGGGAGCGATCAAATCGCATGTGTCTGATGATCATGAAACGTGATATTCCAGAAAACTTTAGGGATGTTATCTCAGAGAAATTGAATGCTAAGAAATTCCTTGATGAGATTGAGAAAAGATTTGCTAAGAATGAGAAAGCTGAGACAAGTAATCTCCTTATCAAACTTGTCTCACCTAAGTACAAGGGCACTGGAAATATTAGAGAGCACATTATGGAAATGTCACATTTAACCACGAAACTAAAGGCACTTAAGTTAGAGTTGTCAGATGACCTCCTCGTGCATATAGTTTTGATTTCCCTCCTTGCATAATATGGGCAGTTTAAGGTCAGTTATAACTGCCAAAGGGAGAAGTGGACTCTTAATGAGCTCATTTCTCATTGTGTGCAAGAGGAAGAGAGGCTAAAACAGGGCAAACCAGAGAGTGCTCATCTAGTTTCTAGGCCCAAAAGGAAGCGAACTAAGGATGCGGCTGCTGCCAGTTCAGCCTCCTCCAAAGGGAGTCAGAAGAAGCCTAAGAAATGTTGCTCTTCTGCAAAGGACACGTGAAGAAGGATTGTACCAAATATCACGCTTGACGTGAAAAGAAAGGTACACTCTTGTTAATTTTTTTAGAAGTTAATTATGCTTCTGTACCCTCAGACATTTGGTGGATAGATCAGGAACTACTATTCACATTAGTGTGTTTGTGCAGGGTTGCCTAAGCTGCCAAATGCCAAGTGATGGTGAAAGATATATCTATGTGGGCAACGGCAAGAAGGTGGAGGTAGAAGCTATTAAGGATTTCAGGCTATCACTGATTACCAGTCACCAATTAGATTTGAAAGAAACATTTATTGTACCATCGTTTAGACGGAATTTAGTTTTTGTTTATCTATTGGACAAATTTGGTTACTCTTGTTCACGTGGAAATAAACAATTTCAGTTGTTTCTTAATTCAAATTTAGTTAGTTCTAGTTCTTTATATGTTAGTGATAAATTATATATGTTGCATACGTTTTCTTCCAATTTAGAAACCTTCAATGCAACTTTAAGTGGTATCAAGCGTAAAATAACTCAGGAGAATTCCACTTACTATGAAATAAGTGTTTAGGCCATATCTCTAAATAGAAAATGGATAGGCTTATTTCGAATGAAATTCTTGATTCCCTTCATTACATGAATTTGGATGTTTGTGTAGACTGTTTAAAAGGGAAAAGAACAAACAAAAGAGGTGTAGGTGCCACTAGAGCTACAGATGTCTTAGAACTAATACATATGGATATCTGTGATCCATTCCCTATGGCATCTTGGAATGGGCAACAGTACTTTATTACGTTCATAGACGACTACTCTAAATGTGGGTATCTATTTCTTCTTCACGAGAAGTCATAGTCATTGGATGCGTGCAAGTCCTATAAGGTCGAGGTGGAAAACCAACTCAGGAAAAGGATTAAGGCTGTCAGATCTAATCATGGTGGTGCGTACTACGGCAGATATGATGGATCTGGAGAATAGCATCTAGGACCTTTTGCTTCTTTTCTAGATAAGTGCAGCATAATGCCTTAATACACCATGCCTGGGACACCAAACATTAATGGTGTTGCTGAATGTCGTAACAAGACTCTTAAGGATATAGTAAGGAGTATGATTAGTCATAGTTCTTTACATGAGTCTCTATGGGGAGAAGCGCTCAAGTTAGTTGTGTATGTTCTCAATTGAGTACCAACTAAAGCAGTGCCTAAAACCCCATATAAAATGTGGACTAATGAGGTACCTAATCTGAAATATGTTCATATCTGGGGGTGTTTAGCTGAGGATAGGTAATACAAGCTTGCTGAAAGGAAACTGGACTCTAAGACGGTCACCTGTTATTTTGTAGGATACTCTGAGAGGTCAAAGGATTATAAGTTTTATGACCCAACGAGTCTCTCATTCTTTGATACTAGGAATGCCCATTTTTTTTTAGGATATTGGTTTGGGGGGTGATCGTTGCCATGTTACATTTGAAGAACCAGATCCTATTCATAAGGAAAACATTAAACAAGGTCAAGTTCTTATTCCAAAGGTTGTTCCAACAACATCAAGGGAAAAAAGTAATGTAGATAATCTTCCCATTAATCAAACCGAACAATCTCAAAATATTTAAGACCCTGCACCCATTAGGAGATCCAGTAGAGAAATGAGAAGTATAATATCTAGTGATTCCATTGTATTTCTTCAGGAACTAAAGGTAGACCAAATGGATACGAATCCAATTTCGGTCACTCATGCCATGAGAAATTTCCATTATCAGGACTGGATCAATGTCGTGAATGAAGAAATAAAATCCATGAGTGACAACAAGGTTTGAGATGTCCCATTGCCTAATGGTGTGAAACAATTTACATGATGCAACACAAAAACTTTAAATTAGGAGATGCAAAGAAAATGATTTGCAAATTAAAGAAAGCTATTTATGAATTAAAGCAACCTTCAAGATAGTGATATTACAAATTTCATCAAGTAATTGTCTCATTTGATTTTGAGACAAATCTGGTTGATGATTGTGTATACCACACATTTTGTAGGAGAAACTATATTTTCCTGGTTTTGTATGTGGATGACATCCCCCTTGCCTGTAATGACAACGATTTGCTTCAGGAAGTCAAGACATTTCTCTCTGGTAATTTTGAAATGAAAGATCTTGGTGAAGCATCTTGTGTCTTAGGAATCCAGATACAACGAGATCGTTCTCGAGGTATCCTTGGATTATCACAAAGGAAATACATTGATACCATTCTACGGCGATTTGGCATGCAGAATTGCAAACCAGGAGATAGCCCAGTGGCTAAGGGAGATAAATTCTCTCTTAACCAATGCCCCAAAAATGAGTTTGAAGCTAAAGAAATGAAAAATATTCCTTATGCATCGATAGTGGGAAGTTTGATGTATACAAAAGTCTGCACACGGCCAGACCTAGCATATATTGTTGACATGTTGAGCAGATATATAAACAAGCTTGGATCCAACCACTAGAAGGTAGCCAAACAGATCATGCACTACTTACAAAGAATAAAGAATTTCACACATATATGAAATCAGATCATTTAGAGGTCCTCGGATATTCTGACTCTGACTTTGCGGGATGTTAGGATACCCAAAGATCTACTTTGAGATACATTTTTCTCCTAGCTGGAGGGGCTATCTAGTGGAGAAGTGCAAAGCAAACCTTAATAGCTACCTCCACTATGAAAGCAGAATTTATAGCATGCTTCAAGGCCTCAAATCATGGAGTATGGCTTAGGAATTTTTGTCATAGCACTACGGATCATTGATGGTGTCAAAAGACCACTTCGGTTTAACTGTGATAATAATTTGACGGTGATGTATTCTAACAGCAACAAAAGTTCTTCGAGGTTGAAGAACATTAATATTAAGTATTTAGCGATTAAGGAAAGAGTTCAAAGTGAACAGGTGTCCATTGAACACATTGGGACCAACTCTATGGTTGCAGATCAGCTCAATAAAGGGCTAACGCCAAAGGTTTTTTATGAACATGTTGTCTATATGAGTGTTGTATATATTCTGTAATACAATAATTCAGTGGGAGTTTGTTCTATTTTAATGTTTCATGTATGGACATGTTTTGGATTATGTACATAATAATAAAGTTTTTCATTCTTTGAACTCATTAGTCCTTGCTATGCAATCTCTTGTATGATAAAGTTTTGGACCAATTAAAAATACACATGTGTAGATCACATTAATATGTAATTTTCATGCTATGTACCTATATCAGATCTATGTCATTACTTGTGTTAATGTATGTAATCATTATTTGATCTAGTTGACTTCATAATGGCGAAAACCAACTTTAGTTGTATGCTAATCGAGTATAGACAAGATTGGTGGAGATGTAGTTTATTATGATGTTGTATTAATAAGCTCATATAGGTATATATGAACATATGATTATAAGGATGATATGTGGTTCAAATGGGAGATTGTTAGAATCATAATACGAACCTACATATATTGTTATTACAGAATTATACGTTAAATGTATACATATGTTTAGGCAACACATTTACGGTCATTAAAGTGGTCTAATTATGTAAATTGACCATTCACATCTTATTAGGATATAGGATTTAATGCATAGAAACCTTAAGGGAAAAATGCAATTCCGTGATAAGTGGAATTGTCATTTTATTTTAAGCGGTTATAGTCCCTAGAGGGGTGAGGGTAAAGTGGGTATTCAGTTTTTCTGCATCCCATCGCAGAAAGGTTATAAATAGAGCCCATGATAAAACCCAAAGAATACACCCCTATTCAGTTCTCTTCTGCTCTTACCCTCTAAACCTCCTGGAAGTATTATTACCACCGCCTCTCGTTGGAGAAGCAAGCCCATGACTCCAGAGGATCTCCGTGATCTCTTCAACACTTCCGCTACGATGGATTCAGATATCCCTCCATTTTTTTTTCACTTTCATTTTGATTGATGGTATAAAAAATAGATTATTCTTGGGATTATAGAAAATTATTTGATTTTAATTTTTATTCAATTTTAATTCCATCATTATCCCTACAATAAGCTATCTTAGAAAACTGCGTGAAACTCCTCCTTCACTTACCTTTCTTTTAGCTTCATTATCCTTTCCATGCTGCACCCTCTCCAATCGTAAGATGCATGCCATTGTTGCTTAGGTTTCCATATATTACAGAGAAGAGGGGGGAAATAAATTTATTCGTTAATGTAACAGAATTAAGAATTTGTTAAAAGTCAAAGCAACTCTACCAATTTCATAACTATTTGTATCATGTCAAACTATTTATACTTTCAAACTAATTCTTTATTATAATAATCTTACTTCTCGATACGAATATATGAGAAGCATGCCATTGCTGCTTTCCTCTCCTCGTATTTCTTCATTGGATGGTTCTATGTATTTCATCAAAGCAAAATGGAAAAGGGTACGTAAAAAGTAGGAGGGATGAGGACTGATACATTTGCATGTCTTCAAAGGTGGCTGCTCCTTGAAGGCTTAGAGAAGTGATTGGAATGAAAAAAATGGAAGAAAAAAAGATAAGGACAGAGCTATTATGAAACCATTCATTGGGGGCATTAACAATGGCAGAAGATCTTGCAATTAAGCTTAGTAGCTTGGCCACGTAGACTTTGTCGCAAATGATTTCCAATTCAAACATAGCTATTCGGCATCTGCAGTGTTTGTATATCTAAAACAACATTTATAAATCAAGCGTCTAAGATCCAAAACAAACAGCAAACATAGCAGGCTAATGGATAAAAACCAACTAAAAACAAAAGAGGTGCACCATAGTGCAACATCCAAATTTCTTCACAAAATTCAGTCCTATAAAAAGCCAGATTTTCAGAATCAGTTTCAGATATATTGCATTTTGATTAGACTGTTCTAGAAAAAATTTCCAGAAAATGAATATGGGAACTCATGGTAAGCGAAAAAGAGAAGTCATTCGTTCTCATTAATTATCAAGGTCCTTATCATGCTTCCAACATCCAAAATAAGTTCCCTCTTCCAAGATAATAAAAATAATAACATGTCTTTTTCCCCATCAGCACAATTTGGATGTCACGGTACGTCGACATCGCCCGTATCTCTTCCAAAGTGGAAGTTGGTTATTAGTCCCAGCAAGAAGTGGACCAAATGCTTAAATGAGGGCCCAGTAAGGGAACCGTAGGCCCAGTGGTCCATCCATCATGGACCCCTAAACCATAGCCCACGTGGAAAGCATGTGATGGAGAGTGACATATATATGTCACAATCTTCTTTGTCGTGACAGGTGGCAAGGCACCAACTTGACCCGAAAACTTCGAGATGACCTACAGGAGATGACGAGAGTAGAAATTGTGGCGCATTCCGAAATTTAATCATCTATTTGCTAATAGGCTAAGCGAGGGAAGAAAATCACAAAAGCCGAGGAAAAAATTATAGATTTTGCTATCAAAGTGGTTTTTCTCAGGTGTGCGGAATTCTTCGGGTTAATGGCATTTCATATGATTTTCTACGGTCATTCTACCTTCTTGGAGTGCTACTTAATTATATTATAAAGGAGGAGAATATTCGAAAGAAATGAGAATATATTTACAATTGTACTGAGAGGTGATACGAGGAAAGAAAAATCTCGTCATAGGATAAATTTAGTAATTTAATTTGACATTTTGGTAAATTCATCTGAATTCGATAGCTCGACATCCTCGCGGATCCGAGCACTCATTTCCCTTATAAATCCATCAACCCAACGACAGGTCTAGTTGATTGGAGATGTTAACGCACAAGTTGTTACTTTAGTTATTGCATCAATTCTTCATTTGATGATTATGAAATTTACTCTTCTTAATGATAAAATCGTGAGATTATAGGAAAATCTCAATCTCACGATACCAACGATCAAGGATGATGTAGCTTATATATATTTAGATTGTGCTAGATAATATTTTTACGTAATCAGAAAGTAGGAAAAGTGAATTTCATTTGTATTCGTCAAGAATTAATGAGATTTGGGAAAATCCACCTCCTTCCAGATGCACATCCTTTTAGGCAAAATTAGGTCAATAGTTCTAGGTATTCTCTTATTTGTAATTACATTTGAGTCATCTTATTTTAAAAATCTAAATCAATTGGTATGTTAGGGAGTACGAGTTCAAAGACCACAACGATCACGTAATGGACTGATTGCCATAGTGATCCATCTTATCCTTAATCGTTGCATGGTTCGACCCTTGGTGACTACGATACATACGGTAATTAATTAGTAGAAGGTGTAGTAGACTCTGGTGGCTAATGATAATATCTATGGTCAGTGCAAGACTCCCTCACAATAGCGTAGATATTTGCGGCAATGGCAATACGTCCAAGGAACCCACGTTGGACTCGACATTCACGTAGGCTATCCAAAAGAAGGCACTTATATACGGATGGAACCTCTAATTTTTCTGCCTCTTTCGTTCAATGTAACGTGGTTATCTCGTTAAGAGTGTAAAATAATTGACACATAGCCACATATGTTTTTCAATTTTAGAGATAGGAAGGGACAGAGGAGGCCATATACGTGCATTTTACCCATATATACGTACATGATGATTTTTCAAAATTAAATTATAAGGTTTTCAGAAACTCAAAACTCTTTTTTTGTCCGTAGTGAATTAGTAGCATTAATGAAGTAACGGATAGAAGGATGATTTCGAAAGTATAGTTTCCACATGTGGTCGAATCTTTCGCATCAAATTAGGGTTTTTGTTGGTAAAAATTAAAATCGTTCACATGGTATAATTATTTAGTAATCATAAGGCTAATCTATTTATGTATCTCTCATATAGGATATGATGGGGGTGATTATACTTTTTTCTCACCTTTTTTTTCATGTGATGAATGGGGGTGATGATGTGATGTTGATGCTTAGGGTTGACGTTAAATTGTAAATGGATCAACCCACCTTAAATTTAAGATGGATCTAAACATTAACTAATAATGACTAAATCTCATACTTAATGAATATCGTATCATATAATTAATGAGGACTTAATTTAACTTAATTTAACTCAGTGGTTTTATATGATTGTTGTAATTTTCTTTTTTTTTTAATTTCTTGGGTTTAGGTAACTTGTTTATAAATTCCTATTTTGTCCTCAAAAAGGAGAGACAAAATACTCTTAGGTAAGGACCAAATAAAGGTTATACTTGATATTAGACCACCCTCGGGTTTAAAGTTGTGTGATTTTGTGAATTTTATTAGTTCGACCAATTAAAAAAATTCTTAGTCGAGGAGATTTAGGTGGAGCTTTTTACTCAAAAGATTTTCCACCTAAAAAATATTCTCTTGTGGTAATTAATTTATGCAGCAATTTATATTTGTTTTTCACTTTATCCCGCACTATACACCCCCTCTAGTACACATTTTCAACACCAACATTGTTTCCTTATGAAGGATAGACCATGCATAGACTATTCTTATTATCATGACTACCGCAAAGGAAGAGGCACCAGAGACTTTGCTTAGCATGCACTAAAGCAATTAGTTCAAAAGATGGTTGGCTTGACAAGTATTACTTGAGCTTAGTAGTCGGTACAAGTATCACTAGAAATTGAACGTGTTCAAGAATACAAATAGAGATTTGCAAAGAAGAATGGTCCCCGCTTATCTCATTAGACTTATGAAGCAATGCCAAAGCTACTTCATGAGCCAATTGGAGATAAAATTCTAACCATACTTAAGAGATGTAAGTCAACATGTCTCTTTTCTCATGAGATCATAGGAAGATCTATGAGATGGACATAGTAGGCACCTATTTTTTTTCGAGAACCACAGGTGAATCTTTTTTACAAAGTGTTTTCTCCCAAACACACACACAGACATATATATATGTACTCATATCTGTTATATGTTGATTTTTAGGTCGGGTTGAAGGAAGTAGCACATCAAGTAAGCGTAGGGGATCACCTAAAGCTTTCCAAAAAATTGATCCTGAAATTGATCGAATAAAATCAAAAATATCGAAAACCCTTTTCAATAATTGCACGAATTAGGGAATTACCTCTGTGAGTAGCTATCACAAGAATAAGGCAGTGCGTGGAATCATATCCACATGTCTATGCAAAGTCTCCAACACAAGGTGCAACTCCTTGGTGTTCATTGATGAGCGAAACACTGGAGTCGCATGAGAAAGACCCTATTCGCATAGCAAAATTCTTCACTTCTTCACTAAGAAGCAAAGCACCAGAGGAGGAGGAGGAGGAAAAAGGGGTGTGACCTCTTCTCCTTCTTCTTCTTTTTCTTTAAGGGGGGATGACCAACGAAAGAGGCTCTCTCTCAGTGGCTCTCAATCAAATGATCCATTAGCCTCTAATTTTCAAAACACCCCTCTTTATACAAAGAGTTTCAATCCCAAGGTTTCAAGACATCCCATTTCTCTAAAATTCCAGCAATGCTCCTCTTTAGTCCTCCTTTTTGGAGAAAATTCTAGCACTTTGATAATTACTAAAATGCCCTTGGTTCTTTTATAAGAACATATTAATTATATAATTCAACTATTTGAAACATATAATTAATTTCCTCCTATTTCTGCATTACAAGTTATTATATCATGTTATAGGAAAATCTTTTATGCAAGTCGAAGTCCATCTATGATTAAGATTACCCGATCAAGGGTTTTGATCAAATATTGATCTAATTTGATTCTAATAAGCACCTCGCAATTCCCTAGTTGAAATGTAAATATTGATAACTTAATCTAAGATTACCATAATTCTTCAATTATGAGCAATCTCTAATTTATCAATTAGCCCCATTTCTAATCAAAGTCACTAAGTGTTCATCACATAGCCCTAATGAAGTGTGGTGACTACCGAATTATTAAGGACACACCATATATCCCATATGTTCTACACACATGAAGACATATATGAGCAGTTCAAGGTCTAAGACCTTATCTTACTATCCTCCTGATTGCGTAGCAATCATAGGCCCTAATCCACCTAAATTAACTTAGAACCTAGCTTAACTTATGCATTTGCATCGTACTTTGTATCATAGTTGATTTATTAGATTTGTGAATAATAATATCATATTATGCGCTAATTGAGAGGCATTAACAATCGCAGGTAATTCGAGGCTGCGGATGACCAATCCAACCATGTGGATCTGCTCAGAACGACGACAGGAGTCTAATGCTTCCAAGATCACATCGATTAGACTCCCGTAGCATCCTATGGAATCTGCATAAGAGTAAGAGCTAAGAGGCAAATAGGAGAAAATCTAGACCTCAAATGATAAATCCAACCGCACGAATGGATCCAGATCATCGTAGTCCAATGACGCAAGAATCATCTCAATCGAAGGCCTACATCATCATTTACAAAAGAGAGAAGATGAACGGCCACTATGGTGCCACGTGGTACCATCGCAACCGCCCCTCACATAGGACCCAACTCCTGAAGGCATCTCGCCGCACGTCTTGGGCCGTTGGATCACCATCCAACGGCCATGAAGTGCCCACATCACCGGCCTCTTCGCACTTCACCAAGGATGATCACGCCTCGGCTGTTGGATCTCCATCCAACGACTGAGGATAGATGTGTGTCAAATGGAAAATGCAACAACTTAGCCCCATAGCGCGTTGGCTTACGTGCGTAAAAGTAAGGCTATGTCGCGAGTTCAAGGTGCAATGCGTGCTTTGATCAGAGGCGGTAGTGCGGGGATGAATCATGTCTATTGGATGGCCATCGGGTGTTGCAGACACGACCGCGTGGTGCACGAAGGGACTTCGGGTGACGACGCGCGTGATGACGCACGTGAGCATGCACGTTTCAATTTTAAGAGGCGGTGGATGCTGCGTTTTAAGCCATCCGATTGTGAGATCGGATGGCTGTAATCTGCTGAAGCGCGTTAGGCACGATCAAAGGGCAAGCAGGTGTGTGAGAGAGAAAGTCAAAGCAGCGTTGAAGTGGGAGCACGCGAGCCATGCGATGAAGATCCAAGCAACGAGAGGCCGCCACGTGTCGGCCTGAGAATGAATCCACGCGATGAAGGCACAAATGAAGGCCTATTGAGGTGCGATCAGATCCGTTGATCTTCCAATCGACGGATCTAATCACCAGAGGGTTGTTGCACGATTTTGAGGGCACAAATGCTCATCTTACCCCTCATAAAAGATATAAAAGAAAGCCCAAGGCCCCCCCAAAAGGACATGATCTTCCACTAGAACTTCTCCAGACCCTCTCCAGTTCTCCAGACCGCCTTCTCTGACTCTCTCTATGTCTGACTCTCTTCCTGTGGAGTGCCCACCAAGCTGCCTTGGTGGATCGCCGTTGCTCTCCTCAACCTCTCCAGAAGACCACCACGGACCACCCGTCGTGCCCTTATGCTACTAGATAATAGTTTTTATTCATGCTCTAGCTATAGATAGATAGCAAGTACATGTCCTAATTTTATTTTGAAATTCATTGTCAAACAATCTACATGATATACATATTGTGATTAGTATTATATATATTGGTTAGTTGTAGTTAGTAGCATGTTCTCTAGTTAGCATTCTAATTCAGTATGAAATCGAAAATGTTTTCTGCCTCCCTGAGTTCGACCGGGACTCACATCTCGTAAATTTTATTTGTTTCGACGTACTTCATGCTATACTATGACTAATTTACTTTAAAACGTGATTTACTCCTCAAACACCTCCCTTCAAGAACTAGTCTGTGTAGATTACCATTGTACTTTGGATGTTAGAAATACTAGATAACTTCTCCAAATTCATCCAGTACCTTCTTTCCTATTTCAATATATCTATCGAAATGACCATCGGTGGAATTTGACATCCAAAGCTATAATGATAGCTCCACTCCAATTATTAAAGCTGTGTGAATCCTATCTTAAGAAGACATCCATATCTAGATTCGAATTATGTAGACTAATTACCTACCATATGGGCCTCACACTCTGTGAAACCTCAATCATTGGTTGCCAAATCTACATAGCCCAAATACCAACATAAACTCTTGTCTCAAGTATAAGGACACGAGTCGCTTAGTTTAAGGATAGTGATCGACAAAGGGCTTTCGGGATCTCAATTCTTCTAATCGATCCTTTGATCATGCTTGCACAACAATTCTAGAATCTTCATTCCCTATGGAACTCCTTCCATCAGGAATTCCATCAAGTGTCAGTATCATATGTTAACCTTGGAAGATTGCCATTTCTTCCAAGATTAGGAACTGTGATCAAGAAAGTAAATTAATGATAGTGATCATATACAGATCTCTCTCATGTATCTTCTATCCAAAATCATTTCAAATAATCAATCTATTATCCTCACTTGTCTGATCAGGCCTTTGTGCAGATAACCCTAAAAGCATAAACTAGACCAACAACACATTTTTGTACTAAAAAATAATCATTTATTCAAAATAATTGAGAGGATAAATCTAATTAATGTACCAATTACATAACTAAATGGCTCACCAAGGGCATGCAACTCTAACAATCTCCCACTAGCCCTTACAACCACTCAGTCATTGTTCTAAGACCCATATGACCAACATGGTGGTCAAGGACACTTTAATTAAGTGCTTAATTGATCAACGGATCAACTAAGTTAACAACTAATGTGACCTCGGTGATAACTACGTCTCCATGTCTTGCTATCTCCTAGATGATATCAAACTCTCTCTATGTGCTTACTCTTTTGGTCAGAACGTGGCTCCTTATCCTCAACAATGGCACCAATGTTATCACAATACAAGAGAATGTGTGCCTCAATAGAGGGAACTACACCAAGTCCTATTATGAACTTGCATATTCATACTGCTTCTTTAGCTACTTCATAAGCTACTATGTATCCGGCATCAATGGTTGAATTTGTGGTGGCATCCTATTTCTTGCTCTTTCAGCAAACAATGTTACCAGCCAATGTGAAGATGAAATTGAATGTAAACTTTGTACAATCGACATTTGAATGGAAATTTAAATCAGTGTATCCTAACACATTGAGATCACCTTCCCCAAAGATAAGGTAGCGTTCTTTGGTTATTCTTAAATATCTAAGTATTTGTTTAACTGTTGTCTACTGTTCTTGTCCAAGTAGCAGCTTAACATGCCAAACTGGCAAATATCAGATCTGATACATAGCGTGGCACACATCAATTTGCCAATGGTCGATGAGTATGTGATGCAACATGTTTCGCGTGTTTGAAATCGAGGTTAAGAGTAACTCGTCGTTGAAGTTGCAAAACTCATTCATCAAATAAAATTTTACCGAAACTCCATGGGAGTCCCGGGTCGAACACAGGGAGGAGACATTTACTTAATTTGAAAACTGCGCTTCGTTTTGTTTGTTTTTGGTGTTTTAGTTTTTGTTTTTTTGTTTTGTGTTTCTGAAATAAAAAGACAAGTAGAATAAATCCACAAGAGAGATGGAACAAATACGATATATATCACTCCAATGTCAATTACAATGATCTATGAAAGCATAAAAGAGAAAGAGGTGAGAAGGAATCTCTCGAATCGGTTGTTCAGCGAGATGACGACACCTGACGGAAGCTTGGACGAAGGAGGTGAGGAGAGGGACGACGGAGGTGGGATGTAGGAGGATGTCGGGTAAAGGAAAGCTTTAGCATGGCTCCGGAATGGAGGTGAGGAGACGGAGATGATCTGCTACCGGAATGGAGGTGGGAGGACGGTTCCAAGATGACCTATGAATGGTGATGGGAAGATAAAGGAATATCTGATGGGGCAGAGGTTTGTTACACTGATAGGCGCCTTGGGAGCTTGAGAATAAGCTCTAATGGAGTGTTGGTAGGCTTGCTAGAGCTTAGGAGTAGGTAGGAGTCGAGTAGGTAGTGATGCCTTGGGAGGGAGGGGGTATAGGTCCTTATATAATGGATGAGAGGAGGCTAGAATAGGCATAAGACCAATAGCAACCTCCAAGATGTCGCTGTAGGTCCAGCTCAAGTGTCTCGGTAGCCAGCTCACACCCGCTCACGTACGCAGCTAGCCTTACGCCTACGAGCAATTAGTGATAGTTGTAAGAGTCACTAAATGTTCGCCAGGCTGTCGCTGAAGGCTGGAGCCAACCAAGCACATGCTCACGCACGCGTGGGATCGCGCATTCTCAAGGTGCATCGATGGCCACGTGCAACATCAGCACCCATCGAGCAGTGCTACATGGCGACGCCTTCGCCGTTTGATGACATCCAATGGGCGCAATCGAATCGCACCTGCTGTTCACGAGATTTCCTCCCGCACACCGTGGCTCGAACTCGCGCTCACAGTTTGCGAATGTATGTCTTCACCAATGCTCCAAAGCCGCAGTTTATCGAGTGGAGAGTTAGTGCGGCCACGCAGTTAGTGTGTCCCTTAGCCGTTGGATTGAGATCAAACAGCAGAGATCTCATCTTGCGGTGGGCTTGGGGACATATCGGCTCAGGTGGGGCGACCTGGATGGCACCACATGGTGCCATCTGGGTCGTCCGTCTTCTTCTTGTAGAGGGTACTACAGAGCTCTGATCGGGGTGATTCTCGCATTGATGGACTGCAATCGTCGCTCTGAATCCATCCGTATGGTCGGATTCTTCATCCGAAGCCCGTAAAGATGTCGCACTACCTTCTGGTCATGTAAAATGATGAAATTAATGTATATAATATACAACTATCCTAAATGCAATGGATGTTTGTGCAATATTTATATCATGATATGCAATGCTAGCCAAAGGAACTATCGTAAATAGTCATTTTACGATGAATTTTTGCGTGTTTATCATACCCTCATGCTTACATTTTGCTAGTCCCTAGCAAAATTAACCTAATTCTATGTATAAAAGTAGACTCAGGATTTGATTATTTAGGCAAAATTTGCCAATTGCTTTAGAAAATCTCAACCCCAAGACCTAATTACAAAAACTCAACAGTGCCCTGGTGTCTACCAGAATGCAAACTGCCCAAGCCCTCGCCTTATTTGAAAGAGAAGATACACAATTTTTTTCTTGTTTTTCTTCTTTTCTATTTTTTTTATACTTTTGGAGTTTGAGAGTTTCGGGATAACTTTTTACGGCTAGTCGACCCGCCCAAGACTCGAAAAGGACTCTAAGTGCTAAGCATCTAGTGAAAAGAGTGAAAGACTCACTAGGCGATCGTTAAAACGGACTTCGGGTTTCTACAACCCTAGGTGACCTTGCCTAGAGGTTTTTCTTTTCGAATGGTAGCTTTCTTCCTACTTTTATTTATGGGGTCAACACAAGGGTAAACCCAGTGTATATCTCCCCGATTTATTCTACTTCCCCGCTTCTTCTCTAAGTGTTTTGGGAATTATTGTGCATTTTTATGAGTTGGGCTTTAGACAACCGGCCAATGGGCTGTTACCCACGACAACTTGCCGGCCATACTCGTGTGGTGAAGTGTGGTTTTATTTATTTTTTTTCTCCCTTTTTTTTTCTTTTCTTTTCTTCTTCTTTTTTTTTTTAAGTAGGTGACTTCCCTGATCTAAGATTTACTTAAAGGCAGTACGACGAAAATGGTGTTGTGGCTGGGCTCTGGACGACCGGCCGATGAGCTGTTACCACTAACAACTTACTAGTCATACCACCCTAGATAGTTCATTAGCTACCTAATTTTTGAAGAAGCCATCGAAAAGTGAGTCAGTGCAAAAAGTGTGTAGATGCTTAAGCTTAAAGTCCTCCCAAATCAGAGAGTGGGTTGATAAGTCGTATACTTATCACCCCAATTTATTGACCAGTTAAAATAGAATTACTTGGCGAAGACTTGAGACTAAGTTCACATTCAAGTGGACACCTGGGCTAATTAAGCCCGAAGACCTGAAGAGTCTAAGTATTCAGGTCTCAAAGTATCAATTCCTAAAGTTTGCAACTCCTAATGCCTACGTTTTCATCTCCTAATTCTTTTTTTTTTCTAAAGATGAAAAATAGGAAATTACGGTTACGGCTGACAAATAGATTCATAAGAAATATCCACCCCCCCATTCTTAGTTAATGGAATGTCCTCATTGTTAAAAATGAAAGCATGCAGGAGAGTAAAAATGGAAGAATAGCACCTAGTTTCCGTGAGATTCAAGTCAGCTTGGAACAGTCTTTACACGTGTTGAGTTTAATGCCTTTAGCTAGGCGATGATCGGTCCGCAGTGGTTAAGGTAAGGTAAGAGCAACCTTGTCTGAGACAGGTTCAGGGAGCACATGGTCAACAAAAGTTTGAGACACTGTCCGTTGACCTTGAAGATATTACCTGTCTTTGGGTCAGAGATTTCGATGGCCCCATTAGGGAAAATCCGCCCAATAATGAACGGGTCATCCCACTTAGACCTGAGTTTTTCGGGGAAAAGCTTCAATCGAGAATCGAAAAGGCAGACCTTCTAGTTCGGCTTAAAGCTCTTACGTGAAATTATCTAGTCATGGAGAGCTTCGGTGCTTGCCTTATAGATTCCGGTATTTTCATAAGCATCATTATGAAGCTCCTCCAACTCAGATAGTTGGAGTTTCCTTATTTTCCCAACCAACTCTAGGTCAAAATTACATTTCCTGATGACCCAAAATGCCCAGTGCTCAAGTTGTACGAGTAATTGATTTGCCTTACCAAACACCAGACGGAACGAAGACATACCGATAGGCGTTTTGTATGCTGTATGGTAGGCCCAAAGAGCATCATCTAGCTTTGGGTCCAATCCTTCCTATCAGGCCTAACGGTTTTCTGCAAAATGTTTTTGATCTCCCGATTGGAGACCTCAGCCTGTCCGTTCGTCTGAGGGTGGTACGGTGTGGAAATCTGATGATTCACCCCGTATTTCCCTAGTAAATTCTAAAACTGGGCATGAGTGAAATGTGTGCCACCATCACTGATAATTGCCTGAGGAACCCCAAACCGACTGAAGATATTTTTCTTCATAAAATCAATGACCACATTGTGGTCATTGGTCCGGGTGGAAATTGCCTCAATCCATTTGGACACATAATCAACAGTGACTAGAATATACTAGTGTCCAAATAAAGGAGGGAAGGGTCCCATAAAGTCGATGCCCCAAATGTCGAAAATTTCAACGGAAAGTATTGGGTTTAGGGGCATCATATCCCTCTTAGGCATGTTCCCGTGTCTGGCATCAGGTGCATGACTTTGAGAATTCCTAGGCATCCTTAAATAATGACAGCCAATAGAATCCAGATTGCAAGATTTTTATTGCCGCCTTTTCCTGGAAAAGTGTCCACCACACGCAGATGTATGGCAGAACTCAAGTATGCTATGGAACTCAATTTCTGGGATGCATCGATGAATAATCTAGTATGTGCCGATGCGGTACAGCTTGTGATCGTCCCAAAAATAATATTTGGCCTCAAACACAAGTCTCTCCCATTGTTGTTTAGTCCAATCCTGGGGTTTTGACCAAAGGCAAAATAATTGACGATATCCGCAAACCAGGGGGTTCGGATACCCGAGATTTTAAGGATAGGATCATCCGGAAAAGTATCAAAGATCGAGACATCCGGATGAGGAGAATCAATTAAGATTCTCGAGAGGTGATCCGCCACTACATTTTGTGCCCCGGCTTTATCCTTGATTTCAAGATCGAATTCTTGAAGCAGCAAAATCCAGCAAATAAGTCAGGGTTTGACATCCTTTTTGGCCAAGAGATGTTTCAAGGCCGAGTGGTCGATGTAAATGATTACATGAGAACCTAAAAGAAAAGCCTTGAATTTTTCCAAAGCGAAAACTACAGCTAGCAATTCTTTTTCAGTAATGGTGTAGTTCCTCTGGGCCTCGTCTAGAGTCTTGCTAGCATAGTAGATCACAGTGGGCTTTTTCTCAATCTTCTAACCCAAGATAGCCCCGACGGCATAATTAGATGCTTCAGCCATAATCTCAAATGGGGATGTCCAGACCGGTGGTTGCAACACCAGGGCATAGGTGACTACTGTTTTTAACAAATCAAATGCCTTACAGCATGATTCATCAAACTCGAACGGCATGTCTTTGGCTAGAAGGTTACTCAATGGTCGAGCAACCTTCGAGAAGTCCTTAATGAATCTTCTGTAAAAACCCACATGCCCAAGGAAAGAGCAGATCTGTTTTACAGATGTGGGTGGAGGAAGTCTAGAGATAGCATCCACCTTAGCTTTATCAACCTCAATACCCCGACTAGAGACCACATGACCCAGGACAATGCCCTCCTGAGTCATAAAGTGTCTCTTTTCCCAGCTAAGGGCCAGCCATATTTTGATGCATCTCTGGAGGATCAATTCCAGTTAGCTAGGAAAGACTCAAAAGAATCTCCGAAAATGGAGAAATCATCCATGAACACCTCAAGACAATCTCCCACCATGTCAACAAAGATGGCCAGCATGCACCTTTGAAAAGTCGTAGGCACATTGCAAAGACCGAATGGCATTCTACGGAATGCAAAGGAATGCAAAGGTTCTGCAGGGACATGTGAAGGTTGTCTTTTCCTGGTCTTTAGGATGGATAGGGACTTGGTTATATCCCAAATAATCGTCCAGAAAGCAAAAGTATTTTTACCCAGCTAACCTTTCAAAGATTTGATCGATGAATGGCAAGGGAAAGTGATCCTTTTTAGTGGCAGTGTTCAGCTTCCTATAGTCAATACAAACTCTCCAAGAAGAAGCTGAACGAGTGGTGAAGGTTTCCCCTTTCTCGTTAATCAAAATGGTTATTCCCGTCTTCTTGGGTACAATCTAAACAGGGCTAACCTACAGACTATCCAAGATTGGGTATATAATTATAGCATCGAGCCACTTAATTATCTCCTTCTTGACCACTTGTCGCATATTTGGGTTTAGTCTCCTTTGCATCTCGTGAGAAGGGTGGAATCCATCTTCCATGAAAATACAATGATTACAATAAGATGGCTCGATCCCCCTAAGGTCGTGGATGGTCTAACCAATTGCCTCCTTGTTATTCTTAAGGACCTTAATTAACCTCGATTCTTGCTCCTTAGTCAAATCAACAGTAATAATCACAAGGAGTGTGTTTTCAGGTCCTAAGAACTTATATTTCAAATTTTTAGAAAATGGTTTCAAATCAAGATGAGGTGGGTTTAGAATAAAAGGTAGGGAGGATGCTGATGAAGATTCATCAGGACAATCCAGTGGAAGAGGCTAGGAATGAATAAAATCAACAGCCTCTTCGAGATGTGGTAGGTCTGCCACAGAGGGTTGTGGGTTGGGTTTGCTAAAGCTGGTGGAGTCCTTAAGTGCACTGATCGTCATACAAGTCTCAAAATCCTGATCCTCACGCTCCTCAATGAATCAACAATCCTCAAATCCTCTTATCTCCTTAAAAATATCCAGAGTTAGCTTTTTATCCCCAAAGGCAATCTCCATACTACTGCTTTCACAATTTATGTTGGCCTTGGCGGTAGCTAGAAATGGACGCCCCATAATGATGGGCGTGTTCCTCAAATCGTTAAGTACATCCATGTCAAGGATGAGGAAATTTATGGGAAAATAGAAATCCTTAACCTTGACAATTCCATCCTCAATAACACCCCTTGGTGTGGTGACTGATCCGTAGCTAGAAATGGACGCCCCATAATGATGTAGCATTACTGAGGTTGGCCTGAGTTCACCTAACCCAAACCTCTCATAAAGAGAAGTCAGGATTAGATTGATGGATGCACCTAGGTCCAATAGTGTCCTATCAAAAGTGTATTCCCCAATAACGCATGAGATCAAGGGGGCACCTGGATCTTTCTTCTTTTGAGGAAGGTGATGCGGGATAACAGAACTTGCCTACTCAAAGAGAATCACCTTCCTCGGAGTGGGTTCTCTCGGCTTACGCTTTTGGGTACACAGTTGTTTCAAGAATTTAGCGTAAGCCGAGATGTGCTTAATAGTATCGAGGAGCGGAATATTGATATCTACGCTCTTGAATAAATTCAGGAGCTCCTCGTTTCTATCTATGGTTTTCTTCTTCTTAGTTTTCATTAGGGCCTTAAGGAACAAGATATGGGTGGTATTTTCAATTTTTGGTCCCTGGGCCTTATTGTCTTCTTCAATCTCCTCCTTCTCTCTCTCTCAAGCTCCCCAGGGTTTTGGCTTCTAGAAGGTAATTCAGGGATCTGGGTCTGCTTCCCACTTCTCCAGGTGACGGAGTTTGCAGAGGCATATGGGTTCGAGTCATGAGGTGGGGTAGTGAAGATTGGAGGTCCTTAATTGGTCATGTAACTAGAAGAAGATGAGGAGGAGGGGCCCCGCTCAACCAACTGAGCATGTGCATGTGGGTCCCTTTGATTCCCGTACCCTTGGGCTCTATTGCCCTAATTTTGCACATTGCGCGGGTTGGGTACAGGTTGGGATGGTAGAGATCCGGGTTGTCGAGTGTTAACAATTAACCCAGATTGCAAGTTATCTAATGATGTCTTCATTTGCTGCATAAGTCGAAGCATGGACCCTTGCATTTCCACCATCTGTTGGTTTAAATTAGCCTACCCTGCAGATTGTTGGGCATTCCAAGATGGCTAAGTAACTGGTCTCAGGAGCAACTGGGTGTATACTTGACCCTAACCCATAGGTCTTTGAGATGCATAATTGTTGGGTCGAGTTTGGGTCTGTTGCCCCTGACTTTTCCAGGAGAAGTTAAGGTGGTTCCTCCAACCCGAGTTATAAGTGTTGGAATACGGGTTGGACCTAACATTCTCCTGCATTGCATATGCATCCTCATAGGACGAGGATGGAGAGAAGGATCAGAAAAACTGGCATCAAAGGCCCTAGTTTGGAACCCATAAGGTTCCGAGAAATCCTGGCTTACAGGTTGAGCCGATTCAAGTTGGTTCACGAACTCCTGCCTCGTGGGAGCTCATGAGGAATGGAATCCCAAATTCTGGGATTGAGTAGGTGTAGAAGTGTTTCCCAAATTCCCAGACATTCATTCTTCCATTCTCTTAATAACCAAGTCCATTTTATCTAGTTTATTACAAATCAATTTCATGTCAAATGAATGAGAATCCTGGACCTCATTAGCACTTGACCTGGGTTGTTGGGATCGGTTGAATGCTTCCATGGAGGCATGATTAATTGAGTTCTCACTCATTTCCTCAAACAGGTCGTATGCACTATATACATCCCAGTTGAGGAAATTGCCTCGGCAAGAGGCGTCCACGTGATTACGGAGTTGTTCAACCAACCCGTGATAGAAAATCTACACAAGTTGCCATTTCGGCATCTCGTGGTGTTGACACTTCCTCAAAAGTTCCTAGAATCGCTCCCAAGCACCATGAAACAGTTCCCTCGACCACTGGGCAAAAGTGGTAATAGCCCATCGCAAGGCATTGGTCCATCCAATTGGGAAGAATTTCTTCAGGAAAGCCGACTTAAGAGCAGCCCATGTTTCTATCGGCCTTCCGATGGTCCGGTACCAATGTGCGGCCTTATCCCTGAGAAAGTGGGGAAAGAGCCTCATGATCATTTGCTCTTCGTTCACATTCCTTGCTTTAGTGGTCTGAACCAAAGTGGCCAGATCCTCCAAGTGCTAGAATGGGTCCTCCGAGCCAAGCCCATGAAAATGCTTAATCAAACTTAAGACTTGGGGCTTGATTTCTATGTCTCCAGTGGGAATCATGACACCAGGACGTTCCCTATAGTTTGAACGATCATAGAAATCCTTCAAGGGTTGAGCGCCCTGACCATTCATTCGTTGGAACCATTGCTGCATCTGGTGCAATTCTTCCAACTATCTCTGAATCAGCTCTTGCTGGTTTAGGGGCAGGGGAGGTGGTTGTTGATCAGCCATGGGATCTACTTGCTATAGGTCAACCTCTGCCTCCAGGAATGGTCTAAAGGTCCTTCCAATCTAGGGTTCAATGCCCTCCTTCCAAGCATACACTAGAAGGAAGTCAGAAGGACGGGGAAGAGAAGGAGCCCTGCAGCACAAAAATACAAGCCTATCCTTATGTTGGGTAGCCTAAAGGTCTACAGACTCTCAGATTCTGTCCTAAGATTATGGATGATTTTCTCTACTTATGTCCAGGCAATCCAACCAGTTAGAAGGAGGGACTAGGGAGAAGATTCTTCCTTTGGCTTACGCCACCGGTTCCTAGTGTACCCCCAGCCACGGTCGTTTGACACTACTCCCCTAGCTAGACATCAGATTGACTAGTATAAGCAGGTTAATCGTGAACAATCTCAATCTGGATCCCAACGAGCGAACCAATCCTTAGGGCCAACATCTACTCAATTTTAGTTAGGCTTAGGATATTGGTGCTTCAGGAATGTGATGGGCCCTTGATGGGTTGTGCCCTTAATGATTTTTTTGACAATGTGTGAAAGTGCACAACCAAGAAGTTTTTAAGCAAGATTATTAATGATGAGGTGAATTTTAGGGTTCGAATCTTGCTTAGTAGCTTTTAGGATTCAAATGTTAGATGTATTCAACAAAGTTTTGTGCGGCAAACCAAGTTTTGAAAGCATGTGTTCAAGTATTTTCCTTTATAAATCAAGAAAATATGGAGTGTCTGGCTTAACCTAAATATTGAATCCTATGGGGTAGCTAAAAATGAGTTTCTTTTAACTTAGGTGGTGCGGCCCAAACAATTTAATCAATCGGCTCAAATGCATCACCGATTAAGGCACACAGAAAGGTGATTAACCTAATATGATTTCTACTCTTCTATGTGTTGAATTGGTGTACCGGGTCCACAGGTCGGAATCCCGGTTGAGTAGATGAAAATCAAGTCAGGTTATGTGCCTTCAATGTGGGTGTGTAAAGTGTGTAAATTGATTTATCCCATAGAAAGTTTCTTTTTATTTTTATTTTTTTTCAAATGCGAGGGTGAAATGGATGAAGGTGGCAAACAAGACACATAAAGTCTATCCTAGGGTTTATGCAAATACCTAAGTAGATTAAGTCTTGGTTATGGGCGTGGCAAAATGAAACTAGTGGGGGGGATGTGGGGAACACTTACAAAGTTCTCTACCTGCACTTTACTCTAGTCTACCGCACTTGGATCTCCATGCTAGGGTACCTGCAAGACAATAGATTAGAGATAAGCAAGGTTAGTGCTATGTAAATGCAAATAAGCATAAAAAATAATAAAGTAAATTACGTTGCCTCCCCGACAACGGTGCCAAAATGATGCAACATGTTTCGCGTGTTTGAAATCAAGGTTAAGAGTAACCCGTCATTGTAGTCATAAAACTCGTTTATCAAATAAAATTTTACCAAAACTCTAAGAGAGTCCCTGTTCGAACACAGGGAGGCAACGTTTACTTAATTTGAAAATCGCGCTTCATTTTGTTTATTTTTGGTGTTTTAGTTTTTGTTTTTTTTTGTGTTTTTGAAATAAAAAGACAAGTAGAATAAATCCACAAAAGAGATGGAACAAATATGATATATATCACTCCAATGTCAATTACAATGATCTATGAAAGCATAAAAGAGAAAGAGGTGAGAAGGAATCTCCTGAATCGATTGTTTGGCGAGACGACGACGCTTGGCGGAAGCTTGGACGAAGGAGGTGAGGAGCGGGATGATGGAGGTGGGATGCAGGAGGACGTCGGGTAAAGGAAAGCTTCAGCGTGGCTCCGAAGTGGAGGTGAGGAGGCAAAGATAATCTGCTACCGGAATGGAGGTGGGAGGACGGCTCCAAGATGACCTATGAATGGTGATGGGAAGATAGAGGAATATTTGGTGGGGTAGAGGTTCGTTACACTAATAGGCACCTTGGGAGCTTGAGAATAAGCTCTAATGGAGCGTTGGTAGGCTTGCTAGAGCTTAGGAGTAGGTGGGAGTAGAGTAGCTAGAGATGCCTTAGAAGAGAGGGGGTGTAGGTCCTTATATAGTGGATGAGAGGAGGCTAGAATAGGCATAAGACCAATAGCAACCTCTAGGACGTCGCTGTAGGTCCAGCTCAAGTGTCGTTGTAGCCAGCTCACGCCTGCTCATGCACGTAGCTGGCCTTGTGCCTACGAGTAATTAGTGACGGCTGTAAGTATCACTAAATGTCCACCAGGCTGTCGCTGAAGGCTAGCACCAACCAAGCACACGCCCGCGTGCGCGTGGGATCACGCGTTCTCGAGGTGCGTCGATGGCCGCGTGCAGCATCAGCACCCATCGAGTGGTGCCACATGGCAACACCTCTGCCTCTTGATGACATCCAACTGTCCGCTCTTCGCAAGATTTCCTCCCACACACTGCAGCTTGAACTTGCACTCGCAGTTTGCAAGCCCGTGTCTTCACCAATGCCCCAAAGCCACGGCTTGTCGAGTGGAGAGTTGGTGCAGCCAGGCAATTAGAGTGTCCCTCAGCTGTTGGATTGAGATCCAACAATTGAGATCTCATCTTACGGTGGGCTTGGGGACGTATCGACTCAGGTGGGGTAGCCTGGATGGCACCACGTGGCACCATCTGGGCCATCCATCTTCTTCTTGTGGAGGATACTACAGAGCTCTGATTGGGGTGATTCTCGTGTTGACGGACTGTGATTGTCGCTCTGAATCCATTCGTACGATCAGATTCTTCATCCGAAGCCCGTAAAGATGTCGCACTGCCTCTTGGCCATGTCAAATGACGGAATTAATGTACATAATATACAACTATCCTAAATGCAATGCAATGGATGTTTGTGTAATATTTATATCATGATATTCAATGCTAGGCCTAGGAACTATCGTAAATAAGCATTTTATGATGAATTTTTGCATGTTTATCAGTATGGGCATCCATCCATGGCTTTCTTTTTCTCAATTGTTTAAGATGACATTTTCATCAAATAAGCTATGCAATGTCTATAAGGTATAATACCTTTCTTGGAGTTCTCCATTTAATTAATACTTCTCCAAGATCTTCTCGATGTGCCCATATTGGGATAGTCCCAATATCCTCTTACTCCTATCCCTGAACATCTTCAATCCTATAATGTAAGGTGCATTTCCCAAATCTATCATCTTGAAGGATTGGGATAGCCAAACCTTTACACTAGTCATCATTCCTACATCATTCCCAATGAGTAGGATATCATCCACATACAAAACTAGAAATGTAATTGAACTCACACCTGTCAAAATTCCGACATCATTCCTAATGGCAGTGCAATAACATTTCTAGTGTTGTATGTAGATGATATCCTACTCATTGCAAATGATTTAGGAATGTTAACCCATGAAGTTTTAGGTATCCTAAACCTTTGAGATGAAAGATTTAGGAAATGCATCTTACATTTTGGGACTACAAGTGTTCTGGGATAGGAGTAAGAGGATATGACAAGCCCAGTGTCTTTTTCTACCTATATCTGAACATCTTCAGACCCGACATATAAGAGGCATCCCTATGATCTTTCATCTCAAAATTCTGGGATAACCAGAGTTTAACACTGGATAACATTCCTACATCATTTCCAATGGGTAGGATTCCATCCACATATAACACCAGAAAGCTGATAACACTGCTACTGGCCATCTTATAGACACAAGGTTCATCCCGATTATGATGGAATCCATAACTCTTTATGGTCTCATCGAATTGGATATTCCAGCTACGAGAAACCTACTTAAGTCCATAAATTGACTTCTTTAGCTTGCATACCTTTCTTTCCTCAACATCTACTCAGAAACCCCCAGGTTGTTCCATTTAGATGTCCTCCTCAAGAAAACCATTGAGGGAAGTTGTCTTGACATTCATCTGCCAAATGTCATAGTCATGGTATGCACCTATGGTCACCAATATTTGAATATGTTTAAGCATGGTAGCAAGAAAGAAGATTTCCTTATAGTCAACCCATTCCTTTTGAGTGTAGCCTTTGGCCACAAGTCATGCTTTGAAGGTCTCTACCTTCCCATCCAGACCCCTCTTTCTCTTGTAGATCCATTTGCACCCAATGGGTTTTACCCCACTAGGAAGATCTACGAGAGCCAATACATCATTTTAATGCATGGAGTCTACCTTAGACTACATTGCTAGCCTCCATTTATCATCATGATCCTTCATTACCTCATAATATGTAGCTGGATCAATCTCATACTCTTCTGAGACATTGAATCCATATCTCTCAAGTGGATGCACTGTCCTAAAACTCCTCTTAGGCGAAATGGGAGCGTCACTTACTTCATTGTTGATCTCTTTCTTCTGGGTTAAAAACTTCATTAATCTCATCAGACTCAACAAACTCCCTTACTTCATTGTTGTCTTGACCTTCAAGGAACTCTTCTTCCAAGAATCTAGCGTTCCTATATATAAATATCTTTTAGGCCTCAGGATAGCACTTTGTAGTGTGGGATTCCAATTTGTTGCTATTCATGTTCTTAACATAAGCCATACAACCCCAAATGTGTAGGCGTCCCACACCAGGCTTCCATCCTACCCACATCTCCTGTGGAGTTTTAGGGACGGATTTACTTGGAATCCTATTCAGAATGTATGCCATCGTTTCCAGCACATATCCTCGAAAGTAAAGCGAAAGTTTTGCTTTGCACATCATGGACCGTATCATATCCAATAAGGTATAGTTGTGTCTTTCAGATACACCATTTAATTGTAGGGTACCAGGAGGCGTGAGTTCAGAAATGATTCCTTTCTCCTTAAGATATTCTTTGAATTCCTCAAAAAGGTATTCACCTCCTCAATCTAACCGAATTGCTTTGATTCATTTACCTGTTTGGTTCTCAACCAATGCCTGATATTCCTTGAATTTTTTAAAGGTTTCAAACTTGTAATGCATTGGGTAAATAAATTTGTACCCCAAATAATCATCAGTAATCACTGTTGACCATTCCTATCTACAATATTAAATGGTCCACATACATCTATATGTATGAGGTCCAACAAGTCCTCACATCTAACCCCCTTTCCAGGAAAGGGTGGTCTAAACATTTTCACACAAATGCAATGTTCACAGGAAGGCAAGCGATGGACCGTTAGAAAATCCAAGGTTCTATCCTTGATGAGTCTATTGATCTTATCAATAGACACATGTCCTAATCTTTGATGCTAGGTCACCATGGACTTGTCTGCATCTTCCCTGGCACACTTAAAAGGTGTTTAATTCTCAATCACAATATCAAAAGCATTTAAAATGGGCTCACATTCATCTAGCTCATACAAACCACTAAGAGTAATGGAACCAAAAGTAATAGCTTTACTGTAACAATTTATACTAAGTTTGCTCAAAATGAAAAAGCATATCCAAAACTAACTAATTTAGAAATGAATAAAAGGTTCCTCCTAATGGAAGATACGAAGAGATCTTAAAAGTAGGATATGCCTGTTGGGCATCTTAAGTCTGCAAATTGCTATGGCTTTAACTACAACGATTGCCTCAAATCTCGTAATGATCTACACTTCTCCCTCCTTATGCTTTCTAGTCACCTAAAACACATGCAACAAATTTCAAATTTGAACAAATGCTCCAGAATACACAACCCAACTTCCATCTCATCTAACGAGCAAGTTGGTTTCTATGGTGAGAAGACATTCTTTACCTACATTGGCCTTGCCCTTACCCTTCTCCAAGAACTTCATGTACTCCAAATAGTTCCATTTTCAGTGGCTTGGCTTTTTGTAGTAGTGGCACACGTTTATTGCCTTATCCTCTGAAGACTTGTTCTTCTTTTAGGAACTTTTTCCTTTACCCTACTTCTTCCTTTTGAACCTCTCACTGCTCTTAACAACCATTGCCTCAAGTGGGTTCTCCTTCTTAATAATGTCCTCAACAAACTTAAGCAAGAAGATTACCTCAGTTGTGGTTGTCTTTGATTGAGCGCTAAAATGATTTTCAAAAATAAGATCTAAGATGTGTTGTAGTATAGAAATCAAGTAGTCAAACATGCACTCAAAACAAGAGAAATAAACCACTCTAAAGAGAGCGGGTGATGTCCACAGGGAGGCACGGGCTCGTTAAAACTCGCACAAGTCAAAATATTATTGTTCATGAATAATTTTCCGAAGAAATTGAACCAACACACCCATTGGATTAAGGTAAAGATGTGAAATAAGTCTTAAATCAGCTAATATCACATTTGCATGAAAGATGAGGGGACTCTCATAAAACCACCACAATATTTAATTAATAAAAGAAAAATGAAAGGTGGCAATGGGATGCAAATGTAATTTTTAATATGAACCAAAATAAGAGAATACTTCGTGGCATTGTTGCACATGAAGGAGGCAATGGTCTGCGGTGAGGTGCTCAGAGGAGGATTGATTACATAGAATCATGCAACCTAAATCACCTGAATTAAGCTAGATTCTAGGACAACTTAAGAATAATGCATTCATAAGCATCGTAATTTGCATAATAGCTAGTTTATTAGTCATATAGATAATATCGTCATTTTATATACCAATGAGAAATGATTTCAATCGCAGATGATTTGAAGCCACGGATGTCAGATCAGACTGAACAAATCTGATCAAAACGACAATAGGAGTCCAATGATTCCAAAATCGTCTCGATCAGACAACCAGAGCATCATGTGCAGTCCATAAAAGAATGGAGATCATGGAGCCAAAGGACAAAGATTCGAACCTCAGATGAAAAATCCAACCACACGGATGGATCCGGATCAATGATTGCAGTCCAACAGCGCAAAAATCAACCCGATCAGAGGTCTACATCACCAGATACAAAGAAAAGAAGATGGACAGCCATGATGGCATCACGTGGCACCATCCAGCCGCCCCTCATCGCTGACCCATCTCTGAAGACCATCCCTCGCCCGCTCTCAACCGTTGGATGGCCATCCAACAATCCACGATGCATCCACATTGTCCATCCAACGACTAAGGATAACTAGACGTAAAGAGGAAACTTTAACAAAACATACGTGTAGCGCGTTGGCTCATGCGTTACGCTAGCAGCGAAGAGCACGGGTTCGATGCCCACGGCGCATAAATCAAGAAAGCGGGGGCAAGGGCGCTATTGACCGTCGGATCATGAATGGAGGGTAAAGATGTGACCACGTGGCACGATTAGGACGCTCCGTGGCTACGCACGCAAACTCACGCATTTTGTTTAAACACAAAGGCAGTGTGGGTGCGTTTAATCCGTCCGATCGTAAGATCGGACGATTGACGTTGAGGTGCTCAAAGAAGGCGAGCAGCGAGCAGTAAAATTGAAGAGAACGTGCGCGGGAGCAGCAGAGCCGTCTGATCTTGATCCAAAGCTCCAGAACGTTCCACGTGTCGCTACCAGGTTGAATCCGAGTGTAGAGGGCACATATAAGGCTATTTTGAGGCCAAATTAGAGCCATTGATCTTCGAATCAACTGATTTGATTGGCCTAAGGTTGTTGCATAAATTTAAGGGCTCAAATGCCCTATTTGCCCCTCAACACAACTATAAAAGAAGGCCTAGGACCCCACAGTTGGAGGGAACTCCTACTATGAACTCGATACAACTCTCTTCCATCCTCCAAACCAAGCTCTCTCTCTCTGCAACTCCACTCCGACCATCATCCCAATGCTCTAGATCTGAGGTGTTGCCACATCTCGCACAAGCATCCTACAAGCGATGTCATCTCTCTGCCTCCTTCTATCTCTCTATCTATCTATCTATCTATCTATTTCTATTGGCATTTTCTATTGTGAAAAACTCTATCTAATTGAAAAAAAATTATGATTCTCTGGATATCTACTTTATACATACATACACACACACATATATATCTAGTTAGAATTAGTTTTATTGAAAAGCTTCTGCAAAAATTGAGATTGCTTCCCTGCGAACGACCCGGTACTCACCGGAGTTTATAAAATTTATTTGTCGACATGTTTCGTGCTATACTACAACTAAATCAACTTTTAAAATGTGATTTACGTGTAGAACAATGATCTCTGGAGCGAGGGCTTCACGATGGAGGTGACGGTGCGATGAATGGCAGTTGCTGGTGGCCGACAGACCGACTGCTTGGATGGCCGACAAACGGAGGTTCTGCCAGCGGCTTGGAGGCGATGGTCGGCGGTCATGGACACCGGGGAAGGTTCAATTGCACATGAGTGTCGTAATGGTGGTGTTTACTTTGAGATTGACAGCCTGAGGTGGCCGTTAGTTGGTGCTGGTGGTGGGTTCTTTTGGTTGCAATGGAGGTTGAAGGAGGAAGAAGATGGGGAAGATGAAGAGGCATGGGCATATTGGTGGGAGGTGGTGATGGTTATGTTGGCGGTGGTGATCGTGGGATGCTGTTGCTGGCCGCTTGCCTTGGGCAATGTGGAGTGGTCAGGTGTTGGTGGTGCTGTTGGTGGAGAAGGTGTTGTTGGGTTCTTTTGGAGGTAGACCAAAGGATGCGGTGACGATGGAGATGAATAGTGAATATGTGATGGGAACACCATCATGAGCCATAACTAGCTCAATTTAGTCATTATCAAGGAATAAATGCTCCTGCATAACTGCCAGAGGACTGTAATTCATTGCATAATTATTATGAGAGAAAGATAAGAAAACAGGATTAAAACTACAATTTTATTACCATATCATGAATGCAATATAGTCACGGGTTTTTCCTAGGGGGTAATTAAGGGTCAAATGGCCTTAAATGTCCAACAAGTGCGTTAGAACAGACAAAAAAGGGCTTTCACATGTTTTGAGAATTAATGACATCTAAAACCCTAAAAATTGACCCTCTTAATTGACTAAGGTTCTTGTTATGACCCGACATCAAATGTCGTTTAAGACGTCTGGGAGTTGGTCCAGACGTCTGGAAGCCTTCCCAGACATCTGGAAATTAATTTTTTTCGGCGTACGGGTTCATGTCTGCACTCATGCGCACGCAGACTGAACCGCCGCCCTCCTTCTTCTCTTTCCTTCCTCCCTGCAGGCGCAGACACCTTTTTCTCTCTCTCTCCCCACGGCAGCCTTCAAATACCCCCTCTCCTTTCCCTCACCCTCACTCCACCGCCTTCTTCTTCCTGTCAGCAAGCGAGTGAGCGGGCAAGGGCAGCAGCTGTTGCTGCTGTGAGTGAGTGGGGAGGAGGGGCTGCTGCGAGAGGGAGAGAGTTAGACCGCGAGGGTGTGAGTTAGACCGCGAGGGTGTGAGCTCGCCGGAGCAGCCAGGGTCGACCGGCAGGGGAGCTGCGGAAGCATAGTGTTGGGGAGGAGCTGCTGCAGCTCAGACAGTAGTCAAGCACGGTGCGGCACGGCCGTGCGCTGCGGGCGAAGGGCGAGGAGGTCCTGATTCTAGGAAAATTTTCCAGAATCAGACGTCTGGACATATGTCCAAACGACGTAGGAGACGTTTGGAGGAAGGTCCAGATGTCTGAAAGGTACGATATTTTTCGATCCCTTCTATTTTCACGTGTACAGCCATGCAGCCGTCCCGCCAAGGAGTTCTGCCTCATTTCGTGTTAAGGACGATCGCGTGTGAGTGCAGGTCTCATTCGGGAAGGCGCAAGGGCATGCCCTCCCATGTAGATCGGACGTCTGGGCACAGCACCAGACGACGGAGAGGGTCTCCAGACGTCCGGAGTGGCAGTCGAACGTCTGGAAACTAAGTCCAGACGATTCAGCGGGAGTTTGGACGTCTGAAGGACCGCGCAAGATCAAGGTATGACCTGAGCCACCGTTTAAGATGTCTGGAAGATGTTCCAGACGTCTGATTTTGGGCAGACTTGCCGTTTTTGACCCGTTTAGGGTCTGTTCGAAGTCCGTTTTCCGCGTTTCAAGTTTCGTTCTTCTTAGATTTAGTTCCTCTACCTGTTTACAGTATTTGTATCATGTTCTGAGTAGCTCCTTGTAATTGATCCTTGTGTTAGGACCCCGTTCCGTTACGACTCTGGGGGTTGCGAAGGCGCGCGGGCTTGCCAATCACGCCCCCAGTACTCCCGATTTTGCGGGTAGAGTGGCCCTTTTAATTATTTATCAAAAATTATGCACTTTTGAAATAATTAATAGAGTCTAGGGTGTTGCATGAATCTTAGGACTGAAAAAATTAGATTGAATGATAGATCCTAGGGTATTGCATGAATCCTAGGACTGGAAAATTAGATTGAATGATAGATCCTAGGATATGACATGAATCCTAGGACTGGAAAACTAGATTGAATATATATACATTGCAATCTTGGAAAAGTAGAAAGGAAACGATAACTGCCTGTAATTGGTTAACAGCTTCTTGTTTATGAATGGATAATTACTGCTGAGAACATGGGTTATATGAATATAAAGCTGAAATGATGAAACCTAAATTGGCTGAGTTAAAAGAGCATGAACCCTACGGGGAATTAGGAGTAGAACTCCTGGGAAGTGAATGGAATAGAATTGGGGAAGTGAGCTGGCCCTTGAGTACGGAGTACCAAGGAGAGCGACTGTCCCCCTGTTTAGTGCAGAGCGGAGCTAGCCGCCCCAAGGACCCGGGGTTAGGTCTGGCCACTTTGTACCGACTTTTGGCCCTCGTGTACACAGTACCGAGGAGAGCTACTAGTGTAGGGAGAGCACTAGCTACCCCACGGGCCCCGGGGTTCTGCTAGCCCTCCTACACCGACTTGTTAGGCCCACTGGGCAAACCAGGGTAGTCAGGCGAGGGTGCGCGGACTGTGGAGGGGTTGGACCCCGGTTACTGAGAGGGCTCTGCCCTATACCGGTTCCGTGCTGTGCTTTGGGGCATACCCGTTAACGGGAACGACTAACCGCGTACCAGTACGGGGTAGCTACCCGTGCGTTTATCGCACGTGTCGTAGTCACCGTTATGTTTGTCAGTGACCTTGGGGTGGTTAACTGAGGGTAGGACCACCACGGGGGACTCTCCAGGCCAGGAGAGCATCACGTGTTACTTCTACTTTTCGGAAAAGACTGCAATCAAGATCGTTCCCACGAGGAACATTCAAGATCAAGAGAATGATCTGAGGAATAATTCAATAATTGAGTAAATGGAAAAATAAAGAAAGAGATTAAAAATATAACAGCTACTGTCCACCTTACTATTTTTCTTAGCTTTTGGTTGCCACTCTACTCAACGTTTCGCTGACATGTCACCTTTGTCACCTTTTTAGGACCAGGTGTCGAGCAGCCAGAGCAGGCGGCTGCAGAGGGTGCTGAGCCTAGTAGAGCCCAGTAGTTTTTACTTGTGTAGTACCCATTGTACCTTTCCTTCTGTTGTAGTGAGTAGTTTCTGTTACCACTGTACTCTTTTATTGTAAGCATCATGTTTATGTACCTGTTTATTTCTTTACTGTTGTGGTGGTGTATACTGTAGTAGTTCTTTTCTTTACTACTGTATTTTTTTATTGCTAGTTATATACATGGTGAATGTGGTTTATTTTACTGCTCTTTTGGTTACTTTCTCGTTGAACAACTAGGTCTTGGGATCAGTCGAGTCGGTCTAATTCTCGTGTCTCGTAGGGATTTGGGAATCGGGTCGTAACAGTTCTAGTTAGGATGAAATTCACCTAAATCCTCTAAAATTCATAGGAAAATATTCTCTATGGTTGGCTACCTTCAATTTGACCATTAAAACCCATCTTGACTCAAAATAGAGTCTTAGACTAACATTTGCCCTAATTTGGATTTTTGCATAAATTACCTAGTCAAATGAGGTCAAAACCTAAACCTAACTTCACCATTTGATTTCTTGGATCCAAATTAGGTTTGTAACAAAATTTGGGTTCAATCTGAGATCATTTTGACCAAGTTTGCATTTTGGTCCAGTTAGACTCTTTATATCTCATTCAGACCCTTAACTTTTGAATTCCTTACAAATGCCCCCCAACTTATTTGCCTTCTTCACAGAAAGGTCTCTCCGCCATTATCGCTTAAGAATCCTACTCCGACGAGCTTCATTTGGAGAGATCTCCTTGATTGATTGATAAAACCTTCCCAAAATCAAATCGGAGATTCTTTAGGAAATTCTCTTTCCAATGGGACCAACCTTGGATCCCAACTCCTTCCCAAAAGCTTGTGTGAACGCTTTGAATGAATAGGTATCCTATTTGTGTGTAAGCTCCAAGGTTCCCAAGCTTGTTTCCAAGCTTGGAACCCCCTCATGAGCCCTATAAAAGGATCCCCAGGGCACGACTATGCTCTTCAACTAGGATTTGGCCAAAAACCCTCTTCCTAACCCTACCTCCGACCTCCTCCAACCTAGCTCCGGCGAGCATCCTCCCCCGTCATCTTATAGCCTCCCAATGGTCAAATTGGGAGCGTCTTCTTCCTCCTCGACTTCCTCTACCTCTCCATGATCACATCAGAGGTGCCTTGACCCCTTTCTTTGCCGCCGTCCCCCTCCCAGAGGATTCATCTTCCCCACGTTCGGCCATCACACCGGCGTGGGTTTTCTACCTCCTTCGACCGTTAGATTAGATTCTCTAGCTTCCTATACTTCCCTACTTATTTTTCCCTCCTATCTCTCAAAACAACCGTCAACCACATGAATCACCCTCATCTTCTCCACCTCCAGCAACACCACCGGTGAGGGCTTCCGTCTGCTACACACATCCATTACCCTAGCCAACAAGCCCATGACCTCCACCTCAACCCAAGGGCCAAAAGCCCTCTATCTATTTCACCGATTCATCACCCAAACTCTCCCCCGAACAACCCATCACCACACCTCCAATCCCGACTCCGTCCGACCACCACAGCCACTCCCACTCCACGCTGAACCCCTCACCGCATTCACCGTCCCAAGGCGATCCTGTTGAACCATTTGACGTGGCCGTAAGGCCTTGTTCTTATTTTTCAGGCCACAGGTAAAGCTGCCATTAGCAGAGCTTCTTTAAGGAGTTCTAGGTGGTGTTCTTGCACCTTTGCTTCCAGGCATCTGCTCCAGGTGACGCGGCATAACTCCAAGGAGGTCTCCAAGTCCTCAATTGGAGACCCTGAACGTAGCAGCTACTCCTATCTAGCGAAGGAAGTTCATTGCAACAGCACGCGATGAAGGGGCACAGGGATAGTCCCACCTCAGTCGTCGAGAGGTGAGCGGATCACATAAATTGAATTTGTCACATGAGCTATTCGCCTCAAGTGACACACAAGGGGTGAGGTCCCCGCACCCTCACGTGCCTCACCTATGACACCTCACACGCGGGTCTAATGCACCTGATTACCTGCCTAAGCCTGTTCACACCTTGCTCACCACCCACGCTGGTGAGCCTGGTCCTAGGTGCGTGCCTACCCGATAACTCGACTATCCTGATTGACCCTGGGAGGGTGGAACCTAAGAGGAGAGAAAGAAAGAGAGTGTGAGGCAGGGGAGGGTTTTGCCCTATGCGACACTTAGTCAAATCTGAGATGGCTGCCCTCTGTGTGTAAAGAAAGAAATAAGAGAAGGAAGCCTTCGCAGAAGAGGAGGAAAGAAAGGCCTGCTTAGAAGAGAAAGAAGAGGACAAGACTTAAGAAGACAGAAAAGGAAGAAGGCCAGAAGAGGAGCCAAGAAGAAAAGAGAAGAAGAAGAATAGTGCTAGGGAAACATTGTAGCACTTGTTGGATAAGTCATCTGATTCAATAACCCGACGTCTGATTTTAGGCTTGACATTGTGAAAGCTTGATAAATTGATTACTTGATATATATGCTTAGAGAATAATTGGTAATTTAAATCACCATTATTTTAGCTTCTCTACCTTTTTATTGCCTCAAAATACATGAGAATTCATTAAATATCTAAAGTGACAGATTAGTATTTATTGAATATCATTTTGTGGTTTAAATTCTTATGCTCATTTACATTATTGAGATTAGTGTGTGAATTCCTATTTGCTCCCTATGTTCGACCTCGAACTTTCATTCGAGTAATAAATTTTATCTGTTTTCAAGCGATTTCGACTATACTACAACGCAGCTTTTATAAACATCGATTTCGCTCTGTTAACATGTAGCATCTATGCCTGTGCATGCTCACGGTGGAGCAGCATGCACTCAAGGTGATGCGAGCAAGCTCCGGACGACGGTGGGACCTGTCACGCCACACACCCACGATGGTGGAGGCTTGCCACCACGGTTGAGGCCGGTGGTGGTGGAGGTGAAGCACAATATGATCGAGGTGGAAGGCTCCTGAGCTTGGTGGCCTTGCTCCTCCTTTATAGCAACAGGGATGAATTTGAATGTAGCAAGTGGAGCATTGAGGCCATTAAGGCTAGATCCGTTCCTTCTAGCTTTGATTACCCGGGAGTGATGGTGCTTGGCTGGCCAATTAATCACACGAAAGAGTGAATGTCCCTAGCTATTATTCCTATGCAATTCCAGTAGGAAAGAAGAAAAGAGTAAATAATTAATTAGTGGGTTATTTATATACAACACTCTAAAAGAAATCCTATTTCTAATGCATGTTATCATATTTACATTTACTTGTAATGTATGAATTATGCATATTAGTGAGTAAACCACTTAGTGCTTGCTAAGTATATGATGGAATGTGTTAATCAATCAAATATATGAATTAATTATTTACATCCTAATGCATGCTTTATACATACAGGTATCAATTGAATGTCTAGGCATTTAAGTACAAGAATAGCCCATAAATGTGGGCTCATCAGTCTTCATCTTTCCATGTGAAATGAGATGATGAAGTTGGTGGAGTCTAGAAGTAATTCTAAGATGATATCCGTGAGGGTCTCATCATCAATTGTCATCCCCAACCTTTGGAGTTCTAAAATATGTCTGTACATTTTCAAAACATGCTCCCTCACCGAAGTCCATGACTTCATTTTGCATGAAAGCAACTCCCTAAGCACTTTGTAGCGTTGAGTCCGATTCACATCTCCAAACATCTCCTTTAGTCTTGTTCGGATCTCGAAGGTAGTTTTCATCTCCTTATGTTGCTTTTGAAGCACATTGGAGAGCAAACCAAGGACATAGCTCCAAGCAAGTGTGTTGTCCTTATCCTAATTCGCATTAAACTCCCTCTCATGAGTATTCTTGGGATTTTCGTCCTTGATTTGCTTGATCACATACTCTATGCAATCGACTGCCAGAACTATCTTGAGGTTATAGATCCAATTCATATAGTTAGGGCCCATAAGTTGGTTTGTTTTTAGTAGGCAGTTGAGCAAATTGAGGTTTGTCATCTGAGAAGAATTAAATGCTTTTTATTAAAATCCAGCAAATGAAAAAAATACATTGTTTTAGGTTTTTGAAAACAAAGGTTCCCATTGAGTCTAATTTGAATGTTATTCTCTCTTTAACACTCAAACCAAAAGGCATGTCGATCCTAATGCCTTAAGTGGGATCGAACTCTCCTCGCCAATACGATGTTGCATCTACTTTGGTAATCTACATAATCGCAATGAGAAAAGTGGCAACTTTTCCACCTCACAAGTCCAACTTACCTATCCGTATGATTCGATTCTTTGGTGTACCATACACCATGCACGTCGACCACCGTTGAGCGTGTGCGCGACTACATACAAGAGCCCCATAGATGCACCTAACCATTGGGTTAGAAACTACATCCAAGCGATAGATGTACGGGTTGGTTTTAATCCAACGTACGGACTTATATATGCATTAGGTAATCATATAATCAATCAACATATAAAGGACTGTCATATAATGCCCATCACTAAAGTGATCAAATCATATTTTGTTGAGGGTATGGGCATAAAATGCAAGGAGATGGTGTGGTTATGTTTGTATGTGCAGAGACTGATTTTGCAATTACAACTCCTCGATGGGCAGATTTGTAATTTGCTATTAGTAATTAGTTTTGCATAATTACTAAAATAGAGAGGATAGGTCCCCAAGAGTTAATACCTTCATTCTCTTCACCCCTCCATCGTGTGTTGAGAGAGAAAGAGAGAAAAGGGTTGTTGTGCAATGACAAGATCAGGAGAAGACTTTCCCCTGATAACTCTTGATCTAAGGAAGGTGAGAACACCCTTGGAAGAACCTAACTCGTGGGTTCTTGTTCTGCATTCATAATGAACCCAGGTATGTCTCTATACTCAATGTATATGAATGGATTCAAAAGAGAATAGTGATGCATGTATATGTGTTTGTTTATATCCATCATGTTTGCACATGCGTGTGCTGATTAGCTGTTGTTAAGTTATAGAATTAACAAATTGCATGCATTTTTAGTTTTCACCTTTCATGTTCCCAGAAAACTCAGAAATATTTCCATAAGCATCAACAAGTATCGGTACCAAAGATGAGTACCAATACCGTTGCTATACTGTTCACATGCATTAAGGTGAACTGTAGCTAGCTTGTACCGGTACTCATACCGGTACTCATCATGAGTACAGGTACTGCTAGCTCCAAATTGACTCTAGGACATCTCAAGTCCAATACTGGTACTTACATGTACCGGTACTCATCATGAGTACCCGTACAAGTGAGTCCCAGATCAGGTTCTGGACTTGAAGTCACCAAGACCTGTAGCTTACAAGTACCGGTACTCATCACAAGTACCAATACTGGTAGGCTACAAGTGGTATTACCAGTGCTCAACAAGTACCAGTACTCCTCATGAGTATGGGTACTCATTGAGATCAGTTGGCTCCTGGAGGGATACCTATACTCAGTGAGTATCGATACTCATCATGAGTACGCGTACATGGTGAGTACTGGATGAGTACTCATCTGGACTTGAGTTCCAAACAATAACTCCTAGGTACCGATACTTGGCATCAATACCGATACCTATTGAATATGGAACCCATAACTATAAGTCATGGATACTGGTACTGGTCCACCAGTACTGGCACCCAACTTGTATGAAGTCCAGTTGAGACAATATGTTATACAGGTCCATCCTAAGTCAAAGATGGGTTAAGTTTTGTTAAGCCCCTAAGGGTTTAAGGAATTTAACGCCAACAAGTGGTATCAGAACCAACCCACTCTTTACTTAGTGAAATTAAGTCCAGTCTAATTAATAAGGTACATTGTTCTAAGGTAACGCAGTTGAAGCAGCACCTCACCAAAGTGAGCTCTCCTATGAATGCTGGGTTTATCCATAAGTAGTAAAAGGATGAATGGGTGTTAGTAGGTGGGTGTGCACTGGCCCAAAGGAAAGTGCATACTCGATCTACTTTCACTCATTTGCGTGGGAGTAATGATATGTTAGTTATTAGGATTTCTGGGTAGTCATTGAATCAGCCCAAAGGAAGGTTCATGATTGACTTGGATTTGAACCAACAATCATTTCATGCAACACCATGTCTTTAATTACAAGTTAACTTCTCGTCCAAAGATAAGACCCTTGATGGAGTTAACTAAGACATGTGATGGGATTAACGGATTAATTAGACACATTATGTTTTAACGGAGCTAATTCTGTGTTTATCTGCATTTATTTTTCAGAAATGTCTTCTACCAATATTACTTCCACCTTAAATTCCATACCCATGCTAAGTGGCTCGAACTTTAAGTCCTGGAAGGAAAATTTATTGATTGTCCTCGGGGTTATGGACTTAGATTTAGTGATTAGGGAACCCTCTCCCATTCTTACAAACACGAGTACTTCTGAACAAAAGAAGAAGGAAAGATGGGAGAGGTCTAATCAGATATCAATGATGATAATGAAGAAGGCCATACCTAAGGCTTTCAGGGGCACAATGTCGGATGACATTGGTACAGCTAAAGATTTTCTTGCCGATATTGAGAAATGGTTTGCCAAGAATGAAAAGGAAAAAATTGGTATACTCTTGGCAAGTCTATCTCAAAGAAGTATAAGGGGAATGGCAATATACATGAGTACATTACGGAGATGTCCCATATAGCTTCTAAGTTAAAAGCACTAAAACTTGACCTCTCGGAGGACTTGTTAGTGCATTTGGTTTTAATCTCTCTTCCACCCTCCTCCAACCAATTCAAGGTGAGCTACAATTGTCAAAAAGAGACTTGGTCTCTAAATGAGCTCATCTGGCACAGTGTGCAAGAGGAAGATAGAATGAAGCATGAAGGCACAGAGAGTACTCACATTGCCACTTCCCCTAATAACAAAGGCAAGAGAAAGAAAAGGACTACAGAAGCTATGGATATAGCTTCACAGAAGAAGTAGAAAGGGAAGGTTGTAGAGTCTTCCAAGTCAAGATGTTTCTTCTGTGGAGCTGAGGGGCACCAAAAGAAGCACTGTACCAACACCACTCTTGGCGTGCTAAGAAAGGTACAGCTCTCAGTTTGGTTTGTACAAAGATTAATTTGGTTTTACTACCAAATCATACTTGGTGGATGGATTCAAGAGCCACTACTCACATTAGTGTGTCTTTACAGGGCTACCTGAACTATAGAAAACCAAATGAGGCTAAGTAGTTCATCTATGTGGGAGATGGGAAGCCAGTTACAGTAGCAACAATAGGAACTTTTAGATTATTAATGAAAACTAGAATGTACTTCAATTTAGAAAATACTTTTATTGTACTGTCTTTCAGGCGCAATTTAGTTTCAGTTTATGTTCTTGATAGACTAAACTATTTTTGTAATTTTGGAGATGGAAAAGATGATATTTTCTTTAATTCAAGATTAGTTAGTTCTAATTTTCTTTCAGCTATTGATAATCTATATTGTTTGGATACTGTTGCTTCATTTCAAGAAACTTCTCTTTCCTATACACGTGCTGTGAAAAGAAAATATGTAGATGAGAACTGTGCTTTCTTATGGCACAAGAAATTAGGTCATATCTCCAGAAGGAGAATGGAGAGACTTATGTCAAATGGAATTTTAGACCCCTTAAACTTTTCCGATTTTGATCAGTGTATAGAATGTATTAAGGGAAAGCAAACCAATAATAGGAAGTTTGAAGCCAATAGGTCAAATGGTGTCTTGGATGTGATTCATACGGACATCTGTGGGTCATTTCCTACACCTGTGTGGAATGGCCAACAGTATTTTATCACATTCATAGATGACCACTCAAGATATGGCTTCATCTACCTAATTCATGAAAAGGCACAGTCACTGGACATGTTCAAGAATTATAAAGTCGAAGTTAAGAATCAACTTGATAGAAGGATTAAATCTGTCAAATCTAACCATGGTGGTGAATACTACGGTAGATATGATGGATCAGGTGAACAATGTTCAGGACCGTTTGCTAGGTTCCTAGAGGAATGCGGTATCGTCCCTCAGTACACCATGTTAAGCTCGCCCACTATAAATGGTGTTGTTGAGAGACGAAATAGGACTGTTAAAGACATGATAAGGAGTATGATTGCTCATTCTTCCTTATCAGATTTGCTCTAAGGAGAGGCCTTAAAGACTGCAACTTATATTCTGAATAGAGTCCCAACTAAGGCAATTAACAAAACCCCGTATGAGCAATGGATTGGGCGGAAACCTAGTCTTAAGCATTTTCATGTGTGGGGATGTCCAGCTGAGGCTAGGCCTTTTAGGCCAAATGAAAAGAAACTGGACACAAGGACTGTTAGTTGCTATTTTGTTGGGTATTCTGAGATGTCAAGAGGATATAAGTTTTATGATCCCACAACTAAGGCTATTTTTGAGTCTAGTAATGCCAAGTTCATTGAATGTGTTGAGTCTGCCCAAGCTAACAGGGTTAAAGACTTTGTCTTTGAAGAGGAAAATGTAGTTATTCCTCCTGAAGTTACTCAGGCTGATGAGGACCATGTCTTTGGCATACCTCAAGATAACTCAAATGAAGATAATGATATAGATTTAGCCCCTGTAGAGCAACCTCAGACACATACAGAAAATGTGCCATTAAGGAGGTCCATTAGGGAATGGAGTGTCATTTCAGATGATTATGTGGCATTCCTTCAGGAGCATGAAACAAACATTGGGGTGATGGATGATGATCTAATCAGCTTCCATCAGGCAATGGAAAGTCCGAATCATGAAAAGTGGATTAAGGCTATGGAAGAAGAAATGAAGTCAATGAAAGAAAATGACGTTTGGGATATTGTTCCATTACCAAAAGGTGTGAAACCCGTTGGTTGCAAATGAATTTTTAAAACCAAACGGGATTCGAAAGGAAAAGTGGAGCTATACAAAGCGTGTCTTGTCATTAAGGGTTTTTCCCAAAAGGAGGGCATTGACTATAAAGAGACATGCTCTCCTATTTCTTCTGAGTCATTGAGGGTTATAATGGCACTTGTGGCCCACTTTGATCTTGAGATGCATCAGATGGATGTAAAGACTGCATTCCTTAATGGTGACATTGAGAAAACCATTTATATGGCTCAGCCCGAACATTTTGTTAGGGGTAATCCAGAGAGTATGGCATGCAAATTAAGGAAATCCATCTATGGGCTTAAGCAGGCATCTAGACAATGGTATTTTAAGTTTCATCAGGTGATTCTCTCGTTTGGTTTGAGGCGAATCCAGCTGATGAATGCATATATCATAAGCTCTATGGGAGCAGGTATATCTTCTTAGTCCTATATGTTGATGATATTTTTCTTGCTACTATTGATATGAGTATCCTTTTAGACACCAAGAAATTTCTTGCCAAACACTTTGACATGAAAGATCTTGGAGATGCTTCATTTGTGTTGGGGATTGAAATATGTCGAGATCGTTCTCGTCATATTCTTGGTTTATCCCAAAGAAGCTATATAGATAAGGTACTCAAAAGGTATGGCATGCAAGATTGCAAACCACTGAACACTCCGATGGCTAAGGGAGGCAAGTTTAGTCTCAATCAGTGCCCCTTAAGTGATTTGGACAAACAGGAAATGCAAATAGTCCCTTATGCATCTGTCGTTGGCAATATAATGTATGCCCAGGTCTGTACTAGACCAGACTTGGCATACATTACAGGCATGTTGGGTAGATACCTGGCAAACCTAGGAAAAGACCATTGGAGAGCAGCCAAGAGAGTACTGAGATATTTGCAGAAGACATAGGATTTTATGCTCACCTTCAGGAGGATAGAAAAGCTTCAGGTTTATGGTTATACTGACTCAGATTTTGCTGGGTCCCAAGATAGCAGGTGATGGGAACACCATCATGAGCCCTAACTAGCTCATTTTGACTCAAAAAAAGAGAACAAAAGCTCCTACATAACCAACTAGAGGTCCTAACTCAATGAATAACCATTCTGAGATAAAAGTAAGAAACAAGGGGTAAAACTGTAATTTTACCATTGCAGTACAACAACGGGATTTCTCATGGGCTAAACATTGGTCAAATGGTATTAACAAGATAAAAAGTGGGTTGGCTCAAACATAAAAGGGTTCATGTGAATTCTAGGAATTAAATAACTTCTTGTAACTCTAAAACAGACCCACTTGATTTAACAAGGTTCTAATTAGGATAAAATTCACCTAAACCCTCTAAAAATCATGGAAAAATATCCTTTATGGTTTAGAACCTTTAAATTGGCCCTTGGAACCTATTTTGACCTAAACTGGGGTCTCAGTCAAATATTTGCCCTAAATTGGGTTTTTACGCAAATTGCCCAGTCAAATGTGGTCAACCCAAAATCCAACTTCACCATTGGATTCCTTAGGTCCAAATTAGGTTTCTACCAAAATTTGGACCTAAAGGGAATTCATCTTGACCTACTTTGCAAATAGGTCCAGCCCAATTACATTCTACCCCTATCTTTTGAAAACCTCTGCAGAAACCCCCCTATCTTTATCTTTGTTCTTTGCAATTAGGTCTTTCCACCATTATAGCAGAGGAAATCCTACTCGACGAGAATTCGAGGGCAAGATCTCTCTAATTTCTCAGAGAATCCCCTTCAAAATTGAAAGGGAGATTATCTAAGAAATCTCCTCCAGTGTGGACACAATTTGAGCCTCAATTTGGTACCCAATCTCTCATGTGAATGCATGAGAGATTCAGGTCTCCTTCTAATTTCCATCTCCGGTGAGCTTGTCGTGCTTGGAAGCTTGGCTTCCAAGCACAAATCCTTCCTCCAAGGCCTATAAAAGCATGCCCAGATCACCCCGCATCCTCCACGCTTGAAATTGGCCAGAGAATCCCTCTATTTCATCTCTTCCCCCTCCAACCAGTAGCTCAGCAAGCTCCAGTGACCTCCCTCTCTTTCCCTCATCGCCCAGCCACAATACCAGTGGTAGGGTTCTCTTCCTTCTATTCATCCGTGCCGCGCCGCACCCGCCGACGCCTCTACAACCCCTTCGTCGTCGCCATCCTTCCCCCACTGAATGCTTCGTCTCCGGTGACGGCAATACAAGCCAACTGCCATCTCTGCCTCCCCCTTCATCTCTCTACATCTAGCTAAGTCCTCTCTCCTATCTAATTCTTTTTCCTCTATTTCCTGAAAACGCCCCTCGACGCACGCAACCATTATCACCTTCATCTCCGGCCAGACCTCCGACGAGGCATCCCCTCCACTCCACACCTCCATCTGCCTCGCCAACCACCCCATAAGCACCACAACACTCCACTGATCATAAGCCCTCGCTTCACTCACCACGCCACGCCCCCAAAACACCCCTCGAACACACCCACTCTCACGCACACAGGGTGCCCTAGGCACGCACTCTCTGGCAGCCCCGCACCACGCCGACCCCCGCAACATGTTCACCCTGTCTCGGCAAAGCTTTCTGAGCTTTCTGATGAGGCTGCAAGGCCGTTTTCGTGTTGACAGGTGTAGGAGGCCCGCTGTCATTAAAGCAAACGAGGAGCTTACTTGCAAGCCTCCTCCAGGTCTTCCCGCTCCAGGTGCACAACCCCAGGTTGCGCGGAATCCCCTCGCGCACAGATCTAGGCGACCAATGTAGCCGCTACGATCAAGTGAGACACCTGCTGTGGACGCACGCAAAGGGAGGTGGGGAGATAGTCCCACCTCGAAAAGGCTTGAAGCACCGCAGCCGAATAAAGTGAAAAAGTGAATCAGGCTTATCACCTCCTAACCACGGGGTGAGGTCCCATTCACCCTCTCACCGCCTCATCCGTGACCTTGCCTCCACAGACCTGGTGCGACCCGTATACCCGACCTACACTCCTTGCCCACCACCGCATGCCGGTGGGCCTGGTCCTGGGCACGTACCCAACCCGATTACCTAAGAAAGTGACTCTGAGAGAGCAAGCCTAAGACTGAAAGAGGAAGAGAGAGCACGGGTGGGTAGAGGGGTAGGTTTTGCTCTCACACGAAAGGAGAAGAAGAAGAAGCCAAGGAAGGAGAAGGCAGAGGCAAGAGAGAAGCTAATCAGGAGAAGGCAAGGCTGAAGAGGAAGAAAGCTAAAGTCGAAGAGGCTGAAGGGTTGAAGAAGAAAGAGGAGAAGGAACTGAAGAAGAGCTACCAGAGAAAGAAAGAGAAGAAGCCAAAGGCAAAGGAAAAGAAGCTAAGGCACAAGCATGAGAGCAGAAGAAAAGAAAGAAAGAAGAAGGAAGGAAGCAGCCAGAGACAGAGATCAGAGAAGAGATAGAGAGAAATAGAAGCACTGTAGCACCCATAAGTTTAAGACATCTGATTCACAAATCAGACGTCCATTTTTTTTTTGTGCTTGTCTTCATACATTGACTCCTTTATTCTCCTATGCTTACATTTTTGCATTACAACTCTAGTTTTCATTGCTTATTATATTAAATTTTTCAAAGTTGTGCTCTTGATTTTTAAACCCCAATTTGCTCCCTCTGTTCGACCTCAGACTTAAAACTTCGAGTAATAAAATCTATTTGTTTTCAAGCAATTTCAACCTATACTACGACACATCGATTTTATACACCGATTTCACCTCGTGAACAGGAAGTCTACTTCAGGATATTTATTTCTACTCGCCAATGGTGCCATCTCTTGGAAGAGCGCAAAACAGTCTCTTATTGCATCTTCCACTATGGCAGCAGAATTCATAGCATGCTATGAGGCATCCAATCATGGAGTATAGCTGTGGAACTTTATATCGGCGCTGCGCATAGTAAATGACATTGATAGTCCACTACAATTATTTTGTGATAATCAGTCCGTAGTCCTCTACTCCAATAACAACAAGAGCTCCTTCAAATCAAAGCACATTGAGATCAAGTTCCTAGTTGTTAAAGAAAGGATACAGAATGGACAACTGTCTATAGAGCACATCGGTATATACTCCATGATTGCGGATCCGCTTACTAAAGGAATAATTGTAAATCCCTACGGGAGGGGGTGAGATTTGCGAGATAAAAATAAAGTGTGGAAGCAAAATGAACAATCTCACACAAAAAGCAATCACACAATATGCACAAGTGATTTTTAGGTGGAAACCCAAATCGGGTGAAAACCACCACCTAACCCTCTCGAGTTAGGATTTTCTGATCAACCAAGTCTATCAAAATCCACTAACATACTACTTAAAACGAGGGTAGTACAACCTTTATACAACCACTCTACTTGAACCCAATGGTAGCGTACCTCAAACCCCTTCTCTTCACAAGAAGGTTTTTGTCTCAGGAAGGAGACGAAAATTTGCAAAGCAAATACCCAACCCAAGACAATAAAATACAACAACCTATAGAGCCGCAAGGAATAAAATGTAGCAACTATGGGAGTTAGGAAACTTCCCTTTGGCTGAAGTGCGTCAACTTGACGTGGGTGCGTGAACCATGCAAAGGCACAGGCGACGCTCTCGAATGTTAAGACAGGAGAGCGGGTGTGCAGCTAAGATGAAGCTCTCAAGATGTGGATGATGGCTTGGAGAGCTAGAGCTTCTTCTAAAGTGTTTTGGATACAAATAGATGTGAAAATGGTATTGCTTGGTGTGTACAAACAAGGGAGGGCTACTCCTCTATTTATAGGTGGCCTAAGAAGGCTTTAGAAGGCCTTAGAAGCTTTAGGAAGCCGTTGGGGTTCATCCCAAGGTAAGGCAAGCCGCAATCAGAATCATTAATGGTTCTGACAGGGTCATCAGACGTCTGGGAAAAAGATCAGACATCTCGAAGTCACTCTTAAGACATCTGGGAACTAAGTCAGACGTCTAATTCCAAGCGAGTTTCCTTCCTGACTTAGTTCAAACGTAAATAGGGTTCTAGTGTAAAATCATCAGACGACATACGAGACGTCTGGAACTAGGTCTGGATGTCTAGAAACCTAATTAAGCGAAGGAATGGATTCCCAAGAGCCTAAATGGCTATAATCCTCAAGACAAGTGATTTCGGCCCAATCGAGGCTCAACGGTCGCATATCAAACATCTGGTGTCCTCTACGGACATCTGATGGAAGCCTAAAGGTCACTTAGCCAACGTTCCACTAACTGGAAGTCTGGCACAACCATCAGACGTCTTCTGAGACGTCTGGACTAAGGTCTGGATGCTTGATTTCAACAGACAGAACCTACTAAGTCCAGCCTAAGTTATTGGACGTCTGAGTCAACAGTCAGACATCTTAAAAGTCAAGATCAGACATCTGATTTCCAGATTGGAGGTCTGATCTGGCTATCTGATGCCTATCTTGGATATCTAAGTTCTCTATGAAAAGCTTAAGTATCCTAGGGTTGTGCAAGTGTACCTAGGACTACTGTGTTGTTACTTTGGGCTCTTTAACAAGTAATCTAAGAAATAAAAGAGCAAATAACAAAGAGATACAAAGTACAAGATAGAAAAGACATCTATCCTATTCTTCTGACTTCACACTTTCACTCCTCACGAAGCTCCTTTTCCGTCAAGCTCCTCCAATCCACCATGGATGCAAGCACGAACTCCGTCTCTACACTTGTCTCCATGTGCAATTTGACCTGAAAACTAGGACTCAAAACCAAATGTTAAATAATAAATGTTCTGTTATCAACAAAATAAACGATCGTAGTGCTCTAGCACCAACAATAATACCCAAGATGTTCCATGAACACGCAGCTTCTATGGGTCTTATGTCCTTACAGAAATTTCAGCTTTGGTGGGAGTTTGTAAATCTTATAATGCTTATTTTGTAATAGACAATTTCAGTAATTCAGTTATTCAGTATTCTGATTATGTATAAAGTTTTATAAAGCTTCATTTCTATTATGAAATAAATAAAACTTAAAGTTTTCAGTTCAGTAATTGTGATTATGCATTCTGATAAGTAATTTGGTTTTGAAAGTAATCTCTATTCGAAGGACCAGTTGAGAATAGGCATGCGTTGATCACATTGGCATGTAATTTCCATGCTGATCAAAATATCAAGATCAGGGGGCGGATGGAGAGAGAGAGGTGAAGGGCAGCGAGTAGCGATGGCGAGGGTGAGGCTAGGGTTGGGGATGATGGTGACTAGAAGACATAGAGATCAAAGAATTGGAGGATAATGGAGAAGAGATGACCATCTCATGTGGGTGGAACTTTCAAAGTTGGGTCGAGGGCAGGATGGAAGAGGACGAATGAAGAGGTCCTATGTTATAGATGCTGAAGAAGAGGGCATATGGCAGCGATATGCAGGAACCCCCTTGTGTGTCTTGCATGTGGAGGAGAAGGGCACAAGCGCAACTCTTGTAGCAGGACACGACTTCAATATGTGAGGAAGATCCCTCAGCGCCAAAAAATAGAGCTGCCTGAACCATGGCTACCCCCTCTGCCGGCACAGCTTGGCCACATGATCTATGTGACAATTCCTTTCCCTAAGGATATCCTCTCTGCGAAGATGATGTTGAGAATCTCATTGATTGGTGAAGTCATGACTGGAAGCCCATCTGCTGAAAGACTCCATCAACTGGTGAGTTCCCTGTCACTTATCTCGCCGAGCTGGAAGATTGTTGTGTTATCCCAGACCCATTTCCTTGTATTTGGTCTGGGGATGATAGACATGGAGAGGCTAAGATTTCGATCGAGTATTTTTGAAAACATTAATGTGCTATGGAGGCTGGTCTCTCCCTTCGATGGGGCACTTCCTGATCACCCACCCTAGAGGACGGGTACTAGATGGTGACCTTAGCAATCAAGGGTCAGCCGCTTCACCTGAGATTGAAAGGGGTGGTCTTGAAGATGATTGCGGGGTTTACGTCTATCCTTGATGACACAGAGGTTGCAATTGAGGAAGGAGATGCACGGATACTGAAAATTGGGGCCGAAATCTTCAGTAGTGGGTCATTTCTTTATAGAATTATCCTCAGATGTGGAGGAAGTTCTTGGCTTGTTCACATGTTAGTGATTGGGTAGGAAGGCACAAGTTTAGAACCAGGATCGGTTAAGACGTCTGAAGAAAATCCTATGGAGGTGCAATAGGTGGAACTAGAGGGTCGTAAGACATCAGAGGATGCTCCAGGGCCAAAGAAGAGGAAAGAATGGCATAAGGACGACTTAGAAAGGAGTATGATGGTGGTGGTGAGTGACACTGCCATGAGGGGTGATAAAGAAAGGCATGAGGACCATGTTATCATCCATAACTACACAGAGGAAAGAATAGAAGGCAGTAGTGGGATAAGTATTCTCAGGGATGCAAATCAATTGGCACTCCCTGCTCCTAAAGATCTGAAATTTGGGAAAGGACCTGATCAAAAGAAAGGGGTTGGGCGACCCCCTTATATGCTTAGGAGGCGGAGAAAAGAAAATATGAGCCCCATTGAGGAAGAAACCATTGGAAAATCCATCATGGTTGAATATGTGGGCAACCAAGCGCAGGGGGATCATCCTCTTTAAGGGATGCGAATTCTAACGTGAAATGTGCATGGGTTACGCAATAAGGTGAGAAGAGCTTCTCTTATCAGATATCTTATGGAGTGGAATATTGATTGTGCTCTTATTCAAGCGACACATCTAGAGGAAGAAAATATTCCTTCCTGGGACACCCTGAGGCAATCTGGGAGAGTAGATTGTGTGGGGTTGGCTACAAATGGCAGATCTGGTGGGCTGGCTATTTGGTGGCGAAAGTCCAACTTTAAAGTGATTGAAGTTCATCGAGCCAGGCATATACTTACATGTAGATGCCAGAGTCACCAGGGAGACTTGGATTGGTTTGTATCATGTGTGTATGGCCCTTGTACAGCAGCTAGCAGGCTGGAGTTATGGAAGGACTTATCAGCAGCACATCTAAAGGTCCAAGAGCTACCTTGGCTCGTGGGTGGAGACTTCAATTGTACCTTATCAAGTGGGGACCATCCTGGGGACAACACAAATAGTGCAGAGGCAGGCTTCCAACTGGTTGTGCAGAATCTTGGCATCAGTGAATATCCAGTCAGTGGTATTGAGTTTACTTGGAGAAATGGCAGTGAGCTCATGTCCAAATTGGATAGATTCTTTGGTAACTCTAGTCTCTTGGAGCAATTTCAATTATCCTCAGCCATGAGCCTTGATAGGCCTTTTTCAGACCATACGCCAGTTGTGTGGGATAGTGGGGTAAATGCGGATGTTGGGTCATACTTCAAATTCAAAAAATCCTAGTTTAGAGAAGAGGGGTTTAAAGATATGCTGACTAGCTGGTGGAAGAATAAGAAGACTGTAGGTTCTACTACCCAAAGGCTAGCTCTGAAGTTGGCAGACTGTAACAATTATTAGAGAGCAGAAGAGACTCGAGGCATTGGCTGAGGTACAGCAGCTTGATATGAAGGAAAGCACAGGGGGTCTGAACACTCAAGATCAGGAAGATAGGAAATATTGGCAGCAGATCATCGTTGAGGAGGATTTAAAGAAAGAGATGGATTAGCATGAGAGGTCTAGACAACTATGGCTCAAGGAAGGGGATGCAAATACGACTTTTTTTCACCTTGCAGCCAGTGCTCGAAGGAGATTCAACCTCATTGCTATTGTTAAAATTGGTGAGAGAAACATCTCTTCCACTCATGAAATCAGGCGGGAAGTTGTGCGATACTTCAAGGAAAAATCAAAGGCTACGCCAAGAGGTATGTGAAGGATGGCTGCGACTGCATTCTTTTGTGTCAGTGATGAGCAAGCTACAATGCTGGTTGCGCCTATTACTGAACAGGAGGCTATGGATGCCATCAAAGACTTAACCAATGAGGGAGCTCCAGGGCCAGATGGGGTTCAAGTCTTTTTTTACAAAGAGATGTGGAGTGTTCTTAAAGAGGAAGTGATGGGGGTTATACATAAATTTGAAAAGGGAAATTCTGGATTCGAACGGCTAAACAAATCATGCCTCTTCTTGTTACCAAAGAAATTAGGAGCGAAATGTTTCTCCGACATTAGGCTGTTACGAACGCGTGCCCCGGACGTCTTTTAAGACGTCTGGGAGGTGGCCCAGACGTCTGACCAGACGTCTGGGATCACATCCAGACGTCTGGGATGGTTTACAGACGTCTGAAAACCGTTATCTTCCACACGCGCGAGTCGTCTGCGCGCCTGAGCGCGCAGACCGCATATTCGTTATTCCCTCTTTTTCTTCTGCGGCTGCAGATGCCTGCCGCGCCCTCTCTCCTCCTCGCGTGGCCTTAAAAGGCCACGCCTCCCCTCACTCCGTCACCACCGTCTCCTTCCCCTTCTCCTTCAGCCAGTGCGCAAGAGTGAGCGCGAGAGTGAGCGCGAGGGCGGCAGCGGCGGCCGTAGTGAGCGCGGAGGAGGTGCTGCGTGCGAGAGCGGAGCTCTGCCGTGCGGGCGAGCTCGCCGGGGCTGCTAGGGCCGGCCGACGGAGGGCGCAGGGGGGCACGGAACGGCACGGGAGGGACTGTTGCGGTCTGAGCAGCAGGTGCGCGAGGTGCGACGCGGGCGGCGTCGCGAGCGGAGGCCGAGTGGCGCCCTGATTCTGGAAAGATTTCCAGAATCACACGTCTGGGTAGATAGATAGACGGCAAGAGAGACGTCTGGAGGACCATAAAGACGTCTGAAAGGTGAGTATTCCGCTTTCTTCTTCCTTCCTGTCGACTGACCGTACTGAGGGAGGGAGTTGGCTGTGCGCAGGCTCGCTGATTCGCCATCCTTTGCGAATCAGACGTCTGGAAGTTGTACCAGACGGCGGGAGTGACTTCCAGACGTCCGGGGTGACCATCGGACGTCTGGGAGCTAGGCCAGACGTCCCCGCAGACTTCTGGACGTCTGGGAAACCACGCTGAACAGGTAATTCTCTGATCCACTTTTTAAGACGTCTGGAAGAAGTTCCAGACGTCTGATTTTGCACAGTATTGTCTTTTTCGACCCGTTTAGGGCCCGTTCAAGCTCCGTTTTCCGCGATTCGAGTTGCGTTCTTTTCAGAATTAATTCCTCTACCCGTCTACAATAACTATACACTATTTTGAGACACTCCTTGTGTTTGATCCTTGTGATAGGACCTCGTTTAGTTGCAGTCTTGGGAGTCGCGGAGGCACGCGGGATTCCCGATCACGCCCCCATTACTCCCTTTGTACCTGGTAGAGTGGCTTAAGTTTATTTTTAAAATCTGTTAAAGTATGGAACCATAACTAGAATCTAGGACATTGCATGAATCCTAGGAATGAGAAATGTATGGAATGATAGCTCCTAGGTGATGCATGAATCCTAGGGCTGGAAAACTAGTTGTATGCTAGATCCTAGGATGTGGCATGAATCTTAGGATGGAAAAACTAGTGGAATGTATAATACTGCAGTCTTGGAAAAATGGAAAGGAATATAAAGCTGCCTGTAAATTGAATTAACAGCTGCCTGTTATGAATAAAGAAACATGATTGAGATCATGGATTGTGAGAACGTGAAACTGGAAAGTGAAACATATGATGTTCTGAGATAAAGAGCTGGAACCCTACGGGGAATTAGGAGTGGAACTCCTGGAAAGAAAAAGGAATGGAACTGAGATGTAGTTGTACTGTCTCTTGGGTACGCAGTACCAAGGGAAGTACCTGTACCTGTTTAGTGCAAAGTGGGGCCAGCCGCCCCAGGGACCCGGGGTTAGGATTGGCCACTCTGTACCGACTTGTTGGCCCTCGTGTACGTAGTACTGAGGAGAGCTACTAGTGTTAGGAGAGTACTAGCTACCCCATGGGCCCCGGGGTTCTGCTAGCCTCCTTCACCGACTTGTTAGGCCCACTAGGGCAAACCAGGGTAGTCAGGCGAGGGTGCGCGGACTGTAGAGGGGCAAGGCCCCAGTTTTGTTACTGTGGAGGGGTTGGACCCCTGTTACTGAGAGGGCTCTACCCTGGTTCCGTGCTGTGCTTTGGGCGCACCCGTTAACGGAAACGACTGACCGCGTGCCAGTGCGGGCTAGCTACCTGTGCGTTTATCGCGCGTGCCGTAGTCACCGTTACGTCTGTCAGTGACCTTGGGGTGGTTGACTGAGGGTAGGATCACCACGGGGGACTCTCCCGGCCAGGAGAGCACCACGTGCTACTTCTACTTTTGGAAAAGACTGCAATCAAGATCGTTCCCACGAGGACATTTGAGATCAAGTAAAGGATCTGAGAAATAATTGAAATAGTGAAAAAAAAATTGAAAGATGTGAATAAAGGAAGTAATAGAACATAACAGCTACTGTACACTCTACTGTTGTCCTTAGTTAGTTTGCCACTCTACTCAGCGTTTTGCTGACGTGTTACACTTGTTACCTTTTTCAGGACCAGGTGTTGAGCAGCCAGGGTCAGCGGCTGCAGAGGACGCTGGGCCGAGTAGGGTCCAGTAGAGTTACCACAGTCTTTTGTACCTCTTTTGTTTCTGTTATAGTGAGTAGTTCTTGTTTCCGCTGTACTTTCTTTACCTGCAATTCATGTTATATGATAAATGTTGATCTACTGTTGTGGTGGTATCCACTGTAGTAGTTTTCTTTCCTTACTGCTGTACTTCCTTACTGTTAGTTATATTCATGCTGAATGTGGTTTATTTTACTGCTCTTTTGGTTACTTCCTCGTTGGACGACTAGGTCTTGGGATTAGTCGAGTCGGTCCGGTTCTCGTGTCTCGTAGGGACTCGGGAACCGGGTCGTTACAAGATGGTATCAGAGCAAGGTCGTCCCGAGAAGTGAATCAACTGACTGGAAAATAACCAATTCACATGTCTATAGCTAGAGTAGCCACCACAACTTATCTTTTGACATGAGTTCCTCAACGTCTTTCATTGGATATCGTTCCGTATTGACGTATTTCCGTTTATTTCACGTCTCCTTGCAGGAGATGCCTCGTTGCGGGACTGGTGAGGCGGGCCGCCGGCGCGGCCGAGGACGAGGTCGGCGAGGTGGGCGTGTCGTTGCCGACACCTCAGTGGACCAGCCACTACTTCCGGGCATTCAGGCCCAGGACCTCGCCCGGCTGATACGGGACATTGTACGAGAGGAGCTCCACCCACCGCCCCGAGCGCCTCCTCCTGGGGCTGCAGAGGGGGAGTCCTCTGTGGGACCACGCGACGGACATGGTGCTGGACACGAGGGAGGGTATGGGCCCCTGCCGCCCCCACCTTCCTCTGACACTTCTGTACACGAGGCACCTTCGCCTGGAGGTGCACCAGCACCTCCCCTACAGCGCCACTTCGAGCTTTTCGGACAGTTCCGGAAGCTGAAGCACCCCTCCTTCAAGGGGGATGAGGACCAAACTGAGGCAAAGGACTGGCTTGAGCAGCTGGAGAAGATCTTCGACACCCTTCGCCCCCCGGTGGAGTGCCGCGTGACCTTTGCCACGTACCAGCTGGAGGGTGCGGCACACAGGTGGTGGAGGGCGGTCCGGGGACAGGAGAGGGACGAGCCGATGTGGGACCAGTTCGTCACCCTCTTCTGTTAGCAGTACTTTCCCCAGACATGGCAGGACCAGAGGAGGTGGGAGTTCCACACTCTCCGCCAAGGGATGATGACTGTGAGCGCGTACCGCATGCGTTTCTTGGAGCTGTCCCGCTTTGCAGCGACAGCGGTAGCCACTGAGGAGGAGCGCCTTTGGAGGTTCACCGAGGGGCTCCGGCCTGCGATCCGGGGGTATGTCAAACCCCTGAAGCTGCCTACGTTTTCGAGGGTGGTAGAGGCAGCTATGACTTACGAGGAGACCAACCCGTCCGCGCGAGACACCGACGGCGGGCGGAAGAGGCCCTTTCAGCCAGACTTCTCACAGGGCCGGCGAGAACGGAGACACGTGGCGTCCGCAGGAGAGCCGTCACGTTGTGCAGGGCCATCAGTGGCCTTTGGGGGCCCTCGACAGGGGCCAGTCGCCAGCACCGGACCCCCGCCTAGTCGACAGCAGGGACCCACTGAGGGCGGGAGTCGGGTTCCCCTCTGCTACCAGTGTGGCCAGCCGGGCCACGTCAGGAGGGACTGCCCATCTAGGGCAGGAGGTCAGCAGATACTCCCCGCGCAGAGCACTGGAGGGCGCGTAGGAGGCCGCGGTTTCCAGGCGCGAGGAGGAGGACAGCAGTCGCGAGGAGGGTACCGGCCAGCACCTACCCGTCCGACGCAGAGTGTGGCTGCTTCGTCCGCACCTAGAGCTAAGGGGCGTATCAACGCCCTAACACACAGGGACGCCAGAGCTTCGGGATCAGTGGTAGCAGGTATGGTTTCAGTTTCCGGCAGACTTGTTTACACGCTTTTCGATTCCGGCGCTACGCACTCGTTTGTCGCAGCCAGTTTCGCAGTTAGTTTGGACCAGGATTATACACTGTTAGAGAATCCGCTCGTAATCAGATGTCCGAGTGGTCAGCTGTTTGTAGCTGAAGAGGTGTACACGGATTGCGAGGTCAGCGTCGAGGGACATAGCCTTCCAGCTGACCTGATTATGATATAGATGGAGGACTTTGGAGTGATTTTGGGGATGGATTGGCTGTCCGCTTACCACGCCTTGGTGGACTGTTTTGAGAGGAAGATCGTCTTCTCCATTCCGGAGTTGCCTTCTTTCGAGTTTCACGGATAGCCAGTGGACGGAGGGTTCAGGTGCATCTCAGCACTTCGGGCGGCGAGACTTTTGAGCCAGGGGTGTGAGGGCTTCCTAGCTTGTGTGGTGGCAGAGCCCAGCCCTGTGGTAGACTTCCAGAGCATCCCGGTGGTCAGAGAGTACCCTGACGTGTTTCCAGACGAGTTACCAGGACTACCGCCCGAGCGTGAGATCGAGTTTGAGATCTCACTAGTACCAGGGACCAACCCCATCTCCACTGCGCCATACAGGATGGCACCGCTTGAGCTGCGAGAGCTCAAGTCCCAGTTGCAGGACCTTTTGGAGAAAGGTTTCGTGAGGCCCAGTGCGTCTCCCTGGGGAGCCCCGGTACTGTTTGTGAAGAAGAAGGATGGGACTTTACGCCTTTGTGTGGACTACCGACAGCTGAATAGGGTCACCATCAAGAACAGATATCCGCTGCCAAGGATCGACGACTTGTTTGACCAGTTGCGGGGTGCCACGGTGTTTTCCAAGATCGACTTGAGGTCTGGATACCACCAGTTGAGGATCAAGGAGACCGACGTCTCCAAGACAGCTTTCCGCACCCGGTATGGACACTACGAGTTTTTGGTCATGCCGTTTGGGCTGACCAATGCCCCCGCTGCTTTCATGGACCTGATGAACCGAGTGTTTAGACCATACTTGGACCAGTTCATGGTGGTTTTCATAGATGATGTACTCATCTATTCTAGAGATCAGACGCAGCACGGACAGCACTTGCGGATGGTTCTGGACACTCTGAGACGGCGCAGGCTGTACGCCAAATACAGCAAGTGCGAGTTCTGGTTGAGGGAGGTGACCTTCTTAGGTCATGTGATCTCTGGAGATGGCTTGGCGGTGGACCCAGCCAAGGTCGAGGCAGTGCTCAGGTGGGAGAGACCGCGTTCAGTCACTGAGATTCGCAGTTTCCTGGGACTGGCAGGTTACTACAGACGGTTCATCAGAGGATTTTCGCAGATTACGCGTCCTATGACACAGTTGACCCGGAAGGACGTGCCTTTCACTTGGACAGACTCCTGTGAGGCGTGTTTTCTAGAGCTGAAGGAGAGGTTGACCTCGGCTCCCGTGCTCACCATCCCTGACAGTAGTGGCGGGTTCGTTGTGTACACGGACGCTTCCTTGCAGGGGTTAGGAGGTGTGTTCATGCAGAGGGGTCACGTTGTCGCTTACACTTCGCGGCAACTGAAGCCCCATGAGCATACCGACCCTACCCACGACCTAGAGTTGGCAGCTGTTGTCTTCGCGCTGAAGACCTGGAGGCACTACTTGTACGGTGAGATCTTCGAGATTTTTTACAGATCACAAGAGCCTCAAATATCTTTTTGATCAGAAGGAGCTCAACATGAGACAGAGACGTTGGTTGGAGCTCCTAAAGGATTACAACTGCAGCACCTCCTACCACCCGGGAAAGGCCAATGTGGTGGCTGACGCCTTGAGCCGTAAGGCACCTGCACGCTTGGCCAGTCTACAGTTACAGAGTTGGAGCCTTTTGGAGGAGGTGGGCAGTTGGTGACCTCTAGAGTTACGAGGGTACTGTGGGGCAGTGACGGTGACGTGGCAGACCAGGCCAGAGCTGATAGACCGCATCATCACAGGGCAGATGGCCGATCCGTACTTGCAGTCTTTGCGCGACAGAGTACTGTCAGGAGACCCTGGGGACTTCTCTTTCACAGACCAGGTGCTACGCTTGAGGGGACGGTTGTGCGTTCCCAGGGACGAGGAGCTGTTGAGAGAGCTCCTGACTGAGGCACACGGTTCCAGATTCACCATACATCCCGGAAACACGAAGATGTACCACGACTTGAGACACGAGTTTTGGTGGAGGGGGATGAAGCGGGATGTGGGTGAATTCGTGCAGCAGTGCTTAGTGTGCCAACAGGTGAAAGTCGAGCATCAGAGGCCTGAAGGGCTCCTTCAGCCGCTTCTAGTGCCAGAGTGGAAGTGGGAGAGCATCACCATGGACTTGGTGGTGGGCTTGCCTGTTACCCAGCGGGGACACGACACAGTCTGGGTAATAGTGGATAGATTGACGAAGACGGCGTGGTTCTTGCCGATCCGAGTCACTTTGGGACCAGCACAGTTGGCAGAGAGGTATATCCGTGATGTGGTACGACTACACGGAGTTCCGCGGGAGATCGTATCCGACCGGGATACCCGCTTTACGTCCCAGTTTTGGGCTGAGTTTCAGCAGGCCTTGGGGACGAGGTTGGGTTTAGCACAGCTTACCACCCCAAACGGATGGACAGTCTGAGCGCACGATACAGACACTCGAGGAGGCTACCTGGGAGCCTGAGGCGGCAATGCGGGAGCGGTACCCGGAGCTTTTCGCGGGTACGTCTTCCGGACCGGCTTCGGTCCTCTTTGAGTTTGTTATGGTTATTTGGACGTCTTTTCCCGCACCCTAGTTGGCGCAAGTTTAGGGGACGAAACTTCCTTTGAGTTTGTTATATTGTTACGAACGCATGCCCCGGACGTCTTTTAAGACGTCTGGGAGGTGGCCCAGACGTCTGACCAGACGTCTGGGATCACATCCAGACGTCTGGGATGGTTTACAGACGTCTGAAAAACTGTTATCTTCCACACGCGCGAGTCGTCTGCGCGCCTGAGCGCGCAGACCGCATATTCGTTATTCCCTCTTTTTCTTCTACGGTTGCAAACGCCTGCCGCGCCCTCTCTCCTCCTCGCGCGGACTTAAAAGGCCACGCCTCCCCTCACTCCGTCACCACCGTCTCCTTCCCCTTCTCCTTCAGCCAGTTCACGAGAGTGAGCGCGAGAGTGAGCGCGAGGGCGGCAGCGGCGGCCGCAGTGAGCGCGGAGGAGGTGCTGCGTGCGAGAGCAGAGCTCTGCCGTGCGGGCGAGCTCGCCGGGGCTACTAGGGCCGGCCGGCGGAGGGCGCAGGGGGGCGCGGAACGGTGCGGGAGGGACTACTGTGGTCTGAGCAGTAGGCGCTCGAGGTGCGACGCGGGCGGCGTCGCGAGCGGAGGCCGAGTGGCGCCCTGATTCTGGAAAAATTTCCAGAATCACACGTCTGGGTAGATAGACAAACGGAAAGAGAGACGTCTGGAGTACCATAAAGACGTCTGAAAGGTGAGTATTCCGCTTTTTTCTTCCTTCCTGTCGACTGACCGTACTGAGGGAGGGAGTTGGCTGTGCGCAGGCTCGCTGATTCGCCATCCTTTGCGAATCAGAAGTCTGGAAGTTGTACCAGACGGCGGGAGTGACTTCCAGACGTCCGGGGTGACCATCGGACGTCTGGGAGCTAGGCCAGACGTCCCCGCAGACTTCTGGACGTCTGGGAAACCACGCTGAACAGGTAATTCTCTGATCCACTTCTTAAGACGTCTGGAAGAAGTTCCAGACGTCTGATTTTGCACAGTATTATCTTTTTCAACCCGTTTAGGGCCCGTTCAAGCTCCGTTTTCCGCGATTCGAGTTGCGTTCTTTTCAGAATTAATTCCTCTACCCGTCTACAATAACTATACACTATTTTGAGACACTCCTTGTGTTTGATCCTTGTGATAGGACCTCGTTTAGTTGCAGTCTTGGGAGTCGCGGAGGCACGCGGGATTCCCGATCACGCCCCCATTACTCCCTTTGTACCTGGTAGAGTGGCTTAAGTTTATTTTTAAAATCTGTTAAAGTATGGAACCATAACTAGAATCTAGGACATTGCATGAATCCTAGGAATGAGAAATGTATGGAATGATAGCTCCTAGGTGATGCATGAATCCTAGGGCTGGAAAACTAGTTGTATGCTAGATCCTAGGATGTGGCATGAATCTTAGGATGGAAAAACTAGTGGAATGTATAATACTGCAGTCTTGGAAAAATGGAAAGGAATATAAAGCTTCCTGTAAATTGAATTAACAGCTGCCTGTTATGAATAAAGAAACATGATTGAGATCATGGATTGTGAGAACGTGAAACTGGAAAGTGAAACATATGATGTTCTGAGATAAAGAGCTGGAACCCTACGGGGAATTAGGAGTGGAACTCCTGGAAAGAAAAAGGAATGGAACTGAGATGTAGTTGTACTGTCTCTTGGGTACGCAGTACCAAGGGAAGTACCTGTACCTGTTTAGTGCAGAGTGGGGCCAGCCGCCCCAGGGACCCGGGGTTAGGATTGGCCGCTCTGTACCGACTTGTTGGCCCTCGTGTACGTAGTACCGAGGAGAGCTACTAGTGTTAGGAGAGTACTAGCTACCCCACGGGCCCCGGGGTTCTGCTAGCCTCCTTCACCGACTTGTTAGGCCCACTAGGGCAAACCAGGGTAGTCAGGCGAAGGTGCGCGGACTGTGGAGGGGCAAGGCCCCGGTTTGGTTACTGTGGAGGGGTTGGACCCCTGTTACTGAGAGGGCTCTGCCCCGGTTCCGTGCTGTGCTTTGGACGCACCCGTTAACGGAAACGACTGACCGCGTGCCAGTGCGGGCTAGCTACCTGTGCGTTTATCGCGCGTGCCGTAGTCACCGTTACGTCTGTCAGTGACCTTGGGGTGGTTGACTGAGGGTAGGATCACCACGGGGGGCTCTCCCGGCCAGGAGAGCACCACGTGCTACTTCTACTTTTGGAAAGAACTGCAATCAAGATCGTTCCCACGAGGACATTCGAGATCAAGTAAAGGATCTGAGAAATAAATGAAATAGTGAAAAAAAAATTGAAAGATGTGAATAAAGGAAGTAATAGAACATAACAGCTACTGTACACTCTACTGTTGTCCTTAGTTAGTTTGCCACTCTACTCAGCGTTTTGCTGATGTGTTACACTCGTTACCTTTTTCAGAACTAGGTGTTGAGCAGCCAGGGTCAGCGGCTGCAGAGGACGCTGGGCCGAGTAGGGTCCAGTAGAGTTACCACAGTCTTTTGTACCTCTTTTGTTTCTGTTATAGTGAGTAGTTCTTGTTTCCGCTGTACTTTCTTTACCTGCAATTCATGTTATATGATAAATGTTGATCTACTGTTGTGGTGGTATCTACTGTAGTAGTTTTCTTTCCTTACTGCTGTACTTCCTTACTGTTAGTTATATTCATGCTGAATGTGGTTTATTTTACTGCTCTTTTGGTTACTTCCTCGTTGGACGACTAGGTCTTGGGATTAGTCGAGTCGGTCCGGTTCTCGTGTCTCGTAGGGACTCGGGAACCGGGTCGTTACATAGGCCTATTGCGCTGTCAAACTCCATATACTTAATCGTTAGCAAAATCCTCGCCAATAGAATCCATGGTGTTCTGCAAGGCCTAATTATGCCTATTCAGTCTGCTTTCTTACCTGGGAGGTCTCTACAGGAATCTTTTATTATGGCTCAAAAAATGGTGACAGGTTGGCATAGAAGGAAGTCTAAGGCCTTCCTATGGAAGGTAGATTTCTCTAAAGCATATGATTCAATTTTGTGGCCATACCTATGGGAAATTCTTAAAAGAAGAAAGTTCCCCACCCTATGGATCCAGTGGATGAAACGGTGTATCACGACTGCCTCCTATTCCCCATTGATAAATGGGAAACCCTGTAAAGCTTGGATTCAACCTCAATGTGGGGTGAGGCAAGGCTGTCCTCTAACTCCGTTGATTTTTAATTTTGCTATAGATACTTTAGCCAGATATGCATGCAAATTGGTAGAAGATGGCTTGATTAGGGGTTACTAGATGACAAATAGGACTTTGGCCCCCATTCTTCAATATGCAGATGACAATTTTTTTTATAGGAGGGAAAAGGGAAGCACAAGTGCTCTCTTATATGGTTAGCATCTTTGGAGAAATTTTAGGTCTAAAGCTAAATGGAAGTAAATCTTCTTTGGTTTATTTTGGCATGAATTGTAATGATCAGAGTGATATCTCTTCTATCTTAGGCACGCCTGTGGTTCCATTGCCAATCAGATAGTTGGGCCTACCGCTGAAGTGTACAAACATGAAGCGCTGAAGTGTACAAAGATGAAGAAGATTGATTGAAACTTTCTCTTTGAGAAGGTGGCTATGAAGTTAGAAGGCTGGAGTAGTAGGTACCTATCGAAATGGGGGAAGCTTATACTGCTGAATTCTGTGATTACATCAATCCCAATCTTATTTTCTGTCCTCAGAGCACCAAAGTCAATCTAGAAGAAACTTTATGTTATGCGTAAAAGATTTTTTTGGAAAGGAGACTCTCACCAAGATAAATTTTTACATCCTGTTAAATGGGATACAATGTGCTCTTCAAAGAAGTATGGTGGCATGGGAATAAGATCTCTTAAAGAATTTAATGATACCTTGTTCTTAAAATGGGCGGTTAGGTTGTTGCAAGGGGAACAAAAGCCTTGGACAGAGATTGTGCTTGACAGCTACGGTGTGGCAAATGATGAGAAAAGTCGTCTGAATCCGACCAAGCCCTCTCCTTTTTGGGCCCCTGTGGTGCGTGCTATGGCTGAAAATTGGAATCTATTCCAGCCAGTCTTGGGGGACGAAACAAGCTTCAAATTTTAAGGTGAAAAATGGATGCCAAATGGGGTGTTAAAGGATAGATATCCTCTTGCATACTTAGCTGCTTCAGATAAAAATGCGGTGGTGGGTGATTATTGGGATATAGAATCAGAAAAGTGGAAGATAAGTATAGACGAGGGTAATGGCTATGAAACTAGGACATGGATGGAGAATCAACGCCTCCTACAAGAACTAAATGCTTTCAAATCCAAGCCAGAAGAGTGTGATACTTAATATGGGAAGGGATTTTTTCCCCAGCGGCTGCATATAAAAGGCTCATTAGATCATCCAGTTTGGCAGAGGTGGATGAGATTGGGAGGAACTTATGGAAGTTGAGAGTCCCATTAAAGGTGCAAATTTTTTTGTGGCTATGTAGAAGGGATGGCCTGATTACGGGTGACATGCGGCATAGGAGGATGGGCACCCCCACTCAGTTTTGCCAACTATGTGGGTTATATAATGACTATAGCCACCACATCTTCTCTTCTTGCATGGTTACAGATTGTGCTCAGAGAAAGGTTTGCAGGGGTTCAATCCCCACGTGGGAAAATCTTTGGAACTCCTTCTTAGTTACAAATAAGTCTCATGTGGCCATGGTGGCAATACTATGGTCGATTTGGAGAGCTAGAAATGAGAAATTATTTCAGGAGAGACCAGTGAGGATGGATAATATTGTAAATATGTGCTGGACTCTCATGTTGGTGCTAGAGCACCACGATCATTTGTTTTGATGATAACAAAACACGTGTTATTTAACATTTGCACTTGGAGTCTTAGATTTCAGGTCAATTGCAAATGTAGACGTGTTTAGACGGAATTCGAGCTCGCATCCAGGATGGATTGGAGAAGCTTGATGGAGGATAGAGGAGATTCGCGAGGAGCGCTAGATTGAAGATGGAAGGACAAGAAGAATAGGATAGAATTTTGTTTAATCCTTTCATGTACTTTTATCTTTATTTTGCTTTCTCTTTTTATTTCCTTAGAACATTATGTTAAAGAGCCTCAAAGTACCCTAACAGTAGTCCTAGGAACGCCTGCACAGCCCTAGGATACTTAGGTTTTCTGTAGAATACTTAGAAAACCAATATAGGGTTCAAACAGAGTTTCCAGACGTCTAATTTCCAAATCAGACGTCTGATAAAGTGTTTTAAGACGTCTGACTGTTGATTCAGACGTCTGATAACTATTAGGCTGGACATAGTTAGTTCTGTCTGATGAAATCAGACGTCCAGACCTTAGACCAGACGTCTTAGGAGACGTCTGATGACTTTGCCAGACGTCCAATTAGTGGACCGTTGGCTGGATTAGCGCACACTCAAGAATGTGACTGTTAGAGCCTTATCAGACGTCCATAGGACTTTCCAGACGTCTGATAATTGACCGTTTTGCCTCGGCTGACCCAAAATCTCTTCTCAGAGATTTTCTAGCCGTTGCAACGTTTGGAAATCCATTCCCACAGAAAAAGTAGGTTTCCAGACTTCCAGACATAGTGCCAGACGTCCTATATGTTGTCTGATGGACTTGCACAAGAACCCTGTTTAGATCTGATCCAAGTCAGGAAGAGACCCGCACAAAATCAGACGTCTGACCTTGAAATCAGACGTCTTAAAGTGAACTTCCAGACGTCTGATGCCATAATTAGACGTCTGATAAGCCTATCAGAACAATGATTGTTCCTGATTTCGGGCTGATTCTCTTGGGCTTTGCACCCAACGGCTATGAAACCTTTCCTAAGCCTTCCAAAGCCTTCCTAAGGCCTCTATAAATAGAGGGGAACCTTTGCAACACAAAAACACACCAAGATACACAAGAAACACTTTGAAATACACTTTCAAACCATTTTGTGTCTCTCTTGCTCTCTAAGCTCAAGTTCTACATCTTGAGAGCATCAAGCTGTTGCGCACCCGCTCTCCCGCCGTTGTTCACGAGAGCGACGTTGCGCCGTCGCGTGGCACACGCATCCGCATCGTCGACGCACTCCTTTCAAAGGGAAGCATCCTATTTCCTATAGAAGCTTAGGTTAAATATTACTTTGTTGGCTCTATAGGATTACTTGTTTTATCTTTGTTATTTGGTTGGGTATTCGCTTTGCGAATTCCCGTCTCCTTTGCGAGACAAAATCCTTCTCGTGAAGAGAAGGGGTTGAGGTACGCTACCCTCATCTAAGTAGCGTGGTTGTAATTGAGGTTGAATCACCCTCGTTTTAAAGTGATTCGATTTAGTGGATTTTGATCAACTTGGTTGATCGGAAAATCCTAACTCGAGAGGGTTAGGTGGTGGTTTTCACCCGGTTTGGGTTTCCACCTAAAAATACTTTGTGTACTTTGCGTGATTGCATCTTGTGAGATTATTTATATTTCAATATTTTTTACGTTATGCTGATCTCACCCCCTCCTAGGGACGAAACTTCATCTCAAACATATGTGGGGTTCGATTTGTAACCTTTTCTTTTATATAAATAAAAGCTCTCCTGGATTGCTATCGACGATTCGATAGCTTTCCTTTCTGTTTCAAAAAAAATTTCCATGCTACACATCCACATGTTTCTGGTTACCTTTTTCCATTAGTGTATGTGGTCATTGATGGTTTAGTTACTGAGATGTAGCGAAAGCCGCCTTGGTTCTATTACTAGTGTAATTGGTAGATTGGACTGTCTTTAGATATGCATTTTCGGATATGACAAGTTGAGCTCAAATTTGGTTTTATGTGTTGAATGATTAACAGGTTGCATATATAGTCTAAGTGGGAGATTGTTCGATTTAATCCAACGTATGGACTTATATATGCGTTAGGTAATCATATAATCAATCAACATATAAAGGACTGTCATATAATGCCCATTACTAAAGTGATCAAACCAGATTTTGTTGAGGGTATGGGCATAAAATGTAAGGAGATGGTGTGGTTATGTTTGCATATGCAGAGACCGATTTTGCAATTACAACTCCTCGATGGGCAGATTTGTAATCTACTATTAATAATTAGTTTTTCCTAATTACTAAAATAGAGAGGATAGGTCCCCAAGGGTTAATCCTTCATTCTCTTTACCCCCCCCATTGTGTGTTGAGAGAGAATAGAGAGAAAAGGGTTGCTGTGTAGCGACAAGATCAAGAGAAGACTTTCCCTAATTACTCTTGATCTAAGGAAGGTGAGAACACCCTTGGAAGAACCTAACTCGTGGGTTCTTGTTCTGCATTCATAATGAACCCAGGTATGTCTCTATACTCAATGTATATGAATGGATTCAAAAGAGAATAGTGATGCATGTATATGTGTTTGTTTATATCCATCATGTTTGCACATGCATGTGCTGATTAACTGTTGTTAAGTTAAAGAATCAACAAATCGCATGCATGTTTAGTTTTCACCTTTCATGTTCCCAAAAAACTCAAAAATATTTCCATAACTGTCAACGAGTACCGGTACCAAAGATGAGTATCGATACTGTTGCTATACTGTTCACAAACACTAAGGTGAACTATAGCTAGCTTGTACCGGTACTCATCATGAGCACCGGCACTGCTATCTCCAGATTGACTCCAGGACATCTTAAGTCCAGTACTGGTACTTACATGTACCATTACTCATCATGAGTACCAGTACAAGTGAGTCCTAGATCAGGTTCTGGACTTGAAGTCACCAGGACCTATAGCTTACAAGTACTGGTACTCATCACGAGTTCCAGTACTGGTAGGCTACAGGTGGTATTACCGGTACTTGTTGAGAGCAGAAAACTACACAATCGAAATTGGATTTTGAAAACCCGTCATTGTAGTTTGATTTGCAAGTAAATCGTCAATAGATAAATTTAACCGAAATTTGTAAAGAAATTCGAGGTCGAACATAGGGAGGCTATGTCGATTTAAAATCCGTGATTATATTTTTTTGGTATTTTTGTTTGAAAGCGAGATAATTACAATGGAATTGATATAAATAATAAGATAGAGAGAGATAGAGAGAGAGAGAGAACAATCACTTGATATAATAATACTGCTTTTACAACTAGAAAGTAGGAAATGATTATAGCTAGAAAGCGGGAAATTCTATTCTAAAAAGTGATAAAAAGAAGGGAGAGAGATGGTATCCTCCTCGACGACTGCTTGGAGGACGAGCCAGACGGAGCGGCGACTGGAAGATGGAGGACGGAGCGGGAAGAAGGAGGATAAAACAGGAAGAAGCGGGAATGAGGCAGCACATCGTCGTCATTGTGGGATCCACTTCCGGAATGGGGGTGAGAAAACTTTAGATTTGGCTCTAGAGGAGCATCTCGGGTGTTGGACAAGCTTCTCTTGAGCTTTGGAGAGGGAGAGAGGTGAAAGAAGGGATGAGAATTTCGTAGGGTAGGGGTCTCTTTTTATAGTTGCAAGGATTGGGGGCAATTTGGTCATTCCATATTCAAAAAATTAAAATCAAGTCTTTAGTGACGAATTTATTCATCACTAAAGACCTGTCATAGGCGATGTGTGCGTGCACCACGCACGCCTCCTCCTCTCCCGCGTGCCTAACGCAAGCGCATGTCCAAGAAATCTCAGTCGTTCGATCGTGAGATCGGACAGGTCAGATCGTTCCTCACCCGCTTCAACTTTGCGCACCCGTGCGTGAGATCAAGCGTGAGGCGGGGCATCCAATTGTGCGTTCTCCCGATTGGACGATCTGGGCCCCTCGCAGCTGATCGTGCTGTCGAGATCGCACGCATCCACGCGAGAGGAGGTGCTTCACGGCGACTCGAATGCACATGCTTCACATGCATAGCGCCTTAATTGCTGCACTACGCGGTGGTTTGAGGCGCGGCACTTCTTTTGCGCACAACTAATCTTGGCCATTGGATCTTCATCCAATGAATGAGATCTCACGTTAGGTGCTCCTTCAGGAGTTGAGCGAAGGGGGGGCAGTCGGGTAAGGATGGTTAGGATGGTGCCACGTGGCACCATCTTGACTATCCATCTTCTTTGTGTTGTAGATGGTGCCACAGATGTCAGATAGGAGCAATTTTCATGTCATTAGGCTGCGATCGTCGATCCGAACCCATCCGTGCAAATTGACACCATCTTGGCCCTTGATCTCTGAGCTTCCTCAGACTATATCTGGTGCTACCGATATACTATCAGGGCAATCTTAGAGTTGTTGAACTCCCGTCGTCGCCCTGATCAGATCCGTACAATTGGATCTTCCGTCTGAAGTCCCGATTAAAAGTCACCCTGTCCCTGGCCATAAAAGGAGACAATTACTATACAATTTATACAATTTGACCAAAATGCATGATTATGCGTGTTATGCAATACTTACAATGCATGATGCGAATATGGTACTAAAAACATGCATTAATAGATATTTTTTGCTATTTAGATGTATGCACATTAGTACTCAACAAGTACCGGTACTCCTCACGAGTACCGGTACTCGTTGAGATCAATTGGCTCCTAGAGGGATACCCGTACTCACTGAGTACCGATACTCATCCCGTATCGGTACTCATCATGAGTACTGATACATGGTGAGTACTGAACGAGTACTCATCTGGACTTGAGTTCCAAATAGTAACTCATAGGTACCGGTACTTGGTATCAATACCAGTACCCATTGAATATATAACCCCTAACTGTAAATCATGGATACCGGTACTGGTCCACCAGTACCGGTACCCAGCTTGAATGAAGTCCAGTTGAGACAAGATTTTATACATGTCCATCCTAAGTCAGAGATGGGTCAATTTCTGTTAAGCCTCTAAGGGTTTAAGGAATTTAACTCCAACAGTACAACCCATCCCTTTTGGGAAATGAGAGGGCCTGCTCTACATGCATGGCATACTAATACCCTCCCTTTGGGGAGCGTACTCACTAGTATAGTCTTGTGGTTACAATTGCCTCACCTTGGCAGGGACCACGAATTATCATCAGCATGACTAATTCGTTAACACATTTGAAAAGGTGGAACCAATCCTATTGGAAATTTGATTCAGTCTTGTTTGAGAAAAGTTCTATTTAATCTCATTAAATTAACTAATCTTGACCTAGTCTAAGATTAGAATCACATTCTAATCTTGTCCTATGATTACATGTTTGAGATCATTTCCCATGCATCATAATCACAATCATTCATAACACTCCACACAAAAAATTTACATCAAATGTAAGGGCTCCCAAACTATAAGGAGTACAAGAAAATAATACACCTCACTCACAACCGCTCCACACTATATCCCTAAATAATCACATCATCATTCACAATCCACAATCAAAATCGTAGAATAAAACTTGCATACAAATAAACACCAATAACATCATATGTCGAGGGATGCGATTGTCTTTTCTACTATGATTCTTAATTAATTGAGTTCAATTGGCTATTTTACTAACTGTAATCCTAATTTGACATTGTGTGGAACGTAACGACAACCTACTGATTTGAAAATATTTTTAATCCATAAATTAATTCAATTAATTATGAAATTAAATTTTCTAAAATAGTCAATTTGGCTTGTTTGATTTTTAAAATACTACTCACCTAATTTCTATGTAGAACACACCCATAAATTAGGCCATCATGCAAAATGCAAACAAAACCACAAAAATTCTAGAAAAATAAACAAATGTTCTCTGGCGAATGCATTGGATTTTTTTCCCTCCAAGGTCAGTGATGGTAACGCCATCATTCGTCATAACTAACTTGAATTAATCAGAATTAAGAGATAAATGCTCATAAATGTTCGCCTGAGGACCACAATTCCACTCTGATATATTTTGAGGAGAAGACAATAAAACTAAGTTAATTCTGTTATTTTAACATCACATTACAAGTGCATGGTAACCACAGAGTTACCTAAATGTTAATTAGAGGTCAATTGAGCATTAAAGACCAAGAATTGGGTCCACACTGACAGAAACAGGATTTCATGCATTTCGAGGATGAAAACAGTATGTAAAATCCTAATTATTAACCCTACTTAAATCAGAAAGGTTCTAGTCAGTTTAAAATTAATATAAACCTCCTAAATTTAATATAAAAATATTCTAAGAGGTTTGGTACTTTGGTTTGACCATTTGAACCCATTTTGACCTAGAATAGAGTTTCAGATGGGAATTTACCTTGATTTGGGCTTCTATGCAATTTTCCCAATCAAACGTGGTCAAAACTCAAATCTAAGCTCACCATTAGATTCTTTGGGTCCAAATTAGGTTAACACCAAAACTTGGGCCCAATGAGAGTCCATCTTGACCTAGTTTGCAGTTTACCCCTTGAAAACTCTATTTCCTACATTTAGACCCTTAAGTTTCGAGTTTATTCCATTTAGCCCCCTAACTTTGTTGTCGTCTTCTCAAAAATACCCCTTCTGCCATGAATAGTGTGAACAACATCTTCACCCAAACCCACGAACTTCATCTACTAATTTCTCGCTCACTTCAAGATCAAATCTCACCAAATTTAGAGGGATTGATCTTGAAGTGATCCTCTATCAAACACACAAGGCCATGAGGCTTGACTCAATTCCTACACTGCCAGCGAGCTCTTTGAAAAACATGGATTTGAGTTGCTTCAATTGCGAGGAAATCTCGCAAATTCCTCGCATTTGAGACCCAATTCATCCTCTATTTAAGTTCGCCCAACTCCCAGCATACTTGCTAACCCGGTTCAAGCAACAATTCTTCTTCCTCCTCAAACTCCAGTCACCTCCACCGCAACTCTGGCGAGCCTTTGCCTCTTCTTCCTCTGGCCACTCAACGGTCAAATCGAGAGCCCTCCGTCTTCCTCACCTTCCTCTACTCCTCGCCGACCACAGCAGGAGTCACCTACCCCTTTCTTCCTTTCTGTTTCATCCAATGAAGGATTCGTCTTCTCCGTGACCAGCAAGCCACACCCACACGGAATCCCTTCCCCTTCGACCAAATAGCTAGCCCTCTCTCTCCCCCCCTTATTCCCTAGGTTAGGTTTATCCCCTTCTCACCCTAATTCAATCGACAAATCACCTTCTCCCACTTCGTCTTCTCCACCTCCAGCTATGACTTCAGCGAGTTTACGTCGTCGCTACACCGTACGAATCACCTTGCAACCACCACCACAACCTTCCCCGAATTCCTAAGAGTAAAAACCTTCTACCTAGTGGGGCTTCCAACCACTCCATTGCCCCGATGACCAACCCACCTAAAATTCCATCATTGTATGGCTGCCCTAGGTCACTAATCATCAAACCAACATCGCCATCATCTTCGCAATAACACGATGACTCCTCCTGTGTATTTGATTGGCCCTAGGGTTGTATTTTTCTTGTAAGTGATCCGTCGCCGCCGATTGTCTCCTCCGTGATGGGAACACCATCATGGGCCCTAACTAGCCAAATTTAGTCAGGTTTTAAAGTTAAAAGCTCCTACCTAATCATCTGAGGGTCATAACTCCACATTATTATGATTTGAGAAGAGAATAAGAAATTATGGTTAATTCTGTAATCTTAACAGCACATCATAAACATAGATTAACCATGGGGTCACACAAGGGTTAAATAAAGATTAAATGAGTTCACAAATCCAAAAAGTGGGTCAACACTGATAGAAACAGGGTTCATGCAATTCGAGAACCATAATAGTACATAAAATCCTAATTATTAACCAACTTAAATTTAAAGAGGTTCTGGTCAAGTTAAAATTCATCTAACCCTCCTAAAATTCATAGAAAAATATTCTAAGAGCTTTGGTACCCTTGATTTGATCATTTGAACCTATTTTGACCTAGAATAGAGATTCAGATAGGATTTTGCCCTAATTTGTGCTTCTGTGAAAATTGCCTATTCAAACATGATCAAAACTCAAATTCGAGTTCACCATTAGATTCCTTGGGTCCAAATTAGGTTAACACCAAAATTTGGGCTCAATCATAATTCATCTTGACCAAGTTTGCAATTTAGCCCAAAACATCTCTATTTATCACCCACAAGTCCTCAACTTTCAAGCTAGTCTTGCAAACTAGCCCTTGACTTCTAGTTTTCCTTTCCAAAATACCCCTACCTCCACCTCCTTCTGTAAATTCCTACAAGAGGGGGTAAGATATGCGTGACGTATAAAATGCGAAATAAAAAGATAGCAATCTCACAAAAAGAGCAATCTCACAATGTACACAAGTATTTCTAAGTGGAAACCCAAATCGAGTGAAAACTACTACCTAACCCTCTCGAATTAGGATTTCCTGATCGATCTAGTCGATCAAATCCACTATACAAACTACTTAAATGAGGATAGTTCAACCTCAATTACAACAACGTTATAAGTATGAGGGTAGCGTTCCTCAACCCCTCCCCTTCACAAGGAGGATTTTGTCTCATGAAGGAGACGGGAATTCGCAATGCGAATCCTAACCAATAACAAAGAAGGATTACAAAACAACCTATAGAACCAACAAAGATTAACCTAGCTACTATAAGTAAAGTTACTTCCCTTTCCTTGGAAGTGTGTCGGCTTGACGCGGGTGCATGAACCACGTGGAGGCGCTTGGTCGCTCTCGTAATCTCGGAGGGAGAGCGGGTGCGCAACTGGATTCAAGCTCTCTAGATGTGGAACTAAAGCTTGGAGAGCTAGAACTTCTTCTATATGATCTTCTACTTCTTTTTGACACAAGAGAGGTGGAAATGGTATTCAAGGTGTGTCTTGGTGTGTCTTTGCAAGGCAAGGGTCCTCCTCTATTTATAGAGGGCCTAGGAAGCCTTTGGAAGCCCTTAGAAAGCTTCCATAGTCGTTGGGGTTGAATCCAAGGCAAAACAGGACGTAATCAGAATCAATCATGATTCTGACAGGGTCATCAGACGTCTGGTCCAGGTATCAGACGTCTAAAAAACCTGTTTAAGACGTCTGGGAACTAAGTCAGATGTCTAATTCTAGGCAGGATTCCTTCCTGACTTGGTTCAGACCTAAACAGGGTTTTAGTGCATGGCCATCAGACAACATACAGGACATCTGGCCCTAGGTCTGGACGTCTGAAAACCTATTGTACTGCGGAAATAGATTCCCAAGATAGGTTAATGGCTAGAAAATCTTACAAAGGAGATTTTGGGTCAGTCGAGGCAAAACGGTCACATATCAGACGTCTGGGGTCCTCTACAGACGTCTGATATAAGCCTAACGATCATTTCCCTCAATATTTGTATAGGAAGCCAACGTTCCACTAATTGGACGTCTGGCACAAACATCAAACATCTTCAAAGACATCTGGACTAAGGTCTGGACGTCTGATTCATCAGACAGAAGCTACAAAGTTTAGTCTAAGTTATTGGACATCTGAGTCAACAGTCAGACGTCTTAAAAGTCACTATCAGATGTCTGATTTTCAGATTAGATGTCTGATTAGGCTGTCAGAACCCTATTTTGATTTTCTAAGTTCTCTACAAAAAACCTAAGTATCCTAGGGTTGTTCAAGTGTTCCTAGGACTACTTTAAGGATTCTTTGAGGCTCTTTAACATAAGATCTAAGAAAGAAATAAAGAGCAAAACAAAGAAACAAAATTACATAGAATAAGATAAAAGGAAATCTATCCTATTCTTATCTTCACGCTTCTTCAAGCTATCGCTCCTCACGAAGCTCCTCTGTTCTCTATCAAGCTCTTCCAATCAGTCATGGATGCGAGCTCGAACTCCGTATAAACACGTCTCCATTTGCAATTAACTTGAAATCTATGACTTCAAGTGCAAATGTTAAATAACACGTATTTTGTTATCATCAAAATAAAGGATTGTGGTGCTCTAACACCAACAATCTCCCCCTTTTTGATTATGACAAAGCCATAAATAATAATCCATAGAATTCTCCCCCTTTTTGACATTATCAAAAAGGTATTATAAATTTTAATTTTCCGAAACTCCCCCTTAAAACATGCTCTTCTAGTTTTTGGGTTGAATTTCTTTTAACAAGAACAATGTTATCCTCCTTTTGTAATAACAAGATAGCTATATCTTTTTCTCCCCCTTTCTAAAAGAAATAAGGCTAACTTATTTTTGAGACTCCCTTTCAAAGATTGACAAGTAGCTCATAAATTTTAACTCCCCCTATCTATATGCTAATGATAAAAAAATAGGGTTCGAGATTACCTCACCTACCATGGCCAATAGAATGGCCCAAATGGAGGTGGATGCCAAATCAGATGGGCTTCCCATCCATAACTTGGAGGTCCAGGCATTGGCGTCGGTCTCCAATTGGGCGGTCAACGTGCGATGGGTCGATCAGTTATTTGTCGTCTTGTCGGTCTCCTCTTTTCCTTCCTCCTTGGTCTTCCCAATTTGAGTTGACCATCCTTGAACTTGTAGGTCCAATCTTTTGCATTGTAGTCTCCCTTGAAACCTACAAAATAGGATTTGAGTTGGTCTTTCGGTATCCAAGTTAGCTTGGATCCGATTTTGTTAGTTGGTCTCCTTGACGGAGATCCTTTCTCAACCTTAAGGTTATGCAAATTATCTACTTTATTTATCAGATTTTCAGAATTCTTCCTAAGACATGCAAGCTCATTTTCTATAACATGCATATTTGTCTTTAAATTAGAAATTTCTAATCTTAATCTTGTATTTTCCTTAATCAACTTACTATTTTCATTTGTTAGGTCTATGTTTTCTAACAACAAGTTATCATTACTAGAACTACTTTCTAGATCCTTAAGTTTTATCTCGTATCTTTCATTTTCAGTTTTTAGAAAACTAAGATTCTTTTGAATATTTTTATTTTCTAACTCAAGTGATTTACTAAGTTCAAATAATTCATCAAATGCATCTTGTAAATCAGAATTTACCTCATTGTCGAAGTCGCTTTCGCTGTCGTCTGTTGTCGCCAAGAAACCCATGCAGGCGGTTTCATTCTTCTTTTCGGGATTTTCTTCTTCCTCTGAGCTCGAGTCATCCCAAGTCGCTTGGAACGCCTTCTTCTTATACTTCTCCTTCTCCTTCTTGAGAAGAGGGCACTCAGGTCGAAGATGACCCTTTTCATTGCAGTTGTAGCAACGTCTTGGGCTATCTTTTTCCTTATCCTTCTTTTCTTTCTTTGATTCGGTATAAAACTTTTAAATTTTTTTAAGTAAAAATTTAAAATCTTCGTCATCGGAACTTACCTCGCTATCTGACGTGGCTCTAAATGGGAGGGTCTTCTTCGATTTTGGCTTCGATGTATCCTTCTTCCTCTGCTTTAGCTTTGTCTCGTAGGCCATTAGATTGCCTAGGAGATCCTCCATGTTGAGCTCGTCTACCTCATTTGCCTCCTCGATGGTGGTGACCTTCTATTCCCACTCCAGTTCGAGAGAACGAAGAAGCTTCCCTTGAAGCTCCCCCTTGATGAAGGTCTTTCCTAAATCTTTCAAATTATTTACTATAAGAGTGAACCTAGTGTTCATCTCACTCAAAGTTTCGTTAGTCTTCATAGAAAATTATTCAAATTCTTGTGAAAGTAAATTAATTTTAGAAGACTTTACCTTAGAGGTACCCTCGTGAGTTACCTCAAGTGTGTGCCAAATCTCGTATGCGGTGGCGCACTGCGAGATTCGGTTGAATTCTTCCGGGGTCAACGCGCAATACAATGCATTCATTATTTTTGCATTGAGAGAGAGCTCACGAATTTGTTGTTGCGAGCAGCCTCCCATGGGTTTCTCTGGGATGTCAAACGACGTCTCACATCTGGCCCAAATCGTGAAGTCGTTGGCTTGAAGCCACGTCTTCATCCGCAACTTCCAGTAGGGGTAGTTGCTTCTGTCAAAGAAAGGTGGATAGGTGGTGGACTGCCCCTCGGAAATCCTGATCACGGAACTACTCCCTTAAATTGATCTCTTACCGGTTGTTACGCCAATTAAGTAAGAACCTGCTCTGATACCAATTGTAAATTCCTACGGGAGGGGGGTGAGATATGCATGATGTATAAAATGCGGAATAAAAAGATAACAATCTCACAAAAAGAGCAATCTCACATGTACACAAGTATTTTTAGGTGGAAACCCAAACCGGGTGAAGACCACCACCTAACCCTCTCGAGTTAGGATTTCCTGATCGATCTAGTCGATCAAATCCACTATACGAACTACTTAAACGAGGGTAGTTCAACCTCAATTACAACCACGCTACAAGTACGAGGGTAGCGTTCCTCAACCCTTCCTTTTCAAAAGGAGGATTTTGTCTCACGAAGGAGACGGGAATTCGCAACGCGAATACCCAACCAATAATAAAGAAAGATTACAAAACAACCTATAGAGCCAATAAAGATTAACCTAGCTACTATAGGTAAAGTTACTTCCCTTTGCTTGGAAGTGCGTCAGCTTGGCGTGGGTGCATGAACCACGTGGCAGTGCTTGTTCGCTCTCGTAATCTCGGAGGGAGAGTAGGTGTGCAACTGGATTCAAGCTCTCTAGATGTGGAACTAAAGCTTGGAGAGCTAGAACTTCTTCTAGATGATCTTCTACTTCTTTTTGACACAAGAGATGTGGAAATGGTATTTAAGGTGTGTCTTGGTGTGTCTTTGCAAGGCAAGGGTCCTTCTCTATTTATAGAGGGCCTAGGAAGGCTTTGGAAGCCCTTAGAAAGCTTCCATAGCCATTGGAGTTGAACCCAAGGCAAAATAGGTCGTAATATGAATCAATCATGATTCTGACAGGGTCATCAGACGTCAGGTCCAGGTATCAGACGTCTGGAAAACTTGTTTAAGTCAGATGTCTAATTCTGGGTAGGATTCCTTCCTGACTTAGTTCAGACCTAAATAGGATTTTAGTGCATGGCCATCAGATGACATACAGGATGTCTGGCCCTAAGTCTGGACGTCTGAAAACCTATTGTACTACGGAAATGGATTCCCAAGATAGGTTAACGGCTAGAAAATCTTACAAAGGAGATTTTGGGTCAGTCGAGGCAAAACGGTCACATATCAGACGTCTGGGGTCCTCTACGGACGTCTGATATAAGCCTAACAGTCATTTCCCTCAATGTTTGTATAGGAAGCCAACGTTCCACTAATTGGACGTCTAGCACAAACATCAAACATCTTCTAAGACGTTTGGACTAAGGTCTGGACATCTGATTTCATCAGACAGAAGCTACAAAGTCCAGCCTAAGTTATTGGACATCTGAGTTAATAGTCAGATGTCTTAAAAGTCACTATTAGATGTTTGATTTTCATATTAGACATCTACTTAGGCTGTCAGAACTCTATTTTGATTTTCTAAGTTCTCTACAGAAAACCTAAGTATCTTAGGGTTGTGCAGGTGTTCCTAGGACTACTTTAAGGCTTCTTTGAGGCTCTTTAACATAAGATCTAAGAAAGAAATAAAGAGAAAAACAAAGAAACAAAATTACATAGAATAAGATAAAAGGAAATCTATCATATTCTTGTCTTCACTCTTCTTCAGGCTATCGCTCCTCGCGAAGCTCCTCTGTTCTCCGTCAAGCTCCTCCAATCTGTCATCGATGCGAACTCGAACTCCATCTAAACACCTCTCCATTTTCAATTAACCTAAAATCTAAGACTTCAAGTGTAAATGTTAAAAAACACGTGTTCTGTTATCATCAAAATAAACGATCGTGTTGCTCTAACACCAACACCTTCTTCGCCATGGGAACACACATGCAGTAGCATCAACCCTCTCTCGCCATCATTTAATCAAGGAGATTGATTGATGGAATCGCAACAAAAAATTGCCAAATTTGGCGAGTTTGTTCACGAAGATCCACCGCATCGTCTGAACATATCCACATGGTCAATCACAACCGGATTCGACGTTGGCAAACCCATGTTTGTCAGGGTCTAAAACCAACCTAGAGCTTGCTTAATTTAGGCAGGCGAGGAGAGAAGCTTCATCTATAAAAGGAGCTTCTTCTTAAGAGGCTACTATTTCGTTTTGGTGCGAAATCAAGTCTTCTTCTCCATCAATCTTCGTCGCCATTAACGACAACCTGGAGCTCCTTCAATCTTCCTCATCATCGCTTCTCGCTGGCAACCGAGTAGCAGAATACCTTTCTCTCCTCTTCACCGCCCTCCCTGCCAAAGGAGATGGCTCCTAACCTCTTTGTCAGCTCCATCTCTGGTCATCTTCTTTGTCACCAACAGCCACTCCAAAGACCTATCTCCTCACCTCCATTCTTCTAATAGGTTTAAGGCTTCTGCTCTTGTCTCTTCCAATTAGCTTTAGGCTAACCTTCAGCCCAATCCCTTCTCTCCTCTTTCCTCAACGTCAGCAACCCCTCCGCCGACCAACTTCACCACTGGCCTGCATTCGACCTCCTCCACCTCAATTGATCTAGGTGAAACCTCCACCTCACTATCACGACTATTTCGCCTAACCTAATTTTGCCTTATCACATCCCTAACATCTCCGACATCGACCGCCGGACCTCCATTCACTTCCACTATCCAGCCACCAAATGCACTCACTCACCAATCCACGCCCACCACCACCTTCGCCACACCACGGTGAAGAGCTTAATCCATCTGACTTGGCCACATTAGTCATATTCTTGAGTGCAGGTACTCGTCGTCACCGATCTCCTCCGATTCCGTTCGCCATATGACCAGCAAGCATCCGCATCATCACCACCGTCAATCGAAGCAGATTCGAATAAGGAGCACAATCGACTGTGGATTTGGAGGAGAAGCATCATCCACAACTACAATTGACCCCGAAGGCATCAATGCAGGCCCGCGAAGCAATGCGTAGAATGAGAGTGGGGATCATCCCACATCAGGGACGTAGGGCTTCTCAAAGGCATATAATACATAGAGGTGCCCGTGGCTGTCTGCCTCAGCACACACGGGGTAAGGTCCCCACACACGCCCCATCGCACGCACGTACACATGCTCGCTCATGCGCCCTCACCCACGATTCTGCCTACGGGTCTGGGCTAGATCCAATTACCCGAATACCTGGGTCCGACTTGGTTCTGAATGAAGGAAATCTAACGAGGAGGGGGGAGGGTTTTGCACCTCGGGATTTGTGCCCCCTCTCCCACACTCAACACTTAGCAATTGCGAGGCCCTTAAGCCTTGTGCTTCTATTCTGCTCGGTGCTTTGGTTCCTTTGAGGTTGAGGCGTCTAAGCCTTTACCTTGTCATCTGAGACCTTGAGTTGGTTCTGATTTGCTGGTTACTGTGGATACATTTGTGTGGATACTTTATTGCATTTACTATTGATATATTTGAGATAATTAGAGCTTAACTTGTAGGGTTAATTTGGTGGTTCAAACCACCATTTTAACCCTATCTTTTTCCAATTTTATTTCTGACATTTTTTCCTAATATCTATTGATCATCATTTTAGATTTTAATTGCATATTTTTCTTGATATTGTGATTAGTGGATTGAATTGTCCAATTTGCTCCCTACGAACGACCTCGAACTCACTTGTGATTTCCCGAGTTTTATAAATTTAAGTGTTGTTATGATTTTTATCCTATACTACTATGTTATATTTTAAACAATGATTTTCGCTAACAACACTCTGTCTTCGACCATCATCCTCCGGCCATCAATCTGCCTCGCTACAACCTTGAGAAGATGCGAATGAGCCTCAAGAAGCTTTCTGGGGTTTTAATTGAGCGAAGATACAACAACATCAGCCTCAATTGAGAATGAAATCCATCAGCTGCAATGCGCGATGAGTAGGCACCATCTTAGTCCCACATCGTGGGAAACTAAGAAAACTTTTGATACTTAATGGTTTTGGTGCTATAGCTGGTCGCCTCAAGACACATGGGGTGAGTTCCCTTTACACGAGCTACGCACCCTCGCTCGAGTCACACGCACGTGAGCCTGGACCCTACCCGAATCCAATTACCTAACTATGCTGGCCCGATTAGGGAGAGAGAGAAGAAGGTTTCTGAGGAGGGTGGAGGGTGGTTTTGCCTCGGGGTGTGTGCACAGGTGCCTTAAGAAGCATGCCTCTACATTCTATACTTAGCCATTTCTAAGGCTTGTGCCTTATGCTGAGGGTTGGTGACTTAAGGCATCTGACTCTTTATGCTAATCTAGTGTGGAAATTGAGAGTTAGTGGTTCATGACCACTGTAGCAATATTGAATTGGCTGATTACTTTGGGATATGTTCTTACATGTGGGATTTAAGTAGCGATTTAAGTCACCATTTTTAGGGTTTTAATATTCTTTCTATCCCATTGACTTTGAGGTACTATTGTTATCATTAAATACATTTTTGAGTATATTATTCTTTGAATATCTTTATTGTGATTGATCATTGTGCTCGTTTATTTCTTATATTGCAACTAGTGTAGTGAATTTCAAGTTTTGCTCCATATGAACAACCTTGAACTCACATTTTGTTTCAAGCACTTATAAATTTAAATGTTAATTCGCTTTTGTTGATTATACTATGACGCGTATTTTAAACTCGACAAAATCTTGTTAACAGTCAAATTGAATCCAAATCAATTTTGGGTCAAAATCACACTTGAAATCATGTTTCCAATACTACCTAGTCAACCAACAACACTTATTAGTCGACTAGCTACATCATGTCATGGTTCAAAAGTCACACTTCAGTAGTCAATCGGCTGACCCTGTGATCAGACATCTAATTTTACAAAATTAGACATTTGACTTATACAACGGTCATCTAAGGATAACATCTTAGCCTTGTTGTGAAGGGCAACAATTTCCCCATTGTAGTTAGGCATCTGGTGAGCAAGCCAAATGTTTGACTACTATAGTATTTATCATCAAGTATGCCTACTCGAGGACTAAATTCATGATTTTTTATTCATACACTTGTCATCCAATGTCAAGCATACAACCTCAGACGTCTGATCTGATGATCAAACATCTGACTATAGCCTAATCAGACGTCTAGCCATTAAGTTAGATGTCTATTTAATGCACAAAAGTTCTAAATGTGATTAAAAACCAAAACATGCAATCTTGTAGCAAAAATCAAACCAACCATGGCTTCGATACCATTGAGGGGATAGATCATATCAATTTGCGGCATCACAGAAGTGTGAAAACACAAAACACAGGTGTTTTGAAATTTTTTGAAATCAAGATCAAAAGGATGACAAAAACTAAATCAAGAGAACGAGAACAAAAACACCTAAATCTCGAACCACATGGGAGGAACTCGTTTCCTCCCATTTCGAGATCCTACAAGTATAGAATTTATACCTTTATAGGCGACATGGTGCAACACCCCCAATGCAGTGCCTCCTCAAACAAGTTTTAGTAGAAAACCTTAACTCCTCAACGAGCGGATGAGACCCTTCATGTTGTGGAGGTCCAATCTCGCAAATGATTTGTGAACCTTTGCGAATATGAAGTGATGATCGCCTTAGAAATGCGAACACACCTTGAGAATTCCTTCAAAAGGATTAAAAAGCCATGGCCCAGTAGTAGCTAGTCGACCAACAAGTTAGGTATGTCTACTGACTACTGAAAGGATCAAATCCCTGCAGAACAACCTTCAATAGCTAGACATCCAAATCAAAAGTTGGACATCTAGCTTGTAAAGAAGGCACTATCCAACTCCTCTATTGCACAGCTAAGTTGTGAAGAGGGTTAGGGCACCTCTTACTCTTCTCTTCCTAGTGGCTGCAGCTGTGATTGAAGGTGGAAATTAGAAATCAAATTAATTGATGGAAAGTAGGGTTTTACCATTGGGAGATATTTATAGGGATTCCAAAACCTAATCCTAATTTAATGGGATCCATTGGATCCCCATCCAATGGTGGGGATCAAATCCTAATTAAATTTTGTATGATTAGCCCATAACAAATTATGAGATGTTTAGATCTAGTATTCAAACTTAAATTAATTACAATCTAATCAAATTAGGTACAATTAATCACCAAATCAAATGTAATTTAACTCTTTAAATTACAATTTATTTATTCTTCAATTTGGAACCCATCAAAAATATTATTGGTTTCATCATGCCAATAATGAAGCTATAGGATCAATGGAATTTTGGCACTACACCCCCTCGCGTATTCCAAATATTCATGAATCATTCACAAATGGAGGAATATATTATATATCCTAAGGTCTAATCCCACTAAACTATTGTCATTCCTCCTTGGATAATATTATGCTTGATATCTCCTTGTATCATCAGGACGAGATCGAAGATCTAAGCCTTTCCCAATAGTCTATCTTCTTCTCTTCTTACACTGAGTCAAATCAGGACTCTACAACCATATGTGGAATTGTCATTCCCAATATATGCGGTGCGAGATCATGCCTTTAATCTATTATATACACCTATGCAATAGATTTGTGTGATCCCTTTGAGAAATCATACACCTCCTGTCCCTTCCCACATACACCAGCTTTCCAGCATCAGCACCAAGGTAAGTGTATCTACTATTGGTCTACCAAATGCATGTACTCGTGAACAAAGGCACATATCTGTCTTAGGTCAAAGGATGCACCTTCTCCATGATTGCATTGAAGAAGGACTTCCATTATCTCCTACTTCATTAGGATAACTCCTTAACCGAAGGTATGTGGCAGTTATTAAATCTCCATTCAAGAACATCAATCAAGTGATAACTTCTAGAGAAGGTTGCCATCCCAACTCAGACAGGAAACTATTGATCAAATCAGATGGTTTCTTGATGTGCTATTAGATACTCTAAGCTATTTAGATCTCCAAATCAGCACACATTGGATTTATTCTATCTGGCTAACTACGTTACCCTATTCATACCAAGGGACCCAATTCATTTACTAAAAAATAATCAATTTTTTTATTTAGATGAAAATGTAATCATATTACATAATGCGTATGGCTTGCTCAGGGCATACAAAATCCAACAATAACTTCCAACCTATCAAAAGAACATAGAAGATTTCTCTCTTTTGTTACATCCTTTATCTAGGAGGACCCTACACTGTTTAAGTATTTTGTTGATCATATAATTAGGTGTTGGGTACTAGAATCTGAATAGAGGAGTATCCTAAATTTATGTCACTCTCTCCCATGTGGATGACACTTCAGTGCTAAGAAGACTATGGCCAAAGTGTTTCAATCTAGATTTTACTGGCTAACAATCTTCAAAGATGCCTTTCATTTCTACAAGGTGTGCTTGCGTTGCCAAAAAATTGGCAACATATCTCTAAAAGACAAGATGCCCCTTGTCCTGATACTCATTGTTGAGATTTTTGACATGTGAGGTATTAACTTTATAGGTCTGTTTTCAACCTTGAATGGATTTGAGCATATTTTGGTGGCAGTTGATTATGTATTTAAGTGTATTAAGGCCTTTGCCAATTGAATGAATGATCATAAGGTGGTACTCAAGTTCTTACAATCTAATTTCTTCTCCTGTTTTGGATTTCCTAGAGCCATCATTGTAATAGGGGACCCCATTTCAGGAACATCCACTTCTCTGCACTATTTAAGAAGTACTCTATCACCCATAAGATCAGTACATCTTTCCATCCTCAAACTAGTGGGCAGATGGAGGTTCCTAATCAGGAAATTAAAAGGATTTTGGAAAAAACAGTAAGGAATGATTGTAAGGAATGGTCCTAGAGGTTAGATGATGCCTTATGGGCTTACAAAATGCCCTACATGACACTAATTGGTATGTCTCCATACAAATTGGTATTTAACAAATCCTATCACCTCCTTGTAGAGATTGAATACTAAGCCATTAAAGCTCTGAATTTTAATATGGCCAAAGCAAGGGAGAAACAAAAACTCCAACTAAATGAGTTAGAAGAGTTTAGGAATGACGTGTATAAGAGTTTGAAGATTTACAAAGAAAAGACTAAGGTCTTTCATGACAAACACATCTCTAAGAAGTCCTTCGAGCTAGGTCAAAAGGTTTGGCTCTTCAACTCACATCCAAAACTCTTCCCTGGTGATCAAGGCCCTTAAAATAGGAATCTCGACTCAAACAAACAATCACAGAGAATACACACAAGAGGTTTAATGACCTAGTTCCACCGAAAGGGGGTGTACATCTGGGGGAGGATGGTGCTTCCAAATTTCACTGATAGTTTAGTGGTATAAACTCTCTACAATTCTTTTTTCTCTCTAATTGCGTAACCCCTAAAAGCTAGTCTACCCCCAGTATTTATAGGGTGAACATCTTCCTGTGCGGGCTTCTTTTCTGCTCCCACAATCGCAAGACTTGGCTATCAATAGCATATAATGAAGTAACTAACAGGAAATCATTTAGAATTTATGTCAGTGCCATACTTGCATGGTTTCTCTCTGATTATCGCAGTCAACCCATCGGTTGGATGTTGTGCGGATCTGGAACAACCGCTCACTCTGTCGGGTATATGAAATCAGGTAAACAGATCTACCTTGAAGTGCCAGACTTCTACAATCTGCCAAGTAGCCAGATCCTCCGCATAGCCTGATTTGTGAGGTTATTTTTGTCCCCTCATCAGTTGCCCCCACTCTCTTTACCTAAGTCATCGGCAACGAGAGTAGTATGTTTTTTCTTTCTTTTTTTTTTACTACATGTGTACCATGCCCCCGATGACGGTTCGAGTGGTATCCAAATAGTCCCATCAGTAAGAATTAACCACGAAGCCTAAACTGCACGATGGCAAGTAATTAGCCGCCAACCACTTTTATGAATAGGTCAAGACCTATTTATTAGCAGATCATGTAGGTGGGTAGAACGTCGCCTATATATCCAATAAGTATTCGAGCAAACAAGGAGACATGTATTTAATTTGTAGTCATGTCACCTCCTATTTGTTTAGGAAAGAATAAGCGTGTCGCCGCCTGATTTTCCCGCTGGCCTTAAGAAGCTCTTTACCTAAGCATTTAATTGTACGATGTAAGCATTGTCTTCCTCGAGTAATGGCCAATCACTGTAGGAGTAATTTGTTGCTTTATGTAGATAAGACGCGCATTAATTATCGTAATTGTGACAAAATCGCATTCCAATATTTGGGATGTGATGTAAACATGTTTACACTACTTAAGATGTCTATTTATGCATGTTCTTAAGCATAGGATTGCATTGCATGCTATAAATATTGCATAACATGCATCACCTTGCATTTAGAGTAGTTTGAATAAAATGGAGGTTAATTGTCCCTTTTATGTTCTTAGACAGGGAAAACTTTTTATCGGGGCCTCGAATCGAAGATCCAACCGTACAGATGTGATCAAGGCAACGATTGGAGTTCAACGACTCTAAGATCGCCTTAATCAGACATCTGTAGCATCAGATAGTGACCAGGGAACCCTAGAAGATCAAGGGCCAAAATGGTGTGAATCCGCACTTCAAATGACAAATCCAACTGCACGGATGGATTTGAATCGACGATTGTATCCTAACGACGCAAAAATCGAGTCAATCCAACACCCGTGGCACCATCTACATCATCCAGAAGATGGACGGCCAAGATAGTGCCATGTGGCGCCATCTCGGCCGCCCAATCGTCCGCAAGCACCCGCTGAAGACCTTTGCATCCGCCCTTCCCCATCATTGGATCAAGATCCAACAGCTGCGATGCCCCCGCGCTGAAGTTAGGCGCTCGACACAAACGCGCCCATAGCACGTAGGTCGAGCGCTCTAACGCGAAGCGAAGGCACCCATTCGAGCCTTTCCACGCAGCAATTGGAGCGGAGGCGCGTGCCTAATCGAGCATCGGACCGCGATTGAACGGTCGCGCGCGCCCGATAGTGCCCACGTGCTATCGTACGCACTGCGAAGACGCAGCATCGTATGTGGGTGGGCGCACGCTGAGGAGGCAGACGTAGCACGATCTAAGCCGTCCGATCTCACAATCGAACAGTTTAGAATGGCTGGACGTGCGCGTGCGTTGAGCGCGTGGGCAAGCGAGCGGGCGCGCGCGCGCCACCCACTACGCCCACGTTCGGACCTTTAGCGACGGTTTTATCGTCACTAAAGGTCCTGAATTAATTCTTTAAGAGTTGTAATGACCAAATTACCCCCACTCCTTGCAACTATAAAAGGAGACGCCCTCCACATGAAATTCTCATCCCTTCCTTCTCTTCTCTCACTCTCCAAAGCTCAAGAGAAGCTTGTCCCACACCCGGGATGCTTCTCGCGAGATAAAGTCAATTTTTCGTCCCCCTATCGAAAGCAGATCCCGCGACGATGACGTGCTACCCCGTTCCCGTTCTTCTGCTTCGTCCTCCTTCATCCTGCTTCGTTCCCCTTCGTCCAGGCATCATCCCGTTCGGCTCGTCCTCCAAGCAGCCATCAAGGAGATATCTCTCTCCCTATTCTTTTTAATGCTTTCTAAAGTAGATTTACTGCTTTCTAGTATAATTATTTTCTGCTTTCTAGTTGTAATGTTTAGTGAAACAAACAATCTCTTTAATGATAAATTCCCTATTCATTCTACATCTCGTTTTGATTTTTGTTTGTAATATTCTCTCTCTCTTTTCTATTTATTGTAAATAGTTAGATAGTTCTAATCAATTGAATTATTTCGTGACAAATAAAAACAAATGCGTAGTTTTTAAATCAAACGTCCGCCTCCCTGTGTTCGACCCAGAATTTTCATTTCGGTATAAATTTTATTTGTTGAACACGAGTTCTTCGCTTTCATACTACGACGACAGGTTTTTCAAAACCAAACACGTTAGTGTAGCAACCCTACGTTCAACATTTTGGCACCATTGCCGGAGAGGCAACGCTATTTGATTTTTTCTTCGCATTTTTACAACTTACGAATCATTTACCTCACTTCTTTCCTTTCTTATTGTGATTGCGGGTACTCTTTTGAGACGAGCAAAAGAGGTAGATTGGAGTAAAGTGTTGTGGAAGGTTTTGCAAGTTATCCACATTCTTTCCCCCTCCATAGATTTCATTCGTCACATTAAATCCAAATTCCAATTAACCTAGGTGTTTGCATAAATCCTAGGAATAGTTTGGTTGTTTGGATTTTCACTCACATTCATTCCACCCTCATTTATAAAAAAAAAAACAACAAAAAGATAATCTTGTGGGGCAATTTTCAACAAACACACAACGTACACCCACATTCAAGGCACTTAATCGAATTGATTTGTTTCTACTCAACCGGGTTCTAATCTATGGAACCGGTACACATAAAGCAACACATAAAAGAGTAGAAATCATTCTAGGTTAACCATCTTTGTGTGCCTAACTTAGTGGTGCATTTGTGGCCAATTGCTTGAGTTGATTGGGCCACACCACTTCAATTAAAATCAACTCATTAAGTAGCTGCCACTTAGGTTCAACTATTAGGGATTTACTAGGCACTCCACATTCTTTTTAAGCTTCAAAGGAAAACATCTTCACCTATGCTTTCAAAACCTGGTGTGCCAACAAAACTTGTTTGAAAACACCTAAAGTTGAATCCTAAAAGCTACTAAGCAAGATTTGAACTATAAAATTCATCACATCAAAAATAATCTTGCTTGAAAACCACTGGTTGTGCACTCACACACAAATCAATCAATCATTAAGGGCACAACCCATATAAAGGGCCCATCACATTCCAAAGCACATTCAAACCTAGCCCTAAATAAAACAGAGTAGACGTTGGCCTTAAGGATTCGACTCGCTCTTCAGAGCCCAGAACGAGATTATTTTCGATTAGTCTGTTTCTACTATTCAATCTGATGTCTACCTAGGGGAGCAGAATCAAACAATCGCGGCTGGGGGGTACACTAGGAACCGGAGGCGCAAGCCGAAGGAAGAACCTTCTCCCTAGTCCCTCCTTCTAACTGGTTGGATTGAACAGACAAAAGTAGATCAAATCGTTTCTTTATCTCAAGACGGGTTTTAGGAATCTGTAGGTCTTTAGGCTAGCCCACTTAAGGACAGGTTTAATTGTTTGTATTGCAGGGCGCTTTCTTCCTCCCGCTTATCATGAATCCTTCCACATATTACACGCATTCCCACTCTTTCCCTTATGTTTTGAATTATCCTCAACATGACGATTATCCTAACTCGTACTGTAATCAACCATCAGTTAGTTGGGATAACTCAGATTGGGGATACAGTTCCAAACCTCCGTGTTTAGGGTCTAACCCTGAACATTATGATTGTGATTTTTATCCTTCTCAGAGCCACATCGATTATAGATCGTCATCCTTTCATGAACAACCTAATACGATCTACAATCAAGAAGGATACACTGATCCTTACCCATCCTCTGATTACAATGCCTTTAGGTCATCACCACCTTTTGAACAATCTGAAATGACCTATTATCAGGAAGGGTATAACGAATCTCAATTCGTTAATTCCTCTGCATTGACCCCAAACCCACCGAACCCTGAACCAACTCATTTGGTTCAGGGTAACCAGGTTCAAGAAAAGGTTTTAGCTAACTTGAGGAATATCATACAATCTTTAGAAGTTCAGCTAATACCTTGCATTGAGACATTGGAGCCCTTGATTGCAATGATTGATGATTTGAACAAGTCTTTGTTGGATTTGCTCCAGGGTGTTAAGGATAAGAACCCGAGTGAGTTTCTACTTGAAAAGATAGCGAAATTGAGGATGAGATTTGTTGTCGCTTTGATTCAATCATGGGATGATTCCCAGGATGAACCCTCTTCAAGAAAGCTAATTTCAGAACCCATTCTGGCACCTGTTGAGGGGGACACGTGTTATGGGGCTGACCAGATTGAATTAGAGCAACTAATTAAGGATCATCTGATTTCTTCACCTGAGATCCCTGATCCAGGGTACGAGGAAACATATGTCTCCTTGGAACAGAAAGTGACAGATGATTTTGAGACATACATTAATACAGTTTTCGATTCTGATGGTGAAGATTCAAGTTGCAAAGTCCCACGCGAGTTTACAGAATACGATTTTTGTGAGACGATTGGGCCTGAGGAATCTGAAAGATCATTTGATAGCCCAACAACTAAGGAAACTAATTTTATTAGGGCTCATATTACGGATCCAGAATAGCATTTTCTGGAGGATTCAATTCAATGCCCTGATTGTCAGTTACACCCCATTGAGCTTATCGATGATTCTGTTTCTGAGATAATTAGACCCAAGTCAATTCTGATTCAGCCACATCTTTTAGACTTGGAAATTTCAGATGGGGTGATTAATATGCAAGAGGTCTCGGAACTTAACATTCTGAATGAGGACGATAGAAGCTGGGAAGTTCTGATCTGGGAAGCTAACTCCAGAGGAAGTAGAAGACTGAGTCTAAGGGTTCCAATTCATCTGAAACCATCAAACCAAGACCCTTACGACATTTGTTTTGAGGATGTCAAACCCAAGCACACATTCATTGATTATCCTTTTGAGCTTGAATTCTCTGTAACCCAACTTTTTGGTCTTGGGTTGCATCCTCATAAATCGCAGGCCCGACCCCACTTGCATACTGATTTTAAGCTTTAGGTAATTTTTATCCAGAACCTGAGATATTCTCGATTGTGGGGTATGGGTCTGCACCACAATTTGGTCCACATCTATGGACCTCTGCTGACAGGTCAAAGGTTGCTTCTGTTTATTCTAATTCTAACCTGCACCTATGAATTCTTCATTTCTCTTCTTTGTATAGTGTGCCTAACTGAAGGCACTAAATTCAGCACATATACAGTTCTTTTTAGTTTCTATCTCGGAGCAGACCTGACATTCACGTAATTCAGGTGCTTTCTACACTATTCCACTCTATTTTATGTCTTTTTAATACAATGAGGACATTGCATTAGATAGGCATGGGGGGTGGATATTCATCTCTGAATCTATTCGTCAGCTCCGTAGATTTATTTTATTTTACTAAAAAAAGAAAGAAAAATTTGTGGAATTAGGAAGGAAAACTTGGGTTTAAGAAAATTTTCAATCTTAGGAAATACTACATTATGATTTGAACATAAAGACCCTTCAGGTCTTTTGACTTAATCATCCATGTATCCACTAAAATGTGGATTTGTTTCTCGAGTCCTCGCCAACCTAAATTCTATTTTAATTGGAGTAAATAAGTTTGGGTGATAAGTACACGACTTATCAACCCGCCCTCTGAATTGAGAGAACTTTGAGTTTTTAGCATCTACACACTTTCTTTACACTGACTCGTTGTTTGGCGATTCTAACGAAAATTAGGTAGCTAATGAACCTTCTAGGGTGATATGGCTAGCAAGTTATCGTGGGTAACAGTCCATAGGTAAGTTGTCCAGAGCCCAGTCACTGGATCTTTCTCTTTTTGCTGCCTTTAGGTAAATCTTAGACCAGGGAAGCCACCTACTTAAAAAAAAAATCAAAAAGAAAAGGAGAAAAGAAAAAAAAGAAATAAACCACACTTTGTCGCACGAGTATGGCTGGCAAGTTGTCAGTGGTAATAGCTCATCTACCGGTTGTCCAGAACCCAACTCAATGAATGCACTGAAAATTTCCAAAACACTTAGGAAGAAGTGGAGAAGTAGAATAAATCGAGGAGATATACACTGGATTCACCCTTGTGTTGACCCTGTAAAAATATATAAAAGTAGGGAGAAAGCTACCGGTTGTAAAGATACACCTTTAAGCAAAATTCTTTTTTAGGTCACCTAGAGGCATAGAAATCCGAAGTCTGTTTTAACTGCCGGTCAACGAGTCTATCACATTCACTCTTATCAAATCTTGGGTGAGTTGAATGGCCGTAGAAAGCCACTCTTAAACCCTAAAATTTGAAAATCCAAAAAAAAAAAATTAGAAATGAAGAAAAAGAGAAAAATAAATTTTTCTTTGAATAAGGTAAGGGCTTGATGCGGTCTGCATTTTGGCAGATACTCAGGGCACTGTTGTGTCTTTAAAAGTTCAGATCCTAAGTAGATAATTTCTTAATGATTGAAAATAACATATGCCCAAATAATCCAACCTGATTCTTTTATAAATAGCATATAGTTTTTGCTAGGGACTAGCAAAAGATAGGCATGGGGGTATGATGTAAACATGTTTACACTACTTAAGATGTCTATTTATGCATGTTCTTAAGTATAGGATTGCATTGTATGCTATAAATATTGCATAACATGCATCATCTTGCATTTAGAGTAGTTTGAATAAAATGGAGGTTAATTGTCTCCTTTCATGTTCTTGGATAGGGCAAACTTTTTATCGGGGCCTCGGATCGAAGATCCAACCAAACAGATGTGATCAGGGTGACGATTGGAGTTCAACGACTCCAAGATAGCCCCAATCAGACATCTGTAGCATTAGATAGTGACCGGGGAACCCTAGAAGATCAAGGGCAAAGATGGTGTGAATCCACACTTCAAATGACAAATCCGACCACACGGATGGATTCGAATCGACGATTGCAGCCTAACGATGCAAAATCGAGTCAATCCGACACCTGTGGCACCATCTACATCATCCAGAAGATGGACGGCCAAGATAGCACCACGTGGCGCCATCTCGGTCGCCCAATCATCCGCACGCACCCGCTGAAGACCTCCGCATCCACCCTTCCCCACCGTTGGATCAAGATCCAACGGCTACGACGCGCCCGTGCTGAAGTTAGGCGCTCGACACAAACACGCCCATAGCGCATTGGTCAATCACTCTAACGCGAAGCGAAGGCGCACGTTCGAGCCTCGCCACATAGCAATTGGAGCGGAGGCGCGTGCCCGATCGAGCGTTGGATCGCGATCGAACGGCCGCACGCGCTCGATAGCACCCACGCGCTATTGCACGTGCGGCGAAGACGCATCATCATACACGGGCGAGCCCGCGCTGAGGAGGCAGGCGTAGCAGGATCTAAGCCGTTTGATCTTGCGATCGAACGACTAAGAATGGCTGGACGTGCACGTGCATTGAGCGCGCGGGCAAGCGAGCGGGCGCACACGCACTGTCCACTACGCCCACGTTCAGACCTTTAGCGACGGTTTTATCCATCACTAAAGGTCCTAAATTAATGTTTTAAGAGTTGTAATGACCAAATTGCCCCCACTCCTTACAACTATAAAAGGAGACCCCCTGCACACGAAATTCTCATCCCTTCCTTCTCTTCTCTCACTCTCCAAAGCTCAAGAGAAGCTTGTCCCACACCCGGGATGCTTCTCGCGAGATGAAGTCAATTTTTCATCCCCCTTTCGGAAGCAGATCCTGTGACGACGACGACGTGCTGCCCCATTCCTATTCTTCTGCTTCGTCCTCCTTCATCCTGCTTCGTCCCCCTTCATCCAGGCGTCGTCTCGTTCGGCTCGTCCTCCAAGCGACCGTCGAAGAGGATATCTCTCTCCCCATTCTTTTTAATGCTTTCTAGAGTAAATTTACTGCTTTCTAGAGTAGATTTACTGCTTTCTAGTATAATTATTTTCTGCTTTCTAGTTGTAATGTTTAGTGAAACAAACAATCTCTTTAATGATGAATTCCCTGTTCATTCTACATATCATTTTTATTTTTTTTTATAATATTCTTGCTCTCTCTTATTCTCTCTCTCTCCCTTTTCTATTTATTATAAATAGTTAGATAGTTCTAATCAATTAAATTATTTCGTGACAAATGAAAACAAATGCGTAGTTTTTAAATCAAACGTCCGCCTCCCTATGTTCGACCTGGAATTTTCATTTCGGTATAAATTTTATTTGTTGAACACGAGTTCTTCACTTTCATACTACGATGACAGGTTTTTCAGAACCAAACACGTTAGCGTAGCAACCCTACGTTCAACAGGATGGATTATAAGGTCTACGCTTGTCATTCGAATCGTACCGTAATGATCACATGCACAGGGGCATTACTTGCACTCGGTGATTAGCGGGATTTAATAACGCCGGAATTCTCACATATCCTCAGCTTATAAATAGGGGGTAGTTGGCAATAAATGCCCCTACCCCACATTTTCGTTTCGAGAGAGTAAAACCCTAAACCTAGCAAACACCGTCGTCCCCAAAGGAGAGACCTCGTCGAAGAAGGGAAATCCTTCCTTGCCAAAGTTCCTTACTCTCAAGAGGATGCCAGGCATTTTCAGGAAAGGCGAGCCATCCTCCTTTGCACCTCATCTCTCTAACAAGACATTGGGTTATATACCTTCAAATCAGACTTTAATAGTAAACCAACTATTCAAGGGTTTTTGAGAGAACATGGACTCGGAGATGTCCAGTTCCAGGTATAAAGGGTTTAACCTGCCTGTGTTCCTCGGTTGGAAGGGACTTTTTGTCATTTGTAAATATGCCATTGAAAATGGCCTCAAGATTCCTTTGAACCCTTTTTTGACATCTTTCCTTTCATACTACCACCTTACACCTTCCCAACTCAGCCTCAATTGCTGGCCGATTTTAAACATTTTTACTATTCTCTACTTCCACTTAGGCATCCACCCTCAAATGGGGCTTTTCTGCCTCCTTTTCAGATTGATGCCCCTGAATGTGAAGCGGAGCAAGCCACCCTCTGGGACCTATACTTTATATAGCAAGCGGACTAGGTATAAAATAATTGACCTATCGGATAGTTTAAAGGGGCAAGATCATCATTTTTTCCTTCTCCATAATGTGGAGAAGTTAGAACTCCCCAATTCTTGGCAAAATCTGGCCAAGAAAGACTTTCCTCCTGGCCCTCATGAGCTTGACCCAGCTGCAGAGGTGAATGCAGGGAAAATAATGGATTTTGGGCCCATAGCTCACTCTGAGTTGAGGCAGTTAGACATGCAAGCGGCACTCACGTGGGTGGCAAATTCCTACCTCAAGCCATGTAAGTTATGGGGAAATGACTTTGACCATTTTAACCTTTATTTGATATTAACTATAGTTCTTTTGCTATTGCAGCTTTTGGGCAGTTCGCCAAGCCAGAGGCACTCCGAGGCAACATTCTGAGAGCTCCCATGGGACTAGGCGGGATGCAGGGAAATGTGAGTCTCAGGGGGCAGGTGAAAGCAGCCAACCCCCCCACCGTCAGGAGAGCAAGAGAAGGGAAAGGGAGGAGGCTTCGACTAGTCCTAAGGAAGTGTCGCTTAAATGGAAGAGGTGACAAACAAGGGTTGTGCATATCTCCTTTGATTCTGAGGGGGTGGGTGGTGACTGTTGTATTGATAATTCGTCGCAAAAAGATTTGAGTTTTGAAAACCCATCGTCATAGTGTAATTTACGAGAAAATCCGAACAATCAAATAATTTTTACCGAAACTCAGAATGAGTCCCGGGTCAAACACAGGGAGACGTATATTTGATCAAAAATAGCATTTGATTTATTGTCACGAAGCAAATTAGCTGGTTGATTTAAATCTACACTAGCTCTCTACTTAAAGAATAAACAACAGAAGAGAGAAAAAAGAATGATACAAATAAAGAGAAAATAGAGAGAATAAATAGGGATTTCATAACAACAATTTGATGTTCATTACAACTAATCACTACACTGGAAAGCGGAAAATCTATACTAGAAAGCGATAAAGGAGAAGGTGGAGAGATATTATCCTCCTCGATGGCTGCTTGAAGGACGAGCCACGTTGACGAAGCGCCCGGATGAGGGTGGTGAGACAACAGACGAGGGAGAATGAAGACGGAAGATGAAGGATGGGGCAGGGTGACATCGTAGCGGGATCTGCTTCCTGAACGGTGGTGAGAAGACAACTGTGGGTACTCCACGAACGAGAATGAGAAGGTGGAAAATTTCTATTTTAAACTCTAATGGAGCATCCTGAGTTTAGGACAAGCTCTTAGAGCTTTGGAGGGGGTGAGAGAAGAGAGGAAGAGATGAGAAGAATGTGGGGGATCATAGGGCTTTTTATAGGTGAAGAATAGGGGGACAAATAGGTCATTTAAACATTAAAACATTAATGTAGGGGTCTTTAGTGATGGATATAATCGTCATTAAAGCCCCCACGTCGCTAAATACACACGCACACCAACTCCTCCTCCTCTTCCTTTGCTTCAACTCTCCTTCCACATTCAGACAACCTCAGCTGTCCGATCGCAAGATCGGACGACTTAGGATGCATCCGCGCCCGCCCTTCACCGTGCGCCAGCGTGCGATCACTCGTCCAGCAGCGTGTCCGATCGCGCGTGCATGAATCGTGGCATCTGGGCGTGTGATGAGAACCTCATCATAAGCCATAACTAGCTCATTTTGACCCAATACAAAGGATAAAAGCTCCTACATAACTCAAGGAAAGGCTTAACTCAGAGAATTCTGAGTTTAAGGAAAAAAAACAAGTCATAAGGGGTAAAAATGCAATTTTACCAGTATAATCTGCATACAGGGTAATTCAGGGTCCAAACATAGGTCAAAGCAACTTAATAAGAATAAAAGTGGGATGAGATGATCTAGCAAGGGCTACAGCAATTCCAAGGAACTAAATAATAATCTGTAACCCTAAAACAAACCCACTTCAATTCACGAGGTTCAAGGCAAAGCAAAAATGGAATAAACCCTCTAAAATTCATAGAAAAATAATCTCTAGGGTTTAGAACCTTCAATTTGACCTTAGGAACCCATCTTGACCTACATTGAGAACCATACCCAATTAATAACTTAATTTGGGTTTTTGCGTAAATTGACCAGTCAAACAAGGTTTAATCTAGAAATAAAATTCACCATCAGATTCCTTAGGTCCTAATTAGTCATGTATAAAAACTTGAGCCTAAGAAGAAACCTTCTTGACCAACTTTACACTTTGGTCCTCATATATTTACTTTTTGGCCCTCAACTTTTGAACCCTCGCATTTTGGCCCCTAACTCTCCTTCGTTCTTTGCGTTCAGGTCCCCCCTGCAAAACCTGCCAGCACCATGCTCCGGCGACCTTGCGCGGAGCATGGCGCCGCGCAGGGTGAGGGGGAGAGCCTGGCAAGTAAACCGGGGGTGCCCTGCGTCGTCAGCCGTCGCAGGGACACCCCCCTGGTCGCTGTAACCCACCATACCGGCCGTGCGAACGCACGGACGGTATGGGTTTCCATCTCCGGCGTCCTCCGGCGAGGGAGACACGTCGTCTCCCTCTGCCTTCCTCCCTGATTCGGTCCCTATAAATACCCCCGTCGCTCCACCGTTCTTCCCAGCTGGGATCTGACGGAGAAAACCCCCAACTTTCCTCTCTTCTCACTCCGGCAGACGCCCACCAGCTCCGGCGGTTCTTTCCTCCTCCTCCTCTTCGCTCTGCCGCACTACCAGCAGCAGGGTTGCCCTCCCTCGCTCTTCCCGCGCCACGCTGCACCCAGCTGGCGCCTCTCCGGCCCTCTGCTCGCCGCCGCCCCTTCCCCTGGGCATCTTCTTCTCCGGCGACAGTCGATACGACTGTCGCCCTGCTCCGGCCCCTTTCGTCTCCGTAGCTAGGTCAGAACTTCTCCCCATCTACCCCTCTTTCTTTTCCTCACTGTCTTTTATTTGATTAAACCCTCGACCGCTCCTGTCCACCGTCACCCCCTTCGTCTCCGGCCAAACTCCGGCGAGACCCCCCCATCACTCCACAGCCCCACACGCCTCGCCGACCCTCACAGAATCTCCGCCTCCTCACCCTGATCAACCTCCGCCCTTTCACGTCCCGCCACTCGCCCTCTGCAGACCCCCCGAACAAACCCACTTCTCCACCCGCAGTTTGACCTAGGGCGACCCTCACGCTCCGCCCCGCCGCCTGCCAGACCCCCCACCACCTTCGCCGTGCCACGGCGAAGGTTCTCCGCGTATCTGATTAGGCCGAGAGGCCGTTCCTCTGTTTACAGGTGTCTCGACCGCCGTCGCCATTGCTGCGTGGAAGGAGCACCTTCAACCTGCAGCTCCAGGTGCGCTTCGCCCAGGCCTGACTCCCAGGCTGCGCGGGGCGCCTCCGCGAAGAGTCCCAGGCTCGCAGCTGGGGCGAAGGCCTCGCGTGAAGCCGCGATTGCCCGATGCTTTCTCCGCTGCGGGCGCTCAATTAGGGTGGGACATTTAGTCCCACCTCGGAGAGCCACTGAGGCGAACGGGCGCTTAAAGGCAAAAAGTGCCTTAAGCTGTTCGCCTCAGTTCACGGGGTGAGGTCCCCTTCACCCGCCCGGTTACCCGGTCTCGTCCGCGCTCACGCCCCGCGGACCTGACCCGACCCGACTTAGACTGACCTGCACTCCTCGCCCACCATGCACGCAGGTGGGCCTGGACCCGGGCACGACCCACGTACCCGATTACCCGGATGCTCTGGGAGAGCCTTCCGAAGAGCGAATTCAGAGAAAGAGAGACGCGGGGGTGGGGGAGGGTAGAGTAGGTTTTGCCCTCTGACGTAAACTCTGAAGTGTGCAGGCACAGGTGAAGAAGAAGGACCGCGGAAGAAGAAGAAAGCTAAGGGAGACACTGTAGCAACAAGCGGTTTAAGTCGTCTGATTGGAAAATCAGACGACGTCCTGAAGGGAAAAGAAGAAAGAAGGAGAGACGACGTCCTGACAGGAAAAAGAAAAGAAGAAAGAAGAAGATCTGAAGAACAAAAGAACAAGGAAGAACAACAGAAGAAGAAGAGGACCACAAGGAGATAAACACAGAAGAAGAACAGGAAGAACAAAAGCTAAAGAGAGAAAGAGACAAAGAAAGAAGAAAAGAAGAAGAACTCAAACTTTCATCTCTCTCCCTCTCTCTCTCTCTCTTTATTGTAATAGAACATGTATATCTCTAGAATACAACTTGCTCCCTGAGTTCGACCTCGGGAACTCTTTTATTTTCCGAGTAAAAAATTTATATATTTGAAATGATGGCAATAACTGGCTATACTACAATGCTATAACAATAAAACCCGGTTATCTCTCGAAGCCAACGTTTCAGCGTGCCATGTAGCACTCGCATCTGCCGCTCGCTCGCTATCCAAGGGTTCTATTTGAGTCACGCCCACCCTCACCTTTGATTTGAGGTGCACGGGGGCTCGACCCCGTGACCTCTACCTTGCCCATGGATGCGAGACCAATGCACCAAGCTAGCATTTGAGGCGTGCTCACGTTTTAAGGCACACTCGCCCATGGCCATTGGATCAAGATCCAACAGCCTAGATCTAATGGTCAGTTGAGGAGAGAAAGAGCAGCAGCGATCCTTGGGCGGTTTGGGTGGCTGAGATGGCACCACATGGCACCATCTTGGCCATCCATCTTCTCTGACTTGTAGATGCTACCACAAAAGTCGAATTGGACCAATTCTCGTGTCGTTGGGCTGCGATCGTCGATCTGAACCCATCCGTGTGGTTGGATTTGTCATATGAAGTCTAGATTTTACACCACCTTGCCCCTTGACCTATGGTCTTCCTCAGACTGCATCTGATGCTATAGAGGTCCGATCAGGGTGATCTTGGAGTCGTTGAACTCCAATTGTCACCCTGATCAGATCCATATGGTTGGATCTTCAATCCGAGGCCCCGATAAATGTTACCCTGTTCCCTGACCACAAAAAGAGAAAATTAACCTAAAATTTATACAATCTAACTTAAATGCACGATGATGCATGTTATACAATATTTATAACGATGAATGCTTCTATGACACTAAAAACATGTATAAATAGGCATTTTAGGTCAATTAGATATGTGCACATTAGTAAGGAAAGCATCCCCTCCTCGCCTTCCCACTAGCCAACCTCAACAGGGCTTAAGGGTGCAAAAGTCCCCGCTGAATGGGACAAAAGAAGCCAGGTGGGCTTCTCTCCTACTTCGGCCAGCACCCCTACCACATTTGCCTACATGGCCGAGTAGGCGACCACGGGAAAAAGTTTCATGATTGGAAGTGTATTTAAGCCATCGCAACCCACGCATGGACCCCCTAATGCTAGCGCCCCTATTAGTTCTCAGGGTGTGGGTGGATACGTAGCTTCTGGGTAGAGGGTTGCAAGCTCTAGCCAAACCATTCTTCAGGCGACACCCCCTAACCGGCATCTTGCCGCCACTCTGCAGCCGCTATGTCCAACAGCCCATCGCCTACTCCTGGGAGTTCGTCATAGCCTCAAGCCCAAGGAGTAGGTGGCCCCACGGGCGTCAACCTGACCTTGGCTGACCTCGAAAGGCAAGTGCTCCAGCACCTGCAAGATGCTATTACCTAGGCTAACCCTCCAAACAGGAGCGTTAATCTAAAGCATATCTATTTTTACTATCTTTAGGTGATAAGTTGCTCTTCAAAAGTTGTGCCCTCCATGGTACCTTCCCCTATATATTACAACAATTCCTACCTTGTTGCTATGGAGGTGGATACTCTAGGGCTAAAGTTCATACCTGCCACTGTTACGAGAAAATCTCCTTCTGAACCCAGCTTCACCACCCCCAACGAGGCAACAGACATGGCGGCGAAATGGGCAATTACTGCTAGGGCGGAGCAGAGGAATTTTATCCGCTAGTTGGAAAAGGCCAACACCTCTCGTCAAAAGGCAAAGAGGGAGGCCGAGGGGGCAATAAAGAGGCTAAACTCCCTGCCCGCTTCAGCCGAACTTGCAAGGAGGTGGATGCTACCAGACTTGGGCTAAGAACAACTGGAAAGATGGCCACCAAGCTCGACGACTACCTTAGAAAGATCTACGAGAAGGACCTTGTGAAGATAGGGGAGCTTAATGGCAAGCTTGAGGGGGTCATCACCAACTTGGCATGGCTAAAGGAGGAGGTACAAGTGTTCAAGACGTGCCACTCTTTTGCCCTGGAGGAGTATGAGAGATCCCTTAAGAAAGAGCACCTCCACTTGAGCAGCATTATGGACAACCTCTCCAAGGCTAAGGAAGCACAAGAGAGGGCGAAGGCAAAGGCGGAGGCTCGAGAGACAAGGTGGGAACTCCTTTCAGCCTGCCAACTTGCTGAGGAAGGGGCTAGAAAGATCCGGTATCTAGAAAGTGCTCCCATGCTCAAGAATGATCCTGACATTGTGATGGAATTCTTTGCACTTGATCCTTCCATGTAAACTAGCTGATAAGTCCACTTTTGTGGACCATTATTTAGCTTAAGTACTATTTAATTATTTGCTCTTAGTTGTTAATTGACTAAGAGATATATGGTAATTTACCTTAGCCTACATATAATTTTATGCGTCAATTTTACATTTAATAACATATGATATGATAATATAATTTATTCGATGAATGCAAGCTAGGTACAAGAATTTAGACGTGCATTTCTACATATATGACGTCTGGAGAAAATGACAGACATTTGGGATCGCCATCATGAACTTACTGAGATCTACATTTTTAAGACGTTTGAAGGGCTGATCAAACGTCTGATGATGTTTCCTGGCGGATTCTACCATTCCAACCACTCGCAATCTTCACGAGTGGTTGGAGAAGGGTGCGGCCGATGAAGATCTTTTTATGAGGAAGCGGGCGACCTGCAGAAACGGATCCATCTTCTCCCCCGAGTGGGGATCTCCTCCCTCACCACCACCGTGGAAAAGAGCTTACACTGTGCAACATGCGTGCACTGTGGCCATCAAAAGCGAGCTTCAATGTTGCCCCTCAGCCCGTGCACGCAGTGACAGTGCATGCGCACCACTTCTCCACCTCTAAACAGCACCACCATCACCATCCTTGATGTCGTTCCCCCAACACCTTCCTCTCCTATTCACCTTCTTCTTCCCCCAGAAGAACCCAACAACCTCTCACCACCGTTATCCACCGTCAACGCCATCCTCCACCATCAAACCCGTAGCCACAGCAAGCTTGCGTTTACTTGAGCGTGCCATCCCCACTTCCTTCACCACGCACGCACACAGCACCATCCCCTTCCTCTTCTTTTCCTTCTTCTTCCCCTGTTTACACCCAATAGGAACCCAAACCGTATCCTACTCTAGCAGTGCACCACTCGTGACCACTCCATCTAGAGCCTCCTCACCCTTGCATGTGGGTGCGCACCAACAACGCAACCAGCGCCTCTACGTCGTTCCACCAACAGCATCTCACCCACGTGCGGCCACACACACGCACTAGCAGTGCGCTCCCATCAGCGGCCGATAGTGCATGGCTACACGTATCTCCAGCAGGCCGGCAGTGCATGCGTGGCTGTGTGCAACTCCAGTAGGCAGCAACCCCTCTGCCATGCCATCGCCCACGTGCGCCTCCTTGCATCGCCTACAGCAAGAAGTAGGAAACAACCCAACAGTCACCACCGACAGACCTCCTCCCCGGCGAGCTTCATCTCCTCCAGCCGACCGCCACTGACCTCCTCGCGACGCGTCGCTACCACCATCGTGAAGCACTCATCGAGGTGTACCATCCCCTCGACTCTCGTAGCCATCCACGCTAGTCCCTTCACGCGAGGAGAGAAGAGAAATCCTTTGTTTCTCCTCCAATTAAAAATTACCAAGTTTGCCATTACAGTGTACACTATTCACTTATTTACTGAATAAATTTATTGATGTGAATTTGCATAGATACCCTTTTATTCAATTGAAATTATTTGTGGTGGAATGCCTCTACTGAATGAGATCGAGCATGCCATATTGATTATAGTAAACAAGCTATATTCTATTGGAGATTAATATTTACGGTGTTTTCCTATGCCAAGATCACTTGTTAACAGAATACTATGTGGTGGTGATCTTTCATCTAAACACCTACATTCTTGATTAATTGGTTAAAATGAGCATTTACGTGAGAAAAAGAATTACACGAATTAGCTTGCACACCTACTGAGTTTCCTGAATAATTGAGACACCACTCATTAGTTTAATAGGCTAATTCCTCCTAGTGGAGACGACCTAACTATTTTCGTGGTTAGTTTTTGAATATTAAATATTTTAAAAAGCGATTTTCTACCATGCAACGAACTATAACAACACGTCATTTATGTTAAAATTTTTATCAAAAATGAAGATTGTTCTTTCACTAGCCGAGACCTCGTCTCTACTGAGGCTGGAAAATATACCTTGGCGGCGACATAGTCCCTTCTAAAGGGAGGGAATACCTCGGCATAGGAGCTTTGTGGTTGGTCAATCAACCAATTGAATGCTGAGTATGTCCACCAGTAGGAGGAGGGTCTCATAGAAGATAAAGCTTCCATCTCCCCGCCTAGGGACTAGGTTGATAGTCCGGCTCCTGAAGAGGGGTTGGACAAGACTAACCCTGCCAAAGCCCCGCTGATAAATATGCATTTATTTATGATAAAATGGCTACTTATGTTAATTCCTAAGCTTAACGTTGCATTTAGCATTGTGAATAATGCATAACATTCATCATATTGAATTTTGGATAATTTGTATAAATTTCATAGTAATTTGTATATTATTGTGGCTAGGAGATAGGATGATATATTTTTGAGCTTCAAATGAAGAATCTAACCATACGGATGGATTCAGATCGACGATCGCAATCCAACGACACGAAAATTGGTCCAATCTGATATCTGTAGCACTTTCAAGAAGCATTTGAAGATGGATGGCCCATATGATGCCACGTGGCATCATCCAGGCTGCCCAAGAGCCAGGTCTGCATCCCCCCTCTCTAGTTGGCCAAAAAATCTAGGCCATTGGATGAAGATCCAATAGCTAAAGAAGCTCCACGTCGCCTCAGCAGCTAAATCGTCCACTTGACAAAGTGAAGGCCTTGGAGTGGTGGTCTTGACATTAGTTCGCCAAGAGGAGGTCGCAGGTTCGAAACCCGCAACCCCCCTCAATCCTTCAATTGAGTCACGACAGCGCACATAGCCTACACGCGTAGTGTGCGTGCGCGAAGCAAGGCAGCGCAGCAGCAGCAGCCCGTGCGCATGGGCAGCACAAGGCCAGTGCATGCGCGCAACACAGCATGTGTAGCACTTGAGCCAACAGCATGGAGCACGTGTGCAACAGGCGTGCATGAGCTGGTCTTCAGTGACATTTGAGGCAAACTTTTAGAGATGTCTTTGATGTCGCTGTTGACCCAAAGATGATTTTTGGCTCTTTTCCTCCATTATAAAAGGACCCATCATCCTCCACCTTTTACCATCTTCTACCAAGCAACTCCAACACTCCATAGAGTATCCAAGCAAGGTCTTGGAGACACCAAGATGCCAACGGAAGCCCCTCCACCACTGTGGCTACTTCACCTCTCCATTTAGCTGCTAGTTTCCTTAGTTTAATATTTTTGTTGCTTTAAGCTTTCATCTATTATTATAGTTGTACAACTATTTCATTTTTGCAATGTATTATCATTCTCTATCATCATGTTTGTGTTTCTCTCATAGTTAGTAATCATCACATCTTCAACATGAATTTCTAACCGTATCTTTCTCCTCTCTCTCTCTCTTTCTTTCTCTCTGTTTTGCAAGCGAATAAATCGACATATTTTGTGACATTGAAGCAAATATTTGAGTCACTTTCATGTCTCCCTGTGTTCGACACTCAGACTCACGTTCGATTATCTTCATTTAAAATTGATGTCGTAAACACATGCTATAACAAACAAATTAACCTAACATATTTCCTGACGTCACCTGCGTGCTGCCGGAGATAGCGACCATCCTTTTGGCCGCCATAGCCCCTCCTACGAGGTCGCCTCATGATGGGAACACCATCATGAGCCCTAACTTGCTCATTTTGACCCAATGAAGAGAATAAAAGCTCCTACATAACCTACTGAAGGTTCTAATTCACTACATAACCTTTTTGAGAGAAAAATAAGAAACTAGGGATAAAACTGTAATTTTACCAATGCAGTATAACCACAAGTTTTCTCAAGGGATAAACAAAGGTCAAATGATCTTAATAAGATAATAATTAGGTTGAATCAGACAAAAAAGGGTTCGTGTGAATTCTGGGAATTAAATGACTTCTTAAAACCCAAAAACAGACCCACTTGATTAACCAAGGTTCTAGTCAGGATAAAATTCACTTAAACCTTCTAAAAATCATATAAAAATATCATCTAGGGTTTATAACCTTCACATTGGCCATTGGAACCCATCTTGACCTAGAATGGGGTCTCAGACAAATATTTGCCATAAATTGGGTTTTTACATAAATTGCCCAGTAAACGTAGTAAAACCCAAAATCCAACTTCACCATTGGATTTCTTAGGTCCAAATTAAGTTTTTACCAAAATTTGGACCTAAGGGGAACTCATCTTGACCTATTTTGCAAAAAGGTTCAGCCTAATTACATTTCTACCCCTATCTTTAGAAAACCCTTACAATCAGCCCCCTAACTTTCTTATCGTATTCACAAATAGGTCCCTCTACCATTATAGTGGAGGAATCCTACTCCGACGAGCTTTGAAAGGAGGTTTCTCCTTGATTACTTAGAGAATCCCTCCCAAAATTAGAAGGGAGATTCTCTGAGTAATCTCCTCCAATCTGAACCCGTCTGTGATCCATAATTCCTACTCAATCTCTCATGCGAACGCATAAGAGATTTGGGTCTTTTGAAGTTTCCATCTTCGGCAACCATACCTTGCTTGGAAGCTTGGCTTCCAAGCACAAATCCTCCTCCAAAGACCTATTTAAGACTCCCCAGATTCAACCAAGTCTCCTCAGCCTGAAATTGGGTCTGATTCCCTCACATTCTTCTCTCCTCGCCGACCGCAACCCTCTGCAAGCTCCGGCGGCTAATCCCTCACTCTCTGATCGCCCAATCACAAAACCAGTGGTTGGGTTGTCTTCCTCTCATTCATCAGCGTCGCACAACACCGGCCGACGTAGCCTCTTCCCCATCTTCGTCGCCGCCTCATCTATGGAAGTCTTCATCTTCCCCACATCCAGCGACCATACCGGAGTGGGTTCTCTATCCCTCTTCATCCCTTAAAGGTAGATCTTAGAATCTCTCTCTCTCACATGCCCTTTCCCTCTCTCTATTTTCCTAAACGACCCACCGACGCCACTGACCACCATCACCTTCTCCACCTCCGGCAATACCTCCGTCGAGGTTCCCCCGTCGCTCCGCACCTCCATCCACCTCGCCAACCACCCTATGACCTCTACCTTGACTCCTTGATCACATCCCCTCACTCATACCATAGCGCCCCCCACCCAAACATTCCACCAAACACACCCACACATACACACACAGCGTGCCCTAGGCACGCTCGCACAGGTGCCCCTATGCCACGCCAACCACCGCAGCACATTCGTCGTGCCTCGGTGAGGCTTCCTGAGAAATTTAACGTGGCCGCGAGGCCGTCTTTTTGATTTCAGGTAGCAAGCGTCATCCGCCATTTGTGCAAAGCTTGAAGCAAGCTCTAGGGCTTGCCAGCTCCAGGTCCCTATTCCAGGTTGCGCGAAACACCCTCGCGCACAATTCCAGGTGCTCAATTCCAGTCGAAGGCCATAGCAGTGAGGCAATTGGAGGCGACTACCTCCTCTGCGGGTGTGCAAGAAGGTGGGACATTTAGTCCCACCTCGGAAAGTTCTGAGGCCGCGCACCTGCAAAAGTTGAATTCCTGCTGGTAGCTATTCGCCTCCAAATCACTAGGTGAGGTCCCTCTCACCCGACCAACCCGGTCTTGTCCGTGCTCACGCCCCGCGGACCTGGCTGACCCGACCTGCACTCCTTGCCCACCACTGCACGCCAGTGGGCCTGGTCCCAGGTACGTACCCGACCCGATTACCCGTATACATGTGGCTCTGGGAGAGCAGAACATAAGAGAGAAAGAGAGGAGAGTGCACGTGGGTAGGGGGTAGGTTTTGCTGCAGGCTGAAGAAGAGGAGGAAGAAGCTGAAGGAAGAAGAAGGATAAGCTGAGGAAGAAGGAAGACAGAGGCCAAAGAAAAAGAGAAAGAAAGAGAAGAGGCAGCCGATAGAGAAAGGCAAAGGAAGAAGGAAGGCAAAAGGCAGAGAAAGGTAAAGGAAGAAGAAGACAGAAGCTAAAGGTAAAGAAGAAGAAGGAAGAAAGGAGAAGAGAAGGAGAAAGTTAAGGAAAAAGAGAAAGTCAGAGTAAAGGCAAAGGAAGAGAAGGGCCAAAGAAGAAGGAGCGAACGACAGAGAAAGAAGAAGAGAAGGCAGAAGAAGCCAAAGGAAGAAGAAGAATCAAGAAAGAGAAATCAAAGCAGGGCACTATAGCACACAACTTTTAAGACGTCTGATTTGCAAAATCAGACGTCTGGAATAGTGGGCCGTATGACTTATGTGACCGACCGTGGCTAGGTTTTTTTTTCTTTTTTTGTTATAGAAATGTCGTTGAGGTACAGATAGTTATTGCCACTATTACAATTTTACTCGAAAATATTTTTCCCAAGGTCGAACTCAGGGAGCTACTAGAATTCTAGAAGTATGTTTCTATTACAAATATAAGAGAGAGAGGTAGATTTGTTTCTTGGCTTTTTCTTCTTCTCTTCTTTCTCTCTTGTCTTGTCTTCTTTCTTTCTTCTTTCTTCTTTTTGCTTGATCTTCTTCAGTTCTTCTTCTTCTTTATCTTCTTTTCTTCTTTATTCTTCTTCTCTTTGCTTTCAGCTGCTTCACCTTTTCTTCTCTTCTTCTTCTTTGTTTTCAGCTACGGCACCTTTTCTTCTCTTCTTCTTCTTTGTCTGCAGAACTTCTTCCGTCATCTGATTTCTCAATCAGACGGCTTAAGTGGCATCTGCTACAGTGCTTCCCTTGTGATTCTTCTTCCTCCTCTTTCTTTTTCCTTCTTTCCCCTGCGGTCTTCTTCTTCTTTCTCTATCTTTTTCCTTCTTCTCGCAGTCCTTCTTCTTCTTCCTTGCCCTGAGCGGCCAAGGATTCGGCCACCTTCTTCCTCCTTCTTCTTCTCTGTCTGCACACTTACACAGCTGGTCAGAGCAAAACCTACCCCTACCCTCCCCCGCGTCTCTCTCTTTCTCAGATTTCTCTCATAGGATCGCTCTCCCAGAGCCGGGTATTCAGGTACGGGTATCGCGCTCGGGACAAGCTTACCAGTGTGCGGTGGTGGGCGAGGTGTGCGCAATGTCGGGTATCCGGATCCTGCCCAGACCCGCGGGGCGTGAGCGCGGGAGAGGGCAAGCGCGTGGGGCGCTCGTGCGTAAGGGACCTGACCCCTGTGTTCGAAGGCGATAAGCCTACAACACTTTTTTCATTTATGTGCGGGCGCTGAGCCGCGCGCTTCTGAGGTGGGACTAAAGTCCCACCTCCAAATCTCGCACCCGCTGCTGAGAGAGCTACGGTCAATTGCGGCCGTGTCCGAGGCTTTCACCCCAGCTGCAGGCCTGGGATGCTTCGCGGGGGTAAACCGCGCATCCTGGAGTGAGAGCCTGGGCGAGGGCGAACTTGCAGCTGCAGCTGCAGGAGCTTCACCTGCTCAGCAATGGCGGCGAAGAGGGCATGACCTGAAATCAAGCATACGGCCTCTCGGCCCAGTCAGAGGATGCAGGGAGCTTCGCCGGAGTGCGGAGAAGCCAGTGCGAGTGGTGGCGAGGCGTGAGGCGACATATGGTGGCAGCCCTAGGTCGGACTGTGGTCGGAGGAATGGGTTTGTTCGGGGGGTCTTTAGGTGGTGTGTGGCAGGGAATGGAAAGGGGGAAGCTGTGGAGTGGAGTGAGGGGAAGCTTATGAGGTGGTCGGCGAGGAGTGAAGGGGTCTGTGGAGGTGGAATGGGCTCGCCGGAGAGGGTGGTCGGAGACGGAGCAGGCGGAGGTGGAAGTTGTGTGTGGGGGCGTAAAAATACAAATTGACAGAGGGGAAATTTAGAGGAGGAGGAGGAGAGGAAGCTTTTACCTAATTTCTGGACAAAGGGGAAAGGGTGGAGCCACATGCTCGTGCCTGCCGGAGCTGAGGAAGAAGAGGCCCTGGAAGGGGAGATCGGCGACGAGGAGGCAGGCGGAGGGTGTCGGCGGGTGCAGCGCGACACAGACGAAAGGGTTAGGGGAACCCTGCTGCAGGTAAGGCAACAGAGCGACGAGGAGGAAGAGGAGTTGGTTGCCGGAAGCTGCAGGCCATCTGTCGTAGCTGGAGAGGAGGAAGTGGGGGGGGTATTCTCCGTCAGAGACAGCTTACCCTCTTCTGCTGGCGACGGCGGTCTTTATAAAGGCGAAGGCGGAGGGGTGGGCGCAGGGAGGCGACGTGCCTCCCTCGCCGGAGGATGGCCGGAGCAGCAACCCATACCTTCCGCGTGTTCGCACGAAAGGTGTGGGTGATGGCAGAGATCGTGGAGGTGTCCCTGCGACAGCAGACATCGCAGGGAACACCCGGTTCAATGGGCAGAGGGCCTCCCTCACCCTGCCCGGCGCCATGCTCCACGCAAAGTCGCCGAAGCATGGCGCTGCTCAGAGTTTTGCAGGGAGGACCTAAGTGCAAAGAACGATGAAGAACCTAGGGGCCAAAATGCGATGTTTTCGAAAGTTGAGGGTCAAAAAGTAATAGATGAGGACCAAAATGTAAAGTCGGTCAAGAAGGCCTCTTCTTAGGCTCAAGTTTTTATGCATGACTAAATAGGACCTAAGGATTCTAATGGTGAATTTTATTTCTAGATCAGACCTTGTTTGATGGGTCAATTTACGTAAAAACCCAAATTAAATCATTAATTGGGCATGGTTCTCAATGTAGGTCAAAATGGGTTCCCAAGGCCAAATTGAAGGTTCTAAACCCTAGAGATTATTTTTCTATGAATTTTAGAGGATTTATTCGATTTTTACTTTGCCTCGAACCTCGTGAATTGAAGTGGATTTGTTTTAGGGTTACAGGATGTTATTTAATTCCTTGGAGTTGCTGTAGCCCTTGTTGGATCAAATCATCCCACTTTCCTTCTTATTAGGTTAGTTTAACCTATGTTTGGATCCTGAGCTACCCTGTTTACTGATTGTGTTGGTGAAATTGCATTTTTACCCCTTATGACATGTTTTTTTCACAAACTCAGAATTCTCTGAGTCAAGCCTTTCTATAAGTTATGTAGGAGCTTTTTCTCGCATATCTAGGTTAGATTGTGCTAGTTAGGGTTCATGATGAGGTTCTCATCAACGTCCAATTTTTATAAGCTCTCCATTGTTTTATCTACAATTATTTTTACTCTTCATATACTCATGCTTTACACTCCTCATTAGATTTTGAGTAGTATTATGTGTTCAATTTGCATTTATTGTTGAGATTAGTGCGTGAAATCCATTTGCTCCCTGTGTTCAACATCGGACTTCAAATTCGAGTAATAAAATTGTATTTGTTTTGAACGCTTTTTCGGCTGTATTACAATGCAATACACTCCTAAATACCAACTCAGTGCTCTTAACATTTTGGCATCGTTGCCAGGGAGCAACGTGCAATTCGCCACTATTCTCTGCATTATTTGATTATATTTGAGCACTAACTTTCCCTATTTACTTTATTGTGATTTTGCGAGGTACTTCACAAGGAGATCTCCTACGCAAATCAACCACTCCAAGGCAGGTAACTTCTCTATTCTTCCCTAATCAACCTCCTAATCTTGGGAAGACAAAAAGGAAATAATCAATTAGGAATCACCTGCCTTATTTTTCATAGTAATTATCATTTAAAAGGTAAGTTTCCTAATTTGCAAATTTTTTCAAATCTTATTGAAGTTGAAGCGATTTTTAAAGATCCTACCCCAAAATTCTGTGCCTATTAAGGACTATGCTTAAATTCTAATCTTCTTGGACTACGCACTTCTTGTTTGAAGTCCAAGGAGAACATGTGTGAAAATTAAAGAGGACATGGAAATAAATCCAATGAGGGTTTCTACATTAGGGTTTTGGAGTGCTAGTTCACACTTACCTGCATAAAAGGAAACAAACCCACCCGCATTTGTGTGCTACCCAAACCCTTGATTGAAAAGATCTAATCAAGAAAATCCCCAAAATCAGGCTCTAAAATCACTTGAACCTTGAAATCCTTGGACCTAATAACCTGGGAGTCAAATCAGGGTGATTTCTAGGTCTTGACCTGGAGTCATTCTGCCATCTTTAGGGCAGGTCAGGTAAAGTTGGACTACATTGTAGGCCAACCAACCTCCAAATTAGGTCACAAGTCAAAACAACTGCTAATTCAAGTGAAATCAAAGGCACAAATTAGGATATAAAACTGGTAGACTTAAGAGGTTAAGTTATCCATTCTGGTCTACCTGGACCCTCAGTGACAAGAGACATCAGGTGGGGGAAACCCTATAACCCGTGGGGGTGCTCTACCGTGTAGGGGTCGTTGCGGGACTCTCCCTCTCTGGTTGCCCAGGTAATTCTCAGGTGGACGACTTTCTGATCCAGGGGTATCATCCACCCCGAACCTCCATAGTCATCCAAAAATCTTTGGGTGCCTTGATTAGGTCAACATCACATCCAATCCCTCATCCCTTCTATTTAGAGCACACACACATATTTTCATTGGGAATCTCTTCCAGATCAAATCACTTCATTCTAAGACTTGAATTTTGATTCTACATCTTGATTCCACCATCTGATTCAAATATGCAGCCTGGTTACTTAGGAAGACTATTGAAGAAACCTGAATCACAAAGATCCATGAGAGATAGAATGGTTGAGGATGCCCTTGAATTTTATGAGATTGACTACAAAACATCAAAACCCGTAGAAGACATTCAGGTTAGTGTATCAACAACAACAACCTTCATCATAAACTGTGCCCAATTGTTACTAACAGAAGCAACAAAGGGATCAACCCAAGACATTCTCATAATACGATACATTGAGATAGAAAAATTGCATAACTTTGAATATCTCCAATGCATGACAAATCCTGTACTTTGGGAAAAACACCAAGATGATCTTGAAAAATGGGAAGAAATGATAAAATTATTAAAACAAGTTATCGATCAAAAATACTCATACATGCCCTAGACGGTTAATGAACCATCTTGGACTAATATTGAGGATCAATCTGATTTCCCAAAACATGGGTTTGAGACACAGGGTTGTGGTGGATTCCCAACCCAGATAGAATATAACATGCCTGATCTTGAATTAGGTTAGGACGTCCCAATTGCAGGAGAACATGATTTTGAGCCAGCTCGAGAAAACCAAAATCCTGGCATAGAATTCCTAGACTCTTGTAATGATGAGATTAAAACAGAACCTCTCGAGGGTGCAAATCCCACCCCGTATTCTGATAAGGTGACCCTCGAAGGCAATTCTAACCTAGATTCTAGTGATTCAACCCACATCCTCAGCCTAGAATCTGGATCTAAGTCTTCTTGGGAAGATTACAAGGCCCCAAATGTCGAAGATCAAAGTTTGAATTAGGATTATGATTCGGAGCCGGTATTTGATGAATGTCCCTCTCCAACATCCTCAGAGATACAGATTGATTTCTCGGAAGTCATGCAAACCTACGATACAGAAATCGAGGAGTTGGAAGAGTGGGGTTTTGATTGGGTCTTCCCCACAAGCCAAAAGCCTGAGCCCAGACCCTATAAGGACACCTTTTTAAACTCAGAATCTACAAATAGGCTAGACCCAAGTCAGGTTGTTGAGTCTACACTTGTGACTTATTCTATGGTGGAACCTCTGATCTCGAATCTGATTCAGAATTTGAGTCTCGCAATCTCTCCGACGATTTCGAATCTTACTATGATTTCGGAGAACAATTGTTTCCTGACGACTACAAGCCAATCTACGACCTCAGCACACAAGATTCATTCTTTGACTCTGACTCTGAGGTCCCTAATCCTAAGATCACTGATTTAAAATCAGGTTCCATTGAGATGGAATCATTTCTTTTCAATCCTCAGGAATCAAAACCAAAAAGTATCGAAAGTGACTACAATCCAGAATTCGAATCGTTTCTTGACTCAAATTTTCTTCATCCTATAAACAATCTTCAGCCATTTACCTTCGAATTTAATTGATACTATGCGGACTCTCTAAATGAACCTACCTTTAATTCCTTTTTAGATGAGCCCTCATACACAAGTCGTATCGGTGCCATCTCCTCCACATATGTAGAACCTATTCAAACCCGTTTTCAACCCCGACCTGCAACCAGACTCAATTTCTATTCTGATTCCCCTTTTACTAAGCTGATTGCAAGTGATTCGCCTCCACATCTTTATCGAGTTTCAGACATTGATCAGACTACAAATCATGCCCCATCATTCTCTGATCACTCCTGTAAGTTTTTCGCATCATCCACTGATTATTTTAAGGATCTCTCTCTCTCACGCCCTTTCCATCTCTATATTTCCCTAAACGACCTACCGATGCCACTGACCACCATCACCTTCTCCACCTCCAACAATACCACCGGTGAGGTGCCCCTGTCGCTCTATACCTCCATCCACCTCGCCAACTACCCTACGACCTCTGCCTCGACTCCCTGATCACATCCCCTCACTCATACTATCGCACCCCCCACCCAAACATTCCACCGAACACACCCACACATACGCATACAGTGTGCTCTAGGCACGCTCGCACAGGTGTCCCTATGCCACGCCAACCACCGCAGCACATTCGCTGTGCCTCAGTGAAGCCTCCTGAGCAATTTAACATGGCTGTGAGGCCGTCTTTGTGATTTGAGGTAGCAAGCGTCATCCGCCATTGGCGCAAAGCTTGAAGCAAGCTCTAGGCCTTGCCAGCTCCAAGTCCCTGTCCCAAGTTGCGTGGAACACCCTCGTGCACGATTCCAGGTGCTCAATTCCAGTCGAAGGTCGTAGCAGTGAGGAAATTGGAGGTGACTACCTCTGCTGCGGGTGCGCGAGAAGAAGGTGGGACATTTAGTCACACCTCGGAAAGTTCTGAGGCCACGCACCCGCAAAAGTTGAATTCTTGCTGGTAGCTATTTGCCTCCAAATCACGAGGTGAGGTCCCTCTCACCCGACCGACCTGGTCTCGTCCATGCTCACACCCCGCGAACCTAGCTGACTCGACCCGACCTGCACTCCTCGCCCACCATCGCATGCCGGTGGGCCTGGTCCCAGGTACGTACCCAACCCGATCACTCGTATACATGTGGCTCTGGGAGAGCGGAACCTAAGAGAGAAAGAGAGGAGAGTGCACATGGGTAGGGGGTAGGTTTTGCTGCAGGCTGAAGAAGAGGAGGAAGAAGCTGAAGGAAGAAGAAGGAGAAGCTGAGGAAGAAGGAAGACAGAGGCCAAAGAAAAAGAGAAAGAAAGAGAAGAGGCAGCCGACAGAGAAAGGTAGAGGAAGAAGGAAGGCAAAAGGCAGAGAAAGGTAAAGGAAGAAGAAGACAGAAGCTAAAGGCAAAGAAGAAGAAGGAAGAAAGGAGAAGAGAAGGAGAAAGTTAAGGGAAAAGAGAAAGTCAAAGTAAAGGCAAAGGAAGAGAAGGGCCAAAGAAGAAGGAGCCAACGACAGAGAAAGAAGAAGAGAAGGCAGAAGAAGCCAAAGGAAGAAGAAGAATCAAGAAAGAGAAATCAAAGCAGGGCACTGTAGCACACAACTTCTAAGACATCTGATTTACAAAATCAGACGTCCAATTTTTATAAGCTCTCCATTTCTTTATCTACAATTATTTTTACTCTTCATATACTCATGCTTTACACTCCTCATTAGATTTTAAGTAGTATTATGTGTTCAATTTGCATTTATTGTTGAGATTAGTGCGTGAAATCCATTTGCTCCCTGTGTTCGACCTCGGACTTCAAATTCAAGTAATAAAATTGTATTTGTTTTGAACGCTTTTTCGGCTGTACCACAACGCAATACACTCTTAAATACCGACTCAATGCTCTTAACATTTTGGCACCGTTGCCAGGGACCAACGCGTAATTCACCACTATTCTCTGCATTATTTGATTATATTTAAGCACTAACTTTCCCTATTTGCTTTATTGTGATTTTGCGAGGTACTTCACGAGGAGATCTCCCGCGCAAATCAACCACTCCAGGGTAGGTAACTTCTCTGTTCTTCCCTAATCAACCTCTTAATCTTGGGAAGACAAAAAGGAAATAATCAATTAGGAATCACCTGCCTTATTTTTCATAGTAATTATCATTTAAAAGGCAAGTTTCCTAATTTGCAAATTTTTTTCAAATCTTATTGAAGTTGAAGCAATTTTTAGAGATCCTACCCCAAAATTCTATGCCTATTAAGGACTACGCTTAAATTCTAACCTTCTTGGACTACGCACTTCTTGTTTGAAGTCCAAGGAGAATGCTTTTTCGACTGTACTACAATGCAGTACACTCTTAAATACCGACTCAGCGCTCTTAACACCTCAACTCCGCCAACTCCCAAGGTCAACCTTCCTGATGACATGCAATGAAGCCCCAGCTAGATAATGAAGTTATTTTTCCCCCCTTTTTAAAATTTTTCACTTTGTTTATGAGTTGTTTGATGGGAACGACCCCTGTAGATAGTTGTGCTAGTGTAACTTTGCTAATCATCAATAAAAATGATAGAATTTTTCTATGCATTAATGTTTATTTGCAATACACCCGTAAGTTACCGACATGCCATGTGCGAGGAATTAGCCTGCCGCTAAATGTTTGCAACTTATAATAATCAGCATCATTATCTTTACATATTTTGCAAGGTCCTTCCCAGTTTGCATCCAACTTGCCCCCTAACTCTACTGGTTGGGATGCCCAGCCACAAAGCAAAACCAAGTCCCCCTCAATGAATTTTCTCTTCTTGACCCGCCTATCATGGGAGCCTATCGTCCTCTCTTTGTACATGACCGCTACCTTTGACACTTCCTCTCTGACCTCGTCTACCAAGTCCAACGTTAGGCAAACCTAACCTTCATTAGTGAGTGGATCATACAACTGGCAAAGGTATGTAGGGAGGATTGTCTTGACTAGTAATCGAGCCTCCATATTGTATACCAAACTGAAGGGCGTGTGGTCAATTGAAGTCTTCTAACTTATGCGATACCCCTATAGGACGTCCAACAATTCGTCCACCCATTTTCCTTTTGCCGGATCCAATCGTCTTTTAAGTACAGAGTTGATCGTACGATTGGATACCTCCGTCTGTTCGTTTGCTTGGGGGTGGGCAACAAATATAAAACATAGGAAAATGCCCCAGCTTGTACAAAAATCTTCAAATTTGTGGAGGCAAACTATGTACCATTATCGGTAACAATGTCTCTTGGGCATCCATAACGAGCAATAATATTTTTTTGTACAAATGTTATGACCCTATCAATTGTCAGGTTGGCCATGGCCTCTACCTCGATCCACTTTGAAAAATAGTCTACCACCACCAGGATGAAACGTTTTGGAGCTGGCGCTGGTGGGAAAGGGCTGATAAACTCCATTTCCCACTCGGCAAAGGGGATTGGGGACATTATGGACATCATTTTTTCAAGCAAAAGATGATGAACTGGGGCAAATCTTTGGCACTTATCACATTTACGCATGAACTCTTAGCACCGTTGCTTCATCTGGGGCCAAAAATAAGTCGTTTGAAACAAGCAAGCTATTAGAGCTTTGTTTCCTTCATGATTACCACAAATGCCATTGTGGGCCTCTTGGATTGCCTAAGGCACTTCTGCTGAAGTGAGGCAACGTAATAAGGGGGTTGAATATCCCCTTTTATACAATTGCTCGCCTATTAATGTATAGCGTAAGGCCTTCAGCTAGAAGGCTTTTGGGTAAGGCTCTCCAGGTGGTAACTTGGTTGTTTTCAAGAAAGTTATTATTAGAGTCATCCAAGAGGTAGTTGGCTTGATCACTAGTGCTTGTGGAGGGAGCACTAAAGGTTTACTTAATGCCTGGAAGAGTATATCAACCTCCTATCCTACAAGAATGGCAGATGCTAGGTGGGCTAGGGCATCTGCCAGTGGGTTGTCAGACAGAGGCATCCACTTAACCGTGGCTATCGTGAAATTTAATAAGTCCTCTTTTACTTGCTCTGTGTAGAGGCTCATATTAGGATCCTCGGCCTGGTACTCACTATTGATTTGGTTGGCTACCAATTGAAAGTCGGTGTGGACTTCTAAGCATGAGTGTCCCATGGACTTCACCACTCTGAGGCTGGCTAACAAGGCCTCATACTCCGCAACATTGTTGAAGGCGGGAAAGGCTAGCTTGATGGCATACTTATGAGTAGTTCCATCAGGAGTAGTCAGGGTGATTCCGGCGTCGGCTCTGCTATCATGGAGGATTTGTCAACGTACAACTTCCATGGCAAAGTGGTGGGAGGGCTTGGATCCATGAACTCTGCCACAAAATCTACCAAGATATGGCCTTTAATGGACTTCCATGGCTAATATTTTACATCAAACTTCACCAATTCCGTGGCCCATTTCATCTGTCGAGTTGACCCGATTAGCTTGTAAAGCATCTGGCGCAAGGAGTAATCCATGAATTTACTTGTTTTTGTGGATTTACTTGTTTACTTCCAACTCGATAAATTTACTTTACAAGTTATCACAGCATACCTTGAATTCAAAAAGTCATTAATTAGCTTTTTTTATAGTCTATCATAACTTAACTACACATATGGTTTCCCTAAGAATAAATTGAGTTACAGCCTCACAAAAGAAAGGCACATCAATTTAAGTTCCATTTCATTCAAGATCAAAATTTCATACCAAAAATTAACAATGCACTCTTTACGACAACCCAGACGATAGGTTACACAAACCATTTGATGCCGATGATTGTACCATAATTTTAGGTGAGTATAGATAATTTTATGTCATTTATCCTCCATAGAGTACTACAATGAATAGTGTATTTAGTAACAAGACAATGAATCAAGTAAAGTCATTTTTCATTAATATGCTTAGGTTATTCAAATGTCAAATGATGATATAAGAGTTGACATAAGTTATCAATCTCGCCATTCAAGATCTCAATATCTTTATCCGCATTCATCAATCGAAAAAAGGGATTACCAATATTTTGCTTAAAAAATTTTCAATCAAGTTAACATTGCTGTCATTTGTAATGCTGGTCCCAAAACTAAAAATGATTTCATTAATATTTGTCTAGAATTCTCTTTAAATCTATACCAAACATGGAACAACTAATGAACAACCTTGGAAGAAATCAACAAGTTGTTAAAAGAATTTCTGTACAAAAAGAATTGCATGTTTCAAATAAGCGAGAATTAAACAGAAATTTTGTTATCGACTAATGCCAAATTTTCATCAACCATTAACAGATCATGTTGAAGAAGAATTTGTGATCTCCTACAGTCTATGGTGTCAACAATTGGAAAAATTTAGAATCGATATGCCCATAGATCTAATGACGAAGTTAATGAGGATAATGGTAATTTATAACCGATGTTAAGGCAAAATCAGTTAGCTACGATACACAATTCATGAATAATTCAAAATTAATAGGTATTACTTAATAACACAGAAAGATGTCTTCAATTTAATGTAGAGTTGCAAGGTGCAAAACACAATTTCCTAAAATTTTAGATCCATGTGGATGAAACGACCTTAAACGATGGACTTAAAACTATAAATCATGAAGGAATGTAAAAATTTCAAGTTTTAAACTCTCAAATGTAAAACTCAGGTTTCCAACATAATTAACAAAATATTTATAATTGAGTAAAATGTAAACCTTATACTCTAAGAAATGATATGTTCCAATTGTTAAGAAGAAAAATCAGAATACCACTTCTAAGGTGATTAGAGTCTCATTTGATCGTTCAGTTTGATTATCAATTCCATTATATCCATGTATTTATTTATCATAAGTCAGTTTACTATACATAACATGGTAGGACTATATCAAGATTAAGAATTAGAGTAATATAAACAGAGAAAATATAGCTATCTTATCCTTATAGATACCCATATAAACATGCATGATAAATATTCTTTTCATTATAACATACAGGAGGGACGAATGTATTATTTATACTGTTATATTAATTTACAGACAGTCCAATCAACAGGACCAGAAATCAAAATAATCATGTTCATTTAGTCGTTATTCAATTAATAATAGCATTACAGTGCATGAATAATAATCGATTAATTTCATGCTAATCCAAATAAGTAGTTTATTAATTTCCTTTCAATAGTAACAACTAAATTTTAATTTTATCTAACAAGATGTTTTACAGAACTAGTTTCTACAAGATTTTAACATTAAGCCTCACAAATAATATCCGTCACCAACTACGTTAGAAATCAAGACATCTTCTTTTAATAGTTATTAAAATAATAATTGATCATTTAAGGGCATACATTAACATTGCAATGGACCGTATATCCTTGATTCAATCCCTCGCATACTTTTAATTAATATATATATTGACGTATTAAGGTATGCTACAAGTCAAATTTGTTGCGAAACACGTACATATATACATTTTTTATACTTACAAGGATAGAAAACACATCATGCAAGAATTAGCTGAGCCAAAAAATACTGACAAAATATTGGCACTTGACTCAGCATGATCAAAATTAATTGGCCATAGGGTATGACACTTTTATTTTAAACAAATGGTTCAGGCCATTGCTATTCACCATTACTTACTACTTTCCCAGTTACTATAGTACCTCCAAAGAAAATCCAAACTATTATGTAATTATCGTCAAATAATCATAAATACAGAAAAAGGGATACAGGATGTGCAATATCATATGCTTAGCAGAGAATAATTTACCCTTTTTTAAGTGATCGATATTAATTATATATACCCTACTATTAACACAAAATACACTCCTATAGGTCATCCAATACATATTTATATATGCCATGAAAATATATGTGACCCGTATGTGTATTTATAAAATAGTAGTCGGGTGATTTTATAAAAGGGATAAGTAATAAATGGATAAATAATTTAAGCATCACAATTACAACCAACATATCCAGTACCAAGTGATGTTACAAATTAATGTGTTCGTCAGCCTGGTAATTAAATTTCTTACCAAACAAACCCACAAGCAAAGTCCTAGAAAATCATACAATCACCTAAACGGTAGACGAACCAAGAAATCCCTCCATTGCTTCATTGGATCACATCCAGATCAAGCAATGCTATAATGAGGCCTCTAATCTGCTTAGCTCAATGGCTGAAGGGATGACCTTAACAACGGGTGTTAGTTGCACAAGAAGGGGGGGTTGAATTGTGCAACAAAATTACAAATAAACAATCGCAGCAAGAACACAAGTATTTAAAGAGGAAACCCTTGCGAGAAAAACCTCTACCTTGATCTCACAATCTAGGATTTTGCCCCTACCCAAGTCGAAATTACTAACAACAAGTAATATTACAAAACCCCTCTTCCTGGAGAAACCTCAAGAAGAGTTTTTCCCCTCTATTAAGAGGAAACGGGAAACCCACAAACCAGGTATCCAAATAAACTAACAAAAAGCAATATAAATCTATAAGCCTTGAATGACAGAAGTCACACAAGAAAGCACACAAGAGAGCACAAATGAGATCAAGAGCTTTCAAATGGGTAGAATGTAGATTTCTTTTTTTTGTGTAATTCTTAAGGCTACCTATGGGGGGTATATATAGGTGGAGGAGGTCATATTTGAACTTAGGTAGTCATTGGAATTTGAATTGAATTGGAATAAATTGAAAAAGAATGGCTATAAAGCATTAACTCAAATTTTAACTATATCAGACATCCGAAAAACAAGGACCAATGTTTGAAAATACTATTCCAAGCATCTGAAAATAAACCAAGACGTCTAACAAAACTTCAGGAAAGCAAAGTGGTTACTAGATCAAATACAGGGACGTCTAATCAAAAGTTAGACATCTGAATATAAATGTTCAGACATCTAAAAAATAAATTAGACGTCTGAAAAAAGCATTAGGGAAAGAGTGCTCGTTACTAGAATGAAATTAGACCCAAACAGGGATCTAGAGAAAAATGGTTAGATGTCTTAAAAAGAACTAGCAAACGTCTAAAAAAATTTAAGGACATTTGATGGCCTTCAACTTTCCAAAATCAAACTATAATTGACATACTTAATTATGATCAGAATAAATGTTGGAAAGGACATTTGATGGCCTTCAACGTTCCAAAATCAAACTATAACGGACATACTTAATTATGATCAGAATAAACGTTGGAAAGAAAGTGAATGTTGGATGGATTTAGACCGCTCAAGACAATGTCAGACGTCTGAATAATTCCTAAGATTATGACCGTTGTACTAAAAAGTTAAAGAGATTAACAACATCTCAAGGAGGCATCTGCAAGTTTAAGGAGACATCTGAAAATCAATAAACTAGACGTCTGAGACAAATAGTAGACATCTGAAAAACTCAGATGACAGAGGTTGCAAGATCTGGCAATGAATATAGGTTCTGGACATGATCCTGGACGTCTAGAAAAATGCATTAAACGTCTTAAAAATCAGATTCAGACGTCTGAAGGTAAAGAGAGACATCTGAAAAACCAACAGAAATAAGACTTTAAAGAATGCGAGTAGAGCAAAAGACATCAAGGCTTTTTACATTCTAAAAATTTTAAATAAACTAGAAATAAAATATTTTGTCCTTCCTTTTCCTCGATCCCAATCTTTAAGTCCTTCTTGCACTTTAAATTCTTCCTGCGACATGTTAGTCTTTTCCAAGAAATAGCTCATTTGTCATTATCAAAAAAATACAATTATAACAACGGGAAAAGAAAGAAGACTAAACGGGACGAAGAAAGGATTGGAAATCAAGAAGAGAATCAAGCCAGAATACTGTGGAAAATCAGGACTAGGGATACTGCGTCACTATTTCTGAGTATCCCATCTGTGACACAATAAGAATGTCTATATGGCCCTTTCGAGTAATTTTATGATTAGTGAGGTGACCTTGCTCTGATACCCTTGTCAATTGACGAAACCCATGCCGCCATATGCTAACAACCAGCACAACTGCCCACAAGATCGCAGTCACCTAACATATAATCATAAAATATAAGCATAGCAAACAAAAAAATCATATTGCATAAATTAAATGAACATAAATTATATACTGACCAGAGAATTTACTGCAGAACATAAGTATATAAGTCTAAGGAGATGCACAATTGAAATCACCTTACAAACTGTCAAGTATACCTGATTACGGAACCCAAAAATGCATCAGTAAAAACTGAGTAGAGTAGAAACAACAACAGCAGAGTGTAACAATAATCGAGCACAAGAGAAAATGGGTACTATAGCTTTAATTAATCCATTTATTAGGCATCTCGTTATCTGATTCCATTTCATATATTGGAAGTTCAAATTATTATAGTTCACAATCTGTCAATCGACATCTCAGAGCACAAGATGATTTCATGTAACTTCTTACATCGCAAGACCAGTATAAGCCTCCCTCCTGGCCGAGAAGATGGCTTATACCCATCGAGTCACCACTCTCTATCACCCTGAGATCATTGCGAAAAGGGGTGGCCGCTACATCATATGATGTGAACACATACACGCGCTATGTACGCTAAATTGCAGACAGCCAATAACCTACCCACCAACCGAGAAAGAAATCACTCCAACTCTCGAGCCCTGCATCCCGCTATCCCAATTGGCCACTAAGCCTAACCAAAGAGTCGTAGGGAGACCACCAACTCCCTAAACCAACCCCTAGAACCGGTTTAGCAGACCAAAACTACAGCCAAATCCAGCAAGTAGCGGGCTGAAATCAATTATCCGATTCCTTTAATTCCCGACAAATCCATCGTACTGATTATTTAATCCATCAATTTAGCCAAAACTCTCATCATTTTAAAACATTGATCTAAGTTATGAAAAGAGTTCAGATCTCATCATTAATTGATAAACGACCTAGTTTCCAATTTTTTATCGTGGTCCTGATTAAATTATTATTTAACCATCCTGATGATGTCGATTTTACTCAAAATAAAATTCATTTCATACATACGATGTTAAGACCTCATCCCATATTCTAAGTGTATCATAATGCGGTTAATTCATGAACATAGTATAATAAATTATTATTAACCCCTTTTAATCTAGTTAACTATATCAATTTGATTATTCACATTCCAAGTTAACAACCTAATTTACATCATCCATATTTAATATTCTAGTACCTACGATAACAAAAAATACACAAACGGATCCAATCCTAGTAAGAGATAAGAACGCACACTAAATGGTGCAACACACAAGAAAAGTCATAATGTAAACAATTACATGGGAAAAGGGAGAGACTACTCCACCTAACGTTACCAGAGGGTCACGTTGACTCTGGAATGCACATCTATTGTTTCTCTTTCGCTATTCTAGGGACCCGTCTATTTTGTACGTATTCTAGGACTAAATCAACGTTAAGACATGCAAGGGAATAAATAAAAAAAATGTCATAAACTTCATTAAAATTTTCATGTAATAAATAATTTCTAAAATTAAATTTAAAATTTACCTTCATGTAGTTCATAATGAGACAATTTCAATAAATCTTAAAATACGAGAAACAGACATAGTTTGACCTCCGACCAAATCAAAATGCTAACGTACGCTCTCTCCTTTGCACGCACTCCTCTCTTTCTTCCTCTTCCTTCACTCAATCTCCTCTGTATTTCTTTTTCTCTGTAGTAACTCACTCTCTCTCTCTATCTTCTCTCTCTCTCTCTGCACTTTACGATCTCTCTCGATTCTACTTTTCCCGCTCTCTCTCTTTCCTCTGCAGCAACTCTCTCTCTCTCTCTCTCTCACTCTCTTTATTCCTATCTCTTTCTTCTCTCAATCTCTTCATCTCTCCCCTTATTTAACAACCTCGCCCCTCTTATTTATAAAGATACCGTAACATTCATCCCTTAATTTTAATTATAAAAAATATATATTTACGTAATCCCACACAGCAATTAAGAACGTTTAGTTTTATAATAATTATTATTATTATTATTAACGTTATTTTTACTATTATTATTTTTTACTTATTAGTTTATCTAACTGTCCATTACGTAAATTTGTACTTCTCTCGTTTTTACCACAAAATCTAGATTTTTGTAAAATTGATGTCAATGTAAAGATTGTAATGAGAGAAATTTAATAACACTAATTTTGACATATCTTGGATACAATTTTCGAGGGTGACTCTATTTGATTAAAAATGTAATTTTTTTAATTTTCGAATTACACAAACTTGATTCACGTCCAAAGAGCAACGATGGATTTGTCTCGACATACTTAGCCTAAAAATAACCTTGAAAAGTAGGTTCGAGTCTTTACATGATGACATTGAGGGGTCCAATGTGCTAGCAAGTGACCTTTCCCCTTCTTGATACATTCAGAAAAGGGTAAATACTTGTCAGAAGATCGAGATAAGAAACAGCCCATAGCTACGATCTTGCCAACTAACAGCTGGATTCCCTTCAGATTAGTCGAGGGTGTTAGAGCCATAATCGCTTGAATTTTGTTGAGATTGGCTTCTATCCTTCGATCAGAGACCATGAAACCTAAAAATTTTCTCGAAGATACGCCAAACACTCACTTTTCAGGACTCAAGCAAAGCGGGTGTCCCTTGAGACTTGAAACACCTGAACTAAATTTCCCAAGTGTTGGGAGAAACTTAATCCTTTGTCAAGCACATCATCAATATACACTTCAAATGACTTTCCAATTAAATGAGTAAACACCATATTTACAAGACGTTGATAAGTAGCTCCAAGTTTTTTCAAGCCAAAGGGCATGACTCTATACTGAAATAGACCCCTATCGATTACAAACGATGTATGAGGCCGATCAACCAAATCTAGGCTTATATGGTGATAACCACTACAAGCATCAAGGAAAGATGTGAGATTGCCCACTAATTGCGCAGCAATCATAGGACTTAAATGACCTAAATCAAGTTAGAACTTAGCATAATTGTAGTGTAACTTATGTATAAATAGCATACATTACATCTTTCCAGTTTTACTTAGATATTCATAAAATAATGTCATAATGTACTGATTAGTGCATTATTTGGATTATAGGCAATAAGAAGCTCAGGAGATGGCTTGAAGCTGGATCTGAAGTAGGGAAGAAGCCAGAATTGCTGCAAAGCTGGAGCAGAAGCCTTGGAATAAAGATGAAGGAAATAAAATAGGGATGAGATATACTACCTTGCTAAGTAGAATTTTAATGTAAGAATTAAATTATGAAGAACATAGGACCTTTCCTAGCCTCAGGATAACCCTAGAGACCTTCCTAAACACAAGCCACCCTTAGATTAGGTCACCCTAGCTTAGAATGCCTTAAAACTCATCTTCCAGCCCATATCTGGACATCTAGGCAGGTTGTTGGATGTCCAAGACCATTAGATACCACCCGCAGAGCCAGAACCCAATTCTACTAAAATATTGGATGTCTAGACAAGGTGTCAAACGTCCAATTTCTGCAGAATTCCAAGACATAACCTAAACTTCACCCTGATTCAACAGTAGACGTCCAAACCAGAGACTTGGACTTCTAATTTTTAAGTATAAGTCGTCTGATTAATAAATCAAATGTCTAGAACCCTTCTCCAATCACTATTTTTGAAATCAAGCCTAGATCTTGATTTACTAAGGCCCTAAACCGAAGTCTACACCTTAGGGAACCTAAATTAAGGTGCCTTAAGCCTAGTACACTACCCTAAGACTTTCCTAGGAACCTAATTAGGTTCTCACTAAACGCAATTGACTTGAATCTAAGTCAATTACACTCCACCTAGTCAATTGGACTCATAGAGCCCAATTGAGCTCAGATCTCAACCAACACAAGTCTAATTGGACTTAGTGAGAGTCCAATATATTCAAGCCTAACCTAATTGGGAACTTCCTCTCCCAATTAGACACACATCCATTCAATTAAACTTGTAATAAGTTTAATTGCACCTATCACTATAGTATTAGGGTTTATGACCCCATTTCTAGAAACCTACCTAAACCAAATCACCTAGACCTATAGGACTCAACCTAAACCACTTAGCCACACACACATTGTCACACACACACACCCACACCTAGCCGCCCACTCTAGGGCTTTCTAGAGCCTTCTCCTAGTGGCGCCACCTTGAAGACCATTTTTAGTCTTTTAAGGGGTCCACAACCATACTCATGAAATGAGGATCTTGAAGACCCATTTCAAATGGGTTGGACGGCCACCTTGGGAGCTCTTCTAGAGAGTTCCACACCTCTCTAGATGAGCCACCCCAAGAGTCTAGATAAGACTCTCCTTGGACGGCCATGGACCCCCATCTAGCCTTAGCTTCCATTCATGTGCACACCATCTCACGAGCTCCATCACCTCCATTACTTCCACCTTCACGTCCAAGGCTAGAGCATACCTCCACCACCTTCTCAAGAGGCCGGCCAACCACCTTGGCCATTCCTCTCCTCCCTCCTACCACCTCAAGTCACACAGCCATTGGAGACCACCTCCAATGCCCTAAGTTCTATTAGCTAGGTAGATGTTCTTCATAGTTAATTTTTGCATTAATTTTCTAATTAGTAGCATAGTAATCCTATGCCTGAATGATGCGTGCATAATCTTTCTTAGATCCATGCATGCATCCATTTTCTGATAGCTAAAGTTGCTTTTTAAGCTTTCATGTAGAAGCTTTCCTCTACCTGTGATTGTAACGACAATATCTTTGCAGTAATGAAATCATCACTTGTTTGATTTATTCATATCTATTGCAATCAACAGTTGCCTAAGTTATATTCTTATTATATTGCAACAAAATGTCAGTTCCTGAAGATATCAATGACCTTGCAATTGACGTGTTTTCCGTTAATAGCCATCGCGAAGTTAGAATGGTGCGCACTAGTACTCACACATTCACGTTTATTGTTTATCTGACACATGCACATGTTGTTAGGGTTAACAACGCAATGAGCAAAATTTACATTCACAGGCTTGAAACTGGCATCAAAATCAATCTCGTATCTTCACACCTCCCTGAGATCGACCGAGACTCACCATCTCATTATTAAAAATTTTGTTTGAGTCATAATTCACACTATACTATGACGTGTTTTTAATCAAATACGCGTTTTACGATTACAACACCCACTGCAAGAATCCACGAGGGCATCAATCTTCAATAAGGGGAACTCATCCTTTGGGCATGCGTCATTTACATTGGTGATGTCCACGCACATCCACCATTTTCCATTTGACTTCTTAACCATTACAATATTGGACAACCATTCTAAGTAAACTAACTGCTCAATGAAGCCCGCCTCCAATAGCTTGTCTACTTCCACAGCGACTGCCTACCATTGCTTAGAGAGCTTATGCCGTTAAGCTTGCTTGATTGCTCGAGAGCCCAACTGTATATTGAGCTGGTGCTCGATCAAAGATGGATCTACTTCCAGCAGGTCATTGGCTAACCATGCGAAAATGTCTGCATTGGCCTTCAATAGGAGTAGCTCGTGGACTTCGGACGCAGGCATTGACTCTTATCTAAACCAACTGGTCAGTTGCATCAAGGTACAACTGAATAGCCATGGTTGAGGAACCAAGCTTCATTTCCTGTGTAGGCAGCTAAGCAGGGGGTTCATCCTGTCACAAGGCATGGACCAAACTTCTCTTCTTCCCCCATTTGTGAGGTTTTGGGGGCCTTCTCTCCATCGAGTGCTCAAGCTCAATGTGTAGCAATTCCCAGCCAATAGATTGGTCTCCATGGACAATCCCAATTCCATGCGGGGAGTGGAAGAGTATGAACTGGAAATACGAGGGGATTGCTCGAAAAGTGTGGGTCATGGGGCGACCTATGATGCCGTCAAAACTGTTGTCAACCCCGCCACTATAAAGGTGGTCATCCTGTTGAGGTGTTTATCTCTATCACATATCGACACCGGTAGGCTGATTTCTCCTCTTGGCATTACTTTGTGGTTCCTAAACCCTACTACCGGTAGGGTTAGCAAGGACATATGTTCTTCGTTGAGACCCAACTGTGTGAAGGTCTTAAGGAAAAGGACATCCTCAACGCTACCCTCATCTACAATGAGATGGGGTTGTTGCCACCCAGCTAGGAGAAGCGTTCTTAACAAGGGATCCATATGATATGCCAAATCTAGCAGGGAGGAGAAGAGCCTCCAGGCATCTTGCCTAATGGAACTCCTCTCTCCACATTGCAAGTGTGATACACTTCCTGGATGGCCCCCATAGGTGCAGGGGTGGTCCCTAAGTCGGTAGCAACGTTAACACCAAAGATCATGTCTATCTGTTCTTCTACTAAGCATTGTGGAAATAGCGTCGGCTGGTGTGATGAGGCCCTGGCCGCGTGACCTACCGAATGCCCCGCCTTTAATACTGCCATAACCTAGCGGTGACACTCCTCAAGTGGGAGCTCCACCGAAATCTCCTGCTAGGTCACGAGGACAGTGGTCTCCATTACCCCCTGCTCCGAAAGGAATACTATGTGGACTCCTCGAAGCTGTTGGAGCTTCTCTCAGCGATCATCTTCGAGACCCTCCATGGGTCGTTTGCCTTTATCTTGGCCTCCATTTCACTTAACATAATGGGCCAAATTACCATGACGAATTTGGGACTCGATCTGGTCATGTAAATCTTGTCAATCCTTGGTGACGTGCCCCCGAGCCTGATGGTATTTACAATAAGACCCATTCTCTGTCTTCTTCTTCAGAAGCTTTGGCAGAGGAAGCAAATCTTTATCCGTAGACCATACCTCCTCCAACATGTCCGCCTGATTCACAGCCAGGGGAGTGTACTCTTCATAGAGGTCCCGCCTAAGTTGACGAGGACCATTTGGCCAATTCTTGTTGAGCCGATCCCTTAAATTTGGGAAATTCCCTTTCCACTTATTAAGGTAGTGGCCATTTCTGACATATCTCTTTGTTGAATTCATGTTGCACTTTAGGGTTCGTTCATTAGAACAGTCGACTCCACCTTTGATACTTATATCAGAGATAGAAATCATCCGCAACAGTCATTCCAACCCGTTCACCACCCACCTATTCTAATGAACAATCTGAATTGAACTCGAACCCACCTAATTTACAATAAGAACATTGCAAATCTTAGGCATGGGGGGATATTAAAGTACAAAATGCTATGAAAATCAATGCATGGAAGGGTTTCATTCAAAAAAAAAAAAAGGAGAAAAGAGGAAAGGAGAGGCCAATTTGAATCAAGCTAAATGAAAAGAGAAGAGGAAAAGAAAAGAAAAAAAAAGAAAACAAAGGAGCAATCAAAATGAAAAGAGTCTCTTGAAATTAAGTATGGAACTTACCTAACTTTTAGGTTGGATCGGATGATAAATTAAGACATGGAATGCTAAACTTAGGAGATTAGTAACGAGTACTAACCTTAGGCCTCTTGGATCTGTTTCAGGGTTTAAACACTCATGTATTTGTTAAGATCTGGATTAGTCCTCAAGAGGTTGAGGAAAGTGCGAGGCTGATGTAGTAGGTCTAAGGCTTAGGGATTATTCGTCCTCATTGCCTGCCCTTTAGTTTACGGGACTTGGTAACCTAAGCACCTAAAAATCAAACACTAAGTCTGGTTCAGTGCGCTTAATAAAGAAAATCAAGCCAAAAAGTTTTCTATTCTGAAAAACTATCTCGAAAATCTAGCTTAGGAGCAGCTCGACAACACAAGTTGATTGGATGAGTTCCTAGCACGAAAAGGTGCGAAATTTCCCTCGAAGATGCATAATAACATATTGTCTCCTCAGTGCTTGTCTCCTAGGATATCTAAATATCCTATCAAAGGCATGTAAGCACCTTGTGCTAGTTCAGATGTCATGGGAGATATTATCCCGAAATGTCAATTGCCAAGACCTGAATTTAGCTACAGAACGTCATGGGCAGCACTATCCCGAAGTGTTGAAAGCCAGGGTTCTGGGGGTTGCCATGGGTGGTGCTATCCCAAAGCATCGAAAGCCAAGGACTCTTTGAGGATTGATGGTGGGGACAAGCAATCCGATATAAACCATGTTTAAAGCCAATTCGAGGCTGGATTTAAGGAAAAATAAAAAGAAAAGAGAGAAAAGTCTGAAAATGAAAAAATCCTTCTATCTCTCTCCTACAAAAATGCACTGGCAAACTGAACCTAGACATGTTACGTTTAAGTACGAGTGCTTTAATCGCTGGGATCAACAAACCTCTAGGCAATTTTTGTAGGCCTTAAAAACCTTCACGATAGACTCAAGCTGAAGCTGGTCAGGTTTGGATCTTGGTTGGTACTTAAGTACCTCTAGGCCTATTGTTGGTATTCTGAATTAATTTCTAGAGATGCAGGTTAGTAAGGCAACTTGATGGTAACATTTGACCTAGAAACCTAGTTTGATCCATAGGATATTTTGCTAAGGGACTAGCAAAAGCTAAGCATGGGGGTATGTTGGTGTTGCGAGCAGAAAACTACACGATCGAAGTTGGATTTGAAAAACCCATCGTTGCAGTGCAATTTGCGAAGTAATCCGTCAACAGATAAAATTTTACTAAAATTCATAAAGAAATTCCAAGTGAACACAGAGAGGCTACGTCAATCTTAAATCTGCAATTATATTTTTTTTGTATTTTTGTTTGAAAATGAGATAATTACAATGGAATTGATATAAATAATAAGAGAGAGAGAACAATCACTTGATAAAATAATAATATTTTTACAACTAGAAAGCAAGAAATGATTACAACTAGAAAGTGGAAAATTTTATTCTAAAAAGTGATTAAAAAGAAGGGAGAGAGATGTTATCCTCCTCGACGAATGCTTGGAGGACGAGCCGGATGGAGCAACGCCTGGAAGATGGAGGAGGAAGCGAGAAGGAGGACGAAGTAGGAAGAAGCGGGAACAAGGCAGCACATCGTCGTTGTCGTAGGATCCACTTCCGAAATGGGGGCAAGAAAACTTGGATTTGGCTTTAGAGTAGCATCCCGAGTGTGGGACAAACTTCTCTTGAGCTTTGGAGAGGGAGAGCGATTAAGGAAGGGATGAAAATTTCGTAGGGTAGGGGTCTCCTTTTATAGTTGCAAGGATAGGGGGCAATTTGGTCAGTCCATATTCAAAAACATTAAAATCAGGTCTTTAGTGATGGATTTATCCATCACTAAAGGTCTGATCGTGGGCAACGTGCGCGCGCCGCGTGCGCCTCCTCCTCTCCCGTGCCTTAACTCCAAGTGCACGTCCAAGAAATCTCAGCCGTCCAATCGCAAGATCGGACGACTCAGATCGCTCCTCGCATGCTTCAGCTACGCTCGCCTACGCGTGCGATCAGGCGTGAAGCGGTGCATTTGATTGCGCGTGTGCCCGATTGGGCGATCTGGGCCGTCCGCAGCTGATCGCGCGGTTGAGATAAAACGCGCGTGTGCCTCTTATTACGAGTCGAACCCGCCCCTCGCGCTTGCGCAAGGGCACTCGACCGCTGCACTACAGCTAGTTCTTCATCGCGCTTACATTTTAAGCACGTGCACACATGGCCGTTGGATCAAGATCAACAGCCCAAATCTCGCCTCACTTGCACCTTCAGAGGATGAGAAGCAGTGCTACGGCCGATTTGGGCGGCTATGATGGCGCCATCATGGCCATCCATCTTCTATGACATGTAGAAGGTGCCATAGATGTCGGATTGAGCCGATTTTCACGCCGTTAGGCTATGATTATCTATCCGAACCCATCCATGCGGTCAAATTTGTCATCTGAAGTGTAGATTGACACCATCTTGGCCCTTGATCTCTGGACTTCCTCAGACTATATCTGATGCTACAGATGTCCGATCAGAGCGATCTTGGAGTCGTTGAACTCCCGTCGTCGCTCTGATCAGATCCGTACAGTTTGATCATCCGTCCGAAGCCCCAATTAAAAATTACCCTGTTCCTAACCATAAAAGGAGACAATTACTATACAATTTATACGATTTGACCTAAATGCATGATTATGCATGTTATGCAATATTTACAATGCATGATGCTAATATAACACTAAGAACATGCATTAATAGACATTTTTGGCTATTTAGATGTATGCACATCACACCCCCATGCCTATCTTTTACTAGTCCCTAACAAAAACTACATGGTATTTATAAAAAAATTAGGATTGGATTACTCGAGCAAAAGTCATTTTCAACATTAAGAAACTTTTTACTTAGGACCTGAACTTTCAAAGACACAACAGCGCCTGAGTATCTGCCAAAATGCTGACTGCCTCAAGCCCTCGCCTTATTCAAAGAAGGATCTCTTTTTCTCCTTTTTCTTCTTTTGTAATTTTTTTGGATTTTTGAGTTTAGGGTTACAGAGTAGCTTTCTATGGCCACTCAACCCACCCAAGACTTGATGAGAACCCTAAGTTATAAGCATCTTTTTGTGAATGTAATAGACTCGTTGGTCAGCAATTAGAACGGACTTCGAGTTTTTACGTCCCTAGGTGACCTTAAAAAGAATTCTACCTAAAGGTGTATCTATACGACCGGTAGCTTTCTCCCTATTTTTCTTTTTATAGGGTCAACACAAGGGTGAATCCAGTGTATATCTCCCTGGCTTATTCTACTTCTCTACTTCTTCCTAAGTGTTCTAGGAATTAAATGTGCATTTCTTGAGCTGGGATCTAGACAACCCACCAATGGGCTATTACTCATAATAACTTGCCAGCCATACTCATGCGGTGATGTGTGGCTTATTTCTTTTCTTTTCTCCTTTTCTTTTCTTTTTTCTTTTTGGACTTTTTGTTTCTTTTTTTAAGTAGGTGGCTTCCTTGGTCTAAGATTTACCTAAAGGCAGCAGGAAAAGAATGGTCCCATGGTTAGGCTCTGGACAACCTACCTATGGTCTATTACCCACGATAACTTGCCAGCCATACCACCCTAGAAGGTTCATTAGCTGCCCAATTTCCGTTAAAACCACTGAACAACGAGTTAGTGCAAATAGTGTGTAGATGCTTAGACTTAAAGTTCTCTCAAATCAGAGGGCGGGTTGATAAGTCATTTACTTATCACCCAAACTTATTTAATAAAATTGAAATAGAATTTAGGATGGCGAGGACTCGATAAACAAATCCACATTTTAGTGGATACCTGGGCTGATTAAGCCCATAGACTTGAAGGGTCTTACTGTTCAGATCCTACTGTAATATTTCTTAAGATTGAAAAGTCCTAATGCCTAAGTATTCTTTCCTAGTTTAAATTTTTTTTTTAAGAAAAACAAGTAGAATTTACAAGAAGAATTCCACAAAGCTGACAAAATCATTCAGAAATGAATCCACCCCCCCTCATGCCTAGCTGATGCAATGTTCTCATTGAGAATAAAAAACATGAAAAGAAGAGTAGAATGTAGAAGATATCACTTGAATATGATGCTCGAGTCAGCTCTGAGTTAAACTGTACAACTGCTGAGTTTAATGCCATCAGCTAGGCGAAGTCCAGCCAAATTAATCATAATGTGATTAGAGCAACCGAGTCTGAGACAGGTTATAGAACAATACGGTCAATAAAAGGCTTCAAACATTGACCGTTGACTTTAAATGAATTACCCATCTTTGGGTCAGAAATCTGAACGGCCCCATTTGGAAATATCTGATCGATGATGAATGGGCCATTCCCTTTTAACCTAAGTTTGCCGGGAAAGAGCTTAAGTCGAGAATAAAAGAGCTAGACCTTCTAGTTCGGCTCAAAGCTCTTGCTGGATATCAATTGATCATGAAGAGCTTTGGTTTGAACCTTGTAGATCTTGGCATTCTCGTATGCGTCGTTTCTAAGCTCCTCCAACTCAAATAGTTGGAGTTTCCTGATCTTTCCGGCTAAACTCAAATCCAGATTACACTGTTTGATTGCCCAGAATGCCTATGTTCAATTTCTACAGGTAAATGGCATGCCTTTCCATACACCAGACAAAACAGTGACATGCTGATAGGCATTTTGTATGCCGTACCGTAGGCCCAAAGAGCGTCCTCAAGCTTTTGAGTCCAGTCTTTACAATCAAGCCTAACCGTTTTTTGAAGAATATTCTTGATCTCCCTATTGGAGATCTCAGCCTGTCCATTCGTTTGGGGATGGTAAGGTGTGGAGATTCTGTGACTTACCCTGTATTTTGCCAGTAAATTACGGAATTGGGCATTAGTGAAGTGAGTACCACCATCGCTGATGATGGCCCTCGGAATCCTGAACCGACTGAAGATGTTCCACTTGACGAAATCGATGACCACCTTGTGGTCATTGGTTCGGGTGGAAATGGCCTCGATCCACTTAGACACATAATCAATAGCGACAAGAATGTACTGGTGCCCAAATGAAGGGAGGAAGGGTCCCATGAAATAGATGCCCCAAACATCGAAGATTTCGATGGGAAGAATCAGGTTTAGAGGCATCATGTCTCTCTTGGTTATGCCCCAAAGTGCCTGACATCGGGAGCATGACCTCGAGAATTTGTGAGCATCCTTGAATAAAGACAGCCAAAAGAATCCAAATTGCAAAATTTTTGCAGCCGTCCTTTTCCCAGAGAAACGTCCACCACATGCAAATGTATGGCAAAATTCGAGTATACTTTTGAATTCATTCTCCGGAACACATCGGCGAATAATCTAATCAGAGCCGATGCAATACATTTCAGGGTCCTCCCAGAAGTAATATTTGGCCTCAAATTTGAGTCTATCTCGTTGTTGCTTGGTCCAATTTTGAGGGATTTGACCAATGACCAAATAATTTACAATGTCAACAAACCAAGGGGTTTGGACACCTAAAACTGTAAGGATAGCCTTGTCTGGAAAAGTATCAGCAATCGGAATATCCGAAAGAGAAGAATCACTCAGAAGTCTCAAAAGATGATCCGCCACTACATTCTGTGCCCCAAATTTATCTTTAATTTCAAGATCAAATTCTTAAAGTAAAAGAATCCATCGAATAAGCAAGAGTTTGGCATCCTTTTTGGCTAAGAGATGTCTCAAGGCCGAGTGGTCGGTATATATTATGACATGAGACCCTAAGAGATAAGTCCTGAATTTCTCCAAAGCAAATACTACAACTAGCAATTCCTTCTCAGTAACAATGTAATTCCTCTGGGCCTCGTCCAGAGTTTTACTGGTGTAGTAGATGACAGAGGACTTCCTATCAATCTTATGACCCAAAATAGCCCTGACCGCGTAATCAGAAGCGTCAGTCATGATCTCAAATGAGGTTGTCCAAACCGGTGGTTGCAACATCGGAGCACAAGTGACTGTCGTTTTAAGAAAATCAAATGCCCTATGGCATGATTCATTGAAATCAAACGGCATATCTTTGGCGAGAAGATTGCTCAGAGGGTAAGCAACCTTAGAGAAGTCCTTGATAAACCTCCTATAGAATCCCACATGACCAAGAAATGATCGAATTTGTTTAACAGATGTGGGAGGAAGAAGTTTAAAGATAGCATCAACCTTAGCTTTGTCAACTTTGATTCCCCATTCAGAGATTACATGACCCAAGATGATACCTACTTGTGTCATGAAATGACTCTTTTCCTAGCTAAGGACCAGTCCTGTTTTCATGCATCTTTTAAGGATCATTTCAAGATTAGCCAGGCAAGAATCAAACGATTCTCCAAAAATAGAGAAATCGTACATGAAGACCTCCATAAACTCTCCCACCATGTCTGAGAATATGGCTAGCATACACCTTTGAAAGTCGCAGGTGCATTGCATAAGTCGAATGGAATCCTACGGAAAGCAAAGGTTCTGTAGGGACAGGTGAAAGTTATTTTTTCCTGATCCTTAGGATGGATAAAAACTTGATTGTATCCCGAGTAACCGTCTAGGAAACAGAAGTGCTTCTGCCCGGTGAGTCTTTCAAGGATTTGATTGATAAAGGGCAAAGGGAAATGATCCTTTTTCGTGGTTGTGTTCAGCTTCCTATAATCAATACAAACCCTCCCAGAGGAAGCTGAACGAGTTGTGATAGATTCTCCTTTATCGTTAGTCACAACGGTAATCCCGACTTTCTTGTGAACAATTTGCACAGGACTTACCCAAGGACTATCAGAGATCGGATAAATGATTCCTGCATCGAGCCACTTTATAATTTCCTTCTTGACCACTTCTCGCATATTAGGGTTTAATCTCCTGCAGTGATTCCTTCTGTGACCACTTCTCACATTTGCACTGGAAGGGCGGGATCTATCTTCCAAGAATATTCTATGATTGCAGTAAGATGGCTCGATCCCCCTAAGGTCATGAATGGTCCAACCAATTGCCTCCTTGTGTTCCTTTAAGACCTTGATTAGTTTAACCTCCTGCTCCGTAGTTAATCTAGCAATGATAATCACAGGGAGCATCTTTTGAGGTCCCAAAAATTGATATTTCAAATTCTCAGGCAATGGTTTCAGTTCAAGCTGGGGCGGGTTTAGGATTGAAGATAAAGATGATGCTGATGAAGATTCATCAAGAGGAAGAGGTTGAAAGTGAACAAAATCAATAACCTCTTCAAAATGTGGTGGGTTTGCCACAGAGGGTTGCGAGTTAGATCCATCACAACAGGAGAAACTTTCGATTGCAGAAATTTCCATACATGTTTCAATGTTCAAATTGTCTTCCTAAAGTTTCTCTATAAATCCACAATCCTCGAATTTGTTAATCTTCTTTAAAATATCCAATTTCAATTTTTGATCCCTAAAGGCGATTTCCATGCTACTGCTCTCACAGTTGATATTGGCCTTAGCGGTAGCCAGGAATGGATGTCCCAGAATGATAGGCGTGTTCCTTAAATTTTCAAGTACATCTATGTCAAGGACAAGGAAATCTATAGGAAAATAGAAATCCTTAACCTTGACAATAACATCTTCAATAACGCCTCACGAATTTGTGACTGAACAGTCTGCTAACTGCAGTGTTAGCGAGGTCAGTCGAAGTTCACCTAATCTGAACTTTTTGTAAAGAGAAGTTGGAATTAGGTTAATAGATGCACCTAGATCCATAAGTGCTCTATCAAAGGTGTAATCTCCGATGACACAAGAAATCAAAGGAGCACCTGGATCTCTCTTTTTCTGAGCAAGGTGATGCAAGATAACAGAACTAGTCTGCTCAGAAAGTACCACCTTCCTCAGAACAGATTCCCTCGACTTACGCTTCTGTGTGCATAAATCCTTTAAAAATTTAGTGTAAGCCGGTATGTGTTTGATAGTATCGAGGAGCGAGATATTGATCTCGACATTCTTGAATATATTCAAGAGTTCCTCGTTACTATCAACAGGCTTCTTCTTCCAAGGTTTAATCAAGGCCTTAAGAAAAGAAACATGAGTCAGATCTTCGAAATCAAGTTCCTGAGCCTTGATTTCTTCTTCAGAGTTCTCCTTTCTCTCCTCAGGCTCTCCAGGATTTGGTAGATTAAAATAGTGTGGTTGTGGATCCTGAGTTTGTTTTCCACTCCTCAAGGTAACTGAATTAGCAGATGCATACGAGTTTGGGTCTTGGGGAGGGTTAGGAAAGATTGAAGGGGCTTCATTAGCCAGAAACCTTTGATTTGAAGAAGAAGCAGAAGAGGAAGGACCTTGCTCAACCACCTGAGCATGTACGTGTGGGTCCCTCTAATTCCCGTACCCTTTAGCTTGATTGCCCGGATTCTGGATATTACGCGAGTTAGGTACGGGTTGAGATGGCAGAGATCCAGGTTGATGAGAATTAGCCATGAACCCGGTTTGCAAGTTGTCCAACGAAGTTTTCATTTGCTGCATAAGCTGGAGCATAAATCCTTGCATTTCTACCATCTGTCAGTTTAAATCAGCCTGTCCTACAAGTTGACGGGCATTCCAAGCTGGCTGATTGACCTGATTCAGGGACAATTGAGTGTAAACATGACCTTGACCCATTGGTCTTTGCAAAGCATAGTTGCTAGGTTAGAATTGGGACTGTTGCCCCAGGTTTTTCCAAGAGAAGTTATGGTGGTTCCTCCAAACCAGATTATAAGCATTAGAGTAAGAGTTGGACCTAGCGTTCTCCTGTACAACATAGACATCCTCGTAGGGTGAGGATGGAGAGAAAGAAAGGGAGGGATCAGAGAAACTGGGATCAAAGGTCCCAACTTGGAACCTGTGGGGTTCCGAATAATGCTGGCTCACAGGTTGAGCCGCATCAAGTTGATTCACAAACTCCCGTCCAGAAGGAGCTCGCGATGAATGGAATCACGAATTCTGGGATTTAGTGGATCGAGAATTGTTCATTGAGTTTCCAGCCATCCACTCCTCCATCCTTTTAGTAACCAAGTCCACCTTATCTAGTTTATTGCAAATCAATTCCATATCGAATGAATGAGAGTCATGGACTTCATTAACATTCGATCTGGGTTGTTGAGACCGGTTAAAAGTATCCATGGAGGCTTGATTGATTGAATTTTCACTCATCTCCTCAAACAAATCATGTGCGTTATCTACATCTTTGTTGAGGAAATTGCCTCTACAAGAAGCATCCACGTGATTTCTAAGTTGCTCAATCAACCTGTGGTAGAAGATCTGCACAAGTTGCCATTTTGGCACCTTGTGTTCATTGAGTTTCCAGCCATCCACTCCTCCATCCTTTTAGTAGCCAAGTCCACCTTATCTAGTTTATTGCAAATCAATTCCATATCGAATGAATGAGAGTCATGGACTTCATTAACATTCGATATGGGTTGTTGAGACCGATTAAAAGTATCCATGGAGGCTTGATTGATTGAATTTTCACTCATCTCCTCAAACAAATCATGTGCGTTATCTACATCTTTGTTGAGGAAATTGCCTCTACAAAAAGCATCCACGTGATTTCTAAGTTGCTCAATCAACCTGTGGTAGAAGATCTGCACAAGTTGCCATTTTGGCACCTTGTGGTGTGGACACCTCTGCAATAAGTCCTGGAATCGCTCCCAGGCAACATGAAACTGCTCCCCTGGATGCTGGGTGAAGGTAGTAATCACCCGTCTCAGAGCATTGGTACATCCGACAAGGAAGAATTTCTTCAGGAAAGCCTATTTCAGATCATTCCATGTTGCAATTGGCCTTCCTATGGTCCTGTATCAATGAGCGGCTTTATCCCTAAGAGAGTGGGGAAAGAGCTTCATGATCATCTGCTCTTCATTCATGTTTCTTGCCTTGGTGGTCTGGACCAAAGTGGTCAAGTCCTCCAAGTGCTGAAACGGGTCTTCAGAGCCAAGCCCATGAAAGTGTTTGATCAGGCTTAACACCTCGGGCTTGATTTCTATGTCCCTGACAGGAATCTAGACATTGGGATGTTCCCCGTAATTTGAAGGATCATAAAAATCCTTTAAGGGTTGAGCGCCCCGCATTCTCTGCATTTGTTCCAGCTGCCTTTGAAATACCTCCTGTGGATTCTGAGGCAGAGGAGGTTGTTGATCGACCATGGGATCAATTTGGCCAAAATCCAATCTACACCTCCTAGAATACTCTAGTGCTCCTTCCAATCGAGGATTCAATGACCTCCTTCCCAGCATAAACTAGGAAGAGGTCAAAAGGACTAGGGATAAGAACCCTGTAGCACAACAAAACAAGCCTGTCCTTAAGTGGGGTAGCCTAAGGATTTACAGACTCTCAGAATCCACCTTAAGATTATAGATGATTTACTCTACTTGTGTCCAATCGATCCAACCAGTTAGAAGGAGGGACTGAGGAGAAGGTTCTTCCTTCGGCTTGCGCCTCCGGTTCCTAGTATACCCCCAACCGCGATCGTTTGACGCTACCCCCTAGCTAGACATTAGATTGATTGGTACAAGCAAGTTAATCATAAACAATTTCAGACCGGGTCCCGAAGAGCGAATCAGTCATTAAGGCCAACATCTACTTGATTTTATTTAGACCTGGGATTGTAGTGCTTATGGAATGTGGTAGGCCCTTAAGATGGGTTGGGCCATTAATGATTGATTGAATATGTGTTAGTGCATGCACAACCATGATTTTCAAGCAAGATTATTTTTTATGGGTAGATTTTAAGGTTCAAATCTTGCTTAAGTATCTTTTAGGGTTTGGAATTAGATTAATTCAATCAAGTTTTGAGGCAAACCAGATTTTCAAGCATGGGTGAAGATCTTTTTCCTTTTGAAATCAAAAAGTAAAGTGGAGTGCCTGATATTGACCTAAATTGAAAACCCTAAGGGGAAGCTACTTGGTGAGTTGATTTTAGATTAAGTGGTACGGCCCAAACAATTCAAACAATAGGCCAAAATTGCACCACTGAGTTAGGCACACAAAATGATTAACCTAGACTGATTTCTACTCTTTTATATATTGATTTGCGTGTACCAGTTCCGCAGATCAGAATCCAGTTGAGTAGATAAAAATCAATTAGGTTATGTACCTTGAATGTGGGTATATGTAGTGTGTATGTTGATTTACCCCACAAGAAATACCTTTTTATTATTATTTTTTTATATATGAGAGTGAGATGAATGTGAATGGAAATCCAAGCAACCAAACTAACCCTAGGATTTATGCAAACACCTAGGTTAATTGGAGTTTGAATTAATGTTGTGAAATGGAATCTATGGAGGGGGAAGAATGGGGAGCACTTACAGTTGTCTTCAACTGCACTTTACTTCGATCTACCATTTGAAGATTCCTTGTTAAGATACTTACAAAACAATAGACGAGAAATAAAGCAAGTTAGAAAATAATAAAGTGCACGAAATGCGGAAAGAAAATCGAAAATCGTTGCCTCCCCGCAATGGCACCAAAATGTTGCGAGCGGAAAACTACGCGATCGAAATTGGATTTGAAAAATCTGTTGTTGTAGTGCGATTTGCGAAGTAATCCGTCAACAGATAAAATTTTACCAAAATTCGTAAAGAAATTTCGAGTCGAACACAGGGAGGCTACGTCAATCTTAAATCTACGATTATATTCTTTTGTATTTTTGTTTGAAAATGAGATAATTACAATGGAATTGATATAAACAATAAGAGAGAGAGAGAACAATCACTTGATAAAATAATACTATTTTTACAACTAGAAAGCAAGAAATGATTACAACTAGAAAGTGGAAAATTCTATTTTAGAAAGCGATTAAAAAGAAGGGAGAGAGATGTTATCCTCCTCGATGAATGCTTGGAGGACAAGCTGGATAGAGTGACACCTGGAAGATGGAGGACGGAGCAGGAAGAAGGAGGATGAAGTAGAAAGAAGCGGGAATGAGGCAGCACATCGTCGTCGATGTGGGATCCACTTCCCAAACGGGAGCGAGAAAACTTGGATTTGGCTCTAAAGTAGCATCCCGGGTGTCGGACAAGCTTCTCTTGAGCTTTGGAGAGGGAGAGAGATGAAGAAAGGGATGAGAATTTCCCAGGGTAGGGGTCTCCTTTTATAGTTGCAAGGATAAGGGGCAATTTGGTTATTCCATATTCAAAAACATTAAAATTAGGCCTTTAGCAACGGATTTATCCGTCACTAAAGGTCTGATAGTGGGCGACGTGCGTGCGCCGCGCGTGCCTCCTTCTCTCCCGCACCTTAACACCAAGTGCACATCCAAGAAATCTCAGTCATCCGATCGCGAGATCGAACAGCTCAGATCGCTCCTCGCCCGCTTCAGCTGCGCACGCCTGCGCGTGCGATCAGGCATAAGGCGGTGCGTTTGATCGCACGTGCGCCCGATTAGGCAATCTGGGTCGTCTGCAGCTGATTGCACGGTCGAGATAAAACGTGCTCGCACCTCTGATCACGAGTCGAACCCACACCTTGCACTTGTGCAAGGGCACTCGACCACTACGCTACGGTTGGTTCTTCGTCGTGCTTACGTTTTAAGTGCGCACGACCGTGGTGGTTGGATCAAGATCCAATGGCCCAGATCTTGCCTCGACCACACCTTCAAAGGATGAGAAGCGGTGCTGCGGCCGATTTGGGCAGCTGTGATGGCGCCACATGGTGCCATCGTGGCCGTCCATCTTCTGTGACATATAGAAGGTGCCACGGATGTCGGATTGATCCGATTTTCACGTCGTTAGGCTGCAATCATCGATCTGAACCCATCCAGGCGATTGGATTTATCATCTGAAGTGTGGATTGACACCATCTTGGCCCTTGATCTGTTACAACCCAGTTCCCGAATCCTCACAGGACACGAGACCGGCTCGACTCGACTAATCCTAAGACCAAGTCATCCAACAAGAAATAACCAAAAAGTAGGAAAGTAAGCCACATTCACTATGCAAAGTAACTAACAGTAAAAGAATACAAGCAGTAAAGGAAGTAAAAGCTGCTAACAGTACATATCACCACCACAACAGTAAAGCAGAACAAAATACAGAAATAGAAACGGTAGGAACAGTCTAAACTCACTAGTAGAACAGGGAGTACAACAAAAATAGGAAACTACTATTGGGCTCGACTGGGTCCAGCACCATCTGCAGCCGGTGACTCGAGCTGCTCAACTCCAGGACCTGTAAAGGGGTACAAGTAAAACGGAGTCAGCGAACGCTGAGTAGAGTGGTAACCAAACTAACTAAAGCAGTAAAGACTAACAGGTAAATTTATCTTTTCTAATTATTTTATTTTACAAGTCATTTCTTTTCACCCATTGGTTTACTGTCAAATTTCTTCCTTGATCTCACATGTTACTCGTGGGAACAATCTTGATTGTAGTCTTTTCCGAAGAGTAGAAGGCACACGTGGTGCTCTCCATGCCTAGAGAGTCTCCCGTGGTGATCCTACACCTAGTCAACCACCCCAAGGTCACAGACAAACGTAGCGGTGACTATGGCACGTCCGATAAGCGCACGGGTAGCTACCCCGTACTGGCACACGTCAGTCGTTTCCACTAGCGGGTACGCCCAAAGTACAGCACGGAATAGTATAGGGCCTAGCCCTCTCAGTAGCAGGGGTCTAGCCCCTCAAAACCAAACAGGGATCTTGCCCCTCCACAGTCCGCACACCCTCATCTGACTACCCCGATTTACCCAGTAGGCCTAACAAGTCGGTGTAGGGTGGCTAACTGAACCCCGGGCCCCGTGGGGTGGCTAGCTCTCTCCCTACACTAGTATCTCTCCCCGGTATAGTGTATGCGAGGGCCAACAGAAGTCAGTGTAGAGTGGCCAATCCTAACCCTGGGTCCCAACCCAAGGCCAGCTAGCTCTGCTCTACACTAAACAGGGGATAGGCGCTCTCCTTGGTACCACATACTCAAGGGCCAGCACACTTCCCACTCACATTTCCAAATCCTTTCCATTCATCCACAGGAGCTCTACTCCTAATTCCCTGTAGGGTTCATGCTCATTTTCACCATGTTGTTCCATACCAGGTTTCATCATTCACATTTCCATTCTCGTATTATACACATGCAGCTTGTATTTCCACAATTAACATATGCGACAAGTGATATCACAAGTAACTGTTTAAATAGCACAGACATTTCATATTCCAACAGGCAGCTCGTATTTATAACAGATAATTGTTTCCAATTCTACTTATTCATTTGTGACTGTAATCTCAAACACACATACAAACAGTGCAATAATTTCTCGTCCTAGGATTCATGTCACATCCTAGGGTTCTAGTTGTCAATTTTCACACATGCATTCATGTTTTATAATTAAAATAGGGGGAAACCACTCTACCAGACAATTCGGGAGTACTTGGGGGCTCGAACGGCAGACTCACGTGCCTCAGCAAGCCCCGAACACGCAGCAGATCGAAGTCCTATACCAAGGAACATACTACAAAGGAATGTTCAGAACAGTATATAAGTCTTTCTAACATGTAAAGGAACTCACAAGGAAACCACAGATATCTTGCTTGCGTAAAACGGACCCTAAACGGGTCAAAACTAGAACTACAGACTCAAATCAGACATCTGGAACAAGGTCTAGACGTCTTAAAAGTCACCAGGGTCTCACCTCAAGTTCTTGCATCGGCTTCAGATGTCCAGAACCCCTACTTGACCATCTGGACTCAGTTCCAGGCATCCGACCACTCTTCTAGTCGTCTGGGAGTGCTTTCAGTTGTCTAGTAAGCTGTCCAGACATCCGAAACGTGTGGGAGGGCATGCCCGCGCCTTCTCAAAGTTGTCCCTAGGTGCGACATACCAAATCTTCCACTTTTAGCTGCACAAATCGGCTTTGCGATGCGGCCTGCATGGCCGTAACTGCAAGAGGAACGTACCTTCGCGAAACCTTGCTTTCAGACGTCCGGTGTCATCAGCAAACGTCCAACCCATCGTCTGGACGACACGCCAGACGTCTAATTCTGGGAAAACCCCAGAACCAGAGCAACCTCCTACTCCCCTCGCCGCGCGTAGCCATGGCTTCTCCTCCTCGTCTGCAGCTCCGGCTGCAGCAGGGTGTCGAGGACATCTCCCCCGATGCACTCTTCTTCCTGCACACGCCACTCCGGCCGTGCATCCTCCGGCGAGCTCCCACAAACTCACGAGCTCAAGCTCCTCCTCTCTTCATGCCGCCTCTCCTCCTCTCTCCTCACTCTCACATCCTCTCTCTCGCTCGGCCTTCTCTCTGCAATGGAGAGGAAGGAAGGAAGGTGGTGGTGGTGGAGTGGAGAAGAGAGGAAGGGGGAGCGGGGTTATATATAAGGAGTGGCTAAGGTTCGGTAGAGGAGAAAAGAAGAGAGAGAAAAGAGAGGAAGGTTGTCTGCATGTAGCCAGCGTGCAGACCCAACCATGCATACAAAATTTTCAATTTCTAGACGTCTGGGAAGGGGTTCAAACGTCTGACTGACAGTCCAGACGTCTTAAAAGGCTCAGAACAGAACAGGTCTTTACATGATCTCTGGGCTTCCTCGGACTATATCTGATGCTACGGATGTCCGATCAGGGCGATGTTGGAGTCGTTGAACTCCCATCGTTGCTCTAATCAGATTCGTATGGTTGGATCTTCCGTCTGAAGCCCCAATTAAAAATCACCCTGTTCCTAACCATAAAAGGAGACAATTACTATACAATTTATACGATTTGACCTAAATGTGTGATTATGCATGTTATGCAATATTTACAATGCATAATGCCAATATAACACTAAGAACATGTATTAATAGACATTTTTGGCTATTTATATATATGCACATCAGTTGGGAACACCATCATAGGCCCTAACCGACCACTTTTAGTCAAGTTTAAAAGATAAATGCTCCTGCATAACCATCTGAGGGTTATAACTCCACTTCATGTTATTTTGAGAAGAGAACAAGAAACTAAGGTTAATTCTGTAATTTTAATAGCATATCATGAACACAGAATAACCAAGGGGTTTTTTGAGGGGACATGAAATGAGCATTAAAGACTAATGAGTGGGTCCATGTAGCCAGAAACAAGGTTTCATGCATTTCGAGAATCATTACAGCACCCAAAACCCTAATTTCAAACACGCTTGAAATAAAGAGGTTCTGGTTAGGGTAAAATTGATATAAAAATATTCCTTGAGGTTTAGCATCATTGATTTGACCATTTGAACCTATTTTGACCTTAAACAGGGTCACAGGTAGATTTTTGCCCTAATTTGGGTTTTTACGTAAATTACCTAGTCAAACTTGGTCTAACTAAAATTTGAATTTGCCATCAGATTCCTTGGGTACAAATTAGGTTTGTACCAAAATTTAGGCCCAATCAGAGTCCATCTTGACCTAGTTTACATTTTAGTACATTTAAACTCTGTTCTTCTCAATTAAGCCCCTAACTTTCAAAATATTTGCAATCAAGTCCCTAACTTTGTCCTCATTTTTGAAGGTCCCTACTGCCATTAGTGTGAATGGATCTCCTCCACCGAGATTCGAGCAACGTCTTCTCGCTCGATTCTCAATCAAATCTTTCCAAAATTGGAAGGGAGAATCCTTGAGAGGTCCTCTATCGATTGGACCAGGTTTTGGACCATGATTTGCACCCAAATCTTCATTCAAACGCTTGCAATCTCAGAGATCCTTTTCCCTGAGTTCTCGAGCTTGCCAGGCCTCCTACCATGTTTAAAACATCTTCTAAGGTCTTTAAATAGAACCCTCTTGAGAAACCAAGCTCTTTAGCGAAGTTTTAAGCTAGAAATGCCCTCTCTTCCTCAACTCCAGTCGTCCGTACCTTCATCTTCGACGAGCCTCTCCATCCTCTTCATCAAGTTGGCCAACAGTCAAATTGACCGGCTCCACATCTTCCCCTCATCCTCGCGACTATCGCCAGCCAAAGCACGGCTGCCATCTCCCTCTCCTTCCTCACCGTCGTGTCGCCGCTACCTTCACCTTCTCCGGCTCCGACCTATCATAGCCGATAGCATCCACCCGCTATCTCCCTCTCTAACTCTCTCTCTCTCTCTGTTCCTCTCCCCTTACTGAAGCTTTCTAACTCCTTCCTTTCCCTTTTTCAACCGCCAACACGCTTGCACAATCTTCGTCTTCCTCCACTCCGACGAAGCCCTCCGCTCACTCCACTACACCAAATCACCTACCACCGGTCCCTACACCTTCACCATCCCTCACCCACCAAAACCCCTCAATAAATTGAGGGGATTGGCCACTCAATACCTCCATCGAGCACCACCCTCACCGCACCACCTTCTCGACCTCACCAACACACCACACGCACCCTCACTCCACAAAACCACCACCAGTGCACTCGTCGTCCACCAACGATCCTTTTGAGCTCCTTTGATGTGGTCGCGAGGCCATGTTCTCTATTTCAGGTGTTCATCGTCGCTCCACCACCGCCCTTGTCTCCTCCGACCTCCGCTGCGGTTCTCCAGCCACAATCTTCTGCGATTCCACTCCTAGGTCGTGCAGCTGAGCTCCAGGTCCCTTCCCAGGAAGCAAATTGAAGCTACCAATGACGTCTTCACCTTCAATTGGAGGTGTCACCTCCTCAATTGCTGCTTGAAGAGAGCGTGGTGGGATAGTCCCACATCGTGAAGGAATGAAGACCTAAAGGCACATATAAGCAAAAAGTGATGAGCCCTTATCGCCTTCGAGTCGCTGGGGTCAGGTCCCTACCACACGCCCACGCACACGCCACACCACACGCACTTGTCCATGCCCTCGCCCGCGCTCATGCCTCACGAGTCTGGGTGGTGGATCTGATTACCTGATACCAGGGTTTGATCCGTTTGAGCTTGGAAAGGGAAGAAAGAAAATATGAGAGAGAAGGGGGTGGGTTTTTCTGCCTTGGGATTTTAGCCTTCCCCTCCTCTCTCGATACGTGGCAAAATTCTTGAGAGGCCCTTGAGCCTCTGTTGCTGCTACTACTATGTTCTTAAGGCTCTTAAAGGAGAATAGCCTTGTGCTTCTCTTGAGAAGGGCCCTTAAGCCCCTTCTGATAAGGCATCTAAAGCCTTTGGTCGACGTCTGTTGGTTACTGTTGGATTATTTGAATAACTTGATTGATGTTGATTAATAGTTGTGATTTACTGTTGAAATATTTAAGTGGTTGTGTGCATAACATTGAGGGTTAATTTAGTGATTTAAATACCATTTTAACCCAATCTTTTTGCACTATTCTTCTAATTTTATTGAAATATCATTTTAAGTATTATTGCTTTCAATTGCATATCATTTCTTATATTGTGATCAGTGGATTGAAATTGCATCTTTGTTCCCTACGAAAGATCTTGGACTCTGCTTTCTGAATCTGGATTTATAAATTTAAATGTTTTGTTGTGCGATTTTGGAGTGTACTACAACGAACGCATATTAAAATCTCCTCTTTTACATTGCAACACTAACCTAATGTTAGGTTAGGTTTACCTAATGATAGGTGGCTACTGGAGGGTTTCCTAATGTTAGGTAATATGTTGGAGTTGTCAATTGGCATGAAATGTGGATTTCTAACACTAGGAATCCCAAGGAATGAGGGAACCTAATTGAGGGTTTAGTGAATGCCCCAAATGGACGAGGTTAATGGTGAAATTGCTATAAAGACTAGATGGGTAAGGTGTGTGTGTGTGCCTTTAATTTGAGCTTGAAGCTCCCTAAGTGCATGATAAACGCCAGTTTATCATCATTCTTATGCCCTAAAATAGATCTAGCTCTTATGTTTTAACTCCGCAAATGGGTTTTCGGCTTGCATTTAGTCATCACCTAAGTTAGGCATGCATTGCATACTTTTTGTGTTTTTAACACATTTACTTGAGTGTTAAGGATAAGCAGATAATCAGACCTCTAAAACCCTAGCACTCAAGAAGGTAGAAAGTGAAGAAGAAGATCAAATGAGCTGAACTCTAGCTGGATCCAACTCATCTCAACTGGATATTAGCTCACCTGGGTTAGGTTTAGCTATCTCTAGCTCCATTTAGGTCATCTTAGCTGGATGTTAGCTCAAGGTAGCTCAACTCACCTCAACTCAACTCAACTCAAATCCAGCTCAATTTGGTTGAGTCTAGCTCATCCTAGCTCCAATCAGTTCACTGGGAGCTCTAACTAGCTCAGCTTAGTTGACAGGAATTCATTCCAGCTCCAGCTCAGCTCATTCCTGCTTCAGCTCAGCTCATTGCATCTCATCCTAGATCTACTCAACCCACAAGAGCTCCAGTCAACTTGGCTTAGCTACTGGTCTTTAGCTAGCTAAGCTAGGCTAGCAAAGAAGTCAACAGCCAGCTTCCCTCAGCTCCAAAATAGTTGAGACCAACTCAACTCAACTCAACCCATTCAACTTAACAGCTAGCAATGAACTAGCTAGCTAATGTTGAGTAGTTGAGATCCCAAGAAGACTTCTTTAGCAACTATCAGCTCATGCAAGCTTCAGAGCAGCTCAAGGCTACTTCCTCTTAGCTAAGCCCTAGCTCCTCCACTACTACCCTACTAGCTAAGCTAGATTAGCTGGCTTAGCTAAGCTCAACACCTACTCCTCTACTCCATGGCCATCCACCATCACCCAAGAGCCTAGCTAGCTAACTCCACCAAAAAAACACCTAACCTTAAGTCCACCTAAGCTACTACTCCATCTCCCTTTTTGGCACCACCTAATAGCCATCCTTTCACCCTACTAACCACCAAAGGACACCACCAAAATTCCCTCCAAAAACACCTCCATAACTACCCTATTTTGGAGCCAATTTAACCCCTAAATCCCAACCTTTCATACCTCCACAAACCACATCCTAACCCTCTAAAGTTGGTGCCACCTTGACTCCCTTCTAGAAGGAAGATTTGGCACCAAAAATGGGTGGTAACCACCACCCATGGATAGCCACCAAAGCCCTCCTCAAGTCCCTTCATGTGGTGCCAAACCACCTTAGCCCTAGGATATCTAACTACCCACCTAAAGCAAATCTTATCCATCCTTTTTGGTGCCAAATTCTAGACCCAAAGATGGCGCCAACTCTAGCCTAACCAACCTTAACCATACACCCATGTATTCTTCCATTTGGTGCCAATCATCCAAGGCCACAGATCCGACAACTACCCCTCCAACAACCCATCCTAACCATCCACATCACTCCACGCCAACCCTCCTAAACCCAACAAAGGTTGGCGCCAACTTCATTTAACTCGACCATAACCACCACTCAACACAACCCTACACTCCACACCAACCCTAATCCACCCTCCATCCATTAACCACCTAAATCCTAGCCATCCACCACACCATTCTACCCTTAACCACTAATTAACACCAACCTTCACCTATCCACTCTATAAATAAACCATTAACTAACACCAAAAATATCATCCTTGGCTACATATTTTTCTACCCATATCCACCATCCCAACGACCAAAGAGAAGAAGAGAAGAAAAAGAAGATTAAGGGGACACTTTGCCTCCTTGGTGCCTTATTGCGTGCGAAAATCGTCGTTTAAAATATAGCGTCATAGTATAGTGTCAAAAATCGCAACAACATTTAAATTTATAAAACTCGGGAAACAGAAGTGAGTCTGAGGTCATTCGCAGGGAGAAAATTGGTAAATTCAATCACTAATCACAATATTAAGAATAATATGCAATTAGAATCAAAACAATGCTCAATGTATATCAAAATAATATATCCATAAAATTAGGAGTGCAAAAAGGTAGGGTTAAAAATGGTGGTTTCAACCACCAATTTAACCCTAATGTTAAGCTCTAATTCAATCTCAAATATACGAACAGTAGTCTCAATCAAATGTAACCATAGTAACCAGCAGAATCAGAACAAGGTCTCAGACAACGAGTTAAAGGCATAAATGCCTTAACCTCAATAGCCTCAGCAATGCTAAGGCATAGCAGCAGCAGAGAGAGACACAAGGCTCTCGTCAGCACAAGGCATAAGGGCCTCGTAAAAGAGAAGAAAGGGAACGAATCCCAAGGTGCAAAACCCTCCCCCCTCCTCAGGTTTCCTTCCTTTGGAACCAAACTAGACCCAGATAACCAGCAATTAAATCCGACCCAGATCCGTGAGCAGAATCACGGGCGAGGGCGCATGGGGGAGCACATGGGTGAGTGTGTGTGTTCAAGCATGCATGGGACCTCACCCTATGCATGTTGAGGCGATAAGCCACAGGCGCGATTTCACTTTATACGCTATGCGGGCTTCGTCGGTGCACAATGTGGGACTATCTCCACCTCTCTTCTCTACATACGCAGCTACAGAAATTCCTCGTTGAGTCACATTGCTACCTTGCTTCCTTCTTCTACTGGAGTTGCAAGTATCTTTGTGGTACTCTTCTACAATGCCAGGAGTTGGAAGCACTATCTATTAATGGCCGTATGACGGTGGTCATCACCGGAGAAGATGGTGACCGCGGAGCTCCGTCGAAACCTGAAAAACACAAATAAGGCCTCACAAACCTATCAGAGAAGCTCATAAGTGTCGCCATGAAGAGGCGAGTGCAACAGTGGTGGTTTTAGGGAGTGATGTGCTCGGATGTGGGCTATCGATGACGGGGAAGGTGATCGAAGGGAGTAGTGTTCGGTGGAGCGGTGGAAGGTGTAAAACCCTAAATAAGTTTAGGGTTTTTTAAGAGAGAAGTGAGGTGGAGCTTGTGGATGAGATTGTGTGGTATTTGGAGCAGTGAGGCAACCATGCGAACTCGTCGACCGTAGGGAAGACAAAGTGCGTGCGGGCGATGTAGTGGTTGAAAGTGAAACTAGGGTGGACGAAAGTGAAGTGGATTAGAGGAGGAGATTAGAGGGAAGAAAGAAGAGAAATAGGGAGGGGAAGGTGCTGGTGTTGACTGGCCAGCGCCGTAGACGATGAAGTTGGCGGCGACGTGGAACGACAACAATGAAGAGGAAGAAGACTTCTATGGTGGCCGGCAAGGAGAGGATGACCAAGGAGAAGATGGAGAACCTCCCAATTTGATTGTTGGGAGGCCAGACAAAGGAGATTGGAGGGTGTTGCTGGAGCTCAAGAGTGGTTTGGCCGGAGGAGAGGAGGGTATTGTGGCCTTTTTCTGAGCTGAGAAAGGTCAAGGATATGGGCCTCTTTATAGAGCTCCACATTGAGCTCAAAAGCACGAGATGGCTTGATTTGGTCACACAATCAGGTAAGAAGATCCCTTTATTTTCTCGAGCTCGTCCAAGCTCTAGAGATCTTCTCAAAGTCTTTAATCTAGCATGAGCAATTAGGAACTGCTTGAAGATTAATCTCCAATTTTGGAGAGATTTGGCTTTAATTTGAGGGAGAAAACCTCCCTCAAATCTCGTTGCTAAGCTCGGGTTCAGACCAATGGCAGTAGGGACCAAAATGAAGGAAACAATGAGAATTAGGGACCCATTTCAATAAATTCGAAACCTGAGTGGCTAAATGCAAGAAATAAAGTTTTAAATGGCTAAATTGGAAACTAGGTCAAGATGGAACCAAATTTGAACCCAAGGAATAAGATGATGAACTTGGATTTGAGGTTTTACCATGTTTGACTGGGAAAATTTCACCGAGGCCCCAAATCAAGGCAAAATCCCGTTTGAAACTATTCTAGGCCAAAGTAGGTTCAGATGGTCAAACCAAAGGTACCAAACCTCTTAGAATATTTTTCTACGAATTTTAGGAGGTTTAGATGAATTTTATCCTAACCATAACCTCTTCAATTTAAGTGGGCTTGATAATTAGGGTTTAATGTAGTGTTTTGGTTCTTGAAATACGCGAAACCCTGTTTCTGTCAGTGCTAACCCACTTTTTAGTCTTTACTGCTCAATTAACCTCTAATTAACCCTTGGGTGACCCCATGGTTACTCTACATTTGTGATGTTCTGTTAAAACTACAAAATTAACCCTGATTTCCCGTCCTCTTCTCAAATTAGAATAATATGGAGTTATGACCGTCAGATGATTAGGTAGGAGCTTTTATCAATCAAATCCAACTAAACATGACTACTTACAGCCCATGATGGTGTTCCCATCATACCCCTATGCCTAGCTTTTGCTAGCCCCAGCAAAATCCTATGGATCAAACCAAATCTCTGAACTGGATGTAACCGTTAGGATGCCCTACTAAGCTGTATATCAAGAAATCAGATCGGAATACCAATAATAGGCCTAGAGGTACTCAAGTACTAGCCAAGATCCAGACCTGACCAGCTTCAACATGGGTCTGTGGTTGCGAAATACGCGTGATTTGTAAAAGCAGGTTTTTAACGTCGTTGTAACACGCGAATTCGCTTTCACTTTTAAATTTATATCCTAGATAGGGGAGTATCTAGGGTCGTCCAAGGAGGCAAAAATTGCAAAATTAATCCTCTTGCTTACAGATAGATCTCAACTTTCTTTTTGATATTTTTTTAATATGTAATTTTTTTGTATTTTGAAAAGACGAGGGCAAACTGCAGATTGTAGCTAAAAGAACTAACACCTACAAATGATTAACTAAAATCTAAAAAATAGAAATATCTTCTTCCTAAGCTCACTCTAGGCAAGTGGAGGCCTAGGGTAATTAGGAAGAAGAGGTGAAACAAGTGCTAGAACCAAAATAAACAACTGCAATAAAAAGCTAAAAGAAGGCAATTTTGATTGAGTAGAATGAGTGTTCTATTCAAGGACAAGTAGAGGAATGCTTCTACTAGAATTAAACAATCTAAAAGCAAGAAAAGAAACACAAATCCTCTTGTAACAATGGTGAAGAAGGTTGTCTTCTTGCTCCAAGCCTAGCTGCTCCTTGGCTTGAAAAGAGGGCTTCCTTCTCCTCCTTCCTTAAGAGCTCCTCCAAGGTGGAAGCTACCACCTTTAATGCTCTCTCCAAAGGGGTGGGCGTGCACCACCCTCAAAAACTCCTCCAAGGTGGTGTGACCACCTTCAAGATCTCCTCCAAGATCTTCCTTGCCTGACTTCTCCTTTGGCTGGCGTGACCCAAGAGAGAAGGGAAGAGGGGAAGGCACCAAGGGGACAGAATATCCCCTTAATCTTCTTCTTCTTCTTCTCTCTTGGATGTGGGCTTCTTGGTGGAATATGAGAGTGAAATTGCTAGCCAAGGATGACTTGAATGGTGGTGGGTAGTGGTCTTTTTATAGGGAAGGATGGGGGGTTAAGGTGCCCCTTGAAATGGAGGGCTAGGATGGAAGAATGGAGGTGGTTGGTGATCCTATGGCTAAGGAGAGTTGGCGCCAACTCAAGGGGTGTTAAAGGGGGTAGTTATGGTGGTGTTGGTGTCTTTTGGTGGTGGAGAGACACCACCATGTTGGCGCCAACATGGGGTCTTCTAGAAGGGGGGTTAGGTGGATGGTGGAGATGGGTTCAAGGGGGATTGTGTGGTGGAGATGAGGGGAGATTTTGGAGGGAAAAGTGGCGCCATTAAGGGGTGGTTATGGGTAGTTTTTGGCACCACTTTTAGGTGTCTTTTGGAGGTGGTGGGTAGGTTAGGTTGGTGCCAAGTAGGTTAGCTTATGTGGAGCTTAGGTGGAGCTAGTTGGGTGGAGTTGGTAGGTGGGTTTTTGGGGTGGTACAAGCCAAGGAAGTTGGAGCATAGCTAAGCTAAGCTAAGCTAAGCTAAGCTAGCTTAGCTAATGGAGGAGTAGAGGAGAAGGTAATGGAACTAGGGTTTGGAGGAAGGAGCTGAGGAGGAGAAATCTGGAGCTGGAGCTGGAGCTGGCTGCTGCTGAAGAGGCTGGCATGGGGCCACTCTAGCTGGCTTAGCTTGCTAGTTCTTTGCTAGTTGCTAAGCCAAGCTAAAGTGAGCTAGCTTCTACCAAAATGAGCTGAGGTGAGCTAGGTCTGGTGCTCCCGGGGAGAATCAAGCTGGTTGAGGCAGCTAAGGTAGCTTAGCTCAACTGAGTTGAGCTAAGCTGAGTCCCCAGGAGCTGGACTTGAGCTTCCTGAGCTGGGATGAGTTCTTCTTCAGCTGGCTGGAGCTGAGTGGAGCTGGATGTAGCTGGATCTGAGCTGGGGTGAACTCCTGTCAACTTAGCTGAGCTAGCTAGAGCTCCCTGTGGACTAGTGGGAGCTGAGATGAGCTAGACTCAGCTAAGTTGAGCTGGATCTGAGCTGACTTGAGCTAGGGTGAGCTAAGGTGAACTCTCTTGAGCTGCCATCCAGTTGAGATTAGCTGAATGAGCTGGGATGAGCTAACCCTAGTTCAAGTAAGTTAGGTTCCAGCTGCGGTGAGCTGGATCAAGCTGAGGTGAGCTGGATCAAGCTGAGGTGAGCTGGATTAGGCTGAGTTCCAGCTAGTCTAGGCTTCTCCTTCACCATTTGCCTTCTTGAGTGCTAGGGTTTTAGGGATCTATATATCTGTACATCCCTAACACTCACAAAAACATATTAAAAAGATAATAAAAAATGCAATGCATGCCTAACCTATTTTATGCCTAAATGCAGCCCAAAAACCCGTTTGCGGAGTAAAATCCTAAGAGCTAGGTTTGTTTTAATGCATAAGAATGATGATAAACTGGCGTTTATCAGTCTGCCGCGAAGGTTTCTAAGGCCTGCAAAAATTTCTTAGAGATTCGTTGACCTCAACGGTTATAGCACCCGTGCATAGAATGTATCAAGTTCAGGTTCAATTTGCCAGTGCATTTTGATAAGAGAGAGATAGAGAAGGATTTTTCATTTTGAGAGTTTTCTCTCTTTTCTCTTTATACTTCCCTAAATCTAGCCTTGGATTGGCCCTAAACACAGTCTATATTGGATTCCTTGTCCCCACCATCAATCCTCGAAGGGTTCCTGGCTTTCAATGCTTCGACAAAGTATCACCCATGGCAACCCCCAGAACCCTGGCTTTCGACACTTGAGATAGTGTCGCCCATGCCGTCTGATTGCATAGTAATCATAGGTCTCAATCAACCTAAATAACGTTTGAACCTAGCTTAATTTGTAAATATTGCATTCATATCATGCATATCATGCATTGCATCATTTTATATAGAATAAGATGAGATATCTTGCTATTTGCAAGTGATAAAGTGATCCAGGATGCGAGATAGAGTCGAATAAGGCAATAACGAGAGAAGATTGATCCAGACATGAGGAGTGAGGAGGATAGCCTTATCCCTACCCTTAGAAACCCTAGGATAGCCTTCCTAAACCCTAAACCACTTCCATTAGGACATGTTAGCCTTAGAACCCAAAACATGGATAGCACTATCCATGTTCTTATCCACCTTATCCCTCTCCCAAACACTTAGGAACCAAAACTTGCCTTAGAAAACCCAAAACCCACACTCCAGCACCTTTCTAGACGTCCAGATATTAGGCTGGACATCTAATTTCTGCAAAAAATCAATCCAGGAAACCAAAACTCACACTGACACAAAACTGGACGTCCAATTTACTATCCAAACATCCAACTTTGGACTTTAAGACATCTGATATGTTCCTTAGACGTCTAATACTGTTCTCTAGTTCCTAGTTTTGGTGCTAGAAGCCCGAGCTTGCCTCTTGTGACCTAGAAACCCCACCAAACACCTTAGGAAACCTAATTAGAGACCTCCTAAGCCTATCCCACTATCCATACCCTCACTTATCCTATCCTTAACCCAATTGAGCAAGCCCATACCTAATTGGGTGCATCTACAGTTGATTGAGTGCACCTGAACCCAATTAGATCCACCCAGGATCTAATTAACTCATACCTATTAGGATTACCTTAGTCAAACCACACACACACATCCAATTAGACTTGACCTAGACCCAATTAGATTCACTCCTCTCTGATTAGACTCACCTAAGACTAGTTAGGTCCACACCCACTGATGAGCCCATATTTGTGGGCTAATTTGTTACTTAAATGCCTAGACATTAGATTAATATTGACATATAAATAGCATACAATAAGATGTAAATAGATTAGTGTAATTATTCACTTATTTGCATATTTCATTGCATTCATATTTAAATACATTTAGAATTCGGCATTGAAATAGTTAGTCTTTAGGTTGCATTGCATGCATGTACTAGATTAACATTTTATGCGAGGTTTTGAAGATAAATAAGCCATCACTTAATTTGTTATTTTATTAATCTATTTTTCTTCTTCAACAGCTGCTACAACTGCGCGCAACGCATGTAATGATGGTCGCAGTGAAGAGGAGCGAAAAATGTGGATCTTGACACACCAAATTCAACCTACAGCAACTACAAGAGAGGGGGAGCGACTGCCATGCTCAGGGAGACTCCACCACTTTGAAGAGCTTCGAGCTCACCTCCATCACCACCACCATGCGTCTCCAAGGCCGAGCTCCACCACATCGTAGGCCAGTGAGGTGACAGCTCGCCGCGTCAAGCCGGTGGACTTGTGCCAACACTACCCACGTGTGTCTGCGACGGCCACGCAACCATCACCGTGCTTCGCAAGAAGCAACATCACCAGCAACCACCACCGCAGTCACGCACCAGTAACCATTCTCGCAATTTTCAGACGTCCGAGAAGTTTCCCGGACGTCTGAAGCCTCTTTACCACCTTCTTCGTCTTCGTTTCTTCTTCCACTGTTTCTCCTCCACTTCAACGAAACCCACCACCATCATCACCAACAGCGCGCCACTACCCTCCTCACTAGCGCGCACCCCTCGTACACGACCAGCAGCACACCTGCAACCCACTTGCCACACCCGCAGCTGTTTTGCACCACCAGCATCTCCGCACAGCACCTCATCAACCTTCGCCCGAAGTGCACAACCATCTCCTCCATGAGCTCACGCAGCGGCTGCAGCTGCAGCAACACGCGCAACCTGCGCGCGACCTCCGTGCACAAGCCCTCTACCCGTGCACCCCTGCGCATGCCCGCCCCTCCATGCACTCATCCAGCATCAAGCCACCGCCACCTCTCCTTCATATCCAGCAGCCAGCAGGACACCCACGTGCGCTACAGACCGCGCATCCTCCATCTACACCCCCAACGCGCACCTGTGCATCCTCAGCCTCCTCCATGCACGCCCGTGCGTCCTCCATGTGCGTGCGGCCCTTCAGCAACACCGCACCTATGCGCACAGAAGCAGCAGCAATAGCCACCACCGTTACTCACCTTCATTTGCTCTGGCTGCCGCCTCTGGCCACCATTGGCCACGCTACCACAGTCGTCGAGTAGCCCTCGGACCACTTGACCTCCGGTGAGCTTCACGCATCCAGCCATGGTCTCCCCCATGCACGACGAAGTGAGAGAAGCATTCCTCTGTTCTGGGTGAGATTAAAATTTACATTTGCGTTCCATTAAGGGGGAAGGGATTTTTAAGTATTAATAGTTTATTCTGTTGATTTTATGAGCATCTCCCTCTTGTTTTGCATAAATGCAAGCGATTTTGATTCGATTTCTTGACAAAATTAATTGTGAACACCTATTTTTAACCTGTGCGAGTTTAAATAGGCCATTGCCTCCCTATGGATACGACCCGCTCCTAATTGAGTGATTATTTTAATTATTTTGATTAGTCGATTTTTCACCACTTAGAAATACAATGACAAATCATCCTAATCATCATTTTCGAAAGTGAAAATCGACTCGTCACCCACCTAATCTAGATTGACCCAACCTATTTAGCACCTAATTTTACCAAAACCCACAACCTAGCTCTACGAAATTCAAACTACACACCACACACTTCTTCTACCCTAGTCTAGAAAACACCTAAATATAGCCTATTCTATAAACACCTATTCTTAGCCATCCTAATCTTAGTAAACCCAACCAAAACACCTACTACTAAGACCCCTTAGACGGCCACCTTAGATCCAATTCAATTCTCCTCCACTCCACTCTAGCGACCACCAACACCTTCCCTTCCACCCTCCCAAGGTCGTCCACTCTCCTCCTCCATGGATGGCTAGGTGAAGCTCCAAGGTGCTCTCCTTCAAGGCTTCAAGGACGGCTAGAAGAGAAAGGGTCCACCACCCTCTTCTCCTCTTCATCTTCATGGGCGTGCCCTCTTCCCTTTCCATGAAAGATGAGTCCATGCCCCATCTTCTTTTTCTCTTAGACGGCCATAGAGGAGACCATCTTCAAGGTCTTCTCAAGGATGGCCATTAGTAGAGAAAGGGTGCAACACCCTCCTCTCTACTTGGGTGCACACACCCTCCTCTCCTTCTTCTTAGTGGACGGCCAAGAAGGCTTCTCCATAGCCTCACTTGGTTGATCCCATTCTTTAGTTTCTTAGATCTCTTTTCATGTATCAGGTTTTTATAGCTACTTAATGTTTGATGCATGATATTCTGTTATCAAGTGATTTTATGTGCATGCTCATGTTTTCACAACTTATGATTTTGATGCATGCCTTTTAGTCTCCTTAGGAACGTCCCCTTTAGGGTTAGTTACACCATGCATGACCACCATGGCCTCACTTATATTCACTTAGTCACTTAGGGTTACGGGTACATAGTTAGATTTAGGTTAAGTCATATTGGGTTTCGCTTTTCAAAACAAAAATCAAAAACACAAAGAAATCGCAAAATACAAAAAGTCCAAAAAGATTAGGTTAGGTCAGATTTAGGTTAGAAAAGTGGATCTGAATCTAAAACTTGTTTTTCACACCTCCTAGAGATGAACGACTGGGACTCAAGTTATAAAAGAGAAAATCTATGCAAGTTTCGTTAAAGAACTAAATATTTTTTATTAAAGGGTTTAGCGCAACTATACTATGAATTTGACAACGTATTTCAAAACGTGCGAAAATGCTTTGTCAGCATTCTGTAGCTAAATTCAGACCCTGGCAATTGACATTTCGAGATAATCCTGCCCATGGCACCTAAACCAGCATAAGGTGCTTACATGCCCCCGATAAGATATTTAGATTAAGAGACAAGCACCAAGGAGACGATATGTTATTACACATGTTCGAGGGGAGTATTATTCCACCTCTCCATGTTGAGAACTCGTCCAATCAATTTGTGTCTTCGAGTCGTTCCTAAGCCAGATCTTCAGGATGATTTTTTCATAATAGAACACTTTTGGCATTATTTCTTCGTTAAACACACTGAACCAGACTGGTGTGTGGATTTTGGGCGCTTAGCTTACCAAGTCCAGCAAACCAAAGGGTAGGCAATGGGGTTAAATACTCCCCAAGCCTTAGACTTAATATATCAGCCTCGCACTTTACTCAACCTCTTAAGGATTAATCCAGATCTTAACGAATACGTGAGTGTTTAAACCTTAGAACCGGTCCAAGAGGCCTAAGGTCGATACTCGTCACTAATTTCCTAAGTTTTAGCCTTCCCGATCTTAATTCATCATCAGATCCAGCCTAGAACTTAGGTGAGTTCCATACTCAATCACAAGGGACATCTTGTTTCTTTCTCTTTGATTGTTTCTTTTTCTTTTCTTTTCTCTTCCTCCTCAATCTATTCAATTCAGCTCAAATTGACCTCTCCTTTTCTTCTTCATTTTTTTTTTTTATGAAACCCCTCTATGAATTGATTTTCACAACATTTTGCACTTTAATACCCCCCCATGCCTAAGATTTGCAATGTCTCCATTGTAATTTAGGTGGGTTTGAGTTTAGTTTAGATCATACATTAGAATAGGTGGGTGGTGAACGAGTCAGGATTGACTGTTATGGACGATTTCTAGCTCTGATACAAGTATCAAAGGTAGAGTCAGCTATTCTAACGGACAAACCCTAAAGTGCAATATGATTTCAGTGAAAAGATAGGTTAGAAGGGTCTCGGGTTTTTCAAAATGACGGGTTGCCTCCCATTAAGCACTAAGTTTAACACCATCAACTGGACGCAATGAAGCTTAGGGAGAATGGAGATCAAAAGATACTACATCCTGATTCAAGTCAGTGAGTTCAAGTTTAAGTCTCTGATCGTTCATGATGAATGGTTCTGAGTTGTGGCTGAGTTCGCTAATTTCGACAGCTTCATTTCCAAAGACTCATTGAAGGAATGGTCCAATCCACTTTGATCTGAGTTTTCATGGGAAGAGCTTGAGTTTAGTATCAAAGAGCAGTACTTTCTGATCAGGATGGAAAGTTTTTCGCGAAATGTGCCTGTCATGGAAGGCTTTGACCCGCCCTTTGTTGATATGTAAGTTCTCATACACATCATTGCATAGTTCCTCGATCTCGCTCATTTGCAACTGGTCATAGATTCCAACCGTCATGAGATCTAGATTACACTTCTGTACTGCCCAATAGGCTTTGTGCTCCATTTCTACAGGGAGGTGACATGCCTTCCCATACACAAGTCTAAAGGGAGACATTCTTAACTGGGTCTTGTGGTTGGTCCTATAGGCCTACAAAGATTCTGGAAGGCAAGTAGACCAATATTTGTTGTTAGGCCGAATAGTGACCTAAAGGATCTTCTTGATCTCCCCATTGGATAGTTCAGCGATCCATTAGTCTAGGGGTGATAAGGAGTCGAGATACAATGCAACACCCCGTACTTTTTCATCAGGGACTGGAAGTGCACATTTGTGAAATGAGACCTGCAATCGCTGATGATGGATTTCGGAACCCCAAATCTGGAAAAGATGTTCTCCTGAATGAACCGAAGAACAACTTTATGATCATTCATTCTAGTAGGGATGACTTCAATCCACTTTGAAACATAATCAATAGTGAGTAAGATGTATTTGAAGTCGTTAGATTCTGGAAAGGGTCCCATGAAATCAATTCCCCAGATGTCAAAGATTTTGCACACAATGACCAGATTCAAGAGCATCATATCATGCAGGCCCATGTTGCCGAGGGTCTGACAATGAGCACATGCCCTGCAATAAGATTGTGCATCTTTGAACATGGTTGGCCAAAAGAGCCCACACTGGAGGATCTTCGCTGCAATTTTACACCCAGAGTAATGGCCACCGTAGGCCTAGTCATGACAGAAAGAGATGACATCGCTAACCTTGTCGTCGAGAATGCATCTTCGGATCACTTGGTCATTACCGATGTGAAATAGATATAAATCTTCCCAAACATAATACTTGGCATCGAAAATCAACTTGTCTCACCGGGAGGTCGCCCAGTCTGGCAGGACTTTCTCCATAACCAAGTAGTTCACGAAGTCGGCAAACCAGGGAAGTCCGTTAATGGCCAAGAGATGCCCATTCAGAAAGTGCTCGGTGATAGGTCTGGATGGGTCAATGACCAAAGAAGGAAGGCGAGACAAATGGTCAGCTACCACTTTCTACTTTCTTGCTTTGTTGCGAATTTCAAGATCAAATTCTTGCAACAACAAAATCTAGTGGATTAATCTAGGCTTCGTGTCCTTCTTCGTAGTAAGTGCCTCACTACAATGTGATATGAGGAAATAATGATGTGTGACCCCAGGAGGTATGATCTAAACTTCTCCAAACCAAATACTACGGCTAGCAGCTCTTTCTCCGTAATCGTGTAATTACACTGAGCCCCATCAATGTCTTGCTAGTGTAATATATGACCACCGATTTCTCGCTGATTTTCTAACCCAGAACTACTCCTACTGCACATGATCTCGAAGGGTTAAGACCAATCAGGAGATTGCAAGATTGGTGCTTGGGTCACTCGATCACATAGGATCTCAAGCGCATGAATGCACTCACTCATCATCTCGAAAGGCGTGTCCTTCGAGAGGAGATTCGCTAAGGGGCACGCGATCTTGGAAAAATTAGATATGAATTGATGATAGAAACCGATTTGCCTCAAGAATGATCAGATGTCTTCTACCAAGGTAGGCACAGGTAATTAGGAAGTCAGATTTACCTTAGGTCAGTCAACCTGGATACCTCTCTCAAAGATAAGGTGTCCAAGTATAATGCCCTTAGGAACCATGAAGTGGCTCTTTTCCCAAGAGAGAGCCAGGTTCACTTCGATGCATCTTTGAAGGATCTGGATCAAATGCAGGAGGCAGTCATCAAAAGATTCACCAAATACTGAGAAGTCGTCCATGAAGACCTTAAAATATTTTCCTACCATATCGAAAAATATGGCTAGCATGCATTGCTTAAAAGTGGCAGGTGCATTGCATAGCCCAAATGGCATCCTACGGAATGCGTACATACCATAGGGGCAAATAAAGGTGGTCTTTTCTTTATCTTCGAGATGGATTGCCACCTAATTATACCTGGACTACCCAGCCAAGAAACAAAAAAATCGATTTCCCGCCAGTTTCTTGAGAATTTGATCAATGAACAGGAGCAAGAAATGATCATTCTTCATGGAGGCATTCAATCTCTGATAGTCTATGTAGACTCTCCACGAATTCACAATATGAGTTGGGATGGTCTCTCCAAATTCAGTCATAATCACGATAAGCCCTACCTTCTTAGGCACAACTTGGATAGGGCTTACCAAGCGGCTCTCAAAGATCGAGTAGATGATACCAGCGTCTAACCACTTGATGATCTCTTTCTTCACGACCTCTTGAAGGTTCGAATTGAGTCGTCTCTGTATCTCTCAAGATGGTAATGAGCCCTCTTCGGTGTAGATACGATGTGTGCAACACGAGAGGCTTATCCCAGTCAGATCATCTAGAGTCCATCCAATGGCTCTTCGATGCTGCTGGAGGATAGAAATCAGCTTAGTTTCCGGATCAGGCATGAGTCGGGAATTGATGATCACAGGAAATGTTTGGTTGGAACCCAAAAAGGCATACTTCAAGTGATCTGGGAGGGGCTTTAATTCTAGTACCAGGTTATCAGCAACAAGTGAGGGTTTGGGATGGGCCTCAGAAGATAAAGTGGAAGCTATGGGTAGGTCTGGATCATCTCTGGGCTCCTCTATCTGTGGGTCAAGATCTTCTTAAGGTTGAGGATCAGGGATAATCGAGTTTTCCTCTGTAATCGGATCCTTGACGCACGCGAAATGCAGTTGTTTAATTATGCCATTGTAGTATGCGTTCGCGACGTCGATTTTAATTTATAATGTGGAGTTGGTGAGTACAAGTGTCGAATACAATGAGGCGTAAAATCAGATTAGTTTATCACTTTAAGTTGTCATAGGAATGAGTGATTTGCTTGCTTGCGATAAAACGTGAGAGAGAGAGAGTAGGGTTAGAAATCATGTTTAAAACATGCCAAGCATTAAGAGGATGTGAGCTACAATATATGAAACTTTCATCAATATATATCATGCAATTAAAGTTTGTTTACAACTACAATAACAAATGAAAGCTTAAACAAGTACAATGTAAACTAAAGTAAAGAGAGAGTGTGAGAAGGAGTCAAGGCGGCTACAGTGGTGAAGGGAGTCTCCGTTGGTGGCTTGACAACTTCGAGGCAGGTATGGAGTATTTCGTGGAGCTAGGAGAAGGCTAGAGTAGTGTGGAATGTGTGTATGTATTGAATGCCCTTGAATGGGGTGGTTGAGGAGGTTATATAGAGAAGAGGGGTTTCCAAACTAAGTAAGGGTTTTAGCAACGTCCGATACGTCGCTAAACCCATTCCAAAAACATCTGTGATGCCCCTCACCCACCCATCCAAGCACATGTGCATGCTTCCTTCGCCCGCATGATTCGTATGCCCGCCATGTGGACTGTCCGATCAAAGATCAAATAGCTGAGATCATGGATAAGCATTGGTTCAGATCGCGCTTGCGTGTGGGGAGCGTGTGCCTCGCACATGAAAGCATGCGTTCTCATCGAGCACACGAAAGCGTGCCGTGTTACCTCCATCTACGCCATTCAACGTCGATCAGACGGCCTGACTTACCCGTAATGCGCGCTGGGGTGCGATTTGGGGCACGGCGGGAGTCGAACGCTCACCTCTCGCTTGCGAGGGCAAGGCGCTACCACCGCGCTGCCTTCACACTTAGTCACGAAGACGAGATCAGGTGCGGGTGCTACCGAACGTTGGATGGAGATCCAACGGTCAATTCTTCACGCTAAAGGAGTTGGGCGCGATGGATGCGGTGTTGAGCGCATGGAAGATCAGACAGCTTAAAATGCTTCTTTGTGTTGAGCGCGAGGGTGTTGTGTGGGTGAGGGTGCAATGGAGAGTGCCACGTGGCCGCTTGTGGGTCGTTGATCATCAGATCAACAGCCAGAACTTCTTGGGCTGGTCGAGGGAGCTCTAAATGTCGAATTTAAGTGATTTCAAGTCTGTTGGACTCCATTCGTTGATCTGAATCCATCCGTGTGGTCCAATTGCTCATATGAGGCCTGTTTCAGCATGCACTTGTACATATGGCCATTAAACATTGATTTATAGGCAATCTTAATTTGCAATGCATGCAATGCTCCCATGCCCATCATGGTATGTTATTAGTGTGCATATATCCTCAAAACTAACCCCAGTTGATGGAATTATCATCATTGAATGTAGAGTTATCATACTCCTATGCTCATCCCTTGCTAGTCCCTAGCAAGGTTTATCCTAGCTGTTATTTTCAGTTGAAATTAGGAATTGATTACTCAGACATATGTTGCTTGTCAACAGGAGGAAATATACTTAGATCTTAATTCACAGAGATTAAACAGCGCCCAGGTGTCTACCAAAATACAAACCACCCAAGACCTCGCTTTAAAGCATATATACATATTTTTTTTTCTTTTTCATCTTTTCTAGTTTTTTTTTGGATTTTTGAAGTTGAGAGTGTGTAGGTAACTTTTTATAGCTACCCAACCCACCCATAACTCGAAAAAGACTCTAAGTGCTAAGCATCTTGGTGTGAAGATTGTGATAAACTCACTCAATGGCAATTAAAACAGACTTCGGGTTTCTATGCCCCTAGGTGACCAAAAAAGAGAATGCTTGCCTAAAGGTGTATCTTTCCAATCGGTAGCTTTCTCCCTACTTTTATTTTGAATGGGCTCAACACAAGAGTGTTTCCAATGTATACCTCCCCGGATTGCTCTACTTCCCCGCTTCTTCCTTAAGTGTTTTGGGCTTTTTCGTGCATTTAGTGAGCTGGGTTCTGGACAACCAACCAATGGGTTGTTACCCACGACCACTTGTCAACCATACTCATGCAATGAAGTGTGGATTATTTATTTTTTTCTTTTTCTTCTTTTTCCATATATTTTTTTTTCTATTTCTCCCTTTTTCTCTTTTTTTCTTACTTTTTCTTTTGTTGTTTTAGTAGGTGGCTTCCCTAATCTAAGATTTACCTAAAAGCAATAAAAGAGAATGGTCCTGTATCTGGGCTCTGGACAACTGGCCAATTTGCTGTTACCCACAACAACTTGCCAACCATACCACCCTAGAAGGTTCATTAGCTACCCAATTTCTGTTAGAATCTCCGAGGAGTCAGTACAAAAATGTGTGTAGATGCCTAGACTAAAAGTCCCTCCGAGTTAGAGGGCGGGTTAATAAGTCGTATACTCATCACCTTTCTTTATTGATCAAATTAATGTAAATTAAGGTTGCGAGGATTCGGGGCTAAATCCACATTTTAGTGGACACCAGGGCTGATTAAGCCTGAAGGCCTGAAAAGTCTAAGTGTTTCAGGTTCTTCTCGTATTATTTCCCACAGTTGACAAGCTCCTAATGCCTAAGTTTTCCTTCCTAATTTTTTTTTATTATATATATAATTCAGGCTGATAATATAATCTCAGAGAATGCGAATTACCACCCCCCATGCTTAAGTTGGACAATGTCCTCAGTGGCAAATAAATGTATGCACGGGGGTATAGAAAGAAATCACCTGAGTGTCACAGTTTACCTGATCAGTCTGAATCTTCTGGGTTGCCTCCTAGGAAGCGCTGAGTTTATTACCTCCAGCTAGGCGAAGCTCTGTGTCAACCCTCAATGAGGGTGACTACTTCCTTTGGGGGAACCTAGGAAAGATAATGATTTAATCTCTGGCTATTTACTGTGAAGGTTTGCTCAGTGTTAGGATCTGCAATTTCAACCACCCCATTGGGATAAGGTTTGACCACCAGATATTGTCCTATCCATTTTGATCTCAACTTCCTAGGAAAAAGTTTAAGTCTTGCATCAAAAAGCCAGACTTGCTGATTGGGCAAAAAGGTTTTCCTATGAATGTGTCTGTCGTGGATGGCGTTCATCTTTTCTTTGTAAAGTCGACTATTCTCATAGGCATCCCAACAAATTTCTTTAAGGTCAGAGAGTTGGAGCGTCCTTTGAGCTCTAGCCAACTGGGAATCCATATTACACTACTTCACAGCCCAGTATGCCTGGTGTTCCAACTCAACTGGAAGGTGGCAAGCTTTGCCAAAGACCAATCGATAAGGTGACATGCCTATTGGGGTCTTAAAAGCGGTCCTACATGCCCAAAGGGAATCATCCAATCATGTGGACCAATCCTTCCGATCAGGTCTCACAGTCTTTTGCAAAATGTTCTTGATTTGTCTATTAGAGACCTCTGTTTGCCCATTTGTTTGTGGGTGATACGAGGTTGCAATGTGGTGAGTAACCCTGTATTTTCTAAGTAGGGCACGAACTTGGGCATGAATAAAGTGGCTCCCACCATCACTGATCATGGTTTTCGGTATCCCAAATCGAGAGAAGATGTTCTACTTAACAAAGTCCATGATAGCCTTATGGTCACATCTTCAGGTAGCTATGGCTTCGATCCACTTTGAGACATAGTCCACTAAGATTAATATGTACTTGTAGCCGTTGGATGGCGAGAAGAGACCCATAAAATCGATGCCCCAAACATCGAAAATTTCGACAATCAGAATGGGCTGGAGGGGCATCATATCCTTTAGAGTCATAGTCCCCAATGTCTAGCACCGAGAGCAAGTCTTGGCAAAACTGTGTGCATCCTTCAATAAGGATGGCCAGTAAAATTCGGATTGCAAAACTTTTGCAGCCGTTTGCTTCCCAGAGAAGTGGCCACCACAGGCTTGGTCGTGACAAAAGGACAACACACTTTGGACTTCCTCTTCAGGAATACACCTCCTAGTGATCTAGTCAGTACAGAGTCTAAACAGCATAGGATCATCCCAGAAATAGTGCTTGGCTTCAGCCAAGAACTTATCCCGTTGCTGTCTAGACTAGCCTTGCGGAGTTTGTCCTACCACCAGATAGTTGACTAAGTCTGCATACCATGGTAGTTTTCTTCCTTACACAGCTAGAAGTTGTTCATCAAGGAAGGTGTCAGTCAAAGGTAATGAGGATCCGATGTGATCAGGGTGAAGTCTAGACAGGTGATCGGCTACGACGTTCTTGGAACTGGCTTTGTCACATATTTCCAGGTCAAATTCCTGCAAGAGCAGGATCCACCGAATGAACCTGGGTTTAGCATCATTTTTGGCCAACAAATGTCGGATAGCTGAGCGATCAATGTAAACCATCACGTGGGATCCAAGAAGGTATGATAAGAACTTTTCTAATCCAAAACTATGGCGAGCAATTCTTTTTCAGTGATTGTGTAATTCCGTTGAGCCTCATCCAACGTTTTGCTCGCATAGTAAATCACCACGGGCTTCTTCTCTGTTCTTTGTCCTAGGATTGCGCCGATAGAAAAGTCTAATGCATCGCACATAATCTCAAAGTCTTGGGACCAGTCTGGGGGTTGCAAAACAGGTGCAATGGAGACTGTTTCCCTAATGGTTTTGTAAGCCTTGATGCAATCAAGTGTCATGAGAAAAAGGGCGTCATTTGCTAGAAGGCTAGTCAAGGGTTTAGAAAGTTTGGAAAAATCCTTAATGAACCTTCTATAGAAGCCAACATGTCCTAGGAAAGATCGGATTTTCCTGACTGAGCTAAGAGGTGGAAGTTTGGAAATTAAATCAACCTTAGCTCTAGCCACTTCAATGCCCCTGTGCGAGACAATGTGACCGAGGAAAATCCCTTCCTGAACCATGAAATGGCTTTTTCCCAACTTAAAACAAGGTTGACCTCGATACATCGCTTCCCCCGCAATGATGCCAAAAACTGACATGCGCGAAACGCAGTTGTTTATTAATGCCATTATAGTATGCATTCGCAACATCGGTTTTAATTTAGAATGTGGAGTTGGTGAGTCCAAGTGTCGAACACAAGGAGGCGTAAAATTGGATTAATTTGTTGCTTTAAGTTTTCACAAGAATGGGTGATTTGCTTTCTTGTGAGAAAACGTGAGAGAGAGAGAGTAGGGTTAGAGATCGTATTTAAAATATACCAAGCATTAAGAGGATGTGAGCTACAATATATGAAACTTTCATCAATATATAGCATGCAATTAAAGTTTGTTTACAACTACAACAATAAATGAAAGCTTAAACAAGTACAATGTAAACTAAAGTAAAGAGAGAGTGTAAGAAGGAGTCAAGGCGGCCACGGCGGTGGAGGGATGCTCCGTCGGCAGCTTAACAACTTCGAGGCGGGTATGGAATATTTGGTGGAGCTAGGAGAAGGCTAGAGTAGTATGGAAGGAGTGTATGTATTGAATGCCCTTGAATGGAGTCGTTAAGGAGGTTTATATAAAGAAGAGGGGTTTCCAAACTAAGTAAGGGTTTTAGCGACGTCCAGGACATCACTAAGCCCATTCCAGAAACGTTGGTGAAGCCCCTCGCCCGCTGGTCCAAGCGCGTGCACGTGCTTCCTTTGCCTACGCGATTCGTGTGCGCGCCATGTGGACTGTCAGATCAAAGATCGAACGGTTGAGATCGCAAATGAGCGCTGGTTCAGATCGTGCTTGCATGCAGGGAGCGTGCGCCTCACACGTGATCGCATGCGTTCTCATCAGGCATGCGAGAGCGTGCCATGTTGCCTCCATCTGCGCCGTTCAACGTCGATCGAATGACCTAACTTACCCACGGTGTTCATTGGGGTGCGATTTGGGGTGCGGCAAGAGTCGAACGCTCGCCTCTCACTTGCGAGGGTGAGGCACTACCGCTACACTGCCTTCATGCTTAGTCGCGGAGACAAGATCAGGTGCGGGCGCTAGTAACTGTTGGATAGAGATCCAATGGTCAGATCTTCATGCTAAAGGAGTTGGGCGCAGTGGATGCGGTGTTGAGCGCGCGGAATCTCAGTCGTCCGATCCTTGGATCGAATGGCTTAAAAATGCTTCTTCGTGATGAGCACGAGGGTGCTGCACGGGTGAAGGTGCGGTGGAGACCGCCATGTGGCCACTTGTGGGCCATTGATCATCAAATCAACGGCCAAAACTTCTTGGGCTGGTTGAGGGAGCTTTAGATGTCGGATTTAAGTGATTTCGAGTCCGTTGGACTTCATTCGCCGATCTGAATCCATCCGTGTGGTCCGATTGCTCATATGAGGCCTATTTCAGCATGCACTTGTACATATGGCCATTAAACATTGATTTATAAGCAATCTTAATTTGCAATGCATGCAGTGCTCCCATGCCCATCATGGTATGTTATTAGTGTGCATATATCCCCAAAACTAACCCCAGTTGATGAAATTATCATCACTGAATGTAGAGTTATCAGTCCTCAGCCACAGAACCGATGTCGCATACTTCTTCGATTGCCCCATAATTTATTCCATTCTGGCCCTTAAAGATATCAAACCATAATGTCTTGTTCCCAAATTTTAACTCGATCTAGCCCTCTTCACAATTGATATTCGCTAGGAACGATCTCCCTAAGATGATCAGTGTGTTTCTCAGGTTTTCAGTTGTATCCACATCTAATACGATGAAGTCCACCAGGAAGTAGAAATCCTGAATCCTAACTAGAACATCCTCAAGAACTCCTCTAGGTGACTTGATTTATCAGTCTGCTAACTGCAAGGTCACCTCAGTCGGTTTGAGCTTAGTTTCCTCGAAATGATCTAGTAGGGATGTAGGGATCAAGTTTATGAAGGCTTCTAAATCCAACAAAGCTCGATCAAATTCTTGGTCGCCGATCTTGTAGGAGATCAAAGAGGTGCCAGGATCTTTTACTTTCTGCGATAGTTTGCTCAGGATGATTGAGTTGACTTGCTCAGACAATACGATTAAACTCCTGTCTTTGTTTCGTAGCTTACACTTCGGTATACATAAATCCTTTAAAAATCACGTGTAAGCCGGTATGTGGCGGATCGCATCCATCAAGGGGATGTTTATCTACACTTACTCAAAGAGCTTGACCAGGTCTTCCTCAGGTGCCACAGGTTTGGGTTTCCTCTTTCCTTTGGTCAAGGCCTCAGGAAATGGAACCTCAGTAGGTTCCTCTAGGATGTGTTCAGGCTCTAAATCTGGGATAGGAATGTCCTGGATAACCATCCTAGCATTAGGCTCTGAACTACCAAGTTTGGCATGGCTAGGATAAAGTGGATCCTAAGTCGATTTGCCACTACGGGTGGTAATAGAATTAAGGCCTACCTAGTTCTAGTTCGGAGTCGGCAAAAGAGGTGATTGCTGCCACTATGCCGAATACGATGTCAAAGCCTCCATCCCATCGGGTGATGGAGCAAAAGGGGCCTGACGAATATAGTGAGCTTGGCCCTAATTCAGGTTCATAACACATATCTGTCTTGGTGCATTATTCAGATTTGCCAGAGGTTGGGATGGGAGTCCACCATGCTGGCAAGACTCAGCCATCTGTGCGAGCTGATTTCGAACTTTTGTGATCTCGCCCTTGTGCTATTTCTGCATAACTGCATTGGTCTTTTGAATGTCAGCTAGGGTTTGTAGAATCAGATTCATTTGATCTTCCCTTGATGGCCTGGATTGGTAATTCGAATTGGGCCTAGGCTGAGCGGGCTAATACGGGCGCAGAGCCTGTGGTCGAGGTTGGAATTGAGGTCTCAAGTTCTGATTATTACCCAACCATGCAAAGTTGAGATGATTGCGCCATCCAAGGTTATAGATGTTAGAGAATGGATCATTCTGGATGGCGTGGAGATCCTCGCAAGTCTGAGGAACTCCAGAGAAGTCAGAGTACGAGGGTTCAGAGTTCCCCCAACTAGAGTAGGCAGGTGACGACTCTACAATTATCAGTGTTAATATTATTAATTAGAGTCAATTTTGAGGGTACTTGTGTGATAATGTCATATTATAGTGGGTTTGGGAGCATTGCATGCATATTGCGTGATCTTTACATTTAAATTGCTTAGAATCAATGTTTAATGACCTTGTGTACAAGACCATATTGAAACAGGTCTCAGATGAGCAATCAAACAGTATGAAAGGATCCAGATCGACAAATGGAGTCCAACGAACTCAAAATCACCTCGATCCAACTTCCGTAGCTCCCACAACAAGTCCGAGGAAGATCAATGGTCAGGGGGCAATGCGACATCCTTACGGGCTTCGGATGAAAAATCTGACCATACAAATCGATCCGAAGCGACAATCGCAATCCGAAAAGGCAGTAATCATCTCGATCCAAGCACCATGGCATCCTTTACAACAGAAAGAAGATGGATGGCCCAGATGGCACCACGTGGCACCATCTAGTCCACCCAACTCTGGCCAGCAGCACCCGCCCACACCATTCATCATCCATGCCCTCCATTCCCAGCCGTTAGATCTTGATCCAACGACTGAGAAGCCATCCACGCTGCTCTTCAAAGCTCCTCCTCGCGACACAAAGATGGGTGTGGCCTGTTGGTGGAGGCATGGACTCTCAAGGGAGGGGCGCAGGTTTGAATCCCCATAGCTCCCCCCCCCCCCCCAAATTTGCAATTGAGGCGCAGCACACCAATGACGGCAGCCCACGCATGGCGCGCGCGATGCACCGCATGGGGCGTGCGGGCCAGCACGCGCATTAAAGGCAGCGGGCGCAAGGACGGGGGCTTTGGAACGCATGCGGTGGGTCTTCAGTGACACTTTGAATGTCATTGTTGACCTGAGGACGAATTTTAGCCCTTTTCACCACTATAAAAAGGGACCTAGCCCCCTCATTTGCACCAATCTTCTACCGAAGAGCTACCACCACCTTCTAGAGCTAAGAGCATGTCTCAGAGACACCAAGCCACTGAGGGAAGTCCCTCCACCGCCCTGGCTGCCTCGGCTCTCCAATTAGCTAGTTCTTTAGTTTAATACTTGTCATTTTAAAGCTTTCCTTTAGTGTTATTGTGAAAAGGTTTTTTTTTTATAATGGATTATCTTGGTCAATTTCTTTCATAGTTAGCTATTATCGCATCATCATCATAATACTCTAACCCTTTCTCTCTCTCTCTCTCTCTCTCTCTCTCTCTCTCTCTCTCTCTCTCTCTCTCGTGTTCTCTCTGGTTTGCAAGCGAACAAATGATGAATTTTTGTGACACGAAAGCGAATATCTGATCCAATTCCACACCTCCCTATGTTCGACACTCGAACTCACGTCCGATACTTTTATTTAAAATTAATGTCGTAAAACACACTAAAACGAACGATTTTAACACAAATGCGTCTGCGATGTAAGCAAGTTCGAAGTTTCCTCCAAAACTGGGATCAAACGAGGGTGGATACAGGTCCATCCCTTAGTACGAGTGGTGGTGAATGTTATGCATAGCCTCCCTACCTGAGGGCGGTTGTGCATACGTGTTCTACTGTACGGCAGTGGCTCTCTATAGATGTCGAGTCAACTCATCCACCTTTTCGATGATAGAGACCTTATCCAAGCAACTGGCCACCAACTCCAGATCGACAGATGCGGATAGGCCTTAAGTCTTGTGTGCCCCTCGCATGTTTGTCAATGCACGGGTGATCGTCTAGTCGAACACACCCATAGATTCATTGTTTATTGTTAACGCGAAATCGTTGATGTTTAAGAAATGCGTTATAGTATAGGACAAAATCGCATTAAACACTTAAATTTATAGCTCAGAAAAGTTCGAAATCGTTCGCAGGGAGCAACAATGTTAATTCAATCCACTGATCACAAATATAAGCAAAATATGAGAAATTAAGATCAAAAGAACAATTCAGAATAATATATTAATAAATCCAAATACCAATGTGCAAAAAGATTAGGGTAAAATGATGATTTGAATCACCATTTTACCCTAATCTTTTTGCACATTGGAATTACCCTTTAAGATTAAACCTTCACAAATATATAGATAATAAGCACAACCACATAATCAAATGTCTCAAAAATCAGATGACATAAATAAGCCCCAAACAGCTTAAGGGCAGCTGCAATAGAGGCAAAGGCCTCTTCTTCCTTCCTTCAAACCTTAAGAAAGAGGCATAGTCGTTTCAGCAGCCAAGTGTTAGAGAGTTAGGAAGCAAGGCACAACCCCCCCTCTCTCTCTTTTATTCATTTCTTTCTCTCAAACCCAAGGCTAACCGGATCTATACTCGGGTAATCAAGCGAGTATTCGGGTCAAGATTAGGGTCCAGGGTCACCGGAGTGAGGTAGTGACCGAGGAGTGATATGCTCATGAGGAGGGACCCGACCCCTCATGTGCTTGGGCAACCGGGTCGGGTCACAAATTCACTTTATTTGGCGCTCACAGTTTTTAATCCCACGATGTGGGACTATTCTTTCCTTCAGCCCTTCTTATCCTCTTCGAATCTTCTCTTCTCCCTCTACTACTCTTTTCACCTTTTGTTGCTCTCTTCTCTGTGCACAAGAGGCGTCCAGTCTTCACAGTGGCTAAGGGTCAGGGTTCCCCTCTAAAGAGCAAAAACCCCCCTTCCCTTACTCTCTTTCCTTCTCTTCTCTCTCAAAAACCTGCTTAATCAGGTCACCAATCGGGTAGGAACAATAACCAAATTCGGGGACTAGGCTTACGGGTGTGGATCACAAGCGAGGAGTGAAACGGGTCATGAGCGGGGGACCTCACCCCCCGTGTGTCGAGGTGATAAAGCCTCAGCACAAATTTAATTTACTTGCTGCTGTAGGTGCATTGCTCTATGATGTGGGACTAATCCCACCCTTCTCTTCGCATGCGAGCAGCAACTGATGGCTGGTTCAATTGAGGCAGCAGGGACACTTGGTGGTTCCAATTGAGGACCTGGGTTATTTCCTGGGTGACTTCCGCTCTACATGGAATGAAGACCTGGAGCAAGCACCTTAAGAAACCGGTGTTAAGTTCTTTAAAGGAGCTTCAACAATGGCGGCAGCGACCTATAACCTAAAAACACAAATAAGGCCTTTCGGCTACGTTAAATAGGTTCAATAGCTCTGCCATGGAATAGCGAGTGTGATGGTGTGCATGAGGTGGAGAGAGGGCGAGTGTGGAGGCCTGTCGACCTCAAGCGAGTGACGCAAAGGAGGCATTGTTCAGCATAGCGGATAAGTGATCAATCCCCTCAATTTCTTGAGGGGTTTTGGTCAGTGGGGTACGGTGATGCTTCTGGGACCGGTGGGAGGTGGATTGGTGTAGTGTGGTAGTGGGAAGGTCCTGCCGAAGGTATGCCGAAGAGGTGGAAGACGGAGACGTGGACGGCGTAGTAGTAGAACGGTGATGATGTGTGGAAGATAAAGAGTCAAGGAGACTAAGTAGTGGTTAATGAGGGGCGGAGGAGGCGACGTGTCTGGTGTGGCTAGCGTCGAAGACGAAGGTGCTCCGGAGGAGGATAACGACGACGACAGAGGGATAGAGAGCACCTCGCCAGATGTATCATCGGAGCAGAAAGACGTGAGGATGGAAAATCGGCCGCCTATTGTACGTGGTGATCAGCAAAGAGGCAAGAGGTATGGGATCACCAGAGAGAGGTGGAGCTAGCCGAAGGTTGAGGAAGAAGAGGGTTTTTCTGGCTCTAATTCTTGCTAAGGAGGTGAGGAATACCATGGGGGGTCTTTTGTAGGCTTAGGGGAGCTTGAAGAGCAGGAAACAAGCTTCAAAGCTTGCTTAGGATTCAAGAAGAATCCCACTGATTTCGTGGGTTCATACACACGAATCAATGGGTTTTAGGAATTAGAATCGATCCTAATAGGCTTTCCTATGTGTAAACATCAATCCCATCAAATTTGGTAGGATGTGATTGCCATTTGCATGGGATTTGAGCCATTCAAAGCCTACTTGGAGGTCAGTTGACCTACATTGGAGGCAAGGACCGAATTGCGAAGAAGATGAAGAAGTTGGGGGCTTTTTGCAAGGATTCGAAAGCTGAGGAGTTATTTGAAAGAAAAAGAGTCAGACTTGGATCAAAATGCAAACTAGGTCGAAATAATCTCAGATTGAGCCCAAATTTTGGTACAAATCTAATTTTGACCCAAGGAATTTAATGGTGAAGTCAGATTTAAGTTTTGACCAAGTTTGACTAGGTAATTTACGTAGAAGCCCAAATCAGGGCAACTTTTTGTCTACAACTTTGTTTTAGGTCAAAATGGGCTCTGATGGTCAAATCAAAGGTACCAAACCCTATAGAATATTTTTCCATGAATTTTATAAGGTTTGGATTTTATCCTGACCAAAACCCCATTTAATTAAGCGGGTCTATTTTTAGGGTTTTAGATGTCCATTATTCTAGAATTGCGTGAAAACTCGTTACTGTCTACGTTGACCCACTTATTAGACATTAATGACCATATTACCTTTAATAAACCCCTAACATACCCCGTGGTTATTCTGTATTTGTGATAAGATGGTAAAATTACAAAAATAACCATGTTTTCATCTTTTCTTCTCAAAATAAAATATTAAGCACTTAGGACCCCCTGAAGGTTATGTAAGAGCTTTTATTGACTTTATCAAATCCCATTGAGCTAGTTATAAATCATGATGGTGTTCCCATCATTTATGGAGTTATCGCACATGTTCTTGAGAATCTCTCAAACTGTATCTTCATGCTGACCCATGATGTTTCCACCACAGGTTGCATTGACAAATAGCCTGATATCCTCATGGAGTCCTTGGTAAAAAGACTAGTCTTGTTCTCATTTAGGAACACCGTGATGGAGGCATTTCCGCATGAGATCCAAAAAGCGATCCCATCCCTCAGAAGTGGTTCTCCCGCATTCTGCATGAAGTGTGTGATCTAGTGCCTTAAAGCATTTGTCCGACCAACTGGGAAGAATTTCTTCAGGAATTCAGATTGGAATTCCTCCCATATGTTGATCGGATGGGTCAGAGTCTGATACTAGTGGACAACCTTATCCATAAGGGAGAAGGAGAACATCTTCATGAGCAGGATGTCCCAATTCTGAACAAGAGGCTCGAAAGTCTAGGATAGATGTTTCAGCTGTTTGATGTACTGGAAGGAATCTTTGGAGTTTAAGCCGTGGAATTTTGGGATAACATGAATCATATTTGGCTTAAGTTCAGTGTCAGGTCCTCCAGTCGAGATTTACACCTGGGTTTGATCGCCACTACAGTGGGATTGTAATGATCACGCATTTGAGGACGCTGCAACGAGTTCATGAAAGCCTGGAATAGATCATTGAGGCGTTGTAATTGATTCTGAAGATTGGGTTCTTCTTGGTTTTCCATGGATGCAGATGATGGAGATCTAGGCTCAAAAGCAGATGAGTTGAAAGAGATGTCAATCTGGTTGGGTGGTTGCACGAACAAATGAGTTGAGGCTTGACCTCGACAAGAGTGAACTGCTAACGGAGGCCTCAAGGGTAGTCTTAAGGACCTCCTCCCGAACATGCACTATGGAACTAAATGAGGGACAGAATGTGCGATGGACCAAATCGAGTTACCCAAAACTCCTTGGATGACTAAGGAGGTTCAAGGCGGATGATACCTCTAGATCAGAAAATCACTCACCCTAGAATTACTTGGGTAGCCAGGAAGGGAGTCTCGCAAAGAACCTAGAAAGGTAGAGCATCCCCACGAGTTACAAGGTTTCCCCCACCTGACCTTCCTTATCACCAAGAATCCAAGTAAATCGGAATGAGAAAGCTTGACCCCTAAGTCTACCAATTTTAATCCTGAGTTTTGTTCCTTGAATTTCACTTGAACTTTTAGAATTGATTATGATCTATGACTTAATTTGGAGGTTTGTTAACCCACAAGGTGGGTCAACTTCACCTAACTTGCCCTAAAATTTAGGATGAGTTAGGTAAAGAACCCAAAATCACCCTGAGTGGTTTGTAAATAGGTTATTAGGTCCCAAATTTTAGTGATTCAAGTGATTGTTAGAGTCTATTTTTAGGGTTCACTTGGTTAAATCAATTCAACTAGGGTTTAGGTAACACACGATGCGGGAAATCTATTCTCTTTAAATCAGGCAAGTGTGTTTTTCTAAAACCCTAAATTGGAAACCCTAATTTGGCTCTATTTTTCCAAGTCCAATTCATTCTAAAATTGGCACCTAGGGCTCAATCAAGAAGGTATGTAGTCCAAGGTACCTCAAGTCCCTAATAGGTGCAAGTATCAGGATTAGGGATTTCTAATCAAATCAAACCAAATCAGGCAATTCGAGTGATTAATTCTATGAAATAATGTGAGTTGATCCTAATTGATTCATCTTCTTAATCCTTTCCATAAATGAGGGGCTTAAGAAGAAGGGAATGAAATTACCTACCCCTGGAGTGGTTGTGCGACCGATCGTCTCCATTTACCTTGCAAAATCACAGCAAATCAGAGAAATCAAGTTAGTATCAAATCAAAACTGTAATTAATGAATGAAATGCATGTTGCTCCTCAACAACGGCGCCAAAATGTTGCATGTGAAAATTGTCGTTTAAAATATAGCGTCGTAGTATAGTGACAAAAATCGCGATAACATTTAAATTTGTAAAACCCAAGAAACAGAAGTAAGTTTGAGGTCATTCGCAAGGAGCAAATTGGCAAATTCAATCACTAATCACAATATTAAGAATAATATGCAATTAGAATCAAAACTTGGCGGAGCTCCGTCGACTAGCCGTATGACAGTGGCCGTCACCGAAGAAGAAGATGGCGACCATGGAGCTCCGTCAAAACTTGAAAAACACGAATAAGGCCTCGCGGCTTTATCATAGAAGCTCAAAAGTGTCGCTGTGAAGAGGCAAGTGCAACGATTTTGGTTTTAGGGAGTGATGTGCTCGGACGTGGGCTATCGGTGACGAGGAAGGTGACCAGAGGGGATAGTGTTCGGTGGAGAGGTGGAAGGAATAAAACCCTAAATAAGTTTAGGGTTTTTTAAGAGAGAAGTGAGGTGGATCTTGTGGATGTGATTGTGTGGTGTTTGGAGAAGTGAGGCGGCCATGCAAACTCATCAGAGTTTCGCCGGCCGTAGGGAAGACAAAGTGCGTGCGGGCGATGTAGTGGTTGAAAGTGAAATTAGGGTGGATGAAACTGAAGTGGAGGAGTAGAGGAGGAGATTAGAGGGAAGAAAGAAGAAAAATAGGGAGGGGAAGGTGTTGGCGTTGACTGGCCAACGCCGAAGACAATGAAGTTGGCAGCGAGGTGGGACGGCAATGACGAAGAGGAAGAAGACTCCTGCGGTGACTGGCGAGGAGCGGAAGATCGAGATGAAGATAGAGAACCTCCCAATTTGATTGTTGAGAGATCGGACGAAGGAGATTAGAGGGTGTCGCCAGAGTTCAAGAGGGGTTTGGCCGGAAAAGAGAAGAAGAGGGTATTGTGGCCTTTTTCTAAGCTAAGGAGAACGGTCAGGGATCGGGGCCTCTTTATAGAGCTCCAAATCGAGCTCAAAAGCACAAAAGGGCTTGATTTGGTCACGTAATCAGAGAAGAAGATCCCTTGATTTTCTCGAGCTCGTCCGAGTTCTAGAGATCTTCTTGAAGTCTTTGATCTGGCTTGAGCGATTGGAAATTGCTTAAGGATTAATCTCTCCAATTTTGGAGAGATTTGGCTTTAATTCGAGGGAGAAAACCCCCCTCGAATCTCACTGTTGAGCTTAGGTTCACACCAATGGCGGTAGGGAACAAAATGAAGGAAATTACAAGAAGTTAGGGACCTATTTGCAATAAATTCGAAACCTGAGCGGTTAAATGTAAGAAATAAAGTTTTAAAGGGCTAAATTGCTAACTAAGTTAAGATGAACTCAGATTGGGCCCAAATTTTGGAATTAACCCAATTTAGACCCAATGAAACTGATGGTGAACTTGAATTTGAGTTTTGACCACATTTGACTGGACAAATTACACCAAGGCCCCAAGTCAAGGCAAAATCCCGTCTAAAACTCTATTCTAGGCCAAAATAAATTCAGATGGTCAAACCAAAGATACTGAACCTCTTATAATATTTTTATATGAATTTTAGGAGGTTTATATGAATTTTATCCTAACCATAACCTCTTCAATTTAAGTGGATTTGATAATTAGGGTTTAATGTAGTGTTTTGGTTCTCGATATGTGTGAAACCCTGTTTCTGTCAATGCTGACCCACTTTTTAGTCTTTAATACTCAATTGACCTCTAATTAACCCCTGAGTAACGTCGTGGTTACTTTACATTTAGAATGTGCTATTAAAATTGCAGAATTAACCCTGATTTCCCGTTCTCTTCTCAAATTAGAACAATGTGGAGTTATGACCCTCAGATGATTAGGTAGGAGCTTTTATCAAACAAATCTGACTAAATATGGCTATTTAGGACCCATCATGGTGTTCCCATCATGCCTTCAACTTCTTCCCTTCTACCTTGTGTCTTCATCAAGCAAAAGAGGAAGGCCAAGCAAGAAGGACATCTAGAGGAGGAGCAAATAGGGTGGTCGACGTCCACCCGAAGGAGGAGTTCAGGAGTGGAAACCTTCCACTCTAGGAGGAGCCAGGAATGCCCACCTAGGGATTGCCAAGGGAAGGAGAACCAAGAGCAAGCTTCCTTTAATTCTAAGGCAACCAGAATTGGAGCAGGAGTTCTACAACAGCATCATTTTCTTCATAAGCTTTCCTCTATCTTTTTCTTGTATTTTTACATGATAGAGTAGTGTTCGCATTTGTGTTGGAGATTACAAGTGAGAATCCCTCTCGCTTGTGAGTTCTCCAACCTTGGTTGCAAAATAACTTTTATTTAAAGAAGCATTCCTCTACCATTTCTTAATTAGCTTGTGTTGCTCTTTTGTTGTGTGTTGTTCCTCCATCACTCCAAGCCTCCCATGCTTGGAGTGAGTTGGAGAAACAAGGCACTTGTTGCTTTACTTCTAGTAGCTTTAATTTCCATTTTCTCCACAATTGTTTTGCCTTTATTCAAAACCCCTAAAAGTATATATATTTCAAAACTCAAAAAGTTGATTTCCAAATTTCAAGCAAGAGATTTCAAATTGCATTCCTACCTCCCTTGGGACAACCCGAATACTCATCGAGTACTCGATCTTTACAAATTCAAAAGCGATCAAAATTGTGTGTTACAACGACTTAATTCTTGATTTTTACAAATCATACTTTTTCGTGATCACTTTTTGGCGTCGTTGCCGGGGAGGCATGGCTTTGCATTATCTTATTTCTCTTACTTGATACGAAAATCTCATCCCCTTCTCTTTGTTTCTCTCGTGTGTGCAGGCATTATAGAAAGAAGGCGGGATTTTTGGAAGCGAAGGATTAAAATCCTTGTCTTCCCACATATTCGAGGTTAGCATTTTCTTACTTGTCACATTAAACCTAAAAACTATCAAAAAAATACTAAATCAAGCTTTCAGGATCAAAAACATCTAAATTTGATAGAGTGGTAATTCATAAAAATCATTGTTTGCTTGTTTGAATTATTTAACACCACTTTACCCTAAGTGCAGGTGTTCTGATTTTTGGGTCCAGACTTCTACCTGAATTTCAAAAATCAATGTCTAACACCACAGGCCTCTTAAAATCTTGAAATTTCACCCAAAGATTCCATATCAAGTCAGGAATGCCTCTTCCAAATTTCAAAGCCTTTGGAGTTGCAGAGAATTTTTAAAAATTTGCAAACCACAAGGGGGTCATCTCCACTGATTTAATTATTTTGTTACTGTTTGCGAATTTTAAAAATTTTTATACTTGTCCAATTTCTGTGAAATTTAGCTTTCTAGAATTCTTGTGAAATTATACACAACATATAAAATCACAAAAAAAATTTTTGACCGGTGGTGTTACTAAAAAGTCTAAAATACCCACAAGTATCATTTCTGAACTTTGACACTAGCACAAAGAAAAACCTCAAAAAAATATCAAATGAAATCCTTAAGTCATAAAAAAATATTTTTTGGAATTCTTATTTGATTTTCCTTTCAGTAGTGGTGTTGTTTGCTATGTTTGAACCACTACTTAATAAGAAAAGTCTGAAAAGATTCATTGATAGTAACATTTCTACTTAGGGATTCAAATCAATTAGGGTTTCCTTTCATTTCTTTTAGTCCCACATTCAAAAGAAAATTGACCTTCACCGATACAACTTGATTTCTCTTTGATTGTGGAACTCAAAATTATTTGAAATCATAAAAAAAAAATCCTAAAAGGCATTAAACAAAATCAAACCCTAAAAGCAGAAAAATAACAAATCTTGTGTGACAATTTGATTTGACCTTGGACTCACTTCATTCAATTTGCACACACCAAAAAAATTTAAATAACAAAGCATTACCCCAATCAACACCCTCCACATTTCCATGCACAATCAGATACCCAAGCTTAAATTAAAACAAGTAGTCATTTGACTACTTAAGAACTTCACCAAAAACTAGGCTTGATATCTAGTATATAAGAATCATTAAGCGTTCCTAATTCCTTTGGAAGCGCAGCGACAGACTTGGAGGGAAGTTAAATGACGGGAGTGGGTTTACACAAGCCCCTTGTGATTTTCCCAAGACATGCTTGGGCCCCACCTCTTTAGCCAAGTGATCCTTAGGAAGTGGGTTCACTTGTTGATTTCTTATTTATCGGGTTCCCAAGTCCTAGGTTTCTCTAAGGAGTCAACCTTAAGGTAGATTAGACTTAGTTGTTTGTTTTTCACACTTTCTCTCATCTATCTCTTCTCCTCCCCTCCCGTTTTCCATTTAGTTTATGCATGGTCGACGATCCCAAAACTTGCACTTGGAGGGATCAACTGATTTTTCGACCCGCCACACCGCCCATACTCGTTTGTTTGATTTTTCCTCTGAAAATCAAGAAAAAATGGAAAAAACCCAAAATCATACAAAAGGTACTAACAACCCATCATCTTCTAACCATCAAAATGGGAACACCAGTTTTCAACAACTTGAAGTTGAAGTTCTCGAACCACAATTTGAAATGCTGCCTCAGCAAAATCCAATGGGAAATTTGAATCTTGACAACACTAACCCATTGCTCATGGTAGTAACCCAACTCCAACAACTCCAAGAAAATCAACAACAATTAAGTAGGACTGTTACAAACCTAGCTAATAATAGACCACCCAATGCTTAACCCATTGTTCCTTTGAGGGATTTCTATGTCCCTCAAATTATAAAGAAAGACTAGGGGTGGTCATACCTGACGGAGAATTTGAAATCAAACCCGCCGTCTTAAGCCTTATTAAACATTTTCATGCCTTCCTCGAGAAGACCCGTTTAGCCATTTAGAGGAGCTCACGGTCCTCGCCCAAACCACTAAATCCAGCAACGTGTCGAAAGATTTATGGCGAATGCGGCTCTTCTTGCTCTCCCTGAAAGATAAGGCCGCTTCTAAGTTTAGGACAGTAAGAGGAAATGTTTGGATCCTAAGGTCTTGGGTAAGACTCTAGGTGGTCCACTAGGTCTCTATGGCTTCGTTCCAGACACAGAACCTAATGAAATTAAATGATAGTAGGTCTAGTAGGTGAGCTCTTAAGGTTGTACCCTTGGACTTGGTGAACCATGGGTTCACTACTTGGGTAGGGGACTCGAGGTGTTGCGGTTGCTGGAGGCTACCAAGGAACTTGGAGAGTTCTCGGGTTTGGTGACAGGCCCTAGGCTGTCATCGGTGTTTGGAACTTTTTTGTACCCGAATCTGACTCTATGCGGAGGTACTCATGACTCTAGGCTCGTAGGCACCCGCATGTGCAACGGGAGACACCAGGGTACTTGATACTCATAGCTAGAGGCTCACTTGGTGCCCATATGTATGGGATTCGCCTGGGTACCATGATGGATTGGTTGACATCTCGTCCGATGGCCGATTGAGAGGGCACACACAAAGACTTTGCTCCTACGGAGACCGGCTCCTGGCAGGAGCATTAGTGTGGCTCGACAATTCTAGCCAATCCTGTGATGATTATCTGATTTGATTTATGACTAGTCCTTGTTGGACACGAATCAAGCTTGCTCTTCGTGGTTGCAAGGTATAGACCTAGGTAGCTCTTAAGAGGCCCAACTCTTCTGGCTGAGGTCAGCAATGCTCTCAATACATCAAGAACGAGCATGCCTTTTTGAGGATTAACAAACTTGCTAGCCTCTCCCCCTGCCAGGGCGAGACTATCAAGCTAGAAATCTAAGGAAAGGATGCATCTCAATATTCTCTAGTAAAGAGGGATGATTCTCGTAATCTAATATCTGAGGCAAGTTAGAGAATAAATTCTATATTACTAAATAACAGGAAAAGGGGGAAACTCGATTAATGGGTTTGGACCGTAATGGTTGGTTAGATGCCACCAGGTTTGAGAGTCGAAACTTAGGGTGTTGAGGTGGGCTAGGGATCAATCGGTTAGTGAAATTGTACACTACCCTGTGTCTTTGTTGCGATACAGTAGTTGTTTATTCCCTACTGAGCTAATTGGCTCATCTTTACCTTGTAACCTACTTTCAGGTCGTTGCCATTGTGAGTCGTCGACGCTTGGGATTTGTCGTTGCATAAGTTTTGTTGACACTATTGACAGTAACTTTTATGTTCTAAGTTTACAATGGATTTTCTATTTGGGATATGCCTGCTGGATGCATGCTTTGGTTTTACATAGATTTCTATTTAGTTACTGCCTTGCAATGTCTATCATGCCATTCTCTCGATATTTTCTTCCATTTTCTTGATGAATGGAACTCTTTGATAGCTCGATTTAGTTAGATACAACCTAAATTAAATAAAAAAGCACCTCTTTCGTTGCCATTCCTCTGAACTCCGACTCTCTTTTAGGGGCCTACATATTTTGGGACGTGACACATTGCATAGCTCTAGCATGGAGGGATGGTTAAATTAACTTTTACTGTGTTCCAACTATTATTTTGTAGTTTTTCATGCTTTTTTATTACATTTAATTTGAAAAAAAAATAAAAGTGTCCAGTCATCTTAGTCTTCAATCTTAGAGAGGATATTAGGAACTAAGGTTTAAACTCTTCAGGCCCTTAAGACTTCATTACCTATTATGGTTGGCAAAGATGCAGGATTTTTGAGATTAGTCAGAATTGAGTCTGACCATACACTGCAATAAGGCGAAAAGGCTAAAAGGTACTTAAGCTATGTCTTCACCCTTGCTCTAAGGTGTGTTCAAGATCTAAGGATCCACTTTACACTTGCACTATAGTTGTGTGATTGTCGATTGTGAATTAGGTTTTTCTAAGAGAAGCAAGATGAGTCTAATAGTTTGCATACCCAACCATGGAGGAGTTCTAAAGAGATTCTTTGGAAAAATCTACCTACTTACCTAAGTGATGAGGCCAGGAAGATCTAAAAGCCAAATACACTCAAGAGACTAAGGCCAATGAGTCACTTTAAGTTATTGGGTGTGTGCTTGTATGGAACTCTCCCTTCTCCTCTCCCTCACTCTCTCTCTCTACAATATATATATCAAGAAAGAGGTGAATTAGGTTGAATACCTCTTACAACGTCATCCTAAGGCATCAAAGTGCAGAGCCTTCCACCTAGGAAAGAGAGGGATTGATTAACATAAACCTTATATCTAGTGGTAGTGTGTAGCTACCAAGATTCCTAGTAAGGACAAGATCTAGGGTTGGTGAGCAAACCTAAAAGATTCATGCTATTGATTCTAGAGTCCTAGGGATTATTCATGCATTTGCATTTGATCTCAAGCACAGATATTTAGAACTCTAGGCATATTCTAGGTTCTAGGTGACTTTGGTATGCTAACTCTTGAAGAAATCTAGTTGGGAAGCCTAAAACCAAGAATGTTTAGGAGTTCTATACCTCAATTTGTCAACTAAGTATTATTGAGTCTTAGTTTTGGGTACTTGGGTGTCTTTTCAAAGATTAGAGATATAAGGATGCGTTTAAGTCGAGTTTTGTGTTTTTGTTAAGAATTAGCAAAATATAAGCATGAGGGTGTAGTCCGTTCTTATTATTTATATATTTCATATCTATACCTGCTAGCTTTTACTATTGATTCATACATTTATTGGATATTGATGAGTCCATTTTAATGAATTATTATTATGCCTAAGTTAACTTTAATCTTACCTTTTAGGTTTGCTAATAACTACATTAAGTTATAGAATGTTTGCATGCATCATTATTTAAGTTTACATCTATTTTATCGCATTCTATAACTTAATACGTAATGATTTTATGTTTTTATGTTGCAGGAATGATATTGGGAAAGAATAAGGAGGGGAGATAAATTTCCCCAACAAACAACCGACTCAATCTCTTCCTCATCCTCCGGCCAGGTTCAACACATCCCTCAACAAATGCAAATAGTCGCCAGCCAAAATTAGAAAAGGGTTTTTGAAAATCTCTTAAGAGGCGGAGAGAGGAGATAAAAGAGGCACTTGCACATGAGAGGAGACGATCATCATCTTCAGGGTCTTCTTCTCCCCCTGGTGGGGACCCAATTGAGAGAGGAGCATGCACTGTGGACCATCACCGCCCCCCAACGCCTCCAACCAACACCCAACACCAGCGCCGCACACACCTTCCACCGGCATCACTGCACAGCCAAGCCCTTCTCAACCTACCCTTACTGCGTGCCCTCCACCGCAAGCGCCCAGCCACCAGTGTTTCTAGCAGCCGCCCGCAGGGCTGCGGCCGCACTGCCTGCAGGCAGTTCTCCAGCGTTCCCACCGCACCGCACCTGCACCAGCGCCCTGCTAGACCGCCTGCACGCACGCGGTGCCAAGCCTTCCACCGCCCGCACCCTCTCCACTACAGGCACCACCTTCCACCGCCTGCACGTGTACGCCCTTGCGCACCCTCTGCAGGCGCAGCCCCACCGCGCCCTCGCCACGCAACCGCCCACGGGCGCTCAAGCTAGCACCACCTGTAAGTGCTCAAGCCACCCAGGCCCGCAGGCGCTGCGCGCCCTCACCCACGCAAGGACACACCCTCTGCAGACCGTGCCTCCTATCTTCTTTGTCTTCCTTGTTCTTCTAGCAGCAGCGTGCAAGAAGAACCCACTGCAGCAACCACACCCGCTGATGTAAACACATTTACACTACTTAAGATGTCTATTTATGCATGTTCATAAGCATAGGACTTCATTGCATGCTATAAATAGTGCATAACATGCATCATCTTGCATTTAGAGTAGTTTCAATAAAATGGAGGTTAATTGACTCCTTTTATGAGCTTGGATAGGGAAAACTTTTTATCGGGGCCTCGGATCGAAGATCCAACCGTACAGATGTGATTAGGGTAATGATTGGAGTTCAACGACTCTAAGATCACCCTAATCAAGCATCTGTAGCATCAGATAGTGATCGGGGAATCCTAAAAGATCAAGGGCCAAGATGGTGTAAATCTGCACTTCAAACAACAAATCCGACCGCATGGATGGATTCAGATCGACGATCACAGCCTAACAACGCAAAAATCGAGTCAATCCGACACCCGTGGCACCATCTACAACATCCAGAAGATGGACGGCCAAGATGGCTCCACGTGGCGCCATCTCAGCCGTCCAACCAGGCCCCAGCATCGCTGCACCTTCTCTTCTTCAATCAGAGCACCACTTCTCCGCCGTTGGATCAAGATCCAATGGTTGTGGATGCGGCGCCTTGAAAACGTCCGCGCGACCATTGAGCGATGCAGCACAGCGGTGCAGCACCTTATCGCGAGGCGCTAGCACGGGATTGAGCCCTGCGAGCCTCAAATCAGGCGCAGGCGAGCAGGCACATGGAGCGTCAGATCCAGATCCAACGGCCACGCGCGTTGAGGAGCGAGGAAGGCGCATCTTAAGCCGTCTGATCTCGCGATCGAACGGCTAAGATTCAGCGAACGTGTGTAAGCGTTAAGCGCGCGTGAAAGCCAGCAACCGCGCGGGCAGCGCCCACTATGCCCACGATGGGGATTTAGTGATGGTTTTATCTGTCACTAAAGACCCCTTATTTAATGTTTTGAGATTTAAATGACCAAATTGCCCTCACTCCTTGCAACTATAAAAGGAGATCCCCTCCACACGAAATTCTCATCCCTTCCTTCTCTTCTCTACCTCTCCAAAGCTCAAGAGAAGCTTGTCCCACACCCAGGATGCTCCTCACGAGATAAAATCCAAATTTTCGTCCCCCTTCGGAAGTGGATCCCGCAACGACGACGACGTGCTACCCCATTCCCGTTCTTCTGCTTCGTCCTCCTTCGTCCAGGCGTCGTCCCGTCTGGCTCGTCCTCCAAGTGACCGTCGAGGAGGATATTTCTCTCTCCATTCCTTTTACTACTTTCTAGAATAGATTACAGCTTTCTAGAGTAGTTCTACTCGTCCTCCAAGCGACCGTCGAGGAGGATATTTCTCTCTCCATTCTTTTAATGCTTTCTAGTGTAATTGTTTTCGGCTTTCTAGTTGTAATTAGTGAAACAAACAATCTCCTTAATGATGAATTTCCTGTTTATTCTACATCTCGTTTTGATTTCTGTTTGTAATATTCTCTCTCTCTCTCTTACTCTCTCTCTCTCTTCTATTTATTGTAAATAGTTGATAGTTTTAATCAATTGAATTACTTCGTGACAAATAAAATCAAACGCATAGTTTTTAAATCAAACGTCCGCTTCCCTGTGTTCGACCTGGAATTTCAATTTTGGTATAAATTTTATTTGTTGAACACTAGTTCTTCGCTTTCAAACTACAACGACAGGTTTTTCAAAACCAAACACGATAGCATAGCAACTTGTACGTTCAATATTTTGGTGCCGTTGCCGGGGAGGCGATGCTCTTTGATTTTTCTTCGCGTTTTCTAACTTACAAATCATTTACCTCACTTCTCTCCTTTCTTATTGTAATTGCAGGTACTCTTTCGAGACAAGCAAAAGTAGTAGGTTGGAGTAAAGTGCTGTGGAAGGTTTTGTAAGTTATTCCCCACCTCCCACCCATTAAATTTCATTTCAACACATAATAAGACAAACATCAATCAACCTAGGTGTTCTTATAAACTCTAAGGTTAGATTGTTTGTTGTTTGATACCCATACCCGCCCCAACCTCCACATTAAAAAAGAAAAATTAAAAAAAAATCTCATAGAGGTACACAACCTCATTTGATTTTCAAACTCAACCGGTACACCGATCTTTGGAGCCGCTACACACATCCAAACACATAATTGAGTAGAAATCAGATTAGGTAATCACTTGTGTGCCTAATTAAATGGTGCAACAGGCCAATTGTTTGAGTTGATTAGGCCACACCACTTCAATTAAAATCAACTCATTAAGTAGCTGCCACTTAGGTCCAACTATTAGGGATTTACCAGGCACTCCACATTCTTTTAAGTTTTAAAGGAAAATATCTTCACTTGTGCTTTCAAAAACCTGGTGTGCCAACAAAACTTATTTGAAAATACCTAAATTGAATCCTAAAAGCTACTAAGTAAGATTTGAATCCCAAAATTCACCGCATCAAAAATAATCTTGCTTGAAAATCACTGATTGTGCATGCACACACAAATCAATCAATCATTAAGGGCACAACCCATTTAAAGGGCCCATCACATTCCAAAGCACATTCAAACCTAGCCCTAAATAAAATAGAGTAGACGTTGGCCTTAAGGATTTGACTCGCTCTTCAGAGCCCAGAACGAGATTATTTCCGATTAGTTTGTTTCTATTGTTCAATCTGATGTCTAACTGGGGGAGCAGAATCAAATGATCGCGGCTGAGGGGTACACTAGGAACTGGAGGCGCAAGCCGAAGGAGGAACCTTCTCCCCAGTCCCTCCTTCTAAACGACTCCAAGATCGCCCTAATCAGGCATCTGTAGCATCAGATAGTGACCGGGGAACCCTAGAAGATCAAGGGCCAAGATGGTGTAAATCTGCACTTCAAATGACAAATCCGACCACACGGATGGATTCAGATCGACGATTGTAGCCTAACGACGCAAAAATCGAGTCAATCCGACACCCGTGGCACCATCTACAACATCCAGAAGATGGACGGCCAAGATGGCACCACGTGGCGCCATCTCAGCCGTCCAATTGGCCCCCAGCACCACCGCACCTTCTCTTCTTCAATCAGAGCGCCGCTTCTCTGCTGTTGGATCAAGATCCAACTGCTGTGGATGCGGCGCCTTGAAAACGTCCGCGCGACTATTTGGGCGATGCAGCACAGCGGTCCAACGCCTTATCGCTAGGCGTTGGCGCGGGATCGAGCCCCCGCGAGCCTTAAATCAGGCGCGAGCGAGCGGGCGCATGGAGCGTCAGATCGAGATCCAACGGCCGCACGCGCCCGATAGCGCCCACGTGCTATCGCATGCGCGGCGGTAATGCGGCATCGCACGCGGGCGGGCGCCATTGAGGAGCGGGGAAGGCACATCTTAAGCCGTCCGATCTCGCGATCGGACGACTGAGATTCAGCAGACGTGTGTAAGCGTTAAGCGTGCGTGAAAGCCAGCAGCCGTGCGAGCAGTGCCCACTACGCCCACGATGGGGCTTTAGCGACGGTTTTATCCGTCACTAAAGACCCCTTATTTAATGTTTTGAGATTTAAATGACCAAATTGCCCTCACTCCTTGCAACTGTTGGTGCTAGAGCACCACGATCATTTGTTTTGATGATGACAAAACCGTAAATAATGCATAAAATCCTCCCCCTTTTTGACATTATCAAAAAGGTTTGATTGATTTTAGATTTTAAGGGGGAGTTGCAAGTTAGCTAAATTTCAGCTAAATTACCTTTGCGCACTCGCTCTCCCGTCGTTGTTCACGAGAGTGACATTGTGCCATCGCGTGGCACACGCACCGCGTCATCAACTCGACGCACTCCTTGCAAAGGGGAGTTTCCTATTTCCTATAGAAGCTAGGTTTAAATTCCTTTGTTGGCTCTATAGGATTACTTGTTTTATTTTATCTTTGTCTTTTGGTTGGGTATTCACTTTGCGAATTCCCGTCTCCTTCGTGGGACAAAATCCTTCTCGTGGAGAGAAGGGGTTGAGGAACGCTACCCTCGTACTTGTAGCGTGGTTGTACTGAGGTTGAATCACCCTCGTTTTAAAGTGATTCGGTTAGTGGATTTGATCAACTAGGTTGATCGGAAAATCCTAACTCGAGAGGGTTAGGTGGTGGTTTTCACCCTGTTTAGGTTTCCACCTAAAAATACTTTATGTATTTGTGTGGTTGTCTTTTTGTGAGATTGTATATTTCAATTCCGCATTTTTTACGTCACCTGATCTCACCCCCTCCAAGTAGGGAACCCTCAATTGGTATCAGAGCAGGTCTCGCAAAATCGGCGTTACAAACCAGCGAGGATCCAGATATGGAGGGAAAAGCATTCGTGTGCATCGAAGGACACGATACCTCGCGACCACCATACTTTGCAGGTATAGATTTCGTTTATTGGAAAAATCGTATGACTATGTGGTTGCAGGCCTACGACTTCCGGGTGTGGGAAAAGTGCGAATCCGCATTTTTTTATTCCCAAGAAACCCGCAAAAGGTTACTCAGAAGATCAAGTTCGGAATCTCAACCTCAACGTAAAGGCAATGAATGCCTTGTATTGCGCATTGAGTCCGAAGGAATTCGAACGAATCCAAAAGTGCACCACCGCCCATGAGATATGGAGGAGGTTGGAAGGCACTCATGAGGAGACAAGCTCGGAAGAAGATCACGAGAAGGAGGAAACCGCTTGCTTTGGTTTCATGGCCAAAGGAAGTAATAGCGACAGCGAAAGCGGAAGCGACTCAGACAATGAGGTAAGTTATGATTTACAAGAAGCTTTTAATGAACTATTTGAGCTTAGTAAATCATTAAAAATAGAAAACAAAAGCATGCAAAAGAATCTTAGTTTTCTTAAAAATGAAAATGATAGGTTAGAAAAATAACTTAAGGACATAGAAGCTAGTCCTAGAATTGATAACCTATTATTAGAAAATCAAGACCTCATCAATGAAAATAATAAATTGATTAAGGAAAATGATAGTCTAAAGTTAGAAATCTCTAATTTAAAGACTAAGATGAGTATTATAGAAAAAGAAATTGCATGTCTTAGGGAAAACTCCAACAAATTAATCAATAAAGTAGATACTTTTTATAGCCCTAAGGTTGAGAAAGGATCTCCATCAAGGAGACCCGCTAACAGATCCGGATCCAAGCCCACTTGGATACCGAAGAAAGAATTAGAATCTTGTTTTGTAGGGTTCAGGGATAATTACAACACAAAGGACTGGACCTACAAACTCAAAGCTGGTCAACTCAAGTTGGGAGAACCAAGGAGTAGACCAAGGAGGAGAACAAGAAGACCGACGAGACGGAGAACAAGCAACGGACCCGCCGCACGTCGACCACCAGATTGGAGACCGGTGCCAATGCCCGGGCCTCCAAGCTACGGATGGGAGCCCCATCCGATGTGACATCCACCACCACCATTCGGCCCATTTTATTGGCCATGGTAGGTGAGGTAAAACCCTCTACCCTATCTTTTTATCATAAGCATTTAGATAGGGGGTTAAAATTTATGAGCTAATTGTCAATTTTTAAGGGGGAGATATAAGGTAGCTAAATTTCCTTTAGTAAGGGGGAGAAAAATAATAGCTATCTTATTATTACAAAAAGGGGGAGAATATCACCTTTGTTAAAATAAATTTATAGAAGAGCATGTTTTAAGGAGGAGTTATATGAAATCTAAAATCAATCAAACCTTTTTGATAATGTCAAAAAGGGGGAGGATTTTATGCATTATTTACGATTTTGTCATCATAAAAAAGGGGGAGATTGTTGGTGCTAGAGCACCACGATCATTTGTTTTGATGATAACAAAACACTTGTTATTTAACATTTGCAATTTGAGTCCTAGATTTCAGGTCAATTGCAAATGTAAACGTGCTTAAACGGAGTTCGAGCTCGCATCCAGGATGGATTGGAGGAGCTTGACAGAAAACAGAGGAGGTTCGCGTGGAGCGACAGATTGAAGATAGAAGACAAGAAGAATAGGATAGATTCTTTTTAATCCTTTCTTGTATCTCTTGTCTTTATTTTCTTGCTCTTTTTATTTCCTTAGAATATTTTGTTAAAGAGCCTCAAAGTACCCTAACAGTAGTCCTAGGAACACCTGCACAATCCTAGGATACTTAGGTTTTCTGTAGAGAACTTAGAAAACCAATATAGGGTTCAAACAAAGTTTCCAGACGTCTAATTCCAAAATCAGACGTCTGATAAAGTATTTTAAGACGTCTGACTGTTGTTTCAGACGTCTGATAACTGTTAGGCTGGACATAGCTAGTTCTGTCTGATGAAATCAGACGTCCAGACCTTATACCAGACATCTTAGGAGACGTCTGATGGACTTGCCAGACGTCCAGATAGTGGACCGTTGGCTAGCTTAGCAGCCACTCAAGATTATGACCGTTAGAGCCTTATCAGACGTCCTTAGGCCTTTCCAGACGTCTGATAATTGACCGTTTTGCCTCGGCTGACCCAAAATCTCTTCTCAGAGATTTTCTAGCCGTTGCAACGTTTGGAAATCAATTCCCACAGTAAAAGTAGGTTTCCAGACATCCAGACATAGTGCCAGACGTCCTATATGTCGTCTGATGGACTTGAACAAGAACCCTGTTTAGATCTAATTCAAGTCAGGAGGAAACCCGCATGAAATCAGACGTCTGACCTTGAAATCAGACGTCTTAAAGTGGCCTTCCAGACGTCTGATGCAAGAGTTAGACGTCTGATTACCCTGTCAAGCGCAATCATTGTCCTGATTTCGGCCTGATTCTCTTAGGCTTTATTCCCAACGGCTATAGAACCTTTCCTAAGCCTTCCAAAGCCTTCCTAAGGCCTCTATAAATAGAGGGGAGCCTTTGACACACCAACACACACTTGGATACACCTAAGCAACATACTTTCTACCCTTTTATGTCCAAGAAAAGATCTTGCTCTCCAAGCTTAAGTTCCATCACCTAGAGAGCTAAATTACCTTTGCGCACTCGCTCTCCCGTCGTTGTTCACGAGAGCGACATTGCGCCATCGCGTGGCACACGCACCGCGTCATCAACTCGACGCACTCCTTGCAAAGGGGAGTTTCCTATTTCCTATAGAAGCTAGGTTTAAATTCCTTTGTTGGCTCTATAGGATTACTTGTTTTATTTTATCTTTGTCTTTTGGTTGGGTATTCGCTTTGCGAATTCCCGTCTCCTTCGTGGGACAAAATCCTTCTCGTGGAGAGAAGGGGTTGAGGAACGCTACCCTCGTACTTGTAGCGTGGTTGTACTGAGGTTGAATCACCCTCATTTTAAAGTGATTCGGCTAGTGGATTTGATCAACTAGGTTGATCGGAAAATCCTAACTCGAGAGGGTTAGGTGGTGGTTTTCACCCGGTTTGGGTTTCCACCTAAAAATACTTTGTGTATTTGTGTGGTTGTCTTTTTGTGAGATTGTATATTTCAATTCCGCATTTTTTACGTCACCTGATCTCACCCCCTCCAAGTAGGGAACCTTCAGCAACTATAAAAGGAGATCCCCTCCACATGAAATTCCCATCCCTTCCTTCTCTTCTCTACCTCTCCAAAGCTCAAGAGAAGCATGTCCCACACCCGAGATGCTCCTCGCGAGATAAAGTCCAAATTTTCGTCCCCCTTCGGAAGTGGAACCCACGACGACGACGACGTGCTGCCCCGTTCCCGTTCTTCTGCTTCGTCCTCCTTCGTCCAGGCATCGTCCCGTCCGGCTCGTCCTCCAAGTGACCGTCGAGGAGGATATTTCTCTCTCCATTCTTTTTACTGCTTTCTAGAATAGATTTACTACTTTCTAGAGTAGTTCTGCTAATCCTCCAAGCGACCGTCGAGGAGGATATTTCTCTCTCCATTCTTTTAATGCTTTCTAGAGTAAATTTTCTGCTTTCTAGTGTAATTGTTTTCGGCTTTCTAGTTGTAATTAGTGAAACAAACAATCTCCTTAATGATGAATTCCCTGTTTATTCTACATCTTGTTTTGATTTCTGTTTGTAATATTCTCTCTCTCTCGTACACTCTCTGTTCTATTTATTGTAAATAGTTAGATAGTTTTAATCAATTGAATTACTTCGTGACAAATAAAAATAAACGTGAATTTTTTAAATCAAACGTCTGCCTCCCTGTGTTTGACCCAGAATTTCAATTTCGGTATAAATTTTATCTGTTGAACACGAGTTCTTCGCTTTCAAACTACAATGACAGGTTTTTCAAAATCAAACACGATAGCGTAGCAACTCGTACGTTCAACACCCACGCCCTTAGCACGCACCCCACTGCAACAGACTACGCAGCACCTCAACACACCTGCGCACGAGCACGCAACCGCAGGCACGCCACAGGCCGTGCGCACACCGTGCGGTAGAACCAAACGCCGGCGATGCACCTCCACTGTCCGGCCGCCGCTGTCCACCACTCGCCGCCGCACCACCACCGAAGTGTTCCTCTCCTCCGACCCAGCTCCTCTGACGACTCTTGCAGCCAGCCGCACCTGCTCCTTCACGCGAGGAGGAGAGAGGAGAAATCCTTTGTTTCTCCTCCAATTAAAAATTACAACTTTTGTCATTGCTGGTATACTATTCACTTATTTACTGAATAAATTTATTGATGTGAATTTGCATAGATACCCTTTTATTCAATTGAAATTATTTGGGGTGGAATGTCTCTACTAAATAAGATTGAGCATGTCATACTGATTATAGTAAACAAGCTACATTTTATTGGAGATTAATATTTACGGTGTTTTCTTGTGTCAAGATCACTTGTTAACAAAATATTATATAGTGGTGATTTTGCATTTAAACACTTACATTCTTGATTAATTGGTTAAAATGAGCAGTTACATGAGAAAGAGAATCGCACGAATTAGCATGCACACCTATTGAGTTTCCCGAATAAACGAGACACTATTTACTAGTTTAAATAAGCTAATTCTTCCCTGTGGAGACGATCTAACTATTCGTGGTTAGATTCTGAAAATTAAAATATTTTGAAAAGTGATTTTCTACCACGTGATTAAATACAGCGACACATCATTTTATGTTAAAGTTTTCGATAAAAATGAAGATCACTCTTATATATATATATATGACTCATGCATCATCATTTAATTGCTTGCTACAATCAATCTTGATTAGTGTCTATGTTTTTTACATTGCAGATACTTAGATGGAGGTGCTAGGATGAAGAAGAAGAAGAAGAAGAAAAGAAGGCATGGGAAAAGGGTCTAGTTCATGAAGAAAGAAAGGGGAAAAAGAACACTTGGAGCAAAACATCTTGCAGAGGGGCAACTCTGAAATTTGATGAAACAAATAATAAGCACACCCCGCTAGGGGGATACCAAGTCAAACCACGTCGTGTTCTTGATAGACGAGTCAACTCTCGTTGGTGGAGTCAACCACGTCGTGTGCGAGCAAGGAAAGAGGCAGGTCAACTTCCTCCTGGGCAGCAAGCGTGCAACCCATGTAAGTAGGCTTTGGCTGGGGGAGTAAACTTGATGGGTCTGGTGCAAGTTTTGGGCCCGTTTTCGGCTCTTAAGTAAGGGAAAATTAGAAAAAATCTCGAAAAATGCATTTGAGACCTAATCAAGGAAAGAGGCGATTCCTATTTCAATCTTTGCCCAATATATCCTATTTTGAAAGGGATATGGGGAGTTTTGATGCCAAACAAACTCAATTTTATTATCCCAAAATTCTTCGGTCCTAAACCAATTTGGTGGCCTCTTAGTCGTTTATACCTCTTCATCCCATGTCTAAGATGTTGCATCTCTACGTCGTTTTCATCTTCACCACCGAAAAGGAAGCAATTCTCGGTTTGATGGCATGACCACACGCTACATTTGTTCTCTGCGTGACAAACAGTGGCAACGTTGGCGTGCGCGGGCTCTGGATTGACGACAGATTCCTCGACGGTCAGGCTTTAATTTTTCATCTTATTTTTAGTCACATTTTGTGTAATTAGTTAGGTTCATGTTTAAGAACTCATTACATTGCATTTGATATAAAATTTCCTAGTTTGTGTTTATTTGCTTTCGTTCATGCTTGCATTATGTTGCATGGTAGTTTGAAACTTATTTCCTTGCTCTCCTGTAATTAAAAAAACCCAAGCAAACCATGGTACGTGTGTTTGGTGGTAATTAGGTTGCATATTGACTTTCACGTTGATATCATTTATATAAAAAAGGGAAAAAAATAAATTACTATTCTAGTGCCAAATTTAGAAGTTACATCTTAGGTTAATGTTATCTTCATATAGGGTCAGTAGATAATTTTTATAATTTTCGTATAGGTGTTTCATCTAGTTAGTACATGAATACCAAATTTCGTGATTAGATCAAAAGTAGATAATTCCTAAAAATCTTAGAATGCATAGGTGTTAAATCCAAATTCCAATTTTCAGTAGCGACTTCGCGGATGATTCGATATTAATCTATCAAAAGTTAGGTCGTGATGTTTGAAGAGTTTTATCTATCTTGTTAGGAGACTAGGGTGATTTTTAAGGATTTTTTAGGGTTCATCAAGTACTTATTTAGGATTTCCCTTTGTCAACATTTTCTAGTTCGCATCGTTCGAAGGTGTTTGGCATTGGTTTATTGTTTCCACACATCCCTAGGTTAGTAATACATAGAAATCGATCAATTAATCTCTAGTATCTATCATAAATCCTTCTTTATGGGACCAGCATGTACCAAACCTATCTACGTAATAGGTTAGGTTTGGAATTTAAATTGTGATTAGGACAACAAAGTGACCAAGCTACATCAACAAGATATTGGAGAAGTATGAAATGGAGAATTCTAAGAAAGATTTCAAACCTTATAGACATGGCATAGCTTTTTTGAAGGAAGATGTCACCTTAAACGATTGAGGAAAAGAAGGCCATGGCTAGATTCCCACACTCATCAATCGTTGGTAGCTTGATGTATGCCATGCTATGTGCTAGGCTTGATATCTACCATGCGATTAGCATGGTAAGCTGTTACCAGTCCAATCCTGGACAAGAACACTAGACCATAGTTAAATAGATACTCAAATACCTAAGAAGAACCAAAAAGTGTCGTGCTATCATTGGAGAGGGTGATCTCAATATGTTAGGATATAGTAACACAGATTTCCAATCAGACATGGATGACAGAAAGTCTACATCTAATTTCATCTTCACATTGGTTAGAAGTGTTGTTTGCTGGGGCAAGAAATAGGATGTCATCGTAAATTCAACCATTGAGGCTGAATACATAATAGTTTGTAAAGCGGCTAAAGAGGCATTATGGATGCATAAGTTTGTGACTAAATTTAGCGTAGTTCCATTTATTAAGGCACCCATTCCCTTGCATTATGACAACAATGAGGCCACTGCGTAGGCTAAGGAGTCTCATTCTCACCAAAAAAGCAAGCACATAGAAAGGAAGTTCCATATCAGCAAGGAGATAGTAGGACGTGGAGACGTGGCTATCAGTAAAACTGCATCAACTAATAACTTGGTGGATCCACTAATTAAGGTGCTTACCCAAAGTGTCCTTGACTGCCATGTGTAACGAGCGCGTGCCCCAGACGTCTTTTAAGACGTCTGGGAGGTGGCCCAGACGTCTGTAAAGACGTCTGGGATCACATCCGGACGTCTGACCAGACGTCCGGGATAGTTTACAGACGTCTGGCGAACAGTTATGCTCGCACGGGATATTCGTCTGCGCGCCTGTGCGCGCAGACCTGCGATCCCGCATCTTCTCTGCGGCTGCAGGCGACTGCGACCGTCTCTCCCTCCTCTCCGCGCGGCGTTAAAAGGGGGAGGGGGCGCGCCTCCCCTCCCGTCTCCACCATCTTCCTCCTTCTCTCCTGCCTGTGCGCGAGAGCGAGCGGACGCGAGGGCGCAGCGGCAGCGGCGGCCGCAGTAGGCGCGGAGGAGCTGCGGCGTGCGAGGGCGGAGCTCTGCCGTGAGGGCGAGCTCGCCGGGAGCGGCTTGGCCGACCAGCGGAGGGCGCAGGGGGCGCAGAGCATCGCGGAGAGGGACCTGCTGCGGGCGGAGCAGCGGACGCGCGAGGTGCGACGCGGGCGGCGTCGCGAGCGGAGGCCAAGCGAGGTTCTGATTCTGGAAAAATCTCCAGAATCAGACGTCTGGACTGATATCCAGACGACAAGGTCGACGTCTGTGAGATCATACAGACGTCTGAAAGGTGAGTTCCGCTTTCTCCTTCTTTTTGTCGACTGACCGTACTGAGGGAGGAGGGTTGGCTGTGCGCAGGTGTTCGGACTCGTCATCCTTTGCGAATCAGACGTCTGGAAGTTGTACCAGACGGCGGGAGTGACCTCCAGACGTCCGGAGAGACCATCGGACGTCTGGGATCTAGGAGAGACGTCCCCACAGACTTCTGGACGTCCGGGGAACCAAGCCGAACAGGTAATTCTCTGATCCACCGTTTAAGACGTCTGGAAGGAGTTCCAGACGTCTGATTTTGCACAGTATTGTCTTTCTCGACCCGTTAGGGCCCGTTTGGGCTCCGTTTTCCGCGATTCGAGTTGCGTTCGTTTCAGAATTTATTCCTCTACCCGCCTGCAGTAGCTATACACTGTTTTGAGACACTCCTTGTGTTTGATCCTTGTGATAGGACCTCGTTCGGTTGCCGTCTTGAGAGTCGCGGAGGCGCGCGGGATTCCCGGCCACGCCCCCATTACTCCCGTTGTACCTGGTAGAGTGGTTTTAAGTATTAAAAAAAAAAATCTGTTAAAGTATGGAATCATAACTAGAACCTAGGGCATTGCATGAATACTAGGAATGAGAAATGTATGGAATGATAGCTCCTAGGTGTTGCATGAATCCTAGGGCCGGAAAACTAGATTGTATGATAGATCCTAGGATATGGCATGAATCCTAGGATGGAAAAACTAGTGGAATGTATATTACTGCAGTCTTGGAAAAATGGAAAGGAATATATAAGCTGCCTGTGAAATTAATTAACAGCTGCCTGTTATGAACAAAGAAACATGTTTGAGATCATGGAAATTGAGAATGTGAATCTGGAAAGTGAAACATATGATGTTCTGAGATAAAGGGCTGGAACCCTACGGGGAATTAGGAGTGGAACTCCTGGAAAGAAAAGGAATGGAACTGAGATGTAGTTTGTACTGTCTCTTGGGTACGCAGTACCAAGGGAAGTACCTGTACCTGTTTTAGTGCAGAGTGGGGCCAGCCGCCCCAGGGACCCGGGGTTAGGCTTGGCCGCTCTGTACCTACTTGTTGGCCCTCGTGTACGTAATACCGAGGAGAGCTAGTAGTGTTAGGAGAGTACTAGCTACCCCACGGGCCCCGGGGTTCTGCTAGCCTCCTTCACCGACTTGTTAGGCCCACTAGGGCAAACCAGGGTAGTCAGGCGAGGGTGCGCGGACTGTGGAGGGGCAAGGCCCCGGTTTGGTTACTGTGGAGGGGTTGGACCCCTGTTACTGAGAGGGCTCTGCCCTGGTTCCGTGCTGTGCTTTGGGCGCACCCGTTAACGGAAACGACTGACCGCGTGCCAGTACGGGCTAGCTACCTGTGCGTTTATCGCGCGTGCCGTAGTCACCGTTACGTCTGTCAGTGACCTTGGGGTGGTTGACTGAGGGTAGGATCACCACGGGGGACTCTCCCGGCCAGGAGAGCACCACGTGCTACTTCTACTTTTGGAAAAGACTGCAATCAAGATCGTCCCACGAGGACATCCGAGATCAAGTAAAGGATCTGAGAAGTAAATGAAATAGTGAGAAAAATTGAAAGATGTAAATAAAAGGAAGTAATAGAACATAACAGCTACTGTACACTCTACTGTTGCCTTTAGTTAGTTTGCCACTCTACTCAGCGTTTTGCTGACGTGTTACACTCGTTACCTTTTTCAGGACCAGGTGTTGAGCAGCCAGGGTCGGCGGCTGCAGAGGACGCTGGGCCGAGTAGGGTCCAGTAGAGTTGCCACAGCTTTGTACCTTCTTTTGTTTCTGTTCTAGTGAGTAGTTTTGTTTCCGCTGTACCTTCTTTACCTGCAGTTTTTGTTATATGATAAATGTTGTTTTACTGTTGTGGTGGTGCCTACTGCAGTAGTTTCTTTCCTTACTGCTGTACCTTCTTACTGTTAGTTATATTCATGCTGAATGTGGTTTATTTTACTGTCTTTTGGTTACTTCCTCGTTGGACGACTGGGTCTTGGGATTAGTCGAGTCGGTCCGGTTCTCGTGTCTCGTAGGGACTCGGGAACCGGGTCGTTACACCATGTGGGTTGTATGGGTCTTAGAATAGCAACAAAGTGGCTCTAAGGGCAAGCAGGAGATTGTTGAAGTCCTATGTTCTTAGCAAGCCATCTAATTAAGTAATTCATACATTAATTAGATTTGTCCTCTCCATGTATCTGAATAAATAAATGTTTTTGAGTTCAATTATGTGTTATTACTCGCACTTGTATTTTTAGGGTGACTCACACAAAGGCTTGATCAAATAAATGAGGATAGTAAATCAACTATCTCGAATGATCCTAGATAGAAGACACAAGATACAAATTTGTATATGATCGATGTTGTTAACTCCTTATCTTGATCATAGTTCCCAATCTTACAAAAGACGACCATGTTCTAGGTTTATCATATGAGACTAATACCTAAATAAATTCGATAGGAGTTCCATAGGGAATGAAGATTCTAGAATTTTCATGTAAGCATGATTAAAGTGTTGATCAATGGAACTGAGATCGTGGAAGTCCCCTTTTTATCACTAGTGTGATGACCCATGCCTAAACCTAAGTCTAATTGAGAAAAACCATCCTTGACAATTTATTGAGTATAAGTCAAGTGAAATAAAGCAATCACCCAAAATGTTTAAACCCAAGTTGTCAAATAGTACATAATTCTTAATCTTTATATCCTACTACTCATTTTCATGAGTTTACTATGTGGGACTATATTGCGACCCAACACCTAATGATATTGGGTCACGAATTTCAAACCCAAATGTCCATTGTACAACACATAAACATGAGAACCATTTCTTTAAAAAAAAAAAACATGAGAAGCATATGCAAAATCAAATGAATTACTAACCAAAACATAAAATGTGTAAATTGAATATAATATGTCAAGTTCATATCCAAATAGAAAATAAAAGTGCACCAAAAAGAAAACCTACTAGTCTTTTACATTATGAAGAAAACAGGAAAGAAAACCTACTACTACAGTAGGGGGTGGTAAGTAACTGGTAATCTCACGTATCACTACTCCACACCCCACTCCAAAAATCCTCCGACTGTTACCTGCACTCGAAACGGTTCACCTACATCTAAAGTTAGGCTAATGAGAAAATTACCGATAGAACATATTTAGGCAACTAACTATATGTAGCAAAAATAGGCAATAACATAAATAGTAGAAAAATTAACCGGAAATACAAATGAATAACAAGAACAAAAGGTAATAGGCTAACAGGAATGCATCATAAAATTTAATTAATCATTTCAAGTGTAGTAGCATCAGTTAGTAGATACTTATAGCATTGATTCATTTATTATTTGTCAATTACTGGTCATCTTATTCTGGAATACATTTAAGTTATAAATCTAGACTCATCTCTATTTGTAAAGTGCCCCAAATTGGACTCTGGAGCTAGCATTGTCTTGCCTACCTCAAGGACCCACTATGTAGGACGCGATTAGTGTATGACCTCAAAAACAAACTTGGGGCCAGTTACATCACAGGTGTAAGGTGTCGTCTACCTTGGATGGTGCTTCTCATGACACCAACGAATAACGAATGGAACACTCCACATGTGATGTAAAAGAACCCTGAGGTCGCACCTGACTTGGGTATAAGGCTAAGTCACAAGGACGCATGTAACCCCCTTGCCACAAACAATCACTGACCAACCAGTGACCAGGCAACTAACTAACAACTTACTGAGCATCTCCATATTTATCTCAAGATTTGTTATTAGATCATTTATGGCATAATATTCACTTTACATTTATTTCTTAAATTTTAATTAAAAGTTATAAAGGAGCTCAAATCACATTATTGTCAAAATGACCGCTAAACTACTTAGTTTCCAATTTCTAATAGTGATCGCAACTAAGTTATCATTTATTGAACACAATGACGCCAATTTTACAAAAAATAGAGTCCATTACACACATGCAATGATAAGATCAATCTAGGATACATAAACACTTCATTATTTATTAAATCACGAAAATTACCTAATAATTGTAATTAATCATTTTTAATCCAACAATTAAGCATAATAGTCAAATATTAGACAGCATTAGTGTTTAAACATGCATTCTCACACACATTAACGAATGTGAGTAGAGGTATGAAAATAAGGCCTTAATTTTAAAAAGGGGGAACAAATCGAACTGAAGAATTACTCATCCTATGGGCATGAGTTTCAAGGGAGAACATTTAAATATACAAGAGGAAAATAATTAACAAAAGGTAGCATTCTATCTCACGTGCATGTGAGCATACACCTAAAAACCCTTCAAGCAATTATGTGCGAACACACCCTCTAATTTGCACCACAAAAATAGAAGTAGAAATCGTCCAATTCAATCGTATGGATGTATTCATCATACTCAAAAACCTCGAGATCAAGTCCTAGATCGCTGAGATCTAGCCTCGTATGACCTTAATCTGTGTGAAATAAGTTTGACCATTAAATCTTACACGAACCTAAATGAAATATTTAAAACTTTTTATTTTTAACCCATAATTTTTATATCCCTTCAATCACTTCGCCTTCCCATGCTTCTTCATTTCCTTCCACCTTTTCACGCGGCCATGCATGTCAACCATGACGCTGACGCCGACCTCTTCGTCAGCTGTTCACCGAAATTCTACCCAGTCACAATCCAATCGCCGGCCTCCTCTCTCTCTCTTCTTCCCCTACTCCATGACAGGTGCACCCATGCACGCCGACCCTCATCTTCTCGCCTTGTCGCCGTCAAATGCCTTGGCCTTCCCAAGATTCTGACCAACCTCCCTACTTTTCCCCCTCTCGTCCTCTCTCTCTCTCTCTCTCTCTCTCTCTCTCTCTCTCTCTCTCTCTCTCTCTCTCTCTCTCATATACGTGCAGGCAAGAAGAATGAACAAAAGAGAGAGAGGAAAAGAAAACCCACCTTGGCCACCGATGCTGCTGCTGCGTTCGCCCACTCATCAACATTGTTGCGCTACTCTTCTCAACCACTTTCTTCCTTCTCGTGCTCTCGGTCTCTCCCTTACATTTGCAAAGGAAAGGAAAGATGCAGTAATTGTGGTTTGGGTTTAATGATGTCATGTATAATTTATGGAGTTGGGGAGAGAGAGGATGAGGGAAGGGAGAGAAATAGGTTTAGGACTTAATTAGGAAGGTTTTGGGTTTAGGAAAGAGGTAGGAGTAGGATTGATTAAAATTAGGAAATCAACATTTTTTACTTTCCAAAAGGTTGAGCCCTCTTGTAAGTAGGTCAAACAAACTTCAACTTCCATGAAATACGTATCACCAAAATCATTACGAGACAAGGAACCCAATAAAATTTATAAATTTCCAAACATAGGTCATTTGCACAGTATGATTCCCAAGATGGGTCGCATTCAAGTTTGCTCATGGTTCACATGCATTTCGCGTATCCAAGGTCTTATCTCTGCGCAAAACATACCGATGGAATCCTCGTGACACCAGAAAGTTAACCGTACGTTCAAATCGTCGATCTGAGGTCTAGATCACAAAAATGAAGAATACGTGGGTTTCTACTTCAGTTACGCATTTTTCATTGTGCAAGCTTTGACTTGCACACGGTTGGTGGCATCGGATTCGTTTCGAGGTTCAGTGTCTGATCAAATAATTAGATCACCGATTCATGTCACTAAAGACTATTTCTTGGGATCATACAATCTCCCCTAGTTGAAATCCTAACATCCTCATCATGGTTTATTCCTGTAATGGTAGCAGCTTCACCTCATAACACACTCTTTGGTCATCCTAAGGATACCCGTTTCCTCTTATTAGAAGAAGTTAGGCTCTAATACCATCTATAATGACTAGGGCCTAAACTCAAGTTTAATTGAGAAAAACTATCATTGATAAATTATTGGCTATAAGCCAAGTGAACCCAAATCAACCACCCAAAATACTTAAACCCAAGCTGTTAAGTAATAATTATTAATCCTTATATCTCACCACTCATTTTCATGAGTTTACTATGTGGAACTATTTCTTGGGATGCTACAACTGTCCTTAGAGAAAAAGGCATGTGTCATACTGGAGACAAGAGTCCAAGTCGATATTTGGACTACATAGATATGGCAACCCAATGATTGAGGTTTCGCAAAGTGTAAGGCCAATATGTTGGGAAGTTGGTATGCATAATCCAATATAGAATATAGATGTCTTTTTAATATGGGATTCACACAACTCCAAAGTTGGAGTGAAGTTTGAGCTCTATCATTATAGCTTTGAGGGCCTAATTCCACCGCTAGTCATTTCAATAGATAAATCGAAGCATGAATGAAAGAACTAGATGAACTTGGAGAAGTTATTTGATATGTCTTCTATCCAAAGTATAATGGTAATCTACACAGACCAACTCTTGAAGGGATGATAGTAGGATAAGATACTAAACCTTGAACTGCTCATATGTATTTTCATGTGTATAGAACATATGCGATATATGGTATATTTCAAGGGGTTGGCTATCGCCTTAACAATCTAGTAGCCCTCATGCTTCACTAGAGTTGTGTAATGAACACCCAGTGATTTTGATGAACAATGGGGCTAAAGATTGCTCATAATTAAAGAATTGCAGAGTAATGTTCAGATTAATTTATTAATGTATATATCTCGATTGGAGAATTTAAAATTGATTATTAGAATCAAGTTATATTAATATTTAATCTAATTCCTTGATTAAGGGTGATCCTTCAAATTTCCTACAAGATCTTCTTCCAACATAATATAGCAATAGGAGGAGATTAATCATATATTTCAACTATTTGAAATATATAATTAATATGTGCTTATAGAGGCATCAAGGGAACTTTGGTAATTATTAAAGTGCTAAATTCTCTTTAATTAGAAAGGAGATTAAAGAAGGGCATTATTAGAATTTTAGAGAAATAGGATGTAAATCCTACCATAGTTAATTATAGCTTAACTGATTAAAGCATGATATTGAAGACATTAACCAATGTTAGGAAAGAGGGCTAAATGAAAGGAAGAGGAATGGAGGGACTTCTCCTCAACAAAAACTATTAGGTGGGAGGGTTTCTATGTAATAAGCCCAAACTTTAAGCTTGACGTCCATTTGGAAGGTAACGTACATAGAAAGCTCTCCTCCTCAAATTACCTTTGCCTCCACCAAAATTCACAACCTCTCCACCAAAATTCACAACCTCTCCCTATTGGTGTAGATGCACCTTGGTCCTTGATTTTGATGATAGTAAAACAAAAGTGTATTTAACAATTGCATGTGAGTTGTAAGTTCTCAAGTTAATGCAATTGATTTAGAAGACTTGAAAGATGTTCAAGCTTTCAATCCATGGAGATGGAGGAGCTTGATGATGAACAAAAGCATCAAGGAAAAATGGAGCTAAATCTTAGAGTTAAAGTTTGAAGACAAAGAAGTAAGAAGAATAGGATAGGCTATTATATTCATGTCTATATATTTGTTTTTGCTATTTTCTTTTCATTAGATAATTGTTAAGGAGCCCAAAATATAAAAACCTAAGTCCTAGACACACTCACTTAACCTTAGGACACTTAAGGAAACCTTAAAATCAAGTTAGAAAGCCAAAATAGCAAACAGACTACCTTATCAGACATCCAGACATCTTATCAGACTTCCAATAAACCTTATCAAACATCCAATAGCCTAGTTTAAGACATCCAATCATTTGATCAGACGTCCAATAACGAAAATTCTAGAACCTGAGTCTATGTCATTCGCTTTCGAATGTCTATACCTTGTGTCAGACGTCCAACAGATGTCCAATAGTAGACTATTGAGATTAAATTTGACTTAAATTTTGTTGCCAGACGAAATCATGATTTTCCAACTCATGAAAAATTTGATTCTTGGCAACACCTTTTTTATTAGATGTCTGACCCTTTAACACAAGATCTCTATATAAGATCCAATCCAATTCCAGGGAAACCACCTTATAGAATCAAACATCTATTTTCTTTATTAGATGTCTAATATACCCTGATTAGACATCTAATCAATTTATCAAATGTCTAATTATGTTGTCAACTGGATTTTGGTCAAATCTTCCTGGGTTTGGTTCTAACGACTAGGAAGCCTCTCCCAAACCTTCTTGAACCTTCGTAGCTAATCAATAAATAGATTGAAACATATCCTTTGCCAAAGACACCCAAGAATCAATTCTTCCTAGCATTATACGCATTTTGTGAGAGATCAAAAGAAAAGAATTGTGTCCTTGCTCTCCAAGCTTCATACCTCACACTCAAGAGCATCGATCTGTTGTGCCTTCACATCAACCTACTTCCACAAATAGTGAAGTCTCTTATGCCTATAGAAACTCAGTGATAAACTATAATTTGTGGCACTGTAGGTTTTTCTATTTTTGTTCTAGTTTGGTATTCACATTGCGAATTTCTGTCTCCTTCGCAAGACCAAATTCTCTTTGTGGAGAAGAGATATTTGAGGTGCACTACCCTCAGTCTAAAGTAGTGTGGTTGAATTAAGGTTGTGCCACCCTCATTTAAGTGATACATGTAGTGGATTTGATCTACTAGGTAGATCAAGAAATCCTAAGTCAGGGTGACTTAGGTGGTGATTTTTACCTTTGGGGTTTCCACCTAAAATTACTTGTGTCATTGTGGTGATTGAGTTTGTGGGATTGATTTTATTTTTGCAAATTTTCTAGCATTTTCTTTCTCGCAATATTCACCCCCTCTCTAGTGTGAACTTACACTCCCTCCCTTCTTCTCTTTGCTACAGCAAATTGTTAACGTGCTTTCATCAAGTTTAAATATCGTACTATAGTCAACAAAAGCGAATCAACATTTAAATTTATATTTCGAATGTGAGTCCATGGTCGTCTCTGAGAGCAAAATAATTCACAATTATCCACTAATCAAACAAATATAATGAGGCACAAAGAGCTTGATGTAAAAATAAATGTACTATGCAAGGAATGTTGATATCAAACTCCAAAAATAAATGCAAGTATTAGAGCCAAACAATGTGATTTTCAACTAAGCTCAAAGCCCAACACTTAGAGAATTTTCAAGCAAAGAAGAGCCCCTCAAGTCAAGCATAAAATCAGCCCAAATCGAACACAAGACACACCTAAAATCGACCCAAGCTCATGTCCACGTGTGTGCGAGCGTGTATGCGTATGCATGCATATGGGATGGGGCCTGACCCCCTGATACTGAGCGAGTGTTATGGGATCGAGTTTCCCCTTATACCCAAATCCAATTCGCCTTTCCACAATGTGGGACTAAAAAGTCCCCTCCTTCTTTGCCTTCACATGTTGTAGCTGCGTGGATGTTGCTTGCTCGATTGGTGAATGCTAGCAGTTGGATCTTGAATCCAACGACTTAGGAAGCTTCCTCATATGATTTTGCGTAGAGGGGAGGGGCTTCCTTGTTGGTTTGCTTGGTAGATGAAGATGACGATGCCGGAGAAGAAGAGGAACGATGACGAGCACCTGAAACAAAAATATGGCCTCACAGCCTTAATTAGATATGCAAAAACCTCCGTCGTATCACAATGAAGGTGATAGTGGTGGTGATTTGGTGTTTAGTAGTGAGATATGGCTGGATGGTCACGAGGAACGTGGTGAACGGATGGGTTGTCCGACGTAAGGATTTGTAGATCAAAACCCTCAATTTCTTGAGGGCTTTTGATCTACAAGTCCTTATGGAGCTTTCAGTGTAGGTGGTTTGGTGGGAGGAGGCGTGGCGTTGCAATTTGAACTCGCTGGAGTTCTCATCGAATGAGGAGAAGAAGAAGAAGAGAGATGATGGAAATTAGGGGTCTAATCCTAAATCTAAAGATCCTAAAATAGTCTAGGGGAGAAGGGGAAGAAGAAGATCTACATAGATTGGACAAATGGGGAGGATTGCGTCCGACATTGGTCAGTCGAATGTGAAGAAGACAATGAGCTCCGATGATGTGAACGGCGATGAAGACGGGGGTCGAAATGACCTTGCTTTGTCCGACTAAGGTCACGAGGAGGAGAGGAAGAGGATGGCGGTGCTAATTTTGCCGTAGCATGTGTGGAAGAGGGTGGATGGAGGAGGTCGCCAAAGTCGAAGATGTAGTGGCCGTGTGTGGAAGAGGAAGGTGCTACACGGTCAAATCTTGACTGAATTGTGCATGAAATCATGCAAGAGCTTAGATAGAGGAGGATTTGACCCTGAATTGCTTCGAATTCTCGAGTATTCCTTGTGATTTTGGAAACTTAGGTCATGGGAATTTCGAGCTCGCCAGCGACTAAATGCTTCAAATTGGATCTCGAGATCTTGTTTAATTTATATAGGATGAACTAATGAGCAATCCCTCCAAATTTGAAGGGATTTGGAGGAGAATTGAGGGTTCAATCTCCCAATCACAAATTCGATCGTGGGTTTCCTTTTTTCTGCTGCTGCTGCATTTGATTGAAGAAGACAATGGAGGTGGGGACCTAAATGCAAAGGAAATCAAAACTTAGGGGTAATTTTGTAATAAACAAAGGTAAATGGGCTAAACTGTAAATTAGGTCATGATGGACTCTGATTGGGTTCAAAATTTAGGAGTAACCTAATTTGGACCCAAGGAATCTAGTGGTGATCTTAGATTTGGATTTTGACGTAGTTTGACAGGGTAATTTACACTGAAGCTCAAAACAAAGCAATTTCCTGCCTAAGTCTGTTTTTTGTCAAAATGGGTTCATTTGGTCAAAGTGAAGGTTCCAAATCTCATATAATATTCTTTAATGATTTTTAAGAGGTTTATATTACATTCATTTCCACCAAAACTCATTTAATTGAAGTGAGGTTGTAAGGTTTTTATTAATAAAATAATCCTCAAATCTCATAAAACCCTGATTCAATCAATTCGAGCCTACTTCTTGAAAATTTAAGTTCATTTAACCTTGGATTAAGTACTAATTAATCCCTCAGTTAATCTGCATACGTGATTATTCGTTAAAATAGCAAAATTAACAGGATTTCCCGTCTTCTTCTCACATTCAACTTAGAATGGAATTACGACCTTCTGATAACAATTAAGGAGCTTTATCATTGGATTTTGGCTAATTTATGCTAGTTATCATGGATGATGGTGTTGCCATCACAAATCAAGGGAGAATTAGAGATCCATTGAAGCCTTATATTGAAGGTGAGCTTCTCTACTTTGAACTTCTCCTTAAACTATCTTGATCCCTCTTTTTTATCATTGAATTTAAGAGAGATTGAAGAGGTGAGGTGGGGTAGAAGGAGGAGCTGCAACTTTCATGAGATTCTTTAAGAGAGAGCATAATCATGTTGGGGCCTTAAGAAGAGAAACAAGCCATTGGAGGAAGCTACCAAGTAATAAGGAGTCATCTACCTCAAGAGGAAGATGAAGGCTTGGTTGGATCAAGCTTAGGTAGGGACTTGAATAAAACCCTCTCTTGTGTTTCTCTTGTTGTTTTAAGGCTTGCATATCTAATTAATGGGTAGATTAAGCTCTTATGTTGCTGTATGTGAAGATCTTGCTACTAGCTAGCCTAAAAGCAACATACCTATTATTGGACAATGATAAAATGAAGAGATATATGATTTTTTTAGCCAAGATTCACTACTAGAAAAATTGGTACTTGCGACATGTTGGATGTGATAATTTCACTTAAAACCATCGCTTGTAGTCCTCCACCCCCGACCCAAGCCCGATCACTAATGTTTAATAAATGTGACAGTTTTAATAAAAGACACAATGATTTTAAAATCGTCATTTTATCCAAATAACGATGGTTTTATAAAAAAACTGTCATAAAAAGTAAATGCGAAAAGTGGGCTTTACATTTAGAATGAGGGCTCGATTTGGATCCTACACGATGGTTCAGTAATCGTTGTAAATTTCATTTTACGATGATTTTAATAATAACCACGATGTATTGATGAACGAAATTTTCTCAAAGTGTGTTTTTTTTCCGCTATCTCGTACTTAAATGGGTTTTAATAATATTCATTTTTTCTTGTATATTTAAGCATGCTTTAGAGGTCTAAATTGATGGTTAAAGGGTGGTTAGAATGTGGGCTATTAATGCCTTAAGTGTGCATGGACGTAGGTGAAAATTGGCTTGTGAATCAGGGAAATTCAGGGTCAAGTTGGATCTCAAACTGAGTTTTAAGTATTAGGTTTAGTATTGGTACTGGACTGTACCAGTGCATAAGCTTAGTAGCGATATTAGCAATCAAAACTTATAAAGGATACAATTAGGTGCTCATTGTTAATTCTTTTAAAGGAGATTTTAAAAAGTATGACCATGGGATTTTTCTAGTTTTGATGGATGAATTGATTAGTTATTTGGCTCTCGAAATCTCTATTTTCATGCTTGTTTAAGTAAGAGTTGGGCCTTATGCAAGAATTTTTAATGTCATATTTCCATGAATGAATTAAAGGGGTTTGAATTGAGAATTGTGGATAGTTTGGAGTTAATCACATTAATAAAAATGCCTTAGAAGATAAGCTAGGTGTTGAAGAAAAAGAAGGGCATGAAAGATCTTCCAACACCATATTTCATATTTAACACATGGTCATAAAATTGGTTGGATTTACTCATATTCTAATTATTCGATAGATCAATAAGCAACCTTTTCGATTAGAAACCACATGATTCATATGTGAGTGATCAGCAAAGACACGAGAGAATCACTTATGAGTGATCCTAGATGAAGAACCTGAAAGGAAGTAAAATGAAGAGTGATAGGATCAATCCGATATAATGAAAATGGGTAAATTAAATTACCCAAAGACTCATGGGATTAGGTTATTTCAAAACTTGATATCGAATGTCCGAGGAGCCATGTTCGATGCACGAGCCACACTTATAATGAAAAATAAAGGGGCAGTCCATATAGGGACATTCGACGATCTCACGAGGACTTCACCTAAAGGATGGAGTGTCATGAACATTTGTTAAGTAACCTACAAGCATTAATATCCTAAGTACTCCTTAGATGTGAGCCAAAGTTGATGTTGTCGAATATAAATTATCATACCAAACCATAATATCACAGTCGCCCAACATACAATCATAAAACATCTATAGCCAAATAAATAGTTCATAAAGCATTAATTAAATAAATGAATAAAATACTAACCAGAGCAACTAATGTAGACTAGAAGTAGATGTACAAAAAAAGGCTCCCATTACAGTCGTCACAATAGCTATCGAACCACACCTAAGTACAGAGTCCAAGGAATACATTAGAAACTAAGTGGAGTAGACTAAAAATGACAACATAAAGCGAAGCAAGGATGTTGGGTACTATTCACATATTAATCTATTTATTCAACCATTATTACATAACCATTATTCACCAGTTATCATGTGTGTTGCCCGTAGCATTTACAATCCATGTTATTACAATCAACACCTTGGAAGGCACAAGGCAATCCCAATGCAATATTCTGAGAGGCGCGATTAATAAAAGTAACCCTCTTGGCAAGAAGGTTTCCTCATATTTGCCACACAACCCAATCTATCACTATAAGGTCATTGTAAGGAGTGGTGGCTACATCATATGACATAAACACATGCTAGCTAGACATGTTGATCCATAGACAACCATTTATCCACTCACTGGACAAGTACAAAACCAACTCCATCCCTTGAGCCTTGAACCCGACTATCCTGGTTGTTCGTTAAGCTTAACTATGATTCTCAGGGAGGCTAGCAACTCCCTAATCAACCCAACCAATCTAAAACCAAACTAGCACTGCAACCAAATGCCAGTAAGCAGCACAGATTGAACCAATTATCTATTATTTACATATTCCGACAATTTTGTTGCTATCAAGTTTACTAGTGTAATACCTAGATAACTGAATTCTTAACCAACAACATCAAGAGTCCAACATGTCTATATCAAGGAGTAATCATCATAAATAATTGTTATTTGATTGTCAACCAAGTCCCATATTAGGGTTTCCTTAGCTCCATATCAACTTAGTTGTTTAATGAGGTTCACATTTATTTTTTAGGGCATAATTAGATCTAAAAATGAATTTCCAATCATCAGGAGACAAGATATACTCAATGATTGGGTTAGTTTCGACGCGAAAAATGTATTAGAATATGTTCTTGTCATAGTATAGTGCGCTGAAAAACCCTAATCAACAATAATTTTAACGAAACCCTGACTATAGTCCCGGCCAAACTCAGGAAGGCTAAATGCATTTTTATTCAATTTTTGACTTGAATAATGCACATGTTTATGATTAATTAACTTAACTGACCTAAATCAAACCTAAAAACTAGACCTCATCTAATCCTAACCAATTCAACCTTGCACCCTGATCTCAAGTTCATGCATGTAAACCTCGCCAATAGCATTGTTCTTGCCCATTATGAAGGTGTGCACAAGAAATATATAAAATGTGAAGGTGTCGGTCTCACTACGCACCACCCTTTAGATGTGAACACTCTGAAGCTAATTTAGAAATACAATCGCATCTTTCACATGAATCAGGGTTGCCATATAATTTTTTGCCTTTTTTGTTTTTTGATTATTTTTGTGCTTTTCGCCTTTTGAAATTGAAATGACTAACCTAAATAATGGAGACCTATATATGTGAAGACTAACGATAGTGATACGGAAAGCAATTTGATGGGATTGTTGGTGCATAAGGTGTGCGAGGTGTGGGTAGGGGGTAGGAGTAAAGCGCGTAGTGGTTGTAATGATTGGCGTGATAATGAAAATAATGACTATCTTTTTGTTATTTTTCCTTTTAAGATTTTTTTGTGATTTTTTATCTAGAAAAACAAGGACGAATCTAACTAAACTTGACTATGCAAATAAGGTGAAACCCTAATCTACTAGGGGGCGTGTGAGGGTGGTAGCGGGGGTGAAGGTAAGCAGCCACCCACCCCTAGTGGTGGTGGTGGTGTGTGATGGTGGAGGTGATGGAGGCGAGAAAATGGCAAAAAATGACATTAAGCGCGAAATCAATTTCAAGATTCAATCATACACAATATAGTAATCAAAATCCTGTTGGAATCTTGTATGGGGCTTAAAAATAAAGAGCAAATAGTCATATTTTTAGGGGGGACAGATACTGAGGGGGAGAATTAACTAGTTTGAATTTCCTTCATATAGCAATACTAAAAATTTTTTTTTTGTAAATTTATCTATTTGAAAGATAGTTTTGTCAACACCAAAAAAAGGGAAGATTGTTAGAATCTTGTTCCACATCTTATTTTGGCGTTAACAAAATTACTCTAAATTAATGTTTACAATTGAGTGTTTTTTAGATTTAGGTGAGATCAAGCCAAACAATGAATTATGTCAAGGAGGCATGATGGTAAGGAAGCAGGATGACAAGGAGGAAGATGACAAGGAGGAGAACATCATCTTCGATCTTTAGACTTTTAGATTAGGTTTTCATTTCTTAGAATGTATGTCTCCTAACAAAGAAATGTAACTTATATCGTAAAATTAATTACAGATAAAGTTGGATTAATATTACGATCATTTTTCAAATAACGTACTCAAAAATTAATCTTTGTAAAAACTTTAAATAAAGGTACTTGACAACAAGTACTGGTACTGTTCATCAGTACTGGTATAAGCAAGGCATAGGTTTGAGCCTATGTCTCAAACTGTGAACAACAAATACCAATACTAATCAAGAGTACCGATATCTGATAGTCACAGTTTGAAGACTCAGTTTAGGCCTAAACCTTACAAGTACCGATACCTATGATGAGTACCGATACAGGTAGGTCACAATGCCTAACGAGTCTCAAACCTGGGAGTCACAAGTACCAGTACCTATGATGAATACCGATACCAGGAATCTTATGTGCCAATTGGAGAAAAACTGTGAGCAGCTAGTACCGGTACCAGTACTTCAGTACCAGTACCAAGTAGCCGTTGATCAAAATCTGAACGGCTGAAAATTTTATTTTGAGAAGATGAACATTGAGATTTAAACCACAACGTCTAGCTGACGGACTACTAAGGTCATAACTCTATAAAAAAACCCTAGGGCTCTTAATTTGCACACAAGAAAGGGAAGGAAAAATTCTTAAGCTAACTTTTCATATTTCCACCATATTCTCAAGAGAAGAAATAGTAGTTTACTGCACCCAACCTCTCTACGCATTTGTAAACTCAACAACATATTTTTCTCACGCACCTACAAAGTGAATCACGTCCATCCTATGCTCTCAATTGGTATTGTTTTTAATTACTATTGGGAGGCATAGGAATTCTTGTTGTAAGATTTCTCTTTCTTACACCAGTACTTATTCTGTATTTGAGCTCGTTGATCGTTGGGTTGTAACAAACCCGTTATTGTACTTGGGTTGAGGTAACCCATTAATTATCTCGATTAGTAAATTGATTCCCTCGAGGTTGAGGGAATCAAGTTAAAAATCTTAAGGTGGGAGGCTTAAGTAGTGGAGTACCCAAGTGAGTGGGGAACCACTATATATTTTGTGTCAATTTTTGTGGATTGTTATTTGTGCAAATTTCTTATTATTCCTAATATTTGCTTGAGTGTTTGTGTGCACGTAGCCATTCATAGTAGATCCATCAAATCTAACACTTGATTGCAGCACAAAGAAAATAAACATATCAATGTAGCACAATAAAAAACAAAGGAAAACTTGCATACAAAAAATTAAACTAAGCTACTAGAAAACCACCCCGCCGATAGTGCCTAGGAGGTTGTCAAATCTGGAGGGTCACTACTAGAAAAATGGGCATTTGCAATGCTCTTCTAGTGACAGTTATCAGTAAAATCATCTTCTATATAGAATATCCCCTCGAGTGGCATGGATAATTTTGAATGATATACATGACGGTTCTGAAACCATCGTCTAATCTACAAATACGATGATTTTCATTACAACCATCATTTATACTACCACTACAAAACTGCCCCTCACATTATGAAGGGAGACTCTCCTTGGTTAACAACAACAGTGCCGAATCATATACACGATAGTTTCGACACCGTCATATAATATGAGAAGACGACGATTTTCATGTAAACCGTCATGTATATAATCCTTGAAATTTCCAAGGGCAGGAATTTTGGCACCCCAACCCGACCATAGATGATGATTTATGACAAAAACGTCGTAAATGGTGAAATATGAGGCGCCACTATGCCCGATCACCCGATCCCTCCCCTTGCTTTCCCTCTCCTTCATCTCTTTTTCCCCTCCAGTGAACACCTCCTCCTCGGTCGCTCCACCCTCGTTGTCCTCAATAAGCCGTCCTCCTCCTCATCCTCCCATGGCTATCACCCCTTCCTCCTCATCCTCCCATGGCCATCGTGTGGTTCCTGCAGATCCTAATAGTATACTAGAGGGGAGGGGTGAATAGTTTCGCTTTAAAAAATTTAAAGATGACAAGAGCGAAAATAATTCAAACCACAGAATAACTAGCAGAGTTGACACCTTTATTTATAGGGGAAATCCTTCTCAGGTAAAAATCACTACCTAAGCCTCCCAGCTTAGGATTTTTCCGACTAGGCGAGTAGTCAATCCACTATCTCACCACTTAAACGATGGTGGCACAACCTCTTACAACAATCCCTTCTCTTTTCAACCTAAAGAGAAGCACAACAACAACGGATCTTCCCAACCACTTAAGATCCATAATCAAAGCAACAAATAGAGATAAAAATAGTATAATCCTATGCAATCTCAAGGAAAGTCAAACCAAATTTTTGTAGAGGTTTGGATCGACGACCTTTGGAAAGCGAAGAAGTAGAAGCGCAGAACTTGAAAGAAAACATGACAGCTCTTTTTCTAGAGATATTTCTTCTTGAAATGTGTGCTAAAAAAATAAGGGCTACCTTGGACCTCTATTTATATAAGAGAATCGACTTGAAAATGAATTAATTCGAATTCAATTGGTCAATCAATTAAGATAGTTTAGTCAATCAAAATGAGATTTGGTCAATCAAACTAGTTATTTGATCGATCAAACTACTTATTTGATCGATCAATGTTTGGTCGACTAATTAAGCTAAATGATTGATCAAAGGTGTATTAATCAACTTCCTAAAATGGACTGATTTGATCGAGTAATTAAGTTGATTAGTCGATCAATTCATTTAGTCGATCAATGTTATTATTTGGTTGATCAATTAGCCTAAGAACTTGATTTTCACATTAAGCGCGAAAATTCGTTTGAAGTCAATTTGAGGTTCTTTACAAAATATTCTAGACTCAAGAAAAATAAACAGACTCTGAGAAGCAAAATGGCAATCTTCTTACTTTAATCCATGATTCCAAAGAGAGTCCTAAAATATTAGTCTAGACATACAGCATAATTTTGGTACATCAAAACAGAGGTACTTACATTCTCCTCCTTTTTTATTATAACAAAATTATAATTATGTACAGAGAGATAAAAATTTCGAATTATGCATAATATCTCCCCATTTTTGTTTTAGCAAAAAATAACATATAACTATGAATTTTATTCTTCTCCCCCTTAAGCAGGTAATTGAAGCAAGAATTTTAACATGCAGCTCAGTTATATAATTATAAATATGCAGCTGAATTAATAAAAGATAGGTCGTTCAAAAAGTAGAAAACATAACAAAAAACATTCTTCAATTAGCTCTTTTAACCTTGATAATCCCAGGGCAAGTGATTGCACAGCAATCATATGACCTAATCTACCTGAATTAAGTTAGATTCTACCATATCTTAGGAACAATGCATACATAAGCATCATAATTTGCATAATAATTAGTTTAGTAGCCTTAGGGATAATATTATCATTTTATGCTTTAAAAGAAAGAAGATATTGATTGCATATAATCCGAGGCCACAAATGATAAATCAGACCATACGGATCTGATTAGGACGACGACAGGAGTCCAACGCTTCCGGAATCATCTTGATTAAACATCTATAGCATCATGTGCAACCCATAGAAGATCATAAGCCAAGGAACAAGAGGATAGAAATTCAGACCTCATATACCGAATTCGATCACACGGATAGATCCAGATTAGCGACCGCAGGCCAACGACATAGAAATTATCTTAATCGAAGGCCTACAGCACCATCTACAAAGCAAGGAAGATGGACGGCCACGATGGCGCCATGTAGCGCCATCACAGCCGCCCCTCGCCACGCCCCTAATCTCTGAAGAACTCTTCTAAAGCATTGTAGGCCGTTGGATCGTCATCCAACGGCCACAAACACGACACGTCAATGCCTATCCCTCACCCTCATCAGTGGGGAACCATCTCAGCCATTGGATGAAGGTCCAATGGCCGATGGCGGCCGCACACGGAAATGGAAACGCAACCATCCGCGCTTGTAGTGTAGTGGTTAGCGCGCTGGTTTGCGAACAAGTGATGTGGGATCGAGCATGGCGATCGGCGGGCATGGAGGAAAACACGTGGTTCAACGAGGACCATGTTGTTCGCTCGAAATCGGGTTTTAAATCGTTGCATTGTAGAATAGTTGAAATCTCACAAAAAACAGATAAAATTTATACTCGAAAAAGTCTGAGGTTGTTCGGTGGGAGCAAATAGGAATTCACACACTAATCTCAAATAAAATGTAATTGAGCACAAAATTTAAGCCAAATAAATTACTCAGAAATGATAATCAATAGAGAACATGAGTATAACAAAAATTTGACATGATAAAAAGAGATCTATAACAAAATAATGGTGATTTAGATCGCCAATTATTTAGTATAGTTATATGTATATTAAGGTAATCAATAATGCCACAGTAATTAGGACCAAATTAATCAAATATCCACACAGTAGCTTGAATGCTACAGTAATCAGACGTCTCCTTTGGAGATCAGACGCCTTAATTGTTCAACTGCTACAGTGACTTTTTATTTCTTCTTTTTTCTCGGTTCTCTCTCTTTCCTTCTCCTTCTCTTCTTCAAGCACAGGGGAAAGGGTCTTCAGATTTTGGCTAAGTGTTAGACAACTTGTCCAGAGCAAAACCCTCCCCTACCCCGTGCACTCTCCTCTCTTTTTCTCTCCTTGGGTTTCCTCCTTTATTCCTCCTTCACAAGGCCATGCACAATACCGAGTTATCGGGTATCGGACCTAGAGCGCACCCGAGTCCAAGGTTGCCGGCATGAGTTGCAGCCGAGGAGTGTACAGCTTAGGTGGGTATTCAGATCAGGCCAGATCCAGGGGGTCAGAGTCGCGGACGAGGCCGAGTGAGGGTGCGGGGGACCTCACCCCCCAAGTGATTTGAGGCGATAAGCCTCTATCAACTTTTCCTCTTAAGCGGCCGCAAGCTTTTGTGAACTTCCGAGCAGTAGGTGGAAGCCTCCTCAATTGAAGCTGAAGCGGATGGTGTGGTGCCCAATTGACCACCTGGACGTGTGCTTAGAAGCCTTCCGCACTGTTACGACCCGATTCCCGGATCCCTATAGGACCCAAGATCGGCTCGCCTCGATTAATCCCAAGACCCAGTCGTCCAACAAGAAATAATCAAATAGCAGGAAAGTAAACCACATTCACATATGCAATATAACTAAGCAGAAGAAAAGTATAAAGTAATAAAGGAAAGTAAATCTGTTGTTCCATTACATGCCACCACGACAACAAAAACAACGGAAATGGAAGTAAACAGTAGAGACAAACAGTAACTAAAGGTCTAATACTTACTACAACAGAAAAGGAACAAAAAGGAAGTGCTGAAAACTACGGCTGGGCTCGGCTGGGCCCAGCACCCTCCACAATCGGATGCTCGAGCTGCTCAACTCCTGGTCTTGAACAGTATTATGAAAAGACAGAGTCAGCGAACGCTGAGTAGAGTGGTATCTATACTATCTAAAGTAGTAAAAACAACACGTTTAATTCTCTTTTCTATTTATCTGTTTTATGTGTATTCCCTTTTCACCCATTTTTCTCAAACATCCAGATATTCCTAATCTTGCATGTTCCTTGTGGGAACGATCTTGATTGCAGTCTTTTCCATAGAGTAGAAGGTACACGTGGTGCTCTCCTGGGCGGGAGAGTCCCCCGTGGTAGTCTCACACCCAGTCAACCACCCCGAGGTCACTGTCAAGACGTAGCAGTGACTGCGGCACGTGTGATAAGCGCACGGGTAGCTACCCCTCATTGACACGCGGTCAGTTGTTTCCTCTAGCGGGTACGCCTAAAGTACAGCATGGAACACTATAGGGCCTTGTCCTCTCATAACAGGGGTCTCACCCCTCAACCAAACAGGGGTCTCGCCCCTTCACAGTCCGCGCACCCTCGTCTGACTACCCCGATTTGCCTAGAGGGCCTAACAAGTCAGTGTAGGGTGGCTAGCTGAACCCCGGGTCCCGTGGGGTGGCTAGCTCTCTCTTTACACTAGTAGCTCTCCTCGATACTGCGTACACGAGGGCCAACAGGAGTCGATGTAGAGTGGCCAATCCTAACCCCGAGTCTCAACCCAAGGGCAGCTAGCTCCGCTTTACACGAAAAGGGGACAGTTTCTCTCCCTGGTACCACGTACTCAAAGGCCAACACACTTCCCGTCTACATTCCAGGTTTCCATCTATCCACAGGAGTTCTACTCCTAATTCCCCGTAGGGTTCATGCTCATGTTCACCTCATCAATTCCGATCCAGATTTCACCATTCACAATTCATCTCTCATGCAGATACAGGCAGCTCGTGTTTTCATAATTCGATACATGCAACTGGTGATTTCACAGGTGATTGTTCATAAATTACAGGCAGCTCATAATTACAGGCAATTGCTAACAGTTTAGCTCAATCATGTATGCAAGTATATTATACAGCACAAACGGTCCATTCATTTCTCTATCCTAGGGTTCATGCCACATCCTAGGGTTCCATTTGTCTATTTCCACAAGCACATTCTTATTTAAATATCATTAACAGAATTAACCACTCTACCAGGCAACACGGGAGTAATGGGGGCTTGAACCGCAGACCCAGGCGTCTCTGCGAGCCCTAAACTCGCAGCAGGCTAAAATCCTATACCAGGGAATACATCACAAAAGGAGGGTTCAGAACAGTGTACAAAGGACTCTGGTACGTAGAGAAACTCTCAAGGAAAATACAGGCATTTCGTTTGCATAAAACGGACCCCAAATGGGTCAAAAATGTGCCTACTGTTCAAAATCAGACGTCTGGGAACAAGTCCAGATGTCTTAAAAGGTACCAGAACCTTACCTTAAGTCCCTGCGGTGTCCTCAGACGTTCAGGTCTTCTCTACGATCGTTTGAAGGCAGTTCTAGACGTCGGACAATGCCTCTGGTCGTCTGGACGCACATACGGATGTCTGGTGATATGATCAGACATCCAAAAGCGTGGCGTCCGCGCTCCTTCCCAAGGCTGCACCTGTGTACGACAACGCAGGCGCGGTCAGCCGACACATATCCCGGCGCTGCGATATGCATGGCACAGGGAGATTACGTACCTTCGCGATAAATGAGCTTTCAAACGTCTGGCCTTAACTCCAGACGTCCAGGAACTCCATCAGCCGTCTAGACTCCACTACAGTCGTCTGATATTGGAAAACCTCCAGTATCAAGACTTCCTCCCAGCGCTCTCCACTACACTCCGCCTCACTCCGCCGCAACTCCAACCGCTGCAGAGGGTCAGGAGGCCGCCTCCCCTAGTTCTCTCCTCCCGCACGCGCCCGCGGTGGCCGTGCGAGCTCCACCGAGCTTCCACCGAAGCTCTCCAACCTCAGCCTCCTCCTCCTCCCACACTCTCCTCCTTCTCCCTCTTACTCTCCCTCGCTCGCCTCCTCTCGCCACTCCCGCACAGCTCTAAAGGTGGTGGTGGTGGTGTATGGAGTGGAGAGGAGAGGAGAGTGGGGGCTTATATAGATGGTGTGGAGGGTTTAGGGTTTGTGGAAGGAAGGAAGGGAGAGAGAGAAGAAGAAGGTTCTGCGCATCGCCTGCGCGCAGAGCGCAGTGTGCGTACAAAAATTTCATTTTCAGACGTCCGGGAAAGGGTCCAGACATTTGACTGAGACTCCAGACATCTTAGAAGGCTAAAAGTGTGATGGGTCATTACACGTACAGCCTAGGGAAGTTGCCCAGGGCTTGCGACACCTGAAGCTCGACGAAAGAAGGCAACGATGGCAGAGGTGGCGAAGGTGGCGGAGCTCCGGCGAAGACACTTGCAGACAGGAATACGACCTTGCGGCCAAGTTAAAATACTTCAAGACCTTCGCCGGACCACGACGAATGTGTGGGTGGCAGTGGCATGTCGTGAGAGGGCGTATGGTGGTGTGCAGAGGTCAGCGAAGGTGGACGACGATGGGTTTGTTCGGTGGGTGATTTGGGTAAGCGAAGTGGTAAATAGGGAGAGGGGTTTTGAAGAGGGTGGAGAGGTGAAGGTTGTGGGCTTGTTGACAAGGTGGATGGAGGTGCGTAGTGGTGGAAACACCTCGCTAGAGGAGTGGCCGGAGCGAAGGACGAAGAGGGTGAACGGCGATATCGAGGGGTTTATTTTTTATTTTTGGTAGAGGAAACTAATCTAGGGGTCTTAAGGGAACTTAATTACCTATGCTAAGTGGATGAAAGGGGGAGGACAGCACTAGTGTTGGTAGGCCAGAGATGGGGAAGAAGGTGCTCCGATGATGGGAATGGCGACAACGACAAAGGTAGAAGGGCTCCTGCTGGTACAGCCAAGAGATGACAAGAGAGAGAAAGAGAATCCGACCACTGGTTTTGTGAACGGATGACGAAGGAGGTCAGGAGGGGTTGCCGGAGCTTGTGGAGCTTTGCAGCCGAAGAGGAGAGAGGAAGAGGAGGGTTTTCAACCGGAATTCAAGCTTAAGAGACTCGACTGTGCCCTGGGGATCTTTTTAAAGAGCTCAGGAGGGGGTTTTGAGCTTGGAAGCAAGCTTCCAAGTTAGGAATTATCGTCAGAGTAGGAAACCCAAATCTCTCATGCGTTCGCATGAGAGATTGGGAAGGTTATGGAGCTCATGGGCGGATTAAGAGGGAAAATGACTCCTCAAAGAATCTCCCTTCCAATTTTGGAAGGGATTGATTGAACAAAGGAGTTCTCTTCAATCAAAGGTCACCGGAGAAGGATTTCTCTGCTATAATGGTAGAGGGACCTATTTGCAAAGAGTGATGACAAAGAGATGGGCCTTTTTGTAAGGAATTTAAAATTTAGGGCCATGTGTGTGAGAGAAAAGACTTAGACTGGATCAAATTGTAAACTAGGTTAAGATGATCTCAAATTCGACCCAAATTTTGGTACAAACCTAATTTGGATCTAAGGAATCCAATGGTGAAGTTAGATTTAGGTTTTGATCTCGTTTGATTGGGTAATTTATGCAAAAATTCAAATTAGAGCAAAAGTCAATCTGACTCTATTTTGGGTCAAGACGGGTTCTGATGGTCAAATTGAGGGTATCAAACCCTAGAGAATATTTTTTTATGAATTTTAGAGGATTTAGGTAAATTTTATCCTGATCATAACCTCAGTTAATTAAGAGGGTCTATTTTTAAGGTTTTAGAAGTCATTTAATTCTCAAAACACACGAAAAACCCTTTTTTATCTGTTCTAACTCACTTGTTAGCTTTTTAGGACCATTTGACCTTTAATTAACCCCTGAGAAAATCCGTGGTTGTACTGCATTCAAGATATGATGGTAAAATTGAAGTTTTAACCCTATTTTCTTGTCTTTCCCTCAAAATTGATTTGCAGTGAATTGTGGCTCTCTGGCAGTTATGTAGGAGCATTTACCGACTTAATCAAATCAAAATGAGCTAGTTGTAGCAAGAAGATAAGGTTAAATCTATCTTTTGGTGGAGGTTTTATAAGGATATCAGTTAACTGATCCTCAATTTTAACAAATTATAAGTCAATCTCTCCTTTTAGTACATAGTCTCTTAATAAATGAAGCCTAACATCAATGTGTTTAGTCCTAGAGTGTTGTATAGGGTTTCTAGATAAATGGATGGCATTAGTATTGTCACAAAGTATTTTATTATTTTTATAGGATAGGCCAAAATCTTCTAGTGTTTGTTTCATCCACAATAGTTGTGAACAAGCTAGAGATGCAAGTATATATTCTGCTTCTGTTGTGGATAGTGAAACAGTATGCTGTTTTCCAGAAAACCAAGAGACAAGGGAATTTCTGAGAAACTGATACATTCCACTAGTACTCTTTCAATTAGTGAAACTACCTACATAATCAGTATCATAAAAGGAACAGAGATCTAATGTGGCTGACTTTGAATAGAGTAGTCTTAGGTCTAGTGTGTGATTTAGGTGTGATTCTTTAGGGTCAACTTGAAAACGAGCACACAAACAAGTGCTGGATAGAATATCAAGTCTACTCATTGTTAAATATAGTATATAACCTATCATGCTTCTGTACAATTTTTGATCTACAGACTTACCTGTCTCATCACTTTTGAGTTGGGTGGAGGCTGCCATAGGTGTTTCCTTTCCTTTCACCTTGTCCATGGAGAATTTCTTCAAGATCTCCGTGGTGTGCTTTGTTTGGGATATGAATATCCTAGAGGATAGTTGGTAAATCTAAAGACCAAGAAAGAATCGAAGTTCTCCCATCATGCTCATTTCGAACTGATCCTGCATAACCTTGGCAAACTCTTGGCATAGATCATTAGTAGCACCAAAAATGATGCCATCAACATAAATTTGTATCAATAAGAGATTGTTTTCTTTCCTTTTTGTAAATAAAGTTGGATCTACTTTGCCAATTTTAGAATCATTTTCAATTAGGTAAGTTTTTAATCTATCATACCAAGCTTGAGGAGCTTGTTTTAGACTATATAAGGCTTTATTCAGTTTATATACATATTCTGGATGGTTTACATTTTCAATGACTGGGGTTGTTTAACATAGACTTCCTCTTTGATAAATCCATTTAAAATGGTGCTTTTAATGTCCATCTGAAAGAGTTTAAACTCCATGTGGGCGACAAATGCTAATAGCATTCTAATGGATTCCAGGCGAGCTACAGGTGCATATGTTTCATCAAAATCAATTCCTTCTTCTTGATTATACCCCTAGGAAACAAGTCTAGCTTTATTCCTAACTACTACTCCTGATTCATTCAGCTTATTCCTGAAAACCCATTTGGTTCCTATGATAGTCTGAGAGTCAGGTTTTGGAACAAGTTCCCATACTTGATTTTGTTCAAATTGGTTCAATTCATCTTCCATTGCAATAATCCAGCAATTATCAGAAAAATCTTCCATAACATTTTTAGATTCTAGTTGAGAAACAAAAGTTATAAAAAGGTGTTGGTTGAAGATCTAGTTTGAACTCCTTTGGATAGGTGACAAGCGATTTCACGCGTGTTTTGAAATACGTTAGATTTGTAGTGTAGTTGCGTTAAACCCTCGATCAAAAATATTTGTTTTAATGAAACTCGCATTGATTTTTATTCTTTTATAACATGAATCCCAGTCATTCGTCTCTGAGAGGCATAAAATGGGAGTATTAAAATTGGACCCACTTTTCTAACCTAAATCTTTTGGTCTTTTTGCTTTTGCAATTTTTTTACATTTTTTATTTTTGGAAAACGAACTTGAATATGATAACTACCAAAGTGAAAGCCTAAAACCTACGTGCATCTAGGTAAGGCCATGGTGGCCGTGCATGGTGTGACTACCTAAGGAGACTAAGAGGGTGTGCATCAAAATCATAAGAAGTGAAAATAAGAGCATGCACATAAAACCACTAGATAAGAATATCATACATCAAATATTAAGTAGCTATAAATCCACATACATGAAAAGAAAGCAAAACAACTAAAGAATGGGATCAGCCTAGTGAGGCTATGGAGAAACCTTCTTGTCTGACCACTAAGAAGAAGAATAGGGGTGTGTGCACCCAAGTAGAAAGGAGGGTGTTGCACCCTTTCTCTACCAATGGCCATCCTTGAGAAGACCTTGAAGACAGCCTCCTCTATGGTCATCCAGGAGAGGAGAAGAAGATGGGTTGTGGGCCCTCTATAGAAGAAGAAGAAGGCATGCCCACAAGAAGAAGAAAAGAGGAGGAGGATGTTGATGAAGCCTTCTTCTTCTCCTTGCTTAGCCATCCATGATGATGCTTGGAGGGGGAGGAGGAGCACCATGAAGCTTCTTCTAGCCGTCCATGCAGGAGGAGAGTGGATGGCCTTTTGAGGGTGGAAGGAAGGGTGGTCGCCAATTGAGAAGTGGAGGAGAATAGCATGCACGACACCTCTTTCTCTTGGCTTTTATGGGAAGTCCTCCTTTTGGTAGTCACAAGTTGGCTCTCCTAAAATAGGAGTCGCCACCTATTTAGGATCTAGGTTGACTCACATAGGTTTTAGGGTTTCCTAAGATGGTGTACATGTGTTTTGGTAGGTCTAGAAAAGGAAGGTGCATGTTAAGGAAAGTGTGTATGTGTTTAAATTTCATAGAGTGATGTTGTGGGTTTTGGTAGGATTAGGTGCTAAATAGGTTGGGTCAATCTAGATTAGGTGGGTGTGGACCTAATTAGGCTTAGGTGAGTCTAATTGGAGAGGAGTGAACCTAATTGGGTCTAGGTTGAGTTTAATTAGGTTCTACTAAGCTTAATTAAACTTGAGTGGGTAGGTAGGAGTCAATTAGATCCTGGGTGGATCTAATTGAGTTTAGGTGCTCCCAATCAACTATAGATGCACCTAATTAGGTATGAGCCAGTTCAATTGGGTTAGGGATAGGATAACTAAGGGTATGGATAGTGGGATAGGCTTAGGAGGTCTCTAATTAGGTTTCCTAAGATGTTTGGTGGGGTTTTTAGTTCAAAAGAGGCAACCTCAGGCTTCTAGCACCAAAAACATGAACCAAAGAAGACCTCCAAATGTCCAAACAAGTGATCAGACATCTTATACTTGAAAATTAGATGTCTAGAAGTTAGGTTGGATGTCTAATTTTGCGTCAGTGTGAGTTTTGGCCTCCTGAATTGAGTTTTTCTAGACATCAGACGTCCAGCCAAATATTTAGACGTCCAGAAATGTGCTGGAAAGTGGGTTTTTGGTGAAAAATCAAGAAGATTGAAAAGTAAAAATCAAATCCTGGTTGATCTGAAAAGTTTGGGACCACATAATCATTAATAAAATCTAGATCCATGGTGGTAAGAGATGAGTAGGATTTGATCATCATCGACTTCTCAAATACTGCTTCCATTGTATTATTAGTGTCCTAAAAAATGTCATGATCAATGGACCTCTTGGAATCTTGAAATAAATCTAATGAGAAAATCTGGTTGCCGCAACTTATATTCATTTTCCCATAATGAGAGTTGATATTAGCTGCTGCGGTAATCAGAAAGGGTCTTCCAAGGATGGAATTAATGACAGCCTCAGGTACCTTTATGTCAATGACCATAAAATTCACCAGAAATAGATAATTCTGGACTTTAACCATACTATCCTCAAAAATTTCCCGCGGTTGAATGATAGATTGGTCTTCTAATTGAAATTGAACCTTAATAGGTTTAAAATCACCAAATTGAGATTCCTTGAATAAGATCGGGGAAATGATATTAATGGAGGTACCTAAGTTGAGAGAGGAGTGAAAAAAAGTGGTGTCATTTATAACAACAGAGATGGGTGATGCACCTGGGTCCTTTTTTGTGAAAGGCAGCTTGCTCTGAAAAACTGAGCTGGTTGTCTTTGAAAGGACCATCCGTCCTAGATTATGAGCCTACCCTTCTGGAGTAAACCTTTCTTTCAAACATTTAGCAAAGACAGGAGTGGTATTTAGGAGGGGAATATTCTTCTCGACTTGCCCAAATAAGTTCGAAAGATCTTGGTGAGAGAGCTCTGGTTTTTTATTAGAAAGATTGGATTGCAGTGTTTGAGAGTGAGAAGTAGGATTTGAATCAAGTGTTTTTGGGATTTCTTTTTCTTCTTTCGGAGTGGGGTTAGGAGGGAGAGTCGATTTGCATAGGCTGAGAGTGAGTTTCATCAATTTGATTTGAAGGCCCTAAATCAATGGTGGTGTTCCCACTCCTCAACGTATCTACATATACAGTTTGGTTATCATTGGGAGGAGGTGGGGGGGCTGTTGTTGATAGAAACCAAGTTGGTGCTGAGATATTGGGTTAATAGGAGGCTGAACAGTGTGGTTCTAATGTTGGTGTCCACCCGGATGTTGGTTCCTGTGATTGACAAAGTTTGGTTGGGGCTGGGATGGTGAGTGTCCTGCAGTTCTTTGGTTTGAAATGACCCTAAATTGATCATTGAGATTATTAATAGCACGGGTTATTTCCGTTGTTTTTCTTTGCATCTCCTGCAAGGTTTTCAACATCTGGGCATTGATGTCTTCTTGAGATGGCCTAGATTAATAAGTTGATTTTGAACCATACCCTCCAAATAGGTTTTATTGTTGGTGAGGAACCAAATTGGTCCAGGATTGAGCCGGATAATTCCTCCTATTAGAGGAAGTTTTCAATTGCTCCTGGAAGGTGGGGACATTTTGGGTGGGGTGATGATTGGGATAAATATAATTCCCAGTTGAACCATAGAAAGCCTCGGAATAGTAATTACACTTAGCATGGGAATTATGCAAATCTTCTCTCTTTGGTGTGTTAGAAGGGGTGAAATGTGGAATATGTGGAGCTTGGGTAGGTGTGGCAAGACTCCCTTGGTTGGCAAGGTTTATTAAATCCTTATGCAACAGTTGTTGCTTAACTTGTAGCTGAGCCATTATGAAGTAGAAATTAGGTAGGGGGGCCTGATTAAGAAGCTCTTGGTGGAAAGATTGGGGAAAGAATAATTAGCATGTAGGTTAGATGACCAATTTTGATTTTCCATTTTTAAAGAAGAGGAAAACTGCAGGAAAAGTCTTTTTAGGGAGGCAAAATCAAGTGATCCCTCAAAGTGTGGAGTTTTGGACTGACGCCCGTGCAAATTGGAAGAAACGATAGGGGAGGAGAAGAGATGGAGATGAGAGAAAGTGTGTACACAAGTAATCAAAATCCTAGACCTAACTTAAATGTGACTCCCTAAAAATTAACCTAAGACTTGATCTACCTAGGAAATAATAAATCAATAGTGAATACCTGTTCTATCAACAAATCTGACCAAGTTGCATAAGGAGAGGTTTGGGCCTAAGCATTTCCCAGGAAAATCCCCAGGGGCATGTGCAAACCCACGCCTAGTCATTTGACATAGCCCCTCAGCCTAACACCAGATATAGATGACAAAATTGGTACTAACTAAAGAAAACTTAAGACCTAGATAATAAGACTAAGTTGATGAAACCTTAGGGGTCAAGTTACTACAATTTTTAGTTAGACCTGGGATATTATTGTGCACACAGAATGTGGAAGGCGTTGATGGGGGTATTGCCATGTTATTTCAATTTTTTCTATGTGTGTGTGTGTGGGAATTGAAAGTTGATTCCAATGAAAAATAAGTTGTCACAAAATTTAATGTATTTCTATCCTTTAGAATTGGATTTAACTTAGTGTGTTTTAGGGTTTCCTTCTTAAGATCTCAAACAAGTTTCAAGCTCCACAATCAAAGGAAAACAAGTTGTATTGGTGAAGATCAATTTCCTTTAAAGTGGGTTTTTAGAAAATGAAGAGGAAAACCCTAATCTAATTAGTCCTACGACAAAAAATTAACTACCAATGAAGTTTTAGGCTTTCTGTATTAAGTAGTGGTCCAAAACAAATCAAAAAACATTACTATCTTATGGAAAATTAAACAAGGAATCCAGAAAAGATTTTTTTAGGATTTTAGGAATTTTTTTGATATTTTTAAAGAATTTCTCTTTGTGCTAGTGTCAAAGTCCCGAAATGATACCTGTGGATATTTTGGACTTTTCAATACCACCACCATCCTTACAAAATTTTATTAATTTTATGTTATGTGTAGAATTTCACAAGAATTTCAGAAATCTAAATTTCACAAAAATTGGATGAGTACAAAAATTCTAAAAATTCACAGACAGTACCAAAATAGGAAGATTAGAGGGTGTGACCCCTACGTAGTCCATGAATTTTTAAAAATTAATTACAAATTCAATTGCTCTGAAATTTGGAACAGATGTTCCTTACTTCATTTGGAATCACTGGGTGAAATTTTATGATTTTAGGAGGCTTGTGGTGTTGGGAATTGAGTTTTGCAATCTAGACAAAAGTCTGGACTCGAAAATTAGACTACCAACACTTGAGGTGGAGTGGTGTTTAATGATGCAAACAAATAAACAATGGATTTTAATTTGCACCACTCCACTTAATTAAGATATTTAGGATCCTGAAACCAAGTTTAGTATTTTTTGGTAGGTTTCTAGTCTAAGTGTGACAAGAAAAGAGATGCTAACCTGGAATTCCGCGAGAAGAAAAGGAACATTGAGCTCTCGCTTCCAAATTCCCACTTTCTTCCTGTAGTTCCTACACACACAAGAAAGAAGGGAGGTAAGGGAATGAGATCCACTTCAAGCAAAATAAAAATAATTTCCAAAGTTGTGCCTCCCTGGTAACGGCGCCAAAAAGTGATACGGATTTTACGTAGTTTGTAAAAATACGTCATTATAATGCATAAAATCAATCGACTCTTAAATTTATAACTTAGATGGTGGGGTATCTAGGGTCATCCAAGGAGGCCAAATTATTTGCAAATCAAATCCCTTGCTTGGAAATAGAAATCAACTTTCTTTTTGGTCTTTTTCAATATATAATTTTTATGTTTTGAAATAACGAAGGCGAAATGTGAATTGTTGACGGAAAAGCAACTAACACCTACAATGACTAAGTTAAAACCTAAGTGACAAATAATTCCTCTCCCTAAGCTCACCCTAGGCACGTAGAGGCCTAGAGTAATAGGGAGAAGGAGTGAAGAGTGCTAAAGATAAAGAAAGCAATTGCAACAAAAATTCAAAAGAAGGCAACTTGATTAATGCAAAAGTGTTTTACAAAAGCCCTAGTAAAGGAATACTTCTACTACTAGCAACAAAAATACCAATAAATAAAACACTAATCCTAATGATGTTGGTGAAGAAGAGGGGCTTCTTGCTCCAAGCCTAGTAGCTCCTTAACTTGAAAAGAAGCTCCTTCTCCTTCCTTGCTATGCTCCTTTAAGATGGTGTCCTCCAAGGCAAGTCCTAATGGGGGGCGTGCACCACCCTTTCTCCACCAATGCCTAGCGGTCCTCCTTCATTTGGAATGCTCCTCCTTCTTGGCATGGCACAAGGTGAAGGAATGGGGAGAAGAAGGCACTAAAGGGGCGAGTGTTGTGCCCCCTTAATCTTCTTCTCTACTCCTTCTTGGCCATAGGTATAAGGTGGGTATAGGTAGAATAATACTAAAGGGAGGATGGGAATTATGTGGTGGTAGGGTAGGGTATTTATAGGATGGGAAGGGGGGTGGTTATGGTGTTTTTATTTGGAGGAAAATGAAGGGGTGCTTGGATATTTTTGGAGGGAAAAATGGGAGGGAAATGAAGAGGTGCCTTGGTTTTCCCTCCAAAAATACCTTCTAAAAGGTATTGATTTTGGAGGGAAAAAATGGAGGGTGGAGATGGGTTTTGATGGTTGATGTAAGGTGGTGATGGAAGGGATAGTTGGCACCAAAATAAAGTAGTAGGTGGTCTTTTTGCTGGAGCTTAGGTAGTAGGGTAGTAGGCTTTGGCGCCATGGAGGTGGACTAGCTAAGCTAAGCTAGCTTAGCTAGCTTAGCTAGTAGGGAGTAGGGCTGGAGGCATTTGGAGCTAGGGTTTTGAGGGAGAAGAGTTGGAGGTAGTCATCTTGAGCTACACTGGAGCTAGTGGCTGTTGAAGAGAGCTACAAGGAGCTACCTTAGCTTGCTTAGCTTGCTAGTTCTTTGCTAGCTGCTAAGCCAAGCTAACGCAAGCTAGCTTCTGCTGAAAGGAGCTGAGGTGAGCTGGGTCTGATGCTGCCGAGGAGGACCTAAATAGTTGAGATAGCTAAGGTAGCTTAGCTCAACAAAGTTGAGCTAAGTTGAGTCCTTCGGAGCTAAACTTGAGCTTCCTGAGCTAAGACAAAGTCATCTTTAGCTGGCTGGAGTTGAGTAGAGCTGGATGTAGCTAGTCCTGAGCTAAGGTGAACTCCGGTCAACTCAGCTGAGCTAGCTAGAGCTCCCAGTGAACTGATGGGAGCTGAGATGAGCTAAACCTATCTAAGTTGAGCTGGATCTGAGCTGACTTGAGCTAAGGTGAGCTAAAATGAGCTCTCTTGAGCTGCCATTCAACTGAGATGAGCTGAATGGAACTAAAATGAGCTAACTCTAGTTCAAGTGAGCTGGATTTCAGCTATGGTGAGCTGGATCAAGCTGAGTTCCAGCTGGTTTAAGCTTCTCCTTAACCAGTTTCCTTCCTGAGTGCTAAGGTTCTAAGGATCTAGCAATCTATTTATCCCTAATACTCACAAAAACACATCAAAAACATAATAACAAAACACAATGCATCACTAACCTAATTAATGACTAAATGCAACCCAAAAATCCATTTGCGGAGAAAAATCCTAAGAGCTAGGTTTGTTTTAATGCATAAAAATGATGATAAACTGGCATTTATCACTATGTTGTGGGTGTTGGTAGGATTAGGTGCTAAATAGGTTGAGTCAATCTAGATTAGGTGGGTGTAGACCTAATTAGGCTTAAGTGAGTCTAATTGGAGCGATGTGAACCTAATTGGATCTAGGTCGAGTCTACTTAGGTTTTACTAAGCCTAATTAAACTTGTGTGGGTAGGTAGAAGTCAATTAGATCCTGGGTGGATCTAATTGGGTTCAAGTGCACCCAATCAACTGTAAATGCACCCAATTATGTATGGGCTAGTTCAATTGGATTAGGGATAGGATAAGTAAGGGTATGGATAGTGGGATAGGCTTAAGAGGTCTCTACTTAGGTTTCCTAAGGTGTTTGGTGGGGTTTCTAGGTCAAAAGAGGCAAGCTCGGGCTTCTAGCACCCAAAACAAGAACCAAAGAAGACCTCCAGACGTCCAGACAAGTGATCAGACGTCTTACACCCCAAAATTCGATGTCTGGAAGTTAGGTTGGACACCTAATTATGTGTCAGTGTGAGTTTTGGCTTCTTGGATTGAGTTTCTGCAGAAATCAAACGTTCAGCATAATATCTGGATGTCCAGAAATGTGCCGGAGAGTTGGTTTTGGGTTTCTAAGTGTTTGGGAGAGGGATAAGGTGGATAAGAACATGGATAGTGCTATCCACATTTTGGGTTCAAAGGCTAAGATGTCCTAATGGAAGTGGTTTTGATTTTAGGAAGGTTGTCCTAAGGGTTTTATGGGTAGGGATAAGGCTATCCTCCTCACAACTCATGTTTGAATCAATCTTCTTCTCTCTTTATTGCCTTATTCCACTTTATGTCGCATCCTGGATCACTTTATTACTTGCAAATAACAACAACAACAACATTAAATAAAACGATATCTCAACTTATTCTCTATAAAATGATGCAATGTATGATATGCAAGATATGAATGCAATATTTACAAATTAAGCTAGGTTTAAACATTATTTAGGTTGATTAGGACCTATGATTGTTGCGCAATCAGTTACTTGTTGCATGTAACTAGTGTGTAGAAAAATTTTGGTATCATCTTCCTGCTCTTCTCTGGTATACCAACTGATCTCAGTTAGGTTCCTAAAGCGCCATTAATTGGGTGCTATTGGAAATGTAGTTAAGGTTTGTCTTGAGGGGTATACTGGAGAAATGCAGGGAGATGCTGCTGAAATTTCTCTACACACTAGTTGCATGTAACAAGTAACGTTGTAATCAAATCTTTAAGGATGGACTATTAAGTGAAAGCCCTAATCAAAATGCAAACACTGTTAAAATCAAATTATAATGATTAGGTGATTTTATTTTATTTTTTTAGATTATTATGGACAATTTTTGGATTAGTTTGAGGAACTTAGATTACTCCCGATACAAGAATGGAGTGAGAAAGTTTCTTTATTGGGCATTTCATGACAATAGAAAGTCATTCAGACGAGAAGACAAGTTCGACAAGATTGTTTGCCCATGTAGTAGGTGCTTGAATGGATATTCGCATGAGAGGAACACTATATTCAAGCACACCATTTGCAATGGTTGGTGGAAGCATTATACTAAGTGGATTGCTCATGGAGAGGATCTTACAGGGGAAGTCAGACGATATTCGATAGATTTCGATTAGTCTGCTGTGGATATTGAAGCCGATGACATTGATGAAAAGCTTGATAAAATGAGAGCAGGAGATAAAGATCCGACTAGTGTGGAAATTTCTAATAAGTTATATGATTCTATTAGGGTGGCGAATGAACCTATTGCTCATGGCATTACATCCATTTCAAGATTGTCATTTCTTTTAAAGTTAGTTCGAATGAAGGTTATGAATAGAGCGACATATAAATTGATGTTTGATGTGCTTGAATTCATTTGAGAGCTTTTAAAAAATCTAAAAGGTTATCTAGAAACATGGTATGAAGCAAAGAAATAGATTCGTTTCCTTGGTTTAAATTGCAAGAAAATTGATTGTTAACGCACTTTCGTCAGATTTTAAGAAATACGTCGTAGTATAGCAACGAAATGAATTAACACTTAAATTTTTAATGCTCAAAATATGAGTTCCAAGGTCGTCTCAGGGAGCAAAATGAACTTAATTAATCATTGATCAAGTACTTAGAATAAGGCTTAAGAGATTGATATAACGAGAAATATATTCAATGAAAAGCAAGACATGTATCAAGCTCAAAAGATATATATGTCAAAGACAAAAAAAAATGCATTTCAACTAAGCTTATGACTTGAATACTGCTATCAGACATCTAATATATAATCATTAGACGACTTAAAGTTCAAAATCAGATGTCCAATATTTGGCTAAAGCCTTCACAAAAGTAAACCAAAATTCCCCCAAGGGTCGTATGAATCCCAAGGCAAAATCAACCCTTTTCCCTAGGCCTAACCCTTTTCTCCTCTCTCCTTCTATATTCAGATCCGTAACCAGACATAGACCTAGACCCAAGACCGCCTGGCGTAAGTAGTTGATGAGGGCATGCATAGCACATGTGTAGGGGACCTAACACCCTGTGATCGTGGGCGACCAGATAAGGCACGCGAATCTTGATATAATGCTTCTTCGCTCGACGAGGTGGGACTAAAGGTCCCTCCTCTCTTCTTCGTTCTTCAAGCAGATGAATTGCTGCCAATTGCTGCTTGATTGGCTATGGGATCAAAGATCCACAACCCAAATGAGCTCCCCACATGAGTCCGCGCTTGATGTAAGTGGTGCCCTCGTGGATAGCTCACTAAAGGTGGCCACTCGACGTCGAAGAAGATGAGAGAACCGACAATCACCTGCAAGCATAAACATGGCCTTTTAGCCCCAATTAAATACACCAAGAGCTTCGGCGAAGTATGCCAGAGAAAACCCCTAAGTCTATTGGAAGCAAGGGTGGGTGGATAGGTGTGACGGTGAAGCTTCAATGAAGCTTCAACGACGATGATGGTGGATGGTGATGGAGGCGATATGAGATTTAATTGGCTTGGGCAAAAGCTTTGCGAAGGTGAGGGAAAGGTTTTGCCCGAGTCAATTGGGTGATGGGAAGGCCGATGTGGTCGGTCGGTGAGGGTGACGGTGATGGGCGTTGGAGGTGATTGGAGGAGTGAATGAGCGGAGCTCTAAAGTTCCATAATCCTAATTGAGAGGGTAAGGAAGAAAAACCTTAACTTAATTTGGGGAAAGGAGAAGGGGAGAGGGTCTTCGACACTCGTCAGAGTGGAGGAAGAAGACAAAGGTTGCTGGAGCAAATGAGGAAGAATTGAAGGTTGAAGCTTCGTGGGGAGCTTCATGGAAGGTCAGAGAAGAGAACCCCTCTTCTATCATACGTGGCAGAGAGTGAAGACATGGGGAGGAAGGCTCCGATTGTGCATCAAAGTTCGGTCAATGTGGAGGAAGGAGGGGATACTGGCCAATTGAGCACGAAAAAATGCTTGTGAATGTCTGAGCCCTTAAATAGAGGGGATTGTCGCACTAAATGAGCCAAGAATCGTAAGTCTTGCTTACGATTTTGGCTAATTTTAAGATCTATAATTTCAACTCACCGGAGACGAATTGCTCCAAATTGGAGCTCGTGATGTACCTTGATGGATTGGGCATGATCCTATGATCAATCCCACCAAATTTGGTGGGATTTGATGAAGATTTAAGGGATCAAATCTTTAATGAAGAGTCGGTAGCATGGGTTCTCTTTTTGCTGCTCTTTCACATGATAAAGGCGGTAGGGGGCTTTTTGTAAGAATAACCAAAAGTTGGGGAACTGATTGTAAGAAAAACATAGAAAGTAGGGGGTCATGTGTAACAAACAGAAATCTGAGGGCAAAAATGCAAACTAGGTCAAGATGAACTTTGATTGGGCCCAAATTTTAGGGATAACCTAATTTGGACCCAAGAAATCTAATGGTGACCTCATATTTGAGTTTTGACCAAGTTTGACTGAAAAATTTACATAGAACCCCAAAACAAAATAAATTCCCACCTAAGTTTGTTTTTGATAAAAAAAGGGTTCTTTTAGTTAAAGTGAAAGTTCCAAACTTCATATAATATTTTTCAATGATTTTTATGAGGTTTAAATGACATTTATTTCTACCAAAACTTGTTCAATTTAAGTGAGGTTGTAATCAGGGCTTTTATTAATAAAATTAATCGTCAAAACTCAGAAAACCCTGATTCAGTTAGCTCAGGCCCACTTCTTGGGAAATTAAGCTCATTTGACCTTAGATTAAGTCCTAATTAACCCTTTAGTCAATCTATAATTTTAATTAGGTAATAAAACAACAGAATTAACTCATTTTCTTCTCTTCTTCTGAAACCCAATTCAAAATAGAATTATGATCTTCTGATGAATACTAAGGAGAATTTATTACTATAGTTAGGCTAAATTAGGCATATTAACACAAATGATGGTGATACCATCATTGATGCATGTCCAAATGATTTCATGTTATATAGAAATGAATATGCAGAGTTGAATAGTTGTCCACAGTGTGGTGTGGACATATAAAGTGGGAAAATCACTAAATACAAGGGCCAATAAATATCCTGAGAAGTTTCTACGATACTTTCCATTGATTCCTAGGCTTCAATGACTTTTTATTTCAAGTAGAACTGGGAATTTGATGACATGGCATCAGGATAACAAGTCACGAGATGGTCGCATTTGTCATCCCGTAGATTCAGAAGATGGAAAAATATTTGACAATACTCATTTAACATTTGTAGAGGATGCAAGAAATGTTAGGTTGTGTCTTGCAAGCGATGGGTTTAATCCTTTTAAGAACATGTACCTGTCTTATTCAATTTGGCAAGTTGTGATGGTAACTTACAACTTACCTCTATGGCTTTGTATGCGATCACCATTTATGATATTGACTCTCCTCATCCCAGGTCCAAAGTAGACAGGAAATGTAATAAACGTTTATCTTCAACCATTAATAGATGAACTAAAATTGTAGTGGTATAACAGTGTTCATACATATGATGCACATAGAAAATAATTTCTTTAATATACAAGTCACGTTACAACAATTTGGTAATATTCGATTAGATTGTCTGTTCAAAAAAGATCAAACAGCTTTGAAACATTCGGGTTTTAAAAAAAAGAGTATTTTCTTCATGAAACTCCCGTATTGGAAGGAGTTGACAATCCGACACAATCTTGATGTGATGTATATTGAGAAAAATGTTATGGACAACATTTTAGATGTGTTCAACTTAATTGATAGTTCAAATGATATAGTGAAGGTGAGGAAAGGAATGATAACCTTAGACATTCGTCCAGAGTTATGTGCTATTGAAAATGAAGATGGTGGTTTGGACTTTCCCTAAGCCTGAAATTGCACTAGAGGGGGGGTGAATAGTAAAATTATATAATAATGTAATACAAAAAATTCAATCACAAAAGGTGGCAGCAGATTTTTAGGTGGAAACCCAAGACGGGTGAAAACCACCACCTAAGTTAATCCCTTGACTTAGGATTTTCGATCACAAGGTGATCAATCCACTAACCACACTACTTAAATGAGGGTAGTGTACCTCAATTACAAATTTAACCTCCGATCCCTAAATGGAGATTTCTCCCTTCACAATGAAGAGACGGGGACCCGACAAGCCAGATACCCAAAGTACAAAAGTAGGAAATAAAATAGCACCTATAGAGCACCCCAATACTTTGATTACTTTCTTATCTATTAAGCATAAAGAGAACTCCCTGAGGATTTGCAGAACGGAGTAAGCCGGGAGTATGGATTTGCCCTTTGATCAGAGTGTTGGCACAACACAAGGGCAAGATGAAGCTTAGAGTAGTGAGCAAGTGATTTTTCTAGGGGAATTGAATCTCAAGAGGTGTGTTGTGCCTAAGAGGGGTTGTAGTCTATTTATAGGCAAGTTTGGAACCTTCAAGAACACTTGGGAGAGATCTCCTAGCCGTTGGAGACAAATCCCAAGAGATTGGGACGAAATCCACCACAAATCAAGGTAATGATGAGTCTGACAGCAATATCAGACATCTAATTTTAGGGTCAGACGTCTTATAAGATGTCTAATTATAATTTTGGTTGTCTAACACTATAGGCCAGCCTGAACTGACTTCATTGGATAGAAACAAGGACGTCTGATATTTTCTCATAAGACGTCTGATAGAGTTATTAGACGTCTAATAATGTGTGGATTCGTTCCTATTTTGATCATATCCAAACAGGGTTCTAGATTTGAAGAATCAGACGTCGGTATGGACGTATGAGGGATTCTCTAGACGTCTGGAAACCAAAAAAAGACTAGGCTACGATATCTGACAAAAGATCTTAGGTTCGTAATGAGATACACACAGAAATACATGGGCAACGGTCTAAAGGTAGACGTCTGGAAGCATGTCCAGACGTCTGAAAATACATTTTGCCCATTATCTGTAAAACGAAGATAGGTGCTTAGTCTAACGGTTATTTTGAGGACGTCCAGGTAAAGTATCAAACGTCTGGATGAGGTTATGGACGTCTAATAGAAGAGTGCTTCGATTGATGTTTATGAAGACAGAAACTAAAGGCAGAACTATAGGTAGTTAGACGTCTGAGACACTTGTCAGACGTCTTAAAGTTGAAAATCAAACATCTGACAATTGTTATGGACGTTTGATAAGAGTCTTAGTGTTAGGTTTTTGTTTCTAATTTATCATAAGTGTAGAGAGTCTAAGTTAGCTATTTATAGGTTATGTTTGGGGGCTCTTTGTTGGTGCTAGAGCACCGCGATCGTTTATTTTGATGATAACAAAGCACGTGTCATTTAACATTCGTACTTGAAGTCTTAGATTTCATGTTAATTGCAAATGGAGACGTGGTTAGACAGAGTTCGAGCTCGCATTCATGGTGGATTGGAGGAGCTTGACGGAGAACAGAGGAGCTTCTCAAGGATCGATGGCTTGAAGAAGGAAAGAGATGAAGAATAGGATAGATTTCCTTTCCTTGTACTCTATGTATTTTTTTGTTTCTTTTGTTGCTCTTTATTTTATTACTTAGATTCATGTTAAAGAGCCTCAAAGAACCCTTACAGTAGTCCTAAGAAAACATGCACAAACCTAGGATACTAAAGTTTTATGTAAAGAACTTAGAAAACAAAACTAGGGTTCAAACAGCCTTTTCAGAAGTCTAATATGAAAATCAGACGTCTGATAAATACTTTTAAGACGCCTGACAATTGACTCAGACGTCCGATTATATTTAAGCTAGACTTAGTTAGTTCTGTCTGATGAAATCAGACGTCCAAACCTTAGTCCAGACATCTTAGAATACGTCTGATGCCTTTGCCATACGTCCAATTAGTGGATCGTTGGCTGTCTTAGTAAACACTAAAGGAAATGACCATTAGCCTCGTATCAGACATCTGTAGAGGACACCTGACGTCTGATACATGACCGTTTTGCCTCGGCTGACCCAAAATCTCTTCTCAGAGATTTTATAGCCGTTGCACTCCCTTGGGAATCCATTTCCGTAGAAAAGTAGGTTTCCAGACATCCTATGTGTCGTCTAATGGACTTTCACTAGAACACTGTTTCGATCTGATTCAAGTCAAGAAGGAAACCTGCCTATAATCAGATGTCTGACTTTGTTCCCAGACATCTTAAACTGGTTTTCCAGACATCTGATGCTAGGATCAGACGTCTGATAACCCTGTCAGTGTAATGATTAATCCTGATGTTGGCCTGATTTTCTTGGAGCTTGCACCCAATGGCTATGGAAGCCTTCCAAAGCCTTCCTAGAGCCTCTATAAATAGAGAACCTTTACCACTCAAACACACACCAAGTACAAGCATTTCCACATCCTTGTGTCAAATTGATCTATAGAAGAAGCTCTTGCTCTTCAAGTTTAGTTCTACATCCAGAGAGCATCGATCACTTGCACACCCGCTCTCTCGTCGTAGTTCACAAGAGCACCGTTGCACCGTCGCATAGTTCACGCATCCGCGTCATTGACACACTTCCACCAAAGGGAAGCATCCTTACTCCTATAAAAGCTTAGTTTTAGAATATCTTTGTTGGCTTTATAGGACTATTTGTAATTTACTTTATTATTTGGTTGGGTATTCGCTTTGCGAATTCCCGTCTCCTTCGTGAGACAAAATCCTTATCGTGAAGAGAAAGGGTTTGAGGCATGCTGCTCTTGCACAAGTAGCGTGGTTGTAATTGAGGTTGTACTACTCTCGTTTAATTGGTACGTTAGTGGATTTGATAAACTTAGTTGATCGGAAAATCCTAACTCAAGAGGGTTAGGTGGTGGTTTTCACCCGGTTTGGGTTTCCACCTAAAAATTATTGTACCTTTTGTGTGATTGTCCATTTCTGTGAGATTGTTCTATATTTTAATTCCGCATTTTTATGCCACGCTGATCTCCCCCCTCCAAGTAGGGATTTATACTCTTTACAACATTTCTGCACTCAAATAAAAATGAAAATTACAACCTTTGAAAGTTTACATGAAAATCCTATGACCTAATACTTATGCTACTTAGTCTTCACATTTTTAATCTCCCATCTTAGAAAACTTTATGAAACCTACAATTATGTTATTACAGAGAGAAACAATACGCTACGCTTATTTTTTATTTCTTTTTCTTCATTTTGTAAAATCATCAAAATATTATATATGAGTAGTTGAACTAACAAAGCCATTTATAGCCTAAATAATAATCAACGGGAAAAAATTTTCACCTTCTTGAAAGAAGTACGTGTGCTAGATGACTATTCTTCACAACTTTTTTGATGTGTAAATGAGGCTCAAAAGGAAATTAGTGGATTAAAGAGTCACGATTTTACGTTTACATGCAAGTCTTGTTCCCATTAGCTATTCGTGGACTACTACATGATCCAGTTATGGATTTATTTATAGAGATGAGCTGATATTTCAAAGCTATTTGTTTGAAGACATTACATTCCAATATATTAGAGTACTAGGTTAAACAAATAGTCATCACATTATATAAAATGAAGTAGATATTTCCTTCGGCCTTCTTTGATGTCATGGTTCATTTAACTCTACATCTTGCAAATGAAGCGAAAATTGCTGAGCCGGTGCAATATAGATGGATGTATCCAGTTGAACAATTTTTGAAGAAACTAAAAGATCATGTGTTAAACAAGGTTAAGCCGAAAGGATCTATTGTTGAAGGATATCTTGTAGAAGAGTCCATTAACTTCTGTACCATATATATGGATGAGACAGACAATCAATTTGATTGATTATAGAGAAATTATGATGGAGGGTATAGTGAGAATGATGAAGATTGTCTTTCCATATTTGATATTCCAAGAAGGTATATCCTCCATACAAAATATAAATCAATCTCTGAAATCAATTGGCGTCTAGCTCACTTGTACATTCTTAAACAGATTCCAAAAGTTGATCCATTTTATAATAAATTCAAGGAGTGTTCACATCTAGCAACATGCGAGGTTGACTTCCTTGAGTGGTTTAAACAACGTGTTATTCAAATGAAAGAAGAGAACAATCCACGATTGGTGGACTTTGACATAATATCCGATCAACCGTTGAATTATGGGCATTATCATTCAGGTTACATTATAAACTGATTCAGGTTTAGAGCAAAATCCATAGATGATGTGAAGGCCACGTAGCAAGTTGGTGTTGTTGTGAGTTGCGATTTGAGTACTAGTTGTGATGACTATTATGAACAAATTAAAGAGATTGTTGAGATGAGCTTCAGATACGATCATAGAATTATCATTTCCAAGTACGATTGGTTTGACGTGTTCAAAGAAGGCATTGGCTTCAAACTTAACCAGAAGCACGATTTTATAAGTTTGAATAAAAATCGTCGAATTATTCATTCCTTTGAACCGTTCACATTAGCATGTCAAGTATCTCAAGTCTTCTACGTCCCTGACAACAGTAAAAATGGATGAATTATACCTATTCGGACAATTCCACATGAATATTATGATGAGCAAAAATATGTCGAATCTGAAATAGAGGAAGATGCTTATCAAGAATACTTACGAAAAGTTGGTCCAGGGGTAATAGATATTGATATATAAAGTATAATAATCTTTTATACCATTTCTTTTTTTATTATTATGTACCAAAGTAGCATGTTATTTAGATGAAATGGATCTTGGAGTAATAGATCACACTTCAATTAGAGCATGTACCATCCAACTCAATTAGAGCATGTTATTATGTACCATTCCAGTTTTTGTTTAGCCACAGGAACCCACCATAGTTCATGGTGTAGCAAATAATACTTTTGTTCAATGACATTCTTGAAATGTAAGAACTACAATTTCAAAAGGATCCACATTATATAGTACCAAAGGGATAGCCTCATTACATAAATATCAATTTATCCATTGTTAGAAGTAAACTTACGGTTCAAGTTTAAGGAAATACAATTTCCAAAGGTTAAAATAAAATTTCCTACTACGTAGGTGACTAAAAGATAAAGAAAATAAATAAAAATAGAGAAGAATCATCGGCAGCATGCTAAAGTGCTAGCTAACAAAGAGTTATCACTAGCAATGGTAGAATCTACTTTTTCATCATGTTACTTGCATTTCAACTTTTGTATCTAAAACATACATAGCTTCTTGGTTAGAGAATAGCCACAAAACTAATTTGTATAAGTAGGAGCTAAGTAGAGGTGACAATTCCTAGTGAAATCTTTGATTTTTCACATGATGCCACAATATTAACCCATAACGCCTTCCACTAGAAGGGTATATTTAATTTTATATATTTACGTGCTTTGCTTCTTTACTTATAATTATCTACATTACATATGTAGATGTGTCTAGTGTTTACTTTTAATTATTTCTGTTTCATAAGATGTGGGATGTGTGATTTTCTTTATATAGGATTTGGAAAAATATCCATAATATAGGGGAAAATCTATCGAATCTTCACATGTTTTATATTATATTTATTTTTTTCTTCATATTTATACAAGTAATAATCAATTTTTTTAATGCATATGCAGATGAAATTCAAGAAATTGGCTTTTAGGTGTAACAAGGATGACCACGCCACCTCAGTGGGTAGGGATGAGACCCAGCAACCACCTTTCACCTAGCCTCCTTCCACATAGCCACCTCGCACCCAACATCCCCAGGTCCCTCAGTACTCCCCACTCACACCCCGTCGTCATGGTGCCTAATTCCACATTTACGATCTCTCATAAATATCTCCGGCCTGGTGATCTTGCCCAACAGTACCTGAACAAGAGTAAGAAGGTGGTCACCCCTACAGTGCAAGAGCTAGAGCTAGAGCCAGAGGTCGCCACCTACTACCCTGACGACGATGAGGATGAGGACAAGGGCGGCGACGAGGATAAGGGCGAGAAGAGGGTAAGGATGATGATGCTGAGGTACAACAGACACCTTAGTAGAACCCTCAGCTGAGGCAAGGACCAGTTATGGTAAGAATTATGGGTAATATCTGACGTACGCTTGTGCGTGTGTGTTAAGAAGTGTCGTTATAGTCGCACTTGCAACGCCGGTTTTAAAGTAAATAAACGGAGGTGAGTCCAAGTGTCGGTCTCAGGGAGGCGTGAAAATCGGATTTTGCTTATCACTTGTTGTCACGGAAAGCGCGGAGTTTTGCTTGCGGAGGTGCAGTTTGAAAAGCGAGAGAGAGATAGAGAGGGAGAGAGAGAGATTAGGGTTAGAGTTGTTTCTTGCTTGATCATGCAACTTAAACAGAAATTAAAGTAAACAACTGAATACAAAGTAACTTCATTAATCATGCACTTTTAGTTCATAGCTTACAACATTAAATACATGCTCAAACAAAAGTAATGGAAAGCTTAAAAGAGAGGAAGAGAGAGAGGGGGGGAGAGTGGCGAGGCAGCCATGGCGGTGGAGGAGGCTCCGTCGGCGGCTCGTCGTCTCCAGCGATTACAAGAGGGCCTAAAGCTAGCTAAGAGAGGGGTGGAGTAGTTGCAAGGGAAGTGAATGCCTTGAATGAGTGGTTGGAGGGGGTTTAAATAGGGTTAAGGGCTTTCTAAAAGAAGAAGGGGCTTTAGCGACGTCTGAGACGTCATTAAAACCACTCCAAAAGTGTCGGTGAAGCCCTCCAGCCCGCCGATCAACCGCCCACGCTGTTCTTCTTCGCACTCGATCCGCGGCCGCTGCATGAGAGCCGTCCGGTCAAAGATCGAACAGCTGAGATCTTCCCATGGAGGCGCTAAGTCCACGGAATCAGATTGGTGGTACAGGGTTGTTGGAATCAGATTGATAGAAGCACCTAAGTCCAGGAGCGCTTTATCAAATGTCATGTCCCCGATATTGCAGGAAATCAGGGGCGCTCCTGGGTCAGTTCGCTTGAGCGGAAGGTTGCTTGATATTACGGAACTTGCTTGTTCAGAGAGCACAACCTTCCTAGGTGCTTAAGGTCACGGCTTACGCTTGGGTGTACAGGCATCCTTTAAAAACTTGGCATAAGTAGGGATGTGTTTGATGGCTTCAAGGAGCGGAATATTAATCTGTACTTGCTTAAAGATTTCCAATAGCTCCTCAATTTCCACAACATTCTTCTTTTTCTTGATTGTTTCCAAGGCCTCAGGGTAGGGTGTCTGAATGTGGATTGGTTCTATTTCTGGGTCCTTGGTTGGTGCCTCTTCTGAGTCAGGTATTTCAGCGGGTGAAGTCTCCAAGAGAGTCGGCCATTTGGGGTCCTGGGTTTTGGTGCCGCTTCTCAAGGTCACCGCATTTGCAGAGGCATTGGGGCCATGGGTTGATCCTTGAGAAGACGAGGATGAAGAAGCACCAAACCCAGGGGGTGTTTGCGGGGATTGCCTTGGAACCCTTGCGAATTGGGGCCTCTGTTAATTATGTTTCGCGGGTTCGGTTGTGGCTGGGAAGGTAGGGATCCTTATTGTTTACAGTCCAAGAGTTGGCTTAACTATCCCTTTACCAAGGCCATTTCCTCCTGATATTTCTGGTTCATGTCAACCATCATCTTTATTAGGGTATCCATTTGGTTTTGTGGGGGAGGGGCTGCCCCATTCTGATTATATTGGGGTCTAACTAGTGGTCCTTGCTGATAGGGGGCAAGTGTGGTTGCTAGTTTGGCCTGGGCTGATTTTGAAATTGCGGAGGTTTCTGGTTTCTCCAACCAAAGTTGGGGTGGTTACGCCAGCTAGTGTTGTAAGTGTTGGAGAAAGGGTAAGGTTTCGCATAACCTTAGACAGCTTGCACATCTTCAAGGATAGCCGATGTCGATGAAGAGGGAAAAGAGTAATCAAGGGTTGAGGGAGCAAAGGTCCCTCCCTGGAACGTGGTCAGGGGTTATTCCAGGTTCAGTTGGGTTAAGGGCTGGACCAGGTCAACATTATGTGCTCCCTTTGCTAAGGAGAAAGTCTGTAAGGGGTTCCTAGTCTGGTTCAATAGCTCATCAATCTTTTTGTCCACCAATTCCACTCGATCCAATTTCTTGGCAATGATGTCCATGTCAACCATTCCAGAATTTACTTGCACCTCATAAATCCCTCCACGGGGTTGATTGGACTTGTTAAACTGGTTCATGGAGGCATTGTTGAGCGAATTCTCGCTCATAGACTCAAAGAGCTCAAACGCGCTCTCCTCGTCCTTGTTCAGGAAGTTCCCCCCGCATGAGGCATCAACGAAGTTCCGCAGGTTGCTGTCCAAACCGTGGTAGAAAATCTGGGCCAATTGCTACCTTGGTACTTCGTGGTGTGGGCATTTCCTCAAGAGTTCATTAAATCTTTCCCATGCCTCATGAAATTGTTCCCCACCCTGGAGTGTAAAGGTAGTGATAGCTCTTCTGAGGGCATTGGTCTTTCCTATGGGGAAGAATTTCTTTAAAAATGCATGCCTCAGTTCTTCCCAGGTGGTGATGGGTCTACCTAGGGTTCTAAGCCAATGAGAAGCCTTGTCTCTTAATGAGAAGGGAAACATCTTGATTATAACAATATCAAGGCTAATGTTCCTAGGTTTCACAGTTCATGCTATGTGGTCGAGATCCTCTAAATGCTGGAAGGGGTCCTCATTTGAGCTTCCATGAAAGTGGCTCTGGATCAAACTTAAGACATTTGGTTTCAGCTCAAAATCATCTCCCCCTTCGGGGATCCTAAGGTGTGGCTCGACTCTAATAGAGGAGGGATTATAGAAATCGTGGAGGGGCCTCGGCTGATCCTGAAATGGTGGTATATCAAGTGGTTGTTGCCTTGTATGTCTTGGAAAGGTGGTGGTGGTTGTTCTTGTGGGTTCTGTAACCGTTATATGGCTTGCATGATGGTGTGGATTTGTTATTGCTGAAGCCAGTGGTTTGCATTAATTTGGGCTTGGATGATGGCCATTACATCTGGTGGGGGTTGATCCTCAGCCTCATCTACCCTAGGTTCCGCCATGTTCCTAACAGAATCGCATTGCCTAGATTCCTGCCCCAAAACACACAACTCGGGATGCAGTGGGCGTCTCCCGTGCATACACTAGAGAAGAACAGGAGGGGATGCGGAGGGTGACAGATGCGAGAAATGTGTTTCAATCAAGCACACAAGCCCAGTCCTTATGGTGTATTCCTTAGGAGACCTAGAAATCTCACAAAGGGTGATTAAGTCTGTAAGCACTGGACTCCCCTTCCCAAGGCTAATCTGGCCAGGTTGATTACGAGGGGATTGCAGGGAAGGTTCTTCCTTTGGCTTGCGCCTCTGGTTCCGTAGACCCCACAACCGCGGTCGTTTGACATTGCCCCGCAGCCTAGTGTTTGCACCTCAAAATACGCCTGCAATAATGCCTTCTTGTGCTATTTCCTAGCATTAACTATGCATATTAGGATTCTATAGTTGCATTTGTAAAAACACTTGCATTCATGCATTTAATTGAGAGGAGAAGAGAATGAAATAAATGGCTTCATAATTCACTTTTTTTCTCAAGTGCCTCTTTGCAAAAAGTCCCTTCTCTATTTTTATTTCCTCTTGAATTCTTTTCTCTCTTCCCGCAGCTGCATGCATTTACTCCACGTCATGTCTCCTTGCCAACGCCACTCCCTGCAGCTGCCAATCCCGCGCCCTCTCCCTGCTGCAGCCAGGCAAGCCACTCTCTCCTCCTCTATAAGAAGCTGCAGCTTCTTCCTCGCGAGACACCCTGCTGCAGCAAGCAAACCCGCAGACCACCTTCCTCTCCACCGTTCTCCCCTCCCTTACGTCGGCCCTCCTTCGAGGAGGCACCCGACGAGCAGGAGAACCCACTATGGTGCACACCACCACAGTGGGAACACCACCGCCCAGCTCTTCAACGAGCCGGTGGGCGTGGTGTCTTCCTTCATTTCATTTTTTCGTCTCACGCCATTACTGCCGCTTCAAGCTCCGAAGCTTGAAGCTGCCGCAGCAGCAGCCAAGCGGCGGCAGCAGCAGCAGCTCCTCCCGCCTCCTCCTCGACCTTCCCCGCAGCTGCTCTCCGCCTTTGCACGCGCCTGCAGGGCATTCCCCGCCTCCGTCTCCGTTCTGTCGCCTCCGCCCTTGCACCCACGACCGACCGCTGCACGCACTGCAGCGGCCGACCAGGCCCTCTCACAATCCCCTGCCAACCTCCGCACCCCTCCGCGACCGCCCGCAGACCCTCCTCCACCTTTGCTCCTCCGCGCCATCGCCCGCTCTTCGCCCTCGCACTTGGCCTGCAGATGCCATTTCCAGACGTCCGCCTCCGCCTACAGACTACGCGGCTCTAGACGTCTACCGCCATCCACCGACGACTTAACTCGTCCCTTCTGCGTCCTCCCCGCCCCGCTCTCTCTCTCTCTCTTTTTTATTTCACTCACTCACAGCACACTTACACCGACGCACACACACATCTACACTCACACTTTCACCCATTCACACACACATAAACACCATATATTTATATATACGCATATACTTATAGTAACATATATATCTATATATACAAACATATATCTATATATATATATATACTTATATTTATATACATAGTAGTATCTATATACTTATGTATTAGTATACATACTTATATACATATATATATATATATATACACATATATACATATATATATCTATATAACTATATACATATATCTACATATATAGATACATATGCCCATATATATATATACTGTTATACAAACATATATATATATATACATACATATATACATATATAGCTATATACATACATATATACATATACACCTATATATATATATATACACACACACATACATATATATCTATATATATCTATACATATATACCTATACATTTATATATATATATATATAGATATATTTACTTATATACATACATATGTACATATATTTTCACGTTATTTACTATATGTTGTATCGCGGAAATATCTGCACCAATTGCTGATATTTCCTGGTACATTCGTACAAAAAGCGTGGACCCATACATCATCCATCATCCATCCACACTCCACACGGCACCTAGTCGTGTTGGTTGCATCTTTCTAAACGACGACCAACCCAACACAGTGCTACACTCCATCGCCACCTCCACCCCCACCCCTTTATATATATACTACATATAAATATATATATCTATATATACTATATTTACTTTCTGCCTGTTAGCTTCTCTCTTAGTAAAAAGATAAAAAAAACATAAAAGAGAAAAGATAATCTTTGACTTGCAGGTATCCCGTCTTGCGAGTAGCAAGACTCGTTTTGGAACTCTATTTTAGTTAAAAGCCAAGGACATAATTTTGAGGATGTTCCTCAAGGACAAGGATTACCAGAAAAAAAATCTAAATAAGAAAAACACCAAAAAATAGAATAAACGAACGGAAGAGACGTGTTTTAAGGAAAACGTAGAAACTCAACTTGAACCCCACTTCCCTGAGTTCGACCCTGGGCCTAAAAGTGACAAGATAAAATTAAGTAGGCTAGGTTAAAAATTTTGTAAAGAGATGGTTAGGTCCGAATTAGGTTAACCACTATACACATTTCAACGATAAAATCTCCATATTAACAACCTATCTGGGTCGACCCATCACCTAGTCACCAGATTCTACCAAGGGAATGAAAATCAAGTGCCCAGAGAACAAAACCTCGCCTTTCGAGACTTAACTTAGTCCTGCCTAGGGCACGTCTACTCAGTTTTAGAGGGCTAGGATAGTGCTTGTGCTAGGGTTATATGATGAGGCATTGATTGGGGTGGTGCCTCTTAATTTTCCAATTTCAAAGTGTGTGTTTCTATCAAAACATGGTTTTCAAGTAAGGATTTTTAAGATGTGGTGTCTTTTAGTGTTTCATCCTTACTTTAGTACTTTTTAGGGTTGACGTGTCTTAATGTTTTCAGACAAGTTTCAGTGGGCATGTCAAATTCTGCACACAATTCAGTGAAAGTAGATTTCCTTTTATTCTGTAGAGGCTCTAAAACCCTAATGTACTCATCCTAATGATCATACAGCTTCTATTAGATGAGTCGATTTTAGGGTTGAGTGGTGCGGCCCAGGTCAACTCACGGTGGCTTCTCAAACACCACTCAAGAAAAAGAAAAGAACACTCCAATAATTTATTCAGAATGTTAGAGTGTACATTTTTTTGTGGGATAATGTGTTAAGGATGTTGATCAAGCAATCATACACTACACCAATTTTTTTTTCAATTTTTACAATTTTTTTAGTTTTTTCACACAAGCAAACAATCATGAGTGAAGACTTACTCACTATCGGTCCTTGTTGCCCGTACTCCCTTGTTACCATCGTGGAATGCGTCGCTTCGCCGTCCAAGCGCCGAAATCCTGCAACCATCAAGTAAAAAGGAAACAAGGCATTAGACGATGTGAGAATGGATGTGGAATGGAGGTGACAAAACAAATCCGTTGCCTCCCTGACAACGGCGCCAAAAACTGACGTGCGCATGTGTGTGTGTGTTAAGAAGTGTCGCTATAGTTGCACTTGCAACGCCGGTTTTAAAGTAAATAAACGGAGGTGAGTCCAAGTGTCGGTCTCAGGGAGGCGTGAAAATCGGATTTTGCTTATTACTTATTGTCACGGAAAGCGCGGAGTTTTGCTTGCGGAGGTGCGATTTGAAAAGCAAGAGAGAGATAGAGAGGGGGAGAGAGAGATTAGGGTTAGAGTTGTTTCTTGTTTGATCATGCAACTTAAACAGAAATTAAAGTAAACAACTGAATAGAAAGTAACTTCATTAATCATGCACTTTTAGTTCATAGCTTACAACATTAAATACATGCTCAAACAAAAGTAATGGAAAGCTTAAAAGAGAGGAATAGAGAGAGAGAGAGAGAGAGAGCGGGGAGGCAGCCATGGCGGTGGAGGAGGCTCCGTCGGTGGCTCGTCGTCTCCAGCGATTACAAGAGGGCCTAAAGCTAGCTAAGAGAGGGGTGAAGTAGTTGCAATGGAAGTGGATGCCTTGAATGAGTGGTTGGAGGGGGTTTAAATAGGGTTAAGGGTTTTTTAAAAGAAGGGGCTTTAGCGACATCCGAGACGTCGCTAAAACCACTCCAAAAGTGTCGGTGAAGCCCTCCAGCCCGCCGGTCAACCTCCCGCGCCGTTCTTCTTCGCGCTCGATCCGCGGCTGCTGCGTGAGAGCCATCTGATCGAAGATCGGATGGCTAAGATCTTCCCTTGGAGGCGCTCGGATTGCACCTCGGGCACGCGTGTGCGCAGGCATCGTCGCCAGGCGTGCGTGCGCGCGTGAGCGCTCGCGATTTGAGGGCGCACTGCGTGGCACGATCACGGCCGCCCACTGCTGATCGGGCAGCCCAATTTTGTCACGCGCTTCCTTCGTCTTCAATTTTACGCACCGCGTGGCTCGAACCCGCATCGCGTGCGTGCGGGCGTGCGCGCTAACCATTGCGCCACGCCCGCGCTTTATCACGGCGACTGCGGGCGGGCGTGCGGTTCTCGGCCGTCCGATCGAAGATCGACGGCCGAGATCTGATCTTAGCTGAAGGAAGAGTGGCGTGCGGTGGAGTAGGGGTGACGTGGCGCAACGAGAGCCGTTGATCACCAGATCAACGGTCAGAACTTTTTGGACCCATTGTAGGAGCTCCGAATGTCGAATTTGGTTGATCTTGAGTCTGTTGGACTTCGTTCGTCGTTCGGAATCCATCCGTGCGGTCCGATTGCTCATCTGAGGCCTACTTTGACAAGTGCTTACACAAATGGCCATTAATACAGTTTTATAAGCAATCTTGGTACATGATGCATGCAATGCTCCCATTCTACTTATGTTGTGCCTTTTATTCTTAAGATGGGCCCTATTTAACAGAATTATCACCCCCTTGTGCGGTGTTATCAATATCTTATTTATATTCAACATTTAATTATTGAAATTTGTTTGTAATGTTCTAATTTTTTGTTATATTTTTCTTATTAGGTAAGGAAAAAAAAGAAGGGGTCCAACAAGAAATGCAAATCTAGATGCACTTCCAGAGAGGATGAGGATCAAAGTGCATATCAACGAAGCTAGAAAAAATTCAGACTATTCTCCTTTCACTAGCAAACTATCAAGGATTGTAAAGGAGCTCATCCCTATTTCTTGTTTTGACTGGAGGAGGGTCCCAAAAGAGGCGAAGAGGCAGCTTATTCGTAATATGAAGGTAGATAATTCTTAATATATATATGTGTGTGTGTGTGTTAGTTCGATCATAATTAATTCATTTATATCATTTTTTAATACAAGCGATTTTTTATTGGGGTGACGATCTGATTGTCACCAAGTATATCATCAATCATGCCACGAGACAACATCGTGATTGGAGGATGACGATGAAGAGACAGGTAAAATACGTAATAATATCAATTTTTGTATTATTTACTTAATGAATTTCTTTTGAAATTTTATTTGTATAATTTAGTTTTATAATAAAATGTCATCACATCATATAAGGAGGTATTGAAGAACGTGCCTCCTATAGTATCAGCAGATATTTAGAAAGATTGTTGTGAGTTTTGGAATAAGCCTGAAATAGAGGTAAATATAAATACTTCTAAGGGTATTTTGTAATAAACGATTTAATTATTTTCTCATTACAATATGTTATACATACAAGATCAAGCGAAGAACAAGGCCAATAGGATTAAAGCTCCACTACAGACCCATTGTTTGGGTCGAACGAGTATAGATAGTGTTAAGGTAAAATATATAAGGAATTCCTTATTATTTTACTTATATATTTTTAATTAAAGTTCTACTTATTAATAGTACTTACAATTTGAAATATGTTTACAGGTACATTCACATGATGGTGCCACACTCTATCGGGTTAGTGTCTATGAGATTACTCATCACAAGGTCATCGCCGACGGCGGGAGAACATGAATACATGAGACATACCGGATGAAGCATGTAAATAACATTTAATTATGAATTCATTTAAATTTTATACTTATTTTTATATGACATTAAATTACTGAGCGTAATTTATTGTAATTTGAAGGGAGAATGATGAACTTAATCAATCCCCCTGCTCTAGATGCTTCCTTCAGGACTCAGCAGCAACCTCCTATGACACCTGAGGAGGCTTTTAGGAGTGTCATGCCTCTGGAAGACAAAGGCTTTGTTCGTAATGGGGGGAGGAGTCAGACGATCTCTAATTGGTATGGCAGAAGGGGTCATCATTAGCAGCCGTTGTCGAGCAGTTGCAGACACAGGTTCATACGCTGCAGCAAAAAAATCAGCAAACACAGCAATAGCTCCACAATGTCACCTTACAACTCTAGCAGCAAACTCAAGCTTGGCAAGATGCCAAGCAATTCAAGGAGCAACAGAGGCAAGTGATGGAGTAGCTAAGAGTAGAGATGCAAGAGATGATGGCATTTCTACGGGGCAATGGTGGGGATCACACTTCTTATCATTACCCACCTCATAAAGACGACGACGACTTCGATGGTGGTGGAACAAGACACGAGGTAGGAGTTGAGACATAGGTTTACATTACTTTTAAATTTACTTAGCTAGGTTCATATGTATTTCACTTAGTTAGGTTGACATATTTATATTAGTTACATGTATATTTGACATTATGACAACTTTTTTGATTAGTGTGATACTATTTTCTATTAATGTATATTGTAATTTGTCAATTACTTTCGATTAGCGTTTACAGGTATTATAGATTTTTTTTTTTAATGATACAAAATGTAGGTCTTACTAGATTAATACATCCATAATACCTACATTTTGTATCATTAAAAAATAAATAAATCTTTATATGCAATGGTTTTTAATATAAATTGTCATTTGTATTAATTAAACGACGGTTATTAAACAATCGTCTTTATCCCATAACCGCCACATAACATCAACTCTAGCCCATTCAAAATGTATTGGGGCCTCCTCCGGCGATCCTTTATACAATAGTTAGTTTGGAAATTATCATGTAGTGAAATAAACAACGGTTATAAAATTGTCATGTAATGTTAATGTGGGAATATAAACAGACAAATTAATAGAATAAACAATGGTTAGAGACCGAACGTATAGAGTAAGAGACGACAGTTTCCATATAAACTGTCATATAAAGTCTAGATACGATGATTTTAAGAACCATCGTATATGCTTCTCTATATATGACAATTTTACAACATAATCGTCGCATATACCCAAATGCGACACACCCTTTTGCGACGTCAATATACAATGGTTTTGAATGTTTACGAGACGATTTTGAACCATCGCAAAAGGCAGTCATTCCTATAGTGGGTGGTGGTGGCTAGACCTGACCACGAAGGTTGTCTACATGCCACTAGAAAGAGAGGGCACACCTAAAGCTATAGAGAAGCCTGGGCGTGACCTAGAGGAGGAGACAACCTATGCACAAAATAAATAAAACAAAGAAGAGGGGTGGCTATGTAGAAAATAAGTAGGAGGGCGAAGGTGGTTCTCCAGTGGGGCGGGCACCATCGGCCTCAAAATGGTGGAGGAGCAAGGGAGGTAGCTGAACACCTAGGTGGTGGTGGTTGGCCTTGGAGGTGGTGGGAGAGGCTTTGGATGTGGAAGAAGATGGGAGAGGATAGAATGAAGTGGGTGGCTATAGGTTTTAGGTTTTATCTGGTGGGAGGGGCTTAGGTTGTCGCCACCTTTGGTGGCTAGGTGGTTTGGCATCATCATTTTTAGTGACAAGGGGAGGGGGTGGCATTGAAAGGGTTGTGCGTTGTGTGTGTTTGAAAATGTAGATCTAGGTTGCGGTTTTAAGTGAAAGTGGGTTAGGTTAGCCCAGCATAGGTTGGGTCCTAGTCTAATTAGGTGTGGGTGAGTCCAATTAGGTCTGTGTGGACCTAATTAGAGGTGGGTTAGCGTAGTTGGTTCTAGGTGGACCTAATTGGTCAATGGCTAACCCAATTGACTCAAGAGGAGTCAATTTAGGTTGCCTTTATTTTAATTAGGGATCTGACAGAGGAACTAGGTTAAGTGGGATAAGGATAGTGGACTAAGGATAAAGATAATGCTATACAGGGTTTTGGTTCTAGTATTAGGTTTTCTTAATGTTATAGGGATAAGGCTAGGGTTATCCTCTTCTTCTTCTTCTTTATTATTTCATGCAAGTTCCACTTTCTCTCTCTTTCTTCATCTGTCTTCTTATTCTTCTCTTTATTCTTCTTTTCTAGCAATCTACAGTCTTCTGCTTCTGGTCATTCTTCATCCGAGTTAGGATCATCTCCTAGTCTCCTTATTGCCTGCAAATAATAATAAACTATCAAATAGCAGGATAATATGGCATTATTTTATGTATTGCTACATAGAAAGATGTAATGCATGAAATGCTACTTATGAGTGCACTATGTACAAGTTTAGTTAGGTTTCCAACATAATTTAGGTTAATTAAGTTCAGCGATTGCTACGCAATCACTCATCAATGGGATTATACAATTATTGCACTACTTAGTTATGGATTTATCACAAGAATTTAATTTTGCACTACTTACATCAAAATATAATTATGGCAACACATATGATATCACTGAATAATTAATCACATAATTAAAAGTGTAATTGAGGCATATCCAATAAGCAATTAAGAATAATTAGATCAAACATAGTTTAATTTATTCCGGGCATTCATGATCACTTTAATCCACATTTAAGTACTCAATGTGAAGAGAGATGGCATTCGTTGACAACAAACTTCGATACTCAACAAGAAGAAAGGAACTCATGTAAAACTAGATGATATGCGAACGGGAATCATAATCACAATTGAACAATGAAAGCAAAAGCAACTACTCTACCTCACTTCGCTAGGGGGTCACAACGACTCCAATTTACATGTTAGAGGCCTAAGGATGTAGATTAGGCATCCTCATAGTATGTGCATGCTTTGACTTAGGTTCCTAGGCCAAACACATCATGAACCTAAGTCGCATAAGCATAAGGAGACATTCTAGGATTTTCCATGTAAGAACAATATCCAAAAGTGATTTTTAAGCTTACCAACGCGATACTCATCAAGACAATTACAATGGGTACTTATACATGAAAAACAAACCGTGTTTGACCCTCGAACTATTCAAATTGAGTGAAGAGGGCTTAAAGCAAGTTGAATCGGTCCGAACTGATTGCCAAACCACTCCCACTACGCTGTACACGAGTTGATGCACTATTGGTTCATTGCCTCCCCTCTGGATCGCACCTCATCTGCGAATGGTCGTTGGATGGGTGACAGCTGGTGTGCTTACACGCACCCTAAGCGATAAGGTGGGAATCACTTCCCCTTGCTTGCACTCCTTTACACACTTGCAACGCCTGCCATTGGAAACGGGTTATTTGGGTTATGGGTCAAGTTGAGACCCAAACCGTAAAAGTTATATGGATTTTGGATTGGTTGATGGGTCTAGCATATGCAACTCAAACCACCCAAACAACTTGAATTATTGAATTGGATGACCAATGGGTCACATCGACCCACCTAACCCAAACCCAAATGTATAGATGAATTATTTGTAAACGATAATGACATATTTTTTAGAAGCTTTCTTTTTACGATCATAGATGATATTTTATTATTTACACGAAGGATGAATCATTTAGTCACTATTATGTTGTAAAGATTTTTTTTTTTTTTTAAGTCCTTTGTTAACAAACATGTGCAAAATTTTGGTTTTACCTACCCAAACCAATCCAAACTTGACCCGAATCGACCCAAAGCCAATCTAATTTGGTTGGGTCATGGGTGGCCATTTTGTCAACTCGAACTGAATAACCCAAACCCACCCAAACCGATTGAATGCCCACCGCTACTTGCTCACACGACACATGGCCCCTTTTGGTGGCATCATTGCTACATGTCAACACTTGGGTGTTGTCGCTACTCTAAGTGTGGAAATTGCAAATGAACCCCCGCTGGTAGTCTAATTGGTTATTCGACCCTTCTTCTCCTCTTTTCTTCTTCTCTTCCCTCCTCTCTCTCTCTCTAGTTGTGTGCAACCCAATCACGAGTGAGCATAATTACATGATAATGTGCCTAGTTTTGTTTGTTTTGGGGTGTTGGTTGCATTAAATTTAGGTCATTTTGTATATAATTGTAACTTTGCATATTAGAACCAAGATTGTGAAATTATGATTATTTTGTACTAATTTCGGATTTTGTTCTATGCAAAAACACTTTATCTAGGATCAAGAGGAGGAGAAGCAAGAATCCAAGACATCAAAGCTCAAAATTAGGAGAAGAACCCAACTTGGCCATAAAAATCGTAACCCTAATCTCAAACAGAACCTACCTAATTAAGCCCACACCAAATACCCTCCTAAACCTTCACCTAAACCCTAACCTACTTTATTTAGCTACCTAATCCCTAGCCTTAACCCTAGACCTCATCCCAAACCTATTCCTAAAAATTCAACTCACAGTACTCCTAGTGACGTTACCTTAATCCTATTCCTAATGTTATCTTCTAGAAGCATTAACCTTCTCCACTTGCCACATGATTTTTCTGCACCTAAAAATGCAACAAAATTTTTTTGGAATTAATTGATGAGATGTGGGAATCAATCAATTCAAATTAGGCTCCAATCAAATCCCTTAATTATCTAATCAATTAGTCCAATGTGAACACATATGCAATGTGAACATGCCACCACCTTCTAGAATATAAATCCAATGTCCACATGCCTAATTCTCTACCTATCATCCACACAAGAGACCCCCCCAAGTCCTTCGAATCCCATGCACAACAAATTTCAAATCGCACAAAAATCCCATCATAATCCTATGTAATTCCAATCACATCTCACTTAGGATTCCTAATTCCTACATCCAAGATCCATTACCGTATAAACCCAAACCTCCACCTACAACCAAACCCACACAACCTCAAATTTTGCCCCTTGTGCACGCAAACACCATCTCCAACCCTCCAAAAACCAATGCATGAGCCTTTCCTACATTCTAGAAAAATCCATTCCTAATATCAATTAGGATTCCACTTTCTTATTTTACTAAACCTAAACCTAATTTCCTAAAATCAAACCCAAGCCTTGCCCTCCAAGCCACCTTGAACGTCCCCCTTATCCTATAAAAACACCATGGCCTCCATTAATTGCAACACATTCTCCTCCTCACAACTTCTACTCTTCCCTTGCAATTTCTTCCAAGCTTCTTCCTCCACCTTCAATTCTTCCTACACGCCCAACCCTCCTCCACCAAATCCACCATAGCAGTCCACCATCTTCCACCTTCCTTCACCTTCTAGAATCTCCATTAGGTACCTCAGTTGCTTAGGAACTCCCTTCTTAAATTAGGTTCTCCCTTGTCCCCTTCTTCCACTCCAAATTATTCTTCTTCGAGCTCTACTTTGACTACTCTTTGGTCTTCTTCGAAGCTTTCCTCTACTTTCCGAGGTTTGAGGCGACGCTCTCCATCACCGTCATAAGATTCTTCGTCTTTGACTTTCCTACAACCATTTCTATCTCTACTCTTTTCCTCTTATTCTCCTTTTTGTTCTTGTTCTTGTTCTTCTTCTTCCTTCTTATTTGCTTTTGCAGTTGTGAACTCTTCCATTATTAGCAATATATTGATGTTTTGGTTTGCATATCTCTCTTGCCTACTTGCTTGTTAGTTAATTACTTTGCTTGCTTTACTATCTTGAAAACTCCAAAAAAATCAAAAAGTTCAAAAACTTGAAAAAAATGGGTCACACTTCCATTTTCCAAAATTCATGCTATCGAAATCTGCACTTCCAAAAATCACCATATTTTGCCATCAACTTAGGATACTAGTGGGGAGTTCTTCTGCAAAACTTTGGCCAAAAATCATTTTCTATATTTTTATAAAATTCACGAATCATCAAGAGGTCAAGAGCAAAATAGAACCTAATTTTTCAGTACTGTCAAAATTTTATTAATTTTTATACAATCGGATTGATGAGAAATAACTTGCAGTTGTTTCCTTATCTAGTCAAGAATCTTAAGAAAAATTAGTATAAATTTAGAACACCATTGTATCTAGGTTTGGCACGCATAGTGCACCAAGGGTCAAATTTGTCAAACTACCCTAATCTTAGAAACAAATCCCAAAAAATAGTAAAATATCCCCAAAAATCACAAAAAAAATCATGCACACTTAAGATTAGTTAGGAAGTAACTCAACTAAAAGCTTCCTTGAGATACCACTTGAATAACTAATTATTACAATTTTCATTCATTACGAGTTTAGAACTTCGATTTTTTAGCGATCACATTACTTGTGCTACAACGACTAATTTAACCTGTAGCAGGTTTCGCGTATCACCTAAGGGTTATTAATTTCACCCCAAACCCTAGTTAGGGCCTTTTATAGACCACCAGTCTTGAGTTAGGATTAGGATTAACCCAAATTTGCCCAAAATACCCTTAGACCTTGGTTTATTTACTTATCTTACTCATTTAACTTATTTTGAGTATAACTTAAACTACACACCTCAAATTCTTATGAAATAAAAAATTGTTGGAAAGCTTACAATGAGACAAATCTAATGGTACCAAATATGACATATTTTGAATAGATTTGATTGAGGTTTAATCGAAAACACATGTTTTTGACATTTTACAAGGTGTTCTGACCCAACCTAAACACGATGGGTATCGATGGATCCAATGCGACATGATTAACTCCAAAATAGCTTAGGACCTAGATTTTAGGTCATTACATATACAAGAAACCAAATGGATATTACACTATTTGTTTATTCTTTCTAAGCCACCACATATATGCCCTACTTAGCCACTTGGCTCACCCTATTTTAATTATCCATCTTCAGTATAGGATGCTGGGGGTCCCAATTCTGCACCATTTGATGATCATAGCACTGCAATAGCATGCCTAGCATCTCTGTGAACTTCTTAAGGTGGCATGCATCCCGTTAGCCATCTCTAGGGAGCAAGAGAACTATTTTCGAGAGATTGGGCAGGAAGAACTTTGCAAGCTCAACATGAAGAAAATCATGGGGATGCTAGAGGATCTAATAGGAGTTCTGAAGGAGTTTGGTGTGATATAAGCCATGTAGTTTAGATAGTTTATAAATATCCTTTTTGTTGAATGCTTGTGTTTCCCATTCCAATCAAGTACTAAGACTTCTTGTCTTTGTGGTTGTGAACACCTATCTTAGTTATGATAGTTGCTTTGTAGGGTCATTTTGAATTGTAAATATATACCCTACTCTCTTGTAAATATTAATTAAGCTTTCAGATTAATGCTAGCAGCTGATGGTGGTATGATTCTTTGGTTTTATGAAGTTAGCTTGATGTTGAACATGTCATTTCACGGGGTCTACCACTTGTTGTATTAGATACTAATCACATCACATATGTAGGGTATATTTGTATATTACTACAGGTGTAGGTATTCATTTACATTAGGATTTGACAAGTTGTGTGCATTAGATTGGTACCCACTTATTAACCTTACTCACCCTTAAAGCGAGGGTTAATGAGGCAGGACATCACATAGGATTTCTTTAAAACCCTGGGATTGGAACTCTCTATATAAGGAGTGTTCCAGCAATTAAAGGCTAATTGGTCAATTGAAACTTAAGAGAGCCTCCCTCCTTTTTGGCCATCCGCCCTAGAGAGATTTGGAAGAGGGCATGCCACCTCTTCTTCCTCTTCCTCTAGTACTCTGCTTCTTGGTGAAGAAGCGAAGTTCTCCGTTGCGTGAATAAAGTCTTCCTTGTGCAACTCTAACATCTCGCTCATCAACGAACTCGAAGGAGTTGCGCCTTGTGTTGAGGACTTCATTTAGATGTGTGGATTCACATCCATGCACTAATATATTCCCATGATAGCTAATCACGGAGGTAATATCCATAACTCATGTGATTGGTGGAAATAGTTTCCGGGTTTTAATCCAATTCATTTGGTTTTGGGATCAAGGTTTCCTATTTTGAAAAGTTTTAAATGATTCCCTACGCTTTCATGATGGGCCACTTCCTTTATAGCTCATCCTGTAAGATAGGGTACTATATTACAAGAGCATCTCTCTACCATTATTGAGATGCCTTAAGAGCGTTGCATTCAAAGAAGCATTGATGGAGGTTCACGAGGGTGAGAGGGGATGCAATGCTTACAAAGGCACTAAAACTCAATGCAAATGCTACAAACTACATCAAAGGTGCAATATCGACACTTTGTCGAAATCCTTCACTAGCCCTTAGACAAATTAACTAGCATGATGTCTTTAGTTCCCTTTGTGCAATGGGGAATAAATACCATTAGCAAGTTCTCCATAATGTCAGGGGGAGGGAGTTTGTCATGGTAGACGTAAACTACATCAGCAAGTGGGTAGATCTTAGGCCTTAGCCTCCACAATTGCGACAAAGGTGACAATCTTCGTTTGGAAGGATATCATTTGCAGATAGGGAGTCCCATTGACTATCATTTACGACAATGGCCCCTAGTTCATGTCTAAAAGGTTAATTGAAACCTGAAGAATCGAGGAATTAAGCTACACTTCAGCTTGGTTGCTTATCCATAGAGTAATGGATAAGTAGAGTGCACATTTCAGACCATATTCACAAAACTCTAGAAACAATTGGAAGGAGCCAAGGTGAATTGAGCTGATGAACTACCCTTTGTCTTATGGTCTTTATAGGACCACCAAAAGGGCCTTTGTAGAGCTTAGTCCAAGGATAGAAGTTGTTATCCCTTTGGAAATGTTAGTTCCTAGTTAGAGGATTTGGAACTTCCATGCTAAAGCCACCGATAGGATGCAACAAGAACTACACTGCACTTGAGAGCTAAGGGACGAACAATAGTTTGCATTGCCTACTACAAACAGATAATGGTCGAGCACTTTAATTAGAAAGTGTCCCATAGACATTTTGTGGTAGGGATTTAGTCCTAAAAAAGCTAGAAGCATCTTGTCCAAAGGATGTTGGAAAGTTAGCTCCAAAATAGGAAGGACTATTCAAAATATCTAAAGTTCATTGTAGAGGAGCCTACAAGTTGCACATGATGGATGGAAGAACCTTAATCAATACTTGGCATTTACACAAACTTTGTGAGTATTATGTTTACACAAGGATGGACATGTATTATGAGTTTATATCATAAAACACAAGCAAATGAAGCAAAAAAAGCATTTCTATTCCATGAAGTCCGTGTTACAAAAATTAGAGGCCTCAAGGGGCCACAGTACATCATAAACAACAACAAAAAATGGAGGAAAGACACCATAGTCTTCCTCTTCCTCTTCCCCTTTTATTCCTACTCCTCGTCCCTAATCAGCTTAGTTGCCTTCACTCTTTTCTTTAGCACCCAAAAGTCGAGGAAGGTGCTACAAGGGAGGGAGCCCCAAATTGATGGACAATCTAGGATTGATAGTATTATAAGTCTATCTCTCCAACATCATCGAAGATCTCATTATACTTAGCCTTCTAGCAGTCATTTCCAAATAATGCTCCTCTAGCTCCACAGGATCCAGAGCTTATTGCTGCAAACATGAGCTTCTCAAATCGCCCTTTTCTACATGATAAGATGGTATCAATTGCTGCCACTTCAACCCTTACAATGTCACTTGGCTTCTTTTGGTTAATTAGGCTTAATCCTAATTAATGCAGTCAAAACTCTTAAGTTAAGATCCAAATTAATTTGCCCCTTACACTAACTCATGCTCCCATTTTCTTTTCCTTTCTGGTTTATTTGTCCCTCTTTTCATTCATCCCTTTATCACACCTCTTTGTTTAGTACTACAATAATAATTCTATCTTACCCTTATTTTTCCTTTTTGTCCCTTTATTCTATTTTTTCCATGATCACTATTTTATTTTGTTTTCTCGCAATAAAAAATAATATTCCACTTCAGTCCCTTATTTAATTAGGATAGCTCAACAATATGTCATCTTAGGCTAAAGTTTTGATTTATTAAACTTCAGCCATTACACATCATATTTGCCTCATTTTTTTTGTTAAGGTGATACCTCGAATATAAAAGGACTTTGGCTAGTGAATGCCTTGAGTTGTCAAGTTGGTGAAATTATTGTGACTATCATTATTTTATAAAAGAACATTCAAGTGAACTCAAAAGGGCATGGGACCCTTGCTCATTACTTCCTCTCCCTTCATTTAAGCATCTATAAGATTTACTCGATAAGGATCACCAAAAAGAGCAATGGAGGTGGGACTCCCCTTGTTTGATAAGTAGTCATCTTGAAGTGGATGCTCCCCTTGCTACTTCAAAAGGGTCACATGTTTTAGATGACAACTTTATGCGAGGAGGATTGAAGTAGTAGCCATCCCACCTAGCTCTAAGCTTTCCATCTTTTGTTAATTTCCTTAGAATTAAGACGACTAATCTGGTTTCCTTGCCTAACTACATTTGCAATGTCTCTTCAAGTTGATGAGTCAGCATCAACACAATCCACCTAAGCTAGGACACATTTATCTAGCACATGAGGTAATGTCCACTTTCATTACTTATACATTGTTTTTGACTCTTGAATGCAAGATATAATTCATCGACATTATTTCCTTAGTACTCTGCAACTGGCATCTCTTTTCCACCACCTACTCCTCTCATCCAACAAGATTCATTATATTTTGTAATCATCCATTCAGACTTGCTTCTCCCTGAAAGTCTTCCTCGTCCTCTTCCTCCTCTGTACTTCTACTACTTCATCTCCTTTGCATTCCTCCCCTCTATCCTCGACAACCCCAATCATCATCACGATCACCAACAATACTGCAACCATCTATCTTTAAAAATCCAATAATACTCGTGCTATAATTATTTTAGTTAATTAGATTTAGGATGGTAGGTTCCAACGTAAATTTGGTGATGACAAGGCAAAAACATCGTTGTAATATCTTGAGATCTTACAAATACACATGAATTCATCTACCACCATGATTGTGCATTAACTACCATCAATCTTCCATCCCAACCATACAAACTTAATCTCACCAAAAAGTCGAAACGCGGCGTGAGCAAACCCCAAAGAACCACAAAAACAGACGGGACGGTAAGGGGCTTATTTATTAGTTTATTTGATCGTTTTTGGAGGGGGGTGGGGGGCATAAATAAACGGTGGGAGGGAGAGATCCCTCTCTTCTCTCTCCCTCTCTCTCTCTCCTCGATTGGATCAAACAAAAGCGTGCAATCGGAGACCACCCGTCCTTTCCCTTCCCCTTTCCCTTCTCCTCGCTCTCGTCCTACTCCTCCTCTTCCTTCCCCTACTCCCTTCTCCCCCTAATCGCAATCCCAATCCTAATCGCAATCCCAATACCCATACAACCCACCTTCCTCAGATCCCCAACCCTCATCCCCAATTTCTAGGGTTTCCTTTCCGATATCCCGAATCGATCGCTCCTCTCCGTTTATCCCATCCCTCGCCTCGCCCCGTCGCCTATGACGTGAGTTCCCCCCTCCCCGTTTCGTCGATCGCTGTTGCGGGGGATACGGTGCGATCTCGGGGAACGGGATGGAGCCGCGCGTCGGCAACAAGTTCCGTCTCGGCCGCAAGATCGGGAGCGGATCCTTTGGCGAGATCTATTTGGGTATGCTCTGGTCTCTATCTTGCGTTCTACTTTCGGATGATGGAGTTTAGATGTTGATGGGGTCCCTCATGCTGTCGTTTTTGGTCTCAGGGACCAATATCCAGACCAACGAGGAGGTCGGGATTAAGCTGGTCAGTCTGCGCTTAATCTTCTTCTTTGATGCTTTAATATTTTGGTTTGGGTAAAAAAAAAAATTGAAGTTTTTGGACTATCGGGACGTGCTTATGAAAAAAGTTTCATCCTGGAAACTGGTAGACCTGTGAGGTTGTTGGAGGAAAATCGGTGGAAGTTGCGTTGTTTCTAATGTTTCTGTTCTTAACGAGAATGCTATGCTATGCTGGGAATGCGTGTGCTTCAGAAATCGGTACTTAGTTCGACCAGCAGCACAGTGTAGAAACGAACGCAATCATCGCTTTCTGCAATGTATTGCAATCCTCTACTGGCTTTTGTAGTCCATGAGTGTGATTGAGGTTCTTTTATCCTATGGATTTGTTGCTGATGAGAGGTGGGTATCCCGTTCAATGTGGAGATTTTCAAGTAGCATGCGATGTGGGTAGTGGTTGGAGGTGAAACATGAAAATCAAAGATGGCAAGATGCATGTGGGACTGGTGTTGGGGTGGGTTGTGATCTGAAGTGAAGAACTAGGATGACTCGAGTTTGTGTATCACGTAATAGAAATGCATGCATCAAGTGGTTACCTATTGTACCTGTTGTCATATTATAAGAAGGGCATCCAATGGCATAATGATTGTCAAAAGAAAAATGCTAAATCACATGGAACTGAAAAATAACTTTGGGAATAAGCTATACTGTCTTTTAACTCACGTAGATCATCTGAAGCATGTCTTACCTACCTTCTCTTTAGGAGGCATTCGTCTACACTTTCTTTTTACCCAAAAGGTTGATTGCTGCCTGCAACTCAGACTTCCATGGCAAAATCATTATGTTTTTCGTTATCTTCTAAGACTTACCAAGATCAAGTTCATGAAAATCTGTAATTGGGACTTGAATCCATTGCATCCGTGAGTAAGGAGTTTATGATACATGATGGAGTAGTTATAGATTAATCTATTTTGTATTTTTTAATATTTAAATTGACAAGTATTTTGTTAATAGGGAGAAATAGATAAATATAGTGGTAAAATCATAAGACAAATAGTATGCAAAACGTATATGCTTTGCAAGTAACAAGTGTTAGTTTGTTCATCGACTGAGTATGGTTTAGTTTGTTCAGGGATTGAGCATGGTTATTGGATGTAATTGGCCAAGTGTACTTTTACAACTTAACCATGACAATGCCATTTGTAAATGATGTTTTGGTAGGAGATGAGATGAGGGAGTTACCGAAAATATTTAACTTTGGAGATAAATATCAAGATTAACGTAGCTTTGTCTGTAGAAAATTAGTTTAAAATGATCGTAGGATAGCACTAATAATATAAAGATGGAGATAAGATGACCTTTTATTAAAAGGTTGTCTTTAAATAAGTAAGATGTACAGTATGTTGTTATTGGGGGAAAAGTTTATCTACCAGCTACTGTTCTATGTGATAAGAAGACAACACATGAATTAAGGGCATATTTCAAATGTAATTATAAAGCCCAAAAGTGTGATGTGATTCAAGATATCATTGGTATGTCTTGAGAACATATAAGATGAAAAGGAAGATGTTCTGGCTAGATTTGTGGCCACTAGAGTGTACCTGATAATATGACTATTAGGAAAAAAACATTGGTGTGCAATAGCAGAGCAAAATGACAGAGACACGATTAAGATTGATTGGATGCCTAAGTAACTACCAAATGCAGTTTTGAAGTTGCTTGATGGATATTATAAAAGAAGCTGAATTTCAAAATTAAAAAAAATCTTTGAAGCAAAACTATTAAGCATGATGATCCTATGAGGATGATCTGAAACTGTGTGATTAGGAATCCATGTCATTCATCTTTTGCTGTAAAAATGTTGTATATCATTAATCTGTTTCAGAACCACATCTAGAAAAACCAACATTGACATTTATAGGGTAGAACAAGATGTAAGGTGTTGTACAGTATAGGCATTGCATTCTGATTCTTTGGCATTGCCTATTATGCATATGTTATTTTCTTGGATACATGCCCTCTGAATGGTCTGGATAATCACAAGATCACCTTTGGTTTTTAAATTGTATCTAGGTCAACTCAATCAATATATGGGGTGTCACAATCAATATATGGGGTGTCTAGATTCTGCACGTGAACTATAAATCACAAGCTACTTTTTGCTTGGCCAAGTGACCATATTTCATCCAACAAACAGATCCTGTACCTGGGAAACTTGTACCTGAAAATACCTAAATACCATCACTTGTGAGACAAATGTCCTTACGTTGGTGCACTCTTGAGATACCTTTTTGTGTGTCTTTGTGCATGAATTGGCTAACCCTATTTGCTACAAAGCTAATTTCTGGCCTCTTGACTGTCAAGTGGAGTAGTTTTTCAATTATGTAGGGACATTTCTAAAATTCTCTATGTGCATTGTCAAAATCTCTATTGATGTTACCTTTACAAAGCTCTTAGAATGGAGTAGGGACTCTCCATTTCTTTGGAATCTACTCAGCCCTGATGTCAACCACTGGACAACTTCAATGCCTAGAAATATTAGAGCTTTCCTAGATCTTTAGTGACAAATATCTATTTTAGGAGCTCATTGGTAGCTATAATTCCATGATTTCCTTAGCAGCAAGCAAAATTTGAAGTGACAATTCCTCCAAACAAAATTGAGTAATCTGACATGGTTTTATGAAATCCAAAGCTTTAAATGTCTCTACATGTCCTTGGACTTTTTTTAGGCTATATGATTTCTTCAATTTGCAAACCTTGTGAGACTCCCTGTGAACCAGATAGGTTGGAGACTATGCAATATGGAGTTATCCTAAGACAGCATAGAGAATAATATTCTTTATATCAGGTTGGTGAACTGGCCTATCTTTGTTTATGGAAAGAAGAAACCATGAACATAATTGAGATGAGCCATTGGAGAAAATATCTTAAAATGCTTCACTCCACAAGTCTAGGCGAACCGTATTGCCACACGTGCCTTGGTGCTGGCAGATGGCATTTGGGAGTTTATAGTTTAATTCCATATACATGCAACTGCATCTGCTCATGGTGGAGATTCAACAAGCTCCTAAGTGTCATGCTCTTGCAATATGGTTGTTTCCTCATCCATCACATTTTTCCTTCTAGATACCTGATCAATGCTTAAGCACAATTACTTTTGATAATGAAATAAAAAAAGATTTAATTGAAGGACTAAGATGACCGGGAGAAACATAAGCAGTAGTGGGGTGAAGAGCACAAACGACTATAGGGAGATGAAGATCAATATCTTGTGATGAATCTCGTGATGAAGGTTCTATTGTTGGAAGTAGCATTTGCAGGATGAAAATCAATGGCTTTTGAAAAGAACAACTCTTCCATGCCTTGTTGAAAGGACATAGGTAAACTCCATGGTCTTACCCTCTTTGGATAAATAAGGTGCCCCTTCTAAGAACACAATATCTATACTAATGCAATACCTTTCTTTCACGATATTAACACTCCTACTGAGGTTTTGTATAGACAAGGAAAACAAACCTCACAGCCTAGGTGCTCATTCTCCTTGACATAAACACTCTTTTTCGCCCCATTTTGAGTTCTATAGGTGTTCATTCTCTTTGACCCTGACAAAAATAAGAAAGGCATGAGACCATGTTAGGTAGTTCTGATTATTTAACTTGGTAGTTGCCATAAGAGGAACCTGATTCTGGAAATAATTGAGAGAAAGAATTCTTTTTGATGGGATTTTGGATTAGTTAATGATCTCGAATAATCATCCTTTTCCTTTTTTTCTAAGAGCAACACCAGAATTCAGATAGTCACAATCAGCATTGTGCAGCAGTCGTAATAAATAATAACCGCATTATGCAGTTTATATTGAATACCCATTCAAGCCAATCAATCACAAGAGCCAAAATTGTCATCGCTTCATGGAAAATTTGCATTCCTATGTGCATATTAAAGAAAACTCTTGAGCCTTCAAAAAATCAAGATTAAACTTATACCTTGCAGGCCTTCACACTTCAATGAGATACCCCACTAGCCTTCACATATATAGAAAAGGGATGCCCTTGACAATTTCAATAAAGCATTTGTAATCTCACGAAGAAAGGTGCCTGCAAAAATATCCCAGGCAACCATTACAAGAGGCACGATTATATGCTGAGTCTGGCCTCCTCTCAGCTCATAGGCCCATCTGCTTGTGCTTGGGGATGTGACGCTTTTAGGAAGGAAAGTGTTTGGAAAAGATGGTGATGATAACAGAGTCTCAAGAGCTTTGATAACATGTTGAAAAAAATGGTTAAGTTTCATCCTTAGAGTTTTTGCCTCTATAAGGCTAAAAAGAAAGGGAAAGATTACAGAAGTGCCCAATAGTAAAACCATCAACTTGCAAACAACTTTTTCTTTAAATACTGGAGGGCGACTACTGAACCTCAGTGGTCTAAATACCACTGGGCAACTGCGCAACCTCAGTGGTCCCCCATCTTATTTAATGGGAAAGAAATAATTATATCTCTCCAACCCCCAAATTGAGGCCAAGTACAAAGCATATGCGCAACAACATTCTCAATATATGGCTTCAATACCTTGAACAAAACCTGCCTGCACATGCCAAATGGATATCAACTCAGCCAAGATGTTAGCGGTTTCACCTTGGGCCTGAAAACCACAAGACTGCATCCTTGGTGATCCATGTAGAAAGAATTCCCAAAAATGTTAAGGAAAGGGCCAATCCATCAAACCTCTTCAAAGAAGAGGGGTGCAATGTTATCAACTCATAACACCTTGTTTACACAAACAGAAAACAAGGTCTGCCATCACCTGTTCTTGCCTTGTCTGACACTCCTTCCCAACTATTCTACATGTCGAAATAACCTCGAAAAGCACAGGCTTTCAAGGGGCATATTCTCTGCGAAGTAACCATGCAATCCTGTAGAAGAGACAGATCTTGTTGCTGGGAGACACCCTATAGCTTTCAGAAGGCTTTCATAACAGATAGCTCATCTTCCTATGCTTAATCTTCTCAAAATCTCCAGCAAATGAAGTGAATTCTTCACCCTCACCTTTGACAATGGGGCAAGTAAAGGTGGTGTCTTGGCTCCTATACCAATGTTTCAATGGTGAATCTAGCATTGTGCAACACTGATGTCCTTATTGTCTGCCAAAATATCGTGGAAACAATTGGCAAGATGGCTTGTTGAGGATTGAGTGTCCTTTTAAAGCGGAAAACTCCTCCCGGACCTGAGCAAAGGCATAAAAGCACGAGCAACCTTGCGATAGAAAGCTGTAACATCTTTCCAGAAACCTGAAATCTTGGAATTTTCTTTCACTCTAGTCAAGGAAAGCATCTATTTCTGTGAAGGAAACAACTGTAGGAGGCAGACATCACCTAATTCCAAGTGTCTCCATTGGAGGCAGACATCACTTGGAGAGGCTTAATTATTTATCATTAACTAGCCATTTCACATCCTTGTATATGGGACTATTTTCTAAACACAGCGGTAGAAAATGGATTTTGGTAGCATCGTAAATTTAGTTAAGTTAGATAACATGTATATTGACATACAAATGCACGCATGTATTAGATACTTGACTGGTTAATGCAATGAACCCATCTTCTGACTTTGGCCATTTAAATGAGTTTGTTGAGAGAATTGAGTGGTTATTTAGTGCTACATTGGAAAGTGTGCACTTTGTATGTGTGTGATGGCCTATAAATAGGCGTGTACTCCTCTTATTTTACTTTGAGAAAAAATATAGAGAAAACATGCCCATAGGGTGCTTCTCCCGTGGTTTTCTCACTGTTCCTTTTGAGTGGGGTTTTCACATAAATCCAAGCATTCCATGATTGTCTTTATGCTTTGATATTTATGCTTCCGCTTTATTTGAGATTTCAACTTGGTATTAGAGTAGATTTTAATCTTGGGTTTTATCTTTTATTGCATATAATTTTTCTATCTATTGTTCATATCTTCCTCGGTTCTTGTTCTGATGAGTGTGGATCCACATCGTGGAGGACCACGACCTGAAGGAGAGGATGTGCCTTAGAGATGGAGGAGTTTCAGAGGTGGAGATGCGCGTAGGACTGGAGGCTTGCCACTAGAGGAGTCGCGCGCGAGATCAACGATTTAGGGCTGACGCTGGCGGTCAGCTTAGGCTTGCAGAAGGTCTTGCATGGCATTATGCTCGGAGCGGACCAACACCATCATCGCCTCCCCTTGTGGCAACCGATGGGGTGGTGCATGTGAGAGAGGAGCACGAGCCTCATGAGATGAAGGCGTGCATCTCTAAGAGCAAGGCATAGATGATCCGACGGCCTGCAGAGCCGCATCAGGCGATGCAGTAGCATCGAGGCTACAGAGGTGAAGTGTTGGCGACGCGGAAGCTGCATCAGGCGATGGTGCGGTGCCCTTGTACACCTGAGCTTCAACGGCAGCTTCGTGGAGGTGGCACACGTGATGCCCAAGATCGTGAAGGCAATGGCGGCACAGACCTCGTCGTCTAATGGAAGAGTTGGATGTGGTGTCAAGCTGACGGAGGAGATTGTGGTGATGGCATCGAAGGAGAAGGCGAGGATTGCGGTGCTCAGGCGAAGCGTTGGTGGTGCAGGTGGCGCTTGGCTATTAATGGCGATCTGGATGAAGGTGTGACCAAGCAGATCTTGCGTAGGAGGAAGTCTCGGCGATAATCTTGCCGGAAATTGAGATGAAGATGGCAGCCCTCGCCCTCGACAATAGTGAAGATTACGGTGAGACGCTGGCCGATCTGGTAGAGCGATCTCAGGCGAGGATTGCGATGAGGATCTCAGTGAAGATCGCTCGTACGAAGCGAAGTTTGGATCTGGCCGTGCTTCTTGGCGATGAAGATGATTCTCTCTTACAAGGTGGGTTGGATGTTGGATTATTGACTTTTTGATTGGGTCTTTCGAGTCGTTACTGGACTGCCCGTTTCAAGTTGATTGTTGGACCATGTGGATTGGGTGAAGGCCCTAGTGTCCCTATAGTGGTGGGCAATGTGCCGCTTTCAAAGAAAAAAAAAGGAGGAGAAGAAGAGAGACAAAAAAAAAAGAGAAAAAAAAGGAAAATGAGATTTATATTTAAGAGAAGATGTGGAGAAGTCTTCTCTAGTTTTTCAGCTTTTATTTTCTTTTCGTTATTATTATTTTCTCCCATACGGGTATGTGATATTATTATTTTCTCCCATACGGGTATGGGAGAAAGGGAGAGTGTGGGAGCTTGTTGTAGTCACCCCCGTTTGGTAGTCCTTTTGTTGCAGTCCCAAGACACGGTAGCATTCTTCAGTAGTTGAGGTGACATCGGATACTGCTACAAACTTGTTTAGTAGTTGATCTTCACATGAGAAACCAAACTCTGGGAGGTCCAAAGAGAGGGAGATCCATTTTCGAGGTCCTCAGAGGAATGACCCAGTCAGTTTCTATGTGGGAGATGCAGCTTCGAGGTCTTTAGTGGAAGACCCTTTTTAGGGATATTGAATGGAGAGTCATCAATACTAGATCTTCAGAGATAGCCACAATTCCTTTAGCAGCTGCAACTTATGTTCCCGCCTGTGTAGAGTGGGTTTCTTTGTGTTACAAGCTGAGCATTCCATGCTCTAGCTAAAGGGGGAGTATTGAAAGAATTGAGTAGTTATTTAGTGCCACATTGCAAAGTGTGCATTTTGTGTGTGTGATGACCTATAAATAGGTGTGTACTCCTTCCATTTTACTTTGAGAAGAAATATAGAGAAAACATGCCCATAGGGTGCTTCTCTCGTGATTTTTTCTTCGTTTCTCGTGAGTGGGGTTTCCACGTAAATCCAAGCATTCCATAATTGTCTTTACACTTTGATATTTATGCTTCCACTTTATTTGAGATTTCAATCGAGTGAACTTCAATTTAGTCACATGTATCATAATCTTTCAAATAACTCCATTTCCCCCTTTCTTCGTGTTGAAATGATCAACCACAGGAATCCAATTGCAAACACACGATCTATGTCATAACACCCTCCACTACGAGAGATTTAAACCAATGTAGCGGACAACACCAGTTGGCTAGAATTTAATTCACTATGTTAAAGAAAAACGTGGTATATGAGTGCAATATGTAGGCACTTGGGATGAATGGATCCATAACCAAATTTATTAACCCAAATACAACTCAACAGTCAGTTGAGCATAGATGTCAAATACATCCAACTTGTTGATAATCCCTTGAACTAGGAGACACCAAAGCTCATAGCAAAGATGTTTACTTCTTGATTTCTGGACTTGACACGAGGAAGAAACAATGCCTGAATCAATCTTTTCACAAATAAATTGTCTATCAAGTGTTTTGTCTTGGGGAACTAGGTTGTTGGCAAAATTTACAGCTGTTTTGCGTGACAATAGAGCACTGTTGAATTTTAAGTGAGAAGGTTACGTCTAACGGAAAGATTTATACCCATGATAATTTTGTTACTCATAGCCAGAACTTGACCTTGCACACATATAATTTCTTCATCCACCAAATAATTAGATTACTTTCAAGATATACACAATAACCATACATAGACTATTTCTCATTGGCGAAACCTACACGGTTTGTGCATCAATGTACCCTTTAATATCCTCTTTGATGAATAGAAGACCTTTCCATGGATTTTTCCATTAGGTAGCAAAGTATCATGTGTGCCGTCTTAAGACGAAAATCAGTGGGTTAAGGTATGAATTTGCTTGCAATGTCCAGAGGATAGGAAATATTTGATCTAGTCAAGGAAAGGCAAATCAGTTTCCCACCTTTTTTTTTTTGCCACCAAGGGGTTAGCTTAATGGTTGAGCACTCCATGCATCCATGAGGTCATGCGATCAAATCCTATGTCCACTACATTTACCTTCTCAGAAAAAAGTTTTCCACCTTTTTTTGGTAACTGCTCTTCAGAGACTCGAAGAGGATTGTCATCCTTCAAGCTCTCCCTAGATTGGATTTGGGTTAAGAAAATAGAACTCAAGCTTCCAGTTTCTTTCAAGTAGTCTGCTACATATTTCCGTCAACAGATAACAAGTGCATAGGAACTCACAAATTTGGTTCTTGAATGAAGAGGTCCAATTATTTATATATGCCAGTTATAAATTCCAACATCTTTAGATGTGATGCTATTTCTCAACAGACCCTTCTCAAGTGTGGCCTTCTTGGAGATAACACATGGAGAAATTGATGGGTGACGGGGATCGACTTGGTTATTGTGTTTTGAAAAGAAAACCTTAGCTCTCTTTATATAGAGAGAAGGTTTAGGTATACAAGAAAATACAATAACACTCGATAACTCATCAAAAATAAAGACTAAAAATAGTATGACACCTAAATTTAACTAATTTATCCTTAAAATATTCAACTAATTTATTTCCTATCAGTTGTAATTTTCTGGACTTATGAGAGATTAGGTCTTGAGAGTAATGCATTCACAAGTTTAAGTTCTTAACTGGGCTAAATTGATTGCTATGTATTTTGGGTCCAAGTTCGCCGAGTATCAGTTATTCTTTTATTATTATTTTTCCTGAATATTGAGTTGTTTCTCTTTTAGGAAAATGTCAAGACCAAGCACCCTCAGCTGTTATACGAGTCAAAGCTCTACAGAATCCTACAAGGAGGAAGTAAGAAAGCTATCCCTTTTCTCAATGTTAGATTTTTTTTTCCCATCTCTTTCTGGTGCTTATAACTTTTCCTTTATGGGAATTTGTAGCTGGAATTCCAAATGTGAGATGGTTTGGTGTTGAAGGTGATTACAATGTCCTTGTGATGGATTTGCTTGGGCCGAGCTTGGAAGACTTGTTTAACTTCTGTAGTAGAAAATTTTCCTTGAAGACTGTTCTCATGCTTGCTGATCAGATGGTGCACTTTTTCCCCTGGTTTTTCTGTTTTAGGCATTTAGCTCTTTTAGTTTTTTTTTTTTTTTGTATAAAGCAGTCGTTCTTGCAATTTCTTCACATAATACCTTTTTCTTGTTGACAATTAGATCAACAGAATTGAGTTTGTTCATGGCAAGTCTTTTCTTCATCGGGATATCAAACCAGATAATTTTCTCATGGGCTTGGGGAGGCGAGCAAATCAGGTGGACGTCAGGCCTATTTTACAGAATTGTTACCACTATTTTCATGCATCAACTCTGATACTTTTCATTCTGTGGTTATTTAGGTCTACATAATTGACTTCGGGCTTGCAAAGAAGTATCGAGATACATCCACTCATCAACATATCCCATATAGGTACTGGTTTGATGGCCATTGAATGCCTTGTTGCTAGATAGTTGCCTTTTTAGTGTGGAATGAATTATCTTTATAATCATTACCTTGTATTGATGTTGCAGAGAAAATAAAAACTTGACGGGCACTGCTAGATATGCAAGTGTTAACACTCATCTTGGGATTGGTAAGTTCAATTTATATTTAAGTTGATTATACTAGCATTGTCAAATGTGTGCTTTTATGAAAAATGACTTCCTCGGCGTGAAATGCAGGCGATTTTTTCATGTGCATCAAGTGATCCCATATGTTTTAGAACTTATTACATTAATATCCGATCCTGTTGTTAGTTTTGATTTGAAATATCAATGGCTTAGTCTGATCCATTTAACTCAGTTAATTTATAATGGTTTCACTCGGTTTTACCCTGCCCAATTCTCAATGCTGGGTGTTTTTTTTCTTTTACTGGGATTGGAGCCTGGTTCAGGTTGACTGGATTGCATTTTTGGCATGTTGAGTCTTGCTTGGTATGCATTGACAGCTGAGCATCTAAATACTTGATGCATTGCAACACATGTAATGTGTTAGGTTGAAATGTCATAAATTTTATTCTAAAGATCCTAAGCCTTTATATATAGAGGCACCAGAGAAAGGAATTACACAAATATTCTTTCACTTACAATATGAAAAATAAGACCTACACCTATACATAACTTAATGCTCCCTCTGAAATTGGAGCATATGCATCAAAAATACTTAGTTTGGAACAAGTATAGAGCAATTGCTTCTTAGGAGGTGCTTTAGTAAAAATGTCTGCCGGTTGATCTTTAGAACATATGTAAGGTGCAGATTCTTCTTTGGTAGAATGACCTCTCTGATGAAGTGACAATCCACTTCAATATGCTTGGTTCTCTCATGGAATACAGGAGTGTTAGTAATAAAGGTGGCAGCCTTGTTGTTACAATGCATGAGAATAGAACCAAAAACCTGTACTCCAAAGTCTTCTGGGATAGACCGGACTTAGGGTAGCTCACAGGTAGTCTGAGGCATAGCCCTGTACTTAGACTCAGCAATAGACCTGGAGACCACTGCTTGTTTTTTGCTTTTCCAGGTAATTAGATTACCCCCAACAAATGTGTAGTATCCCGTAGTGGATCTCCTATCCTCATGTGCACCAGCATAGTCTGCATTCGAGTAGCCACAAATATCCAGGTGCCCATTGTCCTCGAAGAGAAGTCCTTTCCCAGGTGCACTTTTCGACTACCTGAGAATATGATAAACTGCATCCCAATGGACTTCCATTGGTGACTGCATGAACTGGTTCAATCTTCTAATTGCAAAGACAATGTCAGGAGGGGTAATAGTCACATCTTGTAGTAGAGGGTTGTCATCATCCGCAATAGGCAAGGAAGCATCGATGGACACATATGTTGGTTTGCACCCCAGCATTCCCATGTCTCTCAACACGTCAAGGATATACTTGTGTTGGGATAGCACAAGTCCTCTAGTATGTTGCACCTTAATGCCAAAGAAATAGTTGATAGGGCCTAGATCCTCGGTAACAAACTGTGATTGAAGCAGCTTCTTTGTCTCCTTTATGCCTTGCCTATCATTGCCAATAAGAAGCATGTCATCTACATAAATCACAAGTATGACTATACCTGTCTTCCCATGCACTGTAAAGACAGAGTGATCAACAGAAGATCTGGTGAATTCATATTCCTGAACCACTCTACTAAACCTCTCAAATTAGGCTCTAGGACTCTATTTTAGTCCATAGATAACCTTCTTTAGTTTACACACTTTTTGACACTCCCCCCGAGTAGGAAAACCCAGTGGCTGCTCCATGTAGACTTCCTTCTCCAAATCATCATAGAGACAGACATTCTTAATATCAAGATAATGAACAGTCCAATGCTTGTTCACAGCAAGTAAAAGTAGGATTTGAACATAATTGAAACGAGCCATTGGGGAGAATGTCTCAAGTAATCAACTTTGAACGTCTTAGTGTAGCCTTTGGTAACCAGATGTGCCTTATATCGGTTCACAGTGCCATCTGGACGACACTTGAGGGTAAACACTCATCTACACCCCACAACAGTAGTATCTGGGGGTAGATCAACAAGGTCTCATGTGCCATAGGACTGTAAGGTAGCCATCTCCTCCATTGCCAAGGTTCAAGATGGATCTTGAAAGGCCTTATGATGATTCGGTGGTACCTATATACTGTCAATAGCCAGAGAGAACTGGCGTCCAACTGCAGATAAACTGTCAAGTGACACAAACTGAGATACATAATATTTGGCATATGATCGTGAAGCCTTCCTTTTTGCAATAGGAAAATCTAGAGTTGTGTCCTCAGTAAAAGTAGTTACCTAGTCCTCAACAAATCATCAGCAGCTGGTGGAGACTGAGCAGAAATAGTAGACAAAGGCTCTTCCACTTGAGTGACATCTTGAACTCTACGCTGAAAATGTCTAGGAAAGGTGTCTGTATCAGGAACCTCAGGCTGACATGGGAAAGGACTAGGATCAAGATGACTAGCTCTTGTAATGGGTAGCTGATTTGGCTGTGGTGGATCGGATATGATAGAAGAGGAATATTAGTGGAAGAATTAATGGGCTCTTGTAATGGGTAGCTGATTTTTTTTTTTTTTTTTAAATTTTTTTTAGAGGAACAAGATCACATACTGAGGATCAAGAGGGAGAGGAATGAGGGAGAGGAATGAGCGAGAGGGGGAACGAGAAGGGGAGCGCGGGGAGGGAGGCGAGTGGGGGGGGGGGGAGAGTCGACTCTGGTTGGACGGTGGTGAAGGGGAGGTCACGGAGGGGGGCGGAACTGGTGCGGTGTTTCAAGTGCCTCGGGAGGGGGTATGTGGCGGCGGGTTGTAGGGAGTTGGTGAGATGTCTGTGCTGTGGTGGTCTGGGTCATCGGCGGTTGGGCTGTGGGCTGGGTGGTGGGGCTTCTCCGAGGAGGGCGAGGACACCTCCACTCCCCCCCCCCCCCGGAGGGGCTGTCTCTCGTAGAGGTTGAGGTGCCGTGGTCGAAGGAGATTGGGGCGTTGGAGGGGAGGCTGGTGTCGGCTATGGTGGCGGTGGTGCTAGAGGGGGAGGTGGATGTGGGGGTTCTGAGAAGGGCGACTGTGGCTTTCTTGGGGATTGGCTGGGGATCCTTTAGGGTGGCTTCCCTCAGGAGCAGATGCCTGGTGTTGCTAGGGCTTGGTCAGGAGTTGCGACTCTTGGCCTTCAAGGTGCTGCGGTGCGGTCGGGGTATGGTGAGGTGTCGATGGCTGGTGAGGTCTAATGGCGCTTTGGAGGAGCGACCGCCGACTGGTGCGAGGCAGAAGGTACTGATTGAGGGGGTCCCTCTCTTCCTCCGTACGATGGAGGTTGTAGTAGCGGTGGTTGCCCCATTTGCGAGGCTCCGGGGTTGCGAAGACCTGGGTCTGAGGTCGGTCGACCTGTCACGATTTGGGGCGTGGGTGGAGATGAAGCCGGGGAGGCAGCTGGCGGAGAGGGTGATGCTCAAATGGGGGAGCTCCTCCTGGCTGGTTCGCGTCTCGCGGGGTTCCGGAGGGCCTAGGTCCTTCGCTGAGGCAGTGATTGGTGGTGTAGGGGTGGTGCCTGGTGGCGGAGGTGGCGGGCGAATGGACGGGGGTGAGTTGTTCTTGGGAAGCCCGAAGGTTGCGACGTGGATGGCGCGGCGGTTGCGATCCCTGCGGCGCGATCCGAGGCAGATGAGAGGGCGAGGGTTTCGAAGACTGATGCGGGTCTTGCGAAGGAGGCAGTGGAGTCTGTGGCGCTGAGGGCAGAGGACTCTGCTGAGGTGGCTCGGGGTCCTACGGAGCGTGGTCGTGGCGGACCCGGGTCGGGCGGGCTAGATCCGAATGTGGGGAGCGGTGACTTTGGTGGGGTTACCGGTTTGAGCCCCACCTTGTGGGAAGGTCCGAGGCTTTTATTCGGTGGAGACCGTATTCTGGGAAATGCGGTTAGGAGCCAGCGGCGAAGTTTCGACAGATCGAACTGGGCAGCGATGTGCGATGCGGATGGCAAGGTGGGGCGCGTGCAGGGGTGGAAGACGAGGAGGCCGGTTTCACAGCGGCTTACTTACAAACCGCAGTGGTCCTACCGGAGGGGCGTGTTGCGACCACTCCGACTGGGAGCGAGGTTGGGGAGGGCTAACGTCGGAAGCAGAGGGAGCAGGGCGCCGCTTCGCTTGTCGGAGGGCAGGGGGAGGCGTCGGCGGTGAGCTTGGTAGGGGGCGGAGGTGAGGCGAGGGCTGTGGTGGGGGCTACTGTTGGCAGGGATGGGCAGCGGGTGGTGGGGGCTGGTGGAGGTGCTGGGGCGATGGAGAATGTGGTGAAGGTGGGAGGGGTTGATGTGGCAGAGGTGTGGCTTGTGGAGGGAGTTGTCTCACTTGGAGGGGACAGGTGATGTTTGGGGACAAGGCGGAGGCTGTGGGGTAGGGTGGATCGGAGGGCGAGGATGCGGGGGGTCGCCTGGTCGTTTAGTGGTGATGGAGGAGGGAGAGGTGGATAAGGTGGTTGCGGAGGTGGGGTTTGGGAGTTCGATGCAAGGAGTTTCCCGGGGTTATCCATGACTAAGGTGCTGTCATGGAATGTGAGGGGATTGAATGACCCCTTGAGGCGGGTGGCTTTGCATGGATAAATTCAGAGGTGGGGTCCGGACGTGGTTTTTCTCCAGGAGACAAAATGGGGGAGTTGCAACAGGAGGCTGTGGAAGGAGGTGGGGGGGAGCGGTTTTGGGGAGTTCTTGGCCCTGGATGCGGTTGGAAGTGTGGGTGGAGTTGTTGTGGGGTGGAAGGATGATGCTTTCGGACTTGTTGGTCAGGTCCCATGTTGTCACTGTCAAGTTACAAAGACGGCGGGACAATGTGTGCATGCTCTTCTCGGTTTATGGTTCGATGGAGGGTTGGAGGAGGCACGCCCTGTGGGAGGATTTGGGCCAGGTTACGGCAACGTTTCAGGGGATACCTTGGTTGATGGGAGGCGACTTTAATGTCATTCTGTTGGCGGAGGATAGACAGGATGGCCGGGGAGGGTGGACCAAGGTTCTGATGCTTTTGTGGGATTTGTTGCGGAGCAGGGGCTGGTTGACATGCAACCCTCGTCCTGTCACTTCACTTGGAGGAGCTCTGGAGGACAGTGGTCCCAGATTGATAGATTTTTCGTCTTGACGATGATGACAGAGTTGTTCCCTATAGCGGAGGTTAGATCCCTGGAGCGGCCGTTCTCGGATCACACCCCCTTGTTGTGGGCGACGAATGAAGATTGGAGACATGGTACGTATTTCAAGTTCGACCGGGCATGGCTCCTTGAAGAGGGGTTCAGGGGGTTGGTTGAGGAGCGGTGGAGGTCGGCTCGTGTGGTTGGCTCGACGGCTGTCAGATTGGAAGCTAAACTACGGGATCTGAGATCCTTCCTCAAGGTCCATAAGAAGTAGATTGAGGAGCGTGGGAAGAGGAGGGATGAAGCTCTCAGTGAGATTGCACGGCTGGACTTGTTGGAGGATTTTGGTTTCCTTTCTGACGATGATAGGGTATGCAGAGCGAGGCAACTACAGGTGATACATGAGGAAGGCCGGAAGGTGGAGATGGAGTGGAAGGTGAGATCCAGGTAGAGGTGGCTCAAGGAGGGTGATTCTAACATTCGATTTTTTTATATAGCCGCATCAGGAAGGAGGAGGAATTGGATCGATAGGCTGGTGGTGGATGGGGAGGAGTTTGTGTGGAGAGAGGCGGTGGGTGGGGCAGCTGTGAGGTACTTCAGGGAGTTTACTGGGAGAAGGCATGAGGGAAGGTGGAGATGGTTGGGCTCTGAGGTGCCACGGATTCGGGATGCAGAAGTCGGTTTCCTGACGGGTCCGTTTAAGGAAGATGAGGTCCACAAGGCAATCTGGGGGCTGAATGCGGATGGATGTCCGGGTCCGGATGGTTTTCCGGTTGCCTTCTATAAGGAGTTTTGGCCGGTGGTAAAGGAGGATGTAATGCAGGTGGTGCATAAGTTTAGAGCTGGAAATTCGGGCTTCAACAGATTGAACAAGTTCTACATGTTCCTGTTGCTAAAGGAGGGTGCTGAGGAGATCCAGGAGTACAGACTGATAGCCCTCTCGAATGCTATCTATCTGATTGTGGCGAAGCTCTTGGCGAATAGGTTGAGGACTTTGGGTAGGATTGTGGATCCGGTACAGACGGCTTTTGTCTCCGGCAGGAATATTTTGGAAGGATATGTGATGGCCTCGGAGATCCTATCGTTTTGAAAGAGGAGTAGGAGGAAGACTTTCTTGTGGAAAGTCGATTTCAGCAAGGCTTATGACTCGGTGCAATGGTCGTTTCTTTGGGCGTCCTTGGTGAAGAGGGGCTTTCCGTCGATGTGGATTGACTGGATGAAAAGATGTGTCACCATGACGTCTTTCTCGGTACTTATCAATGGAAATCCGGCAGGGAGTTGGATTCAGTCGAGAAGGGGGGTGAGGCAGGGGTGTCTTTTGGCTCTGATGCTCTTTGTTATTGCAGCAGATGCACTTGCAAGGGTAGCTAAGAGGTCGTGTGAGAGGAATTTGGTGAGGGGTTTCCCGTTGGGAGATGGGACGAGTATTCTGTTACTGCAGTATGCGGATGATATGATTTTTTTCATTGAAGGTAGGGAAGCGGAAGCCAGGAGGATGCGGATTTTACTCTTCCTGTTTGGTAAGGCCTCGGGTCTGCAGATTAACCTGTCTAAATCAGAATTTGTCCCTTTCAATTTGTCTGAGGAGGCGAGGAGGTGTAGCTTGGGTCTTGGCACAGAGCAAGTGAAGCTTCCGATCAGATACTTGGGTCTACTGTTGACGGATGGTAGGATTCTGGTGAAGGACTGGGCCCACTTGGTGGAGAGACTGGAGGGGAGGTTGGCAGGGTGGGCATCAAGGCTTTTGTTGAGGGGTGGAAGGTTGGTTTTGCTCAAGGCGGTTCTGGCGGCGATGCCGTCGTACTGCACTTATGTCCTGAAGTTGCCCCGGCAGGATAGAGAGGCTTATGAGGAACTTCTTCTGGTCCAACCAGGGGACGAGTGGACCTGGTGCCAGGTTGGTGGCATGTGAGGAGGTTTGCAGACCGGTGGAGGGGGGGCTTGGGGTGAGGGACCTGGGGAGGTCTAATGATAGCCTGTTGGTGAAGTGGGTGGGGAGCCTCTTGGAGTGTAGGGAGGATTTAGTGGACAAGGTGTTCGGGACGGCTTATGGCGTCCCGATGCGTTGGGATCTCCTGATATCTCTGCCGAGGGATGCTTCTCATTTCCTGAAAGGTTTGTCGACGGTGGCTCCTAGGGTGCAATATTGTTTTGTACCGGTGGTGGGGACAGGGGAGATCTTTAAGTTCTGGCAGGATGATCGGACGGGGCAGGGTGTGCTTGCTAGAAGATTTCCGAGACTGTTTGCTTTGTCCCAAAACAAAGAGGCGTCAGTGGCCGAGGTGTGGGAAGGGGGGTGGTGGTGCCCATGCTTTGCAGGGATTTTTTTAGATGCAAGAACTCTTGATTTCCAGAGATTGCTTGAAGATTAGAAGGGCTGCAGCCGGCTTCCAGTATTGATATGTTGGGCTTGGATGAGGGTGATTTCTCGGTAGGGGCTGCCTACAGGAGGTTGTCCAGTGGAGAATCCACAGGTGATCTGGATTTGGTGAGGGATTGCAGATAGATTTGGAAGGCCGCGTGTCCATTGAAGGTCAAGATTTTTGCTTGGCTGCTAAGGAGGAGACTCGTGACTAGGGTTTGGAGGGCGAGGTGGGCTCCTGGAGAGAGTAAGGTTTGTCCGTTATGCGGAAGTGGGGAGGAAGAGATTGACCATCTTTTTTTCACCTGCTCGTTTGCAGTGCAGATATGGAGTCGGGTGGGAGCGGGGTGGTAGAATTGCCGGTCTTTTGATGGATTTTGGTGCAGTTTCAGAGGTGGAGGGGGTAATGTTGGGCAGAATGTCATCCGTACGAAGGAGAGAGCCAGACCGTTGGCGGTATTATGGGGCATTTGGCTAGGTAGGAATTCTGTGGTCTTCAGAGGCCAGAGGCCTTATGTGGAGAATTTTGTGGAGTTTGTTACTTCTTTGTTTAATCTTTGGAGTGGGTCTTTGTGAGTGGGTGTCCTTGGGGTTTGCCCTTTGTATTGGCGGAGGTCGTTGATTCTCTCTTTAATATATTTGGGTAGTTATCACCCTGGACAACTACCCTTTTCTTTTTCAAAAAAAACTTAACGGGCTGTTCTTCCTATTTCTGCTAGTAAGGAATCTCCTAAAAAAAGTAATATCAGCAGAAACATAATTTTCGTGAAGTAGGATCATAACAATGGTACTCTTTCTAAGTTCTAGGATAACCCAAAAAGATGCATTTCACGGAACGAGGAGAAATCTTATCAACCTGGTGAAGATGAACAAAATACACACAGCCAAAGATCGTCAGAGTAATAGAGAAACCCCACGACTACGACCACGTTCATGTGCACCATCACGAGATCGACCTCTTCCCCTAGAAGCTCCTCTACCACGACTAACTGTGGCCATACAAGATGCATCAGTCGTAGGCATTGGATCAGCAGTGTTGAGCTTAGAAAGATGAGCGTAAATCTGTGTAGGTGTGGAAATTTCATCGATGGTCATGAACTGATTCTTCACCGCCTTGTACTTAGGGCCAAGACCAGACAAAAGATGAATAAATCGAATAGCCTCTCTTTGCTTGGCAATAGCAGCTACATCAGTAGAAATAGGTTGGTAGACATCCTGCTTGTCCCAGAGGTTCTTCATTGTGTCATAGTATTTGGATAAGGTCATATGCCTTTCCGAGGAGTGTGGATGTCCTCTATGACTCATTACAATTTGGTAATGCTGCTTCAGTGAGAGTGAATCTCATGCAACACTTCCCACATTTTCTTCACAGATGCATGTGCCATGACTTGTTTTGCAATGGTTTAGGTCATGCTGTTTAGGAGGCATATAGCTACCCAGTCATTGTCTGCCTTCTAGTCTGCAGACTTTACTGTGGGTTCTGCCTCTGTCAATATGTACTTCTTGTGATGGGATTCGACGAATTTGGAGAATGATGTAGACCGCACTAGGAAGTTGGTTCCATCTAAGTTGATAGAAGTTCCTTGCATGTGTGGGGGGGTACTTGTGGTGGATAACTTTCTCAACAAGTCGCTTACATATTCCTTTTGGTCTCCCACGACTCCCTACATCGTGATCCACGAAATAGAATATTCACACTGGTAAAAAATTAGATCATACAAGCTTAATCACTAGTATTGCATGTGTTAGGCATAGATTAGGCCCTAGTGGTGCTCTTCACCAAGAAGTGTTGTTGTTAGAGGCTTTAAGACAAAAAACAGTACTGGAAAACCCTGGCCTAGCTCCTGTAGTAAGCTCCCAAGGTCTCCGAAGAGGAGATCAGGGGTGTAGACACCCTCCTAGGGCCCCAAACCAGTGGTCATGGGTAGTGGAAGCCATGGATGGTGCTAGGGGTAGCTTTAGTGAGCATCTAGCGACGCTAGGTAGGGTGGTGTTGAAGTGAGAATCGTAGCCCTAGGTGATGCTAGGGCGGCGTTGGTGAGAGCCTAGCAGGCCCAGGTGGTGCTAGGGTAGCGTTGGGTCGAAGATCTGGCTGGCGGTGATCGTCCTAGATGAGGAGGAGACCAGCTATTGCAAGATCTGGTCCGATGGTGGTGAGATCAGGGGTAACGACGGTGAGATTCAGCCGATGATGGCTTAATCTGAGGGTCGGTAGGGGTTGTCGGTGGTGTTGCTGGCCTGAGGGTGGCTGGCGATGCAGAGAGAGGGAGAGAGAAAGTGGTTTGGGTGGTGGGTTTTGGCAACTAGGGTTTCAGGTGGGGTGCCCGAACATCGGTTTAGGATCGTTGCTCGGATACCATGTTATGTTGAAATGTCATAAATTTTATTCTGAGAGACCCTGAACTTTTATATAGAAAGGCAATTACACAAATATTCTTTCACTTACAATATGAAAAATAAGACCTATACCTATACATAACTCAACATAGTGCAACCAAAGTTTTGTAGTAACATTTTTAATTCTTAATTAGCACTAACAAATCTCATAATTCATATTCATCCCATTTATGATCGGTATCAATAATTTTCTATTAATATGAGATGCTTGTGGAGTTGCATTATGTCTAGTCTTTCTCTTTTAGGTTTTTGATAATTTGTTTAGACTAGCCTGAAACACTCTTGGGCCTCGGTATCAATAATTTTCTATTAATATGAGATGCTTGTGGAGTTGCATTATGTCTAGTTTTTCTCTTTTAGGTTTTTGATAATTTGTTTAGACTAGCCTGAAACACTCTTGGGCCTACGCATGCATGTTGATAGATAGACATTGTTTTATAAAATAATAATCACTAGTAGTTGCCACACCTGTGGTGCTGAACTGGTCGCTTGAATCTTCTTTTCTTTCTAATTTTTGTTGCCTCAATGAAGCTCCTCATCACTGAGTTGGAAAATTTACTATTTGGACCTTTTTTTTCCTCCCTTTATTTTTGATGCATTGCTCTAGACGGCAATTTAGGATTTCTAGAATATTCATTTTGTTTCTTTTGTCTTTTGAAATGATGTAATCCTTGGCATGAATGACTTTGAAGGCATGGAAACAAATATCTTGATATATCAGTAATATATCGACGATATATCTGTATCCCCAACATGACTCATATCGATATTACAGGAATATCTTTTTTACAAGATATCGGCGATATCTGACCTATATTAATGGGTCTTAATCGATATCTCTAAATATTAGGGAATATCGATGTGGTTGATAAGGATCTCATAAAAATGTCTTTCAAGTAACGAAAGAGATGTCACAACATATATGTGGTATGACGTCGATATGTTGATATCGCCAATAATATCTTTCTCAACATTGCCAAAATGTCAGTTCTCCATGATGTCAGGAGAAATATTGCCCATGTCGATGCGAGTCCACGATATATCATTAAAATTAAAGCACATATGCGTAATTTTTCCTAAATATTACTAATATCTAATGACATTGGATGATACCTTTGCAACTGCTCTATAGTCTGCTCTTTTTTTGCTTTCTCTCTCTCTTCTCTCCTTCATTCTCTGCTGCTACCTGCTGTGATTGTTCATCGATCTGTTTGCCTCGATTATTAGGTGATTTGGAGTCATTGTTCATCTCTTAATAAGGTAATCACCTTAATCTTATCATTTTTTTACATTATTAGGGTCTCATTCACCTTGATTTAACCTTGGTTACTATTCATACTGAGTTTAAATTTTACGTTACACTTGATTCTTGTATAAATTGATGTGGTCTACACATTATTTAGGTAAGATCTCTAATTAATCCCTAATTTGGTAATGATTTGTGGCATAAATCACTACGATTTAGCACGTTTTTATTATATTTTTATTCAAAATTTATGATTTTCATCTTTTAAGCATTTCTTTGTGCATGTATTACTCATTAAAATATAATCTTCATCAAATTTGTGACATTTTACGTCATTTTGGATATTTTTGAGTGATTTTCCTAAAATTCACCAATATCAGCGATATATCCATGACATATCCTTTTTATTTGTCGATACGACATTGATATCGATATTTAAAATCTTATTTATAGATGTCCATCATGCACCCATTGTTTGCCATTGTGCTTAAACATATGTAATAGTAAATGTAATGCATCTTTTTTTTTTTTTTCAAATCTCCATGTTTTGATTTTAAATTCCAATCTGCCTTTTGAGTGGTACGAAACCTGAAAGGGGGCTTTTCTCTATCTGTCAATCTTGATTGGTATTTCAGTTGATTTTTTTTTTTTTGAAAAGTAAGAGAATGCTCACGGAGGTCGGTAATCATCCCGAAATTTGTATTAGATAAAAAGGATGCTTCCTCACAACATTCTTCACCCAAGTCCATTCCCCTGTAAAAACCACTACATTCCACCTTTGATATCACAAGGATCACAAAATGGCAGCTGCCTGAATCCACCCATGTTTGTCAGCATGGGCATGATCTTGGAAGGACCTCCAAAACTCCTCAAGTGACGAACAATCCACTGTCCTCAACATGAATGATCTTCAAACGGCTTTAGCAAAATCATTGCCATGATAGAGATGGGCAAAATCCTCCTCATCACCGTTTTGCAAAGTGGACAAGTTTCATCAACATCATCACACCAAGTCTTTCTCAAAGACTTCGTGACTAATTTCTCTCTTCTTAACAATCAAAGGAAAATTTCATTTTCAGGGGCACCTTGATTTTCCACAACCTAGCACAATCTTCTGTGAAATCAGTACCACCTGGGGTATACCCAGCCACCAATCTATGCGCATTAGCAACCTAGAAATTGCCATTGCCCCAGATTAATCTGTCCATATGATCTGTATCAGGTTGTAAGTCTGTAATGTGAGATAACAGTGAGCAAAAATCCTCCATTCTAGCTTCCGACAAACCGGGGGGCAAGTTAAAACTCCAAGCATTGGATTGCTCATCCCATACATCACTGACCAGCCGAAATAACCTTGGGAAAAGATTGGAAAAACCCCATTGCTGGACCAATTATCTTTCCAAAATCTAAAAAATTTTCCTCCACCTAAGACAGGAGAAAACAGATAACTTATATTCTTGCAAGATCAGTGTTAAGAGACCTCCAGAAAGCTGAATCCCCATTCTTCGTAGTCACCCTTTCCTCCAAATCCAAGAAAGACCCATAAGAATCATGAAGCAAGTTGATACACAAGCTATTCTCATCCTCCAACAACCAAACAACCCATTTAAGCAACAAAGAATCTTTAAAGTTATTGAAAAGTCTAATGCCAAAACCACCATTCTTCTTGGGTTGACACACCTCCCTCTAAGGCACTACATGTGGAAATCTCCTTGAGTGATATGGACCTTTCCAAAAGAACCTCTTCCGAATCAACTCTAACTTTTCCCATATTTTTTTGCCTGGTTGAAAATAGACATATAGAAAATGGGTATGGATGTTAACATTGAGTTGAGAAGGACTAGACGACCACCCCTTGACAAAAGCTTTTCGCTCCACAAGTTTAATATAGTTGCCACCCGTTCCACCAATCTATTCCAGTTAGTAGCTAGAAGCCTTTTATCATTGAGAGGAAGCCCTAGGTATTTCAGTGGATGCTGGCCCATAGGAGAGTGAAGATCATTGGAAATCTCTTGAACTAGCTACTCGTCTAAGTTGAATGGTACTAAAGCTAACTTCCTCCCATTAATTCGGTGCCCAAAAGTATTTGCGAAAATTCTCACCATCAAAGCAAGGTGGTCAACTTGAGTAGTACCTCCCTCAATAAAGAATGTAGTGTCATTCGCATACTGTAGCAAAGATGTGTAGAACGGTCCCGTTTCCATGCAACTTGAAGCCAGAACAATCCACCACGGGCCATAAAAGCCAAATGTGCTAGTGAATCTACAATAATGTTAAATAGGAGAGGCACCAATGGGCATCCTTGCCGAACGCTCTGTTGTGGTTGAGGTTGACCATTCACCAGAACTAAAAAGGAAGATGTCATGACACATCTCTTCATGAATTGAATCTACAACTCCTAAAAGTCCCTCCTCAATATCTCTCATAATTTGCCCAACCCATTGAATCGTATGCTTTGGAAAAATCCTTCTTCTGCATGAAGGCTAGTACTCTTGATCTTCTCCAGGATGCCACCATCTCTTCAGGCATCATAAAGAACTCCTGAAGTGATCTTCCCATAATGAAAGCTGCCTACATTGGGTTAATCAGATTCGGTAACATAACTTGCAATCTGTTTGCTAATACCTTTGTCACTGTCAAATAGATGGCGTTAGGCAAAGAAATTGGTCTAAATTCATCAATAGATTTCACCCAAGCTTTTTTGGTAACAACAAGAGATAGAACTTGTTCAGGTAGTTGAAATCCTAGTTATCTATCATAAACTCCTTGATCATAGTCATGACATCTGCCCCAACTATCTCCTAGAGGTCCTCAGTCCCTATAGAGTAGTATCGAGAGACCATAAGGATTAGGAGCCCCTTTCCCCTTTAGCCCCTTAAGAGCAACTAACACCTTCGCAGAGATTGGCCTAATGAGCTCATCCTTCCTCTGCCCACTCATTACAGGCATGTTGAACGTAAGATTTTAAATATTGATAACGATGTCGTATCGATAAGATGAAAAAAGATATATCAGGGACATATCACTGATATTGGTGAATTTTGGAGAAATCGCTTAAAAAGGTCTAAAATGTCACAAATTTGATAAAAATTAACATTTTAATAACTAGTACATCAAGAAGAAATGTTTAGAAGACGAAAATCATAAATTTTGAATGAAAACATAATAGAAATGCACTAATCGCATAGCGACAAAGTCATATATTGAAATGAAAGTGTACATAACATGATAATAATTGAAAAATGTTCATAGTAATATTACTCACAAGAAGAAATGAAATATCAATAGTGTCAAAGTATCAGTAGACCACTCCAAGTATGGAAGCACTAGCCAATGCCACCAAATCAATACCAGGTTGAGCTTCGACCTGGCTTGATACCTAACATTCGATTATCTTCCTTTTTTTCGTAGCACTCTAACATATTCATAGTATGACTCCCACGTCATGTAGCTGTATCGAGTACTGTATTCATTAATGTATCGCTGACAGTCTTCATTACTGCAATACAGAAGTATTCCAAGACGTGGATATCAACTGACTGTCGGACGAGCTGCTCCTGCTTCCAGTTCTAGATCTCCCTTGAGTAGACTCAATGTTGATGTCCTCTTGAATCTGTGGACTCAGTAGAACCACATCGTTTTGGTATAGAACCTGACGATTCACAAGGTTCATGTTGTCTCATTGATGAACTTCGTGGTACTCGAGGAGGAAGTGGTGCAGCAAAGTGGAAATGTTGATAAGAAAATGGTTGATGACCTTAAGATGCAAAATATTCAAGGAATATCCCATAGCCATAACTTATAGATAGACGATCACGCTCTGGAGCACTTGGTGGAACTCTGAGCAAAGTCGTGAGGATCGTAGAGTGAGGCAACTTCTGTTCTTGCGACCGATAGGTTGAAGAGACGTGGCAGTGACGTCAGTCCCAAAGAAGGCCCCTGGTAGGCATGCCCCCCCTGTCCATGGAAGCGACCCCATCCGCATGTGAAGGGCCACCCTCCCTAACTTTGCGGTTAGCCCATCGAGGATCACTATTACGGACCCCGCTTGGTAAGAAGGGAGTTTCGTAAGAAATGCTCTCCTTTGGTCATGAAGCAGGTGGACGTGCTTAAGGGAAGCTAGCTTTGGCCCCTGCCATGGGTGGTGCCTCAGGGCTCGGAGCTACATACCCGAAACCCACCTTTGGTTCCCAGAACCGGCATGGGAACCTGGTTTGCCTCTTCAGGCAAATCTGTGGCGGAAAAGATGCAGCGGGCCCTTGGAGGGCCCAGAAGACCATCCTGAGAAAAAACCCTGATAATAGCGCGCGACTGACATGACCTTCCTAGCGGGTCAAGGGTTGAGCTGGCTGACACCACTTAGCCCAAATCGGGCGGTGTGTCACCTTGGTTCCCCTGTTGATGGCATATCACCATCAAGTCTCGACAATGGCACACGTCATCCGAAGTCTTCGCCCTGTCACTTGAACATATTAGCATAGGAGCTAGGAAAAATTTTTCGGGTTGACGTCGCCCTAGGCTGGCAACCCTTTCCTTTTGGGGCGACAACCTAGAGCACCTTCCCTTAATCCTTAGTGGGGCGAGGAGGGCGTAACCAAGCAAGCAACATCCCAGTCAATCACCACCCCGTTTGGTCCGGCGGAGCACTTGGGCTTGCTTTTGTGACGCTTCCTGCAGTAGGGTAGTCCCAATCCAAGCCCTTTGAGGGACACACTCCATGGGCCGTTGACCCGGCGGACGTGTCGTGTCGCAGTGCTTGTAGATACATCATTGATAAATGCCCTAACCTACACGATCGGACCCAGTGTGGAAGCGCGGATCGCCTCAACAGGCAAAACAAGGTCCAAGGTCAAAGGCTTATCAACGACCCGACAGGTGAGTAACTTGCATATTTAACTTCTAATAGACAACGACAATGATGCCCATACTACTCCGAGGAACACACCTCTCGAGACGAAGGTCGAGCCAGCCTCTGGAGCTAACAAGCCACCCCTTTCGGGTTGGCGCATCTATAATGCCTTTGCCACTTCGGTGACAACGCCTTTGCCGGCAAATCGACGATGACCCTACAATAATACCTCTCCCTCCATTGGCTATTCCGATCATGGACCTTTGGCAATCAAGAAGAGAGGCCAAAGGAAAAGGACAACCCTCCTTCGCCCGACGGCAACGAGGATGGGCACTTCAACTAGGTGGCCACACTTATGGTGGTCAGGTTGACGGTAGCGCTGGGCAGCCTAGCTGGTTGACCACCAATACACGCTTGCTGCCGTATCCTCTCGGTACGTTCCCAGTCTCTTTAATAGGTAAGAACATAGCACAGGAGCATGACAACTTGGTGCAAACCCCTTAGGGTCGAATCGGCGTGACCTGGGAAGCCCAGACAAAAAAAGGAGGGGGAAAACCAAGTCCATGCAATCCAGTGAGGGGCAAACCCAGCTGACCTGCCGAGCGACTTTGCAATCATAGCCAGGCTCTTCGGTCATGGCAATTCCCTCGATTTTTTTCTTCTTTCCTCGCGACGTTGCTAAGCTCGTCGAGGTCAGAGGGAACCTTAGTCCCTCCAAGGTCTAGGGGCAACCGCTTCCCCCCAGAAGAGGCCAGTGCACCTAAAAGCTGCCTGTTAAGGCTGACAGGGATTGGGGCATCTTGTCGTGTTCCTGTAACTGCGGACCCGACAAGCGCTGGATGCCTCCTACGTGCGCATTCCTCGCCGTAGGAAGGGCAACCCTATTGATGCCAGTCTCGGCATTTGAGGCCTTCGCCTCATCACAACGGTAATTCATGGCCAGTCTTGTCCAACCAAAGACAAGGACTTATTCCCTGCAGTGGCTGATCGTCACTCGCGAAAAGTGGCGCTTACCCTACACTCGGCAAGTCGCCTCGTGAGGGTAGCAGGGATCGACATTGACCTGCTGGTTCTCCTGTCACGAGCCACCTCTTAAGGTTTGCTCGAAGTCGAATGGGCGCGATTGATGTTCCCTTATGTTGCTGCCAGTTAAGGTCGCTAAGCCACCTCTTAAGGTCGGTTCAAATTCGGACAGACGTGCCTGATGTTCCCTTATGTTGCCACCTCCTAAGGTCGACAAGTCACTTCTTAAGGTCAGCTCGAACTCGGACGGACATGCTTGACATTCCCTTATGTTGCCTCTTCCTAAGGTCGGTGAGCCACCTCTTAAGGTCAGCTCGAATTCGGATAGACGCACCCGACATTCCCTTATATTGCCATCTTCTAAGGTTGGCGAGCTACCTCTTAAGGTCGAATCGAAATCGGACGGACGTGTCTGATGTTCCCTTATGTTGCCACCTTTTAAGGTCGACGAGCCACCTCTTAAGGTCGGCTTGAACTCAGATGGACGCGCCTGACATTTCCTTGGGTTGCTGCCTCCTAAGGCTGACGAGCTACCTCTTAAGGTTGGCTTGAACTTGGATAGACGCGTCCGACGTTTACTTATGTTGTCACTTCCTAAGGCCGCTAGCTCATCCCTTAAGGTCTGCTCGAACTTGGACGGACGTGTTTGACGTTCCCTTTGATTGCCGCCTCCTAGGGCTGGCAAACCACCTCTTAAGGTTGGCTGGAACTCGGTTGGACACGACCGATGTTCCCATATATCGTCGACTCTAAAGGCCGGCAGGCCACCCCTTAAGGTTGGCTAGAATTTGGGTGGACCCGCCTGATGTTCCCTTATAGTGTTACCTCTTAAGACTGGTAAGTCACCTCTTAAGGTTGGCTAGGACCCCCGAGCACATGAGCTTGGCGTTCTTTTATATTACCTCTTCTTAAAATTGATGAGCCACCTCTTAAAACATGGTCGGAACTCAGGTAGACGCGCTTCATGTTCCCCCATCATCGCCACCTCTTAGGCCCCATTTGTCGGTGGGGTTAACCCAGGTTAAGGGTAATCCCAAGTTTTTCTCAAGTTTTTCCCATCATTTTGACACAAACGTCACATCAATACACTAATTATTCTCCACTCTTACTTTTACTATTAAAAAAATACCCACTATACCCTCCACTCTCACTTTTAATAATAAACAAATATCTACTAACATTTTCCACTCCTACTTATATTATTAAACAAATATCCACTAACATCATATCAATACACCAATCATTTTAACCCTATATTTAACCTTATCCTTATTCCACCACCCTAACAAACACTATTTCCACTTATTCCATTTTAACCCCCTTTACCCCATCGCCAAACACACCCTTAAGGCCGACAAAACCACAACTAAAGGTTGGCATGAATTCAAACAAAGACGCTCATGCCTCGTTTATCGATAGATATAATGCCGTTCCTTAAGAACGGCAGGAACTAGGGCTCCTACGTCCCATGTTTCAGCGTATACAATGCCAGTTCCTTGGGTCGGTAGAAGCTCAGGCCCATGCACCCTGAAGTTCCACATGCGTTGATACCGCCCATTGACAGAATTTTAGTCGCTTTACTCTTAGTAGTGTCTATTGATCAGAACAGATGGCGAGAATTTGGGCCACCTTGCCCAATGTTGTTACATCGACTACCAAGGCTAGTAGAAATTGGGGTTCTAGCACCCCACATTCTGGATGATACGGCGTCACATTGCAACAATGACACTAGCTTGGGCTCTATGGCCCGAGTTTTGCTTAGCGCACACTCGGACTCTTGGCAAAGAGAATTCGAGCGTTGGCACTCAGTTTCCGTTGCCACCTCCCAAGGTTGACCCCTTTTCATTGTCGCCTTCTAAGGTAGGTTCTCGTTTGTGGTCACCTTCAAGGGTCGACCCCCATAAATGTCCTCTTGGGCTCTCCCCATCCTAGGGTACAACCAAGTAGGATAATGTGCGGCGGTGTTACATCTCGCGGCTGTTTTGACAAAATCGTCCTTTCTCCGTATATACTAAAGGACCTAGCAGCAAAATAGCCCCGCCCAAAATGGTCAGATCGACATCCAAACCCTTATCTCTGCAAAGAGCTGGGGAAACGTATCACGATTGAACAATTGGATCTGAGCTAGTCCCCCTAGGGATTTAGCCAGGCTCTTCAGTCGCGGTCAGCCGTAGCTACTGAATCCTACTCTACTGTCCAGACGAAGGAGTTGCCCATGTAGACGGTTAGAACTTAGCTAAGCCACAAAAAGGCCAAGGCTGAGGCAAGGGAGCTTCTTCAAGGCAATTCTATCAAACTCCTACGTTGGGTACGGCCCTCGAAGGGGGTGGTGGCCCTAAACAAGGCAAGCACACAGGCTCCACCAGTAAAGCCTACCCCAAGGCTCCCTTATCAAGGATAGGTGCTGAAGAACTCCCGCAACGGGCAATTTTGCCCAACCCCCATGCGGGACCTGCGGCGAGTGCTACCAGAGTCAGCCCTACCCTAAATAACAAATTTCCTTCTACATTCGACTGAACGATTCCCATACAAAGGGGCATCCTCGAATCTTGGACAAGGAGCTCCAAAGCCCATTAGTCTCCAACAGAGAGGCGGGTGGATTTTGACACAATCCAGGCGACCATAGCCTTTTAAGCCCCTCGGTACCAAGAAAAAGGGCTTGGTCGGCACCAGCGGAGCTTGAGTAGCATCCTCACTCTGCCTTGACAAGCTGTATGTTGATGGCCCATTAGCGATGACAGGCTCCGGAGAGTGCGCCACTGATTGAGGCATTGCTTAGAGGTCGGCGAGTTAGGCAGGGGCCCTCCGCCCCTTCCTTTTGCCACCTCATCAGGAAATCAAGGCATGCGGAGCAACCACTCCTAACCTAACTATTCCTCTAAGGATAAGTTCTAAGCGTGCGCAAGAGCACTAAATACTGAGTAGCCCTGACACCACCTTCCACCTGGAGAATTAATGCCAATCTTGGCATTCTCTTATCAACCCCCCCTCCCTCATCTGTACTGTGTTAGATGAAAATCGACGTGCAAGGTGCCAGACAAGCAGCTGGACTACGGAGTATGCCAGAGGATCCCTATGGATCACACGCCCATGTCTACCCAAGCGTAGAACATAGGCACCCGCTCCGCTGCCTTAGGCATTTCATTTGGCCTTACCATAAAAACAATCAAGATGAAGTAACAAGACAAGCCTCTATGCCAAGTCATTTGAGCGAATAATTGGGACACCCCATAATAGGGATCGAGCAAAAACTTGTGAAAGCGATTCACATAACCTTTGCGAGTGATGACTCATAGGCGGCAAACCAATTCCTTATACTTGGTATACGAGCAATTCATCACAACAGCACAAAAGGGAAAGAGGAGAAAGAAGAAACAGAAAGCCGCTTCTTTTTATAAGAAACAACTATTACATTCCCTGGGATCATCGTCTCCGGCTAATTTACAATAAAAAGGAGGCAAGTTAGTACAAAGATAACGGCGACATCATTCATCAGAACTCAGTGGTTTCGCTCCAAGTCTTTGAGCCTGCCCACCCTAAGCTACGTAGGTGATAGTGCAATGTCAAGACTGGCAGACCCCGTAGATTCTGGCGGACTTGCCTTAGACGACTCCTTGGTGAAGACCAGTCTCTTCCCTTCTAGCACCTCTTGCTCACGTCCCAGCGAACCCTCGGGTATCGATGGTACGACCTCCTTAGCCCCTTCTGCAGAGGAAGAATGGTTGAACAAGGAACCTGTTGGCGGATCGGCAAGTCTTGACAAGCCACGACGGTTGCTCGAGGCGAGCGAAGCAGCTTGAAGGTGTGGAGTACCCTCCAATATATCAGTAAGATACCCTACCTAGTCAACACCATAAGGCCTCCAGTAGGTCATTCCATGGGGGATAACCAGTTGAGCTCAACTGCCTAGGTGGACGCTGCGAGCGCCTTCTTGGATAGTGCCCCCGTTGAGCTCAACTGACTAAAAGCACCCGCTCTTGCCAGTTCCCTCGTTGAGCTTTGCCCTACACTTGGCTAGGCAAATACACTCCTACAAGAGGAGCTGTCGGCAATAGCAGCTCCTGCTCCACCCTCGTGGAGTTACCAAGGGAGCCAAGCAAAGAGGTAGAAGCGTCGAGCCTTTACAAAGGAGCGACCTTCACCCAGGTCCCAAGCGGTGCCTCTGCGACCCAATGTTCGGCGGGTTCTCCATGCAGAACAAAAGGGGACGACACCCCCAGCGGAACAACCTCCGCCTTATCCTGCTCGAGTCCAGAGAGATGGACGTAGTTGGCATCCTCCCAATGAACGTCATGTTAAGCTCCCCTCGCGGACACCCTGAGGATGGTTGTTCCACTTCTTCGTTGCCGGCCTACGTCCTCTTGAACTCCCCGCATATAAGAGATCTTCTTACCTTGGCCCGCGCTCCTCCCCCACACGGGATGGGCCCTATACTGGGAGAATCCAACGTGACGTCCAGAATCGTCCGACAGAGAAAACCTCTGAGAGCCTGTGCCAAGAAACAAAACAAAGTGAACACGCAAAAGGAGGAAAGCGGCCCAACACCCCTTTGCCGTGGAAAATGGCCAGAGTCTCAAACTTACCAATGCCACAACAGGCGCCTCAAACCATAAAAAAGACAGGGAACTCTCACCTCAACCCGTGTGTTGAGCGGGGGCACCAAGAGAGGCTTACTCCCATCCGAAGAACTGCACATGATCATCCTTCGGCCACTCCATCGAACGCGTAGAAGTTCGATGACGAAGCTTCATCAAGGGAGCAAACGGAACAAAACGTTCCTCCACATAACTAATAAGCCTCTCAAACATGACAAAGAGGTGAAAGGCCGTGAAATAAGGCCCACTGCGTGCCTCTATTTATAATGCCCTCCCCACAGCCTTTCGGGGACGGTGACGTTGTTCAACCTCTCCAATCTAGCAAATTGCTGGTTCCTGAGGAATAAAATCCCCTAGGATACGACGCGGATTATGCGGTAGCCTGACCGTACTAACAAAATCGTCGGTTAAAGACTCCGCACGTTATAACATGCTGGACACTTGGATTGACACTTTAAAAGCATCAATCACCTTTTTGAGCGGGCACGACGTTCGAGGCAATGGCCTCTCATGGCAACGTAAATTAGTGCCTGCCTCGATGAAGCCTTGTAAGGTCAGCATGAACATGGGTTCATATGTTTAACGTTCAAGCTCAGTGAAGTGCCGCCTCATTAAGTCGGCACGAACTTGGGCTCATAGGCCCAATGTTCGAATTTAACGAAGTAACGCCTCATCAAGCTGGCACGAACTTAGGCTCATACGCCCAACTTCCAAATTCGGCGAAGTGTCGCCTCATCAGGCTGGCATGAGTTTGGGCTTATACGCCCAACGTTCAAGCTCGGCGAAGTGCCGCCTCATCAGGCTGGCACGAACTTGGGCTCATATGCCCAACGTTCAAGCTCAATGAAGTGCTGCTTCATCAGGGTTGGATGAACTTGGGCTTATACGCCCAACATCCAAATTCGGCGAAGTGCTGCCTCATCAGGCTCATATGCCCAACGTTCAAGCTTTGTCGAAGTGCTGCCTCATTAGGCCGGCACGAACTTGGGTTCATACACCTAACGTTCAAGCTCGGTGAAGTGTCGCCTCATTAGGCTGGCACGAACTTGGGCTTATAGGCCCAACGTTTGAATTTGGCTGAGTGTCACCTCATCAAGCCGACACGAACTTGGGCTCATATGCCCAACGTTGAAGCTCGGTGAAGTGCTGCCTCATCTGGTCAGCACGAACTTGGACTCATACACCTAACGTTTAAGCTTGGCAAAGTGCCGTCTCTTAAGGTCGGCACGGATGCGGGCTTATATGCCTCTACATCGGACCTCTTGCAAGTGGTAGGAAACAAGGGAAAATCACCCAACTCTTCGGTCACAAATGTTCTCCCCGCTTCATCTCAGTTGGCAGAACATCTGGGGGCATCATCCACTGCGGATTTTTAGGTACTCACTACTCTCTCAGTAGCTTACACTAGTTAAAGTGGGGGCATATGATGAGGGGCAAAAATCGCTCTTGGATCTAAAACTCCTCATGCGACTCAGCAGAGGATCCAGTTACTCAATTACAGGGTAAGCAGATGGGATCGGTATCACCCGTCTCGCCTAAGACTAGTCGGACCCAAACCAAGATCTGTTCAACCTACCAAAAGATTTAGCACAGTTAAGGCTGAAGATACGATAAGATGGAAATGATCACCTATATCTTGACAGCGGATGAGCAGTCTGACAGAAAGGGTACTAGAGGCCACCAGGCTAGAGGTCTTTCCATGTTATGAATAGAGAGGGAGGCCCCGAAGTAGAGGGAGCTCGAGAGGGAGAGAGAAATCTTGTAACTTTACAAGTTCTAGTGCATGGTTGGGAGTGTCATCCTCCCTTCAGACGTACACCTCTTGCGATGGAACTGGGTCACCAAATCTCTTGTGCCTCCCTTGCGATTGCTTGAGATTTGTTGGGTCACGCCCTCCTATCACGAAGGAGGCTCTACCATATCCTCCCCAACAATGGATGTCTTATGGCTACGCGACGCTCCCTTCACGTATAAATCTTTTGATGGCCGATGGAAGCCTCCAGAGGCCCATCAGTGGCCTAGGTGGCCGCCGGTTGGAGAGAGAGGAGAGGAGCCTTTTTAGATGTTTGGAAATAGTTGTATTGCTTAAATTAGAATTGTTGGGAAGGCTCTCTATTTATAGAGAGAACATATCCCTAAAAATAGTAATCAAAGATTCTATCCCTATTGAGAAAAGATTTTATCTCATTTGGAAAGATCTTATCTCCTAAAACAAATCTCAAATATATTCCTAAAAATAGCTTTATTAAAAATAAAAAACAACCAAACTTGGAGCACCTAAAATTGGTCCTTTGGACCAAGAATCATCGGCCCCCTGTGGGCCTTAGATCTTGTCACGTGGCACGTGCCACGTGGCCTGTTGGTTGCCATGTGGCAGTGTCTAGCATCATGAGTTGAAGACCAATTCTTCGGCCTCCTAGCCTTCGACTTGAGGGGGAGTGTTAGGAATAAAGAGCCATGTGGCGGCAGTAGTGGGGCCCTCAGGGCCAGCTGTTTGGAGGACTCAACGTCTAAATTTGACTTTGCTTAGATATCAAGTTTTCTATTTTATGTTTGGTTTTTAGGAAAAGTTATAGGAATTAGTTTAGGATTTGTTCTTCCTTATTTAGAGATAAGATTTGCTTTTTATTTTGTTAGGATATGTTCTCTCTATATAAAGAGTCTTCACATTGTATTTTGTTCTTAACTCTAGTAATAATATTTTCAATAATTTCAAGACTCCTTTCCTCTCTCTTCTCCTCCAAGCAGTCGGCCATCACCACCATTGCCGACCACCTTCACCAGCCACCAAGAGCAGTTGGTGGCTGCTCTGTTCCTTGATTTCTCACATGGATAGTCCCCACATGGACTGTTTTTCCATGCCTAGGGGAGCCTCCACGCTCCACGCACGCGATTTGTAACATTGTCTTCTATTGATCGTAATGATTAAAGAGTTGAATCAGGTCCAGGTAGAGTTCAACTTGGTTACTTCAACATTAGTTCAAGCTCATATGAGGTTGACGGGGCTTAAGAAATGAAGGTTGAAGCTAAAGCTTCATTGGGTATTAAGGGTGCAAAAATTGGTCGATGCAGTTGATTAATTGAGTGCATAATCATATGTGGTCAAGAAACGAACCGTATAGATATATTTGAGCCTATAATTGACCTACTTGATTAATTGGCCAATTATCAAATTAATTGATTGATTAATTGGTTGACCAAGCTTTGAGGTTTCCTTTTTTTTTTCTTTTTTCTTTTTTGGAGCTTTGATTTACATGCCACACCAAATAAGACTCCATTCCCCTTCGCTTCCCCAACACTCGGACGTAAACCTAAGCCCTAAACAAATCCTTACGAGGTTTCTTTCTCCCAACCTCTTGAACACTCGATAGCCATTGTCGAGAGCCTCTTTGCCAGGCTTCTATCGCCATTAGGTCTTTGATCATTGTCACCCAACCTCTCGTAGCCTCTTCGTGAGGCTTCTTCAGCCAGTTGTTCTTCCATCGTCACCTAGCCTCTCCTAGCCTTTGTGTGAGGCCCTCTTTAGCTAACTTCTATTCCATCGTCGCCTTTCCATCATCATGTGAGGCCTCTTTGCGAGGCTTCTCCAAGTAGATGCTATTCCATCATTAGTGAGTGGTGGCTATTGCTCTCTCCACCGATGGTTGCTACTCTCCACAGTCTATCAGTAGCCGCTGCTTCTCCCTAGTCTTTTCTCACCATTTAATCAGTTATCCTTCCCTTCCCTTCCCTTCCCTTTTCTTTTTTTTTGTTTAATGATATTGATTTTGTTGCAAATGTCAGTTTAGATTAGTTTTTATTCTTGTGAGTTGCATATGTTACTTTAGATTAGTTGGTGAACATATGTTATTGATTTTCAGATTTTATGCTTTAGACTTTCATTGGTGATTAGTTTGTGTTGCAAATGTTCTTGTGAGTTGCGTATATTCATGTAACATGTTTTTCAAGTCTTTTTGCCCTAATACGATGTTAACTGTGAAATAGTTAGTTGTCCTAATTTTAAGAGATATACATATAAAAAAAATAATGTTAATATATATATATATGTGCATATTTTAATTTATATATATGTATACTTAATATGTATAATAGTATATATAATTATATGAACAAGTAAGAAAATGGGCCGAAGATTGGTGATATGAGTGGAATGGTGAGGGGAGAGGTAAGGGGAGAATGGACAATTGTTTCCTTCTCAAAGGAGGCGAGGTGGATAAAAGGATGGGATTCTTTGTTTTAAATGTTGAGATAGTGGACATCGGGCAGTGGGGTGTAGAGAGTCGGTGAGGTGTCTTTGATGTGGTGGCCTTAGGCATCGAAGGGCGGTGTGCAAGAGTAGTGGTGGAGGTTTTTGCCCCATGTTCGCTGTAGACGGAGCTAATGAAATCGGTGCTTGTTTCAACTCTTGTGGGAGACATTTCTGGAAGTTGGGTCGGGTTGGAGGAGGTTTGACGAGGTGGGATTGATGTTTTGGGATCTAACGTTGGAGCCAAGGTTGCTAGATTTTCTCTTGGGAGATTCCTACTATTTGGTTTTCGGTCGAAGATGCTTCAAGCCTTGGTTTTTGGGGAGACAAGGTATGGAAGGGGTAAGGTGGGATGGTGGTGTTCGACCGAGCATGATGGTGCAACAAAGGAGAAGCCACCCATGAAGGTGGAGGTCCAAGTGGAGATTGAAGGTATTCCTCTTATGCTGTATTTGGTAGAGGTTGTGGAAGTAGTGGTTGCGCCTTTTGCAAGAGTGAAGTTGGGTGCAGGGCTTAGGTGGATGGGGGGTTGTTTGTCGATGGTTTGTGTCTGTGTGGAGCTCGAGCCTGGTAAGGAGGTGTTGAAGGTGGTGTTGCGCCTTGGTGGTTCGTTGTAAATCATTTAGATCAGGTCGGTGATGGAATTGGTGAGGTTGTTTGTTGAGGTGGTGATAGTTGGAGGTAGGGTCGTGCGTGGCGACGTTGCCATCAGAGAGAGACTGATGGCAGTGGTGAGTCGGGTATGGAAACCTAAAGGTTGTGGCATGGATCTCGGAGAGCACCGTTCAGTGCGATGATTGAGGCGAAGGAGGCTTGAGGAGTGGATTCATTGCTGAGAATGCCATGGAGGATGTTAATGTGGGAGATGAAAGGGTTTGTTTGAATGGGGAGCGAAGACCCATTTTATCTTGTGAAGCGGAGGAAGATAAGGCCATGTGCTTGCCATGTGACCAACTTATTGAGAAGTCAGGTTGCGAGTTTTGGTCTTGGATCCTAGAAGTGGTGTGCCGACTTGAGGTTACGATTAGCAAGGATGAGGTTCTTCGTGAAGTTGTTCACACTTGGCGATGTGGCGAAGGAAGATGGAGTTGTTGTCAGCCTGCTTGAGCATCCTGTGAGTCGCGTTCACCACTGCAGGACCTTACTGGAGCGGAGTGCTCTCACCAGCCCTACATTCCTCTTTTGAAATGGCAACTGTCTCTGTGACTCCTTGATAAACCCAAGTGGACTTTTCGAGGAAAAGTTGGAAGGCGTTCTTCGACTCCCGAGGAGCGTTCGGTGGCGAAGGTGGATGCTTTGGCCTTAAAACTCTATCGAAGCTGTTGGGCCTGCAACTAGTGGAGGTGATGCTATAGCTGGTGAGGTTGCTAGTGGGGCAGAGGGAGTCAGGGTGGGGATTTTGGAAGAGGATGGTGTTGGGGGCTTGGTGGTTAATATGGGCAAGGCTCTTGAGAAATGTGTGGTGACGACCGTAACGGGATTCCATTACGTTAATGGGGGGAGGCTTGGGGTTTTCTTGATGAGCTCTGTCTTCTCTTGGAATGTGAGGGGGCTTAATGACCCCTCTAGGAGAGCTACTCAAATTGTGGGGATCATCTGTGGTACTGATGCATGAAACAAAGATAGTGGTGTGATTAATAAACTTGGAGGGAAGTTGGTGGAGGTTGCTTGGAGGGTTAGCTGGCTGTAGATGCAGTTGGAAGGTTTGGGGGCATCATTGTGGAATGGAATGAAGATTTCTATGTGTTGGAAGATTCTTTGATGGGGACTCATGTATTGATAGTGATGATGGTGAGGCCTTCTGAAAATTTGAAATTATTTGTCTTTGCGGTTTACGACTCGATAGAGGATGTAGAGAGGGTTTCTTTGTGGGAAAATTTGTCCTAGGTGGCGGATAGGGTCTAGGGGCAACCATGGCTGATTGGGGGTGATTTTAATGTCACCTTTTTGATGCAGGATAGGTTGGGAGGAAGATAATGGAGTGATTGTGGATTAGGAGAGTTTGCTAGTTTTATAGCTATGCATGGCCTTTTTGATATCTTGCCCACCTCTTGTGCTTTCACTTGGAGGAGTTAGGTTGGTCACAAATCCAGGACTAGTAGGTTTCTGTGCAATGTAGAAAAGGTGGAGACTTTTCTGGTAGCAGAGCTTCATCCTATGGATAGGCCTTTCTCTGATCATAGATCGATGATGTGGAAGACAAATGAGGGGTGGTTTTTTGGGATGTAATTCAAATTTGATAGATCCTGGTTGTTGGAAGAGGATTTCAAAAGGATTGTAGAGGAGAGGTGGAGCTCCCTCTAGCTGGAGGGGTCGACAGTTGCTAGGTTGGAGTCCAAGCTAAGGGATCTACGTTTGAATCTTAAGAGCTGCAAAAAAGAGGTTAAGGAGAGGCGCAACAGGAGGAATGAGGCTTTAGTAGAGGTTTCTAGGTTTGACAGAGCAGAGGATCTAGAGGTACTTTCTCAGGATGATTTAGTGGTTAGGATAAGGAATTTGCAGCGGTTCAAGAGGAGGATGGGAAGATAGAAGTAGAGTAGAAGATCAAATCTAGACAGAAGTGGCTAAAAAAGGGGGACTCCAAGACTAAATATTTTTAGTTGGTGGCCTCATCAAGAAGGAGGAATTGGATTGATAGACTAAAGGTGAATGATGTGCAATTCTTCGGTAAGGAAGAGGTGGGAAGAGCGGCAGTAGACTATTATAGGGCCTTCACGACTAGGAGGAGGAAGGGAGAGTGGAGATGGAGGGGGTTTGGATTGTAGTGCTTTATTGATGATCAATTCGAGGGCCTTATTATTGATTTCACGGAGGATGAGGTACATGAGGTCGTTTGGGGACTTAATATAGATGGGTGTTCGAGATCATATAGCTTTCCTATTTTTTTTTCTATAAAGAATTCTGGTCCTTAGTTAAGGAGAATGTGCTGCAGATGATGTTAGAGTTTGTTGGTGGTAACTTGGGCTTAAATAGGATTAACAAATTTTACATGTTTTTGCCTCCAAAGGAGGGATTAGAAGTCATTAAGGATTACAGGCCAATTGCACTCATCAATGCTATTTATCTTATCACTGCAAAGGTGCTTGCTAACAAGTTAAGGGGAGTTCTTCCAGATTACATCTTGTCGGTGCAGACGAGCTTTCTTCCTTGTAGAAACATCTTGAATGGTTTTGTTATTGCCTATGAAATTTTGGCGTATTGGAAGAAAGTGAAGAAGGTGTTTCTCTGGAAGGTGCATTTCAGTAAGGCATGACTCTGTTTAGTGGTTTTTTTTTATGGGTGTTTCTACTGATGCGAGGGTTCTCGTCAAGATGGGTGGAGTGGATGAGGTGCTGTGCAACAATGACCTCTTTTTCTATTTTGGTTAATGCAAATTTAGTTGGGGGATGGATTCGGCCTAGAAGAGGGGTCAGACAGTGGTGCCCGTTAGCACCAATGCTCTTTGTTCTTGCGGAAGAAGCATTGGCAAGGTCCACTGTTGAGGCTTGCAGTAGGAATTTATTTGTTGCTTTTACCATGGAAGGTAGGGCAACAATTCTGGCTCTACAGTATGTGGATGTTACACTTTTCTTTGTGGAGGGTTCTGAGCATGCTGTCAGGCGGTTGTGATTGCTACTGGAGATTTTTGGTGAGGCGTCTGGAATGCAGATTAGTCTTTGAAATCAACTTTTGTCCCTATGCATTTATTAGATGAGCAGGCTGCTAGATGTAGGGCTGCGCTTTGTACTGTGGAAGGTTTGCTACAAATTTCTTATCTTGGTCTCTCGTTATCTGATAAGAGGATCCCTATACGGGAGTGGATGCCTCTCATTGAGAGGATGGAGATTAGGTTAGCAGGATAGGTTTCGAAGGTAGTGTTTGCATCTTTACCTTCATAGTTTGTTTCTATGTTTAAGATTAGGTTAGCAGGATAGGTTTTGAAGGTAGTGTTTGCATCTTTACCTTCATAGTTTGTTTCTATGTTTAAGATTAGGTTAGTAGGATAGGTTTCGAAGGTAGTGTTTGCATCTTTACCTTCATAGTTTGTTTCTATGTTTAAGCTTTCACTGAAGGCTGAAAGGAAGTTATCAGGGTTGATGAGAGAATTTTTCTAGACAAACTACGATACTATGAGGCTAGGTGTGAGGTTGGTGGCGTGGGAGGAGGTTTGTAGGCCTGTGAAAGAGGGAGGATTAGGAGTTAGGAATTTGGTAGCGATGAATGATAGGCTTCTTGCGAAATGGATAAATAGAAATTTAAGTTGCAGACAAGGCCTTTTGGGACAATTCATTGAGGTGTCATATGGGATGAAATTGAATTAGGATTGGTTGGCGATCTCGTTGCGTGGATATTTGCATTTCATTAGGGGCTTGTCTTCAATAGGTCCCAAGGTTCAACATTTCTTTTTGTCGTATGTTGGTGTGGGGGACATCTTTAGATTTTGGTTAGATAATTGGATGGGTGAAGGAAGATTAAGGGATTGGCTTCCTCGACTGTTTGCGTTGGCCTCTGATAGGTAGGTGTCAAATGGTGGTTGTTGGGATGGTTCTTGGTGCCCTTCTTTCAATGGAAGTTGATTAGATCAGAGGATTTTGGAGCATCAAATCCTTCAGGAGGTGGAGGGCTACCGGATAGGAGGTGTGGATTCTTTTGTGTGGGATAAGGGTGATTTCTCCATATGAGAAGCCTATAGGGAACGATAATGGACATTGACCTTATTAGAGATTGTAGGTAGATTTGGGAAGTTGTGTGTCCTTTGAAGATCAAAATCTTTGCTTGGTTGCTTAGAAGGAGACGCTTGGTGACGAAGGTGTGGCGGGTGAGATGGGTTCCAGAAGATGATTGGCAATGTTCACTCTATGCAGGGATGACGATGATATTAACCATCTTTTCTCTCCTCCCTTCTTTGAGCAAGTTTGGAACCATTTTCATTTTAGCTGGATTTCACATGCCAACCCGGGTGAGTTATGGAGTTCTTATAGGAGAGGTGGATGACAGGTGGGGCTTAATTCATTCTAGACCAAGAAGGACAAAGAAAAAGTTTTGGCTGTTTTGCAGAGGATTCTGATTGGTAGGAATGTAGATATCTTCGGTGGGTTGGGGGTTGGGGTGGGGGGGACAACAACCCTACTTTGAGCATTTTGTTGCTTGTATTTCTTCTTTGATGTATTCTTGAGAGAATTCTTTGTAATGCTTTGACCAAGGGTGCATCTTGGCCTGTTTTAAATTAAAATTCTTTGCTTGTATCTCTCTCTGTTTTTTTTTTTTAAATTAAAAGCTATATATAATTATATTTAAAATTTTAAATATTAAAAAAATACTAAATCGATTAATCATCCGCATATCATATACTCGATTGGTGACCTCATCCATTGAATACTGATTGCTGATTCCTGCAGCCATGTTGAGTATGAGTGTAACTTGAGTCAGAATATTAATCCCAATCAACCAATCAACAACCAAATATGTATAGGGCGAAAGAGTCATGCAGCTTGGCTTCCAACAGCAATATAGCGCTGTATTATTCAAAGCAGAGAAAAGCCAAGTTACTCCACTAAGGATATGGGACAAAATATCCCAATTTAATAAAAGGGGAACACAAAGATGAGCTTCCCCACATAGTGCAGAAGCAAATTCGTGCAGACAATGCAGGTACACATGCTTGGCATGTGGAAAGCAGTGCATGTTCAGACAGACCATCTGGTATCATGCCCAGCACAAGTACCTGCAAGCAGCCTTCAAGGACCCATCTGCTGGAGCAGGATGCGAAAGTTGAATAGCATTTTTTTTTTTTTTTTGTTTGTTGGTTGGGAGAGGGGGAGGGGGGGTGGTGGAGGGGGCTGCAGGCAAGGGGGAGGGGGAGTCAATTGAGGGCTTCATAGTGTTGATCAACTAAGCTACAGCAATCCGTTGTTAGAGCTACAGTTTTGTTTTTTTTGTGTTTGGCAAAGTATTGTAACTATTGTTAGAGCTTCAGTTAGCATGTATTTTCACACAATGCTTGTGTTTTTGAGCTGAGGTAGGCTTGACTCAGATCGGTCTTGACTAATGTAAATGCCTGTCTATTCCGGTCAAGTCAATTGGGTATGAGTTGGATGCCCTCACACTAAGTTTTTTGCGGCCAGAAGAAATGGTGGTTTGACGAATAGCCAATGGTTTGTACCGTTGGAATGAGGTGTGGCTGGTAGGAGTTTGCTGTGATGCATGGTAATCCTAGCTGTATTGTTGCTTTTATGCTCAGTGCTGCTTGGGTTATCACTGGTAACTTGATCCAGCATGTGGTAGGAGTCACGTAGGAATACATGGTAATGGTAGCTATATGGTTCTTGTTCTGCTTAATGCTGTCGATACATTTGTACAAATCCAAATCCTTCTTTGTAGTGGAGACCAGCCCTGCCCATGAAGTTCCAGCTATCTGTGATGTCTGGGGAAGGAGCAGACCACTTGAAGCTATTGTATATGGCTTTCCCTGCTTTTATGCAAGAGTGTGTTTTGTTTTAGACTTGTTACCTCTGGGTCATATGGCATCAACTTTTTGTGCTGTGCTATGGTTCCCCTCATTGCTACATCGTTGTAGTCCCTGAATTTTGTATGTCATTGTATTTCTAATATGTAAGGCAAATTGTCTTGCATGTCTGGCCACCGACATAGCAGCTGTGTCCACTGCTTCATGAATAATTTTTCTCGAGATGTGTAGTACTCCATGGAAATCTATTATGTATGGGGTACTCCTATGTGTTGTAATTGTGGTTGCTATTATGTGAATTGGCACATAACTTTCGTGGATCATGGTATCATTCACATCAAAGAGCCTTCCAAACAAAAAAAAAATCATTCACATCAAAAGACAAAGAAGCCATTGAATAAAGAATTTCAGAGGAAAGTTATTTGTTTGTCTTTCATCTATTTGGATCATCAATATTTTTTGAATATATGGAGCACCATTATTTTGAACTTGTATTGAAGACATGCACTTCCCTGTAATGTCAAGCAATGCCACATGCGGTACTTACCTGGATTTGAATGCATAGTACTGCATTAGGTGTGCGCTTGGCTGCTTGTGCTTGAAACTAAAATATTTTTACACAGATAATTTTATACACATTTCTTTCCATTATTTTGACGACCATTTTTCCTTGCATATACTTTTCCCTCAAGAGCAAAGCAGGAGGGATGATTTGGAATCACTTGGATATGTCCTTATGTATTTCTTAAGGGGAAGGTACAATTTGATCATTTGACGCAATCTAGTTTCAATTTCTTTGTATTGGTAATTAAGTGTTAACATTTTGTTAGTTTGCAGCCTTCCATGGCAAGGTTTGAAAGCAGGAACCAAAAAACAGAAGTATGAAAAAATCAGTGAAAGGAAGGTTTCGACTTCCATTGAGGTAGCTTTCCATTTCTTTGGATGAATTTAGGGGATTTCCTTGCTTTTGTTTCTAGATGATATGACACAAGGTTTCTTTACTCAGGCTCTCTGCCGGGGGTATCCTACAGAATTTGCATCCTATTTTCACTATTGCAGATCTCTTCGTTTTGATGATAAGCCAGATTATGCCTATCTAAAAAGGATTTTCAGGGACCTCTTCATCAGGGAAGGTAAATTAATTTTTTAAGTTGCTTGTATAGATTCTTTAGTTATACACAATGCAGTTACTTTTCATCATGCTACCAATAATAAAACAATGCCACCTTCAGGTTTTCAATTTGATTATGTCTTTGATTGGACAATTTTGAAGTATCAGCAGTCACAAAGTGCCAGCGGTCCACCACGTGCTCTTGTAAGTAATATTCTCATTGACAGGCCCTGCCATCTGCTCAATTTTTCCCCACAAATGGTCTTGATACTTATTAGTTACATGTGGTTAGGGTCCTGGTGTTGGACCAAGTGCTGGGTTGTCACCTGGTGTGGCCAATGCAGATAGGCAGTCAGGTAGTTTTTCTTACTCATGCTACTGGTTTTCATTTGGGATGCTCTGGTTTTCCATCTATCTTGCACTTTATTTCAGAGTAAAGCTTAGATCTTCTGTTACGTGGTATACATGTGAAAATTGAGTCCTCATAACTATTAACATGCCTTCTTGCAATTAGTGATTAATTTAACATTTTTAAGATGATTGTTTTTCCATGTCCAGAATAAACTCCTTGCAGTTGTTTTCTTGTTTCCTCTCCATCTTTTTAATTGGAAAGCTGCATCTACTTTTGATATTTGATCTTCAGGTGCTGAAGAAGGTCGTGCAGTTGGCTGGTCCTCGATGGATCCCTCTCGTCGACGAGGTGCTGGACCTCCCGTAAATGTTGGCAGTGGCTTGTCAAGGCAGAAAACACCAATTGCAAATGATGCTGCAGTTGCTAAAGATGCAATGGTGTGTTCTTCCCCCATCAATACTTCAATTATCTGGATATTTACTATGCTTGTGGGTCTTAGTTTTGCAAGGGTGCGTATCTTGTTTCTGTGAATGCTGCAGTGTGATTTGGTTGTAAAAGGTAATAGTAGGAATAGTCATAGGAGAAGAAAATAAGTGCTTCCAATCTTTCATGAACACAGCTTCTGCACAAATATTTCTATGACCTGTTTCAAATGAAGTTGTTGGTCACATTCCACCTTCCGAATACCCTTGTCCCTGTGGTTTTGAGAAGAATTTTGCACACAAGACATTGTAGAAATGTAAAGTTCAACTGGCAGAATCTTAAGCCTAGAGGACTTGGTGAGGTCTTGCACAGCTGCTGTACCTTTTGTGACTTGTGGGTGGGCAGTTGCCATGGATAGTCCTTTACCGCTGCCTATAGGTTCCCTCCACTCTCTGCTGCCAAAGAGAAGCAAGCATGTAGGGACTTGGTTGACCTTGTTTCTTCAAGTCTTGGTGAAATCAGTGCAACCAAACACCATGATTGATTGGATTTAACTAAATGTATGCTCATTAGCCTTGAACATTAGATGCCTATTTGACGATCTTCTCTTTTGTCATCTTTCTAATCAATTTTAAGCTCTGTCATTGTGTAGGCACAGGCCTATTTAGGGTGCAGAGTGTCCTTAATCCAAGTTGCCGATCTGTATCTGAAGTTGGGCCCTTTTTATGTGGAGGGTGTCAGGCTGATTTTCTTCCAAATGATATAGATTCTTGCTTATTTTCACCTGAAAGGAAGTCAATTTTCAGGACTCAGTCCCATGATTTGCCCAATAGAAGTTAAGGACTAACTCTTGATTTGGTTATAACTTATAAGTTGAGTTAAATATGCTGCCATAAATCTTCAACGTCTGTAAATGTAATTTTTTGTGTTGGCCTCTATCTTTCTTCTATCGACACATCTCAAATTGGGCACAGGCACATGAATCAATTACAGGCTCTTACCTTCTGTGTATTTTTTTGGGAGATACCTTGTGTATATAATCCTTTTAGGGTTGGTGAGAGAATACTTCGTATTTTAGTTATAGTAAATGCAATGTGAGTTAGCCTCAAACCAAGGGTAGGATCATGACCCTCCTTACTTTCTTGAACTGCTAGTCTATGTTTTATAAGTTTGAGACAGGGCCTTAAGTACTTAGCTTATCTGAGTTGAGTTGGCCTTTCGAGTTAGAATCTACTGAGACAAGCGAGTTAATTTTTCCAGCAATAGGCATGCTCTTGAAAATATCCAAATTTAAATTATAATGCCCCAAGCCAGTGGATCTAGCCTTAGTGATTTAACTCTTGCTTCTCAATTTCTTCATATAGTATTCAAAAAAAGGAAATTCTGGTGCTAGGTTGTTTTTCAAACAAACACAATGTTTTATTTTTTATTTTTTATGGTTCAATTGACGTTGAGTGCAATGTCTGATGTAGTTTTCCAGTTCGACTTTTTTGGGCCATTCAAGTGGATCCTCAAGGCGGGCTGCTGTTGCTAGCAGTCGTGGTGCGATTTTTGGGAGCGAGGCTGACCCTATCCGCCACCGCACTACTGATTCCAGTCCTGGAGGTTCCCGCAATGTTTCTGGTGTGCAGAAGAGTCCTCCTGTTGGCTCTAGTGATGCAAAGCTCTCTTCCTCCGGAAGACATTCTAATACAAAGAACTATGAAGCTGCCCTCAAAGGTATCGAGTCTCTTAACTTTGTAAGAGATGATAGGCTACACTACTAGGCCATCGAGAGCCTAGCTGTTAATATGCTCATTAGTGGTTCGTTGGTGGATGGGCACATCCTGAAGTGTTCTTTTACGTGTGTGCAACTTCTGAAGCAGTTATTTATCTTCACGTCTTGAATTTTATAGAATGTTGAAATTTCGCATCTTTTATTTGTAAGACGTTTCAAGAGGTGGTACATGGGAATCAAACATGGATTGTTTACGGGACGAATCATTAATTTTGAGTGTATATATCTTTGTATGTTTCAGTCTGACCAAATTTTCCCTTGTGAAAAGAGGGTTTCTATGTGTGTTGATGAATCTACCTAGAATAATAATTGAATCTTGTTCTAATGAACTTTTAAATTGCCGGAATAGTCTGTTTGCAGTCACCAGGGAGCTTTAAATCAAGATACTTTCAACTTTTCTCAAGTCAGTTATATTAAACATTCATGTTGAAAGGTGTCTAAAATAGACATGGTTGGCGAAGTAACAAATTTAAAGGGTGTTTGCCCTTTGCTTTTATTAGGTTCAATCAAAACTAGGGTCGTCGAGGTCCTTATCTTGGCTTTGTTTGAATTTGTGTTTGAAGTGTTTTTTCTGCTAAAATTGGAGCCTGGTATGCTTAATTCAAGTTGGACATGACTATATTTTGATAGGTATTCATTTGCATATTTATGCTCACATGTCTATTATTACTAAATCTTATTATGTTATGTACCTTTAAAATCTGACCTCTTATATTTCTACATGACTGTCAAATTTCGTTTTCTAAAGGGTATCATTTTAGGATTTTTACATGAATGTTCTTGTGAATATGCAATATGACATACTTCTTTATATTTAGAAACATGGTCTATATGGCTACTTTGTTTCACACATATGCCCCTCCATTAGTTTATGGTTGCAGGTTAACCAGATGCAGCTAATTTTGTATGTGTTAGTTATGTTGGATCTCAAAGCATTTTCAAGGGCTTAGATCAAAAGAAACTACAATATGCTCCTTTCCACCCTTGTCGTTTCCCTTTTTTAGCCATTCCCTTGCTCCTTCCTCTTTTGCCCCACCACTACCTCCTACCCTTCCACCCAACTTCAACACTACCTTTCTTTGTTATATTGCTCACCATCGTTCTTCCTCCATTGTGACATCCTCTCTCCAATAACCACCTACTAAGCATAAATACTCTCCTCTCTTTTGCTTTAATGGCATCCTTTCCCCTCCAGAAGTTTTTTCAATAGCTTCTTGCGGACAAGGTGCTTCACCAGGATTGATTCATCCTTGATGGTTTTGAGCCTTCAAAACCTCGCTGTAGCATGCTCTCTCCATGTGTGGGGCAGCAGGTGCAATAGCGAGGTGGAGTAGATGTAATTGGATGTAGAAGTGATTTAGTGTGTGTGGAAGGGATGGGGTATATCTGGAACTCTCTGAGATTGATGGTGTTTGGAATGAAGATGGTGATTGCGTTTAACGTGGAGATGATTCAAAAGACTGGAAATGATTGTGTGATTTTGTTTTGAAGGTGATTCAAATGTGTTGAGGGTGATTGGGATTGAGATGGAGTTTTGCAACCGTCATGGAACGGTGTTGTTACCATGACAAACAACATAGTGGCAACATCAAACATGTGATGTCTGCATGAATTGACATGGTGTGATGGCATTTTTGATGCTGAGTAGGATGGTGTGTTTTTTCTTGGAAATGGGTGTCCTTGGCATTAGGTGCTCACAATAGGAAGCAAAAAGAATATGACGTGGTAAATTGCAGATCTTGTTGAGGGGAAACTAGCCCTTCTTTTAACAGTTTTTTCTAATGTAATTGTTGTTTTGATGGATATTAATTGAAGGGGCTTTGAGAAGTTCGTCCTTATCTTTGGATTCAATCCGTTCACCAGCTGATCAAGAGGTCATTTGGCCGATTTACTGTTGGAATAGCTTTTGAGGAGAAAAGGCATTAGGCGAAGCTTCCGAGGACTCTCACAATCACCACCCTCACTAGCATTTTTCAAAAACTTTCTTCTATCTTATAATAGTGAATGTGTCTTTCTTGGTGAAAAATTCCATATGGGTGTTTGGCTTGAGTTTGCATCGGTATTTTGCCCAAATGCCTGAAACATGGCTTTTTTTTTTAAAGGTTAAAAGGAGACTTTCACTTCATAGCCTGAAGAGTACAAGAAAGATTGGATCTATCCCATAGACCACATGCATCATTGTAAATACAAAATTGCGCTAGATTATGGGCTAACACAATTTTGAGGAACCTTCAAAACCTCGAACTGCAGGAACTTGTGTAATACATAGCAAGAACGATGACATGATTGCATCTATTTACCACAAATTTGGCTTATAGTGGACGATGCATCAGTGAGGATATATGCCCATTGAGGCAAGCTAATTTCAAGGCAAGCATAAGGCCTTGATGTATCGCGATAGTCTCAACTTCCAAACTATCAGAATTAGACACTTTCGACACCACTGCAGTAGCCAAAACCCTTGTTTTGTCGAGTGCTACAGCTGCTATTGCTGAATAGTTTGACTAGACTGCAGCATCAACTTGAATAACATAGCCCATAGGAGAATCTCCAAGTGCAAGCAGTGAGGAAGAAAATGAAGATAGCTTAGCTTGCATTGACCACTGATCTCCATTCATTGCATAAAAAGCACACATAGCCATAGCTCTATTCCAAATGTCCTCCACATCAGGTTCTCCTTCCAGTGAATATCTCACCATGTAGCCATGTGACATGAACAGCATAGAAAGGTAGATTGTAATCTCTCCTTGTCTCCTTAAGTAGCTTGGAGACCTGAAGACATCTATCAAACCATCCCTCATTTTCCATGTCCCTTGGCACACGTAATCTGAACCTTGGCTCATGCAATGCTATAGGTCAAGACCAAGTGGTTTGCATTTTCCTCCTCTACTTTGCATAACGTACAATCAGATTCAACACCCCCAATTCTTTGTGCCAATAGATGCTTCAAGGAGAGTGCTCCAACAATGGCACGCCATAGGAACACTTTTGTTCTTTGGGCAATTTCCAGAGAGCAGATCGTTTTACATCTTTGGATTGTAGCCTTAACCATTATACCATCCCTGCCACTGCATTTGATAAGACTTTGGTAGGTAGATTTGATGCTAAAATTCCCTCGGGGGTTGCCTTTCCATACCAACTGGTTTGCACACCTGCTATGAATGGGAGTTGACCAGATGCTATCAACAATTTCAGTTGGAAAAATCTCCTCAATTAGGGGCATATTTCAGCCTTCCCCTTGATTGTCCAACAGCTCCCAAACATGAGTTGGAACATATTAGATGCCATCTCGGTGAACGGGCTATACATCAGAGTTCCTTAGCCACTTATCCTTCCAAATATCTATCTGTCGTCCATCACCTACTAACCAACACAAACCTTCAGAAAGATATCCCTGTATGACATGCAACGCTTTCATGAAAGGAGAATCCTCAACTTTTGGTTGATACATCCAAAATGAAGTGTTTGGGAAGTATTTTGCTTTAAGTTGGGATTGCCATGAGCCCTTCTCCTCAGCAATAAGTTTCCAACCCATTCTCATTAAAAAGGAAAGATTTGTGAGATGTCTCCCACAAACCCATCCCCCAAAATGTTTTGGAATACAATAGAATTCTACACCTTCAAGTAAAAATATCTTCTCACCATCAAACCCCCATTAAAAATCTCTTGCAATTTTATTTACTTCATTACACAGCTTCTTAGAAAACAAGTGTGTGAACATGAGATAATTAGGCACTGCCAATAGAAAAGATTGGATTAATACCCTATGCCTAGCTTGTGAGAGTGCTCTGTTCTTCCATTCTGTGAGCTTCTTTTGGCATTTGGTTAGCACCAAGTCCTTCAGTCCCCTTCTACCCCTTCTTATCAATGAGTGGGTTCCCAAGATAAACTTCATTATCCTCCATGCTTTTTACTAACAATTCTTCCTAAAGAGGTTTCTGATAAGCTAAGCTAACACCTTGACCGAAGGATATTCTAGACTTGGAGTAGTTTACCCTTTTCCGAGAAATATCCTCATATAACCTAAGAGCAGTCTTCAAGTTGCAAGCTTCTTGCAAAGTTGCTCTCACAAAAGGAATAGTATCATTCACAAACATCAAATGAGAGTGATAGCTTGAGAGTTCCACTTGAGCCTATCAAATATTTTTTCATATCAAGCTCGATCGCCATAGAACCATGCTTCTACGTGGACCTCCACGTAGTGTGGAGGATCTTCTTAGCTAACACCACATTATTTGTAATCTATCTTCCTGGGGCCCAAAGCTAACTGTGTTATGCTCATCTAACTTGGCATAGTGGAAGAATGAAAGCATGACCTCACAAAATCAATCACATCTGACCCAACAGTTTTCCAACATTTTTTATAAAAAGGAGTGGGAAAACCATATGGACTAAGGCTTTCGCAAGCGGACATGTGAAAGAGGACAATTTTAATTACCTCTCCCTCGGGAATAGATCCAAAGCACATTCTCTCCTACGGCATCACCCCATCAGCCTCACCAGATAACATGGGAATCTCCACTCCCAAGCACTTGGTGGTGAAGAGATGAGTGTAAAACTCCCCAAAGCATTTTTCAATTTTGTTTTGATCTCCCATCTCCTCCCCTTAAGGCAATCTAAGCCATGCAATCAAATCTTTCTTTTTCTTGTTCATTGGGTACATACGATAAAACTTAGTGTATTTGTCTCCACTAGAAATCCATTAAGGTCGTGAATGTTGGTACCAATAGATTTCCTCCATAAGAAGGGTCAACGCATATTTCTTTATCAACTTAGCCTCTTTCTGGACATCCGTTTCTACAAGAGGTGCATTTTGCATTTTTTCCACCTCCTTTTTTATTCTTCTCTTTTTTTTTCTTTAAATCAATATTTTAAATATCGATATCGTATCGACAAGTAAAAAATAAGATATATTGGAGATATATCACTGATATTGGTGAATTTTATAGAAATTATTCAAAAAGATATAAAATATTAAAAAATATTTAAAATTAATATTTTTATGAGTAATACATCATAAAAAAATATACGTGTGTGCGTGTATGTGTGTGTGCGCGTGCTTGCCCAGCACAAAATCCTTTTGAACCCGGTCTTCCCCACCCACCCAGGTGGCCGATACATCCAACCTTGCTTCCAATTATAGTCTGATTTTCTATTCTAATCCTTCAAATCAGTTGTCAGCTTACCTAGCCTTAAAAAAGGAGCACCATCTTGATTATGCTTCCAGCTGACTCTGACCACCCCTTAGGACTCCTCCATGCACTAGTTGGCTTCAAACTTCCATAAATTGCCTTTTCGCCTAGGTTTATGCTCGGTACACAACAAAATGGGATTGTGGTCGCTCCCAATTGCAGGGAGATGCAAAACCCTAGCTTTTGGATGCAAAAGCCTCCAATTGCTAGACACAAAAATCCTATCCAAGCGCTCTTTAATAATATGGTTTGGTTGTCTCTTGTTGGATTACATGAAAGCTTGCCCCGCAAAATCAAGATCTAGCCGACCAAGAGTAGTGACAAACATCTTCAATTGATTAAAATCCTTTCTGGGAACTACAAGACCACCAATCTTTGTCCTCTTTGCTCATAATGACGTTGAAATCACCCACACAAACTAAATTTTGAGCGAAGTCTTCCAACGGTCTAGTCATTCTAGCCCAAAATGATTTCCTTCTACCTCTTCTAGGAGTACAACACACAAAAGAGATGCCAAGTGCTAGCATTTTGTCTGACCTCCAAAACTATGCTGTGCTTCTCAAAATAAACTGGCTGCAACACTTGATCTTCTATGTGCAATAAACACAAACCCCTGAATGACCAACTACATCAACTGAATAGAATTTATGTCCCTTCAGCAGTGACTTTCTTTGACATGCATTTCATATATGAAAACTAATGATGTCGTTGTGACCCATAGGAGACTTCTTAAATGACAAACTGCAAAGGAAGTCCCAAGTCCTTTGCAGTTCCAGGAGATAAGGGTGGTACTTGATTTGGCTCAGCTGCTTGATGCCATTCATGATCAACGGTAGCCTTTTCCTTCTTCCCATTTGCTGCACGGATAGTGACATCACTGTCATTGGCCAACCTCTTTGTAATTTGCTACACCTCAGACTTAACTTCATTCATTATTTCTTTGGTCACCCTTTTGAAGCTCTTTCTTCTTATTCTAAGGGCTTGGATAACACTAGTCCTAGCTTGATCTTCCACTGTTATAGGGTTAACAATTATTGCCTTTTTCTCCATCTTCAGGGTAGATGACTCTTTGACTACTTTTCCTTCATACTCGGTATCAATTGCCATTGGTGTTGGTTAGGTAGGCAGGGTATTTTGGGTGGAGCTTAGCTGGCATTTCAGTGTTAATGGAGGGATTTTTGAGAGATAGAAGTGTCTTTTGTATCGGGCTGGGATGGGAATGGACTTATGAGGGGGAATATATTCGGGCCTTTCAGAGATGTGGGAAAGTGGGCTTGAGGCTAATGGGCCATTCTTGCTAATTTCCTCGGAACATTTAAGTGGGAGATCATGAGAGAGACCCGAGGATGGGAAAGATTTTGGCGTAGTGTTTTGTTGGGAGATGAGAGGGATTGTTTCAATGGGAGGGCTTAGGGGCTTTTGATTGGAGAATGGAAGATCAGGATTTGGCGTAGGATTCGTATTAAAGGGAATTAATGAGGGGTACAGGAGGTTACCTTGAATTGGGGGGTCATGGCGAGGCACAGGGTTTCCTTCTTCCTTTGAAGCATCCCTTTTTTTTTGCCAACTCCTTTGCATGAGGCTTTCTTGAGCTTGATAGGCCCTCTGAAGGAATTAATGCCATCCCTTTTGAAGGCCTATCTTTTCTACAATTGGCTAGAATCTCAAACCTTGCACACTCCAGCAAGTCGACATTACCTTCCTGCAATCCTTACTCTGAACGGCCGTCCTCCAAATGTCTCCTCAATGAGTTGCAAGTAGCTCTTAGATGAGGACCACATCTGGAAACTATTAGTTCTTCTCACTTTCTTCTTTTTCCTTTAGTGGGAACCTCCTCCATCTGCAATTTTGCCTTCATCAGCCTATTGCATTCCTTCGCTTTATGTCCCATTCTACTGCAAAACTCACACAACCTAGGAAGTCTTTCATTTTCAAGGGCACCCACATTTATCTCCACATATGGTAGTTACCTCCATCTTTTCTCGATAGGGATCTCCATCTTAATTCTCATGAAGAGACCACCTCTTGTTTCATTCCCATAGATGTCTTTGATTTCTCCATATGGCGAACCCATGCGTCGCACGGTAGGCCTGCACCTATATTCCGGAGGGAGATCATGGACTTGAATCCAAAGTGCAGCCTTCTCAAAGGTGTTCTCCAAAGGCTTCGTATTTGGTTTCCCCATTGCGGTCACAATACAATCCCCATTGAAATGCCAAGGGAAGCGGATTAGCACCGATTGAAGGTTTGAGTCCTCTTGGAAAATAACCATCCATTTGTATTTAGCTACCTCCTTGATGTTGGGTGGCAGACGAGAAGGTTCGAGCTCTCGTAACAACTTCAATGACAGATGTAGACCGGATTTTCCTATTGGTATTCATTGTGAAAAACAAACGGTTCTTCCACTTCTTTGGGTCATTTAAATCTACCAACGTAAGCTTGACTTCAATCTTTGTCTCTTCATCTCTCAACAATCTTTGAATTCCTTCCATCAATTCAGCTTCCCTTTTTTCCATTTGTAGACCTCGAGTGGAGAACCTATTGCAACATGAATTTAAGATAAATGCGAATGGTGGATAGGTTGCTGGAGTGATGTTAGTGCATGTAGAAAGCGAATGTGAACGGATAATGTAAATGCATGAATGACGAAACAAGATAAGGACAAGGAAAGTAACTGCTATGAAAGAGACGGCCAAACAGAACAGATGGCGCACTAATCAATTAAGACAAACTAGACAATCTGCAACAATAGAGTAATAGGACAAAACATTAATATTAGAAGAAGGGAAGTAAAGAGAAGTCATAGATGCAAGAGGCAGAGGGAGACGGAGAGGGAGGGGAAGAGAGAGATTAAAACTTCTCTTTAGATTCTCGAGGTTGCGACTCTGTCAAGCTGGCCATTCCTTATTGTGATAGACATGAAGGTTTGATTCACTAAAGTTATTAATGATTGATTCAAAGGATGATGACCATCATGGAAGTTTATCACAGTGACTTCTTCCCTTGATTCATTCGTCTGCTGTAGCTTTCCAAGATTTATCATCATCATCATCATCATAATCACACATTTAAGGAAAGAATTCAACGACAAGGGACACAAGTTCGAAATTGTTTTGGCTTTATAGATTGATGCTTGTGACAAATATCAATTTTGTGGATAGAGACATCGGGGAAAGTCCGGGTTAGTTGTGGTAGATTGTCCATTTACAGGGATATTCACGTAGAAGTTCTTATAATTTTATGCTTTTGACTTTTGTTATCTTGTTGTCTATGTGACAAGTAAATTTCAATACGAATTCTTCTAGTTTATGGATTTCTAGCTTGGATGGAACTCTTTTTTAGCATGAAAGTTCATTCTGTTGTGGCTTTGGTCTGATATTTCCATGATTGGATGTACCCTTAAGTTTGGTTGATTACATGCACAATAATGATTATTCTTGAGTAAATTCTGCCATATAATGAAATGGTTCAATTTTTTCTCTCTAGGGAAAAGTAACATGATTAAATTTATTCAATTTTTTCTCTAGGGAAAATAAACATGATTAAATTTAATTTAAATGATGAAGAGATAAGCGTGACTGATTTGAGGGTTAGGAAATGGCACTTGGTGTATTTTCATCTTGCCAGCTGGACTTGTTGGCGTTAGCATGAATTGATTGTGATGGAAGTCTGAAATTGTTTTGACATTGTTAGGAGTTGATACAAACCAAACGGTCCCGCCGTAGCTCGAGCATCTCGTTTCCTCTACTTTGCATGCTATCCCTTCTTGCTTTTTTTGTCTGCTTGCTTATTTTCTCTGACACACTCACGCGTCATTTATTTCGATGGATTAATTTTATAAGGGATGAAATGGTAAGAATAATTTTGAAATTGTAAAATTTTTGTATTTAAAAAAATATATGAGATAAATTATGGGATGTTTGGGTAAATAGATGTAGGTGTTTTTTTATATAATTTCGAGATAATACTTTTTTTCCTATAATTGGATAATTTCATTATTGAAATGCCATTTCAAGACTTTCACTTAACATTGATGTCCCTAAGCTTTTACATTTACACAAGTGCTCTTGCAAATCGACATCTTTGAAGAAAATACCCTTTGATTAAAAATCCATTGGAAGTGACCTATGTGCTTGGTGAAAAACAGGGAGAAGAGGGGGGAAGGGGGGTGAGAGCGTTGGGTGTCCTGTGTGTGTAGGGCCGTAAAAATTATTTAAATTTGACTCATTATAAGTTTGGTTTAGATTTAATTCATAAATGAATGAATTGAAGTTAAATTTAATTTTCAAATTTAATAGGTAAATAAATCAAACCTAATTAAATTTGATTCATTAAAAATTTGATATACGTGTATATATATCACAGCATCACTCCTGCATTCTCAACTGCGAGTCCTATTTAAAAATAATAAAAATGGGAAACACGCAATGTCCCTCTTATGCGTAAGGTAATTCATGAAATGATTTTTTTTTTAATATTTTAAAATATTTACGATGTAATTTAAATGATTTTGAATCTTTTGCTCCATATTTTAATTTTTTTGATTTATGATTTATCTTATTTGTATTTATAATAAAATATTATACTTTAAAGAAATTACAAATAAATCTTAAAATGAACCTTAAATGAATCGGAATTAACAACATTTTAAATATTACTTTTAAATTAATAGTAAACGAATGGAATAGAATCTTTGATAATATAAAAGAACTAAAATAGATCTCACCCTTATTTTTTTACATTGAACCTAAATTAAATTTGAATCTTGGGAAATTATAATTGAATTGAATTGAATTTAGATAGGGTTACTCAAATTCCATTGGTTTACACCCATACCTGTGGGTTGATTTTAAAGATTTAGTTCTTAACTCGTGGACGGGCTTTTGGACCATTCACAAGGAGATATTACGTGGTTAATTTACAACATATCCTAATGGAGGCCATGACGATAAAATAGAGAAACTTTTAGGAGAGATATTTGTAAAGACGAAGAGTTAAGGATTATGTAAGATCAAAGGTAATAGGAACATGTATGTAAAATCTCGTGCAGATTTTCTATAGAAGTAAATTCGTCATACGATTGACAACGTATAATTCACCATATAACACTGTGATCTTTCAGGGACGTTCATTTGAGACGGATTGGTGGAACCTCTTCTCCACTAAATTAAAACCCACCCAAAGAAAAAGATACGCGCTTATACCATCCCCCTCCCCTCCCGCCCGCGGAAAAACCCAATCTTGTGAAACCTAAAACACTCCCCACCAGCGCGTGACCTTCCCCTTTCCCCCACAGCCCTCGTCGCAGTTTCCTTACCCCCTATGGCCAGAACTCCATCGCTCTCCCCACCGTAGCATATCGCGTGCCTCAACCATCCCCTACAGCAGATCGCTGCCATCCCTCTCAACCATCGCGCGCCGTCCCCACCTACAGCAGATCATCCAACCATCCCCCTCAACCATCCCCTGTGGCAGATCGCAGTATATCTCGCACCTCTCTTGCCGTTCCCCTCTCAATCGGTGGCGCCTCTCAATCACCGGTAGAAGCCCCTCTCGATTGTCTGCACAGCCATCAGCCGCAACCCCTTCGATCGTCACCGACGTCGATTGCCCACTAGTTGCTCGCCCTCTCAATCAGTCACAACCACCGTCGCTCGCCCTCTCTCATCGAGGCCAACGCCCTCCGCCTACTCCGCCTACTCCGCCTCCTTCTCCAGCTATAGATCTGCTTCGATGCATTGTTGGATGCTTTTTTTTTTGTATATCTGTTTCATATGTCTTGATGGATTATTTGAGTTTGCAATCGGATTGCATTCTTGATGAGATTGCACGCTCTGTTTTTTTCTTTTGGTATTTACCAAGTTTTTTTGGTATATGCATCTGCTCAAGGATGCGGTGTCTTGTTTGAAGTTTGTTGTTTCCCTATTTTGATTCCTCTGCTGCAGATAGGGTACTTGGGTTGATCCCTATCTTGGTTCCATAGTGTGCTTTCCTTTTAGTAAGAAAAAACACATTATCTCTTCCCAATCTAGGACATCTCATTGTGCAAGGTGCCCGTTTCACCAAAATATCTCATTTATACCACCCAAGCAAATCCCCAAAGCTTCATCACTGATCAGGTGAGATACCTCCTTCCATGCCTGTATCACTGATCAGGAAAGCTTATCTGTTATTTGTGAGTACCCATCAGCAGGCTGACAACTTGTGTGCTGATTGCTGAACGATTTGGAAGGTCCACATCACCTTAAGGTTCAAATTTTTTTGTTTGGCTGCTGCAGAGACAGGGGCTTATGACATGAGATTTTAGTAGGTGGGTGCTGGAGGCTGGGGCTTCTCGTGTCTTCTGCCATTTTGCTGCACAGGACACGAAGCATCTTTCCTTCACTTTTCTTTTTCGTAGAGTCTGTTGGCGATAAGCTGACAATTGGTTGATCGACTTTGATTCATAGGAGATTTTTTGGGATGGTTTTAGAGAATGACCAAAGGTTTACTCGATGAGCAGTCTAGAAGTGCCTTCATCCTCCTTTGGTGTTCGGGTTAGGGAGAAACCATGGTATTTTTGGAGGGAGGAGATTTCATAATGACTGGGTAAACCCATTTTAGGAGGATTTCTAACTTGTGCATGTGTGTCGGTTAAAATGGGGGGTTTAAGCCCTAGATGAGGTTTCCAATGGCGCGAACTTCATAAAATCCCAACCCATGTCAACCATAAAACAAATAAAATACAACCTCCACTTCACCATTTACAAATACATCAACTCAAATCACCTGTTCTTCTCAATTATTTATCAACTACCAACAAAAAATAAAAACACTACAGCATTAGCTGTGAACTGCATATACCAAGTTAATATTCTGCAATAAGTGAACAAACCAAGTATATCAAAATAGCTTAGTTAACTATCTCAAAGGAGTTTCAGTTGATGCTGCAAGCACATATTTCTTTGGAAATTCTTTTTTTTTTCTTTAAAATCTCCAGAAACCAGTGAACTTGCAACCCCTTATCAATTACTAGAATGATCTCTTGCCGGTTTCAGTTTTTTACCCTCTAGGGACTGTACAATTTTTTGAATCACTTAACCTAGTTACGTATAGGAAGGCATCCTGTAATATTCATTTTTTTTTTCCTTGCTTCAAGGATACTAACTGGTACAACACGGATAAATGGGACCTTTTTTTCTCAAAATCTTGTCCTTGTTTGAGCAGCTACTTCTACTTGATTGTGTCTATATCACTACTTTGTTATAATTATTTATCCCTTAATCAATAAAAGGATTCTGCTCAGTGTTCTTGGTACCAGTTGTCTCCAATTTTAAATAATCATTCTCTCCGTTTGTCGCTCTCTTTCTCTCTTTCTCGCACACTCCGGTGTAAAGGATCCTTCTTTAATTATAGAATAGTACCCTATCGTGAATGGGGGGTTGTTAAGGTAGACTAACCACCCTTCCTACATAAAAAAGTAGTATCTTGTCACTACACAGACCTAGGTTTGATCCTCAGCTGTTGAGTGTATTTGTATGATGTGTCTCTTTCATTTTTTTAGTGGGAGATCTTGAATTTTGATTGTGAACTCTAGTTATTAATCATTTTGGTTATTGATTTAGGTACCAATGGATAAATCATGGATGTATTTACGTCGAACAGATATTGCTAGATATACTCTCGGAGTAAAGAGATTTTAGACTGGGCTTTTCATGATGATCGAAGATCATATAGAAGTGGAGAAGAGAAGAACTTAATTTTTTGCCCTTGCAAAATTTTCAAGAATGGATGGTTATATGAGCGAAAAGTTGTATTAGAACATCTCATTTGTGATGACATATGGTCATGTTATACAATTTGGACAGCTCATGGAGAGAAAATAAGACAATCGTCAAGGCAACATGAAATTGATGGTGATTAAATAATTGATTTATTAAATGATAGTAGATCCAATCCTGATTCATTCAATGAAGAGAGAAATGATGAAAGTAGTCAATTTTATTTTGCATTGAATGAAGCCAATTGTCTAATTTGTCCTGCAATCAGCTCAATGTCATGTTTAAACTTCCTATTGAAATTGTTTAAAATGAAGGTGATGGATCGAGCAACATCAAAATTGATGTTAGATGTTTTAGATTTCATTGTAGAGTTATTGGGTCATCCTGTGGATTTTCCAAACGTCTTCGTCTATTGGGATTGAAAAGTAAAAGATAGACACTTGTCGGAATGACTACATATTATTTTGAAAGGACAAAAAAGGGCTTGAACATTGTCTAGAATGTCTTTCACTAAGATACAAGTTTAGCGATAATGTTAGCGGAGGAAAGAAATGTTATCTAGAAAACAACTTTGTTACTTTCCACTTATTCCAATACTACGTCTTTTCATGCATCAAAGACTGCAAAATTAATGTCTTGGCATAAGAATGGAAGGAAAGAAGATCTAGATGGACTAATGCGTTATCTAGCTAATTGTGAAAAGTGGAGAAATTTTGATACTAAGTATCTACTATTTGCAACAGAGGCTCGAAATTTAATATTAGCGCTATTAAGTGATGGGTTTAATCCATTTAGCAACATGAATGTTAATTATACAATTTGGCCAGTGATGGTTGTTGCATATAACTTAATTACCTCCATGGTTGTGCATAAAGTCATCATTTATGATGTTAACATTGTTAATTCCAGGTCCTAATGTTCCTGGAAATGCAATCGATGTCTATATGCAGCCCTTGTTGGATGAATTGAACTTCTTATGGTTTATAGGAGTGCATGCGTATGATGCATCACAGAAGGAAACGTTTATAATGCATGCGGCATTACTTTGGACTATCAGTGATTTTCCTGCATATGCCAACCTCTTCAGATGGAGCACGAAAGGAAGAAAAGCATGCCCTGTTTGTGTGGAGGATACAAATAGTACCTAGCTTTAAGAGAGTAAGAAGATTTGTTACTTAGGCCATTGTAAATTTCTTCTTATACGACATAGATGGCGAAAGAATGATTACAAGCAAAAATTTGATGGCAAACTTGTTTTAGGTATGATGAAAGAATGATTATTAGGAAAGGATACGTGGGTGGAACAAAAAAAGCTTAGATATGTTAAACTTGGAAAGCTCTTTAAGAAGGAATTGAAAAAGCATGCAGAGAAGATTAGTAATTGTTATGGTTGGAGGAAGGAAAGCATTTTCTGTAGAGAATTGCCATATTGGCAAGATCTTCGAATTCGCCACAATGTTGATGTTATGCATATTGAAAAAATGTAATGGAGAACATCTTTGGAATACTGAATCTTTCAGGGAACCCAAAAGATATTTTGAAGGTAAGACAAGACTTATAAGATATGGGCATACGATTGGAGTTGCAACCAAAGAGTCTACCAAATGAGAAATTTAGATTGGAGGATGCAATTTATACACTAAATAAAGATGCAAATCAGAAAATATTTAAGTTTCTATCAAGCATTAAATTTTTCGATGGATATTCTTTACAAATATCAAAATGTGTAAATGTTGATGGAAGAAAGATAAGTTCTTTTAAAAGCCACAATTGTCATGTATATATGTAAGTTTTGTTTCCATTAGCAATCAATAGTGTACTGCAAGATGATGTCTTCTAACCATTATTAGAGCTTAGTCGCTTTTTCAAAGCTGTATGTTATAAGGTTTTGAACCCAATTTCACTATCAAGATGGGAAGAAGATATTGTTATTACCTTGTACAAGATGGAACAAATCTTTTTGCCTGCTTTTTTTGATGTGATGATTCATCTTGTCGTTCATTTGGCATATGAAGCAAAGGTTGCTGGACCGGTACAATAAAGATGGATGTATCCCATAGAACGTTATCTAAAGAAACTGAAAGATTATGTTTTCAATAAAGCACATCCAGAAGGTTCAATAGTAGAGGAGCATCTGTTAGAAAAATGTATAAATTGTTATGCAATGTATATGGATGGTCAAGATAATCATTTTAATATAATTGAGAGAAATTATGATGGTGGTCCTATTGAAAATGCAGGTCATTTGTCAATCTTTACATCAAGAGGGAGACTTTTCAATCAATCAAGGCGAAAGTAGATGTCTGACGAAGATAGAAATTTGGCGCACTTATATATATTAATGTAGGTGCTTGAATTGGACCCCTTCATTCAAGAGTTTGAATGTCAATTCTGTTGCATAGAAAAAGAATTCATTCAATGGTTTGGTGAAAAAGTTGAACTACTTAAAGTATCAAATGATATGAGATGGCCACCTGAATTTGATATCCTGGCAAAGAAACCATATGTTTATGTGACTTTGCATAATGGATATATTGTCAATGGATTTTGATTTTGCTCAAAAGTCATTGATGGAACCAAAGCAACACAACTTTTTGGTGCGATAGTAAAGTCCTCTCAACTTGGAGATTGTGATGGCTTCTATGGTAAACTTCTTGACATTATTGAAATAAGTTTTGCACAAGATCAACATATAGTTTTATTTCATTGTAATTGGTTTGATGTTTATGGTAAAAATAATGGGTATCAGATGGACAAGGGGATTCTCAGCTTGAATAAAAATGCAAGATTGCATAGAAATGAACCATTTGCATTAACCTCTTAGGTAGAGTAGGTATTCTTTGTTCCAGATAATAAGGGACGAGATTGGATCATACCAGATAGAATCATGCCAAAAGACTATTATGATATGCCGAATATACCAAAGGAGTTGGCAAATGATTCATCACCTTACCAAGAAGATGCAATCAATGACACAATGACTCCAACTAATGTAATTGACATTGACATTGCTTCAGTTCAAGACACTTTACACATTGATGTGGATGAAGCATGATACTTCAAATCTTAATTTTTAATTTCCTATTATTATTTATTTTTTATTGTTTCACATGCAATCTTATATTTATTTCACTGTATAATTAAATGTTAACTTTTATGCAGATGGTGAGCACTTGACGTGAATGATGTGTAGTAAATATCTGTCATGACCCTCAGGGTTCCATTTCTAAAGGTATAATGTGATTGCAATTGTAAATATCTTTGTTTTATTTTATTTGTTAGATTAATGGAAATAATTGATTTTTTTTTTATAGTACGACATGGTAGGGGAAAAGTTATTAACAAGGACCTTGAGTATGTGGCTCCTGGAGAGCGTTGTCCTTTACAGTTTGACAAGAGAGGTGCTGCTGTAGGATGTTATCACCAGAATTTGGGTAGTTTGCTAGTGTAACGAGCCGGTTCCCGAGTCCCTACGAGATACGAGAACCGGACCGACTCGACTAATCCCAAGACCTAGTCGTCCAACGAGGAAGTAACCAAAAGAGCAGTAAAATAAACCTCATTCAGCATGAATATAACTAACAGTAAGAAGGTACAGCAGTAAAGAAAGAAACTACTACAGTATATACCACCACAACAGTAGAACAACATTTATCATATAACATGAACTGCAGATAAAGAAAAGTACAGCGGAAATAAGAACTACTCACTATAACGGAAACAAAGAGGTACAAAAGACAGTGGTAACTCTACTGGACCCTACTCGGCCCAGCGTCCTCTGCAGCCGCTGACCCTAGCTGCTCAACACCTGGTCCTGAAAAAGGTAACGAGTGTAACACGTCAGCAAAACGCTGAGTAGAGTGGCAACTAAAACTAAAGACAACAGTAGAGTGTACAGTAGCTGTTATGTTCTATTACTTTCTTTATTTACATCTTTCAATTGTCTCACTATTTCATTTATTTCTTAGATCTTTTACTTGATCTCGAATGTTTCTCGTGGGAATGATCTTGATTGCAGTCTTTTCCAAAAAGTAGAAGTAGCACGTGGTGCTCTCCTGGCCGGGAGAGTCCCCCGTGGTGATCCTACCCTCAGTCAACCACCCCAAGGTCACTGACAGACGTAACGGTGACTACGGCACGCACGATAAACGCACAGGTAGCTAACCCGTACTGGCACGTGGTCAGTCGTTTCCGTTAACGGGTGCGCTCAAAGCACAGCACGGAACCAGTCCAGGGCAGAGCCCTCTCAGTAACAGGGGTCCAACCCCTCCACAGTAACCAAATCGGGCCCTTGCCCCTCCACAGTCCGCGCACCCTCGCCTGACTACCTTGGTTTGCCCCAGCGGGCCTAACAAGTCGGTGTGGGAGGCTAGCAGAACCCCGGGGCCCGTGGGGTAGCTAGTACTTCCCTACACTAGTAGCTCTCCTCGGTACTATGTACGCGAGGGCCAGCAAGTCGGTACAGAGTGGCCAGTCCTAACCCCGGGTCACTGGGGCGGCTAGCTCCGCTCTGCACTAAACAGGGGGACAGTCGCTCTCCTTGGTACTCCGTACTCAAGGGCCAACTCACTTCCCCAATACTATTCCATTCACTTTCCAGGAGTTCTACTCCTACTTCCCCGTAGGGTTCCATCCTTTTTACTCAAACATCCAGGTTTCACTTTCCAGTTTCACATTCTTACAATCCATGTTCTCAACCACGTTATCTATTCACAACAGGCAGCTGTTAATTCAAATTACAGGCAGCTTTATATCTCTTTCCATTTTCTAAGACTGCAGTATTATACATTCCACTAGTTTTCCCATCCTAAGATTCATGCCATATCCTAGGATCTATCATACAATCTAGTTTTCCAGCCCTAGGATTCATGCAACACCTAGGAGCTATCATATATTTCTCATTCCTAGGATTCATGCAACATCCTAGGTTCTAGTTATGGTTCCATACTTTAACAGATTTTATTAATAACTTAAAGCCACTCTATCAGGTACAACGGGAGTAATGGGGGCGTGATCGGGAACCCTGCGTGCCTCCGCGACTCCCAAGACTGCAACTGAACGAGGTCCTATCACAAGGATCAAACACAAGGAAAGTCTCAAAACAATGTATAGCTACTGTAGATGGGTAGAGGAATTAATTTTGAAAAGAACGCAACTCGAATCGCGGAAAACGGAACCCGAACGGGCCCTAAACGGGTCGAAAATGACGACACTATGTAAAATCAGACGTCTGGAACTTCTTCCAGACGTCTTAAAAAGTGGATCAGAGAATTACCTACTCAGCGTGGTTTCCCAGATGTCCAGAAGTCTGCGGGGACGTCTGGCCTAGCTCACAGACGTCCGATGGTCACCCCGGACGTCTGGAGGTCACTCCCGCCGTCTGTTACAACTTCCAGACGTCTGATTCGCAAAGGATGGCGAATCAGCGAGCTTACGCACAGCCAACTCCCTCCCTCAGTACGGTCAGTCGACAGGAAGGAAGAAGAAAGCGGAATACTCACCTTTCAGACGTCTGTATGATCTTCCAGACGTCTTCCTCGCCGTCTGGCTATCAACCCAGACGTCTGATTCTGGAAAATTTTCCAGAACAGGGCACCGCTCGGCCTCCGCTCGCGACGCCGCTCGCGTCGTACCTCGCGCGTCTGCTGCTCAGACCGCAGCAGGTCCCTCTCCGCGTCGTTCCGCGCCTCCTGCACCCTCCGCCGGCCGGCCAAGCCGCTCCGGCGAGCTCGCCCTCACGGCAGAGCTCCGCCCTCTCACGCCGCACCTCCTCCGCGCTCACTGCGGCCGCCGCTGCCGCTCTCGCTCTCGCTCGCTCTCGCGCACAGGAAGGAGAAGAGGAAGGGGACGGTGGAGACGACAGGAGGGGAGGCGTGGCCTTTTAAGGCCGCGCGAGGAGGAGGGAGAGAGAGCGCGGCAGGTCTGCAGCCGCAGAGAGAGAGGGAAAAAGAGAGAGAGAGGAATCGCGGGTCTGCGCGCACAGGCACGCAGACGAATCTCTCGTGCGAAAAAAAAACTGTTTTACAGACGTCTGTAAACGATCCCAGACGTCTTGTCAGACGTCTGGATGTGCTCCCAGACGTCTTGTCAGACGTCTGGGCCACTTCTCAGACGTCTTAAAAGACGTCTGGGGCACGCGTTCATAACAACTAGGGACTATTGTATGTTCCCACATTCCGATATCCATGTTAGATTGGAGGGTTGTAACAAGTGTGCAAAGGGATGATCTTTTTCGAGAGGTTGAGGTAAAAATAACTAACTCTTATTTAAACTATGAATATTGTAAAAAAGTTAAGCTTAAGTCGAATTTATATTTATTGTAGGATGTTTATTCATGTGAGAGAAATCCATTCAATGATAATGCTATTTTGACGCAAGTTGGAGACATAAATAGAAAGAATAAGGCAAAGTTGAAAGAGAAGGTATCTAATTACTTTTTTAGTTATGTTTATTAAATTTTTCATTTTGAAATCATATTAATAATATCTTTTTTTCTTCTGAAGTACTATAAAAATAAAGATTTGGTAGAAGTACGTCGAAATATACCTCCAGGAGTATAAAACGATGATTGGAACATTCTCATTGATTATTGGACTACTAACGTGGCGAAGGTATAAATTATGTAATATTTATATGTTAATTAGTTGGGACATATAATGATAATCGATTATATATGTAAATAGGAAGAAGCAAAAAAAAAATCGTGAAAGTTACGCAAAGGCTATCCAACCTACCCATCCATTGGGTAGGAAAAGTTCAAGTCAATTGGGTTATGAATTTGTAAGGAACTATTTACTAATTTGGATATTTATTCTTTTATTTTTCACATCTATTTATTAGTAATATGCATTGATTACTTAATGCAATATGAAAATGAAGGACATGAACTTAATCGAATGGAGGTATATTTATTTTCAAGAATTAAGAAGGTGGTCGATGGAAGCATTTCTTGGATAGATTCAAGATGTCAAGAGGAATATGTAAGTTTATTGTTCATGTATGTAGGTTTATTGTAATTTCATGTAAACTCTAATATAATTCATGCAATGATAGAATTAGTTTTAGGTTAAATAGTAAGATAACAAAATGACATTTTTAGTTGCATATATTTTGGATTAATTAGAATCCATTCCCAAGACCCAATTACCCGGGTACACGTACAAATCAACATCTCCCAACATAACATGACGGATTTATATACTCCAACTTTAGGGGAAGTGTTAGAGATTTAGTTGTTTAGTTATTAGGATATGCTAAGAGAAGGCAAAAGAATGTGCTCATGAGAAATGCATGAAAAGTTAAAATGATGAGACTTGCAAGAATGACTAGTCTCAGAAAAAGAAGGGGTTGGAAGAACCAATATGTATGATCTTCCTTTTCTTGGAAATAAGTGCATGTGTTGCAGCGTATAAGAATGGTAATGAAAAATCCATCTAGACTCTCCCATGATGCGGAAAGGTCAGATTTTTCATTCTGGTCTTTGGAAGAATTTAGTTGAAAATAACCTAAAAGAATACCAATCTTTAGATGGTGAACTTGGCATGAATAATTAGCGACAAAAAGAAAATGTTGGAAAAAACCAATAAATGTGGTCTTCCTTACTTTGAATATAAGTGTACCTCTTAAGTGTACAAAAATGGTAATGGAAAAAAAATCCATCTAGGCCCTCCCTTGATATGGGAATACATGAGTTTCTGTTATGAATTTCAGGAAACTTCTGAAGTGTTAAAAAACTCTTTAGTTGAAAATAACTTAACACATAGCATACAAAATCGAACCTCTGTCCCTTGTTCCCTTATGTTAAAGATATTAATGTTTTAAACATGAACAATATTTTTCTTTTCCATTACTTTTTTAATCTTAAAATGTCCTTCCTGTTAAATGTCTTGTAGGAGATGTTGGCATTTGTTAATCCAGTTCCAAATGAAGATGATGAAGCAGATTATACTGTTGAAGCACTATCTCCTGAAGAAGCATTTTGCAAAGTCCTACCAGATAAGCATCCTGGATGTGTAAAATGTGGTGGTCGTGGAGCCACAATCACCAATTGGTATGGAAGTCGTGGATCATCTTCACAATCATAAGAAAATCATAATATCGAGACAACAATGTCATCTCAGTATACACAATTAGAAGAAGTAAATAAAAAAATTGAAGAACTCTTTCACAATCAAAAACTCATGGAGGAGAATTTGAATAAATTGAAGAGCATGGTTGAAGGACAAGTATCACCATAATCTTAGTCTGATATAGATTTTTTAAGAACTAAATGATAACTTTCCTTTTTATAGCTTAGATAGGTAACTTTTAGTTTCATATGTAGAACTTTGATTTTTTTGAATGCATGTAGAAAGACTATTTTTGTTACTTTCTTTAATAAAAGATGAGTTCTTATTTGGATCATTATGATCCAAATAATCATTTTGAATAGATGCTATTATTAGTTACAAGTATTAGTAACAGTTTTAGTAAATGGTATCATTAGAGGATACAACGACGTTTGAATTATTTTTTTTTAATGAATGAAATGACTTTTAGTGACGATTTTTAGGGACGGTTATAAGTGTCACAAAAAAAAAGTCATTTAAAATGTTAGTTGAACTTTAGTGACGATTTATGATGATTTTTTGAGACGGTTATAAGTGTCACAAAAAATAAGCAATGGTTATTTCAAATATTAGTTTGAAATTTAGGGATGATTTTTAGTAAATATATCAAAAAATCATTTGAAAAGTCACTTTTAAGGATGGTTGTCAAATCGTCACAAAAATCCTTTCAAGATGATTAAGGACTATTAGTGATTATTTTGCAACCGTCTTTAAAGGCCTACTATGTTGTAGTGATTTTGAAATTTAGGGTTACCAAATCCAACTATGAACTGTGAATTTAACATCCAAGAATGCTTGGTGAGTGCTTCTTTTTGCATTAAAATTAAACATAAATCTGAGAAGAATGAACTAAAGGAGATAATTTGGCTAAAGATCAAACTAAAGGAGATAATTTGGTTTGTATGAGTTGTTGTTGGCATGGATAGTAGTTGATATGAATGTACCCTTTCTTCTTGCAAGGAGAAATAATATAATTAGAGATGGGAATGGGAGCACGAAAACATTTATGCTGTGAGCTTTAACTCCACTAGACGTGATGCTACAGATATGTCATTGCACACATATACACCATTAAGCTGCATCTTTATTTTATTTAGGCATATATATATATATATATATATATATATATATATATATATATATATATATATATATATGAGAACATAGCTAACTCTTGGATGGATAACAATTAGAAGTTGTTTACAAATATCCATGTGTTAGTAGCTTTTATGCTTGGGCATGACTCTCGATGTAAATGAGTCAAACTCAAGCAAACCTAACTTAATTATTTAGCTTCGAGTCATTTATTTAAATAGATCTAAACATTTATTTAGGTTTGTTTTTTTTATTTTACAAATCGAATCTAAATCGAATTTGAGTAAACTTACCTTGTTTAAGTTTGATTCATTTAAGGTTCATTTAAGAATTTCACTATTAACTGATATGCAAGCTTTACATTCTACAAACAATCACATGAAATACAAAATTATAACTCTTAATTAAAGAGAAATAATGGTTACATGCTTTCCTTTATCGAATTATTATAGAGAGGAGGTGGAGAGGGGTTACTGGAGGAGGAGGTAGCAATGACAATTGGAGAAGGATGTAAAGAAGGGAGAGTGAGCCACTGAGAGATGACAAAGGATGGAGAGGTGGGGGTGACAGCGCATTGGGAGATGCCAGAGGGAGGAAGCGAGGTAGTGGGGCAATGACGCATAATGGAGGCACTGAGAGAGAATGTTAGGATTTGAGTAGATTGTGAGAAGGGGTTTTGAGGGGATGACTAGTAACAACTTGGGAAGGGGAGAAGCGGGGAGACTCAGGAGTCGGGGTGGGATTAGAATAATTTTGATGGATTTTTTCCTATTTGTCATAGGTGGGAAATGAAAATTTAAAACTTGGTTAAGGAAAGGGAAAATGACTTCTCAATATTTTTGAAAAATTTACATACCAACACTTTATATTTATGTATTTTATACATACATACGTGCACATGCACACACACATATACATATATTGTAACGTCCGAAAATCTAGCCTTTGAGTCATTTCAAAGTGATTCAAGTAAACTTGAAAACTCAGTCAGGGTTCAGTATTAGTGTCAGCACCTCTTTAAATTTCCAAGAAACACATATTTCGAGTCAACTCCTAGTCAAACATCGTTAAAGGGGTATCATATATGGTATCATTGGATTTCTCTTATCACAAGCTTTCCGATGATGCTTATTTTGCTTGATTCTGAGGTGTATAGCTCAAGTTATACCTAAAAGAAGTCAACATGAACCTAAATGTAAGGTGGACCCAACCCTAAGGGTAATTTGGGTATTCCACCCACCTAAACCTATTTGTAACCACCCCTAGGCCTATAAAAGGATCCCTTGGGTCCTTTGGGTTGTCATTAGTCTTCAACTCTCTCAAATCAAGAGAGGAAGAGAGAGAGGGAAAATCATAGATTTTCTTAAAAAGAAAAAAATTTTCTCGTAGGGACCTTCTTGTAATTTTGAGAAGTCTGAGCTGCCCACCAAACAATTCATAGCTGCAGGGGTGGCGTCTCGCGCGCGGGCGCATTAGTGCGTGGCGAGCGACGGGTAGGGCACGTGGATCTCCGACGTGTGGCAACGATCGATGATGCAGGTGCGTGTAGGTGGCTATTTGCGTGAGCGGCGACAGCGAATCCTCACGTGACGCATGGCGGGTGGCCAATGCGTGGCTGCGGTTACTGATAACTCTACATCTAAGGATGATAAATCCATCAACCGGGGTCAGTTTTGAGGATATATGTGCATTAATAATATACCATAATGGACTTGGGAGCATTGCATGTATGACAAATTAAAATTGCTTATAATAAATGTTTAATGGCTGTATGTACAACTGCGTATTGAAATAGGCCTCAGATGAGCAATCGGACAGCACGGGTGACTCAGATCGACGAATCGAGTCCAACGGACTCGAAATCACTCAAATCCGACATCTGGAGCTCCCTCGATCGGCCCAAGAAGTTCTGGCCATTGATCATCAGATCAACAGCGCACAGGTGACCACGTGGCGGCATTCGACGCGCCTCACCCGCAGCACACCGCCTCTTTATCGCGCTCAGCAACTTCAAGCTGTCCGATCCGCCGATTGGATGGTTGAGAATTAACAACCTTCTCCCCTCACCCGTGCGCCCTCGCAACCTCAATTTCAGATCCTGACCGTTGGATTTCCATCCAACGGTCGACACGTCCCCGCGCTTGATCTCGTCTCTGTGACCAATCAAGAAGGTAGTGCAGCTGTGCGCGCCTCGCCCTCGCGATGAGAGGTGAGCGTTCGAATGACGCTGCGCTTCGATTCGCAGCCCAGTGTGCACCGTGGTTGTAAAGGCCCGTCCCAGTTTTAGCCTTTCAAAACGTCTGGAGTATCAGTCAGATGTTTGGATCCTTTCCTAGACGTTTGGAAATGAAATTTTTATACGCAAACTGTGCTCTGTGTGCGGGCGATGCGCAGAACTCCTTTTCTCTCTCTTTTCTCCTCCTCCCCTTGCTGAACCTAAACCCCCCAGCTCTATAAAAGTCACCCTCCCCTCCTCTCCTCTCCACTCCACACACCATCATCTCCACCTTCAGAGCCCAGCAGAGCGGCTAGAGGAGGTGAGCGAGGGAGCGCGTTAGAGCGAGGAGAGTGAGTGAGAAGGAGGAGGAGGCCGAGGTCGAGAGCTTCGGTGGAAGCTCGTCGAAGCTCTCACGGCCACCACGGCGCGTGCGGGAGGAGTCTGGAGTGACGTCCTCGACCACCTGCAGCAGTTGGAGCTGCGGCGGAGCGAGGAGAAACGTGGCGGAGCGCGGCGAGGAGCGCTGGGAGCACGTTCTGATGCTGAAATTTTTCCAGTATCAGACGACTGGAGTGCAGTCCGGATGACTGCTGAAGCATCTGGATGTTTGGAGTCAAGACCAGACGTCTGAAAGCACCTTATTCGTGAAGGTACGTTCTTTTTACTGTTACGACCATGCAGGTCGCACCGCAGAAGATATGCCTGCCTGATTTTTGGGTGGCTGCTCTGTCGTACGTAGGAGCATCCTTGGGAAGGTGCATGGAACACCCTCCTACGCACTTTCGGACGTCTGATCAGCTCACCAGACGATCGAAAGCACTTCTAGACGACCGAAGGATTGGTTCGACATCTGGAACCGCCTTTAGATGATCGCAGGGGAGTCCTTGACGTCTGAAGACATCGCTGGGAGTTGAGGTGAGGTTCTGTATCTTTTAAGATGTCTGGACGTGTTTTCAGACGTTTGATTTTGGTCAATAGGCATGTTTTTGACTCGTTTGGGGTCTGATCGTGATCTGTCTTATGCAAACAAAGTATCTGTAGTTTCCTTGCGAGTTTCTCTACATACTAGAAGCCTTTATACACTGTTCTGAATCCTCCTTTGTGATGTATTCCTTGGTATAGGGTTTCGACTAGCTACGTGCTTGGGGCTCGCAGAGACACTTGAGTCTACGGTTCAAGCTCCCATTACTCCCGGATTGTCTGATAGAGTGGTCCACTTCTGTTAATTATATTAAATAAGAATGTGCTTGTGAAATTAGCCAACTGGAACCCCTAGTGGCATGAACTCTAGGACAGAGAAATGAATGAAACCATTGTACTGCATGATTGTATATGTATACATGATTAAGTTAAACTGCTAGCAATTGCCTGTAATAAAGTTATGAGCAGCCTGTTAGAACACAAGCTGCCTGTCTATAAATGAGAACTAAATTGTGAATGGTGGAATCTGAATCGGAATAATGTGGTAAACATGAGCATGAACCCTACGGGGAATTAGGAGTAGAGCTCCAGTGGTTAGATGGAAAATCTGGAATGTAGACGGGAAGTGTGCTGACCCTTGATTACGTGGTACTAAGGAGAGTGACTGTCCCCTTTTAGTGTAGAGCGGAGCTAGCCGCCCTTGAGTTTGGACCCGAGGCTAGGATTGGCCACTCTACACCGATTTCTGTTGGCCCTCGTGTACACAGTACCAAGGCGAGCTACTAGTGTAGGGAGGGAGTTAGCCACCCCACGGGGCTCGGGGTTCAGCTAGCCACCTTACACTGACTTGTTAGGCCATCTGGGCAAACCTGGGTAGTCAGACGAAGGTGTGCGGACTGTGGATGGGCGAGACCTCTGTTTGGTTCTGAGGGGTTAGACCCTTGTTTTTGAGAGAGTTAGGCCCTATACTGTTCTGTGCTGTACTTTAGGCGTACCTGCTAGCGGAAACGACTGACCGTGTGTCAGTGCAGGGTAGCTACCCGTGCGCTTATTGCGCGTGCCGTAGTCACCATTGCGTCTTGACAGTGACCTCGGGGTGGTTGACTAGGTGTAGGACTACCATGGGGGACTCTCCTAGTCAGGAGAGTATCACGTGTACCTTCTACTCTTCAGAAAAGACTGCAATCAAGATCGTTCCCATGAGGAACATGCAACATCAAAAAAATCTGAAAGTTTGAGAAGAAATGGTGAAAAGGAAATGCATGTAAAATAAAATAACTAGAAAAGATAATTAAACATGTTACTTTTACTGCTTTAGATAGTATAGACACCACTCTACTCAGCGTTCACTGACTCTGTCTTTTCATAACATTGTTCAGGTCCAGGAGTTGAGCAGCCTGAGCTTCCGGCTGCGGAGGGTGCTGGGCCCAGTCGAGCTCAGCCGTAGTTTTTCTGCACTCTTTGTTGTACCCCCTTTTTACTGCTGTAGTGAGTTCCTGACTTTTGGCTACTGTTGTTGTACTGTTACTTTCGTTTCCGTTGTCTCTGTAGTTGTGGTGGTATGTTTTAGAACAACAGTTTTTACTTTCTTTTACTGCTTAGTTATATTGCATATGTGAATATGGTTTACTTTCCTGCTTTTTGGTTATTTCTTGTTGGACGACTGAGTCTTGGGATTAATTCAGGTGAGTCGATCTCGAGTCCTGTAGGGATCCGAGAATCAGGTCGTAACAGCGGCTAATTCAAACCGTTCGATTAACGTCGTATGGTGTGGATGGATGCAACGTGGCACGCCCTCGCGCGCCCGGTGGGCACGCGGGTGATAACGCGTGAGGCGCGCGCTTCGCAAGCACGATCTAAACCAGCGTCGCAGGCGGAATCTCAACCGTTCGATCTTCGATCGGACGACTCACAGCGAAGGCACACGGATCGCGGGCACGGCTTGAGAAGAGAAAAAATGTGCGCCTCAACGGACCGGTGGGAGGAGGGCTTTAGCGACGTTTTTGGAAGGGGTTTAGTGACATCCTGGACGTTGCTAAATCCCCTTACCTCAATTAGAAGCTCTTTTCTCCTATTTAAACCCCCTTCAACCAACCCATTTAAGGCATTGAATACACACACACCTTCCACCTTACTCCTAGCTCCTTCCTAGCTTCACCAAGCATACTTCACACTCGCTGGAGTTGTCAAGCCGCCGACGGAGCCCTCCTCCACCGCTGTGGCCGCCTTGCCTTCTCCTCTCTCTCTCTTTACTCGAGTTTCATATTGCTTTTGTTTAAGCTTTTAGCTATTGTTTTATTTGCAAAGAAACTCAAGTTGCATGCTAAATGTTAATGTTGATGTTATTTCTTATATAGATCTCATCTTGTTCGAATGAATGTTGTGATTCAAAGACAAATTCTAACCCTACTCTCTCTCTCTCTCCCTCTCTCTTTCTTGTTTTTTCGCAAGCAAACCAAACTTCATGTGACAACTAAAAGCAACAAAATAATCTGATTTCACGCCTTCTCGTATTCGACACTTGGACTCACCAAATCCAATCTTTAAATTAAAACTGACGTCGCGAACTCATGCTATAACGACACAATTGAACAACCACGTCCTGCGCATGTCAGTTTTTGGCACTGTTACTAGGGAGGCAACGGATTTCTTTTGTTTCTTTCTTCCTGAATTCGTATTCACATTGTCTAGCTCATTTTTCTTCCTATACTTGATTGATTGTAGGAACTCGACGTGTGGGGGGCGAAGGAGTGCGATTTGCGACAGTAGAGATGGAGTAAAGTGCGGCGAAGACCAGTTGTGAGTATCACTTAACCCTTTGGTTGTTTGGGTGTTTTTTTTTAATACAAAAAAAATATATAGAAAAATTGGCGTGTTGAATGACTACTTGACCCACATCCCAAATTCATCACTCAACAAAAAAATATACCCTAACATTCTTAAGGAGATAATCTTTTTGAGTGTTCTTTTTTCTTTTGAGTGGTGTTTGCGAAGCCGCCATGATTTGACTTGGGCTGCACCACTGACCATAACTAAAATCAACTCACCCGGTAGAACTGCATGAACACTAGGGTGAACTCATTAGGGTTGCTTTTCTAGGGCCACATTACTCTAAAGGAAATCAACTTTCGCCCGTTGCGGGCAAAACTTTGTGTGCCCGCTTGAACCTTATTTGAAGACATTAAAGCACTTTAACCCTAAAACGCACTAAAGCAAGGACAAATCATTAAAAGATACCGCATCTTAAAATCCTTGCTTAAGAACCATGTCTTGTTAAGTGCACACACGCTCAAATCGATTAACTAAGAGGCACAACCCCAATCAACGCCTCATGACATATCTTGAGCACAAGCACTAGCTTAGCCCCTCATTAAAATGGAGTAGATGTGCCTTAGGCAGGACTGGTTTAAGTCTTGGAGGTGTGATTTGGTTTGCTGGGCATTTGGCCTTCATTCTCTTTGTAGAATCTGGTGTCTAGGCTGCGGGGAAGTGTGAAATGACCGTAGTTACGGGGTCTACAGAATCGGTTGCAAAAGCCAAAGGAAGAACCTTCCTCTCAATCCTCTCGTAATCAACCTAGCCAGATTAACATTGGGAAGGGCGGTTTAGTGCTTACAGGCTTGATCATTCCCTTTGAGGCTTCTAGGTCACCTAAGGTATACACTGTAAGGACTAGACTTGTCTGCTTGTTTGTGCACACACTTCTCGCATCTGTTTCTCTCTGCATCCCTCTCCGTTCTTCCCTAGTGTATGCACGGGAGACGATCACTGCATCCTGGGTTGTTTGTTTTAGATAGGGAAATCAGGAGGAGACTTGATTTTGCATAAGAAATGGTTGAACCAAGAATTGATGAGGTTGAGGACCAACCCCCACCCAATGCTATGGCCATCATTCAGGCCCAGATCTTTGCCAACCACCAACTACAACAGCAACAGATCCAAACCATTATGCAAGCCATACACAGATTGCAAAACCCTCAAGGACAACCCCCATTGAACCCACCTGACCTACCACAACCTTCGGAGGGCCAACCTAGGCCCCTCCATGACTTTTACGATCTGTCTACTATTCGGATCGAATCCCATCTTAGGATCCCCGAAGGGGGAGATGATTTTGAGTTGAAACCTAATGTCTTGAGCTTGATTCAGAGCGACTTTCATGGGAGCTCATATGAGGACCCCTTCCAACACTTAGAGGACCTTGACCGGATTGCCAGAACTGTGAAACCCAGGAACATCAGCATAGACATTGTTTTGATTAAAATGTTCTCTTTCTCTCTAAAAGACAAGGCATCTCACTGGCTTAGAACCTTAGGGAGACCCATCTCCACCTGGGAGGAATTAAGGCATGCATTCTTGAAGAAAATTTTCCCCATAGGTAAGACCAATGCCCTCAGAAGGGCCATTACCACATTTACACTACAAGGTATCATGGTCTGGACAGCAACCTTAAGAACTTTGTTGATGACTCGTGTGGAGGCAACTTTTTGAACAAAGATGAGGAGAGCTCATTCGAACTCTTTGAGTCCATGAGTGAGAATTCGCTTAACAATGCCTCTATGACCCAGTTTAATCGATCCAATCAACCTCGTGGTGGGATCTATGAGGTGCAAGCAAATTCTGGAATGGTTGACATGGACATTATAGCCAAAAAGTTGGATCGAGTTGAATTGGTTGACAAAAAGATCGATGAGCTACTAAATCAGACCAGGAACCTGCTACAGACCCTCTCCCTAGCAAAGGGAGCCCACAATGTAGACTTAGTGCAGCCAATGAGCCACATGCACTTGGAACAACCCCTGACCATGCTTCAGGGAGGGACCTTTGCTCCCTCAACCCCTGATTACTCACTTCCCTCCCCCTCGGCACCTTCTATCTTTGAAGATGTCTAAGTTATCCAGGGTTACTCCAAACCTGACCCCTTCTCCAACACCTACAATGCCGGATGGCGTAATCACCCGAATTTCGCCTGGACGAACCAAAAATCAAACCAATTCAAGAACCAACCCAGGCCAAATCCCCCCTCCGATCAGCATGGACCACTGGTTAGACCATCCTATAATCAGAATAGGGCAGCCCCTCCCTCTCAAAACCAAATGGACACATTGATAAAAATGATGGCTGACATGAATCAAAAACACCAAGAAGAAATTGCCTTAGTGAAGGGACAGTTGAGCCAGCTGTTGGATTGTAAACAACAGGGATCCCTTCCTTCTCAGCCACAATCAGACCTGCGAAATGTGCTTAACAGAGGCCCCAATTCGCAAGGATTCCAAACCAATCCTAGACATGCCCACATGGTCCAGCAAGCTCCATAAACACCCCCTGGGTTTGGTGCTCCTTCTTCCTCTTCTTCTCAAGGATCTACCCATGGTCCTAACTCCTCTACCAATGCGGTTACCTTGAGAAGTGGCACTAAAACCCAGGATCCTAAATGGTCAACCCCTCCCGTGACCTCACTTCCTGAGATACCCAAGTCTGAGGGTGAGCAGGAGGAACCCAAGGACATGGAGACTGACCCGATTCAAACCCAAACACCATACCCTGAGGCCTTAGAAAAAAGGAAGAAAAAGAAAGTTGTAGTTGAGAATGAGGAGCTGTTGGAGATTTTCAAATAAGTCCAGATTAATATTTCGCTCCTCGAAGCAATTAAACATATCTCGGCTTACGCTAAGTTCTTGAAGGATGTCTGTATGCTGAAGCATAAGCCGAAAACCCAAGCACCTAGGAAGATAGTGCTCTCAGAACAAGCTAGTTCAGTGATATTGAGCAGCCTGCCTCTCAAACGAACTGACCCAGGAGTTCTCCTGATTTTTTATAATATTGGGGACATGACATTTGATAGAGTGCTCTTGGACTTAAGTGCTTCAATCAACCTCATCTCGACGACCCTGTATCACCAGTTTGGATTTTGAGAATTGAAACCCACACCTGTGACCATCCAATTGGCTGATAGATCTGTGAAAACCCCGAAGGGGGTAGTTGAGGACATAATTGTTCGGGTCAAGGACTTCTACTTCCCGGTCGACTTTTTGGTTCTCGACATGGAAGTCCCCGAATAACTACAAAACACACCCATCATCTTGGGCAGACCCTTCTTAGCTACAGTTAAAGCAAACATTGATTGCGACACGGGATGTATGGAAATCGCCTTGGAGACAAGAAGATGCAATTGGATATCTTCAAGGTGGCCAAGTCTTTTGATTGTGACTGGATTGAGGAGCACGATCCCGTGGAACCTCTAGTTGAAGAATGCCTCACTCATAGCTCTTCAGTAGACCATCTGACTCAACCGGTCAATGACTATCCTGACCCTTCCCAGCTTCTGGAGATTGACATTTGCAGAGCTGATTACCTTCCACAACCACCATTTGAGAAGATTGATGTTGATCAACTCCCACCTTTCCCTTACTCATCGAATGTTGTCCCACCTACACCGGAACTAAAGTCTTTGCCTGATAATCTCAAGTATGTCTTCCTTGGACCTGACTAGACCCTCCTTGTGATTATCAACGCCCATTTAACTAAGGAACAAGAGCTTAGGTTGACTGCAACCCTCTCTGAACATCGGGCAGCCATTGGATGGACAATTTTTGACTTGAGGGGAATTAGCCCCGCCTATTGCACTCACAAGATTTATTTGGAAGATGGGGCCTGACCTTTTTGCCAGATGCAGAGACGATTGAACCTGAATATGCGAGAGGTTGTTAAAAAGGAGATAATCAATTGGCTTGACGCTGATATCATTTACCTAATCTTTGATAGCCCTTGGGTGAGCCCCACTCAAGTGGTACCCAAGAAAGTCGGGTTCACTGTTGTCACCAATGATCAGGGTGAGTCCATCCCCACCCACACTGCTTCTGCATGGCGGGTGTGCATCGACCATAGGAAGCTTAATGAGGCCACCAAGAAAGATCATTTCCCTCTGCCATTCATTGACCAGATTTGTACTTCCTGGATGGATATTCAGGATACAATCAAGTTGCTATTGTACCGGAAAATCATAAGAAGACCACATTCACTTGTCCATATGGCACGTTCGCATTCCGTCATATGCCATTCGGATTATGCAATGCACTTGCTACCTTTCAGAGATGGTGGGTGAATATCTGGAGGTCTTTATGGATGATTTCTCCGTGTTCGAGAATTCATTCGACCATTGCCTTAGCAATTTGGAGAAGATCCTGAAGCGATGTATCGAGGTCAACCTGGTTTTAAGTTGGGAAAAGAGCCATTTCATGATTCAGGAAGGGATTGTCCTTGGTCACATTGTCTCGCATAGGGGCATTGAAGTAGATTGAGCTAAGGTTGATATAATTTCCAAAATTCCACCTCCTAGCTTGGTTCGGCAAATCCGATCTTTCCTAGGACATGTTGGCTTCTATAGAAGGTTCATTAAAGATTTCTCCAAACTCTCTAAACCCTTGACTGACCTTTTAGCCAACGACGCCCTTTTTCACATGACACCTGATTGCATCAAGGCTTATAACACTCTTAGGGAAACAGTCTCCACTGTGCCTGTATTACAACCCCCAGATTGGTCCCAGGACTTTGAGATTATGTGTGATGCATCAGATCTTGCCATCAGCGTTGTCCTAGGACAAAGAAGAGAAAAGAAACCCGTGGTGATCTACTACGCGAGCAAGACGTTGGATGAGGCTCAATGGAATTATACTATCATAGAAAAAGAACTGCTTGCCGTAGTCTTTGGATTAGAAAAGTTCTGATCACATCTTCTGGTATCCCACGTAACAATTTACACTGACCACTCAGCTATTCGGCATTTGTTGACCAGAAAGGATGCTAAACCCAAGCTCATCAGATGGATCTTGCTCTTGCAGGAATTTGACCTGGAAATACGCGACAAAGCTGGGTCCAAGAACGTCGTAGCCGATCACTTGTCCAGACTCCACTCAGACCACATTGGACCATCATTACCCTTGACCGACACCTTTCTTGATGAACTTCTAGCTGTGCAAGGAAGAAAGCTACCCTGGTATGCAGACTTCGTCAACTATTTGGTGGTTGGGCAAACTCCGCATGGTTGGTCCAGATAGCAACGGGATAAGTTCTTGGCTAAAGCCAAGCACTATTTCTGGGATGATCCCATGCTGTTTAGACTCTATGCCGACCAGATCATTAAGAGGTATATTCTTAAGGAAGAAGTCCAAAGTATGCTATCCTTTTGTCATGACTAAGCCTGTGGTGGCCACTTTTCAAGGAAGAAAATGGCTGCAAAGGTTTTGCAGTCCAGATTTTACTGGCCCTCCCTATTCAAAGATGCACACAGCTTCGCTAAGACTTGCTCTTGCTGCTAGGCATTAGGGACTATGACTAGAAAGGACAAGATGCCCCTCCAACCCATTCTGATTGTTGAAATCTTCGATGTTTGGGGCATCGATTTTATGGGTCCTTTCCCACCATCCAACGGCTTTGAGTACATACTAGTCTTAGTAGATTATGTCTCGAAATGGATCGAAGTCGTCGCCACTGGAAGATGTGATCATAAGGCTGGCATGAACTTTGTTAAGAAAAACATCTTCGCTCGGTTTGGGATACCGAAGGCCATAATCAGTGATGGTAGGAGTCACTTTGTTCATGCTTAATTATGTGCCCTACTTAGAAAATATGGGGTTACTCACATCATTGCCACCCCGTATCACCTGCAAACAAATGGGCAAACTGAGGTCTCTAATAAGCAAATTAAGAATATTGTGTAAAAGACTGTGAGACCTGACCGAAAGGATTGGTCTACACGATTGGATGATTCCCTTTGGGCATACAGGATCGCTTTTAAGACCCCGATAGCCATGTCGCCTTATCGTCTGGTCTTTGGCAAAGCTTGCCACCTTCCAGTTTAGTTGGAACACCGGGTTTACTGGGCTGTTAAGCAGTGCAACATGGATTCTCAGTTAGTCGGAACACCGAGGACACTTCAACTCTTCGAGCTTGAGGAAATCCATCGAGACGTGTATGAAAACAGTCGACTTTACAAAGAAAAGATGAAAGCTGTCCACGACCGACACATCCATAGGAAAACCTTCGAGCCCAACCAACAAGTTTGGCTTTTTGATGCCTGACTTAAACTTTTCCCCGTGAAGCTAAGATCAAATTGGACAGGACCATATCAAGTGGTCAAACCTTATCCTAATGGGGCGGTTGAAATTGTAGATCCTAACACTAGGCAGATCTTCACAGTAAACAGTAAGAGATTAAAACATTTTCTTGCCTAGGTTCCCCCAATGGAAGTTGTCACCCTCATTGAGGGTTGACATAGAGCCTCACCCAGCTGGAGGCAATAAACTCAGCGCTTCCTGGGAGGCAACCCAGAAGATTCAGACTGATCAGGATCACGACAACACTTAGGTGATTTCTTTCCGTACCCCCTTTGCATCCATTTATTTGCCAATGAGGACATTGTCCAACTTAAGCATGGGGGGTGGTAATTCACATTCTCTGAGTTTATATTATCAGCTTGAATTATATAATAAATAAATTAAAAAAAATTTAGGAAGGAGAACTTAGGCATTAGAAACTTGTCAACTGTGGGAAATAATACGAGAATAACTTGGACACTTAGACTTTTCAGGCCTTCAGGCTTAATCAGCCCGGGTGTCCACTAAAATACGGATTTAGCCTCGAATCCTCGCAACCTTAATTTACTGTAATTCTCTAATAAAGTAAGGTGATAAGTATATGACTTATCAACTTGCCCTCTGACTCGAAAGGACTTTTAGTCTATGCATCTGCACACATTTTCGCATTGACTCACTCCTCGGAGATTCTAATAGAAATTAGGTAGCTAATGAACCTTCTAGGGTGGTATGGTTGGCAAGTTGTTGTGGGTAACAGCCCATTGGTTGGTTGTTTAGAGCCCAGCCACAAGACCACTTTCTTTTATTGACTCTAGGTAAATCTGAGATCAGGGAAGCCACCTACTAAACAACAAAAGATCAAGAAAAGAAAAAAAGAAAAAGGGAGAAATAGAAAAATAGAAAAAGAAGAAAAAGAAAACATAAATAAGCTACACTTTACCGCACGAGCATGGCTGGCAAGTGGTCATGGGTAACATCCCATTGGCCGGTTATCTAGAACCCAGCTTACTAAATGCACAAAAGTCTCAAAACACTTAGGGAAGAATCAGTGAAGTAGAGCAATCCAGGGAGATATACATTGGAAACACCCTTGTGTTGACCCCATGCAAAATAAAAGTAGGGAGAAAGCTACCGATCGGATAGATACACCGTCAAGCAAGCATTTCCTTTTTCAGTCACCTAGGGGTGTAGAAACCTGAAGTCTGTTTTAATTATCATTGGGTGAGTCTATCACAATGTTCACACCAAGATGCTTAGCACTTAGAGTCTCTTTCGAGTTATGGGTGGATTGGGTAGCCGTAAAAAGTTACCGACACATTCTCAACCCCAAAAATTTGAAAAAATGAGAGAAGATGAAAAAGAAAAAATATATATGTATATATGCTTTAAAGCGAGGATTTGGACTGTTTGCATTTTGGCAGACACACAGGCACTGTTTAGTCTCTGTAGAATAAGCTCTTAGTATATTTCCTCCCATTGACAAGCAACAGATGTCTAAGTAATCAATTCCTAATTCCGAAAGGAAATAATGGCTAGGATAAACCTTGCTAGGGACTAGCAAGGGATGCGCATGGGGGTATGATAATTCTACATCTAAGGATGATAATTCTATCAACCGGGGTCAGTTTTGAGGATATATGTGCATTCATAATATACCATAATGGGCTTGGGAGCATTGCATCATGACAAATTAAAATTGCTTATAATCAATGTTTAATGGTCGTATGTACAAGTATGTATTGAAACAGGCCTTAGATGGGCAATTGGATCGCACGGATGGATTCACATCGACAAATTGAGTCCAACGGACTCGAAATCACTCAAATCCGACATCCGGAGCTCCCTCGATCGACCCAAGAATTTATGGCCATTGATCATCAGATCAACGGGTCACAGGCGGCCACGTGGCGGCATTCGACGTGCCTCACCCACAGCGCATTGCCTCTTCATCGCGCTCAGCAACTTGAAGTCGTCCGATCCGCCGATCGGATGGCTGACAATTAACTACCTTCGCCCCTCACCCGTGTGCCCTCGCAGCCTCAGTGTCAGATCCTGACCGTTGGATTTCCATCCAACGGTCGACACGTCCCCACGCCTGATCTCGTCTCCGTGACCAATCAAGAAGGCAGCACAGCAGTGCTTGCCTCGCCCTTGCATTGAGAGGCGAGCATTCGAATCATGCCACACTTCAATTCGCAGCCCAACGCGCACCGCGGCTAATTCAAGCAGTCCGATCAACGCCGTGCGGTGCGGATGGATGCAATGTGGCACGCCCTCGCACACTCGATGGGCACGCGTGTGATAACACGTGAGGCCCGCGTTCCGTAAGCATGATCCGAATCAACGTCGTGGGTGGAATCTCAATCGTCCGATCTTCGATCTGACGTCTCATAGCGAAGGCACACGAATCGCGAGCGTGACTTGAGGAGAGAAAGAACGCGCGCCTCAACGGATCAGTGGGAGGAGGGCTTCAGCGACGTTTTTGGAAGGGGTTTAGCAACGTCGTGGATGTTGCTAAACCCCCTTACCTCAATTAGAAGCCCTTTTCTTCTATTTAAACCCCCTTCAACCACCCCATTGAAGGCATTTAATGCACACACACCTTTCACCTTACTCCTAGCTCCTTCCTAGCATCGCCAAGCATACTTCACACTCGTCGGAGTTGTCAAGCCGCCGACGGAGCCCTCCTCCACCGCCGTGGCCGCCTTGTTTTCTCCTCTTTCTCTCTTTACCCTAGTTTCATATTGCTTTTGTTTAAGCTTTTAGCTATTGTTGTATTTGCAAAGAAACTCAAGTTGCATGCTAAATGTTAATGTTGATGTTGTTTCTTATATAGCTCTCATCTTTTTTGAATGAATGTCGTGATTCAAAGACAAATTCTAACCCTACTCTATCTCTCTCTCTCTCTTTCCTTCTCTCTCGTTTTCTCGCAAGTAAACCAAACTTCATGTGACAACTAAAAGCAACAAAGTAATCCGATTTCACACCTTCTCGTGTTCGACACTTAGACTCACCAAATCCAATCTTTGAATTAAAACCAACATCGCGAACGCATGCTATAATGACACAATTGAACGACCGCGTCCCGCGCACGTCAGCTATCGATTCGGCCGGGTCGGTCGGTCTGGTCTTGCTCTGGACCCCCTCGTGTTGTTTCGGTTGGTTCGAGGCCTTCCCGACCTCGGATTTTGACAAATAAGATATCGTTAGAATTATATCGACGCGTACTACTCGTCAATATGGTTTATTTTCACTTTTTAGTACGTTATCCTTATTGAAAAATTAGAAACGTAATTAGGTGTCTCCGACCTCGTCGTTGGTCCATTTGAATCTTATCCCTGGTGCGTGTGTGGATCCCGAGGCGGTCATGGAGATTGTTTCCAGGCCTTGTGTGCATGGTTTGGAGTCACCGTGACCCTCTGGTGACATTAGGTGGAGTAGTTTGCCCCTCTTTCAATTCAGCTGGTTTTTTAGGTATCTGTGGACTCGTCTTGTGTGATCTTTTTTCGTATACCAACTTGGTTGGCATGCATTCTCCTTTTTACTGAGTTTGGAACACCTCCAGTGTTTTCCCTTATTTATGGGCACTTAAATGAGAAATAATATGTTTTATGTAAATAATGAAGATTAATGATCACATGTACCGTTGTTATCGTATGCATGAAATGAACTCTGTTTTCGGTAAAGCAAGTTTTGTTATTTTCTGTAATTTCTAAATAATATGGGATCACTCTCACAAGATTGAAACTACTTATAAATGGATAGGTTGAAGGATAATGTGAATAATTACAAATCCTGGAATTAGTAATATGAAATTACTAAGGATTTTTTGAATTGACAAAATAAGAGATACAGTTATCTGGAAATTGATTATATAATATAACAGATATGTCGGGAGATAAAAGGATTAGATAATCGATTTTCAGCCCTGCTACTTGTTGGGTTTTGGTTGTAACTTTGGGTCTTTTCTGACCGGGTTGAGGGGCTGGTTTAGGGAGCAGTTGGCCCCCCTACGACTCTTTGGTTAGGCTTAGCGGCCAATTGGGATAAAGGATTGCAGGGCTTGAGGCTTGGAGTGGTTCTTCTCAATCGGTGGGTGTGTCATTGGCTGTCTGTGGTTCAGTGTACACAATGCTAGTACGTGTTTACGCTACACGACGCAACCGCCACCCATTTTTGCAATGACCCTAGGGTGATGGAGCGTGGTGACTCGATGAGTATAAGCAGTCCTCCTGGTCAGGAGGGTGGCTTATACAGATCTTGCGACACAAAAAGTTACACAAGATCGTCTCGTGTCCAAGATGTCGATTAATAGATTGAGAATGATAAGAATATGGGTAAATTACATAAATGGAATTGGATAGGAAATAAATTGTAAACATAAAAACTCTTAACATAGTACCTTTCTTCTTGTACTCTGTTACTTGAGTTACATGTTTAGTTGTTCTACTCTACTCAGTTTTCACTAACGTTTTGTCTCGGGTTCTGTACTTAGCTATTGCTGAGTAGTTGAGTGTAGCGGCTACTGTTGGTTAGAGTTTTGCGGAACTGGATCCCACCTGAGGAGACAGTCTGTACTAAGCTAGTGGCTCATAGTAGTAGTTTCTTTCCTATGTTAGAATTTTTATTCTTGTCTTCTTGATAGTTGTACGAGACTCTCTTTAAATTCTGTTTTAGGGTGAATCTCAATTATATTGTCAACACTTTAGTTTCTTTCATTTAATGCATTATGAATGAATGTTGGCTACTGATGTTTTATGGCTTTATGTTTAGTGACTACGATCTTGTGGGTATTCGTGCTAGTTGTTATCACACGGCGACTTGGGTCTCGTTACTTGACGGGACTCGGGTCGTCACATATATACATAGTTATCGAACCTTTAACGAATCAAACCTGAGCTAACCTACCTTGCTCAGGTTCGGTTCATTTATATACATGAGCCTAAAACTTTTCTTAGATTTGATTTGTTCATTTGTGAACCAAATTTGAATTGAACTTTTACCAAATTGAACTTGAGCGAACAAACGAACCCGAATATTTTTGATAGCCCTAGGCATGACACATTACCTCAAAAAGCTTTTCACACGACCTCTGATATGGCGGCCGCCATGCATCATGAATTGCTTCGAAGACACCATTAATGTGGCCAAAGCTGAGATATTGACATGCTCGTTGATCACACATGGACGATGTTTGAGCACTTGTGAAAGGTTCATTGCTAGTGATGAGTAAGGTTTCATGGTCGTAGAGGAAAATAAGATACCTAAATAAAACAAAGATCTAGATTATTAATGCTAACTACTTGGGGATTGGTCTTTTTGTAAGCAGTAGTTATCATGCGATGCTCATAAAAGGTGCCAAAGAAATTGTTATACACAAAGGTGCTATGAAATGGTGTTGCTAAGGTTGTCAAAAAGCTTGAGTTCAACAGTCTCAGCTTGGTCTTGTCCTTATAAGAGCTCATGAACCTAGATATACATTAATGGGTTGAGAAATATAATAACAACACATATTTACATGAAGTAATAAAGCAATGAGTAACAACATATTTGTGTGATATGAACAATAGATCCGAGATAATAATATTGCAAATATTAGCATTTGGAAAGAAAAGGAAAAACCATTATTAAAGATGCGGTACAAAAGACATATAACAGGAAATCAAGTTAGAGAAATGTATGTTTGAAAAAGAAAAGGAAATCAAGTTAGAGAAATGTATGATTGAGAAGTCCCTTGAAAGGAACTCCCCTTATAAGAATAGCTACCCCACAAAACTTATTCATGGGGTTCTTGGCATGCTTCCTCCCAGGGTCTAATGATCTACATAATTCACGTTGTGCTCTGTCCATGATTGTCCTTGATCACTACCTCAGTAGGAAAAAGTTGAGATCCTCAAAACAGAACAAAAAACCTGATCACAGAAGAAAACTAGAGAGCAATGGTGTGGGAGTTTTTCAAGAATGTGTTCTCAATCACAAGGTCACTACTCCACATAAAGAAAAGAAGTCATGATTGTAGGACGGTTACAAGATGTGGGGTAAAAGATAAGGATGTATTTGAGTCGTCCAAGTATGGAATCCAAAAAAATGTGAAAAAAAAATCACAATGAAGACTCAATTTTTCACAGTGGAAAAATCACTTAGCCCCAGCCAGGCAAGTGAGGCACACATGTGCGTGCATGCGTGTTTTCACCCATTCCACCAAGTGAAATTCAAACACACACTTTCCCTCCTAACCTCTGGCCCATGGTTTTAGGGAGCCAACTCATTTTTATTTCACCCTAAAGGTTCTTCCACCTATTATGTGGCATTAAAGGAACCCACCAATTGAGTTGAAACATTAAGTTCCCTAAATTGATCCACATGCCAATACTAATTGGTATCTCTCCAAATCAAGATAGGCAGTTCAACCCAAAAGGGCCTCGAGGTTGATAAGGGTGGGTATATATGTCTGTGTTTGCCAAAAGTAAATCATGACATAGGTATCCTAGAAGTTTGGATTGTTGAAAAGCATGCATAAACGAAATATGTAAATAAGAATATATGCATTTACAACAATTTTAGACAAGACAAAAATATTAAATCAAGTTTGACATGACATGGTAAGGTCCATAATAAAATAATGAAGAATAACATGTAATGGCATCAATAAACAAAACGAAATAAGATTAGATTTTACTATGATCAAAGTGTCCATGAAGGATTTTCCTTAGAGAAGGTATCACCTCCAACAATTCCGATATGTCGGATTCTGACGAGCTCCTCCCAGGATACGGTGATCTATCTTTAAGATTTGATACACTCCAAGCTTAAACGTCCTTGAAAATCACCTTAGAAGAACTTAGCCAAGGCAATTTGATCAATCAATTTAGTAGATTAATTGACTAATTTAATTGGTTCATCGATCAATCTACATCAGTCACCTCTCAATTGATCGATCAATTGATTAACTCTTAACTTGTGGAAGTTGATTGACCATATTGGTTTTTGATTGACCAATTTGTGCCTCGAATGCACCTTGAGTGAGAGAGATGAGAACAAGAGGGAGAGAGAGAAGCGTGGGAAGATTGTGTGTTTTGGGAGCACCCTTGTGGCTTCTTATATAAACTTCGTGATGGAATTCAATGCAATTAATTGACCCATTAATTGATGAATAAATTAACTTAGTAAATCATTAATCAATGAGATTGAAAACCCATGGCAAATGAGTCTAAAGTTTCAAATTAATTCTCACCCAAGCTTGAGCCAGGTTGGGGCAGATCAGGTTAGGGCGGGGTGGGGTGCGCTTGTGTATAGTCCTTAGCCTCCTTCCTTGTTCTTTGCTATATAAGTCATGAGAGGCAAAAGTATTTTATCTCCACCAAGGGGTTTGTCCACTTCCATTGTGGTACTAAAAATCTTTGCTAAATCCCATTAATTTCAACATGAATTCTCATGTCACTACACATCAATTGCATCCTAATTGATGCAATAGAGTCCCTAAAAACAAATTCATTGCTAAAATTCAAGGATAATAGAAAAGACTCCTCGATTGCTACACTTTGGTTTAGTAAAGGTATCTTCCAACTTAAGCCCTTACATGAGTCATCCACCTTCACCACCATAGGAATAAAGTGAAACTAATCTTGAACTTTAGACCTTTAATGTAGGGTATACAGTGGTGGTAACAAAGTGAAGTTCTTGGTGATAATTTTTAAGGTTGGTGCACTTAAGGGTTATGCACCGTGTCCTGTTTCATGAGTGCATTCAGGAAAGATCCTATTTCCTTAACTGCATCCCACAATAACACTCACATAGGTGGCATTCTCCAAGGATACATTTCTCATATCCTGCTGTAAAAGGCTTGATTCCATTCAAAGCCTTTGCTCTTCTAAATTTTGTAGCTTAACGCACTTAGGTTTCCACGGATTGGACTCAGATGCTAAAGTATCTAACAAGAATGCCAACCAATTCCCTATACAACTTGTTATGACAACATTGAACCTACTTTGTGGGATCTTTGTTCAATTAAATTGGGTTGCTATTGCAAATGAACTCCTAATGGATCTTAGTCTCAACCCAAGCCTAGACTTAAGGACTAAAGGTCTATAAAGTCCTTTAATAAATGGATCTGTTGTGTTATCTTTAAATCCTATAAATTCCACAACAATCACTCCTTCACCAAATCCCTTACGGATTTAAGTCTAACTTTGATATGCTTCCTTGTTTTCTGATTAAACTTTGAACTCTTAATTTTTAATGCTTAATCTTTACTATTGCAGGTATGTCATCACAATGCAAAGATATCGTAGGAATTGGCTTATCCACCATGTGGATTTCTAAAAGAAGTCCCTGTAGCCATTCGACCTCAATTCCAAAGGTACCTGAAGCACATAGCTCAACCTCAAAGGTAGATCGAACTAAAATGGCCTATTTTGCAGACCATCAGGAGATTGCACTACCTTTAAAGTAAACAAATTAACTCATGCTGCAACGCGTTTCACAATGTACAAAGTGAGTGTTATGACCCTGGCATCAAATGTCGTTTAAGACGTCTGGGAGTTGTTCCAGATGTCTGGTCAGACGTCTGCAATTTAATTTTTTCGGCGTACGGTTTCGTGTCTGCGTGCATGAGCGGGCAGACTGAACCGCCGCCCTCCTTTCTTCTCTTTCTTCCTCCCTGCAGGCACAGCCATCTTTCTCTCTCTCTCCCAACGGCAGCCTTCAAATACTCCCCCTCTCCTCTCCCTCACCCTTACTCCATCGCCTTCTTCTTCTTCTTCCTGTTAGAGAGAGAGTGAGCGGGCGAGGGCAGTAGCAGCTGCTGCCGTGAGTGCGTAGGGAGGAGGGGTTGCTGTAAGAGGGAGAGAGCTAGATCGCGAGGGTGCGAGCTCGCCGGAGCAGCCAGGGTCGGCCGGCGGGTGCGCAGCAGGAGCGTGGTGTTGGGGAGGAGCTGCTGCAGCTTAGGCAGCAGGCGAGCGCTGCACGGCACGGCCGTGCGCAGCAGGCAGAGGGCGAGGAGGTCCTGATTCTGGAAAAATTTCCCAGAATTAGATGTCTTGAGGAAGGTTTAGACGTTTGAAAGGTACGATATTTTTCCTTCCCTTCTTCTTTCGCGTGTACGGCCATGCAGCCGTTCCGCCGAAGGGTTCTGCTTCGTTCCGTGTTGAGGACTGTCGCATATGTGTGCAGGTCTCATTCGGGAAGGCGCAAGGGCACGCCCTCCCACACAGATCGGACGTTTGGGCACAGCACCAGACGATGGAGAGGGTCTTCAGACGTCCGGAGTGACAGTCGGACGTCTGGAAACTAAGTCCAGACGGTTCAGTGGGATTCTGGACGTCTGAAAGACTGCGCAGGATCAAGGTATGACCTGAGCCATCGTTTAAGACGTCTGGAAGATGTTCCAGACGTCTGATTTTGGGCAGACTTGTCGTTTTTGACCCGTTTAGGGTACGTTCGAAGTTTGTTTTCCACATTTCAAGTTTCGTTCTTCTTAGATTTAGTTCCTCTACCTGTTTACAGTATTTGTATCCTGTTATGAGTAGCTCCTTGTAATGGATCCTTGTATTAGGACCCCGTTCCGTTGCGGCGCTGGGGGTTGTGGAGATGTGCGGGCTTGCCGATCACGCCCCCAGTACTCCCGATTTTGCGGGTAGAGTGGCTCCCTTTAATTGTTTATAAAAAATTATGCATTTGTAAAATAATTAATAGATTCTAGGGTATGACATGAATCCTAGGACTGAAAAACTAGATTGAACGATAGATCCTAGGGAATGGCATGAACCCTAGGATTGGAAAACTAGATTGAACGATAGATCCTAGGGAATGGCATGAACCCTAGGATTGGAAAACTAGATTGAACGATAGATCCTAGGGAATGGCATGAATCGTAGGTCTGAAAAACTATATTGAATATATATATATATATATATATATATTGCAGTCTGGGAAAAGTAGAAAGGAAAACGATGACTGCCTGTAATTGGTTAACAGTTGCCTATTTTTGAATGGATAATTACTGTTGAGAACATGGGTTATATGAATATAAAGCTGAAATGATGAAACCTAAATTGGCTGAGTCAAAGAAAAATGAGCATGAACCCTACGGGGAATTAGGAGTAGAGCTCCTAAGAGGTAAATGGAATGGAATTGGGGAAGTGAGCTGGCCGTTGAGTACGGAGTACTAAGGAGAGCGACTGTCCCCCTGTTTAGTGCAGAGTGGAGCTAGTCGCCCCAGGGACCCAGGGTTAGGTCTGGTCACTTTGTACCGACTTTTGGCCCTCGTGTACACAGTACCAAGGAGAGCTACTAGTGTAGGGAGAGCACTAGCTACCCCACGGGCCTTAGGGTTCGGCTAGCCCTCCTACACCGACTTGTTAGGCTCATTGGGCAAATGAGGGTAGTCAGGCGAGGGTGCGCGGACTGTGAAGGGGCAAGACCCTTGTTTGGTTACTGTGGAGGGGCTGGACCCCTGTTACTGAGAGGGCTCTGCCCTATACTGGTTCTGTGCTGTGCTTTGGGGCGCACCCGTTAACGGAAACGACTGACCGCGTGCCAGTGCGGGGTAGCTACCCGTGCGTTTATCGTGCGTGCCGTAGTCACCGTTACGTCTGTCAGCGACCTTGGGGTGGTTGACTGAGGGTAGGACCACCACGGGGGATTCTCCCGGCCAGGAGAGCATCACGTGTTACTTCTACTTTTTGGGAAAGACTGCAATCAAGATCGTTCCCACCAGGAACATTCGAGATCAAGAGAAAGATTTGAAGAATAACTCAATAATGAGTAAACTGAAAATAAAGAAAGAGATTAAAAATATAACAGCTACTGTCCACCTTACTGTTTTTCTTAGCTTTTGGTTACCACTCTACTCAGCGTTTCGCTGACGTGTCACCTTTTCAGGATCAGGTGTTGAGCAGCTAGAGCCGGCGGCTGCAGAGGGTGCTGGGCCTAGTAAAGCCCAGTAGTTTTACTTGTGTAGTATCCACTGTACCTTTCCTTCTGTTGTAGTGAGTATTTTCTGTTACCACTGTACTCTTTTATTATAAGCATCATGTTTATGTACCTGTTTATTTCTTTACTGTTGTGGTGGAGTATACTGTAGTAGTTCTTTTCTTTACTGTTATATTTTGTTACTGCTAGTTATATACATGGTGAATGTGGTTTATTTTACTGCTCTTTTGGTTACCTTCTCGTTGGACGACTGGGTCTTGGGATCAGTCGAGTCGGTCCGATTCTCGTGTCTCGTAGGGATTTGGGAATCGGGTCGTAACAGTGAGAGTGGTGATTTCAATCGGTGTATTTTAGTTTTCCACCGGTGGAAACTACTTCCATATATAAAAAAATCACTTTTTAAATGAAAAATTACTTCACATAGGTGAAAAATCACATTCCAAGTGAAAAACCATTTACCAACAATAGAAAAGCAAAACACATCGATGTATTTTCATTTTCAACCAGTTTTTTTTTATTTTTAACTGGTGTATTTTGATTTTCAACGGTTGAAAATCATGTCCAACTGGTGTGTTTTGGTCTACTTATTTTTCAATAAGTTGATTTTCATTTTCAATCGGTTGATTCCGATTTTCAACCAGTTGATTCTGATTGCACATTGTAAAACGTGTTGCAACGTGCATTTCCGTACTCGTGTCCTTTACTGTAATGTAAATTAAGGGAAATAGTTCACTTTAAACATCTAAGTACTCGGTTGAAGGCATTCTAATGAGTATGGTTAGGACAACTTGTGTATCTACTCAACTTAGACATGGGAAAGAAAATATCTGGTCTAGTACAGTAATCCAAATACATCAAGTTTCCTATAATCTGTGAATATCTAAGTAGTAAAATAGGTATCCACTCTTGTTCTTATAGAGAGTTTTTGATGAGTCAAATGTGGTGCTTACGTCCCTACAATGTTAATAGCCAAATTTCTTAAGATCCTTCTAAACATAATAAGGTTGAGAAATAATTATCTCCTCTATTGATCGAATCAGTTTGAAGCTCAAGATCACATTTACTACACCCATATCTTTCATTTGTAATTTACTATTTAAGAATAACCAGAGAAGTTGAACAAAGGGGATATGAGAGGCGACGGCGATGGCGAGTGGGTGAAGGTGGAGAGGTGATAGAGGGGTGACGACATGTGGAGGTCGGCCTAAGGTGATGCAAGGAGAAACCCTAATCGAGTGGAAGGCGCGAGGAGGGGATGGAGGTAGGAGATGTGGGGTGGAGGCCTCGTGTGTGGAATTGGGAAGTTGTATGCTTTTGATGCCGCGTGAAAGGCCACGTGGTTGCTATGTGTAGGAATGCCATTGTGTTCCTTGCATGCAGAGGCTTGGGGCATATGAGAGATACATGCAAGAACCGCCCTTGACGTGGAGATCCAAGACCCCATCCTCAAGCCATAGGTCCTAGGGAAGGGGTGCAAGAACCCTTAAACCTTAGATGGGGGTTTGAGGGCGGAGATGCAGAAGGATGCTGTGCACATGATGGAAGGTCATGCCATCCACCAGCTCCTCTCAATGTCGAGGTGTAACGGATGTGTGCCCCAGACGTCTTTTAAGACGTCTAGGAGGTGGCTCAGACGTCGGACAAGACATCTTGGATCACAACCAGACGTCTGATAAGACGTCTGGGATCGTTTCCAGACGTCTGGAAATCCGTTATTTTCGACACACGCGAGTCGCCTGCGTGCCTGAGCGCGCAGACCGCATATTCCCTCTTTTTTTTCTCTCTGCGGCTGCAGGAGGCCTGCCACCTCCTCTCTCCTCCTCGCGCGGCCTTAAAAGGGCCACGCCTCCCCTCCCGTCTCCACAGTCTCCTCCTTCTTCTCCTTCCTGTGCGCGAGAGCGAGCGGACGCGAGGGCGGCAGCGACGGCCGCAGTGAGCGCGGAGGTGCGGCGTGCGAGGGCGGGGCTCTGCCGTGAGGGCGAGCTCGCCGGAGCGGCTTGGCCGGCTGGCGGAGGGCGCAGGGGGCGCGGAGCGACGCGGAGAGGGACCTGCTGCGGTCTGAGCAGCAGGAGCGCGAGGTGCGACGCGGGCGGCGTCGCGAGCGGAGGCCGAGCAGGGTTCTGATTCTGGAAAAATTTCCAGAATCAGACGTCTGGGTTGATAGCCAGACGGCAAGGTCGACGTCTGTAAGATCATACAGACGTCTGAAAGGTGAGTTTCCGCTTTCTTCTTCCTTCTTGTCGACTGACCGTACTGAGGGAGGGGGGGTTGGCTGTGCGCAGGTTCGCTGATTCGCCATCCTTTGCGAATCAGACGTCTGGAAGTTTTACCAGACGGCGGGAGTGACCTACAGACGTCCGTATGGACCATCGGACGTCTGGGGTATAGGACAGACGTCCCCGCAGACTTCTGGACGTCTGGGAAACCACGCTGAACAGGTAATTCTCTGATCCACCGTTTAAGACGTCTGGAAGGAGCTCCAGACGTCTGATTTTGCACAGTATCGTCTTTTTCGACCCGTTTAGGGCCCGTTCGGGCTCCGTTTTCCGCGATTCGAGTTGCGTTCTTTTCAGAAGTAATTCCTCTACCCGTCTACAGTAGCTATACACTGTTTTGAGACACTCCTTGTGTTTGATCCTTGTGATAGGACCTCGTTTGGTTGCAGTCTTGAGAGTCGCGGAGGTGCGCGGGATTCCCGATCACGCCCCCATTACTCCCGTTGTACCTGGTAGAGTTGCTTTAAGTATTAATAAAATTTGTTAAAGTATGGAACCATAACTAGAACCTAGGACATTGCATGAATCCTAGGAATGAGAAATATATGGAATGATAGTTCCTAGGTGTTGCATGAATCCTAGGGCCGAAAAACTAGATTGTATGATAGACCCTAGGATATGGCATGAATCCTAGGATGGAAAAACTAGTGGAATATATAATAATGCAGTCTTGGAAAAATGGAAAGGAATATATGAAACTGCCTGTAAATTGAGTTCACAGCTGCCTGTTATGAATAAAGAAACATGATTGGGATCATGGTTTGTAAGAACGTGAAACTGGAAAGTAAGACATAAGATGTTCTGGAACCCTACGGGGAAGTAGGAGTAGAACTCCTGGAAAGCGAATGGAATAGAATTGGGGAAGTGAGCTGGCCCTTGAGTACGGAGTACCAAGGAGAGCGACTGTCCCCCTGTTTAGTGCAGAGCTGAGCTAGCCACCCCAGGGACCCGGGGGTTAGGACTGGCCACTCTGTACCGACTTGTTGGCCCTCGTGTACGTAGTACCAAGGAGAGCTAGTAGTGTTAGGAGAGTATTAGCTACCCCACGGGCCCCGGGGTTCTGCTAGCCTCCTTCACCGACTTGTTAGGCCCACTAGGGCAAACCAGGGTAGTCAGGCGAGGGTGCGCGGACTGTGGAGGGGCAAGGCCCCGGTTTGGTTACTGTGGAGGGGTTGGACCCCTGTTACTGAGAGGGCTCTGCCCTGGTTCCGTGCTGTGCTTTGGGCGCACCCGTTAACGGAAACGACTGACCGCGTGCCAGTGCGGGCTAGCTACCTATGCGTTTATCGCGCGTGCCGTAGTCACCGTTACGTCTGTCAGTGACCTTGGGGTGGTTGACTGAGGGTAGGATCACCACGGGGGACTCTCCCGGCCAGGAGAGCACCACGTGCTACTTCTACTTTTGGAAAAGACTGCAATCAAGATCGTTCTCACGAGGACATTCGAGATCAAGTAAAGGATCTGAGAAATAAATGAAATAGTGAGAAAAATTGAAAGATGTGAATAAAGGAAGTAATAGAACATAACAACTACTGTACACTCTACTGTTGCCTTTAGTTAGTTTGCCACTCTACTCAGCGTTTTGCTGACGTGTTACACTCGTTACCTTTTTCAGGACCAGGTGTTGAGCAGCCAGGGTCGGTGGCTGCAGAGGACGCTGGGCCGAGTAGGGTCCAGTAGAGTTACCACAGCCTTTTGTACCTCTTTTGTTTCTGTTCTAGTGAGTAGTTTTTGTTTCCGCTGTACCTTCTTTACCTGCAGTTTTTGTTATATGATAGTTGCTGTTTTACTATTGTGGTGGTACCTACTGTAGTAGTTTCTTTCCTTACTGCTGTACTTTCTTACTGTTAGTTATATTCATGCTGAATGTGGTTTACTTTACTGTCTTTTGGTTACTTCCTCGTTGGACGACTAGGTCTTGGGATTAGTCGAGTCGGTCCGGTTCTCGTGTCTCGTAGGGACTCGGGAATCGGGTCGTTACACGAGGTCCCTCCCTCCTCAGAGGTCTTGTCTTCAGAATCAATGCTGTGGGGTGCCTTGATCGGAGAAATCATGGTGGGTTCGCCATCTCTTGATAACTTGCGAAGGGATGTAAGCATGCTATCTCTCTCCTCTCCCATGTGGAAATTCTTGAGTTTGAATACGTCACGTTTTCTCATGTATGGTATTTGTGATGGTGATGTCAATGCTCTTAAATTTTGTACATCCATGTGGGATGATGTATCTGTGATGTGGACATTGGTCTCCCCCTTTGATGGTTCACTTTCAGAATGGGCACCATAACGAGTCCTCTTGAGAAGAGGCGTTGCCTATATTGCAGGTCTCCCATTACACCTCAGATCCATAGCCATTATTCGTCAGGTTCTTGCCAGGTTTGCAAGTCTCAAGGAGGATGTCTTGGTCGGTCTAGGAGAAGGGGATGCAAGGCATGCCAAAATTGATGTTGATCTCAGGCACGAGGGTCCTTTCCCTCAGAAGATTATTCTCAGATGTGGTGGTTCTTCCTGGAGGCTACTTGTTACTATAGAGAGCCAACCTATGGTACCTGTGGATGACCCTATGGGATAGCCAGATGGGAAAGAGGAAATGCAGTAGAAGAGGGCCACACATGAGCCATCTCACCAAGAAATTAGGAAGAAGAGGAAGGAGGCTGAGTAGGTCTTGATGAGGGAGGAGGAAGAGGATACTCAGGTAGTTGACACACCCCCTCATGACATCTCAACTACCCGTGACATGGCCAACATGGAGATGGGCCGTAAGGGTGAATAAGAGCCTAGCTAGCAACTATTTGGTAATGATGGAGACTTTACCTTCAATGTAAATGATCAATGCATGGAGGTCGGGTTCTATAATCCTAGTGCGTCTTCTGGCAACAGGCGAATGAAGAGCACTAGGGGTAGATACAATCTTCATAGTCATTCAACTTGCAAAATGCAAAAAGTTGATGATGAAAAGTTGGTTTCAAAGATTCTCAGTGTGGAACGTGTGGTTCCTAACAATGGGGCTTCTTCATCTATTAATCCATGAGGGTGCTATCATGGAATGCGAGGGGTCTGCGTGATAGTGATAGGGGAGGGATGCTTGTAAATTCTTTACAAGATTGGAAGGTGGATTGAGCTCTTATGCAAGAAACTCATGCTGATTAGGCAAATGTTGAGATGTGGCAACAACTTCAGCTCTGGGGGTCGGTTGATCTTAGACACATCAATGCCATTGGGCATGCGTGGGGATCATCAGTTTGGTGGAAGAAAAATACTCTACAGCTTGAAGATGTTTTCCAAGATAGATTTTGTATTATTTGCAAGTTTGTCAGATGCACTGGTGGTAACTCTGTTTATGTGACTTGTGTGTATGGGTCATGTGTGCATGGTGACAGACTAGATTTTTGGAGGGAACTTATACAACATTCTTCCTTTGTTCAAGGTGGTGCATGGCTGATAAGTGGTGACTTCAACGCCAGACTTTCATGTGATGACAAGATAGATGGGCGTGTGGACCCTTCGATGTATGGGTTCCAGAATACGGTTGCTAAGTTGGAACTTATTGATTTGCCAACTTTAGGGCTACTTATACTTGGAGAAGTGGTAATGGACTCATGTCAAAACTTGATCGATTTATGTGCAATGTGGAGATGATGGGCTCCTTTCACTTGGCCCATGTTACAGCTATGGGAAGACCTTTTTCTGATCATGCTCCCGTGGTGTGGGATAGTGGGGAGGGGAACAACACCAGTTCCTACTTCATGTTCCAATGCTCCTGGCTTGGTGAGGTAGGGTTCAGAGACTTGGTCTCTTCTTGGTGTCAAGCATAGAATTACTCAGGTTTGGCCACACAAGTTCTTGCTACTAAATTGAAAGGTTTGCATCTGATGCTAATGGAGTATAGAAAAACACTTAAAGCTGCAAAAGAGGAGCACATATTGTGTGCAATGGAGACCATTGCTTCCTTGGATGCCAAGGAAGATTGGAGGCCTTTATCTAAGGATGATCGTGTTTTGAGGAAGGAGTGACAAGCTATGATAGCTAAAGAGGACCTCCAGAATGAGATTGATTGGTGTGAGAAATCTAGACAGTTATAGTTGAGAGAGGGGGATGCCAATACCAAATTTTTTCATGCTACAGCTAGTAATAGAAGATGCATCAGTCATATTGCTTCTTTGCGTGTTGGGGACTCCACTATCATGTCAAATGAACAAATTCGTAGTGAAGCAAATTCTTATTTCCACTAGGTCACGCGTGCAGAGGGTAGGGGCATTGGCGCATTGCCTCTTTTGACATGGTGTGACTAGATGAGTCAGATTGCAATATGTTGACCATGGTCGTTGATGAAGATGAAGTGTTGAAGGCCCTTAATGGGTTAAAAGCAGAGGGATCCCCAGGACCAGATGGCTTTCAGGTGTTTTTCTAAAAGGAATTCTGGCAGCTTGTGAAGGACGATGTTATGGGAGTAGTTGAGGAGTTCCAACATGGCAACCTTGGATTTGAACGACTAAATAGGTCCTTCCTTTTCCTCATCCCAAAGAAAGTTGGTGTGAAGTCTCTTTCTAATTTTACACCCATTACTTTGTCAAATTCCATTTATTTGATTGTTGGCAAGATATTGGCGAACTACTTGCAGGTACCATGCAAGAAGTTAATTAGCCTCGTGCAGTCTGCTTTCCTACAGGGAAGATCGTTGCAGGAGTCTCTCATTTTGGCATAGGAGATGGTCTCCAGCTGGATTAGAAAGAACACAAAGGGGACTTGTGAAAAGTGGATTTTTGCAAGGCATATGATTCTATTTCATGGCCTTACCTGTGGGAGATTTTTAAAAGGTGTGGCTTTCCTGAAGTCTGGATCTAATGGATGAAGAGATCTGTTACCATCTCAGCCTTTTCCCCATCATTAATGGTCTTCCTACAGGTGCTTGGATTCAGCCTCAGAAGGGTGTTAGGCAAGAATGCCCTGTTGCCCCTTTGATCTTCATTTTAGCTGTGGACACGCTAGCTCACTTCTCCTTTAAAGCTTGTGTGGCTGGTCTCTTTCATGGATACTCTCTCTCCACCCAGCGACCCCTTACTCCTATATTACAATATGCAGATGATACAATCTTCCTTGTTGAGGGAGGATGCAAAGCAGCGCAGCATGTGAATCGGGTGACGAGGATATTTGGTAATATTTCTGGTCTTGCAGTGAATGCTATGAAATCCACTCTGATTTGTTTTGGTTGTTTTGAAGCTGTGCACACATAGATTTCTAATGCTTTACAGACACCCCTTTCTAGTCTACCAGTTAGATATTTGGGTCTCCCTCTCTATGGAAAGAAAATGAAGAATAGTGATTGGACGGTCCTCTATGAGAAGATTTCTATCCAACTTGTAGGATGGTGTTGTCATTACTTGTCAAAGGGGGGGAGATTGGTTTTATTAAACTCGGTAATCTCGACCATTCTTGTTTTTTATTTTTTCATGTTCAAACCTTTTGGCTTGGTCTTGAAGAAGCTAGATGTGATTAGAAAGAGATTCTTTTGGAAGGGAGCTTCTAATGAAGGTACTTTTCTTTAGCTGGTTAAATGGAATAAAATGTGTTTGCTGAAAAAAAAAGGGGGAATGGGCATTCATTCCTTACGAGAATTTGGTGATTCCTTGTTGTTGAAGTGGGGCGTTATTATTTTGAGGGGTGATAAAGGCTTATGGCAAGACTTGATTGTTGATTCCTGTGGGGCATCAAATGCACAATCCAATAGGCTCAACCTGCCTAACCCCTCTTCTTTTGGAGTTGTATGACACGTGCCATAGATGAAATATGGGTTCACTTTACCCTGAGACTTGGAAATGGTGAACAATTCTACTTTTGGAGGGATGATTGGTCCAGTTTAGGCACCTTCGCCTCTACATATCCACGGCTATATGATGCTGCAAGCAATAAAGATGATTGGGCAGCAGATTATTGGGCCCCTCAAATCAACATTGGTTTCCCCCCCAACCCCCTAGTGCATATGAAAGTCACTCCATGGAGGACTACAGTCGTATGATGGACACCTTGTAGACTTTTCGCCCATTTGAAGAGGTGGATGGTTATGTGTGGCATGATGGCCTCTACTCCCCCAACAGCACCTACCACAAGATGCTTCCAGCAGTGGAGGATGTTGCTCGTGCTCGAGCATGTCAAGCCATTTGGATGATAAAAATTCCTTTGAAAGTCTAAATTTTTCTATGGCTCGCCAGATGTGATGAACTTGTTACTAGCTCCCTAAGACACTGCATTATGGCAACACCTGATACAGCATGCCCCTTATGTTCATTTGGAAATGATGATTTGCAACACCTCTTTAGTTCTTTTTGTTGGTGCTAGAGCACCACGATCATTTGTTTTGATGATAACAAAACACGTGTTATTTAACATTTGCAATTTGAGTCCTAGATTTCAGGTCAATTGCAAATGAAGACGTGTTTAGACGGAACTCGAGCTCGCATCCAGGACGGATTGGAGGAGCTTGACGGAAAATAGAGGAGGTTCGCGTGGAGCGAAAGATTGGAGATGGAAGACAAGAAGAATAGGATAGATTCTTTTTTATCCTTTCATGTATCTCTTGTATTTATTTTCTTGCTCTTTATTTTCCTTAGACATTATGTTAAAGAGCCTCAAAGAACCCTAACAGTAGTCCTAGGAACACCTGCACAACCCTAGGATACGTAGGTTTTCTGTAGAACACTTAGAAAACCAATATAGGGTTAAAACTGACTTTCCAGACGTCTAATTCACGAATCAGACGTCTGATAAAGGATTTTAAGACGTCTGACTGTTGTTTCAGACGTCTGATAACTGTTAGGCTGGACATAGTTAGTTCTGTTTGATGAATTCAGACGTCCAGACCTTATACCAGACGTCTTAGGAGACGTCTGATGACTTTGCCAGACGTCCAGTTAGTGGACCGTTGGCTGGCTTAGAAGACACTCAAGAATATGACCGTTAGAGCCTTATCAGACGTCCATAGGACTTCACAGACGTCTGATAAATGACCGTTTTGCCTCGGCTGACCCAAAATCTCTTCTCAGAGATTTTCTAGCCGTTGCAACGTTTGGAAATCAATTCCCACGGTAAAAGTAGGTTTCCAGACGTCCAGACTTAGTGCCAGACGTCCTCTATGTCGTCTGATGGACTTGTACAAAAACCCTGTTTAGATCTGATTCAAGTCAGGGAGAAACCCGCATAGAATCAGACGTCTGACCTTGGAATCAGACGTCTTAAAGTGGCCTTCCAGACGTCTGATGCCAGAGTTAGACGTCTGATAACCCTGTGAAGTGTAATCATTGTCCTGATTTCGGCCTGATTCTCTTGGGCTTTGCACCCAACGGCTATGGAAGCTTTTCCAAGCCTTCCAAAGCCTTCCTAAGTCCTCTATAAATAGAGGGGAACCTTTGTAAACAAAAACACACAAGATACACACTAAGAGAAACAAGAGACACACCTAAGCAACTTAGTTCCACTCTTTTGTGTCCAATTGAGGCCCTTGCTCTCCAAGCTCTAGTTTCATTCTCTTGAGAGCATCAAGCCTTCGCGCGCCCGCTCTCCCGCTGTTGATAACGAGAGCGACGTAGCGCCGTCGCGTGGCACACGCACCGCGTCATCATCGACGCACTCCTTGCAAAGGGGAGTTTCCTATTTCCTATAGAAGCTAGGTTTAATTTTGTTGGCTCTATAGGACTGTTGTTTATTCTATCTTTGTATTTTGGTTGGGTATTCGCTTTGCGAATTCCCGTCTCCTTCGTGGGACAAAATCCTTCTCGTGGAGAGAAGGGGTTGAGGAACGCTACCCTCGTACTTGTAGCGTGGTTGTATTGAGGTTGAATCACCCTCGTTCAAAGTGATTCGGTTAGTGGATTTGATCAACTAGGTTGATCGGAAAATCCTAACTCGAGAGGGTTAGGTGGTGGTTTTCACCCGGTTTGGGTTTCCACCTAAAAATCTTTGTGTACATTTTGTGATTGCCTATTTTTGTGAGATTGCTTTTTATATTTTTATTTCCGCAATTTTATTACGTCACCCCTCCTGGTAGGGACGAACCTTCACTTTTGTTGTAACCCATGAGGTTTGGCTTAGGTGTTGCCCAATGCCTTTTCCTACTCGGGAAAGATTGTGGAGTGAGCTTAGCTATGCCTCTTCTACAAGGTCGTTGATGGGGGTTGTTCTTTGGAGTGTTTGGCGTGCCAGGAATGAGGCTTTATTCAGAGGATCTAGAGCTTGGCTTGAGAACATTTGTAATAATGTATGTGTTGGGTGAAACATTGGTAGAGCATCTTGTAATTTTAATTGCATTGAATAAAATTCTGGATTACTATTGTCCTTGGTAGAAATCCATTGTCTTCTAAAAAAAAAAACTATTTAAGAACAACTTAGTTTCATTTATAATCCTTATATTCGAACCAAACAGTAATATATCATCTACATCTAGACATAGGACAATACACATGTTACTTTTAATCATAGAGTAGACACACATGTCAGACTTATGAGCTATAAAGCCAAAAGACTGGATGATCTTATTAAACTTTCCATGTTATCGTTTGGGTGCTTATTTCAAACCATAAAAAGATTTAGTACTTGTAAACCTTTTTCTCACTTCTAGGAGCTACAAATCCCTCAGGCTAGTCTATATAGATCTCATCCCCAAGATCGCCACGAAGGAAGGCGATCTTCATAACCATTTGATGGATGGTGAGATCATAAATGGAGGCTAATGTAATCAGCATGCGGATGGTAGTTATCCTAGTTACCGGAGAGTATCGAAATAATTGATACCTTACATTTGCTTAAATCCCTTGGAAATAAGTCTAGCTTTGTATTTTTCAATAGATCTATTTGCCCTGAGTTTCCTCTTAAACACCCGCTTATACCTAATAGTAAAACACCCTGGAGGTGGATCAACCAACTTGCAAGTGCCATTAGAGATAATTGAATTTATCTCATTCTTCATGTTATCTTTTCTGTTCTTAGCTTTAGAAGAAGCCATAGTATTACAATAAGTAGGGAGATCACCCTCGATTTGGTAAGCAATAAAATTACTTTTCAAATACTTGACAATTCTTGGTTGTTTACTCCTTGGTTCAAAATCCTCTACTTCATTGGGTTTAGAATGTGAAGAGCTTGCTCCCTCATTAGATTTATCCTTTTCACTTGTTTAGGAATAGAACCATATGTGGTGGCTAGACTATCTAAAGTCACATTTTAAGGTAATCCAATCTTTATAGGAAAGACATCCTTAAAAAATATAGCATTGCGGAACTCAACAATAGTGTTGACATATATGCCTGAAATTTCAGATTTTATAGCTAAAAATATACAGGCATAGCAATTATCAATGTAATCCAAAAAGATCCTGTTAACGGTCTTAGGACCAAGCTTCTTCCTTTTGTGTTATGGGATAATCACCTTTGTAAGGTAGCCTCATACTTTGAGGTATTTTAGACTTAGTTTTCTATTTCTTCAAATATCAAATAGACTACTTTTCTTATCCTTAAAGGGAACTTTATTCATAATATAAGATGCCTTACTCAAAGCTTCCTCCACATGTAAATAGGTAATCCTGAGTCTTGCGGGAGAGCGTTGACCATGTCAATTAGAGTCCTATTTTTTCACTCTGGTGTCACATTAAATTGTGGGGAATAGGGGGTCATCACTTCATGAATCATATTGAAAGCTTGACACTGTTCGTCAAATAAGTTGGACGTGTATTCTCCTCCTTTATTCGACTTTAGTCTTTTAAGAGTTTTTGCAATTTGTGTTTTTACTTCTTTCTTGAAGATAATGAATTTACTTAATGTCTTATCCTTAAACTTCGGTAAATATACATAACAATATCTACTGTTGTCATCTATAAAGGTGATAAAATATTTTTAATTGTCCTTGGCCAACACACCATTGAATTGCAGATATCCTTGTGCACTAGCAAATTCTAGAACCTCAGTATGTCTAGTGAAAAAGAGAAAATGTTTTCTAGTTTATTTATCCTACACACATATCTTGCATTTCTTAGTTTTATCGTTGGTGTGTTCAGGAATCATATTTAATTTCATCATTCTTTTTAAAGAATTAAAATTTACATGACCCAATCTACCATGTCATATATCATAAGATTCATACTGTAATAAGACTGAATAGAATGAAAACTAACATTATTTAATGCATTTCTAAATGATACATCAATATCACATTTCACTCTACAAAATAAATCCAAATCTATCAAATATTCTTTGCATAAAAAAGTTCATGTCTCAACATAATAGCTTTATTACATTTAAGTTTAATTCAAAACCCTCTAACTAATAAAGAACCAGAAATGACATTCTTCTTCATAGCAGGAATGTGCTGCACCTTACATAGTGTCCAGACTCTTATCGAGGAAAACCTTAAGTCCACACATCCGAATCCCAGCACCTTGGTGTAGAGTTATTCCCCATCTTCACAGTCTCGTTACTATAGGCCTAAGAAGAAGAGAATGATTTGTCAGTACAAATATGTACATTGGCTCTAGTATCCACTAGCTGTTCATTAAGATCATGAATAACATAGAGTTCAGGTTTTAATGAGACATACCGATTGCTAGGCCCAGCCTCCTCGACGATCACATTTACCTGAGGATTCCCTTCTGTGGTCTTCTGCTGCACTTTGTTAAAAGAACAATCCTTTTTCCAGTGCCTAACCTTCCCATAGTGGTAGCATAGTTTGTTTTTGGATTTTTTCTGGATCTTTGATTTGGCAGTCATTTTGTTTTAATTGTTCTTCATGACATTTATCTTAGACTCCACAAGCATTGCAGGCTTTATTAAGTCAAGAAAAATCTTTCATTTTCTATGCTTGAGAGTTATCTCAAAGTCATCGTAAGATTTAGAGAATTTTTTAATAATAGACATGACTTGAAATTTCTTAGGAAGTTTCATTTTAGCCTATGCTAAATTATGGAGCAATAATAAAAACTCATGTGCTTACTCTGATACCAATTTACCCTCAATCATTTGAAATTTTAGGAATTTTGAGAAGAGTATTTTTCAATACCAATGTCCTTGGTATTATACCTTTTGTCCAACTTCTCCCATAGACCCTTCGCTGTGGACGTCAACCAATGGTAGTCTTTGAACTTAGGTCATAGATCAATCGTAGCTTGTTTAGAAATTTAGAGTCTATAGGATTGAGTTAGCTATACCATGCATAAATTCAACTAAATTGATGTAGAATTAGCTTTAATATGCATTTGATTGAAGTTTTTGGTTGTGCTTTATTTTAACTTGTTTAAGCTTTCAATGATCTACCCTTGGCTAAACTCAATTTAGATGAGTCATACAATATTATTTGTAACGGACGTGTGCCCCAGACGTCTTTTAAGACGTCTGGGAGGTGGTCCAGACGTCTGGGATCGTTTCCAGACGTCTGGAAATCCGTTATTTTCGACACGCGCAAGTCGTCTGCGCGCCTGAGCGCGCAGGCCGCATATTCGCCTTTCCTTCCTCCTGCAGCTGCAGATTCCCCTGCCGCGAATCCTTCTCTCTCCTCTCCGCGCGGCCTTAAAAGGGCACGCCTCCCCTCACTCCGTCACCACCGTCTCCTTTCTCTTCTCCTTCAGCCAGAGCGCGAAAGTGAGCGCGAGGGCGGCAGCGACGGCCGCAGTGAGCGCGGAGGAGGTGCTGCGTGCGAGAGCGGAGCTATGCCGTGAGGGCGAGCTCGCTGGGGCTGCTAGGGCCGGCCGGCAGAGGGCGCAGGGGGCGCGGAGCGACGCGGAGGGGGGGACTGCTGTGGTCTGAGCAGCAGGCGCGCGATGTGCGACGCGGGCGGCGTCGCGAGCGGAAGTCGGGTGGCGCCCTGTTCTGGAAAAATTTCCAGAATCGGACGTCTGGGTTGATAGGCAGATGACGAGGGCGACGTCTGGTAGATCTTCCAGTCGTCTGAAAGGTGAGTTTTCCGTCTTCTTCTTCCTTCCTGTCGACTGACCGTACTGAGGGAGGGAGATGGGTGTGCGCAGGCTCGGTGATTCGCCATCCAACGCGAATCAGACGTCTGTCTGTTGTACTAGACGGCGGGAGTGACCTCCAGACGTCCGGGGTGACCATCGGACGTCTGGGAGATAGGCCAGACGTCCCCGCAAACTTCTGGACGTCTGGGAAACCACGCTGAGCAGGTAATTCTCTGATCCACTTTTTAAGACGTCTGGAAGAAGTTCCAGACGTCTGATTTTGCACAGTGTCGTCGTTTTTAACCCGTTTAGGGCCCGTTCGGGTTTCGTTTTCCGTGATTCGAGTTGCGTTCTTTTCAGAATTAATTACTCTACCCGTCTACAGTAGCTATACACTGTTTTGAGACACTCCTTGCGTTTAATCCTTGTGATAGGACCTCCTTCAGTTGCAGTCTTGGGAGTCGCGGAGGCACGCGGGATTCTCGATCACGCCCCCATTACTCCCGTTGTACCTAGTAGAGTGGCTTTAAGTTATTAATAAAATCTGTTAAAGTATGGAACCATAACTAGAACCTAGGACGTTGCATGAATCCGAGGAATGAGAAATATATGATAGCTCCTAGGTGTTGCATGAATCCTAGGGCTGGAAAACTAGATTGTATGATAGATCCTAGGATATGGCATGAATCCTAGGATGGGGAAAAACTAGTGGAATGTATAATACTGCAATCTTGGAAAATGGAAAGAGATATAAAGCTGCCTGTAATTTGAATTAACAGCTGCCTGTTGTGAATAAATAACGTGGTTGAGAACATGGATTGTAAGAATGTGAAACTGGAAAGTGAAACCTGGACGTTTGAGTAAAAAGGATGGAACCCTACAGGGAAGTAGGAGTAGAACTCCTGGAAGGTGAATGGAATAGTTTTGGGGAAGTGAGCTGGCCCTTGAGTACGGAGTACCAAGGAGAGCGACTGTCCCCCTGTTTAGTGCAGAGTGGAGCTAGCCGCCCCAGGGACTCGGGGTTAGGACTGGCCACTTTGTACCGACTTGCTGGCCCTCGCGTACGTAGTACTGAGGAGAGCTACTAGTGTAGGGAGGTACTAGCTACCCCACGGGCCCCTGGGTTCTGCTAGCCTCCCACACCGACTTGTTAGGCCCGCTGGGGCAAACCAGGGTAGTCAGGTGAGGGTGCGCGGACTGTGGAGGGGCAAGGCCCCGGTTTGGTTACTGTGGAGGGGTTGGACCCCTGTTATTGAGAGGGCTCTGCCCTGGACTGGTTCCGTGCTGTGCTTTGGGCGCACCCGTTAACGGAAACGACTGACCGCATGCCAATAAGGGTTAGCTACCTGTGCGTTTATCGTGCGTGCCGTAGTCACCGTTACGTCTGTCAGTGACCTTGGGGTGGTTGACTGAGGGTAGGATCACCACGGGGGACTCTCCCGGCCAGGAGAGCACCACGTGCTACTTCTACTTTTTGGAAAAGACTGCAATCAAGATCGTTCCCACGAGGAACATTCGAGATCAAGAAAAAGATCTGGGAAATAAATGAAGTAGTGAGACAATTGAAAGATGTGAATAAAGAAAGTAATAGAACATAACAGCTACTGTTGTCTTTAGTTTTAGTTGCCACTCTACTCAGCGTTTTGCTGACGTGTTACACTCGTTACCTTTTCCAGGACCAGGTGTTGAGCAGCCAGGGTCAGCGGCTGCAGAGGACGCTGGGCCGAGTAGGGTCCAGTAGAGTTACTACTGTCTTTTGTACCTCTTTGTTTCCGTTGTAGTGAGTAGTTCTTGTTTTCGCTGTACTTTTCTTTACCTGCAGTTCATGTTATATAATAAATGTTGTTCTACTGTTGTGGTGGTATATACTGTAGTAGTTTCTTTCCTTACTGCTGTACTTTCTTACTGTTAGTTATATTCATGCTGAATGTGGTTTATTTTACTGCTCTTTTGGTTACTTCCTTGTTGGACGACTAGGTCTTGGGACTAGTCGAGTCGGTCCGGTTCTCGTGTCTCGTAGGGACTCGGGAACCGGGTCATTACATTATTGATTTTCTTGTAGAGCAAGTTACTTAAATCAATAACTAGATTGATTAGGTCATTTAGCATGTTTACGAAAAGAGCAAGGAGAAACATATGCAACTTAAGGTGCCATCATCAACATTCCATTCCAAAAATTTAGATCTCCCATGCCCCTCTCCACACCCAATAAATCTCTACGCTAATCCCTCATTTTGTATATGTTGGGAAAAACAACCTCGAACTCGCTCGACAATTGAGGGGGCGTGGGAAGTCGAATGATTCAATCTCTGATTTTCTGTGGCATCGCGAAGAGTGAAACATAGGCAATTGAAATTTTCATCAATCAAATACTTAGGTTAATGCTTGAAACCTAAATAATAGAAATTGAGAAAACAACAACCTATGTAACTGAAATCACATAGGAAGAATTAGCTTCTTTTCATTCCAATATCCCTACGAGTAACAAAATTATACCTATGAGTGGCGTAGTACAACTCCCCACATGTTGTGCCTCCTTAATAATCCTACCTATTGGGACTCCCTTCTTCTCAATAGGCAGATGAAGCCCTTTGCGTTGAGAATACTCGATCTTGTCATGTACAATGATAACGTTTTGCACCTTGCAAACTCTTTCGCGAACATCGAAGCGATCCTTGCCTCGAGTCCTCTAAGAATTGCTTCTACTGTGGATTCAAAATCCACAGCAAGTAATCGTCAAACGTCGAGGAAAGTGCTTGGTCGATGCCTAATAGCTACAAGCCATGGACTTGGCTTTTGTGGATCAAATCCACTCTTCCATGCACTGCTTGGATGTCCAACAACCTCCTTGGATGTCCAACAACAATGGTAGGTGACATCTACGAAGGTTCATGGTCACTGCTTGATAACTGCAAGGGGAAGGGGGCAGTGGCCTCTTCTCATCCTGGACGTCTCCTTTGTTCTTTTCTCCTTGGATTTAGGAAAAAAGAGGATCAAGCACAAGAAAAGGCCTGCAACTCTTCTTCTTATCATTGATTCTCTTACTTGGAGGAGGGTTTACACATGTGATTGATTGATAAGAATCAATCAAATGATAAAAAATTAGGGTTTCCATCTAGGCTTCGGAGATATTTATAGGGATCCTAAATCTAATCCTAATATAATGTGAATCCTTGGACCTTCATCAAAGGATTGGGATCTAATCCCACTTGAATTTTATAGGATTTGACCCTTAACCACTTATGAGATGTTTAGATCTAGTGCCTAAACATTAATTAATTATAATGCAACCCTTGGATTTTGTATGTAATCAAATTAGGTGCAATCAAGTACAAAATTACATGCGATTTAACTCCTTAAGTGACATCAATCAATCATACAAGTAGAAACATATCAAAATCATTATTGATTTTATCACGCCAATAACGAAGAGTTTAAGATCAGTGGAATTATGGGCTATGCCTCCCTCAGTTATTCCAAATACTTGTAAATCTTTCACATTGGAAGACATATGTAACACTTAGGATTAAATCCTAGATTTATTATCCCTTCCATCATAAGTTAAATAATTTTCATGTTCTCCTTATATTATTGGGACAAGAACGAAGACTAGATCCTTTTTTAAAGGATTGTCTTCTTCTCTTTCATATATGGGTCTACTAAGAACTAGTAAGACCATGCATGGAATTTTGTACTTCTCAGTACACTTGGAGTGAGTTTAAGTCTTCTGATCTACTACGTACACCTACGACAACGGATCTATGTAATCCCTTTGAGAGATCATGTGTCTCTTGTGCCCTTATATGCACACTAGCTTTTCAGTCTCAACATCAAGGTGGATGCATTAACTATTGGTCTACCAAATGTGTATACTCAGACATAGAGACACATATCTGCCATAGGTCAAAGAATATGTTTTTTCCATGATAGTGATAAGAGGACTTTCGCATCTCCATATCTTTAAGTTAACTCCTTGACTCAACTCGAGTGACAACCTTGAATTTCCATTCCTAAGTAGAGGATGTGCGTCAAAGGCATCGGTTAAGTAACAGTTTCTAGAGAAGATTATCACTCTTTTCAGACTGGAGACAACAGTTGGATATTATGATAGTTCTTGATGATTTATCAAAATCTTCGATCTAAACCATTTGGATTCTTCGATACCCATCATCGGTATATCTAACATGGCACAATACATTATCCTAATTGTACTGAGGGACCCCCCTAACTGTATTCGTGTGTCCGCATGATCTGACACCCAAATCTGAATCACTATTCGAGTGATTCGACTTACTTTGGCTTGCTTAGGGTACATTACTCCAACAGTATAGAGGGAGGGGAAGTTACAGAAGGGAGACGGGTGAATTAGAAGGTAAAAAGAAGACATTATGACATAAGGGGAGTTTGGGCATTGCAGCTGAATTGAGTACATGGAATAGGAGCAAAAGATAAGAAAGGGCCATCCATATTAAAAGGGGGTTTTGATGCACACTTGGCTTTAGAGGACCTTTTTTTTTTCTTAGTTAGATTACTGGATGAAGTAAGTTTTAAGATGGCGATCAAGCTCCCAAGAGTGACATGTAATGTTTGTATGATCTTAGACACATCTTTAATAAAGTGTTTTTTTTTCCTACCAACCAGCTATAGAAGGCACATTCAAGGAAATAAGAAGGATGAGAACATAGACAATGTTCATAGTACATCAATAGCATTGGCATAGGACACTTAAGCATTTCCTACACTTAGGGATGCAAGTTTTGGTAAACCTAACCTAAACTTGAACCAACTCGACCTAAAAAGAATGGATAAAACCCTTTTGGGTTTGGATATGGGTTTTATCCAAAAAACCCAGTTGGGTTCAGGTTTGTGTATGGGTATGGGTCTATACTAGAGTACCCGACTAAAATGCCCATCTAGTCGAGATATGTAAATCCCACCCTAAGTCCCCTATGGTCTCTCCCATTCCCCCAACCCTAAAGTCTCGACCTTAGTCTTGTTGCTGCAACCCCAACTCCTTTGGTCCTCCCCACAGTAGCAGTGGTGGCACTCCCCAACTTTAGGTGACCTTGCTCTGGTTAGCCATCGTTGTGAGGCCTCCACTACCGATCGACCTCGCTCTCTCGCTCACCTCTAGTCGGCCACACTTGCCAGTAGTTATCCGTCTAGTCATCAAGCGACCCCTCCAGGTATGTGATTTTTTCCTCTTTTCTTTGGAGCCCAAATGAGTAAACTTGCTATTCTTGCTTGTAAATGGGATTGGGGGTGGAATCCTGTCAACTTTAGCACTTCTAGGTGTCATTCGAATAGTCAAACTAGACTATCAGGGAACAACTTCTACCCTTAGGAGTGAAGTATGTGTAATGTTAATTATATCTGGTACTTATCTAATTTTTTACTTGAAAGACATTTATCAAAATATTTGGCCTCACACTTGGACTATTCTATTTTTCCTTTTTTGTATGTTTCATATTGACATTTTTTCTTGACTTGGAATGCTGTATTTGTTAAATTTTCTATCCTTGTTGGTATTTATGTTAGTTCAATTTTTATTTTTGAAAATTTGGTATGCCTGAACTCTTATTATTGCTTACTGTGAAGTATCATGTTAGAGGTAAAGAGTCTAGAAATGTTGATAAGCATTTTCATTGTGACATTATACCTTTTTTATGCTCAAGGAAAAGTATAATTGTAACTTACAAGTTTGGAAGATTGAAAGATGAGGATAATTTTTTTTAGTATAGAGATGAGGATATAATTCTTAATAGAATATGAAATCTTTTTATCATTTGTAGATCCTATAGATTTGTTATAAATGGATACACAATGGATGAATGGATACTTGATGGGTAAAGAGGTATATATAGGTATGGATCTCAATTTTTGTATTTGATAAGTAAATGGATTAGATATGTATATGAATTTTGTACATAAATATGGATATAAATTTAGTCAAACCTGAACCATTTGCATCGATCCTTACTTACACTTGCATCCCATCAACCACCACAACCAATGCTAGACACATAGGGGAAGAGATATGGCAAACTTACACCTTCATGGGCGACGCTCATTTGCTCTCGTCCTTTTTAGGGTTCCAGAGTGCTCCCCCCTTTCCCTGCCACTCGCCCTTCCTTTTCCCCCACCTCTCCCTTTCCTCCTGCATCTCCTCTGCCTTCGCCTAGTTCCCTGGTTTCGGTCCGTGCCTTCCCTCCCCTAGGGGGGAGGGGCTCAGCTCCCTTTCTATGGTGTAGTCCTTTTGGTCTTCGTGGAGCGGCGGCCGTGGCTGTGCTTTTTTGCTGTTCTCCTTTTTTATTTTTTTCTGTTTGCATGTCGCTCGATTTGTGTTTTCTGTGCTGATCGATGGTTTTTTTCCTTTCCTCTCTTGTTTTTTCTTCGTTTAGCTGCTTCGTCTTTTTATGGTTCAGCTTTGCTGGTGTTGCTTGCTTTCTGGTGATGTTGTCCCCCGAGCCCTTCCCCTCTCCCTCTTCTCTTGCAAAGCAAACCACCCCATAGAGGAAATCCTTTGCTTCTATGGTGACCAGCTCTGGCTTTTCTAAGCCCTCCTTTGTGGAGCTGGATGTGAAGGTCCGTTTTCTGGAGTTCTGCAAGGGAGTTTGGGGTACGCCTTTTTCTACTGACGAGGTTGCTGATCTCTCGCGCTCTTTCGCCTTTTCCATTGTGGTGCGTGCTTGGGGCCCTAAGCCTCCATCGAGTAAGCTTCAGGATGCTCTAGCTAAGCATCTACATCTTTCTGCTGGTTACTACTTGTCTCCTCTTGATTTTCGCCATTGGCTTATTAGATGTGATACGTACTGGGATTTTTCGAAGATCTATTCGCTGGGTTTGGTTGTTGTTGATGGGGTTCATTTGCAGTTTGTTCGTTTGAACCCCTCTTTCTGTACTGATTCTGTTGTTATTGCGGTTCCTATTTGGGTTGGCTTTCCTGACCTAAACTTGCATTTACTACACCCTAATGCCCTCTTGTCCCTGGCCTATCAGCTAGCGCATCCCATCTGTATGGATCATAAAACGATCCAAGGGCTCAAACCTGGGTACCCTCGTGTCTGTGTTGAAGTGGATCTATCTAAACCTAGGCTGGATTCTGTTGTGATCTTTAATGGTGACATTAAAATCATCTAGCAGGTCGTGTACGAGAAGATTCCTCCTTTTTGTTCTAAATGCTTGAAGCTTGGTCATACTTTGCTTAGTTGTCTATTTTTGGCCTCTAGTGCAGGTGCTAAAGGAATGGGAGCTGGAGATGGCACAGATATTGTTGACACCCAGGTGCTGCAGAGTGAGCCTTCCAAGGAGGTGGATGTTTCTCCATTTGGTCCGGAGGGCTCTATGTGCCAGGACGATCTTCTGATGGTTGTGGTGAACAGGGCTCCCATTCCTAGGGGAAGGGATTTTACTCGTATTCCTTCGGCATTTATAACTTCTCAACGTTCTAGTTCTAGGGGGGTTTCTTTTCCTACTCCCTCTAATATCCCCCAGGATGGGAAGAAGAAGTGTCGGGTGCAGCTGAGGCGGAGGGCGAAGCGGATTGCTACTCATTCAAAGGGGAAGGAGGTTGAGGCTGATGGGTCTCGATCTGGGCCTTCCCCTAAGGTGATATCCCCTGAGATCTCTTTACTTGTGGTTTTTGAAGATGCGGTCTGTGTTTCTGAGTTTCCGATGATGCTTTTAGATTATGTTTCTTCGGATTTGCCTCAATCTCGTGATTTTTTGACATTGCTTGGTTCGTCTCTGGAGGGCGTTTATTTCAAGGAAGTCTCCTCTATTGATGCTTCTAAAAATGTGGTTAAATCGCGGCTTTTGAAAAACCAACGATCTAATTCGATGCCTGATTTGAGCAGTTCCGCGGAGGAGAACTTTCAAGGTTTGCCTTTGATTATGAGTGTGTCTGATCCTAATCCCACTAAACTTTTGGGATCTGATTTAGTGCTAGCTAAAAAACATTACTCAAACAAAGCTAATACTCTGGATTGGGGCATCTACCTTCCTATTCCGACCCGTCCACCCGATCCTCCTTTGGATCCTGATCCTCTCCCCATTGGGGACATGCTCGATGGGGGGAAGGGATGGAGTACGGGAAATGATGTTAGTTCCCTAGACTGTCGCTCGGATGTGGAGCTTCAAGGTGGTTCGATCTTCTATGATGTTGAACCCCTGCTCCTTCAGAACTCGGCATATGAGGCACACTCTCCTTTGGCTAGAGGAGCTTGTAGTGGTCGTTTGTTGGAGGACTTGGATAGGATTACCCAAAGTCGTGCCAAGTCTCCTTCCAAAACTCTCTCAATATGAATTGTCTCTTTTGGAATTGTTGTGGAATTTTGAACGATCCTACCATGCATCGACTCAAGCTCATGATTCGTAAACACAAGATTTACCTTCTTTTCCTCATTGAACCTTTTGCAGCCCCTATTGTTGTTGATTCCATTAGAGACTCTATATCTTTCTCCAATTCTTTTGCTGTCCCCGATGCTCATAAGATCTGGTGCCTCTGGAATGAACCTATCTCTATTTCTGTGGTATCGGTCATGCCTCAGGCTATTTTTGTTATTTCCTCTTTTCACGACATTTCTATGAAGCTTACCACTGTGTATGCATCTATGGATGCGGGAGAAAGACTACATCTTTGGAATTACCTGACTAATATCTCTTGCCTTTCCCCTTCCCCGTGGATCATTAGGGGTGATTTCAACTGTGTTTTACATGCATCTAGAAGAGTGGTGGCGTCCCCTTTATTGATTCCCAGGTTGTTCCTTTTAGAGCTGTGATTCATAATCTTGGCCTTATAGAGATGCCTCTTGCGGGCAACCAACTATCTTGGTGTAATGGGAGGCGGGGAACCCAAAGGATTTACCAGAAACTTGATCGTATCCTTCTCAATCCTGACGCCCTAGCCAAAATTGACTTTGGCTCCTATCTCTCTAGACGGTCTTCTGATCACGTGCCAATGACCTTGATTTCTTCTGGGCATATCTCTGATCTCCCTTTCCCTTTCCGGTTCCAGAACATGTGGCTGCGTGATGCTTCTTTCTGTAGCCTCGTTGAAACTACGTGGACCCAGGTGTATTCTGATTCGTTGCATGATCCTTTTACCGCCTTTTACTCCAAACATGCTACTCTTAAGAGGGTCCTGAGATGTTGGAATAAGATGACTTTTGGAAATATCCATGATACGGTGGAAAATCTTGAGGCCCGCTATGATGAGCTTGATGGGAAGTTGTCATCTCTATGGGATGATGACCTTGCGACTGAGCTCACTGACGAACACCACCAATTGGTAGATGCCCAAGCCAAATATCATGACTTTCTACTCCAAAAGGCGAAAATCAATTGGCTTAACAATGGTGAGTCTAACTCGAAATTCTTCCATTCTGTCATTAAAAGACGTTTTGCTAAGCGAAATAGTGTTAATCTTATTGATGTAGTTGGTAGAGGGTCTTGGAATACAGCTGTTGAGCTTACTGTGGAGTTTTATGAGAGGCTTGTCCTCTAAACCGCATCATGATTTCTCCCCATTCTTGGATTATATTCCTACTATTCTTACCTAAGACGAGTCCTCCCATCTGACTTCTCTTCCTTCTCAGGAAGAGATCTATAGAGTGTTATCTCAGATGCCGGCCAATTAGACTCCTGGCCTGGACGGTTTTAACATGGAGTTCTTTACATCCTTTTGGGACTTGATTAAGAGGGATCTTGCTTCTGCTATTGGGGACTTCTTTGGGAATTACAAAAGTCTGAGATCGTTCAACAATATGTTTATTTCCCTGATTTCCAAAAAATCGGACATCGACTTGCTCTCTGATTTCCGTCTGATCAACCTCTGTAATGTTTCCTATAAGATCACCTCTGCTATTCTCTCCATGAGAATGTCCAATTTGCTTCCCAAGTTGATCTCCACGGAACAGGCTGGTTTTGTTAGAGGTAGGTCTATCCTTGATCATGCTGCCACCGCCTTCGAGCTTAGACAACGCATTGATCGCAAAGTGTCCTACCACTATCCTCAACCTTGCTACTTTTCTCCAGGACCTCCAATGTACTTCAGGTGACGTGCGGTTGTGCGTGTGTGTTAAGAAGTGTCGTTATAGTCGCACTTGCAATGTTGGTTTTAAAATAAGTAAACGGAGGTGAGTCCGAGTGTCGGTCTCAGGGAGGCGTGAAAATCGGATTTTGCTTATCACTTGTTGTCACGGAAAGTGCAGAGTTTAGCTTGCGAAAGGTGCAGTTTTGAAAAGCGAGAGAGAGATAGAGAGAGAAAGAGAGATTAGGGTTAGAGCGTTTCTTGTTTGATCATGCAACTTAAACAGAAATTAAGGTAACAATCGAGTAGAAAATAGCTTCATTAATCATGCACTTTTAGTTCATAGCTTATAACAATAAATACATGCTCAAACAAAAGTAATGGAAAGCTTAAAAGAGAGAGAGAGAGGATGGAGCGCGACGAGGCAGCCACGGCGGTGGAGGAGGCTCCGTCGGCAGCTCGTCGTCTCCGACGATTACAAGAGGGCCTAAAGCTAGCTAAGAGAGGGGTAGAGTAGTTGCAAGGGAAGTGAATGCCTTCAATGAGTGGTTGGAGGGGTTTAAATAGGGTTAAGGGCTTTCTAAAAGAAGAAGGGGCTTTAGCGACGTCCGGAACATTGCTAAAACCACTCCAAAAGCGTCGGTGAAGCCCTCCAGCCCACCGATCAACTGCGCGCTTCGTTCTTCTCCGCGCTCAATCCGCGGCCGCTGCGTGAGAGCCATCCGATCGAAGATCGGATGGTTGAGATCTCTTCTTGGCTGCGCTTGGATCGCTCCTTGGGCGCGCGTGCGCACGCGCGTGGGCGATCGCGATTTGTGGGCGCGCCGCGTGGCGCGATCTCGGCCGCCCGCTGCTGATTGGGTGGCCCAATTTCGCCACGTGCGTCCTTCGTCTTTGATTTCACGCACCGCGCGGCTCGAACCCACGTCGCGTGCGTGCGGGCGTGCGCGCTAATCGTTGCACCATGCCCGCGCTTTGTCGCGGCGATTGCAGGCGGGCACGCGAGTCTCGGCTGGATGAAGAGGTGGCGTGCGGTGGAGCGTGGGTGACGTGGCGCAATGAGGGTCGTTGATCTCCAGATCAACGGTTAGAAGTTCTTGGGCCCATTGTAGGAGCTCCGGATGTCGGATTTGGCTGATCTTGAGTCCGTTGGACTCCGTTCGTCATTCTGAATCCATCCGTGTGGTCCGATTGCTCATCTGAGGTATGGTTTGACAAGTGCTTACACAAATGGCCATTAATACAGTTTTATAAGCAATCTTGGTGTATGATGCATGCAATGCTCCCATTCTGCTTATGTTGTGCCTTTTATTCTTAAGATGGGCCATATTTAACATAATTATCACCCCCTTGTGCAGTGTTATCATCGGGCTAGTGGATTAATCTATCCAAAAGTTTCTACTATGTTGGGAGACATTTCCCTAATGATAGATTGTCCTGTACTCTGCGGATTTTGGGGTTCCAGCAGGGTTCCTTCCCTTCACTTACCTGGGTTGCCCCATTTTTGCGGGTCGCACTAAAAACTCCTATGTTAACCACTTGATTTATAAAATCCAGGCTAAGTTGGAGGGCTGGAAAGCCAATCTATTATCCTCTGCCTCCCACCTTTTGCTGATTAAACATGTCCTCTCCTCTATCCCCATTTATACCCTCTCCATCCTTGAAACCCCCAACGGCATCATTCACACACTGGAATCTATTTTTGCAAATTTCTTTTGGGGATCCACGTCTAATGAGAAGAAACATCATTGGATCGCTTGGAAGAAAATCTCTAAACCTCTCGCTAATGGTGGTCTTGGGGTTCTTAACCTCAACCTTTTTGTTGATGCTCTGAGGATGAAAAGAGCTTGGAATGTCCGATTTCAGGAATCCCTTTACTCCATCTTGATGAGGCGGCTCTATGGTGCTTCTCTCTCGACGGTTGGGCTTATTCTAGCAAGGGTTAAAAAGATGAGGGATGCCTACTCGACCTTAAAGAATTTCATTCGCTGGGAAGTGCATGAAGGTGCCATTGATTTTTGGACTGATACTTGGATTGGTGACAAGGTGCTCAATTCCTTCCCTCCTGCGACTATCATTCCTCCTACTCAGGTCAAGGATTTCCTTGTCAATAGCCATAACTATTTGGAGAGATCCTTCATTCCTCAATTTCTCTTAGATCAGGTGATCCAGACTTCTTTGAATGATGGGAAGGACCTTCTCAATTGGTCTTTGACTTCGTTTGGGCCTTTCACGATGGTGTCGGCTTACTAATCCTACTTCAGATAAATGCCTATTAACAGAGCTGCCAAGGACCTCTGGAACTTAAACAAGTTCTCCACTTCATGACCCCTACCGATGACAATATCAGCAAGCTTGGCATACCTTTGGCGTCCAAATGCTCTTGCTGCCGTATCTCGCCTAAGCAGGAGACTGTCATTTATGTCTTTATTGAGTGCAAGATTGTTAAGCAAATATTCAATTGGGTTTTCAACATATGCCTTCTTAAGCCTATTAGTCTTGCCTTGTTTATTCGTATTATGCATGCCTTGATGAGGTGTGACTCATCATAGCTAAATGCCCAAGTTAAGCTAGAAATTAGGTTAAACACTATCAAATTAACATAAAGAAAGGGTTAAGTGTGAGAATTAACATAAAAGACCTAAAACATCAAATATGTGTTAAAAATGCATAATTAGGTCATTTATTGAGATATTCTATTAAATAATGTGAAATGGTGATCCAATTGCAAATTGAACATACAAAGGAGTTCAAAAGTTTAAATCAAAAGTGTAATTAACTTCTTAAATGTTCAATTAAGCTTTCATAAAAACTTAATTGCATTGGACATCATTAAGGCCTTGCAATTAGAGATTCACATTTAGGTCTTCTTTCATCACCTTTTATTCACTCTAAAACCTCTAGGGACTTAATTGTAGATCGCAAGGACCCATTTGTAGCACTTCAAGGATGACTCTGTAATGATTTTTCATCACTTATGGGCTTCTTTGATATTTTTCTACCCCTTCATTTTGGGCCATTTGTGCAAATTCACCAACACATCCGGGAACACCTGTAGTTCGTTGAGTCCACTGTAGCGCTGCAAAAACACGACCAACCAGGGTTGTTCAACTCGTATTCCTTAATCTTGTGGCTCTCCATTGGAAGCTTTGCACAATTTGCATGTGTGATCACCTCAGCACGTAGATCTCATCCAACGATGGCTCTTCATTTTGATTGTTCCAACACCCTTGCAGCTACATCCTCACCGTCCCTACCCTAGGCGATTGATTTCAATCGTGAGGTGACCTGAATCACTCTCTCACTCTACTTAAGCACTCCCTTAGCTCGCGTGCACACTTGAACTGCTCCCTCCCCCTGAGTGATTCCATTCTTCCACACCCTCAACTTCCCTCACCTCAATTTCATAAGTCTACGGTGACAGCATAGGCTTTCCCCCCTCCTTTCAAATGCCTCCAGCTGCAAGCCGTTGGCTCTTAGTCATCACCTTCGTCAGCTAATGGGTCTCCTCCCCTTTCGTCATCATTAGCCAACGGCGGGTGACCTTAGACACCTCCTACTTTCCATTAGATAGACTTTACAAGCTTTCTAGGTGTAGAATTAGTGTATTTTACTGCTTTCTAGGTAAATTGCTTGTTAGATTAGCTTAGGAGTAGGGTAATTTAGATCCGATTCGCGTCTCTCTGATCAATTCAGATCAGAGAGACTTTCATGCCCATCATCAAACCATTAATCTCACCCTACATTCCATTTGATCGCTTTCTTAATTCCTTGATTTTAATTTCACTGATCACCCATACATTAAGGTCTAATTTCAGACTTGAGAACCTTGGTTCTTAGATATGAAATTAGCGCCAAAAATCACTTTAGGGGGTCTCCCATCCATTTCGCAACTCCACAAAGGCCCCCCAATCTTGTTTTCTCAACTCAAATTGCTCGATCTTGTTGACAATGGTTTTTAATGTCAAATCAGTGATTTGGAATTCATTTGGATTTTATCAGATTTAATCAAGCTTTTTGAGATTGGATGGGCTTGAGTAGGTGTATGTGAGGAATCCAAGGTTTGTGGATTTGGTTTTGATTATATGGATGAGCATACATCTAATTTAAGCCCTATGTTGGAGAGTTCTATCAAGGAAAATCAGTTAACTTTGATTTGAGATAGAACAAAGACCGAACGAATCTTGATCATATCACAAAACCACCTTGATTACCCATCAATGGTGTTCAAGAAGATTGAGTGATTAAATCAGTAAAAAATCCAAACTAAAAGCCCAATTTGAGGAGACATTTTACCCTCCATATAACTAATTTTATGATCCAATGTTGGAGGTTTTGGATTGGGATTTAAAAGGATTTTTGGAAGAAAATTTGAAATGTTTTGCGAAAAGGAATTGAAATTTTATTTTATACATATGATTTTCAGATCTTCTTTTCTGATTTAAAAGTGATTTTAAGATGAGATGTAACGAGCGCGTGCCCCAGACGTCTTTTAAGACGTCTGGGAGGTGGCCCAGACGTCTGTAAAGACGTCTGGGATCACATCCGGACGTCTGACCAGACGTCCGGGATAGTTTACAGACGTCTGGCGAACAGTTATGCTCGCACGGGATATTCGTCTGCGCGCCTGTGCGCGCAGACCTGCGATCCCGCATCTTCTCTGCGGCTGCAGGCGACCGCGACCGTCTCTCCCTCCTCTCCGCGCGGCGTTAAAAGGGGGAGGGGGCGCGCCTCCCCTCCCGTCTCCACCATCTTCCTCCTTCTCTCCTGCCTGTGCGCGAGAGCGAGCGGACGCGAGGGCGCAGCGGCAGCGGCGGGCGCAGTAGGCGCGGAGGAGCTGCGGCGTGCGAGGGCGGGGCTCTGCCGTGAGGGCGAGCTCGCCGGGAGCGGCTTGGCCGGCCGGCGGAGGGCGCAGGGGGCGCAGAGCGTCGCGGAGAGGGACCTGCTGCGGGCGGAGCAGCGGACGCGCGAGGTGCGACGCGGGCGGCGTCGCGAGCGGAGGCCGAGCGAGGTTCTGATTCTGGGAAAAATCTCCAAAATCAGACGTCTGGACTGATATCCAGACGACAAGGTCGACGTCTGTGAGATCATACAGACGTCTGAAAGGTGAGTTCCGCTTTCTCCTTCTTTTGTCGACTGACCGTACTGAGGGAGGAGGGTTGGCGGTGCGCAGGTGTTCGGATTCGTCATCCTTTGCGAATCAGACGTCTGGAAGTTGTACCAGACGGCGGGAGTGACCTCCAGACGTCCGGAGAGACCATCGGACGTCTGGGATCTAGGAGAGACGTCCCCACAGACTTCTGGACATCCGGGGAACCAAGCCGAACAGGTAATTCTCTGATCCACCGTTTAAGACGTCTGGAAGGAGTTCCAGACGTCTGATTTTGCACAGTATTGTCTTTCTCGACCCGTTTGGGCTCCGTTTTCCGCGATTCGAGTTGCGTTCGTTTCAGAATTTATTCCTCTACCTGCCTACAGTAGCTATACACTGTTTTGAGACACTCCTTGTGTTGATCCTTGTGATAGGACCTCGTTCGGTTGCCGTCTTGAGAGTCGCGGAGGCGCGCGGGATTCCCGACCACGACCCCATTACTCCCGTTGTACCTGGTAGAGTGGTTTTAAGTATTAGAAATCTGTTAAAGTATGGAATCATAACTAGAACCTAGGGCATTGCATGAATCCTAGGAATGAGAAATGTATGGAATGATAGCTCCTAGGTGTTGCATGAATCCTAGGGCCGGAAAACTAGATTGTATGATAGATCCTAGGATATGGCATGAATCCTAGGATGGAAAAACTAGTGGAATGTATATTACTGCAGTCTTGGAAAAATGGAAAGGAATATATAAAGCTGCCTGTAAATCTAATTAACAGCTGCCTGTTATGAACAAAGAAACATGTTTGAGATCATGGAAATTGAGAACGTGAATCTGGAAAGTGAAACATATGATGTTCTGAAATAAAGAGCTGGAACCCTACGGGAAATTAGGAGTAGAACTCCTGGAAAGAAAAAGGAATGGAACTGAGATGTAGTTTGTACTGTCTCTTGGGTACGCAGTACCAAGGGAGGTACCTGTACCTGTTTAGTGCAGAGTGGGGCCAGCCGCCCCAGGGACCCGGGGTTAGGATTGGCCGCTCTGTACCGACTTGTTGGCCCTCGTGTACGTAGTACCGAGGAGAGCTAGTAGTGTTAGGAGAGTACTAGCTACCCCACGGGCCCCGGGGTTCTGCTAGCCTCCTTCACCGACTTGTTAGGCCCACTAGGGCAAACCAGGGTAGTCAGGCGAGGGTGCGCGGACTGTGGAGGGGCAAGGCCCCGGTTTGGTTACTGTGGAGGGGTTGGACCCCTGTTACTGAGAGGGCTCTGCCCTGGTTCCGTGCTGTGCTTTGGGCGCACCCGTTAGCGGAAACGACTGACCGCGTGCCAGTACGGGCTAGCTACCTGTGCGTTTATCGCGCGTGCCGTAGTCACCGTTACGTTTGTCAGTGACCTTGGGGTGGTTGACTGAGGGTAGGATCACCACGGGGGACTCTCCCGGCCAGGAGAGCACCACGTGCTACTTCTACTTTTGGAAAAGACTGCAATCAAGATCGTCCCACGAGGACATCCGAGATCAAGTAAAGGATCTGAGAAGTAAATGAAATAGTGAGAAAAATTTAAAGATGTAAATAAAAGGAAGTAATAGAACATAACAGCTACTGTACACTCTACTGTTGCCTTTAGTTAGTTTGCCACTCTACTTAGCGTTTTGCTGACGTGTTACACTCGTTACCTTTTTCAGGACCAGGTGTTGAGCAGCCAGGGTCGGCGGCTGCAGAGGACGCTGGGCCGAGTAGGGTCCAGTAGAGTTGCCACAGCTTTGTACCTTCTTTTGTTTCTGTTCTAGTGAGTAGTTTTGTTTCCGCTGTACCTTCTTTACCTGCAGTTTTTGTTATATGATAAATGTTGTTTTACTGTTGTGGTGGTGCCTACTGTAGTAGTTTCTTTCCTTACTGCTGTACTTCTTACTGTTAGTTATATTCATGCTGAATGTGGTTTATTTTACTGTCTTTTGGTTACTTCCTCGTTGGACGACTGGGTCTTGGGATTAGTCGAGTCGGTTCGGTTCTCGTGTCTCGTAGGGACTCGGGAACCGGGTCGTTACAAGATGGTATCTGAGCAAGGTCGTCCCGAGAAGTGAATCAACTGACTGGAAAATAACCAATTCACATGTTTATAGCTAGAGTAGCCACCACAACATATCCTTGACTTGAGCTCTTAGAAGTGTTGTTAGGTACCGTCTGTTTTGACGTTTCCGTTTTGTTTCGCGCCTCCTTGCAGGAGATGCCTCGTCGTGGGACTGGCGAGACTGGCCACGGGCGCGGCCGAGGGCGAGGTCGGCGAGGTGGACGTGCTGTCGTTGATGTCTCGGTGGACCAGCCACCACTCCCTGGCATCCAGGCCCAGGACCTCGCCAGACTGATACGGGATATTGTACGAGAGGAGCTCCACCCACCGCCCCGAGCACCTCCTCCTGGGGTTGCAGAGGGGGAGTCCTCTGTGGGGCCACGCGACGGACGCGGCGCTGGACACGAGGGAGGGGATGGGCCCCTGCCGCCCCCACCTTCCTCCGACACTTCTGTACACGAGACACCTTCGCCTGGAGGTGCACCAGCACCTCCCCTACAGCACCACTTCGAGCTTTTCGGACAGTTCCGGAAGCTGAAGCCCCCCTCCTTCAAGGGGGATGAGGACCCGACCGAGGCAGAGGACTGGCTTGAGCAGCTGGAGAAGATCTTCGACACCCTTCGCCCCCCGGTGGAGTGCCGCGTGGCCTTTGCCACGTACCAGCTGGAGAGTGCGGCACACCGGTGGTGGAGGGCGGTCCGGGGACAGGAGAGGGACGAGCCGACGTGGGACCAGTTCGTCACCCTCTTCTGCGAGCAGTACTTTCCCCAGACGTGGCAGGACCAGAGGAGGCGGGAGTTCCACACTCTCCGCCAAGGGACGATGACCGTGAGCGCGTACCGCACGCGTTTCTTGGAGCTGTCCCGCTTTGCAGCGACAGCGGTAGCCACTGAGGAGGAGCGCCTTTGGAGGTTCACCGAGGGGCTCCGGCCTGCGATCCGGGGGTATGTCAAACCCCTGAAGCTGCCGACGTTTTCGAGAGTGGTAGAGGCAGCCATGACTTACGAGGAGACCAACCCGTCCGCGCGAGAGACCGACGGCGGGCGGAAGAGGCCCTTTCAGCCAGACTTCTCACAGGGCCGGCGAGAACGGAGACACGTGGCGTCCGCAGGAGAGCCGTCACGTTGTGCAGGGCCATCAGTGGCCTTTGGGGGCCCTCGACAGGGGCCAGTCGCCAGCACCGGACCCCCGCCTAGCCGACAGCAGGGACTCACTGAGGGCGGGAGTCGGGTTCCCCTCTGCTACCAGTGTGGCCAGCCGGGCCACGTCAGGAGGGACTACCCATCTAGGGCAGGAGGTCAGCAGATACTTCCCGCGCAGAGCACTGGAGGGCGCGCAGGAGGCCGCGGTTTCCAGGCGCGAGGAGGAGGACCGCAGTCGCGAGGAGGGTACCGGCCAGCACCTACCCGTCCGACGCAGAGTGTGGCTGCTTCGTCCGCACCTAGAGCTGAGGGGCGTATCAACGCCCTAACACACAGGGACGCCAGAGCTTCGGGATCCGTGGTAGCAGGTATGGTTTCAGTTTCTGGCAGACTCGTTTACACGCTTTTCGATTCCGGCGCTACGCACTCGTTTGTCGCAGACAGTTTCGCAGTTAGTTTGGACCAGGATTATACATTGTTAGAGAACCCGTTCGTAATCAGAGGTCCGAGTGGTCAGCTGTTTGTAGCTGAGGAGGTGTACACGGGTTGCGGGGTCAGCATCGGGGGACACAGCCTGCCAGCTGACCTGATTATGATACAGATGGAGGACTTTGGGGTGATCCTGGGGATGGATTGGCTGTCCGCTTACCACGCATTGGTAGACTGCTTTGAGAGGAAGATTGTCTTCTCCATTCCGGAGTTGCCTTCCTTCGAGTTTCACGGGCAGCCAGTAGACGGAGGTTTCAGGTGCATTTCAGCACTTCGGGCGGCGAGACTTTTGAGCCAGGGGTGTGAGGGCTTCTTAGCTTGTGTGGTGGCAGAGCACAGCCCCGTGGCAGACTTCCAGAGCATTCCGGTGGTCAGAGAGTACCCCGACGTGTTTCCAGACGAGTTACCAGGACTACCGCCCGAGCGTGAGATCGAGTTTGAGATCTCACTAGTACCAGGGACCAGCCCCATCTCCACCGCGCCATACAGGATGGCACCGCTTGAGCTGCGAGAGCTCAAGTCTCAGTTGCAGGACCTTTTGGAGAAGGGTTTCGTGAGGCCCAGTGCGTCTCCCTGGGGAGCCCCGGTACTGTTTGTAAAGAAGAAGGATGGGACCCTACGCCTTTGTGTGGACTACCGACAGCTGAATAGGGTCACCATCAAGAACAGATATCCGCTGCCGAGGATTGACGATTTGTTTGACCAGTTGCGGGGTGCCACGGTGTTTTCCAAGATCGACTTGAGGTCTGGATACCACCAGTTGAGGATCAGGGAGACCGACGTCTCCAAGACAGCTTTCCGCACCCGGTACGGACACTACGAGTTTTTGGTCATGCCGTTTGGGCTGACCAATGCCCCCGCTGCTTTCATGGACCTGATGAACCGGGTGTTCAGACCGTACTTGGACCAGTTTGTGGTGGTTTTCATAGATGATGTACTCATCTATTCTAGAGATCGGACGCAGCACGGACAGCACTTGCGGATGGTTCTGGACACTCTGAGACGACGCAGGCTGTACGCCAAATACAGCAAGTGCGAGTTTTGGTTGAGGGAGGTGACCTTTTTGGGTCATGTGATCTCTGGAGACGGCCTGGCGGTGGATCCCGCCAAGGTCGAGGCAGTGCTCAGGTGGGAGAGACCGCGTTCAGTCACTGAGATTCGCAGTTTCCTGGGACTGGCAGGTTACTACAGACGGTTCATCAGAGGGTTTTCGCAGATTGCACGTCCTATGACACAGTTGACTCGGAAGGATGTGCCTTTCACTTGGACAGACGCCTGTGAGGCGTGTTTTCTGGAGCTGAAGGAGAGGTTGACCTCGGCTCCCGTGCTCACCATTCCTGACAGTAGTGGCGGGTTCGTTGTGTACACGGACGCTTCCTTGCAGGGGTTAGGAGGTGTGCTCATGCAGAGGGGTCACGTGGTCGCTTACGCTTCGCGGCAACTGAAGCCCCATGAGCATACCTACCCTACCCACGACCTAGAGTTGGCAGCTGTTGTCTTCGCGCTGAAGACATGGAGGCACTACTTGTACGGTGAGACCTTCGAGATTTTTACAGATCACAAGAGCCTCAGATATCTTTTTGACCAGAAGGAGCTCAACATGAGACAGAGACGTTGGTTGGAGCTCCTGAAGGACTACGACTGCAGCATCTCCTACCACCCGGGAAAGGCCAATGTGGTGGCTGACGCCTTGAGCCGTAAGGCGCCCGCACGCTTGGCCAGTCTACAGTTACAGAGTTGGAGCCTTTTGGAGGAGGTGGGCAGTTGGCGACCTCTAGAGTTACGAGGGTACTGTGGGGCAGTGACGGTGACACGGCAGACCAGACCAGAGTTGATAGACCGCATCATCACGGGACAGATGGCCGATCCGTACTTGCAGTCGTTGCGCGACAGAGTACTGTCAGGGGACCCAGGGGACTTCTCTTTCACAGACCAGGTGTTACGCTTGAGGGGACGGCTGTGCGTCCCCAGAGACGAGGAGCTGTTGAGAGAGCTCCTGACGGAGGCACACGGTTCCAGATTCACCATACATCCCGGAAACACGAAAATGTACCATGACTTGAGACACGAGTTCTGGTGGAGAGGGATGAAGCGGGATGTGGGTGAGTTCGTGCAGCAGTGCTTAGTGTGCCAGGAGGTGAAAGCCGAGCATCAGAGGCCTGCAGGGCCGCTTCAGCCGCTTCCAGTGCCAGAGTGGAAGTGGGAGAGCATCACCATGGACTTGGTGGTGGGCTTACCTGTTACCCAGCGAGGACACGTCGCGGTCTGGGTAATAGTGGATAGGTTGACGAAGACGGCACGATTCTTGCCGATCCGAGTCACTTTGGGACCAGCACAGTTGGCAGAGAGGTATATCCGTGATGTGGTGCGACTACACGGAGTTCCGCGGGAGATCGTATCCGACCGGGATACCCGCTTTACGTCCCAGTTTTGGGCTGAGTTTCAGCAGGCTTTGGGGACGAGGTTGAGGTTTAGCACGGCTTACCACCCCCAGACGGACGGACAGTCGGAACGCACGATACAGACACTTGAGGATCTTTTGCGTGCCTGTGTACTAGACTGGAGGGGCTCTTGGGAGGAGCACCTACCCCTGGCAGAGTTTGCATACAACAACAGTTATCACTCGAGCATCGGCATGGCTCCCTACGAGGCTCTGTACGGACGGAAATGCACGGCACCCTTGAGTTGGGTTGAGGTGGGGACCAAGTGGGAGGTTGGCCCCAGGTTGATCCGGCAGAGTCAGGAGGTAGTTGAACAGATCCACAGACGACTCCGCACTGTCAGGAGCAGACAGAAGAGCTACGCAGATCGCAGACGCAGAGAGGTGCAGTTCGAGGTCGGGGACCACGTCTTTCTTCGTGTTTCGCCCATGAAGGGCTTACAGCGGTTTGGGGTGAGAGGGAAGCTCGCGCCGAGGTTCGTGGGGCCCTTCGAGGTCCTGGAGCGGGTTGGACCCGTTGCTTACAGACTTGCCCTTCCCCCGCAGCTTTCTGGTGTGCACGACGTGTTCCACGTGTCCAACCTCAGGAAGTACGTAGCCGATCCCAGCCACGTACTGAGTCACGAGAGCGTCGAGGTGAGCGACGACCTGACCTACCCCGAGCGGCCAGTGCAGATCCTAGACCGAGCCGTCCGCAGGTTGAGACGAAAGCAAGTACCCCTGGTAAAGGTTTTGTGGAGGAGCCAGCGGTACGAGGAGGCTACCTGGGAGCCTGAGGCGGCAATGCGGGAGCGGTACCCAGAGCTTTTCGCGGGTACGTCTTTTCGGACCGGCTTCGGTCCTCTTTGAGTTTGTTATGGTTATTTGGACATCCTTTTTCCGCACCCTAGTTGGCGCAAGTTTCGGGGACGAAACTTCCTTTGAGTTTGTTATATTGTAACGAGCGCGTGCCCCAGACGTCTTTTAAGACGTCTGGGAGGTGGCCCAGACGTCTGTAAAGACGTCTGGGATCACATCCGGACGTCTGACCAGACGTCCGGGATAGTTTACAGACGTCTGGCGAACAGTTATGCTCGCACGGGATATTCGTCTGCGCGCCTGTGCGCGCAGACCTGCGATCCCGCATCTTCTCTGCGGCTGCAGGCGACCGCGACCGTCTCTCCCTCCTCTCCGCGCGGCGTTAAAAGGGGGAGGGGGCGCACCTCCCCTCCCGTCTCCACCATCTTCCTCCTTCTCTCCTGCCTGTGCGCGAGAGCGAGCGGACGCGAGGGCGCAGCGGCAGCGGCGGGCGCAGTAGGCGCGGAGGAGCTGCGGCGTGCGAGGGCGGGGCTCTGCCGTGAGGGCGAGCTCGCCGGGAGCGGCTTGGCCGGCCGGCGGAGGGCGCAGGGGGCGCAGAGCATCGCGGAGAGGGACCTGCTGCGGGCGGAGCAGCGGACGCGCGAGGTGCGACGCGGGCGGCGTCGCGAGCGGAGGCCGAGCGAGGTTCTGATTCTGGGAAAAATCTCCAGAATCAGACGTCTGGACTGATATCCAGACGACAAGGTCGACGTCTGTGAGATCATACAGACGTCTGAAAGGTGAGTTCCGCTTTCTCCTTCTTTTGTCGACTGACCGTACTGAGGGAGGAGGGTTGGCGGTGCGCAGGTGTTCGGATTCGTCATCCTTTGCGAATCAGACGTCTGGAAGTTGTACCAGACGGCGGGAGTGACCTCCAGACGTCCGGAGAGACCATCGGACGTCTGGGATCTAGGAGAGACGTCCCCACAGACTTCTGGACGTCCGGGGAACCAAGCCGAACAGGTAATTCTCTGATCCACCGTTTAAGACGTCTGGAAGGAGTTCCAGACGTCTGATTTTGCACAGTATTGTCTTTCTCGACCCGTTTGGGCTCCGTTTTCCGCGATTCGAGTTGCGTTCGTTTCAGAATTTATTCCTCTACCCGCCTACAGTAGCTATACACTGTTTTGAGACACTCCTTGTGTTGATCCTTGTGATAGGACCTCGTTCGGTTGCCGTCTTGAGAGTCGCGGAGGCGCGCGGGATTCCCGACCACGACCCCATTACTCCCGTTGTACCTGGTAGAGTGGTTTTAAGTATTAAAAATCTGTTAAAGTATGGAATCATAACTAGAGCCTAGGGCATTGCATGAATCCTAGGAATGAGAAATGTATGGAATGATAGCTCCTAGGTGTTGCATGAATCCTAGGGCCGGAAAACTAGATTGTATGATAGATCCTAGGATATGGCATGAATCCTAGGATGGAAAAACTAGTGGTATGTACCTTACTGCAGTCTTGGAAAAATGGAAAGGAATATATAAAGCTGCCTGTAAATTTAATTAACAGCTGCCTGTTATGCATAAAGAATCATGTTGAGATCATGGAATGTGAGAACGAGAATCTGGAAAGTGAAACATATGATGTTCTGAGATAAAGAGCTGGAACCCTACGGGGAATTAGGAGTGGAACTCCTGGAAAGAAAAGGAATGGAACTGAGATGTAGTTTGTACTGTCTCTTGGGTACGCAGTACCAAGGGAAGTACCTGTACCTGTTTTAGTGCAGAGTGGGGCCAGCCGCCCCAGGGACCCGGGGTTAGGATTGGCCGCTCTGTACCGACTTGTTGGCCCTCGTGTACGTAGTACCGAGGAGAGCTAGTAGTGTTAGGAGAGTACTAGCTACCCCACGGGCCCCGGGGTTCTGCTAGCCTCCTTCACCGACTTGTTAGGCCCACTAGGGCAAACCAGGGTAGTCAGGCGAGGGTGCGCGGACTGTGGAGGGGCAAGGCCCCGGTTTGGTTACTGTGGAGGGGTTGGACCCCTGTTACTGAGAGGGCTCTGCCCTGGTTCCGTGCTGTGCTTTGGGCGCACCCGTTAGCGGAAACGACTGACCGCGTGCCAGTACGGGCTAGCTACCTGTGCGTTTATCGCGCGTGCCGTAGTCACCGTTACGTCTGTCAGTGACCTTGGGGTGGTTGACTGAGGGTAGGATCACCATGGGGGACTCTCCCGGCCAGGAGAGCACCACGTGCTACTTCTACTTTTGGAAAAGACTGCAATCAAGATCGTCCCACGAGGACATCCGAGATCAAGTAAAGGATCTGAGAAGTAAATGAAATAGTGAGAAAAATTTAAAGATGTAAATAAAAGGAAGTAATAGAACATAACAGCTACTGTACACTCTACTGTTGCCTTTAGTTAGTTTGCCACTCTACTCAGCGTTTTGCTGACGTGTTACACTCGTTACCTTTTTCAGGACCAGGTGTTGAGCAGCCAGGGTCGGCGGCTGCAGAGGACGCTGGGCCGAGTAGGGTCCAGTAGAGTTGCCACAGCTTTGTACCTTCTTTTGTTTCTGTTCTAGTGAGTAGTTTTGTTTCCGCTGTACCTTCTTTACCTGCAGTTTTTGTTATATGATAAATGTTGTTTTACTGTTGTGGTGGTGCCTACTGTAGTAGTTTCTTTCCTTACTGCTGTACTTCTTACTGTTAGTTATATTCATGCTGAATGTGGTTTATTTTACTGTCTTTTGGTTACTTCCTCGTTGGACGACTGGGTCTTGGGATTAGTCGAGTCGTTCCGGTTCTCGTGTCTCGTAGGGACTCGGGAACCGGGTCGTTACATGAGAAATGAGACAAGATTCAGTATATTAAACATCCCAGATCAGACTTCACCAAGTCTGATCTTGGGTATTCATTTGCTAAACCCTATCTCAATTGCTGGAATTGAGGTTCAAACACTGCAGAAGCACTTAAAATGTGTTTAAGACGTCTGATTTCATTTTGGAACGTCTGAATTGAGTTGCTGCTACTACAGCAGATTAATTTAGCTGCTGAGAAGTAATTTTGATGCTGCTGTTGCTACAGTCATTGCAGCAACTGTTGCCTCTGAAGACAGTAGGGTAGTTGAGCTGGGAATTGAAGTATTTAATGGTTGATGTATTGTGTGGTGTTGTGTTTCATTTGTAAAGCTTTCATGTATAGTAATTGTCTTTTAAATCCAATTTGAATGCTTGTAATTCAGTTTTGAACACCTTTTGTCAGCCACAAACATGTGGAAAATTGTCCAATTTGGGAATTAATGAAACATTAAGTGGAAAATTTTGTTTAACCATGGGAACATGTTTTATATGGTTTGTAGAGCATCTCTGTATATCATCACTGCCTGTTCAGACCTCACATCTCCATATTACGCCTTAGGTTCTAATAGAAAAACCCTTTGAAGGCCTAAAATGTGTTGACTTTGTAAGTAAATAAAAACCTTATAAAAATTTTAAAAAAATAAAATAAATGTGTAGTGAGTAAGATTAGATATATTTTTAAGTGTATACCAAGTTTCAAGATATTCTAAACCTCCGATTTGGTAGAACATATGTTGACGTTTTAGTACACCTTGGAACTTAATAAAAGAACTTAATATCTAAAAATACCAAAAACACTTCGTATCTCTCATCTCTCTCTTTCTCTCTCACCTCCTACCTCTATATAACATATAAAACACATAAAAATCATAAAAACCCCAAAAATGCCTAAAAATACTATGTAAACTATGTATATATATGTATATATAAGGTCTATATTAAGCTATTAATGTATATAATGTAATATGCATAAATAACTTATGTACATATTCTATAATGTAAATTAAATATTTAAGATAACTTAAATCATATATAACTTAGTTATATCATTAATTATTAATTTAATTAACTTATATGTACTATAATCTGGATAAATTAATAAACCCCTATAAATAACATTATTTATTAATGATACTGTACATACATGTATATGTATATATAATGTACACTAATATACCTGTAACTTAATTTAATTATATATGTCTAATAAATAATTAATTTGTTAAGTTATTAAATAAGTTACTAAATTAAATCAAAATAAATTAGTAAATTAAGTTATTACTAAACTAATTTATATTGTATATTTGTATTATAGTATTTTAAATAATTTAAACTAATTTAACTATATTTATAATGTATTATACTATTTATACATAATTTATATGTATAATAGCCTGAAATCACATATTTAAATGTATATAAATTAAAATAAAATGTGGAAAATATAATAAAAATGTGTATTAAATATTTAATTATATATATTAACTCTGTAATAAGTCAATTTGACAATTAATTAACTAATTTATATTTTAATTAGTAAATTAAAGTCTTAATTTAACTTGTATAAATGTCAATCTTTAGCTAATTTATTTATATAGTAAATATAATTATTTTTGTAAATAAACTATATAATTATATAGCCCTATATAAGGGCTTTACATACATATAATTTATTTGAAAAATGGAATTAATTTGGGCCCTCAAATCGAGGGCCAAATCTACCAAATCAAAATGTAGCAGTGCTTGATTTTAGTTGTTGGAGGTCGGTGCATTAGTGCCACATCGATGGCTGAGGCGCACCCGCACCTCCTTATATGTATTTTGTGTTATGGTTGGTTCAGTTGTCATGGGGTGCCTGCGGACACGCACACACACACATACCCTTATCTGAGCGTTGATTTGGCATGAGCTTGAGCAAATGGTGCGGTGCACTGGGTCGGGGAAAGTGCACTGTGCATGGGCCGAAATGGGCCCATTAATGAGCATAAAATGAGATTAAAGCACCTAATTAACAAATTAGGGTGACCTTAGTAGAAGTTTGGTCCCACCGTTAGTGTGTCATGTGTGTATATAAGTATATGTATGTGTGCGTATGTATATATATAGTATATATGTAAATACATATATATGTAAGTGTACGTAGTATTGTTTGAGCTCTATTTTGTATATAAATAAAATTAGAGCTTTAGTGACATATGTTTCCATCACTGTAAATAGAATAAACATCAGTATAGATCTTATTTTTACCTTAGCTTATGTATATAGTTTTTCTAAGGTTTAGCGACACTTATATATGTAGCTGTACATGCATTATGTGTTACTGTATTTGTTACTATGTTAATTTAAGTTAGTATAGTATATATTATTACTTATTATTGTATATATATCTAAGTATTAGTATTATAAGATGTAAATAGAAAGTATAGAGTATTTAATTATGATTTTTGATGCTTGTTTGTAAATAGTTATTTTCAAGTATTGTATTGACTTGTAACTCATTCTTTTGTATACAATTGTTTCATTATTTGATTATTACATTCATTCATTCATAATTATACATAAAATCAATCTTTTTGGAATCAAAGAATATTATTGGACTTAGAGAATGATGTATATCAATAACTACCTCCCAGTGAACAACCTCGAATAAACCAGTAAAAATTAAATAAATAAATAAAAATTAACGCGACATGTGATTTGCATTTGTGACATATGCTACAACAACGAGGTTTTACCCATTTTTATTGCAAACCACGTAAAGCGATCGATTATGCCCCCTCCAGCAATCCTAATCACTGTAGGTGTAAAGGTTTGATCTCTTTTATTTGGTACAATGCTTGGTGGTGTTGGAATAAACTTAGACATAATGAGATGACTTGGAACAAACTTAATCTTATTCTGGATAACAATTGGTGTTCCTTTGATATGTTCGATTGGTTTCATGCCTCTAAACCTAAAGGTTTCGCTGTTACCTAGGTTTAGCCCACTAGCAGCTTCAAAATCAACATTTTGACGACTCCTAATGATGGTTTTTTTAAGGTTGGCTAGGCTGCTCGAAATACTAATGGCGATTTTGTTGTTGGAGCGGCGCGTAGGATACGTACTGATGTTAGAGAAAAGGAAATTATTATTGCTATTGCTCATGTAGTCAACACTTTGCTTCCCAATTCAACTCTCCATCTTGATATGGACTCACTGATTTACAACTGGTGGAACGGCAAGATCCCTGTCCCATTGAAACTCCGAAATCAAATTCGGGATCTCGAGCAGATCAAACATAAGATTGCCTCGCTTAGCTTTATATGCACTGGCTTTCCTTCCATCTGGCTCATAACAATGTTGATGATTGGAGTGCCTTCCAGCCTTCAGATACTTCCAATCGTGTTCGTGGCACCATCTTTTCAAACAAGTTGCTGTTCTCGTATATCATCTTTTGAGCCAGTTTAGGTTGGGTGTGTGGTTTGTGTGTGTTGTAAGATGTAAAAACCCATCCCACTTTTAGCCTTTTAAGATGTCTGGAGTCTCAGTCAAGCGTCCGTCCAGATGTCTAGATCCTTTCCCGGACGTCTGAAAATGAAATTTTTGTACACGCGGGCCGCACGTAGAACTTTCTTTCTCTCTCTCCTTTCTCCTCCTTCCTACCAAAACCCTAAACCCACAGCCTCTATAAAAATCCACCCGACCCTCCTCTCCTCTCCACTCCACATACCACCATCTCCACTTCAGAGCGCGACGGAGCGGTGAGAGGAGACGAGCGAGGGAGTGTGTGAGAGCGAGGAGGAGGAGAGTGAGGGAGAAGGAGGAGGTCGAGGTCGGGAGCTTCGGTGGAAGCTTGTCGGAACTTGCACGGCCACCACGGTGCGTGCAGGAGGAGGAGGGAGTCCGGAGCAACGTCCTCGACCACCTGTAGTAGCTAGAGTTGTGGCGGAGCGAGAAGCGCGGCAGAGCGCGGCAAGGAGCACTGGGAGCGCATCCCAATACTGGAATTTTTCCAGTATCAGATGTCTGGAGTGAAGTTCGGACGATTGGCTGAGCATCTGGATGCCTGAAGTCAAGACCAGATGTAACGACCCGGTTCCCGAGCCCCTACGAGGCACGAGAACCGGACCGATTCAACTAATCCCAAGACCTAGTCGTCCAACGAGGAAGTAACCAAAAGAGCAGTAAAATAAACCACATTCAACATGAATATAACTAACAGTAAGAAAATACAGTAGCAAGGAAAGAAACTACTACAGTATATACCACCACAACAGTAGAATAACATTCATAACTAAATATGAACTGCAGGTAAAGAAAAGTACAGCGGAAATAAGAACTACTCACTATAACGGAACAAAAAGAGGTACAAGAAACAGTGGTAACTCTACTGGACCCTACTCGGCCCAGCGTCCTCTGCAGCCGCTGACCCTGGCTGCTCAACACCTGGTCCTGAAAGGTAACGAGTGCAACACGTCAGCAAAACACTGAGTAGAGTAGCAACTGAAACTAAAGAAACAGTAGAGTGTACAGTAGCTGTTAAGTTCTGTTACTTTCTTTATTTAAGTCTTTCAATTATCTCACAATTTATCTATTTCTCAGATCTTTCACTTGATCTCGAATGTTCCTCGTGGGAACGATCTTGATTGCAGTCTTTTCCAAACAGTAGAAGTAGCACGTGGTGCTCTCCTGGTCGGGAGAGTCCCCCGTGGTGATCCTACTCTCAGTCAACCACCCCAAGGTCACTGACAGACGTAACGGTGACTACGGCACGCGCGGTAAACGCACGGGTAGCTAACCTGCACTGGCACGCGGTCAGTCGTTTCCATTAACGGGTGCGCCCAAAGCACAGCACGGAACCAGTACAGGGCAGAGCCCTCTCAGTAACAGGGGTCCAACCCCTCCACAGTAACCAAACAGGGGCCTTGCCCCTCCACAGTCCGCGCACCCTCGCCTGACTACCCTAGTTTGCCCCAGTGGGCCTAAACAAGTCGGTGTAGGAGGCTAGCAGAACCCCGGGGCCCGTGGGGTAGCTAGTGCCCTCCTAACACTAGTAGCTCTCCTCGGTACTACGTACACGAGGGCCAGCAAGTCGGTACAGAGCGGCTGGTCCTAACCCCAGGTCCCTGGGGTGGCTGGCCCCACTCTACACTAAACAGGTACAGGTACTTCCCTTGGTACTACGTACCCAAGAGACAGTACACAACTACATCTCAGTTCCATTCCTTTCTCTTTCCAGGAGTTCCACTCCTAATTCCCCCGTAGGGTTCCATCCTTTTTACTCAAACATCTAGGTTTCACTTTCCAGTTTCACATTCTTACAATCATGTTCTCAACCACGTTATTTATTCACAACAGGCAGCTGTTAATTCAAATTACAGGCAGCTTTATATCTCTTTCCATTTTCCAAGACTGCAGTATTATACATTCTACTAGTTTTCCCATCCTAGGATTCATGCCATATCCTAGGATCTATCATACAATCTAGTTTTCCAGCCCTAGGATTCATGCAACACCTAGGAGCTATCATTCCATCTATTTCTCATTCCTAGGATTCATGCAATGTCCTAGGTTCTATTTATGGTTCCATAATTTAACAGATTTTATCAATAACTTAAAGCCACTCTACCAGGTACAACGGGAGTAATGGGGGCGTGATCGGGAATCCCGCGTGCCTCCACGACCCCCGAGACTGCAACAGAACGGGATCCTATCACAAGGATCAAACACAAGGAGTGTCTCAAAACAGTGTATAGCTACTGTAGACGGGTAGAGGATTTAATTCCGGAAAGAACGCGACTCGAAACGCGGAAAACGGAACCTGAACGGGCCCTCAACGGGTCGGAAACGACGACACTGTGCAAAATCAGACGTTTGGAACTTCTTCCAGATGTCTTAAAAAGTGGATCAGAGAATTACCTTGTTCTACATGGTTTCTCAGACGTCCAGAAGCCTGTGGGGACGTCTGGCCTAGTTCCCAATCATCCGATGGTCACCTCGGACGTCTGGAGGTCACTCCCGCCATCTGGTACTACAACCAGACGTCTGATTCGCGTTGGATGGCGAATCACCGAGCCTGTGCACACCCATCTCCCTCCCTCAGTACGGTCAGTCGACAAGAAGGAAGAAGAAGACAGAAAACTCACCTTTCAGACGTCTGGACAGTCTTCCAGACGTCGACCTCGCCGTCTGGCTATCAGCACAGACGTCTGATTCCGGAAATTTTTCCAGAACCAGGGCGCGACTCGCCCCCCGCTCACGACGTCGCCCGCGTCGCACCTCGTGCGCCTGCTGCTCGAGCCGCAGCAGGCCTCCCGCGTCGTTCCGCGCCTGCTGCGCTCCCCGCCGGTCGACCCTGGCAGCCCCGGCGAGCTCGCCCTCACGGCTGAGCGCCGCTCTCGCACGCAGCACCCCCTCCGCTCTCACTGCGGCTGTCGCTACCGCAGCAACCCCGCGCCTGCTCTCGCGCTCGCTCACTGGAAGAAGAAGAGGAAAGGGGTGGAGGCGATGGAAGCGAGGGGAGGCGTGGTCTTTTTAAGGCCGCGCGAGGAGGAGAGAGAGAGAGCATGGCAGCGGCGTCTGCAGCCGCAAAGAGAAGAATAAGCGAATATGCGGTCTGCGCGCTCAGGCGCGCAGACGACCCGCGCGTGTCGAAAATAACTGATTTCCAGACGTCTGGAAACGATCCCAGACGTCTGGTCAGACGTCTGGAAGTGACCCTAGACGTCTGGTCCGACATCTGGGCCACCTCCCAGACGTCCTAAAAGACGTCTGGGGCGTGCGTTCGTTACACCAGACGTTTGAAAGCACCCTTATCATGAAAGTACATTTTTTTCATGGTTACGGCCATGCAGGCCGCACCGCAGAAGATATGCCAGTCTGATTTTGGGGTGGCTGCTCTGTCGTACGCAGGAGCAGCCTTGGGAGGGTGCACGGAATGCCCTGCCATGCACTTTCGGACGCGTCTGATCAGCTCACCAGACAACGGGAGGTGCTTCCAGACGACCGGAGGAGTGGTCCGATGTCTGGAATCACCTTCAGACGATCGTAGGGTGTCCTAGACGTCTGAGGACATCGCAGGGACTTGAGGTGAGGTTCTATATCTTTTAAGACGTCTGGACTTGTTTCCAGACGTCTGATTTTGGTCAGTAGACACGTTTTTGACTCGTTTGGGATCCAATCAGGATCCATTTTACGCAAACAAATCATCTGTAGTTTCCTTGCGAGTTTCTCTATGTATTAGAAATCTTTGTACACTATTTTGAATCTTCCTTTGTGATGTATTCCCTGGTTTAGGGTTTCAGCCTGCTGCGTGTTTGGGGCTCGCAGAGACGCCTGGGTCTGCGGTTCAAGCCCCCATTACTCTCAGATTGTCTGGTAGAGTGGTTTACTTCTGTTAATTATATTAAATAAGAACGTGCTTATGAAATTAGCCAACTGGAACCCTTAGGATGTGGCATGAACTCTAGGATAGAGAAATGAATGAAACTATTGTACTGCATGATTGTATATGTGTAACGACCCGGTTCCCGAGTCCCTACGAGACACGAGAACCGGACCGACTCGACTAATCCCAAGACCTAGTCGTCCAACGAGGAAGTAACCAAAAGGGCAGTAAAATAAACCACATTCAGCATGAATATAACTAACAGTAAGGAAATACAGCAGTAGGGAAAGAAACTACTACAGTAGATACCACCACAACAGTAGAACAACATTTATCATATAACAAGAACTGCAGGTAAAGAAAGTACAGCGGAAACAAGAACTACTCACTAGAACAGAAACAAAAGAGGTACAAAAGACTGTGGTAAACTCTACTGGACCCTACTCGGCCCAACGTCCTCTACAGCCGCCGACCCTGGCTGCTCAACACCTGGTCCTGAAAAAGGTAACGAGTGTAACACGTCAGCAAAATGCTGAGTAGAGTGGCAAACAAGCTAAAGGCAACAGTAGAGTGTACAGTAGCTGTTATGTTCTATTACTTCCTTTATTTACATCTTTCAATTTTCTCACTATTTCATTTATTTCTCAATCCTTTACTTGATCTCGAATGTCCTCGTGGGAACGATCTTGATTGCAGTCTTTTCCAAAAGTAGAAGTAGCACGTGGTGCTCTCCTGGCCGGGAGAGTCCCCCGTGGTGATCCTACCCTCAGTCAACCACCCCAAGGTCACTGACAGACGTAGCGGTGACTACGGCACGCGCGATAAACGCACAGGTAGCTAGCCCGCACTAGCACGCGGTCAGTCGTTTCCGTTAACGGGTGCGCCCAAAGCACAGCATGGAACCAGGGCAGAGCCCTCTCAGTAACAGGGGTCCAACCCCTCCACAGTAACCAAACCGGGGCCTTGCCCCTCCACAGTCCGCGCACCCTCTCCTGACTACCCTGGTTTGCCCTAGTGGGCCTATCAAGTCGGTGAAGGAGGCTAGCAGAACCCCGGGGCCCGTGGGGTAGCTAGTACTCTCCTAACACTAGTAGCTCTCCTCGGTACTACGTACACGAGGGCCAACGAGTCGGTACAGAGCGGCCAATCCTAACCCCGGGTCCCTGGGGTGGCTGGCCCCACTCTGCACTAAACAGGTACAGGTACTTCCCTTGGTACTGCGTACCCAAGAGACAGTACAAATTACATCTCAATTCCATTCCTTTTTCTTTCCACGAGTTCCACTCCTAATTTCCCGTAGGGTTCCAGCTCTTTATCTCAGAACATCATATGTTTCACTTTCCAGTTTCACGTTCTCACAATCCATGATCTCAATCATGTTTCTTTATTCATAACAGGCAGCTGTTAATTCAATTTACAGGCAGCTTTATATTCCTTTCCATTTTTCCAAGACTGCAGTATTATACATTCCACTAGTTTCTCCATCCTAGGGTTTATCCCACATCCTAGGATCTAGCATACAACTAGTTTTCCAGCCCTAGGATTCATGCATCACCTAGGAGCTATCATTCCATACATTTCACATTCCTAGGATTCATGCAATGTCCTAGATTCTAGTTATGGTTCCATACTTTAACAGATTTTAATAATAAACTTAAGCCACTCTACCAGGTGCAACGGGAGTAATGGGGGCGTGATCGGGAATCCCGCGTGCCTCCGTGACTCTCAAGACTGCCACTGAACGAGGTCCTATCACAAGGATCAATACAAGGAGTGTCTCAAAACAGTGTATAGCTACTGTAGACGGGTAGAGGAATTAATTCTTAAAAGAACGCAACTCGAATCGCGGAAAACGGAGCCCGAACGGGCCCTAAACGGGTCGAAAAAGACGATACTGTGCAAAATCAGACGTCTGGAACTTCTTCCAGACGTTTTAAACAGTGGATCAGAGAATTACCTGTTCAGTGTGGTTTCCCAGACGTCCAGAAGTCTGCGGGGACGTCTGTCCTAGCTCCCAGACGTCCGATGGTCACCCCGGACGTCTAGAGGTCACTCCCGCCGTCTGGTACAACTTCCAGACGTCTGATTCGCAAAGGATGACGAATCAGCGAACCTGTGCACAGCCAACTCCCTCCCTTAGTACGGTCGGTCGACATGAAGGAAGAAGAAAGCGGAATACACACCTTTCAGACGTCGGTATGAGCTACCAGACGTCGTCCTCGCCGTCTGCCTATCAACCCAGACGTCTGATTCTGGAAATTTTTCCAGAATCCGGGCGCTACTCGGCCTCCGCTTGCGACGCCGCCCGTGTCGCACCTCGCGCGCCTGCTGCTCAGACTGCAACAGGTCCCTCTCCGCGTCGTTCTGCGCCCCCTGCGCCCTCCGCCAGCCGGCCAAGCCGCTCCGGCGAGCTCGCCCTCACGGCAGAGCTCCGCTCTCGCACGTCGCACCTCCTCCGCACTCTCTGCGGCCGCCGCTGCCGCCCTCGCGCTCACGCTCACTGGCTGAAGGAGGAGAAGGAGGAGACGGTGGAGACGGGAGGGGAGGCGTGCCCTTTTAAGGCCACGCGGAGAGGAGAGAGAAGGATTTGCGATAGGGGAATCCTGCAGCCGCAGGAGGGAAGAAGGCGAATATGCGGTCTGCGCACTCAGACGTGCAGACGACTCGCGTGTGTCGAAAATAACGGGTTTCCAGACGTTTGGAAACTATCCCAGACGTCTGGTCAGACGTCTGGACAACCCTCCAGACGTCTGGACAACCCTCCAGACGTCTTAAAAGACGTCTGCGCCACACGCTCATTACAATATGTATACATGATTAAGTTAAACTATTAGTAGTTGTCTGTAATAAAGTTGTGAGCTACCTGTTAGAATAAGAGCTGCCTGAGATAAATGAACAATTACTTGTGAAATCATCAATTGCATGTATGGAATTGTGGAAACACGAGCTGCCTATATATAAATTAGAACTAAATTGTGAATGGTGGAAACTGAATCGGAATAATGTGGTAAACATGAGCATGAACCCTACGGGGAATTAGGAGTAGAGCTCTTGTGGTTAGATGGAAAATTTGGAATGTAGACGAGAAGTGTGCTGGTCCTTGAGTACGTGGTACCAAGCAGAGCGACTGTCCCCTTTTTGTGTAGATCGAAGCTAGCCGCCCTTGGATTGGGACCTGGGGTTAGGATTGGCCACTCTACACCGACTTCTGTTGGCCCTCATGTACACGGCACTGAGGCGAGCTACTGGTGTAGGTAGGGAGCTAACCACCCTACACCGACTTGTTAGGTCCTCTGAGCAAACAAGGGTAGTCAGATGAGGGTGCGCAGACTGTAAAGGGCGAGATCCTTGTTTGGTTTTGAGGGGTTAGACCCCTATTTCCGAGAGGGTTAGGCCTTATACTGTTCTGCGCTGTACTTTGGGCGTACTTGCTAGTGGAAATTACTGACCACGTGTCAGTGCGGGGTAGCTACCCGTGCATTTATCACGTATGCTGTAGTCACCGCTACGTATTGACAGTGACTTCGGGGTTGTTGACTCGGTGTAAGACTACCATGGGGGACTCTCCTGGCCAGGAGAGCACCATGTGTATCTTTTACTCTTTGGAAAAGACTACAATCGAGATCATTCCCATGAGGAACATGCAAGATCAAGAAAATCTGAAAGTTTGAGGAAAAAGGGTGAAAAGGAAATGCATGTAAAATAAAATAGCTAGAAAAGAGAATTAAACTTGTTACTTTTACTGCTTTAGATAGTATAGATACCACTCTACTCAGCGTTTGTTGACTCTGTCTTTTTCATAACACTGTTCAGGTCCAAGAGTTGAGCAGCCTGAGCTTTCGGCTGCGGAGGGTGCTGGGTCCAGTCGAGCTCAGTCGTAGTTTTTCTGCACTCTTTGTTGTACCCCCTTTTATGTTGTAGTGAGTTCCGAACTTTTAGTTACTGTTGTTGTTACTGTTACTTTCGTTTCAGTTGTCTCTGTTGTTGTGGTGGTATGCATTGGAATAGTAGTTTTATTTTTCCTTTACTGCTTTGTACGTTTTTACTGCTTAGTTATATTGCATATGTGGATGTGATTTACTTTCCTACTTTTTGGTTATTTCTTGTTGGACGACTGAGTCTTGAGATTAGTCGAGACGAACCGATCTCGGATCTTGTAGGGATCCAGAAACGGGTTGTAACATAAGACCATGAGTCGTGGTTCGTTTTGAGTTTTCTTGTATCAGATAGATTTTGGTTTTATCCCTTTGCCCTTTTTTTCTACCTCCAGGGAGGGATAAATAAGAGTTACTCCTGCTTTTATTAAAAAAAAAAAAAACTTGCACCTTCATGGGTGTAAACTCATTTCCTTACCGTAAGTAGTAGGGGATGAGGAGGGAAAAGCAAGTGAAGTGGAAAATTTGTCTTATTGCAGATAATAAATGGTGGTTATGGATTGCATTGAATGGAGCATTGATTCTATTGTTAGCTAATCAATGCTCTTTCTTTCAAGATGGCAAGTTTTGGATGTAAGGCATGCAGTTGCAAAAATATATCATCTGTTACCGTATGGTTGGCTTTTTGCGAAAACTCTTAATTTTGGAACTTAATTGATGTTAGGTTGTGGAGCCTTTTAAAATAAAAGCATGTTCAAACCTCCATCTTTTAGTACAACCTTCATTTGAAATATTCTATGTCAAAGTAATAAAGTGCAGGTCATAGAACACTTAAATGCAAACCCACTGGAATAGTTTGAAGGTTGAGTAGGTGAACTCTTATTTAAAAGATTAGGGTTCCAACGTTAATTAATATCTTTTGACGGAGTAACAGGCAATGCTCTATTAATTGCAAATATAAGAGATCGTGCATAATACATCGGTGAATATAGGTGATTACAACTAAAATCGAGGGGGTTTAGGGGGAGATGGGGTATGAAGAGGGAGAGGGTTGATAGGATCCAATGACTAATGTTGTTGCCACAAGGATTTATGCATGGGGTAATTGCATATTTTATGACTGTAAATATTTATTTTAAATGTTTGAAAAGTCAGTACAATTTTATCATGAGAAATAGTGTAAAGTTTATGAGCACCAGATGATCTAAGCTCTTTTTCAAGTTTTTTTCCACATCAAGTTATCTCAACCCTTCCTTCCACGACACATCTTCCTTTCAGAATTTGTGCCCCTCTTTTTTATTGTGAGGGCGTGGATTGTGACTTAAATTTTGTTCTTTAACAAAATGTTTCTCAAAGTTTATTTTGTTTCTTAGATGTAGGGGTAAGTTTGGCTATATAATAATTAGGTGACTTTAAAGGGTGTCTACACGCTACTTCCATCAAACAGGACTTCTTTAGCATAGGAAGGAATATTGAAAAATAAGGAAGGTACATTGGAAGGAAGAGCTAGATCTAAGGTAAGGGGAGACCAAGTAACCAAGAGAAGTTGCTCCAAACACACCTTCTGAAAATTTGCAAAATGAAGGCAAGAGGAATTTCAGTATTCGGAAATTAAGCCAAAAACCCATAAAGATCAAGACTAAAAGTTATCTTTAGTAAGCACAGATGCTATAACTAATCTTTTTTACACGTAACAACCCAACGGATACTCGTTTGGTCAAGGATGTCCACATTCTATTTCCATATGTGTTAAGATGGAAAATCTTTGGAATTAAGTCAAAGGAACTTTAATATTCGCAAAAGAAAGACCCATAAAGAATAAAACGAAAAGTTATCTTTAATAAGTACAAATGCTATAACTCATCTTCTTTACATGAAATATCTCGAGAGGCATTCATGAATGTAAATAAACCACCAAAAAGAGTTTCTTGGCTCTTAGTTGCATGTAATTGACTAACTTGAAATAAAAAAAGTAACTTCAAGTAGTTAAAAAGCAAAAGGAAAAGCATTTACGCCTAATTTGTTTGACCAGTTATCCTTTCAAGATGGGGATAAGTCAATTTGATTCCTAAGTTAGATTAACCTGTGTTACAAGAAATTAACATAGGATAACTTATGTTAGATCTGATATAGAATAAGTTGTTTTGTAGGTTAATCCTCACCATTTTATTTCATAGGAATAAAATAAGTTGTGATTATCTTATTGTACAAACAAGAATACCCTTTAGATTTTCTCATTACATTTCAAATAATTACATATTAATCTAATAGGATATCGAGTAGAAATATATGATGATAACTATTCTAGGAATACGTATCTCATAAAACTCTATCTTTCATCCCCAACTAATCTTTAACAATAGAAGAGAAAAGAAAAAGAACGAACAAATATCATATTCAATTGTAGATTTTCTCATTACATTTCAAATAATTATATATTAATTTAATAGGATATCAAGTAGAAATATATGATGATAACTCTTCTAGAAATACGTATCTCATAAAATTCTATCTTTCATCCCCAACTAGCCTTTAACAATAGTAGAGAAAAGAAAAAGAACAACAAATATCAGATTCAATTGAAATGATTCAAAACCTACGACCCATGAAGTTCTATTTACCACACTTCTCATCAGATTGGAACCTTCTTGTTGCAAACAACAAACAAAATTTATAACAAAAAATATAGGTATTGTAACTATAGTGCCTACTTCATGGATTTTAAGATATTATATACATAGGTAACGAGATCTACAGGCTCCTTGTCCTCGATAAGCCGAATAATATTATAGATTAAAGTGGACAATTATTTAACCAATTTAACTTAATACAACAAAACAACATTGAAAGAATTATTAGCCAAAAAAGATGTAACACAAACCAAATCAAAGTGAAGGAAACATAGAAATTTGATGCAGTTGTTTAATTGTTCTAAATAATTTAAGCCTTGATTATCATGCAAATTGCACAAAATTTTTTTTCATCAACAAGGTATATAAAATTTCATAACTATTTTGAGGAGTTGCGAGGAGAGGGAGATGAAGTTGTTGAAAAGGTTTGCTCGAAATTTCGTATAAGCCTTTCATGTGTATATAATATTATTTATGATCAATTACGTACAGGCCTATACAATCATTGTAAAAAAGTACGTGTTGTTACATATTCCATATTTACGTATATATTTTTATAAATAGTCTTATATCTTCTTCCTATACTCTTACACTTTTCTTTCTCTAAAATGCTCATGCCCTCTCCGAGGGGGGGGGGGGGGGGGGGGGGGGTGTTGTTGGGGTGGATAGAAGAGGAGATTTTGTTGAAAGAGAAGAGGGAATAAGGATACATATATGAAAATAGCTTTGTTATATATTCACATAATTCATAGAAGGTGTAAACGTGAAGAAATGCATATCGCAATGTATGAATTAAGAGTGGTGGTTTCAATTGGTGTATTTTGATTTTTATCGGTAGAAATCACTTTATATATATGGAAATTAACTATTTTTCATAGGTGAAATACCACTTTTTATAGGTGAAATATCATGTTCCAAGTGAAAAATTACTTTCTATCGATGTGTTTCCATTTTCAACCAGTGTAGTTTAATTTTTAACTAGTGAAAAATCATTTTTCACCGATATATTTTTATTTTCAATCGATACGTTTTGATTTTTAATCAGTGCATTTTGATTTTTAATTGATGCATTTTAATTGTGATGATCGATGCATTACAAACACGTTAACACATATTTTGGTATTCATGTCTAGGTAAATTGTTATTTTCAAGTACATGTAAATGTAAAATATACAAGAATATACACGCCTCTTACGATGATTGAATATATATATATATATATATTAACATCCGTGTTGGTTAAAATAAAATACATACATATAAGGAATAAATAAATAAAATTATATATATTTTCAATAATTTTACATAAGTAAAAAATATTAAATCAAGTAAGTTAAATATGATATATTAAGATTTAGAATAAAATAAAAAATAAAAAACATATAATATCACAAATAGACAAAACGAAGAATTGCTAGAAGTTACTTCGATCGAAACGCTTATGAAGGATTTCCCTTAAAAAAGATATCACCCTTCATATTTTGGTGTGTCAGGGTCAGACGAATTTCTTTCAGGATAAGATGATCCACCTCCAAGATTTAATGCACTCCGAACTTAGACATCCTTGAAAATCACCTTAAGAGAACGAAGCTGAGATAGTTCACATTTTCTATGGAGTCCATGACTTGACGTTTATGGATATTCACATTTAATGAAAATATGGTACTTGATCAATCAATTTATTCTCATTAATTGATCAAATCAATTGATCTATCAAACTTAATTTATTTGGTCAAACCAATTGATCGACTAAATTTGATCAATTGATCGATCAACTAATTTTACCGTTTAATCGACAGATCCAGGGTAAAATAATAAGATTAAAAATCCGTAGCAAAAGAATCTAAGTTCTAAGTTTCAAGTTTCAAATTTATTCTCTTCGTAGTCGGAGTTGAGCCGCGGCGAGATAGGATCCACGCGTGCATGTGTGATCTCTTGCTCCCTCTTTCACTCTTTGCTATATAAGTAATATAAGGCATAAATCTTTTACATCTACCAAGAGGTTTGATCACTTTCAATATGAAATTAAAAATCTCTATCAAATCTCATTAATTTTAACATAAATATTTGTAACGACCCGATTCCCGAGTCCCTACGAGACACGAGAACCGGACCGACTCGACTAATCCCAAGACCCAGTCGTCCAACGAGGAAGTAACCAAAAGACAGTAAAATAAACCACATTCAGCATGAATATAACTAACAGTAAGAAAGTACAGCAGTAAGGAAAGAAACTACTACAGTAGGCACCACCACAACAGTAAAACAACATTTATCATATAACAAAAACTGCAGGTAAAGAAGGTACAGCGGAAACAAAAACTACTCACTAGAACAGAAACAAAAAGGGGTACAAAGCTGTGGTAACTCTACTGGACCCTACTCGGCCCAGCGTCCTCTGCAGCCGCCGACCCTGGCTGCTCAACACCTGGTCCTGAAAAAGGTAACGAGTGTAACACGTCAGCAAAACGCTGAGTAGAGTGGCAAACTAACTAAAGGCAACAGTAGAGTGTACAGTAGCTGTTATGTTCTATTACTTCCTTTATTTACATCTTTCAATTTTTCTCACTATTTCATTTATTTCTCAGATCCTTTACTTGATCTCGAATGTCCTCGTGGGACGATCTTGATTGCAGTCTTTTCCAAAAGTAGAAGTAGCACGTGGTGCTCTCCTGGCCGGGAGAGTCCCCCGTGGTGATCCTACCCTCAGTCAACCACCCCAAGGTCACTGACAGACGTAACGGTTACTACGGCACGCGCGATAAACGCACAGGTAGCTAGCCCGCACTGGCACGCGGTCAGTCGTTTCCGTTAACGGGTGCGCCCAAAGCACAGCACGGAACCAGGGCAGAGCCCTCTCAGTAACAGGGGTCCAACCCCTCCACAGTAACCAAACCGGGGCCTTGCCCCTCCACAGTCCGCGCACCCTCGCCTGACTACCCTGGTTTGCCCTAGTGGGCCTAACAAGTCAGTGAAGGAGGCTAGCAGAACCCCGGGGCCCGTGGGGTAGCTAGTACTCTCCTAACACTACTAGCTCTCCTCGGTACTACGTACACGAGGGCCAACAAGTCGGTACAGAGCGGCCAATCCTAACCCCGGGTCCCTGGGGCGGCTGGCCCCACTCTGCACTAAACAGGTACAGGTACTTCCCTTGGTACTGCGTACCCAAGAGACAGTACAAACTACATCTCAGTTCCATTCCTTTTTCTTTCCAGGAGTTCCACTCCTAATTTCCCGTAGGGTTCCAGCTCTTTATTTCAGAACATCATATGTTTCACTTTCCAGATTCACGTTCTCAATTTCCATGATCTCAAACATGTTTCTTTGTTCATAACAGGCAGCTGTTAATTAGATTTACAGGCAGCTTTATATATTCCTTTCCATTTTTCCAAGACTGTAGTAATATACATTCCACTAGTTTTTCCATCCTAGGATTCATGCCATATCCTAGGATCTATCATACAATCTAGTTTTCCGACCCTAGGATTCATGCAACACCTAGGAGCTATCATTCCATATATTTCTCATTCCTAGGATTCATGCAATGCCCTAGGTTCTAGTTATGGTTCCATACTTTAACAGATTTTTATTAATGCTTAAAGCCACTCTACCAGGTACAACGGGAGTAATGGGGGCGTGATCGGGAATCCCGCGCGCCTCCGCGACTCTCAAGACTGCAACCGAACGAGGTCCTATCACAAGGATCAAACACAAGGAGTGTCTCAAAACAGTGTATAGCTACTGTAGGCGGGTAGAGGAATTAATTCTGAAACGAACGCAACTCGAATCGCGGAAAACGGAGCCCAAACGGGCCCTAAACGGGTCGAGAAAGACGATACTGTGCAAAATCAGACGTCTGGAACTCCTTCCAGACGTCTTAAACGGTGGATCAGAGAATTACCTGTTCGGCTTGGTTCCCCGGACGTCCAGAAGTCTGCAGGGACGTCTGCCTAGATCCAAGACGTCCGATGGTCCCTCCGGACGTCTGGAGGTCACTCCCGCCGTCTGGTACAACTTCCAGACGTCTGATTCGCAAAGGATGACGAATCAGCGAACCTGCGCACAGCCAACCCCCTCCCTCAGTACGGTCAGTCGACAAGAAGGAAGAAGAAAGCGGAAACTCACCTTTCAGACGTCTGTATGATCTCACAGACGTCGACCTTGCCGTCTGGATATCAATCCAGACGTCTGATTTTGGAAAATTTTCCAGAATCAGAGCCCTGCTCGGCCTCCGCTCGCGACGCCGCCCGCGTCGCACCTCGCGCGTCTGCTGCTCAGCTCGCACAGGTCCCTCTCCGCGACGCTCCGCGCCCCCTGCGCCCTCCGCCGGCCGGCCAAGCCGCTCCTGGCGAGCTCGCCCTCACGGCAGAGCCCCGCCCTCGCACGCCGCAGCTCCTCCGCGCTCACTGCGGCTGCCGCTGCCGCTGCGCCCTCGCGTCCGCTCGCTCTCGCGCACAGGCAGGAGAAGAAGGAGGAAGATGGTGGAGACGGGAGGGGAGGCGCGCCCCCTTTTAACGCCGCGCGGAGAGGAGAGAGAAGACGGTCGCAGCCGCCTGCAGCCGCAGAGAAAGAGGGTCGAATCGCAGGTCTGCGCGCGCAGGCGCGCAGACGAATCTCCCGTGCGAGCATAACTGTTCTCCAGACGTCTGTAAACTATCCCGGACGTCTGGTCAGACGTCTGGATGTGATCCCAGACGTCTTGACAGACGTCTGGGTCACCTCCCAGACGTCTTAAAAGACGTCTGGGGCACGCGCTCGTTACAATATTTATGTCATTATACATCAATTACATCTAATTAATCTGATTAAGTTTCCAAAATCAATAAAATTAGTAGCAAGTAAAATAGACAACGAGTAAGGAAGTCGTCAAAAGTTGGAAGAGGGTATAAGTACTTATTTTCAAACATGTCAGAAAGAATCTGATACAAATAGCTGCGTTGAAAGGGAAATGGTAGTAGAAAGTTGTAGATGCAAATGCACCTGTTTGAGCGCTGGATAAATCGACGGTAAATCTAGACATTATTTTAGATACGGAATCCAAAAGTTGCTACCGTGGGAGACTCCAAATAGAAAAAACGTGGACAGTTGGAGTATTGAATTGCTTGTCATAACAATTTCCGTCGCTGTCAATTAGTGGAGTAAACTATGTACCGCGCGGGATGTACGATAATTTTTTAAAAGTTTAAATATAATTGACACTAACTTTTTTACGTCAAACAAAGATATTTTAAATTTTATTTATATTCTAGATACATCTTTTCTTCGAGAAAAGAAACCTCCTTTTAAATTTTATGGATTAACCTTTTTTTTTTTTTTTTTGTTGATGTTTAAAAGGTAACTTGGAATGACTTAATATATGCAGCTTAAGTATTGATTTTATTGATATAATCTAAATTTGATTTACTTAAAGTTATTTTGGATAAGGTTTCTTGTACTTTTATTATTTAAAAGTTTAACTTAGAAATGATAAAATATGGAGGAGAAGGATAGAGGTCATTTCATATTGTTAATAGAAATGAGAGTGTAAGTAGGTAGTTGTACAATTAATGAAAGTGGTGGATAGGAGGGGAGAGGTTGCTGGTTGATGTTATATCAAATGGATCATGAGAGATTTATAGGACTAAACATGTATTTAAAGAATATTGATTTAAATAAAAATGGCAAAAAAAGGTAACCCACCACTATCTTCGTTCTTGATGTGATTCCCTTCATAGTAATGATCTTGTTCTATCCTCCGATTTCCTCGCTTGATCAAGATCAACCCTCCCAATTCCTTGAGAAGGTTTCGTGAATCGATATCTCGTGTATGTTTCCTTGCTTGAGAGGTGGGGAAGGGGAAATATTGGTGGGGAGGGGAAGGGGAATGGGTTTGCTTGGGTGGGGAGGGTTGAGGTTTTCGATGAAGGAGGTGGGGATGGGAGGGAGGTGGGGGGCTTTATGTACATTTGAGGGGTAGAGGAGAGGGGATTGAGATTTGGATTTAGGTTTGGGTGGTGGAGGGTAACGTGCGGATTTGGAGGATAAGAGAGTTGGTAGTGTGGGATAACATGGTAAAAGATGTGTTCGTGTAATTTATCTACTGGATAATGAATTATTAATCAATCTAATAAAAATATAATAATTTTTATTATCACAAAAAAATATTGTTAACATCGATTATCCGATGAGAAATGAAAAATATAAGGCATTAATATAAAAAATAAAACATCCAAAAAAAAATTGTAAGAGGCATGCCGTTGTATGCTAAGTTGATAATATTGAAAATAGAACATTGCAAAAAGAAAATGTAAAAGAATATGATGTTTGACGTGGTAGAATGTGCATTCCGACACCTTCTTTCAGATGGTATATAAATATAGATGTGTGAACGAGTGGTTAGATATTCAGCTAATCACCTGAGTGTTCTAGACTTGACGTATAAATTAATTATATTATAAGGATTTGTATTTTGTTGTTCCTTTTTAAAAAGTTGTCTTTGAGAATTAATTTCAATCTCATTAAATTTTAACTTCAATCTCTAAACACCTGGAAGTTCTTGAGTAAACGACTGTATATTTTTTTATATTATTTTCTTTCTGATGGAAGGAAAATCCGAGGCACTACTTTAATTCTCTTTTTTACCCCCACTTATGTTTTCAGATGGTTATAGATGATTATAAATGCGCGAAAACTAACATGTACGTAGAACTTGTTTTCCTTAACATATATCGGATTTGACCATCGTGCTATTCTCAAGTTTGGGAATGGGGGAAGAGAGAAGAAGAGTAATGAGAAGTGGAGAACGGGGAGGAGAGGTTGGATAGAATAGGAAATGATTTTTTATTTTTTTGGGATAAGAGGGGGTGACACATGAAACACTCAGTTGTGGAGCACCTTCTTTTAGAGTGTAGAGGGCAATCGTTTTCCCACGCAAATGTCCACGATTTTTTTCCAAGTGGTGCATCCTGCTCCCTCCATTTCTCCTTCCGGCAAACTGTCAATTGATGGGATCTCTGCCCCCGCTTTTCATAAGGGGGAGAGGCGTAGATTTCTCCGTGGAAGGGGGCTTACATTTTCCCTTTTCGACACGTAATAGTTAGGCACCGTAGGATTTAGCGTGGGCAGTTAATCAGTCTTGATATTGGAAGTGGGCTTCTTCTTGCCACAATTGGAGTGGGAATGGCCAGATGAAACAATCGATGCCACACGTTGAGATCAGAAGACGCTTCCATTAGTCCTTTCAATTGGATTGGAGACGTTGACAGAGAAAGCGATCGAACCAGGTTCTGTTGGATTTTATTCGACCGTTTCTTTTCTTATGATGTTCATCCTCGATGGAGGGTTAAATGATCTGTAAATCTATTAACTACGATACAGTCAGTTTTTAGAAATGATCATTTAGAAGAAATCGATAGAATCATCTCAAAATAAACTAAAATTCACCCAAAAATACCTATGCGCCTAACCCATCCAAACCCAACCCCGCCCACGAAACCTAAAACACCCCCCACCCGTGGCGTGACCTTCCCCCTTCCCCCCACACCCGTCGTCGCAACTTCGTTGCCCCCTGCGGTAGATCTCCATCGGCCTCCCCACTGCACCCTATCGCCTGCACATCGTCCGGCCATCCCCCTCAACCATCCCCTGCAGCAGATCGCAGCCATCCCCCTCAACCATCGCGCGCCGCCCCCACCTACGGCAGATCATCCAGCCATCGCCCTCAACCATCCCCGGCGACACCGTCGCTCGCCCTCTCAGTTGCAGCGCGGTTCTCTCTGATCGACGCCGACGCCCTCCCCCTCCTCCGCCAGCTAGGTCTGCTTCGATGCATTGTTGGATGTGTTTTTTTTTTTTTTTGTTGTATATCTGTTGCATATGTCTTGCATATGTCTGTTTTTTGTTGGATGTGTTCAGTTGCTCGCCCTCTCAATCGGATTTCATTCCTGATGGATTGCATTCTCTGTTTTTGTTCTTTTGGTATATGCATCTGCTCAGATAATTTGTTGTTGCTCGATGCATCGTTCCGCTGCTGCAAATAGGGTACTTGGGTTGATAATTTGTAATATACCCTATTTACCAGATGCATATACCCTATCTGAACAGATATATATTTGTTCAACTGTTCCGATAGGTACTGTTCAGTTTTTTTGGGTTGGTAATTTGTTCCACTGCTGCAGATAGGGTATACTTTTTTTTTTTTTTGTATATCCTCAGATAGGGTACTTGGGTTCAAAAACAGACCTATCTGCTCAGATAATTTGTTGTTGCTCGATAATTTGGTATATGCATCTGCTCAGAATGGATGCATTGTCCTCAGATAGGGATCAGTTGCTCGCTCTTCTACAAGTTGTTGTTGTTTGAAATTTGTTTTTTCCCTATTTTGATTCCTCTGCTGCAGATAGGGTACTCGGGTTGATCCCTATCTTGGTTCCATAGTGTGCTTTCCTTTTAATAAGAAAAAACACATTATCTCTTCCCAACCCAGAACACTGCCATACAGTTTAATCTCATTGTGCAAGGTCACCGTTTCACCAGAATATCTCATTTATACCACCCAAAGCAAATCCCCAAATCTTCATCACTGATCAGGTGAGATACCTCCTTCCATGCCACTAGTTAGCACCCCCAACTCTACTTCCCAGACCCTTCCAAAGGAACCATCTGAAAATTGCCTCAATCTGACAAACCACCTATCAGCGCAAGTTCTAAAAAAATAAAAAAAGTAAAAAGAAACAAACTAGAAGATGATGAAACCTGAATTTTATTTGCAAGGGGTTCAAGGGTTAAACTAAATTCTCAACAAATTCTCAATAATGAAGGGTGTGGATGCATAATTCAGTATTCTATTTTCTTGAAGAAAAGTTCTTGGAAACCATGCCAGTTGATTCATTTCCTTTTTCAGTTTTCTTTCTCTGTTAATTCTTTCCTTTTTAGTTGTCATTCTTTCTTATTTGATTAATTATCTCTTCCTATAAAGTAAAACAAAAATAAAAGATGTTCCTTGTTCCACATGCAAACTCATGTAGTTTTCTAACCTGACATGTAAAGTAAACAAGTTCTTATCCGGTGAAGTTTTATTTTTACTTATTGGAAGCTGATAATTACTAATGGTTGGGTGATTGAAATGCCTTGTTCGGGTGCTTCCAGGTGCAGTCCACCAATGGATGCTCCACTATATAGGGCAAATTGTAAAAGTTGATGTAGGTTCTATGCTACTGCTATGTAGATCAGATGCTATTGAGCTTGTTAAGATTGGTATGCAAATTAGGAGAATTAGTTGTCAAGGTTATTTAAAGGAAGTAATAGAATGTGAGAATTTTAGTGAATCAATGTTTTAAAAAATAAATCGAACGTTGAAATAGATAGAGACTAATTGTGGTTTTTAGTTGTCCAATTAGCAGTTCAAACTGCTGGTGATGACATCAAAATTTTGAATTTGGTTTGACTGCTGTTAAAGGCTGAAGGAATATGTTGGACAATGCTAGTGAAGAAGCTCAACTGCACTATAAAGCAACATGCATCTAGCCAGTATTAAGCAAAAAAAGAAATATATAGTAATGACGTTCGCTGGATACGTTTGTGTAAAATCATTCGTTGTAGTGCATTTTACGACATCAATTTTACTTAGAAAAATAATCGGATGTGAGTCTGAGTGTCGAACACAGGGAGGCAAAGTATTGAATCCACTAATTACTTTCGTGTCACAAAAATATCGCTTTTGATTTTCTTGCAAAAGAAGAGAACAAGAAAGAGAGAGATAGGGAGAGGGAGGGAGAGAGAGAGAGATAGAGAGAGAGGGGAAATAAGGTTAGAGAATCATGATGTGAATAATATATCAAAGATGTATTCTATTAATTATCAAATGTTATGATGAACAAAATATAGATGAATGCTTCAAATGAAAAACATGTATTACACTATCACATAAAATCAAACTAAGATAAGGAAGATGGCGTCGAGGCAGCCACGGCGGTGGAGCTTCTATCGATGGCTCGGCGACTTCAAGACCTTGCTTGGAGCTCTAGAAGGTGGTGGTATTTCTTGGGTGGATGATGGGAAAAAGTGGAGGGGGGGTAGGTCCTTTTATAATGGAGGGAGAAGTCCAAAAATCGTCCTCGGGTCAACAGTGACAGCTGCAAGCGTCACTGAAGATCCGTCGCATGCGTCGCCCTTGCCCCTGCCCTTATGCCTTCAATGCTCTAGCTGTCTCCGTGCACCCCGCCGAGTGTTCATGCGCTGGCTTGCGCTATGCCGCGCTGTCGTTGCCGCGCTACGTTGCGCTTGTGCACTGCTGCTGCTCCTTGTGCTGCCTCAAGCATCCAATTGAGGGGGCAGCAGGTTTCGAACCCGCGCCCTCTCTTTGAGAGGGGCCTTCATGACTAATGAGCTAAGGTCGTTCTTTGTCACAAAGAAGTATTATGGGCACACGGTGGAGATGATCTCTCAGCCGTTGGATCAAGATCCAACGGCTGAGAGTGGATGATGCCTTGATGAAGAGTGGGTGCTAGTCGGTGTTGGGCAGCCGAGATAGTGCCACGTGGCACCATTTAGGCCGTTCATCTTCTTTCTGTTGTATGAGATGAGATGCCACGGTGCTCGGATCGCGATGATTTCCACGCTGCCGGACTGTGATCGTCGCTCCGGATCCATCCGTACGGTTGGATTTTTCATCCGAGGCCTATAAGGATGTCGCATTGCCCCTTGGCCATTGATCCTTCTTAAGCTTGTTGTGGGAGCTATGGAGGTCGGATCGAAGTGATTTTGAGTCCGTTAGACTCCGTTCGTTGATCCGGATCCATCCGTATGGTCGGATTTTTCATCTGAGGCCCGTAAGGATGTCGCATTGCTCCCTGGCCATTGATCTTTCTCGAGCTTGTTGTGGGAGCTATGGAGGTCGGATCGAAGTGATTTTGAGTCCGTTGGACTCTGTTTGTCGATCCAGGTTCATCTGTACAGTCTGATCACTCATTTGAGACCTGTTTCAAAATGGACTTGTGCATAGGGTCATTAAACATTGGTTCTAAGCGATTAAAATGTAAAGATCATGTAATATGCATGCAATGCTCCCATGCTCATTATAATATGTCATTATTATTGCACAAGTATCTCCGAAATTGACTGTAATTGATAATATTAACACTGAACATTATAGAGTAATCAAGTAACAAATGAAAAACATTACCTTGCAATCGTACTTCTAAATTTTGGGACATGGTAAAAGCAAACAATATCATTCTAGTTCGATTTCACTTTGTCTAACTTACTTGTTACTTGTTATGGGTTCCCATCTTGTTCATCCATTTTTCACTCTTCCCATATCTTGAACTTTTTTATTACAATAGAAAATGGGACAATCATAAGAGTTAAAGTGTACATGGTTTCTGTAATTTTTTCTACTAATAGCCCATTTGTGAAGGTTGCATGGTGAAGCCTATTTTTTATTTGCAAATGCTATGTTATTCTCTTTAAGAAAAACAATACCCTTCTTATAACTGGTACCGTGAAGTATCCTTTTTACTTGCAAATGCTTTTTTATTCTGTTTTATAATTATTTAGGTGTATGTAAGAATGCCATTATTTTTGTAGGTTATTATATTGAACAGTTTGAGTCTTCAATAAGTCTTTATGAAATATTAAAATTATTTCATCAGATTGATGAAAATAAACTAGTTTTTGAGCACATGGCTGTTTGGCATATTTAAATGCCAATGTCTGTATCACTACCTTTGTTATAGTTATTTATCCCTTAATAAAAAAAAGAATTCTACTCAGTGAAGTTTTTGGTACCATGTCTCCAATTTTAAATAATCATTCTCTCTGTCTCTCTCTCTCTCTCACACACACTCTAGTATAAAGGATCCTTCTTTAATTATAGAATAGTACCCTATCCTGAATGGGGAGTTGTTGAGGTAGACTAGCCACCCTTCCTACATAAAAAAATAGTATCCTGTCACTGCACAGACCTAGGTTTGATCCTCAACTGCTGAGTGCATTTATAAGATGTGTCCTTTTCATTTTTTTAGTGGGAGACCTTGAATTTTGATTATGAACTCTAGTTATTAATCATTTTGGTTATTGGTTTAGCTACCAATGGATAAATCATGGATGTATTTGCGTCGAACAGATATTGCCAGATATACTCTCGGAGTAAAGAGATTCTTAAACTGGGCTTTTCATGATGATTAAAGATCATATAGAAGTAGAGTAGAGAAGAACTTAATTTTTTGCCCTTGCAAAATTTGCAAGAATGAATATTTATAGGAGAGAAAAGTTGTATTAGAACATCTCATTAATTTGTGATGGCATATGGTCATGTTATACAATTTAGACAGCTCATGGAGAGGAAATAAGGCAATTGTCAGGACAACATGAACTTGATGATGATATAATGGACTCTGAACAAAATCATTTATAAGATGGTGATCAAATAATTGATTTGTTAAATGATAGTGACCCAATCCCGATTCATTGAATGAAAAGGTGAGAAATGATGAGAGTAGTCAATTTTATTCTGCATTGAATGAAGCCAATTGTCCAATTTGTCCTGAAATAAGCTCAATGTCACGTTTAAACTTCCTATTGAAATTGTTTAAAATGAAGGTGATGAATCGAGCACCATCAAAAATGATGTCAGATGTTCTAGATTTCATTGCAGAGCTATTGGGTCATCCTGTGGATTTCCTTAAGAATTGGCATGATGCCAAGAAACGCCTACGTGAATTGGGATTGAAAAGTGGAAAGATAGATGCTTGTCGGAATGACTGCATATTATTTTGGAAGGACAAAGAAGGGCTTGAACATCGTCCAGAATGTCTTGCACCAATGTACAAGTTTAGCGATAATGTTAGCGGAGGAAAGAAACGTCTAGAAAAATAACTTCGTTACTTTCCACTTATTCCAAGACTACAACGTCCTTTCATGTCATCAAAGACTGCAAATTAATGTCTTGGTATAAGAATGGAAGGAAAGAATATCTAGATGGACTAATGCATCATCTAGCTGATTGTGAAGAATGGAGAAATTTTGATACTAAGTATCCATTATTTGCAACAGAGGCTCGAAATTTAAGATTAGCGCTATCAAGTGATGGGTTTAATCCATTTGGCAACATGAATGTTAATTATACAATTTGGCCAGTGATGGTTGTTGCATATAACTTACTTCCACGGTTGTGTATGGAGTCATCATTTATGATGTTAACATTGCTAATTTTAGGTCCCAACGCTCCTGGAAATACAATTGATGTCTATATGCAGCCCTTGTTAGATGAATTGAAGTTATGATTTACTGGAGTGCACACATATGATGCATCACAGAAGGAAACATTTACAATGCATGTGGCATTACTTTGGACTATTGGTGATTTTCCTGCATATGCCAACCTCTCCGGATGGAGCACGAAAGAAAGAAAAGTATGTCCTATTTGTCTAGAGGATACGAATAGTGCCTAACTTCAAGAGAGTAAGAAGTTTTGTTACTTAGGCCATCGTAAATTTCTTCCCATACGACATAGATGGCGAAAGAATGATTGCAAGCAAAAATTTGATGGCAAACCTGTCTTAAGTATGATAAAAGAATGATTATCAGGAAAGGATGCGTGGATGGAACAAAAAAAGCTTGGATATGTTAAACTTGGAAAGCCTTTTAAGAAGGAATTGAAAAAGCATGCAGAGAAGATTAACAATTGTTATGGTTGGAGGAAGGAAAGCATTTTTTTAGAGAATTGCCATATTGGCAAGATCTTCGAATTCGTCACAATCTTGATGTTATGCATATTGAAGAAAATGTAATGGAGAACATCCTTGGAATATCAGGGAACCCAAAAGATATTTTGAAGGTAAGATAGGACTTACAAGATATGGGCATACAACTTGAGTTGCAACCAAAGAGTCTACCGAATGGGAAATTTGGATTGGAGGATGTAATTTATACACTAAATGGAGATGCAAAACAAAAAATATTTAAGTTTCTATCGAACATTAAATTTCCCGATGGATATTCTTCACAAATATCAAAATGTGTAAATGTTGACGGAAGAAAGATAAGTTTTCTTAAAAGCCATGATTGTCATGTATGTATGCAAGCTTTGTTTCCACTAGCAATCAATGGTGTACTGCCAGATGATATCTTTCAACCATTATTAGAACTGAGTTGCTTTTTCAAAGCTGTATGTTCTAAGGTTTTGAACCCAATTTCACTATCAAGATGGGAAGAAGATATTGTTATTACCTTGTGCAAGATGGAGCAAATCTTTCCGCTTGCTTTCTTTGATGTGATGATTTATCTTGTCATTCATTTGGCATATGAAGCGAAGGTTGCTGGATCCGAACAATATAGATGGATGTATCCCATAGAATGTTATTTGAAAAAGTTGAAAGGTTATGTTTTTAATAAAACATGTCTAGAAGGTTCAATAGTAGAGGGGTATCTGTTAAAAGAATGTATAAATTTTTGTGCAATGCATATGGATGGTCCAGGTAATCGTTTTAATAGAATTGAGAGAAATTATGATGGTGATCCTATTGAAAATGCAGGTCATTTGTCAATCTTCACATCAGAAGGGAGACCTTTCAATCATTCGAGGCGAAAGCAAATGTCTAGTGAAGATAGAAATTTGGCACACATATATATTATGGAGGTCCCTGAATTAGACCCTTTCATTCAAGAGTTTGAATTTCAATTCAGTTGCATAGAAAAAGAATTCATTCAATGGTTTGGTGAAAAAGTTGAACAACTTCAAGTATCAAATGATATGAGATGGTCACCTGAATTTGATATCTTGGCAAAGAAACTATATGCTTATGTGACTTCGCATAATGGATATATTGTCAATGGATTTTGATTTTGCTCAAAAGTCATTGATGAAACCAAAGCAATACAACTTTCTGGTGTGATAGTAAAGTCCTCCCAACTTGGCGATTGTGATGGCTTCTATGGTGAGCTTAACATTATTGAAATAAGTTTTGTACAAGATCAACATATAGTTTTATTTCAATGTAATTGGTTTGATGTTTATTGTAAAAATAATGGGTATCGGATGGACAATGAGATTCTCAGCTTGAATAAATATGCAAGATTGCGTACCAATGAACCATTTGCATTAACCTCCTAGGTAGAGCAGGTATTCTTTGTTCCAGATAATAAGAGACGAGATTGGATCATACCAGTTAGAATCATGTCAAGAGACTATTACGATATGTCGAATATACCTAAGGAGTTGTCAGATGATTCACTACCTTACCAAGAAGACGCAATCGATGACGCAATGACTCCAACTAATGCAACTGACATTGACATTACTTCAATTCAAGACACTGCACACATTGATTTGGAAGAAGTATGGTACTTAAAACTTAATTTTTAATTTATTTTTATTATCTATTTTTTATTATTTCGTATACAATCTTATATTTATTTCATTGTATAATCAAATGTTAACTTCTATGTAGATGGTGAGCACTCGACATGAAAGACGTGTAGTAAATATTCATCATGATCCTCATGTTCCATTTCTAAAGGTATAATGTGATTGCATTTGTAAATATCTTTATTTTATTTCATTTGCTAGATTAATGAAAATAATTGATCTTTTCTACAGTATGACGTGGTAGGGGAAAAGCTGTTAACAAAGACCTTGAGTATGTGTCTCATGGAGAGTGTCGTCCTTTATAGTTTGACAAGAGAGGTGCCGTTGTAGGATGTTATCACTAGAAATTTGTTAGTTGGCTGAAGACCATTGTACGTTCCCACATTCCAATATCCACATTAGATTGGAAAGATGTAACAAGTGTGCAAAGGGATGGTCTTTTACGCGGGGTTGAGGTAAGAATAACCAGCTCATATTTAAACTATGAATATTGCAAAAAGGTTAAGCTTAAGTAGAATTTATATTTATTCCAGGCTGTTTATTCATGGGAGAGATACATTCAATGATAATGCTATTTTGAGGTAAGTTGGAGATATAAATAAAAAGAATAGGGTAAAGTTGAAAAAAGAGGTATTTAATTACTTTTTTAGTTACGTTTTTAAAATTTTTCATTTGAAATCATATTATTAATGTCTTATGTTTTTTTTTGAAGTACTTTAAAAATAAGGATTCGGTAGAGGTATGTCACAAAATATCTCAAAAAGTACAAAAAGATGATTGGAACATTCTTGTTGATTATTGAATTACTGACATGGTGAATGTATAAATTATGTAATATTTATATGTTAATTAGTTGGAATGTATAATTGATTATATACGTAAATAGGAAGAGGCAAAAAAAAAATCATGAAAATCATGTGAAGGCCATCCAACTTACCCATCGATTGGGTAGGAAAAGTTCAAATCAATTACGTTATGAATTTGTAAAGAACTATTTACTAATTTGGTTATTTATTCATTTATTTTTCACATTACTTTATTAGTAATATGCGTTGGTTACTTAATGCAGTACGAAAAGGAAGGATGTGAATTTACTTGAATGGAGGTATATTTATTTTCGAGAAGTAAGAAGGCAGACGATGGAAGAATTTCTTGGATAGATCCAAGATGTTAAGAGGAATATGTAAGTTTATGTTTATTATTCATGTATGTACATTTATTATAATTTTGTGTAAACTTGCAACATAATTTATGCTATGGTAGAATTAGCTTTGGGTTAAATAGTAGGGTAACAAAATAACCTTTTAAGTTGCATAACTTAACACATAGCATACAAAATTGAACTTCTGTCCTTTGTTCCCTTATGTTAAAGATATTAATGTTTTAGACATGAACAATATTTTTCTTTTCCATTATTTTTTTAATCTTAAAATGTCCTTCCTATTAAATGTCTTGTATGAGGAGATGTTGGTGCTTGTTAATCCAGTTCCAAATGAAGATGATGAAGCAGACCATACTGTTGAATCACTATCTCTTGAAGAAGCATTCCGCAAAGTCCTACTAGATGAGCATCTTGGACGTATAAAATGTGGTGGTCGTGGAGCCATAATCACCAATTGGCATGGAAGTCGTGGATCTTCTTCACAATCACAGGAAAATCATAATCTCGAGGCAATAGTGTCAACTCAGCATACACAATTAGAAGAAGCAAATAAAAAAATTGAAGGACTCCTTAACAATCAAAAACTCATGGAGGAGAATTTGAATAGATTAAAGAGCATGATTGAAGGACAAGTATCGTTAGGATCTTAGTCTGATATAGATTTATTAAGAACTAAATGATAACTTTCCTTTTTATAGCTTAGATATGTAACTTTTAGTTTTATATGTGGAACTTTGATTTTTTTGTATGTATATGGAAGATTATTTTTGTTACTTTCATTAATAGAAGATGAGTTCCTATTTGGATTCTTATAATTTTCTTATTTAAACTGTGAATATTATGAATGGAAGTGACTATAAATTTTGAATAGATGTTATTCTTAGTTACAGGTATTAGTAGCAATTTTATTAAATGTTATCATTAGAGGATACAATAGTGTTTGAATCTTTTTTTTTTTTTGTAACGAATGAAATGCTTTTTAGTGATGGATTTTAGGGATGGTTGTGTCACAAAAAAAAATAACGATCATTTAAAATATTAGTTAAACTTTAGTGATAGTTTGAGATGATTTTTTGAGATGTTTGTAAGTGTCACAAAAAATAAAAAAATGATTATTTCGGATGTTAGTTTGAAATTTAAGGAATATTCTTTTATAGTAGGCAAAATTAATTTGAATTAAAAACTTATTTTTATTTAAGTGACATGAGTTAAGTTACCCGACGGATTCTCTCCTCTTTTTACGTATGTTATGTAAGTCTAGAAACAAAACATATAACGATGAATGTAAGATTTTTTTAGGATGTTTATATGGGTATCCTTGGAAGATTTTTTTTAGGATGTTTATACGGGTATCCTTGAATTACTTGATATATATATATATAATGCGTAGGAAAATGCTTTACATATACAATATTGTACATTATTTTGTACATAACTTATATCTCACGTCACATCCATATGATGTGTCTACCACATCATGTATCATATGTCATGTACCCATGTCCTCTTCCTATAAAAATAGGGTATGTCATACATGAGTAAGTGACGCAGTAACATGATATAGCATATTTCATATCATGTTATATTTCACGTTAGAAGTCATGTACAAAGTGATGTTTATATATGTTTCATTGTCCTAATGTACATATCCCTGACTTTATAATATTTATAGAGATGCCCCTGAAAATCTTGTCTACTTTACATCAATACCTTTTTATATATTGTGGAATTTGATGGAAATAAACTTACAAGTAAAGGTTTTTCATTTTTCTTTTATTTTTTAACATTCAAGGTCCCATGAACTTATTTTTCTCCTCGTTCATTTTCTTCCTGTTGTTCCACCTTCTTTCTCTTAGTCCTATGGCAATCTCTTTTCTTATTCCAACAAAGAAATTAATGACATCTCAGGGTGAGTCCAGCATCTCGTAGGTTCAAATGGAGCTGTGCAAGAGTCCTTGGCATGTGAAAGTAGGAGGAAAGAGAGCTTGAATGGAAGATCCTTTAGTTTAAGGGCAAGTCAATCAAATTTGATGGAAGATCTAAACTAAGGGTATCAAGTTTTCTAGGAATATCTTGCAAATGACAAGAAGTCTGGGAAACACATGCTATTAAAAATGATCTTGCAAGAACTCATATGAAAATTATCTTTTTTCTGTAGTATTTGTACATTTAATTAGTCTTTGCTAAAAGGTGAAACTTACCTATGTTGAAACATTAGGAGGAATATCAAGTTGATGTGCTTTTGATATTTATAATATATTGGAAGTGTTTAAGAAATTATTAGGAGTGTTCAAAAGCATTCTCAAAAAATATTCAGAGCGTTTACAATATTGTTACAAATTATTTGTAGCATTTAAGTAATATTTCTTCATTAATGTGTACATGTGATGTGGTAATTAATGCTGTTGAATATTATCTCTCTCTATATGTATGAAAAGAATTAGCAAGTTGTAGGGACATGATTGTAGAAGTTGTAAGCATCCATACTGTGAGAATTGATTAGGTTAATGAGGAACTATGTGAGGATTAAACATCACAAATATAAGAATAGACAAATGTTCTATAGAGAAGTGAAATCAGAGTATTGCATGACATATAGAAAAAGATTAACTTTACTTTTGAAGTATCAATTTTAACATCGATAAGATGGTTGCAATTTAAGTACCAATTAGGCTAACCAAGTCAATTAGGGTCAATCACATCATCTAGACTCAAGCTAAGTGTAATAGAATCAAAACCAAGACTCGGTTGGGTTTAAAAGTACTTAAAGGTCTATTTACCTACTTAAAAACTTGCTTATGACTTAAATTTAAACAATTTGGCTGTTAGAGTACAAAATTATCAAGTTCAATCTGTTAAAAGTTTTCCAATTGGTTGAACAAGAAGATTTAGCCATTGAAAGAAAGCATATATAGAATATGTAATTTTGATAACTATATTATTCCATTGTGGTGGATTTGTCCTCAAAATATGGTTGTTAGAAGGGGCATTTGTGTCATCTTTCTCGTCCCTCCACACTTCATGGGACCCCATGAGACAAATAACACAAAACATAATACAAAATGTGATGTAAATAATAGGAAAACTCTATGGCAGATCTCTAGTTCTCTCTTTGACTCTTTGATTTTGGCACTCTACTTTTAATTCTTGAGGAGAGTATCTTGGTAGTTTGAAGAGAAGTGATTTTGAGATTTTGAAATTATGAGACTATAAGAGTCTAGAGGAATCCTTGACTAAAAGTAGATTATAAATCTAAGGAGGAATTCCTATTGCCAAGAGTAGAAGGTTTTGCAATAGTTTCTCAAGTATGGTAATTTTGAGCTTTACACTTTAGACTTTTTGAGAAGCCTAATTAGAATTAGTTCCTATATAGTTTGCACTTTAATATTATGATAACTCTTTTTGAGCTATGGGATTGATTGATGGTTATTGTTATAGTATTATATTCCTATCATATACATTTGTAAATAGGAGCATGATGTGTTATCATGGGTGTTGGTTGACTAGTAGTGGAGATCATGTAGTTTATTGCTTGGGTTAAGCTACCAACTAGAAGTTAAGGTAAAGCTATTTAAGAATGAGTTTGTGATTACTTGGTTGTGGACCAATTATGTTGAAAAAGATTGGGTACCCATAAGTAACCTAGTTGATAGTGGATTTGTGACTAGAGGGCACTTGGAAATCCTAAGGTGGGCCAAGTTTAGGTAGTGATCGAGTTGGAAGAGGAACTACTCTACGATAGTTGTGTCATCATGGTTTGGATATTTTCTCTCTTTGGATCTTTTGTGGTTTAGTAGACTATGGTTGGATACATTTATATTGCATAAATACTTTATCATGATAGTCTAAAGTATAGATATCTTTGAATTGGATAGTTACAAGTCTCCATTGAAATCCATAAAAGGAGCACTCTTTACCTCCCTCTGGTGCTTTCCTTCCCAAAACTTGGTGTCAGAACTATTTAGGTTCGATGATATACATGTAGACTTAAGCTTGACAACGATCAATATGGAGTCCAACATGATATTTGAGAGGACTTATCCTTTAGATGGGTGATGAGGGGAGAAAAATCCTCTTATTAAAACTTCGAGAACCAATCTAATGGATCTGATTGCTCGACGTCCTAGTGGACCTAGCCACCTGGCACCCTGGCCCATATGGATACTTGGTAACCTGTTTTGGCTATCCAATGACCTGTCGGATCCAGCCTAGTCCAAGGACTTGATAGCCCATATGAGGTTCCTATTGATTGAAGTCGAAACGAACGACTGTTGCATCGACGTTTGTGATGGTAGTCTACGTCGGTTACTTAATTAATTCTATTGATAGCCTGATCGTGAGATTGTAGGGAATTCCACAAAACCCACGATTGAAGGTGGTTTATCCTATAAATACCTAGGATAGGCCGTCTTTTGTTTTTTATGCAATCAAAGAGAGAGAGAGAAACAAGAAAGTGTGATTGTACCACCTATGAGAGTGCACCCGCCGCTCTCTTCCCTCTTTTTCCCCTCTCTCCTCTTGCAGGGCGCGGCGTTTCTCTCTCTCTCTCTCCCCGCGTGGCCTTAAAAGGCCCCTCGCCCCCTCCCTCACCCTCATCTCCTCCGTGTCCCTCTTCTTCTTCTCCCAGCCGGTGCGAGAGTGCGAGCGAGCGAGTGAGCGGCGGCAGCAGTGGCCGCGGCAAGTGTGCGGGAGGAGGTGTTGCGCGAGGGAGGAGACGCTCGACCGTGAGGGCTCGAGCTTGCCGGGGCAGCTAAAGCCGGCCGGCGGGGGAGCAGCGGGCGTGGAGTGTCGCGGAGGGGCTGCTGCAGCTCGAGCAGCAGGCGGACGGGGCGCGGCCATGCGTCGCGGGCGGAGGGCGAGTTGAGCTCTGGTTTTGGAAATTTTTCCAGAAACAGACGTCTGGGCTTACTACCAGACGACAGTGAAGACGTCTGGAGGACTGCCTAGACGTCTATCAAGTAAGATATTTCTGTCTTCTTCCTTTTTCGCGTGTACGGCCATGCGACCGTCCACCGCGCCTTCGTCTGCGACTCGTCGTACTGAGAACAGGTGTGGGTGCGTGCAGGTTCTGCTGGGGAGGGCGCGAGGGCTCGCCATCCCACGTGAATCGGACGTCTGGTCGTAGTGCTAGACGATGGGAAGGACTTCCAGACGTCCGGAGTGACCATCGGACGTCTGGGAACTAAGCCAGACGCTCCTGCAGGCTTCTGGACATCTGAGGGACTACACAGAACGAAGGTACGCTCTGACTCACATTTTAAGACGTCTAGAAGAGGTTTCAGACGTCTGATTTTGGGTAGTTTCGTTGTTTTCGACCCGTTTAGGGCCCGTTCGGAGTCCGTTTTCCGCGTTTCGAGTTGCGTTCTTTCCAGAAGAAAATCCTCTACCCGTTTACAGTAATTATATACCATTCTGAGAAACTCCTTGTGTTTGATCATTGTGTTAGGACCCCGTTCCATTGCAGTCTTGGGGATTGCGGAGGCGCGTGGGATTTCCGACCACGCCCCTAGTACTCTTGTTGTAGCTGTAGGTGGCTTTTAATTTACTTAATGAAATTTGTTACAAGTGTGGAATAATTAATAGAGTCTAGGGCACTGCATGAACCCTAGGACTGAGAAACTAGGTTGAATGATAGATCCTAGGGTATTGCATGAAACCTAGGACTGGAAACTAGATTGAATGATAGATCTTAGGGTACGGCATGAATCCTAGGACTGGAAAACTAGTGATATGTATATAAATATTACAGTCTTGGAAAGATGGAAAGGAAATAATAGCTGCCTGTAAATTGATTTAATCGCTGCCTGTTATAATGGAATAAATATGATTGAGAACATGGGTTGTATGAACGTAAAACTGGAGCGGTGAAACCTAAATGTACTGAATTAAAAGAGTTGGAACCCTACGGGGAATTAGGAGTAGAACTCCTGGAAAGAGAATGGATGGAACTGAGAAAGAAAGACGTAGAAGTGTGTTGTCTCTTGGGTACGTGGTACCAACGAGAGCACACATTACCTCTTAGTGTAGAGGGGAGCTTGCCACCCTCAGGTTGAGATCGGGGTGGGTTTGGCCATTGTATACCGACTTGCTGGCCCTCGCGTACGCAGTACCGAGGAGAGCTACTAGTGTAGGGAGAGCACTAGCTACCTCACGGGTCCCGGGGTTCTGTTAGCCTCCTACATCGACTTGTTAGGCCCACTGGGCAAACCAGGGTAGTCAGGCGAGGATGCACGGACTGTGGAGGGGTTGGACCCCTGTTACTGAGAGGGCTCTGCCCTATACTGGTTTCGTGCTGTGCTTTGGGCGCACCCGTTAACGGAAACGACTGACCGCGTGCTAGTGCGGGGTAGCTACTCGTGCGATTATCGCGCGTGCCGTAGTCACCGTTACGTCTGTCAGCGACCTTGGGGTGGTTGACTGAGGGTAGGATCACCACAGGGACTCTCCCGGCTAGGAGAGCACCACGTGTTACTTCTACTTTTCGGAAAAGACTGCAATCAAGATCGTTCCCACAAGGAACATTCAAGATCAAGTGAAGGATCTGAGAAATAGATAAATTGTGAAATAATAAAAAGACGTAAATAAAGGAAGAAAGAAAATATAACAACTACTGTACACTCTACTGCTTCTTTAGTTTTAGCTGCCACTCTACTCAGCGTTTCGCTGACGTGTTACACTCGTTACTTTTTAGGACCAAGTGTTGAGCAGCCAGGGTAAGCGGCTGCAGAGGATGCTGGGCCGAGTAGGGTCCAGTAGAGTTACCGCAGTTCTTTTGTACCCCTTTTGTTCCACTGTAGTGAGTAGTTCTTGTTACTCTCTGTACTCCTTACTTGTAGCTTCATGTTATGTTATAATTGTTGTTCTACTGTTGTGGTGGTATATACTGTAGTAGTTCCTTTTCTTACTGCTGTATTTTGTTACTGCTAGTTATATTCATGCTGAATGTGGTTTATTTTACTACTCTTTTGGTTACTTCCTCGTTGGACGACTAGGTCTTGGGATTAGTCAAGTCGGTCCGGTTCTCGTGTCTCGCAGGGACTCGGGAATCGGGTCGTTACAAGGTGGTATCAGAGCAAGGTCGTCCCGAGAAGTGAATCAACTGACTGGAAAATAACCAATTCGCATGTCTGTAACTAGAGTAGCCACCACAACATACCTTTTGACATGAGTTGTTAGACGTTTTTCGTTAGCTATCGTGTCGTATTGACGTGTTTCCGTTTTGTTTTGCATCTCCTTGCAGGAGATGCCTCGTCGTGGGACTGACGAGGCGGGCTGCGGGCGCGGCCGAGGATAAGGTCGGCGAGGTAGGCGTGCTGCTGTCGATGCCTCAGTGGACCAGCCACTGCTCCGGGGCGTTCAGGCCCAAGACCTCACCCAGCTGATACGGGATATTGTGTGAGAAGAGCTCCACCCACCGCCCCGAGCGCCTCTCCCTGGGGTTGCAAAGGGGGAGTCCTCTTTGAGACCACACGACGGATGCGGCGCTGGACTCGGGGGAGGGGATGGGCTGCCACCGCCTCCACCTTCCTCCGACACTTCTGTGCACGAGGCACCTTTGCCTGGAGGTGCACCAGCATCTTTACTGCAGCGCCACTTCGAGCTCTTCGGGCAGTTCTGGAAGCTGAAGCCCCCCTCCTTCAAGGGGGATGAGGACCTGACCGAGGCAGAGGACTGGCTCGAGCAGCTCGAGAAGATTTTCGACACCCTTCACCCCTCGGTGGAGTGCCGCGTGGCCTTTGCCACGTACTAGCTGAAGAGTGCGGCTCACAGGTGGTGGAGGGCGGTCAGGGGATAGGAGAGGGACGAGCCGACCTGGGATCGGTTCGTCACCCTCTTCTGCGAGTAGTACTTTCCCCAGACGTGGCAGGACCAGAGGAGGCGAGAGTTCCACACTCTCCGCTAGGGGACGATGACCGTGAGCGCGTACCGCACGCGTTTTCTGAAGCTGTCCCGCTTTGCAGCGACAGCGGTTGCCACTGAGGAGGAGAGCCTTTGGAGGTTCACCGAGGGGCTCCAGCCTGCGATTCGAGGGTATGTTAAACCCCTGAAGCTGCCTACGTTTTCGAGGGTGGTGGAGGCAGCTATGACCTACGAGGAGACCAACCCATCTGCGTGAGACACTGACGGCGGGCGGAAGAGGCCCTTCCAACCAGACTTTTCACAGGGTTGACGAGAGAGGAGACACGTGGCGTCCGCAGGAGAGCCGTCACGTTTTGCAGGGCCATCAGTGGCCTTTGGGGGCCCTCGACAGGGGTCAGTCGCTAGCATTGGACCCCCGCCCAGCCGACAGCAGGGATCCACTGAGGGCGGGAGTCGGGTTCCCTTTTGCTACCAGTGTGGCCAGCCGGGCCACATCAGGAGGGACTGCCCGTCTAGGGCAGGAGGTCAGCAGATACTTCCCGCGCAGAGCACTGAAGGGCACGTAGGAGGCCGCGGTTCCCCGACGCGAGGAGGAGGACAGCAGTCACGAGGAGGGTACTGGCCAGCCCCTACCCGTCCGACGCAGAGTGTGGCTGCTTCGTCCGCATCTAGAGCTGAAAGGCATATCAACTCCCTGACACACAGGGATGCCAGAGCTTCGGGATCGGTGGTGGCAAGTATTGTTTCAGTTTCCGGCAGACTCGTTTACACACTTTTCGATTCCAGCGCTACGCACTCGTTTGTCGCAGCCAGTTTCGCAGTTAGTTTGGGCCAGGACTATACGCTGTTAGAGAATCCGTTCGTAATCAGAGGTCCGAGTGGTCAGCTGTTTGTGGCTGAGGAGGTGTACGTGGGTTGCGAAGTCAGGGTCGGGGGACATAGTCTGCCAGCTGACCTGATTATGATACAGATGGAGGACTTTGGCGTAATTCTGGGGATGGACTGGCTGTCCGCTTACCACGCTTTGGTGGACTGTTTTGAGAGGAAGATCGTCTTCTCCATACCGGAGTTGCCTTCTTTCGAGTTTCAGGACAGCCAGTGGACGGAGGCTTCAGGTGCATTTCAGCACTTCGGGCGGCGAGACTATTGAGCTAGGGGTGTGAGGGCTTCCTAGCTTGTGTGGTGGCCGAGCCCAGCCCTGTGGCACACTTCCAGGGCATCCCTGTGGTCAGAGAGTGCCCTGACGTGTTCCTAGACGAGTTACCCGGACTACCGCTCGAGCGTGAGATCGAGTTTGAGATCTCACTAGTACTAGGGACCAGCCCCATCTCCACCGCACCATACCGGATGGCACCGCTTGAGCTACGAGAGCTCAAGTCTCAGTTGCAGGACCTTTTGGAGAAGGGCTTCGTGAGGCCCAGTGCATCTCCCTGGGGAGCCCCGGTACTGTTTGTGAAGAAGAAGGATGGTACCCTACGCCTTTGTGTGGACTACCGACAGCTGAATAGGGTCACCATCAAGAAGAGATCTCTGCTGCCGAGGATCGACGACTTGTTTGACCAGTTGCGAGGTGCCACGGTGTTCTCCAATATCGACTTGTGGTCTGGATATCACCAGTTGAGGATCAGGGAGGTAGACGTCTCCAAGACAGCTTTTCGCACCCGGTACGGACACTACGAGTTTTTGGTCATGCCGTTTGGGCTAACCAATGCCCCCGCTACTTTCATGGACCTGATGAACCGGGTGTTTAGGCCGTACTTGGACCAGTTCGTGGTGGTATTCATTGATGATGTACTCATCTATTCTCGAGATCAGACGCAGCGCGGACAGCACTTGCGGATGGTTCTGGACACACTGAGACGACGTAGGCTGTACGCCAAATACAGCAAGTGCGAGTTCTGGTTGGGGGAGGTGACCTTCTTAGGCCATGTGATCTCTGGGGGACGGCTTGGCGGTGGACCCAGCCAAGGTCGAGGTAGTGCTCAGGTGGGAGAGACCGCGTTCAGTCACTGAGATTCGCAGTTTCCTGGGACTGGCAGGCTACTACAGATGGTTCATCAGGGGTTTTTCACAGATTGCGCGTCCTATGACACAGTTGACTCGGAAGGACGTGCTCTTCACTTGGACAGACTCCTGTGAGGCCTGTTTTCAAGAGCTGAAGGAGAGGTTGACTTCAGCTCCCGTGCTCACCATCCCTGACAGTAGTGGCGAGTTCGTTGTGTACACGGACGCCTCCTTGCAGGGGTTAGGAGGTGTGCTCATGCAGAGGGGTCACGTTGTCGCTTACGCTTCGCGGCAACTGAAGCCCCATGAGCATACCTACCCTACCCACGACCTGGAGCTGGCAGCTGTCGTCTTCGCGCTGAAGACCTGGAGGCACTACTTGTACGGTGAGACCTTCGAGATTTTCACATATCACAAGAGCCTCAGATACCTTTTTGATCAGAAGGAGCTCAACATGATACAGAGACGTTGGTTGGAGCTCCTGAAGGACTATGACTGCAGCATTTCCTACCACCCGGGAAAGGCCAACGTGGTGGCTGACGCCTTGAGTCGGAAGGCGCCCGCACACTTTACTAGTTTACAGTTACAGGGTTGGAGCCTTTTGGAGGAGGTGGGCAGTTGGCGACCCCTAGAGTTACGAGAGCACTGTGGGGCAGTGACTGCGACACGACAGACTAGGCCAGAGCTGATAGACCGCATCATCACAGGACAGATGGCCGATCCGTACTTGTAGTCCCTACGCGATAGAGTACTGTCAGGAGACTCAGGGGACTTCTCTTTCACAGACCAGGTACTGCGCCTGAGGGGACGGTTGTGCATTCCCAGAGACGTGGAGCTGTTGAGAGAGCTCCTGATTGAGGCACACGGTTCCAGATTCACCATGCATCCCGGAAACTCGAAGATGTACCATGACTTGAGACGCGAGTTTTGGTGGAGGGGGATGAAGCGGGATGTGGGTGAATTCGTGCAGCAATGCTTAGTGTGCCAGTAGGTGAAAGCCGAGCATCAGAGGCCTGCAGGGCCGCTACAGCCGCTTCCAGTGCCAGAGTGGAAGTGGGAGAGTATCACCATGGACTTGGTGGTGGGCTTACCTGTTACCTAGCGAGGACACAATGCAGTCTGGGTAATTGTGGATAGACTGACGAAGACGGCTTGATTCTTGCCGATCCGAGTCACTTTGGGACCACACAGTTGGCAGAGAGGTATATCCACGACGTGGTACGACTACACAAAGTTCCGCGGGAGATCGTATCTGACCGGGATACCCGCTTTACGTCCCAGTTTTGGGCTGAGTTTCAGCAGGCCTTGGGGACGCGGTTGAGATTCAGTACAGCCTACCACCCCCAGACGGACGGACAGTCGGAACGCACGATACAGATACTTGAGGACCTTTTGCGTGCCTGTGTACTGGACTGGAGGGGCTCTTGGGAGGAGCACCTGCCCCTGGTGGAGTTTGCATACAACAACAGGTATCACTCGAGCATCGGCATGGCTTCCTACGAGGCTCTGTACGGACGGAGGTGTACGGCACCCTTGAGTTGGGTTGAGGTGGGGACCAAGTGGGAGGTTGGCCCCAGGTTGATCCGGCAGAGTCAGGAGGTAGTCGAGCAGATCCACAGGCGACTCCGCACTGTCAGTAGCAGGCAGAAGAGCTATGCGGATCGGAGGCGCAGAGAGGTGCAGTTTGAGGTTGGGGACCACGTCTTCCTTCGTGTTTCGCCCATGAAGGGCCTGCAGTGGTTTGGGGTGAGAGGGAAGCTCGCGCCGAGATTCGTGGGTCCCTTTGAGGTCCTAGAGCTGGTTGGACCCGTTGCTTACAAACTTGCCCTCCCTCAGCTTTCTGGTGTGCACGACGTGTTCCACGCGTTCAACCTCAGGAAGTACGTAGCCGATCCTAGTCATGTACTGAGTCACGAGAACGTCGAGGTGGGCGACGACCTTACCTACCCCGAGCGGCCAATGCAGATTCTTGATCGAGCCGTCTGCAACTTGAGACGACAGCAAGTATTCCTGGTGAAGGTTTTGTGGAGGAGCCAGCGGTACGAGGAGGCTACCTGGGAGCCTGAGGCGGCAATGCGGGAGCGGTACCCGGAGCTCTTCGCGGGTACGTCTTTTCGGATCGGCTTCGGTCCTCTTTGAGTTTGTTATGTTTTTATATGTCGTTCTTTCCCGCACCCTAGTTAGCGCAAGTTTCGGGGACGAAACTTCCTTTGAGTTTGTTATATTGTTACGAACGCGGCCTCAAGACGTTTTTTAAGACGTCTGGGAAGTGGCCCAGACGTCTGACCAGATGTCTGGAACCCTTTCCAGACGTCTGGTATTTAATTTTTGTAGCATACGGGGTTGCGTCTACGCGCATGAGCGCGCAGATCTGCACCCGCCGCTCTCTTCCCTCTTTTTCCCCTCTCTCCTCTTGCAGGGCACGGCGTTTCTCTCTCTCCCCCCACGCGGCCTTAAAAGGCCCCTCGCCCCCTCCCTCACCCTCATCTCCTCCGTGTCCCTCTTCTTCTTCTCCCAGCCGGTGCGAGAGCGCGAGCGAGCGAGTGAGCGACGGCAGAAGCGGCCGCGGCAAGTGTGCGGGAGGAGGTGTTGCGCAAGGGAGGAGACGCTCGACCGTGAGGGCTCGAGCTTGCCGTGGCAGCTAAAGCCGGTTGGCGGGGGAGCAGCGGGCGTGGAGTGTCGCGGAGGGGCTACTGCAGCTCGAGCGGCAGGCGGACGGGGCGCGGCGCGGCAGCTCGATGGCGAGTTGAGCTCTGGTTCTGGAAATTTTTCTAGAATCAGATGTCTGGGCTTACTACCAGACGACGGTTAAGACGTCTGGAGGACTGCCCAGACGTCTGTCAGGTAAGATATTTCTCTTTTCTTCCTTTTTCGCGTGTACGGCCATGTGGCTGTCTGCCGCGCCTTCGTCTGTGACTTGTCGTACTGAGAACAGGTATGGGTGCGTGTAGGTTCTGCTCGGGAGGGCGCGAGGGCTCGCCATCCCACATGAATCGGACGTTTGGCCACAGTGCCGGACGACGGGAAGGACTTCCAGACGTCTGGGGTGACCATCGGACGTCTGGGAACTAAGCCAGACGCCCCTGCAGGCTTCTGGATGTCTGAGGGACTACACAGAACGAAGGTACACTCTGACCCACATTTTAAGACATCTGGAAGAGGTTCCAGACGTCTGATTTTGGGCAGTTTCGTCATTTTCGACCCGTTTAGGGCCCGTTCGGAGTCCGTTTTCCGCGTTTCGAGTTGCGTTCTTTCCAAAAGAAAATCCTCTACCCGTTTACAGCAATTATATACCGTTCTGAGAAACTCGTTGTGTTTGATCCTTGTGTTAGGACCCCGTTCCATTGCAGTCTTGGGGATTGCAGAGGCGCGCGGGATTTCCGACCACGCCCCCAGTACTCCCGTTGTAGCTGTTGAGTGGCTTTTAATTTACTTAATCAAATTTGTTACAAGTGTGGAGTAATTAATAGAGTCTAGTGCATTGCATGAACCCTAGGACTGAGAAACTAGGTTGAATGATAGATCTTAGGGTATTGCATGAAACCTAGGACTGGAAACTAGATTGAATGATAGATCCTAGGGTATGGCATGAATCCTAGGACTGGAAAACTAGTGATATGTATATAAATATTGCAGTCTTGGAAAGATGGAAAGGAAATAATAGCTGCCTGTAAATTGATTTAACCACTGCATGTTATAAAGGAATAAATATTATTGAGAACATGGGTTGTATGAACGTAAAATTGGAATGGTGAAACCTAAATGTGCTGAGTTAAGAGAGCTGGAACCCTACGGGGAATTAGGAGTATAACTCCTGGAAAGAGAATGGATGGAACTGAGAAAGAAAGACGTGAAAGTGTGTTGTCTCTGGGGTACGTGGTACTAACGAGGGCACACATTACCTCTTAGTGTAGAGGGGAGCTTGCCACCCTCAGGTTGAGACCGAGGTGGGTTTGGCCACTGTACACCGACTTGCTGGCCCTCGCGTACGCAGTACCGAGGAGAGCTACTAGTGTAGGGAGAGCACTAGCTACCCCACGGCCCCGGGGTTCTGTTAGCCTCCTACACCGACTTGTTAGGCCCACTAGGCAAACCAGGGTAGTCAGGGGAGGGTGTGCGGACTGTGGAGGGGTTGGACCCCTGTTACTGAGAGGGCTCTGCCCTATACTGGTTCCGTGCTGTGCTTTGGGCGCACCCGTTAACGGAAATGACTGACCGCGTGCTAGTGCGGGGTAGCTACCCGTGCGATTATCGCGCGTGCCGTAGTCACCGTTACGTCTGTCAGCTACCTTGGGGTGGTTGACTGAGGGTAGGATCACCACGGGGACTCTCCCGGCCAGGAGAGCACCATATGTTACTTCTACTTTTTGGAAAAGATTACAATCAAGATCGTTCCCACGAGAAACATTAAAGATCAAGTGAAGGATCTGAGAAATAGATAAATTGTGAAATAATAAAAAGACGTAAATAAAGGAAGAAAGAAAATATAACAGCTACTGTACACTCTACTGCTTCTTTAGTTTTAGCTGCCACTCTACTCAGCGTTTCGCTGACGTGTTACACTCGTTACTTTTCAGGACCAGGTGTTGAGCAGCCAGGGTCAGCGGCTGCAGAGGATGCTGGACCGAGTAGGGTCCAATAGAGTTACCGCAATTCTTTTGTACCCTTTTTGTTCCACTGTAGTGAGTAGTTCTTGTTACTCTCTGTACTCCTTACTTGTAGCTTCATGTTATGTTATAATTGTTGTTCTACTGTTGTGGTGGTATATACTTAGTAGTTTCTTTTCTTACTGCTGTATTTTGTTACTGCTAGTTATATTCATGCTGAATGTGGTTTATTTTACTGCTCTTTTGGTTACTTCCTCGTTGGACGACTAGGTCTTGGGATTAGTCGAGTCGGTCCGGTTCTCGTGTCTCGTAGGGACTTGGTAGTCGGGTCGTTACACCAATTCTCCGTGTGATTGCCTTATGATTCTTTATTTGAGTCGAGGTTCCTGTTCTAGGGTACCTCAGTCAATTGGCACCGTCTACAGGAAACACTTGGTAGTATTACCACGTTTCTTAGTTCTGAGTGTAGGAATGGCTCCTACCATGCATCATTCCTCTTGTGGTAACCTCAAGAAGGTTTTTCCGGCAGAATCCAGTGTCTCCGTGTCAAGGAGACACCATCAGGAGGCTGGGCCCAGCAAGGAGAAGGGGGGCAACCTAGCCTACGAGCTGAGCCTTCTCGTCATGAGAATCCTCAGGGAAATCCTCTCCTCGAGATAAGCAAAGGAGAAAGAATATGAGGTTAAATTGGCGGCCTCGAAGGTAGAACTACAATTGGTAGTGGACTAGCTTCAGGAGATCCGATTGTTGAAAGAGAAGAGGAAGATTTAGTTGAAAGAGCCCTAGAAGTCTAGCCCCATCGATGACCAATTGAAATGACATCGCATGGTGGAAGAGGAAATTGCTCGTTTGCGTGAATAGCTCAAAAGGTTAAAGCGCAAGCTTAGTAGCCAGAAGGGAGAAGTTCCTCTGGGTCCACCTCAAGCTCTTCCACCGCCTTTGCAGGAATTAGAGGAGTAGTTGGGGGTCATCCCATGGTGACTAGCGGTGGAGGGTCCATACTTGAGATCATCTGACAGGTCACCTGGGCGATGAGAGGCATACGTCCACGGGTGTATGTCACTACATATCTCTTCACAAAGGAGGTGATGGTTGCCCCTTTGCCAAAAAAATTCAAGCATCTTGTCCTAGCACATTCTGACAGGACATCTGACCCTAATAGTTTCGTGGGGAGTTACCGTTAGATGATTTTTGTTGATAGTTGCCTTAATGGAGTACTCTACTAGGTATTCCCATCATACATATCTGGCATGGCTCATGAATGGTTCAACGAGCTGTTGGTAGGGTAAATAGCTTGTTTCCATGAGCTGGCTGACAAGTTTGGCCAATACTTTGTAGGATAACAGTGGGTTAAAGACAACCCAGAAAGACTATCGGAGGTCCGACAGTGAAGATTTGAGTCTTTTCCATCCTATCATGATCGGTTCAAGACTCAGTACTTTAAATGTAAGAGGTCCCATGATACAATTGCCATCCAGTACTTTAAGTCGGACCTGTTGACCCAGGGATCTTGGTATGATATTGATAATTTTCCGCTGAGGGACATGGCAGAATTATGGGACTGAGCTACAAGGTTCGTGGAATAAGATGATTCGTTCTACTCTCGTAGCTGCTTGGCTAATGGATATGGAGACAATCTTTATTCCCTTGATGAGAAGAAAGTGACGGGGGAGGCTGCCCCTATATCTATTCGTAGTGGCGGATGCTTCAACAAGAGGAAGGAAAACTTCCGGGAGCAAAGAGGAGAGAGGTCAAACAAAGGCCAAAGTAATGGTCCCTGCTAGCGTAGGAGGGACTTTTTTGAAGAATACACTCCTCTGGCTGTGAATTAGGTGGATGTGTTAGTGAAAGTATGGTAAACTAATAAAGACCTCTTACTGCCGTCGAAGCCTTTTAAAAAGAAGGCTGACTCTGGGCCTTACTGTAAATATCATCAGGTCCGAGGGCATGCTACTGAAGACTGTCAAGATTTGCGTGACTGAATTGAGTCTCAGATTTGCCACCATAACTTGGCACATTTCGTGAAAAGAAATGAAAGTCAAGGCAAGGGCAAACAACTAGTGGAGGGTTTGGAGGAATACCATGGGGAGAAGCTTCAGTAGCTTCGAGGGGTGAATGTGGTCTTTCTAGCAGATTAGGAGGCGAGTGAATCCACTACAACCTGGGTTGAGCAGAGAATATCTCTGCAACTTCCCCTTCTTGAGTACCACTGACAAGTCTTGGCGGTGATGGTAACGTGACATTAGGACACTCAGATAATTAATTCACCCCCTTAAACGTCAACAACTGATGGAGTAGGAGTCATTTTTGGGGTCAACGCTGCACCCAATGCACAAATTACTCATGCTAAAGGGCCGCCTCGAGATGTATACCCAACCCTCCAATGGGGTGAGAAGAGCACTGTTAGGCAGGCTGGCTCAAGGCTCTTCTCCACACTACCAAATCTGGTAGACCATACAGACTCGCTTCTTGTGACTCTTCTGCAGGCAGGACAACTCCAGCTGAGGCTCTTGGTTGACGAAGGCAATGCGGTTGATGTTCTGTTCTTAAAACACTGCTAAGGTTAGGATTCAAAGAAGAACACCTTTCCCCATCAGCCCATCCGGTGGTCAGATTTGGTAATCATAATGTAATGCCCAAGAGTGAGATCAGCCTACTTATGTCCACATGTGATGGAGATAAACATCTCAACCGGACGACCACATTTATTGTGGTAAGTCTGGTGGTAGCATTTGATGGCATCGTGGGTCGCGACAACTCATGCCTTTTGAGTAATCCCCTCCTCATTTTTCTAGTTTGTGCTTTTTCATACACCTCGAGGAGTGGGAATAGTACACAGGAACCAAGCTGTCGGACATGAACTCCTACGCATTGAGTTGGAGTGGTCCATGGAGCGAAGACCTCCCAAACCACAAAAGTGGGGGAAGAAGTGAAGTCAAGTCCACACAATCCAACATGAAGTAGATCCGGCGGATCCCTCGACTACTCTAGAGGTGCAACCTGGTTCTTCAACCATGGCAATATAACTATATCTTGAGGTAGTGGACAAGCTTGTTCGAGTAGGAGCAAACCTTGATTCCTCCGAGGTCCGTGAACTACTGCTTCGCTTAAGGGCTAATGCAGATGTATTCTCTTGGTTCGCCAATGATTTGCTAGGAGTTGATCTATCACAAATCGAGCATCGCCTTAATGTTCGGCCGAAGTCATGAGTAGTCAAGTAAACTCACTGGCATAAATCGACGGAGCAATGGTAGGCGGTCGAGACTGAAGTAAACAAACTTTTGGAAGCAGAAGTTATCGAGAAGTCTGTGTATCTAGTGTGGCTATCCAATGTAGTCATGGTCAGAAAAGCAAACGGCAAGTGACGGATGTGCATCAACTTCACAAATTTGAATGATGCCTATCCTAAAGATGAATTTCCCTTGCCAAGGATCGATGTCCTTGTAGACTCGTGCAACGGCCGGTCTCACATGTCTTTCTTGGATGCTTATAGTGGCTATCATTAGATAAGTTTAGCTCAGACTCAATACCTCATTCATAACCGATAGGAGTCTCTTTCAATATAAGGTCATGTCCTTCAGCTTGAAAAATGAAGGAGCAACTTATTAGCAGCTTGTAAATATGATTTTTTCCCATTTAATTAGAAAATCATTTGAGGTGTATATTGATGACATGTTACTAAAGGGTTGAATTTCCCTCAGCATCTGGCAAACCTCATCGAGGTGTTCCATGTCTTGAGGAACACCTGGCTTCACTTGAACCCTAAGAAGTGCATTTTCGGCATGTCTTCGGGAAATGTTTTGTGTGTTTTTGGTCTTTAATCGTGGAATAGAAGCCAGCCTTGACAAGATCCAAGTGGTCATGGCCCTGATGCCACCGACCACTCTGAAGGGAATATAGTCGTTAGTCGGCAAAATTGCCTCTTTAGGTCATTTTTTATCTCGATCTTCTAACAAATGTCTTCCACTCTTTGTATGTATTAAGAAGGGCAGAGGTTATACCGCAGCTCATTAGACTCCCCAGTGTCAGAAAGCTTTGGATGGAGTGAAAAATGCCCTTTAGTGTCCCTTAATTTTGACAGCTCCTATAACTGTGGAATCTTATTCTTCTACCTGGCGGCTTCCATGTCAGCCGTTAGCGCTGCCTTATTATGTGACCACGAAAGAGTACAACGACTAGTATATTTTGTTAGAAAACTTATCAAGGTGTAGAAACTAAGTATACTGTGATTGAAAAGCTTGGGCTTGCATTGGTGACCGCAGGCAGAAAATTATGCCCATATTTCAAGCCCATTCAATAATAGTTTTGTCTGACCACCCTCTATGTCGAATGTTGCATAGACCAATGGGCTCTACTTGACAGATAAAGTAGGCTATGGAGTTGGCAAAATTTGACATCCAATACCATCCAAGGATGTCAATCAAGGGCAAGTTTTGGTTGATTTCGTGGTAGAATTCACAAATCCATATGCCTGTCTCATTTAATCTTGGAAATTATATGTGGATGGCTCTTCTATGGTAGTCGGATTTAAAGTAGGCATAACTTTGATCGCCCTAGATGGCACCACTCACAAATGTGCCGTCAAGTTAATTTTCCTCACTGATGATGCCTCTGGACTGCATGTTAATTAAAAGTCGTTGCGTTGTAGTATAGATGCAATTCGGATGGATGTCATGTCATTTATTTAATTATAATTTTTATTGGTTTATTCCAGGTTGTTCATTGGGAGGTAGTTATTAAAAATACTCATTTTACTCCCAAAATGTCAAGTTTATTTACAAAAGAAAGAATGAATCAATGAATGAATTAAGCAAGTTAATTATGTACAAAATGAAGTAGTTAGCATTAATCATAATACCTCAAACATATTTACAAGTGGAAAGGCATGAAAAATCAATATAAACTACTCTGTGTTACTTATTTACATAAACACTAAGTAATGGCTGAATTAAGGCACAAAAATACTAAACATATACCATACTAATATATATAATTAGGTACAGTGACGTATATAAGTGTCATTAAAGCCCTAGAAACATATATGATGAGAACCTTATCATGAGCCCTAACTAGCATAGTTTGACCTAATAAAGTGAACAAGAGCTCCTACATAACCAAGAGAAAGGTCTAATTCAGGGGATTACTAATCTGAGAAGAGAACATGAAACAAGGGATAAAACTGCAATTTTACCATTACAGTGCATCAACGGGATTTCTAAGGGTCTAGACAAAGGTCAATTGGACTTAATAAGAGAAAAAGTTGGATGGTTCAGTTAGAAAAGGGTTATTATGAAATCTAGGAATTAAATGACATTCTGTAACTCTAAGACAAATCCACTTAAATTCACAAGGTTCCAGGCAAGATAAAAATCAACTAAACCCTCGAAAATTCATGAAAAAATATCCTCTAGGGTTTAGAACCTTCAATTAAGCCTTTGGAACCTGTTTTGACCTAGATTGGGGTCCATGACTAATATTTGACCTAATTTAAATTTTTATGCAAAGTGTCCAGTCAAACGTGGTCAAACCTAAAATCCAACTTCACCATTGGATTCCTTAGGTTCAAATTAGGTTTATACCAAAATTTGGACATAAGGGGAGACCGTCTTTACCTACTTTGCAAATTGGTCCACCAAATTACATTTAGACCCTCAATTTTTTGAAATCCTTGCAAATTGCCCCCTAACTTCTTCATCTCTTTCTTCATTTCGGTCAGTCTGCCATCGCAGTAGGGATCCATACCTTCGGCGACTTTGCACGGAGGCTCTCTCCTTGGATTCATGGGGAGCCGCTCTCAGATTTGAAAGGGGAGCTCCCTGCGAAGCCCCCTACCGCATGGGCAGCTCCCCATGCCCTGAAACCCCCCATACCTCTCGTGCGAACGCTCGAGAGGTATGTGTCTCCCTCCGGCCATTCCTCCAGCGAGGAATTTCGTCCTCTTCCTCACAACTCTTTCCCCTGCCTACGCCTATTTAAGGAAGCCTAACGCCCTTCGCTTCCTTCAAGCTTAATTTGGCCAGAGAACTCCTCCCAATTTGTCTCCTCCTCACTCTGGTCAACGGTCCGCAGCTTCCGGCGACTCTTCCTCCCTCTTCTCATCGCTCTGCCACAGTACCAGTGGTAGAGCCATCTCCACCGTACTCCTTCGCATCGCGCCGTACCAGCACGTGTCCTCCGACCCTCTTTGTCGTCACCGTCATCTCTCCCCTGAGCCTCTTCGTCTCTGGCAACGGTAGTACCCGCCGCTCACCCTCCGCCTTCCCCCTTCGCTCTAAGTCCATCAGTTAAGCTCCTCTCTCTCTACTCTTCATTTTCCCTTCATCAATTTTTAGTATCGACTCCTCGACCGCCACTACCACCACTAATGTTTTCACCTCCGGCCACCAACTCCGGTGAGGCTGCTCCACCTCCACAGGCCATCCCACCCCTCGCCGATCGGTCCCTAAGCACCGCGCTGACTCACTGATCAACCTCTAACGTGGGTGGAAATCGCGTATTTTGAAATCATTGGATATTGTAGTATAGTCGCAAAAATCACTCGTCAAAGATATTTGTGATAACGAAACTCTCAGAACTTTATTCTTTTTAGAACTTGTGTCCCGGTCGTTCGTCTCTGGGAGGCGTGAAAACGAATTGAGATTTGGATCGGCTTTTATAACCTAAATCTAACCTAAGCTACTATTTTTGTCTTTTTGTGTTTTTGATTTTTTTATTTCGAAAAGCGAATTGAAACCTAGATCTAGATAAACTAGCAAAAACCTAAGTGACTATGTGCATCTAAATGAGGCCATGGTGGCCTTGCATGGTGTGAACAAACCAAAGTGTCATATAGGTAAGCAAACATGAGGACAAACAATCACAGAAACATCATGAAATTATTTATGCCTAAAAAATTATCACACATCATCTACACTAGAAAGCATATAAATAGAAGAAAATCTGTCACGCTGGAATGTTGCCACTAGGGCCATCGGCCTTGTGTGAGGGTGTAGGCTAGACTGTGGGTGTGCAAACTCGTCTACACGCCTACCAAAAGAGATGGCCGGCCACAAGAGGCTTTGGGTGAGCCTTCATGGCCGTCCAAGAAGAAGAAGAAGATGGGGGCTAGTGCACCCAAGTGGAGAGAGGAGGGTGTTGCTCCCTTTCTCTACCAATGGCCGTCCTTGAAGCTTTGGAGAGAAGCTTCTCTAGCTAGCCGTCCATAGAGCCTTGGAGGAGGATGAGGAGGACGGCCTTAAGGTTTTGGAGGGTGGAAGCAAGTTTAGAGTGGAGAGTATGGATGGGAGAGTGTATGGAGAGAGTCCAATTTCGTAGCTCTCTCTTTGCCCTTTATGGAAGGCTCCATTTGGTTGCCACTTTTGGTGGCTCCAAAAATAGCCAATGCCACAATTTTTGGATCTAGGTTTGACACAAGTTGTTAGGGTTTCCAAGAGAGTGTGCATGGGTTTGGTGGGAGTAAAATGGGAAGGTGTGCGTGTGTGTGTGGGTGTGTGTTTTTCGTAGGGCTAGGTTGTGGGTTTTGGTAGGATTAGGTGCTAAATAGGTTGGGTCAATCTAGATTAAGTGGGTGTGAACCTAATTAGGCTTAGGAAAGTCTAATTTGGTAAGAGTGAACCTAATTAGGTCTAGGTCAAGTCTAATTAGATGTGTGCATGTGATTAGGCTAGAGTAACCCTAATAGGTATGAGTTAATTAGATCCTGGGTGGATCTAATTGGGCTCGGGTGTACCCAATCAACTGTAGATGCACCCAATTAGGTATGGGATGGTTCAATTGGGTTAGGGATAGGACAAGTAGGGCTATGGATAGTGGACTAGGCTTAGGAGGTCTCTACTTAGGTTTCCTAGGGTGTCCGGTGGGGTTCCTAGGTCAAAATAGGTAAGCTAGGGCTTCCAACACCAAAATCAGGAACCAAACAGCAGTATCAGACGTTAAGGATAGTGGTCAAATGTCTTATACTACAAAATTGGATGTCTGGACACTAAATTAGACATCCAATTCTGTGTCAGTATGAGTTTTGGCTTCTTGGATTGTTATTCTGCAGAAATCAGACGTCCAGTTAGATGTCTGGACGTCCTAAAAGGTGTTGGAGAGTGGGTTTTATGTTTTCTAAGGTTGGTTTTGGTTCCTAAGTGTTTCGGAGAGGGATAGGAACATGGATAGTGCTATCCATGTTTGGGTTTTGAGGCTAAGGTGCCCTAATGGAGGTTGTTTTGGGTTTGGGAAGGCTGTCCTAGGGTTTCTAAGGGTAGGGATAAGGCTATCCTCCTCACTCCTCTTATCTGGATCAGTTTTCTTCTTCCTTTATTGCTTTATTCCACTATCTCCATCTTGGATCACTTTATTATCTGTAAATAGCAATAAAAACCATTAACTAGCAGGATATCTCATCTTATTCTAAATAGACTGATGCAATGCCTGATATGCAAGATATGAGTGCAATATCCACAATTTAAGATAGGTTCAGATATTATTTAGGTGGATTATGACCCATGATTACTGTGCAATCAACCTCCGCACCTTCACCAACTGCCAAACACATTGGATACCTCCACTGACCTAACCCACCTTCACGGCCACAGTGCGACCTTGGTAGGCACGCCTAGGCTGCCCCGCGACCAGCCAACCCCCGCTTCACCTTCGCCGTGATACGGTGATGGTTTTCCTATGATCTGACAGGGTCGCGAGGCTGTCTTCATGCATTTCAGGTTTCGTCGCCCCTCTGCCATTACTGATGACCTTGAAGCAAGCTTCGAGCTGGCCTAGGCTTCGTGCAGCTCCAGGTGAGACTACTAGGTGGTGCGGGCTTGAGGCGTGCACATACCCAAGCCTTTGATTGGCTTCGAGGACCCTCGCAGTAGCTGCAATTGAGAGCTCAACCTGCTGCTGCAGCACGCGCGAAGCGGGTGGGACATTTAGTCCCACCTCAAAAGCTCGCAACGCAGGTGAGTCACTTAAATTGAATTTGTGTTTTAGCCTGGTTGCCTCTGAAGACGGGGTGAGGTCCCCTCACCCGTATACCCGCCTCGTCCACAACCCACGCTACGTGGACCTGGCTGACCCGTTTACCCTTCACTCCTTGCGCACCACCCACGCCGGTGCGCCTAGACCCGGGCGTGCGTAACCTGACCCGACTACCCAGCTGGCTTTGAGAGAGCGAAGAGTGAAATAGGGAGAGAGAGAGACGCGGGGAGGGTAGGGGGTAGGTTTTGCTTCTCTATGCTGTGCAGGGAGGAGGAAGAGGAAGCATTTGCGAAGAAGAAAAGAAAAGGAAGGAGCCAAAGAAGAAGAGGTCTGTAGAGCCTAAGGAAGGAGCTAAAGAAGAAGAAGAAGGCAGAGGAAGGAGCCGAAGAAGAAGGAGGAGGCACAGCATAACTTAAGAAGAGAAGAAGAAGCCAAGAAGAAGAGAAGGTGCAGCAGCTGAAGACTCAGCCGCAGATAAAGAGAAGAAGAAGGAACTGCTGTAGAGAAGAAAGAAGAAGAAGCCAAGGAGAAGAATAGGAAGACTCAGGCACTGTAGCAGACGTCAGTTAAGGCGTCTGATTCACAGAATCAGACATCTGAAGACAGAGAAAGAAGAGAAGAGAGAAAGCAAAGAAGAAAGAGAGAAGAGAAGAAGAAAGAAAAAGAATTTATTTCCATTTTTGTCTCTAGCATTTATCTTCCTTGCATCAATATTGAACATATTTGAGATTGTGATTTTCTGCTTCTAAATACCGAATTGCTCCCTGAGTTCGACCTCGGAATGTTTTTTTAATTTCGAGTAATAAATAAATAAAATTTGATAATCATTTTTCGCGGTATACCACAACGCATATCTTTTAAAACACGCGAAACTCGTCGAGCGACTATCAATTTTTGGCGCTATTGCCGGGGAGCAATGGACATTTTAGATGCTTCAAATCACAATTTTTGATTTATTACTGACTTAATCTCTCTCTTATTGTGTTTGTTTCAGGAAAATTCAAGGAGAGACAAGTAGCCGCACAGCAACCACACAAGGGAACAGGTAACCCTTTATTAACCCTCTCCTAATCCCCTTAAAAACCTGAAAAGGAGAAACAGAGAGAAAATTCAATCTAGGGCTACCTGTTTTCCATATTTTAGTAATCCATAAGAGTTGCCTGATTTTTCACTTTCAACACATCTTAATTGAATATCCACTTAAGGTAACTAGGGCTAAAACTTTCTTGATTGAGCCCTAGATACCCATTTCTGAGGCAACTAAACTGGACCAACTAGAGCCAACCTAAGAATTACAAGCTAGGATTTTAGAGACACATCTTCTTCTAAAAAAAAAAAAAAAGAAGAAAAAAAAAATTCCAAAAAGAGGTGTGCCTAAGCCTTGTTTGAAGAGGCTTATTCAAGAGAAACCTTAAGCAAATCAGTCTCTTAATTTACTTGAACCATAAGAGAAAGGACCTAAGAAGCTCTCAAAGGAACAAAGAGGTGAAGTTGATCCTTTGGGTCAACCAACCTTTAAATTAGGTCACGTTGCACTCAAAAGACTTAAAGTTCAAGTGGAACCCTAAGCACCCTGATCTTAACTAAAAGTGGTAGACTTAAGAGGTCAAGGTCCCCATTCTGGTCTACCTAGAATCTCAGTGACAAGAGAGGTTGGGTGGGGGAAACCCTGTAACCCGTGAGGGCGCTCTACCGTGTAGGGGTCTTCGCAGGACTCTCCCTCTCTGGCTACCCAGGTAATTCTCAGGTGGACGACCTTTCTGATCCAAGGGTATCATCTGCCTCAAACCTCTATAGTCACCCAACATATTTTGGGTGTCTCGATTGGGTCCAGCACGTTCTAATCTCATCCAGTCCTTCAGTGCATGTTTGGTAGGACATCCTTGAAACCTCCTTTAGAAATCCACTCTCCCCGAGGCCAAGCCTCGGTACCCTTGTTTGTGTAGCAAAAGCTCCACATAGACCTTTCCTCCGATTCAGAACCTAGTTCTCCTTCTTCCATCATGGCACAGTTTGTTGAAGAAGAAAATAAGCTTGAGCACCAGCTTCAGCATCTGAATGACTTCTTCCAGAATTTTATGAACCCACCGCAGCGTCTAATGATGCGAGATCACTATAATCCTACTGTGGTGGCAATCGAGCCTCGAGTCTGAATCCCGATTGGAGGACTTGATTCTGAATTGAAGCCCAATATGATTCATGCCATACCAGACTTCTATGGGCTTAACTCCGAAGATCCATTCCAGCATATCAAATAGTTCAAGCATCTGGCCCAGACCTTCTGGTTGGATGCGCAAAATCGGGATATCTTACTCATGAAGATGTTCTCTTTCTCCCTCATGGACAAGGCAGCTCATTGGTATCAGACTCAGACCCGTTCGATCAACACATGGGATGAGCTTCAGTTTAAATTTTTGAAGAAGTTCTTTCCCGTTGGTCGGACAAACACCTTGCGCCTTCAGATTACTCATTTCACCTAGCAAACGGGAGAACCTCTTCATGAGGCATGGGATCGATTTTTGGATCTCATGCGAAACTGCCCCCATCACAGAGTTCCTAAATGGGAACAAGTCTAGTCTTTTTACCAGGAATTCCGTGAGGACATTAGATTATTCGTCAATGCAACTTGCGGAGGGAATATCATGGGTCAGCATGAGGACACAGTGTGGGAGATTCTCGAGAATATGTGCAAGAACTCCATCAACATTGACTCTATGGGTTTATTCGACCGGACGAATACCCACGCATCAACGAATCTTAGGGGAGCACATGAGACGCAGGGCCTGTCCGCATCCGTCGACTTGGAACTGATGGCCAGTCGGTTGGACAAGGTCTCTATCATTGAGAAGAAGGTGGACGAGCTGACTCGGCATTTGCAGCGAGCCACCTCTGCGCAGTACTCCTTTGCACAGCCACCTCCTGTAAGGGAAACTATACAAAATGTCTTTCACCGATATTTTCTGGGGATGGACCCATATCTACCCACATCTGACTCCAGGACCGGAGGGACCTCCGATCCTCTCTATTCTTGTCGGGGGAACCCTGATCCCCCATACTCTGACTTTCCTGAGGTTCCTCAGACCTGCGAGGACCTCAATGCCATCTAGAATGACCCATTTTCCAACACATATAACCCTGGATGGTGAAATCATCCCAATTTTCAATGGGTGGGGAATTTTCAGACCCAAAGACCACCTTGTCAACCCCGTCCATAAGCCCTCATCCTTATCAACCGCCTCAGCCCAACCCCACCTATCAATTTGGGCCAAACCAAGACCAAATGTTCCTCATCCTCCAAACATTGGCTAACATTCAAAGAACGAATGCGGCAATCCAAAAACAGCACAAGGACGAGATCAGAGAGGTTAGTAACCAACTCACCTAGATGGCGAATTCCTGTCAACTGGGCACACTTCCTTTACAACCTCTGCCAAATTCGAATAACGTGCCAACCTAGAGGCGCGTTATGAACCTAAATCCAGGCCACGCACACATGATTTATCAGGCCCCTTCTGTTCCATCACTTGACGGAGTGGAAGCTTCAACATCTTACGCGGGTTATCAACAGCAGCAACTCATCTTACCAACCCCCAACCAGAACCAGGTAGGATTAAACTCTGTAACAACCCGTAGTGGTAAAGCAACCCAAGACCCACCTTATCCAGGCCACTCCAAGCTTGGTAGTGATCCAAGCCCTAGGATAGTTATCCAAGATGTCCCTGGCCCAAATCAAAAACCTGGACCTATTCTAGAGGAACCAACCAAGGTTTCATTTCCCAAGGCCTTGACTAAGGGAAAAAGGACAACCAAACCCGTGGCTCCTGAGGAGAACCTGATCAAGCTCTTTGAACAGGTCCAAATAAACATCCCCTTGATGGATGCAATCCGCCACGTACCGGCTTACACACGATTCTTGAAGAACGTGTGTACACCCCAGCATAAGCCACGAACCAAAAGTGGAAGTTCGATCGTACTGTCGGAGCAAGCCAGCTCTGTAATCTTTAGTAAACTCCCACCCAAGGCAAAAGACCCAGGCACTCCCCTGATCTCATGTAAAATTGGTGAAACCCAATTCGATAAAGCTTTACTAGACCTAGGTGCCTCCATAAACCTAATACCCACATCCCTGCTTAACCATCTTGAAGAATCCGAGCTCAAACCGACTGAGGTGACATTGCAGTTAGCTGATCGATCCATTAAGTCACCTAAGGGAGTTCTCGAGGATGTTATTGTTAGGGTGCGGGATTTCTACTTCCCAGTAGACTTTATAGTTCTAGATATGGATGCACCTAAGAACCTAAGGGATACACCAATTATACTAGGGAGACCTTTTCTGGCCACTGCTAGGGCCAATATAAGTTGTGAGGAGGGCTAAATAGAGTTGAAATTTGGGAATCAAACTCTTAAGATTAACATCTTTAAGACCCAACAAGGGATTAATTGTGGTATTGTAGAGCAAATATGTGATATCAGAGCTGTGGTTGATGAATTGCATATTCAAGATAACCTGATCATCCCCAATCAACCACAAGAAGAACTAAACCCGCAATTAGAGGAATCTGAACCCGATCTAGATACACCCATATCCCCTACCCTTGTTCCTCACACTCACTTTGTACCACCAGCTACTGCTGATAATCCCATTTTGGAACTCAAGCCCCTTCCCGACCATATGAAATATGTCTTTTTGGGTTCCAATCAGACGTTTCCTGTGATTATAAACTCCCAACTCACACCTGATCAGGAATCCCGTCTGATTACTGTTCTCCAGCAACATCGTAGAGCCATTGGATGGACTCTTGATGATTTGACTGGTATAAGTTCCTCTTATTGCACACACCACATCTATTCCGAGGAGGGCGCACGACCTTCGTGTGAGATGCAGAGACATTTGAACCCAAATCTGTAGGAGGTTGTGGGGAAGATCATTAAGTGATTAGATGCAGGGATTATCTACCCGATCTCTGACAGTCAATGGGTGAGCCCAATCAAGGTTGTGCCTAGGAAGGCAGGGCTCACCACCATCACGACTGAAACCGAAGAGGTCATACCGACCAGTATAGCCAACTTGTGGAGAGTCTGCATTGATTACAGAAGACTCAATTCCTCCACGAAGAAGGATCATTTCCCACTACCGTTTATTAATCAGATCCTCGAAAAACTAGCGAGAAATGGGTTCTTTTGCTTTCTTGATAGGTACGCCGGTTATAACCAAGTGGCGATTCATCCAGAGGACCAAGAGAAGACCACGTTCACCTGCCCCTTCAGGACGTACACGTTTCGAAGGATGCCTTTCGCTCTCTACAATGCACCCGTGAATTTTCAACGGTGCATGCTTGCTACATTCTCTGATATGGTAGGTGATTATCTGGAAGACTTCATGGATGACTTCTCAGTATTTGGGGCATCATTTGACGATTGCCTCCAACACTTGGTTCAAATACTCAGGCGATGCATTGATGTGAATCTGGTTCTTTCCTGTGAAAAGAGCCATTTCATGGTGCCTGAGAGGATCGTCCTGGGACATCTAATTTCTGAGAGAGGCATCCAAGTTGATCGAGCCAAGGTTAACTTGATTTCCAGGCTCCCTATGCCTAGCTCGATCAGGGTCATCCGATCTTTTCTGGGGCACGTCGATTTTTACCATCGATTTATCCCTGATTTCTCAAAAATCGCACGCCCCCTGACCACTCGTCTCTCCAAGGATGTACCTTTTGAAATTTCCAAGGAATGCACTCGAGCATTTGAGATCCTTCGTGATCGAGTTACCCAAGCTCCGATCCTACAGTCCCCTAATTGGTCTCAACCCTTTGAGATCATGTGCGACGCATCTGACTTCGCTGTAGGAGCGATTTTGGGGCAGCAAATTAATGGGAAACCCATGGTCATCTACTATGCTAGCAAGACACTTGACGAGGCTCAGCGTAACTACACGATTATGGAGAAAGAGCTGCTAGCCGTAGTATTTGCCCTTGAAAAGTTCAGATCATATCTCCTGGGTTCTCGTGTTATTATTTACTCGGATCACACAGCTGTGAGGCATCTCCTTGCGAAGAAGGATGCGAAACCTCGATTAATCTGATGGATCTTGCTATTGCAAGAATTTGATCTCAAGATTCGTGACAAGGCGGGAAGACAGAACGTGGTAGCTGACCACTTGTCCCGCCTTCCTTCTGAGATCATTTACCCTTTCGGACCCATCACGGAGCATTTTCCTGATGAGCACCTTCTGACTATCGATACAGGGCTTCCATGGTTTGCTGACATAGTAAACTACTTGGCATCACATCAGATCCTGTCTAATTGGCCAAAGGCCAAGAAAGATAAATTGCGCTTCGATGCCAAGTATTACATTTGGGAAGACCCATATCTATTCCGCATTGGTGCTGACCAAATTATCCGACGATGTGTCCCGAAAGTTGAAATCAAGGACATACTCTCTTTCTGCCATGACCAGGCATGCGGTGGTCATTTTTCTAGGCATAAAATCGCATCAAAAGTCCTCTAGTGTGGCTTTTATTGGCCAACAATCTTCAAGGATGCATACAATCACTGTAAGGCATGCAACCGTTGCCAGACTTTGGGCAACATGAGCCATCATGACATGATGCCTTTACAGCCGATTCTTGTATACGAGATTTTTGACATTTGGGGGATTGATTTTATGGGCCCCTTCCCTATCTCGGAAGACTTTGAATACATTTTACTCGCTGTTGATTATGTGTCCAAATGGATCGAAGCCATTCCGACTCGAACCAATGATCATAGAGTCGTTCTCAAATTCATTCACCAAAACATCTTCTTACGGTCCGGGATTCCTCGAGCGATCATTTCTAATGGAGGGACCCATTTCACAAACACTCAGTTCAGGTCACTGATGACCAAATACGGGGTGTCGCACCGAATCTCTACACCTTACCAGCCCCAAACTAATGGTATAACTGAGCTATCAAACTGGGAGATCAAGAAAATCCTTCAGGTTACTATTCGACTTGACAGAAAGGATTGGTCATCTCGGCTTCTGGAAGCTTTGTGGGCTTATAGGATTGCCCACAAGACCCAATTAGGCATGTCTCCTTTCTGACTGGTGTACAGGAAGGTGTGTCACCTCCTCGTCGAATTGGAGCATAAAACCTAATGGGCAGTACGGAACTGCAATTTAGATCTTTCTAAGGCTGGAAGCCACAGAAAGCTTCAGATAAGCGAGATTGATGAATTACTCCTTGATGCGTAAGAAAACTCGCGAATCTACAAAGAGCGGGTTAAAGCCTTTCATGACAAGCACATATCTTGAAAGATCTTTCATCCTGGTCAAAATGTCCTACTTTTTGATGCTCGACTCAGACTATTCCCAGGGAAGCTACGATCCAAGTGGATCAGATCATATCTAGTCCGACAAATCTTTGGAAATGGAGCCATCGAGATCAGTCCACTCAGCCACGATTCCAAACCCTCTGTCGTGAATGGTCAAAAACTCAAACCATTCATTGACGTCACCAATGCAGATTTGGCTGAGTCATCCTTTATCCTCCATTCTCCCTGAGCTCATTGCATCCAGTTGATGGCGTAAAACTCAACTTTTAACGGAAGGCAACCAGTCATTCTTTCAAAAAACCTGAAGCCTTTCCTAACATTTCTTTGCACTTTAGGGTTCATCCTTTAGGATAGCCGACTCCACCTCAGGTACCTGTACCTGAGATTAGAAATCGTCCGCAACAGTCACCTCGACCCGTCCACTCATCCAACACCTGTCCTAATGAATGAACCAAGATGAATACAAACCCACCTAATTTACAATGGGGACATTGCAAATCTTAGGCATGGGGGGATATGAAAGTGGAAAATATATGAAAACTCATAACAAGAAAAGGTTTCAACAAAAAAAAAATCACATATGTCAAAAACACCATAAAAATTAAATTTTTTTTTTGAAAAAGAACAAAAAAAAACTAGTGGCGGGAAGAAAATTTTTGGGCTATACAAAATAAGAGGAGAAAAAGAGCAAAATGCTAAAAAGGAGCAAAAAATGAAAAAAATGAAAGAAATAGTCATTAGTAAGAGATTAATGGACTAATCGAAGTTCTAAACCACATTAAGAAAAGTAAAGAAAAAAGTGCTAAAGAGACATAAAGAGATTAGTAGGAACGTTGACCTTAGGCTTTTTTGGCCGGACTCTTAGTACCTATTAAGATCTGGATATTCCTCAAGAGGTTGAGGAAAATACAAAGCTTAAGTATTAGGTCTAAGGCTTGGGGAGTATTCGGCCTCGTTAATTGACTTTCGATTTGCAGGATTCGGTAACCTAAGCGCCCCAATTCACACACAGTCTGGTTCAGTGCGCATAACTATTAAAATGACGCAGAAGCATTTTAATATTCTGCAAATGTTGCCTAGATTAGGAGTAGTCGATCAACACAACTTGATTTGAACGAGTTCCCAGCGCGGAGAGGTGGGAAATTCCTCTCAAAGATGCGTAACAACATATCGTCTCCTCGGTGCTTGACTCTTAGGATATTTACATTTCCTACCGAGGGCATGTAAGCACTCTGCTTGTTCAAATACCATGGATGGCATTATCACAAAATGTCAATCACCAAGGTCTGAATTCGACCACAGAACGTCATGGGCGAGATTATCTCAAAATCTCGAAAACCAAGGTTCTGGGGGTTATCATGGGTGGTGCTATCATGAAGCATCGATTTCCAAAGACCTTTGAGGATTGATGATGGGGTCGAGGAATCTGATACAGACTGTGTTGAGAAGCCAATCCTAAGGTAGAATTAAAAAGAAAAGAGAGAGAAAACTCTCTAAACAAATAAATCCTCTGTCTCTCTTTTACAAAACGCACTACAAACTGAACCAAGGCTAAAAATGTCTTAAGCACGGGTGCTTTAACCACGGAGTCCAATAAACCTTAAGGTAGTTTCTACGGGCCTTAAAAACCTTCGTTAAGGACCAAGGCTAAAGCTAGATAGGTTTGGATCTTGGTTGGTACTAGAGTACTTTTAGGCCCATTGTCGGCATTCCGATCCAATCAAAGAAGAAAAAGCACTTATTATAACTGGTGAAAGGAATTCATAGTCTAGAGCAGAAGTTAAAACCTTAAAATTTTGCTAAGGGACTAGCAAAAGCTAGGCATGGGGGTACGAAGAGAACCCTATCATGAGCCCTAGCTAGCATATTTTGACTTAAAAAAGTGAACAAGAGCTCCTACATAACCAAGAGAAAGGCCTAATTCATGGGATTACTAATATGAGAAGAGAACATGAAACAAGGGGTAAAACTGTAATTTTGCCATTGCAGTGCATAAATAGGATTTCTAAGGGTCTAGACAAAGGTCAATTGGATTTAATAAGAGAAAAAGTGGGATGGTTCAGTCAGAAAAGGGTTATTGTGAAATCTAGGAATTAAATGATATTCTGTAACCCTAAAATAAATCCACTTAAATTCACAAGGTTACAGGAAAGATAAAAATCGACTAAATCCTATAAAATTCATGAAAAAATATCCTCTAGGGTTTTGAACCATCAATTTAGCCTTTGGAACCTGTTTTGACTTAGATTAGGAACCATAACAAATATTTGACCTAATTTTGGTTTTTATGCAAAATATCCAGTCAAACGAGGTCAAACCTAAAATACAACTTCACCATTGGATTCCTTAGGTCCAAATTAGGTTTATACCAAAATTTGGACCTAAGGGGAGACCGTCTTTACCTACTTTGCAAATTGGTCCACCAAATTACATTTAGACCCTCAACTTTTTGAAACCCTTGAAAATTCGCCCCCAACTTCTTTGTCTCTTTCTTCATTTCGGTCCCTCTGCCATCGTAGTAGGGACCCATACCTCCGGCGACTTTGCACGGAGGCTCTCTCCTTGGATTCATGGGGAGCCGGTCCCAGATTTGAAAGGCAACCTCCCTGCGAAGCCCCCTACCGCGTGGGCAGCTCCTCATGCCCTGAAACCCCTCGTACCTCTCGTGCGAATGCTTGAGAGGCATGAGTCTCCCTTCCGCCATTCCTTGGGCGAGGAATTTCGTCCTCTTCCTCGCAACTCTTTCCCTTGCTTGCGCCTATTTAAGGAAGCCCAAAGCCCTCCGCTTCCTTCAAGCTTAATTGGCTAGAGAACTCCTCCCAATTCATCTCCTCCTCACTCCGGTCAATGGTCCACAGCTTCCGGTGACTCTTCCTCTCTATTCTTGTCGCTCTGCCATAGTACCAATAGTAGATGTAGATTCCCTACTAGAGGGGGTGACGTAATAATTGCGGAAATGAAATAATAAACAATCTCACAAAAAGACAATCGCACAAAGGGCACAAAGATTTTTAGGTGGAAACCCAAACCGGGTGAAAACCACCACCTAACCCTCTCGAGTTAGGATTTTCCGATCAACCAAGTTGATCAAAATCCACTAAACGAATCACTTTAAACCGAGGGTGATTCAACCTCAATTACAACCACGCTACTTAGACGAGGGTAGCGTACCTCAACCCCTTCTCTCAACGAGAAGGATTTTGTCTCGCGAAGGAGACGGGAATTCGCAAAGCGAATACCCAACCAAATAACAAAGATAAAAACAAGCAATCCTATAGATCCAGCAAAGTAATATTTAACCTAAGCTTCTGTAAGAAATAGGATGCTTCCCTTTGAAAGGAGTGTGTCGACGACGCGGATGCGTGTGCCACGCGACGGCGCAACGTCGCTCTCGTGAACAACAGTGGGAGAGCGGGTGCGCAACAGCTTGATGCTCTCAAGATGAAGAATTAGAGCGTAGAGAGCAAGAGAGACACAAAATGGTTTGGGAGTGTATTGCAAGGTGTGTCTTGTGTTTCTTAGATGTGTGTTTGTGTTGCAAAGGTTCCCCTCTATTTATAGAGGCCTTAGGAAGGCTTAGGAATGGTTCCATAGCCGTTGGGTACAAAGCCCAAGTGAATCAGCCCGAAATCAGGAACAATCATTGTTCTGACAGGCTTATCAAACGTCTAATTCTGGCATCAGACGTCTGGAAAATCACTTTAAGACGTCTGAAAATAAGGTCAGACGTCTGATTTTGGGCGGGTCTCTTCCTGACTTGAATCAGATCTAAACAGGGTTCTTGTGCAAGTCCATCAGACGACATATAGGACGTCTGGCACTATGTCTGGACGTCTGGAAACCTACTTTTTCGTTGGAATGGATTTGCAATTGCTAGAAAATCTCTGAGAAGAGATTTTCGGGTCAGTCGAGGCAAAACGGTCAATTATCAGACGTCTGGAAAGGCCAAAGGACGTCTGATAAGGCTCTAACGATCATATCCTTGAGTGTTTGTTAAGCCAGCTAACAGTCCACTAATTGGACGTCTAGCAAAGTCATCAGACGTCTCCTAAGACGTCTGGTCTAAGGTCTGGACGTCTAATTTCATCAGACGGAACTAACTTGTCCAGCGTAAATGTTATCAGACGTCTGAATCAACAGTCAAACGTCTTAAAACACTTTATTAGACGTCTGATTTTGGAATTAGGCGTCTGGAAGTGCTGTTTGAACCCTATATTGGTTTTCTAAGTTCTCTACAGAAAACCTAAGTATCCTAGGGTTGTGCGGGTGTTCCTAGGACTACTGTTAGGGTACTTTGAGGCTCCTTAACATGAATCTAAGTAACAAAAGTAAAGAGCAACAAAAGAAACGAAAAATACAATGAGTACAAGAGAAGTAAATCTATCATATTCTTCATCTCCTTCCTTCTTCAATATATCGCTCCTCGCGAATCTCTTCTGTTCTCCATCAGGCTCATCTAATCCGTCCTGGATGCGAGCTCGAATTCCGTCTAAACACGTCTACATTTGCAATTGACCTGAAATCTAAGACTCCAAGTGCAAATGTTAAATAACACGTGTTTTGTTATCATCAAAATAAATGATCGTGGTGCTCTCGCACCAAGAGAGCCATCTCTGCCGTACTCCTCCGCGCTGCGCCGTACCAGCGCGCGTCCTCCGACCCTCTTCGTCGTCACCGTCATCTCTCCCTTGGGCCTCTTCGTCTCCGGCAACGGCAGTACCTGCCGCTCGCCCTCCACCTTCCCCCTTTGCTCCAAGTCCATTAGTTATGCTCCTCTCTCTACTCTTCATTTCCCCTTCATCAATTTTTAGTTTCGACCCCTTGACGGCCACTACCACCACCATCGTTTTCACCTCCGGCCACCAACTCTGACGAGGCTGCTCCACCTCCACAGGCCGTCCCACCCCTCACCGACCGGTCCCTAAGCACCGCCTCAACTCACTGATCAACCTCCGCACCTTCACCAACCACCACACACACTGCATACCTCCACTGACCTAACCCACCTTCACAGCCACAGTGAGACCTAGGCATGCACGCCTAGGTCGCCCCGCGACCAGCCAACCCCCGCCTCACCTTCGCCGTGATACGACAAAGGTTTTCCTATAATTTGATAGAGCCGCAAGGCCGTCTTCATGCATTTCAGGTTTCGTCGCCCCTCTGCCATTACTGATGACCTTGAAGCAAGCTTTGAGCTGGCCTAGGCTTCGTGCAGCTCCAGGTGAGACTACTAGGTGGTGCGGGCTTGAGGCGTGCACATACCCAAGCCTTTGATTGGCTTCGAGGACCCTCGCAGCAGCTGCAATTGAGAGCTCAACCTGCTGCTGCAGCACGCGCGAAGCGGGTGGGACATTTAGTCCCACCTCAAAAGCTCGCAACGCAGGTGAGTCACTTAAATTGAATTTGTGTTTTAGCCTGGTTGCCTCTGAAGACGGGGTGAGGTCCCCTCACCCGTATACCCGCCTCGTCCACAACCCACGCTACGTGGACCTGGCTGACCCGTTTACCCTTCACTCCTTGCGCACCACTCACGCCGGTGCGCCTAGACCCGGGCATGCGTAACCTGACCCGACTACCCAGCTGGCTTTGAGAGAGCGAAGAGTGAAATAGAGAGAGAGAGACACGGGGAGGGTAGGGGGTAGGTTTTGCTTCTCTATGCTGTGCAGGGAAGAAGGAGGAAGAGGAAGCAGCTGGGAAAAAGAAAAGAGAAGGAAAGAGCCAAAGAAGAAGAAGAGGTCTGCAGAGCCTAAGGAAGAAGGAGCTGAAGAAGACGAAGGCAGAGGAAGGAGCCAAAGAAGAAGAAGGAGGAGGCGCAGCACAGCTCAAGAAGAGAAGATGAAGAAGCCAAGAAGAAGAGAAGGTGCAGCAGCTGAAGACTCAGCCGCAGATAAAGAGAAGAAGAAGAAGAAGGAACTGCTGCAGAGAAGAAAGGAGAAGAAAAGGAAGACTCAGGCACTGTAGCAGATGTCAGTTAAGGCGTCTGATTCACAGAATCAGACGTCAGAAAACAGAGAAAAAAGAGAAGAGAGAAAGCAAAGAAGAAAGAGAAGAGAGAAAGCAAAGAAGAAAGTGAGAAGAGAAGAAGAAAGAAAAAGAATTTATTTCCTTTTTTGTCTCTAGCATTTATCTTCCTTGCATCAGTATTGAACATATTTGAGATTGTGATTTTTCGCTTTTAAATACCGAATTGCTCCCTGAGTTCGACCTCGCAATGTTTTTTGAATTTCGAGTAATAAATAAATAAAATTTGATAATCATTTTTCGCGGTATACCACAACGCATATCTTTTAAAACACGCGAGACCTGTCGAGCAACTATCAATATATACACTAAAAAAGGCAAAACAATGTATATAAATACATATATACATGCTTATACTATACATATACACACAATACAACACTCAAATCCACTTTAACACTTAATATATAAAATTAATACATTTACACAAAGCACACATGCACTAAACTCAACATGTAAGCTTATGTTTAAAGCACTGAATTGGTATTTACGTGTGTTGCGTTGTACTACAATCGAAAAAGCGTTCAAAACAAATACAATTTTATTACTTGAATATATTCCGAGGTCGAACGTAGGGAGCAGATGGAATTCACGCACTAATCTCAACAATAAATGTTAATTGAGCACATATTACTACTTAAAATCTAATTAAGAGTGTAAAGCGTGAGTATATGAAGAGTAAAAATAATTGTAAATAAAACAGTGGAGAGCTTATGAAAATCGGACGTCTGATTACAAAATCAGACGTCTTAAAAGTTATGTGCTACAATGCCTTCCTTCCCTAAGCTTTCTGATTTCTTTCTTTGATTTCCCTTCCTCTTCTCTTGCTTCTTCCTTCTGTTCTTCTCTTCTGCTTGACCTTCCTTTCTTCTTTTCTGATTTGGCCTTCTCTCCCTTTTCTTTTTCTTTGCCTTCTGCCTTAAGCTTCCTTCTTCTTTAGCTTCTTTCTATCTTTGCTTAAGCCTGCAGTCCTTCTTCTTCAGTTTCTTCCTTCTCTTTCTCTAACTTCTGTCTTTTCTTCCTTTTCTTCTCTTTTTGTCTTTAGCCTTCTCTTCCTCAGCTTCTTCCTTCTTTGCCTGACCTCCTCTTCTTCCGTTCTGATTTGGCTAAGTGTCGAGCTAAGCTTTCCAAGGGAAAACCCCTTTTCCCCTACGTAGCTTTCCTCTCTTTCTCTCTTCTCTATTTCAGGTTTGCTCTCCCAGAGCGACAACCGGTTCGGGTAATCGGACCTAACGAAGACCTGGGTCCAGGCTCACCGGCATGGGTGGTGAGCGAGGAGTGAGTTGATCGAGTAAACGGGTTGTGGCCAGGTCCGCGTGGGCAGTGCCGCGGACGAGGTCGTGAGAGGGGGAGAGGGACCTCAACCTGTGATTTAGAGGTGACAAGGCTATGGTGCAAATTCAACTTATGCGCACACGACCGCTCTTCCAGTTCTGAGGTGGGACTAAATGTCCCACCTTCCTTTGCGCGCCGCAACAGTAGATGCGTAGCTCAATTGGCGAGGCTGCAAGGGCTATTGACTCTGATTGAGAACCTGAGTGTGTTCGTGCCTCAAGTCCACACTGCTTAGGACTCTCGCCTAGAGCAGCAGCACCTGGAGCGCAGCAAGCGAGCTTCAAGCTTCTTCATCCATGGTGGCCGGTGTACTTGAACCTGAAAACATGAGAACAGCCTTGCGGCCACGTCAAAGCACTCAAGGAGCTTCGCCGGACCGCAGCGGATGTGATGGGTGTGGTTTCGTGACGTGTAGGTGGCTGTGGTGGCATGTCTAGGGTTCTCTGTGGCCATTTAAATGTGTGTGTTCGGGGGTTCTTTTGGGTGGTCGACGGAGTGAATGGAGTGAGGGGAAATGATCTGTGAGGTGTTGCGGAGGTTGTAGGGTGGTTGGCGAGGTGGATGGAGGTGCGGAGCGACGGGGGCACCTCGCCGGAAGGATCGCCGGAGGTGGAGAAGGTGATTGTAAAGACCCATTCTATTTTGAGCCTTTTAAGATGTTTGAACTGTCAGTCAGATGTCTGGACCCCTTCCCAGATGTCTGGAAATTAAAAAATCTATACACGAAGTTGGTTCTGTGTGCAACCAGCGTGCAGACCCTTTTTCCTTCTCTCTCTCCCCCTCGCCGATCCCTAACCCATTGCTTATATAAGAGCCTCCTTCCTCTCCTCTCCACTCCACCACCACCACCTTCCTTCCCCCTTGATAAGAACCTCATCATGAGCCCTAAACTAGCACCATTTAACCCTGATTTGCAGGAAAAAGCTCCTACATAACCTTTGAAAGGCTTGGCTCAGAGAGATTCTGAGTTTGCAAAGAAAACAGAAATTGAAGGGTAAAAATGCAATTTCACCAATCCAATCTGAAAACAGGGTAACTCAGGATCCAAACATAGGTCAAAACAACCTAATAAGAAGAAAAGTAGGATGAAATGACTCAACAAGGGCTACAGCAACTCCGAAGAATTAAATGACATCTTGTAACCCCAAAAACAAACCCACTTAAATGCACGAGGTTCGAGGCAAAGTAAAAATAAAATAAACCCTCTAAAATTCATAAAAAATAATCTCTAGGGTTTAGAACCTTCAATCTGGCCTTAGGAACCCATTTTGACCTACATTGAGAACCATGCCCAATTAACAACTTAATTTGGGTTTTTGCATAAATTGACTGGTCAAACAAGGTTTAATCTAGAAATAAAATTCACCATTAGATTCCTTAGGTCCTAATTAGTCATGTATAAAAACTTGGGCTTAAGAAGAAACCTTCTTGACCAACTTTACACTTTGGTCCTCATATATTTACTTTTTGGCCCTCAACTTTTGAACCCTCACATTTTGGCCCCTAACTCTCCTTCGTTCTTTACGTTTAGGTCCCTCCTGCAAAACCTGAGCAGCGCCATGCTCTGGCGACCTTGCGCGGAGCATGGTGCTGCGCAGGGTGAGGGAGGGGCCCTTGCAAGTCAATGGGGGTGCCCTGCGTCGTCAGCCACCGCAGGTACAACCCCCTGAGCGCTGCACCCACCCATACCGGCCGTGCGAACGCACGGACGGTATGGGTATCCTTCCTCTGGCTCCTCCGGCGAGGGAGACACGTCGTCTCCCTCCGCCCTCCTCTCAGATTCTGCCCCTATAAATACCCTCGTCGCTCCGCCGTTCTCCGGAGCTCGGATCTGACGGAGACACCCCCTCAATTCCTCCCTTCCCACTCCGACAGACGCCCCCTTGCTCCGGCGGCCTCTCCTCCTCCTCGTCGCCCTGCCGCACTACCAGCAGCAGGGTTACCTTCCCTCGATCTTTCCGCGTCACGCCGCACCCAGCTGGCGCCTCTCCGGCCCTCTCCTCGCCGCCGCCCCTTCCTCTGGTCAATTTCCTCTTCGGCGACAGTCGATACGACTGTCGCCTGCGCCAACCCCTCCTCGTCCAGCTTAGTAGGTAAAACTTCTCTTCCTCCCCTCTTTCTTTTCCATACTGAAAGCCCTTACTGTCGCCACCGATTTCCTACCGATCACCCTTACCTTCTCCACCTCCAGCCAAACTCCGGCGAACCGCTCCCATCGCTGTAGCACCCCACACGGCTCGCCGACCTGTGCATAACCTTCGCCTCCTCACCTTGATCCTCTTTCGCCCCTCCAATTCCCACCAAACGCCCTCTGCAGATCCACCGAACACACCCACTTCTCCGCCCGCAGTTTGACCTAGGGAGACCCTTTTGCTCCACCACGCCCCCTGCAGACCCTTTGACCTCCTTCGCCGTGCCACGCCCCCTGTAGGGTTTCCGCGTCATTCATTGATTATTCTACGGGTCCCTACTCTGACCAGGCTGATTCGACTCAGCCAAGCCCTGCGTTTTCACTTCCACATCCATCTGAGCTTCATAGTATATGGTGGGTTCCACACCTTTTTATCCACATCTATCAACCCACCAGATTGATTGGGTTTGGGCTGCATCATCAGCCTATTGATTTGAACAAGCACCTGGTTGGACCAACCATGCTCTTAATCAAGGTGCTTGTATTACAAAACTCTGCTGATTTCACCATCCCCTCTCCATCGCATTTCTCGCTTGGCTGAAGGCATCAAATTTAGCGCTCAACGGGAGGCAGCCCGTCATTCTCTTTAAAAATCTGAAACCTTTTCTTAAACCTTTGTGCACTTGAAATTCACACTTTAGGACAGCCGACTCCACCTTAGGTGCTTGCATCTGAGATTAAAAATCGTCCGCAACATTCATCCCGACCCATTCACTCATTAAAACATCTATCCTAATGTATGAACTAAGTTGAATAAAAACCCCCTAAGTTACAATGAGGACATTGCAAATCTTAGGCATGGGGGGGTATGAAAGTGCAAAACGTGTAAAAAAAGGTTTCAAACAAAAAATTCACATATGCCAAAAACACCATAAAAATTAAAAATTTTCGAAAAAGAATAAGAGAATAAGAGGAGAAAGGAAATTTTGTGAAGGAGAAGGAGAAAAGAAACAAAAGGAAAAAAGGAGCACAAAATATGAGAAACAAGTGATAGTCATTAGTAAGGAACTAAGGAATTAACCTAAGTTCTAGACCTCATTCAAGAAAATAACTGAAAAAGGGCATAATGAGATTAGTAAGAACGCAAACCTTAGGCATTCTTGAATAGACTCTTAGTACCCATTAAGATCTGGACGCTCCTCAAGAGGTTGAGGAAAATGAAAAGCTGAAGTATTAGGTCTAAGGCTTAGGAAGTATTTGGCCTCATTAACTAATTTTTGGTTTACGGGACTCAGTAACCTAAGCACCCTAACCTCACACACAGCCTGGTTCAGTAAGCGTAAAAATCAAAATCATGCAAAAGCGTCGCAAAATTCTGAAAAGTACACCTAGAGTAGGAGCGGCCGATCAATACAAGTTGATTTGGACGAGTTCCCAGCACGGAGAGGCGAGAAATCCCCGCGAAGATGCGTAACAAAATATCATCTCCTCGGTGCTTGTCTCTTAGGATATTCACATATCCTACTGGGGGCATGTAAGCACCCTGCTGGTTCAGATTCCATGGATGGCATTATCACGAAGTGTCAACTGCCAGGGTCTGAATTCAGCCACGAAACACCATGGATGGGATTATCTCGAAATCTCAATAGCCAGGGTTCCGGGGGTTGCCATGGGCGGTGCTATCTCGAAGCATCGATTGCCAGGAACCCTTAAGGATTGATGATGGGAGCAAGGAATCTGATACAGACCGTGTTGAAAAGCCAATCCTAGGCTAGAACTAAAAAGAAAAAGAGAGAGAAAACTCTCCAAACCGAAGAACTTTCTATCTCTCTCTTATAAAATGCACTGCGAATTGAACTAAGGCTAAAATCATTTCAAGCACGGGTGCTTTAACCACAAAGTCCAATAGACCTTAGGTTAGTTCTTGTGGGCCTTAAAAACCTTTGCTAAGGATTGAGGCTGAGGCTAGACAGATTTGGATCTTGATTGGTACTAGAGTACCTTTTAAGCCTATGGTTAGCATTCTAACCTAATCTAAGTTTAAATGAAAAGGCACTTATCTGAAGCTATTAAGAACTTCATGGTCTAGAACAAGGGTTGAAACCTTAAGTTTTTGCTAAGGGACTAGCAAAAGCTACGCATAGGGGTATGATGAGAACCTCATCATGAGCCCTAAACTAGCATCATTTAACCCTGATTTGCAGGAAAAAGCTCCTACATAACCTTAGAAAGGCTTGGCTCAGAGAGATTCTGAGTTTGCAAAGAAAACATAAACTGAGGGGTAAAAATGCAATTTCACCAATCCAATATGAAAACAGGGTAACTCAGGGTCCAAACATAGGTCAAAATAACCTAATAAGAAGAAAAGTAGGATGAAATGACTCAACAAGGGCTACAGCAACTCCGAAGAATTAAATGACATCCTGTAACCCTAAAAATAAACCCACTTAAATACACGAGGTTCGAGGCAAAGTAAAAATAGAATAAACCCTCTAAAATTCATAGAAAAATAATCTCTAGGGTTTAGAACCTTCAATCTGGCCTTAGGAACCCATTTTGACCTACAATGAGAACCATGCCAAATTAACATCTTAATTTGGGTTTTTGCATAAATTGATCGGTCAAATAAGGTTTAATCTAGAAATAAAATTCACCATCAGATTCCTTAGGTTCTAATTAGTCATGTATAAAAACTTGGGCCTAAGAAGAAACCTTCTTGACCAACTTTACACTTTGGTCCTCATATATTTACTCTTTGGCCCTCAACTTTTGAACCCTCACATTTTGGCCCCTAACTCTCCTTCGTTCTTTACGTTTAGGTCCCTCCTGCAAAACCTGAGCAGCGCCATGCTCCGGCGACCTTGCGCGGAGCATGGCGCCGCACAGGGTGAGAGAGGGGCCCTGACAAGTCAATGGGGGTACCCTGCGTCGTCAGCCACCGCAGGGACACCCCCTGAGCGCTGCACCCACCCATACCGGCCGTGCGAACGCACGGACGGTATGGGTATCCTTCCTCCGGCGTCCTCCGGCGAGGGAGACACGTCGTCTCCCTCCGCCCTCCTCTCTGATTCTGCCCCTATAAATACCCCCGTCGCTCCGCCGTTCTCCGGAGCTCGGATCTGACGGAGACACCCCCTCAATTCCTCCCTTCCCACTCCGACAGACTCCCCCTTGCTCCGGCGGCCTCTCCTCCTCCTCGTCGCCCTGCCGCACTACCAGCAGCAGGGTTACCTTCCCTCGATCTTTCCGCGTCACGTCGCACCCAGCTGGCGCCTCTCCGACCCTCTCCTCGCCGCCGCCCCTTCCTCTGGGCAATTTCTTCTCCGACGATAGTCGATACGACTGTCGCCTGCGCCAACCCCTCCTCGTCCAGCTTAGTAGGTAAAACTTCTCCTCTTCCTCCCCTCTTTCTTTTCCATACTGAAAGCCCTTACTGTCGCCACCGATTTCCCACCGATCACCCTCACCTTCTCCACCTTCGGCTAAACTCCGGCGAACCGCTCCCATCGCTCCAGCACCCAACACGGCTCGCCGACCTGTGCATAACCTCCGCCTCCTCACCCTGATCCTCTTCCGCCCCTCCACTTCCCACCAAATGCCCTCTGCAGATCCACCGAGCACACCCACTTCTCCGCCCGCAGTTTGACCTAGGGCGACCCTTTTGCTCCACCACGCCCCCTGCAGACCCTCCGACCACCTTCGCCGTGCCACGGCGAAGGTCCTTCGCATATCTGATTAGGCCGAGAGGCCGTGCTGTTGTAAACAGGGTCTGTGCTCGCCGCCGCCATTGACGAGTGACGAAGCTCCTTCGACCTGCTGCTCTAGGCACACCATGCCCAGATCAGACTCCCAGGCTGCGCGGGGTAGCTTCGCGAAGTGTCAGGCTGCAGTTGAGGCAAAGCCCTCGCCCGAAGCCCTCGCGCGAAGTTCGGCTGCCGCTGCTTCCTCTGCGCAGGCGCCCAAATTGGGGGTGGGACATTTAGTCCCACCTCGGAAACCCGTTGAGGCGAACGGGCGCTTAAAGGCAAAAAGTGCCTTAAGCTGTTCGCCTCAGTTCACGGGGTGAGGTCCCCTTCACCCGCCCGATTACCCGGCCCCGTCCGCGCTCACGCCTCGCGGACCTGGCCCGACCCGATTAGCCCGACCTGCACTCCTCGCCCACCACCGCACGCCGGTGGGCCTGGACCCGGGCGCGACCCGCGTACCCGATTACCCGGTTGCTCTGGGAGAGCTGTCCTAAGAGCGAATTCTGAGAGAGAGAGACGCGGGGGGGGGGGGGGGGTAGAGTTGGTTTTTGCCCTCTGATGCTGAACTCTTGAGCGTGCAGGCACAGGTGAAGAAGAAGAAGGACTGCGGAAGAGGAAGAACTGAAGCGACACTGTAGCATCCGCAGGTTAAGTCGTCTGATTGGAAAATCAGACGACGTCCTGAAGATAGGTGAAGACAAAGAAGAAGAAGAAAAGAAGAGAGAAGGAGCAGCCAAGTGAAGAAACAGAAAGCAGAAGAAGAAGAGAAGCAAGAAGAAGAAAAGAAGAGAGAAGGAGCAGCCAAGTGAAGAAACAGAAAGCAGAAGAAGAAGAAGAAGAAGAAGAAGAAGAAGAAGAAGAGAAGCAAGAAGCAAGAAAAGAAGAAGAAGAACAGGAAGAACAAAAGCCAAAGAGGAGAGAAGACAAAGAGGAAGAAAGAAGAGAAGAAGAAGAAGCCAAACTTTCATCTCTCTCTCTCTCTCTTTATTTTTGTAATAGAACATGTATATCTCTAGAATACGACTTGCTCCCTGAGTTCGACCTCGGGAGAATTGTTATTCCCGAGTAAAAAAATATATATATTTGAAATGATGGCAATAACTAGCTATACTACAACGCTATAGCAAAACCTAATCATAGTTGTCGCCGACCGTTTCACCCCTCCACAACCGTGAGAGAGGAGCGCGAGAGAGAGGGAGCAAGTTGCGTGTCTGGGGCTTGTAGAGGCACGTGAGTCTGCAGTTCGAGCCCCTAGTACTCCCAGATTGTCTGGTAGAGTGGTTTCCCCCTGTTCTATTTATAAAACATGAATGCAGTCATGATAATTAGATAACTAGAAACCTAGGATGTGGCATGAATCCTAGGACGAGAAATAGTTGCATTGTTTGTATGCGTGATTGAGATTGCAGTCATAAATGAATGAGCTGAATTGTAAACAACTGCTTGTTAATAAATACGATCTACCTGTTAGAATATGAAATGCCTGAGATAACTAAACAGTTACTGGTGATACCACTTGTTGCATGTGTTTAATTGTGGAAATACGAGCTGCATGTGTATAATACGAGAATGGAATTGTGAATGATGAAACCTAGTATGGAATAATATGGTGGATATGAGCATGAACCTTACGGGGAGTTAGGAGCAGAGCTCCTGTGGATGAATGGAAAGGTCTGGAAATGTGAGTGGGAAGTGTGCTGGTCCTTGAGTACGCGGTACCAAGGAGAGCGACTGTCCCATTTTTAGTGTAGAGCGGAGCTAGCCGCCCTTGGGTTTGGAACCGGGGTTAGGATTGGCCACTCTACACAGACTTCTGTTGGCCCTCGCGTACACTGTACCGGGGAGAGCTACTAGTGCAGAGAGGGAGCTAGCCGCCCCACGGGGCCCGGGGTTTAGCTAGCCACCCTACGCCGACTTGTTAGACCCACTAGGCAAACCGGGGTAGTCAGACGAGGGTGCACGAACTGTGGAGGGGCGAGACCCTCGTTTGGTTCTGAGGGGCTAGACCCTTGTTTCTGAGAGGGCTAAGCCCTATACTATTCCGTGTTGTACTTTGGGCGTACCCGCTAGTAGAAATGACTGACTGTGTACCAGTGCGGGGTAGCTACCCGTGCGCTTATCGCGCGTGCTGTAGTCACCGCTACGTCTGTCTGTGACCCTGGGGTAGTTGATTGGGTGTAGGATTATCACAGGGGACTCTCCCAGCCAGGAGAGCACCACGTGTGCCTTCTACTCTTCGGAAAAGACTGCAATCAAGATCCTTCCCACGAGGAACATGCGAGATGAAGAAGGAAATCTGAAAGTAAACCAATGGGTGAAAAGGAATCACTTGTAAAATAAAATAATTGGAAAAGATAAATTTATCAGTTAGCTTTTACTGCTTTAGATAGTCTGGTTACCACTCTACTCAGCGTTCGCTGACTTCGTTTTCTCATAACCCTTTACAGGTCCAAAAGTTGAGCAGCCCGAGTTACCGGTAGCCCGAGTCGAGCCCAGCAGTAGTTTCTTACTGTGTTGTACTTCCTTTCTGTTAGTGAGCTTCATACTTTGTTTACCGTTCCTGTTATTGTACTTTTGTTCTACTTTCTTGTTGCTGTGGTGGTATATACTGGTTAGCAGCTTTTACTTCCTTTACTACTTGTACGCTTTTACTGTTAGTTATCTTGCATAGTGAATGTGGTTTATTTTCCTACTTTTTCGGTTATTTCTTGTTGAACTACTGGGTCTTGGGATTAGTCAAGTCGAGCCGGTCTTGGGTCCTGTAGGGATTCGGGAACTGGGTCATAAAAAGATGGTATCAGAGCAAGGTCGTCTTGAGAAATGGACCAACTAGTTTGAGAATACCAATTCATGTTCATGTAACTAGAGTAATCACTACAACGTACCGCTTGACATCTGTTCTGAGTTCCTTTCGCTGAAGCCTGTTAGAGTTGACTTCTTTTGTTCTGTCTTTCGCGTCCCTTTGCAGGAGATGCCTCGTCGTGGAGTTCTTGAGGCGGGCCGCGAACACAGCCGTGGACGAGGTCGGAGGGGCGGACGTGCTGGGCCTGAGGTGCCAGTTGACCCGCCACTTCTCCTGGGCATTCAGGCCTAGGACCTCGCTCAGTTGATCAGGGACATAGTACGAGAGGAGCTCCACCCGCCTCCACGGGTGCCTCTCCCTGAGGACGTGGAGGGGGAGTCCTCTATGGGACTGAGAGTCCGACGCAGTGCTGGATGAGCAGGAGGGGGAGGGGGTGGTCCTTCGCCTCCCCCACCGCACTCTGACACTTCTAAGCATGGGCCCTCCCTGCCTGGAGGCGTGCCTGTTCACCCACTGCAGCTGCACTACGAGCTTTTCAGGCAGTTCCGGAAGCTGAAGCCCCCTCCTTTAAGGGGGATGAGGACCCGTCTGAGGCAGAGGACTGGCTGGGGCAGATAGAGAAGGTGTTTGACACCCTTCGCCCCCCTGCAGAGTGCTACGTGGCCTTTGCCACGTACCAGCTGGAGAGTGCAGCACACAGATGGTGGAGGCCAGGAGAGGGGAGAGTCGACGTGGGACCAGTTCGTGACCCTCTTCTACGAGCAGTACTTCCCGCAAACTTGGCAGGACCAAAGGTGGCGGGAGTTCCACACTCTTCGCCAGGGGACGTTGACTGTTAGCGCGTATTGCACGTGCTTCCTAGAGCTGTCATGTTTTGTTGCGACAGCCGTAGCTACGGAAAAGGAGTGCCTGTGGAGGTTCACTGAGGGGCTCCGGCCTGTTATTTGGAGGTATGTCAAGCCCCTGAAGCTGCCCACCTTCTCAAGAGTGGTAGAAGTAGCCATGACGTATGAGGAGACCAACCAGGCCGCGCAAGACACCGATAGTGGATGGAAGAGGCCCTACCAGCCAGAGTACTCACAGGGCCGACGAGAGAGGAGGCACGTGACACCCGCGGGAGAGCTGTCTCGTTTTGCGGGGCCATCAGTGGCCTTTGGGGGCCCCCGACAGGGGCCAGCTGTCAACACTTGACCCCCGCCCAGCCTTCAGTAGGGACTTACCAAGGAAGGGAGTCAAGTCGCCCTCTACTACCAGTGTGGCCAGTCGGGCCACATCAGGAGGGACTGCTCGTTTAGGGCTGGAGCGCAGCAGATTCTCCCCATACCAAGCACTGGAGGTCGAGTAGGTGGTCGTGGTTCTTAGGCGCATGGGGGAGGGCAGCAGTCACGGGGAGGGTACCAACCAGCGGCTACTCGCCTGACTCAGAGTGTGGTTGCTTCTGCATCGAGAGCTGAGGGGCATATCAACGCCATGGCACACAGAGATGCCAGGGCAACCAGTTCAGTGGTGGCAGGTATGGTTACCGTTTCTAGCATATTAGTTTACGTACTTTTTTATTCTGGTGCCACACACTCTTTTGTCACTGCGAATTTTGCTGTCGGTTTGTGATAGGACTGCATGTTTTTAGAGGATCCGTTTGTGATCAGAGGTCCAGGTGGCCTACTATTTGTAGCTGAGGAGGTCTACACAGACTGTGAGGTCAGTATTGGGGAACATAGCCTCCCCGTTGACCTGATTGTGATACCGATGGAGGATTTTGGTGTGATTCTGGGGATGGATTGGCTGTCCGCTTACCACGCCTTAGTGGACTGTTTCGGGAGGAAGATCGTCTTCTCCATACCAGAGATGCCTTCCTTTGAGTTTCACGGAGAGCCGGTGGACGGAGGTTTTAGGTGCATATTTGCGCTTCGGGCAGCGAGACTTTTAAGCCAAGGGTGTGAGGGCTTTCTAGCCTGTGTGGTGGCAGAGCCCAGCCCCGTGGTAGACTTTTAGAGCATTCAAGTGGTTAGTGAGTACCCCGACGTGTTTCCAGAGGAGCTGCTAGGACTACCGCTGATGAGTCCATTTTAATGGACTAATATTACGCCTAAGTAACTTTAATCATACCTTTTAGGCTTGTTAATAACTACATTAAGTTATAGAATGTTTGCATTCATCATGATTTAAGTTTACATCTATTTTATAGTATTCTATAACTTAATATATAATGATGTTACGTTGTTATGTTGCAGGAATGATATTTAGAAAGAACAAGGGGGGGGGGAATAAATTTCCCCAAAAAATAGTCGATGCTATCCCTCTCTCATCCTCTAGCTAGCCGCAACTCCTCCCGCACATTTATCTAATCTCCCGCCGCCCTCCCTCAACAAACGAGGCCATATTTAGAAAGGATTTCGAAAATCCCTGGAAGGGCGGAGGAGAGGAGTTAGGAGGCGGAGAAAGGAGAGGAGCTCCATCATCCAGGAATGGTGTAACCCGTGTGCACTGTGCTCCAAATCACCTTCCAGCCTACTCCAGCCACCCTGCAGGCGCTCGCTCCACCCCACCCGTGCCTGCAGGTGCTTCCCCCTCCAGTGCTCACACCACTCCAGCCCGCAGGCACCGCACCTTCTCAAACTTGCGCCCCCTACCAGGCCGCACCGATCTCCAGCGCCCCTGCCAGGCTGCGCCCATCTCCAGCTGCCTCTCCAGTCACCGCACCAGCCCCATCACCGCACCCCCCTTCCAGCACTGTCACCGCACCAGCCTGCACCTGCGCCCAACCCCTGCAGGCGCCCGCTCCAGCACTACCAGCGTGCCTCACTGCAGTGCCTCCACCTTGCGCACGCCCTTCTCTAGCACCCACAGGCGCTCTGCCTGCCACCAGTGCCCACCTTCAGGCGCACTGCCCCCTTGCCCTTCCAAGACAGCGTCTCTCCAGCCATTGCAACGCGCCCCCCTCCTCTAGCGCCCTTCACTGCACGCAGTGCCTTGCCCCACTTGTGCCCCTACTAGGCCGCACAGAATCACCGCCCGCCACCTTCTTCTCCTTCTTGCAGTCACCACAGGCTGCCATCAGCCGTGCCGTCACCACCATCGGGTGCAGCCTGAGCGAGGTGATCTTCAGCGGCAACCTCGACGTCCGTCTCTCCTCCTCCTGTGCACACAAGCCATGGCAACAAATCCTCTGTTTTGAAGTTGATTCAAAATTACATTTCATGCCATTGCCACCAGAAATTAATTTTCATTTATGATTATTTAATTATGGCAAAATTGCAAATGCACACTCATGTTTTCTAATAATTGCACGTTATTGACATTCACCTGTTTCAAGATTGGTTTTGGGATTAACAAGTGCACTAATTTTCTCTAGTATATGTCAATTGAAAATTACATAAAATCATCATATATTTATTGAAGATTTCAGTGAGGGAAAATTACATATATACCCTTATATTTTTGAGTTATTGTGAATCTTCTTTCCATCGTATTTTATGTCGGATTTGACTAGGGATTTCGCACTTGACCGAAAGAATACAAAATAATCGAGAGTTTATTGCATAATTGCCTCCCTGTGGACACGACCCACTCTTCTGTGTGTGGTTATGGTTATTATTTATTAGTCGATTTTTCCACCACTTAAATACTACAACGCTTTATTTTATTTGCGAAACTCAATCGAAAGCGGAAAATCGACTTGTCAAATTGGCATCGTTACCGGGGAGGTAACAGACGCAATAGATTTACTTCATTGTTTTTGAATATTTTGAGTTGCGAAATTATCCGATCAATTTTTTTTTTACTGTGCGAGGAATCTGACGAGACGACGAGGCGCAACAGAGCAGCGACAGCAACAACGAGCTAAGCCACACGAGGAAAAGACGTAGGAGACCAAGATCCTACTTTCACAAAGGATTCTCCGTCGTCACAAAATTTATTTCTGTCTTTTCGCCCTTGTAGTAATTGGGGCTGAATTTTTGGCGGTTTGTCCCCACATTCTTTAGCAACTAGGGCTCACATTATTTTTTATGCATGCATGATTCTATTTTCTGCTTGCCTACCTTTAAAACCAATAAAGAAAATATCGAGCTACTTATTTAGAAGTCGCATGCCCTTAGGTGAGCGCATTTAGGGGTGATTGAGCAGCACATTAGATCTTATTATTGTATTGGAAGCATATTAGCACGAAGATTGCGGGAGACAGGTACACCTTTCTAACTTTTGCATCCAGCTCCTGTTCACACATTTGCATTCAAATTAAAATTCAAGACCACCAAACTATTTGAACTTACTAATTCAGTGGTCACATAACTAAAAGTGGGACTGATAATCAGATTCAACCCTAAAAGCAATTCACATTTGATCTGATTCTAAGGGACTTATCTGCGATTTCAAAAGAAATTGCAAAGATTTGCGGTGTGTTGCACACTTCTGACACTGAGCATGCATATGAGGCATCGCACTAAGGCTCGATCCCTTAAGGCTATAGGCACCGATCTCTTTATCGGTGCAAACCCTCCTATTGTGCTTTGTGGTGGTGGTGATACTATCTTTTGACCAAGTGTTTTGATACTCCACGGAGGGGGACACCCCTTAAAGGAACAAAAGGGTAATTAAGGGGCACCGCATATGCATTGCCTCAAAGGAAGGGTTCGCCCTACTTGCATCCCTTTGTTCATCCTTGGAGTAACTTCTCACTTGATCATCTGGGAGTATCATCCAAGCAAAGTATAGGTCCTAGGGCACTCGAAGGCTGAATTAAGGCACATAATCGCAGTGAATAACTTGTTTGGCCATTTATATTAACTAATTCGACCTCCACAACAAAGAAGGTTAAGATTTCAAGTCCACACCCCTCTTATGCCACTTACGTGGGAATGGAGGGATAAGTCTTAATCTTTTGACTTATCTTTAGAGTGGAGGCATCACTTACTCAATAAGAACTTGAATTGTGTTTTGTATGCTTGGTAGACGCTCTCTTGAGGGTAGTCTAGTGTTTGATCCTGAGCCTGAGAGAATTCTTAGGGGAGCTCACCTAGGAGAGGAAAAAGAAGGAATGGATAAGCAAGATGCAAATCAACAAAGGACCCTAAGGGACTATTTTATTCCAACTAACCAACCTGCACAAGCATTAAGACGACCGGCAGGGGATAATCCGTATGAGATCAAGTGCAGTACCATATCTTTATTGCCCTCTTTTTATGGTACTACTAGGGAGGACCCCTACCGGCATTTGGAGGAATTCACCAAGGTTTGTTCCACGGTGAAGCTCCAGGGCTTTATTGATGAAGCCCTGATGAGGACTCTATTTCCTTTCTCCCTTAAGGATAAGGCCAAGCACTGATATCATACCCTCGATGCAAAGGTAAATGATTGGGCCACCCTTAAGGGAGAATTTTTGAAAAGTATTTTCCTATGAGTAAAATCAACCATTACAGAAGAGAGATTATGGGTTTTACTCAACAGGAAGGGGAGTAATTTCATGAGACTTGGGAGGCTTTAATGACCTTCTTAGGTTATGCCCCCACCATGAAGTGCCAAGATGGCAGTTGGTCGAAAGGTTCTATAACGGATTATCTGAAAGGCATAGGCAAACCATCGATGCAGCCTGTGCAGGAACCTTCATGACCAGAACTGAGGATGAAGCCTGGGCATTATTTGAAACATTAAGCGACAACTCCATACATCTGTCCTCTGCTTATCAAGAAAGAAAACCATCAATCTTGCAGAGGAAGATAGAGGCCCATGAAGCCGGGGCTTCTCAAGATTTGGCTTATTAGATTCAACTATTGAATAAAAACTTTGATAGGCTTTTAGCAAACCCCGGCATGAACCCGCAAGCAGCCTCTATTTTTCAAGCTTTAAGAAAATCCTCCATTTGCCAAAGCACAACGCACGCCACTGCGGAGTGCCATCAGGCAGACCAATTCCTTGAGTTGATTCAGGCCGACTTGAATGTGGCCCAAGGTTTCCGCCCCCTCGCAATAACCCTTATTTCAACAGTTATAATCCAGGGCGGCGAAACCATCCAAACTTCTCTTGGAAGCAAGGTGATGCTTCTAACTCAGGGAATACAAGACCCTTACCTCCCCAGCCCAAATACCAACCTTCTTATGAAAATCCTCCTCCGAATAAGCCCTCTGAGATGGATGAACTGAAGGCCATGATGAAAGCAATGCAAGAGCATCATAATATGGTTATCCATTCTCAGAGTAAGATGATTACTGATATGCAATCCCAAATTGGTCATCTTACTGAGGCAGTTAGGCAACGTGATCCAGGGAAGCTGCCTAGCTCCTCTGAGGAGAACCCTAAGGGCAAGGGGGTTGTATTTAGGGAGCACGCCCAAGCAGTGACTGTGTTAAGGAGTGGAAAAAAGATTGACAAGCCTGATAACACTCCTACGGTTACATCTCAGAATTCCCCTTCCACACCTGACCTGACTTCCATCTTACCCGAGGAAGAGCCACACCACTCTCCCTTGCAGAAAATCACCTACAATGAGGATGTCGTCCTTCCACCACCCCTTTCCCACCATGACGACCCCTCTACCCAGAAGTCGAGGGTGCCCTATCCAGAGTGCCTATCTGCTCCTGGGGAATCTTTTGTTGGCTCACCTGGAGCCACGGATAGGACGGAAGAGATTATGGATACTTTTAGGCAAGTCTAGATTAACTTGCCGCTGTTGGAAGCGATTAAACAGATTCCGTCCTATGCCATGTTTCTTAAGGACCTGTGCACCCAGAAGCGCTGATCTAGGAAACAGGTCCAAACCAAGGTCATCTTGCCTGACCATGTTTGCTCGGTTCTCCAGCATGGAACACCCCCCAAAATGAAAGACCCAGGGCCCCGTATATTTTAGTGGTTATAGGTAACCAACACATTGACGAGGCTCTACTCGATCTGGGTGCGGGGGTAAACATTCTAACGAGCTCTGTCTACGACCTTTTGGGAGGAGGCAAGCTAAAGCCTAGTCCAGTAATCCTCCAGGTTGCAGACAGATCACTTAAGACATTGTGGTGATTGTTGGAAGATGTCCGTGTGAGAGTGGAGGGTTTCTTCTTCCCCATTGACTTTCTGGTACTTGATACTGACCCATCTAATAAGCCCACAAAGCCGTCCATTATTCTGGGACGCCTCTTCTTGGTCACAGCCAATGCCTCTATAAATTGTAGATTTGGGGCACTTAAAATGGGATTTGGAAACAAGAAGATCCGGTTGAATATTTTTGATACTTACAAGCAACCCGGATTTGAAGATTGTTCTCAGATTGAGGTCACTGATGAAATAATTGAAGAGACTACTCCAGTACTCTTATGTAAAGATCGCCTTCAGAAGGTCATATCTAAGGACCATCCCTTGATTATTAAAGAAACTGAAAGGGAAATGCCCGAACTAGAAGAGTTGCTGGGAATACACACTGAGTCTCTGTCCCCACCCTGGATTGTGAAGGTAGATCCGCTGCTTGTGGCGGGGACATCTCAACTAAAACCCTCAATCCAAAAGGCTCCTGAATTGGAGTTGAAACCCCTCCTGAGCACATTGAAATATGCTTTCCTTGGCCCTAATAACACGCTCTCCGTTATTATCTCGTCTACATTATATGAATTGTTGGAGGGAGCTCTGCTTGAGTGTTTACAAAGGCACAAGGAAGCAATTGCCTGGACAATTGCTGATATTAAGGGTGTTGATCCCTCTCTTTGCATGCATCATATATACACAGACGAGTCCGTGAAGCCTTTCCGAGATATGCAGAGAAGGCTCAATCCAAATATGCGGGAGGTTGTTAAAAAGGAGATTCTGAAATGGCTGGATGCAGGGATTATCTATCCCATTTCAGATAGTAAATGGGTCAGTCCTATTCACGTAGTTCCGAAAAAGGCAGGAATCACTATGGAAGAGAATGACCAAGGAGAACTGGTGGCCACTAGACCCTCAACTAGTTGGAGGGTCTGCATTGATTACCACCGTTTAAACACGGCTACCCAGAAAGACCATTTCCCCTTACTGTTTATTGATCAAATTCTGGAACGATTGGCAGGGAACAAGTACTTTTGTTTTCTTGACGGGTACTCTGGATACAATCAGATAGCCATTTTTCCTGATGATCAGGAGCGTACCACTTTCACAAGTCCGTATGGCACTTTTGCATTCCGCCGAATGCTATTCGGGTTATGTAATGCTCCTGCCACTTTCCAACATTGTATGATGGCTATCTTTTCTGATATGATCGACGAGTTCGTTGAAATTTTCATGGATGACTTCTCCATTTATGGCTCGTCATTTGACCTATGCCTTTCGCTCCTTGATAAAGTCTTAACCCGTTGCGAAGAGGCAAAGCTGGTGCTTAGCTGGGAGAAAAGCCACTTTATGGTCCAGTAGGGCATTGTGTTAGGGCATGTAGTTTCCGAGAGAGGATTAGAGGTGGACACCGCAAAAATCGATTCCATCTCTAAGCTTCCATTGCCTGCTAATGTTTGTCAGGTTAGATCTTTCCTTGGCCATGCTAGATTTTATAGGCGCTTCATTAGAGATTTCAGTAAAATCTCTAAGCCACTCTACGTCCTGTTAGCAAAGGATGTCTCCTTCGAATTTGATGATAGATGTGGCGAGGCTTTCCAAGTTTTGAAGAAAGCCCTCATTACCACGCCTATTCTCCAAGCACCAAATTGGACCCTCTTGTTTGAGCTTATGTGCGATGCTTCTGATTTTGCAGTGGTAGTGGTCTTAGGTCAAATGGTTAATGGCAAACCTCATGTGCTGCATTATGCCAGCAAGACCCTTACGGATCGTTAGCAAAACTACACGGTCACTGAAAAGGAGTTACTTGCTGTAGTATTTGCTTTGGAAAAGTTTCGGTCTTATCTTTTGGGATTCAAGGTTGTAGTGTTCACTGATCATTCGGCCCTAAAGCATCTTCTGGCTAAAAAGGACACTAAAGCTCGCCGGATTCGTTGGATTCTGCTACTCCAAGAATTTGACTTGGAAATTAAAGACAAGAAAGGAGTTGAGAATGTGGTAGTAGACCATTTGTCTAAGATCCCTATTGAGGCATCAAACCCTACTGGCAGTATTCAAGAGACTTTCCCTGATGAGTCTCTGATGGCCGTGGAAGCTAAAACTCCTTGGTTTGCTGACATAGTGAACTATCTGGTCACGGGCATTACCCCCAGTACTTGGGACAAGCAGAAACGGGACAGGTTTCTCGCCAATGCTAAATTTTATCACTGGGAGGAAGTCGAGCTTTTTAGAATAGGCCCTGACCAGCTTTTTCGCCGTTGCATCCCTGACGAAGAACAAAGAAGTGTTTTGAGCTTCTTCCATGACCTCCATTGTGGGAGACATTTTAGTGGGAAGAAGACTACCCATAAGGTTCTTCAGTCTGGCTTTTAGTGGCCCACATTATTCCGAGATGCACATACGTATGTGGCGCGTGTCTACGTTGCCAGCAGACGGGAACCATTGGAGAAAGGGATGAGATGCCCCAACAACCTATTCTCCCTATTGAAATCTTTGATATTTGGGGCATTGACTTCATGGGTCCCTTTCCTGTGTCCTTCGAATATGAATACATCCTTGTGGCAGTTGACTATGTATCGAAATGGATCGAAGCCATACCTACACGAACTAATGACCATTCCGTGGTCTTGGGCTTTGTTAAGGCTAATATCATTTCTCGGTATGGGTGCCCAAGGACGATCATAAGTGATGGAGGACCTCACTTTAAGAATGTACACTTCACAAGACTACTCCAAAATTTGGGAGTCAACCACATAATAGCCACACCTTATTATCCCCAAACGAGTGGACAAGTTGAAGTGTCTAATAGGGAGATTAAGCGAATTTTAGAAAAAACTGTCAGGCCTGATCGAAAGGATTAGTCTAAAAAACTAAATGATGCTCTTTGGGCCTACAGAATTGCGTATAAGACTCCCTTGGGCATGTCTCCTTTCCGTCTTGTCTACGGAAAAGCATGCCACCTTCCCGTTGAAATCCAACATAAAGATTATTGGGCTATTAAAAATGTTAACTTGAATCTGGATAAAGCGGGAAAGGCACGTATGTTAAAATTAAGTGAGCTTGAGGAGCTTCATAATGAAGCTTATGAAACTTCTGAAGCTTACAAGCAACGTACAAAAGTCTTCCATGACATGTACATCATTAGAAAGACTTTTGAGCCCAACTAGTGGGTCTGGTTTTTCAATTCTAGACTTAAATTTTTCCCTGGAAAGGTCAAGTCTCGCTGGGATGGGCCATACGTTGTTCTCAATACTTTCCCTTATGGAGTTGTAGAGATTCGGAACCCTATTTCAGGTGCGAGCTTTAAGGTAAATGGCCAACAACTTAAACTGTATATTACTCTTTCAGATGGCTAGGTTTTGGACGCACTTTTGCTTGAGGAGCCTTAGCTCCTCTCACTCTCCTCCTCAGGTGATATTCTTCTATGTCTGCATTTTTCCAATGAGGACATTGTCAATCTTAGGCATGGGAGGGTATAACCTGAGAATATTTATAGCATTTAGAAATATTTGCATACATATTCATATATATATAAAAAAAATCTCTTTTCTTGAGCTAAATGGGTTAGTCCCTAGCAGAATACCTTTGTCATTGGAGGTTTTTCTTCTTAAAATTATTTCTTAAGTTTAAAATCCAGTACATTTATTTCACGTGCACGTAGAATGGATAATGGATCCTTGAGAAAAATCAATAAGCATTTGTAGTCTACTAAACCCTTGGACAGTTCATAGGGAGTCAGGCATACTATATTCTAGTAGATCCACCTCATATTTATGAGAAGAAAGTAGAGAGATTGCTGGTGCAATAAGTCTAGTGCATGAACTCTTAAGTTTTGGACAATTAGATGATGATACTTCAGAGTTAGGCGTAGTTTTTCACTCTCTGTTCCTGTGTGCATACTTTGTGTGAATTCCTGAGAGTCACCAAATAAGGCAGATACACAGAGATGGGGTCTTAATAAAGCTATGACTATGGTGGATGGTTACGACCGTCCTTCATTGAGTCCTCGACTGAAGGAGGGTAAGTGTCAAAGGTCAGAAATACGCCTGTCCTATCTATTTCTTCCCAGTGTCGAGAATAGGCACTTCCACCAAATAAGTCACACAACTTCCTCTTGACCATCATCATCCCTAATAATGCCTCATAAATAGAAGTCTGTATCATGTTGTGTTGATTTAAAAAGAAACAAAAATAAGAAGAAATAATAAAAAATAAAAAAAAAGAAGAGAGAAAAGAAGAAAAAGAAGAAACAGAAAGAAGAAAAAGAAGAAATAGTTATATTAAAAAAAGAAAAGAAAAGAGAGTCCAAGTTTATAATGTAACATTGTTTCTGAGGCAAAAAAATACCTTTCGCATTCCACCAAATATGACCCATACCTACCTTTTAGTATTTCTGATCGCCCGAATACTGGTTGAGGACTCTAACTTAGTTGTAGAGTTATTAGGACTTTAATTGAAGTGTGGATGCCATGTAAGGCCACCAAACAGTAAGTACAATTACTAAATCTGGCGAGATTTGTGATCTCAGAAAGAAAAGAAAGAAAAGAGTGAGCGCCCAAGAACATCAAGAGAGTACATTTGTTTAGCCTCTCTCTGAGTTGACTTGTCTAATAGTTTAGAAATTTAGAGTCTGTAGTACTAAACTATATGGAGCACCAGATGAGTGTGTGCCACCAATTACAAATCCATTCAACTCGATATCTCCTACCTAATCCAAACGCCGGGGTTAAATTACAGATTATCGTCTGCTTTATCCCCGAAGGAAGTAGTTGCCTATCCCGACAGCATTATTTACCAAGGGTGAAGTACAAACTCCCATTGCTAATTGGCTTTTTCACTTGGATCTGTTACTTAGGATATCATCACTGCACATTTGTCTAGATCTCTAAAGTTTTGAAATAGGAAAAGAAGAAATCTTCTGATTACTTCTATTATTTTTCAGTTTTGTTAGGGACTAGCAAATCTTAGGCATGGGGGTATTTGATGAGTCCATTTTAATGGACTAATATTACGCCTAAGTAACTTTAATTGTACCTTTTAGGCTTGTTAATAACTACATTAAGTTATAGAATGTTTGCATTCATCATGATGTAAGTTTACATCTATTTTATAATATTCTATAACTTAATATGTAGTGATGTTACATTGTTATGTTTAGAAAGAACAAGGGGGGGTATAAATTTCCCCAACAAATAGCCGGTGCTATCCCTCCCTCATCCTCCGGCCAGCTGTAACTCCTCCCGCACATTTATCTAATCTCCTACCGCCCTCCCTCAACAAACGAGGCCATATTTAGAAAGGATTTTGAAAATCCTTGGAAGGGCGGAGGAGAGGAGTTAAGAGGAGGCGGAGAAAGGTGAGGAGGAGCTTCATCATCCAGGAATGGTGTAACCCGTGTGCACTGTGCACCAACTCACCTTCCAGCCTACTCCAGTCGCCTTGCACGCGCCTGCTCCAACCCACCCGTGCCCGCAGGCGCTTCCCCATCCAGTGCTCACACCACTCCAGCCTGCAGGCACCGCACCTTCTCAACCTTGCGCGCCCCTGCCAGGCCGCACCCATCTCCAACGCCCCTACCAGGCCGTGCCCATCTCCAGCCGCCTCTCCAGTCACCGCACCAACGCCATCACCGCACCCCCCTTCCAGCGCCATCACCACACCAGCTTGCACCTGCGCCCAACCCCTGCAGGCGCCCGCTCCAGCACCACCAGCGTGCCTCACTGCAATGCCTCCACCTTGCGTGCGCCCTTCTCCAGTGCTCGCAGGCGCTCTACTTGCCACCAATGCCCACCTTTAGGCGCACCGCCCCCTTGCCCTTCCGGGCTCACGTCTCTCCAGCCACTGCAGTGCGCCCCCCTCCTCCAGCGCCCTTCACTGCACGCACTGCCTCGCCCTACCCGCACCCCTGCCAGGCCACGCAGAACCACCGCCCACCACCTTCTTCTCCTTTTTGCAGCCACCACAGGCTGCCATCAGCTGCGCCGTCACCACCATTGGGTGCGGCTTGAGCGGGGTGATCTTCAGCGGTAGCCATGACGTTCATCTCTCCTCCTGTGCGCACAAGTCACGACGACAAATCCTCTGTTTTGAAGTTGATTAAAAATTACATTTCATGCCATTGCCACCAGAAATTAATTTTCATTTATGATTATTTTATTGTGGCAAACTTGCGAATGCACACTCATGCTTTCTGATAATTGCACGTTATTGATATTCACCTGTTTCAAGATTGGTTTTGGGATTAACGTGTGCACCAATTTTCTCTAGTATATGTCAATTGAAAATTACACAAAATCATCATATATTTATTGAAGATTTCAGTGAGGGAAAATTGCACATATACCCTTATATTTTTGAGTTATTGTGAATCTTCTTTCCATCGAATTTTATGTCGAATTTGACTAGGGATTTCGCACTTGACCGAAAACGAAATAATCGAGAGTTTATTGCATAATTGCCTCCCTGTGGACACGACCCGCTCTTCTGTGAGTGGTTATTTTATTGCTTATTAGTCAATTTTTCCACCACTTAAATACTACAACGCGTTATTTCATTTATGAAACTCAATCGAAAGCAGAAAATCGACTTGTCAACCACCTGAGTGTGAGATCGAGTTTGAGATCTCATTGGTACCAGGGACCAGCCCCATTTCTACTGCACAATACCAGATGGCACCACTTGAGCTGCAAGAGCTCAAGTCACAGTTACAGGACCTGTTGGAGAAGGGCTTTGTGAGGCCCAGTGCGTCCCCGTGGGGAGCTCTTGTGTTAGAAGCCTTTATATACTATTCTGAACGTTCTGTTGTGATATGTTCCTTGGTATAGGACTTCGACCTATTGCATGTCTAGGTCATGCAGAGGCACATGAGTCTGCAATTCGAGCCTCCAGTACTCCCGGATTGTCTGGTAGAGTGGTTTCCCATTGTTCTATTTATAAAACATGAATGCAGTCATGATAATTAGATAACTAGAAACCTAGGATGTGGCATGAATCTTAGGACGAGAAATAGTTGCACTGTTTGTATGCGTGATTGAGATTGCAGTCATAAATGAATGAGCTAAATTGTAAACAACTTCCTGTTAGAATATGAAATGCCTGAGATAACTAAACAGTTACCGGTGATACCACTTGTTACATATGTTAAATTGTGGAAATATGAGCTGCATGTGTATAATACGAGAATGGAATTGTGAATGATGAAACCTAGTTTGGAATAATATGGTGGATATGAGCATGAACCCTATGGGGAGTTAGGAGCAGAGCTCCTATGGATGAATGGAAAGGTCTGAAAATGTGAGTGGGAAGTGTGCTGGTACTTGAGTATGTGGTACCAAGGAGAGCGATTGTCCCATTTTTAGTGTAGAGCGGAGCTATCCGCCCTTGGGTTGGGACCTAGGGTTAAGATTGGCCACTCTACACCGACTTCTATTGGCCCTCGCGTACACTGTATTAGGGAGAGCTACTAGTGTAGGGAGGGAGCTAGCCACCCCACAGGGCCCGGGGTTCAACTAGTCACCTTATACTAACTTGTTAGGCCCACTGGGCAAACTGGGGTAGTCAGACGAGGGTACGCAGACTATGGAGGGGCGAGATCCCTATTTGGTTCTGAGGGGCTTGACCCCTGTTTCTGAGAGGGCTAGGCCCTACACTATTCCGTGTTGTACTTTGGGCATTCCCGCTAGCTGAAACGATTGACCATGTGCCAGTACGGGGTAGCTACCCATGCGCTTATCGCACATGCCGTAGTCACCGCTACATCTGTTCATGACTCCGGGGGGGTTGACTGGGTGTAGGATTACCACAGGGGACTCTCCCGGCCAGAAGAGAACCATGTGTACCTTCTACTCTTTGGAAAAGACTGCAATCAAGATCCTTCCCACGAGAAACATGCTAGATCAAGAAAGAAATCTGAAAGTAAACCAATGGGTGAAAGGGAATCACTTATAAAATAAAATAATTGGAAAAGATAAATTTACCAGTTAGCTTTTACTACTTTAGATAGTCTGGTTACCACTCTACTCAGCGTTCGCTGATTCCGCTTTCTCATAACCCTTTACAGGTCCAGGAGTTGAGCAGCATGAGTTACCGGTTGCAGAGTATGCTGGGCCTATTCGAGCCCAGCAGTAGTTTCTTACTGTGTTGTACTTCCGTTCTGTTAGTGAGTTTCAGAATTTGTTTATTATTTTTGTTACTGTACTTTTGTTCTACTTTCCTGTTGGTATGGTGGTTTGTACTGATTAACAGCTTTTACTTCCTTTACTGCTTGTACGCTTTTACTGTTAGTTACCTTGCATAGTGAATGTGATTTATTTTCCTGCTTTTTCAGTTATTTCTTGTTTGACGACTAGGTCTTGGGATTAGTCGAGTCGAGCCGATCTTGGGTCCTGTAGGGATTCGGGAATTGGGTCGTAACAACCGGGTCGTAAGATTGATGGTGATCAATGGCGTCGAGGGTTGGTTTAGGGAAATAAAGAGAGGGAACATGAGTAGAAGAGAGAGAGAATCTAATAAACCTAATCTAAGGGCTAAGGGAAAGGAAATCCCACGCCGGTATGGTCGCCAGACGTGGGGAAGATGAATACCTCCGTAGGTGAGGCGGCGGCGAGGATAAGGCAGAGGTAACGCCGACTGGTGTTGCGTGACGCAGATGAATGAGAGGAAGACAACCCAACCACTGGTATTGTGGTTGGGCGATGAGAGAGCGAGGGAGGAGCCGTCGAAGCTTGCGGAGGGTTGCGGCTGGCAAGGAGAGAAGAATGTGAGGGTTATTCGGCCCAATTTCAAGTTGAGGAGACTCAGTTGAATTTGGGGAGTCTTAAATAGCTCTCTGGAGAAGGATTTGTGCTTGGAAGCTAAGCTTCCAAGCATGGCATGGTCGCCAAAGTTGGAATCTTCAAAAGACCCAAATCTTTAATGCGTTCGCATGAGAGATTTGGTACAAATCATGGATCACAGATGGGTTCAGATTGGAGGACATTACTCAGAGAATCTCCTTTCCAATTTTGGGAGAGATTCTCTGAGCAATCAAGGAGAAATCACCTTCTAAAGCTCGCCGGAGTAGGATTCCTCCGCTATAATGGTGGAAGGACTTATCTGTGAAGAAGATAAGAAGGCTAGGGGGCTTATTGTAAGGGTTTTCGACAGATACGGGTAGAAATGTAATCAGGTTGGACCTATTTGCAAAGTGGGTCAAGATGAGTTCCCCTTAGGTCCAAATTTTGGTACAAACTTAATTTAATCCTAATTTGAACCTAACAATTCCAATGGTGAGGTTGGATTTTGGGTTTGACCACGTTTGACTGGGTAATTTATGCAAAAATCTAATTTAGGGTAAATATCTGTCTGAGACCGCATTCTAGGTCAACATGGGTTTCAATGGCCAATTTAAAAGTTTTAAACCCTAGAGAATATTTTTATATTATTTTTAGAGGGTTTAGGTGAATTTTATCCTGACCAAAACCTTGGTTAATTGAGTGGATCTTTTTTAGGATTTCAAGAAGTCATTTAATTTACAGGGTACACACAATCCCTTTTCTGTCAAATCGAACCCACTTTTTATCTTGTTAAGACCTTTTGACCTTTTTTTAGCCTTTGAGAAAACCCGTTGTTGTATTGCAATGGTAAAATTGCATTTTTACCCCTTGTTTCTTGCTTTTCTCTTAGAAAGGTTATTCAGTGAAGTAGGACCTTCAGTGGATTATGTAGAAGCTTTTATTCTCTTCATTAGGTCAAAATCAGTTAGTTAGGGCTCATGATGGTGTTCCCATCATATCCCCATGCCTAGCTTTTGCTAGTCCCTTAGCAAAATTTTAAGGTTTTAACTTTGATTCTAGACCATGAGTTCCTTTGATGTTCAAAAGCTATGATGTGTACTTTCTTCTGTAGATTAGATTAGAATACTGATAGTAGATCTAGAGGTACTCAAGTACCAACCAAGATTCGGACCTGACTAGCTCTAGCCTCAATCCACTGCGAAGGTTTTTAAAGCCCACAAGAACTATCCTAAGGTTCGTTGAACTCCACGGTTAAAGCACCCATGCTTGTAACATATTTTAGCCTTGGTTCAGTTTGCAGTACGTTTTTGTAAGAGGGATATAGAGGAATTTTCTTTGTTTGGAGAGTTTTCTCTCTCTTTTCTTTTTATTTCTAACTTCAGATTGGCTTCCTAACACGGTCTGTATTGGATTCCTAGTCCCCATCATCAATCCTCGAAGGGTCCCTGGCAATCGATGCTTCGGGATAGCACTACAGATGGCAACCCCTCAGAACCCTGGCTTTCGAGATTTCGAGATAATCCCACCCATGGCATTCTGTAGCTAAATCCAGACTAGGAAATCGACATTTCGAGATAATGCAGACCATGGCATCTGAACCAGTGCAGGGTGCTTACATGCCCCCGGTAGGATATATAAATATCTTAGGAGACAAGCACCGAGGAGACAATATGTTATTGCGCATCTTCGAGGGGAATTTTCCACCTCTCCACGCTGGGAACTTGTCCAAATCAACTTGTGTTGATTGGCCGCTCCTAATTTAGGTGACTTTTTTAGAACAATTTAAATGCATTTGCGTGATTTTTATACTTATGCGCACTGAACCAGACTGTGTGTGGATTGGGGTACTTAGGTTACCGAGTCCCGTAAACCATAGGCCAGTTAATGTGGTTGAATATTCCCTAAGCCTTAGACCTAATACTTAAGCTTCGCATTTTCCTCAACCTCTTGAGGACTACCCAGATCTTAGCAGATACTTAAATTTTTAAGCTTAAGAGTATAGCCCAAGAGGCCTAAGATCAATGTTCCTACTAATCTCTTCTGTGTTTCATTAGCACTTTTTTCCTTTCATTTTATTTTTCTTGATATGGTCGAGAACTTAGTTAATCCCTTAATTTCTTACTAATGACTATCTCTTTTTTTTTCTTTTCAACTTGTGCTCCTTTTTTGACATTTCTTACTTTTCCCCTTTTTCTCAAGTTTTGTATGGCCTCAAACTTTTCTATCCTTTCATTTTTTTGTTCTTTTTCACAATTTTCTATTTTTTTGGTATTTTTAGAGTATGATTTTTTTTGTGAGAACCATTCTAAACTTTGATTTTTGTATGTTTGCACTTTACCACCCCCCATGCCTAAGTTTTGTAATGTCCTCATTGTAAATGGAGGATGTGAAATAGGTTTAGGTTCAGGAATTTAGAACAGGATTATCGGGTGGGTGAATTGGTTGGGAATGACTGTTGCAGACGATTTCAAACTCTGGCACGTGTACCAAAGGTGGGATCGACTATTCTAAGATCCGAACTCAGGGTGCAATGGATGTGAAGTACAAAAGGATAATCAGAAGGATCTCAGGTTTTTGGAATGACGGGTTTCCTCCCGTTAAGCACTAAATTCAATGCCTTCAGCTGAGCGGGAAATGGTATGGAGAGGTAGTGGTCAAATCAGCTGAGTTTTGTAGAACAAACACTTTGATCAAAAGTTTGGTTGGTCCAACCAGGTGCTTGTTCAGATAAACAGGCTGATGATGCAGCCCAAACTCAATCAATTTGGTGAATTGATAAATGTAGATTAAGAGATGTGGAACCTACCATATACTATGGAGCTCGGAATGATGCAGAAGTGTGAATCTAGGGTTTGGCTGAGTCGAATCAGCCTGATCAGAGTAGGGATCCTTTTTAAATAATCAGTAGATGATGCGGAAACCCTACAGGAGTGATCAGAGAATGATTGGGCATGATTTGCAGTTTGATCAATGTCCGAAACCCGATAGAGATGTAGAGGCGAATCATCTACAATTGGTTCAGTAAGAGGGGAATCAGAATAGAACTTGAGTCCAGTTGCGGGTCAGGGTTGAAAGCGTGTTTGGATAGGTTCTGTAGAGGAGGTGGCATCAATAATAATTGTGTATGAGGGTTCTTCTAAAAAGGAATTAAAGGTGGGTTCATTTAGCGAGTCCTCATAGTAGCCATCAAATTCAAAAGTGAATGCCTGAAGAGTGTTTATAGGATGAATAAACTCTGGGTCAAGACAAGATTCAAATTCTGGGCTGTAGTCACTCTCGGCACTTTCTGGTTTTGATTCCTGAGGATCGAAGAGAAATGATTCCATCTCATTGGAACTTGAATTTAAATCAGTGATCTCGAGATTAGGGACCTTAAAGTCAGAGTTGATGAATGAATCATGTGAGCTGAGGTTGTAGGTTGGCTCATAGTTGTCAGGAAACAATGGTTTTCCGAAATCATGTAAGATTTGAAATCGTCGGAGAAATTGCGAGACTCAAATTCTGAATCAGGCTCGAGATCAAAGGTTCCACCACAGAATAAATCACAAGATGTAGTCTCAGCAACCTGACTTGGATCTAGCCTATCTGTAGATTTCAAGATTAAAAAGATACCCTTATTAGGTCTAGGCTTAGGCTTTTGGCTTGTGAGGAAGACCCAATCAAAACCCTACTCTTCCAACTCCTCGGTTTTTGTATCGTAGATTGGCGTGACTTTTGAAAAATCAATCTGTTTCTCTGAGGATGTTTGAGAGGGACATTCGTCAAACAAAGGCCCAGAATCATACTCTTCATTTAAACTTTAATCTTCGTCATGCGGGGCCATGTAATCTTCCAAATAGGTTTCAGATCCAGATTCTAGGCTGAGGATGTGGGTTGAATTACTAGAATCTATGTCAGAATTACCTTCGAGGGTCACCTTATCAGAATAAGGGGCAGGATTTACACTCTCGAGAGGTTCTATTTTAATCTCATTATTACAGGAGTCTCGAAATTCTATGCTTGGTGAACCTGGGTTTTGGTTTTCTAGGACTGGCTCAAAATCGTGTTCTTCTGCAATTGGGATTTCCCAACCTACTTCAAGATTAGGCATGTCATATTTCATCTGGACTGGAAATCCACAACAACCTTGCGTCTCACACCCGGGATTTGGGAAATCAGATTGATCCTCAATATTATTCCAAGATGTTTCATTAACTGTTTGGGGCATGTATGGGTATTTTTTATCGATAATTTGTTTCAACAATTTCATGATCTCTTCCCATTTTTCAAGATCATTTTGGTGTTTTTCCCAAAGTATAGAATTTGTCATACATTGGAGATATTCAAAGTTATGCAATTTTTCTATCTCAATGTATCCTGTTATGAGAATATCCCAAGTTGATCCTTTTGTTACTTCTGTTAATGACAATTGAGCACAGTTTATGATGAAGGTTGTTGTTGTTGGTACACTAAGCTGAATGTCTTCTACTGATTTTGAGGTTTTGTACACAATCTCATAAAATTCAAGAGCATCCTTAACCATTCTATCTCTCATGGATCTTTGTGATTCAGGTTTCTTCAATGGTCTTCCTAAGTAACCAGGTTGCATATTTGAATCAGATGGTGGAATCAGGATGTAGAATCAAAATTCAAGTTTAGAATGAAATGATTTGATTTGCCCCACTAAAAATGTGTGTGTGTGCTCTAAAGAGAAGGGATGAGGGACTGGATGTGATGTTGACCCAATTAAGGTACCCAAAGATTTTTGGATGACTATAGAGGTTCGGGGCTGATGATACCCCTGGATCAGAAAGTCGTCCACCTGAGAATTACCTAGGCAACCAGAGAGGAAGAGTCCTGCAAAGACCCCTACATGGTAGAGCACCCTCACGGGTTACAGGGTTTCCCCCACCCGACCTCTCTTGTCACTGAGGGTCCAGGTATACCAGAATGGATAACTTGACCTCTTAAGTCTACCAGTTTTATATCATAATTTGTGCCTTTGATTTTTACTGGAATTAACAGTTGTTTTGACTTGTGACCTAATTTGGAGGTTGGTTGGCCCACAATGTAGTCCAACTTTACCTGACTTGCTCTAAAGATGGCAGAATGACTCTAGGTCAAGACCTGGAAATCACCCTGATTTGACTCCTAGGTTTATTGGGTCCAAGTATTTTAAGGTTCAAGTGTGTTTAGAGCTTGATTTTAGGGTTTTTCTTGATTAAATCTTTTCAATCAAGGGCTTGAATAGCACATAAATGTGGGCGGGTTTGTTTCCTAGCACTCCAAAATGCTAATGTAGAAACCCTAATTGGCTTTATTTCCCCGTCCTCTTTGATTTTCATAAATGTTCTCCTTGGACTTCAAACAAGAAGTGTGTAGTCCAAGAAGATTACAAATTAAGCATAATCCCTAGTAGGCATAGGAATTTTCGGGTAGGATCTCTAAATAGAATCGTTTCAACTTCAATGAGATTTGAAAAATTTTGACAAATTAGGAAACTTGCCTTTTAAATGATGATTACTATGAAAAATACGGCAGGTGATTCCTAATTGATTGTTTCCTTTTTGTCTTCCAAAGATTAGGAGGTTGATTAGGGAAGAATAGAGAAGTTACTTGCCTTGGAGTGGTTGATTTGTGCTAAAGATCACCTCATGAAGTACCTCGCAAAATCACAATAAAGCAAATAGGGCAGGTTAGTGCTCAAATATAAGCAAATAATGCAAAGAATAGTGGTAAATTGTACGTTACTCCCCGGCAACGGTGCCAAAATGTTTAAAGCGCTGAATCTGTATTTAAGAGTGTTACGTTGAAGTACAACCGAAAAAACATGCAAAACAAATACAATTTTATTACTCGAATATATTCTGAGGTCGAACATAGGAAGCAAATGAAATTCAGGTGCTAATCTCAACAATAAATGTTAATTGAGCACATAATACTACTCAAAATCTAATTAGGAGTGTAAAGCATGAGTATATGAAGAGTAAAAATAATTGTAAATAAAACAGTGGAGAGCTTATGAAAATTGGACGGCTGGTTACAAAATCAGACGTCTTAAAAGTTATGTGCTACAGTGCCTTCCTTCCCTTAGCTTTCTGATTTCTTTCTTTGATTTCCCTTCTTCTTCTCTTGCTTCTTCCTTATCTTCTTCTCTTTTGCTTGGCCTTCCTTTCTTCTTTTCTGCTTTGGCCTTCTCTCCCTTTTCTCTTTCTCTGCCTTCTGCCTTAAGCTTCCTTCTTCTTCAGCTTCTTTCTTTCTTTGCTTAAGCCTGCGGTCCTTCTTCTTTAGTTTCTTCCTTCTTCTCTTTCTCTGACTTCTGTCTTTTCTTCCTTTCTTCTCTTTTTGTCTTTAGCCTTCTCTTCTTCAGCTTCTTCCTTCTTTGCCTGACCTGCTCTTCTTCCTTTATGATTTGGCTAAGTGTCAAGCTAAGCTTTCCAAGGCAAAACCCCCCTTCCCCTATGTAGCTTTCCTTTTCTTCTCTCTTCTCTATTTCAGGTTCACTCTCCTAGAGCCACAACCGGTTTAGGTAATTGGACCTAACGGAAACCTGGGTCCAAGCTCACCGGTGTGGGTGGTGAGCGAGGAGTGAATCGGTCGAGTAAATGGGTAGTGGTCAGGTCTGCGTGGGCAGTGCCGCGGACGAGGCCGTGAGAGGGGGAGAGGGACTTCACCTCGTGATTTGGAGGCGATAAGGCTATGGCGCAAATTCAACTTATGCGCACACGACCACTCTTCCAGTTTCGAGGTGGGACTAAATGTCCCACCTTCCTTTGCGCGCCGCAGCAGCAGATGTGTAGCTCAATTGGCGAGTCTGCAAGGGCTCTTGACTCTGATTGAGAACTTGAGTGCGTTCGTGCCTCAAGTTCACACTGCCTGGGACTCTCGCCTAGAGCAGCAGCACCTGGAGCATAGCAAGCGAGCTTCAAGCTTCTTCGTCCATGGCGGCCAGTGTGCCTGAACCTGAAAACATGTGAACAACCTTGTGGCCACGTGAAAGTGCTCAGGGAGCTTTGCCGAACCACGGTGGATGTGATGGGCATGGTTTCGTGACATGTAGGTGGCTGTGGTGGCATGTTTAGGGTTCTTTGTGGCAGTGTAAGTGGGTGTGTTCAGGGGTGCTTTTGGGTGGTCGACGGAGTGAATGGAGTGGGGGGAAATGATCAATGAGGTGTTGCAAAGGTTGTAGGGTGGTTGGCAAGGTGGATGGAGGTGCGGAGCGACGGGGGCACCTTGCTGGAGGGATCGCTGGAGGTGAAGAAGGTGATGGTGATCAGTGGCGTCGAGGGTTCGTTTAGGGAAATAAAGAGAGTGAACGGGAGTAGAAGAGAGAGAGAATCTAATAAACCTAATCTAAGGATGAAGGGAAAAGAAATCCTTCGCCAGTATGGTTGCTGGACGTGGGGAAGATGAATACCTCCGTAGGTGAGGCGGCACCGAGGATGGGGCAGAGGTAACGCCGGTCGGTGTTGCGTGACGCAGATGAATGAGAGGAAGACAACCCAACCACTGGTATTGTGGTTGGGCGATGAGAGAGCGAGGGAGGAGCCGTCGAAGGTTGCGGAGGGTTGCGGCTGGCAAGGAGAGAAGAATGTGAGGGTTATTCGGCCCAATTTCAAGTTGAGGAGACTCAGTTGAATCTGGGGAGTCTTAAATAGCTCTCTGGAGAAGGATTTGTGCTTGGAAGCCAAGCTTCCAAGCATGGCATGGTCGCCAAAGTTGGAATCTTCAAAAGACCCAAATCTTTAATGCGTTCGCATGAGAGATTTGGTACAAATCATGGATCACAGATGGGTTCAGATTGGAGGAGATTACTCAGAGAATCTCCCTTCTAATTTTGGGAGAGATTCTCTGAGCAATCAAGGAAAAATCACCTTCTAAAGCTCACAAGAGTAGGATTCCTCCTCTATAATGGCGGAAGGACCTATCTATGAAGATGATAAGAAAGCTAGGGGGCTGATTGTAAGGGTTTTTGAAAGATAGGGGTGGAAATGTAATCAGGTTAGACCTATTTGCAAAGTGGGTCAAGATGAGTTCCCCTTAGGTCCAAATTTTGCTACAAACCTAATTTGGACATAAGGAATCCAATGGTGAAGTTAGATTTTGGGTTTGACTATTTTTGACTGGGTAATTTATGTAAAAATTGAATTTAGGGCAAATATTTGTTTGAGACCCTATTCCAAGTCAAGATGGGTTCCAATGGCCAATTTAAAGGTTCTAAACTCTATATAATATTTTTCTATGATTTTTAGAGGGTTTAAGTGAATTTTATCCTGACCAAAACCTTGGTTAATTTAGTGGGTCTATTTTAGGGTTTCAAGAAGTCATTTAATTCACAGGGTACACACAAACCCTTTTCTATCAAATCCAACCCACTTTTTATCTTGTTAAGACCTTTTGACCTTTATTTAGCCCTTGAGAAAGCCGGTTGTTATACTGCAATGGTAAAATTACATTTTTACCCCTTGTTTCTTGCTTTTCTCTCAGAAAGGTTATTCTGTGAATTAGGACCTTCAGTAGGTTATGTAGGTGCTTTTATTCTCTTCATTGGGTCAAAATGAGCTAGTTAGGGCTCATGATGGTGTTCCCATCAGCTTGTAACTTAAACACTTAACATAAGCACACACACACATACAACACCTCACAAACACTTAGTCATTTATGCATGCTAACACTTAATTCTTAAGTTTAACTACATAACTTAGAGCAAAATTATTGGTTGGTGGGCCCAGTTTTCACAGGATCAACATCCCTTTTTAGGGCCAGATTGGTACTATTACTAGGTGGGCCCTAGTTTGATTAGGGTGTATTTTAGGTATGATTTCATGCTAATGCGCGCCTACATGCACCCACCCACTTGCGCACCCACATGCACACCTGCACATAAATAGCTCAAAGGTACTTGTATGCACAATAAACTTGTATGCTCAGTAATGTGCGCCTAGCACTGACGACTGATGAGGTCGTGAGTGCTGGCGCTTATATAGGCGCGCAGGTGCTCTAAAACCACCGAGGTGATGCTAATTAGAGTGCTCAATTGAGTGCATAGCTACGTGATTTCAAGGCTGATTTAGGTCTTAATTAAGTGTCTTATTAAGTAGTATTTACAAATTAAATTGTATAATTATAAAGCCTGTACATAGGGCTACCTATTGATGTATTTAATTTACAATAATTAATTATTTAATTATATTTAAATATTAGTCAAATTTAATGAATTATACATGCTAAATTAGTACTTAATTACTTAATTAATGCTCAAATTAAAAACTTAACCACTTAATTGATTTATAATTCAGTTATTATACATTATAAAGTATTTATTAGACATTTTTAATTTATTTTTAGCTAGTTATTTTAATTTATATACATTTATTTACACGGTTTAGATTGATAAATACATAATTATATTATACATACTATTATACAGTATAAATGCATAATAAATAAGTTGAAAATACTTAAAATTATATTATACAAGTATACAAGATAATTTAATTCAATAATTAATTAATTTACTAATTTAATTTATTTTAACTTAACAACTTAGCTAATTAACTTATTAACTTAATTATATACAATAATACTTAAATAAATAAATTTATAGGTATATTACAGTATATTATAATTACCTTAAGCTATATTTACAGTTACAAATTGGATTATACATATATACATTGTTATTTATATTTACATAGGAATATGCACATATAATTGAAATAAATAAATATATAATTATATAATTAGTATATGTACAGTATAACTCAGCATAAATACTTATTTAAATAATTATAATACATATATATGTTATTTATGTACATTATAGACATATAATTTATTATTTACATTTAACTTAGTAATAAATTATATATACAAGTATAAATACTATATACAAGGTATTTGTATAGAATTTTTGGCTTTTTCAGATTTTTATGGTATTTTTGTGTTTTATAGAGGTAGGAGAAGAGAAAGAAAAGGTGAGATGAGAGAAGAAAAGACTCTTTTTGGATTTTTGATGTTGAGTTCTTTTATTTAATACTTGAGTAGACTTTACTGTTTACTGGTATGTTCTACTAGCTAGAGGGTTCAAAATCCACTCAAACTGCACACACAACTAAAAATATACCTAATCTTATTCAAGACATTTTTAGTTTAGTTTGTTACACTATTTTTGTATTTTTTTATATATTTACAAAGTAGACCAAAACAAGGCTCAAAGGGGTGTTGACATGTAGAACTAAAGCCTTGAATTTTAGTTTGATGTCTAGAAATGAGATATAAGGCCATAGAAACATCCAACAAACATCATGAAACATTATTGAATCAATAAACATGATTTGCACTTTGATTTCACTAAAATCTAAGATGTGGACAGTTTGAACAGTTCAAGGCTATTTGCAGAGGATTTAAAACATGAAAATAAGCCTTTTCAAATCATATAATTAAACTCAAATATTGGAATATGAATGCTTTCACATGAGTTCCTACCATTACAATATCAGATAGCTCATTAAAATGCAAAGAATTCATCTCAACTCCTCTGTGAATTCAGTTTAGACCAGCTGCAGCAGCTGCTGCAGTTACTGAATCAGACCAACAAGGTCTGATTTGAAGCTCACAAAATACCATTCTTAGATATGGAAAACTAGATTTGAGTACTGCTCAATCAGAAAAACTCAAATCCTCTTTAAATCACTCAAACCTGGGATTAAGACCCAAGGAAAAGTCCATTTAGATCAACAGAACAGGGCAGCAGCAGCAACAACTGCTATTCTAAATTAATACACTAAAAATCCTTTTCAAGTTGTCATATTCCCACTAAAAACAATTTAAAACTCCCTAAAAACCAAATTGAAGGTTAGCAAATCCTGAAACCCTAATTTGATTCTCATATCACACTATAGATTGTGTGAGCATGAGACTCAAATTAGGCCATGAAAATCCCATCTTAGTTGTCGCAAATGTTCCTTGCGTGGTCAGTAACTTAGTAAATTTCAGATTCAACTCAGATTCCTTCAAAAACCTTAATTCGATTCTTGCCTAATGCTATAGACAACATGAAGGCAAGAAATCAAATTAGACCTTCAAAATGCATTAAAACCACATCATGACCCTTATTATTATCATTCAAATCCATTTCAACTCCCAAAAATCCGATTCAAACCAATTTGGATGGAATCCAACTGTTGCTCAGATGGGCATTTGCTGTAGTCTCGCCCAGGTGATATGATCACCTGATCACCCTACACACCATTAATTGGTGTTCAGGGATCCTAGGTGATACTTTAATAGCATTCGAATCATTGCTAGAGCCTCAAATCAGTGCAACTGATTTTCCTTGGCTCTAGCTATCAGTGAAGAACAAAATTTAGAACAAAGCCAAATCAGACCACATCTGGTAAAATCATCTAATCAGCTCATTTCAAAACCATTAGAGGGTCATTGTGATTAGATGGAGTGATTGGGATGACCCTCAGATGGAGTTTGGCACTCAAATTAGAACTGAATGCTATAAAGCATCGAATCTGATTGATGACTCAATGAATGGGTGATTGGTGATTAAAATGCAAGGAAAACAATTGAACGTGAAATATGGAGTGAAGGGGGAGATAAAATGAACATAGTGAATGGCCAGATTCATCTCCTCCGATTGAATTGATCAGAGGAGGTGGATTGGTGAAAATCTACCTAATCTAATATACTCTTAGATCTAACAATCAGTGAGTGAGTTAACGATCTAATTCTACTCCTACCTAATCTAGAAAGAGGTAATATCTATCTAGAAAGTAGTAAACTAATCTATGAAAGCATTAAATCTATCTAACAGAAGAATGGGATTCCTGGGCTGTAGCTGGTCATTGCAGCGACAAAGGGGGAGGATCTCCAGTGAAGGAAAGGCTTGCTAGTGAAGCGTTAGATTTGCCCTTAGGCATACGTTATCCCTAGCGGCGAGGAAGAATTGTGGTAGAGCTATGCCACCACTGTCACTAATGGCACGAGTGAAATGAAAGAAGAACTGGAGAGGACGAATGAATGGCCCAAGGGGTGTAGGAGGGGAGTCGATAGCCATTGTAGGAGCTCAGGGGAGCTACTTATATAGGTGTGAGGGAGATTTGGGCACCGCAATAGAGGGTTATTCGAATTTGGGGTTAACGGTGGGGATGAGAGTGAGGGGTGCACGGGAAAGACATCAAAGTTCTATCGTTGGATGAGATTTGGAGGAGTTAATGGAGTAGTGTGCAACGACTCGAGCTGACCGGTGGTAGATCCATTGTAGGATCAATGGATCAAAAGATGGACGACAACTACTCCACATGTTCTTCGTGAAGAACGGGCAGAGAGGAGTGAAGTGAACAATACTAGGTCTTTTGGTGAAATTTCACCAAGGACCTTATATTGAAATAGTGTGAAAGTTGCAGACAAGGCCCACAAGTGGATAGTTTCATGATAGAGCAGTCCTTGGTGGCTCACAGAGAAGCCCTTGCGATTTTTAAAAGGTGAAGAAATATATTGCAAAAAGGACCTAAGTGTAATACTCTAAATGCAAGGTCCTAATGATGTCCAAATAACCTGAGATTTTTATGGAAGCATAATTGAACTTATTAGAACATAATTCAACCCTTGATTTGTACCTTGGAGCTTAAATAGGTGTTCAATTGACATTTGGACCATCAAATTGTGTTTAATGCATAGAAATTCTCGAATATGACCTAATTATGCGTTTTAGCACAAATTGGGTGTTTTAGGTCATTTCCGTTAATTCTCACACATAACCCATTTATTATGTTAATATGATAGTGTTTAGCTTAGATTCTAGCTTAACTTGGGCAATTTAGCTATGATGGGCCACATCTCATCACCTGGCTCTAATAATGTGACCGAATACGAGGCCTTGCTAGCTGGCGTTCGTGTAGCCAAGTCCATGGGCATTTCATCATTGGAAATATATACGAACTCTTAGTTAGTGGCTAATCAAATAAATGGTGAGTACCAAGCTAGAATCCTGGTATGAGTCTTTATGCCTACAGAGTAAAGGAGGAATTGTCTGATTTCAAGATCTCTTTAGTCAGGCAGTTACCTAGGCTGATAACCCTCTGGCAGATGCATCAGCCTGTCTAGCATTCGCGATTCCTCTAAGGTAGGAGGAGGATATCGTTGAATGAGCCAACGGTGCTCCTTCCCAAAACATTTATGATATAATCATCTATCTCTTGGATGACGCCTATAATACAATTTTTAAGCATGGGCGAGGTACCCCTAAATGAGCTGTGCCCCAAGGCATTCTGGCTAAAAGCATTGAGGTACACTTTGATAGGCAGGTAGTTATATAAGCGGGGGTATTCAACTCCCTTATTATACTGCCTTACAAAGGATGAGGCGTCACAAGCCCTTCAGGAAGCTCATGCAGGCATTTGTGGCAACCGTGATGGGTGCAAGACTTTCTTAGTCGGGGTATTTCTGGTCTCAGATGAAGCAATGCTGTAAAAGTTTTGTGCGTGATTTGAAGAAACTACTAAGTGATAAAACAGTCGTAGTGCGATTTTTCAAGACATAACTAAAATAACAGAGATCATGGTGAGTTTCGGGTCGAATACGATGAGGCATAAGATCGTTCTAACCTAAATACAAGAAAACACGAAATGAAATACTAACTTTTTTTGTTTGATAATTTTGAATAAAAAGATAGAGATAAAAAATAAAAATTAATTACAATATATAATAAGAAGAGGGTGAGAAGTGTGGATTGTAATATAAAAATAATTGGAAACAACTTCTATTTCAAATATCAAGAGTTTATTGTAACTAAAAAAATACAATAAAATAGAAATAGAGAAAAATAAGAAATAGAGATGATGAGTCGGAGCCTGATCTGGTGAAGTTCGAGATGGAAGCGGAGTTGAGGCGGAGACGTGGCCGTGAACTTGAATTAATGGAAGGAGCCGCCTTTGGAAAATGATGATCGTCGAAATTTTTGTGCAACTGGTAGGAATTAATGAGGCCGTGAGTGAAATAGGAGAAATAAGGGAGAGGGGGAATGGCCGTAGGGAAAAATATGTGGTGGAGATATTAATCGATCGAGAGAGTGGGCTGTCAGTAATCGGAGGAGGTAATTGAGAGAGGGAGAGAATCGGAGATGAGAGATCGGTGGTGAGGGCCTTGAGAGACGCTGATCGTCATGGTTTTATAGATAGGGGAGCGGTGGATTGGGTTGGTTTGATTAGGGATAGGTTACGTAGCATGTGGGATGGGATTTTTGGTGCCGAGGGGATAAATTAATTTCGGTGGGATGGGATTGGTTTATGTGGGTAGTGCATGGAATTTTGTTGTGGGGACGTACGTGAGTTTGGCGAGGAATTTTGTTTGTTGCTGGGATGATTTCGGTGGGGGGGGGGGGGGGGGGGGGGGGGGGGAGAGGAATAAGAGCGGGTGTACGTGAGTTTGTTTGGTGCATGGACTTGGATCGGTTGCATCGTGTCGGGTCTTTGACGTGGAGAGTGGAAGGAACCAGGGATTAAATGCCGAGGGGGTTGTTTGTTGCATGGATTGGGTGTTGGGTGGGATTACGTCAAGGGGATCGGAAGGGTGTTCGGTGGAGGTTTGCATGGGATTGGAGAAGGGAGCGGTGGATGGAAAAGAGTTTACGTGGGTTTTGCATGCATGTGAGCGGTGGTAGGCGGTTTGGATTGGGACATTGCATGGGTTCAAGGCTTCGGTGAATGTATTACGTAGGATAGGTTATGGTGGACGTGGGATTTGCATAGGAATGTTGGTGCAACTGGCATTGAGTTTGGATGATAGGGAAAGGGCTACGTAGGTGGGTTTGGTTTGGGAATGGGTGGCTGTGTGTGGGATTTTTATGGTGAAAAATCAAAGGATTGGCCAATCACATTAGATAGTAATTTTAGGTGCAATAAGGTCTAATTGGGTTAAGCTAGGTGAGGCTAGGGTATAGGAAATAGGTTGAATCCAAGGGCTAATTGGGCTAAGGTCTGGGAATAGGTTCAGTCGCATGAGTTCAAGTTGATTTCTCAAAATGGTAGAGCTCCAATTATTTCCATACTTGGTAACTGCAACATGTAAACAAATCTCATCGAGACACCAAAAATAAGTGGCAAAAGAAATTATAATTAAACCCTTAAGTATGCAATATTTACAAAATGATGCAAAATGAGTAACTTAATCTAATCTAATGCAATGTGAATTAATTTACTCTTAAACTAACAATAGTTATGCATAATGTATTTATGTTAATAATTATGGAAATATGGTGCGTAATGTGATAAGTGCCAGCGATTTGCTTCACTTCATCATCTACTGCCTGGAAAAATGGTATCCATCATGTCACCATCCAGTTTGCTAAATGGGGAATGGATTTCATTGACCCATTTCCGTCGGTGCCTGCTCAAAAGAACTTCATTTTGGTGGCAGTAGACTACTTCTCCAAATGGGTTAAAGCCGATGTCATGGCTAGCCTAACAACCGACAAGGTTGTGTCCTTCGTAAGAAAAAATATTATTGCTCGATACGGAAATCCTTACACCATTATTACCGATAATGACACCCAGTTTGCTTCTAGAAAGTTTGAAGAGTTTTGTACTAGCCAGGATATATATCCGCTTATATTTTACATCCGTAGTGCATCCTCAGGCAAATAGACACGTAGAAGTAACTAATTGCACTATCATCGCTGCGTTAAAACGCCGGCAAGACTCATCAAAGGGTAGATGGGTGAAAGAATTGCCGAATGTGCTATGAGGTTACAGGATTTGCCAAAGGACTTCAACTGGCCATACACCTTTCAACTTGGTGTACGACATGGTAGCCTAGCTGCCGATAGAAACCATCCTTCCTACATATCGATCTCAGCTGTATGACCCTCTTACCAACGACAATCAAGTCTGCCTAGCATTGGACTTGATAAACGAAACAAAAGAGAAGGCGTCGGCATCTGCGCTTTAATACAAAGAAAGAACTGCTGCGGCCTATAATAAGCAGGTTCGAAAGAGAAAGTTCTTTGAAGGGAACCTAGTCTTGCAAAAGAGTGAGGCGTTACAGCCAAGTGATTCAGGTGGGAAGCTTGATGTTCCATGGAAAGGACCCTATAAAATTCGCGATGATAGTGCGGGCTATTTTTATAAATTGCAAACTTTAGGTGGTAATCCAATCCCTCAAACTTGGCATGCTAACAACTTAAATATGTATCATGTATAAGAAATAATGGGACAAAAGTCATTTTCTCCTTTCATTACTTGCTTCTATTTTCATCCATTCACCATGAGGGTCATCCCCATCGAATGACCTTGAAAAAAAGGGAAAAAAACACCATAAACATCCATCACCATGAGACTTCAATTTGAATCTTCAGGAAGATCAACTTCGGGAGTTGGAGGAGGAGATGTAGCTGTATAGGAAGGGCTATGACGGCTAGGAGGTTGCGGACTGGCTTTAGTAGCAGGCAGAACCTCTTGTTGGTGCTAGAGCTCCGCGATTATTTATTTTGATGATAACAAAACACGTGTCATTTAACATTTACACTTGAAGTCTTAGATTTCAGGTTAATTGCAAATGGTGACGTGGTTAGACGAAGTTCGAGCTTACATCCAAGATGGATTGGAGGAGCTTGATGAAGAACAGAGGAGCTTCGCGTGGAGCGATGGCTTGAAGATGGAAGGATAAGAAGAATATGATAGAATTCTGTTTATCTCTTTCTATGTACTTTTGTCTTTATTTCCTTGCTCTTTTTGTTTCTTAGATTCATATTAAAGAGCCTCAATGTACCCTAACAGTAGTCTTAGGAACACCTGCACAACCCTAGGATACTTAGGTTTTCTGTAGAGAACTTAGAAAACCAATATAGGGTTCAAACAACTTTTTCAGACGTCTGATAATGACTTTTAAGACGTCTGACTGTTGACTTAGATGTTCGATAATATTTAGGCTGGACTTAGTTAGCTCTGTCTGATGAAATCAGACGTCCAGACCTTAGTCCAGACATCTTAGAAGATGTCTGATGTTTTTGCTAGACATCCAATTAGTGGACCGTTGCCTACCTTAGCAAACAATGAAGGAAATGACTGTTAGCCTCGTATCAGACGTCCATAGAGGGCCCTAGACGTTTGATACATGACCGTTTTGCCTCGGCTGACCCAAAATCTCTTCTCAGAGATTTTCTAGCCGTTGCACTCCCTTGGGAATCCATTTCCATAGAAAAGTAGGTTTCCAGACGTCCAAACTTAGTGCCAGACGTCCTGTATGTCGTCTGATGACAATACACTAGAGCCCTGTTTCAATTTAATTCAAGTCAGGAAGGAAACCCGCCTAAAATCAGACGTCTGACTTTGTTCCCAGACGTCTTAAACTGATTTTCCAGACGTCCGATGCCAGGATCAGATGTCTGATAACCCTATCAATGTAATGATTAATCCGGATTTCGGCCTGATTTTCTTGGAGCTTGCACCCAATGGCTATGGAAGCCTTCCAAGGCCTTCCAAAGCCTTCCTAGGATCTCTATAAATAGAGGAGAACCTTTTCCACTCAAACACACACCAAGACATACTATGAAAATCACTTTCCACATCTTTTGTGTCCAAGAGAAGTTGTTGAAGCTCTTGCTCTCCAAGCTTAAATTCTACATCTAGAGAGCATTGATCATTTTGCACACCCGCTCTCCCGCCATAGTTCACGAGAGCACCATTGCACCGTTGCGTGGCTCACGCACCCGCGTCACCGATTCGACGCACTTCCAGTAAAGGGAAGCATCCTAACTCCTATAGAAGCTTAGTTTAAGAATATCTTTGTAACTCTATAGGATTTCTATTTGTATTTTACTTTGTTATTTGGTTGGGTATTCGCGTTGCGAATTCTTGTCTCCATCGAGGGACAAAATCCTTCTCGTGTAGAGAAGGGGTTGAGGAACGTTACCCTCGCAGTTGTAGCGTGGTTGTAATTGAAGTTGAATCACCCTCATTTAAGTGATTCATTTAGTGGATTTGCTCAACTTGGTTGATCGAAAAATCCTAACTCGAGAGGGTTAGGTGGTGGTTTTCACCCCGTTTGGGTTTCCACCTAAAAATCATTGTGTATATTGTGTGATTGTTTATTTTGTGAGATTGTTATATTTTAATTCCATATTTTTTACGTCACGCTGATCTCACCCCCTCCAAGTAGGGAAATTACAATTGGTATCAGAGCAGGTCTTGCAAATTGGCATTACACACCGACAAGAGATCAAATGGAGGGAAGCACATCGGCAATCAGAATATCTGAGGGGCAGTCCACCGTTCGACCACCCTACTTCGACAAAAACAACTACAGCTACTGGAAGCTGAGGATGAGGATGTGGCTTCAAGCCATCGACTTCGCTCTATGGGGACGTTGCGAAACCCCATACGAGATCCCGAGGTGACCCGACGTAGGATACTCGCAGTAGTAGACCCGGGAACTCTCACTCAACGCGAAAGCTATGAATGCGTTGTACTGCACTTTAAGCCCGGAGGAGTTTAACAGAATCTCGCAATGCGCCACCGCATACGAGATATGGCACACACTCAAGGTAACTCACGAAGGTACCTCTAAGGTAAAGGCTTCTAAAATTAATTTACTTTCACAAGAATTTGAATCATTTTCTATGAAGACTAATGAAACCTTAAGTGAGATGAACACTAGGTTCACTCTCATAGTAAACAATTTGAAAGCTTTAGGGAAGACCTTCATCAAGGGGGAGCTGCAAGGAAAGCTTCTTCGTTCCCATGGACCAGAGTGGGAATAGAAGGTCACCACCATCGAGGAGGCGAACGAAGTGGAGGAGCTTAATATAGAGGATCTCCTAGGCAACCTAATGGCCTATGAGACAAAGCTAAAGCAGAAGAAGGACACACCGAAACCAAAACTGAAGAAGACCCTCGTATTCAGAGTAGCGTCAGATAGCGAGGTAAGTTCCGATGACGAGGACTTTAAAATTTTACCTAAAAAGTTTTCCAAGTTTTGTAGGGAATTAAAGAAAGAAAAGAAGGAGAAGAAGGAAAGCCTGAGATGTTGCTACCACTGTAACGAGAAATGGCATCTACGACCAGAATGCCCACTTCTCAAGATGGAGAAAAAGAAGGAAAAAGAGAAGTCTAAGAAGAAGGCATTCCAAGCAACTTAGGACAACTCGAGCTCAGAAGAAGAAGAAGAGCAGAACCCCGAGGAAGAAACCGCTTTCTTTGGTTTCATGGCCTTAGAAGAAAGCGACAGCGAAAGTGGAAGCGACTCCGACAACGAGGTAAATTCTGATTTACAAAATGCTTTTAATAAACTCTTTGAAGTTAGTAAATCACTTAAGGTAGAAAATAAAAATATTAAAAAGAACCTTAGTTTTCTTAAAAATGAAAATGAAAGGTTAGAAAAATAACTTAAGGATCTAGAAGCTAATCCTAAGGATAATAACTTGTTATTAAATAAAGATTTAATCAATGAAAATACTAAATTGATTGAGGAAAATGCTAGTCTAAAATTAGAAATTTCTGATTTAAAGATTAAGATAAATATTATAGAAAAAGAAATTGTATGTCTTAGGGAAAATTCTAACAAATTAATCAACAAAGTAGAAAATTTACATAACCTTAAGGTTAAGAAAGGATCTCCATTAAGGAGACCCGCTAACAAATCCGGATCCAAGCTCACTTGGATACCGAAGAAAGATTTGGAATCTTGTTTTGTAAGTTTCAAGGGTGACTATAATATTAAAGATTGGTGGACCTATAAGCTAAAGGCTGGTCAACTCGAGTTGGGAGGACCAAGGAGTAGATCAAGGAGGAGAACGAGAAGACCAATGAGACGGCGAATAAATAATGGACCCGTCACACGTCGACCTCCGGATTGGAGATCGGAGCCGATGCCCAGGTCTCCAAGCTACGGATGGGAGTCCCATCCGATGTGGCATCCACCACCTTCATTTGGGTTATTTTATTGGCCATGATAGGTGTAACGAATGTGTGCCCCAGACGTCTTTTAAGACGTCTGGGAGGTGGCCCAGACGTCGTACCAGACGTCTGGGATCACAACCAGACGTCTGATAAGACGTCTGGGATCGTTTACAAACGTCTGGAAATCCGTTATTTTTCGACACACGCGGATCGCCTGCGCGCCTGAGCGCGCAGACCGCATATTCCCTCTTTTTCTCTCTGCGGTTGCAGGCGGCCTGCCACCTCCTCTCTCCTCCTCGCGCGGCCTTAAAAGGGCCACGCCTCCCCTCCCGCCTCCACCGTCTCCTCCTTCTCCTCCTTCCTGTGCGCGAGAGCGAGCGGACGCGAGGGCGGCAGCGGCGGCCGCAGTGAGCGCGGAGGTGCGGCGTGCGAGGGCGGAGCTCTGCCGTGAGGGCAAGCTCGCCGGAGCGGCTTGGCCGGCCGGCGGAGGGCGCAGGGGGCGCAGAGCGACGCGGAGAGGGACCTGCTGCGGTTTGAGCAGCAGGAGCGCGAGGTGCGACGCGGGCGGCGTCGCGAGCGGAGGCCGAGCAGGGTCCTGATTCTGGAAAAATTTCCAGAATCAGACGTCTGGATTGATAGCCAGACGGCAAGGTCGACGTCTGTAAGATCATACAGACGTCTGAAAGGTGAGTTTCCGCCTTCTTCTTCCTTCTTGTCGACTGACCGTACTGAGGGAGGGGGTTGGCTGTGCGCAGGTTTGCTGATTCGCCATCCTTTGCGAATCAGACATCTGGAAGTTGTACCAGACGGCGGGAGTGACCTCCAGACGTCCGGAGGGACCATCAGACGTCTGGGATCTAGGGCAGACGTTCCCGCAGACTTCTGGACGTCTGGGAAACCACGCTGAACAGGTAATTCTCTGATCCACTTTTTAAGACGTCTGGAAGGAGTTTCAAACGTCTGATTTTGCACAGTATCATCTTTTTCGACCCGTTTAGGGCCCGTTCGGGCTCCGTTTTCCGCGATTCGAGTTGCGTTCTTTTCAGAAGTAATTCCTCTACCCGTGTACAGTAGCTATACACTGTTTTGAGACACTCCTTGTGTTTGATCCTTGTGATAGGACCTCGTTCGGTTGCAATCTTGAGAGTCGCGGAGGCACGCGGGATTCCCGATCACGCCCCCATTACTCCCGTTGTACCTGGTAGAGTGACTTTAAGTATTAATAAAATTTGTTAAAGTATGGAACCATAACTAGAACCTAGGACATTGCATGAATCCTAGGAATGAGAAATATATGGAATGATAGTTCCTAGGTGTTGCATGAATCCTAGGGCCGGAAAACTAGATTGTATGATAGACCCTAGGATATGGCATGAATCCTAGGATGGAAAAATTAGTGGAATGTATAATAATACAGTCTTGGAAAAATGGAAAGGAATATATGAAGCTCCCTGTAAATTGAATTCACAGCTGCCTGTTATGAATAAAGAAACATGATTGGGATCATGGTTTGTAAGAACGTGAAACTGGAAAGTAAGACATAAGATGTTCTGGAACCCTACGGGGAAGTAGGAGTAGAACTCCTGGAAAGCGAATGGAATAGAATTGGGGAAGTGAGCTGGCCCTTGAGTACGGAGTACCAAGGAGAGCGACTGTCCCCCTATTTAGTGCAGAGCTGAGCTAGCCAACCCAGGGACCCGGGGGTTAGGACTGGCCACTCTGTACCGACTTGTTGGCCCTCGTGTACGTAGTACCGAGGAGAGCTAGTAGTGTTAGGAGAGTACTAGCTACCCCACGGGCCCCGGGGTTCTGCTAGCCTCCTTCACCGACTTGTTAGGCCCACTAGGGCAAACCAGGGTAGTCAGGCGAGGGTGCGTGGACTGTGGAGGGGCAAGGCCCCGGTTTGGTTACTGTGGAGGGGTTGGACCCCTGTTACTGAGAGGGCTCTGCCCTGGTTCCGTGCTGTGCTTTGGGCGCACCCGTTAACGGAAACAACTGACCGCGTGCCAGTGCGGGCTAGCTACCTGTGCGTTTATCGCGCGTGCCGTAGTCACCGTTACGTCTGTCAATGACCTTGGGGTGGTTGACTGAGGGTAGGATCACCACGGGGGACTCTCCTGGCCAGGAGAGCACCACGTGCTACTTCTACTTTTGGAAAAGACTGCAATCAAGATCGTTCCCACGAGGACATTCGAGATCAAGTAAAGGATCTGAGAAATAAATGAAATAGTGAGAAAAATTGAAAGAGGTGAATAAAGGAAGTAATAGAACATAACAACTACTGTACACTCTACTGTTGCCTTTAGTTAGTCTGCCACTCTACTCAGCGTTTTGCTGACGTGTTACACTCGTTACCTTTTTCAGGACCAGGTGTTGAGCAGCCAGGGTCGGCGGCTGCAGAGGACGCTGGGCCGAGTAGGGTCCAGTAGAGTTACCACAGCCTTTTGTACCTCTTTTGTTTCTGTTCTAGTGAGTAGTTTTTGTTTCCGTTGTACCTTCTTTACCTGCAGTTCTTGTTATATGATAAATGTTGTTTTACTGTTGTGGTGGTACCTACTGTAGTAGTTCTTTCCTTACTGCTGTACTTTCTTACTGTTAGTTATATTCATGCTGAATGTGGTTTATTTTACTGTCTTTTGGTTACTTCCTCGTTGGACGACTAGGTCTTGGGATTAGTCGAGTCGGTCCGGTTCTCGTGTCTCGTAGGGACTCGGGAACCGGGTCGTTACAATAGGTGAGGTAAAACCCTTTACCCTATCCTTTTATCATTAAGCATATAGATAGGGGGAGTTTAAATTATGAGCTTATTGCCAATTATTAAGGGGGAGATGTAAGTTAGCCATAGTTCTTTTAGTAAGGGGGGAAAAATAATAGCTATCTTGTTACAAAAAGGGGGAGATATTACTCTTGTTAAAAGAAATTCAACTCATTTATAGAAGAGCATGTTTTAAGGGGGAGTTATAGGAAATTTAAAATCAATTAAACCTTTTTGTTAATGTCAAAAAGGGGGAGGATTTTTTGTATTATTATTTATGATTTTGTCATCAACAAAAAGGGGGAGATTATTGGTGCTAGAGCACCGCGATCGTTTATTTTGATGATAACAAAACACGTGTCATTTAACATTTGCACTTGAAGTCTTAGATTTCAGGTTAATTGCAAATAGAGATGTGGTTAGACGGAGTTCAAGCTCGCATCTAGGACGGATTAGTGGAGCTTGATGGAGAATAGAGGAGCTTCACGTGGAGTGATGGCTTAAAGATGGAAGGATAAGAAGAATATGATAGAATTCTGTTTATCTCTTTCTATGTACTTTTGTCTTTATTTCCTTGCTCTAATTGTTTCTTAGATTCATGTTAAAGAGCCTCAATGTACCCTAAAAGTAGTCCTAGGAACACCTGCACAACCCTAGGATACTTAGGTTTTCTGTAGAGAACTTAGAAAACCAATATAGGGTTCAAACAGCTTTTTCAGACGTCTGATAATGACTTTTAAGATGTCTGACTGTTGACTCAGATGTCCGATAATATTTAGGCTGGACTTAGTTAGCTCTGTCTGATGAAATCAGACGTCCAGACCTTAGTCCAGACATCTTAGAAGTCGTCTGATGTTTTTTCTAGACATCCAATTAGTGGACCGTTGGCTGGCTTAGCAAATAATGAAGGAAATGACAGTTAGCCTTGTATCAGACGTCCGTAGAGGACCCCAGACGTCTGATACATGACCGTTTTGTCTCCGCTGACCCAAAATCTCTTCTTAGAGATTTTCTAGCCGTTGCACTCCCTTGGGAATCTATTTTCGCAGAAAAGTAGGTTTCTAAACGTCCAGACTTAGTGTCAGACGTCCTGTATGTCGTCTGATGACAATACGCTAGAACCCTGTTTCAATTTGATTCAAGTCAGGAAGGAAACCTGCCTAAAATCAGACGTCTGACTTTGTTCCCAAATGTCTTAAACTGGTTTTCCAGATGTCTAATGCTAGGATCAAATGTCTGATAATCCTGTCAATGTAATGATCAATCCTAATTTCAGCCTGATTTTCTTGGAGCTTGCACCCAACGGCTATGGAAACCTTCCAAGGCCTTCCAAAGCCTTCCTAGGATCTCTATAAATAGAGGAGAACCTTTGCCACTCAAACACACACCAAGACATACTAAGCAAACCACTTTCCACATCTTTTGTGTCCAAGAGAAGTTGTTGAAGCTCTTGCTTTCCAAGCTTAAGTTCTACATCTAGAGAGCAATGATCATTTTGCGCACCTGCTCTCCCGCCATAGTTCACGAGAGCACCATTGAGTGGCTCACGCACCCGTGTCACCGATTCGACACACTTCCAGCAAAGGGAAGCATCCTAACTCCTATAAAAGCTTAGTTTAAGAATATCTTTGTGGCTCTATAGGATTTCTATTTGTATTTTACTTTATTATTTGGTTGGGTATTCACGTTGAGAATTCCCGTCTCCATCGAAGAACAAAATCTTTCTCGTGAAGAGAAGGGGTTGAGGAACGCTACCCTCGCACTTGTAATGTAGTTATAATTGAGGTTGAATCACCCTCGTTTAAGTGATTCGTTTAGTGGATTTGATCAACTTGGTTGATCGGAAAATCCTAACTCAAGAGAGTTAGGTGGTGGTTTTCACCCGGTTTGGGTTTCCACCTAAAAATCATTGTGTACATTGTGTGATTGTTTATTTTTTGAGATTGTTATATTTTAATTCTACATTTTTTACGTCACATTGATCTCACCCCCTCCAAGTAGGGAAATTACACCTCTGACAAACCAGTTTTGTCCACTTCCTCTCCAGGAGCCAGACTTTCCGGCTGGTCCATAGGCGACGATATTGGAGCCTTGTCTTCAATGAGGCCTTTAGTCTTTTGGTGATCATACTCGAAATTTGTCTATTAACCAGCCATAGAGCTCCTTCACAGAAGTTTGGCTACCTTCTAAGATGGCTTGCACCACTGCTAGTGTGTACTTCCAAGCTTCTCTTGAGATAAGATCCCTACTCTCTTTCATAGAGGGATCTAATGTGAAGAAATCCATTATAGCATCAGGGTCCATCTCCAACATAGTAACATTCTCTAACTCTAGAACCCTTCTGGTCCCTTCCTCGGTGAGCTACTTGGCTGTAGCAAGCTTTTGCCTCAGCTCTTGCATCTCCACCTCCGCTTTTTTTTGAGCCTTCTTGAATTTGGCAAGCTCATCTATGTTCGCACCCAGGCAGAGGCACTCTTCCTCCAGGGCTACCTCATACTCCTCCACTGTGGAAGAATGCTTAGTCTTTAATACTTGCACCTCTTCTTTCAACCAGGTGATGTTTGTGCAGGTGGACTCCAACCTTTCATCTAACCCACGTATTTTCACAAGATCTTTCTTGTGAATAGCATCGAGTGAATCATCCAATTTGTGGACGTCCACTTCGACTTCCCTCAACCCCAGGGGGGCCTCCTTCAACTCCTTTTGAAGGAAGGATAACTGCTTAATTACTTGTTGAGAGTGGAGTTTCCGTGTGGCCTCCTCAACAACCTTCTCCTCCCTTTTCCATGCGACATTAGCTTCTTCAAGTTGGCAGACAAATTTCCTTTGCTCCATCCTCATAGTTATTGCCCACTTCGCTGCCATGTTAGCTGCCTCGCTGGAGATGGTAGAGCCACCTGCTGAACTGACATCACACATGATCGATGGGCCAGGAATAAACCTATTCCCAATAGTTTCCAACTACATAACAAAAGAGGAATTAGCTCACTTAGAATAACACAAGGGTAAGTCAACAACTAGAAATAGCGAAACTTACCACATGGTGGCGATAAAAGTGCACATGTTTAAAATTCATTCCCCCCTAAGGGGTAGCCACCCAAGTAAGGGCATCCTTCAGGTGCTTTAGCACCTGTCTCTCTAAGTCCTCTAAAGGGGTGTCTCTGGCAGCCATGCCACTGCTAGCTAATCATGGAACCCTAGAGGGTGGCAGCGATCCACCCAGGACCATGGTGCCAAGCGACCTCGTCGCTTGGGTCTGCTCCTGGACAAATTCCCTACCCTCAATAAGTGTTACGACCTGATCCCAGATCCCTACAGGACCCGAGATTGGCTCGCCTCGACTAATCCCAAAATCCAGTTGTTTAACGAGAAATAACTCAAAAGCAGAAAATATACTACAACCACACATGCAATGTAACTAAGCAGAAATAAAAAAAAGGCAGTAAGGGAAAACAGAATGAGAAGTCTAAAAAATATTACATGCCACAAGCGGAAGAGTACTACAACATATATAGCCATCACAATTACAACAGAAAAAAAGATAACGTGAACAGAAATAGCTAATACATACTAAAGTACTCACTACTATAAAAGCTCTGGAATAGAAAAAGGAACAGCACTACGGCTGGGCTGGGCTAAGGCCAGCACCCTCGGTAGCCGGTGGCACTGGTTGCTCAATTCCCTGACCTGAACATGGTTATATAATCCATAGTTAACTAACGGTGAGTAGAGTGGTGGTTAATCCACTTATATGCAATTTAACTTAAAGAAACAAGCAAGTAACTAATCATTCATTTCCATTTATCTCAACTAGGTGTTTATGTTTCAATATTCTAATAAGGATCCACAACATTTCTTAATCTTCTTGTTCTCTAAGGGAACGATCTTGATTGCAGTTTATTCCGCAATGTAGGATGTACACGTGATACTCTCTTGGTCGGGAGAGCCCCCGTGGTAGTCCTACACCCGGTCTACCACCCTGAGGACACGGTCACGACGTAGCAGTGACTACGGCACGTACGATAAGTGCAGGGTAGCTACCCCGCACTGGTATGCGGTCAGTCGTTTCTGCTAGCAGGTATGCCCAAACGTACATCACAGAACAGAACAAGGGTCTCACCCCTCAACAGTCTGCGCACCCTCGCCCGACTATCTCGGTTTGCCCAGAGGGCCTAACAAGAGTTGGTGTAGGGTGGCCAGTCCTAACCCTGGGCCCCATGGGGCGACTGGCTCCCCCCTACACTAAAGTAACTAGAGTCGGTGTAGGGGGCCATTCCTAATCCCGGGTCTCAACCCAAGGGCGGCTAGCTCCCCCGTACACTAAAGTGACGGCAGCTCTCCTCGGTACCACGTACACGAGGGCCAGCTCACTTTCCATGCAAAAGGGACAGTTGCTTTCCTCGATACCGTGTACTCGAGGGCCAGCTCACTTCCCTCCTACATACGATATTTGTTCCATACACGCAAGTTCCTTTTTAGTTCCCCGTAGGGTTTGTATATAGACTTTCTCATTTTCACATCCAATTCATTAAATGCATAACATGAAGCTCAAAATTTCACAATCGACTATTCAGTACACTGCAGATATTTTCATTCATGTCATGGCTCATTAAAATGTGGTACAGGCATCTCATGGTTTACTACTTTCAGTAAGCATCACAACAGTTTAATCGTTCAATACATGTGTATTCATCTCTTTCATCCCTAATGTTCATTTCACAACCTAGGGTTCAATCAAATATTTCTAAAGTAACATGTATTCATTTCTTTCAACCCTAGGGTTCATCTCACAACCTAGGGTTCAATCAAATAATTTTAAAGCATGCAATTTAATTATTAATTCTGGGATTAGAGAGATAACCACTCTACCGGAATACATGGGTGGAATGGGGGCTCGAATCGCAGATCCTATTATCTCCGTAGGCCCCGTATACTCTACTGGTTGGAGACCTATACAATTGACCAACCACATCAGATGAGTTCAAAATGGTATACGAGTGATACTAATATGTAGAGAAACTCAAACGAAAACTATCGGTACTTCGTTTGCGCAAAATCAACTCTGTTTGGGCTTTAAATGGGCCAGAAACGTATACTCTGGCTAAAATTAGACGTCTGGGACTAGACCCAGAGTCTTAAACGACCTTAGAATCTCACCTTGCTTTCCTGCGGCTTCCTCAGACGTTCGAACCCCTTCGCAACCATCTGAGGGGGACCCCAGACATCTGACACTCCTTCCGATCGTCTAGGAGTGCAATCAGACGTCCGGAATTGTCTCTAGACGTCCTAAAGTACCTCAAAGGGCGTGCCACGCTCCTTTCTCACGTCCTGTACCTACGCATGCGCGCGGCATAAAAATCACGACACATAAAAGCACAAGTACATGCATGCAGGCGCATACGCAGGACATACCTTGGCACTTTGCGTGTTGTCAGATGTCCAGCGCCAGCTCCGGACGTTCTGAGGATCCTCTAGACGTTTAATATTACGGAAAATGGTTCCACAGTACCCTCCTGCGGGCTTCCTCCTCGCATTCTCCTCTGCTTGCAGAGGTCGTAGCAGCACCTCCCTCGTCTGTAGGAGGTCGCGGAGCTCCTATCGATGAGCTTCCTCGACCGCAACTCTGGTCATACCTTTGGCTCCTCCCTTCACCCTCTCTCTCGAGCTCCTCTGAGCTCCCAATTGACTCCTCTCCCACGCTCTCCCTCTCCTTCGCCCACGCTCTCCCTCTCTCCGTCTCCTTTGTCTCGAGCTCCCCTCCTTCCCCACTCGTGGCCGCAAGGGGACGGGGAAGGGGAAGAGGACGCTGGCTAGTAGTGGAGGATGAAGGTGGAGGTGGTGGTGGTGTGGAGAGGTGGTGGAGATGGTGAGGGTGGTGGGGGGTTAAATAGGGAGTGGGTGAGGGTTGTGTGCGTGGGTGGGTGTGTTGTGTGGGAAGCGAGATAGAGAAAAATTGTGAGATTCCCCCCCCCATGAAATCTTCCTCTTCCCGCAAGGCCCACACACCTAAACCCAAGGGGTTTAAAATTGCTCTAACGCCCCTATCTTTCCAGAAAACTACGAACAACCCTCGGGAAGGGTCATTTCAATAAGGGAGCACCTAGTAATTATGGGGTTTCCTGTGCTACGAGGATCAACAAACACATTGACGTTAGTGGCACTTTGCTACTAGCTGAAGATGCTACCAGCCAAAAACCCGCTACCCTTTGCCGCTTGCTAGGCCACTTGGGCAAATGCACTGGGAACCCCCGAAGGCGTTGACGAGGTGCTGGATGTGGCTTGCCTGCCTGCCTCACTAGTAGCTTGGCTGGGTCATTCTCGCTCAGCTACAAGCTGTCCAGAAGCATGAGAGGGAGTACTTTCCTCTTAGGCTTTACCAGAAGAGTTGGAGGAGACCTGGACAAGGGCCTTTGAGGGTTGCCTTCTCTTATGCTTAAGGGGGGTCACCTCAGGATTATTGGAGATTTCAGTCGTCTCCTTCCTCTTCCTCTCTTGATGGTGGATGGATACACTCCCCTGCCACACCCCCTATGCCCCTTACCTATTTCCTCCCACTTTACATTGTGGGAGGGGCCTCCAGAATGTCTCCTTGGGGTATTCGACCGAGCAAACCTCCCAAAGGCTGTGAAAAGAATTAAAATAACAATTATTTCATTTTACATGCCAAATAATGTTCAAAGTTATTGCCCCTTGACTTACTTGGAGTGTGGTAAGAGTCCGCCTCCCAAGTCAACGTCACTAAGACATCTAATCGTCTTAATTTTGAACGGGCTATAGGCCCAAAGTGCATAATCCTTTTTACATTTGCCTACACTTCTGGGTCATTTTTGTGAGCAACAGGAGGTAGATCTTTTTCAGGCGAACCTTGCCACTCGCTCAAAACTTCTAGTTTCTCCACGTTGTGGAGAAAGAAAAAGTGGCGGTCTTGCCCTTTTAAACTATCTGGCAGGTTTGTGATCTTATATTTAGTACGCTGGCTATAGATGATATATGTACCAGAAGGAGGTTTTTCCCTTTTCACTGTAAGGGGCATCTGCCAAAAATTAAGGTGGAACAACCCCACCCATGGATGAGTCCCAAGATGAAAACAAATGACATTGAAAGCATTCAAAACAAGCTAGCAATTGAGACTAAATTGTGATGGTGCAAGTTGATAATAATGGAGGAAGGAAGTCAAGAAGGGGTTTAATGGCACACGCAAGTCATTTTCTATAGCATATTTATAGATAATGAAAAAATCATTTGACCCTTCGAACATAAATGCGTGACAGACCTAGGGGCATGGAAACAAACTTCGCCAAATCCGTGCACCGATAGGAATTCCTGAATGCTGACCTGGCTACGAAAATCTGAATAGGAAGTATAGGGCCTCAAAGTATCACTAGAAAGCCTCGTCGAGGAGGAGGTCGACTCACCTTTCCCTGCGATCCTAGACATCTTTGCAGGTGGAAAGGTTGGGCAGCAAAAGTATCTTCTTCTATGGTAATGGCAATTCTCGGGCGGTGGTGGTGAGAGCATGTTAGGGTTTACTTCTCTTTTGCAATGAAGAGGGCGCAGGGCATTAAATTTCCCCCACCTACCCTTATTCAGCAGATTTCAAATCTCATAAATCCTGCTTTATCGAAGAGAAATTAATGCTCCTATGCAAACAATCATTACGTTGTGATTTAACAACGGCGAAAATCTTGTATTCCGTTCCACTTCATGGGGCAAGGATTTTTTAATCATTACGACAATTAATGTCAATCTTATCTGCACAAAGTGACAAACTCAACCCTGCAGTGACTAGTCATCACTTGCAAAAGACAATGCTTACATCGTAGTTTATAAAAAGCTAAAATATAAGCTTCTTACGACTAGTAGGAAAATCAAGCGGAAATATGCCTATCTATCTTAAAATAAAGAAGGGGACGATATGCCTAACACTGTCAGTAAGAGGCGCCTTGCTCGCCTAAATTTAAAAAGTCTACATTACCTACGAATGATCAAATTTGCTAAAAAGTTAGTAAACATATCATTGGGAGCACTGCACATATGAAGTTTTAATATTGTTACTACTCTCTTAGTTGCATAAGCTAGTAAAGAGAGTGGGAGCAACTGATGAAGGGAGAAAAATCCTCTCATTAAAACTTCGTGAACCAATCTAATGGATCCGATTGCTCGGCATCCTCGTGGACACGGCTACCCGACACCTTAGACGATCTGGATACCCAGTAACTTGATCCGGTTATCCAATGACTTACCGAATCCAACCCAGTCCAAGGACCCGATAACCTGTCTGAGGTTTCTATTTACTGAAGTTGAAACAGATGACCGTTGCGTTGACGTTTGTGATGGTAGTCTATGTCGGTTACTCAATTAATTCTATTAATAGTTAGATCGCGAGATTGTGGGGAATCCCACTAGACCCACAATTGAAGGTGGTTTATCCTATTAATACCTAGGATAGGCTAACTTTTATTTTTATTCAATCAAACAGAGAGAAACAAGAAAGTGTGATTGTACCACGTACTTATGAGAGTATTATTGAAATTTGGGAGTATCGCTCCCCTCCCAAGCGTACATCATCTTAGGTGAAACTGGGTTCCCAATTCTCTATATGATTGCCTTGTGATTGTTTATTTGAGTTGAGATTCCTATTCTAGGGGACGCCGATCGATGGGCCACCATAAATTGGAAATTACAACATTGAAAGAGAAGGATGATGATATGCATATCATATAATGGGTATACATGATTTATGGAGAATTAATGTGCACAATCATGGAGATCTATGTAAAGAAGAGTAGATCACATTGAAGTAAATGCTATGCATATTTTCTATTGCTGTTACGATTCCCAGAGTCTTGGTAAGGTTGCTTTACTTTATCGCACTAATCGGATCTATTTTTTATTCTCTTGTAATTGAGATACTTTATCCAACTTAACCAATTGAGAATTTCAAATAGTAATAGAGATGAAGCATTGTGAAATTCATATGAGGTGTCATATTATGGGAATAAAGCACAATAATGACAATGAATAAAAGTACTCATATTACAATTCTATTGCAATCTAGAGCACAACATTATGTTAGTTACATATAATTAACATCATCAGCATGTATAATTCTTTTATGAAAAAAATAACTTCCTTTTGATAACATTACATTCTACATGGATGTCTCTATATGGGGCAAATCCTTGTAAAGTCCCTAACTTCCTTAGAGTTGTAATTTAGTCCATATGCATTATTAACTTAACCTCAATTTGATCCCATCTTTCAAAAGTTCTCATTTTAGTTTCTAAGGATTGATCGACACCAATAGGGTCCCTCCATCAAAGCATTCCAACTCAACAACATCAACAAATGGTGATATCTAAGAGGGGCTGCATTAGTACTCATAAGTAATTCTTGAATGTTGTAGGCCACATTATTACCACATGAAGTTCACCAATCCAGTTGGAAATCTCTTGAAGCTACCTCTAATGAATAACAAAATTCAATGATTAAAGTAAGTTAATTAACTACTTGAATTAAAAAGCAAGAGTAAGTCACTTAACAATGTGCAGGTTTTAAGCTTGGTATCATTATGATCCTTGAACTTAATTTGTCATATGCCAATGTAGCTTATGAAGTTATCATATCCATGTTATCATGCCTTTGCACATTACCTCTTTTTTTCTTTGTTTCAAGCAAAGAAGAGGCTATTCTCAATACAACGATGTGTCAATATTATATCCCCAACATTTTACTCGATGGAGAGTAGGAAAAGAGAATATTTACAATTTAGAACAACAAGAAATTTATCATATTCAAGAAATAAGCATTAAAAGTTAAGAGAGAGAAAGGTTGTAGAATTAACCCAAGAAATTATGTGATTAGCACATGCATCTAGGTAAATTGACGAAAGTAGGCAAGCCAATGAAGTATCCTAGTCACTTGTTATAAAGGATATTTCTCATGAATGCGTTCTTCTAACATTCTTTTCCAAACGCGCGCACACACACCTAATTTCTCCATGAATATGTTTAGAACTATGTAGTGATCATCTTCACATACATCTCCGAAAATAGGGAGTTCCCTCGGGAATGCCTTGCATTTCTATAGGACCACTTTGGACCTATGTAACATTCTTAAAATCTAATTTCCCAAGTCAAAATTCCTAATGGAGAACCATATGGATCCCAACAACATCTCCATGACCCTAGTCCTTGATTAATTGGAAGTAGGAGGCGCATGACTGATGCTCTTCCAAAAGTCCAAGGACCACACTAAAATCGAGATCCAAATCGAGGTACTTCCACATAAATCATGTAGAAAAGAAAGAAGTCAATCAAACCTAAAGAGCAAATGGTAAGAGAGTTAAAAAATCCACCAAGAATCTTATGCCCCCCCCCCCCCCCCCCCCCGCTCCCCATCCTAATAGGAGAAGTTGCAACCAAGCAAAAATCGGATGGAGGAGATGTGCGTGAGAAGGGATGTGAGATTTAGCTTCTATAAACGATTACTTAAGCTTAAATATCATGACCTAACAATCACAGGCGAACCAATATGTAAAATGGGGAGGAGGGGGGGATGCCACCTCCTGCCTTTCCAAAATTCTCTTTACGTATAAGGTAAGATTATTATTAGCCGCTCCTACCCTCAATATATTTGACATAAATAGTAGTGACATGGATGAAAGTATAACGAAAAAACCCCTAAACAATATCAACGTGGGGAGACCAATGGTCCACTATTATTATTCTTGGTTCATTGTTGAAGTACCATCTTTTTTTCCCAACTTCCAACCATCTCTAAGATGATAAGACTCTCTAAACTCCATTTTTATTAATTTTTCCAATAATATCCCGTGGTTTATTTTCCTCGTCCTATCTCAATTCTACGTGGCATTGGCATTTTTATTTTATTTTTTTTGATAGAGACTACAGAGGAGGTTCAAGAGATTGAAGCAAGAGTAATTGTTGTCATTCTACATCTTATGAATTCATAGAAATAGAAAGTAGAGCTCTCCTTGTATAAAAGTAATAATAATTTTACATTATTCTTTAATTATCTTACTTTGAAGAATGTATTTTTTGATATGTTAAATTATAATTGTGGAATAATCAATAAACTTTTTTTTTTTGATACCATAGTATTAATTTTGTACATAATTAGTTATTAGCACCCCCCTCCTTCACCAATCTTTTGATTTTGCCCCCCGCTAACAATAATAATGCTCGTGGAAGAAGAGGGGGAAAAAAAAAGGGTCATGTCAACGTAAAGAAAAACAAAAACACAAAATCGACATGTGTTACATACATGGATATGAAGAGGATGAGCGTAAGCCTGGGCGGTCTTTCCCCGTTGCCTCTCCCTCTCCCTCTCCGGGCCCCTACGCATGTCCTTCCCTTGTGCTTCTCTGCTCCTGCAGACTCCCCTCCCCAGAGATTGATAGCACAAGACACGCACACACACATACGTACGTGTTAATTAGAGAGAGAAATATCGACTTGTGTGGATCAGTCAACGAGAGGGGGCAGCAGGGGGTGGGTATGGTGATGGGCTCCTCTTAGTCTGAGCGCATTCTGTTCAAGAGAATCCTTACGAGAGAGCTTCTTGGTGGATGGCGATGGACGGAGAGGAGGAGGCGAGCAGCAACAGGAGGAGGTTCAAGAGGGTGTGCGTCTTCTGCGGGAGCAACTCTGGCAACAAGGCTGTCTTCAGCGACGCCGCCCTCGACTTGGGTCGCCAATTGGTCCGTCGGTCACCACCCCCTCCCCCCCCACCCACCCTCCTTCTTTTTTATGCTTTTGGTGTTTATTGGTCGGAATTACGATCTGGGTATCTGTTGTTGTTGTAGGTAATAAATAATCACATGCCAATATATAATCGAACAATAAATTCATATTCATATATTCCATCGGATTTATCCTTGATAACATGCATATCACATACATAATCAGCAAGCTAACGTAGAAAAATTCAGAAAAATCCATAAACGTAGATGTGGCACACAAAACAAAATAAAAGGGGAGTTAGGAAGGTTATGATCGTAGCATCATCCCTTGTAGAACTCCCTTTAGAGAAATGTTTACCGGTGCATGGGTCTGGTGTGTCGTTCCTTGGATTCGACGACGATCCCATGCCTATGTCTACGATGCGCTCTGCTGGTGGTTGTCCTCGAAAGCCGCCTCGGAAGACGTAGCTGAGAGAGATATGGAAGGTTTGCATGCATAGTGCTTTAGGAGAGAACGAATGACGGCGCATAAGAGAAGCAAAGGTAGTCCCGTTTGGAATCCTCGCGCGACTAAAATGCCCACGCGAAATTTTGGTGGAAAGTTAAGATATGCAGGAGAACGGATACGACTCGTAGTCGTAATGTTTGGGAATTCAATGACTAATAATTTGTTAACAAAATAATTAATAAATTAAGCTAAAATATCAAGGAGATTATTGTGGCAAAAGAGTCCAACAAATTTCAAATTCTAAATTGATTTTCACAGGCGGGATGCCCATGCGTGAGTAGTTCCTAGTCCCCTGTTTCTCTTTGCTACACAAGTTCAAGAACCAAAGTTCTTTGATACCCCACTTGACTTTTGTCAACTTTCCATGTGTCACTAAAGTTCCCATCCAATTACCTTTGATATCAACAAGAATTTTCAATGTCATCACCCTATAAATGCATCCCAATTGATGCATTAAACCTCCTAAAATCCACAGTTGTTTCTCGAATTTGATTAGAATGTTCGGAGCTTTTTGTGGGGAGGGATGTGGAGGAAGTGTTGTTCGTTGTTACTGATGTTGATGGGTTGTTTTTTTTTTTTTTTTTGGCTTGATAGGTGAGGAGGAGGATCGACTTGGTGTATGGAGGGGGCAGTGTGGGGTTGATGGGGCTGGTCTCTCGGACTGTCTTTGATGGAGGTTGCCATGTTCTTGGGTAATGATTGATTAGTTAATTAATTAATTAATTGGCACCTTGTTTCTTGTGATTTTTTTTTTCAGTTCCTTTTCTTTTCAAGGAAAAAAAATATGCTCCTCATTGCTCGATTTCATCTATGTTATTTTTCTCAGAGTTATTCCGGCAGCACTCGTGCCTCAGGAGGTAAACATATCATGCATCTATAACTAATTTCCACCTCCTTGTCTATCAATGTTCTATTCAATGCTATCCATCTATTGGATCAGTGTTCATTTTGTTTTCGATGAGATATTGTGCACAAATGTGTTCGATGTGTGTCGAACTATTGTGCACAAGGCAAATGCAGTTGGCTTTTTAGTGGTATCTCGTGGGAGGTAAATTCCTTTGTCCAGTAATCGACATTTAATGATTTTTTGGGTGGTGATTTGGTCTGCTTTCTCTATCTGAAGCCATTATTGATGGTATTGAGGCAAAGATGTTGTCGTTTAACCACGGAGCCTAAATATTAATACCATCATATTTATGCCCTTGAGGTTTACTTGTCTCCTTAGCTCTGCAAATTCTTATTTCTCATGTCAGATGAAGAGACCTATACAGGGTTATGGAGTAATCCCATATGAAATATGGACAACACAACCAGATAACCATCTATTTGATGCAAAGTGCACTTTTCATATACTCTATGGCAACAAGGAGCAATTTTTTTACCTTCTTGTAGATATCTGGGGAACCTGTCGGCGAAGTAAGAGTAGTGCCTGATATGCATGAGCGTAAGGCTGAAATGGCTCGTCAAGCTGATGCATTTATTGCACTTCCTGGTATGAAACTTGCAAATAATCTTCCTTTCCTTATTTCATTTTCCATTAGATAACGTTTTATGATTGATTCAAACTTTCAGGAGGATATGGAACAATGGAGGAGCTATTGGAGATGATAACTTGGTCCCAACTTGGAATTCATAACAAACCTGTAATGCTTAACATCCTTTCTTGCCTATGTCTCTCAGTTTTACTCCAAATGGGAGAATGTACCTGCGATCCAAAGGTTTGCCTTTTATTGGCAAACCAAAAATAAAACAAATTGTTTTACTTTTTCTACATCTGATTTCAGTCAATGCAGAAAAATTTTTCCAGACTCTGGAAATTAATGGAACTGACAAACTAGTGAATATAGGGATCAATAAAATTCATGAGAATTACCTAAGCTCTCCAAATTCAACAAAAAAGGAGATTCCCTATTTTCGTTGGAGATACCTAATATGGATGGAGTTTTTGTTCTTTGCCTTTCTAACATTTGATAAAAGTGGAATAGTTGAATACTGCCATTAGTAGCATATCTTTGATGTCTCTTTCTACTTCTTCATAGGTTGGCCTTTTAAATGTTGATGGCTATTATGATTCATTGCTTGCTTTATTTGACAACGGAGTCTCGGAGGGCTTCATCAAGCCTGGTGCCAGACATATTGTGCTCTCAGCTCCAACTGCAAAAGCACTGTTTAAGAAAATGGAGGTTGGGATAATGACTATTATTTTGTGAGATTGTTTACTTCATTGTTGTTCACTCATTGTGCTATCTTTTTCTTGACCAATGATTAAGTTAAGGATTATCAATGCAAGCGAGAGAACAATGAAAAATACATCATACTTACTTTTTGTTAAATGTGCTTTGCAGCAATACACTCCCTTGCATGTACAAGTTGCTCCAAGCAAGAGCTGGGAATTTGCACATCTTGGTTATTCGACTCTGCCAAGACCAACTTGAATTCCCAGTGCGATCTTATTTTGTCTTATTCTTCTGTTTTCAATTTGTATATGGTGATCCATGGAAATGGACATAACAGCCTACCTCTCTCTTTCCATTTGATTTGTTTTTAGTGGACTTCCAACCTTGAAATAAGTTTTACATTCTGCTAATGTTGGGAGGATTATTTCTCTGATATGCTAATGACAGTTGGTTGAATTTGATGTTTTTACGTATTATTTATCCATAATATTTTATAATTTGATCCATCCCTATGATTTTTTTTTTGTTATTTTAAAAGAATGGCTATATAGTCTTTCAAAACATGAAACTCTATTGGCCGACTGATCTTGAACCTGCTCTTCAATATTCCATCATTCACCAAACACTTATGAAAACGGAGGAACGATAAAGCCTTAGTCCCATGTGGAAGGATTGGCTACATGTACTTTTTCATAGCTATTCCACTCTTGCTCAATCATTGGTCATGTGCATTTCTTGTTCTCATCCTTTTACCTCCACCATCTCAGTTATTTTTTGAAGAAAATACTATCCAAGTTATTCTTGGCCTCATATTGGTGGTAGACTCTTGCTTTTAATCACTACTCAGTTATTTCATGTGCAGCTGTATTCTTTGCTGCAAATCTACTTTCAGTGAATCACTTGTTACGTTTGGAGCACCTAGAGGTCTTCACATACCTAAGAGTGCTATGAGTGAATAATCCTCGATTTCTTGTTCCAACCACCTCCAAACCAACTTCAGTCCAAATGCACTGAATTTTAATGCATCTAACCTGCCTCATCTTCCCCAAAATTCATTTCTCTAGCATTCATTTTCACTGATCAATGGAAGTAGATGCCTAAATTTTATGTGATTTTGTTAGAGTGGCATTATTATGATCTTATTGCCACTTTAGGTAATTATTGGATCCAAATTGTGCTATGATTGGCAGAAAGGTAGACGACTAACTTTGTTCCTGTTGGAAGAACTTGAAAGGAACCTGCCAATCCACATGAAAGAATGTAGGTGTTGAGCCCCATTGCTGCATGATGGTGTTGGATCTTGCCTAGACTTACTAGACAGGGTGTTCCTAGATAGCTCATTGTTCATGTGCGCACATCTTCTATCTGGAACACATTGATGAATCTCAGAGCAGAGCTCAGGGTCCTCAACATACTTGTTGGTCTGGATTGGAGAAACCATTTATGGACCACTTTCAGGAGCTCTCTAGCCCCACTGACACCTTTCTTTGGTGACTTTTGGACAGGTTTCATTTGGCTTTTATTTCAAAAACTCCAAGGTTTTAACTATTTTACCATACTCTTAAGCATGCTTGAGAAAGGTGCATGCTGAGAAATGTTTATTCTGGGCCTACCCACTTGGCTAGAATATGCCTTTGAGGTATCATGATGCTCAAACTGAGCTGTAGCTACAGCTTGGATCTCATGCACCTACTCTTTATTCGTTAACCTTTGTGTGTTTCTTCTAAAATCAGGTCAGCTCCGCTTTCTTTTTGGAATCGGTGGTTGCTGCCATCCAAAACCTTGTTTTTGCAGGAGAAACAAAATGCTGTCTCTCTTTATAAAACATAGTTCACATTGGCAGTGGTGCAAGAAAGAAGCCAGTGAATGGGGCATGGATCTATTTTTTCAAACTTTCTTAGTTAGTGATATGGTGAACATTGCTTCTCCAAGGGGTAATATCGTGAGATCTGCATCCTGTTAGGCTAAATAAGAACGCCATACATCAATAATATATAGTGTAAAACTTTCTGATTGCTGAGATGCTATTATTTCTCCAACTTGTTTATTTGTCCCTACACAGAAATTCAGGAGGTACAATCAGTCCCATGACAGCTAATTTCGCAAGTGGCTTAAAATTGTTCTAATTGGAATACTGAATGATTAGCATGATCAACTGGGAGCTCGAATATGTGCTGTGTGCAGAGTAGGGACGGAGATGAGGTGTACTTGCTAGCATTTTACAGGTAGTCCCCCCATTTCTTCTCAACTGTTTAATTAGTGTAAATCTGGCTTTCCCCTGACTGTTTTTGTTTATTGGCAAAATTTTCAAATTGGCTTCATATTTTTTGTTATCTGGTAGAGGTTCATGCATCTGGAAAGTACTGCATAGTTATTAATCTATTCGCACTAGTATTCCTTATGTCATTCTTCTCTTAGAATATTTTCCATGACATCATCTCCATATGATGTTGGGCATCCTTTATTCAAGTTTTCTGATTGAATATTCATTGCTGATTCAGAGGGTGTACTCGTGTTTAAACATTAATTTAAAGGTTTTATTCTAGGAAGTGGAACCGAGCTTCCTTGTTCTTTAATTAACTTAATGATTAGTGACCTAATGGTCACTACTAGGACCTCTGCAAGAGCCTTTTTTTCAGCTTAGTGTGATAAATATGGCCTTTTGTCCTTTACAATGTTTGGATGGATTTCTTTAATCTATGACTGACAGTAGGTTTGTCTTTCGTTAAATGCCAAGTTGCTGTGAATAGGCCTTCCCCACCACCCTTCAAAAGTACACCTAAAAACAAAGTTTTGAAGTGCCCACGAATTAATTAGTAAACCAGTGGCTACCAAGGGCATGCTCTAGGCTTTTGAAATGCTCTTTTCCCTCAGTGGTATGCGATACCATTGTATTTTATTTTTGACAATGGGAAAGTACTCATTGATAAGCTCTTTTTTGCAAGTGGCTGTTTTTGCTGTTCTATTCCTTATATTTTTTATGAACCTCCCATTTTGCCTTTTCATGCAGATATTTTCGTTGCTGGGTTTTGAAAGGTTGTGATTCACTCAATCTTCAATCTCAGTACGCGTTTTTACTTCTCATGGTAAATAGTTGAAGGGTGGGTGAGAAAATTAGTCTGGTTACTAGGGCATCGCACCTGCTTGCCGCAGTGGGGAAATTTTCATATCCTAGAAGATGTTGCATGGTTTCGATTATCCATATAAATAATCAATACCTGATGATAACAATTTTGTCTCCAAGTGATTATCTAACTATTTTTTTGAGTTCTCCTCCAAGAAAAATCCCCATCTCCACCAGTTGTCCTATCAGACATGCATTACACTGTATAGTAGCCAATGTTGGTCATTATCTACCATGTGCTTTTGCCTGTACCGTTATTGTAGAAAGGAAAGCATTAGAAATTATTTGAGCTAAAGGTAGATGCCAAAGTAAATAGAGAACTGGGAAATGCCAATTTTCCATAAATATGCCAACGAAATCTCAGCTAGATGGTTGGATATATATATATATATATATATATATATATATATATATATATATATATATATATATATATTGCAATTTGACTTTAGCAAAGTCATATGATATACCTATTGTCTAATGGCAATGGATGGAATATGCAAGATATAAGGCGTCAATGCAATTTTACCCCTCTTGACCAAAACTTCGAGTTATAATAATAAACACATTACTTTATCCACAACCACTCACTCCAGCGAGATGGAAAAGAGAAGTTAGTGGAGGCGGAAAATAGATGATGTGCTGCACCAAAATGAATGGCTGCGAACGGTGGACGAAGAAAATGTTCTATATTGCATATATTGTAATGACCCACTGTAGATCTTACTATCTCCTTTGGGGCTGGTTTATCTTGGGAGTCAACTCCCCCTTTTAGGGTTTATTTCCTGTTTATCTTGGGAGGTAATTCAACTTGAGGTTTTTAGAAAACCCGAGTTTCCCCTAACAGCAATTGGAATGAGTGTAAAGATAACTCTCAGGATAACCCTTGTTCCTCTTCTCACACATTTGTTGTACATAGGTCAACACCTAATTTTAACCCTTATTTAATAAACACCAACAAAAGTTAACCCATCTTAAAAAGTAAACATAAACAGGAGTTAATCTCTATTCTCATCTTGCAAACTCGAGTTAGTTAACACTCAAAGTAAACTAACCCTTGAAGACTTGTGTCCTTCTTGTACAGTTTAAACTATATGCCTTTTGCGGATCAGGAGTTGAGGTGGGGTTGGTGGCACTTGATGTTTTACAAGGAATGGTTGGTGACAATACTGAAGATTCAAGAGAGTGGAGAGAATGACAGTTGTTTTCAACTCTTTTTTTCACTATAAGTAGTACTTGGTTTGACTTGCGCTTCACGGTAGGAATATGTAATCTTTGGCGTTGCATTGTAGCAATATTGATGTTTTTTGTTAGAGAGAATGAATAGGTCACTAAGATCTTTAATGTTGCAACAATTTAGTTTCCTTAAGAGATGGTGACATGTGGGAGCGAATGGGTATGTGGTGTTGCATGGGAAATATGGGATTGGGACTTGGAAGCAAGGAAACAGTAAGAAGGGAAGGGGAGGGGAAGGCGATGGGGAATGAAGGAGTTCTAGAACTACATTTTAGTTTGAGTAATAGATAGGTTATGCATATTCATATGGAGTGTCTAAGGTTTCAATTGGCTATCAAAATTATCCTTGTACTCATGTAGTTGGTTTCTCTTCTTATGTGAACTTTTCCTTTTCAACTAACAAATTCATCATTGTCTATGATTCTTAGTTTCAATTTATAGTCGTTGCTTGAGATATTTGAACTTGCCATTTGACATAGGTGTAGAGAATAACAAGCCACCATCAGGTTGCAAGCCAACTTGGATACAGAGAATGGTTAATCGACATTGCTTGCCAGTTAGAAGATAACGTCCATGGCGAAGAACCTCAAACGTTATGAATTGCCTCAATTCTTCAATGCACCAGAACATGTCATTCTTTAGCTTATGATGATAGTAGTGATGTTTAGGGCAAATGGAAATATCGAGGATCATATTATCGACTTACCTCTCATACCATCCTGTATTTTGTTATAAGGAGGAAAGAATGCGTCAAACTCTTAGCAATCATTGATGGAATTTATCCACAATTTCATACTAAACTTGACAAATGAGTAAATGGCCTTAAGGAACTAGGAAGTGCAAGTGTTCTTAGATAAATATGATAAAGGCTTTGCCATACATCTTGAAATGTTAAGATGTGGTTTGATTGCAAGGATGGTAGTAATGTTTCAAAGGCATTGGGATATCCTAATTTTATATTTAGTTGCAAGAGGGATAACCCACGACAACTATAGTTCTTATTCTTGTGAGGAATTGTAATCCCCATGCTAAGAGAGAAGAGGTAAGAAAAGATTGGTTGATCGTGCACAAGATTGTGTACTTCTTGCTTGTATTTATAGACATCCTTTGCAAGGATTTGTTTGTTACAATGATTATGAGTATATTGAATTTGATGGGACACAACGATCTAGTCAATAGCTCTTGTTACACGATATTTGAATTTCAAATCTCCACTTTGTTGCTGATTTGTTCCAAGATATTTTGATGGTCAAATCTCAAGTTTGTTGTTACTCTAACATCCCCCCTCAATCTAAAGAGCTATGTGATGGCAGATTGTTGAATGTTAAGTTGGCCTTGAATATGTTGGAAGGCATTCCTAGGTAGTGGTTTTGTCAGGATATCCACTAGTTGGCCCTTTGTTGAAATAAATTTGGCTCGTAGAGCTTTTCAAGTGACTTGTTCACAAAGAAAGTGAGAGTCTTATCTATTATTGCAATAGGATGAGATTATATTAAATATTGCAATAGTTCTTTTGATTAATTGTTTCTATGCTTTACATTTTAATCTAGATAATTGTGAGTTTGTATTAAGTTATTCCCGGCCACTTTGTTGATTATCTCGCATTAACTTGCATTAAGAAATGAATCTAAGAAGGATCCAAATTGATGCATAAAGAAGCCTAAAAAATAGCTTGAAGATGACTTAGAAAGAGCTTGAAGATAGCTCATGAAGAAGTCCATGAATAATCCTCAAAGAAGTTTTGTTTTTTTAGTCCCTTTAGTTGAAAAAATGTGTAATCAATGATGTAATCTTCTTATTTACTTTTTGTATCATAGATTAAGTGTTAAAAGAGCCCTAGAATATATTGTAAGTATGCCCTCAGCCTTTAGCATACTTAGAGAACCAAAAATCCACCTTAAAACCTTCTAATTCAACTTAATCTTCTTTGAGGCATCAATTGGCCGTGCAACTAGTTGACTTTCTCCTTTATAGCAAGTTGACCTACCGTTTCACCTGCAAATTGTCTTCTTTGTAGCCAGCCGACCAAGAGTCAACCTCCTTCTTAACCGTTGGCCCTCCAACATTCTTCTTTGTCTTGGGAACCAAAACAATTAATGACAGTAATCATTTTGCTTAATCACCTTTGAAAAACCCAAGTTGTGGTCGACTAGGCGTCGACGGGCCATCACGTGAAGTGCCAGTTGATGTTGTCAGGGCACCGACCAGTGGCCCTTTGATCCCAAGTTTGGGGATTTTTATTCTTAGAGCTCTTCTATAGGGAGACGACTTGGCATTGACTTGCCACTGCTCTCCCCATTGACCATCTATCGTCTCGCTACCGAAGTCCTATGTCCACCCTTTGGACCACTGTGAGGTGCCAATCGAAAAAATTTTTTGGTCGACCGGCTATGCTCTAGTGCATTGACTAAGTGCTAATTGATCAGTACTATCTGATCAATTGTCTTTTGTTCTGATTTCTAAACGTTGTCTTTCACCTAATTAAGACCATTGACGGCTTTTTTAGGTCCTAAAGCCTATCTAGAGTGCTCCTAAGCCCTCTATAAATATGTTAGGACACTCCTACATTTAGCACAACACACAAGAGCTCAATACCACCTAAGAATACATTTTTGCTCTCATTGCTCTTAAGTGCATTGCTACTCCATTCTCTAAGCCAAGCTCCCTTGTGCTGCAACTCCCTACTACCTTAGGGAACCTCGGTGATCTCTATACTCATTTTACTTCATTATATTTTAGAAGCTTTATAGGATCTTGTTTCTTTTATTTAATTGTAGTTGGGTGTCCAGTTTGTAGATTCCAGCTTCTTTTGGAGGCAAAACTTGCATCGATTTTGATCGTTGCATTGTGTATTGAGGTTGTATAACCTAAGATTTTAAGTGATACGTTAGTGTGGTTGATCGACTAGATTGATCGTGAAATCTTAAGTCTAGAGGCTTAGGTGATGGTTTTTATCTGTGGGTTTCTACCTAAATATCCTTGTACAAATTTGTGGCTTACTTTTGTGCGATTGTTTTTATTTTTATTTAATTTTTATATATCTTGCACTATTCACCTCCCATTTAGTGCAATATTAATTGGTATCAAAGCGGGTTATCACATGGAGTTACATCGAACCGAAGATTCAATGGAGGGGAAGGATATTGCCACTAGCCGCACCAAGGGACAACCACCACTCGTTTGCCACTCTTCAAAAGTATGAACTATTCCTATTGGAAACTTAGAATGAAGATGTGGTTGCAGGCACATGACTACATGGGACAAATGTGAAAGCAAATTCATGATTCTAGAGAATCTTGTGACCAAGTATTTGGAGGACCAAATATGGTAGTTGAATCTCAATGCTAAGGCCATGAACGCCTCATATTGTGCATTGAGTTCAGACGAGTTCAACCATATCACCCAATGCTCAAGCACATACGAAATATGGAAGACTCTTGAGATTACTCACGAAGTTACACTCAAGGTAAAAATCTCTAAGATTTCATAGGAATTTTAGTCCTCAATGAAGGAAAATGAGAAGCTAAAATGTGCATAAGGTTCACACTTATTGTGAACAATTTGAAGTCATTGGTGAAAACCTTTATGTGAGGTGAACTCTGATCTAAGTTACTGCATTCCCTTAGTTCGGAATGGGAACAAAATGTAACTATCATTGACAAGGCGCATCAAATTAAGGAGCTTAACATGGATGACCTCTTAGGAAACCTGATGGTGTATGAAAACAAGATGGAACAAAAGATGAAGAAAGTCACTTTGGAGCCAAAGAAGAAAAGTCTAGCCTTCAAAGTTGCATCCGATAGTGAGGTAAGCTTTGATGATGAAGATTATGTTTTGCTTGCTAAAAAGATGAAGATTATGTTTTGTTTGCTAAAAAGTTTAAAAAGCTTTTTAGGAATAGGAAAGACTTCAAGGGAACGAAGAAGGAAGAGGAACCTCTAGTTTATTATAATTGCAAAAAGAAGGGTTACATGAGAAAGGAGTGTCTCTTGTTGAAAAGAGATGAGGATAAGAAGAAAAAAAGGTGATGGAACACAAGACGTCATCCAGGTAAAAGCCTGTCAAGAAGAAAGCTTTTTAAGCCACTTGGGATGATTCTAGTTCAGAGAATGCAGTAGAATCATACATAGATGTGTGCATGCTCAGTGACGGTTGATGTGCAAGGTGCATAGTAGAACAAAGGATCGAATCTTACGGATATATAAGTTAGACTTGTGAGGTAGAAAGAGTTCTGCTTCTCTCATTGATATTGTGTATGCGGTCCTTTGCAGTTGCATAGTCTTAATGAAGCAGAGAGTTCGATCCCACTTGAGGCATTAAGGTCGGTGTGCCTCTTGGTTTGAGTGCTAGAGAGTGAATAATATTCAAATTTGACTTAAAAGTGGGAACCCTTGTTTTCAAAATCCCAAAACAAAGTTTATTTTCATGTGCTAGATTTTAATCAAATGTTTAAATTCTTTCTTAAAAGACGAAACTCAACCTACTAAGTAAACTACTTTAAAAACATCAATTGTGATAGGCCTCAACTATATGGACTGGCTCTATAATCTTGGGCTAGTTCTTTCTACCGAACACTTAGAGTATGTGATCAAGGAGAACAAGTACAAGAATCTTAGGAACTCTTAGGAGAGAGAGTACAATTCGAATTAGGATAAGGATAACACTCTTGCCCAGTGTTCCATCTTAGGTTCGCTCTCTAATATGCTTATGTAGCAACATGACTGATGAAAACTACCTTTAAAATCTTGATGAGCTTGAAAGAGACGTTTGGGGATGTGAATTGCACTTTCATGCAAGTTAAAGGTATGAGACTTCATTGAGTGTGTATGGTTTGAAAATGTATAGACATATTTTAGAACTCGAAAGGTTGGGGATAAAGATTGATGATGAGATCCTCACGGATATCATCTTACAATATCTTCTAGGCTGCTTCACTAACTTCATCGTCTCATTTCACTTGGGAGAGATGAAGATGACTATGACTGAGTTAATCTGTTATGACCCGATTCCCGAATCCCTACAAGACTGGAGATCGACTCATCTCGACTAATCCCAAGACTTAGTCGTCCAACAAGAAATAACCGAAAAGCAGGAAAATAAACCACTTTCACATATGCAATGTAACTAAGCAGTAAAACATACAAGCAGTAAAGGAAAGAAATAGCTGCTAATTCAGTACATGCTACCACAACTACAGGAAAAACGAAACGAAAGCAACAGTAACAGGAATAGTAGCAAAAAGTCAGAAACTCACTATAACAGTAAAGAGAGTACAACAAAAAGTATTGAAAACTACGGCTGGGCTCGACTGGGTCCAACACCCTCTGCAGCTGGTAGCTCGGGCTTCTTAACTCCTAGACCTGACCAGTGTTATGAAAAGACGGAGTCAGCGAACGCTGAGTAGAGTGGTAACCATACTATCTAAAGCAGTAAAAGTAGCAAGCATATTTATCCTTTTCAAGTTATTTATTTGACAGGTAATTTCTCTTCACCCCATTGGTTTAACATTCAGATTTCTTTCTTGATGTTGTATGTTCCTCGTAGGAACAATCTTGATTGCAGTATTTTCTAAAGAATAGAAGGTACACGTGGTACTCTCCTAGCTGGGAGAGTCCCCCGTAGTAGTCCTACACCCAGTCAACCACCCCGAGGTCACTGACAGACATAGCGGTGACTACGGCACGCGCGATAAGCGTACGGGTAGCTACCCTGCACTGGCACGCAATCAGTCATTTCCGCTAGTGGGTATACCCAAGGTACAGCACGGAACAGTATAGGGCTTATCCCTCTCAGAAATTGGGGTTTAGCCCCTCAGAACCAAACAGGGGTCTCGCCCTTTCACAGTCTGCGCACCTTCGTCTGACTATCTCGGTTTGCCCAGAGGGCCTAATAAGTCTGTGTAGGGTGGCTAGTTGAACTCCGGGTCCCGTGGGGTGGCTAGCTCCCTCCCTACACTTGTAGCTCGCCTCGGTACCGTATACGCGAGGGCCAACAGAAGTCGGTGTAGAGTGGCCAATCCTAACTCCGGGTCCCAACCCAAGGGCAGCTAACTCCGCTCTACACTAAAAAGGTGCAGTCGCTCTCCTTGGTACCACGTACTCAAGGGCCAACACACTTCTCGTCCACATTCCAGACTTTTCCATCGAACCACAGGAGCTCTACTCCTAACTCCCTGTAGGATTCATGCTCATGTTCACCATATTATTCTAATCCAGGTTTCATCATTTACAATTCAGTTCTTGTTTATACACATGCAGCTTGTATTTTAACAATTTAACACATGCAACAAGTGATATCACAGGTAACTGTTTAGTTATCTCAGGCAGCTCATATTCTAACAGGTAGCTCGTATTTATTTACAGGCAGTGGCTAACAATTCAGCTCGCTCATATATATATACAATTTCAATTACGCAAATAATTTATTCAACCATTTCTTATCCTAGGGTTCATGCCACATCTTAGGTTTCTAGTTGTCTAATTTTCATAGATGCATTCATATTTAATAAGTATAACATGGGTGGACCATTCTACCAGACAATCTAGGAGTACTGGGGGCTCGAACCGCAGACCCACGCGCCTCTGCGAGCCCCAGACACGCAATAGGTCGAAGTCGTATACCAAGGAACACATCACAACGGAAGGTTCAGAAAGTGTATAAAGGTTTCTAATACGTAGAGAAACTCACAAGGAAACCACAGATACTTTGCGTAAAACGGATCCCGATCGGATCCCAAACGGGTCAAAAACGTATCTGCAGACCAAAATCAGACGTCTAGAAGCAAGTCCAAACATCTTAAAAGTCACAGACTCACCTCAAGCTCCCTCAGTGACCTTAGACGTCCAGGACTTCTCCGCGACCGTCTGAAAATAGCTCCAGGTGTCTAACCAGTCCTCCGGTCCTCTGGAAATGCCTCCGATCATCTGGTAAGCTATCCAGACGTCCGAAAGTGTGTGGAAGGACGTTCTGCGCACCTTCCCAAAGCTGCTCCTGCGCACGACAGAGCAGCAACCCACTTTTAACCCAACAGGATCGTCTGCGATGCAGCCTGCATGGCCTTAACCGCGAAGAAGACGTACCTTCGCAATACAAATGCTTTCAGTTGTCCAGCCAGTCGTCTGGTGTTGACGCCAGACGTCCAGCCGGTCATCCGGAAGACACTCCGGACGTCTGATAGTGGAAAAATTCCAGTATCAGACCGTGCTCCTGAGCTTCTCGCCACTCTCCTCCACGTCTCCTCTCGCTCCGCCGCAGCTCCATCTGCTGTAGATGGTCGAGGACGACGCTCCAACGCCCTCCTCCCACACGCGCCGCGGTGGCCGTGCGAGCTTCCGACGAGCTTCCGCGAAGTTCTCGACCTCGGCCTCCTCCTTCTCACACACTCTCCTCGCTCTTGCGTGCCCTTGCTCATGGCAGTTGAGTGGGGGGTGTGTTCTATAGTGGTGGAGTGGAGGGGAGTGGAAGGGGGTGGTCTTTTATAGCTGAGGGGTTAGGGTTCGGCAGAGGGGAAAAGAAGAAAGAAGGAGAGAGGAGAGTCTGCGCGTCGCCTTTGCCCAGAACGCAAAGTGCATACAGATTTTTAATTTCCAGACGTCTAGGAAGGGGTTCAGACGTTTGGCCAGACGTCTGACTGACACTCCAGACGTCTTAAAAGGCTAAAAACAGGACATGTCTTTACATCATAACAAACTTAAAGGAAGTTTCGTCCCTGAAACTTGAACGAGCTAGGGTGCGGAAAATGGAATATAAAATGCATAACAAACTTAAAGTGGACTGAAGTTGGTCCGAAAAGATGTACCATCGAAAAGCTCCGGGTACTGCTCTCGCATCGCTGCCTCAGACTCCCAGGTAGCCTCCTTGTACTGTTGCCTTCTCCACAAAATCTTCCCCAGGGGTACCTGCTTTCGTCTCAGATTTCGGACGACCCTGTCTAGTATCTGCACTAGTCTCTCGGGGTAGGTCAGGTCATCACCCACCTCGACACTCTTGTGGCTTAGAACGTGACTGGGATCGGCGACGTACTTCCTGAGGTTGGACACGTGGAACACGTCGTGCACTCCAGAAAGCTGGGGAGGAAGGGTAAGCAGGTAAGCAATGGGTCCTACCCACTCTGGGATCTCAAAGGGCCCCACAAACCTCAGCGCAAGCTTCCCCTTCACCCCAAAATGTTGTAGGCCCTTCATAGGAGAAACGTGGAGAAAGGTGTGATCCCCAACCTCGAATTGCACCTCTCTACGTTTCAGGTTAGCATAACTCTTCTGCCTGCTCCTGACAGTGCGGAGTCGTCTGTGGATCTTCTTTATCACCTCCTGACTCTGTCAGATCAGCCTGAGTCCAACCTCCCACTTGGTCCCTACCTCAACCTAACTCAAGGGTGCAGTATATCTCCGTTCGTACAGAGCCTCGTAAGGTGCCATGCCGATGCTCGAGTGATAACTGTTATTATATGCAAACTCTACCAGGGGTAAATGCTCCTCCCAAGAGCCTCTCTAGTCTAGTACATAGGCACGCAAAAGGTCCTCAAGTGTCTGTATAGTGCGCTCTGACTGTCCGTCCGTCTGGGGGTGGTACGCGATACTGAACCTCAACCGTGTCTCCAAAGCCTGTTGAAACTCAGCCCAAAACTGGGAAGTAAAACGGGTATTCCGGTCGGATACAATTTCACGTGGAACTCCGTACAGGCGTACCACATCGCGAATGTACCTCTCTGCCAACTGTGCTGGTCCCAAGGTTACTCGGATCGGTAGGAAACGTGCCGTCTTCGTCAATCTGTCCACTATCACCCAGACTGCGTTGTGTCCCTGCTGAGTAACGGGTAGACCCACCACCAAGTCCATGGTGATGCTCTCCTACTTCCACTCTGGCACAAGAAGTGGCTGCAACGGCCCCGCAGGCCTCTCGTGCTCGGCCTTCAACTTCTGGCACACCAAACACTGCTGCACGAACTCACCCTCATCTCGCTTCATCCCTCTCCACCAAAAGTTGCGCCTTAGATCATGATACATCTTTGTGTTCTCGGGATGTATGGTGAATCGGACCCGTATGCCTCCGTCAGGAGCTTTCTCAACAACTCCTCGTCCCTGGGAATGCACAAACGTCCCCTCATGCGCAGCACCTCATCTGTAAAAGAAAAGTTTCCTGGGTCCCCTAATAGCACTCTGTCTCGCAACACCTGTAAGTACGGATCTGTCATCTGTCCTGCGATGATGTGGTCTATCAGCTCTGGTCGCGTCTGTCGTGTCACAGTCACTGCCCCACAATACCCTTGTGACTCTCGGGATCGCCAACTATCCAACTCCTCCATAAGTCTCCAACTCTGTGCCTGTAGAATGGCCAAGTGGGTGGGCGCCTTCCGGCTCAAGGCGTCAGCCACCATGTTGGCCTTCCTCAGATGGTAGGAGATGTTGCAGTCATAGTCCTTCAGGAGCTCTAACCAACGTCTCTGTCTCATGTTAAGCTCTTTCTGGTCAAACAAGTACCTGAGGCTCTTATGATTTATGAAAATCTCAAAGGTCTCACCGTAAAGGTAGTGCCTCAATGTCTTTAGTGCGAAGACAACAACTGCCAGCTCTAAGTCATGGGTAGGGTAGTTATGCTCATGGGGCTTCAGTTGCCGTGAAGCGTAAGCGACAACGTGACCTTGCTGCATGAGCACACCCTCTAACCCCTACAACGACGCGTCTGTGTAGACCACAACACTGCCACTACTGTCAGGAATGGTAAGCACAGGAGCTGAAGTCAGTCTCTCCTTCAACTCCTGAAAACATGCCTCACAAGCATTTGTCCAGGCAAAGAGCACGTCCTTCCGAGTCAACTAAGTCATAGGACGCGCAATCTACGAAAATCCCCTGATAAATCGCCGATAGTAACCTGCCAATCCCAAAAAGCTGCGTATCTCTGTCACTGTACGTGGCCTCTCCCAGTTGAGTACAGCCTCAACCTTGGTTGGATCCACAGCCAAACCATCCCCTGAGATCACATGGCGTAAGAAAGTTACCTGCCTCAACCAAAACTCGCACTTGCTGTACTTGGCATACAGCTTGCGTCGTCTCAAAGTGTCCAGAATCATCCGTAGATGCTGTCCATGCTGTGTCTGATCCCACGAGTAAACGAGCACGTCGTCGATGAATACCACCACAAACTGATCCAAATACAGTCTGAAAGCCCGGTTCATCAAATCCATAAAAGCGGCGAGGGCGTTAGTCAGCCCAAACGGCATGACCAAGAACTCGTAGTGTCCGTACCGGGTACGGAAAGCTGACTTGGAGATGTTGGTCTCCCTGATCCTAAACTGGTGGTAGCCTGACCTCAAATCTATCTTGAAGAATACCGTGGCATCTCGCAACTGGTCAAAAAGGTCATCAATCAGCGGTAGCAGATGGTTGTTCTTGATGGTGACCCTATTCAGCTGTTTGTAGTCAACACAAAGTCGCAGGATACCATCCTTCTTCACAAACAACACAGGGGCTCCTCACGGGGACGCACTGGGCCTTACAAAGCCCTTCTTCAACAGGTCCTGTAGTTGTGACTTGAGCTCTCGCAGCTCAAGTGGTGCCATCCGGTACGGTGCAGTAGAAATGGGGCTGATCCCCGGTACTAGTGAGATCTCAAACTCGATCTCACGTTCGGGAGGTAGTCCTGGCAGCTCCCTTGGAAACATGTCGGGGTACTCACTAACTACCGGAATACTTTGAAAGTTAGCCATGGGGCTAGGCTCTGCTACTATATAGGCTAGAAAGCCCTCACACCCCTGGCTCAAAAGCCTCGCTGCCCGAAGCGTAGATATGCACCTGAAACCTCCGTCCACCAGTTGTCCGTGAAACTCAAAGGAAGGCATCTCCGGTATGGAGAAGACGATCTTCCTCCCGAAATAGTCCACCAAGGTGTGGTAGGCGGATAGCCAATCCATCCCTAGAATCACGCCAAAATCCTCTATCGGTATCACAATCAGGTCAGCGGAGAGGTTGTGTCCCCCTATACTGACCTTATAGTCCGTGTAGACCTCCTCTGCTACAAACAGTTGGTCCCCTGGGCCTCTGATCACAAACGGATCCTCTAACAACACACTATCCTATTCCAAACTAACAGCAAAACTTGCAGCGACAGAAGAGTGTGGTGCCGAAATAAAAAAGCATGTAAACTAATCTGCCGAAAATGGTAACTATACCTGCCACCACTGAACCGGAAGCCCTGGCGTCTCTGTGTGTCAGGGCATTGATACGCCCCTCAACCCTCGGTGCAGAATAAGTAGCCACAATCTGAGTCGGGCAGGCAGCCACTGGTCGGTACCCTCCTCGTGATTGCTGCCCTCCCCCATGCGCTTGGGGACCACGACTACCAGCTCGGCCTCCAGCACTCGGTGCGGAGAGCATCTGCTGTGCTCCAACCCTAGATGGCCAGTCCCTCTTGATGTGGCCCGGCTGGCCACACTGGTAGCAGAGGGGAACTCGACTCCCTCCCTCGGTAGGTCCCTGCTGACGGCTGGGCGGGGGTCCAGTGCTGGCAGCTGGCCCCTGTCGGGGCCCCCCAAAGGCCACTGATGGTCCCGCAAAACGAGATAGCTCTCCTGCGGGTGCTGCGTGCCTTTTCTCTCGTCGGCCCTGAGAGTACTCTAGCTGGTAGGGTCTCTTCCGTCTGCTGTCGGTGTCTCGCACAGCCGGGTTGGTCTCCTCGTACGTTATGGTTGCCTCCACCACTCTCGAGAAGGTGGGTAGCTTCAGGGGTTTGACATACCCCCAAATAGCAAGCCGAAGCCCCTCAGTGAACGTCCACAGGCACTCCTCTGTAGCTACGGCTGTCGAAGCAAAACGTGACAGCTCCAAGAAGCACGTGCGATACGTGCTAACAGTCATCGTTCCCTAGCGGAGAGTGTGGAACTTCCGCCTCCTCTGGTCCTGCCAAGTCTGCGGGAAGTACTGCTCTCAGAATAGGGTCATGAACTGGTCCCACATCAGCTCTCCCTTCTCCTGGCCTCTGATTGCCCTCCACCACCTGTGTGTCGCACTCTCTAGCTGGTACGTTGCAAAGGCCACGCGGCACTCCGCAGGGGGGCGAAGGGTGTCAAACACCTTCTCTATCTGCTCCAGCCAGTCCTCTACCTGAGATGGGTCCTCATCCCCCTTGAAGGAGAGGGGCTTCAGCTTCCGGAACGGTCCGAAAAGCTCGTTGTGCAGCTGCAGTGGGGGAACGGGCACGCCTCCAGGCAAGGAGGGATCATGCTCGGAAGTGTTAGAGTGTGGTGGGGGCGGTGGAGGACCACCCCCTCCCCCTCCTGCTCGTCCGGCGTTGCGGCAGTCTCTCTGTCCCACCGAGGACTCCCGCCCACGTCCTCAGGGAGAGGTGCCCATGGAGGTTGGTGGAGCTCCTCTCGCACTGTCTCTGATCAGCTGGGCGAGGTCCTAGGCTTGAATGACCGGGAGAAGTGGCGGGTCAACTGGCACCTTGGGCCTAGCACGTCCGCCCCTCCGACCTCGTCCACGGCTGCGTCCGTGGCCCGCCTCGAGAACTCCTCGACAAGGCATCTTTTGCAGGGAGATGCAGAAGACAAAACAAAAGAGGTCAACTCTATCGAACTTCTGCGAAAAGGGACTCGGAACAGATGTCAAGCGATACGTTGTGGTGGTACCCTAGTTACATGCATGTGAATGGTTATTCCCAAGCTAGTTGGTTCATTTCTCGAGACGGCCTTACTTTGATACCATCTTGTTATAACCCGGTTCCAGAATCCCTACAGGACCTGAGACTGACTCGCCTCGACTAATCCCAAGACCTAGTCTTCCAACAAAAAATAATCGAAACGAAGGAAAATAAACCACATTCACATATGCAATGTAACTAAGCAGTGAAAATGTACAAGCAGTAAAGGAAAGAAATAGCTGCTAATTTAGTACATATCACCACAACTACAGGAAAAACGAAACGAAAGCAACAGTAACAGGAATAGTAGCAAAAAATCAGAAACTCACTATAGCAGTAAAGAAAGTACAACAAAAAGTAATGAAAACTACAACTGGGCTCGACTGGGCCCAGTATCCTCTGCAGTCGGTAGCTCGGGTTGCTAAACTCCTGGATCTGAACAGTGTTATGAAAAGACGGAGTCAGCGAATGCTAAGTAGAGTGGTAACTGTAATGACCCGTTCTGTTCTGAGCCTTTTAAGATGTCTGGATTGTCAGTCAGACGTCTGGTCAGACGTTTGAATCCCTTCCTTGACGTTTGAAAATTGAAAATTTTGTACGTAGGGTCGGTTCTGCGTGCTAGCTGCGCACAGATCACTTTCTTCTCTCTCTCTTCTTCTCTCCCCTTCACCGAACCCTAGCCGCTCTCTATATAAGAGCCCTCACCCCCCTTCCTTTCTTCTCCACTCCACCACCACCTTCTTCCTCTCCACTACAGTGAGAGGAACAAGCGAGAGAGAGTGAGCGAGAGCGAGGAGGAGTGGCGTGAAGAGAGGAGGAGGTTGAGCTCGCGAGTTCATGGGAGCTCGCTGAAGGATGCACGGTCGGAGTGGCACGTGCGGGAGGAGTGCATCGAGGAAGCCGTCCTCGACTTCCTGCTGCAGAGCTGCAGATGAGAGGGAGGAGCCTCGGCTGTGTGCGGTGAGAGGAGCGGGAGCTTGCTCTGGTTCTAGGATTTTCCCAGAATCAGACGTCTGGAGTGTCGTCCAGATGACGGGTTGGATGTCTGGTGACGACACTGGATGTCTGAAAGTAAGGTTTCGCGAAGGTACGTTCTTCTTGCGATTACGGCCATGCAGGTCGCACCGCAGAGCCAATCTGTTTGGCTAAAGTGGGGAGATTTTGTTTGTTGTGCGTAGAGACAACTTTGGGAAGGTGCGGGGCACGCCCTCCCATGCATTTCGGATGTCTAGATAGCTTACCAGACAACTAGAAGCACTCCCAGATGATTGGAGGAGAGGTCGAATGTCTAGAGCTGAGTCCAGACGGTCAAGTAAGGGTCCTGGACGTCTGAGGTCGACGCAGGAACTTGAGGTGAGACCCTGGTGACTTTTAAGACGTCTGGACCTTGTGCCAGACGTCTGATTTGGTTCTGCAGTCCTGTTTTTGACATGTTTAGGGTTCGTTTAGGGTTCGTTTTGCACACACGAGATATCTATGGTTTCCTTGTGAGTTCCTCTACTTGTTAGAAATCCTAATATACTATTCTGAATGTTTCATTGTGGCTTGTTCCTTAGTATAGAACTTCGATCTGTTACATGTTCGGGGCTTGCAGAGGCACGTGAGTCTACCGTTCGAGTCCCTAGTACTCCCGGATTGTCTGGTAGAGTGGTTTCCCCCTGTTTTAATTATAAAACATGAATGCATGTGTGAAATTAGATAACTAGAAGCCTAGGATGTGGCATGAATCCCAGGACGAGAAACAGTTGCACTATTTGCATGCGTGTTTGAGATTGCAGTCATAAATGAATGAGTAGAATTATAAACAATTATTTGTTAATAAATACGAGCTGCCTGTTGGAATATAAAATGCCTGTGCTAGTTAAACAGTTACCTGTGATATCACTTGTTGCATATGTTAATTGTGAAAATACGAGCTGCATGTGTAAATACGAGAATGGAAATGTGGATAATGAAACCTGGTATGGAACAACATGGTGAATATGAGCATGAACCCTAGGGGGAATTAGGAGTAGAGTTCCTGTGGATGAATGGAAAAGATCTGGAAATGCGAGTGGGAAGTGTGCTAGGCCTTGAGTACGTGGTACCAGGGAGTGCGACTGTCCCCTGTTTAATGTAGAGCAGAGCTAGCCGCCCTTGGGTTGGGATCTGGGGTTAGGATTGGCCACTCTACACTGACTTTTGTTGGCCCTCGCGTACACTGTATCGGGGAGAGCTACTAGTGTAGGGAGAGAGCTAGTCACCCCACGGGGTCCGAGGTTCAGCTAACCACCCTACATCGACTTGTTAGGCCCACTGGGCAAACTGGGGTAGTTAGACGAGGGTGCACGGACTGTGGAGGGGCGAGACCCCTATTTGTTTTGAGGGGTTAGACCCCTGTTACTGAGAGGGCTAGGCCCTATACTGTTCAGTGTTGTACTTTGAGCGTACCCGCTAGTGGAAACGACTGACTGCATGCTAGTGCAGAGTAGCTACCCATGCACTTATCGCATGTGCCATAGTCACCGTTACGTCTGTCTGTGACCTTGGGGTGGTTGACTGGTGTAGGACACCACGGGGGACTCCCGGCCAGGAGAGCTCCACGTGTGCCTTCTACTTTTCGGAAAAGACTGCAATCAAGATTGTTCCCACAAGGAACATGCGAGATCAAGAAAGAGATCTGGAAGTAAACCAATGGGTGAAAAAGAATGACTTGTAAAATAAAATAATTGGAAAGGATAAATTTACCTGTTAGCTTTTACTGTTTTAGTTAGTTTGGTTACCATTATACTCAGCGTTCACTGACTCCATTTTACTCATAACCATTTACAGGTTCAGGAGTTGAGCAGCCCGAGTCACCGGCTGCAGAGGGTGCTAGGCCCAGTCGAGCCCAGCAGTAGTTTCCTGTTTTTGTTGTACTCTGTGTTCTATTAGTGAGTTTTAGACTGTTGTTACTGTTTCTGCTACTGTACTTTTGTCTCTGCTTTCCTGTTGTTGTGGTGGTATGTACTGTTAGCAGCTTTTATTCTCTTACTGCTTATACACTTTTACTGTTAGTTACCTTGCATAGTGAAGGTGGTTTATTTTCCTACTTTTCGGTTATTTCTTGTTGGACGACTAGGTCTTGGGATTAGTCGAGTCGAGCTGGTCTCGGGTCCTATAGGGATTCGGGAATCGGGTCGTAACAGTAACTATACAATCTAAAGCAGTAAAAGTAGCAAGCATATTTATCCTTTTCAAGTTATCTATTTTACAGGTAATTTCTCTTCACCCCATTGGTTTAACATTTAGATTTCTTTCTTGATCTTGCATGTTCCTCGTGGGAACGATTTTGATTGCAGTCTTTTTCAAAGAGTAGAAGGTACATGTGGTGCTCTCCTGGCCGGGAGAGTCCTCCATAGTAGTCTTACACCCAATCAATCACCTCGAGGTCACTGACAGACGTAGCGGTGACTACGGCACGCACAATAAGCGCACGGGTAGCTACCCCGCCTATCACGTGGTCAGTCGTTTCCGCTAGCGGGTACGCCCAAAGTACGGCACGGAACAGTATAGGGCCTAGTCCTCTCAGAAACTGGGGTCTAGCCCCTTAGAACCAAAGAGGGGTTTCGCCCCTCCACAGTCCGTGCGCCCTCGTCTGACTACCCTGATTTGCCCAGAGGGCCTAACAAGTCGATGTAGGGTGGCTAGCTGAATCCTGGGCTACGTGGGGTGGCTAGCTCCCTCCCTACACTAGTAGCTCACCTCGATACCATGTACGTGAGGCCAACAGAAGTCAGTGTAAAGTGGTCAATCCTAACCTCGGGTCTCAACCCAAGGGCGGCTAGCTTCGCTCTACACTAAAAGAGGACAGTCGCTCTCCTTGGTATTACGTACTCAAGGGTCAGCACACTTTTCGTCCACATTTCAGGCTTTTCCATCTAACCACAGGAGCTCTACTCCTAACTCCTCGTAGGCTTCATGCTCATGTTCACCATATTATTCCAATCCAGGTTTCATCATTCATAATTCAGTTCTCGTTTATACATATGCAACTCGTATTTCCACAATTTAACACATGTAACAAGTGATATCACAAGTAATTTTTTAGTTATCTCAGGCAGCTCATATTCTAACAGGTAGCTCGTATTTATTTACAGGCAGTGGCTAACAATTCAGCTTATTCATATATATATACAATTTCAATTACGCAAACAATTTGTTCAACCATTTCTTGTCCTAGGGTTCATGCCACATCTTAAGTTTCTAGTTGTCTAATTTTCATAGATGCATTCATATTTAATAAGTATAACAGGGGTGGACCACTCTACCAAACAATCCGGGAGTACTAGAGGCTCGAACCGCAGACCTACGCGCCTCTGCGAGCTTCAGACACGCAATAGGTCGAAGTCCTATACCAAGGAACACATCACAACAGAAGGTTCCGAATAGTATATAAAGGTTTTTAATACATAGGGAAACTCACAAGGAAATCACAGATACTTTGTTTGCATAAAATGGATCTCGATCGGACCCCAAACGGGTCAAATACGTGTCTGCAGACTAAAATCAGACATCTGGAAATAAGTCCAGATGTCTTAAAAGTCACAGAGACTCACCTCAAGCTCCTGCAGTGACCTCAGACATCCACGACTCCTCCGCGACCATCTGAAAACAGTTCCAGACGTCTGACCAGTCCTCCGGTTGTCTGGAAACACCTCTGGTTGTCTGGTAAGCTGTCAAGACGTCAGAAAGTGCGTGGAAGGGCGTTCCACGCACCTTCCCAAAGCTGCTCCTGCGCACGACAGGGCAGCAACCCACTTTTAACCCAACAGGATCGTCTGCGGTGCGGCCTGCATGGCCGTAACCGCGAAGAAGACGTACCTTCGCAATACAAATGCTTTCAGTCGTTTGGTGTTGACGCCAGACGTCCAGCCGGTCGTCCAGAAGATACTTCGAACGTCTGATACTGGAAAAATTCCAGTATCAGACCGCACTCCTGAGCTTCTCACCGCGCTCCACTGCGTCTCCCCTCGCTGTGCCGCAGCTCCAGCTACTGCAGGTGGTTGAGGACGATGCTCCAACACCGTCCTCCTCCCGCACGCACCGCGGTGGCTGTGCGAGCTTCCGAGGAGCTTCCGCGAAGCTCTCAACCTCGGCCTCCTCCTTCTCACGCACCCTCCTCCTCCTCGCTCTCGCGCTCTCTCTCGCGCACCCTTGCTCACGGTAGTGGAGTGGGGGGTGTGTTGGTAGTGGTGGAGTGGAGAGGAAGGAGGTGGTCTTTTATAGCCGAGGGGTTAGGGTTCGGCATGGGGGAAAAGAAGGAAGGAGAGAGGAGAGTCTGCGTGCCGCCTGCACGTAGAATGCAGAGTGCATACAGATTTTTAATTTCCAGACGTCCAGTAAGTGGTCCAGACGTCTGACTGACACTCCAGACGTCTTAAAAGGCTAAAAATAAAACGGGTCTTTACATAATCTCCTAGCTTAACCTCGCAGAGGACATCATTAAGAAGGAGAATCCACTAGAGGCAATGGTTGCTGAGAACAGTTGGAGGTTCAAGTGGAAGAAGTAGGGAAAAGTTCTTAGGAGAAGAATGATACTTGCTTTTTTGTTAAGTTAATCCTTCATCATGGTGCGAAAAACAAGATCAAAATAAATCAAACTCACGAAATAATTTGAACAAGAACAGTGAGTCTGGGTCAAATACGGGGAGATACACGTTTTAATTACTCTACTAACATGCAATCACAAAGATAGATGTAAAGTGAAAAGAGATTATTTTATTGATACTAGAAATCTTAGAAATAACAAGAAAATAAGGAAGTAAAATAGTGGAAATCCGAAGATGAGAGTGGTGCAGAGGATGAAGGCCAGAAGTGGAGAATGCAAAGGCAGAGACAAGAGCATTGCCATACAAAACCACTTCAGAGACTAGTGCAAGATCCCTTTGATGTCAAAGGCTCACATCAAGGTAGAAGAATGATTGGCAGATAGAGGATTCCAACACATGGAATTGAAGGAACAAGAAGGTCCCTTCCAAGGTTGTCCATATGCTTCTTTTATAGAGGTCTTAGAGCAATATGATTGGTTGATGAGAGTGGGTTTGGATCATGGACATGTAGGGCTAGGACTAGATTTTAGAAAATCAAAGGCTAAGGTTTAAAGTTGAGGCTAGAAAAATAAGTTTTTCTTTTTAAGGAAAGTAGGAGTCAATCTTATTCATCCCCCACTCCTAGGAGGCTAAAAAAGGCAAGGGGACCAAACCTAAACCTGTCAGGTAAAAGAAAAGGGGACCATGACTCGTGGCATAGTACATCAGCAAACAAAAGCAAGAAAATGAAAGAAAACACAACAGAGCCTCACGTAGCAAAATGAACATAAGGATACTGAAGCTTGTCAAGCTTAATCAGTCCCTTAGTTCTAGCAGAAAGTAGGTCAAAATCCATGAAGATCTGCCAATCAGTAGAATCTAAGGCAGCAAAATGCGAGGCAAGTGAATTTGTAGCAAGAGTAATGTAATGGACAACTGCAATCCTTCCCCTGTAGGCACATAATAGCTTGAAATCCCCTTCAATAATAAGAGGAAGAGCCATCTTGCCTTTCCACCAGAAATCTAGTAGCATGGAGTTTGATTCCAAATGCAGAAGGTGTAACTCATCAACGTTCCTAATGGCATGGATGATTGTACGAAGCAATGCTTTTTCTTTAAAATCAACCAGAATGGAGCCAGCGGCCGCTTTGACGAAATCCCCCTTATCGTTGCACACAACCCAACCACTTTTCGATGAAGATCCAAAGGAGATCGCTGCAACATTAAGTTTATACCCATGAGGAGGACACCTCCAATTAACAACAATGATTTGGGGACGAATACTATTGATCCAGTTCCTTAAGTCAAAAAAATCCCAACTTTTATGCAAGAGATAATTAATCTTAGAGAAATCATAATCATCTCTCCTCAAATAGTTCCTAATGTACCATACATTAGCCCATATGAAAGAAATAATGCTCTTCAAATAGTGATCCTCGTTGCTAACCACAGGGGAGGTCATAAGATGGAAGAATTGATTAGGAGTGGAGTGATAAGATTTAATTTTGGAGAACATCTAGCTACTGACCCGATTCACTAGCTGGCTCTGGGAAAATAGGTGCCCGATTGTCTCAATTTAGGGATGGTCCGAACAACAGGAACACTTGGAGGGGACCTGAATGCTGAGCCTCCAAAGGTTCTCATCTATAGGGAGTTTGGTCAGAAGGATTCTCCAGGTAATAATAGCCTGTCTAAGAGGAATCTTAATGTTCCAATGATCTTGAAGATGAGAAACCCTCAGGAGATTGGAGAAATGATTACGGTATGTAGAGGCAACAGGGAAATCACCAGAGTTAGACAAGGACCAGGCAGGGATATCTCTATTATCATCAAGGATGATGTCATCAATTAGGTTGGTGATATGATTTGGCAAAAATCCACGTAAAGGGTGGTTCAAGAAATTATTGATGATCCCATTATTGGGCATGGGATTAGGTAGCCGATCCTGAGAGAGGAAATCCTTGAGGGTCGAATTCCCAACCCAAAGGTCCATCCAGAAATCCACCTTACCCTCGTGGATCTCCCACCTAATCCAAGGTTTCATTAAATAGTGCGCATCATGAAGAGTTTTGATTCTAGCTGGCAGGTAGTGGTAGTATGGGAAAAACTACCATAAAGTTGCACCATAAGGTTGGCATAAGGGGATTGAGTTGAAAGAATTCTCCAAACTCGCTTCATTCTGAGGGCAGAAACAAAAAGGCTCAAGTCGTGAACCCCAAGACCCCCATAATATGTGGGCATAGCAATCTGTTTCCAGGAAACCCAGTGGTGGTGTTTGTCGTTCTCAGATTCGCCCCAGAAGAAGGAAGCAAAGATGGACTCCAACCTACGGATAATATTCTTTGGAACCTCGAGGATTGAAAGGATATGAATAGGTATAGAGGTTAAGACATGTTTGATAAGCAAAAGGAGGGCAACATAAGACAACAGGTTAGCCTTCCAACCCGCCAACTTGGACTGGACTTTGTCAACAATCTCGTGGAAATAGCTAGATTTGGCTCTTCTAGAGAAGATGGGGCAACCTAAGTAAAGAAAAGGGAAAGAGCCCAATTGAATATTCAACAGTCCTTGAATACGCAAGATTCTGCCAGAAGGGAAATGTTTCCCAACCAAAAATTGGCTTTTGGAATGACTGATACGTTGGGCAGCAAGACTTTGGAAAGTATCAAGGAATTTGGCTAGATTTGAAATGGTGTGAAGGTTTTCGTCCAAGAAGAGAACAATATCATTTGCATACAAGGCAATGGGAGGGAGGACTTCACATCTAACAAAGAAAGGAGTGATTTGACCAAGGAAGGCTAGCTCCTTGATGCCACGAATGAAAGGCTCTATAAATATGTCGAAAAATAAGTTATTTTTATTGGAATAGGATGGATCTCTAGGATGTAATCAAAGGTGGATGGAGGGTCTAGATTCAACCTACAGTGGTCAGTCAACCTATGTTGGTTGTGTTCTAAATGGCCAGCCATATCAAGAGGAGATGTAGGCCCTTGGATGTGCTTTGGAGGGTGGAGATTTGATCCTATGATGTGGCTGTCCAAGGGCTATTTTTAGGTAGGGTTTATGATAATTTTTTGGAGGATTAATCAAGGCCATAACATGGAGATCCAATGGTGGAAAGGTGGTTGCACTTGGCTGGCTATGATATGGGCTTGAATGTGGATTGTTGGTGCCAACCTAAGGGTTAAGGGCTAGGGTTGTTGGGAAGATATGTTCTTGGTTTTAGGCCATAGGATTTAAATCTAATGGTGGGGATTGAGGGGCATTATTTGGCTGTCCAAAGGGTAAATTAATTAAGAATAAGGGACAACCAAATAATGTAGGCAATGACGGTATTATGGTCGACCAATCTTGAATATTGGTGAGTTGATTTGAGTTATAGGATTGGTGGTTTAAGTAATTAGGGTTGAGCTAGGTTGGTCGTCCAAATAGGTGGGTAATCAAGGTGTTCTGGCTAGCCCAAGTAGGTGCTAATTACGTTGGGGTAGTTAGGGTTTTAGCTGTGGAAATAGGGTTTCCAAATAGGCTAGGTGTAGGATTAATTATGTTAGGGTTTAGGGAGTCAGGTTAACCTAAATAGAACAGGTGCATTCAAATTGATTTGGCCTTGAAGAGGGACTCCATTTAGATCCAGACTTGGTACCTGCACAAATATAAACAAACACATCAAGGTACTAGATATAACTAATAGGAATATTGCATAAAAACTCCTAAAAATGTAATATTTATATAATGATGCAATATTACTAAACTAACCTATTCTAATCCAATTAGACCTAAATTACCCTTAAACTAGCATTAGTTAGGCATGGATTAAGTAATTAAATAGAGATATATCAAAGAGCAAGTCTTCAACTCCTTTCACACATTTGCAACACGCGTTACTTCTGCAACAAACTAGGGCACTAGGAATGGAACTGTCTGGAGTACATGAAATCCTTAGAGAAGGAAAAGGGCAAAGCTATTGCAGGTATATCATCTCTTCTTATCATTGAAACCAACTTCTCGTTGGATGATTTGGAAATTGGATTATGGATTCTAGTGCATCTGTTTGCATTTGCAATATGTTGTACATATTTCAAGTGACCAGAAGGCTCAGAGAAGAAGTGTGGATCATGATGGTATCTGAGGCAATGGTTGCAAAGGAAGCCATAGGGATTTGTAGACTCAAATTGCCCAATGAGAACATCCTAATGCTTAGAGATTTTCTCTTTGTACCTTTCTACAAAAGGAACCTTTTGTTTGTTTCCAAGTTAGTTAGATTATAATATTCATTTCTAGAGCAGAAACTTACTATAAATTATTGTGGTAAAGTTATTACTTTTGGTTCCATTACTCTTGGTGGATTGTATGAATTGAATGAATGTGAGTCAATTATGAACACTTTTGATGTTGTGATTGAGAATCAAACACCCTTTAAGTGTATCAAGGATGATACTGATAGATCCATAGTGATCTAGCATCAAAGACTTGGAAATATGTCTATTGATAAGGCCAATAGATTAGTTAAAGATGGGCCATTGGATTTTTTGAAGGTTCAACCTTTTCCCACCTATGAGCACTATATTCTTGGGAAGATGTCTCAACCTCTCTTTTCAAGAAAGGAGGTCAAATGTCAGGACTTATTAGACCTTATACATACTGATGTACGTGGCCCTTTTAGTATTGCGACTAGAAATGGTCAACAGTATTTTGTGACAGTTACTGATGACTACTCTCAGTACAAATTCATTCACCTTATGTGTGATAAGTCTGAAACCTTTGAAAGGTTAAAAGTGTATTAAGCATTTGGTTGAGAACCAAATGGGTAAATGAATCAAAGCAATTTGGTTGGATCAAGGAGGCGAGTAACCGTTAGAGTAATTCAAGGAATACTTCAAAGAGAAAGGAATCATCTTTGAACTCACGCCACTTGGTACACCACAATTAAATGACGTATCTGAGAAACACAATTGTTTGTCACTTTGAATCGGGTTTTAAAATCAATGCATTGCAGTATAGTTTGAATCAGTGCGAAAAACAAATAAAATTTATTACTTGAATGAAAGTCCGAGGTCAAACACAGAGAACAAGTATGAATTCAAGCGCTAATCTCAATTAACAAGTAAATGAGCACAAGAAAATGAGCCAAATAATACTAAGCAATGAATACTAATTACTCAAAATTAATTATCAATGTAGAGTATAAGTCTAACAAGAGTTTAGCATATCAAAAAGAAATCTAGAATAAAAATGGTGGTGATTTAGATCACCAATTATTTAATCTAGATAAACATATAATAGTTAAGCAAGAATGCCAAATAAACCCACAATATTCAGGACCACTTAAGTAATTAAATAAATGAACAGTGTCTCGGATGTCTGATTTGTTAATCAGATAGCTTCAGTGCTTCCTCTTCTTCTTCTTCAATGTATGCCATAGCTTCTTTTCTTCTCAGCCCTTCTTCTTCTCTTCAATTCTTTCCTCTTCTTCAGAACTTCTTCTCTTCTCAAGCCTTCTCTATTTCTTCTTCAGTTTTCCTACCTTTCTCTTCTGTCAAGCCTTCTCCTTCTTCCTCTTGGCTTTCCTTCTCCTTCTTCATCTTCACGCACAAGGGGGAGGTTCCTTAAACGGCTAAGTATCGGCCATTGGACCTAAGAGCAAAACCCCCCTATGCTCGCACTCTCTTTCCTTTCTCTCTAGGTTTCCTTCTTTTTTCCCGCCTTCCCAAGGCCAAGCTCTGGGTTATCGGGTAAACGGGCACACATGCACCCGGGACTAGGCTCACTGGCAGTGGGTGGTGAGCGAGGTGTGCTTAGGTTTAGGCGGGTAATCGAATCATCGCCAGACCCGTATGAGTAGTGTCACGGGCGAGGCGCATGTGAGGGGCGTGTGGGGACCTCACCCCCTGTGTGTCACTTAAGGCGAATAGCTTGAGCGACAAAATCAATTTATGCGGTGTTACTTAGTTGTCAGCTTCCGAGGTGGGACTATATATCCCACCCTTCCTTCGCGCAGCAGCAAGTGATGGCATCTTCGACTGTAGATGAATGAGCTGTGATGTCCTTCTATTGGCAACCTAGAATGCAACTTGGAAGTAAACCACGCAGCCTGGGCTTGGAATTGGCGAAGAACACGGCCGGAGGAACTTGAATGACGTCGGAGATTGAAGCGACGGCGACAGTGGACGGCGAGACCTGAAAAACATAAATACAGCCTTACGACCAAGTTAAACTAGCTTAGGACCTTCGCCGAAGGACATGGAGTATGTTGGCGGTGGTTTCGTGGCGGATTGGGGTGTGTGGTGGCCGGTCGGAGTCGAGGAAGGTAACTAGTAATGGGTTTGTTCGGGGGAGGTGTTGGGTGTGTGAATGGAGAGATAAGGAGAGGGTTTTTGTGCGGGAGGATGAGGTGAAGGTTTTGAGGTGGTCGACTAGGCAGATGGAGGCGGGTAGAGATGGAATCGCCTTGCCAGAGTGATCGTATGACGCGGAGAAGACGAGGGTGAGCATGTCGAGTCAGGGGTTGAAATGAGGATAGAGGGAGGAAAAACTAACCTACGATGCTAACTAAACCTAACTAGCTACTCTATTGGACAAAAGGGGGGAGATTCGTGCTGGTTTTGGCATGCCAGCGAGGGAGAAGACGAACTCTCTAGTAGGGGAGGAACGGCGATGAAGACGTGGAAGGGGATGACTGCTGGTATTGCGGCACACGGAAGAGTCTAAGGATGAATAATCCGCTGCTAGTTTTGCAAGAACGGACGGGGAAGGAGGTCGAAGATATCGCCGGAGCTCGCGAAGCTTTTTGGTCAGAGAGGAGGGAAGAAATTGGGGTACTTCCGGCCAAAAACGAGTCTAAGAAGTTCGGCCTGATCTGAGGGGTCTTTTATAGGCCTCTAGAGGGAGTTTTGAGCTTGGGAGGCAAGCTTCCAAGCTTGGAATGCTCACCGGAATTGTAATTCTCTAGGATACCCTAATCTCTCATGTGTTCACATGAGAGATTGGGAAAGTTTTAGGGTTTATGGATGGATTCAATGGAAAGAGGACTCCTCAAGGAATCTTCCTTCCAATTTTGGAAGGGATTGATTGATCAGAGAAGGAGTTCTCTTCAATCAAAGGTCGCCAAAGTTGTAGGAATAGGATTAATGGCAGCATGAACTTTTTTGTGAAGAAGACAACAAAGTTGGGGGCCATTTGTAAGGAATTCAAAAGTTAAGGATCTGAATGAGATAAAAAGAGTCTGACTGGACCAAAATGTAAACTTAGTCAAGATGATCTTAGATTTGGCCTAAATTTTGGTCCACCCAAAGAATCCAATGGTGAAGTTAGATTTAAGTTTTGACCTCGTTTGACTAGATTTATGCAAAAATCCAAATTAGGGTAAATGTCAATTTGAGACTCTACTTTAGGTCAAGACGGGTTCTGATGGTCAAATTGAAGGTACCAAACTCTAAAGAATATTTTTCTATGAATTTTAGAGGGTTTAGGTGAATTTTATCCTGACTAGAACTTTAGTAAATTAAGCAGGTCTGTTTTTAGGGTTTCAGATATCATTTAATTCTCAAAACACGTGAAAACCCTTTTCTGTTTGTATTAACCCACTTGTTGGACATTTAAGGCCATTTGACCCTTAACTAAGCCTTGAGAAAACCCGTGATTGTACTGCAATTGAGATATACTATTAAAATTGCAGTTTTACACCTGTTTTCTTGTCTTTCTCTCAGAATGATTATGCAATGGATTAGGGCTCTCTGGCGGTTATGTAGGAGCATTGAATGACGTAATCAGATCAAATTGAACTAGTTATGGCTCATGATGGTGTTCCCATCAACAACCAAATCATATTGGATATGATAGGGTCTATGATAAGTAGAGGAATTATTGCTTTACTTTTGAGGATATGCATTGGAAATAGTTGCATATGTACTAAATAGGATTCCAGCCAAATCTGTCCCCAAATATTCACATGAGATGTGGTTTGGGAAGAAGTCGAGTGTGGAACACTTGTGCATTTGGGGTTGTATAGCTCATGTTAAGAACATGAACCCTAACAAATTGAAACTCGCACTATCAAGTGCTACTTCATTGGGTATCTAAAGGATGGTAGAGGCCATTGCTTTTATGACCTTGAGATCCAAAGGATATTCATATCTAAGAGTGTTAGATTCCTGAAAGGTCAAGATAAGAATGAAGTAAGGGAACTCAATGGGTTTAATGAGACCAATGATGGTCGTGACCTAGAAGAAAGAGATGAACTAGAATATTGTGATGCTCCCATTCTACTTAGAAGGAATTCTAGAGTGATGCATTCGCTTGAGAGATATGGGTTCCACATCTCTTAAGAGTTTGGGGCTGATTTTGCCACATATGATGAGGCAATAAAGGATCACGATGTGGAGAGGTGGAGGCTAGCAATGTAGTCTGAAATAGGCTCTGTGCATGTTAATGATGTATGGACCTTGGTAGATCCTCCGAATGGAGTAAAACCTATTGGGTGTAAATGGCTTTTCAAGAGAAAAAGGGAACTAGATGGGAAGGTGGAGACCCTCAAAGCAAGGCTTTTGGCTGAGGGTTACATCCAGAAGTAAGGGGCTGACTATGAGGAAAAATTCTCTCCTATCACGATGCTTAAATCCATTCAGATATTGCTGGCCATAGCTACATATCATGACTATGACATTCGGTAGATGGATGTCAAGACTGCTTTCCTCAATGGGTTCATCGAGGAGGACATCTATATAGAATAGATAGTATTTCCAAGTAAATGGTGGAGAAAGAAGGATACACAATCTGAAGAGATCTATTTATGGACTCAAGTAGGTTTCTCATAGTTAGAACATTTGTTTTGATGAGACTACAAAGGGTTATGGATTTTATCAGAATCCGGATGAATCTTATGTCTATAAGAAGGCTAATATGAGTACTATTGCATTTCTGGTGCTATACATGAATGGCATCCTACTCATTAGGAATGACATAGGGATAATATCTAGTGTTAAGCTTTGGTTATCTTAGAACTTCAAGTTGAAGGTTCTCGGAGAAACCTTTTGTATCTTGTGTCTGAAGATGTTCACAAACAAAAAGAAGAGGATATTGGGATTATCATAGCAAGGATATATCGCCAAGGTCTTGGAGAGATTTCATATTCATAACTCCAACAAGGGTTTTCTCCCAATTAGACATGAGATTTCCTTATCAAAGGGAATGACTCCCTAAATAGTTCCAGAGAAGAAAGCCATGGGAAGTTGTCCATATGCTTTTGCAATGGGCAGTTTGATGTATGCCATGTTTTGCACCAAACTAGACATCTGCCACGTAGTAGGAGTGGTAAGCTATTACCAATCCAACCTCAGATAGGAGCATTGGACAAGGCAACATGCATGCGTCACTTCTGCAACAAATTAGGCCATTGGAAATGAAACTGCATGGAGTACATGAAGTCCTTATAGAAGGGCAAGGGCAAGGCTGTTGTAGGTATATAGTTGCTTCTCATCATTGAAACCAACTTACTTGTTGGATGCGTAGGAAGTTGGATTATGGATTTTGGTGCATTTGTTTGTATTTGCAATATGTTGTATGTATTTCAAGTGACCAGAAGGCTTAGAGAAGAAGTGCGGATCATGATGGGATTCGAGGTAATGGTTGCAATGGAAGGCATAGGGATTTGTAGACTCAAATTACCTAATGGGCACATCCTAATGCTTAGAGATTGTATCTTTGTACCTTTCAATAGAAGGAACCTTTTGCTTGTTTCTTAGTTAGATTCCAATATTCATTTCTTTTTGAGTAGATACTTACTATAAATTGTTATGGTAAAGTTATTGCTTTAGTTCCCTTACTCTTGGTGGATTATATGAATTGAATGAATATGAGTCCATTATGAATGTTTTTGATGTTGTGATTGAGAACCAATGTTAAGAACGTGGCATCAGACGGGTTTTAAGACGTCTGGGAAGTGGCCCAGATGTCTGGTAATAAATTTTTTCGGCGTATGGGGTTGCGTCTGCGCGCGTGCGCGCGCAGACTGCACCCGCCGCTTTTGTTCCTCTTTTCCTCTCTCTCTTCCTGCAGGCACGCCGCTCTCTTCTCTCTCTCCCCACGCGGCCTTATAAGACACCATCGCCCTCTCCCTCACCCTCATCTCCTCCGCCTTCCTCTTCTCCTTCTCCCTGCTAGTGCGAGAGCGCGAGCGAGTGAGCGGCGGCAGCAGCGACCGCGGCGAGTGTGCGGGAAGGAGGGTTGCGAGCGGAAGGAAGAAGCTCGACCACGAGGGTTCGAGCTTGCCGGGGCAGCTAGAGCCGGCCGGCGGGGGAGCGGCGGGCGTAGGGTGTCGCGGAGGGCAGCTGCAGCTCGGGCAGCAGGCGGACGGGGCGCGGCGCGGCCGTGCGTCGCGGGTGGAGAGCGAATCGGGCTCTAGTTCTAGAAAATTTTCCAGAATCAGACGTCTGGACTTACGACCAGACGACGCTGAAGACGTCTGGAGGACTGTCCAGACGTCTGACAGGTAAGATATTTCTATCTTCTCCCTTTTTCGCGTGTACGACCTTGCAGCCGTCCGCCGCGACTTCGTCTGCGTTTCGTCGTGCTGAGAGCAGGTGTGTGTGTACGCAGGTTCTGCTCGGGAGGGCGCGAGGGCTCGCCATCCCACGTAAATCAGACGTCTGGCCGCAGTGCTAGACGACGGAGAGAACCTCCAAACGTCCAGGGAGACAATCGAATGTCTGGAAACCAAGACAGACATCCCAGCGGGCTTCTGGACGTCTGAAGGACTACGTAGAACTAAGGTACGACCTGACCCACCTTTTAAGATGTCTGGAAGAGGTTCCAGACGTCTGATTTAGGACTGTTTCGTCGTTTTTGACCCGTTTAGGGCCCGTTCGGAGTCCGTTTTTTGCGTTTCGAGTTACGTTCTTTCCAGAATAAATTCCTCTATCCATTTACGGTAATTGTATACTGTTTTGAGAAACTCCTTGTGATTGATCCTTGTGTTAGGACCCTGTTCCGTTGCCGTCTTGGGATTACCGACCACGCCCCCAGTACTCCCGGTTTCGCTGGTAGAGTGGCCCTTTAAGTTATTTAACAAAATTTGTACAATTATGAAATAATTAATAGAGTCTAGGGCATTGCATGAACCCTATGACTAAGAAATTAGATTGAATGATAGATCCTAGGGCATTTCATGAATCTTAGGACTGGAAAACTAGATTGAATGATAGATCCTAGGGTACGGCATGAATCCTAGGGCTGGAAAACTAGTTGAATATACAACCATTGCAGTCTTGGAAAAGTAAAAAGGAAATGATAACTGCCTGTAAATTGGTTAACAGCTGCATGTTATGAATGAATAAGTATGATTGAGAACATGGATTGTATGAGCGTAAAGCTGGAATGATGAAACTTAAAGTGGCTGGATTAAAAGAGCTTGAACCCTACGAGGAATTAGGAGTAGAACTCCTGGGAAGGGAATGGAATAGAATTGGGGAAATGAGTTGACCCTTGAGTAAGGAGAGCGACCGTCCTCCTGTTTAGTGCAGAGCGGAGCCAGCCGCCCCAGGGACCTGGGGTTAGGACTGGCCACTTTGTACCGACTTTTGGCCCTCGTGTACACAGTACCGAGGAGAGCTATTAGTGTAGGGAGAGCACTAGCTGCCCCACGGGCCCCGGGGTTCTGCTAGCTCTCTTACACCGACTTGTTAGGCCCTATGGGCAAAACCAGGGTAGTCAGGCGAGGGTGTGCGGACTGTGGAAGGGTGAGACCCCTGTTTGGTTACTGTGGAGGGACTGGACCCCTGTTACTGAGAGGGCTCTACCCTATACTGGTTCCGTGCTGTGCTTTGGGCGCACCTGTTAACGGAAACAACTGACCGCGTGCCAGTGCGGGGTAGCTACCCGCGCGCTTATCGCACGTGCTGTAGTCACCGTTACGTCTGACAGCGACCTTGGGGTGGTTGACTGAGGGTAGGACCACCACGGGGGACTCTCCCGACTTGGAGAGCACCACGTGTTACTTCTACTTTTCGGGAAAGGCTGCAATCAAGATCATTCCCACGAGGAACATTCAAGATCAAGAGAAAGATCTGAGAAGTAAATCAATAGTGAATGAATGGAAAAGTATAAAAGAAGAAAGTAAAAATATAACAACTACTGTCTACTCTATTGTTCTTCTAGCTTATAGTTGCCACTCTACTCAGTGTTTCGCTGATGTGTCACTCTTGTTACCTTTTCAGGACCAGGTGTTGAGCAGCCAGAGTCAACGGCTGCGGAGGGTGCTGGGCCTAGTAGGGTCCAGTAGGGTTACCTAGTACTTTCCGTACTTTCTTTCCGCTGTAGTGAGTAGTTTTCTGTTACTCCTTGTATTCTCTTTAATGTAAACTTCATGTTTATATTTATGTTTATTTCTCTACTGTTGTGGTGGTGCATACTGTAGTGGTTCTTTCCTTTACTGCTATATTTTGTTACTGCTAGTTATATACATGTTGAATGTGGCTTATTTTACTGCTCTTTTAGTTACTTTCTCGTTGGACGACTGGGTCTTGGGATTAGTCGAGTCGGTCTGATTCTCGTGTCTCGTAGGGATTCGGGAATCGGGTCATTACAACCAAACACCCTTTAAGTGTACCAGGGATGATACAGATAGATCTATAGTAATCTAGTATCAAAGACTTAGACAAGTGTTTGTTTATAGGACTAATGACTGGTTAAAAATGGACCATTGGATTTTCTGAATGTTCAATCTTTGCCCACTTAAGAGCATTGCATTCCTGAGAAGATGTCTAGATCTCCCTTTCTAGGAAAGAGGGTCAAACCTCAGGGCTTATTAGACTGTATACATACTGATGTGTGCAACCCTTTTAGTATTACGAGTAGAAATTGTCAATAATATTTTTGTGACATTTACTGATGACTACTCATAGTATAGATTCGTTCACCTTATGCATGACAAGTCTGCAACCTTTAAAAGGTTCAAAGAGTATCGAGCATTTGGTTCAGAACCAAATGGGTAAATGAATGAAAGCAATTTAATTGGATCGAGGAGGTGCGTACCTTTCAAGGAATACCTCAAAGAAAAAAGAATCATCTTTGAACTCACATCAATTGGTATATCACAATTAAATGACATATCTAAGAGACGCAACCAAACCCTATTGGATATGGTACGATCTATGATAAGCAAAGAGGAATTACCACTTTACTTTTGAGGGTATGCGTTGGAAACAGCCGCATACATATTACATAGGATTCCAACCAAATCTATCTCTAAAACTCCACATGAGATGGGGTTTGGGAAGAAGCTGAGTGTGGAACACTTGTTCATATGAGGTTGTGTGGCTCATGTTAAGAACATGAACCCTAAAAAATTGAAATCCCACACCATCAAGTGATGCTTCATTGGGTATTCGAAGGATAGTAGCACCCATTGCTTCTATGACCTTGAAACCCAAAGGATATTCATATCTTGGAATACTAGATTCCTGAAAGGTCGAGATAAGAAAGAAAACAAAATCCAAAAACTAGAGCTGATCATGAAGATGCAATCAATGTGTACAAAAGCATTAAAGACAAATAAGAAATTAGCATTACATCAACCGGAGAGCTTTTAACTCTAATTTTATCTCACCTTCTTAGAAAAAGAAGGTGGTATCTGGAACGCCTTTAGTTAGCTTGGCACAAGACATTGGTTTATGTTGCCTATTTTGGACACTCAAAGGACATTGGCTTATAGCTCAAAATAGGTGAATATTTTGCAATAATGCCCAGTCATGGGTAGTTGACCCCTTCGAATGGAGCATCCATTTTGAGGTCCAAAGTAGAATTAGACGTTTCCTTTCCATTATCAAAATTTTATTAGGTTTAAGAATTTTCAATTAAAAATAACTTTTGAAATACTAAAATGTTAAAATTCTTACTTAGCATCTCAAGGATTTGTTTTGTTATCTAGTATTTAGGGTGGATAAGTAGGTTGCAAATATTGTTATCTAGTTACTTGACTCAATATTTAAACCCATTCGCTGTAGTTAGACTTTTTATGTCTATTAAATTACCAATTTTTAGACTAGCTACAATTAGGTGCATATTTAAATATGTTTAAAATCAATAGAACCGCAATTAGTTACTTACTGTCCTCAAAAAAGATAAAGTTACTTTCGTATAAGTATCACTTATATGTTTTAGTATTGAATATACAAATGTAGTTATACATTACATAAGACATTACTTGGATCTTGCAAACATGCAACCATAAAAAGTAATTTTCGAAAATTGCCTAGCAACATAGTCAATCCACATTTGAGATATACATTCCTTTTTCTTTACATATATTTTTTAAGAAATCACTAAAATAAATAATTTTTTGACGTATATATATATTGTTGGAAAAACTAGTGATGCAATACATACAATTCGAAGCATTTCTATACTAAATTCTTGTTAAGGCATTTTTTCTCAATGAATATTTGGCATTTTCAAACTATATGTAAGAAAGAAGATATCAAACTTAAAAGATTCCATAGCAAAGTGAGGAAAATAGAAAACAAAAAAAGAACAAAGGTAAAAGGCGGGACATGTGCAAAAGTGGACTGAGGTGAGCAAAAGCCTCCAACTTTAGTTAATACTTATAGATGATGGAAAATTTTGGAGCTACGTGAGAAATATCGATCTCTAGTGGTGGCTAACCATGTGAGAAGATGCATGATCCAAACAAACTCACCTCCTGCAAATTTATTGGCTCCTCTGCTGCTATTCCTAACGTCAATACAACAAACGGAATAAGAACAAGTTATGCTACACCTCCATCTTCATTCCCACATGGTTGGAATTTTCTCTCTTGTTGTTTCCTCAAACCCCAACACATGAGCCTTCAAGTCCTCTCACACACACACACACACACACACACACACACACATATATATATATATATATATTTCCCACAATTTATATTGCAGCTCGATCGATCCCTTCACAAGAGTCTGTAAAAGTACCCCCACCAATCTCGAGTATTAAGGGAGAGCAAGAAGCTACCACAGGATGATGGCAAGGAGGCAAGTACAATAATGGTCTCACGAAGGATTAATGCAGGTAGACGTCATGGACGTCGTCTCATGAAGCCATTCCTTTGGAAGACATTTAAACTCATCTCTGACCTGGAGACTGACCTCCTCATATCATGGAATGCAGCCGGTGATACCTTCATAGTGAAGATCCCATGAAGTTCTTTACTGATCTCCTCTCGAGATGTTTCAAGCTCAACAACTTCAATAGCTTCACCTGTCAGCTCAATTCCTATGTAAGTTTTGTGTTGCTCTTTTACACGCATGCATGCACGCATGAAAGACATAATACAATATTGTAATTGCACTTAAACAACACCCTTGCATATATATATATATATGTGTGTAGTTTATTACAATATAATAGCAATGACATGTGTTGAGATCCATGAAAGTTATATAAGATGACGTTTCAACATCTTTAAAAGTTAACTAAGGTAATGTTTAAACATCACATTAGGATACATAAGAATACGGTTAAACATTGATGTAGATATTGTAAAAATTTAAGGAAAAGTTTAAGCGACGTTTAAACATATTCGAAATTACTTAATGTGATGTTTCATTAAACGTCATTTTATGTAAGATATGATGACATTTAAATGTCTCCTTAGTTATTCTTTGACAATGTTTTAACGTCATTGAAAGATATCTAAGATGACATTTGCATAGGTTTGTTTACGTGATGAAACTTTTAAGAGATATTTAAACGTCACCTTAGATATTATAGGTGATGTTTATTTAATGTCAATAAAAATATTTTAAGTGATGCTTGATTTTCGATGTTGATATAGCCTAAGATGATGCACCTAAGTGGTGATATTTTGTTAATGTCTACAAAAATTTATGATGACATTTATTTCACTTATCATGATGTTAAATAACCATCACCTTAGATTTTTTTATTGTATTGTATGAGAAGCAAATTTAGTCTTATCAACAATATTAAAGAAAGTTCCTTCATGAAAGACATGCTCACATGTTAGAAGATTCGAACCTTGTTAGAGTACTAAGGATTGGAAGACCATGCGTCATTTATAATATACATTGAGTGGAAGATGAGTTATTTGCACTCATCCATATCTCCTTGTACATGAGTCTTATTTTAATAATGAAGAATTTAGATTTGTTATCACCTTATATGAGCACATAATTTATTATCTTGCAAGGTAATTCAATATCTCTTTCCCCTACATCAAGAGTGATCAATTTGTAATTGTTGGATATGAAATATTTATTGCTTATGTTAAATGATTTTATCCATAATATTATGTTTTAAACGAATCACTGATGATCAAAGATATAACCATGATTCCATCTCTATTCTTATCCACCCTAGTGAAGAGAAGATTTATGACACCCTCCATAGCATGCCTCCTAACAACACTCTTAGCCTAGATGGTTTTAATTCTAAATTTTCCCTCAACGCATAGGATGTGTTAAAAATGATACTTTTGATGCTATCAAGCATCTTTCATATTTAAAATTCTCTTCGGGCTTTTAACAACACTTTTATTTCTCTTATCCCTAAGAAGCCCTAGGTCACCTTATTGGCTGATTTTAGGCCTATTCATCTCTGTAATGTTATCAACAAAATTTCTTCTGGGATTTTGGCTAATAGACTTGCTCTCCTTTTACATAAAATCATCTCTTTTGAGTAAGCTACCCTTATCAAAGGAAAATCCATGCTCAATCATATTGCTCTTACTTTCAAGCTTAACCAAAGAATCGATAGAAAAGTCGTTGGCTCCAACATTATTTCTCAGTTAGATCTTGAAAAAGCATGTGACAAAGTCATGTGAACCATTCTTTACGAGGTCCTTCATGCTTTTGGATTCTCCTCTAAGATTATTGATTTGTTTAAGATTTTTGTCCAGCATGAAGGTTCTCCGTTCTTGGTAGACAACATCTCCCCTTTCATTAAGGTTTCCCATGGCCTTTGTCAAGGCGATCCCCTCTATCCTTATCTCTTTGACATCTTCATGGAACCTTTTATTAGACATATTAACTATATGGGTTCTGCAGGGATCATCTTACCTTTCTCTATTAAACGTGGTATCACCCCTCCTTTATACCTTCTTTATGTTGATGACATCATCCTTTTCACAAATGGGTGTGCCAATAATATCTCTCTCATCTTTGATTTTATCAAGAAATTTGAAAAGACCTATGGTTAGTTGCTTAATTGCTTAAAATGCTTTTGCTTTGTAGGGTGTCACTTCCTAGCTAGTCGCATTTTTAGTGTCCTTCAGATTTTGGGATGTCAACTTGGGTCCTTCCCCTTCAAATATCTTGGTTGTCCCCTTGGATCGAGTTATTGATAAAATCCAAAAGAAACTTGCTGGTTGGAAAACCAATCTTCTCTCTACTCTTTATACCTATTCATCTACTTTTCGTCATTGATGTTCCTAAAATTGTTATCAAGAAAATTGAATCCAATGTTTGCAAACTTCTTTTGAGGTACTAACTCATTTAGCTAGGTCCATCACTAGATTTCATGGAAGTCCATTTGCCCAAGGATCATGGTGGCCTTGGGGCTTGCAACCTATCTTATGTTAGTGATGCCCTTTGTATGAAGAGAGTATGGAACATTCTTGTTGGGAACTCCCCTTTTACCCACCTTTATATAAACCTTTATGGCTCCCCTCTGTCGTAATCTTCCAGCTTGGTGTAAAATTCTTTAGGATGCTTACCATAACATGAATAACCATATTGGCTAGGATGTCTAAGAAGGGCTAATCGCTCTTTGGTATGACCATTGGATTGGGGATGCACCTCTGAGGAATCACCTTTTAGTTAACGCTGATCTTCCTCAAACCTCCGTTTGTGATTTCCTCCCCCATGCTCATTCTTCCACTTTGTTTAACACCCTTTTGGTGGATCTGCAAACCAAGATCCGTAATGCTAACCTCAACTATACACCTGACACTCCTATCTAGAAACCCAACACCAAAGGTGCTTTCATTATGGTTTCTGCATAGTTCAAGGTTGCCAACGTCAGGCACAAGGTTAGGTGGGCTTGCAATCTATGGTTCGTTCATTTGCCTTGTGTATCTCTTTATTTATGTGGCATCTCATTAAGGGCAAGCTTCCCATGGATAATCTTCTCCACAAGCTTGGGATCTCCTTTCCCTCCTGCTGTTACTATTGCCCTACCAACCCGAGCATTGAAACTCCACAGCACCTCTTCTTTAGTAGCCACATTAGTAATGAGGTGAACAACTGAATCAAAGGTAAGTTTCTTATCAACTCGCCTTTATTAGATGTAACGACCCGATTCCCGAGTCCCTACGAGACACGAGAACCGGACCGACTCGACTAATCCCAAGACCTAGTCGTCCAACGAGGAAGTAACCAAAAGAGCAGTAAAATAAACCCCATTCAGCATGAATATAACTAACAGTAAGAAAGTATAGCAGTAAGGAAAGAAACTACTACAGTATATACCACCACAACAGTAGAACAACATTTATCATATAACATGAACTGCAGGTAAAGAAAAGTACAGCAGAAACAAGAACTACTCACTATAATGGAAACAAAGAGGTACAAAAGACAGTAGTAACTCTACTGGACCCTACTCGGCCCAGCGTCCTCTGCAGCCGCTGACCCTTGCTGCTCAACACCTGGTCCTGAAAAAGGTAACGAGTGTAACACGTCAGCAAAACGCTGAGTAGAGTGGCAACTAAAAATAAAGACAACAGTAGAGTGTACAGTAGCTGTTATGTTCTATTAATTTCTTTATTTACATCTTTCAATTGTCTCACTATTTCATTTATTTCTCAGATCTTTTACTTGATCTCGAATGTTCCTCGTGGGAACAATCTTGATTGCAGTCTTTTCCAAAAAGTAGAAGTAGCATGTGGTGCTCTCCTGGCCGGGAGAGTCCCCTGTAGTGATCCTACCCTCAGTCAACCACCCCAAGGTCACTGACAGACGTAACGGTGACTACGGCACGCGTGATAAATGCAAAGGTAGCTAACCCGTACTGGCACGCGGTCAGTCGTTTCCGTTAACGGGTGCGCCCAAAGCACAGCACGGAACCAGTCCAGGGCAGAGCCCTCTCAGTAATAGGGGTCCAACCCCTCCACAGTAACCAAACCGGGGCCTTGCCCCTCCACAGTCCGCGCACCCTCGCCTGACTACCCTGGTTTGCCCCAGCGGGCCTAACAAGTCGGTGTGGGAGGCTAGCAGAACCCCGGGGCCCGTGGGGTAGCTAGTACCTCCCTACACTAGTAGCTCTCCTCGGTACTACGTACGCGAGGGCCAGCAAGTCGGTACAGAGTGGCCAGTCCTAACCCCGGGTCCCTAGGGCGGCTGGCTTCGCTTTGCACTAAACAGGGCGACTCCGAAGACTGCAACTGAACGAGGTCCTATCACAAGGATCAAACACAAGGAACGTCTCAAAACAGTGTATAGCTACTGTAGATGGGTAGAGGAATTAATTCTGAAAAGAACGCAACTCGAATCGCGGAAAACGGAACCCGAACGAGCCCTAAACGGGTCGAAAACGACGACACTGTGCAAAATCAGACGTCTGGAATTTCTTCTAGACGTCTTAAAAAGTGGATCAGAGAATTACCTGCTCAGCGTGGTTTCCCAGACGTCTAGAAGTCTAAGGGGACGTCTGGCCTATCTCCCAGACGTCCGATGGTCACACCGGACGTCTGGAGGTCGCTCCCGCCGTCTGGTACAACAGCCAGACGTCTGATTCGCGTTGGATGGCGAATCACCGAGCCTGCGCACAGCCAACTCCCTCCCTCAGTACGGTCAGTCGACAGGAAGGAAGAAGAAAGCGGACTACTGATCTTTCAGACGTCTGTATGATCTTCCAGACGTCTCCCTCGCCGTCTGGCTATCAACCCAGACGTCTGATTCTGAAAATTTTTCCAGAACAGGGCACCACTCGGCCTCCGCTCGCGACGCCGGCCGCGTCGCACCTCGCGCATCTGCTGCTCAGACCGCAGTAGGTCCCTCTTCGCGTCGTTCTGCGCCTCCTGCGCCCTCCGCCGGCCGGCCAAGCCGCTCCGGCGAGCTTGCCCTCACGGCAGAGCTCCGCCCTCGCACGCCGCACCTCCTCCGCGCTCACTGCGGCCGCCGCTGCCGCCCTCGCGCTCGCTCGCTCTCGCGCACAGGAAGGAGAAGAGGAAGGGGACGGTGGAGACGACAGGAGGGGAGGCGTGGCCTTTTAAGGCCGTGCGAGGAGGAGGGAGAGAGAGCGCGGCAGGTCTGCAGCCGCAAAGAGAGAGGGAAAAAGAGAGAGAGCGAGGAATTGCGGGTCTGCGCGCACAGGCGTGCAGACGAATCTCTCGTGCGAAAAAATAACTGTTTTACAGACGTCTGGAAACGATCCCAGATGTCTGGTCAGACGTCTGGATGTGATCCCAGACGTCTAGTCCGACGTCTGGGCCACCTCCCAGACGTCTTAAAAGACGTCTGGGGCACGCGTTCGTAACATTAGACTTGTTAAATATTTTCTCTTTTGGGTCAAGCTCTGCCTCCGCTAATCTCAAATGAGGTCTCTACTCCTTTACTTGGTTTCCTATCTGATGGATTAGAAACCAAGTCAAACATGAGTCCTTCTTCTTCCAGGGAATTCATACCTTTATGGACCATCTTAATTCGGGTCTTACTTGACATCAAGAAGTGGGTTAAAGACAACCAAGGTGCCCCTTTGGTCATTAATTGGAGTAAGCCTCGTATTGGTCTTAAATTGAATATTGACATTACCAATACTTCATATAGCTATGGCCTTGGTTGGGTCCTTAGGGATCACCATGGAATTCTAGTGTATGCTGTGAGTTCACCCTCTAGGCCCCAACTTAGGAAAGTGCTCATCATCAATATCATTCTACATGCGATTTCTTCTTGTAAGGATTTGCACACCACCATCCATATTGAAATAGATTCCTCTACTTACCCGTTAGTGGGCGGACAAAATTCCTATGCTAGGCTTAAGGCTTCATCTACTTTGATTTCCTCTATTAAGTTGGTTCATAGGGTGGTTAATTCTCTTGCCAATCGAATTTCCAAATAGGCTACAGATAGGGAGTTTGGGTCTTGGCAGCTCTACTCTGACCTTAGGCAACTCTAGCCAAGAGCTTATGGAACCTTCCTTCTAGACAGCATATACTTGCCTTATGTTCACATCTAGCTCAACTTATCTATCTCTATTGGTGGGTCTCACTGCTCTATGATGTGGCTACTTCTTGCCTCTATTTTTCCAAGTATCTTGTTGCTCTACCGGGCTTATTTGTTGTCGTCATTTCACCTTTCTGTTGTTTTCCATTTTTTTATTTTATCTTGCTTTTGTAAAGCCATGAGTTGTGATCCACTTCTTTACCTGTATTTGGTCTAATTTCCTTACCTTTTTTAGTGTCTTCAAGGACTCGGGAGTGAATAAGATAAGCTCCCAATTTTATTTAAAAAAAGCCATGATTTTAGGAAACATATCATATTCATACATGCAGATGGGGAACATGGTTAGTAACTAAACATGTATTATTAATTAAAATTTCTAGGGTCTCTCTTTTGTGCGGCCGACCTTTTGTATTCGATTCCTAAACCTAAAGTAATACTATAATCATGTCAGCACCGTAATAATATATATATAGATGCTAGGAATGCAAGCTCTCTTCAACCTAACTTAAATTTGACCTATACGATCCAACTATAATGGGTAAAACCTAGCCCATTTATATAAGGGCATGGGAGGGGTTTCAATTTGAAGATTCAATTGGGTATGATATATAGGTATATAGTTGATTCTTTACCTATTTACCCAACCCATTTAGCTGACATATATACAAATATAATATAAACATAACATGATTATAATCTCATGTACGGTCTTAATTTTTTTGGGGGTTTGATGTTAAGATTGATTTGCTAATGATTTCTAATGTTAAGTGTAGTTGTGGATATTTTTATGTGCGAATTGTTTCCTTAATATTAGCATTGTTAAATATAAATATTTGATGCCTAATTATGTGGGTATAGATATTAGACTTGCAAATAGATATAGATATGGATGTACTTAAATTCAAGCTGAACCTAATCCATGGGCTTTGTCATAATGATGATTTTTAAATAAGTGAACAACTACCCATTGGGTTAATGGGTACCCAATATGTAAATGGGTTTGGATATGGATTTTAATTTAGAAACCTAATGGGTAAATGCGTATGACATAGGTACTAAATTCAAAAATGGGTATGGATTCAATTTTACATAAATTCAATCTAAACCTAACTCATTTACATCCATAATAGATACACTATTTATTTTATTGACATGAACATTTCACACACCACAGGCAACCAAATACTTTACTTTCTAGCTTTCAGCAATCCTCCCGACTAAATGATTCCTTTAGCCTTGTAGATAGAAAAGGATCTAAGTGTTACAGCAACTTTTTGTTGATTCACCTAGAAAGGGAGATATAATCAAACTTTCGTATTCAAAATCCTTGGTCAAAGCCTGACGAGGTTGCTGTGCTTCTCTAATGATTAGAATAATTTACAAAAAGGTTCCAATTTTATAACCATTCCAAATTTGGGTCCCAACAAAAATTTTCTCACAAAATAGAGTAAGAGTAATTTATAGAAAGGATCCCCAACCTTATAGCCTTTCCAAAATTAGGTCCCAATCAAAGATTTTCTTCCAATGTAGGTCTCACTTTCGATTATTTAAAATAAGAAATTACCTAAAATGATGAAGTCGAAAATCTTAACAACCACATGATATTACATGGATGATTTCTACTGGGTTTAGGATGAAAATACCCCTATATTAATATCTAACCCCTTTATACTCTTCATAGGGATGATGGATCTTATCTCTCTCGTCCTATGTTGATCCAAATTCCTTAAGGTAAGGAAGATCGCCTGACACGTTGAAGGTGATGAGGTTGTAGTTGCAAGGAGATGTTATTACTTGAGTCCTACCTTAGTAGGAATCCGAGTCAATTTTCTAAATTTTCAAGATTTGGTCGCCTAACATATAAACATATCACATCATAGATATATATATATATAAGCAAAAAGGAAGAAACTGACTAAATTGAATAAGTCAATAGAAACATTCATAACCATAAAACATTCGAGTACACAATTGAAGAAAATTGAAATTAAATAGTATTGAAGAAGCTAGGATAAATGCGATGTCTACCACAGCTACAGTGCTGCATTTAGATTGACATCATCAACTGCTACAACTACAGGATCTGGCTATAACTCACTAGGATTTGAGTGTAGAGTCCACAGGAAACTTTAGCAAACGTTGAATAGGGTAGTAAAATAATGGAAAGAGAATAGAACCATGTAAGTGTGGAAAACACGGAAAAATGGGTACTATTTTCAATTGTTCCAATTTTTCTTTTATTAACCCATTACCTCTATCCAAATCATTTTTCTCGGAAGGCTAGAGGAGATCTTGCTATGATATTCTAAACAATAGATTGGATACAGTATTGTAACGACCTGATTTCCGAATCCCTACGAGACACGAGAATCAGACCGACTCGACTAATCCCAAGACTTAGTCGTCCAACGAGGAAGTAACCAAAAGAGTAGTAAAATAAACCACATTCAGTATGAATATAACTAGCAGTAATAAAATACAGCAATAAGAAAAGGAAATACTACAGTATACACCACCACAACAGAAGGGAAATAAACATGTACATAACATAAAGTTCCGACAAAGAAAGTGCAGGGAGTAACAAAGAAAACTACTCACTACAGTGGAAGAAAAGTACAAAAAGTACTACAGGTAACTCTACTAGACCTTATTAGGCCCAGCGTCCTCTGCAGTCACTGACCTTGGCTGCTCAACACCTGGTCCTGAAAAGTAACGAGTGTAACACGTCAGCGAAACGTTGAGTAGAGTGGCAACTAAAAGCTAAAGAAGCAGAAGAGTGCACAGTAGCTGTTATATTTTTACTTTCATTATTTACGTCTTTCTATTAATTCACTATTGATTTATTTCTCAGATCCTTCTCTTGATCTCGAATGTTCCTCGTGGGAACGATCTTGATTGCAGTCTTTTCTGAAAAGTAGAAGTAACACGTGGTGCTCCCCTGGTCGGGAGAGTCTCCCGTGGTGGTCCTACCCTCAGTCAACCACCCCAAGGTCACTAACAGACGTAACGGTGACTATGGCACAAGCGATAAGCGCATGGGTAGCTAACCCACACTGGCACGCGGTCAGTTGTTTCCATTAACGGGTGCGTCCAAAGCACAGCACGGAACCAGTATAGGGTAGAGCCCTCTCAGTAACAGGGGTCCTACCCCTCCATAGTCCGCGCACCCTCGCCTGACTATCCTGGTTTGCCCAGTGGGCCTAACAAGTCGGTGTAGGAGGGCTAGCAGAACCCCGGGGCTCGTGGGGAAGCTAGTGCTCTCCCTACACTAGTAGCTCTCCTCGGTACTGCATACGCGAGGGCCAACAAGTCGGTGTACAGTGGCCAAACCCACCCCGATCTCAACCTGAGGGCGGCAAGCTCCCTCTACACTAAGAGGTAATGTATGCATCTCTTTGGTACCACGTACCCAAGAGACAACACACTTCCATGTTTCACTTTCTCAGTTCCATTCTATTCTCTTTCCAGGAGTTCTACTCCTAATTCCCCGCAGGGTTCATGTTCTTTTTGGTTCGGCCATTTTAGGTTTCACCATTCCAGTTTTACGTTCATATAACCCATGTTCTCCATCACATTTCTTCATTCATAACAGGTAGTTGTTAAATCAATTTACAGGCAGTTGTTATTTCCTTTCCACTTTTCCAAGACTGTAATATTTATATGTTCCACTAGTTTTCCAGTCCTAGAATTCATGCCGTACCCTAGGATCTATCATTCAATCTAGTTTTCCAGTCCTAGGATTCATGCAATACCCTAGGATCTATCATTCAATCTAGTTTCTCAGTCCTAGGGTTCATGCAATGCCCTAGACTATATTAATTGCTCCATAATTGTAACAAATTTTGTTAAGTAAATTAAAAAGTCACTCTATCAGCGAAAACGAGAGTACTGGGGGCGTGGTCAGCAATCCCGCGTGCCTCCGCAACCCCCAAGACTACAACGGAACGGGGTCCTAATACAAGGATAAATCACAAGGAGTTTCTCAGAACGGTATATAATAACTGTAAATGGGTGGGGGAATTTATTCTGGAAAGAATGCAACTCGAAATGCGGAAAACGGACTCCGAACGGGCCCTAAACGGGTAAAAAACGACGAAATTGTCCAAAATCACACGTCTGGAACCTCTTCCAGACGTCTTAAAAGGTGGGTCAGGTCGTACCTTAGTTCTGCGTAGTCCTTCAGACGTCCAGAAGCCCGCTGGGACGTCTGTCTTGGTTTCCAGACGTCTGATTGTCTCCCCGGATGTCTGGAGGTTCTCTCCGTCGTCTGGCACTGCGGCCAGACGTCTGATTTACGTGGGATGGCGAGTCCTCGCGCCCTCCCGAATAGAACCAGCGCGCGCACACACCTGCTCTCAGCACGACAAAACGCAGACGAAGTCGCGGCAAACGGCTGCATGGCCGTACACGCGAAAAAGGGAGAAGATAGAAATATCTTACCTGTCAGACGTCTGGACAGTCCTCCAAACGTCTTCAGCGTCGTCTGGTCGTAAGTCCAGACGTCTGATTCTGGAAAATTTTCCAGAACCAGAGCCCGATTCGCTCTCCGCCCACGATGCACGGCCGCGCCGCGCCCCGTCCGCCTGCTGCCTGAGCTGCAGCAGCCCTCCGTGACACCCCATGCCCGCCGCTCCCCCGCCGACCGGCTCTAGCTGCCCCGGCAAGCTCGAACCCTCACGGTCGAGCTTCTTCCTTCCGCTCGCAACCCTCCTTCCAGCACGCTCGCCGCGGCCGCTGCTGCCGCCGCTCACTCGCTCGCTCACGCTCTCGCACTGGCAGGGAGAAGGGGAAGAGGAAGGCGGAGGAGATGAGGGTGAGGGAGAGGGCGAGGGTGTCTTATAAGGCTACGCGGGGAGAGAGAGAAGAGAGCGGTGCACCTGCAGGAAGAGAGAGAGGAAAAGAGGAACGAAAACGGCGGGTGCAGTCTGTGCGCGCACGCGCGCAGGCGCAACCCAGTACGCCGAAAAAATTTATTACCAGACATTTGGAAAGAGTTCTAGACATCTGGGCTACTTCCCAGACGTCTTAAAACCCGTCTGATGCCACGTTCGTAACAATATAACAAACTCAAATGAAGTTTCATCCCCGAAACTTGCGTTAACTAGGGTGCGGGAAAGAACAACATATATAAACATAACAAACTTGAAGAGCACCTGGTACCGCTCCCGCATTGCCGCCTCAGGCTCCCAGGTAGCCTCCTCGTACCACTGGCTCCTCCACAAAACCTTCACCAAGGGTACTTGCTTTCGTCTCAAACTGCGGACGGCTCTATCAAAAATATTTACTGGCCACTCAGGGTAGGTCAAGTCGTCGCCCACCTCGACGCTCTCGTGACTCAGGACGTGACTGGGATCGGCAACGTACTTCCTGAGGTTGGACACGTGGAACACGTTGTGCACACCAGAAAGCTGAGGGGGGAGGGCAAGTCTGTATGCAACGGGTCCAACCCGCTCCAGGACCTCAAAGGGCCCCACGAACCTCGGCGCGAGCTTCCCTCTCACCCCAAACTGTTGCAGGCCCTTCATGGGCGAAACACGAAGGAAGACGTGGTCCCCAACCTCAAACTGCACCTTTCTGCGTCTCCGATCCACGTAGCTCTTCTGCCTGCTCCTGACAGTGCGGAGTCGCCTGTGGATCTACTCGACTACCTCCTGACTCTATCGAATCAACCTGGGGCCAACCTCCCACTTGGTCCCCACCTCAACCCAACTCAAGGGTGCCGTACACCTCTGTCCGTACAGAGTCTCTTAGGGAGCCATGCCGATGCTCGAGTGATAACTGTTGTTGTATGCAAACTCCGCCAGGGACAAGTGTTCCTCCCAAGAGCCCCTCCAGTCCAGTACACAGGCACGCAAAAGGTCCTCAAGTGTCTGTATCGTGCGCTCAGATTGTCCGTCCGTCTGGGGGTGGTAAGCTGTACTGAATCTCAACCGCATCCCCAGGGCCTGCTAAAACTCAGCCCAAAACTAGGACGTAAAGAGGGTATCCCGGTCGGATACGATCTCCCGCGGAACTCCGTGTAGTCGTACTACGTCGCGGATATACCTCTCTGCCAATTGTGCTGGTCCCAAGGTGACTCGGATCGGCAAGAATCGTGCCGTCTTCGTCAGTCTATCCACAATTACCCAGACTGCGTCGTGTCCTCGCTGGGTAACAGGTAAGCCCACCACCAAGTCCTTGGTGATGCTCTCCCACTTCCACTCTGGCACTGGAAGCGGCTGTAGCGGCCCTGTGGGCCTCTGTGCTCGGCTTTCACCTGCTGGCACACTAAGCACTGCTGCACAAATTCACCCACATCCCACTTCATCCCCCTCCACCAAAACTCGCGTCTCAAGTCATGGTACATCTTCGTGTTTCCGAGATGTATGATGAATCTGGAACCACGTGCCTCAGTCAGGAGCTCTCTCAACAGCTCCTCGTCTCTGGGAACGCACAACCGTCCCCTCAGGTGCAGCACCTGGTCTATGAAAGAGAAGTCTCCTTGGTCTCCTGACAGTACTCTGTCGCGCAAGGACCGTAAGTACGGATCGGCCATCTGTCTTGTGATGATGCGGTCTATCAGCTCTGGCCTAGTCTGTCGTGTCACAGTCACTACCCCACAGTGCCCCCGTAACTCTAGGGGTCGCCAACTGCCCATCTCCTCTAAAAGGCTCCAACTCTGTAACTGTAAACTGACCAGGTGTGCGGGCGCCTTCCGACTCAAGGCGTCAGCCACCACATTGGCTTTTCCCGGGTGGTAGGAAATGCTGCAGTCATAGTCCTTCAGGAGCTCCAAGCAACGTCTCTGTCTCATGTTGAGCTCCTTCTGGTCAAATAGGTATCTGAGGCTCTTGTGATCTGTGAAAATCTCGAAGGTCTCACCGTACAAGTAGTGCCTCCAGGTCTTCAGCGCGAAGACAACAGCTGCCAGCTCTAGGTCGTGGGTAGGGTAGGTATGCTCATGGGGTTTCAGTTGCCGCAAAGCGTAAGCGACAACGTGACCCCTCTGCATGAGCACACCCCCTAACCCCTGCAAGGAGGCGTCCGTGTACACAACGAACCCGCCACTACTGTCAGGGATGGTGAGCACGGGAGTCGAAGTCAACCTCTCCTTCAGCTCCTGAAAACACGCCTCACAGACATCTGTCCAAGTGAAGGGCACGTCCTTCCAGGTCAACAGTGTCATAGGACCGCAATCTGTGAAAAACCCCTGATGAACCGTCTGTAGTAGCCTGCTAGTCCCAGGAAACTGCGAATCTCAGTGACTGTACATGGTCTCTCCCACCTGAGCACTGCCTCGACCTTGGCTGGGTCCACCGCCAAGCCGTCCCCAGAGATCACATGACCTAAGAAGGTCACCTCCCTCAACCAGAACTCGCACTTGCTGTATTTGGCGTACAGCCTACGTCGTCTCAGTGTGTCCAGAACCATCCGCAAGTGCTTTCCGTGCTGCGTCTGATCTCGAGAATAGATGAGTACATCATCAATAAATACCATCACGAACTAGTCCAAGTACGGTCTAAACACCTGGTTCATCAGTTCCATGAAAGCAACGGGGGCATTAGTCTGCCCAAACGGCATGACCAAAAACTCGTAGTGTCCGTACCGGGTGCGGAAAACTGTCTTGGAGACGTCTGCCTCCCTGATCCTCAACTGGTGGTATCCAGAACTCAAGTCGATCTTGGAGAACACTGTGGCACCTCGCAACTGGGCAAACAAGTCGTCGATCCTCGGCAGCGGATATTTGTTCTTGATGGTGACCTTATTCAGCTGTCTGTAGTTCACACAAAGGCGTAGGGTACCATCCTTCTTCTTTACAAAGAGTACCGGAGCTCCCCAGGGAGATGCACTGGGCCTCACAAAGCCTTTCTCCAAGAGATCCTGCAACTGAGACTTGAGCTCTCGCAGCTCAAGCGGTTCCATCCTATGTGGTGCGGTGGAGATGGGGCTAGTCCCTAGTACTAGTGAGATCTCAAACTCGATCTCACGCTCGGGCGGTAGTCCAGGTAACTCGTCTGGGAACACGTCAGGGTACTCTCTGACCACCGGAATGCTCTGGAAGTCTGCCATAGGGCTGGGCTCTGCCACCACACAAGCTAGGAAGCCCTTACACCCTTGGCCCAAAAGTCTCACCGCCTGAAGTGCTGAAATGCACCTGAAGCCTCTGTCCACTAGCTGACCATGAAACTCGAAAGAAGGCAACTCCGGTATGGAGAAGACGATCTTCCTCTCAAAACAGTCCACCAAAGCGTGGTAAGCGGACAGCCAGTCCATCCCTAGAATTACGCCAAAGTCCTCCATCTGTATCATAATCAGGTCAGCTGGTAGACTATGTCCCCCTATACTGACCTTGCAACTCGTGTACACCTCCTCAGCTACAAACAGCTGACCACTCGGACCTCCGATTATGAACGGATTCTCTAATAGCATATAATCCTGGCCCAAACTAACTACAAAACTGGCTGCGACAAACGAGTGCGTAGCGCTGGAATCGAAAAGTGTGTAAATGAGTTTGTCGGAAACTAAAACCATACCTGCCACCACCGATCCCGAAGCTCTGGCATCCCTGTGTGTCAGGGCGTTGATACGTCCCTCAACTCTAGGTGCGGGCAAAGCAGCCACACTCTGCGTCGGACGGGTAGGTGCTGGCCGGTACCCTCCTCGTGACTGCTGTCCTCCTCCTTGCGCCTGGGAACCGCAGCCTCCTGCGCACCCTCCAGTGCTCGGCGTGGGAAGTATCTGCTGACCTCCTGCCCTAGACGGGCAGTCCCTTCTGATGTGGCTTGGCTGGCCACACTGGTAGCAGAGGGGAACCCGACTCCCGCCCTCAGTGGGTCCCTACTGTCGGCTGAGCAGGGGTCCGGTGTTGGCAACTGGCCCCTGTCGAGGGCCCCCAAAGGCCACTGATGGCCCTACAAAACTTGACGGCTCTCTTGCGGATGCCACGTGTCTCCTCTCTCGCCGGCCCTGTGAAAAGTCCGGCTGGAAGGGCCTCTTCTGAAATTCCCCACCAGGAGGGGGTGACGTAATAATTGCGGAAATAAAATAAACAATCTTCACGAAATAACAATCACACAAAGTACACAAGCATTTTTAGTTGGAAACCCAAACCGGGTGAAAACCACCACCTAACCCTCTCAAGTTAGGATTTTCCGATCAACCAAGTTGATCAAAATCCAATAAACCGAATCACCTTAAACGAGGGTGATTCAACCTCAATACAACCACGCTACTTAAACGAGGGTAGCGTACCTCAACCCCTTCTCTCCACGAGAAGGATTTTGTCTCGCGAAGGAGATGGGAATTCGCAAAGCGAATACCCAACCAAATAACAAAGATAAAATAAATAAGTAATCCTATAGAGCCAACAAAGTAATTATGAACCTAAGCTTCTATAGGAATTAGGATACTCCCCTTTGCAAGGAGTGCGTCGAGTTGATGACGCGGTGCGTGAGCCACGCGACGGCGCAACTTCGCTCTCGTGAACTACGGCGGGAGAGTGGGCGCGCAACAGCTTGATGCTCTCAAGAGAATGGAGCTTGAGCTTGGAGAGCAAGAGCTAGCTAGGACACAAGAAAGTGGAAAGTGTATTACAAAGTGTTTCTTGTGTATCTTGGTCTCTCTAGGTGTGTCTTAGTGTGTCTTGGTCTCTTTAAGTGTTTTTTTGTGTTGCAAAGGTTCCCTCTATTTATAGAGGCCTTAGGATGGCTTTGGAAGGCTTAGGAAAGGTTCTATAGCCGTTGGGAACAAAGCTCAAGAGAATCAGTCTGAAATCAGGAACAATCATTGCTCTAACAGGCTTATCAGACGTCTAATTATATGATCAGACGTCTGGAAGTTCACTTTAAGACGTCTGATTTCAAGGTCAGACGTCTGATTTTGGGCGGGTCTCTTCCTGACTTGGATCAGATCTAAACAGGGTTTTTGTGCAAGTCCATCAGATGACATATAGGACGTCTGGCACTATGTCTGGACGTCTGGAAACCTACTTTTACTGTGGGAATGGATTTTCCAAACGTTGCAACTGCTAGAAAATCTCTGAGAAGAGATTTTGGGTCAGCCGAGGCAAAACGGTCAATTATCAGACGTCTGGATAGTCCTATGGACGTCTGATAAGGCTCTAACGGTCATATCCTTGAGTGTATGCTAAGCCAGCCAACGGTCCACTAATTGGACGTCTGGCAAAGTCATCAGACGTCTCCTAAGACGTCTGGTCTAAGGTCTGGACGTCTGATTTCATCAGACAAAACTAACTATGTCCAGCCTAACAGTTATCAAACGTCTGAAAAAACAGTCAGACGTCTTAAAATACTTTATCAGACGTCTGATTTGCAGACAGTCAGACGTCTTAAAATACTTTATCAGACGTCTGATTTGGGAATTAGACGTCTGGAAACTCTGTTTGAACCCTATATTAGTTTCTAGGTTTTCTACAGAAAACCTAAGTATCCTAGGGTTGTGCGGGTGTTCCTAGGACTACTGTTAGGGTACTTTGAGGCTCTTTAACATGAATCTAAGTAACAAAAATAAAGAGCAACAGAAGAAACGAAAAATACAAGGAGCACAAGAGAAGGAAATCTATCCTATTCTTCATCTCCTTCCTTCTTCAATCTATCGCTCCTCGCGAATCTCCTCTGTTTTCCATCAAGCTCCTCCAATCCGTCCTGGATGCGAGCTCGAACTCCGTCTAATCACGTATCCATATGCGATTGACCTGAAATCTACGACTCAAAGTGAAAATGTTAAATGACACGTGTTTTGTTATCATCAAAACAAATGATCGTGGTGCTCTAGCAGCAACAATCTCCCCCTTTTTGATGATGACAAAATCATAAATAATAATGCAGAAAATCCTCCCCCTTTTTGACATTATCAAGAAGGTTTAATTGACTTTACATTTCCTATAACTCCCCCTTAAAACATGCTCTTCTATAAATTTCTTTTGACAAAGGTAATGCCTCCTCCTTTTTTTATAACAACAAGATAGCTATTATTTTTCTCCCCCTTTCTAAAGGAAATTTAGCTACCTTATATCTCCCCCTTAAAAATTGACAATTAACTTATAACTTTTTAACTCCCCCTATCTAAATGCTTATGATAAAAAGATAGGGTAAAGGGTTTTACCTCACCTACCATGGCCAATAAAATGGGCCAAATGGTGGTGGTGGATGCCACATTGGATGGGGCTCCCATCCGTAGCTTGGAGGCCCGGGCATTGGTGCCGGTCTCCAATCTGGTGGTCGACGTGCGGCGGGTCCGTTGCTTGTTCGCCGTCTCGTCGGTCTTCTCATTCTCCTCCTTGGTCTACTCTTTGGTTCTCCCAACTCGAGTTGACCAGCCTTGAGCTTGTAGGTCCAGTCCTTTGTGTTGTAATTATCCCTGAACCCTACAAAACAAGATTCTAATTTTTTCTTCGGTATCCAAGTGAGCTTGGATCCGGATCGATTAGCAGGTCTCCTTGATGGAGATCCTTTCTCAATCTTAGGGCTATGTAAATCATCTACTTTGTTGATTAATTTGTTAGAGTTTTCCCTAAGACATGCAATTTCTTTTTCTATAATACTTATCTTAGTCTTTAAATCAGAAATTTCTATTTTTAGACTAACATTTTCCTCAATCAATTTATTATTTTCATTGATGAGGTTATGATTTTCTAATAATAGGTTATCATTTTTAGGACTAGCTTCTAGATCCTTAAGTTTATTTTCTAATCTTTCATTTTCACTTCTAAGAAAACTAAGATTCTTTTTAATACTTTTATTTTCTATCTTAAGTGCTTTACTAACTTCAAATAGTTCATTAAAAGCTTCTTGTAAATCGAGATTTACCTCGTTGTCGGAGTCGCTTCCGCTTTCGCTGTCGCTATTGCTTCCTCTGGCCATGAAACCAACGCAAGCGGTTTCCTCCTTCTCGAGATCTTCTTCCGAGCTCATCTCTTCATGAGTGTCTTCTAACTTCCTCCATATCTCGTGGGCGGTAGTGCACTCTTTGATTTTCTCGAACTCTTTCGGACTCAACGCGCAATACAGGGCATTCGTTGCCTTTGCGTTGAGTGAAAGCTCTCGAATCTACAGCTACGAGTAGCCTCCTTGGGGTCGCCTCGGGATCTCGTATGGGGTTTCGCAACATCCCCATATCTCAAACTCAGTGGCTTGGAGCCACGTCTTCATCCTCAACTTCCAATATCCGAAGTCCCTCCCGTCGAAATAGGGTGGTCGGAAGGTGGACTGCCCTTCGGAGATTCTGATTGCAGCTATGCTTCCCTCCATGATCTACTTGCCGGGTGTTACTCCGAACTCGCAAGAACCTGCTCTGATACCAACTGAAATTCCCCACCAGGAGGGGGTGACGTAATAATTGCGGAAATAAAATAAACAATCTTCACAAAATAACAATCACACAAAGTACACAAGTATTTTTAGGTGGAAACCCAAACCGGGTGAAAACTACCACCTAACCCTCTCGAGTTAGGATTTTCCGATCAACCAAGTTGATCAAAATCCACTAAACCGAATCACTTTAAACGAGGGTGATTCAACCTCAATACAACCACGCTACTTAAACGAGGGTAGCGTACCTCAACCCCTTCTCTCCACGAGAAGGATTTTGTCTCGCGAAGGAGACGGGAATTCGCAAAGCGAATACCCAACCAAATAACAAAGATAAAATAAATAAGTAATCCTATGGAGCCAACAAAGTAATTATGAACCTAAGCTTCTATAGGAATTAGGATACTCCCCTTTGCAAGGAGTGCGTCCAGTTGATGACGCGGTGCGTGAGCCACGCGACGGCGCAACTTTGCTCTCGTGAACTACGGCGGGAGAGCGGGCGCGCAACAGCTTGATGCTCTCAAGAGAATGGAGCTTGAGCTTGGAGAGCAAGAGCTAGCTAGGACACAAGAGAGTGGAAAGTGTATTACAAAGTGTTTCTTGTGTATCTTGGTCTCTCTAGGTGTGTCTTAGTGTGTCTTGGTCTCTCTAGGTGTTTTTTTGTGTTACAAAGGTTCCCCTCTATTTATAGAGGCCTTAGGATGGCTTTGGAAGGCTTAAGAAAGGTTCTATAGTCATTGGGAACAAAGCCCAAGAGAATCAGCCCGAAATCAGGAACAATCATTGCTCTGACAGGCTTATCAGATGTCTAATTATATAATCAGAAGTCTGGAAGTTCACTTTAAGACGTCTGATTTTGGGCGGGTCTCTTCCTGACTTGGATCAGATATAAACAGGGTTTTTGTGCAAGTCCATCAGACGACATATAGGACGTCTGGCACTATGTCTGGACGTCTGGAAACCTACTTTTACTGTGGGAATGGATTTTCCAAACGTTGCAACAGCTAGAAAAACTCTGAGAAGAGATTTTGGGTCAGCCGAGGCAAAACGGTCAATTATCAGACGTCTGGACAGTCCTATGGACGTCTGATAAGGCTCTAACGGTCATATCCTTGAGTGTATGCTAAGCCAGCCAACGGTCCACTAATTAGACGTCTGGCAAAGTCATCAGACGTCTGGTCTAAGGTCTGGACGTCTGATTTCATCAGACAGAACTAACTATGTCCAGCCTAACAGTTATCAGACGTCTGAAAAAACAGTCAGACCTCTTAAAATACTTTATCTGACGTCTGATTTGGGAATTAGACGTCTGGAAACTCTGTTTGATCCCTATATTGGTTTTCTAGGTTTTCTACAGAAAACCTAAGCATCCTAGGGTTTGCGGGTGTTCCAAGGACTACTATTAGGTACTTTGAGGCTCTTTAACATGAATCTAAGTAACAAAAATAAAGGGCAACAGAAGAAACGAAAAATACAAGGAGTACAAGAGAAGGAAATCTATCCTATTCTTCATCTCCTTCCTTCTTCAATCTATCACTCCTCCCGAATCTCCTCTGTTTTCCATCAAGCTCCTCCAATCCATCCTGGATGCGAGCTCAAACTCCGTCTAATCACGTATCCATTTGCGATTGACCTGAAATCTACGACTCAAAGTGCAAATGTTAAATGACACGTGTTTTGTTATCATCAAAATAAATGATCATGGTGCTCTAGCACCAACAATCTCCCCCTTTTTGATGATGACAAAATCATAAATAATAATGCAGAAAATCCTCCCCCTTTTTGACATTATCAAAAAGGTTTAATTGACTTTACATTTCCTATAACTCCCCCTTAAAACATGCTCTTCTATAAATTTCTTTTGACAAAGGTAATGCCTCCCCCTTTTTTTATAACAACAAGATAGCTATTATTTTTCTACCCTTTTCTAAAGGAAATTTCGCTACCTTATATCTCCCTCTTAAAAATTGACAATTAGCTTATAATTTTTTAACTCCCCCTATCTAAATGCTTATGATAAAAAGATAGGGTAAAGGGTTTTATCTTACCTACCATGGCCAATAAAATGGGTCAAATGGTGGTGGTGGATGCCACATCGGATGGGGCTCCCATCCGTAGCTTGGAGGCCCGGGCATTGGTGCCGGTCTCCAATCTGGTGGTCGACGTGCGGCGGGTCCGTTGCTTGTTCGCCGTCTCGTCGATCTTCTCATTCTCCTCCTTGGTCTACTCCTTGGTTCTCCCAACTCGAGTTGACCAGCCTTGAGCTTGTAGGTCCAGTCCTTTGTGTTGTAATTATCCCTGAACCCTACAAAGCAAGATTCTAATTTTTTCTTCGGTATCCAAGTGAGCTTGGATCCGGATCGATTAGCGGGTCTCCTTGATGGAGATCCTTTCTCAATCTTAGGGCTATGTAAATCATCTACTTTGTTGATTAATTTGTTAGAGTTTTCCCTAAGACATGCAATTTCTTTTTCTATAATACTCATCTTAGTCTTTAAATCAGAAATTTCTATTTTTAGACTAACATTTTCCTCAATCAATTTATTATTTTCATTGATGAGGTTATGATTTTCTAATAATAGGTTATCATTTTTAGGACTAGCTTCTAGATCCTTAAGTTTATTTTCTAATCTTTCATTTTCACTTCTAAGAAAACTAAGATTCTTTTTAATGCTTTTATTTTCTATCTTAAGTGCTTTACTAACTTCAAATAGTTCATTAAAAGCTTCTTGTAAATCGAGATTTACCTCGTTGTCGGAGTCGCTTCCGCTTTCGCTGTCGCTACTGCTTCCTCTGGCCATGAAACCAACGCAAGCGGTTTCCTCCTTCTCGAGATCTTCTTCCGAGCTCATCTCTTCATGAGTGTCTTCTAACTTCCTCCATATCTCGTGGGCGGTAGTGCACTCTTTGATTTTCTCGAACTCTTTCGGACTCAACGCACAATACAGGGCATTCATTGCCTTTGCGTTGAGTGAAAGCTCTCGAATCTGCAGCTGCGAGTAGCCTCCTTGGGGTCGCCTCGGGATCTCGTATGGGGTTTCGCAACATCGCCATATCTCAAACTCAGTGGCTTGGAGCCACGTCTTCATCCTCAACTTCCAATATCCGAAGTCCCTCCCGTCGAAATAGGGTGGTCGGACGGTGGATTACCCTTCGGAGATTCTGATTGCGGCTATGCTTCCCTCCATGATCTACTTGCCGGGTGTTACTCCGAACTCGCAAGAACCTGCTCTGATACCAACTGAAATTCCCCACCAGGAGGGGGTGACGTAATAATTGCGGAAATAAAATAAACAATCTTCACAAAATAACAATCACACAAAGTACACAAGTATTTTTAGGTGGAAACCCAAACCGGGTGAAAACCACCACCTAACCCTCTCGAGTTAGGATTTTCCGATCAACCAAGTTGATCAAAATCCACTAAATCGAATCACTTTAAACGAGGGTGATTCAACCTCAATACAACCACGCTACTTAAACGAGGGTAGCGTACCTCAACCCCTTCTCTCCACGAGAAGGATTTTGTCTCGCGAAGGAGACGGGAATTCGCAAAGCGAATACCCAACCAAATAACAAAGATAAAATAAATAAGTAATCCTATGGAGCCAACAAAGTAATTATGAACCTAAGCTTCTATAGGAATTAGGATACTCCCCTTTGCAAGGAGTGCGTCCAGTTGATGACGCGGTGCGTGAGCCACGCGACGGCGCAACTTTGCTCTCGTGAACTACGGCGGGAGAGCGGGCGCGCAACAGCTTGATGCTCTCAAGAGAATGGAGCTTGAGCTTGGAGAGCAAGAGCTAGCTAGGACACAAGAGAGTGGAAAGTGTATTACAAAGTGTTTCTTGTGTATCTTGGTCTCTCTAGGTGTGTCTTAGTGTGTCTTGGTCTCTCTAGGTGTTTTTTTGTGTTACAAAGGTTCCCCTCTATTTATAGAGGCCTTAGGATGGCTTTGGAAGGCTTAAGAAAGGTTCTATAGTCATTGGGAACAAAGCCCAAGAGAATCAGCCCGAAATCAGGAACAATCATTGCTCTGACAGGCTTATCAGATGTCTAATTATATAATCAGAAGTCTGGAAGTTCACTTTAAGACGTCTGATTTTGGGCGGGTCTCTTCCTGACTTGGATCAGATATAAACAGGGTTTTTGTGCAAGTCCATCAGACGACATATAGGACGTCTGGCACTATGTCTGGACGTCTGGAAACCTACTTTTACTGTGGGAATGGATTTTCCAAACGTTGCAACAGCTAGAAAAACTCTGAGAAGAGATTTTGGGTCAGCCGAGGCAAAACGGTCAATTATCAGACGTCTGGACAGTCCTATGGACGTCTGATAAGGCTCTAACGGTCATATCCTTGAGTGTATGCTAAGCCAGCCAACGGTCCACTAATTAGACGTCTGGCAAAGTCATCAGACGTCTGGTCTAAGGTCTGGACGTCTGATTTCATCAGACAGAACTAACTATGTCCAGCCTAACAGTTATCAGACGTCTGAAAAAACAGTCAGACCTCTTAAAATACTTTATCTGACGTCTGATTTGGGAATTAGACGTCTGGAAACTCTGTTTGATCCCTATATTGGTTTTCTAGGTTTTCTACAGAAAACCTAAGCATCCTAGGGTTTGCGGGTGTTCCAAGGACTACTATTAGGTACTTTGAGGCTCTTTAACATGAATCTAAGTAACAAAAATAAAGGGCAACAGAAGAAACGAAAAATACAAGGAGTACAAGAGAAGGAAATCTATCCTATTCTTCATCTCCTTCCTTCTTCAATCTATCACTCCTCCCGAATCTCCTCTGTTTTCCATCAAGCTCCTCCAATCCATCCTGGATGCGAGCTCAAACTCCGTCTAATCACGTATCCATTTGCGATTGACCTGAAATCTACGACTCAAAGTGCAAATGTTAAATGACACGTGTTTTGTTATCATCAAAATAAATGATCATGGTGCTCTAGCACCAACAATCTCCCCCTTTTTGATGATGACAAAATCATAAATAATAATGCAGAAAATCCTCCCCCTTTTTGACATTATCAAAAAGGTTTAATTGACTTTACATTTCCTATAACTCCCCCTTAAAACATGCTCTTCTATAAATTTCTTTTGACAAAGGTAATGCCTCCCCCTTTTTTTATAACAACAAGATAGCTATTATTTTTCTACCCTTTTCTAAAGGAAATTTCGCTACCTTATATCTCCCTCTTAAAAATTGACAATTAGCTTATAATTTTTTAACTCCCCCTATCTAAATGCTTATGATAAAAAGATAGGGTAAAGGGTTTTATCTTACCTACCATGGCCAATAAAATGGGTCAAATGGTGGTGGTGGATGCCACATCGGATGGGGCTCCCATCCGTAGCTTGGAGGCCCGGGCATTGGTGCCGGTCTCCAATCTGGTGGTCGACGTGCGGCGGGTCCGTTGCTTGTTCGCCGTCTCGTCGATCTTCTCATTCTCCTCCTTGGTCTACTCCTTGGTTCTCCCAACTCGAGTTGACCAGCCTTGAGCTTGTAGGTCCAGTCCTTTGTGTTGTAATTATCCCTGAACCCTACAAAGCAAGATTCTAATTTTTTCTTCGGTATCCAAGTGAGCTTGGATCCGGATCGATTAGCGGGTCTCCTTGATGGAGATCCTTTCTCAATCTTAGGGCTATGTAAATCATCTACTTTGTTGATTAATTTGTTAGAGTTTTCCCTAAGACATGCAATTTCTTTTTCTATAATACTCATCTTAGTCTTTAAATCAGAAATTTCTATTTTTAGACTAACATTTTCCTCAATCAATTTATTATTTTCATTGATGAGGTTATGATTTTCTAATAATAGGTTATCATTTTTAGGACTAGCTTCTAGATCCTTAAGTTTATTTTCTAATCTTTCATTTTCACTTCTAAGAAAACTAAGATTCTTTTTAATGCTTTTATTTTCTATCTTAAGTGCTTTACTAACTTCAAATAGTTCATTAAAAGCTTCTTGTAAATCGAGATTTACCTCGTTGTCGGAGTCGCTTCCGCTTTCGCTGTCGCTATTGCTTCCTCTGGCCATGAAACCAACGCAAGCGGTTTCCTCCTTCTCGAGATCTTCTTCCGAGCTCATCTCTTCATGAGTGTCTTCTAACTTCCTCCATATCTCGTGGGCGGTAGTGCACTCTTTGATTTTCTCGAACTCTTTCGGACTCAACGCACAATACAGGGCATTCATTGCCTTTGCGTTGAGTGAAAGCTCTCGAATCTGCAGCTGCGAGTAGCCTCCTTGGGGTCGCCTCGGGATCTCGTATGGGGTTTCGCAACATCGCCATATCTCAAACTCAGTGGCTTGGAGCCACGTCTTCATCCTCAACTTCCAATATCCGAAGTCCCTCCCGTCGAAATAGGGTGGTCGGACGGTGGATTACCCTTCGGAGATTCTGATTGCGGCTATGCTTCCCTCCATGATCTACTTGCCGGGTGTTACTCCGAACTCGCAAGAACCTGCTCTGATACCAACTGAAATTCCCCACCAGGAGGGGGTGACGTAATAATTGCGGAAATAAAATAAACAATCTTCACAAAATAACAATCACACAAAGTACACAAGTATTTTTAGGTGGAAACCCAAACCGGGTGAAAACCACCACCTAACCCTCTCGAGTTAGGATTTTCCGATCAACCAAGTTGATCAAAATCCACTAAATCGAATCACTTTAAACGAGGGTGATTCAACCTCAATACAACCACGCTACTTAAACGAGGGTAGCGTACCTCAACCCCTTCTCTCCACGAGAAGGATTTTGTCTCGCGAAGGAGACGGGAATTCGCAAAGCGAATACCCAACCAAATAACAAAGATAAAATAAATAAGTAATCCTATGGAGCCAACAAAGTAATTATGAACCTAAGCTTCTATAGGAATTAGGATACTCCCCTTTGCAAGGAGTGCGTCCAGTTGATGACGCGGTGCGTGAGCCACGCGACGGCGCAACTTTGCTCTCGTGAACTACGGCGGGAGAGCGGGCGCGCAACAGCTTGATGCTCTCAAGAGAATGGAGCTTGAGCTTGGAGAGCAAGAGCTAGCTAGGACACAAGAGAGTGGAAAGTGTATTACAAAGTGTTTCTTGTGTATCTTGGTCTCTCTAGGTGTGTCTTAGTGTGTCTTGGTCTCTCTAGGTGTTTTTTTGTGTTACAAAGGTTCCCCTCTATTTATAGAGGCCTTAGGATGGCTTTGGAAGGCTTAAGAAAGGTTCTATAGTCATTGGGAACAAAGCCCAAGAGAATCAGCCCGAAATCAGGAATAATCATTGCTCTGACAGGCTTATCAGATGTCTAATTATATAATCAGAAGTCTGGAAGTTCACTTTAAGACGTCTGATTTTGGGCGGGTCTCTTCCTGACTTGGATCAGATATAAACAGGGTTTTTGTGCAAGTCCATCAGACGACATATAGGACGTCTGGCACTATGTCTGGACGTCTGGAAACCTACTTTTACTGTGGGAATGGATTTTCCAAACGTTGCAACAGCTAGAAAAACTCTGAGAAGAGATTTTGGGTCAGCCGAGGCAAAACGGTCAATTATCAGACGTCTGGACAGTCCTATGGACGTCTGATAAGGCTCTAACGGTCATATCCTTGAGTGTATGCTAAGCCAGCCAACGGTCCACTAATTAGACGTCTGGCAAAGTCATCAGACGTCTGGTCTAAGGTCTGGACGTCTGATTTCATCAGACAGAACTAACTATGTCCAGCCTAACAGTTATCAGACGTCTGAAAAAACAGTCAGACCTCTTAAAATACTTTATCTGACGTCTGATTTGGGAATTAGACGTCTGGAAACTCTGTTTGATCCCTATATTGGTTTTCTAGGTTTTCTACAGAAAACCTAAGCATCCTAGGGTTTGCGGGTGTTCCAAGGACTACTATTAGGTACTTTGAGGCTCTTTAACATGAATCTAAGTAACAAAAATAAAGGGCAACAGAAGAAACGAAAAATACAAGGAGTACAAGAGAAGGAAATCTATCCTATTCTTCATCTCCTTCCTTCTTCAATCTATCACTCCTCCCGAATCTCCTCTGTTTTCCATCAAGCTCCTCCAATCCATCCTGGATGCGAGCTCAAACTCCGTCTAATCACGTATCCATTTGCGATTGACCTGAAATCTACGACTCAAAGTGCAAATGTTAAATGACACGTGTTTTGTTATCATCAAAATAAATGATCATGGTGCTCTAGCACCAACAATCTCCCCCTTTCTGATGATGACAAAATCATAAATAATAATGCAGAAAATCCTCCCCCTTTTTGACATTATCAAAAAGGTTTAATTGACTTTACATTTCCTATAACTCCCCCTTAAAACATGCTCTTCTATAAATTTCTTTTGACAAAGGTAATGCCTCCCCCTTTTTTTATAACAACAAGATAGCTATTATTTTTCTACCCTTTTCTAAAGGAAATTTCGCTACCTTATATCTCCCCCTTAAAAATTGACAATTAGCTTATAATTTTTTAACTCCCCCTATCTAAATGCTTATGATAAAAAGATAGGGTAAAGGGTTTTATCTTACCTACCATGGCCAATAAAATGGGTCAAATGGTGGTGGTGGATGCCACATCGGATGGGGCTCCCATCCGTAGCTTGGAGGCCCGGGCATTGGTGCCGGTCTCCAATCTGGTGGTCGACGTGCGGCGGGTCCGTTGCTTGTTCACCGTCTCGTCGATCTTCTCATTCTCCTCCTTGGTCTACTCCTTGGTTCTCCCAACTCGAGTTGACCAGCCTTGAGCTTGTAGGTCCAGTCCTTTGTGTTGTAATTATCCCTGAACCCTACAAAGCAAGATTCTAATTTTTTCTTCGGTATCCAAGTGAGCTTGGATCCGGATCGATTAGCGGGTCTCCTTGATGGAGATCCTTTCTCAATCTTAGGGCTATGTAAATCATCTACTTTGTTGATTAATTTGTTAGAGTTTTCCCTAAGACATGCAATTTCTTTTTCTATAATACTCATCTTAGTCTTTAAATCAGAAATTTCTATTTTTAGACTAACATTTTCCTCAATCAATTTATTATTTTCATTGATGAGGTTATGATTTTCTAATAATAGGTTATCATTTTTAGGACTAGCTTCTAAATCCCTAAGTTTATTTTCTAATCTTTCATTTTCACTTCTAAGAAAACTAAGATTCTTTTTAATGCTTTTATTTTCTATCTTAAGTGCTTTACTAACTTCAAATAGTTCATTAAAAGCTTCTTGTAAATCGAGATTTACCTCGTTGTCGGAGTCGCTTCCGCTTTCGCTGTCGCTATTGCTTCCTCTGGCCATGAAACCAACGCAAGCGGTTTCCTCCTTCTCGAGATCTTCTTCCGAGCTCATCTCTTCATGAGTGTCTTCTAACTTCCTCCATATCTCGTGGGCGGTAGTGCACTCTTTGATTTTCTCGAACTCTTTCGGACTCAACGCACAATACAGGGCATTCATTGCCTTTGCGTTGAGTGAAAGCTCTCGAATCTGCAGCTGCGAGTAGCCTCCTTGGGGTCGCCTCGGGATCTCGTATGGGGTTTCGCAACATCCCCATATCTCAAACTCAGTGGCTTGGAGCCACGTCTTCATCCTCAACTTCCAATATCCGAAGTCCCTCCCGTCGAAATAGGGTGGTCGGACGGTGGATTACCCTTCGGAGATTCTGATTGCGGCTATGCTTCCCTCCATGATCTACTTGCCGGGTGTTACTCCGAACTCGCAAGAACCTGCTCTGATACCAACTGAAATTCCCCACCAAGAGGGGGTGACGTAATAATTGCGGAAATAAAATAAACAATCTTCACAAAATAACAATCACACAAAGTACACAAGTATTTTTAGGTGGAAACCCAAACCGGGTGAAAACCACCACCTAACCCTCTCGAGTTAGGATTTTCCGATCAACCAAGTTGATCAAAATCCACTAAATCGAATCACTTTAAACGAGGGTGATTCAACCTCAATACAACCACGCTACTTAAACGAGGGTAGCGTACCTCAACCCCTTCTCTCCACGAGAAGGATTTTGTCTCGCGAAGGAGACGGGAATTCGCAAAGCGAATACCCAACCAAATAACAAAGATAAAATAAATAAGTAATCCAATGGAGCCAACAAAGTAATTATGAACCTAAGCTTCTATAGGAATTAGGATACTCCCCTTTGCAAGGAGTGCGTCGAGTTGATGACGCGATGCGTGAGCCACGCGACGGCGCAACTTCGCTCTCGTGAACTACGGTGGGAGAGCGGGCGCGCAACAGCTTGATGCTCTCAAGAGAATGGAGCTTGAGCTTGGAGAGCAAGAGCTAGCTAGGACACAAGAGAGTGGAAAGTGTATTACAAAGTGTTTCTTGTGTACCTTGGTCTCTCTAGGTGTGTCTTAGTGTGTCTTGGTCTCTCTAGGTGTTTTTTTGTGTTACAAAGGTTCCCCTCTATTTATAGAGGCCTTAGGAAGGCTTTGGAAGGCTTAGGAAATGTTCTATAGCCGTTGGGAACAAAGCCCAAGAGAATTAGCCCGAAATCAGGAACAATCATTGCTCTGACAGGCTTATCAGACGTCTAATTATATCATCAGACGTCTGGAAGTTCACTTTAAGACGTCTGATTTCAAGGTTAGACGTCTGATTTTGGGTGGGTCTCTTCCTGACTTGGATCAGATCTAAACAGGGTTTTTGTGCAAGTCCATCAGACGACATATAGGACGTCTGGCACTATTTCTGGACGTCTGGAAACCTACTTTTACTGTGAGAATGGATTTTCCAAACGTTGCAACTGCTAGAAAATCTCTGAGAAGAGATTTTGGGTCAACCGAGGCAAAACGGTCAATTATCAGACGTCTGGACAGTCCTATGGACGTCTGATAAGGCTCTAACGGTCATATCCTTGAGTGTATGCTAAGCCAGCCAACGGTCCACTAATTGGACGTCTGGCAAAGTCATCAGACGTCTCCTAAGACATCTGATTTCATCAGACAGAACTAATTATGTCCAGCCTAACAGTTATCAGACGTCTGAAAAAACAGTCAGACGTCTTAAAATACTTTATCAGACGTCTGATTTGGGAATTAGACGTCTGGAAACTCTGTTTGAACCCTATATTGGTTTTCTAGGTTTTCTACATAAAACCTAAGTATCCTAGGGTTGTGCGGGTGTTCCTAGGACTACTGTTAGGGTACTTTGTGGCTCTTTAACATGAATCTAAGTAACAAAAATAAATAGCAACAGAAGAAACGAAAAATACAAGGAGTACAAGAGAAGGAAATCTATCCTATTCTTCATCTCCATCCTTCTTCAATCTATCGCTCCTCGTGAATCTCCTCTGTTTTCCATCAAGCTCCTCCAATCCGTCCTGGATGCGAGCTCGAACTCCGTCTAATCACGTATCCATTTGCGATTGACCTGAAATCTACTTCTCAAAGTGCAAATGTTAAATGACACGTGTTTTGTTATCATCAAAACAAATGATCGTGGTGCTCTAGCACCAACATCTTCCACCCGCCGTTAGTGTCTCACGCGAACGGGTTGGTCTCCTCGTAGGTCATAGCTGCCTCCACCACCCTCGAAAGCGTAGGCAACTTCAGGGGTTTGACATACCCCTGAATCGCAGGCCGGAGCCCCTCGGTGAACCTCCAAAAGGCGCTCCTCCTCAGTGGCTACCGCTGTCGCTGCAAAGCGGGATTGCTCTGGAAAACGTGTGCGGTACACGCTCACAGTCATCGTCCCTTGGCGGAGATTGTGGAACTCCCGCCTCCTCTGGTCCTGCCACGTCTGGGGAAAGTATTGCTCGCAGAAGAGAGTGACGAACCGGTCCCAGGTTGGCTCGTCCCTCTCTTGTCCCCTGACCGCCCTCCACCACTTGTGTGCCGCACTCTCCAGCTGGTACGTGGCAAAGGCCACGCGGCACTCCACTGGGGGGCGAAGGGTGTCGAAAACCTTCTCGAGCTGCTCGAGCCAGTCCTCTGCCTCGGTTGGGTCCTCATCCCCCTTGAAGGAGGGGGGCTTCAGCTTCCGGAACTGCCCGAAGAGCTCGAAGTGGCGCTGCAGTGGAGATGCTGGTCCACCTCCAGGTAAAGGATCCTCGTGCACAGAAGTGTCGGAGGAAGGTGGGGGCGGTGGCGGCCCATCCCCTCCCCCGTGTCCAGCGCCGAGTCCGTTGTGTGGTCCCACAGAGGACTCCCCCTTCGCAGCCCCAGGGAGAGGCGCTCGGGGAGGTGGGTGGAGCTCCTCTTACACAATATCCCATATCAGCTGGGTGAGGTCCTGGACCTAAATGCCCGGGAGCAGTGACTGGTCCATTGAGGCGTTGACAGCAGCACGCCCACCTCGCCGACCTCATCCTCGGCCGCGCCCACGGCCAGCCTCGCTAGTCCCGCGACGAGGCATCTCCTGCAAGGAGACGCGAAACAGAACGGAAACACGTCAATATGAAACGATATCTAATGAAAAAGTCTAAGAGCTTATGCCAAAATAAATGTTGTGGTGGCTACTCTAGTCACAGACATGTGAATTGGTTATTTTCCAGTCAGTTGGTTCACTTCTCGGGACGACCTTGCTCTGATACCATCTTGTAACGACCCGATTCCCGAATCCCTACGAGACACGAGAATCGGACCGACTCGACTAATCCCAAGACCTAGTCATCCAACGAGGAAGTAACCAAAAGAACAGTAAAATAAACCACATTCAGCATGAATATAACTAGCAGTAACAAAATACAACAGTAAGAAAAGGAAATACTACAGTATACACCACCACAACAGAAGGGAAATAAACATGTACATAACATAAAGTTTCGACAAAGAAAGTACAGGGAGTAATAAAGAAAACTACTCACTACAGTAGAAGAAAAGTGCAAAAAGTACTATAGGTAACTCTACTGGACCTTACTAGGCCCAGCGTCCTCTGCAGCCGCTGACCCTGGCTGCTCAACACCTGGTCCTGAAAAGTAACGAGTGTAACACGTCATCGAAACGTTGAGTAGAGTGGCAACTAAAAGCTAACGAAGCAGAAGAGTACACAGTAGCTGTTATATTTTTACTTTCGTTATTTATGTCTTTCTATTAATTCACTATTGATTTATTTCTCAGATCCTGCTCTTGATCTTGAATGTTCCTCGTGGGAACGATCTTGATTGCAGTCTTTTCCGAAAAGTAGAAGTAACACGTGGTGCTCCCCTGGCCGGGAGAGTCCCCCGTGGTGGTCCTACCCTCAGTCAACCACCCCAAGGTCACTGACAGACGTAACGGTGACTACGGCACGCACGATAAGCGCACGGGTAGCTAACCCACACTGGCACGCGGTCAGTCGTTTCCGTTAACGGGTGCGCCCGAAGCACAGCACGGAACCAATATAGGGCAGAGCTCTCTCAGTAACAGGGGTCCTTCCCCTCCACAGTCCGCGCACCCTCGCCTGACTACCCTAGTTTGCCCAGTGGGCCTAACAAGTTGGTGTAGGATGGCTAGCAGAACCCCGGGGCCCTTGGGGCAGCTAATGCTCTCCCTACACTAGTAGCTCTCCTCAGTACTGCGTACGCGAGGGCCAACAAATCGGTGTACAGTGGCCAAACCCACCCCGGTCTCAACCTGAGGGCAGCAAGCTCCCCTCTACACTAAGAGGTAATGTGTGCATCTCTTTGGTACCACGTACCCAAGAGACAACACACTTCCACGTTTCACTTTCTCAGTTCCATTCTATTCTCTTTCCAGGAGTTCTACTCCTAATTCCCCGTAGGGTTCATATTCATTTTGGTTTGGCCATTTTAGGATTTACCGTTCCAGTTTTACGTTCATGCAACCCATGTTTTCCATCATATTTCTTCATTCATAACAGGCAGCTGTTAAATCAATTTACAGGCAGTTGTTATTTCCTTTCCACTTTTCCAAGACTGCAATATTTATATGTTCCACTAGTTTTCCAGTCCTAGGTTTCATGCCATACCCTAGGATCTATCATTCAATCTAGTTTTCTAGTCCTAGGATTCATGCAATACCCTAGGATCTATCATTCAATCTAGTTTCTCAGTCCTAGGGTTCATGCAATGCCCTAGACTATATTAATTGTTTCACAATTGTAACAAATTTTTTTAAGTAAATTAAAAAGCCACTCTACCAGCGAAAATGGGAGTACTGGGGGCGTGGTCAGCAATCCCGCGTGCCTCCGCAACCCCCAAGACTACAACGGAACGGGGTCCTAACACAAGGATCAATCACAAGGAGTTTCTCAGAATGGTATACAATTGCTGTAAACGGGTAGATGAATTTATTATGGAAAGAACGCAACTCGAAACGTGGAAAACGGACTCCGAATGGGCCCTAAATGGGTCAAAAATGACGAAACAGTCCAAAATCAGACGTCTGGAACCTCTTCCAGACGTCTTAAAAGGTGGGTCAGGTCATACCTTAGTTCTGCGTAGTCCTTCAGATGTCCAGAAGCCCGCTGGACGTCTGTCTTGGTTTCCAGACGTCCGATTGTCTCCCCGGATGTCTGGAGGCTCTCTCCGTCGTCTGGCACTGCGGCCAGACGTCTGATTTACGTGGGATGGCGAGTCCTCGCGCCCTCCCGAGCAGAACCTACGCACACACACACCTGCTCTCAGCACAACGAAACGCAACCGAAGTCGCGGCGAACGGCTGCATGGCCGTACACGCGAAAAAGGGAGAAGATAGAAATATCTTACCTATCAGACGTTTGGATAGTCCTCCAGACGTCTTCAGCGTCGTCTGGTCGTAAGTCCAGACGTCTGATTCTCGAAAATTTTCCAGAACCAGAGCCCGATTCGCTCTCCGCCCACAACACACCGCCGCGCCGCGCCTCGTCCGCCCGCTGCCCGAGCTACAGCAGCCCTCCGCGACACCCCACGCCCGCCGCTCCCCCGCCGGCCGGCTCTAGCTGCCCCGGCAAGCTCGAACCCACACGGTCGAGCTTCTTCCTTCTGCTCGCAACCCTCCTTCCCGCATGCTCACCACGGCTGCTGCTGCCGCCGCTCGCTCGCTCGCTTGCGCTCTCGCACTGGCAGGGAGAGGGAGAAGAGGAAGGTGGAGGAGATGAGGGTGAGGGAGAGGGTGAGGGTGTCTTATAAGGCCGTGCGGGGAGAGAGAGAAGAGAGCGGCGCGCCTGCAGGAAGAGAGAGAGGAAAAGAGGAACGAAAGCAGCGGGTGCAATCTGCGCGCGCACACGTGCAGACGCAACCCCGTACGCCGAAAAAATTTATTACCAGACATCTGGAAAGGGTTCCAGACGTCTGGGCCACTTCCCAGATGTCTTAAAACCCGTCTGATGCCACGCTCGTAACAATATAACAAACTCAAGGAAGTTTCATCCTCGAAACTTGCACTAACTAGGGTGCGGGAAAGAACAACATATATTAACATAACAAACTCAAAGATGACAGAAGCCGGTCCGAAAAGACGTACTTGCGAAGAGCTCTGGGTACCGCTCCCGCATTGCCGCCTCAGGCTCCCAGGTAGCCTCCTCATATCGCTGGCTCCTCTAAAATGATTTAGAACTCATATTTCGACAAAGATGACCCCCATGACTCCTGATTTTGACTTACGGGTGCCTAAGTCTTTAATAAACATGTTTCATGCGTAACTTTTACTACACAACTTAGTATATTCTACGTCTTCCAAACAAGAGAGAATGTTGCATGAACTTGCTATGCTTAAATCCTATTTGCATGCTTTTTCTGTCATTGCATGGCCTTTGTTTGATTTTTAGGTTGAAGTGGATTCCACCCTTTTCTACTAGTGGAAGGGCAAGATTCGACTGTCGTGGTTGGCTAAGAGGGTTTTTGAAGAACTTTGAAAGAACTCAGCCATAGTTGAATCATTCACTTTCATTCATCTTGTAGCAAATATTCTTGCCTATAGTATTGCTGATTCCGGTGACCTAGGATGGCAACTCTTTCATTCTGCTACTTAGCTTTCTAAGTGCCTACAGGGAATGCTAATATTAGACAAAATTCACTTCCCATATGTTATTTGATCTCTCTTCTGGCACCTACCCTCCTTGTTCTGGCCGATTTTGTTAGTTGAATCCCTGTTGTTTGTTTTTGCTCTGATATATAGGCCATGAGTCGTGGTTGATTTTTTATTTTGGCTTGTAATGGGTAGGTTTGTGGTCTAGTCCCCTTGCCCCTTTTCAAAGCCTTCAAGGAGTGGGGGATGAATAAGATTTATGCTCACTTTTTTTTAAAAAAAAAAGCTTTTGATACACAACTAAAATTTTCATGAAGTAGGAACCATTGGAAAAATAATGATAAAAGGAATCCTGTGGTACAAAATATGACACCTTCCATTCAATTTTTACTCAAGGGTTGACCAAAACCTATGTTTCTTCATTTTCCGGCTACATTAACCCAAGTTATGCTCCTTAATAGGTTCCTCTCCACATGTTTAGTCTATGTTTGAACTTGGGTTTAGATTTTGGATCATATATAATAGGAGGTGTGCAACCTTACCCTGCAAGGAGCTGCACAATTGCAAGGTCAATATTACAACTGTGCACTTCGTTGCAATTGCGACCTCATATAACCTCATTATCTTTTGCACAATTGCAAGGTCAATATTACAATTGTGCACTTCCTTGCAATTGCGACCTCATATAACCTCATTATCTCTAGCAGATTGGGAGATCCTCCTTGCCTTTAGGCATTTGGATTAAGATTGGATGAGGAAGACATGGTTTATTGTTCCTTTAGAAAGTATAAATGGAGTAGGTATTTAAAATAGGGGTATTTTCATCCTAAATTTGGTAGCAATTGTCTTCATGACATCACATGACCATAAGATTGACGGCTCTGTCATTGGGTCCCTTACAAATGATGAAAAATGGGACCCATATTTTGGAAGGAAATTATTGTGACCCAATTTGAGAATGCATACAGAGTTTGGGTCCCTTTTTGTAAATTACTCTAATAATTAATAAGAGGCTAGTGGTTTTCATTTGTTTAGGATTTATAACTGCTGTCACATTGCCTACCCATATTTTAGTTAGTCTTCCTTTTTGGAAGGGTTTTCCAAGATGGTAACAAAAAACTCATATCTCCAAAATTTAGACGACACTTACGTTCACCAAAATGCCATTTATCCTTTTTGCTAAGATCTTCAAAATATCATGCAACTATTGAACTTTCCTAATCTTAACAGTTTCATGCACGTTAAATAGTTGTTGTCTCTCACTTGTATTTTTTTGAGAACTTCTATAATAAAATTTCAGTTATTAGTTCATGAGAACTATGTGGAGGCTCTAGTTTCTTTGAATAGTATCTGATTACTTTCAAAAACTAAAACATTTTTGTTTGTTTCTTTTATGGTTGTTCTTCGCATGCCACTTTAACTCAACCTACTTCTAAATAGATACGGATACATGTTTTAATTTAAAAAATCTAATTGGGCAATGAGTTTAATTTTTACTCATTTATCTTATCCATTTCCCTACCTATTTACACATGTCTCCTTGACGCTTTTGTCAAGGTGAACCCTTTTCCTCTAATCTCTTTGTTCTCTCCATGGAGCCTTTCATCCAATGCCTCAAGAATCTTGTTCATGCCAATTAGCTCACGCCCTTCCATGTCAAATGGAGAATTCAAGCTCCAATTGCCCTCCACTATGCATATGATATCATTTGCTTCACTAATGGATACACTAACAACCTCAATATACTTTTCAACTTTATTAAAACTTTTGAAGATTGTTCTGGGCAAATCGTTAGTAAGGCCAAAAGCTCTTACTTTGTTATTTGTCACTTCCTATTACGACTTGGTTCCCGAATCCCTACAAGACACGAGATCAGATCGACTCGACTGATCCCAAAACCTTGTCGTCCAACAAGAAAGTAACCAAAAAGCAGTAAAAAAAATCACATTCACCATGCTAGCAACTAACAGCAACAAAGTACAGCGGTAAAGAAGTAAACTACTATACTACACACCACCACAACAGTAGGAAAGTAAACGGGTACAGGAATATAATATACAGAACGAAAGAGTACAGAATATAAAAGTACAAGAAACTACTCACTACTACAAACGAGTACAAAAAGAGCTACAACTACTGGGCTCTACTGGGCCTAGCACCCTCTGCAGGCGTAGGCTCTGGCTGCTCAACACGTGGACCTGAAAAAGGTTATGAGTACAAAACGTCAGCGAACGTTGAGTAGAGTGGCAACCAACTACTAAAGCAGTAACGGTGGACAGGTAGCTATTGTTTTTCAATTTCTTTCTTTCTTTAACTAATTATTCTTTCTTTCACCACTTGATTTAATTATCAGGTCTCTTTCTTGATCTCGAATGTTTCTCATGGGAATGATCTTGTTTGCAGTCTTTTCCAAAGAGTAGAAGTCGCACGTGGTGCTCTCCTGGCCGAGAGAGTCCCCCGTGGTGGTCATACACCCAGTCAACCACCCCAAGGTCACGAACAGACGTAACGGTGACTACGGCACGGGCGATAAGCGCATGGGTAAATACCCCACACTGGCACGCGGTCAGTTGTTTCCGTTAGCGGGTGCGTCCAAAGCACAGCATGGAACCAGTATAGGGCATTACCCTCTCAGTAACAGGGGTCTAGCCCCTAAGAACCAAACAGGGGTCTCGCCCCTCCATAGTCCGCGCACCCTCGCTTGACTACCCTGGTTTGTCTAGTGGGCCTCACAAATCGGTGTAGGGTGACTAGCTGAACCTCAGGTCCCATGGTGTGACTAACCATCTCCCTACACTAATAGCTCTCCCCGGTACAGTGTACACGAGAGCCACCGAGTCAGTGTAAAGTAGCCAAACCCACCCCGGGTCTCAACCCAAAAGGCGACAAGCACCCCTCTACACTAAAAGGTAACGTGCGCTCCCCTTGGTACCACGTACTCAAGGTAAGCACACTTCTCAAAGCATTTCTAGAGCCATTCTATATACTTCTCAGGAGCTCTACTCCTAATCCTCCCCATAGGGTTCATGTTCAAATGCCTAACGTCATTCTATACCAGGTTTCATCATTTCTATTTCCATTCTCAGGTTATATACAAGCACATTGTAATACTATCGTTCACATTTTCATATTCAGGTTATTCATAGGTACCTAGTGTTTCCAACAATTAACCTTTCCATTTCCCAATACATATGCATGCAGCTCATATTATATCAATTCATATGTGCGACAGGAAGGTTACATTTAACAGTTAACTAGTATAATTACTACATATTTCGTAGGCAACTGTTATTCATTTATAGGCAATTGTTATCATTCTATTTACTCATTCAAGACTGCAATTCATTCATTCAATACAGACATTTCAGTAATTCTAGTCCTGGGATTCATGTCATATCCTAACTTCTGACCATTCATTACACACATGCATTTAATTTGTAATTAAATTTAAGGGAAGCCACTCTACCAGTAAACCCAAGGGTAATGGGGGCTTGAACGGTAGGCTCACGTGCCTCAACAAGCCCTAAACCCGCAACGGAGCAAGGTCCTATCACAAGGATCAATCACAAGAGAATACTCAGAACAGTACAGAAAATATTCCAACAAGTAGAGGAATTTATACGGGAAACACTGGTATCTCAATTGCGAAAATTGGACCTCAAACGGACCCTAAACGGGTCAAAAACAAGGATTCTGACTCAAATCAGACATCTGGAGCACCTTCCAGATGTCTGATTTGAGTCAGAATCTTCCAGATGTCTTAAAAGAGTCCAGAGCCATACCTCAGTCCTGTGCTACTCCTCAGACGTCCAGGAACTCCGCTGGACCGTCTAGACCCAGTTCCGGACGTCCGACAACCTCTCCGGACGTTTGGAAACGCTTCCCGTCGTCTGGTGCCTTCCCGAAGCAACACCTACGTGAATCAACTGAAATCTTCTCAAAAGGGTAGGGAATAGTGTCTCGGCGGAGCGACCTGCATGGTCATATCCACAAGAAGACGTACCTTCGCAAAGCCTCCCCCTCAGAAGTCTGGCACCACCTCCAGCGTCTGCACCGTCGTCTGGCGGTCACTTCAGACGTCTGATTCTGGGAAAATGCCAGAATTAGAGCCTGCCTTTGCCTTCTCGCGCTGCGCGTGGCCACGCCGTGCCCGCTCGCTTGCTACTCCGGCTGCAGCAGTGTCGGGAAGGACCTCCCCGACGCACTCCTTCACCTTGTGCATGCACCAACCGGCCGTAAGCTCACCGGCGAGCTCCCATGCGAGCTCGCAAGCCTTCTCTCTTCTCCTTCTCATGCTGCTCCTCTCCTCTCACGCCACTCCTCTCTGCCGTTCGTCGCTCATCTGCTCTCGCTAGAGGGTAGAGGAAGTGGCTGGAAGTGGGGGTGGTGTGAGGGAGAGGAGGGGGTTATATAAGGTGTGGGGGTTAGGGTTTTCATCAGGCGAGAGAAGAGAGAAGGAGAAGAAAACGAGGGTTGTGTACTATCTGCGCGCAACACGCGTGCAGACGCAAGCTCGTACACGAAAATTTCAATTTTCAGACATCTGGAAATGAGTGTAGACTTCTTGCAAGACGTCTAACCTTCAGTCCAGACGTCTGACGTAAAGTACGGACGTCTTAAAAAGGCATAATAACACGGGTCCAAATAACATAACAAACTCAAAGGAAGTTTCGTCCCCGAAACTTGAGCTAGCTAAGGTGCGGAAGAAGAACAACATATGCATAACAAGCTCAAAGAGGACCGAAGCCGGTCCGAAAAGATGTACTGATGTAAACACATTTACACTACTTAAAATGTCTATTTATGCATGTTCTTAAGCATAGGATTGCATTTCATGATATAAATATTACATAACAAGCATCATCTTGCATTTAGAGTAGTTTAAATAAAATGGAGGCTAATTATCTCCTTTTATGTGCTTGGATTGGGCAAACATTTTATCGGGACCTTGGATCAAAGATCCAACCGTATGGATGTGATCAGGGCGACGATTGGAGTTCAACGACTCCAAGATCGCCCTAATTAGGCATCCGTAGCACCAGATAGTGATCAGGGAACTCTAGAAGATCAAGGGCCAGGATGGTGTAAATCTGCACTTCAGATGACAAATCCGACCACACGGATGAATTCGAATCGACGATCGCAGCCTAATGACACAAAAATCGAGTCAATCCGACATCTGTGGCACCATCTACAACTTCCAGAAGATGGACGACCAAGATGGCGCCACGTGGCGCCATCTCAGCTGCCCAAACAACCGCTTGCATTCTATGAAGACCGCGCACCCGCCCCCTCTCCGCCATTGGATCTCGATCCAACGGCTGTGGACGCGGCTCTTTAAAGTCATCCGCGCGACCTTTTGGGCGAGGCCGCGCAGCAGTCCAGTGTCTTATCACGAGGCGCTGGCGCGCGTTCGAGCCCCGCCAAGCGATTTCTATGGCTAGCAGGCGCGCCTTCATCAACCGTCAGATCGCAATCCAACGGCCGGGCGCACCCGATAGCGTTCACGCGCTATTGCACGCGCGGCGTCACGTGCGATCGCACGCGCCAGGCGGGCGCAGCAACGGGTGGAGATGCATCTTAAGCTGTCCGATCTCGCGATCGAACGGCTGAGAATCAATGAACGTGCGATGGCGTTGAGGAAGCGGGCAGCTGAGGAGGCGCGCATGGGCGCGGGAGCTACGCCCACGTTGGGGCTTTAGTGACGGATTTATCCGTCACTAAAGACCCCTCATTATTTTAAAGTTGTAATGTCCATTTTGCCCCCACTCCTTGCAACTATAAAAGGAGACCCCCTCCATACGAAATTCTCATCCCTTCCTTCTCCTCTCTACCCCTCCAAAGCTCAAAAGAAGCTTGTCCCACACCCGGGATGCTTCTCGCGAGATAAAGTCTAAATTTTCATCCCCCTTCGGAAGTGGATCCCGTGACGACGACGGCGTGCTACTCCGTTCCCGTTCTTCTGCTTCGTCCTACTTCGTTCTCCTTCATCCAGGCGTCGTCCCGTCCGGCTCGGCCTCCAAGCAATCGTCGAGGAAGATTTCTCTCTCCCTATTCTTTTTACTGCTTTCTAGTATAGATTTACTACTTTCTAGTGTAGTTTTGCTCGTCCGCCAAGCAATCGTCGAGGAGGACATTTCTCCCTCCATTCTTTTTATGCTTTCTAGAGTAAATTTATCGCATTCTAAAGTAATTGTTTTATGCTTTGTAGTTGTAGGAGTAAAATGAACAATCTCCTTAATGATAAATTCCTTATTTATTCTACATCTTATTTTGATTTCTCTGCGTAATATTATCTTTCTCTCTTACTCTCTCTCTCTTCTATTTATTGTAAATAATTAGATAGTTTTAAATTGAATTATTCCGTGACAAATAAAAAGGAACGCGTAGTTTTTAAATCAAACGTCCGCCTCCCTGTGTTTGACCCAAAATTTTAATTTTGGTATAAATTTTATTTGTTGAACACGAATTCTTTGCTTTCAAGCTACAACTACAGGTTTTCCAAAACCAAACACGTTAGCGTAGTGATTCGTGCTCTCAACATTTTGGCGCCGTTGCCGGGGAGGCGACGATCTTTGATTTCTCTTCGCGTTTTGTAACTTACAAATCATTTACCTCACTTTCCTCCTTTCTTATTGTAATTGCAAGTACTCTTTTGAGACGAGCAAAAGAAGTAGATTGGAGTAAAGTGCTGTGGAAGGTTTTGTAAGTTACCCCCCATTCTTTCCCCCTCCATAGATTTCATTCGCCACATTGAATCCAAATTCCAATTAACCTAGGTGTTTGCATAAATCTTAGGAATAGTTTGGTTGTTTGGATTCTCACTCACATTCATTCCACCTTCATTTATATAAAAAAAAGTAAAAAGAAAATTTTGTGGGGCAATTTTCAACAAACACACAACGTACACCCACATTCAAAGGCACTTAACTGAATTGATTTGTTTCTACTCAACCGGGTTCTGATCTGTGGAACCGGTACACATAAAGTAACACATAAAAGAGTAGAAATCATTCTAGGCTAACCATCTTTGTGTGCCTAACTTAGTGGTGCATTTGTGGCCATTTGTTTGAGTTATTTGGGCTGCACCACTTCAAATAAAATCAACTAATCAAGTAGCTGCCAATTAGGTTCAACTCTTAGGGATTTACCAGGCACTCCACATTCTTTTTAAGCTTTAAAGGAAAACATCTTCACCTGTGCTTGTAAAACCTGGTGTGCTAATGAAACTTGTTTGAAAACACCTAAAGTTGAATCCTAAAAGCTACTAAGCAAGATTTGAACCTTAAAATTCACCACATCAAAAATAATCTTGCTTGGAAATCATTGGTTGTGCACGCACACACAAATCAATCAATCATTAAGGGCACAACCCATTTAAAGGGCCCATCACATTCCAAAGCACATTCAAACCTAGTCCTAAATAAAACAGAGTAGACGTTGGCCTTAAGGATTGAACTCGCTCTTCAGAACTCAGAACGAGATTATTTTCGATTAGTCTGTTTCTACTATTCAATCTGATGTCTAGCTAGGGGAGCAGAGTCAAACGATCGTGGCTGGAGGGTACACTAGGAACCGGAGGAGTAAGCCGAAGGAAGAACCTTCTCCCCAGTCCCTCCTTCTAACTGGTTGGATTGAACAGACAGAAGTAGATCAAATCGTTCCTTTATCTCAAGACGGGTTTTGAGAGTCTGTAGATCTTTAGGCTAACCCATTTAAGGATAGGTTTGATTGTTTGTATTGCAGGACGCCTTTCTTCCTCCCGTGTCTCATGAATCCTTCCACATATTTCACGCATTCCCGCTCTTTCCCTCCTATTGTGAATTATCCTCAACATGACAATTATCCCAACTCGTACTGTAATCAACTATCAGTCAGTTGGGATAAGTCAGATTGGGGATATAATTCCGGACCCCCGTGTTTAGGATCTAACCCTGAACACTTTGATTTTGATTTCTATCCTTCTCAGAGCTACATCGATTATAGATCGTCTTCCTTTCATGCACAACCTAATACAATCTACAATCAAGAAGGATACATCGATCCTTACCCATCCTCTGATTTCACTGCCTTTAAGTCATCACTATCTTTTCAACAATCTGAAATGACCTATTATCAGGAAGGGTATAACGAATCTCAATTCGTTAATTCCCCTGCATTGAGTCCAAACCCGCCCAAGCCTGAACCAAATCATTTGGTTCAAGTTAACCAGGTTCAAGATAAGGTTCTGGCTAACTTGAGGAATATTATACAATCTTTAGAAATTCAGCCAATACCTTGCATTGAGAGATTGGAGGCCCTGATTGAAATGATTGATGATTTGAATAAGTCTTTGTTGGATTGGCTCCAGGACGTTGAGGATAAGAACCCGGGTGAGTTTCTACTTGGGAAATTAGCAAAATTGAGGATGAGATTCATGGTTGCTTTGATTCAATCTTGGGATGATTCCCAGGATGAACCCTCTTCAGGAAAGCCAATGACAGAACCCGCTCAGGCACCTATTGAGGGGGACATGTGTTATGACCAGATTGAATTAAAGCGACCAATTAAGGAAGATTTGATTTCTTCACCCGAGATCCCTGAGTCGGGTTATGAGGAAACGTATATCTCCTTGGAACAGAAAGTGACAAATGATGTTGGGATATACATTGATATGGATCCTGATTTCTTTGATGGTGAAGATTCAAGTTGCGAAGTCTCACGCGAGTTTTCTAAACACGATTTCTGTGAGACGATTGGGCCTGAGGAATCTAATAGATCATTTGATAGCCCAATAATTGAGGAAACTGATCTTAGGGCACAAATTACGGATCCAGAATTATATTTTCTGGAGGATTCAATTAAATGCCCTGATTATCAGTTACACCCTGTTGAGCTTATTGATGATTCTAATTCTGAGATAATTAGACCCAAGTCAATTTTGATTCTACCACATCATTTAGATTTGGAGATTTCAAACGGGGTGATTAAAATACAAGAGGTCCTGGAATTTGATATGCTGAATGAGGAGGATAGGAGCTGGGAAGTTCTGATCTGGGAAATTAATTTTGGAGGAAATGGAAGATTGAGTCGAAGGGTTCTTTTTAAGATGAAACCATCAAATCAGAACCCTTACGACATTTGTTTCGAGGATGTTCAACTCAAGCACACATTCAACGATTATCCTTTTGAGCTTCAATTCTCTGTAACCCGACTTTTTGGTTTTGGGTTGCATCCTCATAAATTACAGGCCCGACCCCGCTTGAATTCTGATTTTAGATTTTGGGTAATTTTTATCCAGAACCTAAGATATTCTCGATTATGGGGTGTGGGTCTGCACTACAATCTGGTCCACATCTGTGGACCTCTGCTGACAAGTCAGAGGATTCTTCTGTTCATTCTGATTCTGACCTGCACTTGTGATTTCTTCATTTCTTTTCTTTGTATAGTGTGCCTAGCTGAAGGCACTAAAATCAGCACATATACAATTCTTTTTCATTTTCATCTCGGAGCGGACCTGACATTCACGCAATTCAGGTGCTTTCTACGCTTTTCCACTCTGTTTTATGTGTTTTTAATACAATGAGGACATTGCATTAGATAGGCATGGGGGGTGGATATTTATCTCTGAATTCATTCGTCAGCTCTGTAGATTTGCTTTATTTTCTTTTATTAAAAAAAAAAATCCGAATTAGGAAAGAGAATTTGGGTTTAAGAAAATTTTCAATCTTAGGAAATACTACATTATGATTTGAACACAAAGACACTTCAGGTCTTTGGACTTAATCAGCCGGTGTATCCACTAAAATGTGGATTTATCTTTCGAGTCCTCGCCATCATAATTCTATCGTAATTGGAGTAAATAAGTTTGGGTGATAAGTACACGACTTATCAACCTGCCCTCTGATTTGAGGGAATTTTGAGTCTTAAGCATCTGCACACTTTCTTTGCACTGACTCGTTGTTTGGCGATTTTAACGGAAATTGGGTAGCTAATGAATCTTCTAGGGTGATATGGCTGGCAAGTTATCGTGGGTAACAACCCATAGGTAGGTTGTCCAGAGCCCAGTCACTGGACCTTTCTCTTTTTCCTGCCCTTAGGTAAATCTTAGACCAGGGAAGCCACCTAATTAAAAAAAAAAAAAAATCAAAAAGAAAAGGAGAAAAGAACAAAAAGAAATGAGCCACACTTCGCCGCACGAGTATGGCTGGCAAGTTGTCGGTGGTAACAGCTCATCGACCGGTTGTCTAGAACTCAGCTCAGTAAATGCACTAAAAATGTCCAAAACATTTAGGAAGAAGCGGAGAAGTAGAATAAATCGAGGAGAAATACACTGGATTCACCCTTGTGTTGACCCCGTAAAAAAATAAAAGTAGGGAGAAAGCTACCGGTTGTAAAGATACACTTTTAGGCAGAAGTCTTTTTGAGCTAACCTAGAGGCGTAGAAATCCGAAGTCCGTTTTAACTGCCGGTCAACAAGTCTATCACAATCACAATAAGATGCTTAAAGCTTAGGGTTCTCATTAAATCTTGGGTGAGTTGAATGGTCATAGAAAGCCACTCTTAAAGCCTAAAATTTCAAAATCCAAAAAAATTAGAAAAGAGTAAAAAGAGAAAAAGAAATTTTTCTTTGAATAAGGCGAGGCTTGAGGCGGTCTGCATTTTGGCTAATACCCGGGCATTGTTGTGTCTTTGAAAGTTCAGTTCCTAAGTATACAATTTCTTAATGATTGAAAATAACTCAAGTCCAAATAATCCAACCTAATTCTTTTATAAATAGCATATAGTTTTGCTAGGGACTAGCAAAAGATAGGCATGGGGGTATGATGTAAACACATTTACACTACTTAAAATGTCTATTTATGCATGTTCTTAAGCATAGGATTGCATTTCATGATATAAATATTGCATAACATGCATCATCTTGCATTTAGAGTAGTTTGAATAAAATGGAGGCTAATTGTCTCCTTTTATGTGCTTGGACAGGGCAAACATTTTATCGGGGCCTCGGATCAAAGAGCCAACCGTATGGATGTGATCAGGGCGACGATTGGAGTTCAACAACTCCAAGATCGCCCTAACCAGGCATCCGTAGCATCAAATAGTGACCGGGGAACTCCAGAAGATCAAGGGCCAGGATGGTGTAAATCCGCACTTCAGATGACAAATCCGACCGCACGGATGAATTTGGATCGACGATCGCAGCCTAACGACACAAAAATAGAGTAATTGTTTTATGCTTTGTAGTTGTAAGAGTGAAATGAACAATCTCCTTGATGATAAATTCCTTGTTTATTCTACATCTCATTTTGATTTCTCTGTGTAATATTCTCTTTCTCTCTTACTCTCTCTCTCTCTTCTATTTATTGTAAATAATTAGATAGTTTTAAATTGAATTATTTCGTGACAAATAAAAAGGAACATGTAGTTTTTAAATCAAACGTCTGCCTCCCTGTGTTCGACCCGGAATTTTAATTTTGGTATAAATTTTATTTGTTGGACACGAATTCTTCGCTTTCAAGCTACAACGACAGGTTTTCCAAAACCAAACACGTTAGCGTAGCGATTCGAACGTCCAACACGTACCCTCAAAGAGCTTCGGGTACCACTCTCTCATCGTTGCCACAGGCTCCCAGGTAGCCTCCTCGTACCTCTGGCTCTTCCACAAGACCTTCACCAGGGGTACCTGCTTCCGTCTCAAACTCCGGACGGCTCTGTCTAATATCTGTACTGGTCGCTCGGGGTAGATCAGGTCGTCACTCACCTTGACGCTCTCGTGGCTCAGAACGTGGTTGGGATCGGCGACGTACTTCCTGAGGTTGGACACATGGAACACGTCATGCACACCAAAAAGCTGGGGAGGAAGGGCAAGTCTGTAAGCAATGGGTCCAACCCACTCCAGGACCTCAAAGGGCCCCACAAACCTTGGCGCAAGTTTCCCTTTCACCCCAAAACGTTGCAGGCCCTTCATGGGCAAAACGCGAAGGAATACGTGATCCCCAACCTCAAACTGCATCTTTCTGCACTTCCAATCGGCATAGCTCTTCTTTCTACTCCTGACAATGCAGAGTCTCCTGTGAATCTGCTTAATCACCTCCTGACTCTGTCGGATAGCCTAGGGCCAACCTCCCACTTGGTCCCCACCTCAACGCAACTCAAGGGTACAGTACACCTCCGTCCGTACAGAGCCTTATAATGTGCCATGCCAATGCTCGAGTGGTAGCTGTTATTATAGGCAAACTCTACCAAGGGCAAGTGCTCCTCCCAAGAGCCCTTCCTGTCCAGTACATAGGCAAGCAAAAGGTCCTCAAGCGTCTGTATCGTGCACTCTGACTGTCCATCCGTTTGGGGGTGGTATGCTGTACTGAACCTCAACCGTGTCCCCAAGGCCTGCTAAAACTCAGCCCAAAACTGAGATGTAAGGTGGGTATCCCGGTCGGATACAATCCCTCGCGGAACTCCTGCAGACGTACCACGTCGCGAATATACCTCTCTACTAACTGTGCTAGTCCCAAAGTGACTCGGATCGACAAGAAACGTGCCGCCTTCGTTAATCTGTCTACAATCACCCAAACTACGTCGTGTCCTCGCTGGGTAACGGGTAAGCCCACCACCAAGTCCATGGTGATGCTCTCCCACTTCCACTCTGGCACTGGAAGTGGCTACAACGGCCCTGCAGGGCTCTGATGCTTGGCCTTCACCTGCTGGTACACCAAACACTGTTGTACTAATTCACCTACATCCCACTTCAGTCCCCTCCACCAAAAGTCGCGTCTCAGATCATGATACATCTTTGTGTTCCCGGGATGTATGGTGAACCTGGAACCGTGCGCCTCGGTCAGGAGCTCTCTCAACAGCTCCTCGTCCCTGGGAACGCGCAAATGTCCCCTCATGCGCAGCACCTTATCAGTAAAGGAGAAGTCTCCAAGGTCCCCTGATAGTACTCTGTCACATAACAACTGCAGGTACGGGTCTGCCATATGTCCTGTGATGATGCAGTCTATCAGCTCTAGCCTCGTCTGTCGTGTCACAGTCACTGCCCCACAGTACCTCAGTAACTCTAGGGGTTTCCAACTGCCCATCTCCTCCATGAGTCTCCAACTCTGTGCCTGTAAACTAGACAAGTGGGCGGGCGCCTTCCGGCTCAAGGCGTCAGCCACCACGTCGGCCTTCCCCGGATGGTAGGAAATGCTGCAATCATAGTTCTTCAGGGGCTCTAACCAACGTCTTTATCTCATGTTAAGCTCCTTCTGATCAAACAAATACCTGAGGCTCTTATGATATGTGAAAATCTCAAAAGTCTCACCGTACAGGTAGTTCCTCCAAGTCTTCAGTGTGAAGACGACAGCTGCCAGCTCTAGGTCATGGGTAGGGTAGCTATGCTCATGAGGCTTCAGTTACTGCGAAGCGTAAGCGACAACATGACCCCGCTGCATGAGCACACCCCCTAACCCCTGTAAAGAGGCGTCCGTGTACACAATGAACCTGCCAGTGCTGTCTGGAATGGTAAGCACGGGAGATGAAATCAGCCTCTCCTTCAACTCCTGATAAACCGCCGGTAGTAGCCTGCCAATCCCAAGAAACTGCGGATCTTTGTCACTGTACGTGGTCTCTCCCACCTGAGCACTGCCTCAACCTTGGCTGGATCCATAGCCAAGCCATCCCCTGATATCACATGACCTAAAAAAGTCACCTCCCTCAACCAGAACTCGTACTTGTTGTATGTGGCGTACAACCTACGTCGTCTCAATGTGTCTAAAACCATCCGCACGTGTTGTCCGTGCTGCTCCTGATCCCGAGAGTAGATGAGCACATCATCGATAAATACCACCACGAACTGATCCAGATATGGTCTGAACACCTGGTTCATCTAATCCATGAAAGCAGCAGGGGCGTTGGTCAGCCCAAATGGCATGACCAAAAACTCGTAGTGTTCGTATCAGGTGCGGAAAGCTGTCTTGGAGACGTCAGTCTCCTTGATCCTCAACTGGTGGTAGCCAGACCTCAAGTCTATCTTGGAGAATACTGTGGCACCTCGCAACTGGTCAAACAAGTCATCAATCCTTGACAGTGGATACCTGTTCTTGATGGTGACCCGATTCAGCTGTCTGTAGTCCACACAAAGGCGTAGAGTACCATCCTTCTTCTTCACAAATAATATCGGGGCTCACCACCGAGACGCACTGGGCCTCACAAAGCTCTTCTCCAGAAGGTCCTGCAACTGGAACTTGAGCTCTTACAGCTCAAGTGGTGCCATCCTGTAAGGTGCTGTAGAAATGGGGCTGGTCCCCGGTACCAGTGAGATCTCAAGCTTGATCTCACGCTCAGGCGGTAGTCCTGGCAGCTCCTCTGGTAACACATTGGGGTACTCTCTGACCACCGGAATGCTCTGAAAGTCTGCCACAGAGCTGGGCTTGGCCACTACACAAGCCAGAAAGCCCTCACACCCCTGGCACAAAAGTCTCGCCGCCCGAAGTGCAAAAATGCACCTGAAGCCTCCGTCCACCGGCTGTCTGTGAAACTCAAAAGAAGGTAACTCCGGTGTGGAGAAGATGATCTTCCTCTCAAAACAGTCCACCAAATTGTGGTAAGAGGACAGCCAGTCCATCCCCAGAATCATGTCAAAGTCCTCTATCGGTATCACAACTAGGTCAGTGGGGAGGCTGTGTCCCCCAACACTGACCTTGCAGTCTGTATTAATCTTCCCAGCTACAAACAGCTGGCCACCTAGGTCTCTGATCACAACGGATCCCCTAATGGAGTGCTATCGGACCCCAAAGTAGCGACAAACTTGTGGAGCAAGAAAGTATGTCGTACTAGAAGCAAGAAATACGTACTCCAAAAAGACCAAACATTGTAACCATACCTGTCACCGCAGAAACTGAAGCTATGACATCCCCGTGAGTCACGATGTCGCGACACCCCTCAGTCCTGGGAGCAAACAAAACAGCTAGGCTCGGGGCGGAGCTAGTGATAGCTGGCCGGTATCCTCCCCTTGACGGCTGCCCTCCCTTATGCACCTAGAACCCATGACCACCCGATCGACCTCCAGCGCTCAGTGCGGTGGGCGTCTACTATGCTCTAGCCCTAGACGGGCAGTCCCTCCTGAAGTGGCCCGGCTGGCCGCATTGGTAGCAGAGGGGGACTCGACTCCCTCCCTCGGTAGGTCCATGCTGACGGTTGGTCAGGGATCTAGTGCTGACAGCTAGCCCTTGTCGGGGGCCCCCAGAGGCTACTGATGGCCCCACAAAACGAGACGGCTCTCCTGCGGGCATTGCGTGCCTCCCTTGAGCTCTCTTGACTCACCTGGTGCAACAGTGAAAATGTCGTTCCACGAAAAACTCCCTCACCGTACCCTCAGAAGAGAGATGAGGGGGTGGTGGAGTGGGTGGAAGTTGAAATTCTTCTTGAACAACCTCTCGGATCAATTGGACGAGGTCTTGAGACTGTACGCTCAAGAGGAGAGAAGGGGTAGCACGTACTCCAAGCTCGACACGTCTGCCCCTCTGACCTTGACCACGGCCACGGCCCGTCTCGGGAATTCTCCGATGAGGCATCTCCTGCAAGGAGACGCGGAAGACAAAACAGAAGACGTCAACTCTAATGAACTTCAGCGAAAGAACCTCAGGATGGATGTCAAAAGAGCACATCGTGGTGGTTACTCTAGTTACAAGCACATGAATTGGTTATTTTCCAGCTAGTTAGTTCACTTCTCGGGACGACCTTGCTCTTATACCATCTTGTTACGACCCGGTTCCCGAATCCCCACAGGACACGAGACCGGACCGACTCGACTGATCCCAAGACCCAGTCGTCCAACTAGAAAGTAACCAAAAAGCAGTAAAATAAACCACATTTACCATGCTAGCAACTAACAGTAACAAAAGTACAGCAGTAAAGAAGTAAACTACTACAGTACACACCACCACAACAGTAGAAAAGTAAACGGGTACAGGAATATAATATGCAGAACGAAAGAGTACAGAATATAAAAGTATAAGAAACTACTCACTACTACAAACGAGTACAAAAAGAGCTACAACTACTAGGCTCTACTGAGCCCAGCACCCTCTGTAGCTGTAGGCTCTGGCTGCTCAACACCTAGACCTGAAAAAGGTTATGAGTACAAAACGTCAGCGAACGCTGAGTAGAGTGGCAACCAACTACTAAAGCAGTAAAGGTGGACAGGTAGCTGTTGTTTTTCAATTTCTTTCTTTCTTTAATTAATTATTCTTTCTTTCACCACTTGATTTAATTATTAGGTCTCTTTCTTGATCTCGAATATTTCTCGAGGGAATAATCTTGTTTGCAGTCTTTTCCAAAGAGTAGAAGTCGCACGTGGTGCTCTCCTGGCCGAGAGAGTCCCCCGTGGTGGTCCTACATTCAATCAACCACCCCAAGGTCATGGACAGACGTAACGGTGACTACAGCATGTGCGATAAGCGCATGGGTAAATACCCTGCACTGGCACGCGGTCAGTCGTTTCCATTAGCGGGTGCACCCAAAGCACAGCACGAAACCAGTATAGGGCATAGCCCTCTCAATAATAGGGGTCTAGCCCCTAGGAACCAAACAGGGGTCTCGTCCCTCCACAGTCCCCGCACCCTCGCATGACTACCCTGGTTTGCCTAGTGGGCCTAACAAGTCGGTGTAGGGCGGCTAGCTGAACCCTGGGCCCTGTGGGGTGGCTAACCCTCTCCCTCCACTAGTAGCTCTCCTCGGTACAGTGTACACGAGGGCTACCAAGTCGGTACAAAGTGGCCAAACTCACCCTGGGTCTCAACCCGAAAGGCGACAAGCACCCCTCTACACTAAAAGGTAACGTGCGCTCCCCTTGGTACCACGTACTCAAGGCAAGCACACTTCCCAAAGCATTTCCAGAGCCATTCCATATACTTCTCAGGAGCTCTACTCCTAATCCTCCCCATAGGATTCATGTTCAAATGCCTAATGTCATTTCATACCAGGTTTCATTATTTCTATTTTCATTCTCAGGTTATACACAAGCACATTGTAATACTATCGTTCATATTTCCATATTCAAGTTATTCACAGGTACCTAGTGTTTCCAACAATTCACCTTTCCATTTCCTAATTCATATACATGCAACTCATATTATATTAATTCACATGTGCGATAGGAAGGTTACATTTAACAGTTAACTAGCAAAATTACTACATATTTCGCAGGCAACTGTTATTTATTTACAGGCAATTGTTATCATTCTATCTACTCATTCAAGACTGCAATTCATTCATTCAATAGAGACATTCCAGTAATTCTAGTCCTAAGATTCATGCCATATCCTAGGTTCTAATCATTCATTACACACATGCATTTAAGTTGTAATTAAATTTAGGGAAAGCCACTCTACCAATAAACCCAAGAGTAATGGGGGCTTGAACGGCAGGTTCACGTACCTCATCAAGCCTTGAACCCGCAACGGAGCAAGATCCATCACAAGGATCAATCACAAGAGAATACTCAGAACAATATAGAAAGTATTCCAACAAGTAGAAGAATTCATACGGGAAACATTGGTATCTCAATTGCGGAAGTCGAACCTCAAACGGACCCTAAACGGGTCAAAAATAGTGATTCTGACTCAAATCAGATGTCTGGAACACCTTCCAGACATCTTAAAAGAGTCCAGAGCCATACCTCAGTCCTACGCTACTCTTCAGACGTCCAGGAACTCCTCCGAACCGTCTAGACCCAATTCTAAACATCCGACAACCTCTCCGGATGTCTGGAAATGCTTCCCGTCGTCTGGTGCCTTGCCCAGACTTCCGAAGTGCGTGGGAGGGCGTGTCCCGTGCCTTCCCAAAGCAATACCTGCGTGAATCAACCGAAATCATCTCAAAAGGGTAAGGAACAATGTCTCGGCGGAGCGGCCTGCATGTCCGTATCCACAAGAGGACGTACCTTCGCGAAGCCTCCTCCTCAGACGTCTAGCACCACCTCCAGATGTCCGCACCGTCGTATGGCGGTCACTCCAGACGTCTAATTCTGGGAAAATCCCAGAACCAGAGCTTGCCTTCGCCTTCTCGCGCCGCACGTGGCTGTGCCATGCCCGCTCACCTACTGCTCCGGCTGCAGCAGTGTTGGGGAGGACCTCCCCGACGCACTTCTCCGCCTTGCGCATGAGTCGACCGGCCGTGAGCTCACCGGCGAGCTCCCACGCGAGCTCGCAAGCCTTCTCTCCTCTCCTTCTCATGCTGCTCCTCCTCTCCTCTCACGCCGCTCCTCTCCGTCATTAGTCGCTCGGCTGCTCTCGCTGGAGGGTAGAGGAAGGAAGTGGTTGGAAGTGGAGGTGGTGTGAGGGAGAGGAGGGGGTTATATAAGGTGTGGGGGTTAGGATTTTCGTCGGGTGAGAAGAGAGAGAAGGAGAAGAAAACGAGGGATGTGTACTGTTTGCGTGCAGCACGCACGCAAACGCGAGCTCGTACACGAAAATTTTGATTTTCAGACGTCTGAAAATGAGTCTAGACATCTTGCAAGACGTTTGACCCTCAATCCAGACGTCTGACCTAAAGTACGGATGTCTTAAAAAGGCTTAATAACACGGGTCTTAACACTTCCCTATTTGATGTCTGCCTTAAGTCGTCAATATCTCTCAGTGAAATATTGGATCCTTCCCATTTACCTATCTGGGTGTCCCATTTTTTAGGGTTGTGCCAATGCTCCTATTTCAAGTCTTACTTGATAAGATTATAAAAAAGATGTCAACCTGGAAGGCTTCCCTTCTTTCCTTTGGCAATCATTTTCTTCTCATCAAACATGTGTTAACTTCCACTCCTATACATATTCTTTCCATCCTTGATGTTCTTTAACAAATTTTGCAATAGATCAATTCTTACTTGGTGAATTTCTTTTGGGTTCATTCTAATTATGGTCCTAAAGTGCATTCGATTGCTTGGTCAACAATTTGTAGAAAAAAGACTTTGGGTGGTTTGGGTATTCAAAATCTAAAGGCCTTTATTTTTGCCCATAGAATGAAACATATGTGGAGAATCGCTTTTATTGTGTCTCCTTATTCCACCCTTACGAAAAATCATGATGGTTCTCTTCAATGTCCTTCGGTTACCTTCCCCACTAGATGGCATCTCTTGTGTGATGTGTGGAGAATAGCTTCTCCCCATATTGCCTGGGAAGTTCACGAGGGAAAAGTTGATTTTTGGTTTGATCATTAGATTGGGGACTCTCCTTTAAGAGAATTCCTTCCCTCTAACATCTCCCCTCCCCCCATCCTCTATTAAAGACATTTATTGCATGCCATGATTTTGCCTTCAAGAATCTCTTGCCTTAGTTGATTCTCTTCCAACTAAATCAGTTCACTCTCGATGATATTTGTGACTGCCCTAAATAGAAGCCTAATCCTCTAGATCTTTCACCACTTTTTCTGCTTATGCTTTATTTGAGAGTCTATCCCCCACCTCCTCTTGGGCCAAAAACATCTAGAATCTCTCTCTTCCAATGAACTTAATCATTCTCATTTGGGAATTCTTTTTTGGAAAGCTCCCCATGGATGAACTCATCTCTTCTCGAGGTATTTCCTTACCTTCCAAATGTTTTGCTACCCCATCTCCTCAACTATGGAAAGTTTGACTCATCTTTTTGTTAATAGTGAGCTTGTGAATTATATCCATAATTGGATTTTCGTGGTGGTCTCCTTACCTTGTGTCTTACCTAAGGATCTTAAGGAGTTGTTCTCCTACCTTGGTACTAATTCCTTCCCCGTTAAGAAAGTTAGAGGTATTGTGGTTTTTATCATTCATGCCACCTGGTCTATCCACAATCAGATGAGACATGATTAGCTACATGTTGAGACCTGTGAGAACTAACTTAAAAAACTCTGGTATGTGTTTGATCTAAAGAATTGGTTGAAAACAAATCGGTGATTGCACAGCAATATACAACATCTGAATTAAGTTAGATTCTAGCATAACTTAGGAATGATGCATTCATAGACATCGTAATTTGCACAATGGCTAGTTTATTAGTCATATAGATAATATTGTCATTTTATATACTAATGAGAAATGATTTTAATCGCAGATGATTCGAAGCTGCCGATGCCAGATCAGACCATACAGATCTGATTAGACAACAATGGGAGTCCAACGCTTCCAAAATCGTCTCGATCAAACAACCAGAGCATCGGATGCAATCCATTAAAGAACGGAGATGATGGAGCCAATGGACAAAGATCCAAGCCTCAAATAAAAGATCCAACTATACGGATGGATCCAGATCAACGGTCCCAGTCCAATAGCATAAAAATCAATCGATCGGTGGTCACATCACCAGATACAAGGAAATGAAGATGGACGACCATGATGACGCCATCACAGCTGCCCCCTCATCGCCTCCCCATCTGAGAAGTCCACCCTCGTGCGCTGTGGGCTGTTGGATGGCCATCCAATGGCCACGAGTGCGCCATGTCACCCATCCAACCGTGCCTCATCAAAGGAAAGATCTTGACCATTGGATCTTCATCCAACGGCCAAGAATAAGTTGCCTAAAAATGAAAACACAATAAAACGAAGGAGTAGAGCAGTGGTTCGCACCTTCGCTAAAAAGCAAGCGACGCATGTTCAATCCGTGTTGCACGAGAAATCAGGAGAACGTTAGGCACGGGTGCTATTGCCAGTTGGTGGCAAGCGGAGCGCGTGGATGCGACCGCATGGCACAATCTAAGCGTGCCGGAGCTGGACGTGGGAACCCCCGCGCGATCACACGTGCTTGCTTCGACATAAACGCGAGGCACGTGTGCACATGAGCTGTCTGATCGTAAGATCGAACAGATGAGGATGAGGCTCTCAAATTGAGCGAGCGGTGAGCACGAAATTGAAGCGGGAGTGCGAGGAGTGTGTGGGAGCGTTCGATCGCAGATCAAGGGCCACGGAAGCACCATGTGTTGCCACCAGGATTAATCTTAGCGTAGAAGGTGATTTTGAAAGAGTTTTGAGGCCTAATCAAGTCCGTTGATCTCCCAATCGACAAATCTGATTAAGCATAAGGTTCTTGCACGAGATAGAGAGCCAAAAGACCGTTTTTCCCTCCATAAAAGCTACACAAGAAGGCAAAGTCTCCCTAGTTGAAGACATCTCTTCCATCAACTCCTGCTATCAACTCCAGACATCTCTTCCACCTTCTTCTCTGCGATTCTCTGTCCCTCTGCAACTCTACTCTGACCTTCATCCCGATGCTCTAGATCGAGGTTCTATCTCATCTTGCACAAGCATCCTACAAGCAGCGTCGTCTCTCTGCCTTCTTCTATCTCTCTCTCTCTCTATCTATCTGTCTTCTATCTATCTATTTCTATTAGCATTTTCTATTGTGAAAAACTCTATCTAATTGTAATAAAATTCTGATTCGCTGGATATTTGCTTTATACATATATACATATATATATCTAGTTAGAATTAGTTTTATTGAAAAGCTTCTGCAAAAATCGAGATTGCCTCTCTATGAATGGCCCGGTACTCACCGAAGTTTATAAATTTATTTATCGACGCGTTTCGTGCTTTACTACAACTAAATCAACTTTTAAAATGCAATTTACGTGTCGAACAAGTTGGTGCCATTGTTGGGGAGGCAACGGAAATTTTTTAAGCTTTTTAGTGCGAATTTGAGCTTTTTAACTTGCTATTTTCGTTGATTTCGTATGTAGAGGAAAGTAAGGAAATCAGAACGAAATACGGCAACGGGAATTGCAGGTTCGAACCTCAGGTAAGTACCCGTAGTTAGATTAGTTAGATTTATGATTTTTTTGAAGCTTAGGATTAATTAGAATTTGCTTGCTTATTGAAAAAAGAAAACATCTCTCTTGTTAGTGATTTTCAGGCTGAAAGAAAATCTTAACTTATAAATTCAATTCCTAAAGACCCGCATGACCAAAAATTCTTAAATTTTTACTGGACATGAGTTTTGAAGTCAAGAATAACATAACCAATTTTTGCTCAAATCAAAGTTATAGAAAAATTTTAAAAATTCACGTACTAATCTATTATCAAATCGGTAACTATTCCTAATTTTTCAAAGTTCAAAATATTATAGGAATTTTTATATAATTCCGATTGACTTGAACTTTGTGGCACTGAATTTCTAAGATAATCAAGAATTTAGGAAAAGTTTGAAAAAGCAATTCTTGCACGTTTAGTTACACGGATTATTCAATCACGAACTAGGGGTCAAAACAAATTGCAAAATCCCTAGTACACTTTAAATCAGAAAAAAATAGAAAACGTGCATTAAAATTCTTGAAAAATATTTTTGAGTGCCTAGTTAGTGATGTAATAGGATCAATTGATTGTATTGCTTGGGTCACACCACCAATCTGACTTTTGGTCTTAAAAGAACATCTAGCAACTATCTATACATAGGGTTTCACATTAAGGGTAGAGCACACCTGCATTTCCATATTTAAATGGAATCTATCAAACAAATTGAGATTTGAAAAACTCTTGTGTGCCTCATCAAAACCTTGATTGAAAATATCAACTCAAGTGAACCCTAAAATGCATTAACACAAGCAATTAAATCTTAAAATTCACTTCATCAAGAAAAAAATTGGTTGTGAACCCTTTTGTCTGTGCACTTCACATCTCTAAAATCAATCTTAAGGGCAAACACCCCCCTAACTCCCATCATATTCCAAAAGCACACCAAACCCAAGTTTAAAATTGAGTAGACGTGCCCTAGGCAGGACTAATAGACTTGGGGGCTTGAAACTAGATTAGGTTAAGGTCAAGACCTTGTCTACTTAAACCCACTGGTGATAAGAAAGGTCAGTGAGATAACCGCGTTAAATCTTAGTGGTATCCCACTGTGCAAGGTGTCTTAAGGGGTCCTGCCCTTCTGGCTAGCTAAGTAATTCAAGGGTTGATCTAACCCAGTCATGTTTTGAGGAACTAAGATCAGGTCTATTTATGGTTGACACTCTAAAGATTGGTTTGATTGCTTATATTGAAAGGGCAGGATATTATCTTATCTGTCTTCTCTCTCTCATCTATTAACTTTCTTCTAGTACATGGATGCTAAAAGGTCTCTGAACCCTGATTTGGTACCACCTTTAGAGAATAAACTAAGGAGAAGACCCAATTCTTTTGAATACATTCCAATGACTAATTGCCATGAGGAAGAACTGATTGAGGAGGAAACCATGGGCCCATACTCTTTTGCCTCACACTTTTCTCCCTATCCCAACCCTTCCCTTACTTCAACTACTTCAGGATAGGAGAACTCTCCTAAACACTCAGGACTTGATTCTCTTACTTACACCTCATATTCCCCGGGTATAGCTAGGCTTACCTCGAATCGTACACAAAACTCTGGATATCAAGGATCTTTACAACCTCAAAAGACACTCTTCATGCAGGACCAGCACCTAATTGGCATGACCAACTATTTTGACCGGTTCAGCCAAACTCATCTATCCCCAGATTAGGGATATGCCTCAAAATCCCAATACCTAGAATATCAATCCTATCCTCGAAATCACTGTGCAAATTATCTCAATCCCACCCAAACAACTTCACGTTCTTATTGGGATAGCCCTACAACATCAAACCAAGGATATGATTCTTACCCTAGGTATTCAGATGATAGATATTTTGATTCAACTGAGGAAAGCAATCCTGGGAATTATTATCCTCAGCCTGATCAAATCCCTAACTATGGCGGTGATCCTGAGATCACCCAATTACTCTAAGTAGTCCAAGGGATGAGAGAAGCTAATAAAAGAAATACAGATAATATGACAAAACAGCTCAATAGAATCCGAAAAGCAAAAGGTGATAAACCACGTATGCCACATGTTGGTGGTGAGCAACTCAAGGTTGAGGATTCAACCGTAAGAATGACATCTTATTCAATCCCAACCTCTATATACACTGAGAACGTCGGGGCAACCGGGTTTGAGGGTTTTGTTATAACGTTGTAGTAAAGCCGGTTATTACCAACATTTCAAATATAAATTTTTTACTCGGAAAATGAAAGAGTTCCCGAGGTCGAACTCAGGGAGCAAGTCGTATTCTAGAGATATACATGTTTCTTTTACAAAATAAAGAGAGAGGGAAAGAATTTGTTGTGATGTTCTTCTTTCTTTCTCTTTCTTCAGATCTCCTCCTTCTTCTTCCTTGGTTTCTGCTATGGTGATAATCTTCTTCTGCAATGGTGATGCTCTTCTTCTTCTTCCTGCTGTTCCTGCGTTGGTGACGTTTTTCTTCTTCTTCTTCCTGCTTTGGCCGTGCTCTTCCTTCTTCTTCAGCCTGCCTTCTGTGTTGCTCTGGCTGCTGACTTTCTGTCGTCTGACCCGGTGCTTCGACGACTTAACTGAGCATTTGCTACAGTGCAGCTCCTTCTTCTTCGCCTGCACTTCTTCCGCGGGTCTTCTTCTTCTTCTTTGGCCTGCACACTTCAGAGTTTTTCGTCAAGAGGCAAAACCTACTCTACCCCCCTCCCCGCGTCTCTCTTTCTCTCTGAAACCACTCTTGGGACAGCTCTCCCAGAGCTACCGGGTAATCGGGTTCGGGTCAGGCCCGGGTCCAGGCCCACCGGCGTGCGTGGTGGGCGAGGAGTGCAGTCGGTTCAATCGGGTCGGGCCAGGTCCGCGGAGCGTGGTCACGGACGAGGCCGGGTCGGGTGAGAGGGACCTCACCCCGTGGTCAGGAGGCAGACAGCATAAGGCACTTTTTGCCTTTATGCGTCCGCGCGCCTCCGAGAAGTTCCGAGGTGGGACTAAATGTCCCACCCCAATTGAGCGCCCGTCGCGGAGGGAGCAGTGGGCGATCGTGTCTTCGCGCGCGGCCTTCGCCCCATCTGCGAGCCTGGGACGTTTCGCGGAGACTCCCCGCGCAACCTGGGAGTCGAACCTGGGCGAAGGCGTGCCTGCACCTGCAGGTGAAGGAGCTCTGCCTGCTCAGTAATGGCGACGGCGGGCGAGTCACCTGGTCACAGAAGAACGGCCTCTCGGCCAAATCAGACAGGCGGGGGACCTTTGCCGTGACACGGCGAAGGTGGTCAGGGGGTCTGCAGGGGGCGAAATGGAGCCAACAGGTCGTCCTAGGTCAAACTGTGAGCAAAGAAGTGGGTGTGTTCGGTGGATCTGCAGAGGGTGTTTGGTGGGAAGTGGAGGGGCGGAAGAGGATCAGGGTGAGGAGGCGGAGGTTCTGCGGTGGTCGGAGAGCCGTGTGGGTCGCTGAGGTGATGGGAGCGGCTCGCCGGAGGGTGGTCGGAGGCGGAGAGGGTGAGGGTGAACAGGAGCGGTCGAGGGTTTAATTGACTAAATTGAAAGCGGGGAAAGAAAGAGGAGAAGAAGGGGAGTAGTTCTAACTTACTTGCAGGGACGAAGGGGGAGGAACAGGGCGACAGTCGTATCGAATGTCGCCGGAGAAGACGATGCTCAGGGAGAGGGGCGGCGGCGAGCAGAGAGCCGGAGAGGCGCCAGCTGGGTGCGGCGTGGCGCGGGAAGAGCAGGGGAGGAAGTCTCTGCTGCTGGTATTGCGGCAGAGCGAAGAGGTGGAGGGGGAGGAAGCCGCCGGAGCTGGTGAGCGTCTGCCGGAGGAAGAAGAGAAGAAAGCTGGGGGTTTTCTCCGTCAGATCCAGGCTGCCCTGGTCGGTGGAGCAGCGGGGGGTATTTATAGGGATGAAACAGGGAGGAAGGCGGAGGGAGACGACGTGTCTCCCTCGCCGGAGAATGGTCGGAACACGAACCCATACCGTCCGTGCGTTCGCACGGCCGGTATGGGGGGCTACAATGACCAGGGGGGTGCCCCTGCGACGGCTGACGACGCAGGGCACCCCCGGTTTACTTGCCAGGTCCGCGACCTCACCCTGTGCGGCGCCATGCTCCGCGCAAGGTCGCCGGAGCATGGTGCTGGCAGGGTTTTGCAGGAGGGACCTGATTGCAAAGAACGAAGGAGAGTTAGGGGCCAAAATGCGAGGGTTCAAAAGTTGAGGGCCAAAGAGTAAATATATGAGGACCAAAGTGTAAAGTCGGTCAAGGAGGTTTCTTCTTAGGCTCAAGTTTTTATACATGACTAATTAGGACCTAAGGAATCTGATGGTGAATTTCATTTTCATATTAAAGCTTGTTTGACCGGTCAATTTGCGTAAAAACCCAAATTAAGTTATTAATTGGGCATGGTTCTCAATGTAGGTCAAAATGGGTTCTAAAGGCCAAATTGAAGGTTCTAAACCCTAGAGATTATTTTTCTATGAATTTTAGAGGGTTTATTCTATTTTTACTTTGCCTCGAACCTTGTGAATTGAAGTGGGTTGTTTTAGGGTTACAGATTATCATTTGGTTCCTTGGAAGTGCTGTAGCCCTTACTAGATCATCTCATCCCACTTTTATTCTTATTAAGCTGTTTTGACCTGTGTTTGGGCCCTGAGTTACCCTGTATGCAGATTATACTGGTAAAATTGCACTTTTACCCCTTATGACTGGTTTTCTTCTCAAACTCAGAATTCTCTGAGTTAAGCCTTTCCTTGAGATATGTAGGAGCTTTTATCCTTTGTATTGGGTCAAAATGAGCTAGTTATGGCTCATGATGAGGTTATCATCATACACCGACCCCACCCACCAGCCCTGTGATTATGCAGAATAGACCCTTTTTGATATCCTAGAAATTGACTTTGAGGAGGAAGACTCACTTGAAGAAATACATCTTGATTTAGGCCCTGAATTGCAACCATTCTATTTTGAGGAGCTAATTCATAGTGGGTCGAAGTATGCGTCTTTTATGTTTAAAGACACACAATTGGACTACAAGGATGATTTAGGAGAATCAGAGTAAGATCAAGAAGATAGAAAGATTGGGAACACTGACACTCCCAGCCAAACATGATTGGATGGCTCTGATGTGATATTGTTTGAGGATTACCATGATCAGATGTGCTTAAACAATTCAATATCTAGATTTGGCAATACTAATCAGTCTAAGATATCCCATATAGAAGTCGAATTTGCTGTCACTTCTGTTTCAGCTAATTCGCACTCTTCTCTTCCCATCCACCAGAGTTCTAAAGAAAAATTTGACCCTTATCCCCAACATCTCGAGATTGAATAAGACAATTCCCTTATGAAAAAGATGTTCAAGAAATTGCAGAATTACTAGGGATGACTTATGAAGATCTATCTAAGGAAGTAAAGAATTTAGCTAAATCATGGAATCCTGAGGAGCTTGACTTGATTGATGAGAAACAAGAAGACATTCCCTCGGAAGATATAGTCCAAGAGAAAAATAATTGGGATCAAATTTAGAAGTCCACAGAACAAAAAGGATTTGAGGTGTTGACTAATCTAAACCTCGATCTTACTCCCCCTGGGGCTGTGATTCTAAGGAATAATGAATTTCTGTCCATTACATTTAAAGACTTGCATCATGATTTGGGTGATTCAAATAAGATTTTTGATCACCCTAAGGATAAGATTGAGGATTCTGATAAGTTCGGAACTGTTGAAATGGACCACTGGATCTTATTTAACTCACCTACTCGACATCCATCCATACCTAACTTGACTTACGAAGTGGTTGCCTATACTATTTCAGACTACACCACTCGGGTTCCTCCTTTCATTTCTCATCACTTTCATGACCCATATGATTTATTCCCCACAAACCACCCTGTATCCACCTCATCTGCCTTCCTCATGCATCACATCTTAAGGTTGCCATTATCTACTTTCCGCTATGGCACCTGCACTAATATTTCTCTCTTTTGTAGCATCTGGCTGCAAATAGTTTCAAGCCTATTCACTTTATTTTTCTGACCTTTTGGGCTTGGCATTCACCATTAGCTGATCCGTATTTGATCCTTGCATTATATGATCACATCTTCATTTTAATCTTGACTCAACCCATTTATTAAAACTATATATTTTTAAGTTTAAGTTCGGCAAATGACGTTAAACTTAGCGCTGGCTGGGAGGCAACCTAGTATTCATTACAGGTAGCTCTGCATCCTCTGCATCCATGGTGACTTGGATTAACAAGAATAGTCAAGTGATATCCCCTCCTTTTGCTTATTATATTTTGATTTTTATGCATACATTTCAATGAGGACATTGTAATGAATAGGTATAGGGGATTGGATATTGCATGTCTAATTTTTATGTCAAGAAAAGAATAAAAATGCATTTAGGCATAAAGAATTTTTATTAAGGTTTTATTAGAAATTTATTCTTAAGTTGATTCTTGAGTTTAGAATACAGTACAATTTCACACTTACACGTAAAATTTACAATGGATCCTCTGTGAAGATCAATAAACATCTTTAGTTTGTCGAGAAGAAGTAGTGCTTCTCCTCCTAAGTCCTTGGACAGTAATTAGGGAGTTAGGAAAACTATCTTCTAACAGATCCACCAAACAAGTGTGAGGTGAGAGTAGAAAGTCTACTAGTACTCTAAGGCTAGTATGAGGAATCTTAACTTCTGGATAATTAGATAATGATACTCAGAGTTAGGCATAGTTTCACTCTCGATTTTTGCGTACAAGTGTGAATATCTTGAGAGCCACTAAATAAAGCAAATACGTAGAAAGCGGGTTCTGATAAAACTAGGACTGAGGTGGATGGTCATGACCTTCCTTTACGGAATCTTCGGTTGAAAGAGGATATTAATATCAAGGTTAGAAATACACTGTCCTATCTATTTCCTTCCCGGTGCCAAGAATAGGCACTTCCACCAAATAAGCCACTCGATATCCTCTTGAACATCCCCCAATCCCGAATAATGCCTCGTGAATAAAAGTCGTATGCGAAATTCCATCATGTTAGTAGATGTCTAGATGTAAAAGAAAAAAAAAAGAAGTATATATGCCTAAAAAAAAAAAACTGAGTATAAAAGAAAGAAAGAAAAAGTAGAAAAGAAAAAAAAAGAATTTATAAGTGTTTTAGAGTTTATTTCAAGTGTATTGAGGCAACAATACCTACCACCCTCATGATCCACCAAATACAGCCTTTAGCTACTTTTTTGTATTTCTGGCCACCTGAATACGGACTGAGGAATTCTGAGTTAATCGTAGAGTTATCAGAACCTAATCAAAGTGTTAATGACAAGAGAGACCACTAAATATACTGATAAATTTGGTGAGATTGTGAGCTCAAAAAGAAAGAAAAGAAAATAAAAGGTAAGAAAAAGAAAAAGAAAAAGAAAGAGAAAGAAAGAGAGAGAATGAGTACAAAGGAACTAAAGAGAGCATAGTTTCTCTGTTGATGAGAACCTCATCATGAATCCTAAATAGCTTACTTTGATCTAATAAAATGAACAAAAGCTCCTACATAACCTAAAGGAAGGCCTAATTCAGGGAATTACTAATCTGAGAAGAGAACATGAAACAAAGGGTAAAACTGTAATTTTACCATTATAGTGCATCAACGAGATTTCTAAGGGTCTAGACATAGGTCAATTGGACTTAATAAGAGAAAAAGTAGGATGGTTCAGTCAGAAAAGGGTTATTGTGAAATCTAGAAATTAAATGACATTCTATAATCCTAAAACAAACCTACTTAAATTCACAAGGTTATACGCAAGATAAAAATCAACTAAATCCTCTAAAATTTATGGAAAAATATCCCCTAGGGTTTAGAACCTTCAATTTAGCCTTTGGAACCTGTTTTGACTTAGATTGGGGTCCATGCCAAATATTTGACCTAATTTGGGTTTTTATGCAAAATATCCAGTCAAACGTGGTCAAACCTTAAATCTAACTTCACCATTAGATTCCTTAGGTCCAAATTAGGTTTACACCAAAATTTGGAGCTAAGAGAAGGTCATCTTGACCCACTTTGCAAATTGGTCCTCCAAATTACATTCAGACCCTCAACTTTTTGAAATCCTTGCAAATGCCCCCTAACTTCTTCATCTATTTATTCATTTCGATCCCTCTACCATTTGCAGTAGGGACCATACCTCCGGTGACTTCGCGCGGAGTTTTCACCTCGTTCGCATGGGGAGCCACCCCTAGATTTGAAAGGGGAGCTCCGTGCGAAGCCCCCTACCGCATGGTAGCTCCCCATGCCCTGAAACCCACCATACCTCTCGTGCGAATGCTTGAGAGGTGTGGGTCTCCCTCCAGCCTTACCTCCGTCGTGGTTTTCCCGCCGTCTCCGTGTGCTTCCTGCTCTGCCTGTGCCTATTTAAGGAAGCACAGACCACGTCGCTTCCTTCAAGCTCAAATTGGCCGAAGATTACCCCCAAATTCGTCTCCTCCTCACTCCGGCCGACTGCCCGAAGCTTCCGGCGACTCTTCCTCCCTCTTCTCGTCGCTTTGCCACCGTTCTCCTCCGTGCTGCACCATACCAGCGCACGCCCTTCAACCCTCTTCATTGTCACTATCATCTCTCCGCTGGGCCTCTTTGTCTCCGATGACAGCAGTACCTATCGCTTGCCCTCCGCCTCCCCCCTTCTCTCCAAGACCATCAGTTAAGCTCCTCTCCCTCTACTCTTCATTTCCCCTTCATCAATTTTTAGTTCCGACCCCACGATCGCCACTACCACCACCATCGTTTCCACCTCTGGCCACCAACTCCGGTGAGGCCGCTCCACCACCACAGGCTGTCCCACCCCTCGCCGACAAGCCCACGAGCTCCACCTCACCTCATTGATCATTTCCCCTTACTCCACTCACCGCGCCACTCACTCGAACCACCCCCCGAACACACCCACTCATACTCACACAGTACGCCCTAGGCACACACTCACAGGCACTGCCACGCCACGCCAACACCCCCAGCACCTTCGCCGTGCTCTGGCGAACCTCCCTGAGCAATTTGACGTGGCCGCGAGGCTGTGCTATTGATTTCAGGTTCAGGATGCCTTCCGCCATTGTTGCTGAGCTTGAAGCAAGCTTCAAGCCGCTCCAGGTCGCGCTTTACTCTAGGAGAGACCCCCAGGCGGTGCGGATTTGAGGTGTGCACGCATCTAGGCTTTTGATTGGCGTCGAAGGACTCTACAGCCTCGCCAATTGAGGAAACCATCTGCTACTGCCACGCGCAAATGAAGGTGGGACATTTAGTCCCACCTCGGAAGTGGAAGGCCACCTGCACACGCATAAATTGAAAAACTGCCTGAGGCTTATCGCCTCCAACTCATGGGGTGAGGTCCCTCTTACCCGACCGCCCGACCTCGTCCGTGACCACGCCCCACGGACCTGGTCTTGACCCGACCCAACTAAGCACACCTCGCCCACCACCTCACGTCGGTGGGCCTGGTCCCGAGCACGTTAACCTGATCCGATTACCCGGTTCGCTCTGAGAGAGCGAAGAGAGAAATAGAGAGAGAGAGAGATGCGGGGAGGGTAGAGGTAGGTTTTGCTTCTCTGTGTTGTGCAGGGAAGGAGGAAGAGGAAGCAGCTACGAGGAAGAAGAAGAAAAGAAGAAGACGAGGAGGCGCAGTAGCTGAAGGAAGCAAAAGCTGAAGACTTAGCCGCACCAAAGAAGAAGAAGAAGGCAGAGGAAGGAGTTGAAGAAGAAGAAGAAGGAGGAGGCGCAGCACAGTGCAAGAAGGGAAGAGGAAGAAGTAAAAGAGGAAAGTCAAAAAGAGGAGGAAGGAGCTGCAGCTAAAGACTCAGCCTCAAAGAAAGAGAAGGACTTGGCCAAGAAAGAAGAAGGAAGAGGAAGGGCAGCTGAAGGAAGGAGCAGCCGCAGAGAAAGAAAGAAAGAAGAAGAAGAGGTGCGGTAGAGAGAAGCAGAAGCAGAAGAAAGAAGAAAGAAGAAGGTTCAACACTATAGTAGGAGTCAGTTAAGGTGTCTGATTCAAAGAATCAGATGTCTGAGAGAGAAAAGATAGAGAAAAGAAAAAGAAAGAGAGGAGGAGAAGAAAGAAAGAAGAAAAAATTATATTTCCTTTTACTCTCTAGATTTTTATAAACACTACATTATTGTTGAGAATTGTGATATTTTACTTCTAAAGATCGAATTGCTCCTTGTGTTTGACCTCGGAATGTTTTCAAATTCCGAGTAATAAATAAATAAAATTAATAATCGTTTTTCGCGATATACTACAACGCTTATCTTGTTAAAACCCGTTGAACAACGACTATCATTTTTGGTGCCATTGCCGGGGAGCAACGGGCATTTTAGAAGCATTAATCACAATTCCTGATTCATTACTAACTTAATTTCTCTCTTTTGTTGTGTTTTGTTTCAGGAAAATCCATGGAGAGACAAGCAGCCGCACAGCAACCACACCAGGAACAAGCAACCCTTTATTAACCCTCTCCTAATCCCCTCAAAATCTGAAAAGGAGAAACAAAGAGAAAAATCAATCTAGGGCTACCTGTTTTCCATATTGAGTAAACCACATGAGTTGCCTGGTTTTTACTTTCAACACATTTTAATTGTATATCCACTTAAGGTAACTAGGGTTAAAACCTTCTTGATTGAGCCTTAGATACCAATTTCTGAGGCAACTTGGACCAACTAGAGCCAACCTAAGGATTCCAAGCTAGGGTTTTAGAGACACATCTTCTTCTAAACAAAGAATCAAAAATTCCAAAAAGAGGTGTGTTACGACCCGGTTCCCGAATCCCTACAGGACACGAGACCGAACTGACTCGACTGATCCCAAGACTCAGTCGTTCAACGAGAAAGTAACCAAAAAGAAGGAAAGTAAACCACATTCACTATGCTAAGCAACTAACAGTAACAAAAGTACAGTAGTAAAGAAGTAAAACTACTACAGTACACACCACCACAACAGTAGAAAAGTAACCAGGTACAGGAATATAAGTACAAAATGTAAGAGTACAGAGGTGCAAGAAACTACTCACTACAACAGAAAAGGAGTACAACAAGAAACTACAACTATTGGGCTCTACTGGGCCCAGCACCCTCTGCAGCCGTAGGCTTTGGCTGCTCAACACCTAGACCTGAAAAGGGGTTATGAGTACAAAACATCAGCAATCGCTGAGTAGAGTGGCAACCAACTAACTAAAGTAGTAATGGTGAACAGGTAGCTGTTGTTTTTCAATTACTTCCTTTAATTACTTATTCTTTTTCACCACTTAGTTTATTTATCAGGACTCTTTCTTGATCTCGAATGTTCCTCGTGGGAACGATCTTGATTGTAGTCTTTTCCGAAGTGTAGAAGTCGCACGTGGTGCTCTCCAGGCGCGAGAGAGTCCCCCATGGTGGTCCTACACCCAGTCAACCACCCCAAGGTTATGGACAAACGTAACGGTGACTACGGCACGCGCGATAAGCGCACGGGTAGCTACCCCGCACTGGCAGGCAGTCAGTCGTTTCCATTAGCGAGTGCACCCAAAGCACAGCACGGAACCAGTATAGGGCCTAGCCCTCTCAGTAACAGGGGTCTAGCCCCTAAGAACCAAACAGGGGTCTCGTCCTTCCACAGTCCGCGCACCCTCGCCTGACTACCCTGGTTTGCCCAGTGGGCCTCACAAGTCGATGTAGGGTGGCTAGCTGAACCCCGGGCCCCGTAGGGTGGCTAGCTCTCTCCCTACACTAGTAGCTCTCCCCGGTACTGTGTACGCGAGGGCCAAGAAGTCGGTACAGAGTGGCCAATCCTAACCCTGGGTCCCAACCAAAGGGCGGCCAGCTCCGCTTTGCACTAAACAGTGGGACAGTCGCTCTCCTTGGTACTCCATACTTAAGGGCCAGCTCACTTCCCCACTCACATTTTCAGTTCCATTCCATGATTCCAGGAGCTCTACTCCTAATTCCCCGTAGGGTTCATGCTCATATTCCTCATGTCATTGCATACCAGGTTTCATCATGTCTATTTTGATTCTTAGGTTATACACATGCCACTGATAATTCTATCATTCACATTTCCATGTTCAGGTTATTCACAGGTAGCTCGTGTTTCCAACATTCACCTTTCCATTTCCAAATTATATACAGGCAGCTCATATTATGTGTGCGACAGGAAAGTTACATACAACAGTTAACAAGTACTATATATTTCGCAGGCAACTGTTATTCGATACTGCAATCCATTCATTCTATCTACTCATTCAAGACTGCAATCCATTCATTCAATACAGACATTTCAAGTATTTCTAGCCCTAGGATTCATGCCATACCCTAGGTTCTAATCATTCATTCCACACATGCATTCAGGTTTGTATTTAAATTAGGGGAAGCCACTCTACCAGTAAACCCAGGAGTAGTGGGGCTTGAACGGCAGGCTCACGTACCTCAGCAAGTCCCGAACCCGCAATGGAATGAAGTCCTATCATAAGGATCAACCACAAGAGAATACTCAGAACAGTATAGAAAGTCTTCTAACAAGTAGAGGAAATCATACGGGAAACATGGTATCTTAATTGCGGAAAACGGACCTCAAACTGTTATGACCCTGGCATCAAACGTCGTTTAAGATGTTTGGGAGTTGGTCCAGAAGTCTGGTCAAACGTCTGGAAGCCTTCCCAGACGTCTGGAATTTAATTTTTTCGGCGTACGGGTTCGCGTTTGCACGCATGCACACGCAGATTGAACCGTCGCCCTCCTTTCTTCTCTTTCCTTCCTCCCTGCAGGTGCAGCCATCTTTTTCTCTCTCTCTCCCCACGATAGCCTTCAAATACCCCACTCTCCTCTCCCTCACCCTCACTCCACCGCCTTCTTCTTCTTCTTCCTATTAGCGAGAGAGTGAGCGGGCGTGGGTAGCCACAACTGCTGCCGTGAGTGCGTGGGGAGGAGAGGTTGTTGCGAGAGGGAGAGAGAGCTAGATCGTGAGGGTGCGAGCTCGCCGGATTAGCCAGGGCCGGCCAGCGAGTGTGCAGCAGGAGCGTGGTGCTGGGGAGGAGCTGCTGCAGCTCAGGCAGCAGGCGAGCGCGGCGCGGCATGGCCATGCGCAGCAGGTGGAGGGCGAGGAGGTCCTGATTCTGGGAAAATTTCCCAGAATCAGACGTCTGGACATACGTCCAGACGACGCAGGAGACGTCTGGAGGAAGGTTCAGACATCTAAAAGGTACGATATTTTCCTTCCCTTCTTTCGCATGTACAGCCATGCAGCCATTCCGCCAAAGAGTCCTGCTTTGTTCCGTGTTGAGGGCGGTCGCATATGTGTGCAGGTCTCGTTCGGGAAGGCGCAAGGGCACGCCCTCCCACACAGATCGGACGTCTGGGCACAGCACCAGACAACGGAGAGGGTCTCCAGACGTCCTGAGTGACAATCGGACGTCTGGAAACTAAGTCGAGATGGTTCAACGGGATTTTGGATGTTTGAAGGATCGCGTAGGATCAAGGTATGACCTGAGCCATCGTTTAAGATGTCTGGAAGATGTTCCAGACATCTGATTTTGGCCAGACTTGTCATTTTTGACCCGTTTAGGGTCGGTTCAAAGTCTGTTTTCCGCGTTTCAAGTTTCGTTCTTCTCAGATTTAGTTCCTGTACCTGTTTACAGTATTTGCATCATGTTCTGAGTAGCTCCTTGTAATTGATCCTTGTGTTAGGACCCAGTTCCGTTGTGGCTCTGGGGGTTGCGAAGGCACGCGGGCTTGTCGATCACGCCCCCAGTACTGCCGGTTTTGCGGGTAGAGTGGCCCCTTTAATTATTTATCAAAAATTATGCACTTGTGAAATAATTAATAGATTCTAGGGTATTGCATGAATCCTAGGACTGAAAAACTAGATTGAATGATAGATCCTAGGGTATTGCATGAATCCTAGGACTGAAAAACTAGATTGAATGATAGGTCCTAGGATATGGCATGAATCTTAGGACTGGAAAACTAGATGGAATATATATATATTGCAGTCTTGGAAAAGTAGAAAGGAAAACGATAACTGCCTGTAATTGGTTAACAGTTTCCCGTTTATGAATGGATAATTATTGTTGAGAACATGGGCTATATGAATATAAAGCTGAAATGATGAAACCTAAATTGGCTGAGTTAAAGGAAAATGAGCATGAACCCTATGGGGAATTAGGAGTAGAGCTCTTGAGAGGTGAATGGAATAGAACTAGGGAAGTGAGCTGGCCCTTGAGTACAGAGTACCAAGGAGAGCGACTGTCCCCCTGTTTAGTGCAGAGCGGAGCTAGTCGCCCCAGGGACCCAGGGTTAGGTCTGGCCACCTTGTACCGACTTTTGGCCCTCGTGTACACAGTACCGAGGAGAGCTACTAGTGTAGGGAGAGCGCTAGCCACCCCACGGGCCCCGAGGTTCTGCTAGCCCTCCTACACCGACTTGTTAGGCCCACTGGGCAAACCAGGGTAGTCAGGCGAGGGTGCGCGGACTGTGGAGGGGCAAGACCCCTGTTTGGTTACTGTGGAGGGGCTGGACCCCTGTTACTGAGAGGGCTCTACCCTATACTGGTTCCGTGCTGTGCTTTGAGGTGCACCCGTTAATGGAAACGACTGACCGCGTGCCAGTGCGGGGTAGCTACCCGTGCGTTTATCACGCGTGCCGTAGTCACCGTTAGGTATGTCAGCGACCTTGGGGTGGTTGACTGAGGGTAGGACCACCACGTGCTACTTCTACTTTTTAGAAAAGACTGCAATCAAGATCGTTCCCACGAGGAACATTCAAGATCAAGAGGAAGATCTGAGAAATAATTCAAGAATGAGTAAATAGAAAATAAAGAAAGAAATTAAAAATAATAGCTACCTATCCACCTTACTGTTTTACTAGCTAGTTAGTTGCCACTCTACTCAGCGTTTCGCTGACGTGTCACCTTTGTCACCTTTTCAGGACCAGGTGTTGAGCAGCCAGAGCCAGCGGCTGCAGAGGGAGCTGGCCCAGTAGAGCCCAGTAGTTTTACTTGTGTAGTACCCACTGTACCTTTCCTTCTGTTGTAGTGAGTATTTTCCGTTACCACTGTACTCTTTTATTGTAAGTACCGTGTTTATGTACATGTTATTTCTTTACTGTTGTGGTGGTGTATACTGTAGTAGTTCTTTTCTTTACTGCTGTAATTTGTTACTGCTAGTTATATACATGGTGAATGTGGTTTGTTTTACTGCTCTTTTGGTTACTTTCTCGTTGGACGATTGGGTCTTGGGATCAGTCGAGTCGGTCCGATTCTCGTGTCTCGTAGGGATTCGGGAATCAGGTCATAACACAAACGGACCCTAAACGGGTCAAAATAGTGTTTCTGACTCAAATCAGACATCTGGAATAACTTCCAAATGTCTTAAAAGTGTCCAATGCCATACCTCAAACCCTGCGCCAATCCTCAGACGTCCAAGAACTCCTTTGGACCATCTAGACCTAGTTCCAAATGTCCGACCACCTCTCCAGATGTCTGGAAGTGCTTCCTGTCATCTGGTATGTTGCCCAGACGTCCGGAATGCGTAGGAGGGCGTGCCCCGTGCCTTCCCGAAGTGAAACCTGCACGAAATCTACCAAATCTCCTCAAAAAGGCAAGCAACAGTGTCTCGGTGAAGCAGCCTGCTTGGCCGTATCCGCAAAGAAGAGGTACCTTCGCAAAGTCTACCCCTCAGACGTCTGGAACCACCTCCAAACGTTGGCTACGTCATCTGGACGTCGCTCCAGACATCTGATTCTGGGAAAAACCCAGATCTAGAACCTGCTTCCGCCCTCTCATGCCGCGCGTGGCCGCGCCTCACCCTCTCGCCTGCAGCTCCGGTTGTAGCAGTGTCGGGGAGGACCTTCCCGACGCACTCCTTCGCCTTGCGCACACGTTGCTTCGGCCATGCGCTCATCGGCGAGCTCCCATGCGAGCTCATAAACTCAACTCCTCCTCTCCCTCTTACGCTGCTCCTCCTCTCCTTCTCACCCCACTCCCGCGCTCTCACTGCTCTGCTGCTCTCACTGAAGGGAAGGAGGAAGGTGGCTAGGGAAGTGGGGTGGAACGAGAGAGAGGAGGGGGCTTTATAAGGGTGTGGGTTTAGGGTTTTGTTGGGGGCGGAAGGAGAGAGAAGAAGAAGGAAAACGTGGGGGTGTACTGTCTACGCGCATCACGCGTGTAGACGCGATCTGGTACTCAAAATTTTTGATTTCCAGACGTCTGGGAATGAGTCCAGACGTCTGACCCTTAATCCAGATGTCTTACCAGAGGTCTGACCTAAAGTCCAGATGTCTTAAAAGGCTTAAACAACATAGGTCTTAACAAGGTGTGCCTAAGCCATTATTTGAAAAGACTTATCCAAGAGAAACCCTTTGCAAATCTGGCTCTTAATCTACTTGAACCATAAAAGTAAGGACCTAAGAAGCTCTCAAAGGAACAAAGAGGTGAAGTTGATCCTTTGGGTCAACCAACCTTTAAATTAGGTCACTTTGCACTCAAAAGACTTAAAGTTCAAGTGGAACCCTAAGCACCTTGATCTTAACTAAAAGTGGTAGACTTAAGAGGTCAAGGTCCCCATTCTGGTCTACCTGGAATCTCAGTGACAAGAGTGGTCGGGTGGGGGAAACCCTGTAACCCGTGGGGGCACTCTACCGTGTAGGGGTCTTTGTGGGACTCACCCTCTTTGGCTGCCCAGGTAATTCTCAGGTGGACGACTTTCTGATCAAGGGGTATCATCCGCCCTGAACCTCTATAGTCACCCAACATATTTTGGGTGTCTTGATTAGGTCCAACACGTTCTAATCACATCCAGTCCTTCAGTGTATGTTTGGTAGGAGGTCCTTGAAACCTCCTTTAGAGATCCACTCTCCCTGAGGCCAAGCCTCGGTGCCCTTGTTTGTGCAACAACCCCTCCACATAGACCTTTTCTCCGATTCTGAACCCAGTTCACCTTCTTCTTTCATCATGGCACAACCTGTTGAAGAAGAAAATAATCTTGAGCACCAACTTCAGCGTCTTAATGACCTCTTCCAGAACTTCATGAACCCACCGCAGCGCCCCATGATGCGAGATCACTATAATCCCACTGTGGTGGCAATTGAGCCTCGAGTCTGAATCCCGACTGGAGGACCTGATTCTGAACTGAAGCCCAATATGATTCATGCCATACCTAAATTCTATGGGCTTAGATCTGAAGATCCATTCCAGCATATCAAATAGCTCAAGCATCTGGCCCAGACCTTCGGGTCAGATGCACAAAATTGGGATATTCTGCTCATGAAAATGTTCTCTTTCTCCCTCATGGACAAGGCGGCTCATTGGTTCCAAACTCAGACCCGTCCGATCAACACATGGGATGAACTTCAGTCCGAGTTTTTAAAGAAGTTATTTCCTGTTGGTCGGACAAATGCCTTTCGCCATCAGATTACTCACTTCACCCAATAGACGGGAGAACCTCTTCATGAGTCATGGGACCGATTCTTGGATCTCATGCTGAAGTGCCCCCATCACGGAGTTCCTAAATGGGAACAAGTCCAGTCTTTTTACCAGGGACTCCGTGAGGACATTAGATTATTCGTCAATGCAACCTATGGAGGGAATATCATGAGTCAGCATGAGGACACAGTGTGGGAGATTCTCGAGAATATGTGCGAGAACTCCATTAACAATGACTCCATGGGTTTATTCGACCGAACGATTACCCGCGCATCGACGAATCTCAGGAGAGCACATGAGACGTAGGGCCTGTCCACATCCGACAACTTGGAACTAATGGCCAGTCGGTTGGACAAGGTCTCTATTATCGAGAAGAAGGTGGACGAGCTGACTCGGCATTTGCAGCGAGCCACCTCTGCGCAGAACTCCTTCGCACAGCCACCTCCCGTAAGGGAAACTGTGCAAAACATCTTCCATCGATCTTCTCCAGGGATGGACCCGTATCCACCCCCATCTGACTCCAGGACCGGAGGGACCTCCGATCCTCTCTATTCTTGTCAGGGGAACTCTGATCCCCCATACTCTGACTTTCTTGAAGCTCCTCAGACCTACGAGGACCTCAACGCCATCCAGAATGACCCATTTTCCAACACCTACAACCTTGGATGGCGAAATCATCCTAATTTTCAGTGGACGGGAAATTCTCAGACTCAAAGACCACCTTATCAACCCCGTCCACAAGTCCCTCATCCTTATCAGCCGCCTCAGCCTCGGCCCAACCCCACCTATCAATCTGGGCCAAACCAAGACCAAATGTCTCTCATCCTCCAAACACTGGCTGACATTCAAAGAATGAATGCAGCAATCCAAAAATAGCACAAGGACGAGATTACAGTGGTCCATAACCAACTCGCCCAGATGACGAATTCCCATCAACCGGGCACTCTTCCTTCACAAGCCTTGCTAAACCCTAATAACGTGCCGACCCAGAGGCGCGTTTTGAACCCAAATCCAGGCCACGCACACATGATTTATCAGGCCCCTTCTGTTCCATCACTTGACGGGATGGAAGCTTCAACACGGGTTATCAACAACAGCCACTCATTTTACCAACCCCCAACCAAAACCAAGCAGGATTAAACTCTATAACAACCCGTAGTGGTAAAGCAACCCAAGACCTACCTTATCCAAACCACTCCAAACATGGTAGTGAACCAAGCCCTAAGATAGTTATCCAGGATGTCCCTGTCCCAGATCAAAAACCTAGACCTATTCCAGTGGAACCAACCAAGGTTCCATTTCCCGAGGCCTTGACCAAGGGAAAAAGGATAACCAAACCCGTGGCTCTTGAGGAGGACCTGATCAAGCTGTTTGAACAGGTCCAGATAAACATCCCCTTGATGGATGCAAGCCGCAACATACCGGCTTACGCACAATTCTTGAAGAACGTGTGTACACCCTAGCGTAAGCCACGAACCAAGAGTGGGAGTCCGATCGTACTGTCAGAGCAAGCCAGCTCTGTAATCCTGAGTAAATCGCACCCAAGGCAAAAGACCCAGGCACTCCCCTGATCTCATGTAAAATTGGTGAAACCCAATTTGATAGAGCATTGTTAGACTTAGGTGCCTCCATAAACCTGATACCCACATCCCTGCTTAACCACCTTGAGGAATCAGAGCTTAAATCGACTGAGGTGACATTGCAGTTAGCTGATTGATCCATTAAGTCACCTAAGGGAATACTCGAGGATGTTATTGTTAGGGTGTGGGATTTCTACTTTCCAGTAGACTTTATAGTTCTAGATATGGATGCACCTGAGAACCCAAGGGATATATCAATTATACTAGGGAGACCTTTTCTGGCCACTGCTAGGGCCAACATAAGCTGTGAGGAGGGCCAAATAGAGTTAAAATTTGGGAATCAAACTCTTAAGATTGACATCTTTAAGGCCCAAGGCCCAACAAGGGATTAATTGCAGTGTTGTAAAGCAAATATGTGATATTAGAGCCATAGTTGATGAATCGCATATCGAGGAAAACTTGATTATCCCCAATCAACCACAAGAAGATCGAAACCCGCAATTAAAGGAGTCTAAACCTGATCTAAATACACCCATAACTCCTACCCTTGTTCCTCACACCCACTCCGAACCACCCGCTGCTGTTGATAATCCCGTCTTGGAACTCAAGCCCCTTCCCGATCATCTGAAATACGTCTTTTTGGGTTCCAATCAGACGTTTCCTGTGATTATAAACTCCTGATTCACACCTGACCAGGAATCCCGTCTAATTATTGTTCTCCAGCAACATTGTAGAGCCATTGGATGGACTCTCGATGATTTGACTGGGATAAGTCCCTCTTATTGCACACACCACATCTATTCCGAAGAGGGCGCACGACCTTCGCATGAGATGCAGAGACTTCTGAACCCTAATCTGCAGGAGGTTGTGAAAAAGGAGATCATTAAGTGGTTAGATGCAGGGATCATCTATCTGATCTTCGACAGTCGATGGGTGAGTCCAATTCAGGTTGTGCCTAAGAAGGCAGGGCTCACCACCATCACGACTGAAACCGGAGAGGTCATACCAACCCGTATAGCCAACTCGTGGAGAGTCTACATTGATTACCGAAGACTCAATTCCTCCACGAAGAAGGATCATTTCCCACTACCGTTTATTGATCAGATCCTCGAAAAACTAGCGGGAAATAGATTCTTCTGCTTTCTTGATGGGTACTTCGGTTACAACCAAGTGGCAATTCATCCAAAGGACTAAGAGAAGACCACGTTCACCTGAGCCTTCGAGACGTACACATTCCGAAGGATGCCTTTCGATCTCTGCAATGCACCCGCGACTTTTCAGCGGTGCATGCTTGCCATATTCTCTGATATGGTAGGTAATTATCTGGAAGTCTTCATGGATGACTTCTCAGTATTTGGGGCATCATTTGACGATTGTCTCCAGCACTTAGTTTAAATACTCCGGCGTTGTATTGACGTGAATCTGGTTCTTTCCTAGGAAAAGAGCCACTTCATGGTGCCTGAGGGGATTGTCTTGGGACATCTGATTTCAGAGAGAGGCCTCCAAGTCGATCGAGCTAAGGTTAACTTGATTTCCAAGCTCCCTATGCCTAGCTCGATCAAGGACATTCGATCTTTTCTAGGGCAAGTCAGTTTTTACTATCGATTTATCCCTGATTTCTCAAAAATCGCGCGCCCCCTGACCACTCTTCTCTCCAAGGATGTACATTTTGAAATTTCCAAGGAATGCACTCAAGCATTTGAGATCCTTCATGACCGAGTTACCTAAGCCCTGATCCTACAGTCCCCTGATTGGTCTCAACCCTTTGAGATCATGTGTGATGCATCTGACTTCGCTATAGGAGCAGTTTTGGGGTAGAAAATTGACGGGAAACCCATGGTCATCTACTACGCTTGCAAGACACTTGACGAGGCTCAGCGTAACTACACGGTTACGGAGAAAGAGATGTTAGATGTAGTATTTGTCCTAGAAAAGTTCAGATCATATCTCTTGGGTTCCCGTGTTATTATTTACTCAGATCACACAGCTGTGAGGCACCTCCTTGCGAAGAAGGATGCGAAACCTCAATTAATCCTATGGATCTTGCTATTGCAAGAATTTAACCTCGAGATTCGCGACAAAGCAAGAAGACAGAACGTGGTAGCTGACCACTTGTCCCACCTTCCTTCTGAGATCATCGACCCTTCTGGATCCATGATGAAGCATTTTCCTGATGAGCACCTCCTGACTATTGGTACAGGGCTTCCATGGTTTGCTGACATAGTAAACTACTTGGCCTCACATCAAATCCCGTCTGATTGGCCGAAGGCCAAGAAAGACAAATTGTGCTCGGATGCCAAGTATTACATTTGGGAAGACCAGTATCTATTCCGCATTGGTGCTGACCATATTATCCGGCGATGTGTCACGGAAGTCGAAATCAAAGACATACTCTCTTTCTGCCATGACCAGGTATGCGGTGGCCATTTTTCTGGGCATAAAACTGCATCAAAAGTCCTCTAGTGTAGCTTTTACTGGCCCACAATCTTCAAGGATGCATACAATCACTGTAAGACATGCAACTGTTGCCAAACTTTGGGCAACATGAGCCATCGCAACATGATCCCTTTACAGCCGATTCTTGTATGCAAGATTTTTGACATTTGGGGGATTGATTTTATGGGTCCTTTTCCTATTTCAGACGGCTTCAAGTACATTTTACTCGCTGTTGACTACGTGTCCAAATGGATCGAAGCCATTCTGACCCGAACCTGTGATCAGAAAGTTGTTCTCAAATTCATTCACCAAAACATCTTCCCATGGTTTGGGATTCCTCAAGCGATCATTTCTGATGGAGGGACCCATTTCAAAAATGCTCAGTTCAGGTCACTGATGACCAAATACGAGGTGTCACACCGAATCTCTACTCCCTACCACCCCCAAACTAATGGTCTAGCTGAGCAATCGAACCGGGAGATCAAGAAAATCCTCCAGGTTACTGTTCGACCTGACAGGAAGGACTGGTTATCCCGGCTTCCGGAAGCTTTATGGGCTTATAGGACCACCCATAAGACCTAATTAGGCATGTCTCCTTTCAAACTGGTATACGGGAAGGCGTATCACCTCCTCTTCGAATTGGAGCATAAAGCCTATTGGGTAGTACGGAATTGCAACCTAGATCTTTCTAAGGTTGGAACCCATAGAAAACTTCAGATAAGCGAGATTGAAGAATTATGCCTCGATGCGTATGAAAACTCGCGAATCTACAAAGAGTAAGTTAAAGCCTTTCATTGCAAGCACATATCTAGAAAGATCTTTCACCTTGGTCAAAAGGTCCTACTCTTTGATGCCCAACTAAAATTGTTCCTAGGAAAGCTATGATCCAAGTGGATCGGACCATATCTAGTCCGACAAATCTTTGGAAATGGAGCCGTTGAGATCAGTCCACTCAGCCACGATTCCGAACCCTTTGTTGTGAACGGTTAGAGACTCAAATCGTTCATTGACGTAACCAATACAGATTTGGCTGAGTCATCATTTATCCTCCATTCTCCTTGAGCTCATTGCGCCCAGCTGATTGCGTAAAACTCAGCGCTTAACGGGAGGCAACCCGTCATTCTTTCAAAAACCCAAAACCTTTCCTGACATTTCATTACACTTTAGGGTTCATCCTTTAGGACAGCCGACTCCACCTCAGGTACCCGTACCCGAGATTAGAAATCATCTATAATAGTTACCTCGACCCATCCACTCACCCAACACTTATCCTAATGAATGAACCAAGCTGAATACAAACCCACCTAATTTACAATGAGGACATTGCAAATCTTAGGCATGGGGGGGTATGAAAGTGCAAAATGAATGAAAACTTATAACAAGAAAAGGTTTCAACAAAAAAATTCACATATGTCAAAAACACCAAAAAAATAATTTTTTTTTTTGAAAAAGAACAAAAAAACTGAAGGGAAGAAATTTTTGTGGGCTTTACATAATCAAAAGGAGAAAGAACAAGTGCAAAATGCTAAAAAAGGAGCACAAAATAAAAAAATAAAAGAGATAGTCATTAGTAAGAGATTAAGGGATTAACCGAAGTTCTAGACCACATTAAGAAAAGTAAAGAGAAAGTGCGAAAGAAACACAAAAAGATTAGTAAGAACGCCAACCTTAGGTCTTTTTGGCTAGACTCTTAGTACCCATTAAGATCTGGATATTCCATAAGAGATTGAGGAAAATGGAAAGCTTAAGTATTAGGTCTAAGGCTCAGGGAGTATTCGTTCTCGTTAACTGACCTTCGGTTTGCAGGACTCGGTAACCTAAGCATCCCAATTCACACATAGTCCGGTTCAGTGAGCATAACTATCAAAATCATGGAGAAGCATTTTTAATGTTATGAAAATGTTACCTAGATTAGGAGCGGCCAATCAATACAAGTTGATTTGGATGAGTTCCCGACGTGGAGAGGTGGAAAATTCCCCTCGAAGATGCGTAACATATCATCTCCTCGGTGCTTGTCTCTTAGGATATTTACATATCCTACCGGGGGCATGTAAGCACTCTGCTAGTTCAGATACCATGGATGGCATTATCACGAAATGTCAATCGCCAAGGTTTGAATTCGGCCACGAAACTCCATGGGCGGGATTATCTCGAAATCTCAAAAATCAGGGTTCTGGGGGTTACCATGGGCAGTGCTATTACGAAGCATCGATTGCCAGGGACCTTTGAGGATTGATAATGGGGACGAGGAATCCGATACAGATCGTGTTGTGAAGGCAATCTGAAGCTAGAAATAAAAAGAAAAGAGAGAGAAAACTCTCTAAAAAAATAAACCCTCTGTCTCTCTCTTCCAAAAACGCATTGAAAATTGAATCAAGGCTAAAGTTATGTCTCAAGCACTGGTGCTTTAACCACGGAATCCAATAAACCTTAGGGTAGTTCCTACGGGCCTTGAAAACCTTCGCTAAGGACCGAGGCTAAAGCTAGGCAGGTCTGGATCTTGGTTGGTACTAGAGTACCTTTAGGCCCATTGTCGGCATTCTGACCTAATCAAAGAGAAAAGAGAAGAAAAAGCACTTATCAAAATTGGTGAAAGGAACTCATGGTCTAGAACAGAAGTTAAAACCTTAAAATTTTGCTAAGGGACTAGCAAAAGCTAGGCATAAGGGTATGATAAGAACCTCATCATGAACCCTAATTAGCTTACTTTGATATAATAAAATGAACAAAAGCTCCTACATAACCTAAAGGAAGGCCTAATTTAGGGAATTACTAATCTGAGAAGAGAACATAAAACAAGGGGTAAAACTATAATTTTACCATTGCAGTACATCAACAGGATTTCTAAGGGTCTAAACATAGGTTAATTGGACTTAATAAGAGAAAAGGCGTGATGGTTTAGTCAGAAAAGGGTTATTGTGAAATCTAGGAATTAAATGACACTCTGTAACCCTAAAACAAATCCACTTAAATTCACAAGGTTTCAGGCAAGATAAAAATCAACTAAATCCTTTAAAATTTATGAAAAAATATCCCCTAGGGTTTAGAACCTTCAATTTGGCATTTGAAACCTGTTTTGACCTAGATTGGAGTCCATGCTCAATATTTGACCTAATTTAGGTTTTTGTGCAAAATATCCAATAAAACATAGTCAAACCTTAAATCCAACTTCACCATTGGATTCCTTAGGTCTAAATTAGGTTTATACCAAAATTTGGACGTAAGAGAAGGTCATCTTGACTCACTTTGCAAATTAGTCCTTCAAATTACATTCAGACCCTCAACTTTTTGAAACCCTTGCAAATCGCCCCCTAACTTATTCATCTCTTTCTTCATTTCTGTCCCTCTGCCATTTGCAGCAGGGACCATACCTCCAGCGACTTCGTGCGGAGGTTTTCACCTCGTTCGCATGGGAAGTCGCCCTCAGATTTGAAAGGGGAGCTCCTTGCAAAGCCCCCTACTGCATGGGCAGCTCCCCATGCCCTGAAACCAACCATACCTCTCGTGCGAACACTCGAGAGGTATGGGTCTCCCTCCGGCCTTACCTCTGGTGTGGTTTTCTCACAGTCTTTGTGTGCTTCCCGCTCTGCCTGCGCCTATTTAAGGAAGCACAGACCACGCCGCTTCCTTTAAGCTCAAATTAGTCGAAGATTACCCCCAAATTCATCTCCTCCTCACTCCAGCCGACTACCCGAAGCTTCCGGTGACTCTTCCTCCCTCTTCTCATCGCTCTACCACCGTACTAGTGGCAGAGCCAGCTCTGCCGTTCTCCTCCGCGCCATGCCATACCAACGCGTGCCCTTCGACCCTCTTCGTCGTTACTGCCATCTCTCCCCTGGGCCTCTTCGTCTCCAGCAACGGCAGTACCCGCCGCTCGCCCTCCACCTCCCCCCTTCGCTCCAAGACCATCAATTAAGCTCCTCTCCCTCTACTCTTCATTTCCCCTTCATCAATTTTTAGTTTCGACCCCTCGATCGCCACTACCACCACCATCGTTTCAACCTCTGGCCACCAACTCTGGCAAGGCCGCTCCACCACCACAGGCCGTCCCACCCCTCGCCGACAAGCCCACGAGCTCTGCCTCACCTCACTGATCATTTCCTCTCACTCCACTTACCGCGCCACTCACTCGAACCACCCCTCGAACACACCCACTCATACTCACACAATACGCCCTAGGCACACACTCACAGGCACTGCCACGCCACGCCAACACCCCCAGCACCTTCGCCGTGCTCTGGCGAACCTCCCTGAGCGATTTGACGTGGCCGCGAGGCCGTGCTATTGCTTTCAGGTTCAGGACGCCTTCCGCCATTGTTGCTGAGCTTGAAGCAAGCTTCAAGCCGCTCCAGGTCGCGCTCTGCTCTAGGAGAGACCCCTAGGCGTTGCGGATTTGAGGCGCGCACACATCTAGGCTTTTGATTAGTGTCAAAGGACTCTGCAGCCTCGTCAATTGAGGAAATCATCTACTGCTGCCGTCCGCGAACAAAGGTGGGACATTTAGTCCGACCTCGGAAGTGGAAGGCCACCTACACATGCATAAAGTGAAAAACTGCCTGAGGCTTATCACCACCAACTCACAGGGTGAGGTCCCTCTCACCCGACCACTCGGCCTCGTCCGCGACCACGCCTCGCGGACCTAGTCTTGACCTGACCCGACTAAGCACACCTTGCCCACCACCGCACATCGGTGGGCCTGGTCCCGGGCATGCTAACCCGACCCAATTACCCGGTTGGCTCTAAGAGAGCGAAGAGAGAAATAGAGAGAGAGAGAGACGCGGGGAGGGTAGAGGTAGGGTTTGCTTCTCTATGTTGTGCAGGGAAGGAGGAAGAGGAAGCAGCTGCGAGGAAGAAGAAGAAGAAGAGGAGGCGCAGCAGCTGAAGGAAGCAGAAGCTGAAGACTTAGCCGTGCCAAAGAAGAAGAAGAAGGCATAGGAAGGAGCTGAAGAAGAAGAAGAAGGAAGAGGCGTAGCACAACGCAAGAAGAAAAGAAGAAGAAGCCAAAGAGGAAAGTCAAAAAGAGGAGGAAGGAGCTGCAGTTGAAGACTCAGCCTCAAAGAAAGAGAAGGACTTGGCCAAGAAAGAAGAAGGAAGAGGAAGAGCAGCTGAAGGAAGGAGCAACCGTAGAGAAAGAAAGAAAGAAGAAGAAGAGGTGAGGTAGAGAGAAGCAGGAGCGGAAGAAAGAAGAAAGAAGAAGGTTTAGCACTGTAGCAGGAGTCAGTTAAGGAGTCTGATTCAAAGAATCAGACGTCTGAGAGAGAAAAGACAGATAAAAGAAAAAGAAAGAGAGGAGAAGAAGAAAGAAAGAAGAAAAAATTCTATTTCCTTTTACTCTCTAGATTTTTATAAACACTACATTATTGTTGAGAATTGTGATATTTTGCTTCTAAAGATCAAGTTGCTCCCTAAGTTCGACCTCGGAATGTTTTCAAATTTCGAGTAATAAATAAATAAAATTGATAATCGTTTTTCGCGATATACTACAATTCTTATCTTGTTAAAACCCGTCGAACAACGACTATCATCTGCCTCTCTTTGAGTTGAATTATTTAATAATCTGAAAATCTAGGTTCTAAAGTATTAGTCTATATGTAGTACCAGATGAGTGTGAGTCACCAAATACAAATCTACTTGACTCAGAAATCATTTACCTAAGCCAAAAATCAGGGTTGAATTTACAGATTATCTTATAACCCCGAGGGAAGAAGTTTGCATATCCTAATAGATTTTTACTAAGGGTCAAGTACGAGCTTTAGATGTAGATTGACTTTTCACATGGATCTGTTGCATAGACTACAACAAAACACATTCACGATTGTCTGGATTACTAAAGCTTCGGATGAAAACAAAAGACATAAACTTCTAGTCAAACTCTTGATAAAAATTACTCATGTAGGACCACTGTGCATTTAGTCATGCATTTGCTAGGAACTAGCAAGATTTAGGCATAGGGGTGCGATTGCACAACAATCATGCAACCTAAATCACCTGAATTATGCTAGATTCTAGCATAACTTAGGAATAATGCATTCATAAGCATCGTAATTTGCACAATAGCTAGTTTATTAATCATATAGATAATATCATCATTTTAAGTACTAATGAGAGATGATTTTAATCGTAGATGATTTAAAGTTGCAGATGTCATATCAGACTAGACAGATCTGATTAGAACGATGATGGAAGCCCAACTCTTCCAAAATCATCTCAATCAGACAACTAGAGCATTGGGTGCAGTCCATAAAAGAACGGAGATCATGGAGCCAAAGGATAAAGACCTGAGCTTCAGATGAAAGATTCAACTGCACAGATGGATTCGAATCAACGGTCGCAGTCCAACGGCTCAAAAATCAACCCGATCAGAGGTCACATCACCAGATACAAGGAAATGAAGATGGACGACCATGATGGCGCCATGTGGCACCATCACAACCGCCCCCTCATCACCTCCCCATCTGAGAAGGCCACCCTCACATGCTGTGGACCGTTGGATGGCCATCCAACGGCCATAAGCGTGCCACGTTGCCCATCCAACTGCGCCTCATCAAAGGAAAGAAGATCTCAACGGTTGGATCTTCATCCAATGGTCAAGAATAAGTTTCCTTAAAATGAAAATGCAACAAAATGAAGGAGTAGCGCAGTGGTTCGCACCTTCGCTCGCAAGCAACCGACACGCGTTCGATTCACGCCGCGCGAGAAATTAGGAGAACGTTAGGCGCGGGCATTATTGCCCATTGGATGGCAAGCAGAGTGAGTGGATGCGACCGCATGGCACAATCTAAGCACGTCGTAGCTGGACACGGGAATCCACGCGTGATCACACGCGCTTGCTTTGACGCAAAGGCGAGGAACATGCGTGTGTGAGCCATCCAATCGTAAGATCGACAGTTGTTATTCGCTCTGAATCAGGTTTTAAAATCAATGCATGTAGTATAGGTTGAATCAACGTGGAAAGTGAGTAAAATTTATAACTCGAATATCAGAAATGAAGTCCGAGGTCGAACACAGGGAGCAATTGGCAAAAATAATTCTCAAGATTGGAATTCAACACAAATATATAAGCAACAGAATTCAAAGCAATAATGACATATGAATGAAAGTGAATGTCAGATAATGCAAAAAGAATGGGGTAAAATAGTGATTTGAATCATCAATTACCCTTCACAATTATATCAAATATTTCAATAGTACTAATCAAATAAATGCCACGTAGGATAAGTGATTAAAATCTCAGACGTCTGCTCAGCCAATCAGATGGCTTAACCTGCTCACTACTACAGTGCCCTTCTGCTTCTTTTTCTTCTCCTTCTTTGTTCTGTAGCTTCTCTCTTCTTCTCCTTCTATGTTATGTGGCTTCTTTCTTCTTCAGCTCCTCTTTCTTCTGTTCTATGCTTTCTTCTCCTTCTTCCTTTGGCTTCCTATCCTTCTTTCTCTTCACGCACAAGGGGAAGGGCTCCTTAAATGGCTAAGTGTCAGCCGTTGAACCACAGAGCAAAAACCCCTTGCCCCTGCATGCTCTTTCTCCTTTCTTTCTCTGGGATCCACCCTCCCAGGGCCACAGTCTGGGTTATCGGGTATTCGGGTAGAGCACACTTGGGTCTAAGCTTATCGGCAGTGGGTGGTGAGCGAGGAGTGCTTAGGTTAGGTGGGTAATCGGATCAGCGCCAGACCCGTGTGAGCAGTGTCACGGGCGAGGCACATGTAAGGGGCGTGCGGGGACCTCACCCCTTGTGGTGTTGAGGCGATAAGCCGTAAGCACAAAAACAATTTATTCGGCTGCGGGTGCTCGTCAGCTTTCGAGGTGGGACTAATCCCACCCTTGTCTTCTGCATGTAGCTGCAGTGGGTTTCCTTCGCTAAATTGGAGCAACAGCAGCAGATGTTGGTGCCAATTGAAGGCTTGGAGACTCTCCTCACAACCTGGGTGTAGAACTTGGAACTTGCGCAGCTGGAGAAGGCTTCAAGCTTCGCTCGAAGCTATGGTAATGGCGGTCGAAGGAGCGAAGACCTGAAAATCAGAATACGGCCTCTCAGCCTTGTTAAATGGGTTCAAAAGCTTCACCGTAGGACGGCGAGTACGGTGGTGGGTGCGACATGTCGTGAAGGTGGTTGGCAAGGCCTGTCGACCTCGCAGAGGGTAGACAGAGGAGCGTAAGTTCGGTAGAGTGTGGAGGAGGAATTGACCTAACTAAGTTAGAACTTTTACTCCTGAGATCGAGGCGAAGGTGTAGAGTGTGGAAGCGGCGGCGTAGGTGGTTTGTGGTGGCCTTTGGAGCTCGCTGGTGGTACGCCGGCGAGGTGGAAGATGAAGTCGCAGAGGGCGGTGCGGAAGTTGAAGCGAAGTGTCGGAGGTGTTGTCATCACGTGGAGAAGCTGAGGAGTCGATAGAGATAGGTAGCGGACGACGGGGATCAGAGTTGGCATCGGTTGCAGTATGGCCGGCACCGGAGACAAAGGTGACTCCGGTGGGGGTTGGACAGTGAGGATGAAGGAGATAGGGACATCAGCCGGTATTGCGCGACGCGGAGGAAGGTGAGGGAGGCAAATCCGTTGCTGGTATTGCGAACGGACGAGGAATGAGGATGGGAGGAATCATCAGAGCTCGGGGAGCCTTTAGACTGGAAGAGGAAGGAGGAATATGGGGAGTTTCTGGCCAAAATCGAGCGTGGGATCTTCAGTCTGATCTGGGGCATCTTTTATAGGCCTCTGGAAGGTGTTTTGGGCTTGGGAAGAAAGCTTCCCAAGTTAGGAAAGCTCATTGGAGATAGAAATTATAAGATACCCTAATCTCTCATGTGTTTGCATGAGAGATTGGGAAGGTTTTAGAGCTTGAGATTTGGCTATAAAGGAAAGAAATTCCTTGACAAACTTCTCTTTCAAATCTGAGAGGGATTCGTCAAGGAATCAAGGAGAACTTGCCATTTTAAGGTCCCCGGAGTTGTAGGATTATGATTCATGGCGGTAAGGACCTTTCTGAAGAAAATGATGGTAAAGATAGGGACCTTTATGTAAGAAATTCAAAAGCTAAGGACCCATCTGGAATAAAGGAAATCAAACTTGGACCAAAATGCAAACTAGGTTGAAACAATCTCAGATTGGGCCCAAATTTTGGCACAAACCTAATTTGACCCTAAGGAATCCAATGGTAAGTTAGATTTTGGTTTTGACCTAGTTTAACTAGGTAATTTGCATAATTACCCAAATTAGGGCAAATGGCTATTGTAGAATTTGTTTTAGGTCAAGATGGGCTCCAATGGTCAAATTAAAGGTACCAAACCTAAAGAATATTTTTATATGATTTTTAAAGGATTTAGGTGAATTTTATTCTAACTAGAACCTCAATGGATTAAGCGGGTCTGCTTTTAGGGTTTCAAATGTCCATTAATTCCTGTAATGCATGAAAACCCTTTTCTGTCTGTTCTGACCCACTTATTTGACTCTTAAGACCATTTGACCTTTGTTCCACCTCTGAGAGAACTTGAGGTTATTATTTTTTTGTGATAGAATGGTAAACTTACATAAATAACCCTGTATTATTGTTTTCTTCTCAAATCAATGTTTTATGCCCTTAAGACCTTCTGATGGATATGTAGGAGCTTTTATTGACTTAATCAGATTAAACTGAGATAGTTATGGCTCATGATGGTGTTCCCATCAATGGCTGAGAATGAGGTGCTCAAATTGAGCAAGCGGCAAGTGCGAAATTGAAGCGGGAGAGTAAGGAGCGAGCGGGAGCACTCGATCGTAGGTCAAGGGCCACGGAAGCACCATGTGTCGCCACCAGGATTAATCTGAGCATAGAAGGTGATTTTGAAGGAGTTTTGAGGCCTAATTAGGTCCATGGATCTTCCGATCGATGGATCTGATTAATCCTAAGGTTGTTGCGCGAGATAGAGGGCCAAAAGACCCTTTTTGCCCTCCATAAAAGCTATAAAAGAAGGTCAGGGCCCCCAGTTGGAGACATCTCTTTATACATCTCTTCCATCAACTCTAGACATCTCTTCCACCTTCTTCTCTGCAATTCTCCATCCCTCTACAACTTCGCTCCGACCTTTATCCCGGCGCTCTGGATCTGAGGTGCTACCGCATCTCGCACAAGCATCCTACAAGAGACGTCGTCTCTCTGCCTCCTTCTATCTACTTATCTCTCTCTATCTATCTATCTTCTATCTATGTATCTATTTCTATTAGCATTTTCTATTGTGAAAAACTCTATCTAATTGCAATAAAATTCTAATTCTCTGGATATCTGCTTTATACATATATACATATATATATCTAGTTAGAATTAGTTTTATTGAAAAGCTTCTGCAAAAATTGAGATTGCCTCCCTGCGAACAATTTGGTACTCACTGGAGTTTATAAATTTATTTGTTGATGCATTTCGCGCTATACTACAACTAAATCAACATTTAAAATGCGATTTACGCACCGAACAATCGGCCAACTATTTACCGCCTTCATTAGGTTTACCCTGCTGATTAGTACAAAATCAACTTCTGTTGTTGAGCTACTGGATTATTAAACTACGTACGAGGCTTGGATTACTTGCTATTAGTTTGGGAATTTTGCTACGGCTGGAGGTAATCCTTGTGTGAGCATCTCCCCCCTTACTCTGGAGATTCAATCTCTTTCTACGGTGCTCCATTATTCCAAAATGAATAAATGGGGACCTTTTCATATTGATACAACATTCCTTGCAATAGCTAAATAGTGCAAGTTATCCCAACCCTTACTGTGGGATGCTTTAGGTATGTATTTCCTCTATCCGTCCTTTTCTCTAACTCATTGTCTCTGTTTCTTTTATTCGTAGGGTGGTTAACTCAACTATTGAAGAGCTTGTAAGATCTTAGGTAGCTGTTGCAGTTGTTCCCCACAATGTTTACTCGTGATAGCACTCTGAGACTAATTTTGACCTTCTTCCTTTGAGAGTTAGAGGGTTGCTGTGCAGTGATGCTATCCATACCCCTTATATACTCTCTCCTTCTAATGAGACTACTAAAAGTTGTGTTACTTACTTAGTTCTCAATCTACTAATCTTGTCTCCCACTCTCCAGAGTGTGTTTTACTACCGCTAGCCCTACAAAATTTACCTTCTGTCTTTGGGGTTGCCTTTGGGCCATCTCTCCTGTCATTGTCTATTTGTTTGTACTTTTCTACTGTTTTTGCTACTTTGTAAGGCCACAAGTCATGATCCTCTCTTTCGGAAAAAAAAGGTGTGTTCTCATGTTTGTAATTTTTTTGCCTTCCATACTAGAAATTGTTTATCAATGATTTTTTGATGTTAAGTATGGTTTTGATACTTTTATGTGCAAATTATATCCTTAACATTAACATTATTTGAATATAGATATGCAATGGTTTTTTTTTTAACACTAGAAACCACAGCTACATAAGGCCCAAAACCTCTCAGCGTTTAGAAAGTAAGTGTAATGTGATGATAACACCATCATCCTCTATATTTAGTTCAAATTTGCTAATTTCTTAGTACAAATTCACCTAATTAAATTATTAAAAGGGGATAATTCAACTATAGCTGAATAAAGAGGCATTGCTTTGAAAAGGGTTAATTCTGCTGTTTAAACTACAAATGTGATGATAACGTCATCATCAGTCATATCTAGCATTAATTAATCACAATCCATTAATAAGTGCTCCTACATAACCGCAAAAGGACCGTAATTCACTGTATATCCATTCTGAGAGTTTAACATGAAACCAGGGTTAAAATTATAATTTTACCATCATATCATGAATGCAGAACAATCATGATTTTCTAAGGGGTTTATTAAAGGTCAAATATGCATTAAAGTCTAACAAGAGGGTCTGTGCAGACAGAAACGGGTTTTCACACGTTACGAGAATTAAATGACATTTGAAACCGTAAAAATAGACTTGCTTAATTAATTGAGGTTCTAATCAAGATAAAATTTACCTAAACTCTCTAAAAATCATAAAAAAATATTCTCTAGGATTTGACATCCTTCATTCAACCATTGGAATTCAATTTGACCTGAAATAGAGTCTTAGACAGACAGTTGCCCTAATTTGGGTTTTTATACAATTTACCCAGTCAAACTTGGTCAAAATATAAATCTGCCTTCACCATCATATTCCTTAGGTCCAAATTAGGTTTTTATCAAAATTTGGGCCCAATCAGAGATCATCTTGACCTAATTTACATTTTAATCCTATTTTGACTCTTTTTCTTACAAAGAACCCCTCAACTTTTGAAAACCTTGCAGGGACCCCCCTAACTTCATATTCTTTGCATCCAGGTCCTTGTCGCCATTAGGAATAGCTGTAGCATCTTCGTCAAGATTCGAGCGAGATTTTCTTTCTCGTTTCTCAATCAATTAGTCCCAGATTTGAACTAAAGATTCTCTATCAATCAAACCCAGCCTTGGACTCTAATTCTTTCCCAATCTCCCATGTAAACGCATGTAAGATGTGGGTATCCTACATGCGCAAGAAGCACATGCTTCCAAGCTTGGTTTCCAAGCTTGGAACGCCCTTTTAAGCCCTATATAAGATCTTATGAACTTCACCGATCTCCTTAGCTAGGTTTGGCCCAAAAAATCTTCCCTTTTTCCTATCTCTAGCCACCTCCTCCATCGTCCTACGGCCTCCCAACAACTACGTTCCTCCCCTCTTTCACCTGCTCCTTGACGACCAACTCAGGAGCTCTTAAATCTCCCTCTTCCTCACCGCACCTCCACTGGAGTTTTCATCTTCCCTGGCATTGGCCAATCAAACCCGGCATCATCCTTGCCTTTTCGTACATTAGTTTAGGACCCTTAGTTTTCTCCCTCTCTCTACTTTCTTTCCCCCTCGTTATCTTCTTGTTGTGACCCACAATCATCGGCCTCCTCCTCCGTCTTCCTTCCCTCTGGTCGAGCTCTGATGAGGCCAAGAGCTCGTTACACGCCACTGTTCGCCTCAACACAACTCCCATTCGCTCTACCAGCTCACACCCACCAAAACCCCTCTACTTATTTGCCATTCCATCCACCCAAAAGCGCCATCGAACAACCCACCTTCATGCGACCTACTTTGACCTCGTTCGACCACCTCACGCCCTCTCATGACATGCTACCACCACCGTCGCCTTCATCAAGACCAGACGAAGCTTCTGAGATGTTCTAATGCGGCCGCAAGGCCTTATTTCATGTTCTCAGGTTCTACGCCGGAGCTCCACCACCTTCGCCATTGCCGCCTTCGTTCTTTGAGCCCCAGGCATTGAAGGCCCTAGGTCTCTCCTCCAGGTAGAGTGGACTAGCCCTAGGAAGTCATCCTAGTCCTCAATTGGAGGTTCCAACTGCAAGAGCACACCCAATTGAACGAAGCTTCACCTGCAGGCGCACGAGAGGAGGGGACTTATAGTCCCACATCGTGAGAATAGAGGCACGCAACAACACTTAAATTGATTTTGTGATACCGGTTCGTTGCCTCGAGACACCAAGGGTGAGTGTTCACCCGCTCATGCTCACTCGACCTGACCCGACCTAACCTATACACTCCTCGCTCATCACCATTGCCAGTGAGCCTGGACCTAGGTGCACGTGATCTAATTATTCGATTATCTGAGAAATGAAAAAGAGAGAGAGAGCGTGGGGGAAGGGGGTTTTTGCTCTCTGAAGAAGTGTCCCTGTGCGACACTTAGCCAAATTTGAAGGGTGCATAGCCCTTGTGGGTGAAGAGAGAAGAAGGCTTGAGAAGCGAGAAGAAGAAAGCCTGTGCATGCTGAAGGAAGAAAGAAGAAGAAAGAAGTAAGAGAAGAGTTGAAGAAGATGAACAGTGCCCTTACACTATAGCATCTAAGTAAAAGATTGATATGTTACTGTTGAATAATTTAAGTACCATGGTTAAGATATATGCATAAATGTGGATCTAAAAGGTGATTTAAATCACCACTTTTTAGGATATTTCCATTCTTTTTGCCATGACAAACTCTTCATACACTGATATTATATATTGATGATCAATTTTGAGTAATTATTATTCATTGTAAATCATTATTGGCTTAATTATTATGCTCATTTATATCATGATTGAGATTAGTGTGTGAATGCAATATTTGCTCGTTGTATTTGACCTCGAACTCATTTCTTGATTCTAAGTTATAAATTTTATTTGTTGTTCGATCGATTGAGGATTTGAACTACGATGACGATAATATAAACCCTCGATAGATTGCTTCAACAAAATGCAGATTAACTAAAGGGTAAACCTACAATTAATTGAAGGTCAATTAAACTCAAATTCTCAATAACTAGGCTTGCACTGATTGATTTAGGGTTTCTCTGAGAATTAAAGGCTAAATCACTAATAAAAACCCTAATTTCAGCCATACTTAAATTCAAAGGATTCCCTAATGAAATGACCCTTTCCAAGGGTCGTTCAAAATTTTTCAGAATTTTAGGGGTGTTAATTCAATTTTAAACCCCTTGGGATTTACTCTAGGACTCTATGGTAACGGAGGGATTTTGCAGGGCCAAGGTCGCAATTGACTCAACCTCACACCTCACACCCCTTACAACCATGCAACCCCCCTCCCACCTTAAAAACCCTAAGCCCTCTACTATAAAAACCCCCCCACTCCTCCATCCTCCACTCCTCCACCGATGCCACCTCCACTCCTCCACCCTCGCCACCTCCACTTCACCCCTTTTGCAGCCGGCAGCTATCTCTTTTCCTCCATCCCCTTGCCATCGTGAGTGAGGGAGAAGGGCAAGAGAGGAACAAGAGGAGCATGGAGGGGAGGGAGAGAAAGCATGGGAGAGGGAGGATAGCGGGTGGAGAATGGAGGAGAGGAAGAGAAAGCATGGGAGAAAGGAGGAGTAGGAGGAGCACGGAGGGCACACCTTCGTTTGCTCCCATCGCCGTCCATCTCCTTCCCTTCCCTTGCAACAGTGGGTGGGGGAGAAGGAGAGGAGGAGGGAGCGTAGGAGAGGGAGAGCAGCAGGGAGGGAAGGCTGCTGCAGACCCACGAGTGAGGAGGAGTTTCGCATGGAAGCTTTGCGCATGGATATTTCTACATTATTAGACGTCTGCGACACTCGCCAGATGTCTGGAGGGGTCATCGGACGTCTGGAGAGAGCTCAGCACATGCAATAGCGCGTAGAGTGCTAAGGTACGTACTTTGCACGAGCATGCATGCGAAGTACGGTTATGTTGAGGTGTCATTGTTGTGGCTACGCGTGCATGCGCAGGTACGAGGACGTTGGAAAGGCACGTGATGCAACATTCGAGGTACTTTAGGATGTCTGGAAGCCGTGTTAGACGTTCGACTATCCTCCTAGACGACCGGGAACAATGTCAGACGTCTGGAGACCCCCTCAGACAGCTGTGAGGGGTAGCAGACGACGGGTACGGACGTAGGAAAGTAAGGTGAGCTCCTGCGCTCGTTCAAGACATCTGGGACTTGCCCCAGACATCTGATTTTAGTCAGGGTGTGTGTTTTTGGGCCTGTTCAGGGTCCCAACGGAGTTGATTTTACGTAAACAAACTACCGTTAGTTTTCTTTAAGAATTCCCTACGTGTTAGTGTCGTGTCTATGCTATTTTGTGCTTATTTGATATATTGGTCAACATTATAGGTCTCCAATCCGTAGTGCACACGGGACCTACGGAGACATCGGGATCCACCATTCGAGCCCCCATACCACCCATACACCCTGGTAGAGTGATCCTCTCTACTTCTGTGGTTTAAATTAGTAAAGTGTATGCTAAATTAGAAATATCTTTTTGAAACCTAGGTCATGAGATGAACCCTAGGACTGAGAATGTGAATGGTTTGTATTCGGTGTATGAACCTTGCATGTTATAAAACCTGAGAATGCATGTTGTTAAATTTCATACTATGATAACTGGAATACTTTAAATGATGTGATGGTCGCTTATCCTGTTAATAATGGCTTACACTATTAATTTACAAGTTGCTTGTTGTACGAATTAGAAATTAGTATGTGATAGAGATGCATGCCATGTAATAAAATAAGATGAGTATTATGCATGAATCCTACATGGAACTAGGAAAGGAACTCAAGTATACTGAAACAGATATCTGATGTATGATAGAATATGTTTCTTCTAGGCGTGTTGGTTGGTTGTTCAGACTTGGGTATGGAAAGTGAGTTGGCCTTTGTGTACATGGTACCGAGGAGAGCTATTGTCACTTTTGTGTAGGGAGAGTGTTAGCCACCCTTGGGTTGGGACCCCAGGGTTGGATTGGCCTCTGTATATTGACTTCTGTTAGGCCCACTAGGCAAACCGGGATAGCCGGATGAGGGTACGCAGACTATTGAGGGGTGTGACCCATGTTTTGTTCTGTATTGTACGTTTGAGTGTACCCGCTAGCGGAAACGATTGATCGTGTGCCAGTGCTGGGTAGCTACCCGTGTGATTATCGCACATGCCGTAGTCACCGCTACTTCGCTGTCATTATCACGGGATGGTAGACTGGGTGTATGGCTACGACGAGGTACTCTCCCAACCAAGAGAGTGCCACATGTACATTCTTCATCGTGGGAAAACTGCATTAAGATCGTTCCTTTAAGGAACAATTGGATTAAGGAATCTTGTGAACCCTGACTAGAATAACCAAATCAAGAACACATAGTTGTTAAAGACGAAAATAGATGACAATAAATAACTAGCAAAATATGACTAGTTGCTGCTTTTCCTTTTATGTTTAATTGCATTTAATATACATATATATCACTCTACTCAGTGTTAGCTGACCATAGATATATGTAACCATGTTCAGGTTAGGGAGTTGAGCAGCTAGTACCACCAGCTGCAGAGGGTGCTGGGCCCAGTCGAGCCTAGTCGTAGTTGTACTTTCTCTTTGTTCCCATTGCAGAGCCCCTTTTTGTTAGTAGTGAGTATCTTTAGTATATTAGTGTATGTTTCTGTTATGTCTCTCTCTACTTTTGTGTGTTGGCTATGTCAGACAACGTTACTTTTCCTGCTTGTGGCATGTAGTACCTTTGGGATTTCTGTTCTATTTTCCATTACTGTCTATTATTTATTTCTGCTTAGTTACATTGCATGTGTGGTTGTGGAATGATTTGTGCATTTGGTTATTTCTCGTTGGACAACTAAGTCTTTGGATTTAGTCGAGGCGGGCCATTCTTGGGTTCCGTAGGGAGCCAAGATCGGGTCGTAACACCTAAGGTTTAGAATAGTCAATTTTATAATAAGAACTCAAATTGACTTAAAACAGAAGCTAATGCTAATATTCAATATATTTTGGGTTAAATTGTAAATTGACCAATTAAAATTCATCAAAATTCAAAATTGAAGTCACCATTAGATTCCTTGGGTCCAAATTAAATTATCCTAAAAAGTTGAGACCAATTGACCTTCATCTTAACCTACTTTTCAATTTGGACCTTAACTTTTGAATTTCTTATATTTAGATCCAAAATCCTTACATCTTGGCCTCTAGATGAAGTCACATCAGTCGTCTTCCTCCTCCAGCCAACACTTAGCTTGTGCAAGCTGTTGCTCAAGTACGAGTTTTGGAGATCAATTTTCCCCAATTCTCTTGACCAAATCCTACTTAATTTGATGGGATTGGTCCTCAATTAAAGCTGCGTAATATGATGCAAATCACAGCCAACCTTTTCGTATGAGGAGCTTGGAATCTTTGATCAAAGATGGCGGCTGTTTTTGACTAAAACCAACCCTGTTAAGGCCAAATCCTCACCTAAATTGACTCAACCTTATGCCTATAAAGCTTCACGAAGCTTCAACGATTCTTTTCATCCAGATTTGGAGTGCAAACACCCCCTTCTTCTTGCTGACGCACCGCCATTGATGGACTTGGAGCTTCTTCAATCCTCTTCGTTGCTGCTCCCCATTGCCAACTGAGGTTGCAGTTCTCTTCCCTGCTTCATCACCATGCTTCCATCAAATGAGCACAACTTAATTCCTCTTCGTCAGCTCCATCTTCAACCTCCTTCATTGCCTGAAGGCTCGCCATCGCCCCATGTCCTCTCTCCCTCTTTTATCCAATTAGTTTTGGGTTTTTAACTAGTGTAGTTAGGTGTAGCTTTAGGACCTCTTAATTTGATCCATCATGACCTCTATCACAACCATTGACCATTGCCATTAGGAGCTCTAAGGAGCTGCTTTGCCACATGCACACATGCACCCACTCACGCCCTAGCCATTGGGTTTTGCTTCGGGGAATCACCCTGATGCTCCTGGCATTGAAGCAAGGTCGAAAGGCCTCATTTTGTGTCCACAGGTACCCACCAGAGTCCACCGCCTTCCTTAGCTTCGGTGAACGATGCCACCGTGATCTATTCCTTCAACCCCCAATCGGCCACCACCACCACCTTAGAGAGAAGTTGGCGGCCACGCACAGCCTTGCGTTTGCTTCATCAAACAACCAAATCAAAATCCGATGAGTCTTCGATAGGCCATCGTCAGAGAAGACGTTGAAGCCTAAACTCTAAAGGGCTTTGGTCTAAGGACCTAAGTGCAGCATTCATTTATTTTGTAGGGCCCATTTTATAATTTTTCCTTGAACCAATAAGAATATATATATATTATTATTGATTCATTAAGGGCTTTATTGTAATATTATGTCCAATCATTACTGATTGTTAATTAGTTAATGCTTAATTATGTTTAGTAATTCTTAATTATCGTTAATTAAGCATTAAATAATTACGTATATGTTCAATCAGTGATGGTAATACCATCATCCATCATAACTAGCTTAAATTATCCAACATTCAGTGAAAATTTCTCCTTAATAGTCATCAAATGGTCGTAATTCCAGTTTGAATTGAATGCGAGAAGAAGACGGGAATCCTGTTAATTCTGTTGTTTTAACGAATAACCACGAATGTGGATTAAATGAGGGGTTAATTAGTACTTAATCTAAGGTCAAATGAACTTAATATTTCTTGGATTCAAACTAGGTTAACCCTAAATTTTGAGCTCAATTGGAGTTCATCTTGACTCGATTCGCATTTTAGCCCAAATGTTCCTATTTATTTCATAAGAACCCCTAAGTCCTTGATTTCCATTGCAAAGAGTTCCCCATCGCCTTCTTCCTCTTCATTCAGACATGGAAACAGTAGAGCGACCAAACCCATGTGCGTAATCTTCATTTGAGGAGTTCTCCAAATCAAGACCAAATCCCTCCAAATTTGGAGGGATTGATCCTTATTCCTCTATCAATTGCAATTTCTTAAACCTTGATTTTAACTCTCACACCACCAGCAAGCTTGAGATCCACGGTTCTTGAACTTGCCAAATTTGCAACCAATCTTGCGAAATCAAGGCAATTTAAGGTCAAAACCTCTTCTGTATAAGCTTAGGCATTCTTCCAAGTCAAAATTAGTCGAAATTAGGCCAAAAATCCCCTTCTTCTTCCTCCGTCCGGCTGCTCCAACTCAACTTCGGTGACCTTCGTTCACCTTCTTCCGTGCATGCATTTGGCCAATGAGCACCACCATCTTCTTCCTCATCTTCTTCTGATGCTAGCCAATCATAGGTAGGCCTCTTTCCCCCCTTCTACGTCGCCGTTCTCCCCCACCGAAGCTACCTTCGTCCTTACGTTCGGTCGGCCGATGTCAGACGAGATTCCTCCTCCTTTCTTCTAATTAAGTAGCACTCTATCCTCCTCTCTTCTCTTAGATTAATTTAGGCTCTTTAGAATTAGGATTTAGCTCATTAATCTCGTCGACCCTCTTCTTCCTCGTGGCCAGCGAGAGCTCTGGCGAGTTTAAAATGCCACTCCACGCCACCATCCACCAAACCATCCAACTCACAAGCTCCATGACAACTTCAGGAGCAAAAGCCCTCAAGAAATTGGGGCTTTTGCCTCTCCAAACCTCCAACTGGATAACCCATCAGGCCACCGACTCCGTCACCATCGTCCGGCCACCACACACCTCCAAACACCAAATTGTAGCCACCTCTGCCTTTGTCGCATCGTGGTGAAGCTTCCTAGGTATCTAATTGGGGCCAAAAGGCCATATTCTTGATTGTAGGTCCTCACCGTTGCCGTCGTCTTCTCCATTGCCATCGACCTTTGTAACGACCCGATTTCCGAGTCCCTACGAGACACGAGAACCGGACCGACTCGACTAACCCCAAGACCTGATCGTCCAACGAGGAAGTAACCAAAAGAGCAGTAACATAAACCACATTCAGCATGAATATAACTAACAGTAAGAAAATGCAGTAGTAAGGAAAGAAACCACTACAGTATATACCACCACAACAGTAGAACAACATTCATAACATAATATGAACTACAGGTAAAGAAAAGTACAGCGGAAACAAGAACTACTCACTACAGTGGAACCAAAAAGAGGTACAAGAGAACAGTGGTAACTCTACTAGACCCTACTCGGCCCAGCGTCCTCTGCAGCCGCTGACCCTGGCTGCTCAACACCTGGTCCTGAAAGGTAACGAGTGTAACACGTCAGCAAAACGCTGAGTAGAGTGGCAACTAAACTAAAGAAACAGTAAAGTGTACAGTAGCTGTTTTAATTTTCTTTCTTCCTTTATTTACGTCTTTCTATTGTTTCACAATTTATCTATTTCTCAGATCCTTCACTTGATCTCGAATGTTCTCGTGGGAACGATCTTGATTGCAGTCTTTTCCGAACAGTAGAAGTAGCACGTGGTGCTCTCTTGGCCGGGAGAGTCCCCCGTGGTGATCCTACTCTCAGTCAACCACCCCAAGGTCACTGACATACGTAACGGTGACTACGGCACGCGCGATAAACGTACGGGTAGCTAACCCGCACTGGCACACGGTCAGTCGTTTCCGTTAACGGGTGAGCCCAAAGCACAGCACGGAACCAGTACAGGGCAGAGCCCTCTCAGTAACAGGGGTCCAACCCCTCCACAGTAACCAAACAGGGGCCTTGCCCCTCCACAGTCCGCGCACCCTCACCTGACTACCCTGGTTTGCCCCAGTGGGCCTAACAAGTCGGTGTAGGAGGCTAGCAGAACCCCGGGGCCCGTGGGGTAGCTAGTACCTCCCTACACTAGTAGCTCTCTTCGGTACTACGTACGCGAGGGCCAGCAAGTCGGTATAGAGTGGCCAGTCCTAACCCCGGGTCCCTGGGGCGGCTGGCTCCGCTCTGCACTAAACAGGGGGACAGTCGCTCTCCTTGGTACTCCGTACTCAAGGGCCAGCTCACTTCCCCAATTCTATTCCATTCACTTTCCAGGAGTTCTACTCCTAATTCCCCGTAGGGTTCCAGCTCTTTAACTCAGCGTATTCCGATTTCACCTTTCCAGTTTCATGTTCATACATCCCATATTCTTAATCATGTTCATTTATTCATAACAGGCAGCTGTTAATTCAATTTACAGGCAGCTATTGTTTCCTTTCCACATTTTCCAAGACTGCAGTATTCATACATTCCACTAGTTTTCCCATCCTAGGATTCATGCCATATCCTAGGATCTATCATACAATCTAGTTTTCCAGCCCTAGGATTCATGCAACACCCTAGGATCTACCATTCAATCTATTTCTCATTCCTAGGATTCATGCAATGTCCTAGGTTCTATTTATGGTTTCATAATTTAACAGATTATACTTAAAGCCACTCTACCGGTTACAACAGGCGAACTGGGGGCGTGGTCGGGAATCCCGCGTGCCTCCACAACCCCCGAGACTGCAACGGAACGGGGTCCTATCACAAGGATCAAACACAAAGAATTTCTTAAAACAGTATACAGCTACTGTAGACAGGTAGAGGATTTAATTCCGAAAAGAACGCAACTCGAAACGCGGAAAATGGAACCCGAACGGGCCCTAAACGGGTCGAAAACGATGAAATAGTGCAAAATCAGACGTCTGGAACTTATTCCAGACGTCTTAAAAAGTGGATCAGGGGTTACCTTGCTCTGCGTGGTCTCTCAGACGTCCAGAAGCCTGCGGGGGCATCTGGCCCAGTTCCCAGACGTCCGATGGTCACCCAGGATGTCTGTAAGTCGTTCCAGTCGTCTGGCACTGCAGCCAGACGTCTGATTCGCGTTGGATGCAAATCTCAGACCCTGCGCGTACCCATTTCCTCTCTCTCTTAGTACGGTCAATCGAAGAAAACGAAGAAGACGGAATAACTCACCTTTCAGACGTCTGGACAGTCTTCCAGACGTCGTTCCCGTCGTCTGGCTAGAATCCCAGACGTCTGATTCTAGAAAAGTTTCCAGAACTAGGACGTGACTCGCCCTTCGCTCGCGACGCCCGGCCGCGCCGCGCCTCATCCGCCTGCTGCTCGAGCCGCAGCAGTCCTCCCGTGTCGCTCTGCACCCGCTGCGCCCCCCGTCGGCCGGCCCAAGCAGCCCCGGCGAGCTCGCCCTCACGGCCGAGCGCTTCTTCCTACACGCAGCACCTCCTCCCACGCTCACCGCGGCTGTCGCTGCCGCCGCCTCACTCGCGCTCGCTCTCGCGCACCGGCTGGAAGGAGAAGAGGAAGGGAACGGAGATGACGGGAGTGAGGGAGAGGGCGTGGCCTTTTAAGGCCGCGTGAGGGGGAGAAAGAGAGGACTGAGGGCACAGCCTGCAGCTGCAGGAGAGAGGGAAAACGCGAGAGAGAGAGAGATGCGCTCACAGGTCTGCGCGCTCAGGCGCGCAGACGAAACCGTTGTGCCAAAAATAACCGATTTCCAGACGTCTGGAAGTGGTTCCAGACGTCTGGTCAGTGACCCAGACGTCTTAAAAGACGTCTGAAATGCGCGTTCATAACAACCTTCATCTAGCGAACATACGACCATAGAAGCCCCCTCAATAGCTGCGAAATTGCATAAGGAGCAAGGTTTGACTGTTGGATTGGCCATCCATGGCCAATCCATGACCAATTGACAAGAAGCCTCTCCACACTGCAGCTAAAGAAGACTGAAGAAGAGGGGGACTACACATAGTCCCACCTCGTGGGAAGAGGAGTTGTCTTTGGACATAAATTGAATCCTGCTCCTATTTCCATTGCTCAGAAACAGGGGGTCGTGTCCCCAACATACGATCCGATTAGAAAAAAAAAGAAGAAAAGAAGAGGCTAGTGTTGGGCCCAGAGGAGTGGATCGATTTTGCTAGGTCGAGATCTGATTTAGGCCTTATCTGTGTAGGCCCTTGGGTTTGAAATTTCACTAAGTGTTGGAGAGGCTTTATATATAGTTGAAAAACCCTTTTTGCTTTAAACACTTAGCATTTTTTTGGAGTTTAATATAGTGCATTACATTGAATAAATATGTTTCTTTTTATATCAATCTCTTGAGCTTCATTTTAATTACTTGATTAGTGGTTTATACTGCGAATTATTTACTTCCTGAGACGACCTCAAACTCACATTTCATATATAAATTTAAATGTTGATTCACTTTTGTTGACTATACTACAACGCCTATTTAAAATTCGATAAAAGCGCATTAGCAATTAGTAACAGCTTAATCGCGTGATTATATTTTTTTTAATCTCACGTGACTTGTAGTCCCACCTCGATGGGTTACAACTTCCTCGTGCACCTTAAGAGGAATTGCGCCTCCTTATTGCTCGACCAAAATTAAGGGGTCGGCTCCCCAATACCATCACACACACATGCACAACCCATAGGTGGGCGGCCCATTAAGTGAGAGAGAAAGAGAGTTATTGGGTCGCTGGGCTCTTTTTGAAATAAAGAGAACAAGAAGGAAGAGTGAAGAGAAACTTAGTGAAAATTAGAGTGCGTGTGCGTCAAGGAAGAGAAAGAAAAGAGAGAAGAGAGGATTGAAATGACCTCGGGTTGTCTTTGATTTTTTTTTGTTAAAAAAAAATCCAACCTAAGGGTCTTCACACAAATTGTATGCCCTTCGTTCGGGGGTGGAGGTTTCCCACGTAAAAGGTCCCCTTCTATAACTTATTTTGGGGTCTAGAAGTGTAAATACCCCCTACCTCACCTAAACGCTCTCCCCTCCCCACCCCTCCCCACACTAAAAGCCCTCTCCATCAGGCCTTGTGCGCACGCAACCCACCCTCTTTTCTCCCCTCGTGGCTGCTTCTCGAGCGACGCACGCCAGTGAGAGAGAGAGGAAGGAGGAGGTTGCGCACGCCCTTCTTCCCTTTTTCTATTTCCGCGTGAGGTTGGCGCAGAACACAAAGCGTGACAGGGAGCACGAGACACACACGCAAAACGCGAGGTGTGGCGCAGGCTGCGAGGCACGCGCACAAGGCACGGGGCGAGGTGCGAGGACGAGGGATGCCTTGGAGTCCTACAGGTCTCTATTGGACAAGAGGTTCGAGCTGAGCCCCTCCACCTCCAACATGCTGCTGGAGGTGCTGCTGAGGCACAGGAAGGAGAGGGAGGCCAACTAGCAGTTTGACGAAATGTCCGGGAAGTTGCTGAGCCCCGACGAGGAGACGTACGGGCTCTTCGTCGAGTTCTGTTTCAGGGAGAGGAAGGTGGAGGATGCCTTGAGGTGGTTCAGGGACATGGTGAGCTAAGAGGGGGAGAAGGCACTGCGGGTTGGGATTGGTTCCTACAACAAGATGTGACAGGTTTGGCTCTCGAGGGCAATGCGGATCTCGAGAGGAGTTGCGGAACACCTACCGGATGCACAAACAAACCTGACCTGCCCCATTTTTTTGCCAGGGAATCAAGGTAGAGTGGATTTGGTATCCCACCTTTTCCTTCCAGAAATATTCGAACTTTTGTGATTATTTCTACGCAGTATTTTGACTTCGGGAGGTATAAGAACATTCGTTAGTGCTTAGTGGGAATTTGAGGTAGATGGCTGAGCTTCGAGAGTCAATTTGGTGGGGAGTGAGGAGTGGTAACCAGTGAGTTAACTAGTATTGCTGAAGTTAACGTAAAGAAAAAAGAAAAAAAAAACAAAGAAAGAGAAAGCGAGATTTGTGGATTTGGGAGCTTTGCAAGCTTGGGAATTGCCGACATTAAGGATAAAAGAGGGAGGTTTATAGACTTGGGAGCTTTGCGAGTTTGGGATACCTTGTGACTTGGGACCCTGATCCTTGAACGTAGTGGGAAAGACAGAAAAATGGGTTGGTTGGTTGACGTTATTGGTAAGTGGGTGAGGGGTCTTTGTGTTTTCGGAATCCCTTGGAACTCCAGGATCTGGAAGTTTATATGACTTTGGGAGTAAAAGAGGATACGAGTGATTTATTAGTTTACTATTATCATCATAGTATGGTGGAAAGGATTGGTGAAAGCCAAAGAAGAAGCAGAGGTGTCTTGGTGTAGTAGATTTGTCGGAGAACTACAGGTTCTAGTCGTCCCTATGTTATGTGCATGTCTGGCTATTAGTTACGTAAATGGTATTACTTTCAATATATGATTCATGAAGAAATGTATGCAAGAATCATAATCTCTTTCTCCAGATCCAAAGTGCTTGGTCAGGATTTTTTTGAAAAAAGCAAAAATCCCTTTTGGAATTAAGGGTGATGGTGTACACATATATTATGTATGTATGTAATTGTATATGTAGGTAACTATGCACGCGTAGAATTTGATTTGCTGTTGGTGTTTCTAATTATGTATGTGTGTGTACACATTCTAAGTGTATGTTGGTGCATCTACATATGCAAATGCATGCATAATTTTGTTTCGTAAAATTATGCTTTTACTCACGCAGTGTGCATGTATAAACTTATGGATTTTTAAATACTAATAAAAATCTAGCTAATGGCGACTTGTGAATTAATGAAGTTAATGACAACAAGATTGCTAGAAATAAATTAGGGAGTTTCCTCGAATCCTAATGCAAAGTAAAGACATCCCTGATTGTGAAATGAAAATGAAATGGTGGGGTCGAGATGGGCCATGTTGAGTATAGTTGTGGGAGTGAGCTGGTCCTCGGGTACGCACGTACCGAGGAGAGCCAACCATCTCTTTGTGTAGGGAGAGAGCTAGCCTTCCCTTTAGTTGAGACCTAATGTTACAACCCGATCTCGACTCCCTACAGAATTCGAAATCGGCTCGCCTCGATTAGATCCCAAGACCTAGTCATCCAATGAGAAATAACCAAAAACAGAAAATATTCTATAACTACACATGCAATGTAACTAAGTAAAAAATAAATAAGAGACAGTAAAAGAAACAGAATGAAAAATCTCACAATATTACATGTCATCACAACTACAACAGTGGAAAGTAAGTTGGAAATGTAACTGAAACAGTTATACATATATTAAGTACTCACTACTACCACAAAAGAACAAGCTGGAACAGAAAAGCGATAACAGCTATGGCTCTTTCTACAGCCAGTGGTGCTGGCTGCTCAACTCCCTGACCTAAATAAGGTTACAAAATCTGTGGTCAGCGAATGTTGAGTAGAGTGGTGGTTAAGCCATTTATATGTAATTAACATAAAACAAGTAACTAATTTCTTAATAATTTCCATTTATCTCAACTAGGTGTTTCTAGTTTGTTTATTCTACTAAGGATCCATACATTTCTTGATCTTTCATGTTCTTCAAGGGAACGATCTTGATTGCAGCTTTTCCCGTAATGTGGGATGTACACGTGGTGCTCTCCTAGCTAGGAGAGTCCCCCGTGGTAGTCTTACACCTGGTCTACCACGCTGAGGTCACGGACGCGACATAGTGGTGACTACGGCACACGTGATAAGCGCATGGGTAGCTACCTTGCACTGGCACGCAGTTAGTCATTTCCGCTAGTAGGTACGCCTAAACGTATGGTGTAGAACAGAACAGGGCCTTGTCATATCAGAAACAGGGGTCTCACCTCTCAACAGTCTGTGTACCCTTGCCCGACTATCCCGGCTTGTCTAGTGGGCCTAATAAGAGTTGGTGTAGGGTGGTTAGTCCTAACCTCAGGCCCTGTGGGGCGGCTAGCTCCCTCCCTACACTAGTAGCTCACCTCGGTACCACGTACACGAGGGCCAAACAGGAGTCGGTGTAGAGTGATTAATCCTAATCTTGGATCTCAACCCAAGGGACGGCTAGCTCTCCTCTACACTAAAGGTACAGTTGCTCTCCTTGGTACTGTGTACATAAGGACCAACTCACTTGTCGTCTACTTATAGGATTCTTTCCGTATACAGTTCTCCTAGTTTCCCGTAGGGTTCATGCTCGTATTTATTTCATTTCATTTCTTAACATGCATATCTTGTTGTTCACCCTCCGATTCTCATTCATACAACAGGCAACTCGCATTTTTATAACTGAAGAAGTATCACATCATGTATCTATATAATTTCTAGTAATTAGGGTTTAACAAGTATCTCAAAGTAAACAGTGTAGCTCAAGTAATGTTCATTCGCTTCTACCTTAGGGTTTATGTTACATCCTAGGGTTCAATCAAGTTATTCTAAATATGTACTGTACTTATTTAAATCTTAATATGAAGGTAAACCACTCTACTGAGATACACGGGAGGAATGGGGGCCTTAATCGCAGATCCAGTCGTCTCCAGGAGTCCCGAACACGCTACAAGCTGGAAACCTATACCAGTGACTAAATTATATCAGATGAGTTCAAAACAGTGTACAAGTGTCACTAACACATAGAGAAACTCAAGTGGAAAACAACGGTACTCCATTTGCGTAAATCCGACTCCGTCTGGGCCCCGAATGGGCCAAAAACGTGCATACTGACTAAAATCAGACATATGGGACTAAGCCTAGACGTCTTAAACGGCGTCAAAGACTCACCTTGTGTTCTTGCGTTATGGGTGGATGTCTGGAACCCCTCACCGTCGTCCTGGGGTCTTTCCAGACTTTTATGAGTGCGTTCGGACGTCTGATCCGACGTCGGTAGAGTTGTTAAGACGTCCTAAAGCACCTTGAAGAGCGTGCTTACGTGCCTTTCCAAGGCCTGTCCCTGTGCACGCAACACAGTTCAAAAACTGTGACAGCAAAATGTTTACGTACTTTACGTATGCATGTGCATGAGCATACAGAACTCATACCTCGGCACCCCGCATATTTTCAGACGTCCGACTTCAGCTCCGGACGTCTTGCTGTTGGTCCAGACGTCTGGTAGGTGCTCCAGACGTCTGATATTGGAAAATCCAGTACGTAGAACTCCTTTGCGGTGTTCGTCTCCTCGCGACCTCCACCCACAAAGTCCGCAGCAGCCGCTCCAACAGCTGCAGGAGGTTGTGTAACCTCCTACAGCCTCATCTCCTCCCGCACGAGCTCCTGCAGCTCCCATGACTCCTCCCCTCGCAACTCTGAGTGCTCGCTGCTGCACCCGTAGCAAGGGCGCTCCTCGCATGCGAGCTCTCTTGCTCGAGCTTCTCCGGCCACGCACTCTCGAGCTCCTCCAAGCTCTCCTTCTCTCCCACGCCCTCCCTCTTCCTCGCTCACACTCTCCTTCCCTCCTCCTCCGTGTCCCGTCCCTCTCCTTCCTCTCCACTCGCCGTGGCAGAGGGGGGCAGGGAAGAAGATGGTCGCTAGCAGGGGGAAGGAGATGGAGGTGGTGGTGGCGATGGAGAGGGTGGCATGGGGTTTAAATAGAAAAGGGTTAGGGTTTTCTTTTTTTTTTTTGTGAGGAGAGGGAAGTGCGTGTGTGTGTGTGTGGGTGAGTGTGGTGTGGGAGGAGGGAGAGGGAGAAAATTGCAGAAACTCCCCGCCAACCCCACAAACTAAACCCAGGGGGTTTAAAATTTTTGTTCATGCCCCTAACTTTCTGGAAATACTCTGAATGGTCCTTGGAAAGGGTCATTTCACCCAGGGTAGGAATGACCTCTCTACATCGACTCATGTTAGGCCCACTAGGCCAACCGAGATAGTCGGGCGAAGGTATGCAGACTGGTGAGGGGTGCAGCCCTTATTATGTTCTATGCTGTACGACTTAGAGCGTACTCATTAGAGGAAAGGACTGATCGCATACTAATGCGGGGTAACTACTCGTGCATTTATCATGTGTATCGAAATCGCTGTTACGTCGCGACCATGACCTCGAGGTAGTAGATTGGGTGTAGGACAAATGCGGGGTATTCTTCTAGCCAGGAGAGCACCACGTGCAAGCTCTATATCATGAGAAAAATTATAACAAGATCATTCCGTTAGGGAACATGTGAACTAAGAGAAAACGAGACCTTTATTAGAATATTTGAAACATAAAATAGCTAGTACAAAGAAATAGAAACAAAACTTGGAAATTTGGGAAATGTTTACAATTGCCTGAAATGTTTACTGCTTGTAAAAATTAAGTTGAATTAGTTAATTGTATGCTTGCCAGTTTACTTAGCTTTTTGCTGGCGCCTACCAGTTGTGTCCAGGACAGGGTGGTGAGCAGCCCGTTCCACTAGTTATGATGGGGTTGGGCCTAGCCAAGCCCAACCCTAGTTGTTCCTTTCCCTTTCTGTTGTAGTTTGACTCTCCTTTTATTGTCGTGAGTGTTTATTTTGAAACTAGCGGTTCAGTTTCTGTCTTCCTAGTATGTTATGATAACTATGATGTAAATATGTTTTTCTCATGTAGTGCTATTTTTATTACTGTTTACTCTATAGCTTTCTATCTTTTATTTATGCTTCTAGCTATGGTGCATGTGTGAAAAATATTATGTTCTGATTTATTACTCGTTGGGCGACTAGGTCTTGGGATAATTGATGCGATCTGACCGAGTTTCATACGGAGTTGGATTCGAGTCATAACAAGATGGTATCAGAGCAAGCTCACTCCAAGTAATAAATTAAGACTGGCTCGGAAAGACCTCACGTGCAATCATGGTTGTCATAGCCATCGCAATCTCTTCCATGATCTTGAAGTCGAGTCTTGTCTTGTTATAAGCTGCTACTGATCTTTTATTTTCTTATCTCCTCCACATGAAGGACTTAGGCATGGTTTTGGGGATGGACTATTATCCTTGTACCACACTTTAGTGGGTTATTTTGAGAAGAAAAGTGTCTTTCCATTCTCGAGTTGCCTTCTTTTGAGTTTCATGGTCAGTTACTGGATGGGGTTTTAGGCACCTTTTTGCATGATGATAACAACATCATCAGCCATATCTAGCTTTAATTATTTGTAATTAACAATTAAATGCTTTTACATAACCACGAGAAGACCGTAATTCACTACACATCCTTATTGAGAGATAAACATGAAATAGGGGTAAAACTATAGCTTTAACAGAATATCCTATATGCAGAACAATCATGGGGTTTCTTAGAGGTTAATTAAAGGTCAAATGTTCATAAATGTTTAATAAGTAGGTCTATGCAGAATAAAATAGGTTTTCGCGTATTTCAAGAATTAATGGACATCTGAAACCCTTAAAATAGACCACCTTAATTAACTGAGGTTCTAGTCAGAATAAAATTCACTTAAACTTTTAAAAAATCATATAAAAATATTCTCTAAGGTTTGATACCTTTGATTTAACCATCTGAACCTAATTTGACCTAAAATAGAGCCTTAGATGGATAATTATCTTAATTTAGGTTTTTGCATAAATTACTTAATCAAACTTAGTCAAAACTAAAATTAAACTTCACCATTAGATTTTTTGGGTCCAAATTAGGCTTGTATCAAAATTTGGGCCCAATCTGGGATCATTTCGACCTAGTTTGCATTTTAATCTTGTTCTCACTCTTTCTCTTACAAATAGCCTTTCAGCTTTTGAAATCTTTACAAAAAGTCCCCCAACTTCTTCATCTTCTTTGCAAAATAGTCCTTGCCGCCATTGGAGGTCGACCAACCTCCTGGCAAGCTTTAACCAATCGAAATCCTACTCAAATTTCAATCAAATTCCACCAAATTTGGTAGGATCGATGTTCACACCTAGGGAAACCTATTGGGATCAATTTTGACTCCTAACTCCCTCTGATTCATGTGTGCAAACCCACGAAATCAATAGGGTTCCTCTTGAATCCCAAGCAAGCTATAGATCTTGTTTCCGGTTCTTAAGAGCTCTCCTAGCCTTATAAAAGACCTCCCATGCTTGCCTTACCTCCTTAGCGAGAAATAGAGCCAAAAAAACATTTCTTCCTCAACCTCCGGCTCGCTCCACCTCACTCTAGCCACTCTCCACCTCCGACCTCTTCACCGGTCGTCATGTACGATAGGCGGTCGGTTCTCCTTCCCCATGTCTTTCTATTGTGAGGTGCCCTTTAACCCTCCGTCATCGCCGTTATCCATCTCCGGAGCACCTTCCTTCTCCGGCGTCGGCCATACCTGACCCAGTGCCTCCTCCGTCCCCCTTTGTCCGCTACTTAGTCTCCTTGACTCCTCTTCAGTTCATCATCACCGTGCTACTATGTCGTTTTGACCACTCTTACGCCGTCCACGCCTCTGTCTTCCACCTTGCAGGCATACCTCCGGCGAGCCTTAGTGGCCACCACAGTCCACCAAACTAGCCGCTCTCAAGCTCCACACCTTCGTCATTTGTCGTAGATCAAAAGCCCCAACTTAGTTGAGGCTATTGGTCCTTCATACCCTCCACCGAACACTCCTCCTTCCGCACCTTCATCTCGAGGTCGTACGACCTCTTCACACACTCAAACGCACTGCCACGACCACCATCATCTTCGCCACCTCCAGGTGATCACCCTAAGCATTTTGATTGGGGCTTTTAGCCTGTATATTCTATTTCAGGTACTCTCCATCCGGCCGCATTGACAGGGCTGCTTCGACTGAGCTTGCGGCCGTGTTCTCACCACGAAAGCTCCAAGTATCTACTCCAAGTCATGCGGAACCTTCTCAATAGTGTGCTCGGACTTCCAATTGGGAGCATTGACCGCTTCCCCGACTCCAATTGAATCGACCTACTGCTGTTGCTGTGGATGCGAAGAAGGGGACTATAGTCCCACATCGTGAGCTGAGGATCGGTTGAAGCCGCATAAAAGGAATTTGTGCTGAGGCCTTATCGCCTCGACACACGGAGGATGAGGTCCCCCGCTCACGAGCCTTTCACTCCTCGCTTGCAACCCATGCCCACAAGCCAGATCCGGTTATTATTCCTACCTGAATACTCGGTTAACCCTGGGTCTTTGGGAGAAAGAAGAGAAGGAAAGAGAGAGGAAGGGGGGGGGGGGGGGGGGGGGGGGTTTGCCTTGCTTTTTAACTCTCTAACACTTGAAGAGAAGAGGCCTTTGCCTTGTGTGTGAAATGATCCGTTGCCTTTTTAGTCGGATAAGATGTCCAGAGTTGCAGTCAGACGTCTGTCCAGACGTCTAGACACATGCCTGGATTTCTGAAAGTGGGAAATTTCATACTGTGCTTTATGCTCAGCGCACGGGCGGCGTGCAGAAGTCTCTCTCTCCCCGCACCCTCACCCCTTAAACCCTAACACCCCTCTATTTAAACCCACCCCCTTCCCTCTTCTCACCACTCTCCAGCCACCACCACCACCTCCAGCGTCTCCCTCTTGTAGTCGTGGCGAGGGAGGATGAGAGTGACGAGAGAGGGGGCGAGCGAGGGAGGACAAGAGAGAGAAAGGAAGAGAGTGTGGAAAGTCGGAGGACCTTCGGGAGTTCGGCGGAGCTCGCACAGCCAGTGGCGGGCGTGTGCGTGAGGAGGAAGGGCTCGAGGAGGCAACCTCCTAGCCCTCTGTAGTTGCTGCGGTGCGCTGCGGGTGACGGTGCGAGGTGAGAAGCGACGCGGAGCAGGTTTGGGTAGTGGAAGTTTTCCAGTATCAGACGTTTGGGTTATCGTCCAGACGGTTGGCGAGGCACCAGGATGTCTGGAGCTGAGGCTGGATGTCTGAAAGTGCAATATTGTGAGGTACGTACCTTCTTGCGCTGCTTTCCGCCATGCAGAAGATTTCAGCGTAGGAGGTGTTTGGCTAAAATAGTGCCTGCATTTTCGTACACAGGTAAAGGCTTTGGGAAGGTGCGCGGTACGCTTTCCCAAGTACTTTTGGATGTCTGACCGCATTGCCAGACGTCCGACGGTCCTTCCAGACGACTAGAAGGAAGGTGAGATGTTTGGAGCTGCCCTCAGACGGTTGCGGAGGGATCCAGACGTCTGAGTACATTGCAGGAAACACAAGGTGAGATCTAACGTCTTTTAAGACATCTGGGACTAGTCCCAGACGTCTGATTTTGGTCAGTAACGACGTTTTTGGCCCGTTTAGGGTCCAAACGGAATCGAATTTCCGCAAACGAAGTATCGCTGTTTTCCACTCGAGTTCCTCTACGTGTTCATGTTGAGTATCTACTATTTTGAGCTCGCCTAATATACATTGGTCGCTGGTACCGGTTACCAGCCGGTAGCATGTTGGGGGCTCGCGAGGATGACGAGATCTGCGGCACAGGCCCCCATTCCTCCCGTGATACCTGGTAGAGTGGTTTAATTCAGTTAATATTTAAATAAGAATGTACTTGGTTAGAATAATCGGATTGAACTCTAGGATGTGGAATGAACCCTAGAAATGAATGAGCCTGTTTGAGCTATATTATTTACTTGAATGCATGGTTAAGATAAATTGCTAGCAAATGACTTTAATATAATTATGAGATGCATGTTAAAATATGAGTTGCCTGTATGTAAATGAGAAATTGAACTGTAAACCTACAAGTTGCATGTTTATGATTGAGAACTGAATTATGAAAACACAAGTTGCCTGTATATGGATGAGGAACGAGTTATGAAACATGAGATATAGATATGGATAAATGAGATGAATATGAGCATGAATCTTATGGGAAATTATGAGTAGAACTCCTGTGGGTGAAAGGAATCTGGAATGTAGACGGGAAGTAAGCTGGCCCTTGTGTATGTAGTACCAAGGAGAGCAACTGTCTCTTTTTAGTGTAGAGCGGAGCAAGCTTCCCTTGGGTTGAGACCTAGGGTTAGGATTGACCACTCTACACCGGCTCCTGTTGGCCCTCGCGTACGTGATACCGAGGTATACTACTAGTGTAGGGAGGGAGCTAACCACCCCACGGGGCCTGGGATTCAGCTAGACACCCTACATCGACTTTGTTAGGCCCTTTGGGCAAACCGGGGTAGTCGGACGAGGGTACGCGGACTGTAGAGGGACGAGACCTTGTTTGGTTCTGAAGGGCGAGACCCCTGTTCTGAGAGGGAAAGGCCCTATATTGTTTCGTGCTTTACTTTAGGTGTACCCGTTAGCGGAAATGACTGACCGTATGTCAGTGCGGGGTAGCTACTCGTGCGCTTTTCACGCGTGCCATAGTCACCGCTATGTCTCGACAGTGACCTCGAGGTGGTTGACTGGGTGTAGGACTACCACGGGGCTCTCTTGGCCAGGAGAGTACCACGTGTACCTTCTACTCCACGGAAAAGATTGCAATCAAGATCGTTCCCATGAGGAACATGTAAGATTAAGAAATACCTGGATACTTTGAGAAATAGATGAACCAAAAACACATAAATGAGATAAATGGAAATGAGAAATAAACCTGTTGATTTTTTTACTTGCACTTAAATAATATAAACACCACTCTACTCAGTGTTCACTGACCCTGTCTTTTTCGTAACCCTGTTCAGGACCAGGAGTTATGTAGACTGAGTTACCGGCTGCAGAGGGTGCTGGGCCCAACCGAGCTCAGGCATAATCGTTCTTGCAACTCCTTTATTTTTCTGCTGTTGTAGTGAGTAATGGACATATATTTTACTGTTCCTGTTACTTCTGTTTCCTTTCCGCTGTTGTTGTGGTGGCATGTACTATGTTTTGAGACAGTTTTACTTTTTTGTACTGTTTCGTTCTTTCCTTCTGCTTAGTTATATTGCATGTGTGAATGTGGTTTAGTTTCCTGCTTTTAGTTATTTCTCGTTGGACGACTAGGTCTTGAGATTAGTTGAGGCGAGCTAGTCTCGGGTCTTGTAAGGATCCGGGAATCGGGTCGTAACAAGATGGTATCAGAGCAAGGTCATCCTGAGAAATGAACCAATTGGTTTGAGAATAACCACTCATGTGCATATAGCTAGGATAGTTACCACAACGTATCGCTTTGATACTCGTTTCCGAGTCTTTTTCTTGATGTAATCCGGTATCGTTGACAACTCTTGTTCTATCACTTGCGTCTCCTTGCTGGAGATGCCTCGTCAGGGAGTTCCTGAGGCAGGTCGTGGTCGTGGCCGTGGACGAGGTCGGAGGGGCAGATGTGCTGGACCTGAGGCACTAGTCAACCCACCTCTCCCCCTGAGCGTTCAGGCCCAGGATCTCACTCAGTTGATCAGAGACATCGTGCGAGAGGAGCTCCACCAGCCTCCACGGGCACCTCTCCCTGAGGACGTGGAGGGGGAGTCCTCGGTGGGATAGAGAGACTGTCGCAGCGTCGGACGAGCAGGAGGGGGAGGGGGTGGTCCTTCACCACCCCCACCACACTCTGACACTTTCGAGCACGAGCCCTCCTTGCTTGAAGGCGTGCTCATTCCCCCATTGCAGCTACATGAGTTTTTTGGACAGTTCTGGAAGCTGAAGCCCCCTCCTTTAAGGGGGATGAGGACCCGTTTGAGGCAAAGGACTGACTGGAGTAAATAGAGAAGGTGTTTGACACCCTTCGGCTTCTCGCAGAGTATCGCGTGGCTTTTGCCACGTACTAGCTAGAAAGTGCGGCACACAGGTGGTGGAGGGCAGTCAGAGGCCAGGAGGGAGAGAGAGCCGACATGGGACTAGTTCGTGGCTTTCTTCTACGAGCAGTATTTTCCGGAGACCTGGCAAGACTAGAGGAGGCGGGAGTTCCACACTCTCTACCAGGGGATGATGACGGTTAGCGCGTACCGCACACATTTTCTGGAGCTGTCACGTTTCGCCCCGACAGCTATGTCTACTGAGAAGAAGCGCCTGTAGAGGTTTACTGAGGGGCTCCGACCTGCTATCTGGGAGTGTGTCAAACCCCTGAAGCTGCCCATTTTCTCTTGTGTGGTTGAAGCAGCCATGACTTACAAGGAGACCAACCCAGTTGCGTGAGACACTGACAGCAGATGTGTTACGACCCGGTTTCTGAATCCATACAGGACATGAGACCGGACCGACTCGACTGATCCCACGACCCAGTCGTCCAACGAGGAAGTAACAAAAAAGCAGTAAAAGTAAACCACATTCACCATGCAAGCAACTAACAGTAACAAAAGTACAGCAATAAAGAAGTAAATTACTACAGTACACACCACCACAACAGCAGAGAATTTAAACAGGTATAGGAATATAAAGTTTACAATAAAAGAGTACAGAAGTGTAACAAAAACACTCACTACAACGGAAACAGGGTACAACAAAAAGGTACAACTACTGGGCTCTACTGGGCCCAGCACCTTTTGCAGCCGTAGGCTCTGGCTGCTTAACACCTGAACCTGAAAAAGGTTATGAGTACACGAAATCAGCGAACACTGAGTAGAGTGGCAACCAACTAACTGAAAACAGTAAAGGTGGACAGGTAGCTGTTGTTTTCAATTTCTTTCTTTATTTAACTAATTATTCTTTCTTTCATCACTTGGTTTATTTACCAGGTCTTTTACTTGATCTCGAATGTTCCGTGTGGGAACAATCTTGATTGTAGTCTTTTCCGAAGAGTAGAAGTAGCACGTGGTGCTCTCCTGGCCGGGAGTCCCTCGTGGTGGTCTTACACTCAGTCAGCCACCCCAAGGTCACTGACAGACGTAATGGTGACTACGGCATGTGCGATAAACGTATGGGTAACTACCCTGCACTAGCACGCGGTCAGTCGTTTTTGTTAACGGATGCGCCCAAAGCACAGCACAGAACCAATATAGGGCATAGCCCTCTCAGTAACAGGGGTCTAGCCCCTAAGAACAAAATAGGGGTCTCGTCTCTCCACAGTCTGCGTACCCTCGCTTGACTATTCTGGTTTGCCCAGTGGGTCTAATAAGTCGGTGTAGGGTAGCTAGCTGAACCCCGGGCCCCATGGGGTGGCTAACCCTCCCTACACTGGTAGCTCTTCCCGGTACAGAGTACACGAGTGCCACAGAGCCGGTGCAAAGTGGCCAAACCCACCCCGGGTCTCGACCCGAAGGCGGCAAGCTCCCCTCTACACTAAGAGGTAACATGTGCTCCCCTTGGTACCACGTACTCAAGGGATAGCATACTTCCCAGCACATTCCTAGATCCATTCCATTTATTTCCAAGAGCTTATCTCCTAATTCCCCGTAGGGTTCATGCTCATATTTCTCAGACCAAGCCATATTAGGTTTCATCATTTCTTATTTCCATTTCTCAGGTTCTACACATGTAGCATGTAACGTTACTATTCACATTTCAGGTTTAGTAGCAGGTAGCTCGTGTTTCCAACATTCAACCTTTCATTTCCAAATCATATATAAGCAGCTCGTATTTAATTGCAAACAACAGGAATATACATGCAACAGTTGCTGTTATCCAATCACAGGCAGCTGTTATCCAATTATAGGCAATTGTTACTATTTTATTTACTCATCCAAGATTGCAATTCATGCATTCAATACAATTATTGTAGTATTTTTAGTCTTAGGATTTATGCCATACCCTAGGATCTAACATTCAATCTAGTGTTTCTAGTCCTAGGATTCATGCCATACCATAGGATCTAACATTCATTCCAGATATGCATTCATGTTTGTAGTTAATCTAGGAGAAGCCACTCTATCAGCAAAATCAGGAGTAATGGAGGCTTGATCGGCAGGTCCACGTGCCTCCACAACCCCCAAATCCACAACAGAACGCGGTCCTAACACAAGGATCAACCACAAGAAACCACTCAGAACATGATAAAAGTATTCCAACAAGTAACTTATACGAAGAACAGAATCTTAATTGTTGAAATCAGACCTCAAACGGACCCTAAACGGGTCAAAAACAGCAATCCAGATTCAAATCAGACGTCTGGAACACCTTCCAGACATCTTAAAAGAAGTCCAGAACCATACCTCACTCTGCGCTATTCCTCGGACGTCCAGGGACTCTGCTGAACCGTTTGGACCTAGTTCAAGATGTCTGACCACCTCTCCGGACGTTTGGAGACGCTTCTCGCCGTCTGGTGCCTCGCCCAGACGTCTGAACTGCGTGGGAGGGCGTGTCCCGCGCCTTCCCAAAGCGAATCCTGCACGCGCGATGCAAATCTTCTCAATACGGCACGTAAAAGTGCCTCGACGGAACGGCCTTGTTAAGATTGTGACATCAAAACACTTTAAGATGTCTGGGAGTTGGTCCAGACGTCTGGAAATTAATTTTGCGTGTGTATGATCGCGAGTCTGCTCGCGTGTCGCGTGCAGACTGAAACCCGCCGCCCTCTTCTTTTTCTCTCCCCTCGCCGACCTGCAGAAACTTTCCCCAACGCCTACAAATACTCCTCTCCCCTCCCTCGTTCACTACCCCACCCATCTTCTCCTTCCTCCACCGTGAGCGCGAGGGCAGCAGTTGCTACCGGGTGCAGTGGCAGAGAGGAGAGGTGCAGCGAGAGCGACGAGGAGAGAGAGCACGCACGAGAGAGAGAGAGCTTGCCGGAGCAGTTTGAGGCCAGCCAGCGTACGCGCAGAGGAGCGTTGTGTTGGGGAGGGTTCCCCGGTGCTGCTGTAGCTCGGGCAGTGGGCGGACGAGCGCAGCGCGGCCGCGCGTTGCGGGAAGAAGACGGCGGAGGTTCTGATTCTGGGAATTTTTCCAGAATCAGACGTCTGGACCTACATCCAAACGACGCGGGCGGCATCTGGAGGAAGCTCTAGACGACTGAGAGGTACATATTTTTCCCCCCTTTGCTTGCTTCTGCAGATATGGCCCTGCAGGCCGTTCAGCCGAAGCTCTGTCGCGTGCTTTGCTGAGGGATTTTTGCGTACGCGTGCAGGTTTCGCTTTGGGAAGGCGCGGGACATGCCCTCCCACGCGATTCAGACGTCTGGGCGAGTCACCAGACGGTGTAGAGCATCTCCAAACGTCTGGAGAGGTGGTTGGACGTCTGGAACTGGGTCCAGACGGTTCAGCATGACCTTTGGACGTCTGAGGAGCAGCGAAGAGTGAGGTATGACCTGGATCCCTTTTTAAGACGTCTGGAAGATGTTCCAGTTCCAGACGTCTGATTTGAGTCAGAATTGTCATTTTTGACCCGTTTAGGGTCCGTTCGAGGTTCGATTTCCGCATTTAAGATTCCGTTCTTCTCAGAATTAGTTCCTCTACTTGTTTGAAATACTTTTATCCTGTTCTGAGTGGTTCCTTGTGATTGATCCTTGTGTTAGGACTTCGTTCTGTTGTGACTTTTGGGGTTGCGGAGGCACGTGGACCTGCCGATTACGCCCCCATTACTCCTGATTTTGCGGGTAGAGTGGCTCCCCTTAGTTAATTACAAACATCAATGCATCTATGAAATAAATGATAGATCCTAGGGTACGGCATGAATCCTAGGACCTGAAAACTAGATTGAATGATAGATCCTAGGGTATGGCATGAATCGTAGGACCTGAAAACTAGATTGAATGATAGATTCTAGGGTGTGACATGAATCCTAAGAACAGAAACACTGAAACGAATGTCTTGAATGCCTGAATTGCAGTCTTGGATAAGTAGATAGAATAATGATAATTGCCTGTAATTGGATAACAACTGCTTGTGAAATGTAGAGTACTGTTGCTAGTAACTGCTACATGTAATTCATGTTGTTTGGAAACTAAATTCGAGCTGCTTGTATATAAATTGGAAAAGAAAGATTAAATGTTGAAAACACGTGCTATATTCGAATAAAACTGAAATGATGAAACCTAATATGGCTTAGCCTGAGAAATATGAGCATGAACCCTACGGGGAATTAGTAGTAGAACTCCTAGAAATAAATGAAATGGAACTGGGAAAGTGAATAGGGAAGTGAGCTGGCCCTTGAGTACGGAGTACCAAGGAGAGCGACTATCCCCCTGTTTAGTGTAGAGCGGAGCTAGCCACCCTAGGGTTGGGACCCGGGGTTAGGACTGGCCACTTTGTACCAACTCTGTGGCCCTCGCGTACACAGAACCGTGGAGAGTTACTAGTGTAGGCAGAGCTAGCCACCCCACAGGGCCCGGGGTTCAGCTAGCCGTTCTACACCGACTTGTTAGGCCCACTGGGCATACCAGGGTAGTCAGGCGAGGGTGCGTGGACTGTGGAGGGGCATGACCCCTGTTTGGTTGCTGTGGAGGGGCTAGACCTCTGTTACTGAGAGGGCTCTGCCCTATACTGGTTCCGTGCTGTGCTTTGGGTGCACCTGTTAACGGAAACGACTGACCGCGTGCCAGTGCGGGGTAGCTACCCGTGCATTTATCGCACGTGCCGTAGTCACTGTTACGCCTGTCAGCGACCTTGGGGTGATTGACTAAGGGTAGGACCACCACAGGGGACTCTCCCGGCCAGGAGAGCACCACGTGCTACTTCTACTTTTCGGAAAAGGCTGCAATCAAGATCGTTCCCACGAGGAACATTCGGGATCAAGAGAAAGACCTGAGAAATAAACCAAGAGAGAGTAAATAGATAAATAAAGCAAGAAATTAAAAACAACAGCTACTTATCCACCTTTACTGTCTTTCTTAGCTAGTTGGTTGCCACTCTACTCAGCGTTTCGCTGACGTGTCATACTTGTCACCTTTTTCAAGATCAGGTGTTGAGCAGTCAGAGCCTACGACTGCGGAGGGTGCTGGGCCTAGTAGAGCCCAGTAGTTGTACTTTGGTTGTACCCGTTTTTCTGTAGTAGTGAGTATTCTGTTATACCTTTGTACTTGTTTTTAATTTTCTACTGTTGTGGTGGTTTGTACTGTATTAGTTCTTTTCTTTACTGCTGTACTTTTGTTACTGTTAGTTACTTGCATGGTGAATGTGGTTTATTTTACTGCTTTTTGGTTACTTTCTCGTTGGACGACTAGGTCTTGGGATCAGTCGAGTCGGTTCGATTCTCGTGTCTTGTAGGGATTCGGGAACCGCATGGCCGTATCCGCAAAGGGAGGTGTAGGATGCGGAACGTACCTCTCTGTCGTCTGGTGATTCTTCCAGACATCGTCTACGTCGTCTAGATGTAGATCCAGACGTTTGATTCTGGGAAAATCCCAGAACCAGAAGCTGCCTTCGTCTTCTTCATGCCGCGCGCAGCCGCGCCGTGCTCGCTCGCCCGCTGCTCTGGCTGTAGCAGCGTCGGGGAGAACCTCCCCGGCGCACCTCTCTACGTTGCGCACGCCCAACCGGCCGTGAGCTTCTCTGGCGAGCTCTCTCGCGAGCTCGCGCACTCTCCTCTCTTTCCCCCTCGTTGCTCCTCTCCGCCGCTTCGCTCGCTGCACTCGCTGCTCTCGCTCTCGCTGGAGGAAGGAGGTGGCTGGAAGTAGGGTGGTGAATGAGGGAGAGGAGAGGGGCTTAAGTAGGCGCGGGGTAGGGTTTCGTCGGTGAGAGGGGAGAGAAGAATGCGGCTGCGTACAGTCTGCGTGCGGCACATGCGCAGACTCGAGGACGTGCACAAAAAATTTGATTTCCAGACGTCTAGGAAGATGTCCAGACGTTTGACCCAACTCCTAGACGTCTTAAAGGGCTTTAATAGAACGGGTCTTAACAGGATGGAAGAGGCAGAGTACTCTCAGGGCTATCGGGAGAGGAGACACACGGCACCTGCAGGAGAGTCGTCTCGTTCTACGAGGCCATCAGTGGCCTTTAGAGGCCCCAGATAGGGGCCTGTTGCCAACACCGAACCCCCGCCCAGCTGCTAGTAGGGACCTACGGAGGGAGGAGGTCGCATACCCTTCTGCTACCAGTGTGGCCAGTTGGGCCACATTAGGAGGGATTGCCCATCTAGGGCTGGAGAACAGCAGATGCTCCCCGCATCGAACGCTGGAGGTCGAGCTGGCGGTTGAGGTCACCAAGCGTGTGGAGGAGGGCAGCAGTTACAAGGAGGGTACCAACTAGTTGCTGCTCGCCCGACCCAGAGTGTAGCTGCTTCGTCTGCATCGAGAGCTGAGGGGCGCATCAACGCTCTTACACACTGAGACGCCAGGGCTTCGAGTCCGGTGGTGGCAGGTATGGTTATTATTTCTGGTAGATTAGTGTACGTATGTTTTGATTCTGGTGCCACACACTCCTTCGTTGTTACAAGTTTTGCCGTCAGTTTGAGGCAGGGCAATGTACTGTTAGAGAATCTGTTTGTGATCAGAGGCCCAGGTGGCCAGTTGTTTGTAGCCGAGGTCTACACAGACTGCGAGGTCAGTATCGGGGGACATAGCCTCCTCGCTAACCAGATTCTGATCCAGATGGAGGACTTTGGCGTGATCCTAGGGATGGACTGACTATTCGCCTATCACGCCCTGGTGAACTATTTCGGGAGGAAGATTGCCTTCTCCATACTAGAGTTACCTCCCTTTGAGTTTCATAGCTAGTCGGTGGATGGAGGTTTTAGATGCATCTTCGCGCTTCGGGCAACCAGGCTTTTGAGCCAGGGGTGTGAGGGCTTCTTGGCCTGTGTAGTGGCAAAACCTAGCCCCGTGGCTGACTTTCAGAGTATCCCGGTGGTTTGCAAGTACCCTGACGTTTTTCTAGAGGAGCTGCCAGGACTACCGCCTGAGTGTGAGATCGAGTTTGAGATCTTACTGGTACTGGGGATCAGCCCCATTTCTACTGTACCGTATCGGATGGCACTGCTTGAGCTGCGAGAGCTCAAGTCACAGCTACAGGACCTGTTGGAGAAGGGCTTTGTGAGGCCCAGTGTGTCCTCGTGGGGAGCCCTTGTGCTATTTGTGAAGAAGGATGGTACCCCGCGACTTTGTGCCGACTACCCACAGTTGAATAGGGTCACTGTCAGGAACAAGTATCCGCTGCCAAGGATTGACGACCTCTTCGACCAGTTGCGAGACGCCACAGTGTTCTCCAAGATTAGATTTGAGGTCAGGTTACCACCAGTTGAGGATCAGGGAGACCGACGTCTCCAAGACAGCTTTCTATACTTGGTACGGGCACTACGAGTTCTTAGTCATGACGTTTGGGCTGACCAATGCTCTCGCTGCCTTTATGGATTTGATGAACCGTGTTTTCAGGCCATACTTAGACCAGTTTGTGGAGGTGTTCATCGACGAAGTACTCGTTTACTCATAGGATTAGGCGCAGCATGGACAACATTTGCGCATGATCCTGAATACCTTGAGGAGACGCAGGCTGTATGCCAAGTATAGCAAGTGCGAGTTTTGGTTGAGGCAGGTGACATTCTTGGGCCACGTGATTTCAGGAGATGGATTGGCTGTGGATCCAGCCAACGTAGAGGTCGTACTCAGGTGGGAGAGGTCATGCACAGTGACAGAGATATGCTACTTTTTGGGACTGGCAGGTTACTACCAGTAGTTTATCAGAGGTTTTTCTCAGATCGCACATCCTATGACCCAGCTGACTCGGAAGAACGTGTCTGTCTGGATAGATGAGTGCGAGGCGTGTTTTTAAGAGTTGAAGGAGAGACTGACTTCAGCTCCTGTGCTTACCATTCCAGACAGCAGTGGCGATTTTGTGGTTTACACCGACGCCTCGTTGCAGGGGTTAGAGGGTATGCTTATGCAGTGGGGTCACGTTGTCGCTTACGTTTCGCGGTAACTAAAGCCCCATGAGTATAGCTACCCTACCCATGACTTAGAGCTAGCAGCAGTTGTCTTCGCGCTGAAGATATGGAGGTACTACATTTACGGTGAGACTTTCGAGATCTTCACATATCATAAGAGCCTCAGGTACTTGTTTGACCAAAAGGAGCTTAACATGAGACAGAAACGTTGGTTAGAGCTCCTGAAGGACTACGACTACAGCATCTCCTACCACCCAGGGAAGGCCAATGTGGTGGCCGACGCCTTGAGCTGGAAGGCGCTCACCCACTTGGCCAGTTTACAAGCGCAGAGTTGGAGATTCATGGAGGAGTTAGGTAGTTGGCGACCCCGGGAGTCACGGGGATACTATGAGGCAGTGACAGTGACGTGGCAAAGACGACCAAACCTGATAGACTGCATCATCGCAGAACAGATGGTCGACCCGTACTTACAGACGCTACGAGACAAGGTGTTGATAGGGGACCCAGGAGACTTTTCCTTCTCAGACGAGATACTGCGCATGAGGAGACTCTTATGCGTTTCTATGGACGAGGAGTTGTTGAGAGAGCTCCTGGCTGAGACACACGGGTCTAGGTTCACCATACATCCCAGAACACAATGATGTACCATGATTTTCAATGCGACTTTTGGTGGAGAGGGATGAAGCGGGATGTTGGTGAGTTTATGCAATAGTATTTGGTATGTTATTAGGTGAAGGTCGAGCACCAGATGCCTGTAGGGCCATTGCAGCCATTTCTTGTGCCAGAGTGTAAGTGGGAGAGCATCACATGGACTTAGTGGTGGGTCTACCAGTTACCCAGTGGGGACACGACACAGTCTGGGTGATAGTAGACAGGTTGACGAAGACGGCACGTTTCCTGCCAATCTGAGTCACCTTTGGACCAACACACTTAGCAGAGAGATACATTAGAGATGTGGTGCACCTGCACGGAGTTCCACGTGAGATCGTATCTGATAGGGATACTCGTTTTACTTCCCAGTTCTGGGCTGAGGTTCAGTAGGCCTTGGGGAGACGTTTGAGGTTCAGTACCGCTTACCACTCCCAGACGGATGGATAGTCAGAGCGCACCATACAGACACTTGAGGACCTTCTGCGTGCTTGTGTACTAGACTAGAGAGGCACTTGAGAGGAGCATTTGTCCCTGGCAGAGTTTGCATACAATAACAGTTACCACTCAAGCATTGGCATGACACTTTACGAGGCTTTGTAGGGACGGAGGTGTACTGCACCCTTGAGTTGGGTTGAAGTGGGGATCAAGTGGGAGGTTGGTCCTAGCCTGATCCGGCAGTCAGGAGGTGATAAAGCTGATCCACAGACGACTCCGCACTGTCAGGAGCAAGCAGAAGAGCTACGCTGACCGGAAACACAGAGAATTGTAGTTCGAGGTTGGGGATCACGTCTTTCTCCGTGTTTCACCCATGAAGGGCTTGCAGCGTTTTAGGGTGAAAGGGAAGCTTGCGTCGAGATTTGTAGGACCCTTTGAGGTCTTGAAGCGGGTAGGACCCGTTGCTTACTGACTTGCCCTTCCTCCCCAGCTTTCTGGAGTGCACGATGTGTTCCACGTGTCCAACCTCAGGAAGTACGTCGCCGATCTCAGTCACGTTCTGAGCCACGAGAGTATCGAGGTGGGTGACGACTTGACCTATCCCGAGAGGCCAGTACTGATACTAGACAGAGCCATTCGGAGTTTGAGATGGAAGCAGGTACCACTGGTGAAAGTCCTATGGAGAAGCCAACGGTACGAGGAGGCGACTTGAGAGCCTGAGGCGGCTATGCGAGAGTGGTACCCAGAGCTTTTTGAGGGTATGTCTTTTCGGACTTACTTCGGTCCTCTTTAAGTTATGTGTTTTATGTTCCTTTTTCCGCACCTTAGCTAGCTCAAGTTTCGGGGACGAAACTTCCTTTAAGTTTGTTATGATGAAATGACCCGTTGCCTTTTTAGTCGGATAAGACGTCTGGACAAATGCCCGGACGTCTAAAAGTGGGAAATTTCATACTGCGATTTGTGCTCTGTGCGCGGGCTGTGCGTAGAAGTCTCTCTCTTCCCACACCCTCACCCCTTAAAGCCTAACACCCCCTTATTTAAACCCACCCCCTTCCCTCTTCTCGTCACCGTCACACCACTCTGCAGCCACCACCACCACCTCCAACATCTCCCTCTTGCGGCCGTGGTGAGGGAGGACGAGAGTGATGAGAGAGGGGGCGAGCAAGGGAGAACGAGAGAGAGAAAGGAAGAGAGAGAAGGGAAGAGAGTGTGGAAGGTCGGAGGACCTTCGGGAGCTCGACGGAGCTCGCACGGTCGACGGCGGGCGTGTGCGCAAGGAAGGGCTCGGGGAGGCAGCCTCTCGACCCTCTGCAGCTGTTGAAGCTGCTGCGACGCGTTGAGGGCGATGATGAGAGGTGAGGAGCGCCGCGGAGCAGGTTCTGGTACTGGAAGTTTTCCAGTATCAGACGTTTGGGTTATCGTCTAGACGGCTGGCGAGGCACCAGGATGTCTGGTGTTGAGGTCGGACCTCTAAAATCGCAATATTGCAAGGTACGTACCTTCCTATGTTGCTTTCTGCTATGCAGAAGATTTCAGCGCAGGTGTTTGGCTAAAATTGTGTCAACATTTTCGTAAGCAGGTAAAGGTTTCGGGAAGGCGCATGGTACGCTTTCCCAAGTACTTTTGGACGTCTGATCGCATTGCCAGACGTCTGACGGTCCTTCCAGATGACTGGAAGGAGGGTGAGACGTCTGGAGCTGCCCCCAGATAGTCGCTGAGGGATCCAGACATCTGAGTACACCGCAGGAAATACAAGGTGAGATCTGACGTCTTTTAAGACGTCTGGGACTAGTCCCAGACGTCTGATTTTGGTCAGTAACGACGTTTTTGCCTTGTTTAAGGCCCAAATGAAATCATATTTCTCCTAACGAAGTACCGCTGTTTTCCACTTGAGTTCCTCTACGTGTTTGTTTTGAGTATCTACTGTTTTGAGCTCATCTAATGTACATTGGTTGCTGGTACAGGTTACCAGTCGGTGGCGTGTTCGGGAGCCCGCGGAGACGATGAGATCTGCGACACAGGCCCCCATTCCTCTCGTTGTACCCTGTAGAGTGGTTTAATTTAATTGTTAATATTTAAATAAGAATGTACTTGGTTGAAATAATCGGATTGAATTCTAGGATGTGGAATGAACCCTAGAAATGAATGAGCCTGTTTGAGCTATACTGTTTACTTAAATGCATGGTTAAGATAAATTGCTAGCAAATACCTTTAATATAATTACGAGATGCATGTTAAAATACGAGCTGCCTGTATGTAAATGAGAAATTGAACTGTGATACCACAAGTTGCATGTTTATGATTGAAAACTGAATTATGAAAACACGAGCTGTGTGTATATGGATGAGAAACGAGTTATGAAACACGAGATCTAGATATGGATAAATGAGATGAATATGAGCATGAATCTTACGGGGAATTAGGAGTTCTAGTGTAGAGCGGAGCTAGCCTCCCTTGAGTTGAGACTTGGGGTTAAGATTGACCACTCTACACCAACTCCTGTTGGCCCTCGCGTACGTGGTACCGAGGTGTGCTACTAGTGTAGGGAGGGAGCTAGCCACCTCACGGCACCCGGGGTTTAGCTAGCCACCCTACATCGACTTTGTTAGGCCCTTTGGGCAAACCGGGGTAGTTGGACGAGGGTACGCGGACTGTGGAGGGGTGAGACCCCTGTTTGGTTCTAAAGGGTGATACTCCTGTTCTTAGAGGGCAAGGCCCTATACTGTTTTGTGCTGTACTTTGGGTGTATTCGTTAGTGGAAATGACTGATCGCGTGTTAGTGCGGGGTAGCTACCCGTGCGCTTATCATGCGTGCTGTAGTCACCGCTATGTCTCGACAGTGACCTCGGGGTGGTTAACTCGGTGTAGGACTACCACGGGGCATTCTCCTGACCAGGAGAGCACCACGTGTACCTTCTACTCCACGGAAAAGACTGTAATCAAGACTGTTTCCACGAGGAACATGCAAGATTAAGAAATACTTGGATATTTTGAGAAATAGATGAACTAGAAACACATAAATGAGATAAATAGAAATGAGAAATAAACCTGTTGATTTTTTTACTTTACTTGCACTTAAATAATGTAAATACTACTCTACTTAGCATTCGCTGACCCTGTCTTTTTCGTAACCCTGTTCAGGACCAAAAGTTGAGCAGCCCGAGTTGCCGACTGCAGAGGGTGTTGGGTCCAGCCGAGCTCAGCCATAGTCGTTTTTTCAGTTCTTTCATTTTTTTGTTGTTGTAGTGAGTAATTGACATATATTTTCTGTTCCTGTTACTTCTGTTTCCCTTTCACTGTTGTTGTGACATGTACTATATTTTGAGACAATTGTTCTACTTTCCTTTATTGCTTCGTTCTTTCCTTCTGTTTAGTTATATTGCATGTGTGAATGTGATTTAGTTTCTTGTTTTTGGTTATTTGTTGTTGGACGACTAGGTTTTGGAATTAGTCGAGGCGAGCTGGTCTCGGGTCCTGTAGGGATCTGGGAGTCGGGTCATAACAGTACGTGACTTGAGAAAGAGCAAAGTAGAGAAGAGAAGAACAATAATGCACACGCAATGTAGCAGGATGTTATTTAAGTCGTCTGCCTAAAGCATCCAACGTCTAATTCCACCACTTTGTGCTTCTGAGGTTATATTGCTTTTTTACCTTGCGTAGAATTATTTGGTTGATACTGTGTACTTATTTGATATTATTATATAAGGGTAATTGGTGATTCAAATCACCATTTTACCATTTTCTTTTTACACCTTGACATTAGCATTCATATATATATTCCTCTTGTATGGATTTTTATTATAAATTGTTCATCTTTGTGGTTATATTGTGATTTTAAGATTAATTGCAATACTTGTTCCTAGTGAATGACCTCGGACTTTCTTGACGATCTTTCGAGGTATAAATTATATTTGTTGACAAGCGATTTCAACATACTGCAACGTAATAATTTTAAAACATCAATTTCGCGCGTTAGCATTGTACTTCAAGCTGCGAAGTTGTTGAGTTAGGGATGTGTGGACTACTTGTCTTGTGTCGTAACAGTCGCTTGTTAGTAGGGTTTCTTTGAACCAACCCTAACCAGGGGTGGTTATTTGAGCTAAGGGTCATGGTGAATCAATTTCTTATCAAGTTGTGGATTTTTTTTTTATTAAAAATTAAAAAGTATGATCATATAAGAGAAGCTCTCATCTAGGCTGTATAAATAAAACTGAAAAGGTTGAAAGGGAGGAAATGTCCAAGAGTAGCCCAAAGACCCTTAAAAAAAATATATATCTTGTTTCAATGAAACTAGGCAGCCCCCACCGCCTGATGTAAGAACATGTGACTTGCACAGGTTGAACATGCATTTGGAAATGGTGGGCAGCAGTCTTCTACGGGTGTGGTCGCAAGAGATGGGGTATCTGATTCGTTTACTTTTTACACAGTAGAAACCCAAACTGTTAACAAAATAGTCTTAAAATGGATACTGGCACATTCTATCCATTATGGATAAGGATCCATGTGTTCCAAATTTAACATAAGCAAGTGGCAGGAATTTTACTAATTGTTGAAAGTTCCTCTCAAAAAGAAAACAAAGAAGTAAAAGGAAAATAAGGAAAAGGATTGGATGTTGGAGACTTCGTCCAGTAATTCTTAGTATATCAACAAGTGAAGGTTGAGTATTAGAGGTCTGCAGGATCATTGCATCCACTTTCTATATCAGAGTAGAAGTGGGAGAGTATTACTATGGACCTGGTGGTAGGATGTCCTGTTACATAATGGGGACACGATGCCATTTGGGTTATAGTAGATAGGTTGACGAAGACGGTACGGTTCTTGCCAATCCGAATAACTTTTGGATCAGCACAGTTGACAAAGCGGTACATTCGAGACATCATACGTCTTCACGGGATCCCCTAGGAGATGTAGTTTAAGGTTGGAAATCATGTGTTCCTTTATGTCTTGCCCATGGAGGGCTTGTAGGGGTTTCGAGTAAGAGGGAAGCTCGTGTCGAGATTCGTGGGACCTTTTGAGGTTTTGAAGTGGGTTGGACCTATTGCTTACAGGGTTGCTCTTTCACCCCAGTTGTCAAGTGTACACAATGTGCTTCACATGTCCAACCTGAGGAGATATGTCGCCGACCCCACTCATGTTTTAAGCAATGAGAGTATCGAGTTGGGGGATGACCTGATCTATCCAGAGAGACCCATGCAGATTCTTGACAGAGCCGTCAAGAGATTGAGACGGAAGGAGGTATCTCTGGTGAAGGTTCTGTAGAGGAGCCAGAGGTACGAGAATGCAACGTGAGAGCCTAAGGTGGTGATGCAGGATCAGTACCTGAAACTCTTTGAGGGTATGTATTTCTGACCGACTTTGATCCTCTTTAAGTTTGTTATGCATTTATCTCCTTTCCTTTCACATCGTAATCAAGCCTAAGTTTCGGGAACGAAACTTCATTTAAGTTTGTTATATTGAAATGACCTCAGGTTGTCTTTAATTTTTTTTGTTAAAATAATAAAACCAAACCTAAGGGTCTTCGCACAATTTGTATGCCCTTTGTTTGGGGGGTGGAGGTTTCCCACGTAAAAGGTCCCCTTCTATAACTTATTTTGGGGCTAGAACTGCAAATACCCCCTAACCCACCTAAACCCCCCGTAAAAACCCTCTCCGTCAGGCTCTGTGCGCATGCAACCCACCCTCTTTTGTCCCCTCTCGGCTGCTTCTCGAGCGACGCACCCCAGTGAGAGAGGGAGAGGGGAAGGAGGAGGCTGCGCAGGCCCCTCTTTCCGTTTACGCGTGAGGTTGGCGTAGAACACAAAGCGCGACGGGGAGCATGAGAGACGCACGTGAAACGCGAGGTGTGGCGCAAGTTGCAAGGCACACGCACAAGGCACGGGGCGAGGTGCGAGGACGAGGGACGCCTTGGAGGCCTACTAATCTCTATTGGACAAGAGGTTCGAGCTGAGCCCTTCCACCTCCAACGTGCAGCTGGAGGTGCTGCTGAGGCACGGGAAGGAGAGGGAGGCCAACCAGTTGTTCGACGAAATGTCTGGGAAGTTGCTAAGCCCCGACAAGGAGACGTACGGGCTCTTTGTCGAGTTTTGTTTCAAGGAGAGGAAGGTGGAGGATGCCTTGAGGTGGTTCGGGGACAAGGTGAGCTAGGTGGGGGAGAAGGCACCGCGGGTTGGGATTGGTTCCTACAACAGGATGTATGACAGGTTTGGCGCTCGAGGGCAACGCGGATCTCGAGAAGAGTTGCGGAACACATACCGGAGGCACGGACAAACCGACCTGCCCCCTTTTTTTTGCCAGGGAATCAAGGTAGAGTAGATTTGGTATCCCACCTTTTTCCTTCCAGAAATATTCAAACTTTTGTGCTTATTTCTACGCAGTATTTTGACTTCGGGAGGTATAAGAACGTTCGTTAATGCTTAGTGGGAATTGGAGGTGGATGGCTGAGCTTCGAGAATCGAATTGTTTGGGAGTGAGGAGTGGTAACTAGTGGGATAACTAGTATTGCTGAAGTTAACAAAAGAAAAAAAAAGAAAAAGAAAGAAAAAGAAAGCGAGATTTGTGGATATGGGAGCTTTGCAAGCTTGGGAATTGCTGACATTAAGGATAAAAGAGGGAAGTTTATAGACTTGGGAGCTTTGCGAGTTTGGGATACCTTGTGACTTGGACCCTGATCCTTGAACGTAGTGGGAAAGATGGAAAAATGGATTGGTTGGTTGGCGTTATTGGCAAGTGGGTGAGGGGTCTTTGTGTTTCCGGAATCCCTTGGAACTCCAGGATCTGGAAGTTTATATGACTTTGGGAATAAAAGAGGATACGAGTGATTTATTAGTCTACTATTATCATCATAGTATGGTGGAAAGGATTGGCGAAAGCCAAAGAAGAAGCAGAGGTGTCTTGGTGTAGTAGATTTGTCGGGGAACTAAAGGTTCTGGTCGTCCCTCTGTTATGTGCATGTCTGGCTATTAGTTACATAAATGGTATTACTTTCAGTATATGATTCATGATGAAATGTCTGCAAGAATCTTAATCTCTTTCTCAACACTAGGGTGCATATTAAGGGTGATGGTGGACGCATATATTACGTATGTATGTAATTGTATATGTAGGTAACTATGCACGTGTAGAATTTGACATGTCTGTTGGTGTTTCTAATTATGTATGTACGTGTACACATTCTAAGTGTATGTTGGTGCTTTTACATATGGAAATGCATGTATAATTTTGTTTCGTAATATTATACTTTTATACATACATTGTGCATGTATGAACTTATGGGTTTTTGAATACTAACAAGAATCTAGCTAATGGCGACTTGTGAATTAACGAAGTTAGTGGCAATGAGATTGCTAGAAATAAATTAGGGAGTTTCCTCGAATCCTAATGCAAAGTAAAGACATCCTTGATTGTGAAATGAAAATGAAATGGTGAGATCGAGATGGGCCATGTTGAGTACAGTTGTTGGAGTGAGCTACCATCGGGTACACACATATTGAGGAGAGCCAACCATCCCTTTGTGTAGGGGGAGAGCTAGCCTTCCCTTAGGTTGAGACCCAGGATAGGAATGGCCTCTCTACATCGACTCCTGTTAGGCCCATTGGGTCAGTTGGGATAGTCGAGCAAGAGTACGCAGATTGATGAGGGGCGTGGCTCCTGTTCTGTTCTGTGTTGTATGACTTAGAGCGTACCCATTAGCGGAAAGAATTGATTGTGTGTCAGTATGGGGTAGCTACCCGTGCGTTTATCGCGTGTGTCGTAGTCACCGTTATGTCGCGACCATGACCCCGGAGTAGTAGACCGTGTGTAGGATAAACACGAGGTGTTTTCCCAACCAGGAGAGCACCACGTGCATGCTCTACATCTTGGGAAAAACTGTAACAAGATCGTTCTATTAGGGAGTATGTGAACCAAAAGAAAATGAAACTTTTGTTAGAATATCTGAAACATAAAACAGCTAGTACAAAGAAATAGAAATAAAACATGGAAATGTTTAAAACGTTTACAATTGCCTGAAATATTTACTGCTTTTAAAAATTAAGTTGAATTAGTTAATTGTATGCTTGCTACTCTACTTAGCTTTTTGCTGACGTCTACCACTTGTGTTCAGGACAGGGAGGTAAGCAGCCTGTTTCATCGACTGCGAAGGGGTTGGGCCTAGTCGAGCCCAACCCTAGTTATTCCTTTTCCTTTCTGCTGTAGTTTGACTTTCCTTTTGTTGTTGTGAGTGTTTATTTTGAAACTAATAGTATGTTGTGATGACTATGATGTAAATGTGCTTTTCGCATGTCGTACTATTTTCTGTTACTGTTTACTCTATAGCTTTCTACCTTTTTTTTATGCTTCTAGTTATGGTGCATGTGTGAAAAATATTATGTTCTGATTTATTATTCGTTGGGCAACTGGATCTTAGGGTAATTAATGCTATCCGACCAGATTCCATATGGAGCTGGATTCGGATTGTAACAAGGATTGAGTTCAATGTCATTCTTTAAAGTCAAACTGGCGGATTTAGTCCCACATCGGTGGGGTTACAAAGTGCGAGAATGCTATAAAATGATTTGCTTCCTAAGGCTTGTCAGCCCATAATAGGGAAAGTTCCCCATTAGGTATACATAAGCCTTATATGCATATATTGAGAGAAAAAGAAAGAGGTCCAGTGAGGGGTGGCCCATTGAGGGCGTGTATGGGCACAAGGAAAAGGGTCATTTTTGATGACCTAAGGGAAATTCTAAGTGTTCAAAGGATTAAAACCTTTTTATGCATTGCCTTAGGTGTTTGAATTCTTCTTTTTGAGCTACGGAGATCATAATCAAAGAACAACCAATAACTTCTAGTTCTAGAGCATAAAAGTTTGATAGTGATAAGTTGTGCTTTATTTTTACTCTTAGAGAATGATCTCAGAACTCAATTTCAAGAATTAGAAATGTTAATTGTTAATTTCAATCTTGTTGGCTATACTACAATGTATTTTTAAAATTTGACTCTACGTTATTAACATAATGAATCAAGAGTCAAAATTCCTAACCCTGAAATACTGTAGAGTAAAAACAGTAGTCTTCATAGTCACAGATTTCTTCAACATGATAGGCAGTTCCCAGCTCTTCAAATAGCCAAGATGTAGGGAGTGGCTAGGGTATCAAAGTGCATAAGCACTCCAACCCTTGAATGTAAATAGCATGAGGTCTCCACAGAGATCCAAAAGGGAGCAACAATAGCTGCGTGGGGCCATTTTAGTGCGAGCTCCTCCATCGTCGAATTCACTCTCCTGTGCACAACATAAAAAGATGGAATAAGATGCTCGTATTTCTGAATAAAAGGAACACACAGTTGAGAGTACTAAGGAAGTGGATGGGACTTTTTCCTAGAAGAAGAGGGTCGATGACGTGGTATGACTATTTATAGGTTGAAGTTTGTTTTGAACAGCGAATTGCAGAGCCATGAGCAGGACTTGCAACTCCATGGTGAGTGGCGTAGCAACACCATACAGTGCTCCCCACCTGTAGAGATATGTGGTGGTTAACTATATAGGAATGGATATCAAATTTGTGAATAGATATAGGTATGGGCATACTTAAACTTAACCCAAATCTAATCCACTGATTTCCTTAACGATAATTTCTAAATAATTAAATAGATATCTGATGGAAAAATAGATACTTGATGACTAAACTAGTCCTCAATAAGTAAATGGATTTAGATATGGATTTTGATTTAAGTAGTAGAAGGATAAATGAGTAAGGTGTGGGTTTAGGTTTGAAAATAGATATGGTCTTAGATTTGCATAAACCCAACCCATAATTGACCCATTTGCATCCCTACATGGGAACTCCCATAAACAATGCTTTGGATCCTTTGCATTAATAATCTAAGAGAATGCACAACTTAAAGGAGTGAACATTGATTGGTCCATATTTTTTCATAATTTTAAGGAAAGAATCGACTGCATAAAGAGGCATGTCTGTTTGCAATGGTCTGCAACTGCAGTCCTTCTGTTGTGATGGCCCCACAAGAACATATTTGTTGGACCAAAGAATCCATATCTTTAACTTTGAGGACATAAATGAATGTAAGCCCCGTTTGGCAAATATACCACATTTAAATTATCCCATTATATTATCTTATCAAAACCAATATATAGTAAAATATATATAATTTAATAGAATATATTTATTATAATACATTTATTGTATCACTTCTATATCATAATATTAAAAAATCATCTACTAACATCAAATCATCGTACCATACTAATCATCCATATCCTACTACTTATCATCTCTCCAAACAAATATCACTCCTAACTTAACGAGAGTTATTACGTTGGCAAATGCAAGCAAAATTAATTGTAGAGGGTTGGAGCATACGATAAAATATAAAGAATGTTGATTTTGCTAACCTTTCAAATAATTAAATCATTCAACACATTGATGATATAAATAGATCTAAAATAAATTGCGGGTGACCAAAGTGTACTTTTAAGTGTAAACAATGTTGCATGCATCTACACTTATTATTTTGCCCACAAGTAATATATAGTAAAAAAGGTCAAAGGTGACAAATTTTTTTGAAAATGATAACGAATAAACTATCGTTATATGACCTACCAACAAATAATTCATTTGTCACCATGCTCGTTGCTAAATAAGCTATTGTTTAACCTACAACGAATAATATTTTCGTTAGCAAATTTAAGTAATGAATAAAATCGTCACTAAAATCGTCATATACTTTAAATTTAGTAATAAATATTTTCTTTGTCTTTCCTTTCTTTTAGCAATGATATTTTTTATCATCATGTAAAGATTATGCCAAAGATTAACTCATCGCAATATAAGAAGGATATAAAAATTTATTAATCACCTTTTAAAACATTCGTAATATATCTAACTTATTTTAATTACCTATAAAATAGGAAATTATTTTACACTATCCTCCAAAATATTCTTCACAAATTAAAATTTTTCAATAAAAAAATTATAGAAAATACACCTAAAAAATTAGATATATATCCTCCAAAATTCATCAGCCAAGATGTAAATGGATAGTTACTGCATAATATATATGAATGCTGATTGATGGTGCATGGTACATTCCATATCAATCCATATATATCCTGATATCGATCATTCATTAATTGAACCAATATATGCCACAAATGAGACATTCAGCAAGAATATTGCAGATTCTTTCCAGCACTAATCGGTAAACTGGAGGTAGGCATTGACTAATTAGTAGAACCAACATCAGCCAGAAATAACTTAGAATCATAATTGATGAATTTACAGGTTGTTTCCAACCTGATCAGTCAACTCCAGATAAACATTGTTTATACAGATCTCGATCAAGCTGACAACATTAGCAGCTGTCAGAAAACGCAAAGAGTTACACTTCGAGATCATATCTATAGACTAAACATAATCGCACTTCCTGGAAAAGGTGGGCCAGGTTTATACTCTTGAACATTGTGGAGATATCAACAAACCAACAACGTTAGCAACCAGATGATCAAAATAGTTCCTCACCGATCCTATATCTCTACAATCGGGGTCAACTTTATATCTTTAGACCAGAGGATGAGGAATGTACACGTACAACTCTCGCTCTCTCTATTTTGCCAAAGGGCACAAGCAATACAAATACTGTACAAATTCGTATGGACCAAAAAATTGTAACCATTGGCACAACAACAGATTTTGAGCATCATCCTCTACGTTGAGCAGACCTTGCACGTGGTCCGTTTAAGGTTGATGCTGAAGAAGATGAAGCATTCAATGCCTCCTTGTCCTTGTAGAATGCTTTGTTGATCTCCTGATGCAGCTCATTGTATCTCTTCCTCTTAAGTTGTTTATCCTCTTCGGGGGCATCACTCCAGTCTACTGTGTCGTGATCCATGTACTTGTCGATGATTCTGGTGCACCGAGGGAAGAAACGCTTTGCAGTTTCAACTGAGAAAAATATGTGCGAAGGCAGTGAGATGCATGACACATGTACAAACAGATAGAATGATCAGATGAGAGAACAAAAACATAAGCATGGCTTACTGGTTTTCGCCAATTCAATTGCTCTTCTCGCAACTTGTGTATCCCTTTGTGAACTTTGGGGGCCAAACATTAATATGTCCCCTATATCTGCTTGCTGATTTCCAGGCAATGCATCACACTGAGTAGCCAACCTGAACTCTGATGTACCATTCACTTTGGCATTCTCCATGGCTATTGTAGCTTCTGTTGGGAATAATAGCTTTGCAAAGGTAACTGTATTCAAAGAAAACACCGACCCAAACACTAACATGAGTACTCTTTTTTTTTTTTTGTTTTGTTTGGTTTTTTAAAGTAATGCAAAATTTGAGTGCCAGTGCACAAAACAATGTTTGGGCATTAACTTCATTGTTCATCAACTAGATGGCCTTATTAGGCACAGAATTGAGTTTACAATCAACTTCGTTCGATCTACCATGTCAACTTCCTTGATTGGTTCTTTCATTCTTATCATGGTTTAAAACAACAAGATCTGTGAAGAAACCAGAGCTACTCAATATGGTATGTCAGGGTATTTGACTAACATCAATTTAGACAAATCATAGGTTAAAGGTTCTTGAAATGAGGGAAATATTTACTAACCACCCATGCCACTATTCAAATTGCCACATTAAAATTTTAAGTTCAGAGAACATGGAGCTTCCTAAGTTGTAAAACCAGCATAGATGTATGCTCTGCAGCAAAACACAATCTTATTCCAAATCAAAATGCCCGTCTGTATCCAGCATAATGATGAGTGATTTCATTAAGGATGCTGCTCATGATCAAACAGGTCTACGGTATTTGCTTGGCAATGTCCAAGTCAAGAACATATTCGAACAATAATGGCAAATAATTTACATTTCTCAGAAAGTCATGTAATGGTGAGAATTTTAAATTGCTTTTATAGTAGAAACATTAGATAGCAAAATAAATCGCCATTTCACGTAAGCCCCTATATAATTCCTGCTGCCCAACATCATCTGGCAGTTACGGCAGTGAAAGATCAAGCACAGGAACAATTAAGTGCGAATTGTCACAAGAAATATGCATATACTATGCATTACGCAATCTGTAGATAAATAAGTATCATTTTGTTCTAATAGCAGACCCTATTCCATGTGGAAAAAAGAATTGTTGTTGATGTTGTTCTTGTTGTTGTTGTTGTCGTTATCATTTTCTTCCAAAAATAACAAAGGTAAATTTGTGCTAATAAATAGATGCCTCAACTTCCCCCAACAAACGCACAGCTTTAAAAACAATAATAAATAAGTGACAACCAGATGAATAAGTGATGGTTTCTGAACGCACTCGAGTTTGTCCCAAGGCAAGCATACTTTAGGGATCAGATAAAAACCACATCCATCAAATTGTGTGATAAATTGTAGATGCATAATTTGCTCAATAAATTTGCCAGTAACTGTGAAGTTTGAAAAGGAAATGCAATAATTTTAGACTGATGGTTAATTTGAGATACTACTTTTCCATTCAAACCTTTCTCTGCCTTTATACATGTAATTGCTTTGAAACCATGATCTTTGCATATCATGAAAGTAGACTTTAAGTATTACCAGAAGAACCTTTGGAAATAAATAATATCGATAGGAAGCTGCAACAATTGCTTACCTAACAAGGCTCGAAAATAATTTTCAAATATGCTGAAGATGGTTGCAGCATAACCTTTTTCTTGACACTAGAATTTTTCACATACATGAAATTGTAGGGATAAATAGCATGATCAATGAAACTTCTAGTCCCTTCATTAACGGGGCCGTCTTTGAGAAAATCAAGACCACAAAAAATTGGTGCAAGTTTGCCTTGTCAATAAAGTTGTTGGAAACTTAGAAGCACCCGTCTAGATGAAATTTAGCCTAGATATTGTTTCCATACCATCCTTATAGTACACAAAAAAGTATTCAAAATAATATTTCAAACTAACCTAAAATGCCATTCTATAAAATCTTTTCTTTTAGGAAGCTATGCTATAAAATCCAACTCTCAAACCATAATTCTTCTTGGCATTTGTTCAAGATTTTTATCTCATCATCTTCATTTTCTTTTGAATTTTTAGATAGTAGCGGGATGTCAATTTTCTTCAATTTGATCCAAATCTAATTTACTCAAGCTGACTATAATGGAAAAATCTGACCCGTTGATAAACGAGTATAAGTATGGATTTTAATTTAATAACAAGATTGTGTATGGTATGCACATGGGGTTCAATTCTTTACCTATTTGCTTCACCTATTTACCCAACATATATACTGATACAATATAGCTATGACACATAAATATTATCTTGTGTTACAATGTAACATGACCATATTCATCTATTATTTCATGTGCTAGACATTCGTAAAACTTCATATTTTTTGGACTTTTCATTTTAAGAATTGTTTATCAATATATTTTTTAAATGTTAAGAATGCTTATAAGTACCTTTTATGTATATATAATAGATCCTTGATGTGAACTTTGTTTTGAGTATGGATAGTTGATAGTTAACTATACGGGTATGGATGGTGGATTTCTAGATAAATATGGGTTGGAAGCAATCAAAATCAACCCAGGTCTAACCTGTTGACATTCTTAATAATAGTTTCTAAATAAGTTAATGAATAACTGATGGATAGGTACTCAATGGGTAGATAGATTTGGCTATGGCTTTGAATTTACACACTCGAAGGGTAAATAAAGAGGGTATAGGTACTAGATTCAAAATGAGCATGGGTTCAATTTTGCATAAACTCAATCCATTGGCATCCCTATAGAATAGGGAGTTAACTGAAGTTCACACCCATTTTGATTATTCCATGATAGTGTAAATCCTCTTCTAGAAAAGTAGCTAAACAGGAACTGAACATCCTTGCCCTTTGTTGGAAGCATTCTCCTTTTCCTTGCATGGTATCTTATCCTGAAAGAGACATATACAACTTAGGAAGAAAGAGAAGACAATGTTAGGTAAGAACAAAGGTGGAATAACTAAAGAGAATGATTTCACCGCTATTGCAATGGTTGAGGTGCCACATATAAAATAGGGATGGAAAGGTTGTTACACAAGGACAATAGGCAATCCAATTACTATTGAAATTGGTTACAACTTATTCTAGAATGTCTAATACTTCCCCTCCAAATGAAGTGTAAGAAGCAATGTGTAGTTTCTTTTGCATAGATTCAAACGAAGAGGCAACCAGAGGCTTAGCAACTATCAACCAATTGCTCTTTACTAGAAACATACCTCACTAGGAGTTGGCCCTTTGTAACCTAATCTCAGATGAAGTGAAAATCAATCTCAACATGCTTCACTAGTTGTTTATCCCTTGAATCCCAACAACCCAATTATGTTTTGACAAACAATTTTAAATCGATCTTGGAGAAGATTTTTACATTTGATTATTGATCCAATTAGACATGTATTATATATGTGTGTGTTAGGGTTTCTTGGAATGTTATCTCCATTTTTCTTTTTGATTTTTTGTTTGAGAGTGTTAACCTTGGTCTCTTTTAGGGTTTAAGGTGTGGATTATACTCTATAAGTCTATATTATTATTCTTCTTCTATAGTGAAATCTCTCTCTCTCTACCCGTGCTTTTCCCCTCCACATTGGAGGAGTTTCCACATAAATCTTCGTAACATGCGGTTGTACTCTGCACAATTTCTTAATGTCACTCAAGAGTGAAAAATGGGATTGGAGGTCATATTCATAGAACCAATATTATCACATACACTAGGGTATGTTAAGATCAATTCATGTAATTAGATCCATAGTAGTTCAACAATTGTATTAGCTATGGCACGATATTCAACTTCAATGGAGGATCTAAAAACACTAATAACTGAATAGAAACCAGATAAAAAGGACGATATATGGGATAAAGCACCTTGAATATATCTGAGAGGCTATTTACTACTTCAAGATGAATGGTAGTAGGTCGATGCATGAACTGAGAGAGTTTGTTGATAGCAAATATAACTTCAATCCTTACAAAGGTTCCATATCAAAGACTAACTGGATTTTCATTTTTTTTTTTATGAGTTGGATCACGAGAAGGAGGCCCAATATATTTTGTAAACTAGCCTATCCATTATGAACCATAGGAAGCTAATTAATAGATTAAGCCCATCAAACTGAAAATGTACGTACCTATAGATGAGCAAGGCATCCTCGATTTTAGTAAGGAAAGGGGTAGGAAGAGCACGGTCTCTAATTGGGAATTCAACTTTCAAATTACTTAAGAAGACCTCCACAACAAGTTGTTCATTCGAAATATGATCACAATATCATTACCATAAATGGCGTGGTACATGATGTGCCTTGTATGGTTCAAAAGAAATAGATATGTGCGTGCAAAGAGAGGCATCTTTTTTTAACTCAATAAAGCAACGGGGCACAAGAAAATTTTCCATCTCTGGTTTCCAACAGCTATGGTAGTCCTCATCACGTGGGCAACCCTCAAAGCAAGACAATAAGAACCATGGTTCCCTCTTAATTTCCTCTTCTTCCCTTTTTTTTTTTTTTTTTTTGCGTGTGTGTGTGTGTGTTTTTTTTTTTGGGAACATAACGTGCGGTTAGGATTAAGAATGCAAATATTGGAATGTTACTCAATATATAATTACCTCTTGTTTCAAGATAAGCCAACCTCTCCTTGAAATCTTTCCCAGCATTAGCGAAGATGTCGGCAAACTTGGCGGGCACTCCAGCCGCACCCTCCTGACCACCCGCCTCCGCATTCTCCAGTATCTCTATGCACAACCGGCCGTTGGGATCCTCGGTGCCTCGCTCCGGCGGCGTACTGAACTCGGAATCCCTGGTAACCTGCCTCGCTATCTGCACGGCCTTCCTCCCATCGGGTGTGGTCTCCAGGGGGCTTGCACCCTTGTTGAGGAGTGAGATTATGATCTTGGGCTCCTTCCTCATGGCCGCCACGTGGAGCGCGGTGTGCCCCCTCTTGTCCCTGAGGTTGACGTCCGCCTGCCCCAGCTCCAGGAGCTGGCTGACGACCTTGGGGTCGCAGTGAGCCACCGTGTAGTGCAGCGCGTGGGCGTCGTCGAGGGTGGTGGCGGTGTTCTCCCAGAGGAGGAGGTTGAGAAGCTCCACGTCGTCCGAGTCGAGGGCGCGTAGGATCTTCTTCGCGTGGATGCTGGGCTCGCCGCCGGCGCTCGCCTCGGGGCCTCGGGCGGCCATGATCTCCTCGATCAAGGCGTGCGGGAGGCCGGCCTTCTCGAGCGTGACGGCGTCGTGGCTGGAACGCACGACGAGGTCCGCGCACCTTGTGAGGAGCCTCTCGCAGCTGTTCTTCCCACAAAGGTTGGCGACGGAGAGGACCGCCAGGAAGTCCTCCTCGCGGACCTCCGGGAGGGTATCAAGCAGATGGCGCTGCACGAGAGAGGAGACATATGGTTGTAGCCAATGCTTTTAAACTCCAACCGGCAGGTGTTTGGTTTTAACTTTTTCCAGTGATTCAATCAACGATTTATTTTGGTTGAATCAGCGATGACATCAACGGGATGTCCGTCAGCACGTGAAAAAAAATGTGAATCATAAAATTTTCTAGATTAAACTGATATTTAATAAAAAAATCATTTAAGTTATGTAATAGGAAAAGCTATTTTATAATTATAATTAAACTAAAATTATGATATTTTTACTAAATATTTAATGAAAATAAAATATATAATCAAAATTTAGAGTTAAAAATATATAACTCTTTGAATCTTCCTTTTAAATTCTAAAATCACCCACACACACACACACACTCTCTCTCTCTCTCTCTCTTTAAACCTTCCTTTTTATATATATATATAACTCTCAAGAGATGATCCATTTGACCAACCATTCGATCTTGTTCGATTTTGATGAATTTACATCGATTTAACTTTTATCATTAATTAGTTCTAAGACATTGATTTTTAATTTAACTGATTGAATCGATCAATTTCATTTAATTTTTAAAATATTGATTGTATAACTAAGAGGAACGCTCCATGCATGCATTGTCTTCACTAGAAAAGCAAGATCGATATTGAATGTAGATAAATACCTCGAGAGATGTGTTTTCGTTGTGAAAGACGGCTTTAATTCTTTCCATCGTCTTTGTTCCTTCCGGAAGGGAAGACTAATGATGGAATTTACCCCAGCCTCTAGCTTCAGACGAAAACTTCAATTTAACCCTATAATGTGTGGGGCCGTTTATGCCTTTCTTTGAGATTGGAGTATCTGATGGGTAGGTCAATTGCCCAAGTGGTTTAGGCGACGTTGAGTCGTGGAGAGAGAACCTAAGTCGAATCCGCCAATCTCTCTGTGCTACCATGTGACGAATATGCACATATGGGAGTTTGTAGTTCAAGAGTCAAACTTAGTTGAGTCCATTCTCACTTACATTTCTATGTAAATAGCTATATTTCTTGTTTATTTCCCATTGTGGGGGCAGGTTTGTAGCCTGTATGGGCTGTTGTGAGGTCATCTATTTGTTAAATTTCTTAAGTAAATTTATCATTTGCATTAAAAAATACAAAAAAAACCTCAAGTTACCGTATAGGCAGAGAGTAAGATTTTGGCTGCAGTATTTGACTATTTTCCATAAACAGACAACTGCTCGACGACCATTAAAGAGACTCGATTAAAACGCTTCCGTAAAAAGAAGTGCTCCCCACCCCCACGTGAAAAGGAAACCTTTCTATTAAAACGAAATCAAACCAACCACAGCCAATTACAGAGCATAAAGAAGATATGGGTTGAGCCACTTCCCTTGAAGACCTAATTATTTCGGACAAGATCTTTGCGGTCGTCGAGATGGTTGCTCGATTTCCAAAAACATACCACAGGAAGTTAAGAACATCGCTTTTAATTAGACAAGCCCTATTGGATGTATCCAATGCTAATTGGTTGGCTAACTTTCTGCCATGTAGCTGATCATGTATCTCCATCTTTGGATATCTCAATTGCCGTTGCAAACAAATGGCCTTGTTGTACCATTGCATCTATTAGACTGTAAGCTTCTGCTGGAGGATAGGTTGCAGAATAACTTGCATTTAAAGGATGCTCAGTATCAGAATGATTCCAGCGGTTAAAGCCAGCCCAGTAGATCACATACTTAGCCGCATACTCATAATTGTCTGACTACTCATCCGATTTTCGTAGGAAGCAAATTTGGATCTTTGTTAAATCCAATTATATGATTTGAAAAGATAACACCCCCAACAATCTCTACATGATACCCACATCGAACGTCTCTATGTAATATCTAAACCTTTAAGACATGCTTTAGGAAAGTATGTTATTAAGTTAAAAAGTTTTATTATTGCCATAATTTAAGATGCTATGTTGTGATTGCATTGCTTATCTTTTTCTAAAATACAATTTTTCCTCTATTACATAGTTTTATTTTAGTAACCCTATTTTAGATTAATTAATAGTATAATCTATTTATTTATGTTTTCTATCATTTGAAAATATAAAACCACATACTTTCCCAAATGTTGAGTACTAACTAGGCGATGATGTATCCGACTGAATATCACAAACCTAATTTCTAAATCTTGAATGATTTACATTCATAATGACAAAAAAAGCAACTGCATCTATAGCCCCAATCCTTCAAGCAATAATCGCTGAAAGTGGCAAGCAAAGCTCCGTTCTTGGCACCAATAATTTCTTTGCAAATAACATTTCCAAAAGCTTGAGTCTGCTATCATCCAAATCCTCCAAATTAAAGTGGCTCAGCAGTAGAGAGGAGTAAGGTGATTTAATGGAGAAGTGTCCGTTAGGATGACCTCCCCAAATTAATTCCTTTCTTCGATTTGGTCCAACAAAAATATTGTTAACTTTGACTGCAATTTCAAGATAAAAAATTCTTTCAATCAAGGATGACTTCCAAGGCCCATCCTTCAATATATAAAAGGTCGGCCACTTTGGTTAGAATAGAGGGTAGGTGTGTAGATGGGCATGGATTGAGGCTAGGTATCCATCTATTATGCCATAGGTTGATAATTTTCCCATCTCCAACAATAGTAAGCCTGGCTACCTAGAATTGCGAAGGATTGCAAGTCAATTGAACATGTCCCCAAATGAAGAATTTTTCAGGTATGTATCTTTAAGTAGGCTACATATATTGCATCGCTGTCATGACAGATTTTCTGTCCAGCTTTCAGTAAAATAGCAAAGTTATTTAAATAAGCTTTCCTAAAGCCCAAGCTACCGATATGAATTAGCTATGAGATTTTATCCCATGCAAGAATATAAAGATGCTTAGTGTCATCATGGTAACCACATCAAATTAAAATCTCAAGCTAAAGTATCTATCTCCTCCGAAAGACTTGTGGGAAATAGATGTGTAATCATGAGCTACATTGGTACAACCAATAGAATAGATTTCAATAAAACCATTTCACCTGCTTGTGAGAGGACCTGCTTGCTAGCTTTTTGTTTAAGATGGGGCAACCAAGGTAAACCTCATCCATTAGTGTCTCGTCAGCTTGAAACATGCCCAGTATTGTGCCTTGGGTTTCTCCATAAGTATAGTGCTAAAATATATTCTTAATTTTTGCTAGTTGAATTGTTGGTAGGTGTGGATTTCATAATCTTTGAGTATGTGACTCCAACTTGTTCCCTTCTCCAAGGTAGCAACTCCAAAGAGAATAGTGTCCTTTGGATAAATCATACCTGTAAGGTGAATTGATGTCCTTGTAAGCTTGAAACTTGGAATGGTATTTTCGATAAAGCACTTTGAGATAAAAGCTTCATTACTCAGTGCTAAGTAAAAAGATGTAGGGTAAGAGAAGACAACCTTGTTGAACTCTACGCGATAGAAGAATATGGCACGTAGGAACTCATTCACAAGGACTTGAACAGGGGTAGAGTATAAACAAGAATGATGAGGGTGATGAATTTGGAGGGAAGTTTGGCTAGTCAAGAGCATCAATGATGAAGTCCTACTCCATTCGATCAAGCACCTTTTTCATATCAAGTTTGAGAGTCATTGTGCCTTTGCCTCTTGGCCTTGTCTTCATGGCGTGGATTATTTCTTTAGTTGTAATCACATTATCTATAATTTGATGTGCATTAAGAAAGCCCTGATGATCAAGGGATATCACCATGTTAAAAGTCAGGATAACGTGCTGTCCCACCAACTTGGTGTTGCTACTCTTGATTTTGATTATAACAAAATTCATATCTATTTGCGATTTCGATATATTAGCATTACAGAGAGTATCAAATAAGAAATCAGAATCAAGACTACAAGAATAAAAGTGTGAGAACTTGATTAGATTGAAATATGAGTCAATCTAAGCAAGAATGATAACGTCTCAAGTAAAGAAGAAGAATTGATGCTTGAAACTACTCAAATTGAAAGTTTAGGAGTCGTTGTAATCACGTTATCAATTATAAGACTACAAAGAACTGTAATTTTCAATTTTATATATTGTAAATGAACCTTAAATTCTTCCAAATGCCTTAGGAATAAGTTTTTTACTTTAGATAGAAGCCATAACTAATTTTTATCTTTGAATTGTGTTTGATCTTTGATATGTCATGATTCGTCTTTGATCTGACCTTCATTAATGAAAAAGAATCCAAGTTTACATCTCATGATGGTTGATCTATCAATGTATATTTTTGATCGATCAATGCTAAGTATCTACCAATTTGCATGGATCTTTAGCCTATATTTGTTGCACATTTTTTATTGAGCAACACACTTTCTTGACTGATTGATCGAAACCCTTAGAATAGGAACCTCGACTTAAAACACACAATCGTAGAGAATGTACGTAAGGGGTTTGATGATCCAGTTCCACCGAAAGGAGGTGTATGTCTGGGGGGAGGATAATTCTCTCAAACTTTACTAATAATTTAGTAGTACAAACTCTCTATTATTCTCCCTTCTCTCCAATTGCGTGATCCCATAGAAGATAGTCCACCCCAAGTATTTATAGGGTGAACTTCCTGCTATTACGGGCCTCTTTTCCGTTCATGTAATCGCAGGGCTTGGCTATTAATAGTATTCAATGAGGCAATCACTAGGCGACTGTTAGAATATAAGTTGGTGCTGTACTAGTATGATTTCTCTCTGATTACTACGGTCACTCCATCGGTTGGTTGTTCCTTAGATCTGGAATGGCCCGTCTAACAGCCGGGTATATGGATCTGGGTCAATGAATTCGCCTTGATGTGTTGAACCTTTATACTCTGGTGGGTAGTTGGGTCTTCCTTGCGATTGGATATGTAAGGTTATTTCTCTCCCTTCATCACTGACCAAAAGTCATTTTTAATCGACCAACAACATGTCTTGATCAACCAATGTGTGTAAGATTCAAAAGTTATCTTTAATGAGACTTTAATTGATCATTGATCGATCAACCCTTGATTGACCAACCAAAATTTTCATCGATTAATCTGCTTTGAATTTGAAATCGCCTTGGCTATCATGAGTGTTGTTTTCACTACTTACCTTGCGATTTTGATTAACACTAATTGTGCTATAAATAAAGAGCAATTTCCTTTCAAAGTACAACATACTTCTCCATTGCCCAATGCACACAAAGATCAAAAGCACTTTCTTGGAGAAAATTTTTGATCCTCGTGCTATGATGTCTATCATCTTGAGATCCTCCGCTCTTGTGCTCTATAACTTTAATCAAGCTTATCTCTATGAGTACTGCAAAAGTAGTTTTACTAATCATATTGCTTTTTCATATTAATCTTGAGGTTCAATAGGATTACTTGTACTTTTAATTCTTTATTCTTTCATATTATTTGTGAAGGTGCTTAGCTTGTTGAATTTTCTTGCTTTGCCTCTCAAGGGAAGATCAAAGTTCTCTAGTGTAGGGATCCAGAGTTGCTGTATTGTGCAGGTAAGCTACCTGTAAGTTTAGTAGCTTGGTATAGTGGATTAATCGGTAATGACCAATCATGAAAATCTTAAGTTACGAAGCTTAGGTAATGATTTTTCTCATAGGAGTTTTCCACTATAAATACCTACACACATTTGAGGTTTGATTGTTGATTGGTTATTGATCTGTGACTGATCTGTCACTTTATTTTAAGCTTAAATTTTTATGTATAATAGGTGCTACACTAATCACCCCTCCTATAGTATAGCTTTGATCCATAGGTTCCTTCACTCGAGCCACACATTTGTAAAGAGTGATTGTTAGGCTTTTTGGGTGGAAGTCTTTAGGCAATAATGGATTGTCCTTCTTAAGGACAAGTGTAATGAGGTTTTCGCTTATATTACTGGGCATGGAAGAAGTGGCAAACACCTCTTATACAAAGCTTATAACACCATTCTTTAAATTTAGACAACATTTTTGATAGAAGATAGAAAGTAGCCCATTAAGAGCTAGACCTTTGCAGGAATTCATCTTGAACTAGAATACTCTTTATTTCCACTTTCTGTAGTAAGCATCATGGCCAATCTTATTCTTCATCATGAAAGTGAGATAGGTCATTAAAAAATATGGGAGCTACACTCCCCCTTTTATCCAATGCAAAGAGTCTCTTCAAATAAGAGAGAAATATCTTTCGATTTCTTTTTAGGTGATCACCATTCTTCCATCTTGAAGGTGCAAGAACTTAATTTTATTTTCCTTTTACAATCCTTGGAAAAAGATAGAAGGTTGTTATTTCTATCTTCCACCTCTATCCATTAGCACACTCCCTACTTGGTATTCTGGTGCCACCTTTTTTGTCATGTGGAGCTATAAGCGTGTAAAATCCCTCATACAAAGGAGTTTCTCTATATAGGTCTCATTAAGCCTTCCCATTCTACTCTAAGAACTCTTTTTTTTTGTGTTTCCTAGGAGTGCCATAAATGCATAATACATACCAATTGTAGCCATCCCCTATGATCACATGGGCGAGAATACGAAATTGCTGGGAATAGATGATGTCTATCTTGATGGTGGAAATGGTAGCGACTAAATGTTTTCATTATCTTCCCCAACCTCCTCTTCTTTATATGCATTTCAGAAATGAACTAAAGGGAAGGTATGGTTGGTTTGAGGAGATTTTTGAGGTGTAGAACTACAGGGGTACTCCCCAAACCTCTATGCTCCCACACCAAGCAACTCACACCTGCGAAGGGCCAATCGTTGCATCCTCAATAAAACTTAATATGGATAAGACTCGAATGAGAATTTAGCTTCAAAGTTGATATTTCAAAAGCCTCCTGCTCATCAATGCTTAAGCTTCATTTGTTGGACCATGAGTCCAAATGGACTTATATGTGTGAATAATCACATATTGATGACTGTCGGCTAATATTCAAACCCATATCCAAAGTGATCAAATAAAGAATCATGTTTTATAATGGGTAAATAAATGTATTGTCAAGATATGGGACACATGTATAGAGACTTATGGAGTCATTTTCTTTTCTTTAATGGGTGGAACTGAAAATGACCAAAAGCCAATTGGTGTTTACGAATTCGCTTGAGGGGTTGTGGTTCCCATTCTTAGGACAACACTAATCTCCTTTTGCCCACCCCTATGGTCCAAGAGAAAGAAAGGAAAAGAGGAGGAGAGTGCGAGTAATCTTCATCCAAGTCTTTGCTTGAGGATCGATACTTCTCACTAAGGTCATGTTAAGTGTGCATGGAAGGTCATTTCCATTAGCTTCAACAAGGTCTCTATGGCCATGAATTCAAGTATGTTTTCTGTCTTGAATCTCTTACTTTATTTGAATCTTTTTTGTGTTTTAGTTGATCTTGTTCTTGTAAATATTTGATTACAAATACACCTTTATAGCTCTTCAAATTACTCATGAACTAAGGATTAGAAACTTAGTCATTCACTACCTAACAACCGTGTTTTCATTCTCATAACCGCTAAAGTACCTGCAGTTAACCTTACTATCGATACATGTAGGTTATAGATTTGGCAGTTAGGGTTTAGGCTCTGAATTGGTAGCCATTACGTACCAGTACTGAACCTCAGTGTTGGTACTCGTAGGATACTAACCTACTTTGTGATTTGGAATGGTCCAAACCTATGTGCTATAGGTACAGATACTAAACCTCAGTACCAGTACACGTTAGATACTAGTAGAGGTTAAGATTCTGGTGCCTTGACTAGTATTTCATATATATCGATACTAATCCTTAGTACCGATATACAATGAGTACTGACAAAGTACTTTAGTTTCTAAGCTTTCTGCCAACATTTAACAAGTATCAATACTTGTTGAGATTAGTTGAGTCTTGAGATTTCATGTATTGAACCAGTAACCTTCAGGTATCAGTGCTAAGCGTGAGTATCGATACACCTAGAGTACTGGTGAGGCATGTCAGTTGACAAAGAATTCCAAATAGTACGATGATGGTATCGGTGATTATCTTTAGGACCAGTACTCTTTGGATATAATGATACCGGTACTGATACTCAATATTGGCACTCTCTAGATATAGGATTCAGTCAACATTAATAGGGAGCCAATGATACCGATACTTGTCCTTAGTATTGATATTCATTGAGTATGAGGTATAATCATCTTAGGTTAGTATTCAAGTTAATTATTAAGGTTCAAGTGGGTTAATTGCATTTAACCCCAACATCATTTGCTTCTCTATTTTGTTGTTGCTTCCTGAACCTTCTTCTTCCATGACTTCCTAATTGTCCTCATAAAGAAGGTGCTTTTACGGTTGATTACGACTATTATGGGAGGAGTATAAAGCTACATATCCATAGGGTAGGGAAAGTGTTTGATTGGTGATGGGTCGGGTGCTTTTGGTGTAGTGGATCATCTAGGTTGGCCATTGGTGGAGTTTGGGCTTGTTGTGGGGGTAGATTGGAGTTCCAGAGAGGGTTTGATGGCATGGGATGGGCGATGGAAGCATCACACCCTTGCAGTAGGAAATTTTGCAATATTGGCATGCATTGATCGGTAAAATATTGATGGGCAAAGGACAAACTGTAGCAATGGATGACCTAGAGAGCGAGTGATTTTGATTTTTTGTGGTCAAGGTGACCTCGTAGAGGTGGCGAGGTTATCAAGGGTTAAATTGGAAGGGGTTGACAGTAATAGCATATCATTTGTATGACAAGCATTCAGGAAAGGCTAATTGCAACTGGTCTACTATCAGGGGTACCGGAACCTCCATTGACTCCTCCTCTAGGTCATCACTACTAGTGATCATGAGCGCTCATTTGGACATGGGGTTAGAAAAGTTTTTCTTTATCATTGTAGGTTTTTGTTGGAATTTTTTCTATCACTTCAATACAAACTCGCACACAATTACTTCCACTCATTCTAATCAAATCACAATAACCTTCACTTCTACTTATATTAGTAAGCAAATACCTACTACATCATCTACTTTTACTTTTAATATTAAATAAGTATCTAGTATTTTTTCTACTCCCACTTTTAACATTAAATGAATACCAACTACCATCTCATCACTACACCAATCATATTATATATCCCACCCCTTAACCCTACACTTATTTCACCACTCAAATAAATATTCATCTCCAATTTTTCCATATTAACCTATCCCTACACTATTGTATCCCGTGTCCAAACGAGTACTCTTGAAGGTATTATAACTGCAGTTGCCGAGCATTGAGAATAGGAGTTTCTAACCCTTGGAATAATCGTGTCCTTCCTCTGGACGCACAAGGAGAAGGCCCGTGCATATTGATGGCATATTTGATTGAGGGCCCTTTGTCTCACAAGCTCGCTCTTGAATTCTTCCAGCTTTGCGTAATAAGGAATTAACTCGCTACGATGCTTCTTTTCATGACCAATGTGACCACAGTAATAGCAAAACTGAGGCAATCATTCATATTGAATGGAGCAAATGAATGAAACTCCACCTACTCCATTGACCATAATCTCCTCAAATAATATCTTTTCTAGCTAACATCAATCTGTACTTTAATTCTAACAAAAAAGCCGCTTCTATTACCATCAAGATCATTATTTCTGGTAACTCCTATGTCACTGTCAGTCTCGGCCAAAGTCATGCATTGTTCTTCTATATTCTGCAGGGACATCTGAAATTTGGATCCAAAAAGGATGTATTCTAAAATCTTCACTTGTTTGGTTGGCCACGAAAAAGGGAGAATAATATCACCATCTGAAAGACGTGGTGATTTGTTGAGAATCACTAAGAGGTCTACTAGCAGTAGACTCTGCATCTTTTCAAGAAGCTGCACATCTTCTTCCTCCATTATATCAGTAAAGGCGCTTGATGATGATGTTGTGGAACAGAAAGTGGAGAGTAGGAGAGATGATGGGATAAAAGGTAAGTGGAGAGTAATCACCTTAATTTGCAAGCGATTATGCCTACGTTGAATCATGGAATGGAAAGACAACAGCTTTCCTCAATCGTTCTGTAGTGCTATATAATCTACGTCCAATTTCTTTTAGATCCAGATCCACAACCAAGCCACGTTCGACTGTACAAGTCTACTTGGTCACGTCCCAGTTAATTAATTATCGCCAAACGAAGCCGTACACGTCGATCTTTTACGCTCGACATTTCGTCATGTCAACTTTTGGCAGACGATGGCGACGATAAATAGCCCACAGAATATTGCTGTGATACTTTTCAGCTTTAATTGCCTCATATCAACTAATATTTAATGTGTATCGTACCATTCTTGTCACACCGATTGAGAAACATGATTTACCTCTAGGAAATACACTTGAACGATGCGTCATCTAGAAACATTGGTAGCAAGCATACGAGGGCAATTCTCATTACGCTACACAATAGCTTTCAAATGCGTAGATTTGTTTCACCCCTGCACGTTATAATATGAAACTCGCAATCAAAACATATCACGAAAAACCATTCTTTTTTTTTTAACTATAAAGGATAAAGTTAATTATCTCATTAATTTTAGCTTACAAAAGACGAGCATTTGCAAAAGCACCCCTGGTTTAATTTAATTGCCAGTGCATTAGTACGCTCTCAAACCATCAACGAGAGGCAATCTCTAGGTTCTCATCCGACACAGACGACCTACATATTATTGAAAATAAGAATAAGGTAAGTAACTTATCTCCAGAAGGGTAATCACAGAAATCTCGTAAACAGTCTTTGCTATACTCCAAAATTTGCTCCTCGATCGCATCCCGCAATCGAGTAGAGGCATTAATTCTTTGCTCTTAAACGAGTATAGAACGGTCAAAATTCCAATCTTAATTACCACCCCCTCTCCTTTATCTCTAGGGTTCAAATCGAGCACAATCGCTTCCTTTTTTTGTCAGAAATAAAAAGGAAGAGACATCACTAAATCACGGTGTGCGAATTTTGTACGTACGATGATAGTGTTGCCATCGGGAACCACGTTAGCAGTCTCATCTGGCTCAAGTAATTAATTTATGTAGAATTACTCGCCGTACAGCGTACAAGAATGTCCAGACGTTCTCCGTGTCTTAATTTCCTCAAGAATCGTATACTTCAATATTCTATCTCCATGTTTAGCCCTCGCAGCTATTAGGTTCATACTGGTGACCCATGATCTCATTTGTTTTCGACCCCTTTTGACCTACAAATTTGAACCAAATTGCCTTGGAGAAGGAGAGGATCGGCTCCTCCGCTCCAACCTAAACCTCAATCTCCATTCCCAACTCGGAAGCTCTACCAAACTCATCTTTCGCATCATAGTGCCACTTGGTTGGTGGTAAAGTCATTGCACACAAATCAACACAAGCTCGGAAGCTGTCAATCTCACCCAAGATAAGATACTAGCTTTCTTTCCCTTTTCTGTATGTTTCCCGTGAAGACCCATCACATATATGCGTGTTTGGACGACAATAAAAAGCACTCTCTTGCTTTCCCACGTTATATTCTCATTCTTTAGAATCGAAGACGTACGGCAGATAGGTATGTTAGCAAATTAACATGCTCAGGACAGTTGTCCACCGCACTATTCTGGATGCTCCTAAATGGATTCCCCCTATCATCATGCATCCAAATTCCCAGCGTCCAGGTGCCCTCACGCACCTAATTACTCCATCCGCATCAGTACCCGAAAATCGAGGTCCACTTTCGAGACGCATCAAACGTACTATATACATCAGGGAAAGGCAATGAAGTTAAATCGGCAACTCTACGTCAGCGTTCTAAGACGTACGAAAAGGCCCATGAGCTAAAGGCTAATTCAGCGCTACGCGTATACCAACAGCAATACGAGATATATATATATATATATATATATATATATATATATATATATATATATTGTAGAAGAGGGGAAGTGAGAAGGAAAGTAGTTTTGGAGAAAGGAGGAGGGAGGGAGGGAGTTGGGGGGGTGGACCTGGAAGAGGTTGACGAGCTCGGAGATCTGGAAGACGGAGGAGGAGTAGAGGACTTCGAGCATGAAGGAGACGGCGGGGCGGCAGGCAACGTGCGGGCAGGACTCGTCGGCGCAGCAGGAGGAGCCCCTCGGGAGCTGGGAGACCCTCCCGGTGTAGATATACGCGAGGGCGAACCCGAGGGCGTCGGGACCCACCGGCAGGGACGGGAGGAGATCGGAGGCTGGGAGGTGGTCGTCGCGGCAGGCGAAGAGGTCGCGGAAGAAGGGGCTGCGGGCGGAGAGCACGCAGCGGTGTACGGGGAGAGGCGGGTGAGGCTTGGGGAGGGTGATGTGTGCGTCGGCGTGAGAGGGGGAGTGGAGGAGCCACTCCAGGTTCGAGGAGAGGCGACGCAGCGCCACCAGCTCGGCCGTCAACGGGTCCGCCGCTGGTGGGGGCGGTAGGAATGGTGGGAAGGAGATGCTGCTCGAGTAATCCGACTCTTCTGCCATAGGTGGTGGAGGTGGGGTTGGGTGCTGACCAAGCCAGAGGAGGAGAAATATATAATTTGGCCAATGATATTGCCCTCCGTTGCATTTGGATGCTTTGATTCCCAAGTGATGGGTGGAGTGGATCATGTCATTCTGATGGGTAGATTGATAGATAAACTTTCGTCCCCTACTCATTAATTAATTAGCATATATATATATATATATATATATAATGTATACTCTCTGTCCTTTCTTCTAGAAGACCGGAACAACTCATTTTTGCTGTCCCGGAACTTTTGATTCGATCCCATGCGATCGTGGGCCGTGGACGGGAGGAGGATCTGGAACGTTACTTTGCAATCCAGTGGTAGAGAGTCCTGACGATCCAGCGAGCGACGCTCTTGCATCTTCTATGCTCCGTCGATGACTTGCAGCTGATGTACTCTTTTCTTGGGAAACTTGCTGGAAGGTTTAACGTGAAATCTGACGCTGTCCGAAACTCCTTTGAGAACGCAAATATCTTTCCCAGCCCTAACATTAGGTTTGGACCATTCAAGCAGATTTTGGCGTCTTATGAGGTTGTTTCCGCCCAAAGGGTGAACTTTACAAAATCAAGAGTATTCTCTAGCTTAGGAGGTACCCGACGACATAAAAGTTTTGATACAAGATGAATTACGGATTGATTGTATGTCAGAGAGGGAAATCTACCTCGGTAATCCAATCGTTGATTCAATGTGGGCAGAAATATATGAAAGAACTAGTTATCTCCAAGTGCCATAAAAGATTATCTTCTTGGAAAAGCAAGTCACTCTCACAAGTGCTGAAATTCACAACATTGTGAAGGACTTTTGGTGGGGGTTTCATGGGGATTCTCGTCATTTCTATTCAAAAAGCCTATAACACCATATGCATCCCTAAACATTTGGGTGGTTTAGGCTTTAGAAATGCTGAATTGTCTAACAGTGTTTTTCTTATGAAGATGGCGTAGAGGTTGCCACTACATCTAGATGGGCTTTGGTAGTCTCTTCTTAAGGCCAAGTATTTTCCTATGGGGAATTTCTGGAATCACTCTCCTAAACAGGGGGATTCCCTATTCATGAAGGACCTCATTGCCGTGTAGAAGTGGCTTTCTTCAGGCTACTCCTAGCTGGTGGGTAATGGAAAAAATATAAATATATGGAGGGATAAATGGCTAAGGGGTTGGAATGATGCTCTTCTTCCTGTTCAAGCCAGTGCCTGCTTGCCTTCCTTTATGGCTGAAATTTTGAATGATGATGGCAATCGTTGGAATGAAGATTTGGTGAAAAAAAATTTTCCTGCTGAAAGTTCTAGAAAAATTCTTACGGTATCTCAACATCAAAATAGGGAAGATGAAATGATTTGGTGTGGCCATCCTAAGGGCCTCTTCTCAATCAGTTCAGCTTATTGCAGTTTATTAGCTCAGCTTGGGAGAGGTGCTATCTATTCTGAGGTGGCAGTTACTGATTGCAAAATCATATGGTCACTCCCCATTCCTCCTCGTGTCAAGACTTTCATTTGGAAGGCGGTGGTCAATGCACTTACTCTCAACGACCTTCTTGCTTCAACAATTAATGGTGTGGATCCTTTGTGCCAAGCATGCAATATTGATAGAGAATGCGTTGTGCACTTATTTTGTGATTGTCTGCTTGCTAGAGCAGTGTAGTTGCTCTAGGGAGTAAGGATAGATAGAATTCATGGCAATTAGTTTCATAGAATTGTTGTTATGCAAAAAGAGTTGGATTCCCACGATTGGGGGGGGGGGGGGGGGGGATTTGTCATGCTATTTGGCTTCATAGGTGTGATGGCCATCATGGGATGGTTACGATGGACTCATTTTAGGTGCTGAAGTCTGCTCGTGCTAGGCAACTTTTCGATGCTTCCCACTATGGCCATCTTTCTCTCTAGCTCACCCTCCCCGTCTCCAATTTTTCACCCCCTGTTGATGCTTCTAATCAAATGCACTCTGCCACCATTTTGGTCGATGTAGCGATTGTACCTGATCGTGCCACTGCTACTGTTGTTTTGCTGGATGAAAATGGAAGAATAGATGTTGCGATTGCGATAAAATGTAATGCATCGAATAATGATGAAGCGGATGCAATCCTTCAAGGCCTCAATTTGGCCTTGACCATAGCTCATATTGAAGCAGGAAGTGCCCTCATTTTGGCGATGGTAGCTCGGTTATAGGGTTCGATTTTCTTTTCTATTTCTTGGTTAACGACCTGAACCTACTAGTGGTGAAAGATGTGTGAGAGGAGGGAACCCAAAGGAAGGGACACCAAATGATCCTCGTTCATCACTTGAAGGTTAAGATGGCAATAGTTGAATGGGGTATGGCGGGCATCGGCGAATAGGAGGGCCTCATGGTTCTGGAAGTTATAGTCGTAGTTGTCATATTGTTTTAAGAGATCCCATCCAAAAGTGTGAGATAGGTCACAAGGGATAGGACGAAGGATCTTGCATGGGATCGTGCCAAGGTTAGGTTCAAACTTGTCGAGAAGGACTAATTCTTGATTTATGTCTTTGAAACTGTAGGAGGTTAAAGTATCATTAAAATATACCCCTTCATTGGGGATGCTAAGAAGCTTAGAAATGAGGTTGGAGGTGACTATGATCTTAACCCCTAGAACTTGAGAGTGGAGTTGGAGGTTGTTATGCTTGTAGTCCTCAACAAGATTAGTGTAGAATAGGTGAATGAGATCAGGATATACACCAACGCATCTCGTACTGGGATGAAAAGCTTGGTCAAAATATTTGTGGAGGTGGATGGAATCTAAGACATGTTTGAGATTAATGAATTCAAAGTCTGACCACACGTTGTGTTGGGGGGCTTAACACGAGAGTTCGCGTAATGTGGGAATTTGTCGAAAGTGGTTTGACTGATCAACTGATCAGCCAAAAAGGAAGGTGGGTTTTGAGTAGAGGAGGCCTTAGTATTCCTCTTTCTAGGAGGCATTTGATCTGGGTGAAATTGTTAGTGCAAGGGCACCATGATTGTTGATTTTGTTGATAACAAAATATTTGTATTTAACATTTGCATTTAAGCTTAAGTTTTTAGGAATAATGCAAATGGAATCAAGTGTGAAGTAGCTCAAGCCCGCATCTATGGCGGATTGGAGGAGCTTGATGGAGGAAGAGTAGAGACAGAGCTTTGCATGAAGTGAGAATTTGAAGACAAAAAGAATAGGATAGATATTTATCTTTCATGTATTTTGTATTTGTCTTATTGTACTTTCCTCTTTTATTTTCTTAGATAAATGTTAAAGAGCCCAAAGTACCTTACCTTAATCCTAGGAACACTATTCCTAAACTAGGACTCTTAGACAAACACTTAGGCATGTCATAGAAACTTAGAAAACAAAAAATAGGCTTCAACTAGCCTGATCAAACGTCCAAGCTGGACTTCAGACATCAGATCTTGAACTTTAAGATGTCTGATAGCTTGTACAAAGGACCAAACATTTAGGCTGGAGTTAGTATTTTCTGTTCATTACTTTCAGACGACCAGCCCATAGTCCAGATATCTTAGAAGATGTCTGATGACCTTGACAGGAGTCTAACAATAGGACTGTTGGACTATCAGGACATAGTCTTCGAGGATTACCTTTTAATTATATTTATAACTCTTTTAGACATTTATAGAGCCTCCTAGACCTCCGATAAATAGATGTTAGGATTTATCTGACCCAAATTACTTTTGTCAGATGATTATAGCCGTTAGCCTCTCGAAAAATCCATTCCCGCAGGACATCTTCTTTCTAGATGACCAAACTTTATGCCAGACATCCTATCTATCGTCTGATCTACAAACACTAGAACCATGTTTCGATCTAATTAAAATAGGAAGCAACCTATCTAGAATTAGACGTCTTATAATTGACTTCTTAGACGTTAGTCTTGATCCAACACCATCCAGATGATTAACCCTTCTAGATCAGACGACGGACCTTTAGGTCAGTCCAATACCCAGACGTCTGACCTTAAATATAGACGTCTAATAGCCTTGTTAGAATCATAAATGACTCTGATTTTGTCGGGATTTTGGCTTGATCTTTTGTGAATTGTTTCCAACGGCTATGAAAGCCTTCCAAGGCCTTCTAAACCCTTCTTAGGGACTCTATAAATAGAGGAGGACCCTTCCTTTGTTAAACACACCTTAATAGAATACTTTCCACCATATTTGTGTCAAAGAAGAGATAGAAAAGAGTTCTTGCTCTCCAAGCCCTAGTCAACAAATTTGAGAGCACCGATACTCTACCGAATTTAACCGAATCACTTCTGATTTACGGAAGATCCTATAGTAGCTTAGTTCATTTACCTATTTGGGTTCTATAGGCTTTCATTTTTCTCTTTTGTTTTGTGATTGGGTATTCTCTTGGCGAATTTCCGTCTCCTTTGCGAGATAAAATACTCCTCGTGGAGAGGAGGGTTTGAGGTACGCTACCCTCGATTCAAAGTAGTATGGTTGTAAGAGGTTGAACTACCCTCGTTTAAGTAGTTTGGTTAGTGGATTTGATCTACTAGGCAGATCGGAAAATCCTAAACTGAGAGGTTTAGGTGGTGGTTTTTACCTGGATTTGGGTTTCCACCTAAAAATCTTTGTGTCTTTGTGAGATTACTCTTTTTGTGAGATTGATTTACATTTTCACATTATCTTTCGTATCACGTACATCTCACCCCCTCCTAGTTCGGAATTATAGTGTTTGGGAAGGTTTGGGTGGGTTTTAGAATTAGGGGACACCTACATTTAAAACATCCACAACAATATATTACAAACACATATATAACATCACATCAATCAAGATTACTAACACAATTATGACCAATCTGACACTACCATAGTACATCAGATATTGGGAATAAAAATTGACACTAATCCAAATCGATTCCAATGGGCATTTCATCACCAAGAAAGCCTTGTGATAGCAATGACATTGAAAAAAATAATACATGCATCACTGCTGCCAGCCACAGCAATGGCTTGAGGACCACATAAGAGAGATCACTACATGTTGCATATTCACCAAATCACGATTGAAGAGCATATCTAGGGTAGTACCCTTGCTAGTCATAGATGAATCAAGGATTCTCATTATAATGATATGAAATCCATCAAAGACGACTATGCAACAACACTTCCATTCATGAAAACAATGGAGGCAATGAGAGAGCTCGAAATGATCAAAGAGCAAGCTTGATCTCAATAACCACAAAACAAGGCTTTTCAAATCGGCACCCAATGAGGAAAATTGAGAGGAAAAATGGCAAGGATAAGGGAGGAGATGGGTATACCACTAAGGTGAGCCCCCCCCCCCCCCCACCCCCCATTGCAATGGGGACGATGACGATGGTAGTTGGCTGTCGAGGAGGGTCAGTGGATGTCCAGTTGAGGGCTAGAGTTGGCTGGGGGGTTAGGGTTGGCTGTTGGGTGATGTTTTTGAGGGTTCCTGCGGATCTTAATGGATACTAGAAGGGAGGGGTGTTACGACTCGGTTCTTGAATCCCTACAGGACATGAGACCGCCCCGACTTGACTGATCCCAAGACCCAGTCGTCCAACAAGAAATAACCAAAAAGTAGGAAAGTAAACCACATTCACTATGCTAAGCAACTAACAGTAAAAGAGTACAGCAGTAAAGAAAGTAAAAGCTGCTACAGTATATATCACCACCACAACAGTAAAACAGTATTAAGGTACAGAAATGTAAAGGTGCAAAACGTAAAAGTACAAGAGTCTGAATTCACTACCACAAAAAGGTACTACAACAGAGGACTACAGTTACTGGGCCCAACACCCTCTGCAGCTGGAGACTCAAGCTGCTCAACACCTAGACCTGAAAAGGGTTATGAGTACCAAAGTCAGTGAACGATGAATAGAGTGGCAACCAACTAACTAAAGTAGTAAAACTAACAGGTAAACTAGCTATTCCAATTCTTTAATTTACAATTATTCCTTTTTCACCCATTGGTTTATATATTTCCAAATCTTTTTCTTGATCTCAAATGTTCCTCGTGGGAACAATCTTGATTGCAGTCTTTTCCTAAGAGTGGAAGGTACACGGGGTGCTCTCCTGGTTGGGAGAGTCCCCCCTAATAATCCTACACCCAATCAAGCACCCCGAGGTCACTGTCCAGACGTAGCGGTGACTACGGCACGTGTGATAAGCGCACGGGTAGCTACCCTGCACTAGCACGCAGTTAGTCGTTTCCGCTAGTGGGTACGCCCAAAGTACAGCACGGAACAGTATAGGGCCTAGCCCTCTCAGTAATAGGGGTCTAGCCCCTCAGAACCAAATAAGGGTCTCGCCCCTCTACAGTCCGCGCACCCTTGTCTTACTACCCCGGTTTGTCCAGAGGGCCAAGAAAAGTTGGTGTAGGTTGGCTAGCTTAACCTCGGGCCCCGTGGGGTGGCTAGCTCCCTCCCTACACTAATAGCTCTCCCTGGTACTGTGTACGTGAGGGCCAACAGAAGTCGGTGTAGAGTGGCCAAACCCACACCGGGTCTCAACCCGAAGGGTGGCAAGCTCCCCTCTACAATAAGAGGGAACATGCGCTCCCTTTGGTACCACGTACTCAAGGGCCAACACAGTTCCCGTCACATTTCCAGATCCATTCATTTATTTCCAGGAGCTCTAATCCTAATTTCCCCATAGGGTTCATGCTCATATTCCTCATGCCATTCCATACCAGGTTTCATCATTCACATTTCCATTCTCAGGTTATACACATGCAGCTGGTATTTTTATCATTCACATTTCCATTCTCAGGTTATACGCATGTAGCTCGTATTTCTATCATTCACATTTTCATACTCAAGCTATACACATGCAGCTCGTATTCTATCATTTAACGTATACAACAGGTAAGGCCACATGTAGCTATTTAACTAGCACAGGTAATTCATATCTCACAGGAAACTCTGGTTCATTAACAGGCAGTTGCTAACATTTCTATCTACTCATTCAAGACTGCAATTGAATCACGCATACAGACATTTCAAGTACTTCTCGTCTTAGGATTTATGCCATATCCTAGGTTCTAATCTTTCATTTCACACAAGCATTCAGGTTTTTAATTAAATTAAGGGAAGCCACTCTACCAGACAACCTAAGAGTATTGGGGGCTCGAACGGCAAGCTTACCTACCTCAGCAAGCCCCGGACTAGTAACGGAACAAAGTCTTATAACAAGGAGCAATCATAATGGAACATTCAGAATAGTATAGGAAGCCTTCTAACAAGTAGAGGAACTCATAAGGAAAACACCGATATCTTGTTTGCGTAAAACAGACCTCAAACGGACCCTAAACGGGTCAAAAATAGTGCTACAGACTCAAATCAAACGTCTGACACAATGTCCAGACGTCTTAAAAGTGTCCAGGAACGCACCTCAGGCTTTGCGTCAACCTTAGATGTCTAAGACCTCTTCTGGACCGTCTTTACCTAGCTCCAGACGTCCGACCACCTCTCTGGACGTTTGGGAGTGCTTTCAGCTATCTGGTGAGCTTCCCAGACATTTGAAACGCGTGGGAGGGTGTGTCTCGCGCCTTCCCGAAGTAACCCCTGCACGCGACAGCAAAAACCTCCACATTAAGCCACGCAAAACGTAGCTGCGAAGCGGCCTGCATGGCCGTATCCGCAAAAGGAAACGCACCTTCGCGAAGATCTGTCTTCAGACGTTTGGAGTCGCCTCCAGACGTCCACTCCATCTGGACGTCACTCTAGACGTTTGATTCTGGGGAAAACCTAGAACCAGAACCTTCTCCTGCTCGCCCTCGTCGCGCGCAGTCGCGCCTCGCCTCCTCTCTTGCAACTTTGGCTGCAGTAGTGTCGGGGATGACTCCCCCGACGCTCTCCTCCTCCCACACGTGCCGCCCTAGTTGTGCACCCTCCAGTGAGCTCCCTTACGAGCTCGCAAGCTCAAGCCCCTCCTCCTCTCCTCACGCCAGCTCTCCTCCTTGTCGCTACTCTCACGCTCTCTCTCATGCTCACTCCTCTCACTGCAGTGGGGAGGAAGGGAAGGGGATGGCTGTGGAGTGGGGAGAATGAGAGAGGTGAAGTGGGGTTTATAAAGAGGTGCGTTAGGGTTTTCATGGAGAAGAAAAGAGGGAAGGAGAGAGAAGAAGCGTACTGTCTGCGTGCAACCTGCGCGTAGACGCGAAGCTGGCACACAAAAATTTTGATTTCCAGACGTCTGACCAGAGGTATGACCAACAGTCCAGACGTCTTAAAAGGCTCAGGACAGAACAGGTCTTTACAAGGGGTAAATAGTATCATCTTTTATAAAGTTCAATATCGTAGTTGCAAAGACAAATCAAACCAAACATTCATGCATAGAAGACACCTGGATTTATAGTGGAAACCCTTCCCAGGTGAAAATTACTACCTAAGCTTCTCAGCTTAGGATTTTCCCGACTAGTCGAGGCTAGTCAATCACTAATGCACCACTTGAAACGAGGGTGGCACAACCTCTTACATTGATCCCTTCTCTTACTAACTTGAAGAGAAGCACAACAACAACAATAATGGATTTCTCCCAATAGCTTAGGATCCGTAATCAAAAGCAACAAGTAATATAAAAATAGTATAAACTTATGGAACCTCAAAAAAAGTCAAACCAGATTTTAGCAAAGGTTTGAATCGTCGTGCTTTGAAAGTCATGAAAGTAGAAGTGCAAAAGCTCTCAGAGAGAAGCATGAAAAGCTCTTTCTTTTAGATGAATTTCTACTTGAAAGTGTGTTTTGAAAAGGCTGTGTATGACTTCTATTTATACTAGCAAATCGACCAGAAAAGAAAATCAAATTGGTCGATCAATTAAGGTAGTTTAGTTGATCAAAATGAGTTTTAGTGGGGTCAAACTAGTTATTTGATCGATCAATGTTGGTTGATTAATTAACCTAAATGGTTGATCAAAGGTGTATTTATCAGCTTCCTAAAATAGATTGATTTGATCAATTAATTTAGTTTGTTGGTCGATCAATAAATTTGGTCAATTAATAACCCTAAAAACTTATTTTTCTAAGAAGTGCAAAAATCTATTTGAAACTTGTTTTGAGGTTCCTTACAAAATAATCTAGAAAAAATAATCTAGACTCAATAAAGATAAAAAGACACTGAGATAAAGTCAGTAATCTTCTAGATTAATTTAATCCATGAGTGTTACGAGCGTGGCCTCAAGACGGGTTTTTAAGACGTCTGGGAAGTGGCCTAGACGTCTGACCAGACATCTGGAACCCTTTTCAGACGTCTGGTATTAAATTTTTGCGGCGTACGGGCTGCATCTGCATGCATGCGCGTGCAGACTGCACCCGCCGCTCTCTTCTCTCTTTTTTCCCTCTCTCCTCCTGCAGGGCGCAGCTCCTTTCTCTCTCTCTCCCCGCGCGGCCTTATAAGGCCCCTCGTCCTCTCCCTCACCCTCATCTCCTCAGCTTTCCTCTTCTCCTTCTCCTTGCCGGTGCGAGAGCGTGAGCGAGCAAGTGAGCGGCAGCAGCAGCGGCTGTGGCGAGTGTGCGGGAGGGGGTGTTGCGAGAAGAAGACGGTCGACCGTGAGAGCTCGAGCTTGTCGGGGCAGCTAGAGTCAGCTGGCGGGGGAGCAGCGGGCGTGGAGTGTCGCGGAGGGGCTGCTGCAGCTCAAGCAGCAGCGGACGGGGTGCGGCGCGGCCGTGCGTCGCGGGCGGAGAGCGAGTCGGGCTCTGATTCTGGAAAATTTTCCAGAATCAGACGTCTGGGCTTACGACCAGACGACGGTGAAGACGTCTGGAGGACTGTCCAGACGTCTGGCCGGTAAGATATTTCTATCTTCTTCCTTTTTCGCATGTACGGCCATGCGGCCGTCCGCCGCGCCTTCGTCTGCAAACCGTCATGCTGAGAGCAGGGTGGGTGCGTGCAGGTTCTGCTCGGGAGGGTGCAAGGACTCGCCATCCCACGTGAATCGGACGTCTGGCCATAGTGCCAGACGACGGGAAGGACTTCCAGATGTCCGGGGTGACCATCGGACATCTAGGAACTAACCCAGACGCCCCCGCAGGCTTCTGGACGTCTGAAGGACTACACAGAGCGAAGGTGCACTTTGACCCACATTTTAAGACGTCTGGCAGAGGTTCCAGACGTCTGAGTTTGGGCAGTTTCGTCGTTTTCGACCCGTTTAGGGCCCATTCGGAGTCCATTTTTTGCGTTTCGAGTTGCGTTCTTTCCAGAATAAAATCCTCTACCCGTTTACAGTAATTATATACCGTTCTGAGAAACTCCTTGTGTTTGATCCTTGTGTTAGGACCTCGTTCCATTGCAGTCTTGGGGGTTGCGGAGGCACACGGGATTTCCAACCACGCCCCCAATACTCCCGTTGTAGCTGGTAGAGTGGCTTTTAATTATTTAGTATAATTTGTTACAATTGTGGAACAAGTAATAGAGTCTAGGGCGTTGCATGAACCCTAGGGCTGAGAAACTAGATTGAATGATAGATCCTAGGGTATTGCATGAATCCTAGGACTGGAAAACTAGATTGAATAACAGATCCTAGGGCACGGCATGAATCCTAGGACTGGAAAACTAGTGGAATATATACATATATTGCAGTCTTGGAAAAGTGGAAAGGAAATAATAGCTGCCTGTCATTAATTTATAAATATGATTAAGAATATGGGTTGTATGAAGTAAGACTGGAACAGTGAACCTTATAATGGCCAAACAAAAGAATACGAACCCTACAGGGAATTAGGAGTAGAACTCCTGGAAAGAGACTAGAACGGAACTGAGAAAGTGAAATGTGGAAGTGTGTTGTCTCTTGGGTACGTGGTACCAACGAGAGCACACATTACCTCTTAGTGTAGAGGGGAGCTTGCCGCCCTCAGGTTGAGATCGAGGTGGGTTTGGCCACTGTACACCGACTTGCTAGCCCTCGCGTACGCAGTACCGAGGAGAGCTACTAGTGTAGGGAGAGCACTAGCTACCCCACGGGCCCCGGGGTTCTGCTAGCCTCCTACACCGACTTGTTAGGCCCACTGGGCAAACCAGGGTAGTCAGGAGAGGGTGCGCGGACTGTGGAGGGGTTGGACCGCTGTTACTGAGAGGGCTCTGCCCTATACTGGTTTCGTGCTATGTTTTGAGTGCACCTGTTAACGGAAACGACTGACCGCGTGCCAGTGCGGGGTAGCTACCCGTGTGCTTATCGCACGTGCCGTAGTCACCGTTACGTCTGTCAGCAACCTTGGGGTGGTTGACTGGGGGGTAGGACCACCACGAGGGACTCTCCCGGCCAGGAGAGCACCACATGTTACTTCTACTTTTCGGAAAAGACTGCAATCAAGATCGTTCCCACGAGGAACATTCGAGATCAAGTGAAGGATATGAGAAATAGATAAATTGTGAAATAATAGAAAGACGTAAATAAAGGAAGAAAGAAAATATAACAGCTACTGTACACTCTACTGCTTCTTTAGTTTTTAGCTGCCACTCTACTCAGCGTTTCGCTGATGTGTTACACTTGTTACTTTTCAGGATCAGGTGTTGAGCAGCCAGGGTTAGCGGCTGTAGAGGACCCTGGGCTGAGTAGGGTCCAGTAGCGTTACCCGCAGTTCTTTTTGTACTTTCTACCACTGTAGTGAGTAATTTCCTTGTTACTCCTTGTACTTCTTTATTGTAAACTTCATGTTATGTACATATTTGTTGTTCTACTGTTGTGATGATGTATACTGTAGTAATTCCTTTTCTTACTGCTGTATTTTGTTACTGCTAGTTATATTCATGCTGAATGTGGTTTATTTTACCGTTCTTTTGGTTACTTCCTCGTTGGACGACTAGGTCTTGGGATTAGTCGAGTCGGTCCAATTCTCGTGTCTCGTAGGGACTCGGGAATCGGGTCATTACAAGAGGTATCAGAGCAAGGTCGTCCCGAGATGTGAATCAACTGATTGGAAAATAACCATTTCACATGTCTGTAACTAGAGTAGCCACCACAACATATCTTTTGACATGAGCTCTTAGACGTTTTCGTTAGATATCGTTCCATATTGACGTGTTTCCATTTTGTTTCCCGTCTCCTTGCAGGAGATGCCTTGTCGTGGGACTAGCGAGGCGGGTCACGGCCGCGGCCGAGGACGAGGTCGGCGAGGTGGGCGTGCGATTGTCGACGCCTCGGTGGACCAGCCACTGCTCCAGGGCATTCAGGCCCAGGACCTCGCCCAGCTGATACGGGATATTGTGCGAGAGGAGCTCCACCCACCGCCCCAAGCGCCTCTCCCTGGGGTTGCGGAGGGGGAGTCCTCTGTAGGACCACACGACGGACGCGGCGCTAGACACAGGGGAGGGGATGGGCCGCCGCCGCCCCCACCTTCCTCCGATACTTCTGTGCATGAGTCACCTTTGCCTGGAGGTGCACCAGCATCTCCACTGCAGTGCCACTTCGAGCTCTTCGGGCAGTTCCGGAAGCTGAAGCCCCCCTCCTTCAAGGGGGATGAGGACCCGACCGAGGCAGAGGACTGGCTCGAGCAGCTTGAGAAGATTTTCGACACCCTTCGCCCCCCAGTGGAGTGTCGCGTGGCCTTTGCCACGTACTAGCTGGAGAGTGCGGCACACAGGTGGTGGAGGGCGGTCAGGGGACAGGAGAGGGACGAGCCGACCTGGGATCGGTTTGTCACCCTCTTCTGCGAGCAGTACTTTCCCCAGACGTGGTAGGACTAGAGGAGGCGGGAGTTCCACACTCTCCGCTAGGGGACGATGACCGTGAGTGCGTATCGCACCCGTTTTCTGGAGTTGTCCCGCTTTGCAGCGACAGCGGTAGCCACCGAGGAGGAGCGCCTTTGGAGGTTCACCGAGGGGCTCCGGCCTACGATTCGGGGGTATGTCAAACCCCTGAAGCTGCCTACGTTTTTGAGGGTGGTGGAGGCAGCTATAACCTACGAGGAGACCAACTCGTCCGCGCGAGACACTGACGGAGGGCGGAAGAGGCCCTTCCAGCCAGACTTTTCACAGGGCCGGCGAGAGAGGAGACACGTGGCGTCCGCAGGAGAGCTGTCACGTTTTGCAGGGCCATCAGTAGCCTTTGGGGGCCCTCGACAGGGGCCAGTCGCCAGCACCGGACCCCAGCCAGCCGACAGCAGGGACCCACTAAGGGCGGGAGTTGGGTTCCCCTCTGCTACCACTGTGGCCAGCCGGGCCACATCAAGAGGGACTGCCCGTCTAGGGCAGGAGGTCAGCAGATACTTCCCGCGCCGAGCACTAGAGGGCGCGCAGGAGGCCGTGGTTCCTAGACGCGAGGAGGAGGACAGCAGTCACGAGGAGGGTACCGGCCAGGACCTACTCGTTCGACGCAGAGTGTGGCTGCTTCGTCCGCACCTAGAGCTGAGGGGCGTATCAACGCCCTGACACACAGGGATGCCAGAGCTTTGGGATCGGTGGTGGCAGGTATGGTTTCAGTTTCCGGCAGACTCGTTTACACACTTTTCGATTCCGGCGCTACGCACTCGTTTGTCGCAGCCAGTTTCGCAGTTAGTTTAGGACAGGACTATACGCTGTTAGAGAATCCGTTCGTAATCAGAGGTTCGAGTGGTCAGCTGTTTATGGCTGAGGAGGTGTACACGGGTTGCGAGGTCAGTGTCGGGGGACATAGTCTACCAGCTGACCTGATTATGATACAGATGGAGGACTTTGGCGTAATTCTGGGGAGGGATTAGCTGTCCGCTTACCACGCTTTGGTGGACTATTTTGAGAGGAAGATCATCTTCTCCATACCGGAGTTGCCTTCTTTCGAGTTTCACAAACAACCAGTGGACGGAGGCTTCAGGTGCATTTCGGCACTTCGGGTGGCGAGAATTTTGAGCCAGGGGTGTGAGGGCTTTCTAACTTGTGTGGTGGCAGAGCCCAGCCCTGTGGCAGACTTCCAGAGCATCCCGGTGGTCAGAGAGTACCCTGACGTGTTCCCAGATGAGTTACCAAGACTACCACCTGAGCGTGAGATCGAGTTTGAGATCTCACTAGTACCAGGGACCAGCCCCATCTCCACCGCACCATACCGGATGGCACCGCTTGAGCTTCGAGAGCTCAAGTCTCAGTTGTAGGATCTTTTAGAGAAGGGCTTCGTGAGGCCTAGTGCGTCTCCCTGGGGAGCCCCGGTATTGTTTGTGAAGAAGGATGGTACCCTACGCCTTTATGTGGACTACCGACAGCTGAATAGGGTCACCATCAAGAACAGATATCCGCTGCCGAGGATCGATGACTTGTTTGACCAGTTGCGAGGTGCCACGGTGTTCTCTAAGATCGACTTGAGGTCTGGATACCACCAGTTGAGGATCAGGGAGGCAGACGTCTCCAAGACAGCTTTCCGCACCCGGTACGGACACTATGAGTTTTTGGTCATGCCATTTGGGCTGACCAATGCCCCCGCTGCTTTCATGGACCTGATGAACCGGGTGTTTAGGCCGTACTTGGACCAGTTTGTGGTGGTATTCATTGATGATGTACTCATCTATTCTCGAGATCAGACGCAGCACGGACAGCACTTGTGGATGGTTCTGGACACACTGAGACGACATAGGCTGTACGCCAAATACAGCAAGTGCGAGTTTTGGTTGGGGGAGGTGACCTTCTTAGGCCATGTGATCTCTGGGGACGGCTTGGCAGTGGACCCAGCCAAGGTCGAGGCAGTGCTCAGGTGGGAGAGATCGCGTTCAGTCACTGAGATTCACAGTTTCCTGGGACTGGCAGGCTACTACAGATGGTTCATCAGGGGTTTTTCAAAGATTGCACGTCTTATGACATAGTTGACCCGGAAAGACATGCCCTTCACTTGGACAGACGCCTGCGAGGCGTGTTTTCAGGAGCTGAAAGAGAGGTTGACTTCGGCTCCCGTGCTCACCATCCCTGACAGTAGTGGCGGGTTCGTTGTGTACACGGACGCCTCCTTGCAGGGGTTAGGAGGTGTGCTCATGCAGAGGGGTCACGTTGTTGCTTACGCTTCGTGGCAATTGAAGCCCCATGAGCATACCTACCCTACCCACGACCTAGAGCTGGCAGCTGTCATCTTCGCGCTGAAGACCTGGAGGCACTACTTGTACGGTGAAACCTTCGAGATTTTCACAGATCACAAGAGCTTCAGATACTTTTTTGATCAGAAGGAGCTCAACATGAGACAGAGACGTTGGTTGGAGCTCCTGAAGGACTATGACTGGAGCATTTCCTAACACCCGGGAAAGGCCAACGTGGTGGCTGACGCCTTGAACCGGAAGGCGCCCGCACACTTGACCAGTTTACAGTTACAGAGTTGGAGCCTTTTGGAGGAGGTGGGCAGTTGGCGACCCCTAGAGTTACGGGGGCACTATGGGGCAGTGAATGTGACACGACAGATTAGGCCAGAGCTGATAGACCACATCATCACAGGACAGATGGTCGATCCGTACTTGCAGTCCCTACGCGACAGAGTACTGTAAGGAGACCCAGGGGACTTCTCTTTCACAGACCAGGTATTGCGCCTGAGGGGACGGTTGTGTGTTCCCAGAGACGAGGAGCTGTTGAGAGAGCACCTGACTAAGGCACACGATTCCAGATTCACCATACATCCGAGAAACACGAAGATGTACCACGACTTGAGACGCGAGTTTTGGTGGAGGGGGATGAAGTGGGATGTGGGTGAATTCGTGCAGTAGTGCTTAGTGTGCCAGCAGGTGCAAGCCGAGCATCAGAGGCTTACAGGGCCGCTACAGCCGCTTCTAGTGCCAGAGTGGAAGTGGGAGAGCATCACCATGGACTTGGTGGTGGGCTTACCTATTACCCAGCGAGGACACGACGCAGTCTGGGTAATCATAATAGACTGACGAAGACGGCACGATTCTTGCCGATCCGAGTCACTTTGGGACCAGCACAGTTGGCAGAGAGGTATATCAGCTACGTGGTACGACTACACGGAGTTCCGCGGGAGATCGTATCCGACCAGGATACCCACTTTACGTCCCAGTTTTGGACTGAGTTTCAGCAGGCCTTGGGGATGCGGTTGAGATTTAGTACCGCTTACCACCCCCAGAGGGACGGACAGTCTGAGCACACTATACAGACACTTGAGGACCTTTTGCGTGCCTGTGTATTGGACTGGAGGGGCTCTTGGGAGGAGCACCTGCCCCTGGCGGAGTTTGCATACAACAACAGCTATCACTCGAGCATCGGCATGGCTCCCTACGAGGCTCTGTACGGATGGAGGTGTACGGCACCCTTGAGTTGGGTTGAGGTGGGGACCAAGTGGGAGGTTGGCCCCAGGTTGATCCGGCAGAGTCAGGAGGTAGTCGAACAGATCCACAGGCGACTCCGTACTGTCAGGAGCAGGCAGAAGAGCTACGCGGATCAGAGACGCAGAGAGGTGTTGTTTGAGGTTGGGGACCACGTCTTCCTTCGTGTTTTGCCCATGAAGGGCCTGCAGCGGTTTGGGGTGAGAGGGAAGCTCGCGTCGAGGTTCATGGGGCCCTTTGAGGTCCTGGAGCGGGTTGAACCCGTTGCTTACAGACTTGCCCTCCCTCCTCAGCTTTCTGGTGTGCACGACGTGTTCCACGTGTCCAACCTCAGGAAGTACGTAGCCGATCCCAGTCATGTACTGAGTCATGAGAGCGTCGAGGTGGGCGACGACTTGACCTACCCCGAGCGGCCAGTGCAGATTCTTGACCGAGCCGTCCGCAGTTTGAGACGAAAGCAAGTACCCCTGGTGAAGGCTTTGTGGAGGAGCCAGCGGTACAAGGAGGCTACCTGGGAGCCTGAGGCGGAAATGCAGGAGCGATACTCGGAGCTCTTCGCGGGTACGTCTTTTCGGACCGGTTTCGGTGCTCTTTAAGTTTGTTATGTTTTATATGTCGTTCTTTTCGCACCCTAGTTAGCGCAAGTTTCGGGGACGAAACTTCCTTTGAGTTTATTATATTGTTACAAACGTGGCCTCAAGACGGGCTTTTAAGATGTCTGGGAAGTGGCCCAGATGTCTGACCGTACATCTGGAACCCTTTCCAGACGTGTGGTATTAAATTTTTGCGGCGTACGGGGTTGCGTCTGCGCGCATGCGCACGCAGACTGCACCCGCCGCTCTCTTCTCTCTTTTTTCCCTCTCTCCTCCTGCAGGGCGCAGCTCCTTTCTCTCTCTCTCCCCGCGCGGCCTTATAAGGCCCCTCACCCTCTCCCTCACCCTCATCTCCTCATCTTTCCTCTTCTCCTTCTCCGTGACGGTGCGAGAGCGCGAGCGAGCAAGTGAGCGGCGGCAGCAGTGGCCGCGGCGAGTGTGCGGGAGGGGGTGTTGCGAGAAGAAGAAGACGCTCGACTGTGAGAACCCGAGGTTGCCGGGGCAGCTAGAGCCGGCCGGCGGGGGAGCAGCGGGTGTGGAGTGTCGCGGAGGGGCTATTGCAGCTCGGGCAGCAGGCGGACGGGGCGCTGCGCGGCCGTACGTCGTGGGTGGAGAGCGAGTCGGGCTCTGATTCTCGAAAATTTTCCAGAATCAGACGTCTGGGCTTACGACCAGACGACGGTGAAGACTTCTGGAGGACTGTCCAGACGTCTGGCCGGTAAGATATTTCTATCTTCTTCCTTTTTCACATGTACGGCCATGCGGCCGTCCGCCGCGCCTTCGTCTACGAACCGTCGTGCTGAGAGTAGGGTGGGTGCGTGCAGGTTCTGCTCGGGAGGGCACGAGGACTCGCCATCCCACGTGAATCGGACGTCTGGCCGCAGTGCCAGATGACAGGAAGGACTTCCAGACGTCCAGGGTGACCATCGGACGTCTGGGAACTAAGCCAGACGCCCTCGCAGGCTTCTGGATGTCTGAAGGACTACACAGAGCGAAGGTACACTCTGACCCACATTTTAAGACGTCTGGCAGAGGTTCCAGACGTCTGAGTTTGGGCAGTTTCGTCGTTTTCGACTCGTTTAGGGTCTGTTCGGAGTCCGTTTTTCGCATTTCGAGTTGCGTTCTTTCCAGAATAAAATCCTCTACCCGTTTACAGTAATTATATACCATTCTGAGAAACTTCCTTGTGTTTGATCCTTATGTTAGGACCCCGTTCCATTGTAGTCTTGGGGGTTGCGGAGGCACGCGGGATTTCCAACCACGCCCCCAGTACTCCCGCTGTAGCTGGTAGAGTGGCTTTTAATTATTTAGTATAATTTGTTACAGTTGTGGAACAAGTAATAGAGTCTAGGGCGTTGCATGAACCCTAGGACTGAGAAACTAGATTGAATGATAGATCCTAGGGTATTGCATGAATCCTAGGACTGGAAAACTAGATTGAATAATAGATCCTAGGGTACGGCATGAATCCTAGGACTGGAAAACTAGTGGAATATATACATATATTGCAGTCTTGGAAAAGTGGAAAGGAAATAATAGCTGCCTGTAAATAAATAGCTGCCTGTCATTAATGAATAAATATGATTAAGAATATGGGTTGTATGAAGTAAGACTGGAACAGTGAACCTTACAATGGCCAAACAAAAGAATATGAATCCTACGGGGAATTAGGAGTAGAACTCCTGGAAAGCGAGTAGAACAGAACTGAGAAAGTGAAACGTGGAAGTGTGTTGTCTCTTGGGTACGTGGTACCAACGAGAGCACACATTACCTCTTAGTGTAAAGGGGAGCTTGCCGCCCTCAGGTTGAGACCGGGGTGGGTTTGGCCACTGTACACCGACTTGCTGGCCCTCGCATACGCAGTATCGAGGAGAGCTACTAGTGTAGGGAGAGCACTAGCTATCCCACGGGCCCCGGGGTTCTGCTAGCCTCCTACACCGACTTGTTAGGCCCACTGGGCAAACCAGGGTAGTCAGGCGAGGGTGCACTGACTGTGGAGGAGTTGGACCCCTGTTACTGAGAGGGCTCTGCCCTATACTGGTTCCGTGCTATGTTTTGAGCGCACCCGTTAATGAAAATGACTGACCGCATGCCAGTGCGGGGTAGCTACCCGTGCGCTTACCGCGCTTGCTGTAGTCACCGTTACGTCTGTCAGCGACCTTGGGGTGGTTGACTGGGGGTTAGGACCACCACGGGGGACTCTCCCGGCCAGGAGAGCACCACGTGTTACTTCTACTTTTCGGAAAAGACTGCAATCAAGATCGTTCCCACGAGGAACATTCGAGATCAAGTGAAGGATCTGAGAAATAGATAAATTGTGAAATAATCGAAAGACATAAATAAAGGAAGAAAGAAAATATAACAGCTACTGTACACTCTACTGCTTCTTTCGTTTTTAGCTCCCACTCTACTCAGCATTTCGCTGACGTGTTACACTCGTTACTTTTCAGGACTAGGTGTTGAGCAGTTAGAGTCAGCGGCTGCAGAGGACGCTGGGCCGAGTAGGGTCCAGTAGTGTTGCCCGCAGTTCTTTTTGTACTTTCTGCCACTGTAGTGAGTAGTTTCCTTGTTACTCCTTGTACTTCTTTATTGTAAACTTCATGTTATGTACATATTTGTTGTTCTACTATTGTGGTGGTGTATACTATAGTAGTTCCTTTTCTTACTGTTGTATTTTGTTACTGCTAGTTATATTCATGCTGAATGTGGTTTATTTTACTGCTCTTTTGGTTTCTTCCTCGTTGGACGACTAGGTCTTGGGATTAATCGAGTCGGTCCGATTCTCGTGTCTCGTAGGGACTCAGGAATCGGGTCGTTACAATGAGAGAGTCTTGAAAGATTAGTTTTGCAGATAACATAATTTTGGTACATCAAAATAGAGGTACTTACATTCTCCCCCTTCTTGATGACAACAAAATTATAATTATGTAGAGAGATCGAAATGTAAAGAGTAATGCATAATATCTCCCCCTTTTTGATTCAGTGAAATGTAAAACTTGCAGTTATCAATTTGAATTATCTCCCCCTTAAACATGTAATTGAAGCAGTAATAGATATAACATGCAATAGAAATAAACATGCTGTTGATGAAAAGATAACCAGGCATCTGATATATATAGAGAGATGAAAAGCAAGATAAAATAGTCCACATGATATAATAGTACTACAGACCATAGTGCTAAAGAAATGAAAAGTAGCAACATAAATATAGTATTCGAGCAGACAAAATAATATAACTACTTTAAATAGGCCATAAAGGCATCCATTGTGCTCTGGAGGTCTGTATCTAACTTGAGGTCCATCTAGTCAGATCGGTCTGATGAAGTAGGATAGCCAAGACAAAGGCATCTTTGAGCTGATGATCTGGGTGTCGGTTGCCTAGATGTCCGGTGAGGAGGTGTCACCTGCTGATCTATCGCTGTTGTAGTAGTAGTAGGAGGAGGAGGAGGTGTTGTTGATGATGGAGGCACTGTAGTAGATCGGTGAGGATGAGGAGGCCTGTGAAACTGCTGCTGAATCCCATGAATAAACTCTCCAAGTCTATCCAAAAATTGGCCTTGAGCATTCAGGTATTAGGATACCTGATGCCCATGTCTCATCATCACCAAATTTGTCTCTCGCTGTAGATGCATCATCAAAGAAACACCATCAATAATGTCCTAAATACTGATGTAGTCCCTGCCTGTAAGCAGTTTGTCAAGAAGGTCCCACTCCTGGTCGTAGAAGGGCAGAGCAAGTTATACTGGTGGAGGACAGGTCGTTGTGAAATGCTCATACTGTGGGAAAGGAGGCAGTACTACAGAAGAGGGTCTGTTTGGCTCCTGAGGCTGTTGCTGCTGCTACTGCTGGTCTACATCCTCACCACGGGCTCCCTGAGCTTGCTCCATCTTGGTATAAGTGAGCTTATCAAATATGGAGACTCTCGTAATGAATTGTTTATGGCTAATATCCATTAGAACACTAAAATGTAGGAAGATGTGAGAGAGGAGTGTCCCAAACTGGAAGGAGCTGGTGGGTTGCTTACTCATCAAATACAGAATCAAGTGGTTCCAGTTAAACCGTTTGTTCTTAAGAAATGCATAGAGGGTGATGAGCATGATACCAGGGCAGTTCTCGAAGGGGGTAGACTTAGAAAAAATTCCACAGAAAAACTCTATTAAGAAAATGTGGAAGACGATGAAAATAAGGAGACTTGGCTGGATAGCCCAATCATAATGATTGGGAGTGAGCAGGGTCTCCCGAATAGATTCCATATGTGTCTGCTGGTGAAGCTCAAGAAAGGTAGGTCCAACAGAAGGACAACCAAGAATCTCAGAGATGACATCCGCATTAACCAAAACCTCAATGTCGTAGACATTCGAGGTAAGCTCAATGTTGAACCCCTCACCTATATTCTTGAGATTGGCATAAAATAGGTGACAAGCCATGGGGTCAACACCGGGTATGCGACTATTCTTGGAACCCGCATAAAAATTCTGCTCAAAAAGGCGAAGAATTTGGTGATATGCAAATTTCTCGCAGATCCCAGGAAAGATAGACTCAAAGTAGGGAAAATCGACTGGTTTGCTAATGTGGTGGGAAAGCTTGGCGAGAATAGAGAAATGCTCAAGGGTGGCCTTGGTAATGAAAAAATGATTGAAAGTGTCATAACGAGAAACCGAGGAGGAGGCACGTGCACGTTTTGAAGGCATTTAAGTGCTGAAAAATCTTGTTGGTCGATCAAACAAGAATAATTGGTCGATCAAAAACAGACTGGATAGGGTTCTAGAAAATTCGACTTTTTGTCGATCAACCAAGTAAATTGGTCGACCAAACATGAACAAACTAGAAAAAATTGAGATTTCCACGAGTGATTAGCTCACAAATACTATCAAAATGGCATGCAGACATAAGATCACATAAGAATACCATCAGATCTAGTCATAGCACTCCTATACTTAAGAGAAATCCAAATGAAACATATTTAATTTAAGTTGTAGGGGTTATCATGATCGATCAAAATGGTCAATCAAAAGGGAGTCGACGTGGTCATCGGCGATGGCGAGCACAGCCGGCAAGGGAGGACGTACGGTGAGGAGGGCATGTGGCGAGGACACGTGGTGAGGACACACGGTCGGCAAGGTCGGCGGTTGGCGTCGTTGGTTGGCGGCATCGACGGCAAGGTCGAGCACGACATTGAGGGCACTGCGGCGCGGTCATGTGATGAGCGACGGTGGTCGGTGGTGCCGGAGTCATTGACTGACCACGGTGGCCGGAGGTAAGGTGTGGGGTCGAGGTCGTTTGGTCGGTGGTGGAGAGGAGTGTGGGGACAAATGTGGGGTATAGGTGTTGTAAAAAAAAAAATGGTTAAGTGGTAAAAACAATGGTGTTTTATATAAAGTTGGGTTAACAAATAAGGTAAATACACTTAGGGTAGGTAATCGAGAGGATTAGGTTTGGTTTAGGTGATTAGGGGCAAGAATAGGGGCAATTTGAATCGTAAATGCAAAAAGCAAATCCACCCAGTTTTTGGTTGATCAAAACAGAAACTGATTGATCAATTAAGATCATTGGTTGAACAGGGTTCAAAGGCTTGGAGGGAAATTCCCACCCAACCAGATTGGTCGATCAAATATTGGTTTAGGTGATTAGGGGAAAGAATAGAGGCGATTTGAATCGCAAATGTGAAAAGCAAATCTGCCTAGTTTCGGTCGATCAAAATAGAAACTGATCGATCAATTAAGCTCATTGGTCGAACAGGGTTCAATGGTTTGGAGGGAAAATTCCCACCAAAGATTTTGGTCGATTAATCGATAAATATTGATCGATCAAACAGTTTGGTCGATCAATTTGAAAATTTTGATTGATCAAAGGTTGAAGACAATGCAATCAAAATTATCAAGTAGGCTCTGTCAACCTAGATAGTTCTAGTGCACAACAGATAAGATTAAATCTATCTTTTGGTAAAGGTTTTGTAAAGATATTGTTTGTAGATGCTTGATTGAGTTTTAAAAAGTCGCGTTGTAGTACAGTCGAAAAAGCATTCAAAATAAATACAATTTATTACTCGAATTTGAAAGTCTGAGGTTAAACACAGGGAGCAAATTAAGGTTTAGAAATCAAGATCACAACTTGAGAATTTGAAAGAATATAATATGTAATACAATCAATGTTATAGTGCAAAAAGATAGGAATAAATGTAAGGCACTAAAGGAACCAATGTATGTGGATAAACACAAAATTGGACATCTGATTTGTGAATCAGACATCTTAAAATGTTGGTGCTATAGTGCTTGGCTCTTTCTCTTCTTCTTCTCCTGTTCTTCTTTCTCTGTCTCTGACGGCTGCCTTCAATCTTCTTCTTTCTTTCTCTTCTTCTTTATCTTCCTTTGCCTTTCTCTTCCTTTTTCTCTTCTGATTTTGGCTTCAGCTCCCTTGCCTTAATCTTCTTCTTCCTCTGCCTCTTTCTCTTTCTTTCTTTGCTAGTTGCCTTCCTTTCTCTTTCCTTCATCTCCTTCTTCTTCTGCCTTAGCCTTCTCCTTCTTCTCTCTGCTACAGCCCTTCTCCTTCCTTAGCTTCTGACTTCGACTTCCTCCTTTTCTTCGGCTTGCAAAGTAAAACCTACCCCTACCCGTGAGAGCTCACTTCCCTCTTTTCTCTCTTAGGTTCGCTCTCCCAGAGCCACTTCTCGAGTAATCGGGTTGGATACGCGCTTGGGACCAGGCCCACCGACGTGCGGTGGTGGGCGATGTGTGCAGTCGGGTCGGGTCACCAGGTCCGCAGGGGGTGTCGCGGATAAGGCATCGGGTTGGGTGAGACGGGACCTCACCCCGTGAGTTGGAGGCGATAAGCCCTATGCAGAAATTCACTTTATGCAGATGCGGCACTCCGCAACTTTCCAAGGTGGGACTAACTTCCCACCTTCTTTCACGCACACCTGCAGCAGAGGGGTGTCGCTCTATTGCAGCTGCTGGGATGGCTCTTGGCTTCAATTGGTCACCTGGAGGTGTTTACGAGAGTGCCTTGCACATCCTGGAACTGGATCCTGGAGTGGGCATGGCCTGGAGAAGCTTGCAGGCAAGCTTCCTACTGTGCGTCAATGACGGCGAACCCTTGGACCTGAAATCACACAAATGGCCTCGCAGCCACGTTAAAAAGCTCAGAGAGCTTCGCCAAGGTGCGGCGAATGTGCAGAGGTGTTCGGCGTGGTGTGGGACCGCCTGAGGTAGCATGCCTAGGGCACATTGCGGTCGTGTGTGTGGGTGTGTTCGGGGGTGCTTGTGGGTGAGTGGCAGAGTGTTGTGAGTGGGGGGTTATGATTAGTGAGTCGGGGCGGTGCTTATGGACCGGTCGGCGAGGAGGGAGGTGGTCTATGGAGGTGGAGCGAACTCGCTGGAGTGGTGGCCAGAGGTGAAAGGGATGATGGTGGTGGAGTGCAGTAGTGGTCGTTCGAGGGAATAAAGATAAGGAAATAGGAGTAGAGGGTAAGAGGACTTATCTAGGAGTGAAGAGACAAAAGGGGAGGTAGGGATGGGTCTGTGAATATCGCCGACACCGAAGACGAAGGTGCTTAGTGAGGGAGGTCGGCGAGGATGAAGGGGAGGCAGGAGTGTCGGTGGGTGCGACGCGATGTGGACGAGTGAGAGGAAGAGGAATGTGCCACTGGTATTGTGGCTAGGCGACGAGGGAGAGTGGGAGAAGTCACCGGAGCTTGATGAGCATATCGACCGGAGGAGGAGAGATGAAATTGAGGGGTTTCTCTGGCTGAATTCAAGCTTAGGAGATGTGGGGTGAATTGGGGTCTCTTGAATAAGCCCTGGAGGTTGGGTTTGCGCTTGGAAGCCAAGATTCCAAGCACGGCAAGTTCGCCGACAGAGGAAACTTGAGAGAGACCCAAATCTCTCATGCGTTCGCATGAGAGATTGGGTACCAAATAGGGCTTCTAATTGGGTTCACACTGGAGGAGATTTCTCAGAGAATCTCCTTTTCAATTTTGAAGGGGATTTTCTGAGAGATTAAGGAGAAATCGCCTTTGCAAGCTTGCCGGAGTAGGATTCCCTCCGCTATAATGGCGGAGGGACCTAATTGCAAAGAATGAAGAAGATAGGGGGTCAAATGTAAGGATTTTTTGAAAGATAGGGGTAGAAATGTAATTAGGTTGGACCTATTTGCAAAGTGGGTCAAGATGAATTCCCCTTAGGTCTAAATTTTGGTACAAACCTAATTTAGACCTAACGAATCCAATGGTGAGGTTGAATTTTTGTTTTGACTATGTTTGACTGGGAAATTTATGTAGAAACCTAATTTAGGGCAAACATTTGTCTGAGACCCAATTTTAGGTCAAAATAGGTTCCAATGGCAAAATTGAGGGTTCTAAACCCTAGAGAATATTTTTATATGATTTTTAGAGGATTTATGTGAATTTTATCATGAACAAAACCTTGTTTAATCAAGTGGGTCTGTTTTAAGATTACAAGAAGTCATTTAATTCCTAGAATTCACACAAACACTTTTCTATTTGAACCAACCCACTTTTTATCTTTTTAAAACCATTTGACATGTGTTTAGCCCTTGAGAAAGCCTATTATTGTACTGCAATGGTAAAAGTACAGTTTTACCCCTTGTTTCTTGCATTTCTCTTAGAATGGTTATTCATTGAATTAGGACATCCAGTTGGCTATGTAGGAGCTTTTGTTCTCTTTTTTGGGTCAAAATGAGCTACTTAGGGCTCATGATGGTGTTCCCATCATACCCCCATGCCTAGTTTTTGCTACTCCCTTAGCAAAATTTTAAGGTTTTAACTTTGATTCTAGACGATGAGTTCTTTTAATGCTCAAAACTATGATGAGTGCTTTTTTTCTTTTGATTAGGTTAGAATGCCGATGGTAGGCCTAGAGGTACTCAAGTACCAACCAAGATCCGGACCTGACCAGCTCTAGCCTCAGTCCGTCGTGAAGGTTTTAAAGGCCCACAGGAACTACCCTAAGGTTCGTTGGACTCCGCGGTTAAAGCACCAGTGCTTGTAACATATTTTAGCCTTGGTTCAGTTTACGGTGCTTTTTTGTAAGAGGGAGACAGAGGATTTTCTTTGTTTGGAGAGTTTTCTCTCTCTTTTCTTTTTATTTCTAGCTTCGGATTGGCTTCTCAACACGGTCTGTATCGGATTCCTAGTCCCCATCATCAATCCTCCGAGGGTCCTTGGCAATCGATACTTCGTGATAGCACCGCCCATGGCAACCCTCAGAACCCTGGATTTCGAGATAATCCCGCCCATGGCGTTCTGTAGCTAAATCCATACCCTAGCAATCGACATTTCATGATAATGCTGCCCATGGTATTTGAACCTGCATAGGGTGCTTACATGCCCCCAATAGGATATGTAAATATCCTAGGAGACAAGCACCGAGGAGACGATATGTTATTGCGCATCTTCGAGCGGAACTTCCCGCCTCTCCACGCCGGGAACTCGTCCAAATCAACTTGTGTTGATCGGCCGCTCCTAATCTAAGTGACTTTTTTCAGAACAGTTTAAACGCATTTACGTGATTTTGATACTTATGCGCACTGAACCAGACTGTGTGTGGATTGGGGTGCTTAGGTTATCGAGTCCCGCAAACCATAGGTCAGTTAACGAGGTCGAATACTCCTTAAGCCTTAGACCTAATACTTAAGCTTCGCATTTTCTCCAACCTCTTGAGGACTATCCAGATCTTAGTGGATACTTGAATTTGTAAGCCTAGGAGTCTAGCCCAAGAGGTCTAAGATCAGCGTTCCTACTAATCTCTTTTGTGTCTCATTAGCACTTTTTTTCCTTTCATTTTCTTTTTCTTGATATGGTCTAGAACTTAGTTAATCCCTTAATTTCTTACTAATGACTATCTCTTCTTTTTCTTTTCATTTTGTGCTCCTTTTTTGATGTTTTTCACTTTTCCCCTTTTTCTCCTCATGATTTGTATAGCCTTAAAATTTTCTCTCCCCTCAGAATTTTTTGTTCTTTTTCAAGAAATTTTTTCATTTTTTTGGTATTTTTGTGATATGTGATTTTTTGTTGAAACCTTTTCTTGTGAGATGAGTTTTCACAGCGTTTTGCACTTTCATACCCCCCATGCCTATGATTTGCAATGTCCCCATTATAAATTAGGTGGGTTCGAGTTCAGCTTAGATCATTCATTAGAATAGGTTCTAGGTGGGCGAATGGGTTGAGGTGACTGTTGCGAAAGATTTCAAAACACAGGTACGGGTACCTGAGGTGAGGTCGGCTGTTCTAATGGATGAACCCTAAAGTACAATATGAATTCAACATAGGAATGGCAAGAAAGGTTTTGGGTTTTTCGCAAATGACGGGTTGCCTCCCGTTAAGCACTGAGTTTTACGCCATCGGCTAGGTGCAATGAGCTCAAGGAGAATGGAGGGTAAATGATATCTCAACCAAATTTGTATCGGTCAGGTCAATGAACGGTTTGAGTCTCTAACCATTCACGACGAAAGGTTCTGAATCGTGGCTGAGTGGACTGATCTCGATGGCTCCATTTCCGAAGATTTGTCGGACGAGGTAAGGTTCGATCTATTTTGATCGTAGTTTTCCTGGGAACAGTTTAAGCTTGGCATCAAAGAATAGGACTTTTTGACCAAGATGGAAGATCTTTCTGGATATGTGCTTGTCGTGAAAGGCCTTAACCCGCTCTTTGTAAATTCGTGAGTTATCATACGCATTGTGGTGTAATTCATCGATCTCGCTCATTTGAAGCTTTCTGTGGGTTCCTACATTAGAAAGATCTAGGTTGCAGTTCTGTACTGCCTGATAGGCTTTGTGCTCCAATTCGATGGGGAGGTGACATGCCTTCCCATACACTAATATGAAGGGAGACATACCTAATTATGTTTTGTGGGTGATCCTATAAACCCACAAAGCTTTTAGAAGTTGGGATGACCAGTCCTTCCTGTCAGGTTGAACAGTAACCTAGAGGATTTTCTTGATCTCCCAATTTGATAGCTTAGCTAGACCATTAGTTTGGGGGTGGTAAGGAGTAGAGATTTGATGTGACACCCCATATTTGGTCATCAGTGACCTGAACTGGGCATTCGTAAAATGGATCCCTCCATTAGAGATTATAGCACGTGGAATCCCGAACCGCGAAAAGATGTTCTGATGAATGAATTTGATAACCACCTTATGATCATTGGTTCAGGTCGGAATGGCTTCGATCCATTTGGACACGTAGTCAACAGCGAGTAGAATGTACTCGAAGCCGTTTGAAATAGGAAAGGGTCCCATAAAATCAATCCCCCATAAATCGAAAATTTCGCATACAAGAATCGGCTGTAAGGGCATCATATCACGGTGGCTCATGTTGCCTAAGGTCTGGCAACGAGTGCATGCCCTACAGTAATTGTATGCATCCTTGAAAATAGTGGGCCAATAGAAGCTGCACCGGAGGACTTTCGCTATGGTTTTATGACCTGAGAAATGTCCATCGCATGCCTGGTCATGGCAGAAGGACAAGACGTCCTGAATTTCATCTTCCGCGACAGATCATCGAAAGATATGATCAGCACCGATGCGGAAATGATACGAGTCTTCCCAGAAGTAATACTTGGCATCGGAAAGCAATTTGTCCTTCTTGGCCTTCGGCCAATCGGATGGGATCTGATGTGATGCGAGGTAGTTTACTATATCAGAAAACCATAGATGTCCTACATTGATAGTCAGGGGGTGCTCATCAGAAAAATGTTCCGTAATGGGTCCAGAAGGGTCGATGATCTCAGAAGGAAAGCAGGACAAGTGATCAGCTACCACGTTCTGTTTCCTCAGTTTGTCACGAATCTCATGGTCAAATTCTTGCAACAGCAAAATCCAGTGGATTAATCGAGGTTTCACATCCTTCTTCGCAAGGAGATGCCTTACAGCTGTGTGATCCGAGTAAATGATAACACCAGAACCCAGGAGATATGATCTGAATTTTTCCAGGGCAAATACTATGGCTAGCAGCTCTTTCTCCGTAACCGTGTAGTTACGCTGAGCCTCGTCAAGTGTCTTGCTAGCGTAGTAGATGACCACGGGTTTCCCGTCAATTTTTTGCTCGAGTATCACTCGTACAGCTAAATCAGATGCATCGCACATGATCTCAAAGGGTTGAGACCAATCAGGGGATTGTAGGATCGGAGCTTGGGTAACTTGATCATGGAGGATTTCAAATGCTTGAGTGCATTCCTTGGAGATTTCGAAAGGAACATCCTTAGATAGTAGAGTGGTCAAGGGGCGTGCGATCTTTGAGAAATCAGGAATGAATCAACGGTAAAAATCGACGTGCCCTAGAAAAGATCAGATGTCCTGGATGCCTTTTTCTGATATGAGATGTCCCAGGACAATTCCTTCAGGCACCATGAAATGGCCCTTTTCCTAGGAAAGAACCAGATTCACGTCAATGCACCGCCTGAGGATTTGGACCAAGTGCAGGAGGCAATCGTCAAATGATTCTCTGAATACTGAAAAGTCATCCATGAAGACTTCCAGATAATCACGTACCATATCAAAGAATATGGCAAGCATGCACCGCTGAAAAGTAGCGGGTGCATTGCAGAGACCGAACGGCATTCTTTAGAATGCGTATGTCCCGAAGGGGCAGGTGAAAGTGGTCTTTTCTCGGTCCTGAGGATGGATTGCCACCTGGTTATAACAGGAGTACCCGTCCAAAAAGCAGAAGAACCTATTTCCCGCTAGTTTCTCGAGGATCTGATCAATAAACGGTAGTGGGAAATGATCCTTCTTTGTGGAGGAATTGAGTATTCTGTAATCAATGCAGACTCTCTACGAATTCGCCACACGGGTCAATATGATTTCTCCGATTTCAGTCGTGATCACGGTGAGTCCTGCCTTCTTAGGCACAACCTGGATTGGACTCACCCACCAACTGTCGGAGATCGGGTAGATGATCCTTGCATCTAACCACTTGATGATCTCCTTTGTTACGAACTCTTGTAGATTAGGATTCAGACGTCTCTGCATTTCACGGGAAGGTCGTGTGCCCTCTTCGGTGTAGATATAGTGTGTGTAGTGAGAGGGGTTGATACCAATCAAATCATCGAGAGTCCATCCAATGGCTCTTTGATGTTGCTGGAGAACAGTAATCAGACGGGATTCCTGATCAGGTGTGAGTCTAGAGTTGATAATCACAGGAAATGTCTGATTGGAACCCAAAAAGACATACTTAAGATGGTCGAGAAGAGGCTTGAGTTCCAAGACAGGGTTATCAGTAGCAGCGGGCGGTTCGAGGTGTGTGTCAGGAGCAAGGGAAGGAGTTATGGGTGTATCTAGGTTAGGTTCGGACTCCTCTGATTATGGGTTTTGATTCTCTTGTGGTTGATTAGGAGTAGTCAGGTTGTCCTCAATATACGGATCGTCAACCACAGCCTTGATGTCGCATATTTGTTCTATAACACCCCAATTAATCCCTTGTTGGGCCTTAAAGATGTCACTCTTTAATGTTTGATTTTCGAATTTTAGTTCAATTTGGCCCTCCTCACAATTTATGTTGGCCCTAGTAGTGGCTAGAAGGGGTCTCCCTAGTATGATTGGTGTATCCCTCAGGTTTTCTGGAGCATGCATGTCCAAGACTACAAAGTCCACTGGGAAATAGAAATCCCGCACCCTAACGATGACATCCTCAAGAACTCCTTTAGGTGACTTAATAGATTGGTCAGCCAATTGTAATGTCACCTCTGTCGGTTTGAGCTCAGATCCCTCAAGGTGGTCAAGTAGGGATGTAGGTATTAGGTTTATGGAGGTTCCTAAATCTAATAAAGCTCTGTCAAATTGGGTATCACCAATGGTACAGGAAATCAGGGGAGTACCTGGGTCTTTTGCCTTAGGTGGGAGTTTGCTCAAAATTATAGAGTTGGCTTGCTCTGACAGTATGACTGGACTCCTACTTTTGGTTCGTGGCTTACGCTTGGGTATACACACGTCTTTCAGAAATTGTGCGTAAGCCGGTACGTGGCGGATCGCATCCATCAACGGGATGTTTATATGGACCTATTCAAAGACCTTGACCAGGTCATCCTCAGGTGCCATGGGTTTGGTTGTCCTCTTTCCCTTGGTCAAGGCCTTGGGAAATGGAACCTTGGATGGTTCCTCTAGAATAGGTCCAAGTTCTTGATCAGGGACAAGGGTATCTTGGATAACTATCCTAGGGCTTGGGTTACTACCAGGATGAAAGTGGTTTGGATAAGGTGGGTCTTGTGTTGCTTTGCCACTACGGGTTGTAACAGAATTCAATCCTGCCTGGTTTTGGTTCGAAGTTGATAAAATAGGTGGCTACTGCTGAAATTCCGCATATGATGTTGAAGCTTCCATCCCATCGGGTGATGGATCAGAAGGGGCCTGATAAATCATGTGGGCTTAGCCTGGATTTGGGTTCATAATGCGCCTTTGGTTCGGCACGTTATTTGGATTCGACAGAGGTTGCGAAGGAAGTGTGCCAAGTTGGCGGGAATTCGCCATCTGGGCGAGTTGATTACGAACCTTTATGATCTCGTCCTTGTGCTATTTTTGCATAGCCGCATTTGTCTTCTGAATGTCAACCAAAGTCTGAAGGATAAGAGTCATTTGATTTGTTTGAGTTGGCCTAGATTGATAGGTGGGGTTTGGCCGAGGCTGAGGTGGCTGATATGGACGAGGAGCCTGTGGATGGGGTTGATATGGTGGTCTTTGATTCTGATTATTTCCCGCCCACATGAAATTGGGATGATTCTACCATCTAGAGTTATAGGTATTAGAGAATGGTCATTTTGGATGGCGTTGAGGTCCTCGCAGGTCTGAGGAACCTCAGAAAAGTCAGAGTACGAGGGTTCAGAGTTCTCCCAACTAGAGTAGGTCGGATCGGAGTTTCCTCCGGTCCTAAAGTCAGACAGGGGGGAATACGGGTCCATCCCCTGAGAAGATCAGTGATAGATGTTATGCACAGCTTCCCTCCTAGAAGGCGACTATGCAAACAGGTTTTGTGCAGAGGTAGCTCGCTACAGATGTCAAGTCAGCTCGTCCACCTTCTTCTCATTGATAGAGACCTTGTTCAACCGACTGGCCATCGATTCCAAGTTGACGGACGTGGACAGGCCCTACGTCTCATGTTCTCCCCTTGGATTTGTCAATGTCCGGACATTCGTCTGGTTGAATAAGCCCATGGAGTCATTATTGATGGAGTTCTCGCACACATTCTCGAGAATCTCTCACACAGTGTCTTCGTGTTGACCCATGATATTTCCTCCATAGGTTGCATTGACGAATAAGTGGATATCTTCTCGGAGTCCCTGGTAAAAGGACTGGACTTGTTCCCATTTAGGAACTCCGTGATGGGGGCACTTTCACATGAGATCCAGGAAAAGGTCCCATTCTTCATGAAGGGGCTCTCCAGATTGTTGGGTGAAGTGTGTGATCTGGTGTCATAAGGCATTCGTCCGGCCAACTGGAAAGAACTTTTTCAGAAACTCAGATTGTAGTTCAACCCATGTGTTGATTGGATGCATTTGAGTCTGATACCAATGAGCTGCTTTGTCCATGAGAGAAAAGGAGAACATCTTCATGAGAAGAATACCCCGATTTTGGACATCTGACTTGAAGGTCTAGGCCAGATGTTTGAGTTGTTTGATGTGCTGGAAGGGATCCTCAGAATTAAGCCCATGAAACTTAGGAATAACATGAATCATGTTGGGCTTGAGTTCAGAATCAGGACCTCCAGCAGGGATTTGGACTTGAGGTTCGATCGCCACCGCAGCAGGATTATAGTGATCTCGCATCATAGAATGATGCGGTGGGTTTACAAAGGCTTGAAATAGATCATTAAGGCACTGAAGTTGGTTCTCAAGGTTATTCTCTTCTTCTATTGGTTGTGCCATGATGATGAAAGAAGGAGAATTTGGTTCAAATGAATCAAAAGATATGTCTATGTGGTGGGGTTGCTACACAAACACGAACGTCGTGGCCTAGCCTCGGTGGGAGTGAATCACTAAAGGAGGCCTCAAGGATGGTCTTAAGGACCTCCTACCGAACATGCACCGATGGTTTGGACGAGAGTAGAATGTGATGGACCTAATCAAGACACTCAAAAATTTGGATGACTATAGAAGTTCAGGGTGGATAATACCCCTTAGTCAGAAAGCCATCCACCTGAGAACTACCTGCGTAGCCAAAGAGGGAGAGTCCCGTAAAGAGCCCTACACGGTAGAGAGTCGACTTTCCGCTTTGCGTTGTAGTATTTAAGTGGTGGAAAAATCAACTAATCAAAAAAATGAAAATAACCACTCACAGAAGAGCGGGTCGTGTCCACAGGGAGGCAATTATGCATTAAACTCTTAATTATTTTATATTCTTTCGGATAAGTACAAAATCCCTCTTCAAATCTGACATAAAATGTGAAGGAAAGTAGATTAAAAAGATAAGGGTATATGTGCAGTTTTCCCCCACTGAAATCTTCAATAAATATATGATGATTTTGTGTAATTTTCACGTGTCATATATTAGAGATAATCGGTGCACGTGTTGATCCCAAAATCAATCTTAAAACAAGTGAATATCAATAACATGCAATTATCAGGAAATATGAGTGTGCATGCGCAATTCTGCCATAATAAAATAATAATAAATAAAAAATAAAATTCTTTGGCAATGGCAATGAATGTAAATTTTAATTGACTTCAAAATAGAGCATTTGCTCTCTCTTCTCCTCACGAGAGAGAGAGAGCATCGGCGAGCAGTGGAGAGGGTAGGGAGGTCGGTGAGGATGAGGGCTATCCGATGGAGGCTGCGGAGTCGACGGATATGGCCGGAGGTGGCCGGCCGGCGGAGGAGAAGTGGCCGGAGGAGGCTGCTTGCTGTAGCCGTGCGCCTGCGGGGAGGCGTTAGAGAAGGGCGCTTGCAGGTGGCTGCTGGCGGTCGTGAAGGCGCGCAGCGCCTTTAGGCGCGGCTGGAGGGAAGGGTGCCTGCAGGGCGCTTGGTGCGGTGGGAAGTCGTAGATCCACAGTGCACGCTGGAGAAGATGGTGAAAGTTCTTCTCTCCCTGGATGATCTCCTCTCCTCTTTCTCCGCCTCTTCTTTTAACTCCTCCTGGTTTGCGCCTGCGAGAATTAAGGGATTTTCAAATCCCTTAACTATTTCTGGCCGGCGGCTGTTGAGGGTGCCCGAAGGATGGGGAAAAGAATAGCCGCTGGTTATTTGAAAGGGTAATTTACCCTTTTCTCCTCATTCTTTTGCCAATTATTTTTCTTGCACATTAAAAGAACATATTAAGTTATAGAATAGATGTAAACCTAAATCATGATGCATGCAAACATTCCATAACTTAATATAGTTGTTAACAAATATAAAAGATACAATTAAAGTTACTTAGGCGTAATATTAGTCCATTAAAATGGACTCATCAAATACCCCCATGCCTAAGATTTGCTAGTCCCTAGCAAAAATGAAAAATAATAGAAGTAATCAGAAGATTTCTTCTTTTCTTACTTCAAAACTTTAGAAATCTAGACAAATGTGAAGTGCTGATAGCCTAGGTAACAGATCCAAGTGAAAGAGCCAATTTACATTGGAAGTTCGTACTTCACCCTTGGTAAATATTACTGTCGGGATAGGCAACTACTTCCCGCGGGGATAAAGCAGAGGATAATCTGTAATTTGACCCCGACGTTTGGCTTAGGTAGAGATATCGAGTTGAATGGATTTGTATTTGGTGGCACACACACTCATCTGGTGCTACAAATAGTCTAGTACTACAGACTCTAGATCTCTAGACTATTAGACAAGTCAACTCTGAGAGAGGCTACACAATTGTGGTCTATTGATGTTCCTGGGCACTCCCTCTTTTCTTTCTTTCTAAGATCACGAATCTCGCCAGATTTAGAAATTGTACTCATTATTTGGTGGACTCACATGGCAACCACACTTCAATTAAAGTCCTAATAACTCTACAACTATGTTAGAGTCCTCAACCAGTATTCGGGCAATCAGAAATACTAAAAGGTAGGTATGGGTCATATTTGGTGGAACGTGATAGGTGTTATATTGCCTCAGAAACAATGTTACATCATAAACTTGGACTTTTTTTTTTAATATAACTATTTCTTCTTTTTGTTCTTTCTGTTTCTTCTTTTTCTTCTTCTTTTCTCTCTTCCTTTTTTTTTATTTCTTCTTATTTTTGTTTATTTTTCAATCAACACAACACGATACGGACTTTTATTTATGAGGCATTATTAGGGATGATGATGGTCAAGAGGAAGTTGTGTGGCTTATTTGGTGGAAGTGCCTATTCTCGGCACCGGGAAGGAATGGATAGGACAGACGTATTTCTGACCTTTGACACTATTACCCTCCTTCAGCCGAGGACTCTATGAAGGACGGTTGTAACCATCCACCATAGTTATAGCTTTATTAAGACTCAATCTCTGTGTATCTGCCTTATTTGGTGACTCTCAGGAATTCACACAAAATACGTACACAGGAACAGAGAGTGAAAACTACGCCTAACTTTGAAGTATCATCATCTAATTGTCCAAAACTTAATAGTCCTTGCACTAGACTTAACGCACCAGTAATCTCTCTACTTTCTTTCCACAAATATGAGGTGGATCTATTAGAAGATAGTATGCCTGACTCCCTATGAACTGTCCAAGGGTTCAGTGAACTACAAATGCTTATTGGTTTTCCTCAAGGATCCATTACCAATTCTACGTGCATGTGAAATAAATGTATTGGATTCTAAACTTAAGAAATAATTCCGGAAGAAAAACTTCCAATAACAAAGGTATTTTGCTAGGGACTAACCCAATCAGCTCAAGAAAAGAGAATTTTTTTTCTTTTTTTTATAATATATATATAAATATATATGCAAATATTTATAAATGCTATAAACATTCTCAGGTTATACCTCCCCATGCCTAAGACTGACAATGTCCTCATTGGAAAAATACAGACATAGAAGAATATTACCTGAGGAGGAGAGTGGGAGGAGCTAAGGCTCCTCAAGCCGAAGTGCGTCCAAAACCTGGCCATCTGAAAGAGTAATATACAATTTAAGTCGTTGGCCATTTACTTTAAAGCTCGCACCTGAAATAGGGTTCCTAATTTCTACAGCTCCATGAGGGAAAGTATTGATAACAACGTATGGCCCATCCTAGCGGGACTTGAGCTTTCCAGGAAATAATTTAAGTCTAGAATTGAAAAGCCAGACCCATTGGTTGGGCTCAAAAGTCTTTCTAATGATGTGCTTGTCATGGAAGACTTTTGTACATTGCTTGTAAGCTTGAAAAGTTTCATAAGCTTCATTACGAAGCTCCTCAAGCTCACTTAATTTTAACATACGTGCTTTTCCCGTTTTATCCAGATTTAAGTTAACATTTTTAATAGCCCAATAAGCTTTATGTTGGATTTCAACGGGAAGGTGGCACGCTTTTCCATAGACAAGACGGAAAGGAGATATGCCCAAGGGAGTCTTATACGCAGTTCTGTAGGCCCAAAGAGCATTATTTAGTTTTTTATACCAATCCTTCCGATCAGGCCTGACAGTTTTTTCTAAAATTCGCTTAATCTCCCTATTAGACACTTCAACTTGTCCACTCGTTTGGGGATGATAAGGTGTGGCTATCATGTGGTTGACTCCCAAATTTTGGAGTAGTCTTGTGAAGTGTACGTTCTTAAAGTGAGGTCCTCCATCACTTATGATCGTCCTTGGGCACCCATACCGAGAAATGATATTAGCCTTAAAAAAGCCCATGACCACGAAATGGTCATTAATTTGCGTGGGTATGGCTTCTATCCATTTTTATACATAGTCAACAGCCACAAGGATGTATTCATATCCGAAGGACATAGGAAAGGGACCCATGAAGTCAATGCCCCAAATATCAAAGATTTCAACAGGGAGGATAGGTTGTTGGGGCATCTCATCCCTTTTTCCAATGGTTCCCGTCTGCTGGCAACGTAGACATGCGCCCACATACGTATGTGCATCTCAGAATAATGTGGGCCACCAAAAACTAGACTGAAGAACCTTATGGGCAGTCTTCTTCCCACTAAAATGTCCCCCACAGTGGAGGTCATGGCAGAAACTTAGAACACTTCTTTGTTCTTCATCAGGGATGCAACGACGAAACAACTGGTCAAGGCCTATTCTAAAATTCTCTGATTCCTACCAGTGATGAAATTTAGCATTGGCGAGAAACCTGTCTCGCTTCTGCTTGTCCCATGTACTGGGGGTAATGCCCATGATCAGATAGTTCACTATGTCAGCAAACCAAGGAGTTTTAGCTTCCACGGCCATTAGAGACTCATCAGGGAAAGTCTCTTGAGTACCGCCAGCAGGGTTTGATGCCTCAATAGGGATCCTAGACAAATGGTCTGCTACCACATTCTCAACTCCTTTCTTGTCTTTAATTTCCAGGTCAAATTCTTGGAGTAGTAGAATCCAAAAAATTAAGCGAGGTTTGGTGTCCTTTTTAGCTAGAAGGTGCTTAAGGGCTGAATGATCAGTGAACACCACAACCTTGGATCCCAAAAGATAAGACCGAAACTTTTCCAAAGCATATACTACAGCAAGTGATTTCTTTTCAGTGACCGTGTAGTTTTGCTGAGGATCCGTAAGGGTCTTGCTGGCATAATGCAGCACATGAGGTTTGACATCAACCCTTTGACCTAAGACCGCTCCCACTGCAAAATCAGAAGCATTGCACATAAGCTCAAACGGGAGGGTCCAATTTGGTGCTTGGAGAAGGCTTTCTTCAAAACTTGGAAAGCCTCGCCACATCTATCATCAAAATCGAAGGAGACATCCTTCGCTAACAGGTCGCAGAGTGGCTTAGAGATTTTATTGAAATCTCTAATGAAGCGCCTATAAAATTCAGCATGGCCAAGGAAAGATCTAACCTGACGAACATTGGCGGGCAATGGAAGCTTAGAGATGGAATTGATTTTTGCGGTGTCCCCTCTAATCCTCTCTCGGAAACTATATGCCCTAACACAATGCCCTGCTAGACCATAAAGTGGCTTTTCTCCCAGCTAAGCACTAGCTTTGCCTCTTCGCAACGGGTTAAGACTTTATCAAGGTGCGAAAGGCATAGGTCAAACGACGAGCCATAAATTGAGAAGTCATCCATGAAAATTTCAATGAACTCGTCGATTATATCAGAAAAGATAGCCATCATACAACGTTGGAAAGTGGCAGGAGCATTACATAACCTGAATGGCATTCGGCGGAACGCAAAAGTGCCATCTAGACTCATGAAGGTGGTGCACTCCTGATCATCAGGAAAAACGGCTATCTGATTGTACCTAGCCTACCCGTCAAGAAAACAAAAGTACTTGTTCCTTGCCAATCATTCCAGAATTTAATCGATAAACGGTAAGGGGAAATGGTCTTTCTGGGTAGCCGTGTTTAAACGGTGGTAATCAATGTAGACCCTCCAACCAGTTGAGGGTCTAGTGGTCACCAATTCACCTTGGTCATTCTCTTCCACAGTGATTCTTGCCTTTTTTGGAACTACGTAAATAGGACTGACCCATTTATTATCTGAAATGGGATAGATAATCCCTGCATCCAGCCATTTCAAAATCTCCTTTTTAAAACCTCCTGCATCTTTGGTTGAGCCTTCTCTGCATATCTCGGAAAGGCTTCACAAACTCGTCCGTGTATATATGATGCATGCAAAGAGAGGGATCAACACACTTAATATCAGCAATTGTCTAGGCAATTGCTTCCTTGTGCCTTTGTAAACACTCAAGCAGAGCTCCCTCCTGCAATTCAGATAATGCAGACGAGATAATAACGGGGAGCGTGTTATTAGGGCCAAGGAAAGCATTTTTCAATGTGCTCGGGAGGGGTTTCAACTCCAATTCAGGAGCCTTTTGGATTGAGGGTTTTAGTTGAGATGTCCCCGCCTCAGGCAGCAGATCTACCTTCACAGTCCAGGGTAGGGTTAGAGACTCAGTGTGTATCGTTAGCAACTCTTCTAGTTTGGGCATTTTCCTTTCAGTTTCTTTAATAATCGAGGGATGGTCCTGAGATATGACCTTCTGAAGGGGATCTCTACATAAGAGTGCTGGAGTAGTCTCTTCAATTATTTCATCAACGACCTTAATCTGAGAACAATCTTCAAATTCGGGTTGCTTGTAAGTATCAAAAACATTCAACTGGATCTTCTTGTTCCCAAAGCCCATTTTAAGTGCCCCAGATCTACAATTTATAGAGGCATTGGTTGTGGCCAAGAAGGGGCATCCCAGAATAATGATGGCTTTGTGGGCTTATTAGATGGGTCAGTATCAAGTACCAGAAAGTCAACGGGGAAGAAGAAATCCTCCACTCTCACAAGGACATCTTCTAATAATCCCCGCGGTGTCTTAAGTGATCTGTCTGCAACCTGGAGGATTACTGGACTAGGCTTCAGCTTTCCTCCTCCCAAAAGGTTGTAGATAGAGCTTGGTAGAATGTTTACCCCTGCACCTAGATCGAGCAGAGCCTTGTCAATGTGTTGGTTACCTATAACCACTGAAATATACAGGGCCCCTTGGTCTTTCATTTTGGGGGGTGTTCCATGCTGAAGAACTGAGCTAACATGGTCAGGCAGGATGACCTTGGTTTGGACCTGTTTCCTAGATCGACGCTTCTGGGTGCACAGGTCCTTCAGAAACTTGGCATTGGATGGAATCTGTTTAATCGCTGCCAATAGAGGCAAGTTAATCTGGACTTTCCTAAAAGTATCCATAATCTCTTCTGTCCTATCCTTGGCTCCAGACAAGCCAACAGAAGATTCCCCAGGAGCAGATAGGCGCTCTGGATAGGGCACCCTTGGCTTCTGGGTAGAGGGGTCGTCATGGTGGGAAAGGGGTGGTGGAAGGACGACATCCTCATTGTGTGTGATTTTGTGCGAGGGAGAGTGGTGTGGCTCTTCCTTGGGTGAGATGGAAGTCGGGTCAGGTGTGGAAGGGGAATTTTGAGATGTAACCGTAGGAGTGTTATCAGGCTTGTCAATCTTTTTTCCACTCCTCAACACGGTCACTGCTTGGGCATGCTCCCCGAATACAACCCCATTACCCTTAGGGTTCTCCTCAGAAGAGCTAGGCAGCTTCCCCGGATCACGTTTCCTAACTACCTCAGTAAGATGACCAATTTGGGATTGCATATCAGTAATCATCTTATTCTGAGATAGGATAACCATATTCTGATGCTCTTGCATTGCTTTCATCATGGCCTTCAGTTCATCCATCTCAGAAGGCTTATTCGGAGGAGGATTTTCATACGAAGGTTGGTATGTGGCCTGGGGAGGTAAGGGTCAAGTATTCCCTGAGTTAGAAGCATCACCTTGCTTCCAAGAGAAGTTTGGATGGTTCTGCCACCCTGGATTAGAAGTGTTGGAGTAAGGGTTATTGCGAGGGGGGCGGAAACCTTGGGCCGTGTTCAAGTCGGCCTGAATCAACTCAGGGAATTGGTTTGCCTGATGGCACTCCGCAGTGGCGTGAGTTGTGCTTTGGTAAATAGAGCATTCTCTTGAAGCTTGAAAAATAGAGGCTGCTTGCGGGTTCATGCCGGGGTTTGCTAAAAGCCTATCAAAGTTTTTATTTAATAGTTGAATCTGATATGCTAAATCCTGAGAAGCTCCAGCTTCATGGGCCTTTATCTTCCTCTGCAAGATTGATGGTTTTCTTTCTTGATAGGCAGAGGACAGATGTATGGAGTTGTCGCTTAATGTTTCAAATAATGCCAGGCTTCATCCTCAGTTCTGGTCAAGAAGGTTCCTGCACAGGCTGCATCAATGGTTTGCCTATGCCTTTCAGATAATCCATTATAGAACCTTTTGACCAACTACCATCTTGGCACTTGATGGTGGGGGCATAACCTAAGAAAGTCATTAAAGCGTTCTCAAGTCTCATGATATTGCTCCCCTTCCTGTTGAGTAAAACCCATAATCTCTCTTCTGTAATGGTTGGTTTTACTCATAAGAAAATACTTTTTTAAAAATTCTCCCTTAAGGGTGGCCTAATCATTTACCCTTGCATCGAGGGTATGATACCAGTGCTTGGCCTTATCCTTTAGGGAGAAAGGAAATAGAGTCCTCATCAGGGCTTCATCAGTAAAGCCCTGGAGCTTCACCATGGAACAGACCTCGGTGAATTCCTCCAAATGCCAGTAGGGGTCCTCCCTAGTAGTACCATAAAAAGAGGGCAATAGAGATATGGTACTGCTCTTGATCTCATACGGATTGTACCCTGCCGGTCATCTTAGTGCTTGTGCAGGTTGGTTAGTTGGAATAAAATAGTCCCTTAGGGTTCTTTGTTGATTTGCACCTTGCTCAGCCATTCTTTCCTCTCCTAGGTGAGCTCTCTTAAGAATTCTCTCAGGCTCAGGATCAAACACTAGACTACCCTCAAGAGAGCATCTACCAAGCATACAAAACACAATTCAAGTTTTTTTTTATTGAGTGAGTTAAACCTCCACTCCAAAGATAAGTCAAAAGATCAAGACTTATCCCTCCATTCCCACATAAGTGGTATAAGAGGGGTGTGGACTTGAAATCTTAACCTTCTTTATTGTGGAGGTCGAATTAGTTCATATAAATGGCCAAACAAGTTTTTCACTGCAATTATGTGCCTTAATTCAACCTTCGAGTGCCCTAGGACATATACTTTGCTTGGATGATACTCCTAGGTGATCAAGTGAGAAGTTACTCCAAGGATGAACAAAGGGATGCAAGTAGGGCGAACCCTTCCTTTGAGGCGATACGTATGTGATGAGAACCTCATCATGAACCCTAACTAGTACAATCTAACCCAGATATGTAAGAAAAAGCTCCTACATAACCCAAAGAAAGGCTTAACTCAGAGAATTCTGAGTTTAAGAAGAAAATAAATCATAAGGGGTAAAACTGCAATTTCACCAATGCAGTTTGCAAACAGGGTAATTAAGGATCCAAACACAGGTCAAAGAAGCCTAATAAGAAGGAAAGTGGGATGGTCGGATCTAAAAAGGGTTATAGCAACTTTAGAAAATTAAATGACATTCTTTAACCCTAAAGCAAACCCACTTCAATTCATGAGGTTTGAGGCAGGATAAAAATCAACTAAACCCTCTAAAACTCATAGAAAAATAATCTCTAGGGTTTAGAACCTTCAATTTGGCATTAAAAATCCATTTTGACCTACAAAGATAACCTTGCCCAATTAATGACTTAATATGGGTTTTTACATAAATTAGCCAGTCAAACATGGTCCAACCTAGAAATAAAATTCACCATTAAAATCCTTAGGTTCAAATTATTCTTGTATAAAAGCTTGAGCCTAAGAGGAGACCTCCTTGACCGACTTTACAATTTGGTCCTCTTCATTTACTTTTTGACCTTATCTTTCGAAACCCTTGCATTTTGGCCCCCAACTTTTTCGTCGTTCTTTGTAGAACGGTCCCTCCTGCAAAACTCTATGCAGCACCATGCTCCAGCGACTTTGCGTAGAGCATGACGCCGCGTAGAGAGTAGTGACCGCCCTGCAAAGCAGACGAGGGGTTCCCTGCGACGTCCTCTGTTGCAGGGACCCGGCCATGCTCTCTGCCGGCCCCCATACCTTCCGTGCGAACGTGCGGAAGGTATGGGTCCCCTCCCCGGCCACGCTCTGGCGAGGCTGGCACATCGCCAGCCTGCGCCTCCCTCTGCGCCAGCCCCTTTATAAGAACTGGCACCCCCTGCCGGTTCCTCTAAGCTCTCTTTGACGGAGAACAACCCCCCACTTCATCTCCTCCTCCTCCGTCAGACGGCCCGCAGCTTCCGGCGACCTCCTCCTCTTCCTCCTCGTCGCTCTGCCGCCTTACCCGCAGCAGGGTTCTCCTAGCCCTCTCGTTTGTGCCGTGCTGCACCCGCTGGCACCCTCCGCCTACTTCCTCGTCGCCACACTTCTCCTCCAGGGCCCTTTCTTCCCCAGCTCCGGCAGGTACGAGCCGGTGGGTCCGCCCTCCCCCTTCGTCCAGAACCTAGGTAATTAGCTTCCTCTCCTCCTCCCTTACATTTTCCCTCTCTCAATTTATCTTTTTGCCTCACCGCACATGACTTCCACCCAAGCCTGCTCCGTCTCCGACCACCCTCTCTGGCGAGCTCATCCCACCTCCACAGACCTTCTCACCCCTCACCGACTACCCTAAAAGCTCCCCCTCACTCCACTCAACAAATCCCCCCTTCCCATCCACTACCAGACGCCACCCGACGACCCCCCAAACAGGCCCATCTCTCCGGTCACAGTCCGACCTAGGGCTACCACCATACGCCGTCTCATGCCTCGCCACCACCCGCACTGTTTTCGCCACACTCCGGTGAAGCTCCCTGCATCTTCTGATTGGGCCGAGAGGCCGTATTCTTGTTTTCTGGTTGACGACCCTTCACTGCCATTACCGAGCTTCTGGAGCTCCTTCACCTGCAGCTGCAGGTGCCCTCTTGCCCAGGCTCACGCCCCAGGATGAGCGGCTTGCCTTCGCGAAGCATCCCAGGCCTGCAGCTGGGGCGAAGACCTTGTGTGCTGCTGCGATTGCCTGTAGCTTCCTCAGTTGCAAGAGAGAATTTGGGTGGGACATTTAGTCCCACCTCGGCAGTTCTGGAAGCGCCACAGCCAAATAAATCGAAAAAGTGTTGTAGGCTTATCGCCTTCGAACACAGGGGTCAGGTCCCTCACACACGCCGCGCACCACGTGCTCGCCCTCGCCCATGCTCACCCCTGCGGGTCTGGGCCAGATCTGATTACCCTAACCCGCGCACTCCTCGCCCACCACCGCACACTGGTGGGCCTGGTCCCGGTCGTGATACCCGTACCCGAATACCCGGCTCTGGGAGAGCGATCCTATGAGAGAAATCTAAGAGAGAGAGACGCGGGGAAGGGTAGAGGTAGGTTTTGCTTTCTAATCCTTGTGTGAGCGTGCAGGAACAGAGAGAAGAAGGAAGGAAAGAAGAGGAAGGATGGTGGCCGAAGCCTTAGTCGCTCAGGGCAGAGAGGAAGAAGAAGAAGCAAGAGAGAAGAAACAGAAGAAGAGAAGCATTGTAGCAAACCTACAGTTAAGTCATCTGATCGCTACATCAAACGACGGTTGAGCAGTGGCCATAGGAGATAAAGCAAGAGAAAAAAGAAGAAAGTGGAAGATAAAGAAGAAGCCAGAAGGAGATTGTCACAGCCGCAGAAGAAGAGAAGAAAAAGAATGGAAGAGAAGAAAAAGAAAGAAAGAGAAGAACAAAGAAAGAACAGAAGAAGAAGAACTCTGCAGAAGAAAAGAAGAGACACAGCCGTGAGTAGAGAAGAAGAAGAAGAAAAGAAGAGCAGCTGAAAGAAGGAGAAGGAAAAGGAGAAGAGAAGAAGAAGCCAAGACAAGTTCCCTCTCTCTCTTTCTCTTTCTCTCTCCCTTATTTTTGTAATCTAATAGAGAACCTTTGTATTTCTAGAATTCTAGTAGCTCCCTGAGTTCGACCTCGGGAAAAACCATTTCCGAGTAAAAAATTTTTGTAATGATAACCTGGTAGCTGTCTTATTACTACAACGATTGTAACTTTACATATAACAAACACAAACAAGCTAACTGGACAGCCAGACTGTTGTCATTTCTTGGCACCGTTGCCAGGGAGCAACGGCTATTCTAGAAGCTATAAATTCTCTATTTGGGAGTTTTCTAATAATCTCTTCTCTCTTGTGTGCAGGTATAGGAAAAATTAAGAAGCAGCCGCATAGCAACCACTCCAAGGACAGGTAACTTCTATCCTCTCACTCTTAACCCCTAAATTCTAAAGAGGAAGAAAAAAAAAAAATAATATAGGTATAACCTGTCTTTCATACTTAGTAACAGCTGCATGTTTTCAAAACCACTATTCCTACACACAGTATTAAGGGTAATTAAGGGCTAACATCTTCTTGCCTGAAGCCCTAATTACCCAACAAGGAGTTAATTTGACCAAGTAGAGCCAACATAGGAATTAACACTAGGGTTTTAGAGACACACTACTTAATCAAGAATTGAGAAATCCCAAAAGAAGTGTGCCTAAGCCATTGATTGAATATACCTATTCAGAAAGACCCTAAGCAATTGGCTCTCTAAAAACACTTGAACCCTAAAAGACAAGACCTAATAAGTTCTTAAAGGAATCAATAGGTGAAGTTGACCCCTTAGGGTTAACCAACCTTCAACTTAGGTCACTCTTCACACTCAAAAAGCTAAAAGTTCAAGTGAAAATCTAAGCACCCTGATCTTAAACTAAAAGTGGTAGACTTAAGAGGTCAAGATCCCCATTCTGGTCTACTTGGAATCTCAGTGACAAGAGAGGTCAGGTGGGGGAAACCCTGTAACCAGTGGGGGCGCTCTACCGTGTAGGGGTCTTCGCGGGACTCACCCTCTCTGGCTGCCCAGGTAATTCTCAGGTGGCTGATCTTTTGATCAAGGGGTCCATCTACCCCGCACCTCTATAGTCACCCAACATCCTGGGTGCCTCGATTGGGTCCAACACCTACTAAACTCATCTCTTCCAACAATGTATGTTTGGTAGGAGGTCCTTAAAACCTCCTTTAGAACTTCACTCTCCTCGAGGCCGAGCCTCAGTGCCCTTGTTTGAGAAAATAACACCACACATCGACCTCTCCTCCGACTCTGAACCCAACTCACCTTCTTCTTCCACAATGGCTCAGCCAGTTGAGGAAGAAAATAATTTGGAGCACGAGCTCTAGTGACTCAATGACCTCTTCCAGAACTTTGTGCACCCACCGTAGCATCCTATGATGCGAAACCATTATAATCCTATTGCGGTGGCTATTGAGCCTCGAGTCAGAATCCCGACTAGAGGACCTGATTCTGAATTAAAGCCCAATATGATTCATGCATACCTAAATTCCATGGGCTTAATTCTGAAGACCCCTTCCAGCACATCAAACAGCTGAAGCATCTAGCCCAAACTTTTAGGTTAGATGAACAAAATAGGGACATTCTCCTCATGAAGATGTTCTCCTTCTCCCTTATGGACAAGGCTGCTCATTGGTACCAGACTCAAACCCGGCCGATCAACAATTGGGAAGAACTTTAGTCCGAATTTTTGAAGAAGTTCTTTCCCGTTGGTCGGACCAATGCCTTGCGCCATCAGATTACTCACTTCACTCAGCAAACAGCAGAACCTCTCCATGAGGCATGGGATCGCTTTCAAGATCTCATGAGAAAGTGCCCCCATCACGGAGTTCCTAAATGGGAACAAGTCCAGTCTTTTTACCAGGGACTCCGTGAGGATATCAGGCTTTTCGTCAATGCAACTTGCGGAGGGAATATCATGGGTCAACACGAGGACACCGTGTGGGAGATTCTTGAAAACATGTGTGGGAACTCCATCAACAATGACTCCATGGGCTTATTCGACAGGACAAATACCCGCGCATCGACTTAGGGGAGCACATGAGACGTAGGGCCTGTCCGCATCAGTCGACTTGGAACTAATGGCCAGTCGATTGGATAAGGTCTCCATCATTGAGAAGAAGGTGGACGAGCTGACTCAGCACTTGCAGCGAGCCACCTCTGCGCATAGCTCCTTTGCACAGCCTCCTTCCACACGGGAAACTGTGCAAAACATTCTCCACCGATCTTCTCCTGGGATGGATCCATATCCACCCCCATCTGATTCTCGGATCCGAGGGTCATCCGATCCTTTCTATACCAGTCCGAGGAATTCCATTCCCCCTTTCTCTGATTCTTTGGAGGTTCCTCAGACCTGCGAGGACCTCAACGCCATCTAGAATGACCCATTCTCCAACACCTATAACCCTGGATGGTGAAACCATCCCAACTTCCAGTGGGCGGGAAATTCCCAAACCCAGAGTCCACCCTTTCAGCCCCGTTCACAACCATCTCGTCTTTACCAGCCACCTCAGCCTCGGCCCAACCCTATCTATCCATTAGGGCCAAATCAGGACCAAATGTCTCTCATCCTTCAGACTCTGGCTGACATTCAAAGAACGAATGCGGCTATTCAGAAGCAACATAAGGACAAACTTACAGAGGTTCAAAATCAACTGGCCCAGTTGGCAAATTCTCGCCAGCCAGGCACACTTCCTTCCCAACCTCTTCCTAACCCGAATAACGTGTCGACCCAACGGCGCGTTATGAACCCAAACCCGAGCCAAGCACACATGATTTATCAGGCCCCCTCTAGTCCTTCACCCGATGGGATGGAGGCTTCCACTTCCTATGCGGGCTATCAGCAGCAACCCATCTTACCCAACCCCAACCAAAACCAGGCAGGGCTAAATTCTGTAACAACCCGTAGTGGTAAGGAAACCCAAGATCCACCCTATCCTAACCACTCCAAGCCTGGTAGTAATCCCAACCCTAGGACAGTAATCTAGGACGTTCCTATCCCTGTCCCAGATCAAAGACCTGGACCTATCCTAGAAGAACCAACCAAGGTTCCGTTTCCCGAGGCCTTGACCAAGGGAAAGAAGACCACCAAGCCCGTGGCACCTGAGGAGGACCTGGTCAAGCTCTTTGAGTAGGTCCAAATAAACATCCCCTTGATGGATGCGATTCGCCACGTACCGGCTTACGCACGATTCCTAAAGAATGTGTGTACACCCCAACGTAAGCCGCGAACCAAGAGTGGGAGTCCAGTTGTATTGTCAGAGCAAGCCAGCTCTGTAATCCTAAGCAGACTCCCACCCAAGGCTAAAGATCCTGGTACTCCCCCGATTTCCTGCAAGATAGGTGATGCCCAATTCGATAGAGCATTGTTAGACTTGGGTGCTTCCATAAATTTGATACCCACATCCTTACTTAACCACCTAGAAGAATCTGAGCTAAAACCAACTGAGGTGACATTGCAATTAGCAGATTAATCTATAAAGTCACCAAAAGGGATTCTCGAGGATGTTATTGTAAGAGTGCAGGATTTCTACTTTCCTGTAGACTTTATAGTCTTAGACATGGACGTACCTGAAAACCCTAGGGATACACGGATCATTCTAGGGAGATTTTTCTTGGCTACTGCTAGAGCCAACATCAGTTGTGAGGAGGGCCAAATAGAGCTCAAATTTGGAAATCAAACCCTAAAAATTGATATATTTAAGGCCCAACAAGGAATCAATTGCGGTGTCATCGAACAGATTTGTGGTATCAGGACTTTGGTTGATGAAACGCATTTTGAGAATGACCTGATTATACCTCATAAACCACAAACAGATTTTGAACCACAATCAGAGGAGTCAAAACCAGATTTAGACAGACCCATAACTCCAACCCTTGAACCTCACATTTACCCTGAACCACCCGTTGCTGCTGATAACCCCATCCTTGAATTGAAACCCCTTCCCGATCATTTGAAATACATCTTTCTGGGTTCTAATCAGACCCTTCCTGTGATTATTAGTTCCAAGCTAAGTCCCGAACAGAAATCCTGTCTGATTGCTGTTCTCTAGCAACATCGCAGAGCCATTGGATGGACTCTCGATGATTTGACTGGAATAAGTCCCTCTTATTGCACACGCCATATTTACTCAGAAGAGGGCGCACGACCTTCTTGTGAAATGCAGAGACGTTTGAACCCCAATCTGCAGGAGGTCATGAAAAAGGAGATCATCAAGTGGTTAGATGCAGGGATCATCTACCCGATCTCCGATAGTCGTTGGGTGAGCCCAATCCAGGTTGTGCCTAAAAAGGCAGGGCTCACCACCATAACGACTGAAATCGGAGAAGTTATACCTACCCGATTAGCCAACTCGTGGACAGTATGCATAGATTACCGACGACTCAATTCCTCCACGAAGAAGGATCATTTCCCACTACCTTTCATTGATCAGATTCTCGAGAAATTAGCGGGAAATCGATTCTTCTGCTTCCTTGACGGGTACTTTGGCTATAACCAAGTAGCTATTCATCCTGAGGACCAAGAGAAGACCACGTTTACCTGCCCCTTCAGAACATACGCATTCCGAAGGATGCCGTTCGGTCTATGCAATGCACCTACGACTTTTCAGCGGTGCATGCTTGCCATATTCTCTGATATGGTAGGTGATTATCTGGAAGTCTTCATGGATGACTTCAGTTTTTGGGGCATCATTTGATGATTGCCTCTAGCACTTGGTTCATATACTCAGGCGCCTCATCGACATTAATTTGGTTCTTTCTTGGGAAAAGAGCCACTTTATGGTGCCTGAGGGGATCGTCCTAGGACATCTGATTTCTGAGAAGGGCATCCAGGTGGATTGAGCTAAGGTTGATCTAATCTCTCACCTTCCTATGCCTAGCTTGATCAGGGACATTCGTTCTTTTCTGGGGCACGTCAATTTTTACCGTCGTTTCATTCCTGATTTCTCAAAAATCGTGCGCCCCCTGACGACTCTCCTCTCTAAGGATGTACCCTTTGAAATCTCCAAGGAATGCACTCTAGCCTTTGAAAACCTTCGTGAACGAGTCTCCCAGGCGCCAATCCTACAATCCCCTGACTGGTCTCAACCCTTTGAGATCATGTGCGATGTATCTAATTTCGTCGTAGGAGCGGTTCTGGGGCAGAAAGTTGACGGGAAACCCGTGGTCATCTACTACGCTAGCAAGACACTTGACGAGGCTCAGCGTAACTATATAGTTATGGAGAAAGAGCTGCTAGCTGTAGTATTTTCCCTTGAAAAATTTCGATCTTATCTCCTGGGTTCCCACGTCATCATCTACTTGGATCACACGACTGTGAGGCATCTCCTTGCCAAGAAGGACGCGAAGCCTTGATTAATCTGATGGATCTTGCTGTTGCAAGAATTCGATCTCGAGATTCGCGACAAGGCGGGAAGACAAAATGTGGTAGCCGACCATTTGTCCCGCCTTCCTTCTGAGATTATCAACCCTTCCGGACCCATCATGGAACATTTCCCTGATGAGCACCTGCTGACTATTGGTACTAGACTTCCATGGTTTGCTGATATAGTAAACTACTTGGCATCTCATCATATCCCGTTTGATTGGCCGAAGGCCAAGAAAGTCAAATTGCGCTCTGATGCCAAGTATTACATTTAGGAAGATCCGTACCTCTTCCGCATAGGTGCTAACCAAATCATCCGGAGATGTGTCCCGGAAGGTGAAGTCAATGATATTCTTTCCTTCTGCCATGACCAGGCATGCGGTGGCCATTTCTCTCGGTACAAAACCGCATCGAAAATCCTCCAGTGTGGCTTCTACTGGCCCACACTATTCAAAGAAGCATACAGTCACTGCAAGGCATGCAGTCGTTGCCAAACCTTGGGCAACATGAGCCATCACGACATGATGCCTTTGCAGCCGATTCTCGTATGCGAAATCTTTGATGTTTGGGGGATTGATTTTATGGGTCCCTTTCCTGTTTCGGATGGTTTCGAATGCATTCTGCTGGGTATGGACTACGTGTCCAAATGGATCGAAGCCATATCGACCCGAACCTGTGATCACAAAATCGTTCTCAAATTCATTCATCACAATATCTTCTCACGGTTCGGGATTCCTCGTGCTATCATTTCAGATGGGGGGACCCATTTCACGAATGCTCAGTTCAGGTCACCGATGACCAAATACGGGGTGTCTCACCGAATCTCTACTCCTTATCACCCCCAGACTAATGGTCTAGCTGAGCTATCAAATTGGGAGATCAGGAGAATCCTGCAGGTCACTGTTTGGCCTGACAGGAAGGACTGGTCATCCTGACTTCCGGAAGCCTTGTGGGCCTATAGGACCGCCCACAAAGCCTAATTAGTCATGTCTCCCTTTAGACAGGTGTACGGGAAGGCATGTCACCTTCCCGTCGAACTGGGGCACAAAGCCTATTGGGCGGTATGGAACTGTAATCTAGATCTTTCGAAGGCTGGAACCCACAGAAAGCTTTAAATCCGCGAGATCGATGAGCTATGTCTTGATGCGTACGAGAACTCGCGAATCTACAAGGAACGGGTTAAAACCTTCCATGACAAGCATATCTCTAGAAAGATCTTTTATCCTGGTCAGAAGGTCCTACTCTTTGATACCTGACTCAAACTTTTCCCTAGGAAACTACGATCCAAGTGGGTCGGACCATACTTGGTCCGACAGGTTTTTGGAAATGGAACCGTCGAGATCAGTCCACTCAGCCATGATTCCGAACCCTTCATCGTGAACGGTCAAAGACTCAAACCGTTCATTGATGTAACTTCTACTGATTTGGCTGAATCATCTTATATCCTCCATTCCCCATGAGCTTATTGCGCCCAGCCGATAGCGTAAAACTCAGCGCTCAACGGGAGGCAGCCCGTCATTCTCTTGGAAAACCTGAAACCTTTTTTGACACCTTTGTGCACTTAAGGTTCACCCTTTAAGACAGCCGACTCCACCTCAGGTGCTTGCATATGAGATTAGAAATAGTCCGCAACAGTCATCTCGACCCATTCACTCACCAAAGTATCTATCCTAAGGAATGAACTAAGTTGAATAAAAACCCCCTAAGTCACAATGAGGACATTGCAAATCTTAGGCATGAGGGGGTATGAAAGTGCAAAACTTGCAAGAAAAGGTTTTAAACAAAAAAATTTACATATGCCAAAAGCACCATAAAAATTAAAATTTTTTTTGAAAAAAAAAATCATAATAAAATAAGAGGAGGAAAGAAATTTTGTGGAGGAAGTAAAAAGAAACAGAATGAAAAAGGAGCACAAAAATGAGAGAAAAGTGATAGTCATTAGTAAGAAACTAAGGAACTAACCTAAGTTCTAGACCTCATTCAAGAAAAGAATTGAAAAGTGCATAGTGAGATTAGTAAGAATGCAAACCTTAGGCATTCTTGGATAGACTCTTAGTACCCATTAAGATCTAGACATTCCTCAAGAGGTTGAGGAAAATGAAAAGCTTAAGTATTAGGTCCAAGGCTTAGGAAGTATTTGGCCTTATTAACTAACTTTTGGTTTACGGGACTCAGTAACCTAAGCATCCTAACCTCACACACAGCCTGGTTCAGTAAGCGTAAAAATCAAAATCACGTAGAAGCGTCGCAAAATTCTGAAAATAACACTTAGAGTAGGAGCGGCCGATTAACACAAGTTGATTTGAACGAGTTCCCAGCGTGGAGAGGTGGGAAATTCCCCTCGAAGATGCGTAACAAAATATCATCTCCTCGGTGCTTGTCTCTTTGGATATTTACATATCCTACCGGGAGCATGTAAGCACTCTGCTGGTTCAGATTCCATGGATGGCATTATCACGAAATGTCAATTGCCAGGGTCTGAATTCAGCCTCGGAACACCATGGATGGGATTATCTCAAAATCTCAATAGCTAGGGTTCCGGGGGTTACCATGGGCGGTGCTATCTCGAAGCATCGACTGCCAGGAACCCTTGAGGATTGACGATGGTGACAAGGAATCTGATACAGACCGTGTTGAAAAGCCAATCCTAAGCTAGAATTAAAAAGAAAAAGAGAGAGAAAACTCTCCAAACAGATAAATCTTCTATCTCTCTTTCTTACAAAACGCACTGCGAACTGAACCAGGGCTAAAATCATTTCAAGCACGGGTGCTTTAACCACAAAGTCCAATAAATCTTAGGTTAGTTCTTGTAGGCCTTAAAAACCTTTGCTAAGGACTGAGGCTGAAGCTAGACAAATCCGGATCTTGGTTGGTACTAGAGTACCTTTTAGGCCTATGGTTAGCATTCTAACCTAATCTAGGTTTCAAATGAAAAAGCACTTATCTGAAATCATTAAGAACTCCATGGTCTAGAATAAAGGTTGAAACCTTAAGTTTTTGCTAAGGGACTAGCAAAAGCTAGGCATGCGGGTATGATGAGAACCTCATCATGAACCCTAACTAGCACAATCTAACCCAGATATGTAAGAAAAAGCTCCTACATAACCCAAAGAAAGGCTTAACTCAGAGAATTCTGAGTTTAAGAAGAAAATAAATCATAAGGGGTAAAACTGCAATTTCACCAATGCAGTTTGAAAACAGGGTAATTAAGGATCCAAACACAGGTCAAAGAAGCCTAATAAGAAGGAAAGTGGGATGGTCGGATCTAAAAAGGGTTATAGCAACTTTAGAAAATTAAATGACATTCTTTAACCCTAAAACAAACCCACTTCAATTCATGAGGTTTGAGGCAGGATAAAAATCAACTAAACCCTCTAAAACTCATAGAAAAATAATCTCTAGGGTTTAGAACCTTCAATTTGGCATTAAAAATCCATTTTGACCTACAAAGATAACCTTGCCCAATTAATGACTTAATCTGGGTTTTCACGTAAATTAGCCAGTCAAACATGGTCCAACCTAGAAATAAAATTCACCATTAAAATCCTTAGGTTCAAATTAGTCTTGTATAAAAACTTGAGCCTAAGAGGAGACCTCCTTGATCGACTTTACAATTTGGTCCTCTTCATTTACTTTTTGACCTTATCTTTCGAAACCCTTGCATTTTGGCCCCCAGCTTTTTCGTCGTTCTTTGTAGAACGGTCCCTCCTGCAAAACTCTATGCAGCACCATGCTCCGGCAACTTTGCGCGGAGCATGGCGTTGCACAGAGAGGAGTGACCGCCCTGCAAAGCAGACGAAGGGTTCCCTGCGACGTCCTCTATCACGGGGACCCAGCCATGCTCTCTGCCGGCCCCCATACCTTCCATGCAAATGCACGGAAGGTATGGGTCCCCTCTCCGGCCACCCTCCGGCGAGGCTGGCACGTCGCTAGCCCGCGCCTCCCTTTGCACTAGCCCCTTTATAAGAACCGGCACCCCCTGCCGATTCCTCTAAGCTCTCTTTGACGGAGAACAACCCCCCACTTCATCTCCTCCTCCTCCGTCAGACGGCCCGTAGCTTCTGGCGACCTCCTCCTCTTCCTCCTCGTCGCTCTACCGCCTTACTTGCAGCAGGGTTGTCCTAGCCCTCTCGTCTGTGCCGTGCTGCACCCGCCGGTACCCTCTGCCTGCTTCCTCGTCGCCGCACTTCTCCTCCCAGGTCCTTTCTTCCCCAGCTCCGGTAGGTACGAGCCGGTGGGTCCGCCCTCCCCCTTCATCCAGAACCTAGGTAATTAGCTTCCTCTCCTCCTCCCTTACATTTTCCCTCTCTCAATTTATCTTTTTGCCTCACCGCACATGACTTCCACCCAAGCCTGCTCCGTCTCCGACCACCCTCTCCGGCGAGCTCATCCCACCTCCACAGACCTTCTCACCCCTCACCGACTACCCTAAAAGCTCCCCCTCACTCCACTCAACAAATCCCCCCTTCCCATCCACTGCCAGATGCCACCTGACGACCCCCCAAACAGACCCATCTCTCCGGTCACAGTTCGACCTAAGGCTACCACCATATGCCGCCTCACGCCTCGCCACCACCCGCATTGCCTTCGCCACACTCCGGCGAAGCTCCCTGCATCCTCTGATTAGGCCGAGAGGCTGTATTCTTGTTTTCAGGTCGACGACCCTTCACCGCCATTACCGAGCTTCTCGAGCTCCTTCACCTGCAGCTGCAGGTGCCCTCTCGCCCAGGCTCACGCCCCAGGACACGCGGCTTGCCTTCGCGAAGCATCCCAGGCTTGCAGCTGGGGCGAAGACCTCGCGTGCTGCTGCGATTGCCTGTAGCTTCCTCAGCTGCAGGTGTGAATTTGGGTGGAACATTTAGTCCCACCTCGGCAGTTCTGGAAACGCCGCAGCCAAATAAATCGAAAAAGTGTTGTAGGCTTATCTCCTTCGAACACAGGGGTCAGGTCCCTCACGCACGCTGCGCGCCATGCGCTCGCCCTCGCCCGCGCTCACACCCCGCGGGTCTGGGCCGGATCCGATTACCCTAACCTGCGCACTCCTCGCCCACCACCACACACCAGTGGGCCTGGTTCTGGGGGCGATACCCGTACCCGAATACCCGGCTCTGGGAGAGTGATCCTATGAGAGAAATCTGAGAGAGAGAGACGCGGGGAAGGGTAGAGGTAGGTTTTGCTTTCTAATCCTTATGTGAGCATGTAGGAACAGAGAGAAGAAGAAGGAAGGAAGGTGACCGAAGCCTTAGCCGCTCAGGGCAGAGAGGAAGAAGAAGCAAGAGAGGAAGAAGAAGAAGCAAGAGAGAAGAAACAGAAGAAGAGAAGCACTGTAGCAAACCTACAGTTAAGTCGTCTAACCGCTGCATCAGACGACGGTTGAGCAGTGGCCAGAGGAGATAAAGCAAGAGAAAAAAGAAGAAGAAGGTGAAAGAAAAAGAAGAAGCCAGAAGAAGAAGGAGATTGTCACAGCCGCAGAAGAAGAGAAGAAAAAGAAAGGAAGAGAAGAAAAAGAAAGAAAGAGAAGAACAAAGAAAGAACAGAAGAAGAAGAACTCTGCAAAAGAAAAGAAGCGACACAGTCGTGAGCAGAGAAGAAGAAGAAGAAAAGAAGAGCAGCTGAAAGAAGGAGAAGGAAAAGGAGAAGAGAAGAAGAAGAAGCCAAGACAAGCTCCCTCTCTCTCTTTCTCTTTCTCTCTCCCTTATTTTTGTAATCTAATAGAGAACCTTTGTATTTCAAGAATTCCAGTAGCTCCCTGAGTTCAACCTCGGGAAAAACCATTTCCGAGTAAAAAATTTTTGTAATGATAACCTGGTAGCTGTCTTATTACTACAACGATTGTAACTTGACATATAACAAACACAAACAAGCTAACTGGACAGCCAGATTGTTGTTAGTATGCGGTGCCCCTTAACTACCCTTTTGTTCCTTTAAGGGGTGTCCTCCTCCGTGGAGTATCAAAACACTTGGTCAAAAGGTAGTATCACCACCACCACAAAGCCCAATAGGAGGGTCTGCATCGATAAAGAGATCGGTGCCTATGGCCTTAAGGGATCGAGCCTTAGTGCGGTGCCCAATGTGCGTGCTCAGTGTCAGAAGTGTGCAACACACTGCAAATCATTGTAATTTCTTTTGAAATCGCAGACAAGTCCCTTAGAATCAGATCAAATGTGAATTACTTTTAGGGTTGAATCTGATTATTAATTCCACTTTTAGTTATGTGACCATTGAATTAGTAAATTCAAACAACTTGGTGGTCTTGAATTTAAATTTGAATGCAAATGCGTGAACAGGAGCTGGATGCAAAAGTTAGAAAGATATACCTGTCTCCAGCAATCTTCGTGCTAATATGCTTGTAATGCAATAATATGATCTAATGTGCTGCTCAATCACCCCTAAATGCGCGCACCTAAGGACATGCAACTTCTAAATAGGCAGCTTGATATTTTCTTTGTTGGTTTTAAAAGCAGGCAAGCAGAAAATAGTCATGCACGCACCAAAAATATTGTAGGCCCTAGTAGCTAAAGAATGCGGGGACAAACCCTCAAAAATTTAGCCCCAATTACTACAAGGGAGAAAAGATAGAAATAAATTTGTGACGATGGAGAATCCTCTGCGAAAATAGGATCTTGGTCGCCTTCGTCTTTTCCTCATGTAGCTTAACTCATGGTTGTTGTTGCTGCTCTGTTGCGCCTCGTCGCCTCTTCAGATTCCTCGCACAGTAAAAAAAAATTGATCAGATAATTTCGCAACTCAGAATATTTAAAAACAATGAAGTAAATCTATTACGTCTGTTGCCTCCCTGGCAACCGTGCCAATTTGAGAGAGTCGACTTTTCGCTTTGCATTGTAGTATTTAAGTGGTGGAAAAATCGACTAATCAAAAAAATGAAAATAACCTCTCACAGAAGAGCGGGTCATGTCCACAGGGAGGCAATTATGCAATAAACTCTTAATTATTTTATATTCTTTCGGATAAGTGCAAAATCCCTATTCAAATTTGACATAAAATGCGAAGGAAAGTAGATTAAAAAGATAAGGGTATATGTGCAATTTTCCCTCACTGAAATCTTCAATAAATATATGATGATTTTGTGTAATTTTCACATGTCATATACTAGAGATAATCGGTGCACGTGTTGATCCCAAAATCAATCTTAAAACAAGTGAATATCAATAACATGCAATTATCAGGAAATATGAGTGTGCATGCGCAATTCTACCACAATAAAATAATAATAAATAAAAAATCAAATTATGTGGCAATGGCAGTGAACGTAAATTTTAATTGGCTTCAAAACAGAGCATTTGCTCTCTCTCCTCCTCGCGAGAGAGAGAGAGCACTAGCGGGAGGTGGAGAGGGTAGGGAGGTTGGCGAGGATGAGGGCTATCCGATGGAGGCTGCGGCGTCGACGGAGATGGCCAGAGGTGGTCGACCGGCGGAGGAGAAGTGGCTAGAGGAGGCTGCCTGCTGTAGCTGTGCGCCTGCGGGGAGGCGTTGGAGAAGGGCGCCTGCAGGTGGCTGCTGGCGGTTGTGAAGGCGCGGCTGGAGGGAAGCGTTGTGCGAGTGCGCCTGCGTAGGTCTGCGGTGATGGCGGGCGGATGCTTGCAGGTAGGTTGAAGACACTGGCGGGTCTGCAGTGCTGTGCTAGGGCGCGGCTGCAGGCGCTTGCAGGGTTGGGCGTTGCCTGCGTGAGCGTGGAGGAGTGGCAATGTTGGAAGGGCACCTTGCAGGAATGTTGGAACAGGGTGGACGTGCCTGCGGGCGCTTGAAGGTGGGTGTAGGCGTGCGCTGCTGGGAGGCGCGAGTGGCGCGGTGCTAGCGCCTGCTGTAGTGCGGGTGGATGCGCTTGAGGTGGCTGTAGGCTTGGTGCGGCACGGCTGCAGATGCTTGCAGGGGCGTGCGCTTGTGGGGAGGTGCTGGCTGGTGGAAGGAAAGGCAGGCGTTGGAGGCTGAGGCGCTGGAAGGTGGGCGCGGTGGGGCGTCTGCGAGTGCGCCTGCAGGGGCGCTTGATGCAGTTGGAGGATGAAGGCGAGCATGCTTGCAGGCACAGTTGGCTAGGCGGTCTGCAGAGGGCGCTAGGGCACAGCAGCAGGCACTTGTAGGGGTGCGTGCCTGTGGGGAGGCACTGGAGAAGGGCGCCTGCAGGGCGCTTGGTGCGGTGGGAAGTTGTAGATCCACAGTGCACACTGGAGAAGATGGTGAAAGTTCTTCTCTCCTTGGATGATCTCCTCTCCTCTTTCTCCGCCTCTTCTTTTAACTCCCCCTGGTTTGCGCCTGTGAGAGTTAAGGGATTTTCAAATCCCTTAACTATTTTTGGCCGGCGGCTGTTGAGGGTGCTCGGAGGATGGGGAAAAGAGCAGCCACCGGTTACTTGAAAGGGTAATTTACCCTTTTCTCCTCATTCTTTTGCCAATTATTTTTCCTGCACATAAAAAGAACATATTAAGTTATCGAATAGATGTAAACCTAAATCATGATGCATGCAAACATTCCATAACTTAATATAGTTATTAACAAATCTAAAAGATACAATTAAAGTTACTTAGGCGTAATATTAGTCCATTAAAATGGACTCATCAGTAGAGCACCCCCACGAGTTACAGGGTTTCCCCCACCCGACCTCTCTTGTCACTGATGTTCCAGGTAGACCAGAATGGGGACTTTGACCTCTTAAGTCTACCAGTTTTAGTTAAGAGCAAGGGTGCTTAAGATTCCACTTGAACTTTAGATGTATTGAGTGCAAAAAGTGACCCAATTTCAAGGTTGGTTGACCCAACAAGGAGGTCAAAGTCACATATTTGTCCTTTGAGAAGTTTTAGGTCCTTTCTTTTAAGATTCAAGTGAGATTAAGAGCCTGAATTTTAGGGTTTTCTTGAATAGATCTCTTCAACCAAGGCTTAGGCACACCTCTTTTTGGAGAGTTGATTCTTGCTTATGAAGATGTGTCTCTAAAACCCTAAATTGAAATCCTTAGCTTGGCTCTAATATTGTTCCAATTTAGTTTGCCAAAATATGGTATCTAGGGCTCAATCAGGAAGGTGGTAGCCCTAGTTACCTTAAGTGGGTGCACAAATCAGTATTGTTCTTGAAATCAAATCAGGCAACTTGGTGACTTAGTTAGAAATGGAAAGCAGGTAGCCCTAATTGATTTTATCTTATTTTTTTCCTTTTCAGAATGAGGGGCTTAAGAAAAAGAGCCTAATCAGAAATTGCCTGCCTCGGGCATGTTTGCTGTGCGGCCATCTTCCTTTTAATCTTCTCCATGAAACAACCACAAGAAAAGAGATATATCAAGTTAGTACCAAATCAGCAATTGTAATAAAGATTTCTAAATCGCCCGTTGCTCCCCGGCAATGGCGCCAAAATGTTTGTAGACGCTTGATCAAGTTTTAAAAAGTCATGTTGTAGTACAGTCGAAAAAGCGTTCAAAACAAATACAATTTATTACTCGAATTTGAAAGTCCGAGGTCGAACACAGGGTGCAAATTAGGGTTTAGAAATCAAGATCACAACTTGAGAATTTGAAATAATATAATATGTAATAAAATCAATGTTATAGTGCAAAAAGATAGGAATAAATGTAAGGCACTAAAGGAACCAATGTATGTGAATAAACACAAAATTGGACGTCTGATTTGTGAATCAGATGCCTTAAAATGATGCTATAGTGCTTGGCTCTTTCTCTTCTTCTTCTTCTTCTCCTGTTCTTCTTTCTCTGTCTCTGGCGGCTGCCTTCAATCTTCTTCTTTCTTTCTCTTCTTCTTTATCTTCCTTTGCCTTTCTCTTCCTTTTTCTCTTCTGATTTTGGCTTCAGCTCCCTTACCTTAATCTTCTTCTTCCTCTACGTTTTTCTCTTTCTTTCTTTGCTGGATGCCTTCCTTGCTCTTTCCTTCAACTCCTTCTACCTTAGCCTTCTCCTTCTTCTCTCTGCTGCAACCCTTCTCCTTCCTTAGCTTCTAACTTCGGCTTCCTCCTTTTCTAAGGCCTGCAGAGCAAAACCTACCCCCTACCCGCGCGAGCTCTCTTCTCACTTTTCTCTCTTAGGTTCGCTCTCCTAGAGCCACTTCTTGGGTAATCGGGTTGGATACGCTCCCGAGACCAGGCCCACCGGCGTGCGATGGTGGGCGAGGTGTAGGGTCGGGTTGGGTCACTAGGTCCGCGGGGGGTGGTCGCAGACGAGGCGTCGAGTCGGGTGAGAGGGGACCTCACCCCTTGAGTTGGAGGCAATCAGCCCAATGCACAAAATAACTTTATGTGGGTGAGGCGCTCTGCAACTTTCCGAGGTGGGACTAACTTCCCACCCTCTTTCACGCACGCCTGCAGCAGAGGGGCATTGCTCAATTGCAGCTGTAGCTTCAGCCTTCGACACCAATTGGATGGTTGGAGATGTTCGCGAAGACTCTCCGTGCAACCTGGGACTGAATCCTGGAGTGGGCATGGCCTGGAGAAGCTTGCAAGCAAGCTTCCTGTTGTGCGTCAATGGCGGTGAACCCCCTGGACCTAAAATCAAACAAACGGCCTTGCGGCCGTGTTAAAACGCTCAGGGAGCTTCGCTAAGGTGTGGCGAACGTGCAGAGGTGGTTGGCGTGGCGTGGGACCGCCTGAGGTAGCGTGCCTAGGGCACACTGCGGCCATGTGTGTGGGTGTGTTTGGGGGCGCTTGTGGGTGAGCGATGGAGTGCTGTGAGTGGGGGGTTATGATCAGTGAGTCGGGGTGGTGCTTATGGACCGATCGGCGAGGAGGGAGGTGGTCTGTGGAGGTGGACCAAACTCGCTAGAGTGGTGGCCGGAGGTGAAGGGGATGATGGTGGTGGAGTGCGGTAGTGGTCATTCGAGGGAATAAAGAAGGGGAAACGGAGTAGAGGGTGAGAGGACCTATATGGGAGTGAAGAGACGAAGGGGGAGGTAGGGATGGCGTTTGTGTGTATCGCTGACGCCGGAGATGAAGGTGCTCAGTGAGGGAGGTCGACGAGGACGAAGGGGAGGTAGGAGCGTCGGCGGGTGCGACGCGATGCGGATGAGCGAGAGGAAGAGGAACCTGCCACTGGTATTGTGGCTAGGCGATGAGAGAGAGTGGGAGAAATCACCGATGCTTGATGAGCAGATCGACCGAAGGAGGAGAGACAAAATTGAGGGGTTTCTCCAGCTGAATTCAAGCTTAGGAGATGCGGGGCGAATTGGGGTCTCTTAAATAGGCCCTGGTGGTCAGGTTTGTGCTTGGAAGCCAAGCTTCCAAGCACGGTAAGTTCGCTGGCAGAGGAAACTCGAGAGAGACCCAAATCTCTCATGCATTCACATGAGAGATTGGGTACCAAATAGGGCTTCTAATTGGGTTCACATTGGAGGAGATTTCTCAGAGAATCTCCCTTTCAATTTTGAAGGGGATTCTCTGAGAGATTAGGGAGAAATTGCCCTTGCAAGCTTGCCGGAGTAGGATTCCCTCCGCTATAATGGTGGAGGGACCTAATTGCAAAGAATGAAGAAGAAGCTAGGAGGTCAAACGTAAGGGTTTTTTGAAAGATAAGGGTAGAAATGTAATTAGGCTGGACCTATTTGCAAAGTGTGTCAAGATGAATTCCCCTTAGGTCCAAATTTTGGTAAAAATATAATTTGGACCTAAAGAATCCAATGGTGAGGTTGGATTTTGTGTTTGACCACGTTTGACTGGGTAATTTATGCAAAAACCTAATTTAGGGCAAACATTTGTCTGAGACCCCATTCTAGGTCAAAATAGGTTCCAATGGCCAAATTGAAGGTTCTAAACCCTAGAAAATATTTTTCTATGATTTTTAGAAGGTTTAGGTAAATTTTATCCTAACTAGAACCTTATTTAATCAAGTGGGTCTATTTTAGGGTTATAAGAAGTCATTTAATTCACACGAATCCTTTTCTATTTGAACCAACCTACTTTTTATCTTGTTAATACCATTTGACCTGTGTTTAGCCCTTGAGAAAATCCGTTGTTGTACTGCAATGGTAAAATTGCAGTTTTACCCCTTGTTTCTTGCTTTTCTCTTAGAATGGTTATTCATTGAATTAGGACCTCCAGTTGGCTATGTAGGAGCTTTTGTTCTCTTTTATGGGTCAAAATGAGCTAGTTAGGGCTCATGATGGTGTTCCCATCAGATATCAGCTAACTGATCTTCAATTTTAACAAATTCTAAGTTGATCTCACCTTTTAAGACATAATCCCTTAGGAAATTATGCCTAACATCAGTATGTTATAGAATGTTGAACAGGGTTTTTAGATAGATTATTGGCACTAGTGCTATCACAAAGTATTTTGTTATTTTTATAGGATATGCCAAAATCTTCTAGAGTTTGTTTCATCCATAAGAGTTGTGAATAAGCTAAAGATGTAGCTACATATTTGCTTCTGTTGTTGATAAAGAAACAATGTGTTGTTTTCTAGAGAACCAAGAGACTAGGGAATTTTTAAGAAATTGACACATTCCACTAGTATTCTTTCGGTCAGTAAAGCTACCCACATAATCAGCATCACAAAAGGAATAAAGATCCAATGTGGCTAACTTTGGATAGAAAAGTCCTAGATTTGGTGTGTGGTTTAGGTATCTAAGTATTCTTTTAACTGTGTTCAGGTGTAATTCTTTAAGGTCAACTTGAAAATGAGCACATAAGCAGGTGCTAAAAAGAATATCAGGTCTACTAACAGTTAAATATAATAAAGAACCTATCATACTTCTACACAGCTTCTGATCTACAGGCTTACCTGTCTCATCAGTTTTGAGCTGTGTAGAAGCTGCCATAGGCATTTCTTTTCCTTTTACCTTATCCATGGAGAATTTCTTCAAGATCTCTGCGGTGCACTTGGTTTGAGATATGAATATTCCAGAGGATAGCTAGTCAATTTGAAGTCCGAGAAAAAACCAAAGTTCTCCCATCATACTCATCTCAAATTGATCCAGCATTACCTTTGCGAATTCTTAGCATAAAAGATCATTAGTAGTGCAAATGATATCGTCTGCATAAATTTGTATTATTAAGAGATCATTTTCTTTTCTTTTGGTGAATAGAGTTGGATCTATTTTGCTAATTTTAAAATCATTTTTAATTAGCTACATTTTTAACATGACATACTAAGCTCGCGAAGCTTGTTTTAGACCATATAATGTCTTTTTTTGTTTATATACATATTCTAGATGGTTTGCATCTTTAAAACCTGGATGTTGTTTAACATAGACTTCCTCTTTGATAAACCTATTTAGAAAGATGCTTTTGATGTCCATCTGAAAGAGTGTAAACTCCATGTGGGTGGCAAAGGATAACAATATTCTAATGGATTCTAGGCGAGTTACAGGTGGCTATATTTCATCAAAATCTATTCCTTCTTCTTGATTATATCCTTGGGCCACAAGTCTAGCTTTGTTACTACTACTCCTCCTGATTCATTTAGTTTATTCCTAAAAATCCATTTGGTTCCTATGATGGTCTGAGAGTCAAGTTTTGGAACAAGTTCCCATACTTGATTTCTTTTAAATTGATTCAATTAATCTTCCATTGCAATAATCCAACAATTATTAGAAAAGGCATCCTTAACATTTTTAGATTCTAACTGAGAAACAAAAGCTATGAAAGCTAAGGTGTTGATGGAAGATCTGGTCTGAACTTGTTTGGATAGTTCTCCTATCACCAATTCTTTTGGATGATCTTCATATAGGATATATCTTTTGGTAATTCATCTGAAATGTTTTCCTCTGGTATGTTTGAAGGATCTCCTACTTTGTCATCATCATCATTTATAGAAGATTGAGGTTGAACTAGTGTCTAATCAAATGATACATGCATAGTTTCCTCAACGACATAATTCTTCTTATTAAATACTTTATAGGCTTTACTTCTGGTCGAATAACCTAAGAAGATTCTTTATGAACTCTTACATGATTTTTATTAATTTGGAGAAGGCCTATGATTCTGTCCTAAGGGATATCTTGTGGAGAATTTTGGAGAAGAGACATGTACCATTTTTATATATCAACCTCATAAAAGATATGTACTATGGAGCTGCAACTTGTGTAAAGACTAAGGATGATTTGACAAACTATTTTGATATCACCATTGGTCTGCATCAAGGATCGGCTTTAAGCCCTTATCTCTTTGCCTTGGTCATGGATGAGTTGATGAAGCATATCCAAACTGAGGTGCCATGTTGTATACTTTTTGCTGATGACATTGTGTTGATTGATGAGACAAGAGGTGGAGTAAATAGAAAGCTTGAGCTTTGGAGGGAAGCCCTAGAAGCTAAAGGACTATGCCTAAGCAGGACAAAGATTGAGTATATGGAATGCAAGTTTAGTAGTAGAGGAAACAATGAAGGGATGGATGTAAAAATTGGAGAAGAGTGCATTCTAATAAAAGATGCTTTTAAGTATTTGGATCCATTTTCCAACAAGATGGTGGATTTGATGGAGATGTTACACATAGAATTAATGCAGGGTGGTTGAAATGGAGGGATGCATCTGGTGTTCTTTGTGATAAGAGGGTTCCTTTAAAAGTCAAAGGAAAGTACTATTGAGCTGCAGTAAGACCAACCATGCTGTATGGTTCTAAATGTTGGGCTATCAACTATATGCATGTGCAGAAGATGTCTATGGAAGAAATGAAGATGTTAAGATGGATGTGTGGTCATATAAGGAAGGACCATATCTCAAATGAGGTTATTTGAGAAAAGATTAGGGTGGCACCAATAGAGGATAAAATGAGAGAGACATGCCTAAGATGGTTTGGACATTTGCAAAGAAGGTCACTAGATACTCCAATCAGGAGATGCGAGAAGTTGGATCCTGAACCTGTTAAGAGGGGGTGAGGAAGACCAAACAAGTGTTGGAAGGAAACTATTAAGTATGATCTCAATTACTTTAATTTATGTCCTGAAATGGCTCAAAATCGATCTGTGTCGAGGCAAGGAATCCATATAGCCAACCCCACTTAATGTGGGAAAGGGCTTGGTTGTTGTTGTTGTTGTATCCTTGGTATAAAGCATCTACAACTAAATATCTTGAAATAGGAAATTATAGGTGTTCTTCCGTGATAGAGTTCAAAGGGTGTTTTGTTTAGGATTGGTCTAATCAAGGATCTATTTTGGATATAGATACAACTTCAACCCAAAAATATTGAGGCAGCTTTGACTCGCATAGCATCATGCTGGCACATTCTTATAAGGTCCTATTTTTCCTTTCAACTACTCCATTTTGAGGTGCGGCTCTAGGAAAAGCAAACTCATGTTTTATCCCATAGTGATCACAAAAATCAGAAAAAGATTGATTTTCAAATTCTCCGCCGTGATCACTTCAAATCCTTTCTCATTCTATGGTCTTCTTACTAGTTTATTAGAAACATCGATAATCAGATCTTTATTGTTTAAGAAGGATACCTAGGTAAATCTCGAAAAATCATCGATTATGCACCCGCTCAAGCTTTCAGATTTGGTTGGTCTAAACAAGTCTGAGTGAAGTATTTCTAGGGGTTGACAGGTGCTAACCATTCTTTTTGGTTTAAAAGGATTTTTGATTTGTTTACCAACTTGATAAGAATTGCAGACTTTTCTTTTCTTGAAGTTGATCTTTGGCATGCCTTGTTTACGTGCTAAATCGAGGTTTTAAAATCACGTCATTGTAATATAGCCAAAATAGCACGTGAATAAATATAATTTATAAACTAAAAAATCTAGGAATGAAGTCCGAGGTAGAACATAGGGAGCAAGTAGGAATTCACATGCTAATCTGCAATTAAAACATAAATGAGCACAGGAATTTGAGCATAATGTAGATTTTCAGTGAATAATAACTTGTCACATTAAATATTCAATGAAGATAATGTATCTAGAGACAAAAAGTAAAGAGAAGCCCAAAAAATGGTGATTTAGATCACCATATAAGGCCTCTAAGCATGCATCACAAATATCCCAATTATTCCAAATAACCCAACAGTAACTTGAATGCTACAGTGATCAGACGTCGGGTCTGTGTATCAGACGACTTAAATGTCGTTGATACAGTGTCTTCATTTTCTCTTCTTCTTTTATCTCAGCTTGCTTCTTCTCTTCTCCTTATTTCTTCTTTAATCCTTTTCTTCTTCTCAGGAACAAGGGGAGCCAAGGCTTTCGACTACTAGTGTCACGTGCTCTCTCTCTCTCTTTTCTTTCCTTCCACCTCTTCTCTTTTTCTGAAACTCTGATTAATTGGGTAATCGAGTCGCGTACCTGGGTCCAGGCTCACCGGTAGTGGTGATGAGTGAGGAGTGCAAGCTTAGGACGAGTCGGGTTGAGTGAGGGGTGTGCGGGGACCTCACCCCTGGTGTGCTTGAGGCAAACAACCCTCAACACAAAATCAATTTATGCACATCCACGCACTTTTGTATTTCCGAGGTGGGACTAATCCCCACCCCTTCTGCTCACATGCGCCCGCAAATGAAGATGCCTCCAATTGAGCATGCAGCTGAGGTTGGTGTCCCTAATTGAAGACTTAGAGGCCATCCTAGATTGATTCCACAACTCCTAGAGTGAGCACCTGAGCTCTTTATGGTTAGAACACCACGAACACGGCCGATGAAGTCGTCGCGGCGGCGGAGCTCCGGTGGAAGACCTGAAACACAAAGTACGGGCTAAAAGCCTTGGTTAAAAGGCTCAAGAGAATTGCTGTGGGTCGTGGAATGTGATGGCGGTGTCCATGGGGTGTGGGAGTGCGTGGAGTGGTCGGTTGGTGACGGAGAAGGTGGTAAGTGATGGGTTTGTTCGGGGGGTCGCATGAGTGGATGAGAAGGTGAATAAAGATAGGGGTTTTGATAGGCATGATAAGGCGAAGGTGTAGAGGGTTTCGGCGAGGTGTGTGGTGTGGTGGAATGACGGGAAGCCCTTGCTGGAGTGGTGGTTAGAGCGGAGGAAGATGAAGGGAGAACATCAGCGTCGAGGGGTGCTTTTGAGGTTTTGGATATGGAAATGAACTAGAGACTTGAAGGGACCTAACTAAACCTAAACTAATGGATGAAAGTGAGGATTTACCCATGCCGGTGGTACACCGGACGTGAGGAAGAAGAAACCTCCGATGAGGAAGAACAACAAGGAAGAGAGGGGTAGAGGGCCCTCGCTGGTAATGCGAGTAGCGGAGGGGCTTGAGGAAGGTAGACCAGTCGACTATGGTCTGTGATGGTCGAAGAAGAAGGTAGTACAAGAAGCTCATCGGAGCTTGCGGAGATTTTGGCCGGAGAGAGGGGAAGAAGAGAGGAATCTGATCCAAAACAAGCAAAGGAGAGAAGGTTGTGCACGCTGGCTCTTTATAGAGATTCAGGGGAAGCTTTGGATCAGGAAAGAGGGATTCCATGGCTTGGGATTGAAGGAAAGGAACCCATGATTCTCATGCATTCGCACAAGCAATCCATGGAGACTTGGGACTCCAAATTGATCGCAGATTGTTTGTCTATATGTGAACATCAATCCCACTAATTTTGGTGGGATTTGATTTCCATTAGAGTAGGATTTAGGTCAGTCAATGTTGCTTGGAGGTTGGGTTTGACCTCAATGGCGGCAGGGACTTTTCCGTGAAGAAGATGAAGTTGGGGGGCTATTGGTAAGTCTCGAATAGGTTGTGTTAATATGGTGAAATTATCGTTGAAGTGAGTATAGTGGTTAACCTAAATTGAGTCTGACCATCTTTGACAAAAAATTTTTACTTGGCCTACTTAATTTTATCTTGGTCACTTTTAGGCCCAGGGTCAATCTCAAGGAGGCGGGGATTAAAGGTGAATAAGTTTCTATGCCTTTCCTACAACGTATCTCTTCCGTGTGTTTATTATGTTTTTATTTTTTTTTTCAGTTTAAGATTTTTTTGTTAATAATATTGTCCTTGAGGCACACCTTCAAAATCAAGTCCTTGGCTTTGAGCCAACTTAGGGTTTCCCAAAAAACTGGTCTTGCTATTCGCAAGATCGAGTACCTGCAAGACAAGAATTATCTTTTCTCTTTTACTCTTTTTTTTATCTTTTTAATAGCAGAAAACAAAAGAGAAATAAAAACAAGATAGGTTGCTTGTAGAGAAATAAATAAAGTCTATATATATATATATATATATTATATATAGGGGTGGGGGTGGAAGTGGAGATGGTGTGTAGCACAGTATCGAGTTGGTCCACGTCTAGTAAGATGCAACCAACAAGATGAAGTGCTGCGTAGAGTGTGGGACGGATGTGTGGGAGTGTGTGCGGAGGCGCGTGCTTTACGCGGGTATCGGGGAATATCAGCAACTGGTGTAGATAGTCCAACGATATAATGCGTGGTTGAGTGACTAGTATAAGGGCGTATGGATACAGATAGGTGATGTGTATGTAAAAAAAAATATATATATATATACGTATATATGTATATATATGTATATATATCTATATATATATGTGGGTGTGAGTGTGTACAAGTAAGTGTGTGTACGAGTGTGTGTGTACGAGTGTGTGTGTACTAGAGAGGAGTGAGAGAGAGAGAGAGAGAGAGTTTAAGGCATCTGGCGGGTGAAAGCATCGTCTGGGTGCACGGGCGCATGGACGCAGGCGTGCAGAGAGCGTGCATGGGCGCGCAGGTGCAAATGAGTACGGGCGCAGGCGAGAGAGTGCAGTGCAGCGCACTGCAGTGCGCTGCGGGCGAGTGTGGGTGCAGGCGCATGTGGACGCGGGCGAGTGTCGGCGTGGGCGCAGATGTTGGCGACCGGCTAGAGCGGGTTGCATGCGAGAAGAGAGAGAGAGCGGTGACCGGATAAGTGAGAAACAAATCGGTCACCGCACTGTAGCTACAGTTCCGCGCTGAGAGGCGTGAACAGTAGCTACAGTGCCGTGCGGAGCTGGTGACCAGTTGCGGCCGGTTCTGCGTGCGCGGCCGCGCTGGAAGGCGCCTGCACGCGTGGAAAGAGCTTGCGGACGTCTGCTGGTGTGCGCGCGGTGGCTTGCACAGCTACAGGCGGCCGTTGCTGCTGCTGGAGCTTCCGACCTTGAAGCTCTGGCAGTGGCGGTGATGGTGTTCAGTAGTGAAAGCAGAGGGTGAAACCACCACGCCCACCTGCTCACGAAGGAGCTAGGCGGTGGTGGAACTCACAGTGGTGGTCGTGGGACCATTGTGAGCTTTCTCCTGCCCCCAGTGTGTCTCTTCAGGGAGAAGAGATACTGCGTATGGAGAGGGGAGGAAGATGGCCTGACGGTAGAAGGAAGTGACTGTCTGGCTCCCCCCTCGCAAGGAAGATGGCCAGGCTTTTTAAAGAAGCATGCTGCTGGCATCGCCTACCCAGCCATGTTGCTGGCAGAGGAATGGCGCAAAGAGGCGCAAGCCCCATCCCTGCAACCAAGCGAGGGAGAAGATTTCAAAGCAAATAAAGAAATGAAGAAGGTGAAATTGCGAGGCAGCACTTGAAGAAGATGTTAATTAAATGGCCAATTATTCGCATTCTCCTCCCCTCTTTAAAAATGCATGCATGTGTCTTTTTACAAATGCAACTATAGCTACCTAAGATGCAATGACAGTGATAGGAAATAACACAAGATGGCATATTTATTGGTGTATTTTTGCTGTGCAATCAGCTATTTGCAAAGAATTCGAAAGTTAGGGGCATGTGTATGAGAGAAAAGAGTTAGATTGGACCAAAATGCAAAGTTGGTCAAGATGATCTCTGATTGGGTCCAAATTTTGGTAAGAACCTAATTTATACCCAAAAAATATGATGGTGAAGTTGGATTTAGGTTTTTACCAAGTTTGATGGGGTAATTTGCATAAAAACCTAAATTAGGGCAACTGTCCATCTGAGACTATTTTAGGTCAAATCGGGTTCCAATGGTCAAAGAAAGCATACCAAACCTTATATATAATATTTTTATATGATTTATAGAAGGTTTAGATGAATTTTATCATGACCAGAACTTCGATTAATTAAGCAGGTCTATTTCTAGGGTTTCCGATGTCATTTAATTCTCATAACTCATGAAAAACCATTTTGTTCTGCATGAACCCACTTATTAGATATCTATGACCATTTGAACTTCATTAAACCCTTGGGAAACCCCGTGATTATTTTGCATTTAGGATATTCTGTTAAAACTACAGTTTTACCCCTTTTTTACTGTTTATCGCTCAGAATGGATATGTAGTGAATTACATTCTTTTGGTGGTTATGTAGGAGCTTTTATCTGTTGATTATGACTAATTAAAGATATATATGGCTGATGATGATGTTATCATCAGGCCTTTGATAAGCTCATGTTTCACAAGTCTACTGATGTTCCTCATGTGAACTTGACTTAGCCGTTTATGCTAGAGTATTGCCTCTTCATTTGATGCTTGATGGGAACACCATCATAAGTCATAACTAGCTCATTTTGACCTAATTAAGTCAGTAAATGCTCCTACATAACTGCCAAGTAGTCATTTCATTGCAAATCCATTTTGAGGGAAAGATAAGAAAATAGGGTTAAAACTGTAATTTTACCATCACATCATGAATGCAGTACAACCATGGGTTTTCCCAAGGGGTAATTAAGAGTCAAATGATCCTAAGAGACTAACAAGTGGGTTAGAATAGATAGAAAAGGGTTTTCACGTGTTTTAAAAATTAAATGACTTTTGAAATCCTAAAAACAGACCTGCTTAATTAACTGAGGTTCTGGTTAGGATAAAATTCACCTAAACCCTCTAAAATTCATATAAAAATATTCTCTAAGGCTTGGTACCATCAATTTGACCATCAGAACCTGTCTTGACCCAAAATAGAGTCTTAAATTGACTTTTGCCCTAATTTTTGTTTTTGCATAAATTACCCAGTCAAACAAGGTCAAAACCTAAATCTAACTTCACCATTGGATTCCTTGTGTCGAAATTAGGCTTGTATCAAAAGTTGGGCCCAATCTTAGATCATCTTGACCAAGTTTGCATTTTGGTCCTGTTAGACTCTTTCTATCTCATTCAAATCCCTAACTTTCGAATTTATTACAAAAAGGCCCCTATCTTTGTCATCACTCTTTGCAGATAGGTCCTTCCACCATTATTGCGCAGGAATCCTTCTCCGACGACCTTTGATTGAAGAGAACACCTTCTCTGTTCAATCAATCCCTTCCAAAATTGGAAGGGAGATTTTTTGAGGAGTCATCTTCCTTCTAAATCCATCCATGAGCTCCATAACCTTCCCAATCTCTCATGTGAATGTATGAGAGATTTGGGTTTCCTACTCCGACGACAATTCCTAGCTTGGAAGCTTGGCTTCCAAGCTCAAAACCCCCGCCTGAGCCTTATAAAAAGATCCCCAGGGCACGACCGTGGTGGGCAGCTAGTTTTGAGGCCAAAAAGCTCCTAACCCTACCTCCAACCTCCTTCAACCTAGCTCTAGCGAGCATCTCCCTTCGTCATCCTATGGTCTCCCAACGACCAAATTGGGAGTGACTCCTTCCTCCCCTACTTCCTTTGCCTCTCGACGGCCAACTCAGAGGCACCCTAGCCGCTCCATCCTCACCATCTCCCTTGTCGGAAAACCCTTTGTCCATAGCGTTGGCCAACCACAGCCGACGCCATCCTACCTCCTTCGTCTGCAATTCTAGGTCCTTAATCTCCCTCCTCTCTCCTTTCTTTTCCTCCCCTTAACTTCTTAATTCGACCGCCGACCACCTATCTCCCTCATCGTCTTCTCCACAACCGGTCGGGCTCTGATGAGCCCGCGCCACCACCACAGACCACCATCCGCATTTCCGACCACCACATAACCTCTGCCGCATCATGCCTTGCCAAACCCCTATCCCTATTTTCCTTCCCATCCACCCAAACTCACCCCCAAACAAACCCATCATCGCACACCGACTCTGTCATCAACCAGCCACCATAGACCACCATCATCCATGAGACCACCTCTGCCACACTCGCCGTGGTCCGGTGAAGCTCCTGAATTATTCTAATGCTGCCACAAGGCCTTATTTCATATTTCAGGTAGCAGGTCCATTCACCGCCATTGCTGAGCTTCTCCACGAGCTTCAGTCCTTTTTGTGCAAGGATCCACCCAGGTGTTTGCTCTAGGCTCAGCGGAATCCTTCCAAGAGTGCAACTAAGGAGCCAATTTGTCTCTTTGATTGAGCCTTTGACCACAATTGCACGAAGAAGCAACTGTAGCTCCACGTAGAGAAAGGTAGTGGGATTTACTCCGACCTCGTGGACTGAGGAGTAGTTGCATCCGAATAAGATGCAAAAGTGATTGGGGTTTGTTGCCTCAAGTCACTTGGGAGGTGAGGTCCCTTGCACACCCCGTTGCCTCACCCGTGACACTGCTCACACGGGTCTGGCGCCCGACCAGACTACCCACCGAAGCCTTACTCCTCGGTCACTACACCACACCGGTGACCCTGGACCCGGGTACGTGGATCCTTCGATTACCCAATAATTCGATGTGCATGGCTTTAGGAGAGTGGAACCTAGAGAGAGAAAGGAAGAGAGTGTACGGAGCTGGGGAGGGTTTTGTTCTTCTGCGCATTGGCTAACACTTAGCCAAAATCCGAGCCCTTTTCCCTGTGCTTAAAGAAGAAGGAAGAAGACGGGCAGAAAAAGAAGGCTTGAAGAGGAGAAGGAAGAGAAAGCAGAGAAGGAAAGAAAAGAAGGGGAAGAACAAGAAGGAAAGAAGAAGAAAGCAGAAGCAGAAGAAGAGAAGAAGAAGACCTAAGTTTGATGGTTAAGTCGTCTAGTCATTAGACCCGATGACTGATTTGAGGCTTGATACTCGATACTGTTGAAACATTGAATGCTTGATATATATATTCATATGCTTAAAGAATAATTGGTGATTTAAATCACCATTATTTTAGCTTCTCTACCTTTTTATTACCTTACAATACATGAGAATTCATTGAATATCTAAAAGGGACAGATTAGTATTTAGTGAATATCATTTTGTGGTTTAAATTCTTGTGCTCATTTACAGTATTTGAGATTAGTGTGTGTATTCCTATTTGCTCCCTGTGTTCGACCTCAGACTTTCATTCGAATAATAAATTTATTTGTTTGAGTGCTACTTTGGCAATATTACAACGAAGCAATTTTAAAATATCGACATATCGCTTAAACATTTTGGTGCCGTTGTCAGGGAGTAACGTGCAATTCATCGCTATTCTCTGCATTATTTGATTATATTTGAGCACTGACTTGCCCTCTTTGCTTTCTTGTGATTTTGCGAGGAACTTCACGAGATCTTCCGCGCAAAATAGCCACACCAGGGCAAGTAACATCTCTATTCTTCCCTAATCAACTTCCTAATCTTGGGAAGACAAAAAAAGGAACCAATCAATTAGGAATCACCTGTCTTATTTTTCATAGTAATCAACATTTAAAGTGAAAGTTTCCTGATTTACAAAAATTTCAAATTTAATTGAAGATTGAGACGATTTTGTTTAGAATTCCTTACCCCAAATTGCTTGTGCCTATTAGGAACTATGCTTAGTTTATAATCTTCTTGGACTACGCACTTCTTGTTTGAAGTCCAAGGAGAACATTTTAAAGATCAATTGGACTTGGAAATAGAGCCAATTAGGGTTTCAATTTTTAGGGTTTTGGAGTGCTAGTTCAAACTTGTCTGCATAAAAGGAAACAAACTCACCCACATTTTTGTACTACCCAAGCCCTTGGTTGAAAAGAAATAATCAGAAAACCCTAAAATCAGGCTCTAATCTTACTTGAACCCTAAAATACTTGGACCTAATAAACTGGGATTCAAATTAGGGTGATTTCTAGGTCTTGACCTAGATCTCATTCTGTCATCTTTAGGCAGGTTAGGTGAAGTTGGTCTACATTGTAGACCAACCAACCTCAAAATTAGGTCACAAGTTGAATTAATTTCTAATCAAGTGAAACTCAAGGCACAAATTAGGACATAAAAGTGGTACACTTAAGGACTTAAGTTCATACATTTCGATCTACCTAGACCCTCAGTAATAAGGAAGGTCGGGTGGGGGAAACCCTGTAACCCATGGGGATGCTCTACCGTGTAGGGGTCTTTGCGGGGCTCTCCCTTCTTGGCTGGCCAGGTACTTCTCGGGTGTACGAATTTCTGATTCAGAGGTATCATTCACCTCAAAATTTCCTTAGTCATCCAAAAATCTTTGGGTGTCTTGATTGGGTCAATCTCACATCTAGTCCCTCATCCCTCCTATTTAGAGCACATACATAGATTTTCTTGGGAATTTCTTTTCAGATCTGATCAATTTCAATCTAATCTTGAATTTTGATTCTACATCTTGATTCCACCATCTGATTCAAAAACGCAGCCTGGCTATTTAGGAAAACCATTGAAGAAACCTGAATCTCAAATATCCATGAAAGATAGAATGGTTGAAGATGCCCTTAGATTTTACGAGATTGATGACAAAGCCTTAAAACCAATTAAAGACATTCAGGTTAATGTGTCGATAACAACCTTCATCATAAACTGTGCCCAAGTAATTATAACACAAGTAACAAATGGATCTACCTGGGATGTTCTCATGACAGGATACATTGAGTTGGAGAAATTACATAACTTTGAATATCTCAAATGCATGACAAATCCTTGACTTTGGGAAAGACACCAAGATGATCTTGAAAAATGTGAAGAGATGATAAAATTATTAAAGTAGATTATTAATCAAAAATACTCATGCATTCCCCAAACATTTAGCGAAACATCTTGGAACAATACTGAGGATCTATCTGATTTTCCAAATCCTGGGTTCGAGAATCATGGTTTGTGTGGACCTCCAACCCAAATGGAATATGATCAACCTAATATATAGATTGATATGCCTGACCTTGAGACAGGTTGTGAGGATCCAATTGCAGGAGAACATGATTTCAAGCCAGCCCTAAAAACACAAAACCCCGGTTCGCCAAGCTTAGATTTCCTAGACTCTTGTGATAATGAGATTGAATTAGAACCTCTCGAGGGTGTAAATTCCGCTCGTTACTCTGATAAGGTGATCCTCGAGGGTAATTCTGACATCCCTGTAGAGCTCAACCTAGAATCTAGTGATTCAACCCACACCCTTAGCCTAGAATCTGAACCTGAGCCTTCTTGGGATAATTACAAGGCACCGTGTGATGAAAATCAGAGTTTGAATTTGGATTATGATTCTGGGCCTTTATTTGATGAATGAACCTCTCCAACATCCTCAGAAATACATATTGAATTTTTGGAAGTCACGCCTATCTATGATATAGAAATCGAGGAGTTGGAAGAGTTGCGTTTTGAGTGGGTCTTCCTTACAAGCCAAGAACCCAAGCCCAGACCTAATAGGGACACCTTTTTGAGCTCAAAATCTAAGAATAGGCTAGACCCAAGTCAGGTTGCTGAGTCTACATCTTGTGATTTATTCTATGGTGGAACCTCTGATCCCGAATCAGATTCAGAACATGATTCTTGCAAGTTCTCTGACGATTTCGAATCTTACTATGATTTTGGAGAACCATTGTTCCCTAACAACTAGGAGCCAATCTACGACCTCAGCATACATGATCCATTCTTCGACTCTGACTTTGAGGTCCATGATCCCGAGATCATTGATTCAAAATCAGGTTCCATTTAGATGGAATCATTTCTTTTTGATCACCAGGAATCAGAAACAGAAAATGCTGAGAGTGTCTACACTCAAGAGTTCGAATCTTTTCTTGACTTAGATTTTCTTGATCTTATAAATAATTTTCAGGCATTTACCTTTGAGTTTGATGGCTACTATGAGGACTCTCTAAATGAACCCACCTTTGAATCCCTTCTAGAGGAGCCCTTATACACAATTATTGTTGAAAACACCTCTACCACAGCATATACAGAGCCTTCCCGAACCCATTTTCAACCTCGACCCGCAATCAGACTTAATTTTTACTCTGATTCTCCTCTCAATGAGCCAGTTGCAGATGATTCTCCTCCACATTCCAATTGAGCTTTAGACATCGATCAGACTACAAATCACACCCCATCCTTCTCTGATCATTTTCGTAGGGTTTTTACATCCTCCACTGAATCTTTTTCATTTGAGGATCCCTACTCTGATCTGGCTGATCTGACTCAGCCAAACCCTGGATTCACAGTTCCACATCTTCCTGAGCTCCACAACATATGGTGGGTTCCGCATCTCTTGATTTATATCTATCAACCCACTAGATTGATTGGATTTGGGATGCATCATTAGCCTTGATCTGAACAAGCACCTAGTTGGACCAACCAGGCTTTTGATCAAGGTGCTTGTTCTACAAAAATTGTCTGATTTGACCACTCCTTCTCCATACCATTTTCCGCTCGGCTGAAGGCGTTGAATTTAGTGCTTAATGGGAGGCAACCCGTCATTCCAAAAACCCGAGATCCTTTTGATTATCCTTTTTGTACTTCATGTCCATTGCACTCTAAGTTCAGTTTTAGAATAGTTGATCCCACCTCTAGTACTCGTACTAGGGCTTGAAATCGTCCGCAACAGTCATTTCTGACCCATTCGCCCACCCGATAATCCTCTTCTAAACTCCTGAACCCTAACTATTTCACACCCTCCATTTATAATGACATTGCAAAACTTGGGCATGGGGAGGTGGTAAAGTGCAAACATACAAAACTTCACAAGATTGGAAGGGTTCTCACAAAAAATACATATTCCAAAAAATATTAAAAAAAAATTGAAAAAGAATAAAAAATTGGAGAAGGGAGGAAATTTTGAGTGAATTGATTGCATATCATTTTTTAGGAGAAAAAGGGGAGGTGATAAAAATGTAAAAAAGGAGCACAATTTGAAAAGAAAAGAAAAAGAGATAGTCATTAGTAAAAGATTAAGAAATTAACTTAGTTCTAGACCAAATCAAAAACAAAGAAAATGAAAGACAAAAAGAGCTAAGGGACAAAAGAGATTAATATGATCGCTTATCTTAGGCCTCTTGGGCTACGATTTTAGGCTTAAAAATTCAAGTATCCGCTAAGATCTAGATAGTCCTCAAGAGGTTGGAGAAAATGTGAAGCTTAAGTAATAGGTCTAAGGCTTAGGGATTATTTGGCCTCATTAACTGACCTTTGGTTTGCGGGACTCAGTAACCTAAGCACCCCAATTCACACACAGTCTGGTTCAATGCGCTTAATTATCAAAATCACGCAAAATGCATTAAATATGTTCTGAAAATGTTACCTAGGATATCTAAATATCCTACTGGGGGCATGTAAGCACCTTGTACTGGTTCAGATGCCATGGGCGGTATTATCACGAAATGTTGATTGCCACGGTCTGAATTTAGCTACAAAACACCTTGGGTGGGATTATCTCGAAAGGCATGGTTCTGGGGGTTGCCATGGATGGTGCTATCTCGAAGCGTTGATTGCCAGGGATCCTACGAGGATTGATGGTGGGAACTAAGAATCCGATACAGACCGTGTTGTAAAGCCAATCCAAACCTAGAAATAAAAAGAAAAGAGAGAGAAAACTCTCCAAAAACAAAGAAAAAATTCCTCTATCTCTCTCTTATAAAAACACACTGCAAACTGAACTTGGGTTAAAACATGTTACAAGCATGGGTGCTTTAACCCTAAAGTTTAACAAACCTTAGGTTAGTTCCTATGGGCCTTAGAAACCTTTGCGGTAGACTGAGGCTAGAGCTGGTCAGGTCCGGATCTTGGTTGGTACTTGAGTACCTCTAGGCTTACTATCGGCATTCTGACCTAATCTATAAATGAAAGCACACATTAGAATTCTGAGCATACAAAGGCATATGGTTTAGAATTAAAGTTAATTCCATGAGATTTTGCTAAGGGACTAGCAAAAGCTAGGCATGGGAGTAAAATGGGAACACCATCATAAGCCATAACTAGCTCATTTTGATCTAATTAAGTCAGTAAATGCTCCTACATAACTGCTAGAGAGCCATATTTCACTACAAATCCATTCTGAGGGAAAGACAAGAAAATAGGGTTAAAACTGCAATTTTACCATCACATCATGAATGTAGTACAACCACAGGTTTTCCTAGGGGGTAATTAAGGGTCAAATGATCCTAAAAGACTAACAAGTGGGTTAGAATAGACAGAAAAGGGTTTTCCCGTGTTTTGAGAATTAAATGACTTTTGAAACCCTAAAAACAAACCCACTTAATTAATTGAGGTTATGGTCAGGATAAAATTCACCTAAACCCTCTAAAATTTATATAAAAATATTCTCTAGTATTTGGTACCCTCAATTTGATCATCAGAACCCATCTTGACCCAAAACACAGTCTCAGACTGACTTTTGCCCTATTTTGGGTTTTGGTATAAATTACCCAGTCAAATGAGGTCAAAACCTAAATATAACTTCACCATTGGATTCCTTGGGTTGAAATTAGGCTTTTTCCAAAATTTGGGCTCAATCTAAGATCATCTTGACTAAGTTTGCATTTTGGTCTAGTCAGACTCTTTCTATCTCATTCAGATCCCTAACTTTTGAATTTCTTACAAAAAGGCCCCTATATTCATTGTCACTCTTTGCAAATAGGTCCTTCCACTGTTATTGTGTAGAAATCCTTCTCTGGCAACCTTTGATTGAAGAGAACTCCTTCTCTGTTCAATCAATCCCTTCCAAAATTGGAAGGGAAATTCTTTGAGGAGTCCTCTTCCTTCTGAATCCGTCCATGAGCTCCATAGCCTTCCCAATCTTATGTGAATGCATGAGAGATTTGGGTTTCCTACTTTGGCAACAATTCCTCAAAACCCCCTCCTGAGCCCTATAAAAAGATCCCTAGGGCACGGCCGTGGAGGGCAGCTTGTTTTGAGGCCAAAAAGCTCTTCCTAACCCTACCTCCGGCCTCCTTTGACCTAGCTCCGGTGAGCATCTCCCTCCGTCATCCTACATTCTCCCAACGGCCAAATTGGGAGCGTCTCCTTCCTCCTCAACTTCCTTCACCTCTTGACGTCCAACTCAGAGGTGCTCTGGCCCCTTCAACCTCGCCATCTCCCTCGTCGGAAAACCCTTCGTCCACAGCACCAGCCAACCAAAGCCGACGCTGTCCTACCTCCTTCGTCTGCAATTCTAGGTCCTTAAGCTCCCTCCTTCTCTCTCCTTTCTTTTCCTCCCCTTAACTTCTTAATTCAACTGCTGACCACCTATCTCCCTCACCGTCTTCTCCACAATCGGTCAGGCTCCGATGAGCCCGCGCCACCACCATAGACCAGCATTCGCCTCGCCGACCACTGCATAACCTCTGCTGCATCACGCCCTACCAAACCCCTCACCCTATTTGCCTTCCCATCCACCCAAACTCACCCCCAAACTGACCCATCATCGCGCACCAACTCCGTCATCGACCGACCACCACAGACCACCATCTTCCATGAGACCACCTCCACCACACTCGCCGTGGTCCGGTGAAGCTCCTGAATTATTCTAATGCAGCCACGAGGCCTTATTTTATATTTCAGGTAGCAGGTCCATTCACCACCATTGCTGAGCTTCTCCATGAGCTTCAGTCCTTGTTTGTGCAAGGATCCACCCAGGTGTTTGCTCCAGGATCAACGGAATCCTTCCAAGAGTGCAACTAAGGAGCCAATTTGTCTCTTTGATTGAGCCTTTTACCACAATCGCGCGAAGAAGCAGCTGTAGCTCCACGTAGAGAAAGGCGGTGGGATTTACTCCCACCTCATGGACTGAGGAGCAGTTGCAGCCAAATAAGATGCAAAAGTGATTGGAGCTTGTTGCCTCAAGTCACTTGGAGGGTGAGGTCCCCCTCACACCCCATTGCCTTACCTATGACATTGCTCACACGGGTCTGGCACCCGACTAGACTACCTGCCGAACCCTCACTCCTCGGTCACTACACCACATCAGTGACCCTGGACCCGGGTACGCGGATCCTCAGATTACCCAATAATCTGATGTGCATGGCTTTGGGAGAGCGGAACCTAGAGAGAGAAAGGAAGAGAGTGTGAGGGGCAGGGGAGGGTTTTGTTCTGTGCATTGGCTAACACTTAGCCAAAATCCGTGCCCTTTCCTCTGTGCTTAAAGAAGAAGGAAGAAGACGGGTAGAAAAAGAAGGCCTGAAGAGGAGAAGGAAGAGAAAGCAGAGAAGGAAAGAAAAGAAGGGGAAGAACAAGAAGGAAAGAAGAAAGCAAAAGTAGAAGAAGAGAAGAAGAAGACCTATGTTTGATGGTTAGGTCGTCTGATCATTAGGCCCGGCGACTGATTTGAGGCTTAATACTTGATACTGTTGAAACATTGAATGCTTGATATATATATACATATGCTTAGAGAATAATTGATGATTTAAATCACTATTATTTTAGCTTCTCTACCTTTTATTACCTCACAATACATGAGAATTCATTGAATATCTAATAGTGACAGATTAGTATTTAGTTAATATTATTTTGTGGTTTAAATTCTTGTGCTCATTTACAATATTTGAGATTAGTGTGTGTTCCTATTTGCTCCCTGTGTTCGACCTCGGACTTTCATTTGAGTAATAAATTTATTTGTTTGAGTGCTATTTTGACTATATTACAACAAAGTAATTTTAAAACATCAACATATTTCTTAAACAATGCCACAAGACATTCAAGGTTGTCACATTTGTCGAATTTGAAAATATAAATATCTTTGTCTCTTTCCTTTTAGAAGAATTTGTTTGGTTTCCTTATCTATTATTTTAAAACCATTTGCAGTAAAAGTAATTTTGTATCCTTTATCACATATTTGACTTACACTAAGAAGATTATGTTTTAATCCACTAACTAGATGCACATTACCAAAAGAAGTAGAAGAGTTTCCAACTTGGCCAGTATCAATAATATGGCCCTTGTGGTTGTTCCCAAATGTGACTGTACCACCTTCCCAGCAGTGGAGTTGCAAGAACAAGCCTTCCTCTCCTGTCATATGCTTGGAACACCCACTGTTCATGATCCACCTTCTTTCTTCTCGATCTTGTCATGTGTTTGCGTTTGTGAGGTCATGGATTGTTGGATCTATAAATTGGCTTTAGGTTTCCATTTGTTTCTCGAAATGTCCACCTCTTATAATCTACTTGACCTACAAAACATGATTTCAACAGTGCTTTTGGTACCCATTTTTGCTTGGGTCCACGATCATTAGCTGGTGTTGCCTATTTGGGCAGGCTACCTTTCGCTTTCCTTTGACTAAAACCAGATGCTTCATGATTACTTTTAGGTATGTATCCTAACCCAAATTTCATAGTGCTTTGGGTTTGTGTTCTTAAGAGTTTATGCAAATTTTGACTACCTTTAGTGAATTTAGCAAGACCATTTAAAAGAATAGCAAAGTTCTCTTTTAGTTTGTCTATATCTATTTTTAGGTTATTTGTGATCTTAGTAAAGTAATTTCAACAACTCCTTATTTTGTGAAGCAAGTGTATCTTTTTGTGCTTTCTCTTCTCCTAAGGCTTTTACTAAGCTTTTATTTTCTTTTTAGTGATTTAGCTATGTCATGCATTTCAAAGAAAGCTTTTAATAATTCATCTTATGAAAAATATGTTACCTCATCTTCTAGGGCCATAAGTCCAAGAAGAGCTTCTTCTTTGGAGGTTTTTGAAGTTTCCCTACCAGGAGGGGTGACGTAATAATTGCGGAATTGAAATATAAACAATCTCACAAAATACAATCGCACAAAAGGCACAAAGAATTTTAGGTGGAAACCCAAACCGGGTGAAAACCACCACCTAACCCTCTCGAGTTAGGATTTTCCGATCAACCAAGTTGATCAAAATCCACTAAACCGAATCACTTTAAAATGAGGGTGATTCAACCTCAATTACAACCACGCTACTTAGACGAGGGTAGCATACCTCAACCCCTTCTCTTCACGAGAAGGATTTTGTCTCGCGAAGGAGACGGGAATTCACAAAGCGAATACCCAACCAAATAACAAAGATAAAACAAGTAATCCTATAGAGCCAACAAAGTAATATTTAACCTAAGCTTTTATAGGAAATAGGATGCTTCCCTTTGAAAGGAGTGCGTCGACGACGTGGATGCGTGTGCCACGCGACGGCGTAATGTCACTCTCGTGAACAACGGCGGGAGAGCGGGTGCACAACAGCTTGATGCTCTCAAGAGAATGGAGCTTGAGCTTGGAGAGCAAGAGCCAGCTAGGACACAAGAGAGTGGAAAGTGTATTATAAAGTGTTTCTTGTGTATCTTGGTGTGTTTTTGTGTTGCAAAGGTTCCCCTCTATTTATAGAGGCCTTAGGAAGGCTTTGGAAGGCTTAGAAAAGCTTCCATAGTCGTTGGGTGCAAAGCCCAAGTGAATCAGCCCGAAATCAGGAACAATCATTGTTCTGACAGGCTTATCAGACGTCTAATTATGGCATCAGACATCTGGAAGTTCATTTTAAGACGTCGGATTTCAAGATCAGACGTCTGATTTTGGGCAGGTTCCTTTTTGACTTGAATCACATTTAAACAGGGTTCTTGTGCAAGTCCATCAGATGACATATAGGACGTCTGGCACTATGTCTGGACATCTGGAAACCTACTTTTTCTGTGGGAATGGATTTCCAAACGTTGCAATGGCTAGAAAATATCTGAGAAGAGATTTTGGGTTAGCCTAGGCAAAACGGTTAATTATCAGACGTCTGGAAAGTCCTATTGACATCTGATAAGGCTCTAACGGTTACATTCTTGAGTGTTTGCTAAGCCAGCCAACGGTCCACTAATTGGATGTCTGGCAAAGTCATCAGACATCTCCTAAGACGTCTGGTCTAAGGTCTGGACGTCTGATTTCATCAGAAAGAACTAACTATGTCCAGCCTAATAGTTATCAGACGTCTAAATCAACAGTCAGACGTCTTAGAACACTTTATCAGACATCTTATTTGGGAATTAGACGTTTGGAAACTCTGTTTGAACCCTATATTGGTTTTCTAAGTATTCTACAGAAAACCTAAGTATCCTAGGGTTGTGTAGGTGTTCCTAGGACTACTGTTAGGGTACTTTGAGGCTCTTTAACATAATGTTCTAAGGAAATAAAAAGAGCAAGCAAAATAAAGATAAAAGTACATGAAAGGATTAAACAAAATTCTATCCTATTCTTCTTGTCCTTCCATCTTCAATCTAGCGCTCCTCGCGATTCTCCTTTGTTCTCCATCAAGCTCCTCCAATCCGTCCTGGATGCGAGCTCGAATTCCGTCTAAACACGTCTACATTTGCAATTGACCTGAAATCTACGACTCCAAGTGCAAATGTTAAATAACACGTGTTTTGTTATCATCAAAACAAATGATTGTGGTGCTCTAGCACCAACAATCTCCCCCTTTTTGATGATGACAAAATCGTAAATAATAATGCAGAAAATCCTCCCCCTTTTTGACATTATCAAAAAGGTTTAATTGATTTTAAATTTTCTATAACTCCCCCTTAAGACATGCTTTTCTATGAATTTCTTTTAACAAAGGTGATGTCCTCCCCCCGCCCTTTTTTTTTTATAACAACAAGATAGCTATTATTTTTCTCCCCCTTTCTAAAGGAAATTTAGCTACCTTATATCTCCCCCTTAAAAATTTACAATTAGCTCATAAAATTTTTTTAACTCCCCATATCTAAATGCTAATGATAAAAAGATAGGGTGAAGAATTTTTACCTCACCTACCATGGCCAATAAAATGGCTCGAATGGTGGTGGTGGATGCCACATCGGATGGGGCTCCCATCCGTAGCTTGGAGGCCCGGGCATTGGCGCCGGTCTCCAATTTGGTGGTCGACGTGCGGCAGGTCCATCGTTTGTTTGCCGTCTCGTCGGTCTTCTTGTTCTCCTCCTTGGTCTACTCCTTGGTTCTCCCAACTCGAGTTGACCAGCCTTGAGCTTGTAGGTCCAGTCCTTCGTGTTGTAGTTATCCCTGAAACCTACAAAATAAGATTCTAAATTTTTCTTTAGTATCCAAGTGAGCTTGGATCCGGATCTGTTAGCGGGTCTCCTTGATGGAGATCCTTTCTCAATCTTAGGGCTATAAAAATTATCTACTTTGTTGATTAATTTGTTAGAGTTTTCCCTAAGACATGCAATTTCTTTTTCTATAGTATGCATCTTAGTCTGTAAGTCAGAAATTTCTAACTTTAAACTATCATTTTCTTCAATTAATTTATTATTTTCATTGATGAGTTTATGATTTTCTAATAATAGGTTATCATTTTTAGGACAAGCTTCTAGATCCTTAAGTTTTATTTCTAACCTATCATTTTCAGATTTAAGAAAGCTAAGATTCTTTTTCATGCTTTTGTTTTCTATTTTTAGTGATTTACTAAGCTTAAATAGTTCATTAAAAGCTTCTTGTAAATCATAACTTACCTTGTTGTCTGAGTCACTTCCGCTTTCGCTGTCGCTTCCTCTGGCCATGAACCCAAAGCAAGCAGTTTCTTCTTTTTCTTCTTCTTCTTCCTCCGAGCTTGAATCGTCCCAAGTGGCTTGGAACGCCTTCTTCTTAGATTTCTTCTCCTTTTCCTTCTTCTTCTCCTTTTTGAGAAGAGGGCACTCGGTCGTAGGTGCCCTTTCTCGTTGCAGTGGTAGCAACGTCTCGAGCTCTCCTTCTTCTCTTTCTTTAATTCCCTACAAAACTTGGAAAATTTTTTAAGTAAAATTCTAAAGTCTTCGTCGTTAGAACTTACCTCGCTATCTGACGCGGCTCTGAAGGTGAGAGTCTTCTTCGGTTTAGGCTCCGGTGTATCCTTCTTCTTCTGCTTCAACTTTGTCTCGTAGGCCATTAGATTACCTAGGAGATCTTCCATGTTGAGCTCCTCCACTTTGTTCGCCTCCTCGATGGCGGTGACTTTCTGTTCCCACTCTGGTCCGAGGGAATGAAGAAGCTTCCCTTGGAGCTCCCCCTTGATGAAAGTCTTCCCTAAAGCTTTCAAGTTATTTACAATGAGAGTGAACCTAGTGTTCATCTCACTTAATGACTCGTTAGGTTTCATAGAAAAAGATTCAAATTCTTGAGAAAGTAAATTTATTTTAGAAGTTTTTACCTTAGAGGTACCTTCATGAGTTACCTCGAGTGTGTGCCAAATCTCGTATGCGGTGGCGCATTGCGAGATTCTGTTGAACTCCTCCGAGCTGAGCGCACAATACAACACATTCATTGTTTTCGCGTTGAGCGAGAGTTCCCGAATCTGCTGCTGCGAGTATCCTCCGGCGGGTTTCTCTGGGATGTCGAAGGGGGTCTTGCACCTGGCCCAGACCGTGAAATCGGTGGCTTGAAGCCACGTCTTCATCCGCAGCTTCCAGTAAGGGTAGTTTCTCCCGTCGAAGAACGGCGGACAAGTCGTAGACTGGCCCTCGGAAATCCTACCCGCAGAACTGCTCCCCTCCATAGATCTTCTTGCTGGGTTGTTACGTCGAAACAGCAAGACCTGCTCTGATACCAACTGAAGTTTCCCTACCAGGAGGGGGTGACGTAATAATTGCGGAATTGAAATATAAACAATCTCACAAAATACAATCGCACAAAAGGCACAAAGAATTTTAGGTGGAAACCCAAACCGGGTGAAAACCACCACCTAACCCTCTCGAGTTAGGATTTTCCGATCAACCAAGTTGATCAAAATCCACTAAACCGAATCACTTTAAAACGAGGGTGATTCAACCTCAATTACAACCACGCTACTTAGACGAGGGTAGCGTACCTCAACCCCTTCTCTTCACGAGAAGGATTTTGTCTCGCGAAGGAGACGGGAATTCACAAAGCGAATACCCAACCAAATAACAAAGATAAAACAAGTAATCCTATAGAGCCAACAAAGTAATATTTAACCTAAGCTTGTATAGGAAATAGGATGCTTCCCTTTGAAAGGAGTGCGTCGACGACGTGGATGCGTGTGCCACGCGACGGCGCAACGTCGCTCTCGTGAACAACGACGGGAGAGCGGGTGCGCAACAGCTTGATGCTCTCAAGAGAATGGAGCTTGAGCTTGGAGAGCAAGAGCTAGCTAGGACACAAGAGAGTGGAAAGTGTATTACAAAGTGTTTCTTTTGTATCTTGGTGTGTTTTTGTGTTGCAAAGGTTCCCCTCTATTTGTAGAGGCCTTAGGAAGGCTTTGGAAGGCTTAGAAAAGCTTCAATAGCCGTTGGGTGCAAAGCCCAAGTGAATCAGCCCGAAATCAGGAATAATCATTGTCCTGACAGGCTTATCAGACGTCTAATTCTGACATCAGACGTCTGGAAGTTCACTTTAAGACGTCTGATTTCAAGGTCAGACATCTGATTTTGGGCGGGTTCCTTCCTAGCTTGAATCAGATCTAAACAGGGTTCTTGTGCAAGTCCATCAGACGACATATAGGACGTCTGGCACTATGTCTGGACGTCTGGAAACCTATTTTTTATGTGTGAATGGATTTCCAAACGTTGCAACGGCTAGAAAATCTCTGAGAAGAGATTTTGGGTCAGCCTAGGCAAAACCGTCAATTATCAGACGTCTGGAAAGTCCTATGGACGTCTGATAAGGCTCTAACGGTTACATTCTTGAGTGTTTGCTAAGCCAGCCAATGATCCACTAATTGGACGTCTGGCAAAGTCATCAGACGTCTCCTAAGACGTCTGGTCTAAGGTCTGGACATCTGATTTCATCAGACAGAACTAACTATGTCCAGCCTAATAGTTATCAGACGTCTAAATCAACAGTCAGACGTCTTAAAACACTTTATCAGACGTCTGATTTGGGAATTAGACGTCTGGAAACTCTGTTTGAACCCGATATTGGTTTTCTAAGTATTCTACAAAAACCTAAGTATCCTAGGGTTGTGCAGGTGTTCCTAGGACTACTGTTAGGGTACTTTGAGGCTCTTTAACATAATGTTATAAGGAAATAAAAAAAGCAAGTGAAATAAAGATAAAAGTACATGAAAGGATTAAACAAAATTCTATCCTATTCTTCTTATCCTTCCATCTTCAATCTAGTGCTCCTCGCGAATCTCCTTTGTTCTCCATCAAGCTCCTCCAATCCATCCTAGATGCGAGCTTGAATTCCATCTAAACACGTCTACATTTGCAATTGACCTGAAATCTACGACTCCAAGTGCAAATGTTAAATAACACGTGTTTTGTTATCATCAAAACAAATGATCGTGGTGCTCTAGCACCAACAGTTTCTTCTTCTGAGCTTGAGTCTGACTCATCCCAGGTAGCCTGAAGAGCCTTCTTCTTCCCATCCCTTCTTGTGAATTTCTTTTTCTTCTCTGGTTCCTTCTAGAGAAGTGGACAATCCTTTTTGATGTGTCCCTTTCATTTGCAGTTGTAACAGGTGATGGGGTCTGCCTTGGATTCTTCTTTCTCCTTTCTCCAACTCCTCTTGTTATTGAGGAATTTCCTGAACTTCCTTGAGAGAAGGAATATGTCTTCTTCTTCATTTTCACTTGATGAATCTTCAGGCTGATCGTTGTCTTTGAGTGCCATAGTCTTCTTCTTCACTCCTTCATGTGTTGAAGCTGGACCTCATAAGCCATCAAACTTCCAACAAGATCGTCTAGTTTCAAAATAGACAGATCCTTTGATTCCAGTATGGTTGTGGTCTTTGTCTCCCAGTTGCTGGTGAGTGACTGAAGGATATTCTTTACCAAGATCTTGTTCTTCATGTCTTGATCCAAATTTCGTAGAGTTTACAATATCCATGAATCTTGTAAACATCTCCTTTATGGATTCACCCTTCTTCATCTTGAAAAGCCCATATTTTTGAGTTAGTAAATTTATACAAGTTCCTTTTACCTTTGAAGTCCCTTCGTGGGCGACTTCTAGGATATCCCAGATCTCGTGAGCCATCTTGCATGCAGATACACGGTTGAACTCTTCCTTGGAGAGTCCAAAGAAGATTGCATTCATGCCTTTTGCATTGTGTGTTGCTAGTTTCTTTTGATCTGGGGTTGCTGCTACTCCTTCCTTGATCACCGGTCTTGTGTATTTGGACGCGATGATGTTCCATACTTCATAGACCATAGATTCCAAGAATATCTACATCCGGGTCTTCCAATAGCCATAGTTCGTTCCATCAAAGAGTGGAGGCCAAACTGCTAATTGCCTCTCGCGTATGTGTCGATAGATGACTTTGACATCTTCTGGATGCTCTTGCTCTAATACCAAATGAGGATTCCTATGGATCTTAATGGATCCTAGAGGGGAGGGGTGAGTAGTATCGTCTTTTATAAAGTTAAATATCATAGTTGCAAAGAAAAATCAAACCAAACATTCATGCACAGAATACACCTGGATTTATAGTGGAAACCTTTCCCGGGTGAAAACTACTACCTAATCCTCTCAACTTAGGATTTTCCCGACTAGTCGAGACTAGTCAATCCACTAACACGCCACTTAAAACGACGGTGGCACAACCTCTTACAGTGATCCCTTCTCTTACTAACCTGAAGACAAGCACAACAATAATAACAGATTTCTCCCAACAGCTTGGGATCCGTAATCAAAAGCAACATGTAATATAAAGATAATATAAACCTATGGAACCTCAAAGAAAGTCAAACTAGATTTCAGCAGAGCTTTGAATCATCATGCTTTGAAAGTCGTGAAAGCAGAAGCGTAGAAGCACTCAGAGAGAAGCACAAAAAGCTTTCTTTTAGATGGATTTCTACTTGAGAGTGTGTTTTGAAAAGGCTACGTACGACCTCTATTTAACTAGCAAATTGACCAGAAAAGGAAATCAAATTGGTCAATTAATTAACGTAGTTTGGTGGGTCAAAATAGTTTTTTGATCGATCAATGATTGGTCGATTAATTAACCTAAATGGTCAATCAAAGGTGCATTTATCAGCTTCCTAAAATAGGCTGATTTGACCGATTAATTTAGTTGGTTGGTCGATTAATGAATTTGATCGATCAATTTTATTATTTGGTTGATCAATAACTCTAAAAACTTATTTTTCTGAAAAGTATGAAAATCCGTTTGAAACCTATTTTGAGGTTCCTTACAAAATAATCTAGACTCAATAATGATAAAAAGACACTGAGACAAAGTTAGAAAAATTCTAGCTTTAATCCATAAGAGAGTTCTGAAAGATTAGTTTTGCAGATAACATACTTTTGGTGCATCAAAATAGAGATACTTGAAATTTGGTTGATAGTAGGATTTGGAGGTTTCAGGGAGTTAAGGCAAGGGTTTTAAGTTGGTCCTATGGGTTGTAGATAATTCCCGTTGAAGTTGGACTTATTTGCAAGAGGAACCACCCATATCAGAAACGATAGGGAGCAAGGTTTGTAGTGATTAGACGTTTGATGTTTGGGTCAAATGTTTGGAGATCGATTCCAAGGAGACCCCAAGTTCTGCCCAAGTCCAAATCAATGACTGATTTTCTTATTAGATGTTTGGAGTTCAAATATTAGAGATTTGATATATCATATCAGACATTCAAAATGTGATTCTAGGAGGTACTAATGTTTAGACTCAAACCCAAGTTGTCCAACTTTTAAATCAGGTGTCTAGATTCTGATAGTAATTAGATATGTGGACTATGTTCTAGACATGTGATGATCGATATATGTTTTTTTTTTTTTTGAAGAGAATGATCGATATATGTTTGAATTTAAATTCAAAATATGGCCTTCCAGATTAAGGGCCAGACGTCTAATGACCAAAAAATTGATTTGCTTGAAATCAGGGATTAGTCATCTGGTCAGAACGTCAGATGTCTAATTTCCAAAGATAAGTCGCCTGACCAATGTGTTAAACGTTTGATATTGCACATGTCGTGCAGATCAATTTCTAAAGTGATTTGGAGTCCTAACTTGATCAAATTAATATTCCGTCAATGTTTATTGACAAACAATATTAAAACATAACACTTTAAATACTTCAAATATCAGATAGCTTACATATGCCTAGTTTCCTACATATAATATTAAATTGATTATAATTCAAAGGTTTAGTGAAAATATCAGTCAATTGCAAGTAAGTACAAATAAATTCAACCTCAATTTTCCATTTAAGTACATTATCCCCAAAAAAATGATGTCTAACATCAATATGCTCTGTTTTGGAGTGATGTACAAGGTTCTTTGATAGGTTGATGTACCAGTATTATCACATAATATCAAATTAAAATCCTTCAAAGTATTTTCCATTCATAAAACTTAAGAACATGCTAAAGTGGTGGTTTTGTATTTACCCTCCGTAGTTGATAGGGTTACATTATATTGCTTCTTCAAGAACCAAGAGACTAATGAATCGCTCAAGAACTAGCACATGCCATTAGTACTTGTTTGTCGCGGCGAAATTGAGGTTAAAAACTGCGTTGTAATATAGTCGAAATTGCTTTGAAAATAAATAAATTTATTACTCGAATTTTAAGTCCGAGGTCGGACACAGGGAGCAATATGGAATTCAAAACTCAAGATCACAATTTAAATCAAGAATAGAGATTGCAATAAGAATAATGTTAGGATCAATATGCAAAAAGAATGGAGTAAAATGGTGATTTAAATCACCAATTACTCCTCACAAATGACACTTAAATCAAAGCCTCAAGTAGATGTAAGCAAATGTATCAAACGTCTTAAATAGCCCTGTGCTACAATGCTAGAGACTCAAGGGTCTCTCTGCTCCTTTCTTTCTCTGAGCTTCTCTTCTTCTTGTTCTTCTACTCTTCTGTTCCTTTTCCTATGCAGTGCCTTCTCTTCTCTTCTTTTGCTCAGGCCTTCCTCTCTTCTTCTTATTCTCTATTCTCCTTCTTCACGTAGAGGGGGAAGGTCCTTCAAAGGGCTAAGTGTCAGCCATTTCTCTCTGTAGAAAAACCCCCTGCCCCCGCAAGCTCTCTCTTTCTCTCTCTGGGTCACGCTCTCCCAGAGCCTTACACAGTACTAGGTAATCGAGTTTCGGACTTAGAGCACACCCAGGACCAGGGTTACCGGCATGGGTGGTAGCCGAGGTGTGGAACGGGTTAGGCAGGTCGAGTCTATGCTAAGCCCGTGGGGGAACGGGTCACGGGTGAGGTGCAAGTGAGCAGGTGAGTGAGTGGGGACCTCACCCCCAGTGTCTGAGGCAAATAGCCTTAGACACTTTTTCAATTTATGCACCTAAGTGTGCTCTTCAGCTTCCGAGGTGGGATAGTAGTCTCACCCTTCCTCTTTGTGCTGGCTGCGACAGATGTTGCATCTAATTCTGGTCAAAGGTTCAGTCAAATGGCCAAATTGATCCCCTTGTTGCATTCCTGGATGAAGTCCACTGCTCTCGGAAGTGTTGCCTGGAGCTAAGGTACCCTGGAGCAGCCTTGAAGCTTGCTTGAAGAAGCTACTCTAATGGCGGAGGAGACGAGCACCTGAAATCAGCAAGGCCTTTCGGCTATGTCAGAAGGTTTAGGAAGGATTGTCGGACCACGGCAAGTGCGACGGTGGTGGTTGTGAGGTGTGGCGAGGTCCATGCGTGCGAGGCAGAGTAAAACTGTGTGCGTGAGAATGGGTGTGTTCGGGGGCAATTTTGGGTAAGAAATAGGTGGAATTAGGTTAGGGCTTTTGTTCGTGGAGTGATGGCAGAGCTGGTGAGGATGGTAGCGGTGGGATTCGTGTAGTGGCACTGTGGATAGGCATCATCAAAGCTTCGTTGGAGTGGAAGAAGGTGACAATGTTGAGGGAGAATCAATGGTTGTGTGTGCATTGTGAGAGTGGGAAAAGAAAGTATAGTAAGAGAGAGAGTGATAAAGGAACTTAGGGATGCAATAGATAGATGGAGGGTTTCGGTGTTGGTCGACCGAAGTTAGAGAATGAAGAAGGGGTGGCGAAGCTGCGATGTCAACTGAGGGAGAGGCATGACCTCTCCTTGGCAGGAGTGGTTCGCGAAGACGAGGGGAGGATTGTTGGCCGTCCAATTTGATGGTTTGATGGATGGAGGAAGAGGGTGGAGAGGGGTCGTCGGAGCTAAGTTGGAAAGTGGCTGGAGATGGAGAAGAAGAGGGTTTCTAACCTCAAAACTAGCTGAAGAGCACGGCTGTGCCCTAGGGTTTCTTTTATAGGGCTCAGGATAGATCTTAAGCTCGGAAGCCAAGCTTCCAAGCTTGGAATTGTCGTCGGAGGAGGAAACCCATTTATTTGATGCGTTCCCATTAGGATTTGGGCGAGAACTGGGGCCCAAGATGCGACTCAAAAAGAGGGGAATTCCTTAACGAACTTCCCTTTCAAATCTGAAAGGGATTCGTCAAGGAATCAAGGAGTTCTTTTCATTTCAAGGTCACCGATACTTGTAGAAATAGGACTAATTGCGGAAGGGACCTGTTTGTGAAGATGATGACAAAGTTAGGGGTCTATTTATAAGGATTTTGAAAGTTAAGGGCATAAATGTAATCAGAGAGGACCAATTTGCAAACTAGGTCAAGACAATTTTGTCTTGGGTTCAAATTTTGGTTCAAACCTAATTTGAATCTAAGGAATCTAATGGTAAAGTTGGATTTTGGTTTTGACAGCGTTTGACTAGGTAATTTACGTAAAAATTTAAAATAGGGTAAATGTCTGTCTGAGACTGTTTTGGGCCAAAACGGGTTCTGATGGTCAATTTGAAGGTTTCAAACCCTAGAGAATATTTTTCTATGAATTTTAGAGGATTTAGGTGAATTTTATATTGACCAGAACCTCAGTTAATTAAGCAGGTCTGTTTTTAGGATTTCAAAAGTCATTTAATTCTTAAAACATGTGCAAACCCTTTGCTCTCTATTCAAATCCACTTGTTAGACTTTAAGGACCATTTGACCCATAATTACCCCTCGAAAAACCCGTGGTTGTACTGCATTAATGATATGATGGTAAAATTACATTTTAGCCCTATTTTCTTATCTTTCCCTTAGAATGATTATGTAGTGACTTATGGCTCTCTAGTAGTCATGTAGGAGCATTTACTGACTTAATTGGATCAAAATGAGTTAGTTATGTCTCATGATGGTGTTCTTATCATACCCCCATGCCTAGCTTTTGCTGGTCCCTTTGTAAAATTTCAAGGTATTAATTTTAATTCTAGACCATTTGCCTTTCTATGCTCAAAATTCTGATGTGTGCTTTCTTTTATAGATTAAGTCAAAATGTCGATAGTAGGCCTAGAGGTACTCAAGTACCAACCAAGATTCGGACCTAACCAGCTCTAGCCTTCGTCCGCCGCGAAGGTTTCTAAGGTCCAAAGGAACTAACCTAAGGTTAGTTGAACTCCGCAGTTAAAGCACCCGTGCTTGTAACTTGTTTTGGCCCAGGTTCAGTTTGCAGTGCATTTTTGTAAGAGAGAGACAGAAGAACTTTTCTTTGTTTTTGGAGAGTTTTCTCTTTTCTTTTATTTCTAGCCTCAGATTAGCTTTACAACACGGTTTGTATCAGATTCCTAGTTCCCACCATCAATTGTTGCAGGGTCCCTGGCAATCGATGCTTTGAGATGGCACCACCCATGGCAACCCCCAGAACCCTGGCTTTCGAGATTTCGAGATAATCCTGCCCATGGCATTATGTAGCTAAATCTAAACCCTGGCAATCGACATTTTGTGATAATGCCGTCCATGGCATCTGAACCAGCACAAGGTGCTTACATGCCCCCAGTAGGATATTTAGATATCCTAGGAGATAAGCACCGAGGAGATAATATGTTATTGCACATCTTCTAGGGGAATTTCCCACCTCTTCACGCCTGGAACTAGTCCAAATCAATTTGTGTTGATCAGCTGCTCCTAATCTAGGTAAATTTTTTAGAACTATTTAATGCTTTTTGCATGATTTTGATATTTAAGCTCACTGAACTAGATTGTGTGTGGATTGGGGTGCTTAAGTTACCGAGTCTCGTAAACCAGAGGTTAGTTAATGAGGCCGAATAATCCCTAAGCCTTGGACCTAATACTTAAGCTTCGCATTTTAATGGACTAGAATTAAAGTTAATACCTTGAAATTTTTAAGTCTAAGATCACAGCCCAAGAGGCCTAAGATTAGCATTCCTACTAATCTCTTTTTGTCTCTTATCACTTTTTGTCTTTCATTTTCTTCCTTTTGATTTGGTCTAGAACTAAGTCAATTCCTTAATCTTTTACTAATGACTATCTCTTTTTCTCTTTTCAAATTGTGCTCCTTTTTGACCTTTTTATCTCCTCCCCTTTTCTCCTCAACAAATGATATGCAATCAATTCAAAATTTCCTCCCTTCTTTTATTTTTGTTCTTTTCAATTTTTTATTTATTTATTTTTTTTGGAATATGTGAATTTTTTGTGAGAACCCTTCCAAACTATGAATTTTTGTATGTTTGCACTTTATCACCCCCCATGCTTAAGTTTTGCAATGTCCTCATTGTAAACGAAGGGTGTGAAATAGTTTTGGGTTTAGGAATTAGAATAGGATTATTGGGTGGGCGAACAGGTCGAGAATGGTTGTTTTGGATAATTTCAAACGTGGTACGGGTACCAGAGGTGGAGTCAGCTATTCTAATGGATGAACCCTAAAGTGCAATATGAGTTCAGCATAAGATGTGTCAAGAAGGGTTTCGGATTTTTCAAAAAGATGATGGGTTGCCTCCCATTAAGCACTGAGTTTAACGCCATCAACCAGGTGCAATAAGCTCAGGGAGAATGGAGATCAAAAGATACCTCAGCCCTATTTGCATCGGTGAGTTCAATGAATGGCTTAAGTCTCTGATTGTTCACGACTTAAGATATGGCTCCATTTCTATTGCTGATTTCTATGGCTCCATTTCTAAAGATTCGTCTGATAAGATATGGTCCAATCCATTTTGATCTAAGTTTTCCTGGGAACAATTTGAGTTTGGCATCAAAAAGTAGGACTTTCTGACAAAGGTGAAAAATCTTTTTGGATATGTGCTTGTCGTGAAAGGCCTTAACTTGCACTTTGTAAATTTACGAGTTCTCATACACATCATTGCATAATTCATCGATCTCACTCATTTGAAGCTTTCTGTGGGTTTCTGCCTTAGAAAGATCTAGATTACACTTCCGTATGGCCCAATAGGCTTTATGCTCCAACTCGACGGGGAGGTGACATGCCTTCCCGTACACCAATCTGAAAGGAGGCATGCCCAATTGAGTTTTGTGGGCAGTCCTATAGGCCCACAAGGCTTCTGGAAGTCGGGATGACCAATCCTTTCTATCAGGTTGGATGGTGACTTGAAGGATTTTCTTGATGTCCCGATTCGATAGCTCAGCTAGACCGTTGGTTTGGGAGTGATAAGGAGTAGAGATTCGGTGCGACACCCTGTATTTGGTCGTCGGTGATCTAAACTGAACATTAATAAAATGGGTCCCTCCATTAGAGATAATAGCACGTGGAATTCCGAATCGAGAAAAGATGTTCTGATGAATGAATTTGATTACCACCTTATGATCATAAGATGTTTTGATGAATGAATTTGATTACCACCTTATGATCATTGGTTCGGGTCGGAATGGCTTCGATCCATTTGGACACGTAATCAATAGCGAGAAGAATGTATTCGAAGCCGTTCGAAATAGGGAAGGGTCCCATGAAATCAATCCCCCAAATATCGAAGATTTCTCATACGAGAATCGGTTATAACGGCATCATATCATGGTGGCTCATGTTGCCCAAGGTCTGGCAACGAGTGCATGCCTTACAGTGATTGTACGTGTCTTTGAAAAGCATGAGCCAATAAAAGCCACATTAGAGGACTTTTACTGCCGTTTTATGTCCGGAAAAGTGTCTGCCGCAGGCTTGGTCATGGTAGAATGACATTACGTCATTGACCTCGTCGTTAGGAATGCATCTCCGGACCACCTAATCATTGCCAACGTGGAAAAGGTATGGTTCCTCCCAAATATAGTACTTGGCCTCGGCAATCAATTTGTCCCGCTTGAAAGTTGGCCAATCTAGCGGAACTTTCCTCGTAACCAAGTAGTTTACAATATTAGCAAACCAAGGGAGATTGTGAATGGCTAGCAGGTGCTCGTCCAGAAAATGCTCAGTGATTGGACCAAACGGGTCGATGACGGAAGAAGGAAGATGGGACAAATGGTCAGCTACGACATTCTGTTTTCCCGCTTTGTCGCAAATCTCAAGATCGAACTCTTGCAACAGCAAGATCCAGTGGATTAGTCGAGGTTTTCATCCTTCTTCGTAAGGAGGTGCCTCACTGCAGTGTGGTCTGAGTATATGATAACCCAATAACCTAAAACATATGATTTGAATTTTTCCAGGGCAAATGCTACTGCTAGCAGCTCTTTCTCAGTAACTGTATAGTTACACTAAGCCTCTTCAAGTGTCTTGCTAGCGTAGTAGATGACCACGGGTTTCCCATCTATTTTCTACCCAAGTACCGCCCCTATATCATAATTAGATGCATCGCACATGATCTCAAAGGGTTGAGACCAATCAGGAACCTGTAGGATAGGTGCTTGGGTAACTCGATCACGTAGGATCTCAAATGCCTAAGTGCACTCCTTGGAGATTTCAAAGGGGACATCCTTAGATTGAAGATTAGTGAGGGGCCATGCGATTTTCGAGAAATTAGGAATGAATTGATGGTAAAAATCGATGTGCCCTAGGAAGGATAGGATGTCTTTGACTGAGCTAGGCATAGGGAGTTTGGAAATCAAATTTACCTTGGCTCGATCAACCTGGATGCCTTTTTTAGAGATGAGATGTCCTAGGACAATTCCCTCAGGTACCATGAAGTGGCTCTTTTCCCAGGAAAGAACCAAGTTCATATTGATGCATCGCCTGAGGATCTGGACCAAGTGCTGGAGGCAATCGTCAAATGATTCACCAAATACTGAGAAGTCATCTATGAAGACTTCAAGGTATTCACCTACCATATCTGAGAATATGACAAGCATGCACTGCTGAAAAGTAGTGGGTGCATTGCAGAGACCGAACGGCATCCTTCGAAATGTGTATGTTCCGAAGGGGCAGGTGAAGGTGGTCATCTCTTGGTCCTCGGGATGGATTGTGACTTGATTGTAACCGGAGTACCCGTCCAAAAAGCAGAAGAATCGATTCCCGCTAGTTTCTCGAGAATCTGATCAATGAACAGTGGTGGGAAATGATCCTTCTTCATGGAGGAATTGAGTCTTTTATAATCAATGCAGACTCTCCACGAGTTTGCTATACGGGTTGGTATGGTTTCTCCGGATTCAGTCGTGATGATGGTGAGCCCTGCCTTCTTAGGCACAACTTGGATTGGGCTCACTCACCGACTGTCGAAGATCGGGTAGATGATCGTTGCATCTAATCACTTAATGATCTTTTTTACGACATCCTGCACATTTGGATTTAGCCGTCTCTGCATTTCACGGGATGGTCGTGAGCCCTGTTCAATGTAGATGTGATGTGTGTAGTATGAAGGGTTGATACCAATCAGATCATAGAGAGTCCATCCAATGGCTCTTCGATGTTGCTGGAGAACAGAAATCAGGTGTGTTTCCTAATCAAGTGTGAGTTGGGAGTTGATAATCACAGGAAACGTCTGATTGGAACCCAAAAAGACATGATATGATCGGGAAGAGGCTTTAATTTCAAAATCGGATTGTCAGTAGCAGCGGGTGGTTCAAGGTGGGTGTCGGGAGCAAAGGAAGGAGCTATGGGTGTGTCTAGGTTGAGTTCAGGCTCCTCTAATTACGGGTTTTTATCCTCTTGTGGTTGATCAGAAATAGTTGGTTTTTCCTCGATAAAGTCATTAACCATAGCTTCGATATCGCAAATCTGTTCTATGACTCCGCAATTAATTCCTTGTTGGGCCTTAAAGATGTCGATCTTTAGTGTCTTGCTCCCAAATTTTAATTCAATTTGGCCCTCCTCACAATTGATATTAGCCCTAGCAGTGGCCAGAAAGGGTCTCCCTAGTATGATCGGTGTATTCTTCACATTCTCAGGAGCATCCATGTCTAAGACAATAAAATCTACTAGAAAATAGAAATCATGTACCCCCACTATGACATCCTTGAGAATTCCTTTTGGTGACTTAATTGATCGGTTGGCTAGTTGTAAAGTCATTTCAGTCAGTTTAAGCTCAGATTCCTCGAAGTAGTCTAGTAGGGATGTAGGTATCAAATTTATGGAGGCTCCTAAGTCTAATAAAGCTCGGTCGAATTATATATCATTGATTTTACATGAGATCAGAGGGGTGCCTGGGTCTTTTGCCTTAGGAGGGAGTTTGCTCAAAATGACAGAGCTGGCTTACTCTGACAGTATGATCGGATTCCCATCTTTGGTTCGAGGCTTATGCTTAGGTGTACATACGTCTTTTAGAAATCATGCATAAGCTGGTACGTGGCGTATCGCATCCATCAAGGGGATGTTTATGTGGACCTACTCAAAGAGCTTAACCAGGTCCTCCTTAGGTGCCATGGTTTTGGTTATCCTTTTTCCCTTGGTCAAGGCCTCGGGAAATGGAACCTTAGATGATTCCTCTAGAATAGGTCCAGGTTCTTGATCTGGGATAGAGGTGTCCTGGATGACTATCCTAGGGTTAGGGTTTGTATTACTAGGCTGGGAGTGGATTGGATAAGGTGGGTCCTATGTTGTTTTGCCAGTGCGGGTAGTAACAGAATTCAATCCTGCCTGGTTTTGGTTTGGTGTGGGTAAAAGAGGTGCTTGCTGCTAGTAATCTGTATATGATGTCGAAGCCTCCATCCTGTCGAGTGATGGAGTAGAAGGGGCCTGATAAACAAAGTGAGCTTAGTCAGGATTTGGGTTCATAACGTGCTTCTAGTTCAGCATGTTATTCAGATTAGGTAGAGGTTGTGAAGGAAGTGCACTAGGTTGGCGAGGATTTATCGTCTGGGCAAGTTGATTGTGAACTTTTGTGATCTCGTCTCTGTGCTATTTTTGCATAGCCTCATTGTCTTCTGAATGTCAGCCAGAGTCTGTAGGATAAGAGTCATTTGATCTGTATGAGTCGGCCCAAATTGATAAGTTGGGTTAGGCCGAGGCTGAGGCAGCTGATATGGATGAGGAGCTTGTGGTCGGGGTTGATATTGAGGTATTTGATTTTGATTATCGCCTGACCATGTGAAATTGGGATGATTACGCCATCCAGGGTTGTAAGTGTTGAAGAATGGATCATTCTGAATGACGTTGAGGTCCTCATTGGTTTGAGGAACCTCGGGAAAGTCAGAGTACGAGGGTTCAGAGTTCCCCCAACTAGAGTAGGTGGGTCCAGAGTTTCCTTTGAAACCAGAATCAGATGGGGGTGGATACAGGTCCATCCCTTGAGAAGATCGGTGATAGATGTTGTGCACAGCCTCCCTACTAGAGAGTGGTTGCATGAATGTGTTTTGCGTAGAGGTGACTCGCTGCAAATGTCGAGTTAACTTATCCACCTTCTTCTCAATAATAGAGACCTTGTCTAGATGACTGGCCATCAGTTCTAAGCCGATGGAAGAGGACAGGCCCTGCGTCTCATGTGCTCCATTTGGATTCGTTAATGCATGGGCATTCGTCTGGTCGAACATGCCCATGGATTCATTATTGATGGAGTTCTCGCACATATTCTCAAGAATCTCCTACACGGTGTCTTCGTGTTGACCCATGATGTTTCCTCTGCAGGTCGCATTGACGAATAATCGAATATCTTCACAGAGTCCCTAGTAAAAAGACTGGATTTGTTCCCATTTAGGAACTTCGTGGTGGGGACACTTTCGCATGAGATCCAGTAAACGATCCCATGCCTCGTGAAGTGGTTCTCCTGCTTGTTGTGTGAAATGTGTGATCTGGTGCTGTAAAACATTTGTCTGACCAATAGGGAAGAACTTTCTCAAAAACTCAAATTGAAGTTCCGCCCAGGTGTTGATTGGACATGTTTAGGTTTGGTACCAGCGAGCAGCTTTATCCATGAGAGAGGAGAACATTTTCATGAGTAGAATATTCCGATTTTGAGCTTCTGACCTGAAGGTCTGGGCCAGATGCTTGAGTTGCTTGATATGCTGGAAAGGATCTTCGGAATTATGCCCATGGAATTTGGGAATGGCATGAATCATGTTGGGCTTGAGTTCAGTGTCAGAACCTCCAGCGGGGATTTGTACTTGAGGTTCGATTGCCACCGCAGCGAGATTGTAGTGATCTCACATCATTGGACGTTGCGGTGGGTTTACAAAGGCTTGGAATAGGTCATTGAGGCACTGAAATTGATTTATAAGATTATTTTCTTCTGCTAGTTGTGCCATGATGATGGATGAAGGAGAATCAGGTTCAGATGAATAAGAAGAAATATCGATTGGGTTGGGTTGTTGCATAAACAAGGAGGTCAAGGCTTGGCCTCGATGTGAATGAGTAGCTAAAGGAGGCCTCAAGGATGGTCTTAGAGACCTCCTCCGGAGCATGCACCGATGGAGAATATGAGAGGTAGAATGTAATGGACCCAATCAAGACACCCAAAAATTTTGGATGACTATAGAGGTTCGGGGCAGATGATACCCCTTAGTCAGAAAGCTGTCCACCTGAGAATTACCTAGGCAGCCAAAGAGGGAGAGTCCTGCAAAGACCCCTACATGGTAGAGCACCCCCATGGGTTACAGGGTTTCCCCCACCTGACCTCTCTTGTCACTGATGTTCTAGGTAGACCAGAATGGGGACTTGCCTCTTAAGTCTACCAGTTTTAATTAAGAACAAGGGTGCTTAGGATTTCACCTGAACTTTTAAGATGTTTTTGTGAAAAAGTAACATAATTTGAAGATTGGTTAACCCAACAAGGTGGGTCAACTTCACTTGTTTTATCCTCTTGAGAATTTTAGGTCCCTCTTTTAGTGTTCAAATGAATTTAAGAGCCTAATTTTATGGTTTTGCTTGAATAAATCAGTTCAATCAAGGTCTAGGGACACATTGTTTTGGAGAGATAATTTCTTGTTTAAGCAAGTGTGTCTCAAAAGCCCTAAATTGAAATCCTTAATTGGCTCTAACTTGGTCCAATTTAGTTTGTCAAAATGTGGTACCTAGGGCTCAGACAAGAATGTGATAGCCTTAGATACCTTAGCTTTAAATGGGTGCACAGATCAAGGTTTGAATGTTTGTAGAATGTATCAAATCAGGCATCTTGATGATTAATCTAGGAATATAATGCAAGTAGCCTTAATTGATTTCTTCCTTTTTTACTTTTCTCAGAGTCAGGGGTTTATAGGATTTGAATGGAGCTTTACCTATCCCTAGAGTGGTTGATGTGCGGCTGATCTTCTTTGATTAATCCCTGTAATAGATCAAAGTCAAAAGAGATAGAGCAAGTTAGTATTAACTCGGATATTGCAATCAAGAGATCTGAATAGTGCGTTGCTCCCTAACGACGGTGCCAAAATGTTTGTCGTGGTGAAATCGAGGTTAAAAACTGCATTGTAATATAGCCGAAATCGCTTTGAAAACAAATAAATTTATTACTCGAATTTTAACTCCGAGGTCGAACACAGGGAGCAATATGGAATTCAAAACTCAAGATCACAATTTAAATCAAGAATAGAGATTGCAATAAGAATAACATCAGGATCAATATGCAAAAGAATGGAGTAAAATGATGATTTAAATCACCAATTACTCCTCACAAATAACACTTAAATCAAAGCCCCAAATAGATGTAAGCAAATGTATCAGATGTCTTAAATAGCCCTGTGCTACAGTGTTAGAGACTCAAGTGTCTCTTTGCTCCTTTCTTTTTCTGAGCTTCTCTTTTTCTTGTTCTTCTACTCTTTTGTTCCTTTTCCTATGCGGCGCCTTCTCTTCTCTTCTTCTGCTCAAGCCTTCCTCTCTTCTTCTTGTTCTATGTTCTCCTTCATGTAGAGGGGGAAGGTCCTTCAAATGGCTAAGTGTCAGCCATTTCTCTCTGTGGCAAAACCCCCTGCACCCACGCGCTATCTCTCTTTCTCTCTCTGGGTCACCTATCCTAGAGACTTGTACAGTACTAGGTAATCGGGTTTCAGACCTAGAGCACACCCGGGACTAAGGCTACTGGTATGGGTGGTAGCCGAGGTGTGGAATGGGTTAGGCAGGTCCAGTCTATGCCAGGCCCGCAGGGGAACGGGTCACGGGCGAGGCGCAGGTGAGCGAGCGGGTTAGCGGGGACTACACCCCCAGTGTCTGAGGCAAACAGCCTTAGACACTTTTTCAATTTATGCGCCTTAGTGTGCACTTCAGCTTCTGAGGTGGGACTAAAGTCCCACCCTTCCTCATCGTGCTGGCCGCAGCAGATGTTGCGTCTAATTTTGGTCAAAGGTCCTATCAAAGGGCCAAATTGATCCCCTAGTTGCATTCCTGGACGAAGTCCACTGCTCCTGGAAGTGTTGCCTAGAGCTGAGGTACCTTGGAGCAACCTTGAAGCTTGCTTGAAGAAGCTGCTCCAATGGCGAATGAGATGAGCACCTGAAATCAGCAAGAAGGCCTTTCGGCCATGTTAGAAGGTTCAGGAAGGATCACTGGACCATGGTGAGTGCGACGGTAGTGGTTGTGAGGCGTGGCGAGGTCCGTGCATGCGAGGCGGAGTTAGACTGTGTGCGTGAGAGTGGGTGTGTTCGGGGGCAAGTTTGGGTGAGCGATAGGTGGAATTAGGTTAGGGCTTTTGTTCGTGGAGTGATGGCTGAGCTGGTGAGGGTGGTAGCAGTGGGATTCGTGCAGTGGCGCGGTGGATAGGCGTCGTCGGAGCTTTGCCGGAGCGAAAGAAGGTAACGGTGTTGAGGGAGAATCAGTGGTTGTGCATGTGTTGTGAGAGTAGGAAAAGAAAGTATAGTAAAAGAGAGAGCGATAGAGGAACTTAAGGATGCAATAGATAGATGGAGGGTTCCGGTGTTGGTCAGCTGGAGCTGGAGAAGGAAGGAGTGGTGAAGCGGCGACGTCGACTAAGGGAGAGGCACGACCTCTCGTTGGCAGGAGAGGTTTGTGAAGACGAGGGGAGGATTCTTGGCCGTCCAATTTGATGGTTGGACGATCGGAGGAGGAGGGTGAAGAGGGGTTGTCGGAGCTAAGTCTGAAGGTGGCCGAAGATGGAGAAGAAGAGGGTTTCTGGCCTCAAAACTACCTGAAGAGCATGGCTGTGCCCTAGGGTTTCTTTTATAAGGCTCAGGATGGATCTTAAGCTTGGAAGCCAAGATTCCAAGCTTGGAATTGTCATCGGAGCTGGAAACCCATTTGTTCCATGCGTTCCCATTAGGATTTGGGCAAGAATTGGGGCCCAAGATGCGGCTCAAAAGGAAGGGAATTCCTTGACGAACTTCCCTTTCAAATCTAAAAGGGATTCGTCAAGGGATCAAGGAGTTCTTTCCATTTGAAGGTCACCGATGCTTGTAGGAATAAGAGTAATGGAGGTAGGGACCTATTTGTGAAGATGATAACAAAGTTAGGGGTCTATTTGTAAGGATTTTGAAAGTTAAGGGCATAAATGTAATTAAATAGGACCAATTTGCAAACTAGGTCAAGATAATTTTAGCTTGGGTCCAAATTTTGTTACAAACCTAATTTTGACCTAAGGAATCCAATGGTGAAGTTGGATTTTAGTTTTTATTACGTTTGACTGGGTAATTTATGTAAAAACCTAAATTAGGGTAAATATCTATCTGAGACTCTATTTTGGGCCAAAACAGGTTCTGATGGTCAATTTGAAGGTTTTAAACCCTAGAGAATATTTTTCTATGAATTTTAGAGGGTTTAGGTGAATTTTATCCTGACCAGAACCTCAGTTAATTAAGTCTATTTTTAGGGTTACAAAAGTCATTTAGTTCTCAAAACACATGCAAACCCCTTTCTGTCTGTTTAAACCCACTTGTTAGACTTTAGGGACCATTTGACCCATAATTACCCCCTGGGAAAACCTGTGGTTGTACTGCATTCATGATATGATGGTAAAATTACAATTTTGGCCGTGTTTTCTTGTCTTTCCCTCAGAATGATTATGTAATGACTTATGGCTCTCTGGCAATCATGTAGGAGCATTTATTGACTTAATTGGATCAAAATAAGCTAGTTATGCCTCATGATGGTGTTTCCATCAGTACTCATTCTATCAATGCAGCTACTTGTGTAGTCTGCATCATTATAAGCTAGTACGTTGAAAGAGCTACTCCTAGGATAAAACAAGCCATGATCTATCTAAGGTGTCTATAAGGTATCTAAAAATTCTTTTTATAGCATTTAAATGAGATTGCCTAGGGTTACTTGAAATCTAGCACATGTACTAAACAATGCATTGGGCTTACTAGTAATTAACTACAGTAATGAGCCTATCATACCACGACAAAGTTTTTGATCAATATGCATACTTGTTTCATCCAAGTCATGGGATATAGAAACACTCATAGAAGTGTTCTTACTCTTGCACTTGTCCATCCCAAATCTCTTCAACATTTCCTTTATATAATTGGCTTGGTTCATAAAGGTCCCGTATTCGAGTTGAGTGATTTGTAAGTCCAATAAAATTTGAGCTCACCCATCAAACTCAACTTGAATTCTCCCTGCATTAGCTTATAAAGCTCTTGATAAAGTGCCTCATTAATAGCTTCAAATAATATGTCATCAATATAAATTTGAACTAATAGAATATCTTTTTCTTTCCTTTTATATAGTGAGTTGAATTCACTTCCCCTATGACAAAATTTGCCCCTAACACGTGTTCTCTGAGTCTCTCATACCAAGCTCTTAAAGCTTGCTTCAATTCATATAAAATGTTTACAAGTAAATACAAATGCCTTAACAATAGACTCAAACATTTCATCTTTCCCTCAGCCTTCTCTTCTTCATCAGACGTCTGTTTAAGTAATTAGACAACTTAAACATAAAAATTAGACTTCTATTTAATGTATCAGATGTCTATCTAATTCTTTCTCATTTAATTTCTCTCTTCCTCTTAACTCTTATCTCTCTTTCTTCTTTTATTTAACCCATACACATTCTCTCTCTTAGTTCTCAGTACTCTCTTTAGTTCCCTCCATCATTTCTTCTCTTATCCCTTTTAATTCCTCTCTCTTTATCTCACCCCTTTCTCCTTAGGTCTCTTTTCTTTCTTGTCACTGCGCCTGTCTCAATCTCTTTCTTCTCTTGTATCTTTTCTTTCTTAGCACTCTCTTCTCTTTTAACTCTCTATCCTTCATTCTCACTGTGCACTCAAATCTCTCCACACTTTAGCTAAATTTTGAACTCAAATCTACTCTCACACTTAACAAAAATAGAGTTAGTGGGCAGCTTAGGCTTTCTAGGGATACGCAACACCCAGTAAGGATGGGACTAGACCCTACTAAGCCAATTCATTTAATGGTAGATTTTAGCCAATTCAGTATTTGCACAGTATCAGGTCCACATGCTTACGCCCACCCAGGTCTATGCACTTATGGGTGTGCGCGCACATGCCCGCACATGCACATGCACATGTGCACGCACGTGCTCAAGAGAACCAGGGGATATGCTCATATAAGTATGCCCTACGCTGACGACCAGCGAGGCTATGCCACTTTTTCTTATTATACTAAGGTGAGCTCTCATGGACTTCTGAGGTGGGACTATCTCCCACAGATTCTTCTTCGCAAAGCTGCATTTGGCCATATCTTATAAGAATGATTCCCAATGACTCATAGGGCCAAATCGAGCAAGTAAAAACTCAATCGAAAGCTTATGGTCTCAGCTATCCAATTTGATCACCAATTTGGTGATTGGATCACTCTTGATCCAAGGATTTGTTGGATGAACATGGTTGAGATACAATGCTTGGAATGCATTTTAGAGATAGATCTAGATGTCAATTGAGCTTCATAATTGATAACACCCTTAATTGAGGGTTCTAAAGTGTTTCAGTATACACTCTGCATCGAATAGGAGAGAGAAAGGAATTAAGAAGAGCTTCAGAAGTTCAGAAATGTTAGGGCTTCGAATCTCAGGTTCAAAGCTTCTTATTCAAATTTGAATCGTCCCAATAGATAGTCTAGATCATCAGGAATGGATCTGGATCAAATTAAGAGATCAAATGAGACTGATTTGGGCAGGGATTGACTCCAAATCTTAACAGAATGTTTGAGAACAGTCTTGGGTTCCATAAACTACCTAAAAGGACTAGATCTTAGAAACTCCATTAAAGCTCCATAAAACTTAGTTGAATCATTCCCTATAGGTTCTAAATCAAAGCAGAAGCTTAACCAACTCATTAAATCAGAGATTTGAGCATCTCAGCCTCAGATTAGACTCAGGTTTGACTTAGGAAGCTCAAAATTTGACTTTTAAATCAATGCTACTTAGATGAAATCAAACTACTCAGATTAACCGACATCAATACGAGGAACTGATTTAACACTTCAAATCCTTGTTTCAAGCTCTCCAACAGTGGTTTCAGGTTTCTCCGCTTGGGCTTAAATGAAAGGTTTGTTCGTCAGACCAATCCAAAGCTTCTCAGATCTAATTAAAGCCTAGAATAGAAAGTAGACATCCATTTTATGCTTTAGAACCTATTTTTAACATCTAAGCCTCTAAGAACTAGTCTACTCATATCTGCCAGAGCTGAGGAAGATGATGACTTATAGAAGAGATTAAACATTAAAACACAGGTCTAAGTAATGGAAACTAATCCTTTGATCCAAATTCAACGATATGAAGCTTTGTGTGAAATTTTGAAGGCTATGGCTTTAGTTTGGTTTGTCGGAGCTTGCTGGAGCTCTGGTGAACACCAATTTGAGTTATTGAAGATGAATTCTTCATAGAACTCATCAAGAAAGGTATTGATCGATTCCTGAGGTTGCAAGGAACCTCAGGAACATCTCAATTAACACCATTGATAATTAGATTTAAAGATTGATCATGAATTCAGTAAAAACACCTATTGAGTTTGCCTGAACTCAATAGTTGCCCTCTCACTCAATTGAGTGAGGGGGAAGGACTCAGGAAAGCTAGGCAATGGTTTGTGTGTGTGTGATTAAGTGGAATCACTTCTCTTAGCTCACCAATGATAGTGAACTTAGAGATTAATAGTGAATTAGGCATTTTGTGTGTAGTGAATTATAGGTTGAATTATAAGGTAGATTGATGCCCTGTAGTGATGATTAGGTGATGAAGGGCCCCTATAGAGTGTGGACTAGATCGGGGACCTCCACCATGGACAGGGGATGTGCTCCGGTGAGCGTGGAGTGGATTAGGCATGTAGATGGTAGAATTAAGGAAGAAGAAAGTGAAATGGAGTCACGGTGAGGTGAGGAATGTGATCAAGTGGTTGGAAACATGATTCGAAGTCTGATGAGGTAGAGGATGAATAACCTATCATCGACTACGGTGGGAGAAGAGGGTAGGGAGTTGACGACAGAAATCGGAGTACGGGGGTATTTATAGGTAGTGGTGGAGGGGTAAGGGGATGCATCTGGATGGAATATCATCTAGGTTTGTCCTAACTCACCTGCGTCGTCTCTAACGTCGGTGATCTTAGTCACCTAGTCTAATTAGGATTAGGAGATGATTTGGACCATCGGATGTGAAGGTGGAGGTGAGTGGAACCTAGACGTCAATGGCGATGGCTATGTGACGTGAGATGACGGTGATCAAATGATCTGGACACCGGCCGCCTTTGGGCGTCCAAAGTGAAGAAGAAGAAGGTGAAGAAGAAGATGGTGCTATGCTTGCAGGGGTATATTTGTAATAAAAAGTGAAAGACCTGAATGATATAAAAGGACTCGATTGAAATGGAAATTAAGGACTTAAACGTAAACAGTCAGTTTTAAGGCTTATTTCAATTTATTTCTTTTTAAACTTTTATATGTTATTATAAATTAAGTAAATATTATATTTATGCCTTGAAATTACATTTTTACCCTTTTTAGCTATATTTATTTAAGTGATTAATTTAAATAGGTTAATTACATACTTAGGTCATAATATTAAATAAGTAAGTTTAACTATTAAATAACTAGCTAAATGGTTATTAATTGAGTCCAAATTATTAATTAAATTATTATTAATATTAATTAATATTTAATTTACTATTTTTAACTTAATTTGTAGGTCCTTGGTAATTTAACCCCTATAACATAATTAACCCTGTAATTAATGTATTCTTAGCTAATTAACTAAGGAAACTAGTTAATTATTGATAATTAGGAGCCATGATGAATCTCTCATCTATGTGCAAGTCTCATAAAAGTCGATGCCTTCTCTTGTTTATATCCCTATGCTACTAGTCTACTTTGTTATGAATTACTATGTCCGATTTGTTCAACTTGTTCCAAAACACTCATTTGGTCCCTATCACCGTTTGCCTTTTGGGCTTAGGTAGTAGGTCGCAAACTTGGTTCCTTTGGAATTAGTTGAGCTCCTCTCGCATAGCCATCAACCAAGGAACACTATATCACGTGTAGGAAACAGAGGCCCTACCAGGGGGGTGACATAAAAAATGCGGAGTTGAAAAAATACCAATCTCACAAAATAGACAAACAATGTGCACAATTATTTTTAGGTGGAAACCCAAATCGGGTGAAAACCACCACCTAACCCTCTCGAGTTAGGATTTTCCGATCAACCAAGTTGATCAAATCCACTAAATGAATCACTTTAAACGAGGGTGATTCAACCTCAATTACAACCACGCTACAAGTGCGAGGGTAGCGTTCCTCAACCCCTTCTCTTCACGAGAAGGATTTTGTCTCTCGAAGGAGATGGGAATTCCCAAAGCGAATACCCAACCAAATAACAAAGATAAAATAACAAATAATCCTATAGAGCCAACAAAGTAATTTTTAACCTAAGCTTCTATAGGAATTAGAAAACTCCCCTTTGCAAGGAGTGCGTTGAATCGATGACGCAGGTGCGTGAGCCACGCGATGGCGCAACGTCTCTCTTGTGAACTACGGCGGGAGAGCGGGTGCGCAAATGCTTGATGCTCTCTAGATGAAGAATTGGAGCTTGGAGAGCAAGAGCTTGCTTTTTTGACACAAAAGAGTGGAAAGTATGTTGCTTGGGTGTGTCTTGTGTATCTAGGTGTGCAAGAGGTTCCTCTCTATTTATAGAGGCCTTAAGAAGGCTTTGGAAGGTTTTGGAAAGCTTCCATAGCTGTTGGGTGCAAAGCCCAAGAGAATCAGGCCGAAATCAAGAACAATGATTGCACTGACAGTGTTATCAGATGTCTGATCCTGTCATCAGACGTCTGGAATATTACTTTAAGACGTCTGAAAATAAGGTCAGACGTCTGATTTTGAGCGGGTTTCTTCCTGACTTGAATCAGATCTAAACAGGGTTCTAGCGCAAGTCCATCAGACGACATATAGGATGTCTGGCACTATACCTGGACGTCTAGAAACCTACTTTTTCATGGGAATGGATTTCCAAGAGAGTGCAACGGCTAGAAAATCTCTGAGAAGATATTTTGGGTCAGCCGAGGCAAAACGGTAATTTATCAGATGTCTGGAAAGGCCTAAAGACATCTGATAAGGCTCTAACGGTCATATCCTTGAGTGTTTGCTAAGCCAGCCAACGGTCCACTAATTGGACGTCTGGCAAAGTCATCAGACGTCTTCTAAGACGTCTTGACGTAGGTCTGGACGTCTGATTTCATTAGACAACTAACAAGTCCAGCCTAAATGTTATCAGACGTCTGAATCAACAGTCAGACATCTTAAAACACATTATTAGATGTCTGATTTTGGAATTAGACATCTGGAAATGCTGTTTGAACCCTATATTGGTTTTGTAAGTTCTCTACAGAAAACCTAAGTATCTTAGGGTTGTGCCGGTGTTCCTAGGACTACTGTTAGGGTACTTTGAGGCTCTTTAACATGAATCTAAGTAACAAAAATAAAGAGCAACAAAAGAAACGAAAAATACAAGGAGTACAAGAGAAGGAAATCTATCCTATTCTTCATCTCCTTCCTTCTTCAATCCATCGCTCCTCGCGAATCTCCTCTGTTCTCCATCAAGCTCCTCCAATCCATCCTGGATGCGAGCTCGAACTCCGTCTAATCACGTCTCCATTTGCAATTTGCCTAAAATCTAAGACTCTAAGTGCAAATGTTAAATGACACATGTTTTGTTATCATCAAAACAAACGATCGTGGTGCTCTAACACCAACCTCACGCTTCCTCGACACTCTTTGGTTCAACTTGAGACACAAAAGCAGAGAGACTGAAAGAAGAATTAAAGCAGGGTCGAGTTTTAACTCCATCGGAAATACTTCCAATGATCTAGCTTTTGGGATGATCCCTTTGAAAAATCCAATCTTTTGGAAGATTATGGATATTTGAATCCTTTATGTTAGACATATCGATAAATAATTTGCCCTCATCATTTTCAATGACTTGGATGACTGAGGGGGATTTGGGTGACTCATCAAAGGTGACATGGAGGCTCTCTTCTACTATTAATGTGGTCTTGTTCAAAACCTTGCATGTCTTACTATGTGAAGAATAATCAATAAAGATGGCTCCTTCACCATTAGCATCAATCTTATCCAAATTAGTTTGGTTATTCAAAACAAAACAACGACACCCAAAAACTTTAAAATAGTTTAGTTTGGGCATTTTCCCATAGTATAGTTCAAAACATGTCTTTTGCAAACCAGATCGAATTAAAATGCGATTCAACATGTAACATGTCATGTTAACAGCCTTAGCCCAAGAGTATTTCGATAAGTCGGAGTCTATGAGCAATCTACGAGCACACTCTTGGAGACTACAATTCTTTCTCTCTATTATCTCATTTTGTTGGGGTGCTCGGGGGAAAGAAAACTCATGAGCAATATCATGCTCTTAATAAAAATTGACAAACACAGAATTTTCAAACTCGCCCCCATGATCACTAGGATCTGAGTGATATGGTAGCCTTTTTTAATTTAACTTTCCTACAAAAAATAGAAAATACAAAAAACACTCCATCATTGCATCTCAAGAAGAAAACCCATGAAAATAGTAAGTAGTCAACTATAATAACTTTCCACTAAGGCTCTCATACTTGGTAAGTCAATCAAGGGCCTAGAAGTGGATATTACATCTTTACTCTTAAAGCTAGATTTCATTATTTTTTCGAGTTTACAAGAATCACAAGTAATGCTATCTAAGAATTTCTTTTTGGGTAAGACATGAACTAGTTCATGTTTGGCTAGTTTTTAGACCAACCTCATATGAACGTGTCCAAGTCTCTTATGTCATACATTAACTTTTTCACTAGCTATTAAGCAATCATATGTCTCATCTTTGTCGAATTCAATAACATAAAAGTCTTTATATCTAACTCCCTTAAGAAGGGTTTCATTTGTTAAGGCATGCAATATCTCAAAAATTTTCAAAGTAACAACAACTTTATTACCTTTATTGCAAATTTGACTAACACTTAAAAGATTATGTTTAAGACCCTTAACAAGAGAAACATTTGTAATGAAAGAGTTAGGATTACCTATCTTACCAAGGTCAATGATATGGCCCTTGTGGTTGCTGCCAAATGTGACCATTCCTCCATTCGTAGGGTGCAACTTTAGGAAGAGGTGCTTATCTTCAGTTATATGCTTAGAGCACCCCAAATCCATTACCCATCAGCCTCCTTGTTGGCTTTCTTGTCTTCCTCATTGGTCTTCTTGACCCTACAATAGATCATCTTGAGTGACTTTGTTGAGGCTTCGTAGGTCTTTCAAGTTTGAGTTATCCATCCTTGAGCTTATAGATCCAATTCTTCACATTAAATTAAATCTCCTTTGAATCCTACAAAATAAGATTCAGGTTGCTTTTTTGGTATCGGTGTGAGTGTGGATTCGGATTTTTTAGTGGTCCTCCTTGTAGGAGGTGCTTTTTCAGTCCCAATTTGGCTAGAGCTAGCTTCATAGGAACCTAATCCATATTTACTAGTGGAAAGCTTTTGATGAGCAATAATCTTGTCTAGATTTGCTTTTCCTTTGGTAAATTTAGTTAGATCCTCAAGAAGTTAGTTTGATTTTCCTCTAAGGTGAGGTATCTCTAATTTCATTTTCTCAATTTTATCTTCAAGTCCTTTAATCTCAAATCTGAGCAAACTGTTTTCATCCTTACGAAAAGAATTGGATTTCTCTAGGACATGTATTTTATCTAACAAGTCTTCTCTATCAAGAAATTTTTTGTTGTTCATGGCTTCGTTTAAGTCCCTTTTTAAAAGTTCATTTTTATCTTCAATAAGTGTGTTATTGGCTTCTAAGTTTTTAATTGTTTCCATTTGAACTTTATTTTCAGACTTAAGCTTATTGTATTCAGTTTTAATAAACTTATATTTAGAGAATAAGGAATCAAAAGCATCTTAAAGTTCATTAAGGGTATAAGAAGGTACCTTGGGTTCTTCGTCTCTTCCACTTTTGTCCTCAAGCCCCATGAGACCCAAGCACGCAGTCTTACTATTAGAGTTGTCTTCCTCTTCTTTCTCCGAGCTAGAGTCATCCCAAGTAACTTGGAATGTTTTTTATTGAATTTCTTTTCGGACTTCTTGGGCTCCATCACCTTCTTGTCCACATCCCTTTTCAATAAGGGACATTCCTTTCTCATGTGGCCTTTCTTTCTGCAATTGTAACAAATGAGAGGTTCGTCTTCCTTCTTCTTTACTTTGATGCCTTTTATATTCCTAAGAAACCTTTTAAACTTTTTAGCAAGTAATACAAAATCTTCATCATCAGAGGTTACCCTTGTTATTGGATGCAACTTTGAATGCCAATTTTTTCTTCTTCGGCTCCAAGAGTGATGGACTTCCTTCTTTCACAACAACATTCTTTACCTACACCTGGTTAGTAACCATCGGTATAGGTCAAAATGATCGTTGCTGTAGGTCCAAAGAGCTATTCTAACAGTCATTGAAGGTGTCTCTTAAGAGGAGTTGCTATAGGCAACACGGACAGTTTTTTACCGTCAATGTTGGACCTAGACCTATAGTGACAGTTACATCCTAGAAGATGGCAGAAACAACAATGCTTTTATCCGTTGCTGTAGGGTAAAAAAATGTTGCTAAAACCATCACTACAAGTAATAACTCTAAATGTCTTTTTAACATAATACCAACACAACTATCCGTCACTAAATCTGTCAATATAGATATCAAAGCAATATCTTAATAGATTTAAGATTTAAACTTCTCATCAACAACAATGTTTACCTTCATTCAAGTAAGATTAAAGAAAAATATATAAGATATAACTCTTTTGAAATAACAAATTGAATTATCCATAAAATCATACATGTACATCCAATGAAACAATTTTTCCATATGATTCTAAATGAACATTGCCAATCTACAAGTACTATAAGTGGCATGAGCCACAATTATCCACCAATCTCTCTCTCTATACACAAGTATCTAATTGTTCTAATAGTTGTTAGTTGTCAAGTACTTCAACTATGAAATCTTGAGTAGCTCGCAAAGGTTCTTGATCAACTTGAAGTAATGCACAACTGCGAATCATTAAACATGATGTTAGAGCTCCTAAAAAAAAAAAGATGATATTATATTTTACCTATACAAAAAAAAAATCATCATTAACATATTCATTAAGATAAAAAAATGAGTAACCTATTCTAGTAGCAAATAGTAGATGAAGCCCTTCAATAATAAGCAAGGCAACAATAAAAGTAGATGATTATGATAGTGTAGTAGATGATTCACTAGTGCAACCAATATCTCCTCTAGGATATTTTGATATATTATGGAATTCACTCACATAAACCTAGTCATGCAATTCAAACTTGATTCACTTATTGCCCATGAATAGTAGCACTGCAGCGGGGACTCCAACTTCTTTATGTTTAAGTATTTGGTGAATAGTAGTAGAAGGGAATCCAATTTCTTAACATTTAGACTTAAAATATCATAGCAAATAGTGATCCATAGTAATGCCATCCATCAGAGGAAAAAGTGACTTGCTATGACAAAAAGTGACTTGCTATGACATAGGTTTCTTCACCCCCTCCCCAATGATGAATGACTTAAATACGATACACTACATGTGAATAAAGAAAAGATTGATCCGCTTGACCCAATATTTGGGATACTCAAAAGACTAGGATGAGCAAGTGATCTTAATTTCCACCTTACCGTGTCACTTAGTTCCATCTGCCAGTGAATATGTATATGCCTCTCACTAGAAAAGGTGTGAACTTCTCCATAATTTAGATGACTCTTTGGTAGTTCATCAAAGATGCAACAACAGTTAAAAGCCTAGGATAGGAAATCTCAGCCTCCTTAGTTCCAATGAAACAAGGAATCGAAGACATTGATGAATATTAAACATGTTCCAAAATAGATGCATATGCATGGTGTTGGCCAATAATATGTTATTCTATAATTAAAAGTCCTTGCCCAACATGGATGCAAGTGACAGGTGTTATGATTTGAGTGTTAAAGGCATCTCATTGCCTAGATCATCGCATAAAAAATCTTTCTTGTGTGTTAAAAATGCTAAAAAAACTAATTTGCACCATGCACAAGAAGTTTCCTGATCAAAATGTATATACAGTAAAATAAAAATAGATTAAGTAGGCCAACCCTTGAAACAAAAAAAGAGCAAACTTCTAGAGATACTTTCATGCTAGCATTTCAGAAGAATACCAAGTGTTCACATTATGTCTTGCTAATAATTGGAAATTAGTAACGAAATAGACCAATAAGAGAGAATATATGGTTATATGGCTAGTAAAAACCATTTTCCAAACTACTTGGTTTGGGCCATTCTATACCAAGAGAAGCATATGAAAGCCAATATGACTAAATGCACGAGGATATGTACCTCTATATCATGCAACAAAGTCGCCTCTTTAGAGGCCTAAAAACACATTAAGATTGGCAATGACAACTATGCCTACCATTTTCTACTTTGTCAATCACAACTACGATTAGTTTGGATTGTTCACCAAGGTGTAAAATATTCTACCATCTCCACTTGGCAAAAGAGCAAGTCATTTCCATATCAATGTCATCTTATTGATATCTCCTCTAGGTAGATTCCCTTGAAGCTACATGATATATAGTTTAGTCTAATTGTTTATTGTTTCTCTTTTGCCATACACTTTGCATGTTTTGTACCTCAAACTCAAGGGACCGCACAGGAATGTGTCTACCAACTTTGAAAATGAAATGATGCTTTTCATTTAAAAAGAGCTTAGTCATAATATCTTGCAAGAACTTGCATGTATGTTGGAAATCCCAAGCTCCCCCATTGGTAGTTTAGTTTTTAAGTGAAGATAGGTATGAAACAAATGATACTTTGTAGCTTGATTATGTGAAGAATTGCTTAGCAGGAGATGACGTTGTAGAGCATACTAAGCATAGTTGAACCTGCTCTGCAAAGCAATTTGATTGATTGATTACTTGAGACTGATCTTAATTTTCCTCTCAAGTTGTAGGAATTAGTCCATCTACCTATCTCTAGTGTTTGTATTAAGAGCTAACCATTAACGAATTATTCCAATGTCAATAGATTAATACTAAATAAAAACATATTACCTTTTCATGGATAATCCTAGCAAATGTCTTTGTTCCAGTGCAATTGGGGTCCTCAAGGTTTAGCTGATTTCTCCTATTTTGCTTACACATTTTCTAAAGGTACAAGGGCATTCAAATAAAAAGTAAGTGATGCATTTGTCATAAAAACATTGAGAAAAGTGCAATTCATTTGCATTAAGACAATACCTAATGCTCATCATTAAGCCAAATATGAGTAAGTGTAAGAAATTGTTGTTTGTCAATCAGAGCATCTTCAACCGTGTCGCACATCTCTTGTGGGGACTGTCTTTTATCAAATAGTTTACTCTTAATTTCATTCTTCCATGCCCTCCATTTTGTAGCAGCACCACGCATGACATATTTCCTTATCTTTTCATTACAGCATGGTTGAAATTCAATCTTCTCCTACAAAACATATGATATTATTGTAAATATTTTCAATAACCAAGAAATTAACAAAAAAGATGAATTATAACTAGCTCTTAAACCTGAATGGCCTCCCATATTGTCGTCTTATATTGAGGTCCAATGTCTTTCCAATTGGAATATCCTATGGTGCCCAAATTTGATCTTTGTACCGTAGATCCGATAAAGTTTGCTAACTTAGTAGCTTCTTCTCCAATGGGAATGCCAGCAACACCAACTTGAACCTCCGTCTTCATGCCATCTTTCAACTCCTATATTTCATTCATTAAGGTGGGATCTCTCATCTTCTTTAATTGAGATGTAGTTACTCCTATGATAATAAAGAAACAGATAAAAGAGTAGATTAGCATATTATATATTTTTCCCCAAAAAAATTCAAGAAGAAGATTCTAAATACTTTCCAAATGTTTTTAAAAAAATTGACCTAGCTCTGAGACATCTTGTATTGGAGCACTTGGTGATGAAACTAAAGTTGATCGCTCGCTTGCAATTACTGGTTGTTTTCTTTTTCTTGTATCAACTACTTTATAGTTCCTTTTCCTTTCCATTTATCTAAAAAAGAAAAGACAAGAAAAAGAATCATCAAAAAAGCATAATCGTTACTAAGTAAAGTCATTAATTTGAATTAACTTTTAATCGAAAAATAAAATAAATTATATTGGAAAGCAATAAAAAAAATCTTCTGCTGAAGCTGATTTTTGTTATCTTTGCTTGTTTCTTGTCACAAGTATCCAAATCAAAATCAGTTGAGATGGAATATACTCCCGCAAGCAAGATAAAAGTGACACCTATTCTGATTTCATTATTGAGGGCTAGGTTTCTTAGTGTCATTTCTTGTATATATGTAGATATGTGTTGCTAATGCACACTCAAGTGTCAAAATTATGCATGTCTTAAGCATGTCTTTTGTTCCATCCATTAAGACAGCCTACTCCACATTTTCATTTGGTTTTTTTGTCCTGGTTTCATATTGTTTGTGATATAGAAGGGATGTAGAAAGGTGGTGGTTGTTAGTAGTAAACAGAACTCCACACGTATGTGCCTATTTAGCTTCAACGATCCATTCTGCTGATCTATTTAATTGGCAGAAGGATCATAACCGAGAATTTCGGGGCAAAAGAGATGGAATAACGCACGTTCAGGAATCTGGATAAACTATAATGAAAATACCAGGATCTCTTTTCGGCCGAAAAGACATGAAATTATTATGGGCTCGATGCTTGTGAGTGGCGAAAATAGGGGCACAACAACAGAACCCTATCGGGCTGCAGTAATGGAAAGGTATTGATGGATTATTTATGCAATCATGCTAACTCTCTGATCCAGATTTATCATTGGAAAAAAGAAAATGTTTTGACGAAGTGTATCAGCTGACGTATTGGATATATCTAATCAAGCAGTTGCTTTTAAAGCTGATTTCTAATGTAGAATCAATTTTCATCTAAAATAGCTCGGTATTGATTAGAATCTTATCAAACCCATCATACCATTGTCACTTTATTTTTCCATCTACAGGAAACAAGTCTAAATGGTGCCCAAAAATTCAGCATAGGTCTGAAATTGAAAACTAACCTGACAAATATTGCAAAAAGAAAAATCAGAAATGCCCGTAGATAATGTCTGAAATTTCCAGGCATGGATTTTAAAATAAGAAATATATTGGAAATACATCTTCCCTTGTGCCCTGATGTTTGTAACCTCTAATAAGAACGAGAGAAATAAATATTGTTGGAAGATATATGCATGTTTGGATTAAGTACACGAATCAAGTGACACACTTAACAGGACCATCACATGGACTAAACATAAAACCATATCATACTGACAACATCTAAAATGGGAGAATAGGTTCTAATTTCAGCCTCCTTTGGTGGTGGAAGAAAAAGATGGATGCATCAGAATAGCTTACTAAATCCTTCTCTTCTGATTCATGTTTCTTTCTACTCTTAGAGCTCTTTCCAAGGTCACTATGATATGAAACACTAAGAAAACATGTCATTTAAGATGTTTCAAGAAAAGGATTGGCAATTTTCCTATTATTGACTAGCAATTTGGTTTGCTTATAGGACTATCAATTTGTTAGTGTGTTTTGTTTATAGAGTATTTTCATTTGAGAGCATCACACAAGAATGCGAAATTAAGAAGGTAATTAAAAAAAACAAATCATTGTTTTACACAAAGACTTTCTCCAATGTTCACAAGGAAAACATCATATGTGAAGCAACACTCCTATCAAATATCATCACCATCCGAATCAGCTTCCTTGTCAGACACATGAATATTCAAATCATCCACATCTCTTAACCAAGTGGATGATTCATTTGCTGCTAACCTTGCATTCCTCGTGTCAAATCCATGCATGAGACTTTGGACATCTACAATTTCAAAAGCATCTCTAACCTTGACCTGCTTAACCACATGCCATCCTTCATTCTGATTATCCTTGATGTAGAACACTTTTGATGCTTGAGATGCCAAGATGTAGGGGCCATCCCTGATATCCTTCCCTATATGTGATAAGTTTAAGAAATTAACAATGGTGAATTTGTAGCCATCAGTCCTGGACCCTCTGGTTGGATGAACCCAATCACATTTGAATAGAACCACCCTATAATCCCTGAATAGCTTAGTTTGAGAATGTCTTTTAGCACATCATCATAATTTTGTTCCCCGTCAATTTGCTGATCATCTTTTTGACTAGAATAGCTGCTTGAACTAGAAATGACAGCTACACCACTGTTTTGTGTCGTCAAATCCTTCTCATGTTCTGTGCTATGAAACCTAAGCCCATTAATAATGTACCCTCTGTAGGACCATTAGCTAACCACTTCAACTTCTGAGAAACTTTTTCACTTCCTTCTTTCTCTAAACATTCAATCTACAACAAATTAAGTAATATAATTTCAATTATTGATAAAAACTAACTCAAATTTAGTTGAATATATAATTAAAAAATTGAAAGAATCTCACTTTATCATGAAACCAATCATTGAATTGAAGACTATGAAGCCTATCAAGTTCAAAGTGAGATAGGCAAGGTGAGCAATGATGCCTTCTTAGCATAGACTTATGCTCCCTATTTCAAAAAGGCAATGAATCTCTAGTTACATAATACTTCAACTTATCATGATAACCCAATCAAAGAAATGAAGAATACATACGTTCTAAAGTGACTAACGTCTTCATCGTTAAAGAGAACATAACAATGTGCCTGAAATAGCGACTGTGAATCGAGCTTCTTCCTTGAAACTCTCTTCATTTCTAGAGATCGAATCTCTTGTTTGTTATTTTCTTCTTCCCTAAAGGTCGTCCCAGTGGAGATGGTAGATCTTCATCCATCTCAAGGATAACATCCTTGTCATTTCACGGTGGCCTATCAAATTTGGTGTGACTACCACCAAGATACTTTGAACAAAAGGTTAGGCACTCATTTGCCAAGAATCCTTTTGCAATTGATCCCTCAAGATGAGCTTTGTTCTTGACAAAGCCTTTTGAAGTCAGAAAGAACCTAAAACATCGAAAAGCTCACATATTAGTGAAACACAATTTCTGAAAAGACATCTAGTAGATAACTGTATAATTCACAAATAACTACCTCTCAATAGGGTACATCCATTGATAGAAAATGAGACCTCCAAGCTTTTCTTCCTCTACTAGATGGATGATGAGATGTATCATGATAGTAAACAATGAAGGGGGAAATAGCTTTTCCATTTCACATAATGTTAGAATGGCTTGCGATTGTAGTATATCATGATCTGACGGTTTGAGAACCTTGGCACACAAGCATTTAAAGAGGTGGCATAAGCCAATTAAGACAATTGTCACTCTATCAGGCAAACAATCTCGAACAACCACCGATAAAAGCTCCTACATCAGAATATGGCAATCATACATTCTCATCAATGTTACCCTCTTCTTTTTAACTTTTATCGCATGCGAGATGTTGCACGATAACTCATCTGGAAGTTTCATCTCCTTCAAGATGGTAAAAAAGATTGTAATTTCTTACTTTGTCATCTGATAACAAGCTCTTGGAATCACATTTCGAACTCCTTCTTTCAGATGGGGGTCTCTTCTAATCCCCATATCTACTAAATCTTTGCGAGACTTGGAAGTATCCTTTGTCTTTTTGACATGACATGTGATTGTCCCAAAAATATTATCAAATACATTTTTCTTGGTGTGCATGACATCAATGTTGTGGCATAGAAAATTATGCTTCCAATATGGCAACTCAAACAAGATGGTCAATCTCTTTAAAGGATTGCATGATTCATCCTCTAACAAGGCTACCGACTTTGCAACCTCAAGTATGCTTTTACTTGACATTCGTACAGGCGCTGACCGATGTTCTGTGCTCCCATCAAATGACTCACTATCCAAGTAGAAGTTGTGATTATGATCTAACCATCTCTGTTGTCCCATATAGCAATACTTCTTGCTATGAGACAACCATAAAGATTTAGTGTTATAACCACAATAGGGACACCCTTTTTCTCCCCTTACACTCCAAGCAGAAAGTGTTCCATAAGCTGGAAAATCATTAACTATCCAAAGTAATGCAACTCACATCAAAAAATTTCATTATTAAATGTATCAAAAGTTTCAATTCCATGCTCCCACAACTCCTTCAACTCCTCAATGAGAGGTTGCATATAAACATCTATCTTGCTCCCTGGAGCTTTTGGACCAGAAATCAACAAGGACAAGATGAAGTTGCTTTGTTTCATACATACCTAGGGAGGCATGTTATAAGGTATTAGAATGATAAGCCATGTGCTATGGGAAACATTCATATTCTTGAATGGATTGAAACCATCAGCAACTGATCCCAAGCAAACATTACGAGGCTCGATAGCAAACTATGGATGCAAAGAATCAAAGTGTTTCCATGCTAAAGAGTCTATAGGATGCCTTAAGAGGTTGTCCTTAAAAGAACCTTCTTCATGCCATTTCATATCTATGGTTGTCATTGAACATGCAAAGAATCGTTGAAATCTTGGTTTTAAAGGAAACCACAGCAACACATTAGCTGGTTTTCTCTTTTTCTTTACCACAGAAAGATCAGCCAATGAATCCTCACCATCCTTAATGTTCTTCCATCTTGATTCACCACATATTGAGCAAACATCATCATTTTCATTGTCTTTCCAAAAGAGCATACAACTATTTGGGCAAGCATGCATTTTGAGATAACTTAAGTCTAAGCTTGAGATGATGCTCTTTGCTTCATTGTGAGATTTTGGTAACCCATTACCCTCTGGTAGCAAGAAGCTTAAATACCCCAAGAGTTGAGTAAACGAGTTGTTGCTCCAACTGTTTAGACACTTTAGATGATATAAATATAAAGTGGCAGCCAACTTGCTCTCATTCGAGTTTCCATATAACGGCTTCTCAGCATCCTTCATCAAATCAAAGATCTTACGTCATTTCCTTTCTACTTTATCAGATCCTTGTTTGCTAGCACCTTCATATCCCATATCATCCTCAACAAAATTAACATCGTCATTGCTCTCCATGCATCTTGCATCTGCATTGACTCCAACAAATACATCCTCCAACAATCCATGAACATCATGCTCAAAGGTCACATCCCCATCCCTCTCATTAGAGATTGAGGTGCGAGAAGTCTCACCATGATAGGTCCAATTCACATAATTCTTAAGAAAGACATTACAAAGCAAACGATCAATCACCTCATCCTTCGTCCTCCACAAAGCATTAACACACTTCTGACAGGGACACAAAATCCGACCATCTATTGAAGACTTATCAAATGCAAAATCCAAAAATTGCACAATGCCCTGCATGTACTCTGAATAAGCCATGGTAGGAACCATAAATAAGGCATGGTAATAATCCCTTTTGATCTAACAATCAAATGACCCCTTGATGAATAAAAAATATTTTTGATTGATCAAAAGGAATTTTGAACTTCATGTGTAGGATTGTGAGCACCTAAGAGACTCAACTTTGAAGGATGGTTGTAGATGAGTTTAATGGAGAAACTTGATGATTCATTAGACTAGTTAGATATGAAATGCTCGAGATTAGGTGTCTAAGAAGTCGTATACCCATGGCATAGTTCATAATGGCAAATGAAATACTCGTGGTTCGTTTGCCTTTCATTGTTTACAACCTTGAACTCCAAGACTCCAACAAACTTGATAATTATAAATAAAATCCTTGAACCTTCTCTTTTTGTAAAGTAGAAGCTTCAGATGCAGACTAGATTATTACACTACCGCATCGAATTAGTTTTTTTTTAGGAAGTAAATATGGTGGCCATGAGATTTGATCTCATGACCTTTTTGAAGGCTAATGGGGTGCTCTACCACTAAGCCAATCCTTTGTTGTTAACTATTTGATAACATTTATCTTCAAAGGGCAAAGTAGAATATATAATAAGCATATACTAGCAAGAGTGTACCAACAATAAGAATGCAATACAATACCCAATACAACAAATATAACTGCCTCTTACCCACATAGCTAAGTAATGCACAACATATCTAAGTTGTGTTGTTATTTTAATATATTTTATTTGTTACTCTTTATATATGATTTGAAGCTTATAAGTCATAAATTCGAAAATCAGCTTCTACTACTCGACTATATAGCATACTAATGAACACAACATTGACAACAACAATAATAACAAAAACAATCTCATTAACAACAAAAACCAAAACAATGAAAAAAATTATTAATTGGGAAAGGATAAAAAGAACACATTTACCTATAGAGATCAAAGAATAGAAAGTTGATAGAGAAGGTGTAGAACCTATAAAGAGACAAAAAGAGGTTAGATACAAACAACCTAATGAATCTCATATCACATTCACACAAAATGAATAAACCAAAATAAATTAAAAATTATATTGTAAGCCCTTTGTTAGATACATTGCTTTTTTCTTGGTTTTATACTAGGTCTGCATTTCCAATTTCATGTTTGATTTTGGTTCTATCAATTATCAAATTTGCATTTTAAGGGAAATGCCTTGATATCAAGTTCTAATCGAAATCATGTTGTGTTGTGCTCTAAAATGGCTTATAATACACCAAAACTTTGGTCATCTTGATTGTGATAATGCTTCCTAAATTGTATATTCTGGACCAATTTTGATCTTTTCCTCTGAAATTTGTGTTTCCTCGGGGGTATATAATGCATTGCTTCCCCTTTTGTGTTTATGCCCTTGGAAAAATCTAATTTTCAAAATTTCACATTTCCCTCTAAAATGTCTAGCACTGATGTTAAATGAATTACATAAATTTTCTCACCGTTGCCACTAAGTATTTCTGGGCCCTCATCTTTAGGGAGATGAAGAGGTCAATGTTTTTATGCAGTTACCAACTTTCAATGTAACTGTTAAAACATGCTTTTGTGCAGTTACGAACTTTCTATTGTCATTCTTTTTATGGTCTCAAATGACATATACCACTATTTTTACAAGAATAACCACAACTTGTGCAAAGACTTCTAAACCAAACGAGGAAGCTCCTAATGTTGAAAATCCTGATTTGAATGCTAAGCATGTGAGCATACATCCAACGCCACCAAAACATTTCATTCAAAAAAAAGAGGAAGAAGAACTCGTTAAGTTAGAGCAGGTGAATGCACAAGCTGCAAAACTAATTTTCATTTTTCCTTAAGATTTTAAAATTGATTCCTACTTTTTTGCTATTTATTTCTCTACTAATCAGTAAAAGAAGCAACTATTACTTTAGAAAAAAATAAAAAGAAAAACAGAGGCAACTATTACTTAAAAATAAAAAAGAAAGAAAAATAGAAGTAACTACTTTCTTCTTCTTGCTATCTTCCATATAATCCATAAGCTGATTCTCACCATTTGGTGTTTGGAGCCACATATGAGATGTATCTGTACTCTAATTGTAATTTAATGAAACATGTGAATACCAAGTCTAATTTTTTTTAAACCTTCTATGCTATAAATTAGTTATTTCACTGAGAATGCTAGTGCTCAGCTATAGTATTCCATTAACTTCATAGAGCATATGTGTGTAGTTAATTTTTTGTAATGATGGAAAGGAAACTTAACATTAGTAAAGCATAATCACAATAGGAATTAGAATATGGAAGTTTGAGATCGAGTGGGAGAGATCTGACTGATGGAATAGCGAGATATCAGAAACCTTAAGATCGATTTAATGAAGTTCGAGATTAGAACACTGGCCATTGAAAAATTTATGAAGTTGGAGAGATCGAGAAAGAGAGGAATCGATTTGAATGTCGATTTCAAAAGTTAGAATGAAAAATCCGAGCGAGAGATCAATCCAACACAAAAATGTCAACGAGATCCAAGTGAGAGATTAGATCCAAAAACCTAAAAGAGATCTATCCACCTTGGATAATCGTCATCAGCGAGAGCAAGAAAAGAGAGATAGAAATATAACTAACCTGAGTCGACAAAAATGCAATGCTCGACCAAAGGAGAGATTTGGGCTTCTATCAGATCGAGTCGACTCGATAGAGGTTAGGGTGTCGATGTATGCTTGAGCGGAGTGGGGGTGATAGAGCGGTGGCAAGTGGGTCAACGAGCAGCGTGGAGTTAGGGGAGACAACGTCGACGAGAGGAGGACGAGGTCGACGAGGGCAGAGGAGGCTGACGCGCGATGAGGAGGAGCAGGAGAGGAGAAATGGAAAGTAAGTCAGGGAGGAGTGGCGAGGATGAAGACACATTTTCCCTCATCATTTTTTTTTAATTTTTTCTAAAGGTTTCCGCTGGTGTAGCATCTATCATTAGAAACGTATAATAGAACTTACAGCAATATATATTTGATATCAGTGTAGGTACACTGTTGCCATAGGTCAATTTTTTTGTTGTGTTTGTTCCATTTTAGTCTCGTAGGCCATACAGTTGTCGAGAAGATCATCTATATTGAGTTCCTCTATTGGATATGCTTCTTCAATGGTGGTGACTTTTTGCTCCCACTTTGGTCTAAGGGAGCGTAGGAGCCTAGATTCTACCTCCCCTTGAATGAATGTCTTCGTTAAAGATTTTAGATTGTTCACAATCAATGTCAACTGAGTATACATATCACTTTGCTTCTCATTTTCTTTTATAGAAAATGACCCGAATTCCTATGATAAGAGGTTAATATTTGAAGTTTTAACTTTGGAAGTTCCTTCATGAGTTACCTCAAGAGTTCTCCAAATCTCATGATCAATGGTTGAGCTTTGGTTGCTCCAATTGAATTCGTCTAGGCTTGATGCACAATACAAGGCATTCATCACCTTTGCATTCAGATTGAGCTGCCGAATTTAATCATTCGTATATTCAGTTGCAAGCTTCTCCGCAATCTCAAATTGGCTTTCATATTTCTCCCTAATGACGAAGTTGTGTGCCTACAACCACATCTTCATTTCCCTCAAACGGCAGTCGAGTGGTGGATTGTCCTTTGGTGCGACCAATGGCAATGACATTCCCCTTCATCGAATCTTCACAAGTTACTCAAACAAATGCGAAAACCTGCTCTAATACCAACTAAAAATGCACTAGAAGGGGGTGAATAGTGTAGTTGCAGTAAATATAAAGTAAATAAAATTTGCAACAACAATCTCACAATGAATACACATATTTTTAGGTGGAAATCCTAACTAGGAAAAAACCACCTCTTAAGTCAACTTGACTTAGGATTTACCAATTGCCAAGTGATCAACTAAACACTAACCACACTACTTTGAATGAGGGTGATGTTCCTTAAGTACAGTCTCACCTTCGATCCCTAAACGAAGGTTTTACCCTTCCATTAGGAAGAGAAGGGGATTCGACAGGTCGGACACCCTAGTACAATTGCTTGATAACAAAAATAAAATACACACAACCTATAGAGCTCCCAATATGATAGAAATTCAGCAAAATACTATAGGAAAAATGAACTCACTAAATGATGAGTAGAGTAAAAGGTTAGCACAGTAGGGAAGAGCACCAAAAGAGTGTTGAATAGGGTAGAGCTTTGGGCTATGGTCCTTTGGAGTAATTTTGAGTAGAAAGCATGTTTATGATCTCCAATGGTGTATCTTGGACAAGGGGTGTTCATCTATATTTATAGAGCCCAAGGGAAGCTTTAAGAAGGCTTGGGAGAAGTGTCCTAGCCATTGGGGTTAAATCCAAGAAGATTTGGATGAAATCTATTACGACCCGATTATCGGATCACTATAGGATCTGAGACCGGCTCGCCTCGACTAATCCCAAGACCTAGTCATCCAACAAGAAATAACCAAAAGCAGGAAAGTAAACCATACTCACATATGCAATATAACTAAGCAGAAGAAACGTACAAGCAGTAGAGGAAAATAAATCTACTGTTTCAGTACATACCACTACAACAACAATAACAATGGAAAGTGGAAAGTAAATAGTAGTAGCAAAACAGTAACTAAAAGTCCATTACTTACTACAACAGAGAAAAGGAAAAGGAAGTGCTGAAGAAAACTACTGCTAGGGTCGACTGGGCCCAGCACCCTCCACAGTCAGAAGCTCAGGCTACTCAACTCTTGGTCCTGAACAGTGTTATGAAAAGACAAAGTCAGCGAACACTGAGTAGAGTGGTATCTATATTATCTAAGCACAAAATAGTAAAAGCAACAGGTTTAATTCTCGTTTCTATTTATCTGTCTTATATATATATTTCTGTTTCACCCATTTCTATCAAGCATCCAGATATTCTTGATCTTGCATGTTCCTTGTGGGAACAATCTTGATTGCAGTCTTTTCTGTAGAGTAGAAGGTACACGTGGTGCTCTCCTAGCTGGGAGAGTCTTCCGTGGTACTTCTACACCCAGTCAACCACCCTGAGATCACTGTCAAGATGTAGCGGTGACTACAGCATGTGTGATAAGTGTATGGGTAGCTACACGTGGTCAGTCATTTCTACTAGCGGGTACGCCCAAAGTATAGCATGGAACAATATAGGGCCTTGCCCTCTCAGAACAGGGGTCTCACCCCTCAAACCAAACAGGGGTCTCGCCCTTCCATAGTCTGCGCACCCTCGTTTGACTACCCCAGTTTGTCCAAAGGGCCTAACAAGTCGATGTAGGGTGGCTAGCTGAACCTCGGGCCCCATGGGGTGGCTAGCTCCCTCCCTACACTAGTAGCTCGCCTCGGTACCACGTACATGAGGGCCAACAGGAGTTGGTGTAGAGTGGTCAATCTTAACCCCGGGTCTCAACCCAAGGGAGGCTAGCTCTGCTCTACACAAAAGGGTACAGTTGCTCTCCTTGGTACCACGTACTCAAGGGCCAGCACACTTCCCATCTACATTCCAGGTTTCCGTCTATCCACAAGAGTTCTACTCGTAATTCCCCGTAGGGTTCATGCTCATGTTCACCTCATTTATTCCGATACAGATTTCACCTTTCACAATTCATTTCTCATCCATATACAGGCAGCTCGTGTTTCCATAATTCAATACATACAACTGGTGATTTCATAGGTAATTGTTCATTAAATACAGGCAGCTCATATTCTAACAGGCAACTCACAATTATATTACAAGCAATGGCTAGCAGTTTATCTCAATCATGCATGCAAGTATATCATACAGCACAAATGGTTCATTCATTTCTCTACCTTAGGGTTCATGCCACATCCTAGGGTTCCATTCCGCTATTTTCATAAGCACATTCTTATTTAAATATTATTAACGGAATTAAGCCACTCTACCAGACAACACAGGAGTAATGGGGGCTCAAACCGCAGACTCAGGTGTCTCTGCGAGCCCCAAATGCGCAGTAGGCTGAAACCTTATACCAAGGAATACATCACAAAAGGAGAGTTCAGCATAGTGTACAAAAGACTCTAGTACGTAGAGGAACTCGCAAGGAAAGTACAGGTATTTCATTCGTGTAAAACGGGCCCCGATGGGACTCCAACAAGTCAAAAACGTGCCTACTGTTCAAAATCAGATGTCTGGGAATAATCCCAGACATCTTAAAAGGCGTCAGATCTTACCTTAAGTCCCTACGATATCCTTAGACATCCAGACCTTCTCTGCGATCGTCTGAAGGCAGTTCCAGATGTCGGACAATGCCTCCGGTCATCTAGATGCACCTTCGGACGTCTGGTGATGTGTTCAGACGTCCAAAAGTGAATGGGAAAGTGTTCCACGCTCCTTCCCAAAGCTACACCTGTGTACGCAATCGCAGGCGTGGTCAGCCGACAATAACCCCTGCGCTACGATATTAATGGCGCAGGGAGATACGTACCTTGTGATAAATGTGCTTTCAGACATCTGGCTTTAGCTCCAGACATCCAGGTACCCCGGCAGTCATTTGGACTCTACTCCAGATGTCTGATGCTGGAAAACTTCCACTACCAGGAACTCCTCGCAGCTCTCTCCGCTCGCTCCACCTCGCGCCGCAACAGCTCCAGCCACTGTAGAGGGCTGGGAGGCCACCTCCTCGAGCCCTCCCCTCCTCCCGCACGTGCCCGTCGGTGGCCGTGCAAGCTCCGTCGAGCTTCCACTGAAGCTCCTCTGACCTTAGGCCTCCTCTTCCTCCCGCGCTCTCCACCTTCCTCCCTCTCACTCTCCCTCGCTCGCCCCCTCTTGCCGCTCCCGTACACACACTGAAGGTGGTGGTGGCTGGTGTGTGGAGTGGAGAGGAGATAGGAGGGGGGTTTAAATAGGAGGTGTGGGGTTTAGGGTTCGAGGAAGGTGAGGAAGAGAGAGAGAGAGGAGCGGTTCTGCGCGTCACCCGCGCACAGAGCGTAGTGTGCAGTACAAAAATTTCACTTTCGGACGTCTGGGAACGGGTCCAGACGTCTGGACAGACGTCTGACTGAGACTCCATATGTCTTAAAAGGCTAAAATTAATGGGTCCCTACAAAATCCCATTGAGCTCAATGCAATTATTAAGTCTGACATGGATATTTGCCTAAAGTGTCAAATGTATAATTGTTGGTAACACAGTCATCCTTCATATCGAGTTCAAACTAGCTAATTTCCTAGTATAAATTCATCTAATTAAATTGTAAAAGGCTATAATTCAATTATGGCTGAATCAACAGGAAGTGCATCAAAATTGGTTAATTCTACCATTTTAATAACAAACTACAAATGTAGATTAACTGAGCTCAAATTTCCAACAAGTGGGCTTACATGGATTGATTTAGGGTTTCTCTGAAAATTGAAAGTTAATTTATATTTAAAAATCTTAATTTTAGCCTTCCTGAAATTAAAAGAGTTCTTATGGAAATAAATATAATCTAAATCTTCTAAAAATTGTTGAAAAATATTTTATAAGGTTTAGAATAGTCAATTTGACAAAATGAACCTATTTTAACCTAAAATAGAGACCTAGGTGAATATTTAATGCATTTTGGGTTAAAACATAAATTAACCAATCAAACTTCATCAAAACCCAAAATTTAAGTCACCATTAAATTTCTTGAATTCAAATTATCTTACCTTAAAAATTTGAGATCAATTGGACTTCATCTTAATCTACTTTGCAAAACGGACCTCAACTTTTAAATTCCTTTCAATTTGGTCCAAATTCCTCTCATCAAGCTCTATGGCTGACGTCACCAAGCAACTGCAGCAGTAGCAGCTCTTCACTCATGTTTGGATACAAGTTGGTGTGAGCATCTCTCGATCAAATCCCACCAAATTTGGTTGGATTGATCGCCTCTTCATGATTAATACGGACATCCAACTACCAACCTTTGATTCCATCTTAGGAGAGAGAATTTTCTGCTCGAATCACTCGCAAAATTGCCCTCAAATCAACCAAATTGAGGTGGTTTCTTGCCTTATTTGTGAAGCCCTAGGCTTTATAAAGCACGACCACTCGCAAACGTTTGATTTTGTGCGAAATAAGGCGTAAATTCCTCTTCTTCCTCGTCGCGCCATTGGAGCACCTTAGAGTTCCACCTTCGTCGACTGCCACTTCGCTGCAGAAATTGGTAGAGGACTTTGCTTCCCCATCATCCCACGGAGCTTCGCGCAAGGCTTCACGACCTCTCTTCCCTTCTTCAACTCCGATTTCTTCTTCCTCTTCCTCGCCATCCGCCCACCTTCGCCAAGTATTTCCTTCCTCTCTTCCAATTCGATTAGGGCTTTAGCCATTGTAGGTGTTAATTTCATTTATAGAGCTTCAGTCCATTCCTCTCCCCTCCTTGTCTCACCCACGATTAACGTGGAGGAGCTCCTTCGAGAAGCTCCATCAACCATGTTTGCGGTCAATTAGTATAGTGTTTAGCTTCAACGTGGCATGCCAGAGCTTTTGGGCATCTAATTGGGGTCGTTCGACCTCTATTTTGACATGAAGGTCATGCCAGAGCACTTGCCAAAGCCCCACCATCTTCTCCAACTCCGACCACCTCCCACACCTCCTCCTTCATCAAGTTGGTGGTCCCTCAGCGACCACATCCTCCCTTCGTCGGCCCCATCCAACGACCGGATCCCAACTCCAGCCACCGACAAGCTTCACCGATGACATTGAAGAAGAAGGCAGATGGACCTTTTTGAATGAAAAATAAAGTTTTCTGGGATTGACTCGTAAGCCTCTAGGGACCAAATTGTAAGAAGAATTGATATCTCAGGAACTGAATTGTGATTTTGCTTGAATAAGCTTAAGATTTTGCTCTAAAGGGTTTTCATTGATATAACCTGTGTGTTGAAGCTACGAGTTGCTACGCTAATGTATTTGGTTTTGAAAACCTATCGTTGTAGTTTGAAAGCGAAGAACTCATGTTCAACAAATAAAATTTATACCGGAATAGAAATCTCAGGTCGAACTCAGGGAGGCGGACATTTGATTTAAAAATATGCGTTTAATTTATTTGTCACGAAGTAAATTAATTGATTAGAAACTATCTATTTATTTACACTAAATAGAAGAGAGAGAGAGAATATTACAAACAAAAATCAAAAGAGAGATGTAGAATGAACATGGAATTCATTATCAAAGAGATTGTTCATTACACTAAACATTACAACTAGAAAGCAGAAAATGATTACACTAGAAAGCAGTAAATCTACTCTAGAAAGCATTAAAAAGAATGGAGAGAAAATTATCCTCCTCGACGGTCTCTTGGAGAACAAGCCGGACGGGACAATGCCTGGAAGACGGAGAACGGAGCAGGACGAAGGAGGATGAAGTGGGAAGAACTAGAACGGGGCAGCACGTCGTCGTCGTCGCGAGATCCACTTCCGAAAGGGGGATGAAAATTAGACTTTATCTCTTTAAAAGCATCCTAGGTGTGAGACAAGCTTCTCTTGAGCTTTGGAGAGGGAGAGAAGAGAAAGAAGGGATGAAAATTTCGTATGGAGGGGGTCTCCTTTTATAGTTGTAAGGAATGAGGGAAATTTGGTCTTTTTAATCTCAAAACATTAAATAAGGGGTCTTTAGTGACAGATAAAACTGTCGCTAAAGCCCCATCATGGGCGACGTGTGCGCCCGCTCGCCTCCCGTGCATGAAATGCGCGCTCACATCCTTCGATTCTCTGCTGTTCGATCGTGATGTGCCCTCGCCCGCCTCCTCACCGTGTGCTCGCCGCGTGCGATCTCGCCTTACACGCGAGCATACAATAGCGCGTGGGCACTATTGAGCACCCGTAGCCGCTCGATCGCGATCTAGCGGTAGCAAAGCCCGCTCGACCATGCCCCAGCAACCGCTCGCGAGGAATCGAACGTGCATCGCTGCGTCGTGTAAACGCGTTCACCTGCTGCACTACAACGGCGTTTGTGTTACGAAGTTGCTTTCGTGCATGCACGATCAGGACCTTTGGATTGAGATCCAACGGTCAAGGCGGCTCTTTAGGTGCAGCATCAGTGGATGGGCATGCCGGTTGGGATGCACGATCCAACGGCAGAGATTCGTGGGTGCTAGTAGCTTCAGAAGTTGAGGGCAATCAGTTGGGAGGTCGAGATGGCGCCACGTGGCACCATCTTGGTCGTCCATCTTCTGGATGATGTAGATGGTGCCACGGTTATCGGATTAAGTCGATCTTCGTGCCGTTAGGCTGCAATCGTCAATCTGAATCCATCTGTGTGGTCGGATTTGTCGTCTGAAGTGCGGATTCACACCATCTTGGCCCTTGATCTTCTAGGGTTCGTTAGTCTCTATTTGATGCTACAAGTGTCTGATTAGGGCGATCTTAGAGTCGTTGAACTCCAATCGTCACCCTGATCACATCTGTATGGTTGGATCTTTAATCCGAGGCCCTGATAAAAATTTTGCCCTGTCCCTGAACATAAAAGAAGACAATTAACCTCCATTTTATTCAAACTAATCTAAATGCAAGATGATGCATGCTATGCAATATTTATAGTATGCAATGCAATTCTATGCTTAAGAACATGTATAAATAAACATATTATATAGTGTAAACATGTTTACATCACTATGCAAACATTATTGTTAATAATTATTTGGTGCTTCATCCCATTCACACTTGATTAATTTATTTTATTAAGCATTAAATAATTATTGCACGAGAGTTTGGATTTCATATCTTTATTTGTAGAACTAAGTGCAAAATTGAGCTTGTTTGATTTTAAAAAATTAACCTCTAATACAAGTTCATGAATTTTAGTTGTAAATAATTAAATAGTGGTAATTATGCACTAAATTGCTCCCTATGAACGACCTCAGAATACATTTTATTTTGAGATTATAAATTCTAAAAGTTGATTGTGCGTGTTTCGACTGTACTACGATGTGAGTCTACAAAACATCGATCGCGTGCAACTATAATGCCTACATATACGACATCTACATATAAGCCTAGACATCTAATTTTGAAAGGTGTTGTTGCTAACTTCATTTGGACTTTATGCAGGGTACTTGGTTCTCTGGGTTAGGCATCTAAAGAGGGTGTATTAGATGTCTAAGACAAAAATCAAACGTCTAAAAATAGGAGGGAAGGTTCCTAGAACTCTTCCTGATCTATTACATCTTTTGTAGGGTACTTGTACCTAAGTGTCAAATGTGTATAGGATTGTCTGGTTTGACTATTGGACATATGATGATCATGTTTGTCTTGAGAAGGGATTTTCTAAAAAGCTAAAGAAGGTGATTAGGTCTAACAAATCGATATTTGGGTCAGATTAGTCATAATGTCTCTTTATTGGACGTTTGTGAGAGGTCTTGGATGTCCAGAGGCATGCATGGATGTCTACGGATTACTTTGGATGCCTGAGGATAATAATATTTTAGTGGAAATAAACTCTCAAGAGTCTCCAGAGAGATTTGGTTTGACATCTCTTAATTTAGGGTTCATGTAAACCTAATGTTCCATTGTTGGATGTCTGAGATTATGCTCAAATATCTGTAAGTGGGTTTGGATGTCTAAGATAAGAGTTGGATAGCTGATGTGCAAAACATAGGACTTGTAAAGAGATATTTGAAAATTGGACATTTGATGTTTTTCTTGGACATCTTAAAATGAAACATCAGATGTCTGATACAAGTATTGTACGTCTAATTAGAGGGTTTGATTTGGATCTGAGTTTGAAGTGGGATCTTTCGGGTTTGCCTAAGTGTTAAGGGGTTGTGGGTGAGTTACTTAAGTCTTAATGAGGCTTTATATGACTCATGTAGACTCAATAAATATAAAATTACAATACTTTGAATTTTAATACAAGAAATCCTAGGACCTAAGACGAGAACTCCTTGTCATCATGATTCACCTTGGAAATTTGACTTCTGTTCCTACAACTTTGGTTAGTCTTTATCAAAGAATCACGATAATCTATTTTAATATCTTTTCTTCTTTTATTAGTTTATTTTGTAAAATCATCAAAATATATATAATGAGAGGTTGCAGTGACACTGAAGAAAAGCAATAAGTAAAATTTATGGAAAAAGGAATATAGGAATAAATTTGAAACTACTGAAATGGATAGTTGAAGCTAGCTACAAGCCTTAAGGAGGTGATTACTCATAAGGCAATAGATTGGAAATTGGGTGAAGACTTGAATAATCAGCAACAACTCTTGGGAAGCTGACTACCATAAAAAATCTCCCATTGGACCAATAAAAATTCATGTGAAACTTTGCAATATCTTCACTATAACTCCTGTTGTTTGTGCAGTAACTTACAAGCCTTAGGAACTAGGAAATCATGGATGGAATTCCCCATGAATAACCCCTAAATCAGATCATCTAATCATTCTTCTCATGCAAACCATGTGGGTCTTCTTGGAGCCAACTACTTAGGGGTGGTGGTTGATTGCCTCTAGAAGATTGTGTTGGAATTTTAGTCCATATTTTCCTAAATTTTAGCTTTAATAAAAAAATCCCTTTCAAATTAACAATTTTTCATGAGCTATCTTGTAAAAAATAGATTTATGAGGATGAAGGTTCTTATTGAAATGTTGAGCAAATGGTAAAGACGAGTATGATTGATGGAGAATGGCAAAGTTGAAGTTGTTTTCTGTCTTTATTTTTAGACATTGTAATTACCTCCTAACTAGACAATTAAAGTAAGTAAAAATAGACTAGAGATAATCACAATTCATTACAAACTTCTTTTTCAAAGTATTAATTTTCAATTCAAAGTGAATACTAATCAAAACAAGATTTTCGCTAAGTCAAAAGACAAATGATTTAAAAAGGTACTTGTTGCAAGCATCCTACTAATCATTAATACCGGTACCTGCGTGTCACAAGTTTGAGTTCCTTTAACTCAAACTGTTATCAACAAGTACCAGTACTAATGATTAGTACTAGTACATGCTGGTTACAAATTTTGAGTTAACATTTCCTAAACCTTAGTTTGAACCTAACAAGTACTGGTAAATGTGCATTATGTTTACTAGTTATAGAAAAACTATGAGTAGATAGCACCAATACCCCTCTATGAGTACCAGTATCAACTAGTCATTGAGTCAAATCTAAACGGCTAATTTGCTTTAATTTTCATCTAACTTCACCTTAATTAGCCTCCAATGGCTAGGGAGTGTGGAGGGCTATATTCTAAATGGTAAATAGATCCCTTTGGGTCCATTTCTCAACACACAAAATCATTCTACTCTCTTTTGCTCTTGCTCTAAAAAATTCTTCTACTCTCAATTTCTAGCAAAAGAGAAAGGCTTGTTGCTTAGCTAAGTCTGTAAGAAGAAGTTTTGATTTTGTGAAAAGTCCATAGCTGTGAGAGGTTACAATTTCATTCTATTAACGCATCGATAATCATCCTTGCCTTTCTATGGTAAAATCTCTCTAATTATATTCTATTAAGAGGCTTAGGATCAAGTTGTAAGCTTTGATATTTTTGCTTGCACCTGTGCTCTTCTTATTTTTATATATCTTTATAATTGGGTTCAGGTAACTTGTTAATTACCTCTAGTTATAGTGAATTGATTCCCTCCAGGTTGAGAAAAATCTAGTTAAAAATCCTAAGTCAATAGACTTAGGTAATAGAGTATCCAAGTGAGGGGAACCACGATGCATCTTGTGTTCAATTTTTAAGGTTCGAATTTTTGTAATTTATTTTTCACCCTCACTATTCATCCCCCTTTCTAGTATGCTTTTGATATTTATATCTTATAGGTGGTTTTAGAGTGGGTAAATAAGAAAGATGTAAAAAACTCTTTCTTGTGATAGCATCAACAACCAAGTGCGCCGAAGGCTAGTCTTCCTCTCAACCACCCTGCTTTAATGGGACAGACTATGGATACTGGAAAAAACAGATGAAAGTCTTCCTCAAGTTGATGGATGAGGAAGCGTGGATGCTAATTCAAATAAGATATGCGAATCCGGAGATCAAGGAAGGATAAGAAACAAAAGTGAATGTAAAGAAGAAGATCATGAGTAATGCAAAGGCGATAAATGTGCTTTACTATGCATTATCAAAGGAAGAGTTCAATAGGATTTCAACAGCAAATCTGCATACAAGATTTGTCACACCCCCTCAAAGTTTTCTACGATGGGACCAACAAGGTAAAGGAAAATCGTATTTTGATTCTAACTGAAATCTGTGAGTGTTTCACGATGGGAAAAGGAGAGACAATCAAGGCCATGCACGCAAGGTTTGGAGAGATTGTCAAGCCTTTGAAGAATCTTAGGGTCAAGTTTACAAAGGAGCAATTAGTGTGAAAGATTCTTTAATCGCTTACAAGCAACTGAGTGCTAAAGACAATGGCGATTCAAGAAGCCAAGGATCTTTCCACTCTTCCTCTCGATGATCTAGTTGGGAGCCTTTTGGCCTATAAAGTTCAACTAGAAAATTTGAAAAAGAATGAGGAAAAAAAGAAGCAATCGAGAAAGAAGGATATTGCTTTCAAGGCTATGAAAGAAGACTTAGATTCCGACGACTCCAACTTCAACAAAGAAGAAGAACTTGTGCTTGTAATGTGCAAATTTCACTACTTCATTAGAAAACAAGGTAAGTGAGTCAATAAATTTTCTAATGATGTGATTTTCATTGAGTGCAAGGAAAAGGGGCATGCTCAAAAGGATTGTCCCTTTGAACAAGAAAAAAAAGGAAGACAAGAAGCAAGAGCCAAAAGAATTGGATCGAAAGAAGGTATCAAAGAAAGCTTACAAAGCAACTTGTGACGATAGTGACTTTGACATGGGCACGACATCTGAAGAATCGGAAGAACATAAGATTGTCCATTTATGTTTGATGGCAAATGAAGATAGTAGTAAAAATGAGGTAGATTTCAAAATCTCCTTTAATGAACATTTGCAAGCATATGACAAGTTATATCTTAAGGCAAAAATGAGTAGAAAGGAAAATAAGGTCTTTCATAGTAACTATAAAACTTTAGAAATAGAAAAATCTTGTTTAGAAATTGAGTTAAACGTGGCTAAAAATACTAATTCCCAGCTACATGCCAAGATGGTTAAATTAGAAGATATTTATGAACATTTTGAAGAGACCTTAAATAATTTAAAAACAACCTCTAGGCTTAATACTAAGTTTTCCAATTCTTTGAAAGCAAAATTTCAACATAAAAGAATATACAAAATAAATCACATGCACTTAGACAAACACGGATTTATCAAAAGATCAAAAATCCTAATAATTATAGATCTAACACCTCCAAATGAGTCTATAAATATATGAATTTAAAAGGTACTAGCAATCAAGGACTTAAACGAAAATGGGTGTCTAAACAAGACTTAATTAATTGTCTTGCACGTCAAGAAGGACAAATGGATCCTTGGCAGTGAGTGTTCCAAGCAAACGATGGGACACTTTGAGCTATTTATCAAATGGACGAGAATCCATGATGGAGGGCACATTAAGCTTGGGGACGAAAAACATTGTTGCATTATTAGTGAAGGTATTATAGGAAATTCTACTAAGCAGTTCAAAGTTCTCTTAATAGAAAATTTAAAACAAAATGTACTTAATGTATGCCAAATTTTTTATAATGGTTGTAATGCTTTATTTACGAAAGCTAATTTTAAAATATTAAAAGAATGAATTGATATAGTTTTAAAGGATTTTTACATAGATATCATTGAAATCTTTGAAAATTACTTGTCATCCACTTCCTAATATTTTTTAAATGCCATCAGAAAAGTGATGACATTTTCGTAATTACCACTCTGTTAATTAGCACGGTTAACTTTAATAGTGTTTGACCTAAAATTAATAAAAATTTATTTTTCTACCCTCAAAACTTTTTAAAATTAAAGATATTTTACATAAATGCCACTAAAATCTTTGAAAATTATTTCCTTTCCATCCACTTTCCAATATTACTTTAAATGCTATTGAAAAAGTCATGTCATTTTCATAATTGCTACTATGTTAGTTAGTACTATTAATTTTAATGGTGTTAGACCTAAAAGTAATGAAAATTTATTTTTCTAGCTTCAAAATTTAATTTTTTTCTATTTACTGTCTTCCATTCCTTCTTCCTCAATGCCACTCCACCTTTTTCCTCCCTCCACCTCTCTACCCTCCTCCTCCTCACCTCCACCACTCACCAACATCACCCTCTCCCTGCACCCTCCTTGCTACACACCACCACTGCCACTCTCCACCTGCACCCACTCCGCACTGCACACCGCCACCCTCTCTCTCCTTCCTCGTTGCACATGACCACCACCCACCACCACCACCCTCCCCAACCCTCCCTATTACACATGACTTAGGGGGAGGGTGGCAGTGGTGGGTGGTGGTCATGTGCAGTGGGGAGGAGGGCGGTTGATTAAATCACTCTTTTTATTGCTCATGAATATATTTTGCTAGGTTTTTGAGCCAATTAGGTTAGAAGCATGACAATACAACATACACTTAGCATGTTTTACATTTTAGATAGGCATGCATCCAATTTTACATTATTTCTGTGATCTTCACTTATTAGTGATATTTTGTAACCACATAATTGAAGAGTAAGAAAAAAAGAGAAGAAAGGAAGAATTAAAGAAATTGAGCTAGAGATTTGAATTTAGGAGCTTCACAAACCCCAAGCCCAGCTCAACAAAGCAAAAAGCTATCCTGCATCAACAATCAATGAGCTCCTCCACTTCATTTATTAAACTCCATATCCACACAAAAATCCACCTAGAGGCACCTTTACACATCCTTCATGGCATCTTTAAGTCCCTTTCCCCAACTCCAATAAAGTCACCTCATCCCCTTTATCAATAGGGCATGCCACCCCTTTGTGGCTTCACCTTCCCAACACCTCTCCTTAATGGCCTCCACAAGCCTCCCTTGGATACACACTTTCCATTGCTCCTTTTACCACCTTTCCATGGCCATAAGAAAACACATTAAAGAAGCACACTTCACTCCCTCTCACACCCAACTAGGTAGCCATCCTCATTATGGATGCACACTTCACCGCACCTAGTTCCCTTCACCAATTAATAGCCACTTAACCCAATTCCAAGACCACATCACTAAATCTCAACACATCTACCCATAACCATAATTGTTGGCACACTCTACCATGGATTCCCACCAATTCCAACTGTTACGACCCGGTTCCCGAATCCCTACAGGACACAAGAACGGACCGACTCGACTGATCCCAAGATCTATTCGTCCAACGAGAAAGTAACCAAAAAGTAGGAAAGTAAACCACATTCACTATGCTAAGCAACTAACAGTAACAAAAGTGCAGCAGTAAAGAAGTAAAACTACTACAGTACACACCACCACAACAAAATAAAGTAACAAGTATAGGAATATAAAGTACAAAATGTCAGAGTACAGAGGTGCAAGAACTACTCACTACAACTGGAAAGGGAGTACAACAGAAAGCCACAACTACTGGGCTCTACTGGGCCCAGCTCCCTCTGCAGCCGTAGTCTCTGGCTGCTCAACACCTGGACCTGAAAAGGGTTATGAGTACAAAACGTCAGCGAATGCTGAGTAGAGTGGCAACCAACTAACTAAAGCAGTAAAGGTAGATAGGTAGCTGTTGTTTTTCAATTTCTTTGTTTCTTTAACTAATTATTCTTTCTTTCACCACTTGGTTTATTTATCAGGTCTCTTTCTTGATCTCAAATGTTCTTCGTGGGAACGATCTTGATTGCAGTCTTTTCTGAAGAGTAGAAGTCGCACGTGGTGCTCTCCTGGTCGAGAGAGTCCCTCGTGGTGGTCCTACACCCAGTCAACCACCCCAAGGTCACGGACAGACGTAACGGTGACTACAGCACGCGTGATAAGTGCACGGGTAGCTACCCCACACTGGCATACTGTCAGTTGTTTCCGTTAGCAGGTGGGCCCAAAGCATAGCACGGAACCAGTATAGGGCATAGCCCTCTCAGTAACAGGGGTCTAGCCCCTAAGAACCAAACAGGAGTCTCGTCCCTCCACAGTCCGCGCACCCTCGCCTGACTACCCTTGTTTGTCCAGTGGGCCTAACAAGTCAGTGTAGGGCGGTTAGCTGAACCCCGGGCCCTGTGGGGTGGCTAGCTCTCTCCCTACACTAGTAGATCTCCCCGGTACAGTGTACACGAGGGCCAAGAAGTGAGTACAGAGTGGCCAATCCTAACCCCGGGTCCCAACCCAGGGGCAGCTAGCTCCGCTCTACACTAAACAGGGGGGACAGTCGCTCTTCTTGGTACTTCGTACTCAAGGGCCAGCTCACTTCCCCACTCACATTTCCAGTTCCATTCCATTTATTTTCAGGAGCTCTACTCCTAATTCCCCATAGGGTTCATGCTCATATTCCTCGAGCCATTCCATATCAGGTTTCATCATTTCTATTTCCATTCTCAGGTTATACATGCAACTGGTAATTCTATCATTCATATTTCTATATTCTGGTTATTCCCAGGTAGTTCGTGTTTCCAACATTCATCATTCGATTTACAAATTATACACATGCATCTCATATTATGTGTGCAATAAGAAATTACATTCGACAGTTAGCTAGCACAAGTACTACACAATTTGCAGGCAACTGTTATTTATTTACAGGCAATTGCTATCATTATATCTACTCATTCAAGACCTCAATCCATTCATTCAATACAGACATTCTAGTATTTCTAGTCCTAGGATTCATGCCACATCCTAGGTTCTAATCATTCATTCCACACATGCATTTAGGTTTTAATTAAATTAAGGGGAAGCCACTCTACCAGTAAACCCAGGATTAATGGAGGCTTGAACAGTAGGCTCATGTGCCTCAGCAAGTCCTGAACCTACAACGGAAACCAGTCCTATCACAAGGATCAATCACAAGAGAATACTAAAAATAGTATAGAAAGTCTTCTAACAAGTAGAGGAAGTCCTACGAGAAATATCGGTATCTTAATTGCGGAAATCAGACCTCAAACGGACCCTAAACGGGTCAAAAATAGTGTTCCTGACTCAAATTAGACGTCTGAAACAACTTCCAGATGCCTTAAAAGTGTCTAGTGCCATACCTCAAGTTCTGCGCCACTCCTCAGACATCTAGGAACTCCGCTGGACTGTCTGGACCTAGTTCGAGATGTTCGATCACCTCTTCGGACGTCTGGAAAAGCTTCCCGTTGTCTGGTAGGTCACTCAGACGTCTGAAATGCGTGGGAGGGCGTGTCTCGTGCCTCCCCAAAGTGAATCCTGCACGCGTAATTGAATCTTCTCAAATCGGGATGAAACAGTGCATCGGCGGAGCAGCCTTCTTGGCCGTATCTGCAAAGGAGACGTACCTTCGCGATGCCTCCTCCTCAGACGTCTGGCACCACCTCCAGACATCCGCACCGTCGTCTGGCGGTCACTCCAGACGTCTAATTTTGGGAAAATCTTAGAACCAGAACCTACTTCCGCCCTCTCTCACCACGCGTGGCCGCGTCGTGCCCTCTCGTCTGCTGCTCCAGCTGTAGCAGTGTCGGGGAGGACCTCCCCGACGCATTCCTCCACCTTACGCACGCATCGCTCTGGACGTGAGCTCACCGACAAGCTCCCACTCAATCTTGCAAGCTTGCTCTCCTCTCCTTCTCACGCTGCTCCTCCTCTCCTCTCACGCCGCTCCTTCTCTCCGTCGTTGTTGCTCTGCTGCTCTCGCTGGAGGAAGGAGGGAAGTGGCTGGGAAGTGGGGGGTGGAATGCGGGAGAGGAGGGGGCTTATATAAGGGTGTGGGTTTAGGGTTTTCGTCGGGCGGAAGGAGAGAGAAGAAGAAGAAGAAAATGAGGGACGTGTACTGTCTGCACGCAGCACGCATGCAGACGGGAGCTCATACACGAAATTTTTGATTTTCAGACATCTGGGAATGAGTCCAGATGTCTTACAAGACGTCTGACTCTCAGTCCAGACATCTTACCAGACGTCTGACCTAAAGTTTAGACGTTTTAAAATGGCTTAACAGCACGGGTGTTAACACCATCACTCACCTTGATCTCCCTATATTTCCCATCCCATTCTCTATAAAAAAAGCCAACATATCATTTAGAGGGGGGACTTTTGGCTAAGGGAAGAAAAGAGAGACATAAGGGCCTTAGGTCATTGTGAGGGAGCCTTGAGAGGGAGTCCACTATCACCACCCTTCAAGTCCTTTCTCACACCCACCACCCTTTGACATCCACACCACTCGCCTACCATTGTTGAAGCATCTCTAGAGCACACTACACTTGGGGAAGCTCTTCCCATTTCATGCCAAGGAGGAGTAAGGAGACAAGAAGAACTAGCATCACCATCATCATCATGAGGGCTTTGTTTCATAAGCTTTTTCTCCCTCATTTTTTCTTGTAGTTCTTTCCGCGTGTTAGTTTAATTGTAGTAACACTTCATGTACTAGCTCATTTGTGCTTAATAGCTTGGAGTCATCTTGTTCTTCTTAGATTTCATTTCTTGCAACTTGATTCTATTTCAATGAAGAGCATAGTTGTGTTTGTCATAACTCCCTTTTGAGCTTTCTACTTGTTGGGCGTGTACCTAGAGCCCTCTCTGATTACCATTAGCACACCGTGGCTTTGGTGAGTTCAAAGAGTAGTAGCTTGTTTACATAGTTGCTTTATGCTTGGTTTGGATTCGTAACCTCTTGATATTCTTGACTCAATTCATACTTACATTTGATTTTTCCCTTAATCAAAAAAGCAAAAAAAAGATAAAAATAAAAAAAAAGGGAATAAATACATTTTAGGATTTGATTTGTTACACCTCGCCTTCTTAGACAACCTATATATTCCTTATAGTTATGATTTATAAATTTAAAAGTTGACATAGATTTTGCACTACAACAGCTTGCTTATTCCATCACGATTTCAACCTATTAGTGGTGGTGGTCATCATGTGCAGCAAGGAAGAGGAGGGTAGTGATGGTGGGTGGTGGTGGTGTGTAGTGGGAAGGGGGGAGAAGAGGGTGAGTGGTGGTCATGTGTAATGGGGAGAAGGGTTGTGGTGGTAATCATGTGCAATGGGGAGGGAGGAGGTGGAGGGTGGCGGTGGCGGGTTGTTGTGTGCATTAAGGAGGGGAGGGTGCCAGTGGTGTGCAGTGGGGAGGAGGGAGTAAGGGGAGGATAGCAGCGGTTGGGGATGGTCATGTGCTGTGGGGAGGAGGGTGGCAGTGGTGGGTGGTAGTGGTGGTGTGTAGCGAGGAGGGGGAGTCAGGGGAGGGTGATGGTGGTGGTGTGTAGCAGGAGGAGGGAGCAGGGGGAGGGTGGTGGTGGTAGGTGGTGGAGGTGAGGAGAAGGAGGAAGAAGGAATAATGGAAGGTAGGCAATAGAAAGAAAGTTTTGAATGTAAAAAAAATAAATTTACATTACTTTTTTGTTTAGCACTATTAAAGGTAATGGTGCTGACTAACTAAGTAGCAATTACGAAAATGACATGACTTTTTCAATGGCATTTAAAATAATATTAGGAAGCTGATGACAATAAAGTAATTTTCAAATATTTTAGTGGCATTTCTATAAAAATCTCTTTAATTTTAAAATGTTTTGATGATAAAAGATAAATTTTGATTACTTTTAAATCTAACACCGTTAAAGTTAACGATGCTAACTAATGGAGTGACAATTATGAAAATGACATCACTTTTTTGATGGCATTTAAAACAATATTGCGAAGTGGATGGTAAGAATGTAATTTTCAAATATTTCAGTGACATCTATGTAAAAACCCTAGTTTTAATTGAAGGTTTTAGATATGATAATATCTTTGCTCTTCATTTCTCTCAAGAGAAATTTGTCAAATGTTTGCTTACCACTCATGTTGAAGTGGATTTCTGGCACTATAGGCTAAGTCACATTAATCATAATCACCTAAATAAGTTAGCCAAAAAGGCGTTAGTGAGGAGCCTACCCATGCTAATTTTTAAAAAGGATGCATTGTACAAATGTTGTAAACTTAGAAAATGCACAAAGTTTAATTTCCTTTAAATCAAAAGATTTAGTGTCAACCTCATGAGCATTAGAATTGCTACACCTTGACCTATTTGGGCGAACATGATTTAAGAGCCTAAATAGATCAAAATTTTGCCTAATAATTATTGTTGACTTTTCTAGGTTCACTTAGGTTATCTTCTTGAAACATAAAGATGACTTATTTGATTCCTTCCTAAGTCTTGGCTAGGGACTTCGAAAGGAGAAATGTTCTTCTATTCTTAGACTTAGGACTAATCATGGGGGTGAATTTGAAAACGAGAAGGTTTCAAGTTTTTGTGTCGAATCCAGCATAACTCATGAGTTCTCATTCCCTTGGGCGCCATCTCAAAATGGTGTAGTAAAGCACAAGAATCACACTCTATAAGAATGTGCCCTCTTGGAGTCTAAGCTTCAAAAATATTTTTGGGCTGAAGCAGTAAACATGGCCTACTAGGTTCTTAACCGAACTCTCTTAAGGCCTATACTCAAGAAAACTCTATATGAGCTCTTTTGTGAGAAGTTGCCTAAGGTTTCTTATTTCAAGCTATTTGGAAGTCAGTGCTATCTATTAAACACCCGAGATTGACTTGATAAGTTTGATTCCAAAGGTGATGAAGGCATCTTTATTGGCTACTCAAATAGGAGCAAAGCTTATCAACTCTTCAACAAAAGAACACTAGTTATAAAAGAATCCCTGCATGTTTCATTTGATGAAATAACTTTAGGAGAACCCGAGCAAAATCAAATAGAATCTGATGATGTGGATACCCCCTTCATCAATATTTCCAAAATGGAATACAAATGGGATGCATATAATCTTTCAAAAGAATGGGTACACCATAAGGATCACCCTCAAGACCAAATCATCAGTGATATTGAATAAGGTGTAAAAACCTAATCTCAACTTAGGACTGATTTTGTCCTTAATGTTTTTGTGTCTCAACTTGAACCCAAGAAAGTTGATGAGGCATTAAAAGATAAGTCAAGGGTTGTAGTTATGCAAGAGGAGCTACTCTAATTTACTAAGAACAATGTTTGGTACTTGCTAGACTTGGATGAATTTGGAACCAGGTGGGTATTCCAATTTACCTGAGGGTAATTCCACTATTGGAACCAAGTGGGTTTTTCGAAATAAATTAAATGAATCTGGCATCATAATCAGGAACAAAACTAGACTTGTAGCTCAAAGGATACAATCAACAAGAGGGAATTGATTTTAATGAGACATTCGCTCCTATAGCCTACCTAGAGTCCATCCAGATGCTACTTTCTTTCACAAGTGCAAAGGGCTTCAAGTTATATCCAATGAATGTTAAGAGCTCCTTCCTTAATGGTTATATTAAGGAAGAAGTTTATGTCCATCAGCCTCTTGAGTTCGAAGACCCAACACACTCGGAGTATGTATACAAGCTCAACAAGATGCTATATGGACTTAAACATGCTCCAAGGCATGGTATGATCGACTTAGGTCCTTCCTTCTTTAGCATGGATATCGAATTGGGGTCGTTGACTCCACTCTATTTGTAAAGGAAGAAGGTGATGCATCCTGTTGGTCCAGATATACATCGACGATATCATATTTGGATCAACTAAGGAGTCCCCATATCAAAGATTTAGTGAGACTATGAAAAGTAAGTTTAAGATGAATATGATGGGTGAACTCAAGCTTTTCTTTGGTCTCCAAATCAAACAAATGGACACAGGTGTTTTCATTTGTCAAATAAAGTATATTCTTGAAATTCTCAAAAAGTTTGACTTTGAAAATGTAAAAGGAAAAGAAACTCTGATTACTCCATCACTTCTCTTAGTGAAGACTTATCTAGCAAGATAGTAGATGAAAAGAAATACCGAGGTATGATAGGTTCACTATTATACCTTACACCCTCTAGATTGGATATTCTTTTCGCTACAAATTTATATGCAAGATTTTAGTCTGAATCGAAAGAATCTCACTTAAATGAGGTGAAATGAATATTTAGATACCTAAATTAAACAAGAGAACTTGGCCTCTTTTATCCAAAAGCACGGACTTTAGATCTCCCCCGGTCTATAGTGATGCAGATTATGTAGGGAGTTTGACAGACCCAAAGAGCATGAGTGTCACTTGTCATTTCATTGGAGAATCACTTGTATCCTGGTTCTTTAAGAAACAGATTTGTGTCTCACTTCCACAAACAAAGTAGAATATATTATTGCTTCACTTGCTTGCTCTTAGGACATTTGGATGAGATAAACTTTGTCCAATTTTGGATTGAAATTCGCATGTTCCAAAAATTATGTGTAACAGTGATCAAGAGAATTTTCTCTTTGCAAATAGTAACAATGACAGCAATGATGATGATAATAATAATACCACTAATAATGATGGCGTAGTGTAAGTTGTGGTGGAAAAAATCTCAGATCAACAAATATAATCAAGTAAACAGATATGCACAAATCAAATAGGTAATCAGTTTAAACATGCATCAATCATCCACGTAAAATTCTAAACAAATGAACCATAAAAATAAATGCCATCTCCATAGTGATGATAACATCATCATCAACCATATCTACCTTTATTTAGTTATATTCCATCATTAAATGCTCCTACACAACTGCTAGAGAGACGTACTTCATTACATAACCATTATGCGATATAAATAAAACAGGGGAAAAACTACAGTTTTAATAGCATATCTCAATTTCAGTACGATTACGAGTCTCTCCAGGGGTTAATTAAGGGTTAATGATCTTAAGAGTCTAAAAAGTGGGTTAGTACAGACAAAAATGGGTTTTCGCTCATTTCAAGAATTAAATGACATCTGAAACCCTAAAAATAGGCCTGATTAATTGAGGTTCTGGTTCAGGATAAAATTCACCTAAACCCTATAAAAATTATAGAAAAATATTCTCTAGGGTTTAGTATGCTTGATTTGACCATTGGAACCCGTCTTGACCCAAAATAGAGTCTTAGACAAACATTTGCCCTAATTTAGGTTTTTGCATTAATTACCTAGTCAAACTAGGTCAAAACCAAAATCCAACTTCACCATTGGATTCCTTAGGGCCAAATTAGATTTGCACCAAAATTTGGGCCTAATATGAGATTGTTTCGACCTAGTTTGCACTTTGGTCAAAGTCTAACTTTCTTTATCACCAATAGCCCCTTAGCTTTTGAATTCCTCACAAAAAGCCCCCCAGCTTCTTTGTCTTCTTCACAAAAAGGTCTCTACCGCCCTAGAATCCTAATCCTACAACTCTGGCGACCCTTGATTGAAGAGAACTCCTCTGATCAATGAATCCCTTCCAAGATTGGAAGGGAGATTCTTTGAGAAGTTCTCTTTCCAATGAATCAGATCCGAAGCCCAACAACCTTCCCAATCTCTCATGCGAATGCATGAGAGATTTGGGTATCTTTTAGGTATCCTATTCCAGCAAACCTTCCAAGCTTGGAAGCTTGGGTTCCAATCTCTTTTCGACCTCTAGACCCCTATAAAAGGACCCCCAGACCTCACCAAGTTCCCCAATCTTGATTTCGGCTTGGAAACCCTCTACTTCATCCCTCCTATTCCAGCCGAAAGCCTCCTCAAGCTCTGGTGACTCCCTCTACCTATCCTCATCGTCCGACCGCAATACCGACAGCGAATTCTTCTTCCTCACCTTCCTCTGCGTCATGCAACACTAGCCATCGTCGCTCTACCTCTGTCGACGTTGCCGTCCCCCTCTACCGGAGTATTTTCTTCCCCGGCGCTGGCCTACCAACACCGGTTTCATTCTCCCCCCTTCGTCTATTAGATTAGGGTTAGTTATTTTAGATCCTTAGGTTAGTTTTACACCCCAAAAACCCCAAAAATATCCCCTTGACTCACGCAACCACCCTCGTCTTCTCCACGTTTGGCGACTACTTCGGCGAGGCGTTTCCACCACTACACAACTTCATCCACCTCGCTGATGCACTGATGGGAACACCATCATGAGCCATAACTAGCTCAATTCAGTTATTATCAAGGAATAAATGCTTTTACATAACTGCCAGAGAGTCCTAATTCATTGCATAATCATTCTGAGAGAAAGATAGGAAACCAAGGTTAAAACTATAATTTACCATCATATCTTGAATGTAGAACAACTACGGGTTTTTTGAGGGAGTAATTAAGGGTTAAATGGTCTTGAAAGTCCAAGAAGTGGGTTAATACAGACAGAAAGAGTTTTTGCATGTTTTGAGAATTAAATAACTTCTGAAACCCTAAAAACAGACCCACTTAGTTAACTGAGGCTCTAGTCAGGATAAAATTCACCTAAACCCTCTAAAATTCATATAAAATATTCTCTAGGGTTTTGTACATTCAATTTGACCATTAAAATCTGTCTTGACCCGAAATAGAGTTCAAGATAGATATTTACACTAATTTGGATTTTTGCATAAATTTCCCAGTAAAACTTGGGTAAAACATAAATCTAACTTCACCATTGGATTCCTTGGGTCCAAATTAGGTTTGTACTAAAATTTGAGCCCAATCTGAGATCATCTTGACCAAGTTCGCATTTTGGTCCAGTCAAACTCTTTTTATCTCATGCAAATCCTTAGCTTTTTGAATTTCTTGCAAATGACCCCCTAACTTTGTCATCATCTTCATAGAAATGTCCCTACTGCCATGAATCCTATTCCTACAACTCCGACGACTTTTGATTGAAGAGAACTCATTCTCTAATCAATCAATCCCTTCCAAAATTGGAAGGGAGATTCCTTGAGGAGTCCTCTTTCCTTTAAATCCGACCATGAGCCCTAAAACTTTTCCAATCTCTTACCTGAACGTATGAGAGATTTGGGTATCTTGGAATCTCCTACTCCGGTGAACATTCCTAGCTTGGAAGCTTGGCTTCCAAGAACAAACTGACCTCCTAAGCCCTATATAAGGACCCTAAGATCAAACCGAACTTCGGAAGCTTGATTTTGGCCGGAAACTCCCTATATTCTTCCTCCCTCTTCTGACTGAAAGGCTCCTCGAGCTCTGGCGACCTCTTTCATCCTCATTCCTCGTCCGTTCGCAATACCAGTGACAGATTTTCCTTCCTCATCCTCCTCCACGTCGTGCCATACCAGTGGGCACTCCTATCTCCTTCATCGTCACCATTCTTCCCCCACTGGAGTCACCTTCGTCTCCAGCGCCAGCAATACCACAACTAGCAACGCCTTTGCCCCTCTTCGTCTGCCAATCACCTAGATAAGTTCCTTAACTCCTCTACTTTATTCCACACCAACCACACTTCATTTCGACCACCGTATCACACCGACCACCTTCACCTTCCTCCGCTCCGACCAGACCTCCGGCGAGGCTTTCCGCTCATTCCACTACTCCAAACGCCACGCCAACCACCTCACAACCTTTACCACATCACTCTCTTCAAAACCTCCATCCTATTTCACCCTATTACACCTCCAAACCCTTTGCCGAACACACCCACCTCCGTGCACCAACTTCGACATTGTCTAGTCACCACAATCATCTTCACGACATGCCGCACACACCACAACGTCCAGCAGGTTAGGCGAAGTCTGTTGAACCTTCTAACGAGGCCGCAAGGCCGTGTTCTTCATTTTAGGTCTTTTCTCCCTCGACCGCCATTACAGCAACTTCGAGTGAAGCTTGAAGTTCACTCCAGCACCTACAGGCCCCAGACGAAGTCCTAGGCACAGCGGAGCATCTCCAGGATCACATTCCAGGGGCCAATTTGGCTCTTTGACTAGGCCTTTGACCACAATCGCATGAAGTAGCAGCTGCAGTTGCACTCAAAGGAAGGGAGGTAGGATTAGTCCCACCTCAGAAGTTGACAAACACACTCACCCGCATATATTGAAAAAGTCACATAGCCTTATCGCCTCAAGTCATAGGGGGTGAGGTCCCCGCACGCACCTCTTACGCGCCTCACCCACGACACCTTACACACGGGTCTGGCCGATCCATATACCCACCTAACCTAAGCACTCCTCGACTGCCACTCATGGCCAGCAGCCCTAGTCTCGGGTGTGCTCTATCCGAATACCCGATTACCTGAGGCCCTAGGAGGCCGGATCCGTGAGAGTGAAGGAGAGGAAAGCGTGCGGGGGCAAGGGGGGTTTTGCTCTTAGGACTAATGGCAGACACTTAGCTGTTTAAAGAACATCCCCCTTACGTGTGAAGAAGGAAGAAGAAGAGAGAAGGCACAGCCGCAGAGGAAGAAAAGAAGAGTAGCCAGAGGAAGAAGAGAAGAGAAGCCGTAGAAGAGAGAAGCCCAATAGAAGAAGAGAAGAAGGCACAAGGAGAAGGAGAAGCAGCCAGGCACTGTAGTAAAGAGCAAGATAAGTCATCTGACTGGCTGAACAAACGTCTGAGCTTAATCTGAAGTGCACTATGCACTTACCTTATGTGACATTTAATTACTTAGTGCTATTGAGTTCTTTGATATAAATTGTGAGGGGTAATTGGTGATTGAAATTACCATTTTACCCTGGTCTTTTTGCACTATCTGACAATAGATTTCATTTATATATCATTCTTATTGGAAATTCTATCATACATTGCTTATATTGCAATTGAATTGTGATCTTGAGAATTATTTTGTTAATTGCTCCCTGTGTTAGACCTTGGAATTCATTTCTGATATTCGAGTAATAAATTCTAATTGTTTTTCGTGCTCATTCTATCTATACTACAACGCGATGATTTTAAAACTCATTTCAAAGCGATAAACATTTTGGTGCTGTTGCCGGGGAGCAATATGCAATTTAGATCACTTGATTGCAATATCAGATTTGGTACTAACTTGCTCTATCTCTTTGACTTTGATCTATTTTAGGGGATTCATTGAAGATTAGCCACACATCAGCCACTCCAGGGGCAGGTAAACTCTATCCACCCTTGTTGAGACGACGGGTTGCTACGCTAACATATTTGATTTTGAAAACTTGTCGTTGTAGTTTGAAAGCGTAGAACTCGTGTTCAACAAATAAAATTTATACCAGAATAGAAATCTCGGGTCTAACTCAGGGAGGTGGACATTTAATTAAAAATATGCGTTTAATTTATTTGTCATGAAGTAAATTAATTGATTAGAAAATATCTATCTATTTACACTAAATAGAAGAGAGAGAGAGAATATTACAAACAAAAATCAAAAGGAGATGTAGAATGAACATGGAATTCATTATCAAAGAGATTGTTCATTACACTAAACATTACGACTAGAAAGCAGAAAACGATTACACTAGAAAGCATTAAAAAGAATGGAGAGAGAATTATCCTCGTCGACGGTTGCTTGAAGGACGAGCCGGACGGGACGATGCCTGGAAGACGGGGAACGGACCAGGACAAAGGAGGATGAAGTGGGAAGAATGGGAACAGGGTAGCACGTCGTCGTTGTCGCGGGATTCACTTCCAAAATGGGGACGAAAATTGGACTTTATCTCTTGAGAAGCATCCCGGGTGTGGGACAAGCTTCTCTTGAGCTTTGGAGAGGGATAGAAGAGAAAGAAAGGATGAGAATTTTGTATTGAGGGGGTCTCCTTTTATAGTTGCAAGGAGTGATGGCAATTTGGTCATTACATGTTGAAAATCATTAATTCAGGAACTTTAGTGACGGATAAATCCGTTACTAAAGGCCTGAACGTGGCCGTAGTGGGGCGGCTCATGCGCGCCCGCTTATCTCCCTGCACTCAATGCCTTCCACGTTCTTTAAATCTCGGCCATTCGATCGTGAGATCGAATGGCTGAGAGCGCTCCTCGCCGCACCTCCTCAACACGCGCATACGCGTGCGATCCTGCGTTACGCGCTGGCGTGCATGGGTGCATCATTTGGATTGAGCATGCGTGGCCACTGAATCGCGATCGTGCAGTCGATCGGGCGCGCGCCTCTGCTCCAATTGCTGCCCGCGCGAGACTCGAATGCTCTCCTACGCTTCGCATTAGAGCACTCGACCAATGCGTTGTGGGCACGTTTGTGTCGAGCGCTTAACTTAAGCGCGGGCATGTCGCAGCCGTTGGATCTTGATCCAACGATGGGGAAGGGTTGATGCGGAGGCCTTCGGCTGATGCGTGCGGTCGGTTGGGCGGCTAAGATGGCACCACATGGTGCCATCTTGCCTGTCCATCTTCCGGATGATGTAGATGATGCCACGGGTGTCGGATTGAGTCGATTTTCATGCCGTTAGGCTGTGATCGTCGATTTGAATCCATCCGTGTGGTTGGATTTGTCGTTTGAAGTGCAGATTCACACCATCTTGACCCTTGATCTTCTAGGGTTCCCCGATCTCTATCTGATACTACAGATGTCTGATTAGGGTGATCTTGAAGTCGTTGGACTCCAATCGTCACCTTGATCACATCTGTTCGGTTGGATCTTTGATCTGAGACCCCGATAAAAATTTTGCCCTATCCTTGAACATAAAAGGAGACAATTAACCTCCATTTTATTCAAACTAATCTAAATGCAAGATGATGCATGTTATGCAATATTTATAGTATGCAATACAATTCTATACTTAAGAACATGCATAAATAGGCATCTTATGTAGTGTAAACATGTTTACATCAACCCTCTTCTAAAACCCTGATTCTGAAAAGCTAAAAAAGGAAAAAAATTAATTAGGGCTACTTGCATTCTATTCTTAGACAAATCATCAAGTTGCCTAATTTGATACATTCTAGAGAACATCCAAACCTGATTTGTGCACCTACTTAAATCTTAAGGTATCTTGGCTATCACCTTCCTGCTTGAGCCCTAGGTACCACATTTGTACAAAATTGAATTGGATCAATCAGGGCCAATTAGGGTTTCCAATTTAGGGTTTAGAGACACACTTGCTTAATAAAGAATTGATCTTCCCAAACAGGGTGTGCCTAAACCTTGGTTGAATTGATCTATTCAAGCAAACCCTAAAACCAGGCTCTTAATTTCATTTGAACACTAAAAGAGGGACCTAAATTTTTCAAAAGACAAAAAAGGTGAAGTTGACCCACCTTGTTGGATTAACCAATCTTCAAATTAGGTCACTTTTCACAAAAGCATCTTAAAGTTCAAGTGAAATCATAAGCACCTTACTCTTAACTTAAAGCTGGTAGACTTAAGAGGTAAAGTCCCCATTCTAGTCTACCTGGATCCTCAGTGACAAGAGAGGTTGGGTGGGGGAAGCCTTGTAACTCATGGGGCGCTCTACCGTGTAGGGGTCTTTGCAGGACTCTCCTCTGGCTACTTAGGTAATTCTCAGGTGGACGACTTTCTGACTAAGGGATATCATCCGCCTCAAACCTCTATAGTCATCCAAAATTTTTGGGTGTCTTGATTGGGTCCATCACCTGGTATCCCTCATCTACTCCATCGGTGCATGTTCAGGAGGAGGTCCTTAAGACCATCCTTGAGGCCTCCATTAGTTATTCACTCTCATCGAGGTTGAGCCTCGACTTCCGTGTTTGTGCAACAACTTGATCACATTGACATATCCTCTGATTTAGAACCTACTTCCCCTTCATCAGCTATGGATCACCAAGAAGATCAACATAACCTTGAACAACAATTCCATGATTTCCAAAATCGAATCAATGCCATATCAACCCACCACCTCATCCTCAAATGCGAGATCACTATAATCCCAAAGCGGTGGAGATCGAACCCCGAATCAACATTCCCGTGGGAGGAACCAAGGTAGATCCTAAGCCTAGCATGCTTCATATGACCCCAAAATTTCATGGCTTGAACTCTGAGGATCCTTTCCAGCACATCAAAAACCTAAAACATCTGGCCCATACCTTTGGGGCAGATGTAAAGAACCGGGACAGATTACTCTTAAAGCTCTTCCCATTCTCCCTGGCTGACAAAGCCACTCACTGGTTTCAAACTCAACCACACATGATCAACACATGGGGAGAATTTCAAACCACCTTCCTGCAAAAATTCTACCCCATTGGTCGTACCAACACGATGCAACACCAAATCACGCACTTCGTGTAGTAGACCTTTAACACCGTAAGTAGGAATATCATCTTTTCCTTCCACCTTGTGTAGTTTGTTCCATCAAAATGATCTAGCTTAATGATCTCCTCATCTTGGAATTGAACTTTCACACCAGACTTTAATCCAATCTCCATAATAATGCCTTTAGAATGATAGAAATTTAGACAAGAATTGCTTTGAAGCGTGTAGAAATCATTTTCCTAAAGGCATTATTGCATTGATGAGAGCCTCATCATGAGCGTTAACTAGCTCATTTTGACCTAAGAAAGAGAATAAGAGCTCCTACATAACCTAGAGAAGGACCTAATTCAAGGAATTAATGATCTGAGAAGAAAATATGAAACAAAGGTTAAAACTATAATTTTACCATTGCAGTACATAAATGAGATTTCTCAGAGGCAAAACATAGGTCAAATGGTCTGAATAAGATAAAAAATGGGTTGGTTCAGTCAGAAATGGGTTATTGTGAGAGTTAGGAATTAAATGACATTCTGTAAACCTAAAATAGACCCGCTTAATTCAACAAGGTTTTGTTCAGGATAAAAATCAACTAATGCCTCTAAAATTCATGTAAAAATTCCCCCTAGGGTTTGGAACCTTCAATTTGGCTTTTGGAACCTATTTTGACCTAGATTGGGGCCCTAGCTCATTATTTGACCTAATTTGGGTTTTTGTGTAAAATGACCAGTCAAACATTGTTAAACCTAAAATCCAACTTCATCATTGGATTCCTTAGGTCCAAATTAGGTTTGAACCAAAATTTGGACCTAAGGGGAGCTCATCTTGACCTACTTTGCAAAATAGTCCACCTAATTACATTCTGATACCTAACTTTTGAAAACCATTGCACGGACCCCCTAACTTCCTCACCACTCTTACAATCAGATCCCTCTGCCATTAACGGGGAGGAATCCTACTCCGGCGAGGAATGGAGGGGGATTACTCCCTGATTCCTCAGAGATCTCCTCCCAGATTTGGAAGGGAGATTCTCTGAGGAATTCCCTTCCATCTGAGCATGATTGCAAGGTCTGATTTGCACCCAATCTCTCGTGCGAACGCACGAGAGATGTGGGTATCTTCCACATTCCATCTCCGGTGAGGACTTGTGTGCTTGGAAGCTTGTCTTCTAAGCACAAGAGTCCCTGCCAGCAACTATAAAAGACAACCACCTCCGGCCGCATCTCTTTAGCTCGACTTGCCCGGAGAACCACCCCAATTTCATCTCCTCCTCCAGTCAGGTGTCCACTGAGCTCCGGCGAGCCCTCCTCCTGTTTTTCGTCGCTCTGCCACAATACCAGTGGCAGAGTCACCTTCACCACCTTCCTCCATGTCGTACAACACCCGCGCGCGTGCCTCTAGCCCCGTTGTCGTCACCGTCACCCTGCCCCTGGACATCGTCTTCTCCAGCGGCAGCAGGTACAGCTAGTCGCCTCTTCTTCCCCTTCGTCCACTTAGCTAGGTTATAATTACTCATCTCTATCCCCTCTTCATTTCCCCTCTTTCTATTTCCACTTTCGACCCCTCACAGCCATTGTCCACCTCCATCTTCTCCATCTCCAGCCACCCACCGGCGAGGTGCTTCCACCGCTCTGCACCTCCACACGCCTCTCCAGATACCCCACCACCTCCGCCATCACCCACTGATCACCTTCTTCCCATCCACTGACCACCATCACCTCCCTAAACGTCCACCGAACAAACCCATAAGCACTGCCACAGAGCGACCTAGGCACGCACGCCTAGGCCACCCCGTGGCCTGCCACCCACCGTCTCACCTTCGTTAAGTCATAGCGAAGCTCCTCATGTGTTTTAATGGGGCATCAAGGCTATATTCATGAACCTCATGTCGACCCCCATTCCTCCATTGAAGTAGAAGAAAGGAGCTCGCGGCAACTCTCCAGGCCGCATCCACCCAGGTACTGCACTCCAGAAGATGCAGGTTGGACTTGTGTACACACCCAGCCAAGCAATTGGCCTTGAGAGAGATCGTAGCAGTGGCAATTGAAGAAGGATTTTTGCAGGTGTGCGTAAAGAAGCGGGTGGGACTTTTAGTCCCACATCATGAACGCAAGAGCATGGTGCTTAGTATAAGTTGAATTTGTGCTTTCTTCTCATCGCCTCCAGTACACGGGTGAGGTCCCTTGCCCTCACATGCACTCGCCTCGTCTGCGACCTTTGCCTCGCGGATCTGGCTGACCGACCCGATTATCCCACGCACTCCTCGCGCACTACACGTCGATGCGCCTGGACCCGGGCGCGCGATACCCAACCCAATTACCAAACTCTGGGAGAGCATACCTAAGAGAGAAATAGAGAGAGAGACGTGGGGGAGGGTAGCGGATAGGTTTTTCTCTTGAGTGTGTGCAGGGAAGAAGAAGAGAAGAAGGAAGAGGAAGGCGCACCTGAAGCCAAGGCATGGTGAAGCTAAGTAGGGAAGGGAGGACTTAGCTGCAAAAAGGAAGAAGAAGGAAGGAAGGAAGGAGAGAAACAGAAAAAAGAGAAAGCAAAGAGGGTGCAGCAAATAAGAGAAGTCAGAAGAGAAGGAAAGACAAGGCAGAAGGAGAGGCAAGCTAAAGAAGGAAGAAGACACAGAGAAGAATCAAAGAAGAGAAGTAAAAGAAGAAGGCCAAAGAACAAGGCAGAAGAAGAAGACCGCAGAAGAAGAAAAAGGAGAAAGGCACAGTGCAAGAGAAGAAAGAGAAAGAGGAAAGGCAAGGCTAGAAGGCCAAAGAAAGGAGCTGCAAAGAAGAGACAAGGAAGAAGAAGCAGACGGCCAAAGTCAGAGAAAGAAAGAAAGAAGAAGAAAGAAGAGAAGGGAAATAAGAGCCATCATTTAAGACGTCTGATTATAGAATCAGACGTACTCTGAATTAGGTTTTGAGTAACTCTAAGTGTTCAATTACATTATTGAGATTAGTGAATAAATTCCATTTGCTCCTTGTGTTCGACCTCGGATACTTAGGTTTTTGAGTAATAAATTCTTATTTGTTTTCGAGGCGATTTCATCTATACTGCAACGCGACATCTTCTAAAACCACGATCTCGCCTAGTCAACATTTTGGTGCCGTTGCCAGGGAGCAACGCGCAATTTATCACTAGTCTTTACATTCTTTTTGACTATATTGAACACTAACTTGCCCTATTTATTTTGTTATGATGTTGCTAGGTGTTTCAAAAGAAGAAATCTCACGTGCAAGTCAACCTCTCCAGGGCAGGTAACCTCTCTTCTTCCATAAAATCCATCTCCTAATCCTTGAAAGACAAGAGGAAGAAACCAACTTAGGCATCAATTGCCTTCTTTCTATAGTAATTACCATATTTAAGGCAAAGGTTTCCTGATTTTGCGAAAAATTTTCAAAACTTATTGAAGTAGAAGCGATTTTTTTTAGAGATCCTATCCCACAAAATTCTTGTCTAATAGAAATCACGCTTAATCTCTGTGAACAACACACTTCTTGTTTTTGAGTCCAAAGAGAACTTTTGTGAAAAAGAGGATTTGAAATATAACCAAATTAGGGTTTCAACAGTAGGGTTTTTGGAGTGCTAGTCACACATGCCTGTTTAAAAGGAAATAAACCCTCCCGCATCAGTGTGCTACCTAAACCTTTGATTGAAGAGATCTAAGCAAGATAAACACTAAAAATTAAGCTCTAAAATCACTTGAGTCTTAAAATCTTGGACCTAATAAACTGGGAGTCAAATCAGGGTGATCTCTAGGTCGTGACCTGGAATCATTCTGCCCACTTTAGGACAGGTTAGGTGAAGTTGACCCTTTGGGTCAACCAACCTCCAAATTAGGTCACAACATCAAAACATTTGAAGTTCAAGTGAAAACCCTAAAGCACCTTTGAAATAAAAGTGGTAGACTTAAGAGGTCAAGGTCCCCATTCTGGTCTACCTAGAATCTCAGTGACAAGAGAGGTTGGGTAGGGGAAACCCTGTAACCCGTGGGGACGCTCTACCGTGTAGGGGTCTTTATGGGACTTTCCCTCTCTGGTTGCCCAAGTAATTCTCAGGTGGACGACCTTCTGATCCAGGGGTATCATCCACCCCGAACCTCCATAATCATCCAAATGTCTTTAGGTGCCTTGATTGGGTCAAAAACATCTCCAGTCCCTCATCTTTTCTCTTTAGAGCACACACATAAAACTTTAGTGGGACTCTTTATTCAGATCTATTCGCTTCATAACTTGATTCTACATCTTGATTCAAACTCTGATTCTACATCTTGATTCCACCACCTGATCCAAATATGCAGCCAAACCACTTAGGACTAACATTCAAGAAACCTGAATCCCAGAGATCCATGAGAGATAGGATGATTAAGGATGCCCTGAAATTCTATGAAAAAGAAGACAAATCCTCAACACCAGTAGAAAACATTCAGGTTGATGTCCCAACAACCACAACCTTCATCATAACTTGTACCCAAGTGCTATTGGCAGAAGCCACAAAATGGTCAACCTGAGACATGCTCATCACAGGATACATTGAGATAGAAAAATTGCATAATCTTGAATACCTTCAATGCATAACAAATCCTGTACTTTGGGAACAACACCAAGATGATCTTGAAAAATGATAAGAAATGATGAGATTATTGAAACAAATTATCGATCAACAATCCCGTACATACCACAACCAGAGGATGAACCATCTTAGAACAATATCAAGAATCAATCTGATTTCCCAGATCTCGAGCTTGAGGCACAAAGAGGTTGTGAATGCCCAACCCAGATAGAATACAACATGCCTGATATTGAATTAGGTTGGGAAATTGCAGGAGAACACAATGTTGAGCCAACCCTAGACCATGAAACACCAAGCTTAGAATTCCAAAACTCCTGCAATAATGAGATTAGAACTGAACCTCTCAAGAGTGTAAATCCCACCCCTTATTCTGATAAGGTGACCCTTGAAGGTCATTTAGACCTAGATTCTAGTGATTCAACCCACATCCTAAGCCTAGAATCTAGATCTGAAACCTATTGGGAAGATTACTAGGCCCCATATGAAGCAGATCAAAGTTTCAATGAAGAATATGATTTTGAGCCTCTATTTGATGAATATCCCTCGCCAACATCCTCAGAGAAACCAATCGATTTTTCTGAAGTCACGCCAATTTACGATACAGAAACTGAGGAGTTGGACGAGTGGGGTTTCAATTGCGTCTGTCCTACCAACTTGGAACCTGAGCCTATACCAGATAAGGACACCTTTTTAAGTTCAGAATCAACATATAGGCTAGACCCCAATCAGGCTGCTGAATCTACATCATATGATTTATTCTATGGTAGAACTCATGATCTTGAATCTCATTTAGAATATGATTTTCGCAATATCTCCGACAATTTTGAATCTGACCATGATATCGGAGAAAATGAGGACTCTCTACACAATACCGCCTGTCACTTCTTTCTAGAAGAGCCCTCATACACAATTCTCATTGAAGCCACCTCTTCCATACATACAGAAGCAATCAAAGCCCGTTTCCAACCCCAACCCGCAGCCGGACTCAATTTCTATTCTGATTCACCTCTCACTGAGCCATTTGCAGATGATTCAACTCCACATCTATACTGGGCATTGGGCATTAATCAGACTGAAAAATATGCTCCATCATTCTCTGATCTCCCCTATAGGGTTTCCACACCATGCACTGATCATTTTTCGGAACCCTACTCTGACCAGGCTGATTCAACTCAGCTTAAACCCGAGTTTTCACTTCCATATCTATCCGAGCCACATTGCATATGGTGGGTTCCGCATCACTTGATCTACATCTATCAACCCACCAAACTGATTGGGTTTGGGCTGCATCATCAGCCCACTGATCTTAACAAGCACCTGGTTGGACCAACCAGGCTCTTAATCAAGGTGCTTGTTTTACAAAATTCTGTTGATTTGACCACTCCCCCTCCATCCCATGTTCCACTCGGCTGAAGGCATTGAATTTAGCTCTTAACGGGAGGCAACTCGTCATGCCAAAAACCCGAGATCCATCTAATTATCCGTCTATACTCCACGTCTATTGCACCAGTTCTGCCTTAGACAGTCGATCCCACCTCTAGTACACGTACCGAAGCTTGAAATCGTCTGCATCAGTCATTCCCGATCCATTCACCCACCTGTTGTATCCTATTCTAAGTCCCTGAACCCAATACTGTTTCACACCCTCCGTTTACAATGAGGACATTGCTAAACTTAGGCATGGGGGGTGGTAAAGTGCATACATACAAAGTCAAGAAAAGTCAGAAGGATTCTCACAAAAAAATTCACATATGTCAAAAACACAAAAAAATTGAAAAATTATGAAAAAGAACAAAAAATTGGAGGAGGGGTGAAATTTTGTGAGCGACATAATCATGAGGAGGAGAAAAAGAGCAAAATGACAAAAAGGAGCATAAAATGAAAAAGAAAAGAGATAGTCATTAGTAAGAGATTAAGGTAATAACCAAAGTTCTAGACCTCATCAAGAAGAAGATAAAGAATGAAGAAAAGTGCTAATGAGACATAAAAAAAGATTAGCAGGAACACTTATCTTAGGCCTTTTGGGCTAGACTCTTAGGCTTAAAAATTCAAGTATCCGCTAAGATCTGAATAATCATCAAGAGGTTGGGGAAAATGCAAAGCTTAAGTATTAGGTCTAAGGCTTAGGGAGTATTTGGCCTTGTTAACTGACCTTCGATTTGCGGGATTCTGTAACCTAAGCACCCCAACCCACACACAGTTTGGTTCAGTGCGCATAACTATCAAAATCACGTAAAAGCATTTTAATGCTCTGAAAAAGTTGCCAAGATTAGGAGCGGTCGATCAACACAAGTTGATTTGGACGAGTTCCTGGCACAAAGAGGCAGGAAATTCCCCTCGAAGATGCGTAACAACATATCATCTCCTTGGTGCTTGTCTCTTAGGATATTTAAATATCCTACCAGGGGCATGTAAGCACTCTACTAGTTTAGATACCATGGGCGGCATTATCATGAAATGTCGATTGCCAGGGTCTGGATTCGGCCATGGAACGCCATGGGCGGGATTGTCTCAAAATCTCGAAAGCCATGGTTCTGGGGGTTGCCATGGGTAGTACTATCACAAAGCATCGATTGCCAGGGACCTTTGAGGATTGATGATGGGGACAAGGAATCCAATACAGACCGTGTTGAGTGTTGGTGCTAGAGCACCACGATCATTTATTTTGATGATAACAAAACATGTGTTATTTAACATTTGCACTTGAAGTCTTAGATTTCAGGTCAATTGCAAATGGATACGTGATTAGGTGAAATTCGAGCTCGCATCCAGGAAGGATTGGAGGAGCTTGATGGAAAACAGAGGAGATTCGTGAGAAGCGATAGATTGAAGAAAGGAGATGAAGAATAGGATAGATTTCCTTCTCTTATACTCTTTGTATTTTTCGTTTCTTTTGTTGCTCTTTATTTCCTTAGAAAATTATGTTAAAGAGCCTCAAAGTACCCTAACAGTAGTCCTAGGAACACCCGCACAATCCTAGGATACTTAGGTTTTCTGTAGAATACTTAGAAAACCAATATAGGGTTTAAACAGAGTTTCCAGACATCTAATTCCAAAATCAGACGTCTGATAAAGTATTTTAAGACGTCTGACTGTTGTTTCAGACGTCTGATAACTATTAGGCTGGACATAGTTAGTTCTGTCTGATGAAATCAGACGTCCAGACCTTAGACCAGACGTCTTAGGAGACGTCTGATGACTTTGCCAGACGTCCAATTAGTGGACCGTTGGCTGCCTTAGCGAACAGTCAAGAATGTGATTGTTAGAGCCTTATCAGACGTCCATAGGACTTTCCAGACGTCTGATAATTGACCGTTTTGCCTCGGCTGACCCAAAATCTCTTCTCAGAGATTTTCTAGCCGTTGCAATGTTTGGAAATCCATTCCCACAGAAAAAGTAGGTTTCCAGACGTCCAGACATAGTGCAGACGTCCTATATGTCGTCTGATGGACTTGTACAAGAACCCTATTTAGATCTGATCCAAGTCAGGAAGAGACCCGCCCAAAATCAGACGTCTGACCTTGAAATCAGACCTCTTAAAGTGGTCTTTCAGACGTCTGATGCCATAATTAGACGTCTGATAAGCCTGTCAGAATAATGATTTTTCCTGATTTCGGGCTGATTCTCTTGGGCTTTGTACCCAACGGCTGTGGATGCTTTTCTAAGCCTTCCAAAGCCTTCCTAAGGCCTCTATAAATAGAGGGGAACCTTTGCAACACAAACATACACCTAGAGAGACCAAGATACACAAGAAACACTTTGTAATACACTTTCCACTCTCTTGTGTCCTAGCTAGCTCTTGCTCTCCAAGCTCAAGCTCCATTCTCTTGAGAGCATCAAGCTGTTGCGCACCCGCTCTCCCGCCGTAGTTCACGAGAGCGAAGTTGCACCGTCGCGTGGCTCACGCACCGCATCATCAACTCGACGCACTCCTTGCAAAGGGGAGTTTCCTAATTCCTATAGAAGCTAGGTTTAAAATTACGTTGTTGGCTCTATAGGATTACTTGTTTATTTTATCTTTGTTATTTGGTTGGGTATTCGCTTTGTGAATTCCCGTCTCCTTCGCGAGACAAAATCCTTCTCGTGGAGAGAAGGGGTTGAGGTACGCTACCCTCGTTTAAGTAGCGTGGTTGTATTGAGGTTGAATCACCCTCGTTTAAAGTGATTCGGTTTAGTGGATTTTGATCAACTTGGTTGATCGGAAAATCCTAACTCGAGAGGGTTAGGTGGTGGTTTTCACCCGGTTTGAGTTTCCACCTAAAAATACTTTGTACTTGTGCGATTGATTTTTTGTGAGATTGTTTATTATTTCAATTCCGCATTTTTTACGTTACGCTGATCTCACCCCCTCCTAGTAGGAAACTACAGTTGGTATCAGAGCAGGTCTCGCGTTATCGACGTTACAAACCGGCGAGGATCTAGATATGGAGGGAAAAGCATTCGTGTGCACCGAAGGACACGATACCTCGCGACCACCATACTTTGCAGGTATAGATTTCGTTTATTGGAAAAATCGTATGACTATGTGGTTGCAGGCCTACGACTTCCGGGTGTGGGAAAAATGCGAATATGCATTTGTGATTCCCAAGAAACCCACAAGAGGTTACTCAGAAGATTAGGTTCGGAATCTCAACCTCAACGCAAAGGCAATGAATGCCTTGTATTGCGCGTTGAGTCCGAAAGAGTTTGAGTAAATCCAAGAGTGCACTACCGCCCATGAGATATGGAGGAAGTTAGAAGACACTCATGAGGAGACGAGCTTGGAAGAAGATCTCGAGGAGAAGGAAACCGCGTGCCTTGGTTTCATGGCAATCGGAAAAAGTGACAATGACAGCGACGACTCCGACAACGAGGTAAATCTCGATTTACAAGAAGCTTTTAATGAACTATTTGATGTTAGTAAAGCACTTAAGATAGAAAATAAAAGCATTAAAAAGAACCTTAGTTTTCTTAAAAGTGAAAATGAAAGATTAGAAATAAAACTCAAGGACCTAGAAGCTAGTTCTTAAAATGATAACCTATTATTAGAAAATCATAACCTCATCAATGAAAATAATAAATTGATTGAGGAAAATGTTAGTCTAAAAATAGAAATTTCTGATTTAAAGACTAAGATGAATATTATAGAAAATGAACTTGCATGTCTTAGGGAGAAATCAAATAAATTGATAAATAGGGTAGATAACCTATATAGCCCTAAGGTTGAGAAAGGATCTCCATCAAGGAGACCCGCTAACAGATCCGGATCCAAGCCCACTTGGATACCGAAAAAAGAATTAGAATCTTGTTTTGTAGGGTTCAGGGATAATTACAACACAAAGGACTGGACCTACAAACTCAAAGCTGGTCAGCTCAAGTTGGGAGAACCAAGGAGTAGACCAAGGAGGAGAACAAGAAGACCGACGAGACGGCGAACAAGCAACGGACCCACCGCACGTCGACCACCAGATTGGAGACCAGCGCCAATGCCTGGGCCTCCAATCTACGGATGGGAGCCCCATCCGATGTGGCATCCACCACCACCATTTGGGCCATTTTACTGGCCATGGTAGGTGAGGTAAAAATCATTTACCCTATCTTTTTTATCATAAGCATTTAGATAGGGGGAGCAAAAAATTATATGCTAATTGTCAATTTTTAAGGGGAAGATAAAAGGTAGCTAAATTTCTTTTAGAAAGGGGGAGAAAAATAATAGCTATCTTGTTGTTATAAAAAAGGGGGAAGACATTACCTTTGTCAAAAGAAATTTATAGAAGAGCATGTTTTAAGGGGGAGTTATAGGAAATGTAAAATCAATTAAACCTTTTTGATAATGTCAAAAAGGGGGAGGATTTTCTGCACTATTATTTATGGTTTTGTCATCATCAAAAAGGGGGAGATTGTTGGTGCTAGAGCACCATGATCATTTATTTTGATGATAACAAAACACGTGTTATTTAATATTTGCACTTGAAGTCTTAGATTTCAGGCCAATTGCAAATGGATACGGGATTAGGCGAAATTCGAGCTCGCATCCAGGACGGATTGGAGGAGCTTGATGGAAAACAGAGGAGATTCGCGAGAAGCGATAGATTGAAGAAAGGAGATGAAGAATAGGATAGATTTCCTTCTCTTGTACTCTTTGTATTTTTCGTTTCTTTTGTTGCTCTTTATTTCCTTAGAAAATTATGTTAAAGAGCCTCAAAGTACCCTAACAGTAGTCCTAGGAACACCCGCACAATCCTAGGATACTTAGGCTTTCTGTAGAATACTTAGAAAACCAATATAGGGTTCAAACAGAGTTTCCAGACGTCTAATTCCAAAATCAGATGTCTGATAAAGTATTTTAAGATGTTTGACTGTTGTTTCAGACGTCTGATAACTATTAGGCTGGACATAGTTAGTTTTGTCTGATGAAATCAGACGTCCAGACCTTAGACCAGACGTCTTAGGAGACGTCTGATGACTTTGCCAGACTTCCAATTAGTGGACCGTTGGCTGCCTTAGCGAACAGTCAAGAATATGACCGTTAGAGCCTTATCAGACGTCCATAGGACTTTCCAGACGTCTGATAATTGACCGTTTTGCCTCGGCTGACCCAAAATCTCTTCTCAGAGATTTTCTAGCCGTTGCAATGTTTGGAAATCCATTCCCACAGAAAAAGTAGGTTTCCAGACGTCCAGACATAGTGCAGACGTCCTATATGTCGTCTGATGGACTTGCACAAGAACCCTGTTTAGATCCGATCCAAGTCAGGAAGAGACCCGCCCAAAATCAGACGTCTGACCTTGAAATTAGACATCTTAAAGTGGTCTTCCAGACGTCTGATGCCATAATTAGACGTCTGATAAGCCTGTCAGAACAATGATTGTTCCTAATTTCGGGCTGATTCTCTTGGGCTTTGTACCCAACGGCTATGAATGCTTTTCTAAGCCTTCCAAAGCCTTCCTAAGGCCTCTATAAATAGAGGGGAACCTTTGCAACACAAACATACACCTAGAGAGACCAAGATACATAAGAAACACTTTGTAATACACTTTCCACTCTCTTGTGTCCTAGCTAGCTCTTGCTCTCCAAGCTCAAGCTCCATTCTCTTGAGAGCATCAAGCTGTTGCGCACCCGCTCTCCCGCCGTAGTTCACGAGAGCGAAGTTGCACCGTCATGTGGCTCACGCACTGCGTCATCAACTCGATGCACTCCTTGCAAAGGGGAGTTTCCTAATTCCTAAGAAGCTAGGTTTAAAATTACTTTGTTGGCTCTATAGGATTACTTGTTTATTTTATCTTTGTTATTTGGTTGGGTATTCGCTTTGCGAATTCCCGTCTCCTTCGTGAGACAAAATCCTTCTCGTGGAGAGAAGGGGTTGAGGTACGCTACCCTCGTTTAAGTAGCGTGGTTGTATTGAGGTTGAATCACCCTCGTTTAAAGTGATTCGATTTAGTGGATTTTGATCAACTTGGTTGATCGGGAAATCCTAACTCGAGAGGGTTAGGTGGTGGTTTTCACCCGGTTTGGGTTTCCACCTAAAAATGCTTTGTACTTGTGCTTTATTATTTTGTGAGATTGTTTATTATTTATTTCCGCAATTATTACGTCATCCCTCCTGGTAGGGCCGAAACCTACATTGAGAAGCCAATCCGAAGTTAGAAATAAAAAGTAAAGAGAGAGAAAACTCTCCGAACAATTAGATCCCCTGTCTCTCTCTTACAAAAATGCACTGCAAACTGAACCAAGGCTAAAAATGTCTCAAGCACGAGTGCTTTAACCGTGGAGTCCAACGAACCTTAGGATAGTTTCTACGGGTCTTAAAAAGCTTCGCGGAGGACTGAGGCTAAAGCGGGTCAGGTCCGGATTTTGGTTGATACTTGAGTACCTCTAGGCTTATTGTTAGCATTCTAAACCTAATCAAAAGAAGAAAAAAAGCACTTATTATAACTGGTGACAGAAACTCAGGGTCTAGAACAAAAGTTAAAACCTTGAAATTTTGCTAAGGGACTAGCAAAAGTTAGGCATGTTGTAATTCCCTACTAGGAGGGGGTGACGTAATAATTGCGGAAATAAATATAAACAATCTCACAAAAATAGACAATCACACAAGTACACAAGTATTTTTTAGGTGGAAACCTAAACCGGGTGAAAACCACCACCTAACCCTATCGAGTTAGGATTTTCCGATCAACTAAGTTGATCAAAATCCACTAAACGAATCACTTTAAACGAGGGTGATTCAACCTCAAATACAACCACGCTACAAGTGCGAGGGTAACGTTCCTCAACCCCTTCTCTTCACGAGAAGGATTTTGTCCCTCGAAGGAGACGGGAATTCGCAAAGCGAATACCCAACCAAATAACAAAGATAAAAGAACAATAATCCTATAGAGCCAACAAAGTAATTTTAAACCTAGCTTCTATAGGAATTAGGAAACTCCCCTTTGAAAGGAGTGCGTCGAGGACGCGGATGAGTGAACAACACGACGGCGCTACGTCGCTCTCGTGAACTACGGCGGGAGAGCGGGTGCGCAAAGCTTGATGCTCTCAAGATGAAGAATTAGAGCTTGGAGAGCAAGAGAGTCTTTTTGGACACAAAAGAGTGTGAAAGTGTGTAGCTAGGTGTGTCTTGTGTTTTCTAGGTGTGTGTATTTGTGTTGCAAAGGTTCCCCTCTATTTATAGAGGCCTTAGGAAGGCTTTGGAAGGCTTAGGAAAGGTTCCATAGCCGTTGGGTGCAAAGCCTAAGTGAATCAACCTGAAATCAGGAACAATCATTGCACTGACAGGGTTATCAGACATCTAATTCTAGCATCAGACATCTGGAAGACTACTTTAAGACATCTGATTTCAAGGTCAGACGTCTGATTTCGTGCGGGTTCGTTCCTGACTTGAATAAGATCTAAACAGGGTTCTAGCGCAAGTCCATCAAACGACAGACAGGATGTCTGGCACTATGTCTGGACGTCTGGAAACCTACTTTTTCTTGGGAATGGATTTGCAACGGCTAGAAAATCTCTGAGAAGAGATTTTCGGGTCAGTCGAGGCAAAACGATCAATTATCAGACGTCTGGAAGGGCTTAAGGACGTCTGATAAGGCTCTAACGGTCATATCCTTAACTGTGTGTTAAGAGAGCCAACGGTCCACTAATTGGACGTCTGGTAAAGTCATCAAACGTCTCCTAAGACGTCTGGTCTAAGGTCTGGACGTCTGATTTCATCAGACAGAACTAACTTGTCCAGCCTAAATGTTATCAGACGTCTGAATCAACAGTCAGACATCTTAAAACACTTTATCAGACGTCTGATTTGGGAATTAGACATCTGGAAACTCTGTTTGAACCCTATATTGATTTTCTAAGTTCTCTACAGAAAACTTAAGTATCCTAGGGTTGTGCGGGTGTTCGTAGGACTACTGTTAGGGTACTTTGAGGCTCTTTAACATAATTTTCTAAGGAAATAAAGAGCAAGAAAATAAAGATAAAAGTACATGAAATGAATAAAATGGAATTCTGTCCTATTCTTTTTGTCCTTCCATCTTCCATCTATCACTCCTCTCGAATCCTCTCTGTTCTCCATCAAGCTCCTCCAATCCGTCCTGGATGCGAGCTCGAATTCCGTCTAAACACGTCTACATTTGCAATTGACCTGAAATATAAGACTCCAAGTGCAAATGTTAAATAACACGTGTTTTGTTATCATAAAATGGTGCTCTAGCACCAACATGGGGGTATGATGAGAGCCTCGTCATGAGCCCTAACTAGCTCATTTTGACCTAAGAAAGAGAATAAGAGCTCCTACATAACCTAGAGAAGGACCTAATTCAAGGAATTAATGATCTGACAAGAAAACATGAAAAAAGGTTAAAACTGTAATTTTACCATTGCAGTACATAAATGAGATTTCTCAGAGGCAAAACATAAGTCAAATGGTCTGAATAAGATAAAAAGTGGGTTGGTTCAATCAAAAATGGGTTATTGTAAGAGCTAGGAATTAAATGACATTTTGTAAACCTAAAACAGACCTGCTTAATTCAACAAGGTTGTGGTCTGGATAAAAATCAACTAAATCCTCTAAAATTCATGAAAAAATACCCCCTAGGGTTTAGAACCTTCAATTTGACCTTTGGAACCAATTTTGACCTAGATTGGGGCCCTGGCTCATTATTTGACCTAATTTGGGTTTCTGTGTAAAATGACCAGTCAAACATTGTCAAACCTAAAATCCAACTTTATCATTCGATTCCTTAGGTTTAAATTAGGTTTGAACCAAAATTTGGACCTAAGAGGAGCTCATCTTGACCTACTTTGCAAAATAGTCTACCCAATTACATTCTAGCACCTAACTTTTGAAAACCACTGCACGGACCCCCTAACTTCCTCGCCACTCTTACAATTAGATCCCTCTATCATTAACAGGGAGGAATCCTACTCCGGTGAGGAATGGAGGGGGATTACTCCCTGATTCCTCAGAGATCTCCTCCCAAATTTGGAAGGGAGATTCTCTGAGGAATTCCCTTCCATCTGAGCATGATTGTAAGGTTTGATTTGCACCCAATCTCTCGTGCGAACACATGAGAGATGTGGGTATCTTCCACATTCCATCTCCAGTGAGGACTCGTGTGCTTGGAAGCTTGTCTTCCAAGTACAAGAGTTCCTGCCAGCAACTATAAAAGCACAACCACCTCCGGCCGCATCTCTTTAGCTGGACTTGGCCGGAGAACCACCCCAATTTCATCTCCATCTCCTCTGGTTAGGGGTCCAGCGAGCTCCGGTGATCCCTCCTCCTCTTTTTCGTTGCTCTACCACAATACCAGTGGCAGAGTCGCCTTCACCACCTTCCTCCGCGTCATGCAACACCCGCGCACGCGCTTCTAGCCCCATCATCGTCGCCCCTGGACGTCGTCTTCTCGGGCGGCAGCAGGTACAGCCAGCTGCCTCCTCTCCCCCTTTGTCCACTTAGCTAGGTTAGAATTACTCCTCTCTATCCCCTCTTCATTTTCCCTCTTTCTATTTCCACTTTCGGCCCCTCGCAGCCATTGTCCACCTCCATCTTCATCTCCGGCTGCCCACTGGCGAGGTGCTTCCATTGCTCCCCACCTCCACACGCCTCGCTAGATACCTCACCACCTCCGCCATCACTCAATGATCACCTTCCGCCCATCCACTGACTGCCATCACCTCCCTAAACGTCCACCAAACAAACCCATAAGCACGGCCACAAGCAACCTAGGCACGCATGCCTAGGCTACCCTGCGGCCTGCCACCCACTGTCTCACCTTCTCCAAGACATAGCGAAGCTCCTCATGTGTTTTAATGGGGCCGCAAGGCTATATTCATGAACCTCAGGTCAATCCCCCATTCCACCATTGAAGTAGAAGAAAGGAGCTTGCGGCAGCTCTCCATGTCGCATCCACCCAGGTACTGCGCTCCAGAAGATGCGAGTTGGACTTGCGTACACACCCAACCAGGCAATTGGCCTTGAAAGAGATCGCAGCAGTGGTAATTGAAGAAGGCTTCCTGTGGGTGTGCGCAAAGAAGCGGGTGGGACTTTTAGTCCCACCTCATGAACGCAAGAGCGCGGTGCGTAGTATAAGTTGAATTTGTGCTTTCTTCTCATCGTCTCCAGTACACGAGGTGAGGTCCCTCGGCCTCACATGCACTCACCTCGTCCGCGTCCTTTGCCCCACAGATCTGGCTGATCGACTTGATTATCCCACGCACTCCTTGCGCACTACACCACGCCGGTGTGCCTGGCCCTAGGCATGCGATACCCGACTTTGGGAGAGAGTACCTAAGAGAGAAATAGAGAGAAAGAGATGCGGGGGAGGGTAGGGGATATATTTTTCTCTTCAGTGTGTGCAAGGAAGAAGAAGAGAAGAAGGAAGAGGAAGGTGCAGCTGAAGCCAAGGCATGGTGAAGCTAAGTAGGGAAGGAAGGACTTAGCCACAGAAAGGAAGAAGAAGGAAGGAAGAAAGGAGAGAAGCAGAAGAAATAGAAAGCAAAGAGGGTGCAGTGAATAAGAGAAGTCAGAAGAGAAGAAGGAAAGACAAGGTAGAAGGAGAGACAAGCCAAAGAAGGAAGAAGACAGAGAGAAGAATCAAAGAAGAAGAGAAGTAAATGAAGAAGGCCAAAGAACAAGGCAGAAGAAGAAGAAGAAGAAGGAGAAAGGCATTATGCAAGAGAAGAAAGAGAAAGAAGAAAGGTAAGGCTAGAAGGCCAAAGAAAGGAGCTACAAAGAAGATACAAGGAAGAAGAAGCAAATGGCCAAAGTCAGAGAAAGAAAGAAAGAAGAAGAAAGAAGAGAAGGGAAATAAGAGCCATCATTTAAGACGTCTGATTATAGAATCAAGCGTACTCTGAATTAGGTTTTGAGTAATTCTAAGTGTTCAATTACATTATTGAGATTAGTGAATAAATTCCATTTGCTCCCAGTGTTCAACCTCGGATACTTAGGTTTTCGAGTAATAAATTCTTATTTGTTTTTAAGGTGATTTCATCTATACTAAAATGCGACATCTTCTAAAACCACGATCTCGCCTTGTCAACATGCACCGTATACTGGATACAAGCAATACACCCCCAGGATACAACAAAGCCTTTTCTGGAATCTCTTAGATATGGTATATATCTTTTACTTGGATTAGGGGACATATTTATATAGAAATATGACCTATGTAACTGCCTTTTCATAACTGAAAGACAGTTCCAAAGAAGGGACACATCTGTTGGGCATCTATAACCATTCATAACTTCTGAATCCAAATTCAAAATTAAAATCGGAATTGCATTTGAGAACAAATCCCAAGATGCCCCAAGTGCCCAAGTGCCTTTGTCAAGATTTGTTAAATATAAGGGCCCAACATGTTATATTCCCATGGATCTTATTTCTATTTGGGATATAAAAGAAAATTTTACAAATAAACTCTCCAACTTTCTTTTCCCAAACAATGTGGAACCAAACCACCATATTACAAACTCCAACAGTCTTTCCGTGGGGTAGTGTGGTGACAGCACACTCCACCCACTCCACTGTGACGACCGCAACCGTGGCTCTCCGACATTCTCGTCACCGAACCGCATCCACGACCGCATGTCCTTACTGCGATCCCACATCCATTGTGATTTACTGCATTTATCTGGATTTTAGTAGTTCATTGATTTTTCTCTAATTATTGAAATCACAGTTTATCATCTTTATATTCGGTTACTGAACCTATGCGTGTACTTGCCTCCCTATGTGTTTACGAGTGAATTCGAGGTTTTAAAAGATGCGTTCATTGTAGTAATAAATCCTCAAAAATCCCTCGAAAAACAAATAAGATTTATACTCGAATGAAAGTCCGAAATCGTTCGCTGGGAGCAAATAAGAATTCACGTGCTAATCTCAATTTATAAGAAAATGAGCACAAGAATTAAATAAGATAATGGCAAGCAATGAGTGATATATACTCAAAATGGATTATCAATGTATACCATGAGCATGATAAGAGATTAATGTGGCAAAAGAAAGTTAAGGCAAAAGAATGGTGATTTGAATGACCAATTATTAGCCTCAATTAAGCATTTATCAACCAATCAAATGTTTGAATATTACTGATCAATCAGACATGCCACGTAGCCACAGTGCCAAATCAGACATCAAGTATACACTTAGGCATCTTAAATGTTGCTACAGTGCCTCAGGGAGGCCTTCTCTACTCAGCCTCTTCTTCTCTACTCTTCTTCACGATCCTCTTCTTCTTCTTCCTCGCGTGCACAGGCCCTTATTCCTTCTCTTTTCTTTCTTCTTTATCTCAGTTCTCCTCTTCTTCTTGCCTTGGCCTTCCTTCTTCATGCACAGGGGCTTTCTTCTTCAAGTGGCTAAGTGTCAGCCATTTATCTTTAGAGCAAAACCCCCTTGCTCCGTGCTCTCTCTCTCTCTCTTTCTCTCTCTGGGTTCCGCTCTCCCAGAGCCTTCCACAGTAATGGGTAATCGGGTGAACAGGGATCCACATACCTAGGACCAAGGCTGCTGGCCATGAATGGCAGCCGAGGTGTGAGAGTAGGCATAGGCAAGTAATCAGGTGAGTGCCAGACCTACATGTGCAGTATCACAGGCAAGTCAGGTGAAGGGTGTAAGGGACCTCGCCCCCCTGTGTGTCAAGGTGAATAGCCCTATGAAGAAAAACAATTTAAGTCACCGTGGGTGCTCTTCACGTTATGAAGTGGGACTAAATCCCACACTTCCTCTTCACGTACAGCTGTAGGGTTCCTTCCTTCAATTGCTACAGCTCACGAGGTCCAGGTGTCCAATTGACCACCTGGGGCAGTGCCTAAGGTGATTCCGCACAGCTTGGGACTTCTACCTAGGCCTATCGAGACCTGGAGCAAGTTTGAAGCTTCCTTGAAGCTCTTCGGTAATGGCGACTGTAGGTCCTGTTCCTTAAAACATAAACATGGCCTCGCGACCCAAGTAAAAAAGCTCAGGAGTTTCGTCATAGGACGTGGAGTGCGTTGGTGGTGATTGTGTGGTGGATGGACGTGTGTGGTGGCTGCATAGAGTCGAGAATGGAGGCGGGAAGGTGGGTTGGTTGATGGAGGGTTCGGGTGGACAGGAAGGTGAATAGAGGTAGGGGTTTTGTGCACGAAGGGACGGTGGTGCTTGTGGGTGCGTCGGCGAGGCAGATGAAGTTGTGTACCGGTGGAAACTCCTCGCCGAAGTGGTCGCTGGATGCGGAGAAGACGAGGGTGGTCGAGTGAGTCAAGGGGATATTTTTGTGGTTTTTGGGGTGTAAAACTAACCTAAGGATCTAAACTAACTAACCCTAATCTAATAGATGAAGGGGGGAGAACGCACTGGTGTTAGTTGGCTGGAGTCAGGGAAGAAAACACTCTAGTAGAGGGGGATGGCGACGACGACAGAGGTAGAGTGACAATGGATGGTATTGCACGACACGGAGGAAGGTGAGGAAGAAGAATCTGCCACCGGTATTGCAGTCGAACAACGAGAATAGGTAGAGGGAGTTGCCGAAGCTTGAGGAGCCTTTCAGCTGGAATAGGAGGGATGAAGTAGAGGGTTTCTAGGTCGAAATCAAGCTTGGGGAACTCAGTGAGGTCTGGGGGTCCTTTTATAGGGGTCCAGAGGGCAAAAAGAGCTTGGAAGCCAAGCTTCCAAGCTTGGAAGGTTCATCGAAATAGGATATTGGAAAGATACCCGAATCTCTCATGCGTTTGCATAAGAGATTGGGAAGGTTGTTGGGCTTCAGATCTGTTTCATTAAAAAGAGAACTTCTCAAGGAATCTCCCTTCCAATTTTGGAAGGGATTCATTGATCGGAGGAGGAGTTCTCTTCAATCAAGCGTCGTCGGAGTTGTAGGATTAGGATTCTAGGGTGGTAGGAACCTTTTTGTGAAGACAAAGAAGTTGGGGGGCTTTTTGTAAGGAATTCAAAAGCTGAGGGGCTATTGGAGATAAAGAAAGTCAGACTCGAACCAAAGTAAAACTAGGTTGAAACAATCTCAGATTGGGCCCAAATTTTGGTACAAACCTAATTTGGCCAAGGAACCCAATGGTGAAGTTGTATTTTCATTTTGATCTAGTTTGACTGAGTAATTTATGCAAAAATCCAAATTATGGCAAATGTCTGTCTGAGACTCTATTTTGGGTCAATACGGGTTCCAATGGTCAAATCAAGCATATCAAACTCTAGAGAATATTTTTCTATGATTTTTAGAGGATTTAGGTAAATTTTATCCTAAACTAGAACCTTAGTTAATTAAGCGGGTCTGTTTTTAAGGTTTCAGATGTCATTTAATTCCTGAAATGCGTGAAAACCCATTTCTATCTATACTAACCCACTTGTTAGACTCTTAAGATTATTTGACCCTTAATTAACCCCTGGAGAAACCCATGATTGTATTGCAATTGAGATATGCTATTAAAACTGTAGTTTTACCCCTGTTTTATTGTATTTCTCTCAGAATGATATGCAATGAATTACGTCTCTCTGGCGGTTATGTAGGAGCATTTAATGATAGAATATGACTAAATAAAGCTAGATATGGTTGATGATGATGTTATCACGTCCCATCCTTAGTCATCCAAAAATCTTTGGGTGCCCTGATTGTGTTAATTTCACATATAGTCCCTCATTACTTCTATTTAAGAGCACATACACAGATCATCTTAGGGATCTCTTTCAGATCTGATCAACTTCAATCTAACCTGAGTTTTGATTCTACATCTTGATTCCACCATTTGATTCAAAAAAATACAACCTGACATGTTAGGAAAAGTTATTAGGAAGCCTGTGTCCCAAATGATAAAATAATTGAGGCTGCTTATGGATCCCATGAAGAATATTATAGAGCCTTAGATAGGGACATTTTGGATAAATTTGCAGAAACAACCCACATTGTGAACCATGTTGAAATACTTTATACACGAGTCTTACATGGTTCAACCCGGGAGGTTCTTTTGTCAGAATTTAGTGAATTATGGAGATTACATAGTACTGAGTGTCTACAATGTTGTTCGAATCCATAATTTTGGGAAACATATCAAAGTCTCATAGAAAAACATGGGGACATGCTAAATACACTACAAAAGACAATTATTCAAAGATACCCATACATTCCTTCAGAAGACGATGAGACGTCTTGGAGCAACATTGAGGAGCAAAATCTTCCAAATCCTGGGGACAAGAATCAAGGTTGTTGTGGACTCCCAACCCAAATGGAATCTAATTCAAATTATGAACAAATTGATACACCTAATCTTGAGACGGGTTGGGAGGATCTGATTGCAGGTGACCATGATTTTGAGCCAGCCCTAGAAAATCAAGAACCTGGTTCACCAAGTTTAGATTTCCCAGACACCTGTGATACTAAGATTAAATCAGAACCTCTCAAGGGTATAAATTCTGTCCTTATTCTGATAAGGTGACTCTCGAGAGCAATTCTGACATCCCTATAGAGACCAATCTAGATTCTAGTGATCCAACCCACACCCTTAACCTAGAATTTGGATTTGAGCCTTATTGGGATGATTATGAGGCCCCGTGCGAAACGAATCATATTTCGAATCTAGATTATGATTCAGGGCCCATATTTGATGAGTACACCTCTCCAAACTCCTTAGAGATACAGATTGATTTTTCAGAAGTCACGCTAATCGACGATATAGAAATTGAGGAGTTGGAAGAGTTGGGTTTTGATTAGGTCTTCCCTACAAGCCAAGAACCCGAGCCCATGCCTAATAGGGACACCTTTTTGAGCTCGGAATGTGAGAATAGGTTAGACCCAAGTCAAGTTGCTGCTTCTTGATGAGAAGCTCATCATGGTCTCTAATTACCCCTAATTAACTAGTCTTCCTAGTTAATTAGCTAGGAATATGTAAATATATGGGTTAATTATTAAATAAGGGATAAATAGTAAAGGACTTTAAAATAAGTTAAAAATGCTATATTATTATCCAATTAATATTATTAATAATTTAATTAATAATTAGACTCAAAATATTATCAGTAATTTATTTAATTAATGTGTTAACTAGCTTAAGTATAATCTATACCTAAGTATGTAATAACTTAAGTAACATTACTTAATTAAATAAATTAAGCTAAAAAGGTCAAAAATGTAAATTCAAGGTCTAAATATAATAATTGTCTTATTTATAATCATATATAAAAAGTTGAAAAAGATTTAAATTAAAATAAACCTTGAAAAACTTAGTTTACATTTTAATCCTTATGTTTTATTTCAATCGAGTCCTTATTCTTCACTTAGGTCCTCATCTTTCATTATGAATAAGTCCCTAAAAATTTCTTCTTCTTCTCTCTTTCTTCAGCCTCCTCGACTGTTGACGATAGGAGGTGCTTTCACCCACCGATCACCGTGTATCTAATGTCATTCCTTCCTCTCCAAGCTCCTAGAGCTTGTGCTCACCATCTGCTTTTCATCCACCGGTCTGGATGAAGTTGCAATCCTATTTTAGGGTTGAAGATAACCTCACCGATGTCGGAGAAGACACCGGTGGTTACTCCACTCCTAGCCTCTTCTCCATCCAGATACACCCTCCTTCTCAGCCGTCGCAACCTATAAATACCCCTCCACACCTTTGATTTCACCAAGTTAGCTCCCTTCCCTCTTCTTCACTAAGCTAACTGATAGGCTATTCTTTCCAAAATCTGACAACCTTCCTCCGCTTCCTCCATCTTCCTCTGTCCATCTTTGATTGCTCTAGATCTCTGCCAACGTCAGCCAAGTGATGAGAACCTCATCATGAGCCATAACTAGCTCATTTTGACCCAATACAAAGGATAAAAGCTCCTACATATCTCAAGGAAAGGCTTAACTCAGAGAATTCTGAGTTTGAGAAGAAAACCAGTCATAAGGGGTAAAAGTGCAATTTTACCAGTATAATCTGCATACAGGGTAATTCAGGGCCCAAACACAGGTCAAAACAGCTTAATAAGAATAAAAGTGGGATGAGATGATCTAGCAAGGGCTACAGCACTTCCAAGGAACCAAATGATAATCTGTGACCCTAAAACAACCCACTTCAATTCACAAGGTTCGAGGCAAAGTAAAAATAGAATAAACCCTCTAAAATTCATAGAAAAATAATCTCTAGGGTTTAGAACCTTCAATTTGGCCTTTAGAACCCATTTTGACCTACATTGAGAACCATGCCCAATTAATAACTTAATTTGGGTCTTTACGCAAATTGACCGGTCAAACAAGGTTTAATATGAAAATGAAATTTACCATCAGATTCCTTAGGTTCTAATTAGTCATGTATAAAAACTTGAGCCTAAGAAGAAACCTCCTTGACCGACTTTACACTTTGGTCCTCATATATTTACTCTTTGGCCCTCAACTTTTGAACCCTCGCATTTTGGCCCCTAACTCTCCTTCGTTCTTTGCAAACAGGTCCCTCCTGCAAAACCCTGCCAGCACCATGCTCCGGCGACCTTGCGCGGAGCATGGCGCCGCGCAGGGTAAGGTGGAGGACCTGGCATGTGTACCGGGGGTGCCCTGCGTCGTCAGCCGTCGCAGGAGCACCCCCATGATCAGTGCAGCCCCCCATACCGGCCGTGCGAACGCACGGACGGTATGGGTTCGTACTCCGACCATGCTCCGGCGAGGGAGACACGTCGTCTCCCTCCGCCTTCCTCCCTGCTTCATCCCTATAAATACCCCCCGCCGCTCCACCGACGACGGCAGCTCGGATCTGACGGAGAAAACCCCCAACTTTCCTCTCTTCTCACTCCGGCAGACGCCCACCAGCTCCGGCGGTTCTCCTTCCTCCTCCTCTTCGCTCTGCCGCAATACCAGCAGCAGAGACCTCTTCCCCTGCTCTTCCCGCGTCGCGCAATACCGGCGCGCGCTGCCTCTGCCCCGTCGTCACCGCCGTCCTTCCCCCACTGGGCATCGTCTTCTCCGGCGACAGTCGATACGACTGTCGCCCTGTTCCTCCCCCTTCGTCCCTGCAGTTAAGTTAGACCTACTCCCCTTCTCCTCCTCTTTCTTTCCCCGCTTTCGATTTAGTCAATTAAGCCCTCTACCGACCCTGTTCACCCTCATCCTCTCCGCCTCCGACCACCCTCCGGCGAGCCGCTCCCATCACCTCAGCGACCCACACGGCTCGCCGACCACCGCAGAACCTCCGCCTCCTCACCCTGATCCTCTTCCGCCCCTCCACTTCCCACCAAACACCCTCTGCAGATCCACCGAACACACCCACTCCCTCGCTCACAGTTTGACCTAGGACGACCTGACAGCTCCATCTCGCCCCCTGCAGACCCCCTGACCACCTTCGCCGTGCCACGGCGAAGGTCCCCCGCCTGTCTGATTTGGCCGAAAGGCCGTGCTATTGATTTCAGGTTCCAGGCCTTGACCGCCATTGGCGAGGAAGCTCGAAGCTTGCTCGAGGTTGCTCCAAGCCTAGATATCCCAGGTTGAAGAGCCACGGCCAGCGCGGAAGAGTCTTGCGCACACACCCCGGCCCTCAATTGGAGTTGCGCGCCTCAACAGCTGTTGCAATTGGAAGCGCCATCCCTGCTGCAGGCGTGAGAGAAACGGGTGCGCGGATAGTCCCACCTCGGAACCTCTCGAAGGCGCGCGGACGCATAAAGGCAAAAACTGCCTTATGCTGTTTGCCTCAGTTACCACGGGGTGAGGTCCCTCTCACCCGACCCGACCCGACTCGGCCTCGTCCGTGACCACGCTCCGCGGACCTGGCCCGACCCGATTAGACTGACCTGCACTCCTCGCCCACCACGCACGCCGGTGGGCCTGGACCCGGGCCTGACCCGAACCCGATTACCCGGTAGCGCTCTGGGAGAGCTTCCGAAGAGTGATTTCAGAGAGAGAGATACGCGGGGGAGGGGGGTAGAGTAGGTTTTTGCCTCTTGAAGAATAAACTCTGAAGTGTGCAGGCCAAAGAAGAAGAAGCAGACCCGCTGAAGAAGAAGAAGCAGCTGCACTGTAGCAACTGCTTAGTTAAGTCGTCGAAGCACCGGGCCAGACGACGGACAGTCAGCAGCCAGAGCAACACAGAAGGCAGGCTGAAGAAGAAGGAAGGGAGACTTAGTAGCCGAAGGCAGAAGCACCACGATTGCAGAAGAAGAAATGAAGAGAAGCAAGAAGCAAGAAAAGAAGAAGAAGATCTGAAGAAAAAGAAAGAAAGGAAACAAGGAAGAACAGAAGAAGAAGAGCACGAGGGGAAAATCTGAAGAAAGCAGAAGAAGAAGAAGAAGAAGAACAGGAAGAACCAAAGACAAAGAGGAAGAAAGAAGAAAAGAAGAAGAAGCCAAATTTTCATCTCTCTCTCTCTCTCTTTATTTTTGTAATAGAACTTGTATATCTCTAGAATACAACTTGCTCCCTGAGTTCGACCTCGGGAACTCTTTTATTTTTCCGAGTAAAAAATTTTATATGAAACGTTGGTAACAACTGGCTTTACTACAACGATATAACACAACCCGGTCAAACCCACGCCATCATTTTGGCGCCGTTGCCGGGGAGCAACGGCTATTCTAGAGGTAAACATTCCTGTATTCTTTTATTATTTCTGATAATCTCCTCTCTTTTGTGCAGCTACAGGAACTCAAGAAGACAAGCAACCACACCAAAGACAGGTAAATTTTTCCTCTCACTATTAACCCCTAAGCTCTAAAGAGGAAGAAAAGAAAAGAACAAGCAATATAGGGCTAACCTGTCTTCCATATTTAGTAACCATAAAAGGTGCATGTTTTCAACTCATTATTTCTGCACACTATTAAGGGTATTTAAGGGCTAACACATTCTTGCTTGAGCCCTAATTACCCAACAAAGAATTAACTGGACCAAGTAGAGCCAACCTAGGATCCAACACTAGGGATTTAGAGACACACTCCTTAAGCAAGAATTGAGAAAACCAAATGAAGTGTGCCCAAGCCCTTGTCTGAAAACACCTATTCAAAGAAAATCTAAAACAATTGGCTCTCTCTAAACACTTGAACCCTAAAAGACAGGACCTAAAAAGCTCTCAAAGAAAACAAGAGGTAAAGTTGACCCCTTTGGGTTAACCAACCTTAAATTAGGTCACCCTTTGCACTTAAAAAGACTAAAGTTCAAGTGAAACCTTAAGCACCCTGATCTTAAAATTGGTAGACTTAAGAGGTCAAGATCCCCATTCTGGTCTACCTGGAACCGCAGTGACAAGAGAGGTCGGGTGGGGGAAACCCTGTAACCCGTGGGGACGCTCTACCGTGTAGGGGTCTTCGCGGGACTCTCCCTCTCTGGCTGCCCAGGTAATTCTCAGGTGGACGATCTTTCTGATCAAGGGGTCAATCTGCCCCGAACCTCTATAGTCACCCAACAATTTTTGGGTGTCTTGATTGGGTCCAGCACCTGCTTATCTCATCCAGCCCTTCAGTATTTTTCAGGAGGTCCTTGAAACCTCCTATAGAAATTCACTCTTCCCGAGGCTAAGCCTCGGCTCCTTTATTTTTGCAGAAATCATTAACAAAATCCCCTTCTTCCATCTTGATTCAAACTTTGATTCCACCACCTGATCCAATTATGCAGCCTAATTACCTAGCAAGACTACCATTCAAGAAACCTGAATATCGGAGATCTATGAAAGATAAAATGATCGAGGATGCCATAAGATTCTATGAAAAAGAAGAAAAAACCTCAACACCAATAGGAGATATTCAGGTTGATGTCCCAACAACCACATCCTTCATCATAAACTGTGCCCAAATTCTATTGACTGGAATTTCAAAAGGATCAACCCGAGATATGCTCATGACAGGATACATTGAGATGGAAAAATTACACCAATCTGAATACCTTCAATGCTTGACAAATCCTGTACTTTGGGAACAACACCAAGATGCCCTTATAAAACGGGTAGAAATGATGAAATCAGTAGAACAAATTATCAACCGGGAATACCCGTATATACCAGAAACAGAGGATGAACCATCTTGGAACAGTATCAAGGAACCATTCAGTTTCCCAGATCCCGGGATTGAGGCACAAAGTGGTTGTAAAATCCCAACCCAGGTAGAAGATAGCATTAAAATAGGTTGGGAAGTTGCAGGAGAAAACAATGCTGAGCCAACCCTAGGCCATAAATCACCAAGCTTAGAACTCCAAGGCTCCTGCAATAACAAGATTAGAATTGAACCTCTGGAGGGTATAAATTCCACCCCTTGTTTTGATAAGGTGACCCTCAAAGGTTATTCGGACTTAGGTTCTAATAATTCTACCCACATCCTAAGCCTAGAACCTAGATCTGAAACTTATTGGGAAGATTATGAGGCCCTTTATGAGGAAGATCAAATTTTTACAGGATATGATTCCGGGCCTCTATTTAATGAGTATCCCTCTCCAACATCCTCAGGAAATCTGATCGATTTTTCAGAAAACATGCCAATTTATGATACAGAAACTGAGGAGTTGGATGAGCAAGGTTTTAATGGGGTCTATCCTACCAGCTTAGAGCTTGAACAGAACATCTTTTTGAACCCAGAATTGACATATAGGCTAGAACCCAGTCAGGCTGCTGATTCCACATCTGATGATTTTTGTTGTGGTGGAATTCATGATCATTTTCACCAACTCTCCGACAATTTCAGATCTGACTATAATTGCGGAGAGATTCCCCTTCCTGAACACGCCAGGCCTATCTACGACCTCAGTTCACATGACTCTGACTCTGAGGTCCTGATTCCCGAGATCACTGATAACACAGAATCATTCCTTTTCGATCCTCAGGAACCAAAAACAGAAAATGCCAAGAGTGATTGCAACCAAGAATCCAAATTTTTTCTCGAATCCGATTTCTTTCATCCTACAAACACTCTTCCGGCATTTGATAGTTACCCAGAGGACTCTCTACAGAAAATCACCTATCATCTGTTTCTAGAAGAGCCCTCATACACAATGGCCACCTCATCCGCACACACGGAACGGATCAAAACCTCTCCCAAACCCCGACCCGCAACCGGACTCAATTTCTATGCTGATTCACCTCTCACCGAGCCGATTGCATTTCCACATCGGGTTTCGAACATTGATCAGACTACATACCATGCTCTATCATTCTCTGATCACCCCTGTAGGGTTCCTGCATCAACCACTGATTATCCTACGGGTCCCTACTCTGACCAGGCTGATTCGGCTCAGCCAAACCCTGCGTTTACACTTCCACATCCATCTGAGCTTCATAATTTCTGGTGGGCTCCACACCTTTTTATCCACATCTATCAACCCACCAGATTGATTGGGTTTGGGCTGCATCATCAGCCTGTTGATCTAAACAAGCACCTGGTTGGACCAACCAGGTTCTTAATCAAGGTGCTTGTCTTACAAAACTCTGCTGATTTGACCATCCCCTCTCCATCGCATTTCCCGCTTGGCTGAAGGCATCAAATTTAGCGCTCAACGGGAGGCAGCCCGTCATTCTCTTTGAAAACCTGAAACTTATTCTGACACCTTTCAGCACTCGAAGTTCACCCTGAACTAAGACCCCCTAGGTTACAATGAGGACATTGCAAATCTTAGGCATGGGGGGGTATGAAAGTGCAAAAACTCGTAAGAAAAGGTTTCAAACAAAAAAATTCACATATGCCAAAAATACCATAAAAATTAAAAAAAAAATTTTCGAAAAAGAATAAGAGGAAAAGAGGAGAAGGAAAATTTTGTGAAGGAGAAAAGAAACAAAATGAAAAAGGAGCACAAAATTATAAGAAAAGTTGATAGTCATTAGTAAGGAACTAAGGAATTAACCTAAGTTCTAGACCTCATTCAAGAAAATAACTGAAAAGTGCACAATGAGATTAGTAAGAATGCAAACCTTAGGCATTCTTGAATAGACTCTTAGTACCCATTAAGATCTGGACACTCCTCAAGAGGTTGAGGAAAATGAAAAGCTGAAGTATTAGGTCTAAGGCTTAGGGAGTATTCGGCCTCGTTAACTAATTTTTGGTTTACGGGACTCAGTAACCTAAGCACCCTAATCTCACACACAGCCTGGTTCAGTAAGCGTAAAAATCAGAATCACGCAGAAGCGTCGCAAAAATCTGAAAAGAACACCTAGAATAGGAATGGCCGATCAACACAAGTTGATTTGGACGAGTTCCCAGCGCGGAGAGGCGGGAAATCCCCTCGAAGATGCGAAACAAAATATCATCTCCTCGGTGCTTGTCTCTTAGGATATTTACATATCCTACGGGGGGCATGTAAGCACTCTGCTGGTTCAGATTCCATGGATGGCATTATCTCGAAGTGTCAATTGCCAGGGTCTGGATTCGGCCACGGAATACCATGGATGGGATTATCTCGAAATCTCAATAGCCAGGGTTCCGGGGGTTGCCATGGGCGGTGCTATCTCGAAGCATCGATCGCCAGGAACCCTTGAGGATTGATGATGGGAGCAAGGAATCTGATACAGACCGTGTTGAAAAGCTAATCCTAGGCTAGAACTAAAAAGAAAAAGAGAGAGAAAACTCTCCAAACAGAAAAAACTTTCTATCTCTCTCTTACAAAACGCACTGCGAACTGGGCCAGGGCTAAAATCATTTCAAGCACGGGTGCTTTAACCACGAAGTCCAATAAACCTTAGGTTAGTTCTTGCGGGCCTTAAAAACCTTTGCTAAAAGACTGAGGCTAAGGCTAGACAGATTTGGATCTTGATTGGTACTAGAGTATCTTTTAGGCCTATGGTCAGCATTCTAACCTAATCTTTGCTCAAATAAAAAGGCACTTATCTAAAACCATTGAAAACTTCATGGTCTAGAACAAGGGTTGAAACCTTAAGTTTTTTGCTAAGGGACTAGCAAAAGCTAGGCATGGGGGTATGATGAGAACCTCATCATGAGCCATAACTAGCTCATTTTGACCCAATACAAAGGATAAAAGCTCCTACATATCTCAAGGAAAGGCTTAACTCAGAGAATTCTGAGTTTGAGAAGAAAACCAGTCATAAGGGGTAAAAGTGCAATTTTACCAGTATAATCTGCATACAGGGTAATTCAGGGCCCAAACACAGGTCAAAACAGCTTAATAAGAATAAAAGTGGGATGAGATGATCTAGCAAGGGCTACAGCACTTCCAAGGAACCAAATGATAATCTGTGACCCTAAAACAACCCACTTCAATTCACAAGGTTCGAGGCAAAGTAAAAATAGAATAAACCCTCTAAAATTCATAGAAAAATAATCTCTAGGGTTTAGAACCTTCAATTTGGCCTTTAGAACCCATTTTGACCTACATTGAGAACCATGCCCAATTAATAACTTAATTTGGGTCTTTACGCAAATTGACCGGTCAAACAAGGTTTAATATGAAAATGAAATTTACCATCAGATTCCTTAGGTTCTAATTAGTCATGTATAAAAACTTGAGCCTAAGAAGAAACCTCCTTGACCGACTTTACACTTTGGTCCTCATATATTTACTCTTTGGCCCTCAACTTTTGAACCCTCGCATTTTGGCCCCTAACTCTCCTTCGTTCTTTGCAAACAGGTCCCTCCTGCAAAACCCTGCCAGCACCATGCTCCGGCGACCTTGCGCGGAGCATGGCGCCGCGCAGGGTAAGGTGGAGGACCTGGCATGTGTACCGGGGGTGCCCTGCGTCGTCAGCCGTCGCAGGAGCACCCCCATGATCAGTGCAGCCCCCCATACCGGCCGTGCGAACGCACGGACGGTATGGGTTCGTACTCCGACCATGCTCCGGCGAGGGAGACACGTCGTCTCCCTCCGCCTTCCTCCCTGCTTCATCCCTATAAATACCCCCCGCCGCTCCACCGACGACGGCAGCTCGGATCTGACGGAGAAAACCCCCAACTTTCCTCTCTTCTCACTCCGGCAGACGCCCACCAGCTCCGGCGGTTCTCCTTCCTCCTCCTCTTCGCTCTGCCGCAATACCAGCAGCAGAGACCTCTTCCCCTGCTCTTCCCGCGTCGCGCAATACCGGCGCGCGCTGCCTCTGCCCCGTCGTCACCGCCGTCCTTCCCCCACTGGGCATCGTCTTCTCCGGCGACAGTCGATACGACTGTCGCCCTGTTCCTCCCCCTTCGTCCCTGCAGTTAAGTTAGACCTACTCCCCTTCTCCTCCTCTTTCTTTCCCCGCTTTCGATTTAGTCAATTAAGCCCTCTACCGACCCTGTTCACCCTCATCCTCTCCGCCTCCGACCACCCTCCGGCGAGCCGCTCCCATCACCTCAGCGACCCACACGGCTCGCCGACCACCGCAGAACCTCCGCCTCCTCACCCTGATCCTCTTCCGCCCCTCCACTTCCCACCAAACACCCTCTGCAGATCCACCGAACACACCCACTCCCTCGCTCACAGTTTGACCTAGGACGACCTGACAGCTCCATCTCGCCCCCTGCAGACCCCCTGACCACCTTCGCCGTGCCACGGCGAAGGTCCCCCGCCTGTCTGATTTGGCCGAAAGGCCGTGCTATTGATTTCAGGTTCCAGGCCTTGACCACCATTGGCGAGGAAGCTCGAAGCTTGCTCGAGGTTGCTCCAAGCCTAGATATCCCAGGTTGAAGAGCCACGGCCAGCGCGGAAGAGTCTTGCGCACACACCCCGGCCCTCAATTGGAGTTGCGCGCCTCAACAGCTGTTGCAATTGGAAGCGCCATCCCTGCTGCAGGCGTGAGAGAAACGGGTGCGCGGATAGTCCCACCTCGGAACCTCTCGAAGGCGCGCGGACGCATAAAGGCAAAAACTGCCTTATGCTGTTTGCCTCAGTTACCACGGGGTGAGGTCCCTCTCACCCGACCCGACCCGACTCGGCCTCGTCCGTGACCACGCTCCGCGGACCTGGCCCGACCCGATTAGACTGACCTGCACTCCTCGCCCACCACGCACGCCGGTGGGCCTGGACCCGGGCCTGACCCGAACCCGATTACCCGGTAGCGCTCTGGGAGAGCTTCCGAAGAGTGATTTCAGAGAGAGAGATACGCGGGGGAGGGGGGTAGAGTAGGTTTTTTCCTCTTGAAGAATAAACTCTGAAGTGTGCAGGCCAAAGAAGAAGAAGCAGACCCGCTGAAGAAGAAGAAGCAGCTGCACTGTAGCAACTGCTTAGTTAAGTCGTCGAAGCACCGGGCCAGACGACGGACAGTCAGCAGCCAGAGCAACACAGAAGGCAGGCTGAAGAAGAAGGAAGGGAGACTTAGTAGCCGAAGGCAGAAGCACCACGATTGCAGAAGAAGAAATGAAGAGAAGCAAGAAGCAAGAAAAGAAGAAGAAGATCTGAAGAAAAAGAAAGAAAGGAAACAAGGAAGAACAGAAGAAGAAGAGCACGAGGGGAAAATCTGAAGAAAGCAGAAGAAGAAGAAGAAGAAGAACAGGAAGAACCAAAGACAAAGAGGAAGAAAGAAGAAAAGAAGAAGAAGCCAAATTTTCATCTCTCTCTCTCTCTCTTTATTTTTGTAATAGAACTTGTATATCTCTAGAATACAACTTGCTCCCTGAGTTCGACCTCGGGAACTCTTTTATTTTTCCGAGTAAAAAATTTTATATGAAACGTTGGTAACAACCGGCTTTACTACAACGATATAACACAACCCGGTCAAACCCACGCTATCACCAAGTCTCCTGCCACAGTGCTGACACTAGGAGTTCCTTTGCTTCACTCCACATACACCCGTCGGACTTCTTCCCTGACCCTCTGATTTCCTCCTCCATTAAGGACCATCGACGAAGATTTTCTACCTCCTTCGTCCAGGTAACAGTAGGTTAGGTAAGTAGATAAGTTAAAATAGTTAGTTAGGTAGATTAGATAGGTGTAATGCTAGATTTTTCATTCATCTTCTTTAGCTCTGGAGAGCTCGTTGAGATTGTCTGGAGAAAATCTTTTGTCTTTTTAAATCATCGATCACCTTCTTTAACCTTTCATGAACATTTCTATCACCTTAAATCACTAAATTGATCACTTATTCGCCTAAACCACCTCCACCTTCACCACTGCTTCCACTATCCATGGCGGAAGTGGCTGAGCTTATTCCACCTCCACTGGGCCCTCCACCACTTAACCATCACTTAAGGACCCCTATCCTCATTTTAATTTAAATAATAATCATCTATAACTTAAACGCCTAATTTAATTTAATCTCCTGAGCTCGCTGTCAATGGCGGCTTAGGAGGAGTTCATGTCACTAATTAACCCTTTATAATTCATCGCAACTTCCTTTTGACTTGTTTTCTCCACTCAATTGAGTGGGAAAATAGGTCCTGAGCCCAATCAAACTTAAAATTTGTTTACTATGAATTCACTGCATAACTTTCAAATTAATGGATAATTGAAGGAATTAATGTGTTCCTGAGGTTCCTTGTGACCTCAGGAAGCTTTTCAGATCATCAATGGCACGTTTTAATGACATTTGTACATTTTAGCCTTTTTCTGGACTCACCAGAGCTACGACGAGCTCCGGCGAGTCATATGAGCTCTTCATCCCATAGAACTTAGTGTGAAGCTCCATATCACTGATTTGAAGGTCACCGATCATTCTAAAGCAATTTATTTGAGGTTTTAAGACCTAGAGCTCCAGTTAGGTTTTTATCTTCTCCAACTCTAGCAGAGTTGGAGATGATTGTTATTTAGGGTTTAGCCTCATTTGAAAGGTCTAGAAGCATCAATAACATACCTTGAGACCATTCCAATGTGTCAATCTCTGAGATAGACTGTGGTTTGTTCTATCGAACAAACTCACCTAGAATCTCAGGTGACAGGCCTGGAACCCTAGGAATCCTAACTAAAATGTCCTTCTAAGGTCCCGAATCTACTCCTGAGGTGAAAGAGAAGATAACTAAGGCTTTAATTTCATATGAAATGATTAAATTTAGAAAGTCAAAATTCTAAGGCTTACGATCAACTTTAAGTCTGATTCTTGGATTTGGGATTCAATCAGAGGAATTGAGGAGTTCAATCTATTCTTGAGATGTTATTAAATGATTTAAAATCAATTTGGATGAGCTTTAATCTATTTTATGGAAGAAATTGATTTATGTTCAGTTTGGGTTATTTTTGAACCCAAACTAACGACAGTGAGTTTTTTGGTGAAATTTAACTGAGAATTTTGCCCAGACAGATTCTTAACAACCTCTAGAGGTTTTTTTTTTTTTTTTTTGAGTAAGAAAGGAATGCTATCGAATCATCGATAGCAAACCAGGAGAGCTATTATTGATAATAAAAAAAAATAATTTACAAGTTCGACTCCCAGCACTGTATGAGCCTCCAGCATAAATTTACAATATTTTCCACATGAGCTGGGGTCTCCTGAAAAACACACTCATTTCTAGCCCTCCATACCGCCCACAGAACAGCCACCATATGTATATAAGGCTTATTCCCATCTACCAGACAGCTCCACAAATTTCCCCAGGTGGGTAAGGACTCATTGCATACTCTCCTCCAAACATAATCAGTGATAACACATGAAGAGAAGATATGATCTGTAGAATCATTATGCAACCCACACAAATAACAAAACCGGGTTGGGGTCCCCATCCTTCTGTGCCTCAGATCTCCAATAATCAAACCATCCCTCCTGCACAACCATAAGAAAATTTGTAACTTTAGTGGTATTTTTAACTTCCATAGCTTTTTCCCTATTTCTTCATCTTCCGCCATCCTGGAGGACATTATCAATTTTTCATAGGCAGCCGCAGTAGAAAAATTACCTTCCCATTTGTATGTGTCATATTCATGAGGCATGGGTATGAAAGCAGCAAGCTCTTGCATGAGACGTTCATTCTCTACTCGGGTTCTTGTTTCATGATTATTCCTCCCACCAATATTTAACAGCCACTGCTCCAAATCCTCATCCCAATAATCAGCTACCACTGCATTTTTATTTGCTGCTGCAGCATAAGCAAGGGGGAACCTATCTTTAAGCGTCCCTCCGTGTACCCAATTCTCCAGCCAAAACTTAAAGCTTTTTCCATCACCTAAAACAGATTTGAAAAAATTCCAATTTTCCTTCAAGGCTCGCACCACAGAAAGCTAAAAAGGGGATGGTTTACGTGGGTTAAGACGATTTTTCTCATCATTGGTACTCCCATAACTGTCCTGAATAATTTCTATCCAAATTTTTTTCCCCCCTGCAGTAACCGAACAACCCATTTCAAAAGTAAAGCTTCATTGAATTCCTTAAGGGATCTGACACCCATGCCTCCCAGCTTCTTTGGTTTGCAAATTGACTCCCATTTTAAGGGTTGAAAGAAAGCCCCTTGATGGGAGGCCCCTTTCCAAAAGAATCTTTTCTGCATCACCTCCAGCTTTTTCCAAATAGAATTTGGAGCTCTCAGGACAGAGAAGAAGAAAACAGGAATCGATGTGATAACAGAATTCAGTAATATATACCTCCCCCCTTTTGATAGGTATCTACTGCTCTAGCCCTCCAATTTTGTAGCTACCTTTTCAAAGAGGAAAGACCAATCTGCTTTCTTCAACTTAGAACATTTCAAAGGCAGACCCAGATATTTAATCGGTAATGGCACCACAGGTGTACCAAGAATGGCAGAGATCTCATTCTGTAAACCATCATTCATCCCAAAACAGACCAGGGAAGATTTACTTCCATTCAATCTGAGCCCAGAAACCTCTCCAAACAATTTAACCATATGTAACAGAGCCTGCGCTTCTCTCTTCCCCCCTTCTACAAGAAAAACAGTATCATCAGCATACTGAAGTATAGGAGCTAGAGCCCTATGATTAGACATTGAATACCCCCTTATAAAACCATCCACAACCAATTTGCAGGCAAACCTAGCCAAAGTATCCACCGCAAGATTAAAAATCAAAGGGGCAATAGGACAACCTTGCCTTACTCCACATTGGGGCTGAATCCAAGAACGACACGGTTTACCATTTATCAATGGGGAAAAAGAGGCTGTTGTAATGCATCTCTTCACCCATTGAATCAATAAGGGTAGAAATTTCCTCCTTCTAAAGATCTCCCACAAGTATGACCAGGAGATAGAATCATAGGCTTTTGAAAAGTCCACTTTCCATAAGAAAGCCTTTGATTTTCTCCTTTGCCACCCCATTACAATTTCCTGCGCCACAATGAATGACTCTTGTAACGATCTCCCCGGAAGAAAAGCTGATTGAACAGGCATAATCAAATCCTTAAGAACCTCCCGCAATCTGTTAGCAATAACCTTACTAATAATAAGGTAGATGGAATTTGATAACGCAATGGGTCTGTAATCAGAAAAACTTTCTGCACTTGATTTCTTGGGCAGCAAAAACAGATAGGATTTGTTCAGCCTCTCAAATCCAGAGTTACCCAGTTCAAACTCATGGATAACCTTCAACACATCTACCTTAACAACATTCCATAGCTCTCTGTAGAAAAACACCTGAACACCATCTGGACCTGGAGCCCCTTCATTATTTAAATCTTTAATGGCCTTTAGCACTTCCTGTTCAGAAATAGGGGTCACAAGCATGTCACTCTATTCATTAGTTACACAAGGGAAATCCATTGCTGCCATCCTCCATGAACCTCTTGGAGTTGCCTTGGAAGCTTCTTTAAAAAATTTTGTTGCTTCAGATCTGATCTCCTTAACCGAGGTAATATTTCTTTCTTCAACTTTAATAGATGAAATATGGTTGAATCTCCTTCTAGCACTGTCCGCAAGATGGAAAAATTTTGTGTTCGCATCACCCTCTTTAAGCCAAAGCTGTCTGGATTTTTCACGCAAATCCATTTCAATTTTCAGGTCTTCATCCCCCACAATTGCTTGCATCTGCTGCCTCATTTGCTGCTCCTGTTGGTCCAAATTCAGCCTGCACTCTTTCATATCTAAATCCCTGATGACTGTCAAGGCTTCCTTCCTCTTCTGGTCTCTAATCAGATTCACAGCCTGCCCATATTCTTTCAACATTTCACGCAGACCAACCAATTTTGTAGCCAACTGCTGTGTAGCAGTGCCTTGAACATCCTTGCTTTGCCACCACTGAGAAACCATTTGCACAAAGCCTTCTTCCCTAAACCAAGATCTCTTGAGTTTGAAATATGACCCCGTGTCTGCATTCACCCCACTGTCCCAAACCAAAGGCATGTGGTCAGAGAACGGCCTATCAAGGCTCAAAACAGCTGATAACTGAAATCTCTCTAACAAACTAGGACTGCCAAAGAATCTGTCCAATTTGGAAATCTGTCCACTTCCATTCCTCCAAGTATATTCCACACCACTGATGGAAAATTCAGTCAAGCCCATGTTCTGCACAGCCAATTGGAAGCCTGCTGAAGAACTGTCCACTCTCCCATCTGGATTGTCATCACCAGAAAGATAGCAATTGAAATCACCCCCTAACAGCCATGGAGTCTCTTGCACTCTTTGATGCATTGCATGAAGTTCCTCCCACAAGCCAACCCTCTCTGCTGCCACACAAGGACCATAAATACATGATATAAACCATTCCATATCACCTTGGGGAGAGTGACACTTGCAGGAAATTAAGAACCTATCACGAAAAATCTCAGTTATTGAAATGGCAGACTTTCTCCACCAAAAAGCCAAACCACCAGACCGACCAGCAGCACCCTTAGCCACAATATCACTATGGCCAGACTACTTAAAACTATCCCATTCTTGACCATTCTCCCTCTCCAAGTGAGTCTCTTGTAAGAGGGCACAGTCTATCTCCCACTCAGAGAGATATCTACAAAGAGAAGCCCTTCTTTGCTTGTTGCGTAGCCCACGCACATTCCACGACAAAACTCTCATTTCTCAATTGAGAGATCCCCATTGGCCTTGCAGCCCACATATTCTACCATAATGGATTTAGCAATATCTTGCTCCACAATAGGAGGCTCCTTCCTTCTCCTTCTCAGCACATATGGAGATCTTCCCATGCCTCTCTTTTGTTTGGAATAGCCATACTGCAAATCAGTTTTAATAGCAAGCTGTATCTGGCTTGGCTCTTTAAGCCTCAACTCCCTTTCTATACTTCCCAATTCCATACTGCAGTTCCTCTCAGAATCTGCCAAATCAGTCTCAGTAACCTCTAGACATTCACCCTCTTTGACTATCAAAGCTAATCTATTTTCAGCAGGTGTTGCAACATCTTCCATCTGGTCCTTCTTAGCCATAACACAGTGGCAATCCTTCCTCTTTTTGGGCTCAGGAACCTCAACTACATGGGGACTCAGGTGCTGCATCTGGCTTGGCTCTTTAAGCCTCAACTCCCTTTCTGTACTGCACAACTCCATACTGCAGATCATCTCAGAATTTGCCACTTCAATCTCAGCAACCTCCAGACAGTCACCCTCTTTGCCTATCAAAACTGATCTATTTTCAGCAAGTGTTGCAACATCTTCCATCTGATCCTTCTCAGCCATAACACAGTGGCAATCCTTCCTCTTTTTGAGATCAGGAGCCCCAACTGCAGGGTTGCATCCACAGCTGTCACATTGTTTGCTCACCTCATTTTTGGTTCCAGACATTGGTTTCTCCTTAGGAGAATTATCTTGACCACATTCAACCTGCCCAAGAATAGATAGCCTAACAAGCCAAGAGGTGCCCCCACATCTGATAGTGATCGAATATGGAATTGAACCAGCATTAGCAACTTCCACCTCAATTCTTAGAGACCTAATGTCTCCTTCTCCAATCAGAACATCAGAACCATCACAGATTGATGCAAAGCCTGCTAGCATCCTGGAGACAACTCCCTTTACCCGCAAGTGGAGTGGCAGTCCAGAGATCTCAAGGAGGACCCTCCTGGAGGACACTCTTTGTGGAGGCCGTTCAGATAGTGCCCCATCAAAAGGAGAGACCATTCTCCAGATCACAATGAAATCTTTGAAGATACTTGAACAAAATCTCAATCGCTCTACATCCAGCATGCCCAAACCATACACCAAGAATCGAGAATGGGATAACATAGCAACTTTCCAGCCCACACATAAAAGATCTAAGGAATGTACCAGATTCTGAAACATTTCGATCGATGGCCTACCTGACATGATCTCCCCAATCAAAGCACCTCGCAGTGTGATCTCTGCAGCCGAGATCTCTTTCATAGATGGGATCTCAACTTCAATTGTATGCCTGCCCAAAATCGGTGGTGGTGGCGGCCGAGGTTCATTCTTGACCCTCCATACAGGACGAGAGACTGCTCGACGTTGTCACAAAGGGATCCTCCAAGGGTATAACTCGCGTTTGTGTCCTTCACCCCTGCACTCCAAGCAGATCTGGGCATTTTTACATATCGCAGCCACATGCCCCCTTTGTCTGCATCTGAAGCATAGAACATCACCATTCTTCCTCCTCCAAGGACGTCTTTGAGTATGTTCAGACGACCTAAAAAACCTCTCCTGCCACATTCGCTCTCTTCTCTTCCAGGCCCTTGATCTCCACGTCCTCCATTCACCTTCTGCGCCCACCCTGGATGGCTCCGCCCCACTACCGCGCTCCGCCCATCGCCGATCGCCCTCCACTCACCCTCTCACCATTCTTGACATCTTCCACCTCTAGAGGTTATTTGATTTGATTAAATAGGTCTTTAGCCATCTGTTGGACCAAACAGAACTTGAATTGAAGTTTTGAAGCCCTTTAGCGAAGCTTTTTAGCTTCTTCACCTTCCTGAAACTTCTTAGAGTTCATTTCCTTCACCAACAGCTGCAGAAACACCTCATAAATCCCTTCAGCATCTTGTCTAAGGTCAAAAAGCCACTCTGCAGGACCTTAGAGTTGAGACACCTTTCTGTAGGCAATATGGCCGTAGTAACCCAGGTCCTTTCACCCTTCAAATCAAAGAGCTAAACCTTCCCTCAGTATCAAATTGATACTACAAGCATGTAGAGCAACCTTAGAGCTTTCCAGCAAGAGTTCATTTACTCGGATTGGAGCTCTATGCTGGCTGGAATCATCAAATGAAGTTTGGTTTGGGAAGGAATATATAGTACCACATCGTTGGAACTAAAGCGGCTGCCTTAGTATAAAAGTAAAAGGTGTTTAAGGCCCTTTAGTCATCAACGCAGGGTGCATGAAAGAGCATATGGGTGTGTGTGTGGGTGCGTGCGGTGCGCGTGCCTGGGTGTGTGTGCACCTATGGGCATGCGAGTGTGGGCCCGTGAGGGCATGTGCTTGTGGGCCTGGGAGGCCATGAGCCGGATGGGCTCGAGACTATGCGAACCGGAAAAAAAAAAAAACCAAACCAAATAAAAACTAGGCTTGGACCTAGTAGGGTCTGGTCCCACCCTGAGAGGGGTGCTGTGTATCCCCGACCGGTCCAAGCTGCCAACCTTAAAACCTAATTTTTGGGTTCAAAGGAATCAAACCGGTTTGGTTCAAAAGAGCTATAAAGGTTCAAAAGAGTTGCAAAGGAAAGGAAGGGCTGCAAAGGAAGAGAAGGAGAAGAAGAGGAGAGTTCATTGAGAGAGTTCACTGAGGTAGACAGGCAAAAGAGAAAAGGAAAGGTAACAAATAATAGGAAGAAAGAAAAGAAAGAGAAGAAGACATGTATAAGAGAAGAGCTCGAGAAAGATTAAGGAGAAGAAATAAGAGAAAAGTAAAAAGAGAAAAGAGAGAGAGAGAGAAAGGTCAAAGAAGAAGAGAAGAAAGAATGAGGCTGAAGATAAAGAAGAGTAATTGTGGTTTAATTTCTTGCATTCTACTAATTCCTTTTTGAGCTTAATGTTGTAATAAGGCATATATTTATTAGAATTACTTTTTCTTGCCTTAATCTCTTGTAAATAAAAAGAAATTGAAAGAAATAAACATGTTTACTTGTTTGTAAAAGTAAATCATATGTGTAAATGTGTTTCCTTATATAATTTTGCATATTCTTCTAATTAGAAATCCTTAAGCAAAATTCATATTCTTAAAGTAAATTTAATTATAATTCCCATAAGTAGCTTAAGATTAGTGGTGAATTTTAATTAAGTTATGCCTCCTAGTGAACGACTTAGACTCAACCAGTTAAAAAAGAAATGAAATCTAAAATGTTAGGTTAACTTGACCCTATACTTCTTAATCAACATAAATTCAAGTTGACCTAAGTTACTTTCTTTTGTACGTAATTAAGCATAATTAACTTAATTAACTGTGTTAAGAAAGTTAATGACCATTTTAATGGCGCCGTTGCCGGGAAGGTAACTGTAAATTATATTCGCCATTATTACTATTTTTAGTTGTTTCGTACTAATTAGTTTTATTTTTGTTTTGTTTTCTGTCTTCTTTTCAGGTTTACCTCTGCGGGTATTCTCAAGAAACAAAGTGGGTTTTATTTTTCTATTTTGTTTTTCACTATACGTACCATTGTAAGTATTCTTTTCTTAATCTCTACTTTAGTTTGTATTGTTGCATTTAGTTAGTAAAAAAATTAAAAAAATACAAAAATACATACTTTCTGACTAGCAGCAGCATGTTATAGGCATACACTCTTAGGAGTGCATTCATCTGCTAGTAACTTTATGATCTGACTCGGGAAAAGTTTTCTACTGTTTTTGTTGCATCAGTGGGAAAACATGCAAAAAACCACGTAGATCCCTATTCTGGAGTTAATAACAAGATCACATTTCTTTGTCTGAAAATAATTAAAAAGCAGTCACTTTACTTCTTTCTATTATTTTTTAAAAGATTACGTAAAAAAGAGGATAATAAAAATTGTGACTTAAATCTGTTTATAGAATGCATGCGGGTTTTATTGCTATCATCTGTTGCATGCTATCGCGCACACAGCACGATCACTAGAGTCACACGAGTCTAATTTTCTATCTCTCCTCTTTGCACCTCTTAGGGCATTGGTCGAAGATCAACAAATCTATCTCACTACTAGAGCCCTGGGGAGCCAATAGTGAGTGGTCTCGATCTTAGACCTTAGGCCTTTGAGCTTTAAGGATACGCACTTGCGTAGACACAAGTTTAGGATGCGTATTTTGATACTGATATTATACTTGTTTACATCCAAAGTATTTTGCGTATTCTAGGAGTCTCTTCTTTCCTTTGAAAGAAGAGAAAAACCTACTTTTTTGTGTTGTTTTGTGGGTCTTGTTGCCACTGGTTTTTGGTGGTGTGAGTGTGCCTTTGCACATTCTTTTTGTTTTATGCACGAGAGGCGATCCTTGAAACCGCCTCTTGTAACTCCGTTGACAGGTATTCCTAAGCCTGTTGCAGCTAAGCAACCAACAAAATTCCCATCTGATTCATCTGTTTTTTCTACATTTGATTCGATGGATCAATTGCAGAATTAGAATCCCGAGATCCCTTCTTCTTCTGGTCAGGGGGAGATGCCACCTTTTGATATTCATGAGGCACTTCTGAACCAGAATCTTAGAATGCTCAAGTAGAATTGCCAAATTAATCTTTTGAAAACTACTCTAAATAACCTGCAGAATCTACAAACCCGTCCTCCACCTCAACCTGAGGCGGGTTTTGACCTTCCTGATTTACCGATCCCTCGTCCTAGGCCTCTACTTCGAGACTATTATAATCCATCTAATGCACAAGTAGAGACTAATGTTAGGATTCCCATTGGGGAAAATGACCCAGAATTAAAGCCAAACATTATAGGTCTAATTCCACATTTTCACGGATTTGCATCCGAGGATCCATTTCAACATATTAAAGATCTTAAAAAACTATCTCAAACTCATGGACCTCGAAATCAAAATAGGGAAATCCTACTCATGAAGATGTTCTCTTTAGCCTTAAAGATAAAGCTGCATATTGGTATAGAACTATTGCAAGACCAATCTCAACTTGGGCTAAACTCGAATCTGCATTCTTGAAGAAATTCTTTCCTATTGGTCGCACGAATGCTTTAAGGTGAGCTATCATGACTTTCAATCAAAATCAAGGAGAACCAATTCATGAAGCGTGGGAATGCTTTCATGAATTACAAAGGAAATGCCCACATCATGACATCCCTCGTTGGCAATTAATGCACATCTTTTTATTAGGGATTGCAAGAGTGTATTCGCAATCTAGTCGATGCCTCTTGTGGAGAGAACTTTCTAAATCATGATGCAGAATCTGCTTCAGAATTATTTGAAGGGATGGCGGAAAACTCGATCAACAATGCATCCATGTCGCAATTTACGTGGGGCATGAATACAGCACATCAAAATCCAAATAAGGGCATTCACGAGATAGCAATCCGTCCAGTTCAAAGGATTTAGAGATTCTTGTAGAAAAACTGGACAAAGTTGACATCGTAGCAAAGCATCTTGATGAGGTCCGAAATACAATGAAAACTTTACACCTCTACTTGCTACACAAAATCCCTTGCATTCACCTATTTCGCAAATTCCTGTGGGGAGGGAATGTGTGAATAATCTGGAATCTAGAGATCCATCTTCCTTGGGTTTTCTATCTACTCCTGCACCAACCCAAGGAGGGACCTTTGTCCCACAATCTTTCCCACCTTTTTCCCCATCTCCTCTTTTTTGTGGAAAACATGCCCTATCCTTTAGATTTGAATGCCATTTAGGGATATGCACCAAGATTAAACCCATATTCTAACTCCTATAATCCTGGATGACGTAATCACCCTAATTTCTCTTGGTCTGACCATTCACAAAGACCATCATATCTGACTCAGACCAGGAAAAACCCACCTACGTTGCCGTTTCAGCAACCTAATGCGAGGCCATTTTACATGGGTTCGCAAAACCCCGTAGGGCCAAATAGAGATTCACAGCTTGAGCAAATTTTGCGAGCTGTGACTAAGAGCCATCGCCAGAATGCTAAGGCTCTTGCTGAAGTCCAACGGCAATGTTCGACAAAATTGGCTGATCTTAGAGGCCAAATCACGCAATTAGCTAAATCTCGTCAGCTAGGGGCCCTTTCATCCCAGCCAATTCCAAACCCTAGGAATATCCAGCAAAGACAACACCCGGGAGTGCAAAATCTGAATCAAGGACATGTCCATTTCCTTAATCAATTACCCCTGAATTCAAATCTGAATCAAAATCCAAATCCACCCTCTGCTAATCAATATTTTGAGTATCTTAATCAACAGCAATCATTTTCAAATCAACCTTTGATCTTTAATTCATCTTTCCAAAATCAACAAGCATCTTCTTCATCAGCTTCCTCTTCACATGCAGGTATTAACTCTGTTGCAACCTGCCGTGGAACTTCCACTAGGGATCCAGTTTATCCAAGGAACCTATCTCGAGACCCTAGTACATCTAGAACGACCCTTGTTTCTACACCTGTAAGAGGTGCAGAACCCGATCCCGCAATTCCCGCTAATTCGCAAGATCTGGGAAATACCTCAGTAGAACAGGAAATCCATGTCCCATTTCTTGAAGCTTTGAAGAAGACTAGGAAACAAAAACAACCTGTTACATTAAATGAAGATTTAATTAAAATTTTTGAACAGGTAGACATTAATATTCCACTCCTAGATGTTATCAAACACATTCCGACTTACACGAGATTTCTTAAGGAGTTGTGTACTCCTAAGTGTAAGTCGAAGAAAGGAAGCACTGTGGTACTTTCAGAGCATATGAACTCTATAATTTCAAGTATGCTTCCTTTGAAAAAGAAAGACCTAGGATCTCCATTTATTTCCTGTATAATTGGGGATCAGTGTTTTGATAGAGTCCTCCTAGATTTAGGAGCATCTATTAACCTCATTCCTTCATCTTTGGTAAAACATTTCAACATAAGAAACCTTAAGTCTACCAATGTGACTTTACAATTAGCCGATAGATCTATCAAATCACCTAAAGGAATGTTGGAGGATGTAATTGTAAGAGTTCAGGATTTTTATTTCCCAGTAGATTTTATTGTACTTGATATGGAAGTACCCAAACACATTAGAGATACCCCAATTATCTTAGGGAGACCCTTTTTGGCCATTGCAAAGGCCAACATCGATTGTGAATCTGGAAAGATTGAATTGAAATTTGGGGAGAAGACAATTAAATTGGATATATTTAGAGCTTCCAGAGGATTGGATTGCAATTGGATTGGGGAAATTAGATCTATTGCAGTTTTTGAGGATGACATTAGTTCCTTAGAACTAGAGAGCACACCTTTTGATATCCCATACCCTTAAAATGAAACCTTGTGATCAGAATCTATACTCAATCCTGAATCTGAATCTTATGACTCATCTAATTCACTTCTTGCAATATAAAATCCCGCCCCAAATCCTGCTATTGATTCTACTCTCGTACTAGAATTGAAACCATTGCCTAACAACCTTAAATATGTCTATCTCAAATCTGATCAAACATATCCTGTAATTATCAACTCTCATCTTTCTTAATCACAAGAATCCAAATTGATCAAGGTTCTTCGAGATCACAAGAAGGCAATTGGGTGGACTCTACATGATCTCACTGGGATTAGCCCTAATTTTTGTATTCATCGCATCTATATTGAAGATGGGGCACGACCTTCAAGAGAAGCTCAAAGATGTCTAAATCCAAATTTAAAGGAGGTCGTAAAGAAAGAAATAATCAAGTAGCTAGATGCTGATATTATATATCCTATATCTAATAGCCCTTGGGTGAGTCTAATTCAAGTGGTATCTAAAAAGGCGGGACTCACTATAATTATGACTGAATCTGGAGAAACCATTCCCACACAAATTGCGAATTCATGGCTGGTTTGTATTGATTATCGTTAGCTTAATACAGTTACAAAGAAGGACCATTTTCCTTTGCCATTCATTGATCAAATCCTTGAAAGATATCTGGTAATAGGTTCTTCTGCTTTTTAGATGATTACTCCAGATATAATCAAGTAGCAATCTATCCCGAAGATCAAGAGAAAATGACTTTCACCTGCCCCTTCGAAACTTTTGCTATCCGAAGAATGCCATTTGGGCTTTGTAACGCACCCACGACTCTTCAGCGTTGCATGTTAGCCATTTTTACCGAAATGGTGGGTGAATATATAGAGGCTTTTATTGATGATTTTTCAGTCTTCAGGGAAACATTTGATATTTGTCTGGATAATTTGTCGAGGATTCTTAAAAGATGTATAGAAGTGAACCTTGTCCTCAGTTGGGAGAAGAGCCATTTTATGATTCCAGAGGGCATTGTACTTGACCACCTCATATCTGAGCGAGGTATCCAAGTAGATCAAGCTAAGATCAATCAAATTGCAAATCTTCTAATTCCTGACTCGATCAAAGGTATTAGATCATTTCTCAGGCATATGGGATTTTATCAAAGATTTATACTTGATTTTTCAAAAATTGCCCGACCACTCACAAACCTCCTTACAAAGGATACTACTTTTGAGATGAGTGAGGAGTGTATTTCGACATTTGAAACATTAAGAGGCAGAGTTACATAGGCTCTGATCTTGCAACCACCTAATTGGGATTTACCATTTGAGATCATGTGTGCTGCATCAGATTATGCAATAGGAGCTGTTTTGGGACAGAAAATTGAGAAAAATCCGGTAGTAATTTACTATGCTAGTAAAACTTTGAACGAGACTCAAAGGAATTACACAGTTACAGAAAAGGAATTACTAGCAATAGTATTTGGATTAGAAAAGTTCAGATCTTATATACTCGAATCACGAATCATTGTGTACTCTGATCACTCAGCTGTACGACACCTTCTATCCAAAAAGGACACGAAACCTAGGTTGATCAGATGGATCTTGCTTTTGCAAGAATTTGACCTAGAAATTCATGATAAGGCTGGACGACAGAATGTTGTTGCTGATCACCTTTCCCGCCTTCCTTCTAATACTATTGAATCATCTCCTCCAATTACTGAACACTATCCTGATGAACATCTTTTGACTATATCTTTAGATCTCCCTTGGTACGCATATATTGTTAACTATTTGGTTACACATCAATTCCTGCTAGACTGGGACAGGAATCGCAAATCATGACTCAAATCTGAAGCCAAAAACTATTTCTGGGAAGATCCGTATCTTTTCCGACTCTGTAATGATCAAATCATCAGGCGTTGTGTTACTTCTTTTGAGATTGATTCTATCCTCTCTTTTTGTCATGACCAGGTTTGTGGTGGTCATTTTTCTGGTCGAAAGACGCTGCAAAAATTCTGCAATGCGGGTTTTATTGGCCCACTTTATTTGCAGATTCACCGACATATTGTAAGGCATGTAGTTGCTGCCAAACTCTTAGTGGCATGTCACGAAAAGACATGATGCCTCTGAATCCGATTGTTGTCTGTGAAATCTTTGATATTTGGGGCATAGATTTTATGGGTCTGTTTCCATCCACTTTTAGCTTCGAATACATTTTACTTGCTGTTGATTACGTTTCTCATTGGATTGAAGCCATACCCACATGCACAAACGATCATCGAGTTGTCATTCCTTTTATACAGAGTCATATTATCGCTCGTTTTGGGGTACCTCGTGCCATCGTTTCCGATGGCAGATCCCATTTTTATAATGCCTAGTTTAGAAATCTACTTAGAAAATATGGGGTTACACATCGTATTTCTACACCTTATGATCTCCAGACTAATGGGCAAACTGAGGTCTCTAATCGGAAGATCAAAAAGATCCTTCAAATGACAATCCAACCCGATAGGAAGGATTGGTCTTCTTGCTTAGATGAGGCTTTGTGGGCATATAGGACTTCCCACAAAACACCAATAGGCATGTCACCATACAGACTTGTTTACGAGAAACCCTGTCATCTTCCCGTAGAAATTGAACACAAGGCCTATTGGGTAATTAAAGCTTGTAATTTAGACCTTGCGAAGGTTGGTGATCATCATAGGTTGCAGCTTAGTGAACTTGAGGAATTGCGTCATGATTCCTATGAGAGTTCAAAGGTGTATAAGGAAAAACTTAAAGCCTTCCATGATAGATATTGTTAAGACTTGTTCTGTCCTGAGCCTTTTAAGACGTCTAAACTATCAATCAGACGTCTGGTCAGACGTCTGGACTGTTGGTCAGACGTCTGGTAAGACATCTGGACACCTCCCTAGACGTCTAGAAATCAAAATTTTTGGGTATGAGCTCGCATCAGCGCGTGAGCTGCATGCAGACAGTACCCTATCATTTTCCTTCCCTTCTTCTCTCTCTCCCTGCCTCTAGAAACCTTAACCCACCCTCCTTATAAAACCCCCCTTCCTCCTCCCTCGTTCCCCTCACTCCACAATCCCCAGCCACTTCTTCCCTTCTTCACCACCCCAGCGCGAGCGAGAGAGCGTGAGAGTGGCGACGAGGAGGAGTGGCGTGAGGAGAGGAGGAGGAGAGTAAGCTTGCGTGCTCGTGTGGGAGCTCACTGGAGGGCGCACGGCCGGAGCGACGCATGCGAGAGTAGGAGGAGTGCATCGAGAAGTCATCCCCGACACTACTGCAGCCAGAGCTACATGCGAGGAGGTGAGCCGCAGCCGTGTGCGGCGGGAGTGAGTGGGAGTAGGTTCTGGGTTTTTCCTAGAATCAAACGTCAGAAGCGATGTCCAGACGACGGTGCAGATGTCTGGAGGCGGTTCCAGACATCTGAGGAGAGAGCTTCACGAAGGTACATCCTTTTTGCGGATACAACCATGCAGGCCACTCCGCAGGTACCCTTTTGCATGCCTATTTTGAGAAGATTTGGTGGATGCGTGCAGGATTTGCTTCAGGAAGGCGCGGAACACACCCTCCCACGCATTTTAGACGTCTGGGCGGCTTACCAGACGACTGAAGGGACTTCCAAACGTCCAGAGAGGTGGTCAGACGTCTGGAGCTAGGTCCAGACGGTCCAGAAGAGTTCCTAGACGTCTGAGGATGACACAGAGACTGAGGTGCATTTCTGGACACTTTTAAGATGTCTGAAAGTTGTTCCAAACGTCTGATTTTGAGTCAGTAACCCTATTTTGACCCGTTTAGGGTCCGTTTGAGGTCCATTTTGCGCAAGTAAGATACCGATGTTTTCCTTGTGAGTTCCTTTACTTGTTAGAAGGCTTTCTATACTATTATAATTGTTCCCTTATGATTGTTCTTTATTATAGGACTTCATTCCGTTGCAGGTTCGAGGCTTGCTGAGGCATGTGAGCCCGCCGTTCGAGCCCCCAATCCTCCTGGGTTGACTGGTAGAGTGGCTTCCCCTAATTTAAATACAAACCTAAATGCATATGTGGAATGAATGATTAGAACCTAGGATGTGGCATGAATCTTAGGACGAGAAATACTTGAAATGTCTATATGCGTGATTGAATTGTAGCCTTGAATGAATAAGATAGAATGTTAACAATTGCCTATAAATGAATAAAAGCTGCCTGTGAGATAATGAGTTACCTGTGCTAGTTAACAGTTGCATGTGACCTTTCTGTTGTATAAGTTAAATGATTTAATACGAGCTGCATGTGTATAAAGCTGAGAATGGTAATGTGAATGATAGAAATATAAATTACCTGTGTATAACTTGAGTATGGAAATATGAACGATAGAAATACAAGTTGCATGTGTGTAACTTGAGAATGGAAATGGAAATGATGAAACCTGGTATGGAATGGCATGAGGCATATGAGCATGAACCCTAAAGGGGAATAGGAGTAGAGCTCCTGGAAATAAATGGAATGGATCTGGAAATGCGTTGGGAAGTGTGCTGGTCCTTGAGTACATGGTACCAAGGGGAGCGCATGTTACCTCTTAGTGTAGAGGGGAGCTTGCCTCCCTTCGGGTTGAGACCCGGGGTGGGTTTGGCCACTTTGCACCAACTCTTTGGCCCTCGTGTACACTATATCAGGGAGAGCTACTAGTGTCGGGAGAGAGCTAGCCACCCCACAGGGTTTGGGGTTCAACTAGCCGCCCTACATCAACTTGTTAGGCCCATTGGGTAAACCAGGGTAGTCAGGCGAGGGTGCGCGGACTGTGGAGGGGCGAGACCCTTGTTTGGTTCTTAGGGGCTAGACCCCTGTTACTGAGAGGGCTAGGCCTTATACTGTTCCGTGCTATACTTTGGACGCACCTGTTAACAGAAATGACTAACCGCATGCCAGTGCGGGGTACCTACCCGTGCGCTTATCACGTGTGCCGTAGTCACCGTTACGTTTGTCCGTGACCTTGGGGTGTGATGAGAACCTCATCATGAGCCATAACTAGCTTATTTTGACCTAATGCAGAGAATAAAAGCTCCTACATAACCTTAGAAAGGCTTGGCTCAGAGAGATTCTGAGTTTGCAAAGAAAACATAAACTGAGGGGTAAAAATGAAATTTCACCAATCCGATCTGAAAATAGGGTAACTCAGGGTCCAAACATAGGTCAAAACAACCTAATAAGAAGAAAAGTGGGATGAATGACTCAATAAGGGCTACACCAACTCCAAGGAATTAAATGACAGCCTGTAACCCTAAAAACAAACCCACTTCAATTCACGTGGTTCGAGGCAAGGTAAAAATCAACTAAACCCTCTAAAATTCATATAAAAATAATCTCTAGGGTTTAGGACTTTCAATTTGGCCTTAGGAACCCATTTTGACCTACATTGAGAACCATGCCCAATTAACAACTTAATTTGGGTTTTTGCATAAATTGATCGGTCAAACAAGGTTTAATCTAGAAATAAAATTCACCATCAGAATCCTTACGTCCTAATTAGTCATATATAAAAACTTGGGCCTAAGAAGAAACCTTCTTGACCAACTTTACACTTTGGTCCTCATATATTTAGTTTTTGGCCCTCAACTTTTGAACCCTCACATTTTGGCCCCTAACTCTCCTTCGTTCTTTGCGTTTAGGCCCCTCCTGCAAAACCTGAGCAGCGCCATGCTCCGACGACCTTGTGGAGCATGGCACCGCGCAGGGTGAGGGAGGGGCCCTGGCAAGTCAATGGGGGGTACCCTGCGTCGTTAGCCACCGCAGGGACACCCCCCTGAGTGCTGCGACCGCCCATACCGCCCGTGTGAACACACGGACGGTATGGGTCTCCTTCCTCCGGCGTCCTCCGGCGAGGGAGACACGTCGTCTCCCTCCGCCCTCCTCTCTGATTCTGCCCCTATAAATACCCCCGTCGCTCCGCCGTTCTTCGCAGCTCGGATCTGACGGAGACACCCCCTCAATTCCTCCCTTCCCACTCCGACAGACGTCCCCTTGCTCTGACGGCCTCTCCTCCTCCTCCTCGTCGCCCTGCCGCACTACCAGCAGCAGGGTTACCTTCCCTCGATCTTTCCGCATCACGCCGCACCCAGCTGGCGCCTCTCCGGTCCCTTCTTTCTTTTCCATACTGAAAACCCTTACTGTTGGCCCCGATTTCCCACCGATCACCCTCACCTTCTCCACCTCCGGCCAAACTCCGGCGAACCGCTCCCATCGCTCCAGCACCCCACATGGCTCGCCGACCTGTGCATAACCTCCGCCTCCTCACCCTGATCCTCTTCCACCCCTCCACTTCCCACCAAACGCCCTCTGCAGATCCACTGAACACACCCACTTCTCCGCCCGCAGTTTGACCTAGGGCGACCCTTTTGCTCCACCACGCCCACTGCAGACCCTCCGACCACCTTCGCCGTGCCACGGCGAAGGTTCTCTGCATATCTGATTAGGCCGAGAGGCCGTGCTTCTGTGAACAGGTGTCGCGCTCGCCATCGCCATTGCTGAGCAGCGAAGCTCCTTCGACCTGCTGCTCCAGGCAACACCACGCCCAGGTCAGACTCCCAGGCTTCGCGGGGTAGCTTCGCGAAGTGTCAGGCTGCAGTTCGGGCGAAGCCCTCGCCCGAAGCCCTCACGCGAAGTTCTCGCTGCCGCTGCTTCCTCCGCGCAGGCGCTCACATTGGGGTGGGACATTTAGTCCCACCTCGGAAGACTTCGAAGAGGAGCGCCGATATAAGTTGAAAAAGTGCTATAGGCTTATCGCCTCAACACACGAGGTGAGGTCCCTCTCACACCGCTTCACCCGGCCCGTCCGCGAGCTCATCACACGGATCCGGCCGACCCGACCCGACTTGACTACCACTCCTCGCCCACCACTGCACGCCGGTGGGCCTGGACCCGGGCGCGACTCGTACCCGATTACCCGGTTGCTCTGGGAGAGCTGTCCTAAGAGCTAATTCTGAGAGAGAAAGAGACACGCGGGGGAGGGGGGTAGAATAGGTTTTTCCCTCTGACTCTGAACTCTTGAGCGTGCAGGCACAGGTGAAGAAGAAGGAAGCTAAGGGAGACACTGTAGCAACAAGCAATTTAAGTCGTCTGATTTTCCAATTAGACGACGTCCTGAAGGCAAAGAAGAAGAAGGAAGGTGAGGCAGAGGAAAGAGAGGAACACAGAGAGGCCAAGTGAAGACTCTGCCGAGATCAGAAGACAAAGAAGAAGAAGAAAAGAAGAGAGAAGGAGCAGCCAGGTGAAGAAACAGAAAGCAGAAGAAGAAGAGAAGCAAGAAGAAAAGAAGAAGAAGAGCACGGGAGGAAGATCTGAAGCAAGAAAAGAAGAAACAAAGAAAATAAAAAGAAGAAAAAGACAGGATCGTCCAACCAAGAAATAGAGGAAGAACATGAAGAACAAAAGCCAAAGAGGAGAGAAGACAAAGAGGAAGAAAGAAGAGAAGAAGAAGAGCCAAACTTTCATCTCTCTCTCTCTCTCTATTTTTGTAATAGAACATGTATATCTCTAGAATACGAGTTGCTCCCTGAGTTCGACCTCGGGAGAACTGTATTTTCCGAGTAACAAATATTAGCAAATGATGGCAATAACTATCTGTACTACAACGACTTAAGAAAAGCTAGTTGCTGCCACCATTTGCCAGGGTGGTTGAATGGGTGTAAGATCACCACGGGGGACTCTCTCGACCAGGAGAGCATCATGTGTGCCTTCTACTCTTCGGAAAAGACTACAATCAAGATCGTTCCCACAAGGAACATTCGAGATCAAGGAAGAGACCTGATAAATAAACCAAGTGGTGAAAAGGAATAATTAGTTAAAGAAAGTAATTGAAAAACAACAGCTACCTGTCCACTTTTACTGCTTTAGTTAGTTGGTTGCCACTCTACTCAGCATTCGCTGACTTTGTGTACTCATAACCCCTTTTCAGGTCAAGGTGTTGAGCAGCCCGAGTCTACGGCTGCAGAGGGTGCTAGGCCCAGTAGAGCCCAGTATCTATAGTTTCTCTTACGATATCTTTTTGTTGTAGTGAGTGCAGACTCTTGTTCTTTTAAGTTCTGTACCTTTACTTTTCTGCACCTTTATGTTCTTGTAACTTGTTACTGTTCTACTATTGTGGTGGTGACATGTACTGTAGTAGCTTTTACTTCTTTATTGCTGTACTCTTTTACTGTTAGTTGCTTAGCATAGTGAATGTGGTTTACTTTCCTGCTCTTTGGTTATTTCTCATTGGACGACTGGGTCTTGGGATCAGTCTAGTCGGTCCGATCTCGTGTCCTGTAGGTATTCGGGAACCTGGCTGTAACAAGATGGTATCAGAGCAAGGTCGTCCTAAGAAATGAACCAACTAGCTTGAGAATAACCAATTCACGTGCATGTAACTAGAGTAACCACCACAACGTGTCTTTTGACATCTGTTCTGAGTTCTTTTGCAAAATGTCCGTCAGAGTTGACGTCTCTTGTTCTGTTTTTCGTGTCTCCTTGCAGGAGATGCCTCGATGTGGAGTCCTCAAGGTGGGCCACGGACGTGGCTGTGGACGAGGTCGGTGGGGCGGACGTGCTGAGCCTGACATTTCAGTGGACCGGCCACTTCTTTCGAGCGTGCAAGCCCAGGACCTCACTCAGCTGATACGCGAGATAGTGCGAGAGGATCTCCACCCGCCTCCACGGGCGCCTCTCCCTGGGGATGTGGAGGGGGAGTCCTCTGTGGGACCATGAGACCGACGTAGTGCTGGATGTAGGGGAGGGGGTGGTCCTCCACCGCCCCCACCACACTCTGACACTTTCGAGCACGAGCCCTCCCTGCCTGGAGGCATGCTTGTCTCCCCACTTCAGCGACATTACGAGTTTTTCAGGCAGTTCCGGAAGCTGAAGCCCCCCTCCTTCAAGGGGGATGAGGACCCGACTGAGGTGGAGGATTGGCTTGAGCAGATCGAGAAGGTGTTCGACACCCTTCGCCCCCTGTGGAGTGCCGTGTGGCCTTTTCCACGTACCAGCTGGAGAGCGCGGCACACAGGTGGTGAAGGGCGGTCAGAGGTCAAGAGAGGGCAGAGCCGACGTGGGACCAGTTTGTCACCCTTTTCTGTGAGCAGTACTTCCCGTAGACGTGGCAGGATCAGAGGAGGTGGGAGTTCCACACTCTCCGCCAGGGGACGATGACTGTCAGCACGTATCATACGCGTTTCCTGGAGCTGTCCCGTTTCTCTACGACAACTGTGGCTACTACGGAGGAGTGCCTATGGAGGTTCACTGAGGGGCTCCAACCTGCCATTCGGGAGTATGTCAAACCCCTGAAGCTGCCCACGTTCTCGAGAGTGGTGGAGGCAGCTATGACATATGAGGAGACTAACCTAGCTGCACGTGACACTGACAGTGGACGGAAGAGGCCTAGCCAGACTACTCACAGGGCCAATGAGAGAGGAGGCACGCGGTGGCCGTAGGAGAGCTGTCACGCTTTGCGGGGCTGTCAATGGCCTTTGGGGGCCCCCGACAGGGGCCAGCTACCAGCACTAAACCCCCACCCAGCTATCAGCAGGGACCTACCGAGGGTGGGAGTCGAGTTCCCCTTTGCTACCAGTGTGGCCAACCGGGCCACATCAACAGGGACTGCCCATCTAGGGTTGGAGGTCAGCAGATGCTCCCTGCACCGAGCGCTGGGGGCCAAGCAGGAGGTCGTGGTTCCTAGGCGCGTGGGGGAGGACAGCAGTCACGGGGAGGGTACCGACCAGTGGCTACACGTCCAACACAGAGTGTGGCTCCTTGTTCCACACTAAGAGCTAAGGGGCGTATCAATGCCCTGACACACAGAGACACCAAAGCTTCAAGTTCAGTGGTGGCAGGTATGGTTACAGTTTCCGGAAGATTAGTTTACACACTTTTTTATTCCGGTGCCATGCACTCGTTTGTTGCTGCGAGTTTTGCTGTTAGTTTAGGATAGGACTATGTTGTTAGAGGATCCGTTTGTCATCAGTGATCCGGGTGGTCAGCTGTTTGTAGCTGAGGAGGTCTTCACAAACTGTAAGGCCAGTGTTGGGGGACACAGCCTCCCCGCTGACCTGATTGTGATACCGATGGAGGACTTTGGCGTAATTTTGGGGATGGATTGGCTATCTGCTTACCACTCTTTGGTGGACTGTTTTGAGAGGAAGATCGTCTTCTCCATACCGGAGAGGCCTTCTTTTGAGTTTCACGGACAGCCGATGGACGGAGGCTTTAAGTGCATTTCTGCACTTCGGGCGGCAAGACTTTTGGGCCAGGGATGTGAGGGCTTTCTGGCTTGTGTAGTGGCAGAGCCTAGCCCCGTGGCAGACTTTCAGAGCATCCCGGTGGTCAGAGAGTACCCCGACGTGTTTCCAGAGGAGCTGCCAGGACTACCGCCTAAGTGTGAGATCGAGTTTGAGATCTCACTGGTACCGGGGACCAGCCCATTTCTACAGTACCTTACAGGATGGCACCACTTGAGCTGCGAGAGCTCAAGTCCCAGTTGCAGGACCTATTGGAGAAGGGCTTTGTGAGGCCCAGTGCATCTCCCTGGGGAGCCCCAGTGTTATTTGTGAAGAAGAAGGATGGTACCCTACGCCTTTGTGTGGACGACAGACAGCTGAATAGGGTCACCATCAAGAACAGGTATCCGTTGCCGAGGATCGATGATTTGTTTGACTAGTTGCGAGGTGCTACGGTGTTCTCCAAGATAGATTTGAGATCTGGCTACCACCAGTTGAGGATCAAGGAGACCGACGTCTCCGACAGCTTTCCAAACCCAGTACAGACAGTACGAGTTTTTGGTCATGCCGTTTGGGCTGACCAACACCCCCGCTGCTTTCATGGATTTGATGAACCGGGTGTCCAGACCGTATCTGGATCAGTTTGTGGTGGTGTTTATTGATGATGTGCTTATGTACTCGCGAGATTAGGTGTAGCACGGACAACACTTGCGGATGGTTCTGAACACGTTGGGACGACGTAGGCTGTATGCCAAATACAGCAAGTGTGAGTTTTGGTTGAGACATGTGACCTTCTTAGTTCATGTGATTTCAGGGGATGGCTTGGCTGTGGACCTAGCCAAGGTAGAGGCAGTGCTCAGGTGGGAGAAACCGCGTACAGTGACAGAGATCCGCAGTTTCTTGGGACTGGCAAGCTACTACCGGTGGTTTATCAAGGGTTTCTTGCAGATTGTGCATCCTATGACTCAGTTGACCTGGAAGAACGTGCCCTTTGCTTGGACAGACACTTGTGAGGCATGTTTTCAGGAGTTGAAGAAGAGGCTGACTTCGGCTCCTATGCTTACCATTCCAAACAGCAATGGCGGTTTCATTGTCTACACGGACGCTTTGTTGCAGGGGTTAGGGGGTGTGCTTATGCAGTGGGGCCACGTTGTTGCTTATGCTTTGCGGCAATTGAAGCCCCATGAGCATTGCTACCCTACCCACGACTTAGAGCTAGCAGTTGTTGTCTTCGCGCTGAAGACATGGAGGCACTACCTGTACGGTGAGACTTTCGAGATATTCACAGATCATAAGAGCCTCAGGTATTTGTTTGATCAGAAGGAGCTTAACATGAGACAGAGACGGTGAGAGCTCCTGAAGGATTATGACTGCATCATCTCCTACCATCCAGGGAAGGCCAACGTGGTGGCTGTCGCCTTGAGCCAGAAGGTGCCCGCCCACTTGGCCAACTTACAGGCATAAAGTTGGAGGCTTATGGAGGAGTTGGGCAGTTGGCTACCCCTAGAGTTACAGGGGTACTATGGGGTAGTGACAGTGACACGGCAAACGAGACCAGATCTGATAGACCACATCATCACAGGACAGATGACAGACATGTGCCTGTAGTCGTTGCGAGACAGAGTACTGTCAGGGACCCTGGAGACTTGTCCTTTACAGACGAGGTGCTGCGTATGAGGGGATGTTTATGCGTTCCCAGAGACGAGGAGTTGTTGAGAGAGCTCCTGACTGAGGCACACGGGCCCAGGTTCACCATACATCCCAGGAACACGAAGATGTATCAAGATCTGAGACGTGACTTTTAGTGGAGGGGAATGAAGCGGGATGTAGGTGAGTTCGTGCAGTAGTGTTTGGTGTGCCAGCAGGTGAAAGTCGAACATCAGAGGCCTGCAGAGCCATTACAACCACGTCCAGTGCCAAAGTGGAAGTGGGAGAGCATCACCATGGACTTGGTGGTGGGCTTGCCCGTTACCCAACGAGGACACGACGTAGTCTGGGTGATTGTAGACAGATTAACGAAGATGCCACATTTCTTGCCGATCCGAGTCACCTTGGGACTAGCGCAGTTGGCAGAGAGGTATATTCATGACGTGGTACATCTGCACGGAGTTTCACATGAGATTGTATCCGACTGGAATACCCATTTACGTCCTAGTTTTGGGCTTGAGTTTCGGCAGGCTTTGGGGGCACGGTTGAGGTTCAGTACAGCGACCTCCCCCAGACGGATGGATAATCAGAGCGCACAATACAGACACTTGAGGTCCTTTTGCGTGCCTGTGTACTGGACTGGAGGGGCTCTGGGGAGCAGCACTTGTCCCTGGCAGAGTTTGCATATAATAACAGATATCACTCGAGTATTAGCATGGCACCCTACGAGGCTCTATATGGACGGAGGTGTGCTGCGCCCTTGAGTTGGGTTGAGGTGGGGACCAAGTTGGAGGTTGGCCCCCGGCTGATCCAGCAGAGTCAGGAGGTAGTAGAGTAGATTCACAGATGACTTCGCACTGTCAAGAGCAAACAGAAGAGTTATGTCGATTGGAAGCACAGAGAGGTGCAGTTCAAGGTTGGGGATCACGTCTTCCTTCGCGTTTCGCCCATGAAGGGCCTGCAGTGTTTTGGGGTGAAAGGGAAGCTCGTGCCGAGGTTTGTGGGGCCCTTTAAGGTCCTGGAGCGGGTAGGACCCATTGCTTACAGACATGCCCTTCCTCCCCAGCTTTCTGGTGTGCACAACGTGTTCCACGTGTCCAACCTCAGGAAGTACGTCGCCGATCCCGGTCACATTCTGAGCCACGAGAGTGTCGAGGTGGGTGACGACCTGACCTACCCCGAGCATCCAATGCAGATACTAGACAGAGCCGTCCGGAGTTTGAGACAGAAGCAAGTACCCCTGGTGAAGGTCTTGTGGAGGAGCCAGAAGTACGAGGAGGCTACCTGGGAGCCTGAGGCGGTGATGTGAGAGCGGTACCCGGAGCTTTTTGAGGGTACATCTTTTCAGACCGATTTCAGTCCTCTTTAACTTTGTTATGCGTATTTATTTCTTTCCGCACCCTACCTAGCTCAAGTTTCGGGGATGAAACTTTCTTTAAGTTTGTTATGATGTTAAGACTCATTCTGTCCTGAACCTTTTAAGACGTCTGGACTGTCGGTCAAACGTCTGGTCGGACATTTGGATTATCGATCAGACGTCTGGTAAGACATCTGGACACCTTCCCAAACGTCTAGAAATCAAAATTTTTGGGTACGAGCTCGCGTCTACGCGAGGGCTGTGCGCAGATAGTACCCTCTCATTTTCCTTCCCTTCTTCTCTCTCTCCCTACCTCCAGCAAACCCTAACCCACCCTCCTTATAAAACCCCCTTCCTCCTCTCTCGTTCCCCTCACTTCACAGTCTCCAGCCACTTCTTCCCTTCCTCACCACCCCAACGCGAGCGAGAGAGCGCGAGAGCGGCAACGAGGAGGAAAGGCGTGAGGAGAGGAGGAGGAGAGTGAGCTTGCGAGATCGTGTGGGAGCTCACCGAAGGCCACACGGCTGGAGTGACACGTGTGAGAGAAGTGCATCGGGAAGTGTTCAGACCCATGTTGTTTGAGCCTTTTAAGACGTCCGGATTGTGGGTCAAACGTCTGGTCAGACATCTAGACACCTTCCCAGACGTTTGGAAACCAAAAAATTCGAGTACGAGCTCGCGTCTACGTGCGTGCTGCGTGCAGACAGTACACTTCCCTCGTTTTCTTCTTCTTCTCTCTCCCTCCGCCCCGACGAAAACCCTAAACCTCACCCTTAAATAAGGCCCCCTCCTCTCCCTCGTTCCACCCCCACTTCCCAGCCACCTTCCTCCTTCCCTCCAGCGAGAGCAGTAAATCGGTGAGAGCACAGGCGTGTCACGAGAAGGAGAAGAGGAGTAGCGTGAGAGGAAGAGAAGTTAGCTTGCGAGCTCGTGTGGGAGCTCATGGCCGGAGCGACGCGTGTGCAAGGCAGAGGAGTGCATCGAGGAGGTCCTCCCTAACACTGCTACAGCCGGAGTAGCAGGCGAGAGGGTGCGGTGCGGCCACGCGCGATGCGAGAGGGCGGAAGCAGGTTCTGTTTCTGGGTTACTCCCAGAATCATACGTCTGGATCGACGTCCAAACGACGTAGCCGACGTCTGGAGGAGGTTCTAGACGACTGAGAAGTAGACTTCATGAAGGTACATCTTCTTGTGGATATGGCCATGCAGGCCGCTCTGCGGAGGCACTATTGCATACCTTTTTGAGGAGATTTGGTGGATTTCGTGCAGGAGTGGCTTCGAGAAGGCGCAAGACACTCCCTCCCACTCACTTCAGACGTCTAGGCGATGCACCAGATGACGAGAAGTGCTTCCAGATGTCCAGAGAGGTGGTCGGACATCTGGAACTGGGTCTAGACGGTGTAGCGGGGTTCCTGGACGTTTGAGGAGTGGCGCAGGACTTGAGGTATGGAACTGGACACTTTTAAGACATCTGGAAGTTGTTCCAAACATCTAATTTGAGTCAGAAACATTATTTCTGACCCGTTTAGGGTCCATTTGAGGTCTGATTTCCGCAATTAAGATACCGATGTTTCCTATATGAATTCCTCTACTTGTTAGATACTGTTCTGAGTATTCTCTTGTGATTGATCCTTGTGATAGGACTGGTTTCCATTACGGGTTCGGGGCTTGCTGAGGCACGTGAGCCTGCTGTTCAAGCTCCCATTACTCCTGGGTTTACTGGTAGAGTGGCTTCCCCTTAATTTAATTAAAACCTAAATGCATGTGTGGAATGAATGATTAGAACCTAGGATGTGGAATGAATCCTAGGACTAGAAATACTGGAATGTCTGTATTGAATGAATGGATTGCAGTCTTGAATGAGTAGATAGAATGATAACAAATAACTGTGAATGAATAACAATTGCCTGTGAAATAGTACTTGTACTAGTTAATTGTTGAATGTAATTCTCCTGTCGCACACATAATATGAGTTGCATGTATATAATTTGAAAATGGAAAGGTGAATGTTGGAAACACAAGCTATCTGTGAATAAACTGAATATGGAAATGTGAACGATAGAATTACAAATTGCATGTGTATAATCGGAGAATGGGAATAGAAATGATGACACCTAGTATGGAATGGCCTGAGGAATATAAGCATGAATCCTATGGGGAATTAAGAGTAGAGCTCCTGGAAATAATTAGAATGGAACTGGAAATGTAAGTGGGGAAGTAAGCTAGCCCTTGAGTACAAAGTACCAAGGAGAGCGACTGTCCCCCTATTTAGTGTAGAGCGGAGCTAGCCACCCTTGGGTTTGGACCCGGGGGTTAGGATTGGCCACTCTATACCGACTTCTTGGCCCTCGCATTCACTGTACCAGGGAGAGCTACTAGTGTAGGGAGAGAGCTAGCAACCCCACGGGGCCTGGGGTTCAGCTAGCCGCCCTACACCGACATGTTAGGCCCACTGGGCAAACCAGGGTAGTCAGGCGAGGGTGCGTGGATTGTGGAGGGGCGAGACCCCTTTTTGGTTCTTAGGGGCTAGACCCTTGTTACTGAGAGGGCTATGCCCTATACTGGTTCCGTGCTGTGCTTTGAGCGCACCTGCTAATGGAAACGACAGACCGCGTGCCAGTGCGGGGTAGCTACCCATGCGCTTATCGCGCATGCCGTAGTCACCTTTACGTCTGTCCATGACCTTGGGGTGGTTGACTGGGTGTAGGACCACCACGGGGGACTCTCCCAGCCAAGAGAGCACCACGTGCAACTTCTACTCTTCAGAAAAGACTGCAATCAAGATTGTTCCCATGAGGAACATTCGAGATCAAGAAAGAGACCTGATAAATAAACCAAGTGGTGAAAGAAAGAATAATTAGTTAAAGAAAGAAAGAAATTGAAAAACAACAGCTACCTGTCTATCCTTACTGCTTTAGTTAGTTGGTTGCCACTCTACTCAACGTTCGCTGACGTTTTGTACTCATAACCCCTTTTCAGGTCCAGGTGTTGAGTAGCCAGAGCCTACGACTGCAGAGGATGTTGGGCCCAGTAGAGCCCAGTAGTTGTACCTTTCCGTTGTACTCCTTTTCTAGTTGTAGTGAGTAGTTCTTGCACCTTTGTACTCTGACATTTTGTACTTTATATTCCTATACCCGTTTACTTTATATTGTTGTGGTGGTGTGTACTGTAGTAGTTTTACTTCTTTACTGCTGTACTTTTGTAACTGTTAGTTGCTTAGCATAGTGAATGTGGTTTACTTTCCTGCTTTTTGGTTACTTTCTCGTTGGACGACTGGGTCTTGGAATCAGTCGAGTCGATCCGATCTCATGTCTTGTAGGGATTCAAGAACTGGGTCATAACAGGAAGTCATCCCCGACACTGCTGCAGCCAGAACTGCAGGCGAGGGGGCAAGCCGCGACCGTGCGCAATGGGAGCGAGCAGAAGTAGGCTCTGGTTCTGGGTTTTTTCCCAGAATCAGACATCTGGAGCGACGTCCAGACGACGGTGCGGACGTCTGGAGGCGGTTCCAGATGTCTGAGGAGAGAGGTTTGCGAAGGTACGTCCTCTTTGCGGATACAGCCATGCAGGCCGCTCTGCAGGTACCCTTTTCCGTGCCTATTTTGAGAAGATTTGGTGGATGCGTGCAGGATTTGCTTCGGGAAGGCGCGGGACACGCCCTCCCACGCATTTCAGATGGCTGAAGGCACTTCCAGACGTCCGGAGAGGTGGTTAGACGTCTGGAGCTGGGTCTAGACGATCCAGAAGAGTTCCTGGACGTCTGGGGATGATGCAGAGACTGAGGTTCATTTCTGGACACTTTTAAGACCTCTGGAAGTTGTTCCAGACGTCTAATTTTGAGTTAGTAACCCTGTTTTGATCCATTTAGGGTCCGTTTGAGGTCCATTTTACGCAAGTAAGATACCGATGTTTTCCTTGTAAGTTCCTCTACTTGTTAGAAGGCTTTCTATACTATTCTGATTGTTCCTTGTTATAGGACTTCGTTCCGTTGCAGGTTCGGGTCTTGCGGAGGCATGTGAGGCCGTCGTTCAAGCCCCCAATCCTCCTGGGTTGACTGGTAGAGTGGCTTCCCCTAATTTAAATACAAACCTAAATGCATGTGTGCAATGAATGATTAGAACCTAGGATGTGGCATGAATCCTAGGACGAGAAATACTTGAAATGTCTGTATGCGTGATTGAATTACAGTCTTGAATGAATAAGATAGAATGTTAACAACTGCTTGTAAATGAATAAAAGCTGCCTGTGAGATAATGAATTACCTGTGCTAGTTAACAGTTGCATGTAACCTTTCTGTTGTATACGTTAAATGATTTAATACGAGCTGCATGTGTATAAAGCTGAGAATGGTAATGTGAATGACAGAAATATGAATTACCTGTGTATAAACTATGGAAATGTGAACGATAGAAATACAAGTTGCATGTGTATAACTTGAGAATGGAAATGGAAATGACGAAACCTGGTATGGAATGGCATGAGGCATATGAGCATGAACCCTAAGGGGGAACAGGAGTAGAGCTCCTGGAAATAAATGGAATGGATCTGGAAATGTGTTGGGAACTGTGCTGGCCCTTGAGTACGTGGTACCAAGGGGAGCGCATGTTACTTCTTAGTGTAGAGGGGAGCTTGCTACCCTTCGGGTTGAGACCCAAGGTGGGTTTGGCCACTTTGCACCGACTCTTTAGCCCTCGTGTACACTGTACCGGGGAGAGCTACTAGTGTAGGGAGAAAGCTAGCCACCCCACTGGACCCGGGGTTCAGCTAGCTGCCCTACACCAACTTCTTAGGCCCACTGGGCAAACCAGGGTAGTCAGGCGAGGGTGCGCGAACTGTGGAGGGGCGAGACCCCTGTTTGGTTCTTAGGGACTAGACCCCTATTACTGAGAGGGCTAGGCCCTATACTCTTCCGTGCTGTACTTTGGGCGCACCCGTTAGCAGAAACAACTGACTGCGTGCCAGTGCGGGGTTGCTACCCGTGCGCTTATCATGCGTGCCTGATGTAAACACATTTACACTACTTAAGATGTCTATTTATGCATGTTCTTAAGCATAGGATTGCATTTCACGATATAAATATTGCATAACATGCATCATCTTGCATTTAGAGTAGTTTGAATAAAATGGAGGTTAATTGTCTCCTTTTATGTGCTTAGACAGGGCAAACTTTTTATCGGGGTCTCGGATCGAAGATCCAACGGTACAGATGTGATCAGGGTGACGATTGGAGTTCAACGACTCCAAGATCGCCCTAATCAGGCATCTGTAGCATCTGATAGTGAATGGGGAACCCTAGAAGATCAAAGGCCAAGATGGTGTAAATCCACACTTAAAACAATAAATCCGACCACAAGGATGGATTCAGATTGACGATCGCAGCCTAACAACGCAAAAATCGAGTCAATCCGACACCCGTGGCACCATCTACAACACCCAGAAGATGGACGGCTAAGATGGCACCACGTGGCACCATCTCAGCCGTCCAATCGGCCCCCAGCATCGCCGCACCTTCTCTTTTTCAACCAGAGCACCGCTTCTCCGCTGTTGGATCAAGATCCAACGGCTGTGGATGCAGTGCCCTGAATTCATCCACGTGACCTTTTGGTTGAGGCAGCACAGCGGTCCCACGCCTTAATGCAAGGCGCGGACGTGAGTTCGAGTCGCAGCGAGCAGGCGAAGGGCTCGGGCGAGCGAGCGTGGGCGAGCGTCGGATCTTGATTGGGTAGCCATCCGTGCTGAATAGCGTCGACGCGCTATCGCACGCCCGCGCCTCACGCGGGCGGGCACGCGTTGAGGAGCGGGGGAGGCGCATCTTAAGCCGTCCGATCTCGCGATCGGACGGCTGAGATTCGTTGAACATGCGGTGAGTGTTAGGCGTGAGCAGACGAGCGGGCGCACGCGAGCAGCGCTCACTACACCCACGTTGGGCCTTTAGCGACGGTTTTATCCGTCACTAAAGACCCCTTATTTAATGTTTTAAAGATGTAATGTCCAATTTGCCCCCACTCCTTGCAACTATAAAAGGAGACCCCCTCCACATGAAATTCTGATCCCTTCCTTCTCTTCTCTACCTCTCCAAAGCTCAAGAGAAGCTTGTCCCACACCCGGGATGCTCCTCGCGAGATAAAGTCCAAATTTTCGTCCCCATTCGAAAGTGGATCCCGCGACGACGATGACGTGCTGCTCCATTCCCGTTCTTCTGTTTCGTCCTCCTTCGTCCTGCTCCGTCCTCCTTCGTCCAGGCATCGTCCCGTCCGGCTCGTCCTCCAAGCGATCATCAAGGAGGATAACTTCTCTCTCCCATTCTTCTTTACAGCTTTTCTAGTGTAGAATTTTCCTGCTTTCTAGTGTAACTGATTTCCTGCTTTCTAGTGTAATTCTTATTTGGTTTGATTGTATAAACATTTTGAAATATTGAATGCATGTTTTCTCTCTCTCTCTTTCTCTCTCTCTCTCTTCCTTTTAGTCTGATAGCTTCATTGTAATTATATCACCTTGCTTTTCAAGAAAAATTCTAAAAAAATATAATGGTAAATATAGATCGACGTAGCCTCCCTGTGTTTGACCTGGAATTTCAATTTCGGTATAAATTTTATTTGTTGAACACGAATTCTTCACTTTCAAGTTACAACGACAAGGTTTTAAAACTAAACACGTTAGCGTAGCAATTCGTTCGTCCAACATTTTAGCACCGTTGCCGGGGAGGCAATGATTTTCGATCTTCTTTTTGCATTTCTTGCACTTTATTGTTTTCTAACTTGCTTTCTCTTGTGTCTATTGTTTTGCAGAGACCTCCATCAGGGAATCATCAAGCGGTAGACTGGAGTAAAGTGCAGTTGAAGACAACTGTAAGTGCTCCCCATTCTTCCCCCTCCATAGATTTCATTCGCCACATTAAATCCAAATTCCAATTAACCTAGGTGTTTGCATAAATCCTATGAATAGTTTGGTTGTTTGGATTCTCACATTCATTCCACCCTCATTTATAAAAAAAAAATAACAAAAATATAATCTTGTGGGGCAAATTTTCAACAAACACACAACATACACCCACATTCAAGGCACTTAATCAAATTGATTTGTTTCTACTCAACCGGGTTCTGATCTGTGGAACCGGTACACACAAAGCAACACATAAAAGAGTAGAAATCATTCTAGGTTAACCATCTTTGAGTGCCTAACTTAGTGGTGCATTTGTGGCCAATTGTTTGAGTTGTTTGGGCCGCACCACTCTATTTAAAACCAACTCATCAAGTAGCTCCTCCTTAGGGTTTTCAATCTAGGTCTATTCCAGGCACTCCACTTTCTTTTTGGTTTTAAAGGAAAACAATCTTCACCCGTGTTTTACAACTTGGTTTGCCTAGAAACTTGATTGCAATCCACCTAATTTGAAACCCTAAAAGCTACTTAAGCAAGATTTGAACATTAAAATTCACACATCACAAATAATCTTGCTTGAAAACCCTGGTTGTGCACACACTTACACAAATCTAAATCAATCATTAAGGGCACAACCCATTTTAAGGGCCCATCACATTCCATAAGCACCACAATCCCAGGCCTTAATAAAATTGAGTACACGTTGACCTTAAGGTCTGATTCGCTCCTTAGGGCCTAGTCTGAGATTGTTTTTTATTAACCTACTTGTACTAATTAATCTGATTTCTAGCTAGGGGAGTAGCATCAAACGACCGCGGCTGGGGGGTACACTAGGAACCGGAGGCGAAAGCCGAAGGAAGAACCTTCTCCCCAGTCCCTCCTTCTAACTAAGTAGAGTAAATCATTTACAGTCTTAAGGCGGGTTTTGGGAGTCAGTAGATCCTTAGGCTACCCCACTTAAGGACAACCTTGTTTTGTTGTGCTGCAGGGTCCCTTGCCCCAGTCCTTCTGACCTTCTCCTAGTTTATGCTGGGTAGATGGCCATTGAATCCCCGATTGGAAGGACCATTAGAACATTCTAGGAGGCACAAGTTGGATTTTGGTCAAATTGATCCCATGGCCGAACAACAGCCTCCTTCGCTTGGAAATCCACAGGAAGAATTTCGAAGGCAGCTGGAACAAATGCAGAGAATGCAGGAATGGTTCTAGAGAATGTAGGGTGCTCAGCCCTTGAAGGATTTTTATGATCCTTCAAATTACGGGGAACATCCCAGCGTCCAGATTCCAGCCGGTGATGTAGAAATCAAGCCCCAGGTGTTAAGCCTGATTAAACATTATCATGGGCTTGGCTCCGAAGATCCGTTTCAGCACTTGGAGGACTTGACCACTTTGGTTCAGACCACCAAGGCTCAAAATGTAAACGAGGAGCAAATGATCATGAGGCTCTTCCCCCACTCTCTTAGGGATAAAGCCGCTCATTGGTATAGGACAATAGGAAGACCAATTACAACTTGGAATGAGTTGAAATCGACCTTTCTAAAGAAATTCTTCCCAGTCGGACGTACCAATGCTTTGAGACGGGCAATCACTACCTTTACCCAGTGGCAGGGGGAGCAGTTTCATGTGGCCTGGGAGTGATTCTAGGACTTATTGCAGAGGTGTCCACACCACGAGGTGCTGAAATGGCAACTCGTGTAGATCTTCTATCATGGGTTGACTGAGCAACGCAGAAATCATGTGGATGCTTCTTGCGGAGGCAATTTCCTCAATAAAGATGCAGATAGTGCACAAGATTTATTTTAGGAAATGAGTGAGAATTCAATTAATCATGCCTCCATGGATACTTTTAACCAGTCCCAGCAGCCTAGATCAAATGTCAATGAAGTCCATGACTCTAATTCATTTGATATGGAATTGATTTGTAACAAACTTGATAAGGTGGACTTGGTTGCTAAGAGAATGGAAGAGTGGATGGCTGGCAATTCTATGAATAACTCTTGATCCACTCAATCCCAAAATTTGGGATTCCATTCCTCACGAGCTCCTTCTGGACGGGAGTTCGTGAATCAACTTGATGAGCCTCAATCTATGAGTCAGCATTTTTCGGAACCCCATGAGTTCCAAACTGGGGCCTTTGATCCCAGCTTTTCTGATCCTTCCCTTTCTTTCTCTCCATCCTCACCCTATGAGGATGTCTGTGCTATACAAGAGAATGTTAGATCCAACCCCTACTCGAATGCCTATAATCCAGGTTGGAGAAACCACCCTAACTTCTCTTGGAAAAATCTGGGGCAACAGACCCAATTCTGACCTGGCAACTATGCTCTGCAACGACCAATGGGTCAAGGTCAAGTATATACTCAGTTGCCTCCGAATCAGGTCAATCAGTCAGCTTGGAATGCCCGTCAACCCGCAGGGCAGGCTGATTTGAACTGTCAAATGGTAGAGATGCAAGGATCCAAGCTCCAGCTCATGCAACAAATGAAAAACTAGCTGGACAACTTGCAATCCGAGCTCATTGCTAACTCTCGTCAACCCAGATCTCTACCATCCCAACCCATACCCAACCTGTGAAATATTATGAAGTCGGGCAACCAAGCCCATGGGTACGGAAATCAGAGGGACCCACACGCACATGCTCAGGTGGTTGAGTAGGGTTCCTCATCTTCTTCTTCTTCTGCAAATCAACAATTCATGGTTAATCAAGCACCTCCAATCTTTCCTAACCCTCCCCAAGACCCAAATTCTTATGCATCTGCAAATTCTGTCACTTTGAGGAGTGGTAAGCAGACTCAGGATCCACAACCACACTATTCTGATCTTTTGAATCCTAAAGAACCTGAGGAGAGAGAGGAGAATTCTATAGGAGAAATCAAGGCTCAGGAACCTGATTCCAAAGATTTGACACATGTTCCTTTTCCTGAAGCCTTAACCAAACCAAAGAAGAAGAAGTCTGTTGATAGCAATGAGGAGCTTCTGAATTTATTTAAGAATGTTGAGATCAATATTCCACTCCTTGATGCTATCAAGGACATACCGGCTTACGCAAGATTTTTAGAGGAATTATGTACACAAAAGCGTAAGTCGAGAGAATCTATTCCGAGGAAGGTGGTACTCTCCGAGCAGGCTAGTTATGTTATCCTGCACTACCTCCCTCAGAAAAAGAGAGATCCTGGTGCTCCATTAATTTCTTGCATTATCGGAGATTACACATTTGATAGAGTACTTTTGGATCTGGGTGCATCCATCAACCTAATTCTGACTTCTCTTTACGAGAAGTTTGGGTTAGGTGAACTTCGGCCAACTTCAGTAACGCTACAGTTAGCGGACCACTTGGTCACAAACCCGCGAGGCGTTATTGAAGATGTTATAGTTAAGGTCAAGGATTTCTATTTTCCTATAGATTTCCTTGTCCTTGACATGGATGTACCTGATAATTTGAGGAACACGCCCATCATTCTGGGGCATCCATTCCTGGCTACCGCTAAGGCCAACATTAATTGTGAAAGTGGTAGCATGGAAATCGCCTTTGGGGATCAACGAATGAAATTGGATATTTTTAAGGAGATCAACAAATTTGAGGATTGTGGATTTATTGAGGAACTTGATCAGGATAATGAAAACATTGAAACTTATTTGATGGTTTCTTCAATTGAAAGTTCCTCTTTGGATGATGAAACTGACCCGCAACCCTCTATGGCTGACTTGCCATCTTCAGAAGAGGTTATTGATTTTGTTCACTCACAACCTCTTCCTCTTGTTGAATCTTCAGCATCTACCCTACCATCAATCATCAACCCGCCCCAGCTTGAATTGAAACCATTGCCCGAGAATTTGAAATATCAATTTTTAGGACCTCAGAATACGCTCCCTGTGATTATCAGTGCTAAATTGACAAAGGAGCAAGAGATTAAATTGATCAAGGTCCTAAAGGAACATAAGGAGGCAATTGGCTGGACCATTCATGACCTCAGGGGGATCGAGTCATCTTACTGTAATCATAGAATATTTTTGGAAGATGGATCCTGCCCTTCTCGCCAGATGCAGAGGAGATTGAATCCAAATTATCAAGTGGCTCAATGCAGGAATTATTTATCCAATCTCTGATAGTCCCTGGGTAAGTCCCGTTCAGATTATTCCAAAGAAAGCCAGGATTATCGTTGTGACTAACGAGCGAGGAGAATCTGTCACAACTCCTTCAGCTTTCTCTTGGAGAGTTTGTATTGATTACAGGAAGCTGAACATAGCCACTAAAAAGGATCATTTTCCCCTGCACTTCATTGATCAAATCTTGAAAAAATTAGCCGGGCAGAAGTACTTCTGCTTTCTTGATGGCTACTCGGGATACAACCAAGTTCCTATCCATCTCGAGGATCAGGAAAAAACTACTTTCACCAGTCCCTACAGAACCTTTGCTTTTCGTAGGATGCATTTTGGGTTATGCAATGCACCTGCGACTTTTCAAAGGTGTATGCTAGCCATATTTTCTGACATGGTGGGAGAGTTTATGGAAGTCTTCATGGATGATTTCTTTATTTTCGGAGAATCATTTGACTCTTGTTTGGCTAATTTGGAAATGATTCTTAAGCGATGTATCAAAACACGATTGGTCCTTAGCTGGGAAAAGAGTCATTTCATGACCCAAGAAGGCATCGTTTTGGGTCATGTAATCTCTGAATGGGGAATTGAAGTGGATAAAGCTAAGGTTGATGCTATCGCCAAACTTCCTCCTCCCACATCTGTTAAACAAATTCGATCATTTCTTGGCCATGTGGGTTTTTATCGAAGATTCATCAAGGATTTCTCAAAGGTTGCTCGTCCTTTGAGCAATCTTCTTGCCAAAGAAACGCCGTTTGTTTTTGACAAATCATGCCGAAAGGCATTTGATTTCCTGAAAACGGCAGTCACCTGTGCTCCAGTTTTGCAACCACCAATTTGGACAACCCCTTTTGAGATCATGACCGACGCTTCTGATTACGTGGTCGGAGCTGTCCTGGGTCAGAAAATTGATCGAAAGCCCTCTATCATCTACTACGCTAGTAAAACGCTGGATGAAGCCCAGAGGAATTACACTGTTACTGAAAAGGAATTACTAGCTGTAGTGTTTGCTTTGGAAAAATTTAGGGCTTATCTCTTAGGGTCTCATGTTATCATCTATGCCGACCACTCGGCCTTGAGACATCTCTTGGCCAAAAAGGATGCTAAACCCCAGCTTATTCGTTCGATTTTTCTTCTTCAAGAATTTGATCTTGAAATCAAGGATAAAATCGGGGTACAAAATGTGGTAGCGGATCATTTGTCGAGACTCCTAGGTGATTCTTCTTGTCCGGACATTCCGATTGCTGACACTTTTCCGGACGAAACTATTCTTACAGTTTTAGGTGTCCACACCCCATGGTTTGCTGACATTGTTAACTATTTGGCCGTTGGTTAAATCCCCCAAGATTGGACCAAACAACAACGGGATAGACTCAAATATTAGGCCAAATACTATTTCTGGGAGGACCCTGAACTGTATCGCATCGACACTGATCAGATTATTCGCCGATGCATACCAGAGAATGAATTCAACAGTATACTCGAGTTCTGCCATGCATCTGGGTGTGGTGGACATTTCTCCGGGAAAAAGACGGCTGCAAAAATATTGCAATCTGGCTTCTATTGGCCATCTTTATTTAAGGATGCCCAGGATTTCTCAAGGTCATGTTCTCGATGTCAGGCAGTCGGGAGCATAACTAAGAGAGACATGATGCCCCTAAACCCTATTCTTCCTGTCGAAATTTTCGATGTTTGGGGCATCGATTTCATGGGACCCTTTATCCCTTCATTTGGACATCAGTACATTTTTGTTGCTGCTAATTATGTGTCCAAATGGATTGAGGCGATTCCCACCCGAACCAATGACCACAAGGTGGTCATCAATTTTGTCAAGAAAAATACCTTTAGTAGGTTCGAGATTCCGAGGGCTATCATCAGTGATGGTGGCACTCATTTTACTAATACCCAATTCAAGAATTTATTGGCCAAATACGGGGCTAATCACCCAATTTCCACACCTTACCATTCCCAGACGAATGGACAAGCCGAGATCTCCAATCGAGAGATCAAAAACATTCTGCAGAAAACTGCTAGGCCTAATTGCAAAGATTGGACTCAAAAGCTTGAGGACGCTCTTTGGGCTTACCGTACGGCATATAAAATGCCCATCGGCATGTCTCCATTCCGTTTGGTGTATGGAAAGGCATGCCATCTACCCGAGAGATTGAACATAGGGCATTCTGGGCAATCAAACAATGCAATTTAGATCTGAAGTTAGCTGGGAAGACCAGGAAACTCCAACTATCTGAGTTGGAGGAGCTTAGAAATGATGCTTATGAGAATGCCAAGATCTACAAGGCTCGGACCAAAGCTCTACATGATCAACTGATTTCCCGCAAGAGCTTTGAGCCAAACCAGAAGGTCTAGTTATTCGATTCTAAACTTAAGCTCTTTCATGGCAAACTTAGATCTAAATGGAATGGCCCATTTATAATTGACCAGAGTTTTCCAAATGGAGCCATTTAGATTTCTGACCCAAAGACAGGTAACACATTTAAAGTTAACGGTCAACGTCTGAAGCCTGTTATTGACCGTATTCTTCTAGAACCCGTCTCAGACACAGTTGCTCTAGCCATTCTGTGACTTCTTTGGCTGGACTTCGCCTACATATGACACAAGGCTGATACTAGCTTCATATTCAGGTGACATCTTTCATACTCTACCCTTTCTTTCATGTCTCTTTTTCAATGAGGACATTGCATCAGCTAAGCATGGGGGGGTGGATTTATTTTTGAATCATTTGGTCAGCTTTGTGAAATTCATGTAAATTGTTTCTCTCTTCTTATTTATATATAAAAAAAATCAAAATTAGGAAGGATTAGTTGGACATTAGGACTTTTCGATCCTAAGAAATTTTACATTAGGATCTGAACACAAAGACCCTTCAGGTCTTTGGACCTAATTAGCCCGTGTATCCATTAAAATGTTGATTTGCCTTTCGAGTCCTCGCCATCTTAATTCTATCGTAATTGGAATAAATAAGTTTGGGTGATAAGTACACGACTTATCAGCCCACCCTCTGATTTGAGGGAATTTTTGAGTTTTAAGCATCTACACACTTTCTTTACACTGACTCATTGTTCGGCGATTCTAACGGAAATTGGGTAGCTAATGAACCTTCTAGGGTGATATGGCTAATAAGTTATCGTGGGTAACAGCCCATAGGTAGGTTGTCCAGAGCTCAGTCACTGGACCTTTTTCTTTTTGCTGCCTTTAGGTAAATCTTAGACCAGGGAAGCCACCTACTTAAAAAAAGAAAAAAAAATCAAAAAGAAAAGGAGAAAAGAAAAAAAAAGAAATAAGCCACACTTCGCTGCATGAGTATGGTTGGCAAGTTGTCGGTGGTAACAGCTCATTGACCGGTTGTCCAGAACCCAGCTCAGTAAATGCACTAAAAATTCCTAAAACACTTAGGAAGAAGCGGAGAAGTTGAATAAACCGGGGAGATATACACTGGATTCACCCTTGTGTTGATCCTATAAAAAAATAAAAGTAGGGAGAAAGCTACCGGTTGTAAAGATACACCTTTAGGCAGAATTCTTTTTAGGTCACCTAGAGGCGTAGAAATCCGAAGTCTGTATTAATTGCTGGTCAACGAGTCTATCACATTCACAATAAGATGCTTAGAAGTTATAGTTCTCATCAAATCTTGGGTGAGTTGAATGGTCGTAGAAAGTCACTCTTAAACCCTAAAATTTGAAAATCCAAAAAAAAATTAGAAAAGCTGAAAAAGAGAAAAAGAAATTTTTCTTTGAATAAGGCGAGGGCTTGAGGCGGTCTACATTTTGGCAGATACTCGGGCACTGTTGTGTCTTTGAAGTTCAGATCCTAAGTAGAAAATTTCTTTATGATTGAAAATAACTCATGCCCAAATAATCCAACCTAATTCTTTTATAAATAGCATATAGTTTTTGCTAGGGACTAGCAAAAGATAGGCATGGGGGTATGATGCAAACACATTTACACTACTTAAGATGTATATTTATGCATGTTCTTAAGCATAGGATTGCATTTCATTATATAAATATTGCATAACATGCATCATCTTGCATTTAGAGTAGTTTGAATAAAATGGAGGTTAATTATCTCCTTTTATGTGCTTGGACAGGGCAAACTTTTTATCAGAGCCTCGAATCGAAAATCAAACCATACAGATGTGATCAGGGCGACGATTGGAGTTCAACGACTCCAAGATCGTTCTAATCAGGCATCTGTAGCATCTTATAGTGATCGGGGAACCCTAGAAGATCAAGGGCCAAGATGGTGTAAATATGCATTTCAACGACAAATCCGACCGCACGGATGGATTCAAATCGACCATCGCAGCCTAACGATGCAAAAATCGAGTCAATCTGACACCTATGGCACCATCTACAACACCCAGAAGATGGACGGCTAAGATGGCGCCATGTGGTGCCATCTCAGCCGTCCAACCAGTCCCCAGCACCGCCGCACCTTCTCCTCTTCAACCAGAGCGCCGCTTCTCCGCCGTTGGATAAAGATCTAACGACTATGGATGCGGCGCCCTAAATTCATCCACGCGACCTTTTGGCTGAGGCAACACAGCGGTCCCATGCCTTAACACAAGGCGCGGATGCGAGTTGGAGTCGCAGCGAGCAGGCTATGGGCGCGGGCGAGCGTCGAATCTTGATCAGGTGGCCGTTCACGCTCAATAGCGTCGACGCACTATCGCACGCCCACACCTCAAGTGGCATCGCACGCGGGTGGGCGCGCATTAAGGAGAGGGGGAGGCGCATCTTAAGCCGTCCGATCTCACGATCAGACGGCTGAGATTCGTTGAACATGCGACGAGCGTTAGGCGCGAGCAAACGAACAGGTGCACGTGGGCAGCGCCCACTACGCCGACGTTGGGGCTTTAACGACGGTTTTATCCATCACTAAAGACCCCTTATTTAATGTTTTAAAGATGTAATGCCCAATTTGCCCCCACTCCTTGCAACTATAAAAGGAGACCCCCTCCACACGAAGTTCTGATCCCTTCCTTCTCTTCTCTACCTCTCCAAAGCTCAAGAGAAGCTTGTCCTACACTCGGGATGCTCCTCACAAGATAAAGTCCAAATTTTCGTCCCCATTCGGAAGTGGATCCCGCGACAACGATGACATGCTACTCCATTCCCGTTCTTCTGCTCCGTCCTCCTTCGTCCAGGCGTCGTCCCGTCCGACTTGTCCTCCAGGCGATCGTCGAGGAGGATAACTTCTCTCTCCCATTCTTCTTTACAGCTTTTCTAGTGTAGAATTTTCCTGCTTTCTAGTGTAGCTGATTTCCTACTTTTTAGTGTAATTCTTATTTGGTTTGATTGTATAAACATTTTGAAATATTGAATGCATGTTTTCTCTCTCTATCTTTCTCTCTCTCTCTCTCTCTCTCTCTTTCTCTCTTCCTTTTAGTCTGATAGCTTCATTGTAATTATATCACCTCGCTTTCCAAGAAAAATTCTAAAAAAATATAATTGCGAATATAGATCGACGTAGCCTCCCAGTGTTCGACCCGGAATTTCAATTTCGGTATAAATTTTATTTGTTGAACACGAATTCTTCGCTTTCAAGCTACAACGACAAGGTTTTAAAACCAAACACGTTAGCGTAGCAATTCATTTGTCCAACAATGCCGTAGTCAGCGTTACGTCTGTCTATGACCTTAAGGTGGTTGACTGGGTGTAGGATCACCACGGGGGACTCTCCTGGCCAGGAGAGCACCACGTGTGCCTTCTACTCTTCGGAAAAGACTGCAATCAAGATCATTTCCACGAGGACCATTCGAGATCAAGGAAGAGATCTGATAAATAAACCAGGTGGTGAAAAGGAATAATTAGTTAAAGAAAGTAATTGAAAAACAACAGCTACTTGTCCACTTTTACTTCTTTAGTTAGTTGGTTGCCACTCTACTCAGCATTCGCTGACTTTGTGTACTCATAACCCCTTTTCAGGTTCAGGTGTTGAGCAGCCCGAGTCTACGGCTGCAGAGGGTGCTAGGTCCAGTAGAGCCCAGTAGCTGTAGTTTCTCTTACAGTACCTTTTTGTTGTAGTGAGTGCAGACTCTTGTTCTTTTACATTCTGTACCTTTACTTTTCTGCACCTTTATGTTCCTGTAGCTTGTTACTGTTCTACTATTGTGGTAGTGACATGTACTGTAGTAGTTTTTACTTCTTTACTGCTGTACTCTTTTACTATTAGTTGCTTAGCATAGTGAATGTTGTTCACTTTCCTGCTTTTTGGTTATTTCTCATTGGACGACTAGGTCTTGGGATCAGTCGAGTCAGTCCGGTCTCGTGTCCTATAGGGATTCGTGAACTGGGTCGTAACAGATATATTTCTCGCAAATATTTTACACCTGGTAAAAAGGTGTTGCTTTTTGATGCCAATTTGAAGCTCTTCCCTTGGAAACTTAGGTCTAAATGGCAAGGGCCATTAATTGTTGTTAGAGTTTTAGACAACGGAGCTGTCAAAATCACTGAACCCAACAAGGATCAAACCTTCAAAGTTAATGGTCAACGGTTAAAACCTTTCTTAAAATCACATCCTTTTGGTCTTGTTGGAGATTGTTACACGCTCCACTAGGGTTTGCTACCTTTCCATCCATATTTTGTACATACCTATTTCCTATTTTCTACACTTTTCTCTCCTATACACTTTTCTGAGTTTTCACTTCATCTTACACCGATTACCTTCATTTAATCCGACTGTCCACTCTGACCTTTTGTTAGAATTGAAATCGTCCACACATAGATCTTTGATCTCCTCTATCTAACTCCTTCCATCCTCCTACACTAAATGAAGTGTATTATCTTTTCACCCTTCTTACAATGAGGTCATTGTAAAATCTTGCCTTGGGGGGGTGTGAAGTGAAATTTTTACTTCAAGTGTATTTGTAGAGAAAATATAAAAGCAACACATAAAAATTAAAATACTCACAAAATTTTTAAAAAAAATGGAAATACTAAAAAAATTAAAAATTTTAAAATAAAAAATATCATAAAAATTTGAAAAATTTTTGAAAAAATTCATAAAAATTGGAAAATTTTATAAAACATAAAAATGAAAATATATAAATACAAAAATTTGAAAATTGAAAAATTATAAAAATAATAAAAGGGTTGTTTACATCTAGAATAAAGAAAAGAAGAAGAAAGAGAAAAGTATATTTATATCAATAATTAAGAGCTTAATTTTTCTTTTAGGTCAGAAACCAAAATATAAAAAGAATATATAGTATATATATGTGAGAGCATTAAATCCTTATTTAGATTTTTACTTATAACATTTTGTAACATTAAAATGGTCTTTAACTTTCTCAACACAGTTAATTAAGTTAATTATACTTAATTATGTGCAAAAGAAAGTAACTTAGGTCAACTTGAATTTATGTCGATTAAGTAGTATAGGGTCAAGTTAACCTAACATTTTAGATTTTATTTCTTTTTTAACTGGTTGAGTCCAGGTCGTTCACTAGAAGCATAACGTAATTAAAATTCACCACTAATCTTAAGCTACTTATGGGAATTATAATTAAATTTACTTTAAGAATATGAATTTTGCTTAAGGATTTCTAATTAGAAGAATATGCAAAATTCCATAAGGAAACACATTTACACATGTGATTTACTTTTACAAACAAGTAAACATGTTTATTTCTTTCAACTTATTTTAAAGTCCTTTACTATTTATCCCTTATTTAATAATTAACCCATATATTTACATATTCCTAGCTAATTAACTAGGAAGACTAGTTAATTAGGGGTAATTAGAGACCATGATGAGCTCCTCATCAAGAAGTAGCAACCTGACTTGGGTCTAGCCTATTCTCATATTCTGAGCTCAAAACGGTGTCCCTATTAGGCATGGGCTCGGGTTCTTGGCTTGTAAGGAAGACCCAATCAAAACCCAACTCTTCCAACTCCTCGATTTATGTATCGTAGATTGGCGTGACTTCTGAAAAATCAATCTGTATCTATGAGTTTGGAGAGGCTTACTCATCAAATACGGGCCCTGAATCATAATCTAGATTTGAAATATGATTCGTTTCGCACAGGGCCTCATAATCATCCCAATAAGGCTCAAATCCAGATTATAGGTTAAGGGCGTGGGTTGGATCACTAGAATCTAGATTGATCTCTTAGGCATGTTAGAATTGCTCTCAAGAGTCACCTTATCAGAATAAAGGATGGAATTTATACCCTCGAGAGGTTATGATTCAATCTTAGTATCACAGGTGACTGGGAAATCTAAACTTGGTGAACCAGGTTCTTGATTTTCTAAAGCTAGCTCAGAATCGTGGTCACCTGCAATCAGATCCTCTCAACCCATCTCAAGATCAGGTGTATCAATTTGTTCATAACTTGAATTAGATTCCATTTGGGTTGGGAGTCCACAACAACCTTGATTCTTGTCCACGGGATTTGGAAGATTTTGCTCCTCAATGTTGCTCCAAGATGTCTCATCGTCTTCTGAAGGAATGTATGGGTATCTTTGAATAATTGTCTTTTGTAGTGTATTTAACATGTCCACACGTTTTTCTATGAGACTTTGATATGTTTCCCAAAATTGTGGATTCGAACAACATTGTAGACACTTGGTACTGTGTAATCTCCATAATTCACTAAATTCTGACAAAAGATCCTCCCGGGTTGAACCATGTAAGACTCGTGTATAAAGTATTTCAACACGGTTGACAATGTGGGTTGTGATAACACCACGCAAGGAGGTAGTAATTAGGTTGAATATGGCCCATCTTTAGAATAAAAGGAACAACATAAAGTAGAATAGGAGCGTTGCATGCATCAAGTACCAAGATTGCTTATAAACCGTATTAATGGCCATTTGTGTAAAGTATTTGTCAAATCAGGCCTCAGATGAGCAATCGGACCGCACGGATGGATTCAGGACGACGAACGGAGTCCAACGGACTCAAGATCAGCCAAATCCGACATCCCGAGCTCCCACAATGGGCCCAAGAAATCATGACCGTTGATCTGGAGATCAATGGCCCAGAACGCGCCATGTCGCCCGCCCCCGCCGCTCGCTCGCCCTCAAACCAGCCAAGAACGAATCTCGGCCGTTGATCTTCGATCGAACGGCCGAGATCCGCGCGCTCGCCCGCGGTCTCCGTGACAAAGCACGGGCGTGGCGCAACGGTTAGCGCGCACGCCCGTGTCGCAGCGACGCGCATTCGAATCGCGCGGAGCGGAAATCAAGCGCGAGCGAAGGGCGCGGTGAAATTGAGCCACCCGATCAGCAGCGGGCGGTCAGGATTGCACCACGCGGCGCGACGACAGTGCCCGAGCTCCCACGCGTGCGCGCACGCCGGGCGGAAACGCGCGCGCGCACGCGCGCCCGAAGCGCGATCTCAGCACGGGCGCAGGAGGATCTCAACCGTCCGATCTTCGATCGGACTGCTCTCGTTCATCATCCACGGATCACGCTTGGAGAGAGAGAGGGGCGGGCGGCTGACCGGTGGCAGAAGGCCTTCACCGACGTATCTGGAAGTAGTTTTAGCGACGTTCTGGATGTCGCTAAAGCGCATTCTTCTTCTAGGAGGTCCTTAACTCTATTTAAACCCCCTTCTACCACCATTCAAGGCATCCTCTCCCACTTGCAACTACTCCACTCCTCTCCTAGCTAGTCTTAGGCACTCTTGTAATCGCCGGAGACGACGAGCCGCCGACGGAGCCTCCTCCACCGCCGTGGCTGCCTCGTCGCTCTCCACTCTCTCTCTACCTCTCTCTCTCTCTTTTAAGCTTTCACTTACTTTTGTTGAAGCATGTATTTAATGTTGTAAATCATGAACTATGAATGCATGTTTAATGAAATTATTTTCCATTTAGTTGCCATTTTAATTTCTGTTTAAAGTGCATGATCAAAACCAAGAGCTTTCTAACCCTAAACTCTCTCTCTATCTCTCGCTTTTCAAAATCGTCTCTTTCGCAAGCAAAACTCTGCCTTTTTCGTGACAACAAGTGGTAAACAAAATCCGATTTCCACGCCTCCCTGAGATCGACACTCGGACTCACCTCCGTTTACTTCTTTTAAAATCGACGTATCAAGTGCAACTATAACGACACCTCTTAACACACACGCACGAAGGCACGTCAGTTTTTGGCGCCGTTGCCGGGGAGGCAACGGATTTGTTTTATCACCTCCATTCCACACTCATTCTCACATCGTCTAATGCCCTATTTTCCTTTTTACTTGACGGTTGCAGGAATTCGATGCATGGATGGCAAAGCGATGCATTCCATGACGGTAGCAAGGGAGTAGGTGCCTCGAGGACCAATAGTGAGTAACTTGTCTCTCATTGTTTGCTTGCATGAAAAAGCTAAAAAGAAAAATGTAAAAAACTAAAAAAATTGGCGTGGTGAATGATTGCTTGACCCACATTCTTAACACATCACCCTACAAAAAAATGTACACTCTAATATGCTGAATAAATTCTTGGAGTGTTCTTTTCTTTCTTGGGTGGTGTTTGTGAAGCCACCATGAGTTGACCTGGGCCGCACCACTCAACCCTAAAACTGACTCATCTAATAGAAGCTGCATGATCATTAGGATGAGTACACTAGGGTTTTAGAGCCTCTACAGAAGAAAAAGGAAATCTACTTTCATCAAATTGTGTGCAGAACTTGACGTGCCCACTGAAACTTGGTTGAAAACATTAAGACATGTCAACCCTAAAAAGCACTAAAGAAGGATAAAATACTAAAAGACACCACACCTTAAAAATCCTTGCTTGAAAACCATGTTTTGCTAGAAGCACACACTTTGAAAGTGGAAAATTAAGAGGCACCACCCCAATCAACGCCTCATCACATCACCCTAAGCACAAGCACTATCCTAACCCTTTAAAACTGAGTAGACGTGCCCTAGGCAGGACTGAGTTAAGTCTCAAAAGGCAAGGTTTTGTTTGCTAGGCACTTGGCTTTCATTCCCTTGGTAGAATCTGGTGACTAGGCTGCAGGGTAGTGTCAAACGACCGCGGTTGTAGGGTCTATGGAACCGAAGGCGCAAGCCAAAGGAAGAACCTTCCCTGCAATCCCCTCGTAATCAACCTGGCCAGATTAACCTCGGGAAGGGGAGTCCAGTGCTTACGGACTTAATCAACCTTTGTGAGATTTCTAGGTCTTCTAAGGAATACACCATAAGGACTAGGCTTGTTTGCTTGGTTGAGGACACAACTCTCTCGCATCTGTTCTTCCCACATCCCTCCATTTCTTCCAAACCATGGATTTCAATACCTATCCATCTTACCCAAACTACCCCCAACAGGATTTGTATGCTAACCCAAGTGGACCATACCCACTGCCTACTTGGGCTAACCAACCACTAAGTTGGGGGTACAACCTTGAATATCCCTCTTGGCCCAACTATGACCAAACCGCACCAACTTCTTATTGGAATACAACCAACATAGCCACCCAAGGGTACGATTCAAATCATGGGGCTCCATATCTCGATTGTCCTCATGATGCCTCCTCATTTAGGTCCGACCCGCTCTACTGTGATAGGACCTACACTTTAGGAGAACACCAAGAACCCTACCCATCTCAGGATAATAACCAAGAAAGGTCATCTGAATTCAACAACCTTGCCTACTTGACCTTTGGATTAGAAGGAGTTCTAGACAAATGGAAGTCAGAAAATGATCAGAAATCTAGGCAAGCCTAGGATCATCAACCTCTGATTTGGTCCCCTGATGAAGAATCTGACTGGGAGGAGGACTTAGAACCTCAACTATTCTGGAGTAGGACCAAACAGAGAATGGTTCCTCTTGAAGAACTGGACCCTGAACATGATAGAATAGAGGACCCACCCAAGAACCTAAACACCAATATGGATTCTGATCCACAACCTCAACCATACTCTCTTAACCTGGATTTCAAGGAGGAAATCCAAAGGACACCAAATGACACCATGTCAATTCTTGATAACCTCCAGTTAGAACTACACAGACAGAATCAAGAATTGGTTAAAGGGCAACATGCCATGTTGGAGTTGTTCCAACAATTGGGGGAAGAAGGCCAAAGAAAGTTGTTGCATACAACGCCATTCATGGAATTCATAAAGCAAGGACCTACCATGATCAATTGGACTACACCTAGTCATCCTGATTTGGTTCAGTCCACCATTGATACCCCTCAGGAGTTGGATAGCTCAGTGGATAAGGACAATAAGGATTCCTTGGAACACAATTTGGGGAGCATTTAGAACAAACATCAGGAGGAAACTGAGAAGGTGAGGGGAGAGACCTTGGAATCTGAATCTAATCGGCTCAAGACAAGTAATCCGATGGGAGTAGCAGCCAACGTCGGAGATGGAGAATGGAGTTACAATTTCAAAGAAATTGATTATGAATCGGTTAGAATCCCCATCACAAATTTGGAGGAGGGCCGAGAGAAAGAATATGATCTAGAGGATGAAATTGACCCTACCTCTAATGCAACCCCAAACAGTGAATCTGATACAAAGGAGGTTGAAGAAAATATTCTTGAGATCAAGGGCTTGGAGGGAATGAGTAATGAAACCATAGTTGCGGAAGAGATGGATTCGTCTTTGAAGAGAAGACTCATGCTTGGTTGTAGGGCTCAGTATGAAACTCTGGACTTTGTTACTTGCCCTACCAGAATAAAGATCCCGCAACCCGAATGCACTAGAATTGATACACTTTCGATGGATTACAATTTTATGGGGACACAAGCTGAATATAAGACCTACATCTTTAGTGTTTGGCATGTCATATTTGGGGTGCGTTCGTCCACAGCAACTTGTTTGCATGCCCACAAACTAAGAGAGGACTGACACGGGCATGCATGATATATCTATTACAGAATTCCCGTCCCTTAGGAACGGGACTCCACCACAACCTTATTCGCATCTGTGGACTTCTGATTTTGGGTCTGGTTAATTTTGAACATATCTTCTTGACCCAAGCCATTCCTGTTTGTGCACCGCCCAGCTGGAGGCATTAAACTCAGCGCTTCCTGGGAGGCAACCCAGCGGATTCAGACTGATCTGGTAGTTTACGTCACTCTGGTACTATCTTTTTGAACCCTTCTGCATCCATGCATCTGCCAATGAGGACATTGTCCAACTTAAGCATGGGGGGGATGGTAAATTGCATAATCCTGAGCTTAATTAATCAGTCTGAATGAATAAATTAATTGATTAAAAAAAAAAAAATGAATTTAGGAAGAAAAACTTAGGCATTAGAAACTTGTCAATAGTGGGAAATAATACAAAAAGAACTTAAACGCTTAGACTTTTCAGGCCTTCAGGCGTAATCAGCCCTAGTGTCCATTAAAATATGGATTTAGCGGCGAATCCTTGCAACTTTAAGCTATTCTAATCCACCTAATAAATAAGGTAATAAGTATACGACTTATCAACTCACCCTCTAACTCAGGAAAACTTTGAGTCTAAGCATCTACACACATTTTTGCACAGACTCACTTCTTGGAGATTTTGACAGAAATTGGGTAGCTAATGAACTCAATAGGGTGGTATGGCTGGCAAGTTGTCGTGGGTAACAGCCCATTGGCAGGTTGTCCAGAACCCAGCCACAGGCCATTTCTTTTTCGCTGCCTCTAGGTACATTTGAGATTAGGGAAGCCACCTACGAAAAAAAAAATAAAAAAAGAAGAAGAAAAGAAAATAAACCACACTCCACCGCACAAGTATGGCTGGCAAGTGATCGTGGGTAACAGCCCATTGGTCGGTTGTCCAGAGCCCAGCTCAATAATTGCACAAAAAAGACCAAAACACCTAAGGACGAAGCGGGGAAGTAGTACAAGCGGGGAGATATACACTGGAAAATCCTTGTGTTGACCCCAAGTAAAATGAACGTAGGGAGAAAGCTACCAGTCGAACAAATACACCTTCAGGCAAAAATTTATTTTCTTTTCCGGACACCTAGAGGCGTAGAAACTCGAAGTCTGTCTCAATTACCGTTAAGTGAGTCTATCACAACATTCGCACCAAGATGCTTAGCACTTAGGGTTTTGACCGAGTTTTGGGTGGGTTGGGTAGCCGTAAAAAGTTACCAACCCACACTGAATTTCGAAAATTCTAAAAAGACATATATAGATATATACGTATACATATGTATAGTTATATATACAAAGCAAGGATTCGGGCGATTCGTATTTTGGAAGACACCCGGGCGCTGCTTAGTCTTTGTAGATTAAGATCTTCGTATATTTCCTCTTATTGACGAGTAACGAAGTGCCTAAGCAATTACATCTTGAATTCTCCAAAGAAAAAAAGGCTAGAATAAACCTTGCTAAGGACTATCAAGGAGTAAGCATGGGGGTATGATAACACCACGCAAGGGGTTAGTAATTAGGTTGACTATGGCCCATCTTTAGAATAAAAGGAACAACATAAAGTAGAATAGGAGCGTTACATGCATCAAGTACCAAGATTGCTTATAAACCGTATCAATGGCCATTTGTGTAAAGTATTTGTCAAATCAGGCCTCAGATGAGCAATCGGACCACACGGATGGATTCAGGACAACGAACAGAGTCCAACGGACTCAAGATCAGCCAAATCCGACATCCGGAGCTCCCACAATGAGCCCAAGAAATCATGACCGTTGATCTGGAGATCAACGGCCCAGAACGCGCCACGTCGCCCCACCCCGCCGCTTGCTCGCCCTCAAGCCAGCCAAGAACGAATCTCGGCCGTTGATCTTCGATCGAACGGCCGAGATCCGCGCGCTCGCCCGCGGTCGCTGCGACAAAGCGCGGGCGTGGCGCAACGGTTAGCGCGCATGCCTGCGTCGCAGCGACGCGCGTTCGAATCGCACGGAGCGGAAATCAAGCACGAGCGAAGGGCGCGGCGAAATTGAGCCGCCCGATCAGCAGCGGGCGGTCAGGATTGCGCCACGCGGCGCGACGACAGCGCCCGAGCGCCCACGCGCGCGCGCACGCCGGGCGGAAATACGCGTGCACACGCGCGCCCGAAGCGCGATCTCAGCACGGGCGCGGGAGGATCTCAACCGTCCGATCTTCGATCGGACGGCTCTCGTTCATCATCCACGGATCGCGCTTGGAGAGAGAGAGAGGGGGCGGGCGGCTGACCGGTGGCAGAAGGCCTTCACCGACGTATCTGGAAGCGATTTTAGCGATGTTCTGGATGTCGCTAAAGCACATTCTTCTTCTAGGAGGTCCTTAACTCTATTTAAACCCCCTTCTACCACCATTCAAGGCATCCTCTCCCACTTGCAACTACTCCACTCCTCTCCTAGCTAGTCTTAGGCACTCTTGTAATCGCCAGAGACGACGAGCCGCCGACGGAGCCTCCTCCACCGCCGTGGCTGCCTCGTCGCTCTCCACTCTCTCTCTACCTCTCTCTCTCTCTTTTAAGCTTTCACTTACTTTTGTTGAAGCATGTATTTAATGTTGTAAATCATGAACTATGAATGCATGTTTAATGAAATTATTTTCCATTTAGTTGCCATTTTAATTTCTGTTTAAAGTGCATGATCAAAACCAAGAGCTTTTTAACCCTAAACTCTCTCTCTATCTCTCTCTTTTCAAAACCGTCTCTTTCGCAAGCAAAACTCCGCCTTTTTCGTGACAACAAGTGGTAAACAAAATCCGATTTCCACGCCTCTCTGAGATTGACACTCGGACTCACCTTCGTTTACTTCTTTTAAAACCGACGTATCAAGTGCAACTATAACGACACCTCTTAACACACACGCACGAAGGCACGTCAGGTTGTTGTTTTTGCAATTTATCCTGAATGTCCCTATCTACGGCTCTATAATATTCTTCATGGGATCCATACGCAGCCTCGATCATTTTATCATTTGGGACACAGGTTTCCTAATCACTTTTCCTAACATGTCAGGTTACATTTTTTTGAATAAAATGGTGGAATCAAGATGTAGAATCAAAACTCAAGTTAGATTGAAGTTGATCAGATCTGAAAGAGATCCCTAAAATGATCTGTGTATGTGCTCTTAAATAGAAGTGATGAGGGACTAGATGTGAAATTGACCCAATCAAGGCACCCAAAGATTTTTGGTGACTAAGGATGGGGCGTGATAACATCATCATCAACCATATCTAGCTTTATTTAGTCATATTCCATCATTAAATGCTCCTATATAACCGCCAGAGAGACATAATTCATTGCATATCATTCTAAGAGAAATACAATAAAATAGGGGTAAAACTACAGTTTTAATAGCATATCACAATTGCAATACAATCGCGAGTTTCTCCAGGGGTTAATTAAGGGTCAAATAATCTTAAGAGTCTAACAAGTGGGTTAGTACAGATAGAAATGGGTTTTCGAGCATTTCAGGAATTAAATGACATCTAAACTTAAAAACAGACCCGCTTAATTAACTAAGGGTTTAGTTTAGGATAAAATTCACCTAAACCCTCTAAAAATCATATAAAAATATTCTCTAGGGTTTGGTATGCTTGATTTGACCATTAGAACCTCTCTTGTCCCAAAATAGAGTCTCAGATAGACATTTGCCCTAATTTGGATTTACCCAATCAAACTAGGTCAAAACAAAAATACAACTTCACCATTGGGTTCCATGGCCAAATTAGGTTTGTACCAAAATTTGGGCCCAATCAGAGATTGTTTCAACCTAGTTTTCACTTTGGTTCAAGTTTGACTTTCTTTATCTCAAATAGCCCCTTAGCTTTTGAATTCCTCACGAAAAGCCCCCCAACTTCTTTGTCTTCACAAAAAGGTTCCTACCACCCTAGAATCCTAATCCTACAACTCCGACAACCCTTGATTAAAGAGAACTCCTCCTCCGATCAATGAATCCCTTCTAACATTGGAAGGGAGATTCCTTGAGAAGTTCTCTTTCCAATGAAATAGATCTGAAGCCCAACAACCTTCCCAATCTCTCATGCGAACACATGAGAGATTCAGGTATCTTTCAAGTATCCTATTTCGGCCAACCTTCCAAGCTTGGAAGCTTGGCTTCCAAGCTTTTTTAGCCCTCTAGACCCCTATAAAAGGGCTCCCAAACCTCACTGAGTTTCCCAAGCTTGATTTTGGCCTGGAAACCCTCTACTTCATCCCTTCTATTCCAGCTAAAAGGCCCCTCAAGCTCCAGCGACTCCCTCTACCTAGTTTGGTCGTCCGACCGCAATACCGGCGGCAGATTCTTCTTCCGCACCTTCCTCCGCATCATGCAATACCAGCCACTGTCTCTCTACCTCTGTCGTCATTGCCATCCCCCTCTACCAGAGTGTTTTCTTCCCCAGTTCTAGCCTACCAACACTAGTGTCGTTCTCCCCCCTTCATCTATTAGATTAGGGTTAGTTAGTTTAGATCCCTAGGTTAGTTTTACACCCCAAAAATATCCCCTTGACTCACTCAACCACCCTCGTCTTCTCCTCATCCAGTGACCACTCCGGCGAGGCGTTTCCACCTCTACACAACTTCATCCTCCTCGCCGATGCACCCACAAGCACCACCGTCCCTCCGCGCACAAAACCCCTATCTCTATTCGCCTTCTTGTCCACCCGAACCCTCCGTCAACCAACCCACCTTCCTGCCTCCGTTCCCGACTCTGTCCAGCCACCACACACATCCGTCCACCACACAACCACCACCAACGCACTCCATGTCCTACGGTGAAACTCTTGGGTTTGTTTAATTGGGCCACGAGGCCATGTTTATGTTTTCAGGAATAGGACCTGCAATCGCCATTACCGAAGAGCTTTTAGGAAGCTTCAAGCTCGCTCTAGGTCTTGATAGCCCCAGGTAGAAGTCCCAAGCTGTGCGGAATCGCCTCAGGCACTGCCCCAGGTGGTCAATTGGATGCCTAGAGCTCGTGAGCTACAGAAATTGAAGAAAGGAACCCTGCAACTGTACGCGAAGAGGAAGTGTGGGATTTAGTCCCACCTTATAACGTGAAGAGCGCCCATGGTGACTTAAATTATTTTTCTGCATAGGGTTATTCACCTTGACACACAGGGGGGTAAGGTCCCCTGCACCCTTCACCTACACCTACTCTCACACCTCAGCTACCATTCACGGCCGGTAGCCTTGGTCCCGGGTACGTGGATCCCCATTCACCCGATTACCCGTTACTGTGGAAGGCTCTGGGAGAGCGGAACCCAGAGAGAGAGAGAGAGAGAGAGCGGGGCAGGGGATTTTGCTCTGAAGATAAACGGCCGACACTTAGCCACTTGAAGAAGAAATCCCCTGTGCATGAAGAATGAAGGCCAAGGCAAGAAGAAGAGGAGAACTGAGCCAAAGAAGAAAGAAAAGAGAAGGAATAAGGGCCTGTGCAGGCAAGGAAGAAGAAGAAGAGGATCGTGAAGAAGAATAGAGAAGAAGAGGCTGAGAAGAGAAGGCCTCCCTGAGGCACTGTAGCAACATTTAAGATGTCTGGGTGTATACTTGATGTTTGATTTGGCACTATGGCTACGTGGCATGTCTGATTGATCAGTAATATTCAAACATTTAATTGGTTGATAAATGCTTAATTGAGGCTAATAATTGGTCATTCAAATCACCATTCTTTTGCCTTAACTTTCTTTTTGCCACATTAATCTCTTATCATGCTCATGGTATACATTGATAATCCATTTTGAGTATATATCACTCATTGCTTGTCATTATCTGATTTAATTCTTGTGTTCATTTTCTTATAAATTGAGATTAGCGCATGAATTCTTATTTGCTTGTAGCGAACGACTTCGGACTTTAATTCGAGTATAAATCTTATTTGTTTTTCGAGTGATTTTTGAGGATGTATTACTACAACAAACGCATCTTTTAAAACCTTGAATTCGCTCGCAAACACATAGGGAGGCAAGTACGCGCATAGGTTCAGTAACCGAATCTAAAGATGATAAACTGTGATTCCAATAATCATAGAAAAATCAATGAACTACTAAAATCCAAATAAATGCAGTAAATCACAGTGGATGCAGGATCACAGTACGGGCATGCGGTCATGGACACGGTTCGGTGATGGGAATGTCGGAGAGCCATGGTTGCGGTCGTCGCAGTGGAATGGGTGGTGTTGGTGCTAGAGCACCACGATCATTTATTTTAATGATAAAAAAATACATGTTATTTAACATTTGCACTTGGAGTCTTAGATTTTAGGCCAATTGCAAATGGATACGTGATTAGATGAAATTCGAGCTCACATCCAGGACGAATTGGAGGAGCTTGACGGAGAACAGAGAAGATTCGCGTGGAGCGATAGATTGAAGATGGAAGGACAAGAAGAATAGGATAGAACTCCATTTTATTCCTTTCATGTACTTTTGTCTTTATTTTCTTGCTCTTTATTTTTTACTTAGATTCATGTTAAAGAGCCTCAAAGTACCCTAACAGTAGTCCTAGGAACACCAGCACAACCCTAGGATGCTTAGGTTTTCTGTAGGGAACTTAGAAAACCAATATAGGGTTCAAACAGCACTTCCAGATGTCTAATTCCCAAATCAGACGTCTGATAATGTGTTTTAAGACGTCTGACTGTTGATTCAGATGCCTGATAACATTTAGACCGGACATAGTTAGTTCTGTCTGATGAAATCAGACGTCCAGACCTTAGACCAAACGTTTTAGGAGACATCTGATGACTTTGCCAGACGTCCAATTAGTGGACCATTGGCTTTCTTATCATACACTTAAGGATATGACCATTAGAGTCTTATCAGACGTCCTTAAGCCCTTCCAGACGTCTGATAATTGACCGTTTTGCCTCGACTGACCCAAAAATCTCTTCTCAGAGATTTTATAGCCGTTGCAAATCCATTCCCACGAAAAAGTAGGTTTCCAAACGTCCAGACATAGTGTCAGACGTCCTGTATGTCGTCTGATGGACTTGCCTGGAACCCTGTTTAGATCTGATCCAAGTCAGGAAGAGACCCGCCCAAAATCAGACGTCTGACCTTGAAATCAGACATCTTAAAGTGGTCTTCCAGACATCTGATGCCAGAATTAGACGTCTGATAACCCTGTCAGTGCAATGATTGTTCCTGATTTCGGGTTGATTCACTTGGGCTTTGCACCCAACGGCTATGGAACCTTTCCTAAGCCTTCCAAAGCCTTCTTAAGGCCTCTATAAATAGAGGGGAACCTTTGCAACACAAAAACACACCAAGAGAAACCTAGACACACCTAAGGAACATACTTTCTACCATTTTGTGTCTCTCTAGCTCTCAAAGCTCAAGTTCTACATCTTGAGAACATCAAGCCTTCGCGCACCCGCTCTCCCGCCGTAGTTCACGAGAGAGAAGTTGCGCCGTCGCGTGGCTCACGCATCCGCGTCGTCGACGCACTCCTTTCAAAGGGAAGCATCCTAATTCTTATAGAAGCTTAGGTTTAAAATTACTTTGTTGGCTCTATAGGATTACTTGTTTATTTTATCTTTGTTATTTGGTTGGGTATTCACTTTGCGAATTCCCGTCTCCTTTGAGGGACAAAATCCTTCTCGTGAAGAGAAGGGGTTGAGGAACGCTACCCTCGCACTTGTAGCGTGGTTGTATTTGAGGTTGAATCACCCTCGTTTAAAGTGATTCGTTTAGTGGATTTTGATCAACTTGGTTGATCGGAAAATCCTAACTCGAGAGGGTTAGGTGGTGGTTTTCACTCGGTTTGGGTTTCCACCTAAAAAATACTTGTGTACTTGTGTGATTGTCTATTTTTGTGAGATTGTTTATATTTATTTCCGCAATCATTACGTCACCCCCTCCTAGTAGGGAATTTCATTTGGTATCAGAGCAGGTTCTTGCGAGATCGGAGTAACACCCGGCAAGAGATCAAATGGAGCGAAGCACATCAACGATCCGAATCTCCGAGGGGCAGTCCACGTCCCATCCGCCATTCTTCGACAGGAGCAACTACCCCTACTGGAAGCTGCGGATGAAGACTTGGCTTCAAGCCAATGACTTCACGATTTGGGCCAGGTGCGAGATGCCATTTGAGATCCCAGAAAAACCCGCGGGAGGCTACTTGTAACAACAAATTCACGAACTCTCTTTGAACGCAAAGACCATGAACGCCCTCTGATGAGAACCTCATCATGAGCCATAACTAGCTCATTTTGACCTAATACAAAGGATAAAAGCTCCTACATAACTCAAGGAAAGGCTTAACTCAGAGAATCATGAGTTTAAGAAGAAAATAAGTCATAAGGGGTAAAAATGCAATTTTATCAACACAATCTGCAAGCAGGGTAATTCAGGGTCCAAACACAGGTCAAACAAACCTAATAAGAAGGGAAGTGGGATGATCTGATCTGATAAGGGCTACAGCAACTCCAAGGAATTAAATGACAATCTGTAACCCTAAAATAAACCCACTTCAATTCACGAGGTTCGAGGTAAATAAAAAATCGACTAAACCCTCTACAATTCGTAGAAAAATAATCTCTAAGGTTTAGAACCTTCAATTTGGCCTTAGGAACTCATTATGACCTACATTGAGAACCATGCCCAATTAATGACTTAATTTGGGTTTTTACGTAAATTGATCGATCAAACAAGGTCTGATCTAGAAATAAAATTCACCATTAGAATCCTTAGGCCCCATTTAGTCATGCATAAAAACTTGAGCCTAAGAAGAGACCTTCTTGACCGACTTTTCATTTTGGTCCTCATCCATTACATTTTAACCCTCAACTTTTGAAACCCTCGCATTTTGGCCCCTAACTCTTCTTCTTTCTTTGCATTTGGGTCCTCCCTGCAAAACCCTGAGCAGCGCCATGCTCTGACGACTTTGCGCGGAGCATGGTGCCGCGCAGGGTAAGGGGGACCCTCTGCCAAGTCAACCGGGGGTTCCCTGCGACCTTTGCCGTCGCAGGGACACCTCCATGGTCTCTGCAACCACCCATACCTCCCGTGCGAACACACGGAAGGTATGGGTCTCCATCTCCGGCGTCCTCCGGCGAGGGAGGCACGTCGTCTCCCTCCGCCCTCCTCTCTGATTTCGACTCTATAAAAGCCCTCGATGCTCTGCCGCACTCTCGAGCTCGGATCTGACGGAGAAACCCCCCCTTTTTCCTCTCTTCCCACTCCGACAGAAGCCCCCCTGCTCCGGCGGTTCTTCCTCCTCCTCCTCGTCGCTCTGCCGCACTACCAGCCGCAGAGTTGCCTTCACCTGCTCTTCCCGCGTCGCGCCGTACCCAGCACCCGCTCTCCCGCTCTCTCCTCGCCGCCGCCCTCTCTCTCTGGGCACCTTCTCTGGCGACAGTCAATACGACTGTCGCCCTGCTCCGACCCCCCTCGTCCCTCCAAGTAGGTACAGTTCTTCCCTTTCCTCCTCTCTTTCTTTTCCCTACTTTAATTTGCTCAACAACACTTCGACCGCGCTTAATCACCCACATCTTCTCCATCTCCGGCCACCCACCGGCGAGATGTTCCCATCGCTCCGCAGCCCCATACGCCTCCCCGACCCTCACGGAACCTCCGCCTCCTCACCCTGATCAACCTCCGCTCACCCATTACCTCTCCACACCCCCACCATACTCCACCGAACAAACCCATTCTCGTAGCCACATTCTGACCTAGCCCCGCCACCAGACGCCATCCCACGACCTGCCACACCCCGCACCACCTTCGCCTTGCCACGACGAAGGTCCACCGTGTGTTTGATTTATTCCGAAGGGCCGTATTCCTGTCTAACAGGTTCGCTGCTCCAGCCGCCATTAGCGTTGACTGAAGTAGCTTTGAGGCGAGCTCCAGGCCCTGCAGCCCCAGATTCCCAGGTGCTGCAGGTTGGGGCGAAGTCCGTGAAGGCTTCTGCCTCTTCAGTTGGCCCAGACATCAACTGCAACTGATCAGAGGGCGAGGTGGAGTCATCCTGCGGGCGCACGCAAAGGCAGCAGAAGTTAGTCCCACATCGTGGGATTTCGAAGCCGCGCACCCGCATAAAGGCAAAAAGTGCCTTAGCCTGTTTGCCTCCTGACCACGGGGTGAGGTCCCTCTCACCCACTCGACTCGGCCTCGTCCGCGACCACGCCACACGGACCTGGCCCGACCCGTTTACTCGACCTGCACTCCTCGCCCACCACCGCACACCGGTGGGCCTGCACCCGGGCGTGACCCGTACCCGACTACCCGGCAGCTCTGGGAGAGCTATCCTATGAGTGAATTCTGAGAGAGAGAGACGCGGGGGAGGGTAGAGTAGGTTTTTTCCCTCTGACCAAACTGCGAGTGTGCAGGCACAAGAGAAAAGAAGAAGAAGAGAAGGCAGACCGCAGAGGAAGAAGAAGAAAGAAGGAAGGAGGATGCACTGTAGCAGCGGGTTACTTAAGTCGTCTGATTGAAAAATCAGACGACGCTCCGAGGACGAAGAAGAAGGAGAAGAAAAGAAGAACAGGACCCCAAGAAAGCAAGAAAAAGAAGAACAGAGGAAGAAAAAGAAGAAGAAGAAGAAGCTCTGAAGAACCTAAGAGAAGAACAGAAGGAAGAAGACAAAAGAAGAGAAGCAGAACACGATAAGAAAAGAAGAAGAATCTCTGAAGAAAAAGAAAGAAGAAAGCAAGAAAAAGAAGAACAGAGGAAGAACAAGAAGAAAGAAGAAAACTAAAGAACCAAAGAGAAGAGAAAAGAAGAAGAAGCCAACAAGATAAATTTTTCTCTCTCTCTCTCTTTATTTTTGTAATAGAAACTTTATATCTCTAGAATACAGTTTGCTCCCTGAGTTCGACCTCGGGAGATCTTTTATTTCTGAGTAAAAATTGTAATAGTGGCAATGACTATCTGTACTACAACGCCATTTCTATAACAAAACAACAAAATCGAGTCATACCGCCGCTATTCTTGCCGCCGTTGCCGGGGAGCAACGGCTATTCTAGAAGCTTTGAATTTCTTTTAAGAGATTGCTAATCTTTTTCTCTCTCTTTTGTGCAGGTACAGAAAGAAACAAAAAGACGCAGCCGCACCACAGCCACTCCAAGGACAGGTAACTTCCTATTAAACCCTAAAATTTTAAAGAAAAAGAAAAGAAATAGGCATAACCTGTCTTTATACATAGTAATAGCTGCATATTCTCAGAAACTATTATTCCTGCACACAGTTTTAAAGGTGATTAGGGGCTAACACATCCTTGCCTGAGCCCTAATTTCCCAAACAAAGAGTTGAATGGACCAAGTAGAGCCAACATAAGGTCAAAAGCTAGGGTTTTTAGAGACACACCTTCTATTAACAAAGAAAAGATCTTCCCAAAAAGAGGTGTACCTAAACCTTGTTTGAAAAAATATACACAAGAGAAACCCTAAGCAAATGGCACTCTAAACATTTGAACCCTAAAAAGAAAGGACCCAAAAGCTCTCAAAAGAACAAGAGGTGAAGTTGACCCCTTGGGTCAACCAACCTTAAAATTGGGTCACTTTGTTCACAAAAACACCTAAGAGTTCAAGTGAAACCTTAAGCACCCTGATCTTAAACTAAAATTGGTAGACTTAGGAGGTCAAGATCCCCATTCTGGTCTACCTGGAACCGCAGTGACAAGAGAGGTCGGGTGGGGGAAACCCTGTAACCCGTGGGGACGCTCTACCGTGTAGGGGTATTTGCGGGACTCACCCTCTCTGGCTGCCCAGGTAATTCTCAGGTGGACGATCTTTCTGATCAAGGGGTCCATCTGCCCCGCACCTCTATAGTCACCCAACATTTTGGGTGTCTTGATTGGGTCCAGCACCTGCTTATCTCATCCAGTCCTTCAGTATTTGGCAGGAGGTCCTTGAAACCTCCTTCAGAAATTCACTTCCCCCCCCCCCCGAGGCCGAGCCTCGCGGCCCTTGTTTGTGCAACCAATCATTCACATAGCCCCTTTTCCTCTGACTCCGAACAAAGTTCCCTTCTTCCATCTTGATTCAAACTTCGATTCTATATCTTGATTCCACCACTTGATTCAAAGATGCAGCCACACCAATTAAGACTACCATTCAAAAAACCTGAATATCAGAGATCCATGAAAGATAAGATGAGTGAGGATGCCCTTGAATTCTATGAAATCAAATGTAAACCCTCAACACCAATAGAAAACATTCAGGTTGATGTCCCAACAACCACAGCTTTCATCATAAACTGTGCCCAAATTCTGTTGACAGAAATTACAAAAGGATCAACCCGAGATATGCTCATGACAGGATACATTGAGATAGAAAAATTACACCAATCTGAATACCTTCAATGCTTGATAAATCCTGTACTTTGGGAACAACACCAAGATGCCCTTATAAAACGGGTAGAAATGATGAGATCACTAGAACAAATTATCAACCAGAAATACCCGTATATACCAGAAACAGAGGATGAACCATCTTGGAATAGTATTAAGGAACAATCCAGTTTCCCAGATCTCGAGACTGAGGCACAAAGTGGTTGTGGAATCCCAACCCAGATAGAAGACCACATCGAATTAGGTTGGGATATTGCAGGAGAACACACTGATGAACCGACCCTAGACCATGAATTGCCAAGCTTAGAATTCCAAAACTCCTGCAATAATGAGGCCAGAACTGAACCTTTTGAGGGTATAAATTCCGCCCCTTATTTTGATAAGGTGGCCCTCGAAGGTTATTCGGACTTAGGTTCTAGCAATTCTACCCACATCCTAAACCTAGAACCTAGATCTGAAACTTATTGGGAAGATTATGAGGCCTCATATAAGAAAGATCAAATTTTTACAGAATATGATTCCGGGCCTCTATCTGATGAATATCCCTCTCCAACATCCTCAAGAAATCTGATCAATTTTTCAGAAAACACGCCAATTTATGATACAGAAACTGAGGAGTTGAATGAGCAGGGTTTTAATGGGGTCTATCCTACCAGCTTCGAGCTTGAGCCTAGACAGAACACCTTTTTGAGCCCAGAATTGACATATAGGCTAGAACCCAGTCAGGCTGCTGATTCCACATCTGATGACTTATGCTACGGTGGAATTCATGATCAAGAATCTCATTTAGAACTCAATTTTCACAAACTCTCCGACAACTTCAGATCTGACTATAATTGTGGAGAGACTCTTCTTCCTGAACACACCAGGCCCATCTACGACCTCAGTCCACATAACTCTGACTCCGACTCTGAGGTCCTGATTCCCAAGATCACTGGTAACACAGAATCATTCCTTTTTGATCCTCAGGAACCAAAAACAAAAAATGCCAAGAGTGATTGCAACACAGAATTCAAATCTTTTCTCAGTTCAGATTTCCTTCATCCTACAAACACTCTTCAGGCATTTGATAGCTACCCAGAGGTCTCTCTACAGAAAACCACCTGTCATTCCTTTCTAGAAGAGCCCTCATACACGATTGCCACCTCGTCCACACACACAGAACGGATCAAAACCTCTTCCCAACCCCGACCCGCAACCGGACTCAATTTCTATTCAGATTCACCTCTCACCGAGCCGATTGCATTTCCACATCGGGTTTGGAACACTTATCAGACTACATATCATGCTCCATCACTCTCTGATCACCCCTGTAGGGTTCCTGCGTCAATCACTGATTATTCTACGGGTCCCTACTCTGACCAGGCTGATTCAACTCAGCCAAACCCTGCATTCACACTTCCACATCCATCTGAGCTTCATAGTATATGGTGGGTTCCACACCTTTTGATCTTCATCCATCAACGCACCAGATTGATTGGGTTTGGGCTGCATCATCAGCCTGTCGATCTGAACAAGCACCTGGTTGGACCAACCAGGCTCTTAATCAAGGTGCCTGTCTTACAAAATTCTGCTGATTTGACCGTCCCCTCTCCATCGCATTTCCCGCTTGGCTGAAGGCATCAAATTTAGCGCTCAGTGGGAGGCAGCCCGTCATTCTCTTTGAAAACCTGAAACCTTTTCTGACACCTTTGTGCACTTAAAGTTCACACTTTAGGACAGCCGACTCCACCTCAGATGCTTGCATCTGAGATTAGAAATCGTCCGAAACAGTCACCCCGACCCATTCACTCATCAAAACATATGTCCTAATGTATGCACTAAGTGGAATAAAAACCCCCTAGGTTACAATGAGGGCATTGCAAATCTTAGGCATGGGGGGGTATGATAGTGCAAAACTTGTAAGAAAAGGTTTCAAACAAAAAATTTACATATGCCAAAAACACCATAAAAATTAAAAAATTTTTTCTTTTTTGAAAGAGAATAAAAGGAGAAGGAAATTTTGTGGAGGAAGGAAAGAAAAAAGATGAAAAAGGAGCACAAAAATATGAGAAAAAAAAAAGTAGTCATTAGTAAGAAACTAAGGAATTAACCTAAGTTCTAGACCTCATTCAAGAAAAGAACTGAAAAGTGCACAAAGGGATTAGTAAGAACGCAAACCTTAGGCATTCTTGGATAGACTCTTAGTACCCATTAAGATCTGGATACTCCTCAAGAGGTTGAGGAAAATGAAAAGCTGAAGTATTAGGTCTAAGGCTTAGGGAGTATTTGACCTCATTAACTAACTTTTGGTCTACGAGATTCAGTAACCTAAGCACCCTAACTCACACACAGCCTGGTTCAGTAAGCGTAAAAATCAAAATCACGCAGAAGCGTCGAAAAATTCTGAAAAGTACACCTAGAGTAGGAGAGGTCGATCAACACAAGTTGATTTAGACGAGTTCCCGGTGTGGAGAGGCGGGAAATCCCCTCGAAGATGCATAACAAAATATCATCTCCTCGGTGCTTGTCTCTTAGGATATTTACATATCCTACTGGGGGCATGTAAGCACTCTGCTGGTTCAGATTCCATGGATGGCATTATCACGAAGTGTCAATTGCCAGGGTCTGGATTCGGCCACGGAACACCATGGATGGGATTATCTCGAAATCTCAATAGCTAGGGTTTCGGGGGTTGCCATGGGCGGTGCTATCTCGAAGCATCGATTGCGAGGAACCCTTGAGGATTGATGATGGGGGCAAGGAATCTGATACAGACCGTGTTGAAAAGCCAATCCTAAGCTAGAATTAAAAAGAAAAAGAGAGAGAAAACTCTCCAAAATAGAAAAATTTTCTATCTCTCTCTCTTACAAAACACACTGCGAACTGAGCCAGGGCTAAAATCATTCCAAGCACGGGTGCTTTAACCACAAAGTCCAATAGACCTTAAGTTAGTTTTTGTAGGCCTTAAAAACCTTTGCTAAGGACTGAGGCTGAGGCTAGACAGATCTGGATCTTGATTGATACTAGAGTACCTTTTAGGCCTATGGTCAGCATTCTAACCTAATCTGAGTTCAAATGAAAAATCACTTATCTAAAGCTATTAAGAACTCCATGGTCTAGAACAAAGGTTGAAACCTTAAGTTTTTTGCTAAGGGACTAGAAAAAGCTAGGCATGGAGGTATGATGAGAACCTCATCAGGAGCCATAACTAGCTCATTTTGACCTAATACAAAGGATAAAAGATCCTACATAACTCAATGAAAGGCTTAACTCAGAGAATTCTGAGTTAAAGAAGAAAAAAAGTCATAAGGGGTAAAAATGCAATTTTACCAGCACAATCTGCAAGCAGGGTAATTCAGGGTCCAAACACAGGTCAAACAAACCTAATAAGAAGGGAAGTAGGATGATCTGATCTGATAAGGGCTACAGCAACTCCAACGAATTAAATGACAATCTGTAACCCTAAAACAAACCCACTTCAATTCACGAGGTTCGAGGTAAAGAAAAACTTGACTAAACCCTCTACAATTCGTAGAAAAATAATCTCTAGGGTTTAGAACCTTCAATTTGGCCTTAGGAACCCATTTTGACCTACATTGAGAACCATGCCCAATTAATGACTTAATTTAGGTTTTTACGTAAATTGACTGGTCAAACAAGGTCTGATCTAGAAATAAAATTCACCATTAGAATCTTTAGGCCCCATTTATTCATGCATAAAAACTTGAGCCTAAGAAGAGACCTTCTTGACTGACTTTTCATTTTGGTCCTTATCCATTACTTTTTGACCATCAACTTTTGAAACCCTCGCATTTTGGCCCCTAACTCTTCTTTGTTCTTTGCATTTGGGTCCTCCCTGCAAAACCCTGAGCAGCGCCATGCTCCGACGACTTTGCGCGGAGCATGGCGTCGCGTAGGGTAAGGGGGACCCTCTCCCAAGTCAACCGGGGGTTCCCTGCGACCTCTACCGTCGCAGGGACACCTCCATGGTCTCTGCAACCACCCATACCTCCCATACGAATGCGCGGAAGGTATGGGTCTCCATCTCCGGAGTCCTCCAGCGAGGGAGGCACGTCATCTCCCTCCGCCCTCCTCTCTGATTTTGACTCTATAAAAGCCCTCGACGCTCTGCCGCACTCTCGAGCTCGGATCTGACGGAGAAACCCCCCTTTTTTCCTCTCTTCCCACTCCGACAGAAGCCCCTCTGCTCCGGCGGTTCTTCCTTCTCCTCCTCGTCGCTCTGCCGCACTACCAGCAGCAGAGTTGCCTTCACCTGCTCTTCCCGCGTCGCGCCGTACCCAGCGTGCGCTCTCCCGCTCTCTCCTCGCTGCCACCCTCTCTCTCTGGGCACCTTCTTCTCCGGCGACAGTCGATACGACTGTCGCCCTGCTCCGGCCCCCCTCATCCCTCCAAGTAGGTACAGTTCTTCCCTTTCCTCCTCTCTTTCTTTTCCCTACTTTAATTTGCTCAACCGCCCTTCGACCGCGCTTAATCACCCTCATCGTCTCCATCTCCGGCCACCCTCCGACGAGACGTTCCCATCGCTCCGCAACCCCATACGCCTCGCCGACCCTCACAGAACCTCCGCCTCCTCACCCTGATCAACCTCCGCTCACCCATTACCTCTCCACAACCCCACCATACTCCACTGAACAAACCCATTCGCATAGCCACAGTCTGACCTAGCCCCGCCACCAGACGCCATCCCACGACCTGCCACACCCCGCACCACCTTCGCCTTGCCACGACGAAGGTCCCCCGCATGTTTGATTAGGCCGAAGGGCCGTATTCCTGTCTAGCAGGTTCGCTGCTCCAGCCGCCATTAGCGATGACTGAAGCAGCTTCGAGGCGAGCTCCAGGCCCTGCAGCCCCAGATTCCCAGGTGCTACAGGTTGGGGCGAAGTCCGCGAAGGCTTCTGCCTCTTCAGTTGGCCGAGACATCGACAACAGCTGATCAGAGGGCGAGGTAGAGTCATCCTGCGGGCACGCGCGAAGGCAGCAGAAGTTAGTCCCACATCGTGGGATTTCGAAGCCGCGCACCCGCATAAGGGCAAAAAGTGCCTTAGCCTGTTTGCCTCCTGACCACGGGGTGAGGTCCCTCTCACCCACTCGACTCGGCCTCGTCCACGACCACGCCACGAGGACCTGGCCCGACCCGTTTACTCGACCTGCATTCCTCGCCCACCACCGCACACCGGTGGGCCTGCACCCGGGCGTGACCCGTACCCGACTACCCAGCAGCTCTGGGAGAGCTATCCTATGAGTGAATTCTGAGAGAGAGAGACGCGGGGGAGGGTAGAGTAGGTTTTCGCCCTCTGACCAAACTGCGAGTGTGCAGGCACAAGAGAAAAGAAGAAGAAGAGAAGGCAGACCGCAGAGGAAGAAGAAGAAAGAAGGAAGGAGGAAGCACTGTAGCAGCGGGTTACTTAAGTCGTCTGATTGAAAAATCAGACGACGCTCCGAGGACGAAGAAGAAGGAGAAGAAAAGAAGAATAGGACTGCAAGAAAGTAAGAAAAAGAAGAACAGAGGAAGAAAAAGAAGAAGAAGAAGCTCTGAAGAACCCAAGAGAAGAACAGAAGGAAGATGACAAAAGAAGAGAAGCAGAACATGAGAAGAAAAGAAGAAGAAGCTCTGAAGAAAAAGAAAGAAGAAAGCAAGAAAAAGAAGAACAGAGGAAGAACAAGAAGAAAGAAGAAAACTGAAGAACCAAGGAGAAGAGAAAAGAAGAAGAAGCCAACAAGACAAATTTGTCTCTCTCTCTCTCTCTTTATTTTTGTAATAGAAACTTTGTATCTCTAGAATACAGTTTGCTCCCTGAGTTCGACCTCGGGAGATCTTTTATTTCCGAGTAAAAATTGTAATAGTGGCAATGACTATCTGTACTACAACGCCATTTCTATAACAAAACAACAAAACCGAGTCATACCGTCGCTACCCTCTACTACGCACTTAGCTCGGAGGAGTTCAATAGAATCTCGCAATGCGCCACCGCATACGAGATCTGGCACACACTCGAGGTAACTCATGAAGGTACCTCTAAGGTAAAAACTTCTAAAATAAATTTACTTTCTCAAGAATTTGAATGCTTTTCTATGAAACCTAACGAGTCTTTAAGTGAGATGAACACTAGGTTCACTCTCATTGTAAATAACTTGAAAGCTTTAGGGAAGACTTTCATCAAGGGAGAGCTTCAAGGGAAGCTTCTTCATTCCCTTGGACCGGAATAGGAACAGAAAGTCACCGCCATCGAGGAGGCGAACGAAGTGGAGGAGCTCAACATCGAAGATCTCCTAGGCAATCTAATGGCCTACGAGACACAGTGAAGCAAAAGAAGAAGGATACACCGGAGCCTAAACCGAAGAAGACTCTCGCCTTCAAAGCCGCGTCGGATAGCGAGGTAAGTTCCGACGACGAAGACTTTAGAATTTTACTTAAAAAATTTTCCAAGTTTTGTAGGGAATTAAAGAAAGAGAAAAAGGAGAAGAAGGAAAGCCCGAGACGTTGCTACTACTGCAACGAGAAAGGGCACCTACGACCAGAGTGCCCTCGTCTCAAAAAGGAGAAGAAGAAGGAAAAGGAAAAGAGATCTAAGAAGAAGGCGCTCCAAGCCACTTGGGACGATTCCAGCTTGGAGGAAGAAGAAGAAGAAAAGTCCATAGAAGAAGAAACCGCTTGCTTCGGTTTCATGGCCAGAGGAAGCGACAGCGAAAGCGGAAGCGACTCAGACAACGAGGTAAGTTACGACTTACAATAAGCTTTTAATGAATTATTTGATATTAGTAAATCATTAAGAATAGAAAACAAAAGCATTAAAAAGAACCTTAGTTTTCTTAAAAATGAAAATGATAGGTTAGAAAAATAACTTAAGGACATAGAAGCTAGTCCTAGAATTGATAACCTATTATTAGAAAATCAAAACCTCATCAATGAAAATAATAAATTGATTGAGGAAAATGATAGTTTAAAGTTAGAAATCTGTGATTTAAGAACTAAGATGCATACTATAGAAAAAGAAATCGCATGTCTTAGGGAAAACTCTAACAAACTAATCAACAAAGTAGATGATTTATATAGCCCTAAGATTGAGAAAGGATCTCCATCAAGGAGACCCGCTAACAGATCCGGATCCAAGCCCACTTGGATACCGAAAAAAGAATTAGAATCCTGCTTTGTAGGGTTCAGGGATAACTACAACACAAAGGACTGGACCTACAAACTCAAGGCTGGTCAACTCGAGTTGGGAGAACCAAGGAGTAGACCAAGGAGGAGAACAAGAAGATCGACGAGACGGCGAACAAGCGACAGACCCGCCGCACGTCGACCACCAGATTGGAGACCGGCGCCAATGCCCGGGCCTCCAAGCTACGGATGGGAGCCCCATCTGATGTGGCATCCACCACCATTCGGGCCATTTTATTGGCCATGGTAGGTGAGGTAAAACCCCTTATCCTTTTATCATAAGCATTTAGATAGGGGGAGCAAAAAAATTATAAGCTAAGTGTCAATTTTTAAGGGAGAGATATAAGGTAGCTAAATTTCCTTTAGAAAGGGGGAGAAAAATAATAGCTATCTTGTTATAAAAAAAAAAGGGGGAAGGACATTACCTTTGTTAAAAGAAATTTATAGAAGAGCATGTTTTAAGGGGGAGTTATAGAAAATTTAAAATCAATTAAACCTTTTTGATAATGTCAAAAAGGGGGAGGATTTTCTGCACTATTATTTATGATTTTGTCATCATCAAAAAGGGGGAGATTGTTGGTGCTAGAGCACCACGATCATTTATTTTGATGATAACAAAACACGTGTTATCTAACATTTGCACTTGGAGTCTTAGATTTCACGCCAATTGCAAATGGATACGTGATTAGACGAAATTCGAGCTCGCATCCAGGACGGATTGGAGGAGCTTGACGGAGAACAGAGAAGATTCGCGAGGAGCGATAGATTGAAGATGGAAGGACAAGAAGATAGGATAGAATTCCATTTTATTCCTTTCATGTACTTTTGTCTTTATTTTCTTGCTCTTTATTTTTTACTTAGATTCATGTTAAAGAGCCTCAAAGTATCCTAACAGTAGTCCTAGGAACACCGGCACAACCCTAGGATGCTTAGGTTTTCTGTAGAGAACTTAGAAAACCAATATAGGGTTCAAACAGCACTTCCAGACGTCTAATTTCCAAATCAGACGTCTGATAATGTGTTTTAAGACGTCTGACTGTTGATTCAGGCGTCTGATAACATTTAGGCTGGACATAGTTAGTTCTTTCTGATGAAATCAGACGTCCAGACCTTAGACCAGACGTCTTAGGAGACGTCTGATGACTTTGCCAGACGTCCAATTAGTGGACCATTGGCTCTCTTATCATACACTTAAGAATATGACCATTAGAGTCTTATCAGACGTCCTTAAGCCCTTCCAGACGTCTGATAATTGACCGTTTTGCCTCGACTGACCCAAAAATCTCTTCTCAGAGATTTTCTAGCCGTTGCAAATCCATTCCCACGAAAAAGTAGGTTTCCAGACATCCAGACATAGTGCCAGACGTCCTATATGTCGTCTGATGGACTTGCGTTAGAACCCTGTTTAGATCTGATCCAAGTTAGGAAGAGACTCGCCAAAAATCAGACGTCTGACCCTGAAATCAGATGTCTTAAAGTGGTCTTCCAGACGTCTGATGCCAGAATTAGACGTCTGATAACCCTGTCAGTGCAATGATTGTTCCTGATTTCGGGTTGATTCACTTGGGCTTTGCACCCAACAGCTATGGAACCTTTCCTAAGCCTTCCAAAGCCTTCCTAAGGCCTCTATAAATAGAGGGGAACCTTTGCAACACACAAACACACCAAGAGAAACCTAAACACACCTAAGGAACATACTTTCTACCATTTTGTGTCTCTCTTGCTCTCAAAGCTTAAGTTCTACATCTTGAGATCATCAAGCCTTCGAGCACCCGCTCTCCCGCTATAGTTCACGAGAGCGAAGTTGCGTCGTCACGTGGCTCACGCATCCGCGTCGTCGACGCACTCCTTTCAAAAGGAAGCATCCTAATTCCTATAGAAGCTTAGGTTTAAAATTACTTTATTGGCTCTATAGGATTACTTGTTTATTTTATCTTTGTTATTTGGTTGAGTATTCGCTTTGCGAATTCCCATCTCCTTCGAGGGACAAAATCCTTCTCATGAAGAGAAGGGGTTGAGGAATGCTACCCTCGCACTTGTAGCGTGGTTGTATTTGAGGTTGAATCACCCTCATTTAAAGTGATTCGTTTAATGGATTTTGATCAACTTGGTTGATCGGAAAATCCTAACTCGAGAGGGTTAGGTGATGGTTTTCACCCGATTTTAGTTTCCACCTAAAAAATACTTGTGTACTTGTGTGATTGTCTATTTTTGTGAGATTATTTATATTTATTTCCGCAATTATTACGTCACCCCCTCCTAGTAGGGAATTTCAGGTGGAGTGTGCTGTCACCACGCTACCCCATAGAAAGATTGTTGGAGTTTGTAATATGGTGGTTTGGTCCCACATTGTTTGGGAAAAGAAAGTTGGAGAGTTTATTTGTAAAATTTTCTTTTATATCCCAAATAGAAATAAGACCCATGGGAATATAACATGTTGGGCCCTTATATTTAACAAATCTTGACAAAGGCACTTGGGTACTTGGGGCATCTTGGGATTTGTTCTCAAGTGCAATTCCGATTTTAATTTTGAATTTGAATTTAGAAGTTATGAATGGTTATAGATGCCCAACATATGTGTCTCTTCTTTGGAACTGTCTTTCGGTTATGAAAAGGCAGTTACGTAGGTCATATTTCTATATAAATATATGTCCCCTAATCCAAGTAAAAGATATATACCTTCTCTAAGAGATTCCAGAAAAGGCTTTGTTGTATCCTGGGGGTGTATTGCTTGTATCTAGTATACGGTGCAATAACGCCTTTAGGAAAGTGATTTCCACATGCCTCAAAACAATTCCTATCTAAATTTCTGTCATTCTAAAGGCATTATTATGGAGACTGGATTAAAGTCTGGTGTGAAGGTTCAATTCCAAGATGAGGAGGTCATCAAGTTGGATCGTTTTGATGGAACAAACTACACAAGGTGGAAGGACAAGATGATATTCCTACTTACGGCGTTAAAGGTCTACTACGTGCTTGATCCAAATCTTCATTCGATGGTGGAATTCAAAGAGGATGACTCTGAAGTCACCAAGGCTGAAGTTGCTGCTCTCAAGGCAAAGCGCGAGAATGATGAACTAGTATGCCGTGGGTACCTTCTTAACTCACTCACTAATAGTCTCTATGATCTCTATCGAAACTTAAAAACTCCGAAAGAGATATGGTCGGCATTGGATACTAAGTACAGAAATGAAAAGAGAGGTACAAATAAATTTCTTGTACTAAAATATTAGGAATTTAAGATGAATGATGACATGCCGATTATGGATCAAGTACACAAGTTACAGATTCTTGTTTCCCAGTTAAGTGAACTGCAAATTATCATTCCTAACTCACTGCAAGTAGGAGCAATTTTATCTGAACTTCCTTCTTCCTGGAATGAATACAAAAGGAAAATTCTGCACTCACCAGAAACATTCACTATAGAAAAGTTCATGACTCATCTACAAATTGAAGTAGAGAGTCGTGCACAAGATGTTTTATTTTAGACCTCAAAGGTGAATTACGTGAGTGATAAAACTTCTTGGAGACTTCAAAATAATTTGAAAGTTCAGAAGAAGAACAATCAATTCAAGAACTCGAAGTCGGTAAAGAAAACTAGGTCCTGTTTCCACTGTGGAAAAAAGGGACACTACAAAAATGAGTGTAGGTTTTTGAAGGAAATAAAAGGCTCAAATTCTAGAAATACCAACAATGCAAATTTGGTTGAGACCGAAGTAAAAGAGCTTGTTGCCATGGTATCCAAAATGCAAATTGACATGATTACTAAGTTGCATATAGCTGCAGTTACAAAATCTATGGATTGGTGGCTTGACTCGAGTGCTACCATTCATGTATGCAACAACAGGAACTAATTCAAGTCCTATGAGGACATGAAGGAACTAGAAGAAGTACTTATGGGAAATCATATCACTGCTAAAGTTGCTGGAAAAGGAAGTGTAGAATTAAGGTTCACCTCTGGGCAAAAACTCACATTAATAAATGTGTTGTATGTTTCTGATCTGAGGAAGAATCTTGTATCTGCAAGTCTGCTGTGTAAGAAAGGCTTTAAAATTGTTCTTGAATCTGATAAGATCATTGTAACCAAGAACGGTTTGTTTGTTGGGAAGGGCTATTCCTATGATGGCATGCTCAAGTTTAGTATCAATGAAATAAATTCTACTTTTTCTTATATTGTAGAGTATCCTTCTTCTCTGTGGCATGCTAGATTAAGACACTTGAATTTTCGTTCCTTGAAATATATGTCCAAACATAATTACATGCTTGTAGAAATGATCATGCTGATAAATGTGAAATCTATGTTGAAGCTAAAATGACCAAGAAGACCTTTCCTAAAATTGAAAAGGATACAACATTATTAGAATTAATACATTCAGATATTTGTGAGTTGAATTGTCATTTGACAAGAGGGGGAAAAAGATATTCCATTACTTTTATAGATGATTTCTTACGCTTCACAAATGTGTACTTGCTAAGAACTAAAGATGAAGATTTTGAGAAATTCAAGGAATTCAAAGTTGTTGTTGAAAATCAAAAGGAAAACAAAATAACAATCCTTAGAAGTGATCGAGGAGGGGAATACTTTTCTGATTCATTTTCTTCATTCTATGAAGAGAATGGAATAATTCATCAGAGACCTGCACCTTATACCCCACAACAAAATGGCTTAGCTGAAAGAAAGAATAGAACTTTGGTTGATATGGTAAATGCTATGCTACTAAATGCAAAGTTGCCTCTTAGTCTTTGGGGTGAATCATTGTTTATTGCCTATCATATTCATAATCGAGTTCCTTCAAAATGAAGTCACATTTCATCATACGAACTCTGGTACAATGGATGAAAACCTAACCTTAATTATTTCAAAGTATGGGGATGCATTACCTATTACAAGGTTAATGACCTACATAGGCCCAAATTAGGATCTAGAGGGATTATGAGTGTATTTGTTGGTTATGCTCAAGCTTCTAAGGCTTATAGATTGCTGGATTTAGAATCAAATGTCATTGTTGAAGCTATACATGTTGAATTTTTTGAAACAAAGTTTATTCATGATTCCTTGCTTTCGAAACAAAAAAGGGACAAAGAAAATGCTTTATTACCTCCTGTGGTTATTGGAGAGAAAAGAAACGAACCTGATAGTACAACTGAATTTAGAAGAAGTCAATGAATAAGAACGTTTAAAGATTTAGGTCTTGATTTTGTCTCGACTGATTCTATTGTTTTTCTTGTTGAAGCAAATAGATCCGATGTACTAAATAAAATGCCTCTTTTATTAAATATAGAGGGTGATCAAAAAACATTTTATGAAGCCATCTCTTCTAGAGATGCAACTTTCTAGAAAGAAGCGATAAATGACGAAATAGACTCTATGTTGTCTAATAACACCTGGATCTTAGTTGACTTGCCTAAGGGTTCGAAACCAATTGGTTGTAAATGGGTGTTTAGAAGAAAATACAACATTGATGGTTCCGTTTAAGCTTTCAAGGCTAGATTAGTAGCTAAAGGATTTACACAGAGAGAAGGCATTGATTATTTTGATACTTATGCTCCTGTAGCATGTATAACTTCAATCAGAATACTTTTTGCTTTGGTATCAATCTATAAATTGCATGTTCATCAAATGGATGTAAAAATGGCATTTTTGAATGATGACTTAACTGAAGAAGTATATATGGAGCAACCTGAAGGTTTTAAGATTCCTAGAAATGAAAATAAAGTATGTAAACTAGTTAGTCATTATATGAACTCAAACAGGCTCCCAAGCAATGGCATGTGAAATTTGATAATGCTATTCTATCTAATAGTTTTAGACACAATAATGCTGATAAGTGCTTATATTCCAAATTCACTCCAGAATATAGAGTGATCATTTGTTTGTATGTTGATGATATGATTATTTTCAGCACAAACATGGATGGAATAAATGAAACCAAGAAATACCTAATTTCTACATTCAAAATGAAGGATTGAAATGAGGTAGATACTATACTTGGGGTAAAAGTGAAAAAACATGTTCACGGATATGCTTTGAATCAAACACATTATATTGAAAAGTTGATTGAAAAATACAAGTACCTTGGTATAAAGGATGCAAGTGAAAAGTTGATTGAAAGATACAAGTACCTTCGTATAAAGGATGCAAGTACTCCCTTTGATTTAAGTATGAAATTATCAGAAAATTGTGACCATGCTATTGCACAATTGGAATATGCTAATGTAATAGGTAGTCTTATGTATGCTATGCATTGCACAAGGTCAGATATAGCTTTTGGTGTATGCAAATTGTCAGGATACACTAGCAAACCAAACAAACTGCATTGGAAGGCTATTGGAAGAGTTCTCCGTTATCTTAAAAGAACCAAGAATTATAGCTTGAAATATTTAGAATTTCCTATTATCTTGGAAGGATATTTTGGTGCTAGTTGGATCACTAGTGAAATTGATAATAAATCCACTACAGGTTGGATTTTTATTCTTGGAGGTGGTGCAGTTAGCTGGGCCTCCAAGAAGCAGACTTGTATAACTCATTCAATAATGGAATCTGAGTTTATTGGTATGGCAACAGCAGGCAAAGAAGCTGAATGGTTGAAAAATCTTTTACTAGAAATAGATTTATGGCCACAGTCAATGCCATCCATTTCTTTGCACTGCAACAGTGAAGTAGCAATGCCTAAGGCATATAGCAATATATATAATGGCAAGTCCAGACACATTAGTATTATGCATGCATACATTTGAGAATTGATTTCCAGTGGAGTGATCACTATAATTTACGTAAGATCTGAAAATAATCACGTAGATCCTCTTACCAAATCTCTACCTAGGGATAAGGTAAAGAATACCAGTAGTGGTATGGGATTAACATTCCAATTATAAAGCGCTAGTAACGGTAACCCAACTTCAAAATTAGAAAACTACTTTAAAGTTTAAAAGATAATAACAAGTTACTGCATTGTACTTGGATGTGCTAACATTTGTTGGTATAAACAGTTGTGATTAATGAAGGTTTGAACTCTTAACTCTTAATGAAGTTGTATTATATTTTAATGTCTATAACAAATGGGACATGTAAGGAACTTCACCTATATGAACATTGAGGTGGTGCCGCTTCGGCAAGAGAGATTGGAATTCTCTTGTAAATGTTCATGAATTTCAGGATTTAGCACATGGTCATAATAGTGCTAAAGCAAGATGAAACTCTTAGAGTTGGGAATGAACATTATGTGTGTTGCATTCTTTACTTCTAAAACAATGAGTTGTGGTTTAATTTGCGGAAATATACAACTTATTTAGAATGTAAATGTAACACTAATGGGAAGTTTAAATCGAAAGATACCTTCGCATAAGCATAATAATTTATGGTACAAATATCACTAATAGTAAGGGAATAAATTAAAATATTATAAACTAGTGGGGGATTGTTGGAGTTTGTAATGTGGGGGTTTGGTCCCACATTATTTGGGAAAAGAAAGTTGGAGAGTTTATTTGTAAAACTTTCTTTAATATCCCAAATAGAAATAAGATCCATCGGAATATAACATGTTGGGTCTTTAACAAATCTTGACAAAGGCACTTGGACACTTCAAGCATTTTGAGATTTGTTCTCAAATGCAATTCTTATTTTAATTTTGAATTTGAATTTGAAAGTTATGAATGGTTATAGATGCCCAATAGATATGTCCCTTCTTTGAAGTTATCTTTCGATTATCAAAAGATAGTTACATCGATCATATTTCTATATAAATATATATCCCCTAATACAGGTAAAAGATATATACCTTCTCTAAAAGATTCCAAAAAAAATTTTATTATATCCTAAAGATGTATTACTTGTATCTAATATACGGTACAATATCTTTAAAAAATTAATTTTCACACACCTCAAAGCAATTCCTATCTAAATTTCTATCAAAGACACGATTGCATAGTGAGGGCATTTGCAGTGAAGATCGACGTAGCGCGACCAGGAGTCACGTGCTGTCACCACGTGGCCAAAGGAAGTTGATGGGTGCGGTGGCAGTCGAAGACGAAATCGTGGTGCAGTGGTGAACGCAGTGATGAAACACGGGGTTGACGTCAAGGAGGGAGGTCGCGGTGATGATGAAGTCACAGTCAGGAACGCTGTCGATGGCGCAATCGTGGCGGCGAGGACGCAGTAGAGGGGCTTACGATCGCGGAGAGTTGGTCCTCTCACTATCACCACGTGGGCCGGAGGGAGTGGAGGTGCCCGGTTGAGGCTGTCGAGGGCGCGGTCGCGGTAGCGAGAAGAAGTACGTCGCGGATGTCACGGTGGTGGTCTCTAGGCAGTGTTGCTGTCGGGAGCGAGCACGGTCGTCGACGGCGCGGTGGAGCAGAGGAGGGCGCAGTCGTGGGCGGACATGGTGGGCTGTCGAGGACACGGTGGTCGCTGCTAACGGGTGTGAAAGGTGGAGCTCTGGCCGAGAGGAGGAAGCGGAGAGCGGGAGGTCGTGCGAGCCTGCAGGGAGGAGAAGCCTGGAAGAGGCGGGCTGGTTCGGTGCGTGCGTGGTGTGCTTCGAACAAGAGAAGGGGACGTGAGCAAGAGCTTGCATGTGGCAGTCGTGAAGGTGAGTTTTGAGCGCGTCTGTGAGAGGGAGAGTGGTATGCGTGGGGGGAAGGGGTCCTTGCAAAGATCGTGAGAGGGGGGAGATCGAGAGGTGGGGGCGTTGCGTGTGTGCGCTGGAGAGAGGAAGTGCGGGACCTCTGCGTTGGGTGTCATTTTATCCACGAGGGGGGAAATCGTGGGAGGGCCAAATAGGGAAAGGTGCGTGCGTGATTTGGGAGAGGCCCGAGATTTTATGGTGGAATAATAACAAAGAGAAGGAGAGTTGGAGAGAGGGATTTGGACCGAGGAAAGCAGAGATGGTGGCGGTGGGTCTTCGGTGATTTTTTTTCCGTTTCTAAAATCAAGAGTCAAAGAAGGTAAGCCGAATGATGATTTCTTTTGTTAAAAATCAAATGATAAGATGATATTCTGAATCTTCATCCACAATTAATTTCCACAAGAAAATATACATAATTAATAAATTAGTATATGAATTTATATTAAGTAAATAACATATACAAATGAGAAGCACATCAACTGAAAAATACAGAAATAATAATTTTTGAGTTTAAGTAATATTCATATGTAATGTGCACTCGAAATTTATTTTCAACTCCAATTTAAATACCCTTAGGCATCATTAATGTCCATTAAAGTAGACCTATCAGACAACATTAGCATAATCAATCTCTGTAAGAACCTAGTGCATCATTCATGTATCAAGTACATAGATGTTTAATATCATTTTTTTAGAGAGAATACACTTAAAGGTGTTGTTTACTTAGAATTTATAGATACCTAAATTCATTTAGCAGACATTTTCACAAAATTTATTGTAGTAGAAAGGTTCTTCTTCTTTAGAAGAAAATTAGGTCTTTGTACGTAGAAAGAAGTTGAAAATTAATTGTTGATTGTTTGACACCTTATTTGTAATTATTAAAAACCCTGAGAGCTTAACTGCAATTTACTTAGTTCAACATTTTGAGGGGGTAAACTGTTCTTTTCACCCTGTTGAAAATTTTAGGATTTTAGTTGTAATGTATTTGTTCAACTTTCGTATTTGATTAGAATTTCTCATTCAACACCTAAGTTCTAAATAATCGCATTTTTTCAACAATTTAAGTAGGCATGAGCCAAGCACATGACCCACCTCATACAAAAGAGGTGGTGCGCCCTTTCTCCCTCATTTCAAACAAACCCAAACCCTAACCATTCAAAAGATCAAGAGAGCTCTCCTTCAAGGAATCCACCTCCTTCTTCGCTAAGGAGCCAAAGCTTCAATCAAGGTGATTTCCTCTTCCTTTCACGATTTCATTCAACATCTTCTCTTCATTTCTCTTTTCAAACGTCGTGCAACCCTAAACCTTCTCATTTCAATCAGTCACGACCTGCAGATTTTATTTGTGCTAGTACCATCAGGTATTGGCACTAAAGACCAGTATCGGTACCCCTTGGCCCTAGCAGAAGGTTGTTGGGCGTAGAAGGTACCAATACCAATCATCTATATCGGTACCCACTTACCATTGGTTGGTAATCAAGAACCAACTAGTACCAGTGCTCTTATTCAATACTGGTACCTACAGGCTATTGTTACGACCCGGTTCCCGAATCCCTACAGGACACGAGATCGGACCGACTCGACTGATCCCAAGACCCAGTCGTCCAACGAGAAAGTAACCAAAAAGCAGTAAAATAAACCACATTCACCATGCAAGCAACTAACAGTAACAAAAGTACAACAGTAAAGAAGTAAACTACTACAGTACATACCACCACAATAGTAGGAAGGTAAATGGGTGCAGGAATACAATGTGCAGAATGAAAGAGTACAGAATATAAAAGTATAAGAAGTTACTCACTACTACAAATGAGTACAAAAGAACTACAACTACTGGGCTCTACTAGGCCTAGCACCCTCTGCAGCCGTGTGCTCTGGTTGCTCAACACTTGGACCTGAAAAAGGTTATGAGTACAAAATGTCACGAACGCTGAGTAGAGTGGCAACCAACTACTAAAGCAGTAAAGGTGGACAGGTAGCTGCTGTTTTTTAATTTCTTTCTTTCTTTAACTAATTATTCTTTCTTTCACCACTTAATTTAATTATCAGGTCTATTTATTGATCTCGAATGTTTCTCGTGGGAGCGATCCTGATTGCAGTCTTTTCCAAAGAGTAGAAGTAGCACGTGGTGCTCTCCTGGCTGGGAGAGTCCCCCGTGGTGGTCCTACACCAGTCAACCACCCCAAGGTCACGGACAGACGTAACGGTGACTACGACACGCGCGATAAACGCACAGGTAGCTACCCCGCACTGGCATGCGGTCAGTCGTTTCCGTCAGCGGGTGCACCCAAGGTACAGCACGGAACCAGTATAGGACATAACCCTCTCAATAACAGAGGTCTAGCCCCTAAGAACCAAATAGGGGTCTAGCCCCTAAGAACCAAACAGGGGTCTCGGCCCTCCACAGTCCGCGCACCCTCACCTGACTACCCTGGTTTGCCCAGTGGGCCTTATAAGTCGATTTAAGGTGGCTAGCTGAACCCCGGGTCCCGTGGGGTGGCTAGCCCTCTCCCTACACTAGTAGCTCTCCCTGGTACTGTGTACACGAGGGCCAAGAAGTCGGTACAGAGTGGCCAATCCTAACCCCGGGTTCCAACCCAAGGGCGGCTAGCTCCGCTCTGTACTAAACAGGGGGACAGTCGCTCTCCTTGATACTCCGTACTCAATGGCCAGCTCACTTCCCCACTCACATTCCCAGTTCCATTCCATTTATTTCCAGGAGCTCTACTCCTAATTCATCGTAGGGTTCATGCTCATGTTTCTCAAGCCAAGTCATGCCAAGTTTCATCATTTCTATTTCCATTCTCAGGTTATACACATGCAATTTGTAACTCTATTCCATATTCAGTTTATTCACAGATAGCTCGTGTTTCCAACATTCACCTTTCCAATTTCAATTTATATACATGCAGCTCATAGTATGTCATTTAACGTAACAGGAATTCACATGCAACAGTTTGCTAACACAAGTACTTTACATTTCATAGGCAGCTGTTATTTATTTACTGAAAATTGTTATCATTCTATCTACTCATTCTAGACTGCATTTCATTCATTCAATACAGACAATCTAGTATTTCTACTCCTAGGATTCATGCCATATCTTAGGTTCTAATCATTCATTTCACACAGGCAATTAGGCTGTAATTAAATTAAGGGAAAGCCACTCTACCAGTAAACCCAAAAGTAGTAGGGGCTTGAACAGCAGGCTCACGTACCTCAGCAAGCCCCAAATCAATAACAGAATAAGGTCCTATCACAAGGATCAATCACAAGAGAATACTCAGAACAGTATAGAAAGTATTCCAACAAGTAGGGGAAAACATACGGGAAACATCGGTATCTCAATTGTAGAAATTAGACCTCAAACGGACCCTAAACTGGTCAAAAATAGTGATTCTGACTCAAATCAGACATCTGGAACACCTTTCAGATGTTTTAAAAGAGTCCAGAGCCATACCTCAGTCCTGCGCTACTCCTCAGATGTCTAGGGACTCCGCTGGACTATCTGGACCCAGTTCCAGACGAGGCACCAGACGACGGGAAGCGTTTCCAGACGTCCGACAACCTCTTCGGACGTCTGGAAACACATCCCATCGTCTAGTGCCTCGCCCAGACATCCGAAGTGCGTGGGAGGGCGTGTCCTACGCCTTCCCGAAGCAACACCTGCGCGAATCAACGAAATCTTCTCAAAAAGGGGTAGGGAACAGTGTCTCCACCGAGACACCTGTTGTTTTTCAATTACTTTTTTTAACTAATTATTCTTTTTCACCACTTGATTTATTTATCAAGTCTCTTTCTTGGTCTCAAATGTTCCTCATGGGAATGATCTTGATTGTAGTCTTTTCCAAAGAGTAGAAGGCACACGTGGTGCTCTCCTGGCCAGGAGAGTCCCCCGTGGTGATCCTACACCCAGTCAACCACCCCAAGGTCACGAACAGACGTAACGGTCACTACGGCACGCGCGATAAGCGCACAGGTAGCTACCCAGCACTGGCACGCCATCAATCATTTCTGTTAGTGGGTGTGCCCAAAGTACAGCACGGAACTAGTGTAGGGCCTAGCCCTCTCAATAATAGGGGTCTCGCCCCTCCACAGTCCGCGCACCCTCGCTTGACTACCCTGGTTTGCCCAGTGGGCCTAACAAGTCGGTGTAGGGTGGCTAGCTGAACCCCAGGCCCCGTGGGGTGGCTAGGTCTCTCCCTACACTAGTAGCTCTCCCCGATATCGTGTACGCGAGGGCCAAGAAGTCAGTACAGAGTAGCCAATCCTAACCCCAAGTCCCAACCCAAGGGCGGCTAGCTCCGCTCTGCACTAAATAGGGCGATAGTCGCTCTCCTTGGTACTCCGTACTCAAGGGCCAGCTCACTTCCCTACTCACATTTCCAGATCCATTCCATTTATTTCCAGGAGCTCTACTCCTAATTCCCCGTAGGGTTTATGCTCATATTCCTCATGCCATGCAATACCAGGTTTCATCATTTCTATTTCCATTCTCAGGTTATACATATGCAGCTTGTATTGCTATCATTCACATTTCCATACACAGGTTATACACAGGTAGCTCGTATTTCCATCATTCACATTACCATTCTCAATTTATATACATGCAGCTCGTATTATGTCATTTAACGTATACAACAGGAAATTTACATGCAATAGTTAGCTAGCGCAAGTACTTCATATTTCACAGGTAGTTGTTATTTATTTAAAGGCAATTGTTATCATTTTATCTACTCATTCAAGACTGTAATTCAATCATCCAATATAGACATTTCAAGTGTTCCTCGTCCTAGGATTCATGCCATATCCTAGATTCTAATCATTCATTCCACACATGCATTTAGGTTATAATTAAATTAGGGGAAGCCACTCTACTAGTAAATCTAAGAGTATTGGAGGCTTAAACGGTAGGCTCATGTGTCTCAGCAAGCCCTGAACCCGCAACGAAACGAAGTCCTATAACAAGGAACAATCATAAGGGAACTATCAGAATGGTATGGAAAGCCTTCTAACAAGTAGAGGAACTCACAAGGAACACATCGATATCTTATTTGTGGAAAACAGACCTCAAACGGGCCCTAACAGGTCAAAAATAGGGTTTCTGACTCAAATCAGACGTCTAGAACAACTTCTAGACATCTTAAAAGTGTCCGGTATCATCCCTCAAGCTCTGCACCAATCCTCAGACGTCCAGGAACTCTTCTAGATCATCTGGACCCAGCTCCAAATGTCCAACCACCTCTCCGAACATCTGGAAATGCTTCCCGTCATTTGATACATCACCCAGACGTCCAAAATACGTGGGAGGGCGTGTCCCACGTCTTCCCGAAGCGAATCCTGCACGAAATCCACTAAATCTTCTCAAAAAGGGCATGCAAGGTGTTCCTGCAAGGCGGCCTACATGGCCGTATCCGCAAAGGGAACGTACCTTCGGGAAACTCTCACCTCAGTTGTCTAAAACCGCCTCCAGACGTCCGCACCGTCTTTTGGAGGTCACTCCAGATGTCTAATTCTGGGAAAAACCCAGAACCAAAACCTACTTCCGCTGCGCTCGTGCCGCGTGTGGCTGTGCCTCGCCCCTCCTCACCTGTAGCTCCAGCTGTAGCAGCGTCGGGGAGGACTCCCCCGATGCACTCCTCCTCCTCACGCACGCGTCACTCTGGCCGTGCGCTCACCAGTGAGCTCCCACACAAGCTCACGAGCTCACTCTCCTCCTCCTCTCCTCAAGCCGCTCTTCCTCGCCACCGCTCTCGCGCTCTCGCTCACACTGGCTCTCTCGCTGGAGTGGAGAAGAAGAGGGGAAGGTGGCTGGTGTGAGGAGCACGAGAGAGGGGAAGGGGTTTGATAAGGTCGACTGTTTAGGGTTTGCTAGAGGTAGGGAGAGAGAGAAGAAGGGGAGGAAAAATGGGAGTACTGTCTGCGCGCAGCCTGCACGCAGACACGAGCTCATATTCAAAATTTTTGATTTCTAGATATCTGGGAAGGTGTCCAAACGTCTGACTCACAGTCCATGCGTCTTAAAAGGCTCAAATAGCACGGGTCTTAACATCATAACAAACTTAAAGGAAGTTTCGTCCCTGAAACTTGAGCTAGTTAGGGTGCGGAAAAAGAAACAATATACGCATAACAAACTTAAAGAGAACCAAAGCCGGTCCGAAAAGATGTACCCTCAAAAAGCTCCGGGTACCGCTCTCGCATCGTCGCCTCGGCATCAGGTAGCCTCCTCGTACCTCTGGCTCCTCCACAAGACCTTCACCAGGGGTACCTACTTCCGTCTCAAACTCCAGACGGCTCTATCTAATATCTGCACTGGTCGCTCGGGGTAGGTCAGGTCGTCACCCACCTCGACACTCTCGTGGCTCAGAACATGACTGGGATCAGCGACGTACTTCCTGAGGTTGGACACGTGGAGCACGTCATGCACACCAGAAAGCTGGGGAGGAAGGGCAAGCCTGTAAGCAATGGGTCCTACCCTCTCCAAGACCTCAAAGGGCCCCACAAACCTCGGCACGAGCTTCCCTTTCACCCCAAAATGCTGCAGGCCCTTCATGGGTGAATTGAGTAGAAAGACGTGATCCTCAACCTTGAACTGCACCTCTCTATGCTTCCGATCGGCATAACTCTTCTGTCTGCTCCTGACAGTGCGAAGTCATCTGTGAATCTGCTCAACCACCTCCTGACTCTATCGGATCAACCTGGGGTAAACCTCCCACTTGGTCCCCATCTCAACCCAACTCAAGGGCGCAATACACCTCCGTCTGTACAGATCCTTGTAGGGTGCCATGCCGATGATCGAGTGATAACTGTTATTATATGAAAACTCTGTCAGGGGCAAGTTCTCCTCCCAAGAGCCCCTCCAGTCCAGTACACAGTCACGCAAAAGGTCCTCAAGCATCTGTATCATGCACTCTGACTGTTCGTCCGTCTGGGGGTGGTACACCGTGCTAAACCTCAACCGTGTCCCCAAAGCCTACTGAAACTCAGCCCAAAACTGGGACGTAAAATGGGTATCCCGGTCGGATACAATCTCACGCGGAACTCCATGCAGATGTACCACGTCACGAATATATCTCTCTACTAACTGCGTTGGTCCCAAGGTGACTCGGATCGGCAAGAAACATGCCGTCTTCGTCAATCTGTCTACAATCACCCAGACTGCATCGTGTCCCCACTGGGTAACGGGTAAGCCCACCACCAGGTCCATGGTGATGCTCTCCCACTTCCACTCTGGCATTGGAAGTGGCTGCAATGGTCCTGCAGGCCATTGATGCTCGACCTACACCTGCTGGCACACCAAGTACTGCTGCACGAACTCACCTACATCCCGCTTCATCCCTCTCCACCAAAAATCACATCTCAGATCATGATACATCTTCGTGTTCCCGGGATGTGTGGTGAACCTGGACCCGTGTGCCTCAGTCAGGAGCTCTCTCAGCAACTCCTCGTCTCTGAGAATGCACAAACGTCCCCTCATGCGTAGTACCTCGTCAGTAAAGGAGAAGTCTCCTGGGTCCCCTGATAGTACTCTATCGCGCAAAGACTACAGATACTGGTCTGTCATCTATCCTGTAATGATGCGGTCTATCAGCTCTGGTCTTGTCTATCGTGTCACCGTCACTACCCCATAGTGCCCCGGTAACTCTAGGGGTCGCCAACTGCCCAACTCCTCCATGAGTCTCCAACTCTGTGCCTGTAAACTGGCCAAGTGGACGGGCACTTTTCGGCTCAAGGCGTCAGCCACCACGTTGGCCTTCCCCAGATGGCAAGAGATGCTGCAGTCATAGTCCTTCAGGAGCTCCAACCAACGTCTCTGTCTCATGTTAAGCTCCTTCTGATCAAACAAATACCTGAGGCTCTTATGATCCATGAATATCTCAAAAGTCTCACCGTACAGGTAGTGCCTCCATGTCTTCAGCGCGAAGACGACAGCTGCCAGCTCTAAGTCATGGGTAGGGTAGTTATGCTCATGGGGCTTTAGTTGCCACGAAGCGTAAGCGACAACGTGACCCCGCTGCATGAGCACACCCCCTAACCCATACAATGAAGCATCTGTGTACACAACGAAACCACCACTGCTATCTGGGATGGTAAGCACAAGAGCCGAAGTCAGCCTCTCCTTCAACTCCTGAAAACATGCTTCACAAGCGTCTGTCCAAGAAAAGGGCACGTCCTTTTGAGTCAACTGTGTCATAGGACGTGCAATCTGTGAGAAACCCCTGATAAACCGTCGATAGTAACCTGCCAGTCCCAAGAAACTATGGATCTCTGTCACTGTACGTGGTCTCCCCCACCTGAGCACTGCCTCTACCTTGGCTGGATCCACAGCCATGCCATCCCCTGAAATCACATGACCTAAGAAGGTCACCTGCCTCAACCAGAACTCGCACTTGCTGTATTTGGCATACAGCCTACGTCATCTCAACGTGTCCAGAACCATCCCAAGTGCTATCCGTGCTGCGCCTGATCCCGCGAATAGATGAGCACATCATCGATAAATACTACTACAAACTGATCCAGATACTGTCTGAACACCCAGTTCATCAAATCCATGAAAGTAGCGGGGGCATTGGTCAGCCCAAATGGCATGACCAAAAACTCGTAGTGTCTGTATCGGGTGCGAAAAGCTGTCTTGGGGACGTCAGTCTCCTTGATCCTCAACTGGTGGTAGCCAGACCTCAAGTCTATCTTGGAGAAAATCGTGGCACCTCGCAACTGGTCAAACAAATCATCAATCCTCGGCAGCGGATACCTGTTCTTGATGGTGACCCTATTCAGCTGTCTGTAGTCCACACAAAGGCGTAGGGTACCATCCTTCTTCTTCATAAATAACACCGGGGCTCCCCACGGAGACGCACTAGGCCTCATAAAGCCCTTCTCCAATAGGTCCTACAACTGGGACTTGAGCTCTCGCAGCTCATGTGGTGCCATCCTGTAAGGTGCCGTAGAAATGGGGCTGGTCCCTAGGACCAATGAGATCTCGAACTTGATCTCACGCTCAGGCGGTAGTCCTGGCAGCTCCTCTGGAAACACGTCGGGGTACTCTCTGACCACCGAGATGCTCTGAAAGTCTGCCACGAGGTAGGGCTCTGCCACTACACTAGCCAGAAAGTCCTCACACCCCTAGCACAAAAGTCTCATCACCCGAAGTGTAGAAATGCACCTGAAGCTTCCGTCCATCAGCTGTCCATGAAACTCAAAAGAAGGTATCTTCGGTATGGAGAAGACAATCTTCCTCTCAAAACATTCCACCAAAGTGTGGTAAGTGGACAGCCAATCCATCCCTAAAATCACGTCAAAGTCCTCCATCGATATCACAATTAGATCAGTGGGGAGGCTATGTCCCCCAACATTGACCACACAGTCTGTGTAAACCTCCTCAACAACAAACAGCTGACCACCCGGACCTCTAATCACAAAAGGATCCTCTAACAACACACAGTCCTGTCCCAAACTGACAGCAAAACTAGCAGCAACAAACGAGTGCATGGCGCCGGAATCAAAAAGTATGTAAACTAGTCTGATGGAAACTGTAACCATACCTGCCACCACTGAACCTGAAGCTCTGGTGTCTCTATGTGTCAGGGTGTTGATACTCCCCTCAGCTCTCTGTGCAGAAGAAGCAGCCACACTCTACGTCGGACGGGTAGCCACTGGCCGATACCCTCCCTGCGACAGCTGTCCTCCCCCATGTGCCTGGGAACCACGGCCTCCTGCTCGTCCTCCAGCGCTCGGTGCGGGGAGCATCTGCTGACCTCCAGCCCTAGACGGGCAGTCCCTCCTGATGTGGCTAGGCTGGCCACACTGGTAGCAGAGGGGAACTCAACTCCTGCCCTCGGTAGGTCCCTACTGACGGCTGGGCGGGGGTCCAGTGCTAGCAGCTGGCCCCTATCGAGGCCCACAAAGGCCACTGACGGCCCCGCAAAGCGTGACAGCTCTCCTGCGGGTGCCGCGTGCCTCCTCTCTTACCGGCCCTGTGATTAGTCTGACTGGTAGGGCCTCTTCCGTCCACTGTCAATGTCACGTGCGGCCAGGTTGGTCTCCTCATAGGTCATAACTGCCTCCACCACTCTCGAGAACATGGGTAGCTTCAGGGGTTTGACATACCCCCAAATGGCAGGTCGAAGCCCCTTAGTGAACCTCCACAGGCACTCCTCCTCAGTAGCCACAGCTGTCGTAGCGAAACAAGACAGCTCCAGAAAATGCGTACAATACGCGCTGATAGTCATCGTCCCCTGGCGGAGAGTGTGGAACTCCCGCCTCTTCTGATCCTGCCACGTCTGCGGAAAGTACTGCTCATAGAAGAGGGTGACAAATCGGTCCCACGTCGACTCTACCCCCTCCTGACCTCTGACCGCCCTCCACCACCTGTGTGTCGCGCTCTCCAACTGGTACGTGGCAAAGGCCACGCAGCACTCCGCATGAGGGCGAAAGGTGTCAAACACCTTCTCGATCTGCTCTAACCAGTCCTCCACCTCAGTCAGGTCCTCATCCCCCTTGAAGGAGGGGGGCTTAAGCTTCCGGAACTATCCGAAAAGCTTGGAATGTCGCTGAAGTGGGGAAACGGGTACACCTCCAAGCAGGGAGGGCTCGTGCTCGGAAGTATCAGAGTGCGGTAGGGGCGATGGAGGACCACCCCCTCCCCCACGTCCAGCGCTGCATCTGTCTCGTGATCCCACAGAGGACTCCCCCTCCACGTCCCCAGGGAGAGGAGCCCGTGGAGGGTGGAGCTCCACTCGTACTATCTCACGTATCAGCTGGGCAAGGTCCTGGGCCTAAATGCCAGGAAGAAGTGGCTGGTCCACTGAAATGTTGGGCTCAACACGTCCGCCCCTCCGACCTCATTCACGGCCGCATCCGTGGCCCACCTCAATGACTCCACGTTGAGGCAACTCCTATAAGGGGCCGCGAACAACAGAATAAGAAGACGTCAATTTCAATAGACATTCAGCAAAAGAACCTCAGAACAGATGTCAAAAGGTACGCTGTGGTGGTTACTCTAATTACAAGCACATGAATTGGATATTCTCAAGCTAGTTGGTTCACTTCTCGAGACAACCTTGCTCTGATACCATCTTGTTATGACCCGGTTTCCGAATCCCTACAGGACACGGGACCGGACTGACTCGACAGATCCCATGACCCAGTCGTCTAACGAGAAAGTAACCAAAAAGCAGGAACGTAAACCACATTCACTACGCTAAGCAACTAACAGTAGAAAGGTACAGCAGTAATGAAGTAAAAACTGCTACAGTACATATCACCACCACAACAGCAGAAAGTAACAAAGTACAGGAACATAAAGTACAGAACGTAAAAGTACAAAACACAAAGGTACAAGAGTCTACTAACTACTACAAAAGGAGTACAATAAAAGAACTACAGCTACTGGGCTCTAGTGGGCCTAGCACCCTTTGCAGCCGTAGACTCGGGCTGCTCAACACCTGGACCTGAAAAGGGTTATGAGTACACAAAGTCAGTGAACGCTGAGTAGAGTGGCAACCAACTAACTAAAGCAGTAAAAGTGGATAGAGAGCTGTTGTTTTTCAATTACTTTCTTTAACCAATTATTCTTTTTCACCACTTGGTTTATTTATCAGGTGTCTTTCTTGATCTCGAATGTTCCTCATGGGACCGATCTTGATTGCAGTCCTTTCCGAAGAGTAGAAGGCACACGTGGTGCTCTCCTGGCCCGGAGAGTCCCTCGTGGTGATCCTACACCCAGTCAACCACCTCAAGGTCACGGACAGATGTAACGGTGACTATGGCACGTACGATAAGCGCACGAGTAGCTACCCCGCACTAGCACGCGGTCAGTCGTTTCCGTTAGTGGGTGTGCCCAAAGTACAGCACAAAACTAGTATAGGGCCTAGCCCGCTCAGTAACAGGGGTCTAGCCCCTAAGAACCAAACAAGGGTCTCGTCCCTCCATAGTCCGCGCACCCTCACCTGACTACCCTGGTTTACCCAGTGGGCCTAACAAGTCAATGTAGGGCGGTTAGCTGAATCCCAAGCCCCGTGGGGTGGCTAGCTCTCTCCCTACACTAGTAGCTCTCCCTGGTACCATGTACGCGAGGGCCAAGAAGTCGGTACAGAGTGGCCAATCCTAACCCCGAGTTTCAACCCAAGGGCGGCTAGCTCCGCTCTACACTAAACAGGGGGACAGTCACTCTCCTTGGTACTCTGTACTCAAGGGCCAGCTCACTTCCCTACTCACATTTCCAGATCCATTCCATTTATTTCCAGGAGCTCTACTCCTCATTCCCTGTAGGGTTCATGCTCATATTCCTCATGCCATGCCATACCAAGTTTATCATTTCTATTTCCATTCTCAAGTTAAACATATGCAGCTTGCATTGCTATTGTTCACATTTTCATACATAGGTAGCTCGTATTTCCATCATTCACATTACCATTCTCAATTTATATACATGCAGCTCGTCTTATTTCATTTAACGTATACAACAGGAAATTTACATGCAACAATTAGCTAGCACAAGTACTACATATTTCACAGGCAACTGTTATTCATTTATAGGCAATTGTTATCATTCTATCTACTCATTCAAGACTGTAATTCAATCATCTAATACAGACATTTCAAGTGTTTCTCGTCCTAAGATTCATGCCATATCTTAGGTTCTAATCATTCATTCCACACATGTATTTAGGTTATAATTAAATTAGGGGAAGCCACTCTACCAGTAAACCCGTGTATTGGGGGCTTGAACGGCAGGCTCACGTGCCTCAGCAAGCCCCGAACCCACAACGGAATGAAGTCCCATAACAAGGAACAAACATAAGAAAACTATCAGAATGGTATGGAAAGCCTTCTAACAAGTAGAGGAACTCACAAGGAGCACATCGGTATCTTATTTGTGGAAAACAGACCTCAAACGGGCCTTAACGGGTCAAAAATAGGGTTTCTGACTCAAATCAGACGTCTGGAACAACTTCCAGACGTCTTAAAAGTGTCCAATATCATACCTCAAGCTCTGTGCCAATCCTCAGATGTCCAGGAACTCTTCTGGATCGTCTGGACCTAGCTCCAGATGTTCGACCACCTCTCCGGATGTCTGGAAATGCTTCTCGTCATCTGGTACGTCGCCCAGATGTCTGAAATGCATGGGAGGGCATGTCCCGTGCCTTCCTGAAGCGAATCCTGCATGAAATCCACCAAATCTTCTCAAAAAGGGCATGCAAGGTGTTCCTGCAAAGTGGCCTGCATGGCCGTATCTGCAAAGGGAACGTACCTTCGCGAAACTCTCACCTCAGTCATCTAGAACCGCCTCTAGACGTCCGCACCGACGTTTAGAGGTCACTCCAGACATCTTATTCTGGGAAAAATCCAGAACCAGAACCTGCTTCCGCTGCGCTCACGCAGCGCGTGGCTGTGCCTCGCCCCTCCTCGCCTGTAGCTCCGACTGCAGCAGCGTCGAGGACTCCCCTGATGCACTCCTCCTCGCGCCGCGCCGCTCCGGCCGTGCGCTCTCCGGTGAGCTCCCACTCAAGCTCACGAGCTCACTCTCCTCCTCTCCTCATGCCGCTCCTCCTCGCCGCCGCTCTCGCACTCTTTCTCGCATTGGCTCTCTCGCTAGAGTGGAGAAGAAGAGGGGAAGGTGGCTAGTGTGAGGAGAACGAGAGAGGGGAAGGGGTTTTATAATGTCGAGTGTTTAGGGTTTGCTGGAGGCAGGGAGAGAGAGAAGAAGGGGAGGAAAAATAGGAGTACTGTCTGTGCATAGCCCAAACGTAGACGCAAGCTCGTACTCAAAATTTTCGATTTCCAGACGTCTAGGAAGGTGTCCAGACGTCTGACCCACAGTCCAGACGTCTTAAAAGGCTCAAACAGCATGGGTCTTAACAATATATCAATATTAGTTTTGTTGATAATGTTTATCTTAGATGGCACCTAAATCCAAGTCAAAAGCATCTCAAGATGATTTCCACAAGTTTTGTAATAATAAAGATGCCAAGGCAAAATTTGATTTTTATAGAGGGTTAAAACTTCACCATTGTAGACCAGTTGAATAAAAGGACTTTGGTGATCATGTCTTTAAGCTAATTGATCATCTTCATGTTCAAGAACTCTTTCATTTCTTTGATGAGTTGTTATCATGGAGTTCAAGGTTAATTGGAACACAATTTTTATTCACTTTCTTAGACCGCATTACCGTGCTTGAACCCTTCCCCTTGACATTTTAGTGTCTCACATACTCATCAAGAGTGGGGTTGATTTGTCAAACTTTACTCCTCTTCATAAGGTGGTCTACTTTAAGTGGTCCACTCTTAGGAAAATGGGGGTAAAGCCACTAGGACATAAATCAGATTCTTCTAGTGAGGAGGAGGAGGATGACGAGCCCGTTGATCCAAATGCTCAATCCTCTTCTCATTGAGCCTCGAGATCCTCTTCTACACCTTTCGTTCCTATGACTTATCCATATCCTGAGGCAGAACTTACATGGACAAATCTTGCTCATGTCCCTAGAACCAACCCCATTATGATCGAGACTTTTAACTACATTGGTCAAAATCTTATAAATATAAACTTTGGTATGCATCAAATGGAATGCAAGTTCCATGATCTTACTATTTCTTTGGAGTCCTTTAGCTAATTCCAAGCTTCTAAAAGGTCGAAACAAAGGAAGAGAAACCAATCCAAAGCTCCAACTACTTGTGGGTAAAGAAGACAAAAGTACTTTCAAGATCCCTATGAGCAGGTCCAAGAAGAAGAAGAAGAAGAGCTTGTTCTCCCAAGTCGAGAAGAGGAAGATGACAATCAAGAAATGGGAAGACATCCCCTATGTTGAGGAGGATGATGAAGATGAAGAAGATGAGGATGAAGACAATAATGAAGATGACGGCAATGGTGATGGCAGGAATGATGATGATGGTGGAGATGATGCGACGGTCATCAACACCCTCTCCCAACACTATGTTCGCAAGTGCTGCCACTTAGCCTAGATGTTTCATAATTTTCTCATGATTTGCATTATTATGTTTTCATGACCTCTTATGACATTTTCAACTTTATGGTGTGTTTGTCGTAAGCATCTCTATATGTATTGAAACTCCATGTTGTGTGATGAGTCTAACTTAGTGGATTACTATTAGACCTAAGTTCGTTAGTTTCTGCGTTACCATAGCCATTAGTTTGTGCATTTAGTTATAGAATAAGCATACCCATTATAGCTTTGTCTTATGTGTATTCTTTAGCATTATGCACCTTTTCATTTATTATAAATAATTATGAGTTTATATCTTGTTGCAGGAACATAGGTGGAGGCTATATTACATCATCGTCTCCAAATAAATCCCGCAAGCTTCTAGACTTCTGATGTGTAACTACCTTACATTATAAAAATGTCATTGTTATGTGATCATTGATTTGGAGAGTGGGTTAATTAGTCATGTCATAGTATAGTTTCGCAATGTAGACAGATGTCATTTATTTATAAATAATTTTTACTAATTTTATTCTAGGTCATTTTCTAGGATGTAGTTATTAATATGCATCACTCTCTATTATCCAAAAATCATCTTTTATTCCAAAAAATGCAAAGTTTGTTTACAACTGAATGAATAATGAATGAAAGAATTGAAGAATAAATTAATTTAAGTCAATATGTACAACAATGAATGAATTAAAATTAATGACAATGCCTTAATAATATATACAGGTATAAAGGCATCGAAAACTAATCTAAACTAACCTAAGTTAATCATGTTCAACACTATCTAAGTAATGCCTTAAAACTATATGCAATATAGGCACAAAAGGAGTGTATGTACTAATAATACGTATACATCAGACATGTTTACAGTACCTAAGTATACTAAATAACCTATATAACCTATATATATATAATATTTACTATACTAACATATACTATATACAATAACATATATATGTCACTATTTGCATATGTATATAAAAGCCTTAAAAACACTTATATACAAAATAAGGCAAAAATATATCTAATTATATGCTATGTATTTACAATCTATATAGATATAGTACATAATATCTATATACTCTATATATGTACATATGTGTCTATACTAACCATATATATACAAACATATACTATACTACTGACTCACACATACTAACACTTAATTATTAACACAACACTTACATTTATAGCACACACGTATACACATTATACTAACACTAATGCTTAATCAATTATACAACACACACACACACTGAGTCTCTAGAGCCCTATTAATACTTAGCCAATTTTTAAGTTAAATCTCAACACTTAGCCCACAAAAAGATGATTTTGGGCCAACTTTTTGCAAGATCAATGTCCCCAGATGGAGCTAGATCGGTATTGCTACGAAGTTGGCCCCAACGGGGGAGGCAAAGCCACAAATATCTCCATCTGGCACCCAGAGGCCACCCATCCCTAGTGGGCCGCCCCAATGGGCCTTAACCTAGGGCTCTAGGCCTCTAGACACACTAGACTATAGATTAGGTCACGAGCTGCGCATGAATGCACGGACGGCACGCGCTATGCACGCACTGCCAGGGAGCCCACCCCCGCTCTCAGGCAAACAACCATAGCATGAAACCTTAAATATTGCACCGAGCACTTTCAAAGCCCGATATGGCACTAAACAAAGAGGCTCTTATTAGCGTTGCGCAACATAGTTTATTAGAGTTTTTAGGGCTTTAATTAGAGGCTAATTAGGGATATAATTTATAATTAAATTACATGGTCATGTAGCCTATACATAGGACTTCTTATTGATATAATTAGTTTACCTAAATTAAATATATAAATATATTTTAAAATTAGTTAAAGTTACTGATATTTGCATGTTAAAATTAGTATTAATTACTTAATTAAAGTATAAATTAGTGAATTGATGTTACAATTGAATATTAATTTAGTTAATTTATATTATTACATAATTAATAAATATTTTAAATTAATTTTTAATGATTTATGCTCATATTTACACATTTAAATACACACGACTTATAAATATTACATATATTATACAATATATAATATTCTACAGTATAAATAAAGTTATAAATATACTGAAAATATTTTAAATTATAATATACAATGATACGACATAATTTATTTCATTAGTTTATTAATTTACTAATATTCATTACATTAACTTAATAATATAACTAATTAACTTATATAAATATAAATATATACAATATCTGAATAAATAAATAAATAAATATAGATATATTACTGTACATAATAATTACTGTAAATTATATATACAGTTATGTATAAGTTTAGTAAGTACATATATATTTATTTATATTTACATATAGATTAAATACATATAGTAGAAATAATTGTACAATATATACATAAATTTATTACTATACCATATAACTTAACATAAATAATTAATATAGCTTATTTACATTTAGATAGTGTAAATATAACATATATACACACATATGTACATATAACTTAATAAATACTTAAGTTATGCATATTTACACATATATACACTATATACATAGGTGTTTTTATAGGATTTTTGTGTTTTTCATATTTTATTTAGTTTTATGTTTAATAGAAATAGAGGGAGAGGAGAGAAAGCTAGGAAAGAGGAGAAGAGAAGTCTTTTTGGTGTTTTTGTTTTTGTTTCTTTTATTTCTAAACCTGAAAAGTATAAAACTTCTGTAAGTATGTTCTCCTAACTAGGAAACTTAAAACCTAAATCTAACTCAACACCCACCTCACACACATCTTATTCTCAGATAAGATACATTTCAATTATTTATTTATAGTATTTTTTTATTTTTCACCATATTTATTGCAAAAATGTTTGAAAAAGGCTATATAATGATCAAAAATTGAAAGCAAGCCTTAGAATTCGTTCAAAAATTTTGGAAATGAAGTATTAAGCAATAGAAACTTCCAGGAACATATATATATATCAAGATTGAACTCAAAAACTTAATCTATCCATTGAATTCTTGATCAACACCTAGTTTAGACAGATTTCAAAACTTCTACTTGCTGATAGAGGTTTTAATTGAAGTCTAAGAATGATTAACAACTTCTCTCTATAACAGATAAAACAACTACACATAGATGAATGATTGTTCTACACTAAATCATCTCAAGTCCTCATTAGAAGTCAAAGAAATCTCAGGAGATGCTTGGATCAGTCCTCCAACACTCCTGATAGTTTGCTTCTACTGCTACTATCCAAATGAAGAGTAAGACTCAATTGATACCTAATCTGTGTAGTCCAAAACTTGCCAAGCATCTAAGAGTTGAATCTATGCAATGAAAATCTCGCAATTCCATTTCAAACCTCAAATCATAAAGCTCATTCAAAATTCCTCTAGAATGGGCAGCAGCTACTACTGTCAAGAAGGTCTCAAATCAAAATCAAAACCTAGACATTCTTTGAATCACTCTAACATGTTGAATAAGCATCTAAAATCATCTTAGGACTCTCACCCAGGTCATTAGAATATGGATTGAATTATTAAATACCAAAACCAAGCTCTGACCTGGGCGTTGAAACCATTGACTCTAGATCTCATTTAAATCGACTAAAAATCAAACTGAAGTGTTGTAAAGATTCCTTTAGCACTCTGGAAATCTGCATATATCATATTAGAGCTCAATAAGCCATAAAAACCCTAATTGATTCTCCTCCTTTGCTATAGACAGTGTGAGGAGGAAAAATCAAATTAGGCATTGAAACTAATTTAAATCAAGTCTTAGACCTTCATTCCAAAATATTGAATCTCATTCAAATTCCTATTTGCTGATTAAAACAAATTGAATCAGAAATATATTGTCTTCTACCTGGGTTAATGATGTTGGACCAACATGATGATATGATCACTTTGTTTCCCTGCACACTATTAGTTAGTGTTCAGGGATTGTTGGTAAGTATTCGTCGAGTGTTAGAAGATGCGTGTTGTAGTACACTCAATAAAAATGCAACACACTTAAATTTATAATCTCTAAAGTAGGAAATGTGAGTCCGAAGTCATTCACAGGGAGCAAAATGGTAATTTCAATCGCTAATCACAGTTATCAAGAAAGATATGCAACTATAATCAAAATATTGCTCAATGAATATATCAGAATAATGTAGCAATAAATCAGAAATAAGAGTGCAAAAAAATAGGGTTAAAATGGTGTTTTGAATCATCAAATTAACCCTAATGTTTAAACTCAACAATCACTCAAATATTTGAATAATAATCACAATCGAATATCTCAACAATTATCAGAACCAAGGCAAGCAGAGCCAAATCAATCGTCAACTTAAGCTTTAGTTGCCTTAACCAAATACCAGTGGAACCACACAAGGCACAAGGGCGTTGTCTCAAACCTCAGAGACACAGCAGCAGCACACCAAGACACAAGGACCTCGCGTATAGTTGGAAGAGGCTAAGTACTGAGAGAGGAGAGGGGCATAAATCCCGAGGTAGCAAAACCCTCCCTTCTCCTCCTCAATTCTCTTCCCTGTCTCAGATCAGGTCAAACTCGGATATCTGAGTAATCAGATCCACCGCCTAGACCCGTAAGGCATGAGTGTGGGCGAGGGCACGTGGACAAGCACATGTGTAGTGCGTGCAATGGGACGTGTGTGGGGGACCCACCCCCCATGTGCTCAAGGTAAATAGCCAATGAGTCTTTTTCCTTTTATGCACTACAGAGACTTGTCACAGACGATGTGGCACTAAGGTGCCTACTTCGCGCAAGCTGCAGTGGAGAAGCTCCCTTGCTTGATTCTTTTTGCTATTGTGGTCTTGCTCAATCAAGGGCCTAGAAAGCTTCCAGGATGAGTTCCGCTAGCCTTAGGCTTTGCAATTTTGTTGGAGATGGTCGGAGCGCTGCGGGCGACGTCAGAGAAGATGAAGGTGATGGCGGCGTTCCGATGAAGACCTGCACACACGAAAATGGTCTAATCATCCCGGTTAAATGGTTCAAAGGGATTGTCGGAGCTCGGCGAGTGTGATGGTGGCGACAGTGTGGTGTTTCAGGCGGTGTGGGGGTCTGTCGGTGACGGAGACGAAGCGTGGCGAAGGTTGAGTTCATCAGAGGGAGCGAGGGACCAATAAGCCCAACTAAGTTGGGGCTTTTAGTCAATGAAGTACGGTGAAGGTGTAGGTGCTCATGGTGTGCGATTTTGTGTGGTGTAGCGTTTGCATGGGATCACTAGAGCCCTTGCCGGAGGTGGAAAAGACGAGGGGGGCAGTGGTCCGTCGATCGAAACAAGTAGGGAGAGAGTTGGTTCTAACATAGAGGAGGAGAGAAGGTAGAATATCTACATTATTGGACAAAAGAGGGAGAGAACCGCGGTGGCTTGCCTCACCGGTCACGGGGAAGATGAGACCTCCGATGAGGGAGAACGGCAACGATAAGGAGGTAGGGGCCCCTGCTGGGTATAGCGAGGAGCGGACGAACGTGGTGAAGATACTAGGACACCCAATTTGGTTGTTGGGTGGCTAGAAGAGGGAGATAGAGGAGGTCCACCAGAGCTACGGTCGAAGGTAGCCGAGGAAGTAGAAGAAAAATTTTGAGGCCTAACCGAGCTAAGGAGCACGACCTTGCGAAGAGGGTCCTTTTAAAGGCCTCAGGATGAGCTCCAAATAAGAAAGGTGGCCTGATTTAGCCGTTGTTATTGGAGAAAAACATCTCTGAAATAAACAAGCTCGCCTGATCTCTAAGATGCAATTTGAGGCCTAAGATCTGGTTCGAGAGATTGGGAATCTTCTCTACGTCCTTCCCTCCGAATTTGGAGGTGAATAGCTTTGATTTGAGGAGAAAACCTCCCTCAAATCTCGTTGAAGGTGCATTCCCACCGCCAATGGCAGTAGGGACCTAAATGAAGAAAATAATAAGTTAGGGGGCTATTCGCAAGGAATCTGAAAGTTAGGGGTTTAAGTGAGAGAATAGAGTTTTAAGGGATTAGATTGCAAACTAAGTCAAGATGAACTCTGATTGGGCCCAAATTTTGGTACAAACCTAATTTAGACCCAAGGAATCCGATGGTGAAGTTGGATTTCAGTTTTGACAAAGTTTGACTAAGAAATTTGCATCGAAACCTAAATTAGGGTAAAATCCCGTCTATGACTCTATTCAAGGTCAAAATGGGTTTAAATGGTCAAACCAAGGGTACCAAACCTCTCAGGATATTTTTCTGTGAATGTTATGAGGTTTAGATAAATTTTATTCTGACCAGAACCTCTTCAATTCAAGCGGATCTGAAATTAAGGTTTTGTGTTCTGATGTGGTTCTCAAAATGCGTGAAACCTTGTTTCTATCTATGTGGATCCACTCATTAGACTTTAACGCTCAATAGACCTTTAATTAACCCTTAGAAAATCCCATGATTACTTTGCATTTATGATGTGATGTTAAAATTGCAGAATTAACCCTGATTTAATGTTTTCTTCTCAAAACGGATTTGCATGAAATTATGTCTCTCTGGCGATTATGTAAAAGCATTTGTCACTTGATTCTGACTTACTAAAGCTAGTTATGTCTCATGATGATGTTACCATCAGGGATCCATTACGATCCTTATGTACTCATTGGATCATTGCAAGGACCTCAAATCCATGCATCAAAATTTCATAGGTCCTTACTACTTGGAGGAAGATAAAACACAGTATCAAAGCTGGAAAGGGTGCAAGGGGTTCAAACAATACAAACCTAATCAACTAAGAACAAAGCAATCACAATATATCTAATTAAACCCAGATCAACTCAATTTCATCAATTAAATCCAAATTAAAAGCAATTACTCCAAAAATCATTCAATCATCGGTACAAACCAAATCCCATGAAATCACCTGAATCAGCTCAATTCAAACCATAAGGAGGGCTTTTGTGAACTCATGGAGTGAATGGGAAAACCCTTATTTGGTCTTAGCGCGCCAACTGATCTGGGAGCTATTGAGCTTCAGATCTAATGGCTGCCGTGATGGGGGGAGTGAACTATGCTCAATTCAATGAGGAAATCAGTAGAAAGTGGTCATGAAATGAAGAGGAAGATCAATGAATTGATATTGACGAGTATGATTACCTCTCTGATCAGAATTGATTAAAGAGGTTAGATTAGCGAAAGACTAGATTTATACCACTCTACTCCTATTCTATCACAATTAAATAGGGAATTCTAATCTAAACTACCTAATTAAGCTAGGAAAGCAGTAGATCTATTCTAAGAAAGTTATAAATCTATCTATCAAAGCAATAAAATCCTATCTACTCAGACGAAGGAGTCCAAGGTCCATCCACCGTCAGCCGATGACGACGAAAGGAAAGAGACCTCCAGTGGAAGAAGGAGATGTCTTGGGATCCACCAGTCGTCAGCCAATGGCGAAGAAGAGTAGGAAACCAATGCAGTCACCAATGGCAAAGAAGGAGAATTAGAGCTGGAAGGATGGAAGAAGGGATTGCTCAGGGGGGAGGGAGTGGTCAAGGAGCAAGGGAGCTCAATGGTGCTCCTTATATAGGTGCTATGGGTTGCAGTGACTGGAGATAGTAGGGTAATGGGCGTTAAGGATCAATGGCAGGGAAGAGAGTTGGAGTGCGCGGGAAGATTTTAGAATAAATCAGAGCCGTTGGATCAGATCTAGGGACTGGAGCAAAGATGTGCACACTAGTTCCGATCAATTGGTCAAGAATCGACTGTCGGTTCTTGATGAAGAGAATGGACGGTTGAGCAGTGCTAAGTTCTTCGTAGATGAACAGTGAAAAACTTGGAGCTGCAGGTCTTTTGGAGATTTTACACTCAAGCTCAAGGTGTGCACTGGTGTGATATTTGAAAGGGAACCCATAAGTGGAAAGAAATGTGGCCAATGGGTCTCTTAAGGCTTTCAAATAAGTCCCTACGACTTTTTTTACTTAAGGAAATGAAAATGATATGTTAAATATGGACCTAAATGTAATGCATCAAATCCAAGGTCCTAATGAAGTTAAAATGCCATGTAATTTTGATGGCATGTGATTTGAACATATTAAAAGATATTGCAAACATTAATTTGTGAATTTATTCTCATTTGGTGTTTAATTGGCATTCAAAACATCCATATAAATAGTTGGTTATAGAATATCTCAAAATTGACCTAATTACGCATTTTTAACACAAATTGAATGTTTTAGGTCTTTTTCCATAAATCCCACACTTAATCCAATTTTTGTGTTAATTGATAGTGTTTTAACCTTAGTTCTAGCTTAACTTAGGTATTTTAGCTATGATGAGCTAGACCTCATCATTATGTCATTGCATAGTGAGCAAGATAATTAACCTATTCTATAAATTTTTACTAATTGAGTCCAGGTCGCCCGTTGGGAGGCGGAATTAGCAAATATTCACCATTTATTCTTTAATTTATTCCTTTATTCTTTATTATATAACTTATTACTATTTACTATTAAGTTGCTTAAGTAATACTACTATAAATTAACTACTTAATTTATTAATTTAACTAACTATAAATTACCTTATAACTTACTATCTACTTAATCACTTATCTTGAGTAACAATTACTTAACTTAACTCATTACTTAAGTTATAAATACTTAGCATAATAACTTAATTACTTAACTTATTAAATATCATAACTTACTCATCCACTTAACTTAATTAGCTATAAATATGTATAATTTACTTAACTTAACTAAGTACTTATGTTATTATTAATAGATTACTTAATTAATCACATAATTAAAATATATTACATGCATGAATTAATTGCAAAAATTAAATAATATATAGAGAAATCAATTCCATTTGAGTAAAGAACACGCAATAAAAGAGTAGAAAGAATTAATTCCATTGTATAAAAAAAATGTTGTTTTGAAACGATCATTTAAGCTCTTTATTCTCATTTAAGTACAACTATTACATTTTTCACTAAGTGTTAGAACTCAGGCTTCAACACTTAGCCATGTTCGAGCTTAGTCATAACAGCTTTTCTTTTTTTTTCTTACTCTAAAAATATTAGACACGTGGTGCACTCTGCACAAAATCAACAGTCCCATACGGACCAGACCACAGTTGCATCAGTGGCCACGTGTCACTACATTATAGCATCAACACGCCCGCAGGTCGCCCCACTGGGACATAGGATCAGAGTGTATGTGGGTATAGTGGGCACACATGCCCGCACGCTCAAAGCATCGTAGTCGCTCAAAGAGGCTTGTAGCATGATTCATTATATATCACAGAAAGCATTCCTTTGTTTCAAATGTGCAATTCATTATTGTGCAATTCGTCGTAGTAGCTTGAAGGATTCAAGGATTGAAGTAGGATTGGACGATTCATTATCAGCGCACGCCAACAATTCGATGCTCCTTCAATCCTTCTTTAAACTTGAGCCAATCCTCAACAATTGATCCTCAATTGCTCTCCAACTATCCTAGCAAACCTAAAATCTTCGAATTAATGCTTCAATTGATACAAATGAGCTCATGATCCAATTGATTCATCTATGAACTCCATGACTGTATGCAACAGCTTCAGCTCATACAAATACCTGCAGATCTATCTAAGGTTCTAATCTCTTTCTCCCTTTGATCCTAAATAAGAGTCTTAGTGCCTATGACAGATTAAAATACTTAAGAAGCTTAGAGGAAAGCTTCTTAAGCTCAAAGAACTACCTGGAAGCTTCTACTCAATCAGACCAATAGAGGAAGGATTTAGAACTTCAAATTGAGTCAACTAATAATCCAGATCCTCTAAATCAATTCTAAACATCTATAGGATATTGAAACGAAACTATTTGACTATAAGAATGCTTACAATTTCATGCAGAGCTCATTTATGCTCATCTACAGACCAATAAAACCAAAAGGACTTAAAATCGAAATCAAGTTAATTTGCCTTCAAAACTCCCAAAGATTGAATCTAACAACTTTCTAACAACCTAACAAATACCCAGTCACTCCTAACATTGAGTTCAAGAGCTTAGAGCTCCTATGGCGACCGGAGGTTGACTATAACAGGCCAGAATTTGAACTCTAGTGTACTTCCACTCAAATAAACAACCCAGATAGAACCTAAAGGACCTTAGAAACTTAATAGGCATAAAAAGAAGGAAATTTGACCTAATTCTTATAGATTTCAAGTTCATCACATGAGTTCCTTAAAGGCTTTGGTAGTTAGAACAATTAAGAACTTTAACAAACTAAGGATGGATATAGACTCAGATTAATTTACTGAAGCTTCAGAACCTATTATCGAGCTCAAAAGATGAGAGGGATGCTGTACTCAGCTCTGTCAGAGCTAGGGAAGGAGCTGATCTAAGAGATAAAATTAACAAAAATCACATAAAATGAGTGGAAATGATTCACTAAATGTTCCTAAACTTATTTCAAATCAGTGAGAGTTGAGTTGATCATTTCTTCTCAAAATTAGATTCGTCGGAGATCATCAAAGCTCTGGTGATCTATTGTTTTGGTCGTCAGAGTATCAGGCTCTATGAAACACTTCAAAAAATAGTTCGAAAGAATCCTAAGAGTATCAATGAAATGACATTTTCCAAGGACCATTCGGGATTTTTCCAGAAAGTTAGGAACGTGAGCATAATCTTAAAACCCTCTGGGTTTAGTTTGTGGGCTTTGCGGGGAGGAGAAAGGTTTGCGGGAGAAATTCCACAATTTTACTATATCTCTCTCCTCCCACACCACACACACCCACTCACACACACCACCCCCTCTCCCTCCAAACCCTAACCCTAACCTCCTTCTATTTAAAACCCCATGCCACCCTCTCCATCACCACCACCTCCATCTCCTTCCCTTGCTGCCGACAAGCCACCAGCCCCTTCCTGTCCCCTTGCAGCCACGAAGAGGAAGAAGGGCAGAGCGTGGAGGAGAGAGAGAGAGGGAGAGTGTGGGAGAGAGGAAAGAAGCTCGGGGAAGCCCAAGAGTGCACGGCTGGAGGAGCTCAAGCAGGAGAGCTCACACGCGTGGGGACTACCCTTACTGTGACCAGAGTTGCAGCTGCGGGAGAGGGAGAGCGAGGGCATGAGAGAGGGGAGAGCTCACTCGAGGGAGCTCATACGAGAGGGAGGAGGCACGGTCGGAGGAGCCGCGAGCACCTGCGGGAGCTCGAGAGGACGAGCATGAGGAGGAGGAGCTCATGGAGAAGAGCCTCTTGACCTCCTGCAGCTGTTGGAGCAGCTGCTGCTGTGCTGTGGGTGGAGGCTCACGAGAAGACGAGCGTCGCGAGGAGTTCTGCATATTGGATTTTTCCAGTATCAAATGTCTAGAGCATCTACCAGACGTCTAGAGCAGCGGCAGGATATCCAGAGCGGAAGTCAGATGTCTGAAATCATGCAAAGTGCCGAGGCATGAGTTCTATATGCTCTGCATGCACGTACGTGATGTACGTAAGCTGCTCTGTCGTTGAAATTTTGAGAGGTGGTTGCATGCACAGGTTCAGACCTTAGAAAGGCACGTAAGCACACTCTTCGTGGTGCTTTAAGACGTCTGGACGTCTCCAGAGCCTTCTGATAGACTTATCATACGTTCAGACAGACCCCAGGATGACTATAAAAGGGTTCCAAACATCTGTCAGCAACACAGGAACACAAGGTGAGTTACTAACATCATTTAAGACGTCTGGGCCTTTTCCCAGACGTTTGATTTTGGTCGGTGTGCACGTTTTTGGCCTGTTCAAGATCCAAACGGAGTCGGATTTACGCAAACAAATTACCGTTGTTTTCCGTTCGAGTTTTTATATGTGTTAGTAATAGTTATATATTGTTCTGAACTGTCTGATGTGATTTAGTCACTGGTATAGGTCTCTAGTCTGTAGCATGTTCGGGACGCGCGAAGACAACAGGATCTACGGTTCTAGCCCCCATTCCTCCCGTGTTTTTCAGTAGAGTGGTTCTATCTCTAATTGCAAAATTAATAATTAAATTCCATGCCTTAGAAATATTTGAATGAACCCTAGGTTGTGAAATGAACACTAGGAATGAAAGAGATGAATGCATACTACTTTAGAAATATTCGAATGAACCCTAGGTTATGAAATGAACACTAGGGTTGGAAGAAATGCAGTAGCTAATAAATGAATGAGTTATCATGATAAAACATGAGCTGCCTGTACTACCTATAATAAATGCTTGTACTGAATATTGATTGTGGAATCTTGGGCTTCCTGTTATGCATCAGATATGGAAATAAGAAAGTCTATGTACAAATCCTACGGGGAATTTAGGAAGAAACTAAGAATACTATAGTACGAAAAACTTGATGGTTTTGGAACACGTTGCCTACGGACGACTATTCGGACTTAGTTAAGAGAAGTGAGCTGGCTCTCGTGTACGTGGTACCAAGGAGAGCAACTATCCCTTTAGAGTAGAGGAGAGCTTACCGCCCCTTGGGTTGAGACCCAGGGTGGATATGGCCACTCTACGTCGACTCCTATTTGGCCCTCGTGTACGTGGTACCGAGGTGAGCTACTTAGTGTAAGCGGGAGCCATCCGCCTCATGGAGCCCAAGGTTAGGACTGGCCACCTTACACCAACTCTTGTTAGGCCCTCTAGGCAAACCGGAATAGTCGAGCGAGGGTACGTAGACTGTTGAGGGGCGAGACCCTTGTTCTGAGGGGAGAGACCCCTGTTCTGTTCTATGTTGTACGTTTGGGCGTACCAGTTAGCGGAAATGACTAATCGTGTGCCAGTGCAGGAGGTAGCAACCCGTGTGCTTATCGCGTGTGCCATAGTCACTGCTAAGCCGCGACCGTGACCACGGGGAGGTAGACCGGGTGTAGGACTACCACGGGGGCTCTCCCGACCAGGAGGGCACCACGTGTAAATCCTACATCACGGAATAAACTGCAATCAAGATCATTCCCTTAGGGAACAAGAGGATTAAGAAATATTGTGGACCCTTATTAGAATAACCGAAACAGAAACACCTAGTGAGATAAATGGAAATAAATGATTAGTTACTTGCTTGTTTCCTTAAGTTAAATTTTATGTAAATGACTTAACCACCACTCTACTCAGCGTTAGCTGACTATGCATTATATAACCATGTTCAAGTCAGGGAGTTAAGCAGCCAGCGCCACCGGTTGCCGAGGGTGGTAGGCCTTGCCAAGTGTTATGACCCGGTTCCCAAATCCCTATAGGACACGAGAGTCGGATTAACTTGACTAATCCCAAGACCCAGTCGTCCAACGAGAAAGTAACCAAAAAGCAGTAAAATAAACCACATTCACCATGCAAGTAACAAACAGTAACAAAACTACAGCAGTAAAGAAAAGAACTACTACAGTACATACCACCATAACAGTAGAGAATTAAAAACAGGTACAGAAATATGAAGTTTATAATAAAAGAGTACAAGGTGTAACAGAAATACTCACTACTACAGAAATGGGTACACAAAAGTACAACTACTGAGCTCTACTAGGCCCAGCACACTCCGCAGCCGTAGGCTCTGGCTGCTCAACACCTGGTCCTGAAAAAAGTGACAAATATGACACGTCAGCGAAACGCTAAGTAGAGTGGCAACCAGCTAGCTAAGAAAACAGTAAAGGTGGACAAGTAGCTATTGTTTTTAATTTCGTTCTTTATTTCTCTATTTATTCTTTCTTGATTTATTTCTCAGGTCTTTCTCTTGATCTCGAATGTTCCTCGTGGGAACGATCTTGATTGCAGTCTTTTCCGAAAAGTAGAAGTAGCACGTGGTGCTCTCCTGGCCGGGAGAGTCCCCTGTGGTGGTTCTACCATCAGTCAACCACCCCAAGGTCGCTGACAGACGTAACGGTGACTACGGCACGTGCGATAAATGCACGGGTAGCTACCCCGCACTGGCACGCGGTCAGTCGTTTCCGTTAACGGGTGCACCCAAAGCACAGCACGGAACCAGTATAGGGCAGAGCCCTCTCAGTAATAGGGGTCCAGCCTCTCCACAATAACCAAACAGGGGTCTTGCCCCTCCACAGTCCACACACCCTCGCCTAACTATCCTGGTTTGCCCAGTGGGCCTAACAAGTCGGTGTAGGACAACTAGCTGAACCCCAGGGCCCATAGGGTGGCTAGCTCTCTCCCTACACTAGTAGCTCTCCCCGGTACTGTGTACGTGAGGGCCAAAAGTCGGTACCAAGTGGCTAGACCTAACCCTGGGTCCCTGGGGCGGCTAGCTCCGCTCTACACTAAACAGGGGGACAGTCTCTCTCCTTGGTACTCCATACTCAAGGGCCAGCTCACTTCCCCATCCACTTTCCCAATTCCATTCTATTTATTTTCCAAGAGCTCTACTCCTAATTCCCCGTAGGGTTCATGCTCATATTTCTCAGGCCAAGCCATACTAGGTTCCATCATTTCAGTTTATTCTCATATAACTTGTGTTTCCAACATTTAATATCTATTTATATACAAGCAGCTCGAATTTAGTTTCCAAACAATAGGAATTACATGTAGCAGTTACTAGCAACAGTACTCTATATTTCACAGGCAGCTGTTATCCAATTACAAGCAATTATCATTATTCTATCTACTTATCCAAGACTGCAATTCAGGTATTCAAGACATTCCTTTCAGTGTTTCTATTCCTAGGATTCATGCCACACCCTAGGATCTATCATTCAATCTAGTTTTCAAGTCCTAGGATTCATGCCATACCCTAGGATCTATCATTCAATCTAGTTTTCAAGTCTTAGGATACATGCCATACCCTAGGATCTATCATTTATTTCAGAGATGTATTAATGTTTGTAATTAACACAGGGAAGCCACTCTACCCGCAAAATCGGAAGTAATGGGGGAGTGATCGGTAAGTCCACGTGCCTCCGCAACCCCTAAAGCCGCAACAGAACGAGATCCTAACACAAGGATCAATCACAAGGAACCACTCAAAATGGGATAAAAGTATTTCATACAACTAAAGGAACTAATTCTGAGAAGAACGAAATCTTAAATGCGAAAATCGGATCTCGAACGGACCTTAAACGGGTCAAAAATGACAACTTTGACTCAAATCAGACGTCTGGAACACCTTCCAGACGTCTTAAAAAGTGGTCTAGGTCATACCTCACTCTACGCTGCTCCTCAGACATCCAGGGATCCTGCTGAATCATCTGGACCTAGTTCCAGACGTCCGACCACCTCTCCGGATGTCTGGAGACGCTCTCCGCCGTCTAGTGCTGTGCCCAGACATCTGAACTACGTAGGAGGGCGTGTCCCCGTGCCTTCCCAAAATGAAACCTGCATGCATGATGAAAACATCCTCAACACGACACGTCTCAGAACTTCGGCAGAACAGCCTGCATGGCCGTATCCGCAAAAGGAGGTATAGAGGAAAATACGTACCTCTCAGTTGTCTGGAGCTCCCTCCAGACATCGCCTGCGTTGTCTGGACGTATGTCTAGACATCTAATTCTAGGAAAAATTCCCAGAATCAGAACCTCCTCGCCTTCTTCCTGCTACGCACGACCGTGTTGCGCAGTCGCTCGTCCTTCGCTCGAGCTGCAGCAGCACTAGGGGAAATCTCCCCAGCACGACGCTCCTCCGCGCACACGCCGATCAGCCTCGAGCTACTCCGACAGGCTCTCTCTCTCTTTCTTTTGCGCTCTCCCTCTTCTTTCCTCTCGCTGCACCTCTTCCTCTCCGCACCGCACCCGGCAGCAGCTGCTGCCCTCGCTCTCGCTCTCACGCTCACGCTGGAAGGAGGAGATGGTGGGGTGGTGAACAAGGGAGAGGGGAGGGGGTATTTGAAGGTGTGGGGGAGGCATTTGCAGGTCGGCGAGGGGAGAGAGAAAAAGAAGAGGGAGGCGGATTTTAGTCTGCGTGCGGCACGCGCGTAGACTCGCGATAGTACGCACGCCAAAATTTATTTCCAGACATCTGGGAAGGCGTCCAAACGTCTGACCAGATGTCTAGACCAACTTTCAGACATCTTAAAGTGTGTTTGATGTCTCAGGTCTTAACAACATAACAAACTCAAAGGAAGTTTCGTTCTCGAAACTTGCGCTAACTAGGGTGCGGAAAAAGAACAATATACGCATAACAAACTCAGAGAGGATCGAAGCTGGTCCAAAAAGACGTACCCTCAAAGAGCTCCGGGTACCGCTCCCGCATCGCCGCCTCAGACTCCCAGGTAGCCTCCTCGTACTGGTGGCTCCTCCACAAAACCTTCACCAGGGGTACTTGCTTCCATCTTAGACTCCGGACTGCCCTGTCGAGAATCTGCACTGGCCACTTGGGGTAGGTTAGGTCGTCACCCACCTCGATTCTCTCGTGGCTCAGGACATGACTGGGATCAGCAACGTACTTCCTGAGGTTGGACACGTGGAACACATCGTGCACACCAGAAAGCTGAGGAGGAAGGGCAAGCCTGTAAGCAACGAGTCCAACCCCCTCCAGGACCTCAAAGGGTCCCACGAACCTCGATGCAAGCTTCCCTCTCACCCCAAACCACTGCAGGCCCTTCATGGGTGAAACACGAAGGAAGACATGGTCCCTAACCTCAAACTGCACCTCTCTACGCTTCCGATCTGCATAGCTCTTCTGTCTGCTCCTGACAGTGCGGAGTCGCCTGTGAATCTGCTCGATCACCTCCTGACTCTACCGGATCAACCTGGGGTCAACCTCCCACTTGGTCCCCACCTCAACCCAACTCAAGGGTGTTGTACACCTCTGTCCGTACAGAGCCTCGTTGGGTGCCATGCCGATGCTCGAGTGATAATTGTTATTATATGCAAACTCCGCCAGGGGCAAGTGCTCCTCCCAAGAGCCCCTCCAGTCCAGTACACAAGCATGCAAAAGGTCCTCAAGTGTCTCTATCATGTGCTCAGACTGTCCGTCCGTCTGGGGTTGGTATGCTGTACTAAACCTCAACCACGTCCCCAAGGCCTGCTAAAACTCAGCCCAAAACTGGGACGTAAAAAGGGTATCTCAGTCGGATACGATCTCCCACGGAACTCCGTGTGGACGTACCACGTCGCAGATATACCTCTCTGCCAACTGTGCTGGTCCCAAGGTGACTCGGATCGGCAAGAAACACGCCATCTTCATCAATCTGTCAACGATCACCCAGACTACGTCGTGTCCTCGCTGGGTAATGGGTAAGCCCACCACCAAGTCCATAGTGATGCTCTCACACTTCCACTCTGGCACTGGAAGTGGCTACAACGGCCCTGCAGGCCTCTGATGCTCGACCTTCACCTGCTGGCACACTAAACACTACTGTACGAATTCACCTACATCCCGCTTCATCCCCCTCCACCAAAAGTCGCATCTCAAATCATGGTACATCTTTGTGTTTCCGGGATGTATGGTGAACCTGGAACCGTGTGCCTCAGTCAAGAGCTCTCTCAACAGCTCCTCATCCCTGGGAACGCACAAACGTCCCCTCATGCGCAGTACCTGGTCGGTAAAAGAGAAGTCCCTAGGGTCTCCTGACAGCACTCTGTCATACAATGACTGTAAGTATGGGTCGGCCATCTGTCTAGTGATGATGCGGTCCATCAGCTCTGGCCTCGTCTGTCATGTCACTGTAACTGCCCCACAGTGCCCCAGTAACTCTAGGGGCCACCAACTGCCCATCTCCTCCATGAGGCTCCAACTCTGTGCTTGTAAACTGGCCAAGTAGGCGGGTGCCTTCTGGCTCAAGGCGTCAGCCACCACGTTGGCCTTTCCCAGGTGGTAGGAAATGCTGTAGTCATAGTGCTTCAGGAGCTCCAACCAACGTCTCTATCTCATGTTGAGCTCCTTCTGATCGAACAAGTATCTAAGGCTCTTGTGATCTGTGAAAATCTCAAAGGTCTCACCGTACAAGTAGTGACTCAAAGTCTTCAGTGCGAAGACGACAGCTGCCAGCTCCAGATCGTGGGTAGGGTAGCTATGCTCATGGGAGTTTAGTTGCCGCGAAGCGTAAGCGACTACGTGACCCCTCTGCATGAGCACACCCCCTAACCCCTACAAAGAGACATCCGTGTACACAACGAACCCGCCACTACTGTCTGGGATGGCGAGCATGGGAGCCGAAGTCAGCCTCTCCTTCAGCTCCTGAAAACATGCCTCACAAGCATCTGTCCAAGTAAAGGACACGTCCTTCCAGGTCAGCTGTGTCATAGGACGTGCAATCTGTGAGAAGCCACTGATAAACCACCGGTAGTAGCCTGCTAGTCCCAAGAAATTGCAGATCTCAGTAACCGTACGCTGTCTCTCCCACCTGAGCACTGCCTCAACCTTGGCTAAGTCCACAACCAAGCCATCCCCGAAGATCACATGACCCAAGAAGGTCACCTCCTTCAACCAGAACTGGCACATGCTGTATTTGGTGTACAACCTACGTCGTCTCAGTGTGTTCAAAACCATCCGCAAGTGCTGTCCGTGCTGCGTCTGATCTCGAGAATAGATGAGCACATCATCAATAAATACCACCACGAACTGGTCCAAGTACAGTCTGAACACCCGGTTCATCAAATCTATGAAGGCAACGGGGGCATTGGTCAGCCCAAACGGCATGATCAGAAACTCGTAGTGCCCGTACTGGGTGCGGAAAGCTGTCTTGGAGACATCTGCCACCTTGATCCTCAACTGGTGGTATCCAGACCTTAAGTCTATCTTGGATAATACCATGGCACCTCGTAGCTGGTCAAACAAGTCATCAATCCTAGGTAGCGGATACCTGTTCTTGATGGTAACCCTATTCAGTTATCTGTAGTCCACACAAAGGCGTAGGGTACCATCCTTCTTCTTTACGAACAATACCGGGGCTCCCCATGGAGACGCACTGGGCCTCACAAAGCCCTTCTCCAGAAGATCCTGCAATTGAGACTTGAGCTCTCGCAGCTCAAGTGGTGACATCCTGTACAGTGCTGTAGAGATGGGGCTGGTCCCCAGTACCAATGAGATCTCAAACTCGATCTCACGCTGGGGCAGTAGTCCTGGCAACTCATCTGGGAACACGTCGGGGTACTCTCTGACCACCGGGATACTCTAGAAGTCTGCCACAGGACTGGGCTCTGCCACCACGCAAGCTAGGAAGCCCACACACCCCTGGCCCAAAAGTCTTGCCACCCGAAGTGCAGAAATGCACCTGAAGCCTCCGTCCACTGGCTGCCCGTGGAACTCGAAAGAAGGCAACTCCAGTTTAAAGAAGACGATCTTCCTCTCAAAGCAGTCCACCAAGGCATGGTAAGCGAACAGCCAGTCCATCCCCAGAATTACTCCAAAGTCCTCCATCTATATCATAATTAGGTCTCCGGGAAGGCTGTGTCCCCCAACACTGACCTCACAACCTATGTACACCTCCTCAGCTATAAACAGCTGACCACTCAGACATCTGATCACGAACGGATCCTCTAACCACATACAGTCCTGCCCCAAACTAACAGCAAAACTGGCAGCGACAAACGAAGTGCGTAGAGCTGGAATCGAAAAGCGTGTAAACAAGTCTGCCGGAAATTGAAACCATACCTGTCACCACTGATCCTGAAGCTCTGGCATCCCTGTGTATCAGGGCGTTGATACGCCCCTCAGCCCTAGGTGCAGATGAAGCAGCCACACTCTGAGTCGGAGGGGTAGCCGCCGGCCGGTACCCTCCCCACGACTATTGTCCTCCTCCTCGCGCCTGGAAACCGCGGCCTCCTGCTCGCCCTCCAGTACTCGGCGCGGGAAGCATCTGCTGACCTCCAACCCTAGACGGGCAGTCCCTCCTAATGTGGCTCGGCTGGCCACATTGGTAGCAAAGGGGGACTCGACTCCCGCCCTCAGTGGGTCCCTGTTGACGGCTGGGCGGGGGTCTGGTGCTAGCAGCTGGCCCCTGTCGGGGGCCCCCAAATGCCACTGACGGCCCCGCAAAGCGTGACGGCTCTCCTGCGGGCGCCACGTGCCTCCTCTCTCGTCGGCCTTGTGAGAAGTCTGGCTGGTAGGGCTGCTTCCACCCGCTGTCAATGTCGCGTGAGGACGGGTTGGTTTCTTCATATGTCATAGCTGCCTCCACTATCCTTAAGAACGTAGGCGGCTTCAGGGGTTTGACATACCCCCGAATGGCAGGCCGAAGCCCCTTGGTGAACCTCCAAAGGTGCTCCTAATCGATAGCCACGGCTGTCGCTGCGAAACGAGACAGCTCTAGGAAACGCGTGCGGTACGCACTCACGGTCATCGTCCCCTGGCGGAGAGTGTGAAACTCCCGCCTCCTCTAGTCCTACCACGTTTGGGGGAAGTACTGCTCGCAGAAGAGGGTGATGAACTGGTCCCAAGTTGGCTCGTCCCTCTCCTGACCCCTGACCACCCTTCACCACCTGTGTGCCACACTCTCCAGCCAGTACGTGGCAAAGGCCACGCGGCACTCCACAAGGGGGCGAAGGGTGTCAAATATCTTCTCGATATGCTCGAGCCAGTCCTTCGCCTCGGCCGAGTCCTCATCCCCCTTGAAGGAGGGGGGCTTCAACTTCCGAAACTGTCCGAAAAGCTCAAAGTGGCACTGAAGTGGAGAAGCTGTTACGCCTCCAGGTAAAGAAGCCTTATGCTTGGAAGTGTCGGAGGAAGGTGGGGGTGGTGGAGGCCCATCCTCTCCCCCACGTCTAGCACCATGTCCATCTCGTGGTCCCACAGAGGACTCCCCCTCCGTAGCCCCAGGGAGAGGCGCTCGTGGAGGCGGGTGGAGCTCCTCTCACACGATGTCCCATATCAGCTGGGCGAGGTCCTGGGCCTGAATGCCCGGGAGCACTGGTTGGTCCACTGAGGCATCGGGCTCAACGCGCCCGCCCCTCCGACCTCGTCCTCGGCCGCGTCTGCAGCCCGCCTCGCTACCTCCTCGTCGAGGCATCCCGTGCAAGGAGACGCGAACACGGAACAGAAAAGATATCAATACTAATCGATATTCAATGAAGAAACCTTAAAATAGATGTCAAAAGGTACGTTGTGGTGGCTACTCTAGTTACAAGCACGTGAATTGGTTATTTTCCCGCTAGTTGGTTCACTTCTCGAGACGACCTTGCTTTGATACCATCTTGTTACGACCCGGTTCCCGAATCCCTACAGGACACGAGAGTCGGACCGACTCGACTAATCCCAAGACCCAGTCGTCCAACGAGAAAGTAACCAAAAAGCAGTAAAATAAATCACATTCACCATGCAAGTAACTAACAGTAATAAAAGTACAGCAATAAAGAAAAGAACTACTACAGTACATACCACCACAACAGTAGAGAATTAAAAACAGGTACAGAAATATGAAGTTTAAATAAAAGAGTACAAGGTGTAACAGAAATACTCACTATTACAGAAAATGGGTACACAAAAGTACAACTACTGGACTCTACTAGACCCAGCACCCTCCGCAGCCGTAGGCTCTGGCTGCTCAACACCTGGTCTTGAAAAAGGTGACAAATATGACACGCTAGCGAAACGCTAAGTATAGTGGCAACCAGCTAGCTAAGAAAATAGTAAAGGTGGATAAGTAGCTGTTGTTTTTAATTTCTTTCTTTATTTCTCTATTTACTCTTTCTTGATTTACTTCTCAGGTCTTTCTCTTGATCTCGAATGTTTCTCGTGGGAACGATCTTGATTGCAGTCTTTTCCGAAAAGTAGAAGTAGCACGTGGTGCTCTCCTGGCTGGGAGAGTCCCCCATGGTGGTTCTACCCTCAGTCAACCACCACAAGGTCGCTGACAGACGTAACAGTGACTATGGCATGTGCGATAAACGCACAGGTAGCTACCTCGCACTGGCACGCGGTCAGTCGTTTCTATTAACAAGTGTGCCCAAAGCACAGCACGGAACCAGTATAGGGCAGAGGCCCCTCAGTAACAGGGGTCCAGCCCTTCCACAGTAACCAAACAGGAGTCTTACCCCTCCATAGTCCGCGCACCCTCGGCTGACTACCCTGGTTTGCCCAGTGGGCCTAACAAGTCGGTGTAAGATGACTAGCTGAACCCCGGGGCCCGTGGGGTGGCTAGCTCTCTCCCTACACTAGTAGCTCTCCCCGGTACTGTGTACGCGAGGGCCAAAAGTCGGTACCAAGTGGCCAGACCTAACCCCGAGTCCCTGGGGCGGTTAGCTCCGGTCTACACTAAACACGGGGACAGTCGCTCTCCTTGGTACTCCGTACTCAAGGGCCAGCTTACTTCCCCCATCCACTTTCCCAATTCCATTCTATTTATTTTCTAGGAGCTCTACTCCTAATTCCCCGTAGGGTTCGTGCTCATATTTCTCAGGCCAAGACATACTAGGTTCCATCATTTCAGTTTTATTCGCATATAGCTCGCGTTTCCAATATTTAATATCCATTTATATACAAGTAGCTCGAATTTAGTTTCCAAACAACAGGAATTACATGTAGCAGTTACTAGCAATAGTACTCTATATTTCACAGGCGGCTGTTATCCAAGACTGCAATTCAGGTATTCAAGACATTTGTTTCAGTGTTTCTATTCCTAGGATTCATGCCACACCCTAGGATCTATCATTCAATCTAGTTTTCAGGTCCTAGGATTCATTCCATACCCTAGGATCTATCATTCAATCTAGTTTTCAGGTCCTAAGATTTATGCCATACCCTAGGATCTATCATTTATTTCAGAGATGTATTAATGTTTGTAATTAACTCAGGGAAGCCACTCTACCTGCAAAATCGAGAGTAATGGGGGCATGATCGGCAAGTCCACGTGCCTCTGCAACCCCTAATGCCACAACAGAATGAGGTCCTAACACAAGGATCAATCACAAGGAACCACTCAGAACAGGATAAAAGTATTTCATACAAGTAGAGGAACTAATTCTGAGAAGAACGGAATCTTAAACGCAGAAATTGGACCTCGAACGGACCTTAAACGGGTCAAAAATGATAACTCTAACTCAAATCAGACATCTGGAACACCTTCCAAACGTCTTAAAAAGTGGTCCAGGTCATACCTCACACTGCGCTACTCCTCAAACGTCTAGGGATCCTATTGAATCGTCTGGACCTAGTTCCAGACATCCGACCACCTCTCCGGACATTTGGAGACGCTCTCCGCCGTCTGGTGCCGTGCCCAGACGTTTGAACTGCATGGGAGGGCGTGTCCCCGCGCCTTCCCGAAACGAATCTTGCACGCGCGACAAAAACCTCCTCAACACGACACGTCTCAGAACTTCAGCGGAATGACCTGCATGGCCGTATCCGCAAAAGGAGGTATAGGAGGAAAATACGTACCTCTCAGTCATCTGGATCTCCCTCCAGACATCTCCCGCGTCGTCTGGACGTAGGTCCAGACGTCTAATTCTGGGAAAATTTCCCAGAATCAGAACCTCCTCACCTTCTTCCTGCTGCGCACGGCCGTGTTGCGCAGCCGCTCATCCACTGCTCGAGATGCAGTAGCACCAGGGGAGATCTCCCCATCACGACGCTCCTCCATGCGTACGCCGGCCGGCCTCGAGCTGCTCCAGCGGGCTCTCTCTCTTTCTCGCTGCACCTCTTCCTCTCCGCACCGCACCCGACAGCAGCTGCTGCCCTCGCTCTCGCGCTCACGTTGGAAGGAGGAGACGGTGGGGTGGTGAACGAGGGAGAGGGGAGGGGGTATTTGAAAGTGTGGGGGAGGCGTCTGCAGGTCAGCGAGGGGAGAGAGAAAAAGAAGAGGGCGGCGGGTTTCAGTCTGCGCACGGCACACGTGCAGACTCGCGATCGTACGCACACCAAAATTTATTTCCAGACGTCTGTGAAGGCGTCCAGATGTCTAGACCAACTCCCAGATGTCTTAAAGTGTGTTTGATGTCTTGGATCTTAACACCAAGCCTAGCCGTAGTGTTTTTCCTCTTTTCTATTCCAGAGCCTTTTGTAGTATTGAGTACTTTAGTATGTATTAGATATTTCTGTTCATCTTCTATTTCCCTCTATTGTAATTGTGATAGCTATGTATGTCGTAATACTCTTCTGCTTGTGGCATTTAATAATATTGTGAGACTTTTCGTTCTATTTCCTTTACTGTCTCTTTCTTATTTCTGCTTAGTTACATTGCATGTGTAGTTATGGAATATTTTCTTCTTTTGGTTATTTCTCGTTGGACGACTGGGTCTTGGGATCTAGTCAAGGCGAGCCGATCTCGGATTATATAGGGAGTCGGGATCGGGTAGTAACAATCAGGAAGGTCAAGAACTTCCTAATTAAATCAATGAAAACTTCTAGAGATGTAGTGAACTCAAATTGATCAGAATTGAATCTTGAGTTTCACAGAGCTCAAAGATTAATGAAACTCTCAATAGAATGAGGTGTTTTATTCTATAGGTTAATATGACAGTGATTAGGGGATCAATTAAGTGGTAAGAACTCACTAGTGCTCCACCATAGACAGCGGAGTCCAGTGTTGAATGAAAATTAGGCATTTTGTGTTTAATAGCTAATGGAGGAAGGAAAGAAGGTGAGTGATGATCGTGGAGTGGTGCGGAGTGTGAAAGAAATGTTGATTTGATGAATCAAATGCTGGCGAGACCGAAGTTGACCTCTTCGGCATCGAAGAAGGAGATGAGAGACTTGGACTTTAAACTAAGCTAAACTACCTAGAATTAACATAAGGACTACACCTAAGAGTTAGATCTACTTACCTGACAAAAGAATGAGAAGGGGCACTAGCTTAGCATGTCGGAGCCAAGATGAAACCAGCAAAGTTGAGGGAAGAGCTCCGACAAGAAATTTGAAGCGAATAGCGGGAGTGCAAGGCGCTTCTTCGTCATTGGCAGGGCGAAGGAGAGGAAAAGGAGGTGAGAGAGATGAAAGCTCTGTCGAAGCTGCTTCGATACAGAGATGAGACGTTGCTGGAGATTGAGGAGGAATAAGCTATTGATCAAGCAACTGGGGAAGAGGGATAAGGCACAATCTCCTGAATCAGAGGCCACGGAGAGGTATTTATATGTGTGGAGAAGGTTTGGGTTCAATGAATAAGGTCAAAAATCCATTTAGATGCTCAAAAACGACATCATCATCTCCGGCACCGACAATGTGCTGCATGTGTTCCAAGGTAGTTAACGACGCATCTATGCCGTTAGATGGGAAGGGTTTGTTGTGTGCTAAATTGACAGTCGAGGAAGATCAGGTCCAACATCAAATCTTCGATGACTAACCATTGATGAAGAAGAAGGTGTGGTGAGGACCTAGACATAAATTAGGAAGGACCTATGAGTGATAAAAAGACTTAGTCGCAATAAATCTCAGTGACCAAAATGTAAATTTATTATTTAAATATGTAATTTAATTTATTTCTTTTTCAACTTTTTATTATAGGTTATATCTATATTAAATAATATATATGGCTTGAAATCACATTTTTGCTCCTTTGTGCATTATTTAATTTAATTATTAATATTATTCCTTATATTATTACTTATGTTATACAATAAATATGAGCTCTATTTCACTTAATTATAAATAGATAAATGCTTATTAATCAATAATTAACCTATTTTAGCATATAATTAATGTCCTTGTACAACATTAACTTATTACATAAGTAACCTTATTTTTATGTTATTCCTAATTAATTAACTAGGTAAATGAACTTATTTTGGTGAATTAAGAGCCATGATGAGTTCCTCATCAACTTCTCTGCAAATCCACCATTTCAAAGATGGTGGATGGCTCCTCAATCAATAGTCACCACTTTTACTGGATCTAGATTAGAATTCAAATAAATTGCCACTTCGAAAGGAAGGCTCTCCATTCTCTCCTTCATGGTGCTTCATCTTCCTCCCTCCACCTTGCATCTCTCATGGTGTGAGTTAAGAGGAAGAGATCCTTCATTGGCATGCTGCACCATCATCTACCCTAAGGATGAGAGCCACCTTAGACTCTACCCCATCGGACGATAGTATCTTCTTGTCGAACAGGAGTTTTATGCCACCACACCACCGTCGCCACTCCAAGGAGATCTCCAAGTCGTTCTTGGTGACAACAGCAATGCCTACATCGGATCTCATGCCAACGCCCTTCTTCACCTTTTCTCTCTTTCTCTGTTTTCTTGTTTTATTATGAGCATGTGCTTGAATGTATTCTTGATCAAATAAAAACTTTGATGTGGTTTTCAGCCTTCGTGTGGATGACATCTCATTCTATACATGATTTATTTAACTACTTTGTTATTTGCATGATTTGCTAACCGCGACATTAGATTTATTTTTCCTAAGTGATTCAATCATTGTGTTTGCTTTTCTATGTTTTAAGAACTCTCATGTTGTGTTTGTCTTAAGACCTCTATGTACTTTGATGTCTCTTTATGCAAGTTTATGTTACTTTTTATGATCATAACAACCTTTCATATTTCAATTTTATATCATGTGGTCATGCTCTACCATATTTATTTCTACGTTTTATTTTTTATTACTTAACAAAAAGGGGAGAAAAATGAATGCAAATCAAATATACATATTTTAATAATAGGGAGCATAATTTGAGGGGAGGTTTTCTCCAATATGGAGGTTTTTATCCGACTCTTCGTTTTACGCTTTTATCTTATAAAAAAATAACTATAATTGCTATAGTTTTGTCAACACCAAGAAGGGGAAGATCATTGGAACTTTATTTTACATTTTCCTAAGTTTTGATGTTAACAATAAATCCCTTTCAGATTAATAATTTTTCATGAGCTATCTTGCAAAAAATAAGTTTATGAGGATGAAGGCTCGTAACACAAAGACGAGTATAATGAATGGCAAATGGCAAAGATAAAGTTGTTTCGTATTTTTGGTTTTAGACATTGTAATTACCTCCTAACTAGCCAATTAAAGTAAGTATAAAAGTAAACTACATATAATTAGTAGGAATCACCTTCATTACAAACTTCATTTTCAAAATATTAATTTATTTTTCAGAGTGAATACTAATCAAAATAAGACTTTCCCTAAGTCAACAGACAAATGATTTAAAAAGGTAATTGTTGAAAGCATCGTACTACGGATACATGTTGGTTCCAAATTTTGAGTTAACATTTTTTGAGCTTAAGTCTGAACATAACAAGTACAGGTACATGTGGATTGCAGATCGGCTCTATGAATTCAACTTATGAATAATAAATATCGGTACTCATACTCATGATGAGTATCAGTACCTGTAGTAGTTGGTACTCAACAAAAAATATTGAGTATCGATACCTATGATGAGTATTAGTACACATGCATTATGTTTACTAGTTACAAAAAAATTGAGCAGATAGTAAATGGTACCCGTCTATGAGTACCGATATCAATTACCCGTTAAGTTAAATTTGAATGATTAATTTGCTTTAATTTTCATTTGAATTGAGCGTGGAGGGTTGTATTTTAACCTATAAATAGACCCCTTTGGGTCCATTTCTCAACACATAAAATAATTCTACTCTTTCTTGCTTTAAAAAATTATTCTACTCTTAATTTTGAGAGAGGCTTGTTGTTTGGCTAAGTTTGCAAGAATAAATTTTGATTTTGCGACAAGTCCATAGGCATGGGAGGTTATGATTTCATTCGATTAACACATCGATAATTGTCCTTACCCTCCTTTGGTAAAATCACTCTAATTATATTGTGTTAGGAGGCTTAGGATCAAGTTGTAAGCTTTAATATTTTTGCTTGCACCCGTATTGTTCTTATTTTTATATATCTTTGTAATTGAATTGAGGTAATCCATTAATTACCTCTACTTATAGTGAATTGATTTCCTCCAGGTTAAGAGAGTTGGGTTAAAAATCCTAAGTCAGAAAACTTAGGTAGTGAAATATCCAACTTAGGGGAACTACTATACATCTTGTGTTCAATTTTTGTGGTTTGAATTTTTTGTAATTTATTTTTCTCCTACCCTATTCATCCCATCCTCTAATGTGCTTGTGATATTTAGATCCTCCAACTAGCACATATGTTTTCGCTAGCCTACAAGTGCAATGGATGATAAATGGTAGCATTGTTGAGAGGATGAGAGTTATTTAGGCATAGCATTATTTTAATGGGTAGCAATTATGATAAGAAATTATCTCTTTTAAGTAAATTTACATGGAACGTGTATTCAAAGCATAAGAAGCTTTGATTTTTAAGAAATCAAATTCTTCCACTAAGGACACTAAAAGATAAATGACCCTTGGAACTTGCTATAAGAAATCCACAGCATCAAGTTAGTTAGAACGATTTTTTCATGAAATTCCCTCCTTTGTGATTTTCATGGTAGTTTAGTGATTTGATTTAGTTTTAGTGGTTGTAAAGTTGTGAAATAAGTTTTAGAGGCTAGATAGATTTGGGGATGAGATGGAAACAAACACCAGATCTTTGAGGGTGGTTTAGGTACAAGGAAATTAACATTCACCTAGCATTTTTGCTGTTGTAGTCGGCTATTGGTTATAAATAGCTAGCTGCTCAAGGAATACAAGAAAATGATGACTCTATTTAGAGATAGACATGGCTATTAGTGAAGTGTAGTTAACTATTCTCACTAGGAAAAGAAAATAAAGTAGGAAAATTAGGGTTTCTACAACTTAGGCTTAATATATAGCCAATTAATGTATAACTAGCTATGTGAATTAATATAGGTGGTCATACAATGTAAGTCTTGAAGTTGGGATTCTAAAATTTAGTAACAAGTAGAAAATTGTTGGGAGCAAAAGATGGGAAGCCTGCTATCTTGTTCATTGCAACTCTCGACCTTATGAAAAATTGAATAGCATGAATGGTGCATGACAATGGAGCAAGAACCTCTAATTGCTTATTTAAGGCACAACCCAAAGCTTAGCACCCAAATAATGGATGGAATTAATGGGTACATCAATTCGACCCATAGGTACTTAAATTACTTCAAAATGACCTCTTAAAGAGGTGCTAAAGTTTGAGGGTATCATTGTTGGAAACTTTTGAGGAAGCGATAAGGCTTGCTTGCCTCAATAAACAACTTCGTAAAAGATGTCCCAACGTGACAACATGATGATTTCAGTTTAGAGAAATGGTTTGCATGATCAAGCAAGTGGTCACCATTTGAGTTTGAAAATTCTCTATGCTAGGATCAAGAGTTTGGTAGTAGGCAAACCTCGGTTTAGTTGTGGGACCTAAGAGATCCACTGATACGTAATAAAAAAAGAATTAGCAAGAAAGGATACATGTACATTACTTTGCCTTACCATTAAACTTTCCTTTTGTTCCTTCTTGAGCAATCACTCGCACCTTCCTTTCACACGCTCCACTCAGGTCTAGAGTTTGGAATTGGAAGCAAGAGCATAATAAGTCATACAGTTCAAAAAAGTCCCAGCTAAATACAGATTTCTTGCTTTTATCTTTCTTTTCTATCATTTATTCATGTATTTTTTTTGTAGCTAACAACACAAACCTAGATTAGGAAAGCACCATGTATAGTAGTTATAGGAAGGTTGTTTTCAAGACCCAGGCTAGTAGGTCATGGTAGAGAAAACATCAATCAATGGCCTTTATGAATGAACCTGAGGTTGATGCTGTTGACCAATGGCAAACTCCTCTGCAATCAAAGGTATCATTGCATGAACTTGTTGCTTTGCATTTCCTGACAAAGACAATTAGAACTGTTGGACAACCTACGATAGATGCGATTGTCCTGAGGAGCTCGGCATGCAACAACTTTAGTTTTCAAGTTGTTGTAGGTTTGCAGTCAACACTCCTGAGATACTTCAAGTGCAACTTCTCGAGCTTCATTCGCTAGCTCAAAATACTAATATAAACATTACTCTACACTATGATGGCGAACTACTCAACCACTGAACTATACCAATAAAGAATCTTTGGTGATAATGCTAATGGTGGTTCTAGGGATTTTGGAAAGGCAATCCCAATCGCTGGGAGTTCGTGAATGAGAGCTTCCCGGGGAGCTTAACATCTTCTGGAGAACATTAGGAGGAAACACCAATAGCAGAAGTGCATCAAGCTTGGGCGATTGCAATTAGAATAGTGGTGGAGTGGCTGAGGGACCTGAAACCTGATGCTTGAGGCTGTGAAATTTGATGTAGCTATAGTAGAGATCTCGAGGCCAACTCCAAGCCTTGAAGGATTGACTGCAACTGATCGAGAAGCAGCAATATCATCTTCCTTTCAAGAGCACTTCGAAATCCTTCATTCATCCAAAAGCCCATCAATAGGAAAGTGGTAGAGGCAAGAAGATATGGAGGTTACAGAAAGCACGTGAGCTCATAAGGAGGACATCATCGATGTGGAGATGGATACAATGTGGCAGCAGAGAAGAAATCTAACAATCCAAATCACCAACATCTAGATCTCCCAGAAATTGGTGAAGCTGCATGAGATTAAGCTGCTGGAAGAGGGCTTTGTTGCTGGCAATGAGATAAGGGGAGTTCGGATCACGATATATAACCACGGTGGTAGGTATGAATGAGAAGGCCGGCAGTCGGGGTAAGCACATAATGGAATATCTGCGATCGCAACATTGAAAGGATGAGCTAGTGTTTGTCTTGTCCACAGTTACCACCTGATGTGCATAGGGTACAAATATTAATATCATATAGAATATCTGTAAATATTATATTGCAGGCGTGACAGTACACAATACAAACAGTTTCAAGCTTGGAATCTACCCATTAGATAGAAGTGTCTACATCAACAACTCAGCATGGTGCGTAAATTTTCCTTGTGTGCCAAACATGAAAACTGATCGGTGATAGAACCAAGATCTGCTAAAAAAAAAAGCTTAAAACCATAATTAACAAAAGTGCAGATTTTTTCCAGCACAAATCTATAAAACTGGAGGTAGACATTGACTAATTAATAAAACCAAGATCCATTAGAAATGGTTTAAAATTATAATGAACAAGATTACAGGCTCTTCAACCTAATCCATCAACTGGAGGTAAAAATAGTTTGGGCAGAAATCTATGAAACTGAACATTAGCAGCCATATAATGCAGAGTTCCATACTGATCATATATATAATCACTTTACCAGAAAGCTAGGCCAAGTTTATATTTTTAGACTTGAAGATTACAAGTGTATATGTACAACAATCATTGCTCATTCCGTCATTCCATCCCTCTGTTTTACTGAGGGTATAAGCAAAATACAAATACTGTACAAACTTGAATGGACCAAAAAAAGGTAACCATGATGCCACAACAGAATTTAAGTATCACGCTCTACGTCGAGCAGACTTTGCACGTGTTGCATTGAAGGATGATGCTGAAGAAGAAGAAGGATTCAATGCCTCCTTGTCCTGGAAGAATGCTTTGGTGAACTCCTCCTTGAGCTCTTCATATCTCTTCCTTTTTAGTTGTTTATCCTCTTCGGAGGTTTCATTACCTTGTAGGGCAAAATCTATCGTATCGTGATCCATGTACCTGTCGATGACCCTGGTGCACCGAGGGAAGAAACGCTTTGCAGTTTCAACTGAGGAAAATGCAACAGCAGTGAGATGCAATAGTAACAAGCAAATGACTAGTCCGTTCACCAGTGGTTAGAATGATCAAATGACAAAGCAAAAACAAAAGCATGGAGTACTTGTTTTTGTTAATTCATATGCCGTCAAAATACGCTCGCTCCGGTTCATAACTGGTGTCCAGTTTAGATCATCCCTTTGTGGAGTTTGACGACCAAGCATTAACATGTTGTCTATGTCTGCTTGCTGACGTTCAGGCAATGCATCACACTGAATAGCCAATCTGAATTCTGATGTACCATTGATTTTTGCATTCTCCATGGCTATTCTAGCTTCTGCAGGGAATAACAGCTTTGCCATGCCAACTGCATCCAAAAAAAACACCAATCCAAATTTTCACATGAGTATATCTTTGTTTCTTGAAAATAATTGTTATATGTTGTGTTGAGGGGTACTTTTGTCATTTAGCTTCTTGTTATATTTTTTCCTCACCTCTCTCTATACAAAGAAGTGTAGGGCTGAATTAGTAAGATGATGACTTTCATTTCTTTCAGCTTGGTATCAGAGACAAGTTGAGGGATCCACCAAGAAGAAACCCTAACCCTTCACCATTCCCCCCTCCACAGCCGCCATCGTCGGCAGGGCTGCCGGTAGTGCCACCCAGCAGCCTAGGCCACCGCTCAGTCAACCTCTCCAGCCTAGGGCAACACTGAGGCCACCTCTCTAGCCTAGGGCGACACTGAGGCCATTGCTCCTCTGCCATAACCTCGCTCAAGCAGCCTGCAGTTGTCCACCTACTGTGGCAACCTAGGTGACCTCCTAGGGCTTTGCTTGTGTAGACCGCCGCGAAGAGCCTCACCTCCCTAGGCCGCCGCCAATCCAAGCGCCATGTAGGTAGCCCAGAGAGGGTAAATTGGTACTTCTATCTGATTGGAGGGTTCTTGGAGGTTGCTTGATGGAGTTCTAGATCCAAGAATCCTCTGTACGGTGGTTTGATGGTATTTTTCCAGAACTTTTGATTAATTTGGGGTGTGTATTCCCCTTTTATTCTAGTTCTGGGGTGTGTATTCCCCTTTTATTCCAGTTTTGGGGTGTGTATTCCCCTCTGTGGTATCAAATTGGTATTATCTATGTTGTTAAGAAAGTTTTGGAGTGTGTATTCTCCTATGTAGCATCAAAATCAGATCTGTAAATCTTGGAGAGAGTCAAATTCAGATTCGGGTAATGTGAATTATAATGTAAAAATTGCTAGCCGAGTTGTTTGTATTACTCCTGAGGACATGGCAACTTCTCCTGAGTCAAAGATTGTGTTAAGAACTGTTGTGACTACTCTTCTTCAACTACTGGTGTGACATGGTTGATACTCTGGTGCTTCAAACCATTTGTCCAGGAATCCCTAGTGTTTTGGGCAGATTCACACCATCTCACAAGGTCGCTCTGTGCAGGTGGCTGATGGGCGATATACGCCCATTGATGGCCAGGGGGCAGTTGCAGTCACCCCATCCATGCAACTCAACAAAGCCCCATTTGTTCCAGACTTGTCTGTGAATCTGCTTTCTATTAGTGAGATCATTAAGCAAATGAACTGTCATGTCATCTTTGACGAGCTTGGATGCACCTTCCAAGATCGACTGGCAAGGAAGATTATTGGTAGTTGATTTGTAGGAGTTTATCGACTTGTTCAGGGCCCCACAGCTACTGCGTGCCAGATTAGCTCTGCCTCAAGGAGTGCGTTACAGTGGCATAAAAGGTTGGGTCATCCTCCTTTGGATAAATTGCAGAGGCTTATTCCACATTTGTCTCTAACCACACAGCTTGCTTGTGATGCATGTCAGCTTAGGAAGTACCACAGGTCTTTCCAACTGTGGTAGGACCACGCACGTCTTCATGTTTTCAGCTGGTGTATGTTGATGTCTGGGGTCCCAACAGGAGTCCTGATAGACAGAGACATTGCTATTATTTGATTGTGGTTGATAATTTCTCTCAATTGTCTTGGCCACTCTCATGAAGAATAAGACTGAAGTGGTTCCTATTATTGAGAAGTTTGTGTTACAGATACAGAATCAATTTAGTGTCTACATCAAGATAGTTAGATCAGATAATGCTCTGGAGTTTTGTACCCACCGGTTCGGAGACTTCTATGGTTTACATGGTATCATTCATCAGACTTCATGTCCTCATACTTCTCAGCAGAATGAGATTGCAGAGAGAAAGCATAGGCATATTCTTGATATAGCTAGAACTCTTCTTATTTAGAATAGTATGCCACATACTTATTGGGGTGATGCAGTTTTCACAGCCTACTATATCATTAATAGACTGCCCTCCTCAGCTATTCATGAGAAGGTGCCATGGCTAGTGTTGTATCCCAATGCAAAGTTGTTTGGTGTCCCACCTAGGACATTTAGGTGCATGGCCTTTGTTCATCTTCTTGGACCCAGTCGGGATAAATTAACTCCTCGAATAGTCAAGCGTGTATTTCTTAGCTACTCCCGTACTCAGAAAGGGTACCGGTGTTTTGATCATCTGCACCAGAAGCATTACATTAGTGTTGATATCACATTTCATGAAACAGTTCCTTACTTTTCTATTGCTACCAGGAAGGTGCAGAGTGTGCCAGATTATGCTCCTATGCCAGTTGCTCCTGTACCCTTTGGTGTCTTCTCAGATAGTAGCCACTCCTACAAAATCATCTACCAGCACATTTAGGCCTGTTCCAGTGGATGAGAGCACATTCAAGGGGCATATTTATCACTTGCCAGTGTCTTACAGGGCAAAGCCACCCTCTCCTATTCCACAATCTACTCCAATTAGTGTTGGGAACATGGAGGCTACTCCTCAGGATACCCCTACAAGTACAAGTCTAGCACAAAGGACTCTCCTTCAGATACAGTGTCAGACACAGTGGTTATTCCCTTAGGTGTAGTGTCAGCAAAGGTGGAGAATGATGTTCCCATAGCTAATGGAAGGCCCCGTTCATGTGCAAATTACAAGGTGGCAGGGAGTGCTATTTCCACTGCCTAGGTTGGTGTGTCCTTGCATGCCTTTACTACTGCCGTATCTGCTACAGAGATCCCATCCACCTACTAACAGGCTCTACTTGATCCAAAGTGGTGTGTTGCCATGGAGGACAAGATGTCTGCCCTTCGTGATAGGGGAACCTGGGAGCTAGCACCACTTCCTTCTGGAGCACATCTTGTTGGAGCTTGTTGGGTCTTTGCCTTGAAATATAACTCTGATGGGTCTATTTCACAGTACAAGGCCAGGCTTGTTGTAAAAGGGTTCACCCAAACTTATGGAGTGGAATTCTTTGACACTTTCTCTTCGGTCGCTCGTCTCTCCACAATCAGGATATTAGTCTCAGTGGCAGCATAGTAGCGTTGGCCACTTCATCAACTTGATGTCAAGAATGCATTCTTGTATGGTGAACTTCAAGAAGAAGTTTACATGCAACAGCCCCCGAGTTTCGAAGTTCATGAGGGAGTGTGTATGCAAGTTAAGAAAGGCTATTTATGGCCTGAAGCAGAGTCCCCGTGCCTGGTTCCAATGACTGTCAGAGGTTTTAGCTACTATCAGGATGCGTAAGTCATCTTTTGACCACTCTTTTTGTGAGGCAAACATGTCATGGTGTGGTGGCGCTACTTGTGCATGTGGATGATTTGATTGTCACAGGAGATGACAAAATGGGTGTTTTGGAGGTGAAACAGTTTCTTGGTCAACAGTTTGTTATGAGGGACCTAGGAGGACCTTGCTACTTCTTAGGAATTGAGGTTGCTCATAGCAAAAAGGGCATTGTGATGTCTCAGACGAAATATGCCCTTGACATACTCCAGGAGGCAAGGATGCCAGGGTCCAAGGGAGCAGATATCTCTATGGATCCAAAGGTACATCTTTATGATAGTGTAGCAAAAATTGTTGATAGCAGGGCCTATAGACAGTTGGTAGGCAAACTTTTATACCTGACTATCACACGTCAAAATCTTACTCTAGTAGTTGGGAAGTTGAGCCAATTTTTAGACAAGCCCACGGATGAACATTGCCCGGCAGTGACACAGGTACTTAGGTACCTTAAAAAAGCTCCTGGATGTGGTCTTCTGTTTTAGAGACGAGCTCCTATGACAGTTGTGAGTTATTCTGATGCTGACTGTGTTGGTGATCTTGGTGGTAGGAAATCTACCACGGGCTTCGGTATATTTGTAGCGGGAAATCTTGTTTCCTGGCAAAGTGAAAAGCAATGTGTGGTCTCTCGTTTCAGTACAGGGTCAGAATACCGAGCTATGGCACAAACAGTAGAAATGATTTAGGTTAGATCCTTGTTGCGGGATCTTCATGTTTAGTTTCAAGAGCCTATGAAGATGTATTGTGATAATAGGGTTGTCACATACATTGCCAATAATCCAATGTTCCCTGAAAGGTCTAAACATGTGAAAATGGATTGTCACTATATAAGGAGCCTAATTCAACAGGGTGTGCTTCGTACCTCATGCTTGGCTTCTTCAGACCAAACTGTTGATATATTTACTAAGCCGTTATCTTGCCCTATGTTTGAGAAGTGTAGGAACAAGCTGAGCATGATTGATATACATGCTTCAACTTGAGGGGGAGTATCATATGTTGTGTTGAGGGGTATTTTTGTCATTTAGCTTGTTATATTTTTCTCTCACCTCTCTCTATATAAAAAGATGTAGGGCCAGCTTAGTAAGACGATGACTTTCATTTCTTTCAACTATAATACTAACTTGAAAGGAAAAGTTGAGCTTTTAATTCAAAAACAGTTTTTTTTTTCAAGATCCGAAAAGGATTATGCTGATTTGAGATCAAATCATGTTAATCCATGGCATCGATCATGAACCAATGGCCATTTCAGTTGTGCAATGGAGTTCAATGTCAATGTTGAGCTACTGCATCTCCATCCCTTAATTGATTGCTTTTTCTTTCTTTTCATGGTTTAAAGCAATAGAACTAATAAGGAAGCAAATCTACTCAATAAGCTAAACCAGGGAATTTTACCAACTTCAATTCATACATAATATGGTTCGAGCTTCTTAAAAAGTCAGAAATATTTTTTAACAACCCATACAACTACCTAAGTTGCGACGTCGATATTTCAAGTTCAAAGAACATGGAGCTTTCTTGAGTCATGATATCATCCCAAATTAAATGGCCGTCTGCATACACAGAGGACCAATTTCAAGCAAGAACAGTGGATACAAGAGGATGCAAGTACAGTGGATACAAGAGGGAGCAAAACAAATTGTTACTTCACATAAGCCCTGACATAATTGCTAGAGCCCAATACCAACTGGCACTTTACTACTTAAGGCAGTGAAAGATCAAGCAACAGGAACAAAGAAGAGGAAGTTCCCACAAGAAATATGCATACATTATGTATTTCTATGTTCCATAAGAAAATTTGCATTACATTAAATGGATGCCTCAACTTAACTTCGACGGTAAATGCACGTAAGCTTTGATCCAAACAGTGAGCAATTTCTTTTTGAATGGATTTATAGAAGAAATGTTTTACTTAAATCTTTATTTTTTGCTCCCTTTAGTTGGTGTGATAGACAACAAAACACAGAGAATGAGTGTATAAATTAATATATAAGCTATCTTGGCAAGCTGCCTATCAGGATTAGGAGCACTATTCTAGAAAAGATGCTCCTACAAGTTGGCTCCTGCAAAGTATTTATGGACATCCTAAGAACCGAAAATAATCCAAATTTCAATTAGCTACAAAACTCTACACCTATCAAGCAAGTTAGATACATAGCCCCTTTTACAGCATTAAAGTTTGACCACTTTATGTTGAGATTAATCATGTTTCTATATTTTTTGTCATTTCCTATTTTGTGAGGGCCCATTTGTAATTTTCCTAGTCCTCTACATAGTGAGAATTAGGGTTTCTAATTTAATTAAGTTGCTCATTTCTTCAATCTTGATATCAAAGTGGCCATACTAAGTCGGTGTTCGATACCCTTCCTAATCCTCATTCCTTTTGATTCTTCTCCACCCAATAAAAAAAACAACCAAGGAATCGTAACCCTAACTTCTATTAAAGCTCCACCGATCCATCATTGGTGGGTAGCATTGCCATCACCACCAGGTCTACGACTGATTGACGACTACTCCAACGAGCATCATTGGTCAATTGCTGTTGCTAAGCCTAAGTTGGCCCTTCCTGACCATTTTACGATGCTGCTTGGCCCCTAGGGCCTTGTGTGCATCGACCAAGGCCTCGTCAGACCCACCTTGAGTCTGATTGAGGAAGCTTCTGGCCATGGCCATTGGCTACCACTTGCAACCTTGCTTGCATCCACCATAGGCTAACATTGCCATCAGCCTCCTTTAACACCACTTGGGGCAGTAGACGCCACCAGAGACTCTAGCGAATACTATGGAGTCTATTGAAGAGGCTTTACTGCTGTCGTAACGTGGTCTTTTTTGGGTGAGAGGCCCTATTTCATCACCATCAGATCTAACTGAATAGATTTGATGTACTTGACATCTCTTTCTCATCTCTTTTTAGTTGTTTGGGCTCTACTTGACAAGAAGGTAACATCAAAGGATTCTATAGAAGTGATATTGAGGTAAGAAATGGAAATAGGGTCCTACAAAAGCCTATTCTTCGATTCTATGCTTGAGTTGGATGAAACCAACTATACTCAATGATCACAGACTTTCTTGTAAAGAGCACACATTACTCGAGCCAAAGCTCTTAAAGAAGAATGGCAAGAATTCCACATGAAAGAAAGATAATGTTATAATCCATGCTTAAATCATGAATTATATTATCCCTAGAATTGGGAATGAAATTATGTATACAAAACTGCCAAGAAAATGTGGGATAGCTTGAAAGGCACTCTTATGAGAAGAACTCCAATAGGGTGTTTCAAATTTACAGTAAAATAACACATCAGTTGAAATATTTAAATAATACGGAAGCATAAATCAAAGCAATAAATAATCATAGAACACTTGGGTTTACGTGGAAATCCCACTCATGAGGAGCGGGGAGAAAACTACGGGAGAAGTGCCCTATGGGTGTCTTTTCTCTGTATTTCTTCTCAAAGTAAAATGAGAGGAGTACATGCGTATTTATAGGCCATCACACACACAAAGTGCACACTTTCCAATGTGACTAAATAACCACTTAATTCTCTCAACACTCCTCAAGCTGGAGCATGGAATGCTCAACTTATAACATACAGAAACCCACTCTACACAGGCGAGAACAAAGGCTGAAGCTGCTAAAAGATCTGTGGCTGTCTCTGAAGATCTGGTGCCAATGGCTCCCCGTTCAGTATTCTTGAAATTGGATCTTCCTCTGAAAACCTCGAAGGTGGATCTTCATCTCTGGTGTCCACAAAACTGGATCTCACACATAGAAACCTGAAATGAGTCCTTCCACTGAGGACCTTGGAACTCTAGACCTCCCAGAGTTGGGTTTCTCATGTGGAGTCCAAGAACAAAAGGGACTTCCAAGCAGGGGTGACTATAATAAGCTCCCACACTCCCCCTTTCTCCCATACTCGTATGGGAGAAAATAATAACAATGAGAAGAAAATAAAAGCTGAAAAACTAAAGAAGACTTCTCCGCATCTTCTCTTAAACATAAATCTCATTTTTTCCTTTTTTTCCTTTTTTTTTTTTTGATATCCTCTTTTGCCTACTTATTACTTTTCCTCTCTTTTTTTTTGTTTTTTTTATACCATGTAACCTTCTGACCTCTATTTTTTTTTAACTGAGGGAGAACTTAGGTTGGAATGAACCCAGCGATAGCCACGCCTACGCCGGTCTTTCGTCTGTTTCCTCACCACATCTGCCTATATGCGCATGACCAGCATGCCATCCCCACGATCTTGGCCATCATCAATGCCAAGCCTCCTCGTTGTCATCATTGTGAGATCCTCGCACAAGATCTCACCACGCTTCTATTGCGACAACCACCTCTCAACCGCGTGTGCTGCCTCTGCTACATCTAGCATGCCTCCGGCTCCCACGTACGTGTCGCCCACCACCATCGACCACGGAGCTCCACCACCAAGCGACTTTTACTGGCTTCTTCGGCAAATCCTTCATGCATGCGGACCCTACCATGCTCCTTAGCCAGCGCACTGCCTTCACTGTCCTCTCCAGTTGCCACGTCTGATCTTCACCTCCGGATCGTCATCGCCATTGCCATCACCGTTGCTCCTTGGTAGAGCAGTGGCAGTGAAGAGAAAGCATCTCCCACCGCTCCTCATGGCCTCGAGCAGATCTTCTCGCTGCTCCACCGTCTTAATGACTCGCGCCTCTGTCCAGGCGACCACCACAAAAACCCTAGATGGGCATGCCATCGCTGCGCCATCTCCTCTAGTGGCAAGCCTCCAATCCTACTCGCGTCTCCACCTTTAGACCTCCATCTCTGAGGCACAACCTCTCCTTCATGTCGTGGTTCTCCACGATGTAGATCCACGCATTGAAACAAGAACCAAGGAAGATATTCTCGAATATATATAAAAATATATGCAATAAAGGATAAAACCCAAGGAATGAACATGCCCTAATACCAAGTTGAAATATTTAAATAATTTAGATGCGTAAATCAAAGCAATAAATATCATGAAACACTTAGGTTTACGTAGAAATCCCACTCACGAGGAGTGGGGAGAAAATCATGAGAAAAGTGTCCTATGGACGTGTTTTCTTTGTATTTCTTCTCAAAGTAAAATGGGAGTACACGCCTATTTATAGGTCATCACACACACAAAGTGCACACTTTCCAATGTGATATTAAATAACCACTTAATTCTCTCAACAGCATCTTTATCAAGAGTGTAAGTCATTTCCACAATATTGTTCCACTCTCATGATGTTATTGAGAAGTACAATGCCTGTCACCAAATCTATACTTGTCATCTAAAGAAGGCATATCGAAAGAAATGACGATCCTATAGTTTATGGTTAGGCTAGGATCGGAATATACTTTTGCATGGTCCCAGATGTTAACTATGTCAAAGTTCCCAATTCTTGAGGAGGTATATATAGTGGAATGACTTGAATTGCAATACCACTAGCTACCAAGGTATTCGACTCACAAACCTTTGCTATGGCTGCAACTTTTGGCCAAGGTCGTAGTTCAACTTCTAGGAGTTGGTACTTGGTAGGGGAAGTGGATCCAAGGCAAAGGATGTCTTACTTGTACCTATTATGGCCAGTTTGGCCACATTAAAGATACATGTTAGACTAAGCATGGTCGGTCCACTTCTGCAAACAAAGAGGTTGTTTATCGAAGCTTCTAGAGACACCATTACTATGGCAAAAGCCGACTATGATGAGCTTCTCCATCACTTGAAGCAATTGTCTACCTCTACTACTACTACAATGCCTACTCCTTTAGATAGAGTTGCCTTTGCATCCACATCAAGTATACCAATCGCACTTTAAGCTCAATCTGTAGATGTGTGTGATTCATATTAGCTAGTAGATGTGGGAGCTTCTCGCCACCTATGCACCTATGTGGTGATCGGTGACAATTCACTCAACTATGAATTGTTCATGAAAGTCGCATAGTTTAAGTAGTCAACGAGCATTACTCGCATATCACTAGTTAAGGGGTTTCTAGTTACCCCTTGTATGTGACTAATAGATGTGTTGTTTGTTTCAAACTTCCCTATTAGCTTATTATTAGTCAGCAGAATTATACAGGAGCTTAATTGTTGGGCAATATTTGACGCAATCTCTCTTATTTTTCAAGACATACCAACGATTATTGGTGACCATAAAGAAGGGTGGGTATACCACTTGCTAGTCTCCTTACATTAGCAATGCCTCCCTTCCTACTACTACTACCTCGAGTCTCCAATGGAAGCTTCATCTTGGTCTTCTCCCATTGTCCAAGTTTCAGTGCATCATTCCTCACCTATCTCCCAATTCCAAGATTGACCAAATTTCCTACCCACCTAGTCAAAGTCCTGGTTGAGCCCTTATTTGAGTTGTTACACATGGATGTCTAAAGTCCTAGTTGTGTCCTTAATCGGTTGGAGCATCATTTTTATTTGATGATAGTCGATGACTTTCGTTGTATTTGTTGAATATTTCTCATGAAGTTAAAGCCTACAGTTGGTGTCCTTATCAAAGACTTTATTTTGGAAATAAAAGAATATGTTTGATGCTAAAGTAAATATTGTTCTTTCCAATAAAGTTGAAGAAAAGAATGATTCTTGTTATTAACAAGCTATCCCTACACCTCTTTATATATAGAGAGGTGGGAGAAAATAGCAACATAAGTCTGCTAAGGAAAAATGAAATAGTAAATAGCCCATCAACAAGAGACGTAACTCAACACTCTCCCTCAAGCTGGAGCATATATATCCATCATGCACAGCTTGTTTCTACACTTCTCAAACTAGGGGCAAGACAGTGACTTGGTAAACACATCAGCAGTCTAGTCAGTGGAAGCAAGACATGTAGTACGAAGTAGACCCTGCTGAATCAGGCTCCTGGTATAGTGACAGTCCACCTCCACATGTTTCATCCTCTCATGAAACATGGGATTGTTAACAATGTATGTCGCAACCCGATTGTCACAATACATCTCCATAGACTCCTAAATATCAACATGATCTCGTAGCAGAGATCTAATCCATATCATCTTTGTTGCAGTATGAGCCATAGTCCTGTATTCAGACTCAACATGAGAGCGTGAAACAACACTTTGTTTCTTGTTCATCTAGGTCACTAAATTCCCAGCCACAAATGTACAAAAGCCAATAGTAGACTGCCTATCTCCAACATCTCCAGCATAATCAGTATCAGAGTAAGAGACTACAAATATAGGAGCCTTCTTCCTCTGGAATAGAATGCCTCTCCCTGGACATCCCTTAATGTACCTCAATACCTGCATAGCAGCTTGTCAATGAACATCAGTGGGCTTGTCTAAGAGCTGACTTAACTTACCCACTGCAAGACTGATATTTGGCCTGGTGATGGTTAGATATAGTAGCTTCCCAGTCAGCTATCGATAAACCTTCTTGTCCTTTAGTTTCACTGTATCCTCAAATAGATGAACTTTAGGATCCATAAGAATGTTGGCTTCCTTGAATTCCAGCATTCATGTATCCTTAAGAATGTCGAGTGCATACTTCCTGTGAAACATCACTATGCCATGCTTGCTCGTGGCAATCTCAATGCCCAGAAAATATCTCAACTTTCCAAGATCCTTCACGACGAACTGGCGAGCCAAATAATCCTTCACCTAAGTAATGCCATCTGCATCATCACCGGTAAGGATAAGGTCATCAACATATACCAATAACGCCACAGTGCCAATATTAGTCATCCTGACAAACAGGAAATGATCAAAAGAAGATCTCTGCATCCCAAAAATAGAGTGCCTTAGACAAGCGCTAAAACCAGGCTCGGGGGTTCTGCTTCAGTTCATAAATAGCCTTACAAAGCCTACACACACGCTCCCTTAAACCTCAAAACCAGGTGGCTACTGCATGTAGATCTCCTCCTCCAAGTCTCCATAGAGAAAGGCATTTTTCGCATCCAACTGGTGTAAATGCCATCCATAATAAGCTACAACCGAGATAAGAATATGGGCAATAGAGGGTCGTGCCACTGGAGTGAAAGTGTCAAAGAAATCCATCCCATAAGTCTGGGTGAATCCTTTAGCTACAAGGTAAGCCTTATACCAAGAAATAAACCCATCAGGGTTGTATTTCAAGGTAAAAACCCATCTAGCCCAAACCAAGTGCGCACCAGAAGGTAGAGCAGACAGCTCCCAAGTGCCTCTATCAGTAAGCACAAACATCTCCTCTTCCGTAGCCGCCTTCCATTGTAGATGTAGAAGAGCCTGTTGGTAGAAGGTAAGGATCTCAATACTAGAGACTGCAACTGTGAATGCATGAAAGTCGGATCCAAGAGAGCCTACAGAAATAACATTGCCAGCAACATGATACTGTGCACAAGATCACGGAGCCTTCTTGAAAGTAATGGGAATATCCTCATCTATGAGCATAGACAGAGACCCTAAAGACATATTAGCAGAAGAATCATCAGTACTCTCAACATATACCTAAGTGGAGGAGGATGATGGTAGCTCAGCAGGAACTAAAGATGAGGGGGGGTGTGTCTTCTCTTTGTAAGTGACTGGCAACCGATATATAGCATCCTTAAATGTCTTCTCAGTAGGTGATACAGGTCTAAAGGTGCCCACAATCTGATCTGTAGTAGATACACTACTATTCTGAGAAAAGTCCTTTAAGGCTATAAGAGGTACAGGCATAGGAGTAACCACCTCTACTTCTTTCAACTGATGACCTGAAGGGATAAACTCATGAAAAGTCACATCTGCACTCACATAATGCCTCTGGTGTATGAGTTCAAAACACCTATATCCCTTCTGTATGCGCGAGTATCCCAGAAACATGCACTTAACCACCCTTGGTGCCAATTTATCACGACCAAGCCCAAGGAGGTGTACAAAGGCCACACAGCCAAAAGTCTTTGGTGGCACAAGAAATAAGTCAGCATCAGGATATAAAATACTCCATGAGATCTGCTCATACAGCACAGAGGAAGCCTGTTAATAAGATAACAGGCAGTAAGGATCGCATCTCTTCAGTAACTATATGGAACACTATTTTGGATAAGCAGTGCTCTCGCTGTATCCAGAATATGACAATGCTTCCTCTCAGCAATCCTATTCTACTGCAACGTGTGAAGACAAGATGTCTGATGTACAATCCTAAGTGATCCATAAAAATCAGTCACTTTCTTTGTACAAAATTCTAGTGCATTATCTATTCTAATTTTCTTAATAAACACATCAAACTGATTTTTCATAAATATCACAAATTGTTGGATCAAAGAACGAACTTCATATTTATTTCTCATCAAAAAGGTCCATGATAAATGTGAAAAGTCATCAACAAATAACAGCTAATATCTGAAATTTTGGCAGTCTGCTACATGGCTAGGACCCCAAACATTACAGTGAAGTAACTCAAAGCAGGCAAAACTGATAGACTGGATAGATGTTGAAAAGCTGACACGGTGATGCTTTCCCAGCTGACAAGCATCACATTGAATCTTCATGGCACGAGCCAGGTGAGGGATGATACAACGTAGCTTGTCCCGTGACGAATGACCTAGTCGTCTATGCCACTACAAGGCACTCCTTGCAGTAGTCGTCTGACAAGCTACAGCAACTAGACTCTGAACGAGCCGATACACACCCCCTCCTCATGGCAACCACCAATCGTCCTCCCCGTCATGCAGTCTTGAAACTTACATCCAACAGCATCAAAAATAGCACAACAATTCAACTTCTTAGTAATAGAACTAACAGATACCAGTTGCATTGTCATGTCAGGCACATAATATACATCAGCAAGATACATGAAGGGTGTAACAGATACCCCTCCCTTACCACAGATGGAGGCATGTCTATCATCTGCTAGCTGTACTAAATGATCTTGTAGTGTCTTCTGCAATTCCCCAAAGCACTGAAATTTCCTATCAAATGATCAAATGCACCTAAATCAATTAACCATCACCCACTCGTACTTGAAGTAGAAGCATAGGCTGCAGTGCTAGAGGACTGAGGTTGCTCATGCATTAACTGTGCTAGACACTGCACAACTGCATCATAGTCTGCCTCTGCAAGTGATACTACCTCAGTAATCACACCTGGAGATGTAGTAACAGAGGTTTGGTTGGCAACAGTAGCGTGGACAAATTTATTCCAACACTTGGCCTCAGCATGGCCAAGTCTACCACAGTTGCCACGACCACCATCAATTTGCCATTTACCCTTGCCATGAAAGAAGCCACCTCTACCACCACGAGTGCTAACAGCTACATGAGTCGAAGATGTGTTGGTAACAATCACATCATAAGTAAGCTGAATCTGCATCCTACTCAGCCTCCTGTAAATTTCCTCAATAGGAAGAAGCTCGGAGAGAGTCAAACTCTAAGAACAAGCTGCAAAATAGTGATCACTCAGCCCTGCAAGAAACATGTAGGCTGCAAACTCCTTCCTGTGATCCCTGTATGTAGAGGAAGTACACATCAGCCTACATGCATTGTATTTCTCCAAGAGCCCCTTCATGGTGGAGTAATACTGTGACAGACTCATCTCCTCTTGCCTGAGATAGCATAAATCATAATGGGTCTGGAATACTTAAGTTGAATTTAACTCATGTGTTTAAGCAGTCTTCAAGGCATCCTACATCTCTTTGGCAGAAGTGAAATACATAACTTCATCACCAATCCGAGGAATAATGCTATTTAAGATCCAGACTCTCATCATAGCATCATCCCAATTCCACGTTGCATATTTTCTTGTTTTCTGCTCCAGTGGTGCTTCCATAAGCACATGTTTCTTCTCATGACCCTCCACAATGACAAGGAAGATTTGAGACCGAGGGTAATTGGTTTCATCTAACTTAGTAATCGGAGCAAAGAAGAGGCTCTTGTACACTCTGCTTTCTGTACTCTGTCCTGAAGACACCTCAGAAGCCTCGGATGCAGCCATGGTAGCTCTAGATGCACAGAAACAAATCAGGACAACAGATCTGAAATCCTGAATCAAACACCAAAACACAGCGAATACACACCCCGTAGTCCACAAGAACTATCTCCAATACTTCACTAGGGAATACCCACCCCACTAATCATGCAATCAGGGGAATACACACCCCAAAAAATCATTAACAAAGGAAAATACACACCCCAAATCAGACCACAAAGTCACAAAGATTCATACCACACATAGGGAGGTTCTTGATTCAAAACTCCATCTCCACAACACTCAAGAACTTCCCTACAACGTGCTGGTGGCCACCAGCCTGCTCTCCGGTGACCTAGGCGACGATTGGGAGAGAAGGCAGCGGGGTGTGCTACTCTAAAGCTACATCGATGGTCTACAGGGCTACAGTAGCGGTCTGCTGGAGTCAACAGCATGAGGCAGTGCTACAGGAGGGAAGGCGGCACTACAACAGCAGTCTGCTAGAGCGAAGCAACGCGAAATGACGCTGCAGGAGGCGAGGCTACGATGCGAGAGGCCGCTCAACCCTCGACGATGGCTACAGAGCAGTGGCAGTGGCTATAGTAGCCCTAGGCAGCGATGGCTACAGCAACCCTAGGTGGCGCTGTTGCAGCGCACCAACAATAGCTACAACAACGTAAAGAGGCACTGTGGCGATGGGCTGCAGCAGCGGCGACGATGGACAATGCTACTACTGCTGCGACTGCGGTGGAGCGCCGACATTGCCACCAATGGTGGTGGTGGTGTCCGGGGTGGTGTGGCTTGAAGGTAGGATTAAGGTTTATTTGGTGGTATCCCCAACCTAGTGCTCTGATACCAAGTTGAAGAAAAGAATGATTCTTGTTATTACCAAGCCATCCCTACACCTCTTTATATAGAGACAGGTGGAGGAAAATAGCAACATAAGTCTACTAAGGAAAAATAAAATAGTAAATAGCCCCTCAACAAGAAGCATAACTCAACAAATAATGCTTTTAAGTTTTGTACTCGCTTCTTGTGTGATTTTATAAATCCCAAGAAATCATTCATCAAACTAGTTACCCCTGTACATTTCATCAGAATAGGGTTGTAAAGCACAAGCACTTCCTTATGATGGACTTTAGTACAACATTATTAATTTACAATGATATTCCATGTACTCATTAGGGAGAAGCTATGTTAATAACGTGTTATTTCATAAACTACATGCCTTCTTTTGTGATTGACAAGCAAATTCCTATTCAGCTTTTGTATCCTAACAGGGACTTTTTTTTTTGTTCCTTCTAGGGTCTTTAGATGTTGCTTTCGTTCATCTTTTGGTCCTAGCAGGGATAATTTGGCACACAAGACAATCAAATGCATGTCTATTGGGTATTCATAAACTCAAAAGGGGTATAGTCATTATGATTCAATCAATTAGCAACACTACGTCAATGTTAATGTAACCTTCCTTGAATATGTACCCTATTTTTCTACTAATGGGTCTAAAGTTTCAACTATTTCTGAGGCTGCTCCTATGCATTGGAAGGAATCCCAATTTCTGATACTTACAAGTTTATCTATCATCAACGTAGCTCCCCTTCGAGCCAACACAACAATCTACCCTTGAGGTAACTATAGATATTCTACATATTGATGATGTGATGCCTAATGATGACAAAGGTGTTATGTGACCAAATAGCTCTATTAGAGTTGATTTACATGTGCCTATAGCCTTAAGGAAGGCTCCACGCAGTTGTACACTACATCCAATATCCAAGCACATTTTTATGAACTATGTTGGTTCGTCATTCAAGCACTTTGTTATGGCCCTCTTAACTGTGTCTATCCCCACTTCAAATCACAAGGCTTTACTTGATCTGAGGTGGAAGCAGACTATGGAAGAAGAAATGACTACGCTCAGGTTAGAAGGAACCTAGGAACTAATGGAACCACCACCTGATGCTACTATAGTCACTGTGAAATACAATCAAGATGGTTCAGTTCAAAGATGCAAGGCCAAACTTGTAGCAAAAGGCTTTACTTAGACTTATAGTGTGCACTTCTTTGATATGTTCTCTCCTATGGCCTGACTTCCTATAGTTTGGATTCTCATCTCAATGGTAATATAATGCAATTGACCTTTCCATTAGTTGGATATAAAAATTCCTATTTTATGGAGATTTACGGGAGGTAGTATATATACACCAGTCGCCGGGATTTGAGCTTCAAGGGAGAGTTGAAAGATCTAAATAATGCAGAAGCATGATATCAAAACATAAAAGCAATCGCAAACACTTAGGTTTACGTGGAAACCCCACTCACGAAGAGCGGGGAGAAGTGCCCTATGGCTGTATTTCTCTGTATTTCTTCTCAAAAGAATAAATGAATGGTACAGGCCTATTTATAGGCCACCATACACATAACAAAATTCCACTACACCATGCGTGACTAAACCACTACACAATTCTCTCAAACTCCACCTCTAACTAGAGCATGGAATGCTCAGCTTGTAACACAAAGAAACCAACTCTACACAGAAAAAACAAACAATACTCTGAACTGGTTCTCACTTGTAGACGGGAACACAGGCTGGAGCTACTGGATGAACTATAGCTGGCTCTAACAATAGCCTCTCCTTTGGAGACATAGTACTGGTGGCTCCCCATTCAGTATCCCAGTAAAAGGGGTCTTCCTTTGAAGACCTCGAAAGTGGATCTCCCTCTCTGGAGTCCATGAAACTAAATCTCCCATACAGAAACCTGAAATGGTCCCTTCCTCTGAGAACCTCGAAACTCTGGACCTCCCAGAGTTACGGTTTCTCATGTGGAGTCCAAGAACAAAAGAGACTCCCGAATGGGGGTGACTATAATAGAATCCACAGCTCTAATACCAAGTTGAAATATCTAAATAATGCGGAAGCATGATATCAAAACATAAAGCAATCACGAATGCTTGGATTTACATGGAAACCTCACTCACAAAGAGTGGGGAGAAAGTCACGGGAGAAGTGCCCTATGGGCATGTTTCTCTGTATTTCTTCTCAAAAAAATAAGTGGGAGGTACACGCCTATTTATAGGCCACCACACACATAACAAAGTCTTACTACACTATGTAGGACTAAACCACTATACAATTCTCTCAATAGGGAGTGCTTCAAGGTATGCCAATTGAGGAAGGCGATACATTACCTTAAATAGAGTTCTTAAGCCTAGTTTGAGAAGCTATCAGAGGTTATTGAAATACTTGGATTTCGTAGATAGTTAATTGATTACACCTTATTTGTGCAGCCAAGATTTTAAATATCGATATCGATATCGTATCGACAAGCCAAAAAAGGAATATATTGAGGATATATCGCTGATATCGGTAAATGTTGGAAAAATCACAAAGAAAGGCCCAAAATATCACAAATTTTATAAAAATTAACATTTTAATAACTAATATATAATAAAGCAATGCCTAGAAGATGAAAATCATAAATTTTGAATGAAAACATAATAGAAATGCACTAGTCACATATCGAAAAAGTCATATATTGAAAAGAAAGTGCACATGATATGATAATTATTGAAAAATATTCATAGTAATGCTACTCAACAAAAAAAATGACATATAAATAGTGTCAGAGTATCAATTAACCACTAAGTATGGAAGCATCAGCTAATGCCACCAAATCAATACTAGGTTTTACTAAAATTTTTAAGTTATATGTAATCAGTTTGGAGTACCGTCAATATGCCATGATACTCTATTATCTTTTGATTGGTTTTAAAGGTGTCTAGAGTCAATCCTTCATTAAGGAGGTGTACAATAAATCTAAAATAAAAATTACAATGTTAAATTCTGTGTCTTGATCTTAAGTTTGTCTTAAGCTCCAAAAACTTTGATCTTTACCCCAGCTATTTGCAACTTAGGTTCTCTCAAGTTAATCTTTACATGTATAAATACTTATCTATATTTTGCTAACACTAAAATCGAACATGTGGTTCAAGGTTCCAACTATCTCTCTCTTTTCATATTAGTAAAACCTAGGTGCAAGAAACTTTTAGAGGGAGTGTTTAGATCAATTTTGGTAGGAATTTTTACATCCATGTCCATAAATATATACCTAATTACATTTATACCCATCTATACTTCATTATTGCATCCATATCCCTATAAACTTACACCTTACGACAATCATTATTAGTGTACACACACTATGATCGTTAATTTTGATGATAGTAAAATATTTATAGATTAACATTTCATTTGGAGATTAAACATTTCAAGTTTAGCTTTGGATGAAGCTGAGAAGCTCAAGCTCAAGCTCCATGGAAGGTTGAAGGAGCTCATAAAGAAAAGCATTAAGGAGTAATGGGAGAAAGCTTGAACAAAGAAGAATAGGATTAGATTTATTTTATTGTATTTGATGTAATTTTTATTGCATTTTATCTTTGCTTAGATATGTGTTAAACAACCCTAAAATAAAGTTTAAACACTTAGATAGTCGTTAAGAAGCCTTGGAAACCAAATCCTACACTTAAAGTTCATGATATCAACAATATATCGCCAGCAAACTCCTCGAGGAATTGTGGTGATGCATGTCTATGTTGACAACATCACCCTTATCGGTGATGATACTCAAGAGATCTTTAATTTGAAGTTCTTGCCAAAAAAAACCTTCTAATCAAGTACTTAGGTTCTCCTAGGTACTTTCTTGGGATTAAAGTTGCCATAGCAACTAAGATGTTGTGTTATCTCTAAGAAAAATATGCTATAAATTTCTTACAAGAAACTGGGATGTTGGGGGTGAACCTGTTCATATTCCCATCGATCCAAATATCCATATTTATGATGAGAAGGTAGTGTCCGCTGATGCTCACCAATTTGAAACTCTGGTGGGATTACTCGCACTAACATATTCTTGGTAATTGGGAAGCTTATTCAATTCATGCACAAGCCAACTAAGGTACATTGGGATGCAACTATGATAGTACTTGAGTGCCTCAAATCATCACCAAGGAAGGAATTCTTGTTTTAAAAAGGAATTACATTATGGCCTGTAGATTATGCTAAGTGCCTTAAGGGTACAAACTTCTACGCTTATGTTGCATAGAACCGTGTGACTTGGAGAAGCAAGAAACAAAGGGTTGTCTCTAGATCAAATGTTGAATCTGAGTATCATGCCTTGGCTTAGACAACAACAAAGATGATGTGGATCTGTGTTGAGTGACATGTGTATTCCTATTGATTCCTCACATAGAAACAATGTGACAAGGTTGCCTCTTATATTGCCAATAACCCTATATCCCATAAACAAACAAAACATGTAAAAGTGAATCGCCATTACACTAGAAATTTGATTTGGAAGGAGATCATCTGAACCACTCATGTCTCTTCCCAAGATCATATAACAAATGTCTTCACCAAAATACTTCCTAAGCCTATGTTTGATAGATATTGTTCCAAGTTAAGCATGATAGATATATAGGCTCCAACTTGATGGAAAGTGTTGACATAATCATGTTTCAGTCTTTTTTGTCATTTCCTATTTGTGAGGCCCACTTGTAATTTTCTCAATCCTCTATATAATGAGTAGGGGGTCTAATTCAATTTACTCATCTCTTCTAACTCTTTATTTGGCAAACTAATTCTGAATCACAATTAAATCATACAATGACTAACTACCAGATTCATAGGGTAGATTCCATAAGTTAAATTTCGCACACATCAAAGCCATCTTGCATGATCTTCAGTGGCATATTTTAGGAGCCCTCATCTTTCTTGCCACCTAATCTCAAGATCTGGGAAGCAGTATTATATTATGTCCGAGCTCCAAAACTCAGTTTGAAGCCGTTACCTTTGTCACATATGTGAGGTTCATATTTCAGTCAAACGTTAAAATGTATGACAACCAGAAATTTCAGGCCCTTGAGAATATTGTCTACAGGCATTGGATAAACATCATGTAGAGGGTGTTTGCACATATCATGGTGCTAAGCGCCTGAAACTTGACACCAAAACTGTACTGTCTAGTGATAAAAGGCCGCATCTTGAGAGAGAGAGAGAGGAAAACAGAAACAAAAACAGAGTGAAATCAGTCAGTTTCATGCAAGGCTGTTGAAAGCAATCAAGATTGTCCTATAACAAGATTTACTTTGGGGCCCAGATAAAAATCACATCCATCAAATTGTGTATGTTGGGAACAAAGTGTGCCATGTGACAGTGCCACGTGGCAACCAGTCAGACCACGTGGCAATGCCATGTGGCAGCCAGTCAGGCCACGTGGCAATGCCATGTGGCAGCCAGTCAGGAGGCCCACTTGAGCATCGGTTTTGGAGGATATAGGGTCCTGTTTTGGTTTTCTTAGATTGCAAGTTTTGTCATTAGTTGGTAGATTTGTTTCTAGTAAGGTTGTTTGAGTGGATTTGGTCTTTTCTAAATTAGGAGATATGATTTGATTAGAATAGAATTTGTTACTATTTTTAGATGATTGTGATATACTCTCACTTCTATGAAAGGGAGTCTTTGTAATTCCTTTTGCTTTTGAGTAATAATAATTCTTCCAACACAAAACTACTACTCTTCTCTCTCTTCACATAAACCGATGGCCACCATCTTCCTATAGTTGCCGATCATCACAACCGCTGGCCACCTAGTCCGGCCGCCGGCCATCCTCTCTCCCTCTCTCTTTGTTCCAACATGTAACAGTCCCCACATGGACTATTTTTGCCATGCCTAGGAGCCTCCACGCTCTATGTTGCGCAAATCAGAGCCTCCCGTCTAGGCTCCTCGATGTGCATGTTATTTAGGCCACACGTGTGGTCCCCACCTCCGACAAATCCTTCTCAACAAATCCAATGCCTTACGCGGAGTAGGAGGATCGTAGATTGAAAAAGATGACGGACACCACCACCACAGCCACCAATGCCACGTTGTCAACAAAGTTGATGGAGTTCGAGACCCAGAAAAAGGCAGAGGAGATCTATCAAGTTATATGGTTCATAATCTTCATATTGACACTTTATATCAGATTTTTCTCTCCAAAAGAGGAGATTTTCTCAAAGAAAAGATGTCAAACATCATGTATATGATCCAAGAAGATTCCTTTTTAAAGATCCAGGATGCAAAGGTCTCACAGTAGAGCTACCAGCACCTCACATGTAGATTTTCTCACGCCTGACCCTAAGAAGATCAGGGCAATGTTCCAAGAAGAAAAGGAGACAATGTTGGCTGTTGTTACGAGTATCGAGGTTGCTACAGAAGCAACAATTCGAGAGGTGGTAAGAGGTTACATCGTGGCTCCTTCCAAAGAAGAAAAGGAAAAGAAGACAACAGCAGTCGTTACTACGAGTATCAAGGTTGCCACAAAAGCAACAACTCGAGAGGTGGCAAAAGGTTACACTGTTGCTCCTTCCGAAGACAAAGTTGAGAACGCAAAGATCCAAAAAGAAGAATGGTAGGCCGTTTAGCCTCATCATCAAGTTCAAGCAAGTCATCGTCCTTACGGCCTCGACTTAAGAGGGAGTGTTGAGAATAAAGTGTGTCACCTGGCAATACCATGTGGCATCCAGTCAGGAGGCCCACTTGGGTGTTGGTTTTGGAGGATATAGGGCCCTATTTTGGTTTTTTTAGATTGCAAGTTTTGTCTTTAGTTGGTAGATTTGTTTCTAGTAAAGTTGTTTGAGTGGATTTAGTCTTTTCTAAATTAGGAGATTTGAGTTGATTATGATATAATTTGTTACTGTTTTTATAGGATTGTGATATGTTGTCCCTTCTATAAAAGGGAGTCTTTGTAATCCATTTTGCTTTTGAGTAATAATAATTCTTCCAACACAAAACTACTACTCTACTCTCTCTTCACATAAACTGCCAACCATCACAGCCATCGACCACCCAGTCAGGCCGTCAACCATCCTCTTTCCCTCTCTCTCTCTTCCAACATGGAAAAGTCCCCATGTGGACTATTTTTGCCACACCTAGGAGCCTCCACGCTCCACGTTGCACAAATCCTGACAGTGTGATAAATTGTAGAAGCCTAGTCCACTCAACAAATATCTTTGGAAACTGTGAAACTTAAAAGGAAATGCAGTAATTTTAGGTTGAAGATTATTTTGACACATTAGTTCTTCATATACATATACATGTAATTTATTTAAAACCATGGTCTTGTCTGTCATAAAAATAATCTTTAAAATATTATTAAAAGAGAGGAAGCTGCAACAATCAAGTTAAGAAATAGTTTTCAAATATTCTGAGCATGGTTGCAGCATGACCTAAACTCTACACTAGGAATTTTTTCTTTGGTGCATGAAATTGTAGGGTTAGTAGGATGATACGGAGTCTAGTTATGGACCAGGTCTCCTTTGAAACTTCTACCCCCTTCATCAGAGGGCAGTTTTTTAGCAAATCAAGAGCATAAAAAATTGGTGGCAATTCCCGTTCAGAAAGAGAAAAAATATGGTGGCAATTTACGTCATCGATAAAGGTGTTAGAAATACTCATCCAGAAGAAATATGGCTCAGATATCGGTCCATAGCATGCTTATAATCCACAAAGAAATATGTCAAAGTATTATTTCCAGACCAGCTAAAAAGGCATGCTAAAAAAGCTTACTCTCAAACCAGAATTCTTTTCCATTTTGTTCGTCATTCTTGTCTCATTGGTTTTTTTTTTCTCTCTTTGGATTTTTAAGTAGCAGGGACTTAACTTAAGCTCATCTTTATTTTAACTATTCCATGCCAGTGTATCACAGTAGAGGTGTCTTCTGGAAAATTAGCTAAACACGAACTGAATTTCATTCTCTTCTATTGGAAATGTTCCCCTTTTCTTGTACAATACTTAGATTGAAGGAGACAACATATAATTTGGGAAGAAAGAGAAGACAAACCCTCGAACCAAGTAAAAGGGACGCACTTGTTCTTTTCGAGGATAGGAAAAGAAAGGAATTTATACTCATGTACTCTCCCTCCTTATCTGAGCTTCAGTTTCCACATTCAGGAGGTCCCAACAAGTTATTCAACATCTGAGGCACCTCAAGAACTTTCAGCTAGCTACATGCATTTTAGAAGTGATTCTACACTAATCTAGTGTAATATCTCTCCAGTAACCCTCTAAGTAAAACAGTAAGAACAATGACGACTTGAATTCATTTGAAACATAACAGGCAACTGGGATCAAAAAGCAAATATACAATGAGAGAATTACTAGAATGTAACTCACCTCTTGTTTCAAGATAAAGCAACCTCTCCTCAAAATCCTTCCCAGCATTAGCAAAGATATCAGCAGCCTCGGCAGCCTCTCCAGCACCCCGACTATTCTCCTCTGCATTCTCCAGTATCTCTATGCACAACCTGTCCTTGGGAGCCTCGGTGCATTGCTCCAGCGGCCTGCTGAACTCAGAATACTTGGTAACCTGCCTCGCTATTTGCACAGCCTTCCTCCCATCAGGTGTGGTCTCTGAAGGACTTGCACCTTTGTGGATAAGAGAGAGTATGATCATGGGCTCCTTCCTCATGGCCGCCACATGGAGCGTGGTGTACCCCCTTGGATTCCTAAGGTTGATATCTGCCAACCCAAGATCCAGGAGCTGGTTGATGATCTTGGAATCGCAGTAAGCCACTGCATAGTGCAACGCATAGGCATTGTCGAGGGTGGTGGCATTCTCCTTGAGGAGGAGGTTGAGGAGCTCCACATCATCCGAGTCAAGGGCACGTAGGATCCTTTTCACATGGATGGTGGGCTCACCATTGGTCTCAGGGCCCCGGGCATCCAAGATCTTCCTGATCATGGCCTGAGGGAGGCCAGCCTTCTCAAGCGTTATAAGATCGTGGCCAGAGCGCACAACGAGGTCATTGCATCTCTCGAGAAGCTTCTCACAGTTCTTCCCGCATAAGTTGCCAACTGATAGGACTGTGAGGATGTCATCCTCGCTGACCTGGTGGAGGATATCGAGCAGGCGACGCTGCAAGAAGAGATAGAACTTTCAGAGGAACGCTCCATGCAAAATGCAACAAGGGTTAAGTATGGGAAATTTAGAAGACCATAAGAACCATTTCCTACTGCTACATGTTTTGCCCGTTGCCTGTATACATTTGTGCATGAGAAAGCAACTTTTTCTTACAAGAATATGTATATGTGCATCTCACAAAGGTAAATTCTTCGAGAAAGACCCTCTTCTTTCTATTGTTATAGTTCCTTCCAGAAGAGGAGAGTGATAGAATTCATACCACGTTCTAGTTTCAGAAATTCAGAGCCTTCCAAATTAAACTTCTAGTTCCCAGAATAGGCAGGTTTGTTTCTCCACAGAAAAGAAGGGTAAGAGTATAGGTGGAACTTTCTTCTATTTTCCTCACATGGGTTTTCCATAAAAGGCAACTTCTCAACCACTGAACCATTCAAGAGGTTTAATTGAAACACTTCCATAAAAAGGAAGCTCTACCATGAGAACAAACTGTCATGCTCATTTAATCCTTCTCCCATATGCTTTGATTCCCCAACTATTAAATTCTTATTGATAGCCATTATCTTTTTTATCTGCACCTTTTCCTAACCTAAATTTCTGGCTTATCCCTTGCTGGTGGACCAAGTTGACCTTGGAAAGTGCGGGATGGGCCATTGTCCAACCAAGATCTTAACCTCCATTCCCAATTTCAAAGCTCTAGCAAAACATGTTTTCTGCATCAAGGTCAACCTGGTTGACGGCAAAGCCATTCCAACCTTTGCATATAAATGAATACCATGAAAAAAGATGCAGCACAAGCAAGCCCAAAACTGATCACCCAAGAAACATTACAAGCATGCACCCATGAGGAGACATCATATTTGGATCCTACGGGCCCAATTGATTGCATGAATTGCCTGATCCATTTCTTGTTTGGATACAGAAACTCCAGAAGTAAACAAGGCTAGAATTGGTCCACTTATTCTAGAAGAAAACAATTCCAAAATTCGTCCTTTTATCTCCAATGATTCCTTGAAGTGACACACTTTTCACCCAAACATCTATTTTAATTCCGGTTTTATGTATTCCACAAACTCATAATTCATTGTGCAATTCTTTTTTTCTTTTTTTTTTTTACACTTCCCCCACCAAACAAACGGACCGTAAGTGTCCCTACGTCTCCCAGAGTAAAAAGCTATTAATAGCTAATTCCGGTTCCGATTTCGAGCCCTCAATCCCTCAAATAATTCATATATTCTTCAACTAATCCCTTGGAATCGCATGGTTCCGCTTTTGGGTAATTCTTCGTTTAATTCTATTCTACTTTGTTAATTCCACCACTCAATCAAACCGGAACCAAAGCCACTTGAATCGTGGAAGAAGCACCAAGGAATGGAGAAAGAGGGGAATTGTCTTTGTTTCGACCTGGAAGAGGCTGACGAGCTCGAAGATCTGGAAGACGAAGGAGGAGTAGAGGACTTCGAGCATGAAGGAAACAGCGGGGCGGCAGGCGACGTGCGGGCAGGAGTCGTCGGCGCAGCAGGAGTCCTCCCTCGGGGGCGGGGAGACCCTCCCTGTGTAGATGTACGCGAGGGCGAACCGGAGGGCGTCGGGACCCACCGGGAGGGAGGGGAGGAGGTCGGAGGCTTGGATTTCGGCCGAGCCCTCCGGGTTGGGGCGGGAGAAGATGTCGCGGAAGAAGGGGCTGCGGGAGGAGAGGACGCAGCGGTGGACGTCGACAGGCGGGTGTGGTGAGGGGAGGGTGATTTGGGCGTCGGCGAGGGAGGGGGAGAGGAGGAGCGACTCGAGGTTGGAGGAGAGGCGACGCAGCGCGACGAGTTCGGCCGTCGAGGGGTCCGCGGGAGGCGGCGGCGGTGGCGGCGGCGGTGGTGGGTGGTCTTGGGGGAGGATTGCTGGTGGGTAGCAGACGCTGCTCGAGTTGTCAGACTCCACCATGGGGGAAGGAAGAGGAGAAAGGAGGAAGGGAGCGTTGACTATGAGGAGAAGGGAGTGCAAGCGGGAGGAGGAGGATGAGGAGGATGCGGTGGTGGGGAGACGAAGACTAAGAGAAGAAAAATGGGCCAATAGCATCACGTCACCCTTGCATGGATATTTTGGCTGTGTATGGTAAGTGCAGTGGTGGGGCTTGTGGCAATGACGCGGCGCGATGGGTGGTTTACGGGTAGTTTGTTTTTTTATTTTTTTTAAAGATTGAAATAGCTTTCCACGAGCAACTTTACATACCCCAAGGGATTTATCTAACCGTCGATATGTCACTAAGAGCTAATTTAGAGAAGTAAGTCAATTTCAAGATATACTGGATATTTTAAAGAATTATAAAAGTTTCCACCTCATTGCTAATCGTTGAGGTAAATTTTATAGAATGTGCAGCTATAACGTGATCTGATGAGTTCAATAACACAACTGCAGCTACTGAATGTTGAGTGCAAACTATTGTGTCAACAATCAGAGTGCAGTCTTACATAGTTTCATGAATATTAAGAGGGTGGGTCCTAATAGAAACATATTTATCAATGTGAGAATGTAGATAATTTTGTATCACCACATCCAAACCATTCATAGTTGATTTAAACCCACCGCTAAAATGATTTTGTTTGCTAATTGCCAAGGGGATATATATTCATCTCCATGTACTTTTTTATATATGTTTATCTAGACAAAGTAGGCTAAGAACTAAGGAATCTATTCATTTAGATTTGACTCTTTCAACTGTGCTGATATGTTTTAATACTCATGGAACCAATCATGAGCCTCCACTTGCAGCCTATAGCCAAGTGTAAACCATAATGCTTTGGTGTAGGAACAGTAGAGCAACAAGTGTATTACATTTTCAACAACTTCGTTGCATAATGGGCACATCTCATCAACGTTTGGGATTCTCTGAGCAAGTATGGATTTTGTGTTAAGAGCTCCAGCCAGAGCTTTCCAGCATAATAATTTAATCCTAAGAGGAACATGCAATGCCTAAATGTTTCTGCATTTTTTGATGTCAATTTTCAACAGTTCAGAGGATCTACCAACCATCTGGACCAACAAGTGATATGCTGATTTAATTGTGAAAACACCTCTTGGGTGGGGAGCCCAAATAAGTTGATCTTGGTGATTCTAGTGTATAGAAGTGGCTGAAATATTTTTAACTAAATTTGCAGAAAAAATCTATGATAGAAGATCTTGTTTCCAGCAGTGATTATCCATATCTATGAGATCCTTTACCTAACTGATATGAGAAGGAACTTGGTTAATAATTGTAAGACAAGAATCCATATCTCTAACCTAGAGTTGGATGGCGCAAATCATCCAGTAGCATGGACGAGGGTGCATGGAGTCGAGGGTCGTCGACCCAAGTTCATGTAATTCGAAAATTATCTGGTTCAATCCTACCCAACATGATAACGTGGGAATGGATCTTAAATCCTAAACCCAAGATTTGACCCATTAAGGAACCAATGGATCCAACCCAATCCAACGTTGTTCGGGTCTCCATGTGGATCTAGCAGGTCTAATGGGTAGAGGGGTCCTATATGGATCTAATGGGTCCTATTCGATTCTCAACAAGAATACCTTTTAAGATAAGAATAACCTTGGAATCAAAAACAAAATTCACTCCTTCAATAGGGTTTCCCATCGCAATCTTGAGAGAATTTTACTCCTTAGAGGACTTAGATCACCAAATTGCTCTCCACCAGAATTACAACTAGACTACCAAAAGGAGAGAGCTAAAGAGAGTGAATTAAAGCTTTTCTATAAAGCTTGTCTTAGTTGTGTTGTATGTTGGAACGCTTCTGCAACTCCCTTATTGATAGGTGAACTCCTTAAAAGAGATGGGGCTGCCTTCTCAACATCTAAAAGTCATAGGGAAATTAGTCTTTATCCAATACTTGACATGTGTGTAAAATGGCATTAATGAAAGATAAAAAAAAAAAAAAACTCAAACCAACAAATAACTCCAAGTACACCTCAAATCTAACACTGTTGAACTACCTAGAGGTATTGGACTAGTTTGAAATACTATTGGACAAGTACTAATGTTCTTAATATTGATGATAACAAAACATATATACATTACGTTGTTCTAGACGAACTAGCCCTTCAAGTGAAAAGAAAGAGATGAACTAAGTTGGCATATCAAAGGAAAAATTTAAATAGTCAAGCTTATAAGTAAGACCCATAAAGTTCATCATGGATGGAAGATTAAGTCTCAGAGAGTCTTAACTTGAAGACCGAAGCATCAAAGAGAAGAAGCTCAAAAGAACAAAGTTTTTGTATTTATTTTTTCAAAAGTTGAATATTTATTTCCTTGCCTTAGACTTGATATAAAATAGTTAAAGAGTATTAATCAAGCCCTAAATAACTCTTGCATAGCCATCAGGCACTTAGGCAAACCTTAGACTTAAAATTGAAACCTAAACAGAAATATCCTTCACTAATCAAACTTTTAATGTCTTCATCAAAGTTCAATACTTCACTAATCAGACATCTAACAGATTCATCAATTAACCTAAATCACAAAATAAGATGTCTAACCAATTGATCAGACATCCACTGACTAAACGTCGGCACTCAATGATCCATCATTTGGATCGCTAGTTAATTAAGGTTAATTATCATGTCGTAGTATAGTGTTACAATTCAAACGGATGTTATTTATTTATATACAATTTTTACTGATTTTATTCTAAGTCATTCACTAGGAGACAGTTATTGATATACATCACTCTCTATTATCCAAAAATCATCTTTTATTTCAAAAATGTTAAGTTTATTTACAATAGAATGAATTATAAATGAAAGAATCAAATAATAAACTAATCTAAGTCAATTATGTACAATGAAGGAATTAGTATTAATAACAATACCTCAAGAATACACACAAGATTAAAGACATTAAAACTATTCTAGATTAAACAATGTTAATTATGTACATAATATCTACGTATCTCTATCTAATTATATACAATATTAAATTATGCCTTAAAAATATGTACAATCAAAGCACAAAAAGAGCTATCTATAATACTTATATACATCTAACCTATGTGTGTACAAAAAAATACTAAGCTAAGTAACTAATTTAACATACTAATCATACATAATATACAACATATATACATTATATATACATACTAACTAGTATATATATATATATCACTACTTACATATATAAATGTGAACAAGACCCTTAAAAACATATATACAAAAGAAAAAGTGTAAACTTACTCTCTTACACACTCCATAATATACCCATCCTATCTGGCATCCTAGTTGGCATTAGATTTTCACCTTTGCCCACATCCCATTGCATGCGGCAACTTTTTCTGACGTTGTTACATCCATGTGTAGCACTTGTAACCTCCGCTACATAATGGTATAGGCCTACAGTCCTTTCCATTTTTTGTGCAAGTCTGACGAAAGTCGATGCTGCTGGCAAGAATATTGGTGTTGTTGGTGGAATGTGTTGGCACCATCGTACGCTTCAAGTAAGATACGTTGGTAATCACTCATACTGATGGTGTTGTGAGCAATGTTCTTTTCAATGTTGCCTACAGTAGTGTAAATAGTCTACGAAGTAGTATCCACATACACTCTACTATGACTATCAAAATGCCTATGCATTGATTATAATCTTAGTACTCCTATTGCTACCAGCGGCAGGTTAGTATACAAATGTAAATCTCCTGCATCTTAAAGCAACATTGCTGCCAACGACAGGTTAACATGTATTCTGTGGTCTGCAGATGTCTGCAGATGTCAAATCTAACTATTTCTATTTCTGTGAAATGTTAGATTTTGTACTCCTTTCTCAGTTTCCTCTTCTTATGTGTTTCCAACAATACTATGAAGTTCTTAACATTACTACCAGCAACACTATGAAGTTTTTAACAATGCTACCAGTAGCATTACAGATTTGTTAACACTGCCAGTTGTAGCTTACAGTAGACTACATGTTGCTGCCAACAGTAGGAATGGTGATGCCGATGGCAGGTGTAAACCTTGACTTATATATGTGGTGATGCCAACAACAAGTGTACCTAAAGTACCTTGCGCAAGCTTCTATCTTAACGCGATATTATTGTCAACGACAGGTTAACATGCATTCCATGCGTCTACAGATGTTTGCAGATGTCAAATTTAACTATTTCTATTTCTGTGCAATGTTAGATTTTATACTTCTTTTCCAGTTTCCTCTTCTTATGTGTTGCCAACAGTATTATGAAGTTTTTAACATTACTACCATCAACATTAGGAAGATCTTAATAATGCTACTAGTAGCACTATGAATTTGTTAACACTGCCAGTGGCACCTTATGACATACTATATGTTGCTGCCAATAGCAGGTATGGTGATGCCGACGACAGGTGTAAAATCCAATTTATATATGTAGTGATGCCAATGGTAGGTGTACCTAAAGTACTTTGCATAAACTTCTGTCTTAAAATTAACAGATTAGCTCATTTCTAATTATGTGCAATGAAAGAAGTTATACTCTTTACTATTTATACCTTCCTATTCCTTCTCTATTTTCTTTGTTGACCATCTGTTACGACCCGATTCTCGAATCCCTACGAGACACGAGAATCGGACCGACTCGACTGATCCTAAGACCCAGTCGTCCAACGAGAAAGTAACCAAAGAGCAGTAAAATAAACCACATTCACCATGTATATAACTAGCAGTAACAAAAGTACAGCAGTAAAGAAAAGAACTACTACAGTACACACCACCACAACAGTAAAGAAATAAACAGGTACATAAACATGATGCTTACAAATACAGAATAAAGTGGTAACAGAAAATACTCACTATACAAAAGAAGAGTATAGTTGGTACTACACAAGTAAGACTACTGGCCTTTACTATGCCCAGCTCCTTCTGCAGCCGCCGGCTCTGGCTGCTCAACATCTGATCCTGAAAAGGTGACACGTCAGCGAAATGCTGAGTAGAGTGGAAACCAAAAGTTAAGAAAACAGTAAGGTAGACAGTAGCTGTAATATTTTTAATCTCTTTCTTTATTTTTTTCCATTTACTCATTATTGAGTTATTCCTCAGATCTTTCTCTTGATCTTGAATGTTCCTCGTGGGAACGATCTTGATTGCAGTCTTTTCTGAGAAGTAGAAGTAACACGTGGTGCTCTCCTGGCCGGGAGAGTCCCCCGTGGTGGTCCTACCCTCAGTCAACCACCCCAAGATCGCTGACAGACGTAACGGTGACTACGACATGCGCGATAAACGCACAGGTAGCTACCCCACACTGGTACGCGGTCAGTCGTTTCCATTAACGGGTGTGCCCCAAAGCACAGCACGGAACTAGTATAGGGCAGAGCCCTCTCAGTAATAGGGGTCCAACCCCTCCACAGTAACCAAACAGGGGTCTTTCCCCTTCACAGTCCGCGCACCCTCGCCTGACTACCCTGGTTTACCCAGTGGGCCTAACAAGTCGGTGTAGGTGGCCTAGCAGAACCCCGAGGCCCGTGGGGTGGCTAGTGCTCTCCCTACACTAGTAGCTCTCCTCGATACTATGTACGCAAGGGCCAAAGGTCGGTACAAAGTGGCCAGACCTAACCCCGGTTCCCTGGGGCGGCTAGCTCCGCTCTGCACTAAATAGGGGGACAGTCGCTCTCCTTGGTACTCCGTACTCAAGGGCCAGCTTAATTCCCCAATTCTATTCCAGTCACCTCTCAGGAGCTCTACTCCTAATTTCCCGTAGGGTTCATGCTCATTTTTCTTTAACTCAGCCAATTTAGGTTTCATCATTTCAGCTTTATATTCATATAGCCCATGTTCTCAACAGTAATTATCCATTCAGAAACAGGCAACTGTTAACCAATTACAGGCTGTTATTGATGAGAGCCTCATCATGAGCCATAACTAGCTCATTTTGACCCAATAAAAAGAATAAAAGCTCCTACATAACCTAGAAGAAGGCCTAAATGAAGGAATAAGTGCTCTGAGGAGAAAACATGAATTAAAGGTTAAAACTGTAATTTTACCATTGCAGTACATAAACGGGTTTTATCAGAGGAAAAACATAGGTCAAAAGGTCTAAATAAGATAAAAAGTGGGTTGATTCAATCAAAAATGGGTTCAGGTGCAATCCAGGAATTAAATGACATTTGGTAACCCTAAAACAGACCCGCTTAAAGTAACAAGGTTCCGATCAGGATAAAAATCAAGTAAACCCTCTAAAAATCATGAAAAAATATCCTCTATGGTTTAGAACACTTAATTTGGCCTTTGGAACCCAGTTTGACCTAGATTAGGGTCCTAGCTCTTCAAGTAACCTAATTTAGGTTTTTACGCAAAATGTCTAGTCAAACGAGGTCAAACCTAAAATCCAACTTCACCATTGGATTCCTTAGGTCCAAATTAGGTTTGTACCAAAATTTGGACCTAAGGGGAGGTCATCTTGACCTACTTTGCAATTTAGTACACCCAAATTACAATTGGGTCCCTATCTTTTGAAATCCTTGCAGAGAGCCCCCTAATTTCCTCGCCACCTTTGCAATCAGGTCCTGCCGCCATTGTTAGGGCAGAACCAACCTTCAACGAGGTTTAGAGAGGGATTACTCTCTGATTCCTCAGGGATCCCCTCCCAGAAATGGAAGGGAGATTCTCTGAGGAATTCCCTTCCATCTACGGCCAATCACAATCTCTGGTGTGAACCCAATCTCTCGTACGAACGCACGAGGGATTTGGGTATCTTAACCTATTTCCTACTCCAGCGAGCCATCAGAGGCAATAGGCGTGCCCTCCAGGCTCTGAAGGCACGGCCTAGTGCCTATAAAAGAACCCACACCTCCGGCCGCTCATCTTTAGCTTGACTTGGCCAGAGGTCTACCTCAAATTCGTCTCTTTCTTCTCCGGTCAAGTGTCCAGCAAGCTCCGGCGAGCTCCTTGTCCCATCCTCTTCGCTCTGCCACAAAACTAGTGGCAGAGTCATCTTCCTGACTCTCCTCCGCGTCGCGCAATACCCGCGCACGCCGCCTCAACCCCGTCGTCGCCGCCATCCTCCCCCACTAGGCAGCATCTTCTCTGGCGACAGCAGGTATAGGTGTCCGCCCTCCGTCTCCCTTCGTCCCTATAATTAGGTTAGAACTACTCTCCATCTTCCCCTCTCTCTTTTCCCCCTGTTATTTCATTGAATTACCCCTCGACCGATGCTGACCACCTCCATCTTCCTTGCCTCCGACCGACCTCCGGCGAGCTGCTCCCACCATTCCACCCCTCCACACGGCTCGCCAACCATCTCATAAGCTCCGCCTCACCACAAGGAACACTTTCCGCCCCTCCACTGCCACTCCACACCTCCGCAGTAACCCCCCGAACAACCCCACACCTCCGACCACAGGTTGACCTAGGCACGCACTCCTAGGCCATCCTGCGGCCTGCAGCACCGCTCACCACCTTCGCCGTGCTACGGCGAAGGCCCTCAGCTGGTTTGATCAGGCCAATAGGCCGTATTGGTGTTTGATAGTATCGACGCTCCTGCCTCCATTGACGACAGTTGAAGAAGCTCCAAAGCAGCTCCAGGCATTAGGTCTCCCAGGCTCCAGGCGCAGCAGATTCGCGAGAGCGTTGCGAAGCCCTCGGGTCCAGCAAGCAGCACTGCGAAGCTCCCAGCTGTGGCGATTGCACGAAGGTCTGCGGGCGCGCGAGATTGGGCCAGAGACTTTAGTCCCACATCGTGGAAATACGAGGCACCGCTGTAGTATAAGTTGAATTTGTGATATTGTTTGGTTGCCTCCGAATGCACAGGGGTGAGGTCCCTCACCTGCCTTAGCACCCGCCTCGTCCGCGGTTTCACCTCGTGGATCTGGCGGGATCCGACCTGACCCTAACCTACGCACTCCTCGCGCATCACCCACCTGCAGGTGCGCCTGGTCCCGGGTGCGAAATCCAACCCGATTACCCGTGTGGCTCTGGGAGAGCGTCCTTGAGTGAATTGCTGAGAGAGAGAGACGTGCGGGTAGAGGGAAAGGGATAGGTTTTGCTCTATGCAGGTAGGCTGAATGTTGAGGAAGAAAGACTTAGCTGCGAGGAAGAAGAAGAGAAGGAAGAAAGAAGGCAAGGCAGAGAAGAGAAGGAAGAACAGAGACCAAGGAAGAAAGAGAAGCCTTCGCAGAAGAAGAAGAAGGTAGAAGAGAGGCCAAGTGAAGACTGCAAAGAGAAGAGAAGAGAAGAGGAAGAAGAAGCCTTCGCAGAAGCCAAGATCAGAAGGAAGAAGGAGAGACTGCTGAGAAGAGGAGAAAGAAATATCAGAAGAAGAGAAGAATAACACTTTTAAGACGTCTGATCACAAGATCAGACGTCCAATTTTACTCTTTTGCCCAAATTACTTTTTAAATACATTTGAATTTAAGTTTTGAGTAAATTAGAGTGTTCAATTACATTTTGATTAGTAGTAAATTCCAATTGCTCCCTGTGTTCGACCTCGGATACTCCGATTTTCGAGTAATAAAAACTCTTTATTTGTTTGAACGCTTTGTTGGCTATACTACAATGTGACATTCTTTTAAACCTACAAAAGCATTACGAACAGTTATCGTTTTCCTTTCTACTTTTCCAAGACTGCAATATATATATATATATTCAATCTAGTTTTCCAGTCCTAAGATTCATGCCATACCCTAGGATCTATCATTCAATCTAGTTTCTCAGTCCGAGGATTCATGCTATACCCTAGGATCTATCATTCAATCTAGTTTTTCAGTCCTAGGATTCATGCAATACCCTAGAATCTATTAATTATTTCACATGTGTATAATTTTTGATAAACAATTAAAGGGAGCCACTCTATCCGCAGAATCGGGAGTACTGGGGGCATGATCGGCAAGTTCGCACGCCTCCGCAACCCCCAGAGCTACAATGGAATGGGGTCCTAACATAAGAACCAAACATAAGGAATTACTCAGAACAAGATACAAATACTGTAAACAGGTAGAGGAACAGTTTTTGAGAAGAACGAAACTTGAAACATGGAAAACGAACTTCGAACGGACCCTAAACGGGTCAAAAATGATAAGTCTGCCCAAAATCAGACGTCTGGAACATCTTCCAGATGTCTTAAACATTGGTTCAGGTCATACCTTCTCTCTACGCGGTTCTTCAGATGTCCAGACTCCCGCTGAACCGTCTGAACTTAGTTCCAGACGTCCGACTGTCACTCCAGACTTCTGGAGACCCTCTCTGCCATCTGGTGCTGTGCCCAGACGTCCGATCTGCGTGGGAGGGCATGCCCTTGTGCCTTCTCGAATGAGACCTGCACACATACGCGACCATCCTCAACACAAAACGAGGCAGAACCCTTCGGCGAAACGGCTGCATGGCCATACACGCGAAAGAAGAAGGGAAGAAAAATATTGTACCTTTCAGACGTTTGGACCTTCCTCTAGACGTCTCTCGCTTCGTCTGGACGTAAGTCCAGACGTCTGATTCTGGGAAGTTTTCCTAGAATTAGGAACTCCTCGCCCTCTGTCTGCTGCGCACGACCGTGCCGCACCGCGCTTGCCTGCTGCCTGAGCTGCAGCAGTTCCTCCCCAGCGCCACGCTCTTGCTGCGCACCCGCCGACCGGCCCTGGCTACTCCGGCGAGCTCTCACCCTCGCGCTCTAACTCCCTCCCTCTCGTTGCAACCCCTCCTTCCCACGCACTCACGGCAGCAGCTGCTGCCCTGCCCGCTCACTCTTACGCTAACAAGAAGGAGAAGAAGAAGAATGCGGTGGAGTGAGGGTGAGGGAGAGGAGAGGGGGAGTATTTGAAGGCACCGTGGGGGAGAGAGAAGGAAGGCTGCGCCTGCAGGACGAAGAGGAAAGAGAGAGAAGAAAGGAGGGCGGCGGTTCAGTGTGCGCAGATGCAAAATCGTACGCCGAAAAAATTAATTTCCAATTCCCTGACGTCTTAAACGACGTTTGATGCCAGGGTTATAACAACATAACAAACTCAAAGGAAGTTTCATCCCCGAAACTTACGCTAACTAGGGTGCGGAAAAAGAACAATATATGAATAACAAACTCAAAGAGGACCGAAGCCGGTCCGAAAGGACATACCCTCAAAAAGCTCCGAGTACCGCTCCCGCATCGCCGCCTCAGGCTCCCAGGTAGCCTCCTCGTACCGCTGGCTCCTCCACAAAACCTTCACCAGGGGTACCTGCTTCTGTCTTAGACTGCAGATGGCTCTGTCGAGAATCTGCACTGGCCGCTCGGGGTAGGTCAGGTCGTCACCCACCTCGATGCTCTCGTGACTGGAATCGGCGACGTACTTCCTGGGGTTGGACACGTGGAACACGTCGTGCACACCAGAAAGCTGGGGAGGAAGGGCAAGCCTGTAAGCAAAGGGTCCAACTCGCTCCAGCACCTCAAAGGGTCCCACCAACCTCGACGCGAGCTTCCCTCTCACCCCAAATCGCTACAGGCCCTTCATGGGCGAAACGCGAAGGAAGATGTGCTCCCCAACCTCAAACTACACCTCTCTGCATTTCCGATCTGCATAGCTCTTCTGCCTGCTCCTGACAGTGCGGAGTCGCCTGTGAATCTGCTCGACTACCTCTTGACTCTGCCGGATCAGCCTGGGGCCAACCTCCCACTTAGTCCCCACCTCAACCCAACTCAAGGGTGCAGTACACCTTCGCCCGTACAGAGCCTTGTAGGGTGCCATGCCGATGCTCGAGTGATAACTGTTATTATATGCAAACTCCGCCAGAGGCAAGTGCTCCTCCCGAGAGCCCCTCCAGTCTAGTACACAAGCACGTAATAGTTCGTCAAGTGTCTGTATCGTGCGCTCAGACTGTCCGTCCGTCTGGGGGTGGTATATTGTACTGAACCTCAGCCGCGTCTCCAGGGCCTGCTGAAACTCAGCCCAAAACTGGGACGTAAAGCGGGTATCCCGGTCGGATATATCTCCCGTGGAACTCCGTGTAGACATACCACGTCGCGGATATACCTCTCTGCCAACTGTGCTGGTCCCAAGGTGACTCGGATCGGCAAGAAACGCGTCGTCTTCGTCACTCTGTCAACGATTACCCAGACTGCGTCGTGTCCTCGTTGGGTAACAGGTAAGCCCACCACCAAGTCTATGGTGATGCTCTTCCACTTCCACTCTGGCACTAGAAGTGGCTGTAGCAGCCCTGTAGGCCTCTGACGCTCGGCCTTCACCTGCTGGCACACTAAACACTGTAGTACGAATTCACCCACATCCCACTTCATCCCCCTCCACCAAAAGTTGCGTCTCAAGTCATGGTACATTTTTGTGTTTCCAGGATGTATGGTGAATCTGGAACCGTGTGCCTCATTCAGGAGCTCTCTCAACAACTCCTCGTCTCGGGGAATGCACAAACGTCCCCTCATGCGCAGCACCTGGTCTGTAAAAGTGAAGTCTCCAGGGTCTCCTAACAGTACTCTGTCACGCAAGGACTGCAAGTATGGGTCGACCATCTGCCCTGTGATGATGCGATCTATCAGCTCTGGCCTCGTCTGTCGTGTCACAGTCACTGCCCCACAGTGCCCCCGTAACTCTAGAGGTCGCCAACTGCCCATTTCCTCTAAGAGGCTCCAACTCTACACCTGTAAACTGGCCAAGTGTGCGGGCGCCTTCCGGCTCAAGGGGTTAGCCACGACGTTGGCCCTTCCCGGGTGGTAGGAAATGCTGCAGTCATAGTCCTTCAGGAGCTCCAACCAACGTCTCTGTCTCAAGTTGAGCTCCTTCTGATCAAACAGGTATTTAAGGCTCTTGTGATCTGTGAAAATCTCAAAGGTCTCACCATACAAGTAGTGCCTCCAGGTCTTCAGCGCGAAGACGACCGCTGCCAGCTCCAGGTCGTGAGTAGGGTAGCTATGCTCATGGGGCTTCAGTTGCCGCGAAACGTAAGCGACAACGTGACCCCTCTGCATGAGCACACCCCCTAACCCCTACAAAGAGGCGCCCGTGTACACAACGAACCTGCCACTACCGTCTGGGATGGTGAGTACGGGAGTCGAAGTCAGCCTCTCCTTCAGCTCCTAAAAACATGCCTCACAGGCATCTGTCCAAGTAAAGGGCACGTCCTTCCAGGTCAGCTGTGTCATAGGATGTGCAATCTGTGAGAAGCCCCTGATAAACCGCCTGTAGTAGCCTGCCAGTCCCAAGAAACTGCGAATCTCAATGACCGTACGCGGTCTCTCCCACCTGAGCACTACCTCGACCTTGGTTGGGTCCACAGCCAAGCCATCCCCAGAGATCACATGACCTAAGAAGGTCACCTCAATCAACCAGAACTCGCACTTGCTGTATTTAGAGTACAGCCTACGTCGTCTCAATGTGTCCAAAACCATCCGTAAGTGTTGTCCGTGCTGCGTCCGATCTCGAGAATAAATGAGCACATCATCAATGAATACCACCACGAACTGGTCCAAGTACGGTCTAAACACCCGGTTCATCAAGTCCATGAATGCAGTGGGGGCATTGGTCCGCCCAAACGGCATGACCAGAAACTCGTAGTGTCCGTACCGAGTGCGGAAAGCTGTCTTGGAGATGTCTGCCTCCTTGATTCTCAACTGGTGGTATCCAGACCTCAAGTCGATCTTGGAGAATACCGTGGCACCTCGCAGCTGGTCAAACAAGTCATCAATCCTCTGCAGCGGATACTTGTTCTTGATGGTGACCCTATTCAGCTGTCGGTAGTCCACACAAAGGCGTAGGGTACCATCCTTCTTCACAAACAGTACCGGGGCTCCCCAGGGAGACGCGTTGGGCCTCACAAAGCCCTTCTCCAAAAGATCCTGCAACTAAGACTTGAGCTCTCGCAGCTCAAGTGGTGCCATCCTATACGGTGCTGTGGAGATAGGGCTGGTCCCCGGTACCAGGGAGATTTCAAACTCGATCTCACGCTCGGGCGGTAGTCCTGGCAACTCGTCTAAGAACACGTCAGGGTACTCTCTGACCACCGGGATACTCTGGAAGTCTGCCACAGGGCTGGGCTCTACCACCACACAAGCTAGGAAGCCCTCACACCCCTGACTCAAAAGTCTTGCCGCCCGAAGTGCAGAAATGCACCTGAAGCCTCCGTCCACTGGCTGCCCGTGGAACTCGAAAGAAGGCAACTCTGGTATGGAGAAGACGATCTTTCTCTCAAAGTAGTCCATCAAGGCGTGGTAAGTGAACAGCCAGTCCATCCCCAGAATTACACCAAAGTCCTCCATCTGTATCATAATCAGGTTAGCAGGAAGGCTGTGTCCCCCAACACTAACCTCGCAACCTGTGTATACCTCCTCAGCTACAAACAGCTGACCACTCGGACCTCTGAACACGAACGGATCCTCTAACAGCATACAGTCATGCCCCAAACTAACCGCGAACTGGCAACGACAAACGAGTGCGTAGCACCGGAATCGAAAAGCGTGTAAACAAGTCTGCCGGAAACTGAAACCATACCTGCCACCACCGATCCCGAAGCTCTGGCATCCCTGTGTGTCAAGGCATTGATACGCCCCTCAGTCCTAGGTGCGGACGAAGCAGCCACACTCTGCGTCAGACGGGTAGCTACAAGCTGGTACCCTTCCCGTGACTGCTGTCCTCCTCCTCGCACCTGGAAATCGCGGCCTCCTGCTCGCCCTCCAGTGCTCAGCGTGGGAAGCATCTGCTGACCTCCTGCCCTAGACAAGCAGTCCCTCCTGATGTGGCCTGGCTGGCCACATTGGTAGCAAAGGGGAACTCGACTCCCGCCCTCAATGGGTCCCTGCTGTCGGCTAGGCGGGGGTCCGGTGCTAGCAGTTGGCCCCTGTCGAGAGCCCCCAAAGGCCACTGATGGCCCTGCAAAACATGACGGCTCTCCTGCGGGCACCACGTGTCTCCTCTCTCGTCGGCCCTGTGAGAAGTCTGGCTGATAAGGCCTCTTCCGCCCACTGTCAGTATCTCACGTGGACGGGTTGGTCACTTCGTATGTCATAGCTGCCTCCACCACCCTCGAGAACGTAGGCAACTTCAGGGGTTTGACATACCCACGAATTGTCGGCCGGAGCCCCTCGGTGAACCTCCAAAGGCGCTCCTCCTCAGTGGCCACTACTATCGTTGTGAAGAGAGACAGCTCCAGAAAACGCGTGTGGTACACGCTCACGGTCATCGTCCCCTGGCGGAGAGTGTGGAACTCCCACCTCCTCTGGTCCTGCCATGTCTGGGGAAATTACTGCTCGCAGAAGAGGGTGACAAACCGGTCCCAGGTCGGCTCGTCCCTCTCCTATCCCCTGACCGCCCTCCACCACCTGTGTGCCGCACTCTCCAGCTGGTACGTGGCAAAGGCCACGCGGCACACCACCGGGGGGCGAAGGGTGTCAAAAACCTTCTCGATCTGCTCGAGCCAGTCCTCCACCTCGGTCGAGTCCTCATCCCCCTTGAAGGAGGGGGGCTTCAGTTTCCGGAACTGTCCGAAAAGCTCAAAGTGGTGCTAAAGTGGAGATGCTGGTGCACCTCCAGGTAAGGAAGCCTCATGCTCGGAAGTGTCGGAGGAAGGTGGGGGCGGTGGCGGCACATCCTCTCCCCCGCATCCAGCGCCAAGTCCGCCATGTGGTCCTACAGAGGACTCCCCCTCCGCAGCCTCAGGGAGAGGCGCTCGTGGCGGCGGGTGAAGCTCCTCTTACACGATATCCCGTATCAGCTAGGCGAGGTCCTGGGCCTGAATGCCCGGGAGCAGTGGCTGGTCCACTAAAATGTCGACCTCAAAGCGCCCACCCCTCCAACCTCATCCTCAGCCGCGCCCGTGGCCCGCCTCGCTAGTCCCTCATCGAGGCATCTCCTGCAAGGAGATGCGAATACAAAATGGAAACGCGTCAATACGAATCGATATCAAGCAGAGAAGTCTAAGAACAGATGTCAAAAGATACATTGTGGTGGCTACTCTAGTTACAGGCACGTGGATTGGTTGTTTTCCACTCAGTTGGTTCACTTCTTGGGACAACCTTGCTTTGATACCATCTTGTTACGACCCGATTCCCGAATCCCTACAATACACGAGAATCGGACCGACTCGACTGATCCTAAGACCCAGTCATCCAACGAGAAAGTAACCAAAGAGCAGTAAAATAAACCGCATTCACCATGTATATAACTAGCAGTAACAAAAGTACAGCAGTAAAGAAAAGAACTACTACAGTACACACCACCATAACAGTAAAGAAATAAACATGTACATAAACATGATGCTTACAAATACAGAGTAAAGTGGTAACAGAAAATACTCACTACACAAAAGAAGAGTACAGTTGGTACTACACAAGTAAGATTACTGGGCTCTACTAGGCCCAGCTCCCTCTGCAGCCGCCGGCTCTAGCTGCTCAACACCTGGTCCTGAAAAGGTGACAAAGGTGACACGTCAGCGAAACGCTGAGTAGAATGGAAATCAAAAGCTAAGAAAACAGTAAGGTGGACAGTAGCTGTTATATTTTTAATCTCTTTCTCTATTTTTTTCCATTTACTCATTATTGAATTATTCCTCAGATCTTTCTCTTGATCCCGAATGTTCCTCGTGAGAACGATCTTGATTGCAGTCTTTTCCGAGAAGTAGAAGTAACATGTGGTGCTCTCTTGGCCGGGAGAGTCTCCCATGGTGGTCCTACCCTCAGTCAACCACCCCAAGATCGCTGACAGATGTAACGGTGACTACGACATGTGCGATAAATGCACGGGTAGCTACCCCGCACTGGCACATGGTCAGTCATTTCCATTAACGGGTGTGCCCCAAAGCACAGCACGGAACAAGTATAGGGCAGAGCCCTCTCAATAACAGGGGTCCAGCCCCTCCGTAGTAACCAAACAGGGGTCTTGCCCCTTCACAGTTCACGCACCCTCGCCTGACTACCCTGGTTTGCCCAGTGGGCCTAACAAGTCGGTGTAGGTGAGCTAGCAGAACCCCAGGGCCTGTGGGGTGGCTAGTGCTCTCCCTACACTAGTAGCTCTCCTCGGTACTGTGTACGCGAGGGCCAAAGGTCAGTACAAAGTGGCCAGACTTAACCCCGGGCCCTGGGACAGCTAGCTCCACTCTACACTAAACAAGGGGACAATCGCTCTCCTTGGTACTCCGTACTCAAGGGCCAGCTTACTTCCCCAATTCTATTCCAGTCACGTCTCAGGAGCTCTACTCCTAATTCCCCGTAGGGTTCATGCTCATTTTTCTTTAACTCAGCCAATTTAGGTTTCATCATTTCAGCTTTATATTCATATAGCCCATGTTCTCAACAGTAATTATCCATTCATAAACAGGCAACTGTTAACCAATTATAGGTAGTTATCGTTTTCCTTTCTACTTTTCCAAGACTGCAATATATATATATATATTCAATCTAGTTTTCTAGTCCTAAGATTCATGCCATACCCTTGGATCTATCATTCAATCTAGTTTTTCAGTCCTAGGATTCATGCTATACCCTAGGATCTATCATTCAATCTAGTTTTTCAGTCCTAGGATTCATGCAATACCCTAGAATCTATTAATTATTTCACAAGTGCATAATTTTTGATAAACAATTAAAGGAAGCCACTCTACCCGCAAAATCGGGAGTACTGGGGGCATGATCGGCAAGTCTGTGCGCCTCTGCAACCCCCAGAGCTACAATGGAATGGGGTCCTAACATAAGAACCAAACATAAGGAATTACTCAGAACAGGATACAAATACTGTAAACAGGTAAAAGAACAATTTCTGAGAAGAATGAAACTTAAAATGTGGAAAACGGACTTCGAACGGATCCTAAACGGGTCAAAAACGACAATTCTGCCCAAAATTAGACGTCTGGAACATCTTCCAGACGTCTTAAATGATGGTTCAGGTCATACCTTCTCTTTGAGCAGTTCTTCAGACGTCCAGACTCCCGCTGAACCGTCTGGACTTAGTTCCAGACATTCGACTGTCACTCCGGACGTCTGGAGACCCTCTCCGCTGTCTGGTGCTATGCCCAGACGTCCGATTTGCATGGGAGGGCATGCCCTTGCACCTTCCCGAATGATACCTGCACACATACGCGACCATCCTCAACACGAAATGAGGCAGAACCCTTCGGCGGAACGGCTGCATGGCCGTACACGCGAAAGAAGAAGGGAAGAAAAATATCGTACCTTTCAGACGTCTGGACCTTCCTCCAGATGTCTCCCGCGTCGTCTGGACGTAAGTCCAGATGTCTGATTCTGGGAAATTTTCCCAGAATCAGGACCTCCTCACCCTCCGTTTGCTACGCATGGCCGTGCTGCGTCGCGCTTGCCTGCTGCCTGAGCTGCAGTAGCTCCTCCCCAACGCCACGCTCCTGTTGCGCACTCGCCGGGCAGCCCTGGCTGCTCCGGCGAGCTCTCACCCTCGCACTCTAACTCCCTCCCTCTCGTTGCAACCCCTCCTCCCCGCGCACTCACGGCAGCAGTTGCTACCCCGCCCGCTCACTCTCACGCTAACAGGAAGGAGAAGAAGAAGAATGCGGTGGAGTGAGGGTGAGGGAGAGGAGAGGGGGAGTATTTGAAGGCGCCGTGGGGGAGAGAGAAGGAAGGCTGCGCCTACAAGACGGAGAGGAAAGAAAGAGAAGAAAGGAGGGCGGCGGTTCAGTCTGCACGTGCATGCGCGCAGACGTGAAACCGTACGCCAAAAAAATTAATTTCTAGATGTCTGACCAGACGTCTGGACCAATTCCTAGATGTCTTAAACGACGTTTGATGCCAGGGTTATAGCACCATCTCTCATGCATTCACTTTCTTTGTTCCTTCTCTGTCTCCTATTCTCTTACATATCTTCACTTCCCCATCCTATGCATTACTGCTTACGGCAGGTACCTATATCCAGCTAGTTATAATGATAGTTATTGGAAAGGAATCTTCGGATTTTGGAGGTACTTCCTTACTTTTTGCTTAATACTTCGATTATAATCTTAATACTCTTATTGCTACTGGTGGCAGGTTAGTATATGAATGTAGATCTTCTGCATCTTAACACGACATTGTTGCCAACAACAAGTTAACATGCATTCCATGCATCTGCAGATGTTTGTAGATGTCAGATTTAACTATTTCTATTTCTATGCAATGCCAGATTTGTACTCTTGTTGATACACGAATTCGTCGAGTTTTAGAGGGAGAAAATGCTTGCGTCATAGTGTAGTCAACAAAAATGCTTTTTACAACATTTAAATTTATAAGAGTGCTCGAAAACAAGGAATTGAGTCTGAGGTCGTTCACAGGAAGAAAATGTGGAATTCACGCATTAATCACAATTAGAAATAATGAGCAAAATAATAAATTTCAGCAAAGATATGCAATGAATAATATTCTCAAAACTATATTCAATAATGAGCAATTGTATGCAATATCAACCCAAATTTTATCTCAAGAATTATTGGGATAAAAAGAATAGAAGCTCAAAACAATGGTGATTTAGATCACCAATTAGATCCTCTAATTAAGCATATATCCCAAGCATATCAACTAATCAAATTTTCCAATAGTGATCTTGAACCACTAACTCTCAATTTCCACGTCAACCAAATGTCAATATATCCACAATATTCAGAACCAAGCCCAAGGCCTCAACAAACGTCACTAAGGGAGATTAAATCGCTCAAGCCACCACTGCATAGAACCTCAGCAAAGCAGACGCACAAGGGTGCCAAGCCTCAGAGCAGAAGCCTTATAGAGATGCTAAGTCTTAGACGTTTAGGCACGCTTTCGAAGAGCATAATGCAAAACCTACCCCTTAGAATTTCCCCTTTTCCTTATCTCAGAACTGGGTATTAATCGGGTAATCGAGTTGTACAGTATCGGGCAGGGGACCAGACTTGCGTGGCAGTAGCCGTGGGTGAGGTGTGAGGAAGCATGTGGATGAGCGTGTGCATGGGGGACCCACTGAGGCTATAAGGCCTATTTAGGAATGTGTATTATATGCTATCGCACACTTATCAACAACTGATGTGGGACTAAAAGTCCACACGTCCTTCGCTTTGCAGTAGTTGAAGTCCTCCAATTTGAGTTGCTAATGCGTGCCCTCACTCAATTGGAAGCCTGGGATGTTGCCTGGGGTTTGTTCGCGTTGAATGGGAGTAGTAGCATTGTTGGATGATGATGGAATACAGTGGACAATGACGACAAAGATGATGGCGATGGTGAGACATCCGGCGAACACCTACAAGTCACAAGACAACTTCTCGACCCATTTAAACCAATGCAGTATGATCTTCGTGAGGCGAGGAAGTTGGTGATGTTGGTGGCGAGGTGTTTGGAGCTTCGTGATGGCTGGACGGAGTTGACGAGGGTGAAGGTTTGATGGGTTATCTGGTGGCATTATGGAGTAGTCGGACATGCCAATAGGGAGAGGGGTTTTGGTCTATGAGTAGAGGAGGAGCTTTTGGCAGTGGAAGAAGGTGATTTGATGGAGTGTGGTGATGACGCGACTTCGCCGGAGGTGTCGCCGGCTGTGGAGAAGACGGATGGGAAGAGGGTGATTTGACAATCAAATTGAGAAGATAAGAGGCTAAAACTAACCTAGGGAGATAGAGGGAGAGAGTGAACCTATTTATGGACAATGAGGAAGGAGATCTGCGACGGCTTTGATTGGCCAGCACCGAAGGGGATGAAAGCTCCGGTGAAGAGAACTGCGAGGAAGAAGAGGTCTGGGAGCTCCTGCGTGGTACGGTGAGAAGCGGATGAGGTTGGGGAAGAGGTTACCTCTGCCTATCGTACGTGGTAGAGGGTGATGAAGAGAGATCAAGAAGCTCACCAGAGCTTGGTCGGAGCAGGCCGAAGGAAGGAGAGGAAGAGGTGTTTTGGCCTTAAACCTTGCTAAGGAGGATGATTTGTGCATCAGGGCTTTAAATAAAGCTCAAATCCGAGCTCTAAATGAAGAAACTATCTCAATTGGTCCTTGGTTTGGAAGCAAATGATCCCACGATTTTTGTGGGTTTTTTGGGGCTCAATATAGCGAATTAGGCTCCCAAATCACCTTCAGATGATTCTATGCAACGTGAACACCAATCCCACCAAATTTGGTGAGATTTGGAGTTGATTTGATGAGGTTTTGAGATGGTCAAAGCTCGTCTATAGGTTGGTTGACCTAACAATGGTAGCAGGGACCTGTATGTGAAGAAGATGAAGAAGTTGGGGACCTAAATGAAAGACTTTCGAAAGTTAAGGATTTGATTGTAAGGAATAGAGATTTAAGGAATTGAAATGCAAACTAGGTCAAGATGAACTCTGATTAGGCCCAAATTTTGGTACTAACCTAATTTGGATCTAAGGAATCTAATGGTGAATTCAGATTTAGTTTGGATCACATTTGACTGGAAAATTCGCACAGAAGCCCAAATTAAGGTAAAATATTGTCTGAGACTCTATTTAAGGTTAAAATGGGTTCAGATGGTCAAACTAAGGGTACCAAACCTCTCAAAATATTTTTCTATGAATTTTAGAAGGTTTATATGAATGTTATCCTAACTAGAACCTCTTCAATTTAAGCAGATATGAGATTAGGACTCTATGTTCTGATTTGGTTCTTGAAACATGTGAAATCCTATTTCTATCTGTGTGAACCCACTCTTTGAACTTTAATGCTCAATAGACCATCAATTAACCCCTTGGTGACCCTGTGGTTACTCTGCATTTATGATGTAATGCTAAAACTGCAAAATTAGCCCTGCTTTAATGTTTTCTCCTTAAAACGAATCTGCATGGAATTACAACTCTTAGGTGACCATTCAGGAGCATTTATCTCTTGATTTCCACTAATTCAAGTTAGTTGTGGCTAATGATGGTGTTACCATCAACTCCTTTCCCGGTTTCCTCTTCTTATGTGTTGCCAACAACACTATAAAGTTCTTAACATTGCTGCCAGCTGCACTATGAAGTTGTTAACAATGCTGCTAGCATCACTACATATTTGTTTGTTAACACTGCCAGTGGCAATTTATGACATACTACATGCTGCTGCTGATTAATCGATTTTCTCTTAACAAGAAGATAATTAAAATGATTTGTCGTTGTATTATTTTTGTAGTGGAAAATTGATTGTCAAAATATTAATTAAATCTAACCACAAATTGGTTAGGTTGTATACACAGGGAGGCATGCCTAGTAAACTCACAAATATTTTCTTAAATTACTCGAACCAATGTTTTCCATCATCAATATCACATGCTTGGCATCTATCCATATCATTCATGACAAGCACTCATTAACAAGTAATTTAGATAGAAAAGAGTGACATCCATGCAAATTCCTTTCAATAAATTAACTCATTAAATAAAAGAATAGGAATTGTGGCAATGGTATATATTGTAATTACTAATCAACCCAAAAGAGGAGTTCTCCTACGTGTTTGTGGGTGCGTGAGGAGGCTCGACTGGCAGCAAGGAGTTTGGGGAAGGTCCGTTGGAGTGAGGGCTTTCCGTTGATGACCTTGGCGTGGGCTGAGATGGCCGCCGGTGGCTGGTAGGAGGAGGAGAACGGCCGATGGGAATGGGTTCTACCAACAATTGTTAACGTCGAAGAATGGTCGGCGGTGCTATAGGGAGGCCGTCCATTGAGTCGGCAGTGGAGATGGTGGCGAGTAGATGGTAGCCGGTAGTGAGGAGTGGTTGACGTTGATGGGTTGTACACAAGGCCGGTGGTGGGTTTTGGGTTGGTTGGACAGGGGAGGAAGCGGTGGAAGAGGATGGAGTAAGAGGAGAAGATGGTTAATGAGGGGGGTGGTGGGTGATGCGTGGTCTATCGGTGTGTGGGTCATGGAGAGAAGAGGAAGGTGTGCTGGGTGACAGGTGGTGATCGTGTTGGGTCCTCTGCAGGAAGAAGATGAATAGGAGAAGGGGATAAGGCATGGTGATGGTGGAGTTGTTGGGTTCAGTGGCTTGAAGATATGAATAGTAGTTGGTGGGTGAAATAGGGGAGAAAGAAGAGGGAAAACGAAGGAGAAGATGAAGAGGAAGATGATGGAAGGCGCGATGGAGGCGTTTATGCAAGAAAAGATCAGCGGGGCATTGTTTCGGCGATGCACGTGGGTGGTGTGGCTGCTTGCTGTCACCGTGCAGCCACCAAAGGAGATTGACCGGAGATGGAGCACACCTGTTGCACGAAGTGCATTAGGTCCACAGTGCACGCTCCATGGCCACGGTGGTTGGGAAGTTCCCCCAAAAGGGGAGAGATGAGAACAACCCCCTGGAAGATGATCCCCATGCATTTTATCCTCGTCGATTCTATTCATCACCAGCGTGAATTAAGGGATTTTAAATCCCTTACTATAGTTAGCATCGCCACCTTCGGAAGGAAAGGGTGACGGAGAATTCATGGTCCTTGCATAGGTAAATTGCGAATGCAACCCTCTCCATACTTTAATTGATTATTATGTCCACTTGATTTAGTCTCCTCTGCATGTATAAAATAAATAATATAAAGATGATGCAATCAAAGGAGAATTGAGCACATAAATATAAATTAGACATGCAGGCTATATCAATTATCACCTAAGATATTAAGAATTAAGTACCAAGAAAATGTAATCGAAATATACTTAGGCCTATAATTAGTTCACTAAAGTGAACTCATCAGTTGCCAACAGTAGGTAAGAAAATGTGGTCGAGACCCGGTTAGGTGTGTTAATATGGTGATTTTATCCTTGAAATGTGTATAGTGATTAACCTAAATCGAGCCTAACCATCTCTTTACAAATTTTTTTTTTACCTGGCCTACTTGATTTTATCTTGGTCACTTTTAGTCCAAGGGTCGAATTCAGGGAAGTGGGATTAGAAGTGAAGTTTCTACGCCTTTCCTACAACGATTCTCTTCCATTCATTTATTGTGTTTTTGGTGTTTTTTTTTTCTATTTAATTTCTTTTTCTGATAATTCTTGTCCTTGAGGCACACCCTCAAAATTAGGTTCTTAGCTTTGAGCCAAATTAGGGTTCCAAAATTGGTCTTGCTATTCGCAAGACTGAGTACTTGCAAGTCAAGGATAATCTTTTCTCTTTTATATATATATATATTTTTTATCCTTTTAATGGCAAGAAAGAGAAATAGAAATAAAGTAAATGTAGTATATATATATGTATATATTATATATGTATAAAGGGGTGGGGGTGGAGGCGGAGATGAGGTGTAGCACGGTGTCGAGTCGGTCGTCGTCTAGGAAGACGCAACCAACAGGACGAAGTGCTGCATGTAAGGTGGATTGGTGGAGGATGAATGTGAACACGCTTTCTGTACGCGTGTATCGAGGAATATCAGCAACTGGTGCAGATATTCCCACGATACAACGTATGGTAAATAATATGAAAAAAAAATATATATATATATATATATGTATATATGTAAATATATGTATATGTATATATATATATATATATATATATATATATATATATGGTTATAAATATATAGGTATATATGTAGTTATATATATATATATGTGTGTGTGTGTGTGTGTGTGTGTGTGTGTATGTATATGTATGTATATATAACTATATAGATGTATATATATGTATGTATATATATATATAGTAATATATGTATATAGATATATGTAGATAGATATGTATATATATATATATATATATATATATATATATATATGTATATATAGTTATATAGATATATATGTATATATATATTTATATATGTATCTATAGTTATACTTAATTATATAGGTAATAATATATATATATAGATATATGTATATATATATGTGTGTGTATATAAGTATATGTAGATATGTAAATATATATGTATATATATATTTATATATAAGTATATATATATATATATATATATATATATGTATGTTGTTGAACGAGAATCTACGCTAACGTGTTGTTTTGGAAAAACCTATCGTTGTAGTTCGAAAGCGAAGGATTCGTGTTCAACAAATAAAATTTATACCGAAAAAAAAAAAGAATTCCGGGTCGAACACAGGGAGGCGAACGTTTAATTTAAAAACTTCGCGTTTCTTTTTATTTTGTCACGAAGAAATTTAATTTAAACTATCTAAGTATCTACAACGAATAAAAGAGAGAGAGGGAGTAAGAGAGAGAGAAAGAATACTACACATGGAAATTAAAATGAGATGTAGAATAGACAAGGAATTAATCATAAAAGAGTTCAATCGTTACAACTAGAAAATATAAAACAATTACTCTAGAAAGCATTAAAAGAATGGAGGGAGAAATGTCCTCCTCGACGATCGCTCAGAGGACGAATAGACTACTTTAGAAAGCAGTAAATCTATACTAGAAAGCAGTAAAAAGAATAGGGAGAGAGAAATCCTCCTCGACGGTCGCTTGGAGGACGAGCCGGACGGGACGACGCCTGGACGAAGGAGAACGAAGCGGGACGAAGGAGTACGAAGCAGAAGAACGAGAACGAAGCAGCACGCCGTCGTCGTCGCGGGATCCACTTCCGAAGGGGGACGAAAATTTGGACTTTATCTCGCGAGAAGCATCCCAGGTGTGGGACAAGCTTCTCTTGAGCTTTGGAGAGGTAGAGAGGAGAAGGAAGGGATGAAAATTTCGTATGGAGGGGGTCTCCTTTTATAGTTGCAAGGAGTGGGGGCAAAATGGACATTACATCTTCAAAATAATAAATAAGGGGTCTTTAGTGACGGATAAAACCGTCGCTAAAGCCCCGCCGTCGCCGTCGCCGCCGCGCCCACGCGCGCCCGCTCGGCTGGCCTGCGCGCGTAACGCATACGCACGTCCGCGTCGTCTCAGCCGTCCGATTGCGAGATCGGACGGCTTAGATCGCGTCCGCGCCCGCTGCGTAGCGCGCCCGCCCGCGTGCGATCGAGCGTCCACCAGAGCGTCCAATTGCGCGTCGGCGCTATCGGGCGCGCGCGGCCGTTGGATCTTCATCCGACGCTCGTGCGCGCCCGCTCGCCCGCGCCTTCCACCCCCTCACCGCGGCTCGAACCCGCGACCTCCGCTTCGCCCGCAGCTGCGTCGCCGCTGCGCTACGCGGGCGAAATGGTCGCGCGGACGTTTTTAAACGCGAGCGACCGCAGCCGTTGGATCGAGATCCAACGGCGGAGAGGAGACGGTGCGCGGTCTTCACAGGACTCCTGCGGCCGATTGGGCGGCTGGGATGGCGCCACGTGGCGCTATCTTGGCCGTCCATCTTCTGGAAGTTGTAAATGGTGCCACGGATGTCGGATTGACTCGATTTTTGTGTCGTTCGGCTGCGATCGTCGATCCGAATTCATCCGTGTGGTTGGATTTTCCATCTGAATTGCGGATTTACACCATCCTGGCCCTTGATCTTCTAGGGTTCCCCGGTCTCTATCTGATGCTACGGATGCCTGATTAGGGCGATCTTGGAGTCGTTGAACTCCAATCGTCGCCCTGATCATATCCATACGGTTGGATCTTTGATCCGAGGCCCCTGATAAAATATTTGCCCTGTCCAAGCACATAAAAGGAGACAATTAACCTCCATTTTATTCAAACTACTCTAAATGCAAGATGATGCATGTAATGCAATATTTATATCATGAAATGCAATCCTATGCTTAAGAACATGCATAAATAGACATTTTAAGTAGTGTAAATGTGTTTACATCATATGTATACTAATACTTAGTTATATAAGTACTACTATATATAAGTATATATATATGTATATAAATATATGTATATATATCAATATATATATATATATATATGTATATGTATATATATATAAGTATATAACAATGTATAAGTGAGAGGGTGTGTGTGCGAGAGTGTGAGTGTGTATGTGTTTCTGCAGAGGGAGAGGAGAGTGCTGTGTGTGAGAGAGAGAGAGAGCGCTGCTGGAGTGAAGACGCGCGGGTTAAGTCGTCTGAGGCCGCCAGGCGTCGTCTGGTGATCCACACGTGCACGTAGGCGCGTAGGCGTGCAAAGAGGCACGCGCTGGAGGGAGTGGGTGCGGGGAGAGGACCGCAGCGCACCGCGCTGCGTGGAGAGGTGAAGGGAGCGGGCGCTGGCAGAGGTGGGTGCATGCAGACGCGTGGGCGGGTGCTGGAGCGAGCACGGGGCTGGACGCAGGTGCGAGCAAACAGCGGTTGTGGTGCGCCAGGTGACCGAATAAGTGAGAAACTTACCGGTCACCCCACTGTAGCCATAGTGTTCCGCTGAAATGCGTGAACAGTGGCTACAGTGCCCTGGCGAGCTGCGCGATCGCCTGCGTCCGGTGCTGTGAGTGCGGGTGGCGTGGACAGCTCGGCATGTGCGTAGAAGAGGAATGTGCCGGCTGGGCTTGCGGGCGAAAGAGCACGACAGGGCGCGCGGAGAGGGAGGCAAGGGCGGCCTGCAGGCAGGCGCGGTGGCCTGCGTGCGGGCGCGCGGTGGCCTGCGCTGTTGCTACCACCTTGCTGCTGCTGCTGCGGAGCTTTGAGCTTCAAAGCTTGAAGCTCTGTGGCAATGGCGGAAGTGCTTCAAATGAAGAAACAGGGAAAGAACCACCATGCCCACTAGCTCTTTGATGAGCTGGGCGGTGGTGGACTCACGGTGGTGGTTGTGCACCACCGTGAGGTACTCCTGGCTGCAAGGTGGCTCCTCAAAGGAGGAGGGGCTTATTATGGAGGGAGAGGGGAGGGGATGGCCTGGAGAAGAGCTGCAGTGTGTTGGCTTTTTTTTCTGTGGACTAGGCTCCCTTGCAAAGAAGGAGCCGTGCTCTTTTTAGAGAAGAAGAAAGCATGCACAACCATGCCCTGGCTGTGCATGGCTCCGCATGGCTGACAGGGAGAGGCTTGCATGCGGCTGGCAGGGAGAGATGTTGCAGAGCATGGCGCGAGGAGGAAGGTCCAACCATGCCATGCAGCCACGAGAAGAAATCAAAGTCAAGTAAAATTAAAAATAAAAAGATGGCGAATTTTGTAAAGCAGAACTTGAGGAAAAATGCTAATTGCAAGGCCATTTATTTCACTTTCCTCCCCTCTCAATTCAATGCATGCATGCGTGTATTTTTACAAATGCGACTATGGATACCTAATATGCACTGGTAATGCTAGGAAATAGCACAAGATGGCACAATTGCAGGTGTATTGTTGCGGTGCAATCAGATCCCCATGCCTATCTTTTGCTAGTCCCTAACAAAATAGCATTTAGAAATGATCTTCAGCTGAAGATTTTCTTCTGAGGCGATAAAGGTGTGTTTATTGTTGGATATTGTGAGAACCAATTGCAGAGAAGACTACTAGTACTTTAAGTCTCACATGACATAGATCATCTCTCGACTAACCAGGACTCTTGATATTTAAACCTTAAGTATGATTTCCAGGACCGAAGAGGTTTTTGCCGTACTCGAGAGCTCAAGAGATTGTGGCTTGTGCTTAGTGAAGGATCAAGACTGACCAGATGAACATTAGGACTCAAGCCCAAGGTTTCACGAATTTTTAAGGACAGGTTGGTCCCAATTTCAGCTCGTGTCTTCGGAGTGACCCTTAAAAAGATGACAGAAAAACTCAACTCCCATTTTCTGATATTTGTGGCTTAAAGAAAATAGGGTATTTGCCCTGAAGAACTTTTTTGTAAGAAGATCTTACAGACATTTGTGAGATATACTGACTTTTTTTTTTTTTTGAAACACGCGTTAGTATATCTCTTACAACATTATTTGGAGGAGCACACTTTTCTTTTTGGTGGGAGAGTTCCTTCTTGGTAGAAAGTCTTTCCTAAACACAAGACTAAAGCTTGGGATAAAAAGTCTACCTGCACGCACAGGTAAGGACTCCACCTTCCCTAATGAACACTAAGGTTGGATCTTATGTTCACCTGGTCTTTCTTGATATGTGTAGTGTGAACCAAGATTACTTAGGCTCTCAAGTAGAAGCAAACCAACGGATCCTGTACTGGTGTCTTAGGTACAAGAATACGTCCTTAGTTAGGAGAGATTCCGATCTATCTTGTCAATGCTCAAGTGAATTAAGCCAAGCCTGAGAGAATCAAGCTTCTGTGGCCTGGAAAGTCTTCAAAACAGTGGTTGAATATCCATAAACACTTATTGTATTTTTGTTTCAGCTTTTAGATCATTACTAAACACCGTTTATTATTATTTTATATATATATATAGGTGGAAACTACATGATATCATAAAATACCCAGATCCTATGGATGCCTATCCACCCTCCCATGCCAAACGATGCTATGTCCACATATGCATGCAGGGTAGGGTAGAGGAAAGGCGAAAGATCGGGTAACGAGAGCTGAGGTGCAGGGTATACAGCAAGGTGGTAGGGTGGGTGGATGGTGGGTGGTGAAGTGAAAAGTGAAGTGATCGTGACAGTGGCGTGAAAAGTGATGGTGGATAGTGAAAGGTCTGGCATTTCTTGGGATGAGAGTGTCCCAGGCGAATCGGAGAACAAGACAGGAGGAAGAAATTGGCCCTCAGATTGGCCAAGAAGAGGGACTTCTTGGATAGATGGATCCAAAAAGGAATAGCCCCAGTGAGAAGTATATGGGCTCAAGGTCCCAGTGTGGATTTGCAAATCCGCCTGATTTGGCGGGAAAGAAAGGGCAATCTGGTCTTTAAGAGTATGGACCGGCGGTGAGTAGCCCGGATATGAATCAGACCACGAGGTATGGGAAGCAGAGAAAACCTCGTCAGAAATCTGGCCAGGAAACGGTACGGGACAAAGGAGGGATGGGGGAATGTCACAATATGTGTCGGTCAGGCAATCGTCAATGTTTACAGGTAATCCACAGCAGTCAGAATAGGTCCCAATTAGTCCGATACACGCGCTGACGGCCATGTCCTCGTCAGACGTGTCATCCTTGATGTAATCGCAATCAAAGTTCTTGGCTGCCTTGAAGATGTTAATCTTGATCTTTACAGATCCAACGGCAATCTCAATATAGCTCGACTCGCAGTCGATATGGGCTCGGGCTGTGGCCAAGAAAGGTCGACCAAGGATGATTGGACAATCAGAAAGTGAGCTAGGAACTTCCATATCTAAAACAAGAAAGTCAACAGAAAAATAGATACTGTTGATCCTAACCACCACGTCTTCCACCACACCCTTTGGGATTTTGACAGAACAATCTGCCAACTGTAACGTGACAGGTGTGGGTTTTCGATTTCCCAAGGAAAATTTTTCAAGCATGATGGTTGGTATAAGATTGATGGAAGATCCTAGATCAAGCAGGGCACGGTTAAAATTGCAGCCTTGGATGCTACAGGAAATCAGTGGTGTGCCCAGATCATTCTGCTTTGGTGGTAGGTTTGACAGTATAGCACAACTCGCATGAGGTGAGAGAACCACTGGATTCTTGATTTTCTTTGACTGTCGCCTGGGTGTTGTGTAGTCTTTGAAAAATTGGGTGACAGTAGGTATGTGGTCGATAGCCTCGAGCAGGGGTACCTTGATTTCTACATCCCTGAACAAATTACGCAGGTTATCAAAGGCCTACGTATCTTTCTTTTTGCCTTTTGGCTCCCCCAGTAGAGCCTCAGGGAATGGAACTGATTCTGGCACCAATTTGGGTGTATCATCCTCTCACAAATGCGGTGCGCATCCCGAATGAGAGGGCGATGAAGAAGACGGGCCAGGATTAGGTCGAGGCGGATCGACGGTCTACTTACCGCTCCTCGTAGTGATAGCATTGGACGATGTAGGTCCAGTGGGATCATAAGGCGGAGGATGGTTCGCAATAGGGACATAAGAGTGAGGTGCTGCAGTGGGATTAGTCTGAAATCCCAGTGGAATGCTCGGAGCTTGCAGAATCTGATTAACCTACCCCTGAGAAGGTCGTGCCTATGGTTGAGGACCACGGGGTATGAAATTTCACAGGTTTGGAACAGGTTGGGCGGGAAGAGTGCCCTGAGATCGAGTCCCCATGCGTAGTTGACTGATCTCAGCATTCTACTGCGCCAATTGGTGCTGAAGAGAGGTCATGTTCTCTTCATGGCGCTTTGACATTTCCGTCATCATTCGCATCAATTTATCAAGAGGACTTGATGCGTGTTCTGTTTGCGGTACGCAAGGGCCTGATGGCGAATTTGCCATAGGATTAGACTAGGCCCTTGGGATGACAAGTGCGGACGGTCGCATTGGTCCACCCGCGGGGTTTTGGCGTTGCGGGTTGTTGGACCATGCGAACTTCGGATGATTTCGCCGCCCTGGGTTATAAGTGGCAGAGAACGGGTTGTTCCCTAGGGCGCAAGCGTCTTTTATGCCAGAAGACGCGTCTGCATGTAAATATGCGTCCGAGCACATGGAGGCTTGGTCCTCCGTGTCAAAATACTGGCTCGCAGAAGCCAGATCCACATGACTTACTGAGTCACTCGGCGCGACACTTTGTAAGGAAGGTCTTACAGGGTTTCTTGGGATAAGCCTGGTATTGGAAGAATTGGGATTGTGACGAAGTGGTGAGGTGGGGGTGTTTGCCATAGAACGGGCGGGGTTGGCTAGAAGTTCACCCAGCTTCTTGTGCACGATGGAGACTTCATCCAATTTTTGTGTGATAAGGCTGAGTTCTGTGGATGAATGGGAGGGTCCCGTGTCAACTTCGTGGACATTTCGGGGCAGGCTGGTACGATTAAAGGCGACAATGGAAGCATTGTTCATTGAGTTTTCGCTCATGTTTTCAAATAATTCAAATGCTCCATTCTCATCTTTATTCATAAAATTCCCTCCGCAGGAAGCGTCTGTAATCTGCTTCAAAGTCTCATTTAGCCCATAGTAGAAAATCTGGGCTATATTCCACTTAGGCAGACCGTGGTGCGGACACTTCCTGAGGAGGTCATTATACCTCTCCCATGCCTCATGAAATTGTTCACCATTTTGTTGCGTAAATGAAGTGATAGCACGGCGAAGCACATTGGTTCGCCTGATTGGGAAGAACTTCTTGAGAAACGCTGTTCGCATCTCTTCCCAAGAGTGGATGGTTCTCCCAAGGGTGCGTAACCACTGCGATGCTTTATCCCGCAATGAAAATGGGAACATTTTCATGAGGATTATAGGCAACCCGATATTTCTAGGTTTAATAGTTTCAACTAATCGGGTTAGGTCTTCCAAGTGGAGAAAAGGATCTTCACTTGTAAGACCATGGAAGTGAAAATTTATCAGGCCAATTATGTTAGGTTTCGGTTCAAAGTCATCCCCGCCCATGGGGACCCGAATTTGTCCTATGGGCTCTGTAGCAGCCGGATTCTGATAAGAGCTAAGAGACCTAGGCTCCTCCCGTTAGGGAGGGTTCTGCATTTCCTCTAATGTTTCCCTTATGGCTTCAATTTGTTCATTATACATTTCCATTTGGGCTTGGAGGCAGGTTATGGGATCTAATGCTCCACCACTTGGTGGGTTTTGAGGGCGGTTTCCTCCCTCAGGATTTGGGGGTGGGCGTGCAGCCATGTTTGTGGAGGAGGAGGACGATTCGGTTCCTTTTCTAAAATTATCAGGCAATTCAAACAGTTCAGGGTTTTGTGACCTCCTCCCAAACATGCACTATCGCAGGAAGAATTGGTGGGATACGAAGGGAAAAGAGATGAGAGAAATGACGCCGCAAAGGTGCACTTGATGGCAAATCAATACAATCAAATTCCTAACCTCTACAGTGTGCCCTTAGACCTAAAGATCTAAGTTACTTGCTATCACGAACTATGGAACAGAATGCGAGCACCGCAGAACCACTGGGCCAGATTGAAAGGTCGTTTGCCTCAGTCTTAGACACCCGATAGCACGTGGGAACCCTCACCAGCACGTAGGCACTACACACAGGTAGTTAGACCTCCAATAATAAGGGTCAAGTTGCTACCAATTTTAGTTAGAGGCTTAGGATCAAGTGCTTCTGGAATGTGAAGGGCGTTATTTATGAGTAATGCCCAAGTGATTGATTTTTAGAGTGTGTAAAACAAGCATGCAACGGGGAAATCTCCCTGAATTGAAATTTTAATTGGTGAATGGTTTTTAGAATTCAGCCTTAAGTAGTATGGATTTTAGGATTTCGCTAAATTACCAATTCAACCAATCTTCGGGTTTTGAGAGAATACAAGTCTTCTTCTAAGCCCAACAAATCCTTCTTCAATGTCAGTTGGTTAATGCATGCTAAAATGCAATGGGCTTCCCTAAATGGAGATTTCTATGTGTGGATGCACAACTCAAGCACTTCATTTCAAGTGCTCCCAATCACCAAAAAGATGTCCACACACAAGGCTCAACCAGAAGATAAAGAAAATCAAGTTGTTGGGGTTGAAGTATTCGGGATCAAATCTTAGGCACGTGAAAGGTCGTGGTGGGGTTGGAATCAACTCAATTCCAAGTCTCCCCACCAAAAAGGTGATCCCGAATTTGCAGATAAATGAGGCAAAGAGGGGTGCAAACAATCTTTTTATTTGCCTCAACGAATATTTCACACGGCGAAAGATTCAAGAATCAAGATTCTTGGATCTTCGCTATGCAAAGTTTTGCGGGAAATCCCAGGGCAGTGGGAGTAAAGGCAATCAATCAAACAAGTGAATTTTAATCCACTTGCCCCAAGAGATCCCAAGAAGTTTTTCTAGTTTTTAGTTTTTTATTTTTTATTTTTTATTATTAAGGTGACAAGTTAACCTAGATTGCTAAGAAAGAAAGACCTACTTATTCAGCAACGTGTGCGGAGCTCCAGTGCGGTGTTGACATCTTCACGCTCTCGTTCCCGCCTTGGATCTACCCACGTCTCCGACTTCGTCTGCCTGTCTTCTCCTTGCAACAGGTTTACCTGCACACCAAAAATAGAGATACCCGTGAAGAGAAGGGTGTGAGAAGAGAAAAATTAAAGGAATGGAGTAAAAACTTGAAGGCGCACTTCCCCGGCAACGGCGCCAGAAAAGATGTGGTCGGGACCCGGTTAGGTGTGTTAATATGGTGATTTTATCCTTGAAATGTGTATAGTGGTTAACCTAAATCGAGCCTAACCATCTCTTTACAATTTTTTTTTTTTTACCTGACCTACTTGATTTTATCTTGGTCACCTTTAGGCCCAGGGTCGAACTCAGGGAAGTGGGATTAGAAGTGAAGTTTCTATGCCTTTCCTACAACGATTCTCTTCCATTCGTTTATTGTGTTTTTGGTTTTTTTTTTCTATTAAAATTTTTTTTTGATAATTCTTGTCCTTGAGGCACACCCTCAAAATTAGGTTCTTGGCTTTGAGCCAAATTAAGGTTCCAAAATTGGTCTTGCTATTCGCAAGACTGAGTACCTGCAAATCAAGGATTATCTTTTCTCTTTTATATATTTTTTTGTTTATCTTTTTAATGGCAAGAAAGAGAAATAGAAATAAAGTAAATGTAGTATATATATATATATATGTATATATTATATATGTATAAAGGGGTGGGGGTGGAGGCGGAGATGGCATGTAGCATGATGTCGAGTCGGTCGTCGTCTAGGAAGATGCAACCAATAGGACTAAGTGCCACGTGTAAGGTGGATTGGTGGAGGATGAATGCGAACACGCTTTCTGTATGCGTGTATCAGGGAATATCAGCAACTGGTGCAGATATTCCGTATGGTAAGTAATATGAAAATATATATATATATATATATATATATGTAAATATATCTATATGTATATATATATATATATCTATGGTTATAAATATATAGGTATATATGTAGTTATATATATATATATATATGTATGTATATATAGTTATATAGATATATATGTATATAGGTATGTATATTTGTATATATATATATATGTGTGTATAAGTATATGTGTATATATATGTATATATATATATATATATATGTTTCTATACTTATACTTAGTTATATAGGTAATAATATATATATATATATATAGATATATGTATATATATATATATGTGTGTGTGTGTGTGTGTATAAGTATATGTAGATATGTAAATATATATGTATATATATATTTATATATAAGTATATAGATATATATATATATGTATGTATGTATGTATACTAATACTAAGTTATATAAGTACTACTATATATAAGTATATAATAATGTATAAGTGAGAGGGTGTGTGTGCAAGAGTGTGAGTGTGTGTGTATGTGTTTCTGCAGAGAGAGAGGGAGAGTGCTGTGTGTGAGAGAGAGAGAGAGAGAGCGCTGCTGGAGTGAAGACGCGTGGGTTAAGACGTCTGAGGCTGCCAAGCGTCGTCTAGTGATCCACGCACGCACGCAGGCGCGTAGGCGTGCGCTAGAGGGAGTGGGCGCGGGGAGAGGACCGCAGCGCATAGCGCTATGCGGAGAGGCAAAGGGAGCGGGCGCTAGCAGAGGCGAGCGCACGCAGACGCGTGGGTGGGCTTTGGAGCGGGCGTGGGGCTGGACGCGGGTGCGGGAAAACAGCGGTTGCGACGTGCTGGGTGACCGGATAAGTGAGAAACTTACCAGTCACCCCACTGTAGCCACAGTGTTCTGCTGAAATGCGTGAACAGTGGCTACAGTGCTCGGGCGAGCCGCGCGACCGCCTGCGTCCGGTGCTGTGAGTGCGGATGGCTTGGACGGCTTGGCGCGCGCGCAGAAGAGGAATGCGCCAGCTGGGCTTGCGGGCGAAAGAGCGCGACAGGGCGCGTAGAGAGGGAGGCAAGGGTGGCCTGTAGGGATGTGTTTGTCGCGCTTTTGTGCGGTTTGTTAAAAGATAATATCGCGTTGTAATATAGCCGCTAAAGCTTTCAAAACAAATAAAGATTTTTATTACTCGAAAACCGGAGTATCCGAGGTCGAACACAGGGAGCAATCTCAGTACTTTGTAAAACCCAAGAATACAACTGTTACATGCAAATATAATTGATTCAAAGAGTTTTTAGAAAAAGTAGAATTAGACGTCTGATTTATGTATCAGACGTCTTAAATGTGATCTTTCTTTCTTTCTTCCTTCTTCTCCTTTCTGCTTCTGTATCTTTCCTTCTGCTTTGCCTTTCTGATCTCTTTGCAATCTTCCCTTGTCCTTCTTCTTCTTCTCTACGAAGACTTCTAATCTTTCTGCTTTCCTTCTCCTGCGAAGGCTTCTTTCTTCTTCTTCTGTCTTCTTCTTTGGCTTGCTTTTCCTTCTTCTGCAGCGGCCAAGTCCTTCTCCTGCGATCAGCCTGCCTGCACAGGAGCAAAACCTAACCCTTCTCCCTCTACCCGCGCGTCTCTCTCTCTCAAGCAATTCACTCAGAGCTGCTCTCCCAGAGCCACAGGCATTAATCGGGTCGGATCGTACCCGGGACCAGGCGCACCTGAAGGTGGTGTGATGCGCGAGGAGTGCGTAGGTCTAGGTCGGGTCGGATCCGCCAAGTCCGCGTGGTCAGGTCGCGGACGAGGCGGGTGTGGGGTCAGTGAGGGACCTCACCCCTGTGCTTACTGAGGCGATAAAGCTATATCACAAAACCAATTTATAGTGTACCTGAGGTTTGTAATCCCACGATGTGGGACTAAAGGTTTCGTCCTTCCCTCACGCGCGCCCGTAGACTCTCGTGTGCAATTGCCCACGCTGAAGGCCCTGCTGCTGCTCCAAGCTGAACTCAGTCACCTCGCAACACTTGCAAGAGGCTGCTGCACTTGCTGCCTGGGAAGCCTGACGCCTGCTGCTGCTCTAAGCTTCCTACTGCTTCGGCTGTTAATGGCGGCCGGGGCGTTCACCTGAGATTCCACAGAACGGCCTATTGGCCCAATCAGAATAGCTGGAAACCTTCGTCGTAGCACGGCGAAGGCGGTGGGTGATGCTGCAGGTTGTCGGTCGGCCTAGGCATGCGCGCCTAGGTCAACCTGTGGCCGGAGATGGTGGGTTGTTCGGGGGGTGGTTATGGAGGTCTGGAGTGGTAGTTGTGGGGTGGAGCGAGTTCCTGGTGGTGAGGCAGAGCTCCCGAGGTGGTTGGCGAGTCGTGTGGAGTGGCGGAGTGGTGTGGGCGGCTCGCCGGAGTGCGGTCGGAGGCGAGGAAGATGAAGGCGGATAGGTACTGTCGAGGGGTAATCAAGTAAAATAGTTGGGGGAAAAGAGAGAGGAGAGGGTAGAGAACGTATTTGGGGTTGTCTGGAGGGAAGGGAGGCGGCGGAGAGGACGGCTCGTAACTGCCGTCGTCGGGGAAGAAAGACCCTGAGGGAGGAAGCGGCGACGAAGACGAGGTCAGAAGCGCGCGCGCAGGGTACAGCGTGACGCGGGAGGAAGCGGCGGAGAGGACTCTGCTGCTGGTATGGCAGCAGAGCGACAAGAAGGAGGGAAGGAGGTCGCCGGAGCTTGTGGGTCGTTTGGCCGGAGATGGGAGAGGGAGGAATTTGGAAGGGATCTCCGTCAAAATCAAGCTTAGCCTCTTCAGCCGGAGTTGTGGGTTCTTATATAGGCGCTGGACTGGGTGTGCAGGGCGTGAAGGGCACGTAATTGCCTGAGGTTGGTCGCCGGAGATGGAAAGGAGTTAGGATACCCAAATCTCTCGTGCATTCGCACGAGAGATTGAGTTCACACCAGTGATTGTAATTGACTTTATAAGGAAGGGAATTCCTCAGAGAATCCTCCTTCCATTTCTGGGAGGGAATCTCTGAGGGATTAGAGAGCAATCCCTCTCCGAACCTCGCCGGAGCTCGATTCTGCCCTAGTAATGGCGGCAGGACCGGTTTGCAAAGGAGGCGAAGAACCTAGGGGGTTCTCTGCAACGGTATTCAAAAGATAGGGACCAATTTGTGATTTGGGTGTACTAAATTGCAAAGTAGGTCAAGATGACCCCTCCTTAGGTCCAAATTTTGGTACAAACCTAATTTGGACCGAAGGAATCCAATGGCGAAGTTAGATTTCAGGTTTGACCTCGTTTGACTGGACATTTTGCGTAAAAACCCAAATTAGGTTAATTGAAGAGCTAGGACCCTAATCTAGGTCAAACTAGGTTCCAAAGGCCAAATTAAGTGTTCTAAACCCTAGAGTATGTTTTTCCATGATTTATAGAGGGTTTACTTGCTTTTTGTTCTGACCGTAACCTTGTTAATTTAAGCGGGTCTGTTTTAGGGTTACCAAGTGTCATTTAGTTCTTAGATTGCACATGAACCCATTTCTGATTGACTCAACCCACTTTTTATCTCATTTATACCATTTGACCTCTGTTCTGCCTCTGAGAAATCCCGTTTATGTACTGCAATGGTAAAATTACAGTTTTAACCTTTATTTCATGTTTTCTTTTCAGAGCACTTGTTCCTTCAGTTAGGCCTTCTTCCAGGTTATGTAGGAGCTTTTATCTTCTTTATTGGGTCAAAATGAGCTAGTTATGGCTCATGATGAGGCTCTCATCATACCCCCATGCCTAGCTTTTGCTAGTCCCTTAGCAAAATTTCAAAGTTTTAACTTCCATTCTAGACCCTAAGTGTCTGTCAACAATGATAAGTGCTTCTCCTTTTCTTTTGTGATTAGGTGGGAATGCCGACAATAGGCCTAGAGGTACTCAAGTACCAACCAAAATCCGGACCTGTTCCGCTTTAGCCTCAGTCTTCTGCAAAGGTTTCTACGGCCCACAGAAACTAACCTAGGGTTTGTTGGACTCCGCGATTAAAGCACCCGTGCTTGAGATATTTTTAGCCTAAGTTCAGTTTGCAGTGCGTTTTTTTTTTTTTTTGTAAGAGAGAGATAAAAGATTTATTTGTTTGGAGAGCTTTTCTCTCTCTTTTCTTTTTATTTCTAGCTTCGGATTAGCTTCTCAACACGGTCTGTATCGGATTCCTCGTCCCCATCATCAATCCTCAAGGGTCCCTGGCTTTCGAGATTTCGAGATAATCCCGCCCATCGCGTTCCGTGGCCGAATCCAGACCCTGGCAATCGACATTTCATGATAATGCCACCCATGGTATCTGAACCAGCAGAGTGCTTACATGCCCCCAGTAGGATATTTAAATATCCTAAGAGACAAGCACCGAGGAGATGATATGTTGTTACGCATCTTCGAGGGGAATTTCCCGCCTCTCCGCGCTGGGAACTCGTCCAAATCAATTTGTGTTGATTGACCGCTCCTAATCTAGGTGACTTTTTCAGAACATTAAACGCTTTTCGCGTGATTTGGACATTTATGCGCACTGAACCAGACTGTGTGTGAATTTGGGTGCTTAGGTTACCGAATCCTGCAAACCGGAGGTCAGTTAACGAGGTCGAATACTTCCTAAGCCTTAGACCTAATACTCAAGCTTCGCATTTTCCTCAACCTCTTGAGGATTATCCAGATTTTAATGGATACGTGAATTTTTAAGCTAAAGGTACTAGCCCAACAAGCCTAAGACCAGCGTTCCCGCTAATCTCTTGTTATATCTCCGTGGCACTTTTCTTTTCTTTTTCTTGATTCGGTCTAGAACTTCAGTTAACCCCTTAATCTTTTACTAATGACTATTTCTTTTCATTTTGTGCTCCTTTTTGTCATTTTTTCTTCTTTTCCTCCTCTCATTTGTATGACCTTGAATTGTTCCTCCCCTCTATCAAGTCTTTTTTTTTTTTTTTTGTATGTGAAACCCTTTCTTGATATGAATTTTCTGACATTTTGCACTTTCATACCCCCCCATGCCTAAGATTTGCAATGTCCCCATTGTAAATTAGGTGGGTTCGAATTCAGCTTAGTTCATGTATTAGGACAGGTGTGTGGTGAGTGAATGGGTCGAAGCGACTTGTTGCGAACGATTTCTAATCTCGGGTAGGTATACCTGAGGTGAAGTCGGCTGTTCTAATGGATGAACCCTAAAGTGCAATATGAGTTCCGCATAGAGATGTCAGAAATGGTTTCAGGTTTTTCAAAGAATGACGGGTTGCCTCCCGTTAAGCGCTGAGTTTTACGCCATCGGCTGGGCGCAATGAGCTCAAGAGGAATGGAGGGTAAAGGATGACTCAGTCAAATTTATATCGGTCATGTCAATGAACGGCTTGAGTCTCTGCCCGTTCACGACAAAGGGTTCAGAATCGTGGCTGAGTGGGCTGATTTCAATAGCTCCATTTTCGAAGATTTGGCGGACTAGGTAGGGTCCGACCCACTTGGATCTTAGCTTTCCCGGGAATAGTTTGAGTCGAGCATCAAAGAGTAAAACTTTTTGACCAGGATGAAAGACCTTTCTAGAAATGTGTTTGTCGTGAAAAGCTTTAACCCGTTCTTTGTAAATTCGCGAGTTCTCATACGCGTCGTGGCGTAATTCATCGATCTCGCTCATTTGAAATCTTCTGTGGGTTCCAGCCTTAGAAAGGTCAACATTATAGGTCCGTACTGCCCAATAGGCTTTATGCTCCAATTCGACGGGGAGGTGACATGCCTTCCCGTACACTAGTCTGAAGGGAGACATTCCTAATTGGGTCTTGTGGGCGGTCCTATAGGCCCACAATGCTTCCGGAAGCCGAGAAGACCAATCTTTTCTATCAGGTCGAACAGTAACCTGAAGGATCTTCTTGATCTCTCGGTTAGATAGCTCAGCTAGACCATTAGTTTGGGGGTGGTAAGGAGTAGAGATTCGGTGTGACACCCCGTATTTGGTCATCAGTGACTTGAACTGAGCGTTCGTAAAATGGGTCCCTCCGTCGGAAATTATAGCACGCGGAATCCCGAACCTTGAGAAAATGTTTTGATGGAGGAATTTTATAACGACTTTATGATTGTTGGTTCGTGTCGGAATGGCTTCTATCCACTTGGACACATAGTCAACTGCGAGTAAGATGTATTCGAAGCCATCCGAGTTCGGAAAGGGTCCCATGAAATCAATCCCCCAAATATCGAAAATTTTGCATACCAAGATCGGCTGTAGAGGCATCATGTCTCTATGGCTCATGTTGCCCAGAGTCTGGCAACGGGAACATACCTTACAGTGATCGTATGCATCCTTGAAAATTGTGGGCCAGTAGAAGCCACACTGGAGGACTTTCGATGCGGTCTTATGTCCAGAAAAATGTCCACCGCATGCCTGGTCATGGCAGAATGAGAGTATGTCTTTGATTTCCACTTCCGTGACGCACCGTCGGATTATCTGATCAGCACCAATGCGGAAAAGATACGGGTCTTCCCATAGGTAATACTTGGCATCGGAACGCAATTTGTCCTTTTTGGCCTTCGACCAATCGGGCGGAATCTGATGTGATGCCAGGTAATTAACAATATCGGCGAACCATGGAAGACTTGTACTGATAGTCAGGAGGTGCTCATCAGGGAAATGTTCTGTAATAGGTCCGGAAGGATCAATAATTTCAGAAGGAAGGCAGGACAAGTGATCAGCTACCACATTGTGCTTTCCCGCCTTGTCGCGAATCTCGAGGTCAAATTCTTGCAATAGCAAGATCCAACGGATTAGTCGAGGTTTCGCGTCCTTCTTGGCAAGGAGATGCCTTACAGCTGTGTGATCTGAGTATACGATAATACGGGAACCCAGGAGGTATGATCTGAATTTTTCCAGGGCAAATACTACGGCCAGCAGCTCTTTCTCAGTAACCGTATAGTTACGTTGAGCCTCATCCAGTGTTTTGCTGGCGTAGTAAATGACCACAGGTATCCCGTCAATTTTCTGCCGCAAAACCGCTCCTACAGCAAAGTCAGATGCATCGCACATGATCTCAAAGGGTTGAGACCAATCAGGGGACTGTAGGATTGGGGCCTGGGTGACTCGGTCACGTAGGATTTCAAATGCTTGAGTGCATTCCTTGGAAATTTTGAAAGGTACATCCTTGGAGAGAAGATTGGTCAGGGGGCGCGCGATCTTGGAGAAATCAGGGATGAATCGACGGTAGAAACCGACGTGCCCCAAAAAAGATCGGATGTCCTTAATCGAGCTAGGCATAGGGAGCTTGGAAATCAGGTTAACCTTAGCTCGATCCACTTGGATGCCTTTCTCTGAGATTAAATGTCCCAGGACAATTCCCTCAGGCACCATAAAATGGCTCTTTTCCCAGGAAAGAACCAAATTCACCTTGATGCACCGCCTGAGTATATGGACCAAGTGTTGGAGGCAATCGTCAAATGATTGTCCAAAAACTAAAAAGTCATCCATGAAGACTTCCAGATAATCACCTACCATATCTGAGAATATGGCAAGCATGCACCGCTGAAAAGTTGTAGGTGCATTGCAGAGACCGAACGGCATCCTTCGGAACGCGTACGTCCCGAAGGGGCAGGTGAATGTGGTCTTTTCTTGGTTCTCTGGATGGATTGCCACCTGATTGTAACCGGAGTACCCGTCAAGAAAGCAGAAGAATCTATTTCCCGCTAGTTTCTCGAGGATCTGATCAATAAACGGTAGTGGGAAATGGTCCTTCTTCGTGGAGGAATTTAGTCTTCTGTAATCAATGCAGACTCTCCACGAATTAGCTATTCGGGTAGGAATGACTTCCCCGATTTCAGTCGTGATGATGGTAAGTCCTGCCTTCTTAGGCACCACTTGTGTTGGACTCACCCAACGACTGTCGGAGATCGGGTAGATGATCCCTGCATCTAACCACTTAATGATCTCCTTTTTCACGACCTCCTGTAGGTTAGGGTTTAGGCGCCTTTGCATTTCTCTTGAAGGTCGTGAGCCTTCTTTCGTGTAGATTCGATGTGTGCAGTATGAAGGGCTTATACCAGTTAAATCATCTAGAGTCCATCCAATGGCTCTACGATGTTGTTGGAGAACAGAAATCAAATGGAGTTCCTGGTCAGGTGTGAGTCGAGAATTGATAATCACAGGAAACGTCTGATTTGAATTCAAAAAGACGTATTTTAGATGTTCAGGAAGGGGCTTGAGTTTCGTGACAGGATTGTCAGCAGCAGCGGGTGGTTCGGGGTTTGTATCGGGAGCAATGGTAGGAGTCATAGGTGTGTCTAGATCATGTCCGCACTCCTCTGTTAGTGGTTTTTGATTCTCTAGTGGTTGATCAGGAATAATCAGGTTGTCCTCTATATGCAGTTCATCAACCACGGCTTCGACATCAAAAATTTCCTCTATCACCCCGCAATTAATCCCTTGATGGGCCTTGAAAATGTCAATCTTCAGATTTTGATTCCCAAATTTTAATTCTATCTGGCCCTCTTCGCAGTTTATATTGGCCCTAGCAGTGGCCAAAAAGGGTCTCCCTAATATGATTGGTGTGTCCCTTGGGTTCTTAGGTGCATCCATGTCCAGTACTATGAAGTCCACTGGGAAATAAAAATCTCATACCTTAACAATGACATCCTCGAGTATTCCTTTGGGTGACTTGATGGATCGATCGGCTAACTGCAATGTCACCTCAGTGGGTTTAAGTTCAGATTCTTCAAGGTGGTCAAGGAGGGATGTAGGTATTAAATTTATGGAGGCACCTAGGTCTAGTAGGGCTCTATCAAGTTGGGTTTCACCAATTTTACAAGAAATCAAGGGAGTTCCTGGGTCTTTAGCCTTAGGTGGGAGTTTGCTCAAGATGACAGAGCTGGCTTGCTCTGATAGTACGATTGGGTTCCCATCCCTGGTTCGCGGCTTACATTTAGGTGTACATATGTCTTTCAAGAACCTTGCGTAAGCCGGTATGTGGCGGATTGCATCCATCAACGGGATGTTTATCTGGACCTGTTCAAAGAGCTTGACCAGATCCTCCTCAGGAGCCACAGGTTTGGTTGTCCTTTTTCCTTTGGTCAAGGCCTCAGGAAATGGGATCCTAGCTGGTTCCTCTAGGATAGGTCCAGGTTCTTGATCTGGGACAGTAGTATCTTGGATGACTACCCTAGGGTCTTCGCGATTATCAGGCTTGGAGTGGCTCGGATAGTGTGGGTCTTGTGTTGTTTTACCACTGCGTGTTGTTACAGAGTTTAATCCGGCCTGACTTTGGTTTGGGTTAGGTAGGAGGGGTGGTTGCTGCTGCAATTCTGCATAAGATGTTGACGCCTCCATCCCGTCTGGTGATGGAGTAGCAGGGTCCTGATAAATCAAATGTGCGTGGCCTGGATTTGGATTCATAACGCGCCTCTGGGTCGGCACGTTATTTGGGTTGGGCAGAGGTTGCGAAGGAAGGGTGCCAGGTTGGCGATAATTTGCCATCTGGGTCAGTTGGTTGCGAACCTCTGTGATCTCGTCCTTGTGCTGTTTTTGCATCGCCGCATTTGTCTTTTGAATGTCAGCCAGTGTTTGAAGGATAAGAGTCAGTTGATCCTGATTTTGCCCGGATTGGTAGGTGGGATTGGGCCGAGGCTGAGGCGGCTGATATGGACGAGGAGCTTGTGGGCGGGGTTGATATGGTGGTTTTTGAGAATTTCCTGCCCACTGAAAGTTAGGATGATTTCGCCATCCAGGGTTGTAGGTATTGGAGTATGGGTCATTCTGGATGGCGTTGAGGTCCTCGCAGTTCTGAGGAACCTCAGGAAAGTCAGAATACGAGGGTTCAGAGTTCCCCCAACTCGAATAGAAGGGATCAGAGGTTACTCCGGTCCGAGAGGTAGACGGGGGTGGATATGGGTCCATCCCCTTGGCAGGTTGGTGATAGATGTTTTGCACTGTTTCCCTTGCCAGAGGAGGTCGTGTAAAAGAATTTTGTGCAGAGGTGGCTTGCTGCAAATGTCGAGTTAGCTCGTCCACCTTCTTTTCTATGATAGAGACCTTGTCCAACCGACTGGCCATCAGTTCCAGGTCGACAGAAGTGGACAGGTCCTGCGTCTCATGTGTCCCTCTTAGATTCGTCGATGCGCGGGCATTCGTCCTGTCGAATAAGCCCAAGGAGTCATTGTTTATGGAGTTCTCGCACATGTTTTCGAGAATCTCCCATACCGTGTCCTCGTGTTGGCCCATGATGTTTCCTCCACATGTTGCATTGACGAATAGACGAATATCCTCACGGAGTCCCTGGTAAAAAGACTGGACTTGTTCCCACTTAGGAACTCCGTGATGGGGGCACTTTCGCATGAGATCTAGGAATCGATCCCAAGCTTCATGAAGAGGTTCTCCCGGTTTTTGAGTGAAATGAGTGATCTGGTGGCGCAAGGCATTTGTTCGGCCAACAGGGAAGAATTTTTTCAAAAATTCGGACTGTAATTCCTCCCATGTGTTGATCGGGCGGGTCTGAGTCTGATACCAGTGTGCAGCCTTGTCCAAGAGGGAGAACGAAAACATTTTCATGAGTAGGATATCCCAGTTTTGTACATCTGACCCGAAGGTCTGGGCCAAATGCTTGAGTTGTTTAATGTGTTGGAATGGATCCTCCGAGTTAAGCCCATGGAACTTCGGTATGGCATGAATCATATTGGGCTTCAGATCAGAATCGGGTCCTCCAATTGGGATTCGTACTCGGGGTTCGATTGCCACCGCAGCAGGATTATAGTGATCTTGCATCATAGGTCGCTGCGGTGGGTTTACAAAGTTCTGAAAGAGATCGTTCAAGCGTTGAAGTTGGTGTTCAAGGTTATTCTCCTCTTCAATGGGTTGTGCCATGATGGGAGAAGAAGGGGAATCAGGGTCTGAGTCAGATGAAAGATTTATGTGGCGGGGTTGCTGCACAAACAAGGGCGTCGAGGCTTGGCCTCGACGAGAATGAATTTCTAAGGGAGGTCTTAAAGGTGGTCTTAAGGACCTCCTACCGAACATGCACCGAAAGATGTGATGAGATTAGAAGGTGCTGGACCCAATCAAGACACCCAAGAATTGTTGGGTGACTATAGAGGTTCGGGGCAGATGGACCCCTGGATCAGAAGATCGTCCACCTGAGAAATACCTGGGCAGCCAGAGAGGGAGAGTCCCGCAAAGACCCCTACACGGTAGAGCGTCCCCACGGGTTACAGGGTTTCCCCCACCCGACCTCTCTTGTCACTGCGGTTCCAGGTAAACCAGAATGGGGATCTTGACCTCTTAAGTCTACCTTTTTTTATTTTAAGATCAAGGTGCTTAATGTTCCACTTGAACTTTTAAGTATTTTGAGTGCAAAAGTGACCTAATATTAAGGTTGGTTGACCCGAGGGATCAACTTCACCTCTTGTTCCTTTGAGAGCTTTTAGGTCCTTCCTTTTATGGTTCAAATGGATTATCAGCCTGATTTGCTTAGGGTTCCTCTTGTATAAATCTTTTCAAACACGGTTTAGGCACACCTCTTTTTGGAAAGTTTGTTTCTTTGTTTTAGAGAAGATGTGTCTCTAAAAACCCTAGCTTTGCAATCCCTAACTTGGCTCTAGTGGGTCCAATTTAGTTGCCGTAGAAATTAGCACCTAGGGCTCAATCAAGAAAGTTTTAGCCCTAGTTGCCTTAGTTGGATGAACAGATAAAAATATGTTGAAATGAAAATCAGGCAACTTGATGAGTTACTAAATATGAGACAGGTAGCCCTAAGTTGATTTCCCTCCTTTTTTAGATTGTGAGAGGGTTAAGAGAGAGGACTTATGGAGATTACCTGTTCCTTGGAGAGTCTGTTGTGCAGTTGCTATTCTTTCCTTTTTGTTTTTCTTTCCCTGAATGAACACAACAAAAGAGAGAAGTCAAGTCGGATATTAGATAGAAAAGTTGTACTCAAAAGTTTTAAAAGTGCCCGTTGCTCCCTGGCAACGGCGCCAAAATGTTTGTCGCGCTTTTGTGCGGTTTGTTAAAAGATAATATCGCGTTGTAATATAGCCGCTAAAGTGTTCAAAACAAATAAAGATTTTTATTACTCGAAAATCGGAGTATCCGAGGTCGAACACAAGGAGCAATCTCAGTACTTTGTAAAACCCAAGAATACAACTGTTACATGCAAATATAATTGATTCAAAGAGTTTTTAGAAAAAGTAGAATTAGACGTCTGATTTGTGTATCAGACGTCTTAAATGTGATCTTTCTTTCTTTCTTCCTTCTTCTCCTTTCTGCTTCTGTATCTTTCCTTCTGGTTTGCCTTTCTGATCTCTTTGCAATCTTCCCTTGTCCTTCTTCTTCTTCTCTGCGAAGACTTCTAATCTTTCTGCTTTCCTTCTCCTGCGAAGGCTTCTTTCTTCTTCTTCTGTCTTCTTCTTTGGCTTGCTTTTCCTTCTTCTGCAGCGGCCAAGTCCTTCTCCTGCGATCAGCCTGCCTGCACAGGAGCAAAACCTAACCCTTCTCCCTCTACCCGCGCGTCTCTCTCTCTCAAGCAATTCACTCAGAGCTGCTCTCCCAGAGCCACAGGCATTAATCGGGTCGGATCGTACCCGGGACCAGGCGCACCTGAAGGTGGTGTGATGCGCGAGGAGTGCGTAGGTCTAGGTCGGGTCGGATCCACCAAGTCCGCGTGGTCAGGTCGCGGACGAGGCGGGTGTGGGGTCAGTGAGGGACCTCACCCCTGTGCTTACTGAGGCGATAAAGCTATATCACAAAACCAATTTATAGTGTACCTGAGGTTTGTAATCCCACGATGTGGGACTAAAGGTTTAGTCCTTCCCTCACGCGCGCCCGCAGACTCTCGTGTGCAATTGCCCACGCTGAAGGCCCTGCTGCTGCTCCAAGCTGAACTCAGTCACCTCGCAACACTTGCAAGAGGCTGCTGCACCTGCTGCCTGGGAAGCCTGACGCCTGCTGCTGCTCTAAGCTTCCTACTGCTTCGGCTGTTAATGGCGGCCGGGGCGTTCACCTGAGATTCCACAGAACGGCCTATTGGCCCAATCAGAATAGCTGGAAACCTTCGCCGTAGCACGGCGAAGGCGGTGGGTGATGCTGCAGGTTGTCGGTTGGCCTAGGCGTGCGCGCCTAGGTCAACCTGTGGCCGGAGATGGTGGGTTGTTCGGGGGGTGGTTATGGAGGTCTGGAGTGGTAGTTGTGGGGTGGAGCGAGTTCCTGGTGGTGAGGCGGAGCTCCCGAGGTGGTTGGCGAGTCGTGTGGAGTGGCGGAGTGGTGTGGGCGGCTCGCCGGAGTGCGGTCGGAGGCGAGGAAGATGAAGGCGGATAGGTACTGTCGAGGGGTAATCAAGTAAAATAGTTGGGGGAAAAGAGAGAGGAGAGGGTAGAGAACGTATCTGGGGTTGTCTGGAGGGAAGGGAGGCGGCGGAGAGGACGGCTCGTAACTGCCGTCGTCGGGGAAGAAAGACCCTGAGGGAGGAAGCGGCGACGAAGACGAGGTCAGAAGCGCGCGCGCGGGGTACAGCGTGACGCGGGAGGAAGCGGCGGAGAGGACTCTGCTGCTGGTATGGCAGCAGAGCGACAAGAAGGAGGGAAGGAGGTCGCCGGAGCTTGTGGGTCGTTTGGCCGGAGATGGGAGAGGGAGGAATTTGGAAGGGATCTCCGTCAAAATCAAGCTTAGCCTCTTCGGCCGGAGTTGTGGGTTCTTATATAGGCGCTGGACTGGGTGTGCAGGGCGTGAAGGGCACGTAATTGCCTGAGGTTGGTCGCCGGAGATGGAAAGGAGTTAGGATACCCAAATCTCTCGTGCGTTCGCACGAGAGATTGAGTTCACACCAGTGATTGTAATTGACTTTATAAGGAAGGGAATTCCTCAGAGAATCCTCCTTCCATTTCTGGGAGGGAATCTCTGAGGGATTAGAGAGCAATCCCTCTCCGAACCTCGCCGAAGCTCGATTCTGCCCTAGTAATGGCGGCAGGACCGGTTTGCAAAGGAGGCGAAGAACCTAGGGGGTTCTCTGCAATGGTATTCAAAAGATAGGGACCAATTTGTGATTTGGGTGTACTAAATTGCAAAGTAGGTCAAGATGACCCCTCCTTAGGTCCAAATTTTGGTACAAACCTAATTTGGACCTAAGGAATCCAATGGCGAAGCTAGATTTCAGGTTTGATCTCGTTTGACTGGATATTTTGCGTAAAAACCCAAATTAGGTTAATTGAAGAGCTAGGACCCTAATCTAGGTAAAACTAGGTTCCAAAGGCCAAATTAAGTGTTCTAAACCCTAGAGTATGTTTTTCCATGATTTATAGAGGTTTTACTTGCTTTTTGTTCTGACCGGAACCTTGTTAATTTAAGCGGGTCTGTTTTATGGTTACCAAGTGTCATTTAGTTCTTAGATTGCACATGAACCCATTTCTGATTGACTCAACCCACTTTTTATCTCATTTATACCATTTGACCTCTGTTCTGCCTCTGAGAAATCCCGTTTACGTACTGCAATGGTAAAATTACAGTTTTAACCTTTATTTCATGTTTTCTTCTCAGAGCACTTGTTCCTTCAGTTAGGCCTTCTTCCAGGTTATGTAGGAGCTTTTATCTTCTTTATTGGGTAAAAATGAGCTAGTTATGGCTCATGATGAGGCTCTCATCAGCATGCACGATGGCCTGCGTGCAGGCGCGCTGTGGCCTGCGTTGCTACTGCCGCCTTGCTGTGGAGCTTTGAGCTTCAAAGCTTGAAGCTCTGTGGTAATGGCGGAAGTGCTTCAAACGAAGAAATAGGGAAAGAACCACCATGCCCACTGACTCTTTGACGAGCTGGGCGGTGGTGGACTCACGATGGTGGTTGTGCACCACCGTGAGGTACTCCTGCTTGCAGAGTGGCTCCTCAAAGTAGGAGGGGCTGCGTATGGAGGGAGAGGGGAGGGGACGGCCTGGAGAAGAGTTGCAGTGTGTTGGCTTTTTTTCTGTGGACCAAGCTCCCTTGCAAAGAAGGAGCCGTGCTCTTTTTAAAGAAGAAGAAAGCATGCACAGCCATGCCCTGGCTGTGCATGGCTCTGCATGGCTGACAGGGAGAGGCTTGCATGCGGCTAGCAGGGAGAGCTGTTGCAGAGCATGGCGCGAGGAGGAAGGTCCAGCCATGCCATGCAGCCGCGTGAAGAATTCAAAGTCAAGTAAAATTAAAAATAAAAAGATGGTGAATTTTGCAAAGCAGCACTTGAGGAAAAATGTTAATTGCAAGGCCATTTATTTCACTCTCCTCCCCTCTCAATTAAATGCATGCATGCGTGTATTTTTACAAATGCGACTATGGATACCTAATATGCTCTGGTAATGTTAGGAAATAGCACAAGATGGCACAATTGTAGGTGTATTTTTGCGGTGCAATCAGAATGCCAGCAGCACCAACCAACCTTCCAGTGGTAGCTTACGACATACACTTACATTGGCATCAATAAAATTATCCTAGTGGTGGTGCTGTTGGCACAAGTCATCTTAAGGTGTAAGCTTCTCATTTCTTCTTGAAGAGAGGAACAAAACACATTCTTTAGAGTGTTTAAGAAGGAAAGATTGTACTTGAGATATGTGAACCTACACTAACGGAATGCCTTTGGGATTAAACATTGCAAAACAAAAATTGGTACGAACAACAGGTAAGTAATGAATTTCGTTCCAATCCAAACAAATATATTAGCTCACATTCATCTATGATCATTCCTTCAACTATCAACTTTCATATATTTAATCTATATGTTAGTGGAGATTTATCGTAGAATACTTCATTCAGTTAATGGTCTCAAGAAGTCCTATGAATTTATTAACAAATCTATCATTGTTAGAGAGTACAACAATCTTATGCAAGTAAGTGAATGCTGGTAGTAGCACTATGAAGTTCTTCGCATTACTGCCAACAGCACTATGAAGTTCTGAATAATACTACCATCAGCACTACGAATTTATTAATAATACTATCAGTAGCACTACAAATTTTAGAATGTTGGTACCATTATGGTTGGTGGTTATAAATGATGCCTACAAAATTTTCAATGATAACTCAAGCATTTTCAAATGCTACCAATAGTAGTATAAATGGTCTATGAAGTAGAATCTAAGGAATCAGTGACATTCACATATATTACATAGTGCATCCATATGTCCTACTAATAGAAAAAACTCATTCATTTCAAATTTCTGCTGCTAGTAGATAAAAATGAGTGACAATACATTTAGAATGAAAATTTAATATGCCTTTGGCAGGTCAAGGAAAGTAATAGAGAAAAGAAAACAACAACAATGGCAGACTCTCATACATTGGAGCCAATAACGAAAAATCCTGCCGATGGCAGGTGACATGTATGAAGTGGAGAATCCGGAAGGAAATTTGGGATAGACATGAGACAAATATAAGGGTCGTCGCTAAGGTCAACTTAGCCACTGAGGTTGAGGTCGAGGTAACCGCCGTCGAGGTTGAGACCGCTGCTGAGGTTGTTGTTGACGTCGAGGCCACTGTCAAGGTAACCATCGTTGAGGATGAGACCATCGTTGAGGTCATTGTTGACATTGAGGTCGTTGTTGAGGTAACCATCATCGACAAAGCGGTCATCGTCGAGCTTGCTGCCGAGGTCGATATCAAGGTCACCTTCGTCGAGGTTGAGATCAAGATCATTGTTGTGGTCATTATCGACATCAAGGGTCGAGATCATCATCGAGGTCATTATTGACGTCGAGGTCACCATCGAGCTCGTTGCCGAGGTGTTGTCAAGCTCGTTGTCGTGGAGGAGCTCGATGTCAGAGGTGGATAGGAGCTCTTGCTATGCCTATTTGTGAGATGTGCAACCGTGGTAGGATGTGGTTGGCACCTTGGGGGGGTCATCCTCCTTTTATAGACAAAAATTTCAAATTAAAATGGTGGTCCCCACCGTCATCTACTTTCTTTGCATGCTGCCGTGGGGAGGGGGGTTGGGGAGGGGAATGCCACATATATTGTACACATAGGCATCCTAGTCATCTTAGGTATGAAGGTGGGCATGTATAGGAGTGTATACATCATTATCTTATACAAAATAAGGCCAAAAATAAGATTTAATTTATAATAATTATATAAGTATATTATACACATATATAGTACTCAATATATATACATATTGGCGTTGGAATTGCTTCACAAGATAACCAGGTTTTATTGTTATAGCGTTGTAGTATAGCCAGTTATTGCCATCATTTCAAATATATAAATTTTTTACTCGGAAAATAAAAGAGAGTTCCCGAGGTCGAACTCAGGGAGCAAGTTGTATTCTAGAGATATACATGTTCTATTACAAAAAATAAAGAGAGAGAGAGAGGGAGAGAGATGAAAGTTTGAGTTCTTCTTTTCTTCTTTCTTTCTCTTTGTCTCTCTCTCTCTTTAGCTGTTGTTCTTCCTGTTCTTCTTCTGTGTTTATCTCCTTGTGGTCCTCTTCTTCTTCTGTTGTTCTTCCTTGTTCTTTTGTTCTTCAGATCTTCTTCTTTCTTCTTTTCTTTTTCCTGTCAGGACGTCGTCTCTCCTTCTTTCTTCTTTTCTTTTCAGGCCGTCGTCTGATTTTCCAATCAGACGACTTAAACCGCTTGTTGCTACAGTGTCTCCCTTAGCTTTCCTCTTCTTCCGCAGTCCTTCTTCTTCACCTGTGCCTGCACACTTCAGAGTTTACGTCAGAGGGCAAAACCTACTCTACCCTCCCCCACCCCCGCATCTCTCTTTCTCTGAATTCGCTCTTAGGAAAGCTCTCCCAGAGCATCCGGTAATCGGGTACGCGGGTCGCGCCCAGGTCCAGGCCCATCGGCGTGCGTGGTGGGCGAGGAGTGCAAGTCAGTCTAAGTCGGGTCGGGTCAGGTCCGCGAGGCGTGAGCGCGGACGAGACCGGGTAACCGGGCGGGTGAAGGGGACCTCACCCCGTGTGCTGAGGCAATAAGCCTCCAGCACTTTTTCACTTTATACCGCTACGCCTCTTCAGAGTTTTCCGAGGTGGGACTAAATGTCCCACCCTAATTGAGCGCCCGCAGCGGAGAAAGCAGCGGGCGATTGCGGCTTCACGCAAGGCCTTCGCCCCAGCTACGAGCCTGACGCTTTGTCGAAATGCCTCGCAAGGCCTGGGAGTCGAATCTGGGCGTGGCGCGCCTGCAGCTGCAGGCGGAAGCAGCTCCTTCTGCACGGCAATGGCGGCGGAGGTCGGGTGACCTGTTCACAGCAAAACGGCCTCTCGGCCTAATCAGAAGGTGCCGGGAGCTTCGCCAGAGTGCGGCGAAGCTCGTGTGGGTGGTGGCGAGGCGTGGGGCGACGTGCAAGGGCTGCCCTAGGTCGGACTGTGGGTCGGAAGATGGGTTTGTTCGGTGGGGTTGCAGAGGGTGATGTGGGGGAAGTGGAAGGGCGGGGGTTGATCAGGGTGAGGAGGCGGAGGTTCTGCGGTGGTCGGTGAGCCGTGTGGGTTGCTGGGGTGATGGGAGCGGCTCGTCGGAGGATGGCCGGAGGCGGAGAAGGTGAGGGTGAGGGGTCGGAATCGAGGGCGACAGTAGATGTTTAAAGTGAGGAAAAGGAAGAGGGGAGGAAGAGGAGGAGTTCTACCTACTTAGCAGGAGGAGGAGGGGCCGGAGCGGGCGACAGTCGTATCGACTGTCGCCGGAGAAGAAGATGCCCGGGGGAAGGGGCGGCGGTGAGCAGAGGGCCGGAGATGCGCCAGCTGGGTGCGGCGTGGCGCGGGAAGAGCAGGGGAAGAAGTCTCTGCTGCTGGTATTGCGGCAGAGCGAAAAGGAGGAGGAGGAAGAACCGCCGGAGCTGGTGGGCGTCTGCCGGAGTGAGAAGAGAGGAAAGTTGGGGGTTTTCTCCGTCAGATCCGAGCTGGGAAGAACGGTGGAGCGACAGGGGTATTTATAGGGACCGAATCAGGGAGGAAGGCGGAGGGAGACGACGTGTCTCCCTCGCCGGAGGACGCCGGAGATGGAAACCCATACCGTCCGTGAGTTCGCACGGCCGGTATGGTGGGTTACAGCGACCAGGGGGGTGTCCCTGCGACGGCTGACGACGCAGGGCACCCCCGGTTTACTTGCCAGGCTCTCCCCCTCACCCTGCGCGGCGCCATGCTTCGCGCAAGGTCGCCGGAGCATGGTGTTGGCAGGTTTTGCAGGGGGGACCTGAACGCAAAGAACGAAGGAGAGTTAGGGGCCAAAATGCCAGGGTTCAAAAGTTGAGGGCCAAAAAGTAAATATATGAGGACTAAAGTGTAAAGTTGGTCAAGAAGGTTTCTTCTTAGGCTCAAGTTTTTATACATGACTAATTAGGACCTAAGGAATCTGATGGTGAATTTTATTTCTATATTAAACCTTGTTTGACTGGTCAATTTACGCAAAAACCCAAATTAAGTTATTAATTGGGTATGGTTCTCAATGTAGGTCAAGATGGGTTCCTAAGGTCAAATTGAAGGTTCTAAACCCTAGAGATTATTTTTCTATGAATTTTAGAGGGTTTATTCCATTTTTGCTTTGCCTTGAACCTCGTGAATTGAAGTGGGTTTGTTTTAGGGTTACATATTATCATTTAATTCCTTGGAATTGCTGTAGCCCTTGCTAGATCATCTCATCCCACTTTTATTCTTATTAAGTTGCTTTGACCTATGTTTGTACCCTGAATTACCCTGAATGCAGATTATACTGGTAAAATTGCATTTTTACCCCTTATGACTTGTTTTCTCCTTAAACTCAGAATTCTCTGAGTTAAGCCTTTCCTTGAGTTATGTAGGAGATTTTATCCTTTGTATTGGGTCAAAATGAGCTAGTTATGGCTCATGATGAGGTTCTCATCACATATACAATACTTAATATATATATAACTCTTAATACTTACATATTATACATGCACATAGCACGCACACAACACAGACAATACACATGTTAACACTTAAAACATATACACGTGCACACAGAACACTTAGCTAATTTTACACTTAATTTAGCCCACTTATTCTACCAAAATTTAGCTTTCGGTTTGACTTTTCACAGGATCAATGTCTCCTTACGAGATCAAATCGATACCACTACCAGGTCGGCTCATAGGAGGGGGGGTATATGTATTCATATAATTAGTCTCATTTAGGCCCATGCACAGGCCTAGCAAACCCACAAATCCAGGCCTATTCAAGCCTTCCCTCCTCTCTCTCTAAATATGCTCAGCATATATGCTCTGGGGATCCGACCCCCGTACTAGACGAGAGGTCGGCCCACTCTATTCTTTAAATACCACTAAAATCAGTCACTAATTAACGATGTGGCACTATTGATGGCAACACCATCATGGGCCCTAACTAGCCACATTTAGTCAAGTTTGGTTGATAAAAGATCCTACCTAATCATCTGAGGGTCATAACTCCGCATTATTCTGATTTGAGAGAAGAATACGGAATCAAGGTTACTTTTGTAATTTTAATAGCACATCACAAACAAAAATTAACCACGGGGTCATTCAAGGGTTAATTGAAGGTCAAATAAGCTCAAAAGTCCAAAAAGTGGGTCAACACTGACAGAAACGGGGTTTCACGCATTTTGAGAATCGAAACAGTATATAAAACTCTAACTATCAACCTGCGTATATTGAAGAGGTTCTAGTCAAGATAAAATTCATCTAAACCTCCTAAAATTCATATAAAAATATTCTAAGAGGTTTGGTACCATTGGTTTGACCATCTGAACCTATTTTGACCTAAAACAAAGTTTCAGATGGGATTTTATCCTAATTTAGGTTTCTATGCAAATTTTCCAGTCAAACATTGTCAAAACTCAAATCCAAGTTCACCATTAGATTCTTTGGATCAAAATTAGGTTACCACCAAACTTTGGGCCCAATCAGATTCCATCTTGACCTATTTTGCATTTTAGCCCTTAAAAACTCTATTTCTCACATTTAGCCCCATAACTTTCAAGATTATTGCATTTGGGTCCCTAACTTCTCGTCGTTTGCTTCACTTAGGTCCCTACCACCATTAGTGTGAATCAAGCTTGGCAGTCGAGATTCAAGGGAGGATTCCCAATCGTTCAAGCCAAATTAAAGACCCCAAGGAGATCTTTAGAGCTCAGGCGAGCTCGAGATTTTAGGGGATCCTTTTCCCTAAAATCTTGAGCAATCCAAGCCTCTTTCCTTGATTTTGAGCTCATTCTAGAGCTCTATAAGAAACCCTTGACCCCAGACCATGCTCCTTAGCCAAGACTCGACTAGAAATACTCTACCTCTCTCTCCTCCGGCCTTCGTTTCTTCGAGCTTCAGGGAGCCTCTCCGTCCCCTTCATCAAGCTGGCCAATGGTCAAATTGACTGACTCATCATCTCTCGCTCCTCGTCACGCAGCTTTCCAGCCAAAGAAAGTGTGACTTCGACCTCCCCTTCCTCGTTGCTCCTTCGCCATCAACTTCACCTTCTCTGACTCTGGCCAACCACAGTCGGACGACTCGGCCCTTCTCTCTATCCCTAAACCCCTTCTCTCTCTTCCTCTCCTTCTTTAGGACACACTTGCACCCTTTGCACTCACTTTCAATCACCACACACACATCCCCACGTCATCTTCTCTAACGTCGGTAGGAACTCCAACGAGCTCTCACCGACGCCACACACATGCAACCACCCTTTTACCACCACCACAACCATCCACAAGTTCCAACGACCAAAATCCCAAAGTTTATTGGGGGATTTGGCCACTGAAACTCCTCCTCAAATGCACCCATCCTCTGCCCTCATCTCTGTCATCGACAGACCCCCACATTGCCTGAAACACCACGTCCACATTCGCCACCATCGTCCTCGCCACCACTCAGCGAAGCTACTGAATGATCTAACTTGGGCGATTAGCCCATTTTCATGCGTATAGGTCCTTGTTGGATCGCCGTCACTGCTACTGTCTTCTCCGGTCACGTCCGCATCTCTTCGGCCTCCAACCAACCTATTGCTGCTTGCAATCAACACTGCTCCGAGTTCTGAAGCACTCCAAGTCCGTGATTGAAGCAAGAGGCATCAGCTACGGCCTCAATTCCTCACGACAATTAGCAGCTGCGCTTGAAGGAACCATACTCTAGATAGTCCCACATCATGTGGGGAGAAGCCATTAGTAGCTCATAAAACCATTTCGTGAAGAAGCCTCTTCACCTCCAAACACACAAGGGTGAGGTCCCTACACACGCCCTTATGCACGCGCATTACATGGGCTCGCTCACGCGCCCTCGCCCACAGGTCTAGGTTGGATCCGTTTACCTGGGTCTAACTTGGTTCTAAGAGGGAGAAATCTGAGGAGGAGGGGGGAGGGTTTTGCATTGTAGCACCTCAGGATTTGTGCCAACCCCCCTCCCCCCCCCCCCGCCACACACACATGCACACATGCTTAAGACTTAGCCTTCTGAGGCTTGTAAGGCCCTTGCACCTCTGTATGCTACTGTGTTGTGCCTTAGCTCCTCTGAGGCCATGAGGTTAAGGCATTTGTACCTTAGTTCTGTCGTCTGATTGCTTATATTGCTTTGTGCTCGGTTTTGATATTGCTGAGATTATTAATTACGATTACTGTTTATATATTTGAGATTGAATTAGAACTTAATTGTAGGGTTAATTTGATGGTTCAAGCCATCATTTTAACCCAATCTTTTTGCATTTTGATATCCATATTTCTGAGATACATTTTCTGACATATATTGCATATCTCTAATTATTCGATTCACTTGCAAATTATTATTCTTAATATTATGATTAGTGAACTAATTTTCTCGATTTGCTCCCTCTGAACAACCTCAGACTCACTCTTGTTTTCGAGATTACAAATTTAAATGTTGTATCGATTTTCATCACTATACTACGATGCGTTTTCCTAAATGCATCAAATTTCTACGCAATAACTATCTTCTGGGGAATTTTAGTGCATGGCTACGTGGATTTAAGTTGACTTTAGGGATTAATTTAGGTATTAAATAATTATTTATTTTACAATTAAAATACATAGGTGTGTCATCAATACATAGCACTAGTTATTGGTATAATTTATTTACCTTAATTAATTATATAAATATATTTAAAAATTCGTTAAAGTTAAAGATAAATACGTGTATAATTTAGTCTTAATTCTTAATTAAAGTATAAACTGATGAATTGATGGTACAATTGACTATTAATTTAGTTAATTTACATTATTTCCTAATTAATAAACATTTTTATTGATTTTTTATTTATTTCTATATTTTCACATTTAAAGACATGGTATATATATTACATATATTATACAATATAATACTATTCTATAGTATAAATAAGGTTGTAAATATATTGAAAATACTTTAAATTATAATATACAATGATACAACACAATTTACTTCATTATTTTACTAGTCTACTAATATTCATTACATTAACTTAATAATTTACCTAGTTAACTTCTATAAATATAAATATGTACAATATATAAATAACTAAATAAATATAGATATACTACTGTACATAATATGTACATAATAATTACTGTTAATAGTATATTAAGTTATATATAACTCTACAAATATATACTAGTGTACATATATATAGTTATATATACATATAACTTATTTATATATAATATAAATGATTATACATTATACATATATATATTGCTATACTATATAACTAAATATAAATAATCAGTATAATTAATTTATTTGCTTATAGATAATATAGATATAATTTATATATACACTTATGTATATATAACTTAATATATACTTAAGTTATTAGTATTTACAAGTATATAGTCTATATACATAGGTATTTTTGTAGGATTTGAGTTTTTCAACTTTTTATTTTGTTTCTGTACTTTATAGAAATAGGGGAAGATGAGAGAAAGTTTGGATAAGAGAAGTAACACTCTTTTTGTTGTTTTATCTAGTTTTTCTTTATTTACAAAACTTGAGAAGTACAAACTTCTACAGGTATGTTCTCCTATCTAAACACTTGGAAACCTAATTCTAACTCAACACACACTTCACATACATCTTTTTCTCACTCAAGACACATTTCAATTATTTATTTACAGTATTTTTTTATTTTTCACCATATTTTTTAGAAAAATGCTGGAAATAGGCTTTATGAAATGAAAAATAATGAATCCAAGCCAATAAAATTCTATAAATATGCTGGAACTAAAGATTTGAACACGGAAAACTTTTGGACAATGAATGACATTAGAATTAAGCATAAAAGTATGATTTATTACTGAAATCAATGCCAAAACATCTATTTAGATAATTTTTAGAATTAATTCTTGCTGACAAACATTTCAATCACATTCAAAGCTGAATTACACTTCATTTTCAAAGTCAGATTAGGTCTAACCTATACATGAATGCTTCTCACATCAAAATCTATCATTACACTTTTCAGAAAACTTAATGAGATTCATAAATTGATCTTGAACTTCCCATTCAAACATCATCCAAATTGGGCAGACTTTGAATTGTTGTTGGATAACAATAGGTTGCATTCTGATCTCAAACTTTGTTTCCTATGTTTTAAAACTTTTCTTTCCAAGATTCTAACCTAAATATCCATGAAATATCTATCCAAGTAAACTCATTGTAAACCTCAGATCATTTGAGACACGATCAAAACTCACGGTTAACACTCAATAGAACTTCATTCAGATCATATAGAAAATGCTAACTGACTGAAAGTATCTCAAATTCAATTTAAAGTTTAGGTTTGCCTTGAAATCATGCTAACTTATTGATGAGCCCATGTTTGTGGGTTATTTATGTATTTTAATGCCTAGACATTAAGTTAACATGTACATTTATATAGCATACATTAGAATGTAAATAGGGTAACATAAAATTTCCTATTTCATGCATTTCATGTATTATTTGCATTGATAATATCATTTAGAATAGCATGCATTAGAATAGTTAACCAATTAGGTGCATTACATGCATTGTTTTGTTTCAACATAGAAATTAAGGGCTTGCACATAAATAACCCATTATTTCTTTTTCATTTTTTTTATTCTCTTCTTCTTAATGGCTGCAGAAGTTGCGGTCATTGAAGAGTAGCAATGTGGGCGACAAAAGTGGATCTTGGTTGCACACATTGGTCGTCGCTCCATCTCCTTCCCTCAACCATCTCAAGCCATCCTCCTTGCAGTATAAGAAGAAGCTCTTTCACTAAGCACCAGAGGCCACCACCCTACACCATCACCGTGCAGAGCATCAAGCTCATTCCCACTTCGTCACCGTGGGCCTTGATTGTGGCAATAGTTCTACTACCGAAGGCATGTGGGGTGACGGCCCGCACTGCCATCTGCAGAGCCTCGCAACACCATCGTAACTGCGACCACTACCGCGTATCCTCTTCCTCTTCACTCCACGCACACCCACCTTCCCTTCCTCTTCATTTTCTTTTTCTTCTTCTTCCCATGTTTCTCCTCTGTAAAACACACCCGAGGAACCCACCACCACCACCTGCAGCACTCCTCGCCCGCGCCTACTCCTCACCCGCGTGCACCCAGCAACACCCACTCGACCCACGCGTGCGACCAGCACCCCTCGGCCATGCGCTCCCTTGCATACTGATAGCCCTTGCACGCACCCTCCTCCAACTCCATCGCACGCCGGCGTGCCTCGTGCGCACTGCTAGCACGCCACCAGCCTTCCCGTGCCCCACCTGCACGCAAGCCCCTCACCTCTCCTCGCATCCTGCAGTGCCACCGTCACCTTCATGCCCCAACAGGGGGTGTGCTGCTGCTGCTAGCAACACACACCCACCACCTTCTCTTTCTCACCGCTCCTCACTCCTATCGCCATTCTTCGCATCACCACCGCCATCGAGTGCAGCCCAGCCCAAAGGATCTCTAGCAAGCTTCGCGTCTCAGGCCAACCCTTCCTCCTCACGCACGACGAAGGGGAAGGTGTTCCCCTGTTTCCCTTCGTATTACTTTTTGCATCATATGCCATTGCGAAGCAAACATTTTATCATTTAATGGATTAAATATTGTGTGGTTTTATATGATTACCCCTCCTTTTTCCCTCTATGCTGAAATCTTTATTATAACTCTAATCTAAAGGGATTTCGATTCTGTTTCTTTGGGAAATCATCCATGAACATAAAGTTTTCAATGTGTGTGAGTTTTAATGGGCTCGTTCTGTAGATTCCTACGGGAGGGGGTGAGACTTGTGGAAAATAGATAAAGTGCAGAATTAAAATAAATCAATCTCACAAATGGACAAGCACACAAGATACACAAGTATTTTTAGGTGGAAACCCAAATTAGGTGAAAATCACCACGTAACCCTCTCGAGTTAGGATTTTTCGATCTACTAAGTCGATCAAAACAACTATCCCAGTCACTTAAAATGAGGGTGACTGAACCTCTTACAACTACGCTACAAATACGAGGGTAGCGTAACCTTAAAATCCCTTCTCTTCACGAGAAGGTTTTTGTCTCATGAAGGAGATGGGAATTCACAAAGCGAATACCCAACCAATTAACAAAGTAAAATACAAAGCAACCTATAGAGCCACAAAATAAACCTAGCTACTATAGGTAAAGAATACTTCCCTTTGCTGGAAGTGCGTTGGCTTGATGTGGATGTGTGAACCATGTGTAGGCACTACTTCGCTCTCGTAATCGTGGAGTGAGTGCAGGTGCACAGCTGGATGAAGCTCTCAAGTGTGGAATTAAAGCTTGGAGAGCTAGAGCTTCTTCTCAAGATCAAAGTGACACAAAAGATGTGGGAATGGTATTGCTAGGTGTGTCTTGGTGTATATAACAAAGGAAGGGGCCTCTCCTATTTATAGATGGCTTAGGAAGGCTTAGGAAGGATGTGGAAGCCTTAGGTAGCCATTGGGGATTATCCCAAGGTAAATCAAGCCACAATCAGAATCATTAATGATTCTGACAGGGTCATCAGACGTCTAAGAAAAAGATCAGACGTTTGGAAGATACTCTTATGATGTCTAGAAACTAAATCAAACATCTAATCCTAGATGAGTTTTCTTACTGACTTGAGTCAAACCCAAATAGGGTTCTTGTGTAATTCAGTCAGACAACATATCGGATGTTTGGCACTAGGTCAGGACGTCTAGAGACCTAATTTACTGCGAGAATGGATTTCCCAAGGCACAAACAACTATAAGTCTCAAGAGAAGTGATTTTAGCTCAATCGAGGACTAACAGTCGTTTATCAGACGTCTGAGGTCCTCTACGGACGTCTGATAGAAGCCTAAAGGTCATTTCTCAACGATCATATTATGAAAGCCAACGTTGCACTAATTAGACATCTGGCCAAGTCATCAGACGTTTGCTAAGATGTCTGGACTAAGGATCAATTACCTGAAATCAACAAATAGAAGGCTCTAAGACCAGCCCTAAAAGTTTGGACGTCTGATTCAACATTCAGACGTCTTAAAGATCACTATTAGACATCTGATATTTGTGTTAGATGCTTCAAAAGGCTATCTGAAGCTTATTTAGGTTTTCTAAGTCTTCTATGGAAAACCTAACTATCCTAGGGTTATGCAAGTGTTTCTAGGACTACTGTTAGGTAACTTTGAGGCTCTTTAACAAATATTCTAAGACAGAAATAAAGAGCAACAAAAGAAATAAAAAATAAAGTACAACAAACAAGAAAGGAAATCTATCCTATTCTTCATCTCCTTCCTTCTTCAAGCTTTTGCTCCTTGTGAAGCTCCTTCTCCATCAAGCTCCTCCAATCTACCATGGATGCGAGCTTGAACTCCATCATTACACTTTTAACATTTGCAATTGACTGGAAATCTAGGACTCAACAACAAATGTTAAGTAATAAATGTTTCGTTATCATCAAAATAAACGATCGTGGTTCCCTTGCACCAACACATTCCCCCCTGTGGACACGAACCACTCTCTCAAGTGGTAACTTTAATTATTTTGACGACTGGTTTTCCACCACTTACATACTACGATGCATCATTTTATGTGCAAAAACAAAAATGTTCCAAAGCGAAAATCGTATCGACAAATGGCACTGTTGCTAGGGGGAAATATGCCTAACAAATTTACGCACATTTTTCTGTTCACTTTGATCTATTTTTAAGGCTATTATCACTGATATTTATTTGTGTTTTGGTGCGAGGTACATCTACGTGGGAGGAGTGCCGCATCACCCGCATCCACGCCAAGGTGGACCTTTTTTCCACCCATTGAGATAGAAGACACAAAATTCAGATGGTGGTAGTGATGCTTGGAGATTAATTGGACTTATTAGTTAGCTTAGTTTAATTTCACTCTTTTCTTGCCTTTGTCTCTTGGGGCTGGTTTTCGAGAGTCTATTCCCATTTCTTTAGACTTAGGTCTTTATTTTGTGGTTGTTTTCCTTGATTATGCATAAGTAGGTAGGTATAAAAAAATAAAAACAAAATACGAGCCGCATCCCTAGAAGCTACATATTTAGGATGACCATTTAAGATTGTATGAGCAGCCTCTAGATTTCATTTTCTGCATTGCGTGCATTTCATTGAAGATTGTTGGAGACAAGGTACGTTCTTCTTTCTTTGCATCCTATTCTGATCACACATTGCATTTTGGACTTAAAGACAAGACCACCTATTATTATTTTGAAAGAATTAACCAGTGGTCATCTCAATTTCTGAAAAAGGATTTTAACTAAAGGAGGAACATTAAAACCCAAGGAGTTGATTTGAGACATTATGCTGCGGTTCAAAATTTAAACTCAAATTTTTACGGTGTATGCACACTTGCTTGATCTTTGCATCAAGGCACACATTTAGATATTCCTAGGTTTTTGAGCTGCTATGAAAGAACCCTCCTACCGTTGGATACAAAAGTGTTTGAAACTTAAGATCAAAGGTTTTGTAACTCTAAGGAGGGGGATACCCTGTCATGAATTTTTGAGGGTAGTTAAGAAGCACCGTGAAAGCACAGCTTCAAAGGAAGGCTTAGGCCTACTTGCATCCCTCGATCTTCTATCCTTGGAGTACTTTACTATTTGAACTTTAGAACAGAGCACCTAAGTTCCAACTAGGTCTTCATTAAGGCATTTCATAGGTCGACAATTGGCATGTAATTGATTGGGCAATTTGTATTGTCACCTACAACTGCACTAAAATCTCAAAGGCCTTAATTGATTAAAGACATAAAATGTCATTTTAATTGTGTTTGTGCTATTAGTGTATGCTTGGTAGGCGATCTCTGAGGAGACAACTTGTGTTTAATCTAGATCCTGAAAGAATCCTTAGGAAAGCCAACCAAGAGAGAAGAGAGATGGCTGAGGAAGGAGAAAATAGAATTGTGGAAAACCAGCGATCTTTAAGAGACTATTTTATCCCTACCAACCAACTTGGCCATACACTGAGAAGACCTAAGGGGAACAATCCTTATAAAATCAAGAGTAGTACCATATCTCTGTTGCTCTCATTCTATGGTACTTCTAGGGAGGATCCCTACAGGCATTTGGAGGAATTCACCGAGGTCTGTTCCATGGTGAGATTGCAGGGTGTTACTGATGCTGCCTAAATGCGAACCCTCTTTCTCTTCTCCCTCAAGGATAAGGAGAAGCATTGGTATCACAGTTTAGATGGTAGAGTGGATACTTGGGTTCCTTGAAGGGAGAGTTTTTGAAAAAATCTTCCCCATGAACAAAACTAATCATTATAAGAGAGAAATCATAGGTTTTGCTCAACAAGATGGAGAGCAATTTCATGATGCATGGGAGCGCTTTAAAGATTTGTTACGCTTATGCCCCCATCATCAGCTGCCAAGATGGAAACTTGTAGAAAGGTTCTACACTGGGTTAAATGACAAGCACATGCAAACAGTGGATGGTACTTATGCAGGAACTTTCTCACAAAAACTGAAGAAGAGGCTTGGGAGCTTTTTGAGACCTTAAGTGAGAATTCTATCCACCTAAATTCTGTCTATTTGGATAGGAAACCCACTCTTATGCAACGAAAGATTGAGACAAATGAGGCTAGGGATACCCAGAATTTAGCCTTCCAAATTCAATTGTTGAACCAAAATGTTGAAAGGCTTATGTCAAACCTTAACCAACTCATGCCAAATGCCTTCATTTCCTAAGCTTTAGAATGCTCCATTTGCCAAGACAATATGTAGACCACTGTGGATTGCCACTTGGCCTCCCAATTCCCTGAGCTTGTACAGGCGGATCTGAATGCTGCCCAAAGGTCCCGTCGCAGACCCTGTAATGATCCTTTCTCCAACACTTACAATGAGGGCTGGAGGAACCACCCAAACTTTTCTTGGAGACAAGGGAATGTCTCAAATTCAGGGAATTATAAATCACAACCCTTTCAAAATCAACAAATGAACCAACCTTAAACCTTTGCCCAACCAAAGACCTCTGAGATGGATGAATTGAAGGCGATGTTGAGAACTATGCAAGAAAGTCAAAGTGCCATCATCCAATCTCATGACAAGGCTATATAGGAAATGAAATCACAGATAGGACACCTTTTCGAGGTTGTTAGATAGAGAGAGATTGGGAAGCTTCCTAGTGCTGCTGAGGAGAATCCTAAAGGAAAAGGGATTGTCATTAGGGAGTATGCTCAGGTGGTGACTATTCTGAGGAGTGGGAAAGAAATTTCAAAACTTGATGCTCCTATGGCCCTACCTTTTGAAAATCCATCCACCCTGACTTTCGCCCCCATTAGAGAAGAGCTGCCCAACTCTCCTCCTCCACTTGAAATCACCTCACCGGAAGAGGTTGTCCCTATTTTACCCCTTACCCTACATGACAACCCTTCCACCCAGAGACTGAGACGACCCTTTCCAGAGCGCTTATCTGACTCTGGGTAGACTTCTGCTGGCTCATCTGGAGCTAAAGATAGGACGGACGAAATCATGGAGACTTTCAAGCAAGTGCAGATTAACCTGCCTTTGCTTGAGGCTAACAAGCAGATTCCGTCCTATGCCTGCTTTCTAAAGGACCTGTGCACGAAAAAGCGGCAATTGAGGAAACATGTCTAATCAAAAGTTGTCTTTCTTGATTCTGTTAGCTCAATTATACAACACGGGACAACCCCAAAACTTAAGGAACTAGGAGCCCCGTACATCTCGATGCTCGTTGGCGACCTACATATAGATGAGGCTCTACTTGATCTGGGTGCAGGGGTAAATATCCTTCTAAGCTATGTATATGAACAACTTGGAGGAGGCAATCTGAAGCCTTCCCCCATAATCCTCCAAGTTGCAGCCAATCCTTGAAGACACCATGGGGCCTGTTGGAGGATGTCCTCAAGAGAGTGGAGGATTTCGTCTTCCCCGTTGACTTTCTAGTATTGAACATTGACCCTACCAACAAACCAACCAAGCCCTCCATCATCTTAGGCCACCGTTTTCTTGTACTTATAATGCTTCAATTAATTGTTACATTGGGGCGTTAAAAATGGCCTTTGGGAATAGGAAAATTTGACTTAATGTGTTTGATGCTTATAAACAAGCTAGATTTGAGGACTGTTCCCAAGTTGAGGTGGTAGATGACCTGATTGAAGAGACAAGTCCTGCAATTTTATGTGATGACCCCCTTCAACATGTCATGCTAAATGGCCATTCCCATCTCTTGGAGGAATGTGAAGGGGATGTACTAGAACTTGAGGAGTTACTTGGAGTTTCTACTGAGTCTCTCTCCACATCATACCTACCTAAGGTAGATATGCTACCAGAGATGGGGACTTCTATTATGAAACCCTCAACCATACAAGCATCCAACCTTGAACTGAAACCCCTCCAGGACACTCTCAAGTATGTATTCCTTGGGCCAAATGATAAGCTCCCTGTAATCATCTCATCTGCATTATCTGAGGTGCAAGAGGAAGCCTTGCTAGACTACTTATCAAGGCACAAGGAAGCCATAGCTTAAACAATCGCTGATATTAAGGGTATAGACTCTACACTCTGCATGCATCACATTTATATTGATGGTTCCATCAAACCATTTCAAGACATGTAGAGACGTCTTAACCCCAACATGAGGGAGGTGGTTAAAAAGGAGATTCTAAAGTGGTTGGATGCTGGGATCATATATCCAATTGCTGATAGCAAATGGGTTAGTCCAATCCACGTGGTGAAAAGGAAGGCAGGCTTCATGGTAGAAACCAATGACTAGGGAGAACAAGTGGTGACCAGACCCTAAACTGGCTAGAGGGTCCGCATAGACTACTGCAAACTGAACACCGCTACCCAGAAGGATCACTTTCCCTTGCCCTTTATTGATCATATCCTCGAGAAATTGGCAAGGAACAAGTATTTCTACTTTTTAAACGGATATTCTAGGTATAACCAGGTTGCAGGCTTCCTTGACGATCAGGATAAGACAACTTTTGCTAGTCCCTATGGTACTTTTGCGTTCAGGCATATGCCGTTTAGATTATGTAATGTACCAGCAACCTTCCAGCGGTGTATGATGTCCATTTTCTAGGACATGATTGACAAGTGTGTCGAGGTTTTTATGGATGATTCTCCATTTACGACTCATCTTTCGACTAGTGTCTCCTGCACCTAGAAAATGTGCTGAAGAGAAGTAAGGAGACTGGTTTAGTCGTTAGCTGGGAGAATAGTCATTTCATGGTACAGAAAGGCATTGTACTTAGGCATGTTTGTCTAAGGGGGGGTTGGAAGTAGATAAGGCCAAGGTTGATTCATTTTCAAACTTCCATTGCCCACAAATGTCAAATAGATTATATCCTTTCTGGGCTATGCGGGCTTTTATAGGTGATTTATTAAGAATTTTAGCAAAATTTCCAAGCGACTTTACGACCTGTTGGCGAAGGAGTCTTTCTTCGATTTTGATTCAAAGTGTGTCGAGGCCTTTTACACTCCGAAGAAGGTCTTGATCTCTGCGCCAATTATTCGAGCTCCAGATTGGGCACTCCCATTTGAGCTAATGTGTGATGCTTCGGATTATGCAGTGGGAGCAGTCCTTGGACAAAGGGTTGAGGGAAGACCATATGTGCTGCACTATGCCAACAAGACTTTAACCGAACAACAACAAAACTACATCATCACTGAAAAGGAATTACTTGTTGTAGTTTTATTTTGGAGAAGTTTAGGTTTTATCTTCTTGGGTCTAAGGTGGTCATTTTTACTAATCATGCGGCAGTGGAGCACCTCATTGCCAAGAAAGATTCTAAGCCACGACTTATTAGGTGGATCTTACTCCTTCAAGAATTTGACTTGGAGATTCGTGAGAAGAAAGGAGTGGAAAATGTAGTGGCTGACCACCTGTCTCGCCTCCCACTTGATGACTCTCCATCTGGAGGCATCTGCGAGACATTTTCTGATGAAACCCTTATGGTGGTAACACCGACTCCATCCTGGTATGCTGATACCGTCAATTACGTGGTCACTGGAGAGACTCTTGGCTCTTGGGATGAGCAGAAATGGAAGAGATTCATTTCCAAAGCTAGATACTTTCATTGGGAAGAGCCAAAATTACTTAGAATTGGACAAGACCAAGTACTGAGACGATGCGAGCCTGAAGAGGAGCAACAAAGTGTGTTGAGATTTTGCCATGAACTTCATTGTGGAGGATACTTTGGTGCTAAGAAAATGGCTTTTAAGGTTCTCCAGTCTAGTTTTTGGTGGCCTACTTTATTTAAGGATTCTCATAACTTTGTTAAGGCCCGCATTAGGTGTCAATGGATTGGAATGATTGGGAAGATGAATGAGATGCCCCAACACCCAATTCAGCCAGTTGAAATTTTTGATGTATGGGGGATAGACTTCATGGGTCCCTTCCTTTCATCCCATGGATATGAGTATATCTTGGTGGCAGTTAATTATGTCTCCAAGTGGATAGAGGCCATTCCTATGCACACAAATGACCATTTTGTGGTCTTGAAATTTGTGAAGGCCAATATCATATCTTGCTTCGGCTGCCCTAGGATGATTATAAGCGATGGAGGACCTCATTTTCGAAACCACCACTTCAATCGGCTACTCAAGAGTCTGGGAGTAACTCACAAGATCGTTACCCCTTACCATCCTCAGATGAGTGGCCAGGTTGAAGTGTCGAATAGGGAAATAAAGAGCATTTTGGAAAAGATCGTTAGGCTTGATAAGAAGGATTGGTCCCAAAAGCTCGATGATGCTTTATGGGCTTATCAAACGGCCTACAAAACCCCTTTGGGTATGTCTCTCTTTCAAATAGTGTATGGGAAAGTGTGCCATTTACTTGTTGAGCTTGAACATAGGGCACTCTAGGCTATCTGAAGTGTCAACTTGGATTTAGAGCAAGCAGGTAAGGCACAATTACTGGAGTTGACTGAGCTTGAGGAGTTGAGGAATGATGCTTATGACACCTCCCAAGCTTATAAAGAGAGAAGTAAGGTCTTTCATGATAAGTATATCCTTAGAAAGACCTTTGAGCCCAACCAACAAGTCTAGCTTTTCAATTCCAAACTTAAGCTTTTTCCAGGGAAATTGAAATCTCATTAGGATGGGCCATACATAATCACCAAAGTGTTTTTGCATGGGGCTGTGGAGATCAAGAGCCATTCCTCTTCAGCAACGCCCTTTACAGTCAACGGCCAACGATTAAAACCATATGATACTTTGGATGGCCTTCTAGTTGACGAGGTCACTCTCAAGGAGCCTTAGCTCCTTTCATTCTTCACCTCAGGTAATATCTTCCCTTGGCTATTTTACTTTCAATGAGGACATTGTTTGAACCAGGCATGGGGGGGGGGTAGGACCTAAGGCATCTGTTTATAGCATGTATACATATTGCATTCATGCATTCATATTGCATTAAAAAAAAGTTTTAATTTGTTGAGCTTAATTGGTTAGTCCCAACAATCTCTGTAAATGAGTTACCTGAAGTTCTGGGCTGGAACGAATGATGAGATAAGATCTTAAATGTCTTACTTCAAGAGATAAGGAAGAGATCTTAATCTTAGAACCTTGGGGCTGGGTTGGCTTAAAAATCTAAGTATTTGTTAAGATATGGATTTTGCCTCAAGCAATTGAGGTACTTGAGAAGCTGATGTATTAAGTTAAGGGTTTAGAAAGTATATAACTTCTTTGTTTATTCCTTGGTTTGGAGATCCTTGAAATCGAAGTGTCTTTTTCACTTACACGAACTTAAAACTAGGGCAACCATGTGAGAGCTTACTATGGGTTCTGTCAGAACCAGGGTTGGGGACTCTAAATTAATGCATCTTAACTTATATCCAAACTTAATAGAGATCCCTGCGGGGTATGGCTGGCATGTCACATGCAGTAACCCCTGGATGTGGGATGTTTAGAGCCCAACCTTGTGCCCCGAGTCTTCCTGGATTTTACTTAGGTGAAGCATTTAGAAAGGATGAAGGAGAGCCACTCACCAAAAAAAAAAGAAATGGAGAATAAAAAAAATGAGGGAAATAACACCTTGTTACACATAGGTGTCATTGAAAATAAAAAGTACCTTGTTATACATGGGTACTAGAATTATGAAATAAAAAAGGAGAAATAGCTGAGGAGATATACACTGGGTTTGCCCTTGTGTTGACCTCAAAATAAAAAAAAAAAGTGAGGAGAAAGTTGCCAAGTCTGAATATGGTTGAACCTAGGTAGGTCTAGGTAGATGATAGGCAAGTCCGGTCCTAGGAAAGTATGGGAAGAACAAGTGTGGATGCTCATTAATCAAATTATACACTCAGCATTGACACTTTAACCTCTGGGATTTACAAACTATAGGATAAACTTAGAAGTTTAAGAAACCATTGCTCGAGACCAAAGTTGAAGCAAATCAAGTTTGAATTTTGACTAGTACTTGGATACCTTAAGGTCTAAGGTTAGTATTTCAACAAATCTCTAGAGGTGAGATATAATAAGGCATCCTGATGGTTAATTCTAGCATAGAACTTAAGAATTCTTCATAGATGTTGCTAGGGACTAGCAAAAACTAGTCATGGGGGCATTTGATGAGCCCATATTTATGGGCTATTTATGTATTTTGATGCCTAGACATTAAGTTAACATGTACATTTATATAGCATACATTAGAATGTAAATAGGGTAACATAAAATTGCCTATTTCATGCATTTCATGCATTATATTAATTTATAATATCATTTAGAATAGCATGCATTAGAATAGTTAATCAATTAGGTGCATTACATGCATTGTTTTGTTTTAACATAGAAATTAAGGGCTTGAACATAAATAACCCATCATTTCTTTTTCATTTTTTTATTCACTTCTTCTTAACGGCTGCAGGAGTTGCGGCCATTGAAGAACAGCAACGCGGGTGACGAAAGTGTATCTTGGTTTCACACGTTGGTCGCCACTCCATCTCCTTCCCTCAACCATTGCAAGCTATCCTCCCTGTAGTATAAGAAGAAGCTCTTTCACTAAGCACCGGAGGCTACCACCCCACACCATCACCGTGCAGAGCATCAAGCTCCTTCCCACTTCGCCACCGTCGACCTCAATCGCGACAAGAGTTCTGCTACCGTGGGCATGCGAGGTAACAACCCACACCGCTATCCGCAGAGCTTCACAACACCACTGTAACCACGACCACCACCGCGTATCCTCTTCCTATTCACTCCACGCACACCCACCTTCCCTTCCTCTTCATTTTCTTTTTCTTCTTCTTCTTCCCCTATTTCTTCCCTACAACAACACACTAGAGGAACCCATCACCACCACCTACAGCACTCCTCGCCCACACCTACTCCTCACCGGCACTCACCTTGCAACACCTGCGTGCCCTCCACGCATCCTCGCGCACGACCAGCAACCCTCAGCCATGTGCTCCCGCGCCCATTGACAGCCCTCGCATATGCCCTCCACCAGCTTCACCCCACGTTAGCGTGCCTCACACGCACGGCCAGCACGCCACCAGCCTCTGCATGCCCACCCACGCGCAAGCCCCTTGCCTCTCCTCGCTTCTTGCAACTCCACCATCACCTTTACGCCCCAACAGGGGGTGGGCTGCTGCTGCTAGCAATACACACACCCACCACCTTCTCTTTCTCGTCGTGCCTCGCTCCAACCGCCATTCTTCACATCACCACCACCATCGAGTGTGGCCCAGCCCAAAGGACCTCTGACTAGCTTCGTGTCTGTGGCCAACCCTTCCTCCTCCCACATGGCAAAGGAGAAGGTGTTCCTTTGTTTCCCTTCGTATTACTTTTTACATCATATGCCATTGCAAAGCAAACATTTTATCATTTAATGGATTAAATATTGTGTGGTTTTATACGATTGCCCCTCCTTTTTCCCTTTATGCTGAAATCTTTATTGTAACTCTAATCTAAAGGGATTTCGATTCTGTTTCTTTGGGAAATCATCTGTGAACATAAAGTTTTCAATGTGTGTGAGTTTTAACGAACGCGTTCCTCCCTGTGGACATGAACCGCTCTCTCGAGTGGTAACTTTAATTGTTTTGATGACTAGTTTTCCACCACTTACATGCTACGACGTGTCATTTTATGTGCAAAAAAAAAATCTTCCAAAGCGAAAACTGTATCGTCACTTATCATATAAACATTAAAAGCTTCAAACTATCAGGAATTAAGTAGAATCTTCATATCTCCCATATTGATCTGGGAACTAATGAATAATGCCCAAAAATCCTCGATTGAATTCAAATCGTTAAAAGACCAATCTTAAATGTCACACTTGTTCCTTGAATGGTCTAGAACTATACAAAATCATATCTAAACTCCCAAAAGCTCTAGAAACCCTAATCGATTACTCACTTGTGCTATAGATAGCACAAAGCGAAGAAATCAAACTATGTATTAGAACCAATTGAAATCACATCCTAGACCTTCATCCAAATCTATCAGACCTCATTCCACTATTCATTGGCAGATTGAAACACTTTAATGTAAGAACACATTATCACCCAGATCGATTTTTTTATCTGTGATCACTATATTGATTTGATCAACCAAGATACCTGCACACTATTAGTTAGTGTTCAGGGGTCTATTGCAATCCTCTAAAAACATTTAGGTCATCATGAGGTACCTTAAATCCGTGCATTGGATTTTCCTTGGTCCTCACTACCTAGCGATGAATAGAACAAGAGTGAAGATCTAAATTGGGTGCAAGCTCAGTACTCGATAAAAATCAAATCCAATTAGTTCAAACCAATCACAATAAGCTCAATTAAAGCTCAACAAACTCAATTCACATAATTAGATCGAATTAAAACCCAGTTGAATTTGAAATCCATCGATAAATCATTAAAACCAATCTCAATTAAATCCACTGAATTATATGCAATTTGATCAAGGGGAGGACCTTTGTGATCAGATGAAATGGATGGAGGTCCTCCAAAGGACTTAGCGCATCTTAAGATCTAGAAGCTAGAGAGCTTTAGACCTTAAGGTTGCTCTAATGGATGGAGTGATCAGGTGATTAAAATGCGAGACAATTGAGTAGAATGCGATTATGAGATGAAGTGGAAGATTTATGAGTGGAAATGAACAAGTGAATTTGCCTCTCTAATCTGAATTGATTAGAGAGGTTTGATCAAGGGGGACTAACAACTAAGCTAATTTAAACCTAATCTAACACAATTATTGATCAAATTCTACTCTAAACAATCTAATCTATTATAATCTATGCTAGGAAAGCATATAAAACTAATCTATTAAAGCAATTAAAATCCTAATCTAAATGGACGAAAGGGGACCTCTAGGCTATAGTTGGTCACTGCAATGACAAAATAGGAGAGACCTACAGTGGAAGAATGGGATCCCTCAATCCACAGCGGGTTGTTGTGGCAACGAAAGGAAAGAAGACAGCACTGCTATCACTAGTGGTCGATGAGGGGGAATTAGGAGTTGGAGGGGTAGACAATGATCAACTTAGGGAGGAGGGAGTTGACAAAGGATCATAGGACCTCTAGGGGCAAGTATTTATAGGTAGTGGGAGCTCATGTAACCAGGAACCAAAGGCAAAAGCCGTCGAGCATCATTGGTGGGAAAAAGATCTGGAGCACACTCGATGCAAGAGAATGAATACCATCCATTAAATGTGATCTATGTGTAGGCGGGAAGGATTTGGAGCTAGCTCTAGCAGGTAGATGATGGATCCACCGTTGGATTAGGGAATAGGGAATGGATGGTCATCGTGGCTGTTGACGAAGCGAAATCGGGTTTTAAAATAAAGCATTGTAATATAGTTGAAATCACTTTGAAAACAAATAGATTTTATTACTCGAAGTTTAAGTCCGAGGTAGAACACAGGGAGCAAATGGAATTCATGCACTAAGCTCAATGAATGCAATTTGAACACATAATATTACTCAAAAATCTAATGAAACATATAGAGCATGAGTATATGGATATTAAGAATAAATGTAACAAGAAATATAATGGAGGATTTGTGAAGAATTGGACGTCTGATTTTGTAATCAGATGTCTTAAAAAATGATTCCTCTGATTTCTTTCTTCTGTGGCCTCTCCTTGCCTTGGCTTCTCCTTCTTTCTTCTTTCTTTACCTTTGGCTCCTTCCTACCTTGGTTTCTCCTTCTTTCTTCTCTTTCTCTTCTCTTCTCTGTCTCTAGCTACTCTCTTTCTTCTTCTTCTTCCTTTCTCTTCTTCTGATCTCATCCCTTAGTCTTTTTTTGCCTTCAGCTGCTTCTCCTTCTCTTTCTTTCTCTTTCTTCTTCAGTGCTTCAGCCTCTGACTTCAGCTTCTTCCTCTTCAGCCTTGTCTTCTCCTTCCTTAGCTTCCTCTGCGGCCTTCACCTTCTTCTTCCTTGGCTTCAGCCCTTGGCTCCTTCTTCTTCTCCTTTCCTTGCAAGAGAAAAACCTACCCCTACCCATGCATGCTCTCTTTCTCCTCTTTCTCTCTTAGGTTTGTACTCCCAGAGCCACCATCTCGGGTAATCGGGTTGGGTACGCACCTGGGGCCAGGCCCACCGACGTGCAGTGGTGGGGGAGGAGCACAAGGTCGGGTAAATGGGTCAAGCCAGGTCCGCATGGGCAGTGCCGTGGACGAGGCGGTGAGAGGCAGAGCGGGACTTCACCCCGTGCTTAGGAGGAGATAAGGCATATGCAGAAAATCAATTTATGTCATTGCGCTCACTCACCCACTTTCGAGGTGGGACAAAATATCCCACCTTCCTGTTGTGCGCACAGTAGCAGATGGTGGGCTTGATTGGTGAGGCTACATGGGCTAATGACTCCAATTGGTAGCCTAGACGCATGCGGGCTTCAAATCCGCGTAGCCTGGGCATCTCACCTGGAGCTACGCGAAGCCTAGGATCGCTCGAACCTTGCTTCAAGGTCGTCAGTAATGGTGACCGGAGGTTGGATACCTGCACACACCAAAACGGCCTTGTAGCCACATTAAAGTACTCAGGGGGCTTCTCCAGGGCACGATGAATAGGTGGCGGTGGTCGGCGTGGTGTGGGAGCAGCTATAAGGGCGGATTTAGGGCGTATTGTGGTCGAGTGAGTGGGTGTGTTCGGGGCCTTTATGGGTGAGTGGTGAAGTGATTGGAGTAGTGGGAGATGATCAGTGGAGTGTTGCAGAGCTTATGGGGTCATCGGCGAGGTGGATGGAGGTGCGAAGCGATGGGGATGCCTCGCCGGAGGTCTAGCCAGAGGTGGAGAAGGTGAGGGCGATCGGTGTCATCGAGGGGTATTTTCAAGAAATAAAGAAGGGAAACAGGAGTAGGAGGGAGAGAGAAGTTATCTGACCTAACCTAAGGACGAAGGAGGCAGGAGAGGCGTCTGGGCTGGTGCGGTCGACATCGGAGACGAAGATCTTCGTAGGTGAGGCGGCGGCGACTATAGGGGCAGAGGCAACGTCTGGGCTGGTGCGGCCGGCGTGGATAAACGAGAGGAAGGTAACTCAACCACTGGTATTGTGGTTGGGCGACGAGAGAGAGGGGACGGAACCGCCGGAGCTTGCGAAGGTGTTGTGACTGGCGAGGAGAGAAGAAAGTGGGGGAACCGGCCCAATTCCAAGCTGAGGAGGTGCGGAACGAATTAGGGTTTCTTAAATAGGTCCTGGAGGTTGGGTCTATGCTTGGAAGCCAGGCTTCCAAGCTTGGCAAGCTTGCAGGAGTTAGAAGTTCAAAAAGACCCAAATCTCTCATGCGTTCGCATGAGAGATTGGGTACAAATTAGGGCTCATCAGTGGGTTTAGATTGAAGAGGATTACTCAGAGAATCTCTCTTCCAATTTTGGGAGGGAATCTCTGAGCACTCAAGGAGAATCCTCCTTCTAAAGCTTGCCGAAGTAGGATTTACTCCGCTATAATGGCGAAGGAACCTAATTGCAAAGAACGACGAGGAAGCTAAGGGGGTTTTTGCAGAGGTTTTCAAAAGATAGGGGTAGAAATGCAATTGGGCTGGACCTATTTGCAAAGTGGGTCAAGATGAATTTCCCTTAGGTTCAAATTTTGGTAAAAACCTAATTTGGACCTAAGGAATACAATGGTGAAGTTGTATTTTGGTTTTGACTACGTTTGAATGGGTAATTTATGCAAAAACCCAATTTAGGGCAAATATTTATCTGAGACCCTAATTTAGGTCAAAATAGGTTCCAAAGGCCAAATTGAAGATTCTAAACCCTGGAGAATATTTTTATATGATTTTTAGAGGGTTGAGGTGAATTTAATCCTGACCAAAACCTTGTTAAATCAAGTGGATTTATTTTAGGGTTACAAGAAGTCCTTTAATCCCTAGAATTCACATGAACCCTTTTCTATTTGAACCAACCCACTTTTTATCTTGTTAAGACCATTTGACCTGTGTTTAGACCTTGAGAAAACTCGTTGATGTACTGCAATGGTAAAATTACAATTTTACCCCCTATTTCTTGCTTTTATCTCAGAATGATTATTCAGTGAATTAGGACCTCCAGTTGGTTATGTAGGAACTTTTGTTCTCCTCTTTGGGTCAAAATGAGCTAGTTAGGGCTCATGATGGTGTTCCCATCATACCCCTATGCCTCTCTTTTGCTAGTCTTTTAGCAAAATTTTAAGGTTTTAACTTCTGTTCTAGACCATGAGTTCCTTGATGTTCACAGATTATGATGAGTGCTTTTTTCTCTTTTTGATTAGGTTAGAATATCAACAGTATGCCTAGAGGTACTCAAGTACCAACCAAGATCTAAACCTGACCAGCTTTAGCCTCAGTCCTTTACGAAGGTTTTTAAGGCACACAGGAACTATCCTAAGGTTTGTTGGACTCCACGGTTAAAGCACTCGTGCTTGTAACATATTTTAGCCTTGGTTCAGTTTATAGTGCATTTTTTGTAAGAGAGAGATAGAGGATTTTCTTTGTTTGGAGAGTTTTCTCTCTCTTTTCTTTTATTTCTAACTTCGGATTGGCTTCTCAACACGGCCTGTATCGGATTCCTCGTCCCCATCATCAATTCTCGAAGGGTCCCTAGCAATCGATGCTTTGTGATAGCACCACCCATGGCAACCCCCAGAACCCTGGCTTTCAAGATAATCCCGCGCATGGTGTTCTGTAGGTAAATCCAGACCTTAGCAATCGACATTTCGTGATAATGCCGCCCATGGCATTTGAACCAGCATAGGGTGCTTACATGCCCCCTGTAGGATATGTAAATATCCTAGGAGACAAGCACCGAGGAGACGATATGTTATTGCGCATCTTCGAGGGGAATTTCCCGCCTCTCCTCACCGGGAACTCGTTTAAATCAACTTGTGTTGATAGGTCGCTCCTAATCTAGGAGACTTTTTCAGAACACTTAAATGCTTTTGCGTGATTTTGATAATTATGTGCACTGAACCAGACTATGTGTGGATTGGGGTGCTTAGGTTACCGAGTCCCTCAAACCAGAGGTCAGTTAACGAGGCCGAATACTCTCTAAGCCTTAGACCTAATACTTTAAGCTTCTCATTTTCCCCAACCTCTTGAGGACTATCCAGATCTTAGTAGATACTTGAATTTTTAAGCCTAGGAGTCTAGCCCAAGAGGCCTAAGATCAGCGTTCCTACTAATCTCTTTTGTGTCATTAACACTTTTTTTCTTTCATTTTCTTTTTCTTGATATGGTCTAGAACTTAGTTAATCCCTTAATTTCTTACTAATGACTCTTTTTTTTCTTTTCATTTTGTGCTCCTTTTTTGACATTTTTCACTTTTTCCCTTTTTCTCCTCATGATTTGTATGGCCTCAAAATTTTCTCTCCCCCAATTTTTTTTTCTTTTTCACAATTTTCTATTTTTTTGGTATTTTTGGCATATGTGATTTTTTTGTGAAAATCCTTCTGAATTTTGATTTCTGTATGTTTGCACTTTACCACCCCCCATGTCTAAGTTTTGCAATGTCATTGTAAACGGAAGGTATGAAATAGTGTTGGGTTCAGGGATTTAGAACAGGATTTATCTGGTGGGTGAACGGGTTGGGAATGACTGTTGCGGACGATTGCAAGCTCTGGCACATGTACCAGAAGTGGGATCGACTGTTCTAAAATTAAACTCAGGGTGCAATAGACGTGAAGTACAGACGGATAACCAGAAGGATCTCGGGTTTTTGGGATGACGGGTTGCCTCTTGTTAAGTGCTAAATTCAACGCCTTCAGCCGAGCGGGAAATGGTATGGAGAGGGAGTGGTCAAATTTGCTGAGTTTTGTAGAACAAGTACCTTGATCAAGAGCTTGGTTGGTCCAACCAGGTGCATGTTCAGATCAACAGGCTGATGATGCAGCCCAAACCCAATTAATCTGGTGGGTTGATAAATGTAGATCAAGAGATATGGAACCCACCATGTACTATGGATCTCAGAATGATGTGGAAGTGTGAATTCAGGGTTTGGCTAAGTTGAATTAGCCTAGTCAGCGTAGGGATCTGTAAAATAATCAGTGGATAATGCGAAAACCCTACAGGTGTGATCAGAGAATGATAGAGCATGGTTTGTGGTCTGATTAATGTCTGAAACCTGAAAAAGATGTGGAGGTGAATCTTCTGCAATCGGCTTAGAAAGAGGGGAATCAGAATAGAAATTAAGTCCGGTTGCGGGTTGGGGTTGAAAACAGGTTTGGATGGGTTCTATATATGCGGAGGAGGTGGCTTCAATAAGAATTATGTATGAGGGCTCCTCTACAAAGGAATTACAGGTGGGTTCATTTAGAGAGTCCTCATAGTAGCCATCAAATTCAAAAGTGAATGCTTAAAGAGTGTCTATAGGATGAAGAAAATCTGGGTCAAGAAAAGATTCGAATTCTGGGCTGTAGTTTCTCTCGGCATTTTCTGGTTTTGATTCCTGAGGATCGAAAATAAATGATTCCATCTCACTGAATTTAAATCAGTGATCTCGGGATTAGGGACCTCAGAGTCAGAGTCGAAGAATGAATCATGTGAGCTGAGGTCGTAGATTGGCTCGTCGTAGTTAGGAAACAAAGGTTCTCCAAAATCATGGTAGGATTTGAAATCGTCGGAGAAATTGTGAGAATCAAGTTCTGAATGAGGTTCAGGATCAGAGGTTCCACCATAGAATAAATCACAAGATGTAGACTCAGCAATGTGACTTGGGTCTAGCTTATTCTTCTATTCTAAGCTCAAAGAGGTGTTCTTATCTGGTCTAGGCTCAAGTTCTAGGTTTGTAGGAAAGACCCAATCAAAACCCCACTCTTGCAACTCCTCAGTTTCTGTATTGTAGATTGGCATGACTTCTGAAAAATCAGTCTGTATCTCTGAGGATGTTGAAGAGGGATATTCATCAAATAAAGGCCCAGAATCATACTCTTCATTTAAACTTTGATCTTTGTCATATGGGGCCTTGTAATCTTCCTAATAAGTTTCATATCTAGATTCCAGGCTAAGGGTGTGGGTTGAATCACTAGAATCTAGGTCAGGATTACCTTCAAGGGTTACCTTATCAGAATAAGGGGAGGGATTTACACCCTCGAGAGGTTTTGTTTTAATCTCATCATTATAGGAGTCTCGAAATTCTATGCTTGGTGGCCCAGGATTTTGGTTTTCTAGGGCTGGCTCAAAATCATGTTCTCCTGCAATTGGGACTTCCCAACCTAATTCAATGTCAGGCATGTTATATTCCATCTGGGTTGGGAACCCACAACAACCTTGTGCCTCTAACTCGAGATTTGGGAAATCGGATTGATCCTCAATACTATTCCAAGATGTTTCATGAACTGTTTGGGGGTATGTATGGGTATTTCTGATCGATAACTTGTTTCAACAATCTCATAATCTCTTCCCATTTTTCAAGATCATCTTGGTGTTGTTCCCAAAGTACATGATTTGTCATGCATTGGAGGTATTCAAAGTTATGCAATTTCTCTATCTCAATGTATCCTGTTATGAGAATGTCTCAGGTTGATCCCTTTGTTGCTTCTGTTAATAACAATTGGGCACAATTTATGATGAAAGTTGTTGTTGTTGGTATACTAACCTGAATATCTTCTATTGGTTTTGAGGTTTTGTATTCAATTTCATAAAATTCAAGGGCATCCTCAATCATTCTATCTCTCATGGATCTTTGTGATTCAGGTTTCTTGAATGGTATTCCTAAGTAACTAGGCTACATATTTGAATCAGATGGTGGAATCAAGATGTAAAATCAGAATTCAAGTCTTAGAATGAAGTGATTAGTTCTGAATAGAGACTCCCAACAGAAAATCTATGTGTGTGCTCTAACTAGAAGGGATGAGGGACTGGATGTGTTGTTGACCCAATCAAGGCACCCAAAGCTTTTTTGGGTGACTATGGAGGTTTGGGGCGGATGATACCCCTGAATTAGAAAGTCATCCACCTGAGAATTACCTAGGTAGCCAGAGAGGGAGAGTCCTGCAAAGACCCCTACACGGTAGAGCGCCCCCACGGGTTACAGGATTTTCCCCACCCGACCTCTCTTATCACTGAGGGTCCAAGTAGACCAGAATAGATAACTTGACCTCTTAAGTCTACTAGTTTTATGTCCTAGTTTATGCCTTTGATTTCACTTGAATTAGCAGTTATTTTGGACTTGTGACCTAATTTGGAGGTTGGTTGGCCTACAATGTAGTCCAACTTCACCTGACCTGCTCTAACTATGGTAGAATGATTCTAGGTCAAGACCTAGAAATTACCCTGATTTGACTCCCAGGTTATTAGGTCCAAGTATATTAAGGTTCTAGTGAGTTTAGAATCTGATTTTAGGATTTTTCTTGATTAACTCTTTTCAATCAAGGGCTTGGGTAGCACACAACTGCGGGTGGGTTTGTTTCCTTTTATGCATGCAGGTGAACTAGCACTCCAAAAACCCTAATTTAGAAACCCTAATTTGGCTCTATTTCCAGTCCTCTTTGATTTTCACAAACATTCTCTTTGGACTTCAAACAAGAAGTGCGTAGTCCACGGAGATTTAGAAATTAAGTGTGGTCCCTAATAGGCATATGAATTTTGGGGTAGGATCTCTAAATAGAATCGCTTCAACTCTAATAAGAAAAAAAAATTCACAAATCAGAAACTAGCCTTTTAAATGATAATTACTATAAAAAGAAGGCAGGTGATTCCTAATTTGATTGTTTCCTTTTTATCTTCCTAGGATTAGGAGGTTGATTAGGGAAGAATAGAGAAGTTACCTGCCCGGAAGTGGTTGATTTGCACGGGAGATCTTGTGAAATTCCTCGCAAAATCACAATAAAACAAATAGGGCAAGTTAGTGCTCAAATATAATCAAAATAATGCAGAGGCTAGTGATGAATTGCACGTTGCTCCCCAGCAACGGTGCAAAAATGTTGACGAAGCGAAATCAGGTTTTAAAATAAAGTATTGTAATATAGTTGAAATTGCTTTGAAAACAAATAGATTTTATTACTCAAAGTTTAAGTTCGAGGTCGAACACAGGGAGCAAATGGAATTTATGCACTAAGCTCAATGAATGCAATTTGAACACATAATATTAGTCAAAAATCTAATGAAACATATAGAACACGAGTATATGGATATTAAGAATAAATGTAACAAGAAATATAATGGAGGATTTGTGAAGAATTGGACGTCTGATTTTGTAATTAGACGTCTTAAAAAATGATGCCTCTGATTTCTTTCTTCTGTGGCCTCTCCTTGCCCTGGCTTCTCCTTCTTTCTTCTTTCTTTACCTTTGGCTCCTTCCTACCTTGGTTTCTCCTTTCTTCTCTTTCTCTTCTCTTCTCTGTCTCTAGCTACTTTCTTTCTTCTTCTTCTTTCTTTCTCTTCTTCTGATCTCGTCCCTTAGTCTTCTTTTGCCTTCAACTACTTCTCCTTCTCTTTCTTTCTCTTTCTTCTTCAGTGCTTCAGCCTCTAACTTTAGCTTCTTCCTCTTTAGCCTTGTCTTCTCATTCCTTAGCTTCTTCTGCGGCCTTCACCTTCTTCTTCCTTGGCTTTAGCCCTTGTCTCCTTCTTCTCCTTTCCCTGCAAGAGCAAAACCTACCCCTACCCGCGCACGCTCTCTTTCTCCTCTTTCTCTCTTAGGTTCGCTCTCCTAGAGCCACCGTCTCGAGTAATCAGGTCGGGTACGTGCCTGGGACCAGGCCCACTGGCGTGCGGTGGTGGGCGAGGAGTGCAAGGTCGGGTAAACGGGTCAAGCCAGGTTCGCGTGGGCAGTGCCGCGGACGAGGTGGTGAGAGGCGGAGTGGGACCTCACCCCATGCTTAGGAGGCGATAAGGCATATGTAGAAAATTAATTCATGCCGCTGCGCCTGCTCACCCACTTCTGAGGTGGGACTAAACGTCCCACCTTCCTGTTGTGCGCACAGCAGCAGATGGCGGGGTTGATTGGTGAGGCTACACGGGCTAACGACTCCAATTGGTAGCCTGGACGCGTGCGGGCTTCAAATTCGTGCAGCCTGGGCATCTCACCTAGAGCTGTGCGAAGCCTAGGACCACTCGAACCTTGCTTCAAGGTCGTCAGTAATGGTGACCGGAGGCTGGATACCTGCACACACCAAAATGGCCTTGCGACCACATCAAAGTACTCAGGGAGCTTTGCCAGGGCATGACGAATAGGTGGCGGTGGTCGGCATGGTGTGGGAGCAGCTGTAAGGGCGGATCTAGGGCGTACTGTGGTTGTGTGAGTGGGTGTGTTCGGGGGCCTTTATGGGTGAGTGGCGAAGTGATTGGAGTAGTGAGAGATGATCAGTGGAGTGTTGCGGATCTTATGGGGTCATCGGCGAGGTGGATGGAGGTGCAGAGCGATGGGGATGCCTCGCCGGAGGTCTGGCTGGAGGTGGAGAAGGTGAGGGTGATCGGTGGCATCGAGGTGTATTTTCAAGAAATAAAGAAGGGAAGCAGGTGTAGGAGGGCGAGAGAAGTTATCTGACCTAACCTAAGGACGAAGGAGGAAGGAGAGGCGTCTGGGTTGGTGCGGCCGACGCCAGAGATGAAGATCTCTGTAGGTGAGGCAGTGGCGACGACAGGGGTAGAGGTGGTGTCTGGGCTGGTGCGGTCGACGCGAATGAACGAGAGGAAGGTAACTCAACCACTGGTATTGTGGTTGGGCGACGAGAGAGAGGGGATGGAATCGCCGTAGCTTGCGGAGGTGTTGTGACCGGCGAGGAGAGAAGAAAGTGGGGGAACCGGCCCAATTCCAAGCTGAGGTGCGGAATGAATTAGGATTTCTTAAATATGTCCTGGAGGTTGGGTTTGTGCTTGGAAGCCATGCTTCCAAGCACGGCAAGCTTGCCGGAGTTGGAAGTTCAAAAAGACTCAAATCTCTCATGCGTTCACATGAGAGATTGGGTACAAATTAGGGCTCATCGGTGGGTTTAGATTGAAGATGATTACTTAGAGAATCTCTTTTCCAATTTTGGGAGGGATTCTCTGAGCAATTAAGGAGAATCCTCCTTCTAAAGCTTGCCGGAGTAGGATTTCCTCCGCAATAATGGCGAAGGAACCTAATTGCAAAGAACGACGAGGAAGTTAGGGGGATTTCTGCAAAGGTTTTCAAAAGATAGGGGTAGAAATGCAATTGGGTTGGACCTATTTGCAAAGTGGGTCAAGATGAATTCCCATTAGGTCCAAATTTTTGTACAAACCTAATTTGGACCTAAGGAATCCAATGATGAAGTTGTATTTTGGGTTTGACCACGTTTGACTGGGAAATTTATGTAAAAACCCAATTTAGGGTAAATATTTGTCTGAGACCCCAATTTAGGTCAAAATAGGTTCTAAGGGCTAAATTGAAGATTTTAAACCCTAGAGAATACTTTTCTATGATTTTTAGAGGGTTGAGGTGAATTTTATCCTGACCAAAACCTTGTTAAATCAGGTGGATCTGTTTTAGGGTTACAATAAGTCATTTAATCCCTAGAATTCACATGAACTCTTTTCTGTTTGAACCAACCCACTTTTTATCTTGTTAAGACCATTTGACCTGTGTTTAGCCCATGAGAAAACCCATTGTTGTACTGCAATGGTAAAATTACAGTTTTATCCCTTATTTCTTGCTTTTATCTCAGAATGATTATTCAGTAAATTAGGACCTCCAGTTGGTTATGTAGGAGCTTTTGTTCTCTTCTATGGGTTAAAATGAGCTAGTTATGGCTCATGATGGTGTTCCCATTAGTGGCTTGTGTTCTACAAGTAAGAACACCTGAGAGCATCAGGTGTATTAGGTTATTTATGCTTAGGTCCAAATATTGAAACAGTAGGAACTTTGCCAAGAAACCCATAAGTGACAAGGTTTCCTAATTGGGTGATGAGGTGTGGCTCATCATAGCTAAAATGCCCAAGTTAAGCTAGAAATTAGGTTAAACACCATAGAATTAACACATGAAATGGGTTAAGTGTGTGAAATAACTAAAATGACCTAAAACATCAAATTTGTGTTAAAAATGTGAAATTAGGTCATAAAATGTGATATTCTATTCATTAATGTAAATTGATGATCTATTTGCAAATTGAACAAAAATTTGAGTCTAAAAGTTCAAACTAAAAGTAAAATTAACTTAATTTTTAATTGGGCTCCAATAAAAATTTGGTTACATTTGTACATCATTAGAATCTTGCATTAATAGTTTTTCACTTAGGCCCTTAGGTCATCCTCATTTCATGCATAAAAATACGCCATGGACTGATTTGATAGCCGCTAAGGGTTATTTTGTAACGCCTAGGGACTGCTCTGTAGAACTTTTTAGCCACTTATAGGCTTTCTCCCAATACTTCCACTGTTTCGCTTTGGGGGCTTGTGCGTAAAACTTCCAACACACCTGCTACGTTGGATCTACTGTAGCGCACGAAGAACTCGCTCAATCGCAGCTGTTCATCCTTCATTCTCTTGATCTGATGGCCTAGCTCCAATCAAACCTTCACGCGCTTTGGCACTTGTGTTCACCCCTTGGCCTAGATCCCATCCAACGATCAATCTTTGATTTGAAGCTTCACATGCGCCTCTCTTCTCATCTCCACCGTCGGTGTCCTAAGTGCTTAATCACACCTCTGCGGTGATTCCATTAACTCCCTAAGCCTACTTAAGTCCCTCCCCAGCTCCCTGCGCATGCCATCGACCACCCCTCCTACTTTCTTGAGATGATACCTTCGTCCCCTCTAGCTCTCTTAACCTCTTCACTCACCACACCTGTGACAGAGGGATGACATCGCCTGAGGATGACCCTACAACTCCTCTGTGGGCTCTTCACTCACTGGAGATCTCCCTCATTCTTCCTCCTTAGCCGCCGGCTTTGGATCCAAGCAACCCCATTCCCCTTGTTAGATTAGGACTTCCTGCTTTCTAGAGTAGCTTAGATTAGTAATTAGTGTAATTTAGATCATTAGGAGTAGATTAGAAATCAACTTTGATGATGCTTTAGTGTAGCTTAAGAGTAGATTAGCTTAGATCCACTCTGCCCTCTCTGATCAATTCAGATCAGAGAGGTGTTTTTCCACCTCCATTTTGACGCATACAGCTTTCTCTATGCTTCGCAATTCATTTCTGATTTTTCCTTGAATTTTATCCATCTTCCACCCATCCATCAAGGTCAAATTCAAATCTGAAGCCTTGGCTTCTACATCTGAATTTGAGCCTAAAAATCACTTGGGGGGTCTTCCATTCACTCCATCAATCCACAAAGACCCCTCGATCTGGTTTTATCATCTCGAATTGCTCGATTCTCTCATATTTGGTTTCACGCCTAATCTCATGAATTGGAATCAATTTGGTTTTAATGGAATTTTAATCAAGTGATTCGAGTTTGGATTTGCTTAATTTGGTGTATTGCAATGAGTCTTATGTGTTTTATTTCGAATTTGAATTGTAGATGAGGTTACACCCAATTTCTCTTCGCATTATGGTTTTCAAATGGATTTCTAGATGCTAGAGCTAAGGATAATCAACCTTGTTGATTTGCTCTTCATGTTTGCATATTCAGATGGGATGGATTTGGAATGGAGTTTTCATGCTTTGATATCTTAATCAGGAACTTTGTCTTATACTGTCTATAGTATAAGATGGAGGTTCTATTAAGATGTTAATGCCAACTAGGAGATTTGAGTCTTCATTTTGGTTTTCACAATGTTTGAAATGAATTGGAGTTGATTTCCTATGAGATATTTATCAGATATGTCAAATTTGATCTTCTAAGAAGGGTTTGAGATGTTGCATTTGATGAGAGTTTTAATGCACGGATTTGATTTTTAATGAGCTTAAAGTGTGATCAGTGTGTTTTTTGGATTTGAAAGTATGCACTTGTGACTTTAATCTCCCAAAATCAGTAAAGTAAAGGCTGCATAGTAGCTACATTCTTTATGATTTGATCAACTTCCATTTACTGGGTTCATATTTGAGCTGCTGGTGAAATAGCAATGGCAGCTACTTTAGAAGTTTAAGATGTCTGCTGTCATGAGCAGTAGTAGATGCTGGGATTTTTCCAGCATTTGAGCTACTGATGAGCAGCATCAGCTATTGTCAGCTATTGCTGCTTAATTTCAGAGCTGCTGTTGTGCAGCAGCTGCAATAGCCACTATTTTGGCTGGAAAAGTTGGCTGAATTTGGGATTTTGCCTAGGAATTTGGGAATTCAAGTGAGCTGACCAGTTGTGTAGTGTTGTGTATATTTTGTATAAGCATTCATTTACTGATATAACTTATAAATTTGATTTGGATGCTTTGATTTTAAGTTTTCAATTCTTTTGTCAGCTCTTTCATTTGTACAATCTGTCTAAACTTGATATTAATGAAATACGAAGTGGAAATCATGCTTAATTTCCCATACACGTGTCATATAGTGTGTTGGAGGTTTTGAGATGCCTAAACCACCTTTCCAACCACTAGACCTCACTTCAAGGCCTTAGGTTTCACTTTCAAAACACTCTTTGAGGCCTTACTTTGTGAACTTTGTAAAAAAATAAAAATTAGAAAAAAATTCCAAAAAGATAAAATAAATGTGTCTTGGTTAATATTAGGTATATTTTTAGGTGTGTGCTAAGTTTTAAGGTATTCTGAACCCCCAGCTTGGTAGAACATACCAGTCGATGGTTTAGTATACCTTGGAACTTAAATAAAGAATCAAACATCAAAAACACCAAAAACATATCTCTCTCTCTCATCTTACTCTTTCTCTTTCATCCTCTATCTCTAATATCTATATAAAACCCATCAAAATCAGAAAATACCTAAAAACTCCCAAAACTACCATGTATACTATGTATATACTTGTATATAGTAATTAAACTTAAGCTATAAGTAAATATTGTATAATATATATTTAATATATATAAATAACTTGTATATGTATTCTATGTATTAAATTAAGTATTTAGAGTAACTAATGTATATATAATCTTATTGTATTATTTTATATTAATTTAAATAACTTAAATGTATAATAACTAAGTAATTATACAAACCTATTTAAATGTACATACCTGTACCTAATACTGTACATATGTATTTAGATATATATTATGAATAATATTATACCTGTAATTTAATTTAATTATATATTTACAGTAAATAATTAGGTTATTAAGTTAACTAGGTAATTTATTAAGTTAAAATAAAATAAATTAGTAATTTAAGTTAATACTGAGATAATTTATAGTGTATACTTGTAATATATTATATTAAGTATTTTAAACTAATTTAGATTGTATTTATATTGTACTATAGTATTTATAGTTCATTTATATGTAAAACTATCTTAAACATGTATTTAATTGTATATAAATAAAAATAAAGCTTCTAAAATATAATAAAAATCTGTAATAAATAATTTATTATGTATACTAACTCTGTATAAAGTCAATTTGACGATTAATTAACTAATTTATACTTTAATTAATGAATTAAACTCTAATTTAACTTGTACAAACGGTAAACTTTACCTAATTCAATTATATAATAAATTAACTTATTTATGTAAAGTAATTATATAATTATGTAGCCCTATATAAGGGCTTTACAATCCTATAATTTAATTTAAATTTATATTAAATTATGGCCCTCAAATCGAGGGCCAGAGTTGGCTATTCAGAATGCACCTGTGCGTGGCTGCAGTGCCTAATTAGCTCTCAGATTTGTCCCACATCGGTAACTTTGGAGCGGCTGCACCACTATATATTGTTTTTGTCACTTGAGCTTCCCAGTCATCAGGCTCCAGGTGCCCTCTTACACATACCTATACATCTCCTCTCTCGAACATGATTTGGCTTATGAGTATGAATGTGTGCAGTGCATTGGGCCAGGGGCTATGCACTATGCGTGGGCCTATGTGGGCCCATTAACGAGCATTGAATCGGATATAATACACCTAATAACTAAACTAGGGTGGCCCTAGTAGAGGTCTGGTCCCGCCCAGTAATGGGTCCTGCGTATCCCTCGGAAAGGTCGTCTGCCCACTAAACCAATTTTTGGATTGAGTTGAACCGAACCGGTCTGAGAGAGCAAGCCCCTAAATAGACCAAGTATCTGAAGTTGAAGTGAATCGATTAACAGAGACATGCTGCCTGAGCAACCAAGTGTTGAAGAACTTCCCCCTGTGCCTTAGTGTCAATATGTGTGTGTTGTGTGCGTGAGTTATGTGATGTCGATCTATGTATGTGTGTGTTGTGTGTGTATATATATATATAGTGTGTATAATAAGTATATGTATATAAATACTGTAATGTAATGTAAATAAATAAGTATACTATAATAGTGTAGTATGTATAGGTAGTAGTATGTTTGAGCTTTATATATGTATATAAATAACTAGAGCTTTAGTGATAGATTCATCCGTCACTGTATATGTATATGTGTCAGTGATGAGAACCGCATCATGAACCCTAACTAGCACAATCTAACCTAGATATGAGAGAAAAAGCTCCTACATAACTCAAAGAAAGGCTTAACTCAGAGACTTCTGAGTTTAAGAAGAAAACAAGTCATAAGGGGTAAAAATGAAATTTCACCAACATAATCTGCAAACAGGGTAACTCAGGATCTAAACATAGGTCAAACTAACCTAATAAGAAGAAAAGTGGGATAATCTGATCCAACAAGGGCTACAGCAACGCCAAGGAATTAAATGACATTCTATAACCCTAAAACAAACCTACTTTAATTCATGAAGTTCGAGGCAGGGTAAAAATCAACTAAATCCTCTAAAATTCATATAAAAATAATCTCTAGGGTTTAGAACCTTCAATTTGGCCTTGGAAACCCATTTTGACCTACATTGAGAACCATGCCCAATTAATGATTTAATTTGGATTTTTACGTAAATTGGCCAGTCAAACAAGGTCTGACCTAGAAATAAAATTTACCCTTAAAATCCTTAGATCCAATTTACTCATGCATAAAAACTTGAGCCTAAGAAGAGACCTTCTTGACCGACTTTACAATTTGGTCCTCATCTATTACTTTTTGACCCTCAACTTTCGAAACCCTTGCATTTTGGCCCCTATTTTCTTCGTCGTTCTTTGCATTCAGGTCCCTCCTGCAAGTCTCTGCGCAGCGCCATGCTCCGGTCACTTTGCACGGAGCATGGTGCCGCGCAGGGTGAGGGAGGTGTCCTGCAGATTGAACCCGGTGTTCCCTACGACGTCTGCTGTCGTAGGAACACCACCATGCCATCTGTCGACGCCCACACCTTCCGTGCAAACGTGCGGAAGGTATGGGTCACACTTCCGGCCATTCTCCGGCGAGGGAGGCACGTCGCCTCCTTGCGTCCACCCCTCCGCCACCGCCTTTATAAGGACCAGCGTCGCCTGCCGATTCTCCCAGCTTGGTCCTGACAGAGAAAACCCTAACCCTTCCTCTCTTCCCACTCCGACAGAAACCCACTAGCTTCGGCGGCCCCTCCTCCTCCGTCTCGTCGCTCTGCTGCAATACCAGCAGCAGAGCCACCTTCGCCTGATCTTCCTGCGTTGCGCCGTACCCAGCGCGCGCCCTCCTGCTCTCTTCCTCGCCGCCACTCTCCCCCTCTAGGTGTTTCTTCTCTGGCCCCCTTCGTCCCTATAGGTAAGTAACAGTTATTTCCCTTCCTCCCCTCTTTCTTTTCCCCAACTTAATTTGCTCAATTACCCCTCGACCGCGCCTGACCACCCTCACCTTCTCCATCTCCGGCCACTCTCCGGTGAGTTGCCCCCGTCAATCCACCGCTCCACACAACTCGCCACCTACCCCAAAAGCTCCGCCTCACCTCACCCGACACCCCCCGTCCCTCCACTACCACTCTACACCTCCACAACACTCCCCCGATTAAACCCATTTTTTCGGTTGCAATCCGACCTAGGGCTGCCGCCAGGCACCGCCCCTCAACCTGCTACACCCCGCATTACCTTCGCCGTGCCACGGCGAAGGTCCCCCTGTGGTCTGATTAGGCCGAGAGGCCCTGCTTGTGTTTGGCAGATCTGCAGCCCCGGCCGCCATTGGCGACAAGGCGAGGAGCTTCCAAGTGAGCTCCAGGCCCTGAAGCAGCAGGATTCCAGCTGAGGCGAACTGGAGGGACTTGGGCGAAGGCAAGGAGCGGGTTTGCGAAGAGAAACGAGGGCGTTACTGCTGAGGCCAGGTCGTGCCTTCCTGCGAGTGCGCGCGAGCGAGGGACAAAGTTTAGTCCCACATCGTGGGATTTCGAAGCACCGCACTCATTTAAGTTGATTTTGTGTTTTCACTTAAGTGCCTCAGAACACGGGGTGAGGTCCCCTCACCCACTCGCCCGCCTCATCCGCGACCCATGCCACGTGGACCTGGCCGACCCGTTTACCCAGCACTCCTTGCGCACTACCCACACCGGTGCACCTAGTCAAGGGTACGCTACCCGACCCGATAACCCGGCTCTGGGAGAGCTTCCTATGAGCGGTTTACAGAGAGAGAGAGATGTGCGGGTAGAGGGAAGGGTTAGGTTTTGCTGTGGTTTGTGCAGGGACAAGGTGCGAGGGAAAAAGGTTCACACTTGGCCGCAGGAAGAAGAAGAGGAGCGGAAGAAGAAGAAGCCTTGCAGCTGAGCAAGGCAGAAGGCCAAAGAAGAAGAAGCAGGAAGAAGAAGAAGAAAAGAGAGGGAAGCACTGTAGCAGACCGCCGTTTAAGTCGTCTGACTGAGATATCAGACGATGGATGAAGCTTCAGAGGAGACAAAGAAAAGAAGAAGAAAAAGAAAAGAAAAGGTTCCGCAGCTGAAAGAAAAGAGAAGAAGGAAGAAAGGAGACAAAGAAAAGAAAGAAGATAAAGAAAAGAAGAAGAAGAAGAACTGAAGAAGAAAGGAAATGGAAGACAAGCAGAAGAACTGAAGGCAACCAGAAGACCAAGGAAGAAGACCCGAGAAAGAAGAGAAGAAGATAAACAAAGAGAGAAAGAAGAGAAGAAGAAAAAGCCAAAAGACACAAATCCATTTCTCCCTCTCCCTCTCTCTTATTTTTGTAATATAGAAACATTGTACTTCTAGATTCCAGTAGCTCCCTGAGTTCGACCTCGGATACTCCGATTTTCGAGTAATAAAATCTTTTATTTCTTTTGGACGTTTCGTCGGCTATACTACAACGTGACATCCTTTAAAAACCCGACCGACGAAACGTACCCGAAACATTTTTGGTTTGGACGTTTCGTCGGCTATACTACAACATGACATCCTTTAAAAACCCAACCGACGAAACGTACCCGAAATAGTTAGTATAAGTAGTTTTTGCCTTAAGTAGTGTAAATATGTTATTAAGGCTACACTGACGTTTATGTCTGTCACTGTACATAGGATTATATATTAGTATAGACAGTATTTTACCTTATGCTATGTATATAATTTTACTAAGGTTTTAGCAACACTTATATATGTTACTATAGATATTAGTATGATATAATGATTTAGTATAGTAGATATTATCAACTATTTTTGTACCCATACTTAGGTATTATCTATATTAGTTCTAAATAATTAACATAGAGTAGTTATACATAATTTTTTATGCTTGTTTGTGTACATTTGTTTTCAAGCATTGCAATGTATTTTAATTAATTCTTTTATACATAATTAACCAAATTCTTTTATTTTTTTATTCTTTCATTCATTCTTGTAAATAAAATCAACATTTTTGGAATAAAAGAATGTTTCTAGACTTAGAGAGTGATGTATATCAATAACTGCCTCCCAATGAACGACCTGGAATAAACTAGTAAAAATTAAGTATATAAATAAAATTGACGTGACATAAGTTTGCATTTGTGACACATACTACAACAACGACATTTTTTTAAAATCCTTTTTTTGTGCGAACCGATCGTCGACGGTCATATTTTTGGCACCGTTAGTAGGGGCAGAAACTTGATAATAGCATTTTGTTATGATTGTTTGATGAATGTCGCAGAAAGTCGAATTACAGGGCAGTCCCTAGAAGCTTACAACTAAGTCCTTGGCTCTTTTAAAGTGAGTATTTTGTGAAGGCCTAAGAAATATAGGTAGGACCTATATGTAATTCATGCATTCCAAATACAATAAAGTTTTTATGGCATATTCATTTAACATTTTAGAAAATATGCTAACTATTAATTTGTGAATTTGTGCTCAAATCTATGTTCAATTAACATTTAATACATCCATTTTCATAATTAATAGATAATCTCTCCAATATGACCTAATTATGCATTATTAGCAGAAACTTGGTGTTTTAAGGTCATTTTCATTAATTCCCACACTTAACCTATTTCTTATGTTAATTGATAGTGTTTTAACCTCGTTTCTAGCTTAACTTTGACATTTTAGCTATGGTGAGCCACACGTCATCACTTAACGTTTACTTAGATCTATCAAATGTCTACCCTTTTGATCACACGTCTAATACTTTGAGTAAATGACTCTATACCCAAATCCAAGTTCTAGTAACTTTGAGGACTTTTTCTATTATAGTTAGATGTCTACCCACTTTCATTAGAAGCCCTATTACTATTGTTTGTAGAAGTTGTAGAATCTCAAGCACACACTAGAAAAAGGGGTTGAATAGTGTAGTATAAAAATAATATACAATAAAAATAAAAAACCACAAATTGAGATAATATTTATAGAGGACAACTCTACCAGGTAAAAACCCCTACCCAAGTCCCCAACTTGGGATTTTGAACCTGATTCTCTCTACTCAAGGGAATCAATATCCACTAATTAAAAATTGAAGTAATTAATGGGCTTACTCAACCCGAGGTTACAATAGCTAAGAAGAAAGTGAAGAACTAGTTGTTAGCTAAGTATTTAGCATAATAAAAATACAAATGATGTAGAAGATGTAAAATCAAGATACAAATGTTCCTAGAGCCTCCCTTGATATATAAAAATTAAGATCAATGTTATTGAGAGATTGACGAAGATCAAGGTTGAAAATCCTTGAGGGAGATATGAAAGGATTAGGCGTATCAAGAGCATTGCAAGAAATAGAGCTTGAGAGAATATAATCACTTTTTCGAACTCAATAGATTTTTCTATATTGTGTTGTGTGTGTGTAAACAAGTGATGATAAGCCATATTTATAGGTTTCCAATGACCTAAATTTGAAATATAGCTATTAGACACAATTTAGGAAGAGATATAATTCAAATCAGGCTAAAAATAAAAACTAGATTTGTTACAATGGTCATGTATACCGATGCAAAATAGGGTGTACAGGTAATCATTCTCATAGTTTTGGATTTCATTGAAATTTAACCCAAAACAAAAAGTCACTTGTATCGGTGCACATTTATTTGTACTAGTACAAGTAACTCATTGTTTCCAATATGTGATTCACATGTATCGGTGCAAATTGATTTGTATTGGTACATGTGTGTTACTGACCCAAACTTTGTTTTGAAGTTAGGGAGGGATTGAAGCTCACTTGTATAAGTACACTTCAATGTGTACCGGTGCACCAACATATTTTTCATATTTTAATGGATTTTTAAGACTAATTTATATTTATTTTAGACCTATTGACATCGATATACCATAGATATGATTTAAGCTCTTTTGAAAGCAATTTTTAATGTAAGATGTGATTTTTAAAATGAGATTTTGTGAATAATGAATACCAAAGCAACTATTTGCATAATGTTGAAACCTATTAATTATCTCTAAATCTCAAAGAGAGACCAAACATACAATTTAAAGAATAAAAAAAGAACAACTTTGAGTAGCTTCTTGCACAAGTTTGTTTGAAAAGCTTAATCTCATGCTCCTCATAACTTGACTCATTTGCATATGTGAGCATAGTTGTCATTTCCTCATGCTTGAGCATTAACTCTTTTTCTTTGAATTTCCTAAGTAATTCTAAATATTTTCCTACAATCACAACTTGATATGAAAATCATTAATCACATGGGGGTTTTGTTAACACCAAAGTTGGATATGTGGAACATTATTCCAACATAGTTATCAGGCATCTAATGACTTATTCAGATGTCTAATGTTGTAGCGGAAAATCTGTGCAAATGGAGTTGAGTTTTGAAAACCCGTCGTAGTGCGATTTGCGAGAAAAAATGTTAATAGATAAATTTTACCAAAACTCGAAAAGAATTCTGATTCGAACACAAGGAGGCGGACGTTTGATTAAAAACCACGTTTGTTTTATTTGTCATGAAGTAGATTAGCTGGTCGAATTGAATCTAAACTAGCTATCTACTTAAAGAATAAATAATAGAAGAAAGAGAGAGAATATTATAAATAAAGAGAAAACAGAGATAGAATAAACATGGATTTCATTATCATAGAGCAATGTTCATTACAACTACTTGCTATGCTAGAAAGCAGGAAATCTACACTAGAAAGCAGTAAAATAAGGTGGAGAGAAGTTATCCTCCTCGATGGCTGCTTGGAGGATGAGCCGCAACAACGGAGCGCCTGGACGAAGAAGGTGAGATGGGGATGAAGGAGAACAATGAGGGAGGACAGAGAACGGGGAAGGACGACATCATAGCGGGATCCACTTCCCGAATGGCAGTGAGAGGACCACTGCAGAATGCTCTACGAACGAGGTGAGAAGGTAGAAAATTTATATTTTTAACTCTAATGGAGCATCTCGGGTTTGGGACAAGCACTTAGTGTTTTGGAGGGGGTGAGAGAAGAGAGGAAGGGATGAAGAAAGTGTGGGGGTCGTAGGGCTATATGTAGGTGTAGATTGGAGGAGGCAAATAGGTCATAACACTTTAAAACATTAAATCAGGGTCTTTAGTGATGGATTTTATCCGTCACTAAAGCCTAGATCATGGGCGACGTGCGTGCGCGCCCGCGCCTTCTCTCCTTCCACATGCCTCAATGCCATCGCACATCTGCGTGCTCTCAGCCACTCGATCAAGAGATCGGACAGCTTAAGAGCCATCCACGCTGCTTCTACTTCGAGCGTTAAGCACACCCTTTCAAGAGGCAACACGACCTCATTCATCACCATTGGATCAAAGATCCACGGCTTAGATTGTGCGCTCGTGAGCCCTTCACATTTGCACCTCCTACGTTAGATGGTGCGTCCGATGGCACGTTCACGATCCACGCCCATTCGTGCGACCACATAGCCATCATCCCAGCCTCATGCACCGCATCCAACAGCTAAAATCGGCCGCTCCACTCTTGTGCCTTGATTTGAGGTGTAGCGGGGATCGAACTTGTTCCTTTGCCTTTGCGTAACGTCTTTGCCCGTTGCGCTACGCTGCGCCATTGCGTCGAGTTAAAGACCAAGGTGAGCATGCTCATGGCTGTTGGATCAAGATCCAATGACCCAGATCTGATCATGCATGCGAGGAGAGAGAGAGAGCATGGCGAGTCCTTATGTATTAGTTGGGCCGATTCGAGTGGCCGAGATGGCACCACATGGCGCCATCTTGGCCGCCCATCTTCTGTGACTTGTAGAAGGTGCCACGAATGTTGGATTGGACCGATTTTCACGCCGTTAGGTTGCGATCGTCGATCTGAATCCATCCGTACAGTCAGATTTATCATTTAAAATGTGGATTTACACTATCTTGGCCCTTGATCTTTGATCTTCCTCGGATTATATCTGATGCTACGGAAGTCCAATCAGGGTGATCTTGGAGTCGTTGAACTCCAATCGTCACCCTAATTAGATCCATACGGTTAGATCTTTAATCCAAGGCCCGATTGAATATCGCCTTGTTACCTGACCACAAAAAGAGAAAATTAACCTAAACTTTATACAATCTAACCTACATGCAAGATGATGCATGTTATGCAATATTTATAATGTATGATGCAACTCTACGCCTAAGAACACTCATAAATAGATAGTTATGTGATATAAACGTGTTTACATCACACTCCCATGCCTATCTTTTGCTAATCCCTAGCAAAACTGTATGTTATTTATAAAAGAATTAGGTCAGATTTCTTAGGCAATAGTTATTTTTCAATGCTTATGAATTTCAACTTTGACTTGAACTACAGAGGCACAACAGCGCCCGTGTGTCTGCTAAAATGCAGACCACCTCAAGCCCTTACCTTATTCAAAGAAGGATCTTTTTCTTCTTTTCTTCTTTTCTAATTTTTTGGATTTTTTAAGTTTAGGGTTTCGAAGTAGCTTTCTACGGCCACTCAACCCACCCAAGACTCGAAGAGAACCCTAAGTTCTAAGCGTCTTTGTGGGAAATGTGATAGACTCACTAATCGGCGTCTAGAATGGACTTCGAGTTTCTACGTCCCTTGGTGACTGTGAAAAGAAATTCTGCCTAAAGATGTATCTATTCGATCGGTAGCTTTCTCTCTACTTTTATTTTATGGGATTAACACAAGGGCAAACCTAGTGTATATCTCCTTGACTTATTCTACTTCTCCACTTCTTCCTAAGTGTTTTGGAATTATACATGCATTTCTTGAGTTGGGTTCTGGACAACTTACCAATGGGCTGTTACCCACGATAACTTGCCCGCCATACTCATGCGGTGAAGCGTGGCTTATTTCTTTTTCTTTTCTTTTCCCCTTTTCTATTTTTTTTTCTTTTTGGATTTTTTTTTTTAAGTAGGTGGCTTCCCTAATCTAAGATTTACCTAAAGGCAACAGGAAAAGAATGGCCATGTGACTGGGCTCTGGACAACCTACCAATGGGCTGTTACCCATGATAACTTGCTAGCCATACAACCCTAGAAGGTTCACTAGCTACCAAATTTTCGTTAAAACTGCTGAACAATGAGTCAGTACGAAAAGTGTGTAGATGCTTAAACTTAAAGTTCCCTCAAATTAGAGGGCTGGTTGATAAGTCATGTACTTATCACTCCAACTTATTTAATCAAATTAGAAATATATTTAGACTGGCGAGGACTCGAGAAACAAATCCACATTTTAGTGGATACCCGGGCTGATTAAGCCTAAAGACCTGAAGGGTCTAAGTGTTCAAGTCATATAGTTTTATTTCCTAAGATTGAAAATTTTTTAAAGTCCAAGTTCTCTTTCCTAATTCCATAATTTATTATTATTATTCTTTTTCAAAAATAAAATGAAAGACGGAGCTAACAAAATGATTCAAAAATGAATATCCACCCATGGTATGACCTGGTTCTCGAATCCCTACAGGACCTGAGACGGGCTCGACTCAACTAATCCCAAGACCTAGTCGTCCACCAAGAAATAACCAAAAAGCAAGAAAGTAAACCACATTCACTATGCAAAGAAACTAACAGTAAAAGAGTACAAGCAGTAATGGAAGTAAAAGCTGCTAATAGTACATATCACCACCAAATAGTAAAGTAGAACAAAAGTACAGAATGGAAACAGTAACAACAGTATAAAACTCACTAGTAGAACAGAGAGTACAACAAAAATAGGAAACTATTGCTGGGCTCAACTAGGTCCAGCACCCTCTACAGTCGGTGACTCAGGTTGCTCAACTCCTGGACCTGTAAAGGGTTACGAGTAAAATGGAGTCAGCAAACGCTGAGTAGAATGGTAACCAAACTAACTAAAGTAGTAAAGACTAACAAGTAAATTTATCTTTTCCAATTATTTATTTTACAAGTCATTTCTTTTCACCCATTGGTTTACTTTCAGATCTCTTTCTTGATCCCGTATCTTCCTCGTGGGAATGATCTTGATTGCAGTCTTTTTCGAAGAATAGAAGGCACAGGTGGTGCTCTCCTGGCCAGGAGAGTCCCCCGTGGTGATCCTACACCCAGTCAACCACCCCGAGGTCACGGACAGACGTAGCGGTGACTACGGCACGTGCGATAAGTGCACGAGTAGTTATCCTACACTGGCATGCAGTCAATCGTTTCCGCTAGCGAGTGCACCCAAAGTACATCACAGAACAGTATAGGGCCTAGCCCTCTCAGTAACAGGGGTCTAGCCCCTCACAACCAAACAGGGGTCTCGCCCCTCCACAGTCTATGCACCCTCGTCTGACTACCTTGGTTTGCCCAGTGGGCGTAACAAGTCGGTGTTGGGTGGCTAGCTGAACCCCGGGTCTCGTGGGGTTGTTAGCTCTCTCCCTACACTAGTAGCTCTCCCCAGTATAGTGTATGTAAGGGCCAACAGAAGTCGATGTAGAGTGGCCAATCCTAACCTCGGGTCCCAACCCAAGGGCGACTAGCTTCGCTCTACAATAAATAGGGGACAGTTGCTCTCCTTGGTATCACGTACTCAAGGGCCAGCACACTTCCCACTCACATTTCCAGATCCATTCCATTCATCCATAGGAGCTCTACTTCTTATTCCCTGTAGGGTTCATGCTCATTTTCACCATTTTGCTCTATACCAGGTTTCATCATTCACATTTCCATTCTTGTATTATACACATGCAGCTTGTATTTCCACAATTAACATATGCGACAAGTGATATCACAGGTAACTATTTTACTAGCACAGGCATTTTATATTCCAACAAGCAGCTCGTATTTATTAACAGATAATTGTTTACAATTCTACTCATTCATTTATGACTGTAATCTCAAACACTCATACAAACAGTGCAACTATTTCTCGTCCTAGGATTCATGCCACATCCTATGTTTCTAGTTATCCAGTTTCACATAAACATTTATGTCTTATAATTAAAACAGGGGGAAGCCACTATACCAGACAATCCGGGAGTATTGGGGGCTCGAACAACAGACTCATGTGCCTTAGTAAGCCCCGAACACGCAACAGATGGAAATCCTATACTAAGGAACATAACACCATGAAATGTTCAGAACAGTATATAAGGCTTTCTAACATGTAGAGGAACTCACAAAAAACCATAGATACTTTGTTTGCATAAAACAGACCTTAAACGGGTCAAAAACAGGACTGTAGAACCAAATCAGACGTCTAGCACAAGGTCCAGATGTCTTAAAAGTCACCAGGGTCTCAACTCAAGTTCCTGCATCGACCTTAGACGTCCATGACCCCTACCTGACCATTTGGACTTAGCTCCAGACGTCCGACCTCTCCTCCAGTCGTTTGGGAGTGCTTCCAGTCATCTGGTAAACTGTCCAGACGTCCAAAACGAGTGGGAGGGCGTGCCCTACGCATTCCCAAAGCTGTCCCTACGTGCAATAGACCAAATCTTCCACTTTTAGCCACACAGATTGGCTCTGTGGTGCAGCCTGCATAGCTGTAACCGCAAGAGGAACGTACCTTATCGAAACCTTACTTTTAGACATCCAGTGTCGTCACCAGACGTCCAACCCATCGTCTGGACGGCACGCCAGACGTCAGATTTTGGGAAAAACCCAGAACCAGAGCGAGCTCCCACTCCTCTCGCTGCGCGCAGCCGCGGCTCCTCCTCCTCGTCTGCAGCTTCAGCTGCAGCAGGGTGTTGGGGATGACTCCCCCGACGTACTCCTCCTCCCACATGCGTTGCTCCGGCCGTGGCTCCTCCAGCGGGCTCCCACGAACTTGAGAGCTCAAGCTCCTCCTCCTCTCTTCACAATGCCTCTCCTCCTCACTCCTTGCTCTCGCGCCCTCTCTCTCGCTCGTCCCTCTCGCTGCAATGGAGAGGAAGGAAGGAAGGTGGTGGTGGAGTGGAGAAGAGAGGAAGGGGGAGAGGGGTTATATATAGGGAGTGGGGTTAGGGTTTGGGAAGGAGAAAAGAAGAGAGAGAAGAGAGGAAGGCTGGCTGCGTGCAGCCAGCGTGCAGACCCGACCCTGCGTACAAAATTTTCAATTTCCAGATGTTTGGGAAGGGGTCCAGATGTCTGACTAACAGTTCAAACATCTTAAAAGGCTCAGAACAGAATGGGTCTTTACAACCCCCCCATGCCTATTTAATATAATGTCCTCATTGTATTAAAAAGACATGACAAAGAGTGGAGTAGAGAAAAAAAAGCACCTGAATTGCATGAATAACAAGTCGACTCCGTGATGGAAAGAGATTATATACGTGTTGAATTTTGTGCCTTCAGCTAGGGACATTATACAAATAAATAAGAAACAAAGAATTCAGAGGTGCAGGTCAAAATCAAAATGAGAAAATTTATCTTTGGACCTACCAGGAGAATATGTCCACAGATGTGGACTAGATTGTGGTGCAGACTCATACCCCATGGTCGAGCATATCTAAGGATCTGGATAAAAATTATCCAAAACCTAAAATCAACATGCAAGCGGGGTCGGGCATGCTATTTGTGAGGATGCAACCCAAGACTAAAAAGTCAAGTTACAGAGAAATCAAGCTCAAAAGGATAATCAATGGCTGTGCGCTTGGGTTGGACATCCTCTGAATCAAAGATGTCATAAGGGTCCTAGTGGAAGGTTGGGAGTTTTAGACAAATTGGAACCCTTAGACTCGGTCTTTTGCTTCCTTCGGAATTGACTTCCCATATCATCATTTCCCACTTTCTATCCTCTACAATCAGGATTTCAAATTTCGGGACCTCCTACATATTATCACCTCGTTTGAAATTTCCAAGTGTAAAAGATGTGATAGAATAAGAATTGACTTGGGTCTAGTGATCTCAAAAATAGAATCATCAATAAGCTCAATGGGGTGTGATTGAGGATCGGGGCTTTGAATTGAATCCTTCAGAAATTAAGTATCTGAATCTACCATGTGAGCCCCAACAAGATCAAATTCCTCAGTTATTGGGCCATCATATGATTCATCGAATTCCTCAAACCTAGTTGTTTCACAGAAATCGTGTTTTGTAAACTCACGTGAGATTTCACATAATGATTCTTCACCTTCAGAATGAAAGAAATCTAAATCCGCATTAATGTATGTCTCAAAATCATCAATCACTTTCTGATCCATGGAGACATAAGTTTCCTCATACCCTGACTTAGGGATCTCAGGTGAAGAAATTAGTTCATCCTTAATTGGTTGCTCTAGACCAATCTGGTCAATCTCGATCTCGTAACACGTATCCCCCCCAACAGGTGCCTGAGCAGGTTCTGACATTGGCTCTCCTAAAGGGGGTTCATCTTGGGAATCATCGCAAGATTAAACTAAAGCATCCACAAATTTTGATAACTTCCCAAGTAAAAACCCACCTATCCTTAACATCCTGGAGCCAATCCAACAGATACTTGTTAAAATCGTCAATCATTTCAATCAGGGGCTCCAATTCTTGAGGGCAAGGTGTTAGCTGAGCTTCTAAAGATTGTATGATATGCCTTAAGTTAGCCAACACCTTATCTTGGACCTGGTTCACTTGAATCAAATGGTTTGGTTCATGGTTGGGTGGGTTTGGGTTCAGTGCAGGGGAGTTAATGAATTGAGGTTCTTGATGACCTATACGTAGTATAATCTGGGGAAGGGTAAGGATCAACATATCCTTCTTGATTGTAGATTATATTAGGTTGTCTAAATGAGGGCAGTGATCTATAATGATGTAGAACGAAGAAGGATAAGAATCAAGATTATAGTGTCCAGGGTTAGACCCTGAACACGGAGGTCTGGAGCAGTATCCCCAATCAGGATTATCCCAATTAGAAGATAGGTGAGAATAAGTTTGATTGGAATAATAATCATTTTGGGAATAAGTAGTGGTAGGAGGGTAGGAATGGAAGTGTGAATAAGATGTGGAAGGATCCATGACAGAACAAGAGGAAGAAAGGCACCCTACAATACAAGCAAACAAACCTGTCCTTAACTGGGCTAGTCTAAAGACCTACAGAATCCTAGAACCCGTCTTGAGATAAAGAAATGATTTGATCTACTTCTTTTTGGTCAATCCAACCAGTTAGAGGGAGGGACTAGGGAGAAGGTTGTTAGTTTGGTTTGTGCCTCCGGTTCCTAGTGTACCCCCCAGCCACGATTGTTTGATTCTTCTCCCCTAGCTAGACATCAGATTGAACGGTAGAAATAGACTAATCGAAAATAATCTCAGTTTGGGCTCTGAAGAGCGAGTCCAATCCTTAGGTCCAATGTCTACTCTATTTTAATTAGGGTTAGGTTTGAATGTGCTTTGGAATGTGATGGACCCTTTATTTGGGTTGTGCCCTTAATGATTGATTGATATGTGTGTGCGTGCACAACCAATGGTTTTCATGCAAGATTATTTTTGGATGAGGTGAATTTTAGGGTTTAAATCTTGCTTAGTAGCTTTTAGGATTCAACTTTAGGTGTATTCAATCAAGTTCAGTTGGCACACCAAGTTTTGAAAGGACAAGTGAAGATGTTTTCCTTTAAAGTTTAAAAGAATGTGGAGTGCCTGGTAAATCCCTAGAAGTTGAACTTATTTGGTAGCTATTTGATGAGTTGATTTTAGTTGAAGTGGTGCGGCCTAAACAACTCAAATAATTGGCCTGATGCACCACTTAGTTAGGCACACAAGTGGTTACCTAATTTGATTTCTACTTAATTGTGTGTTTGGGTGTGTGTACCGATTCCAAAGATCGATTTATCGGTTGAGTTTGAAAATCAGAAGAGGTTGTGTAACTCTGTGAGATAGTTTTTAAAATTTTTCTTTTATATGTGGAGGGTGAGGTGGGTGGAGGTGAAAAACAAACAATCAAAACTAACCTTAGAGTTTATGCAAGCTCCTAGGTTAATTAGGGTTTGTGTTATTAGGTGATGGAATGAAATCTAGTGGGTAGGGAGGTGGGGGTGAACTTACAGACCCTTCAACAACACTTTACTCCAAGCTACCACTTTTTCATGTCTCGAGAGATTACTTGCAATCACAATAAGAAATTAGAGAAGTGAGGTAAAAGATAAGTAAGGTGGGAAAATGCGAAAAATCAAAGAGTGCTGCCTCCTCGACAATGGCGCTAAAATGTTGTAGCGGAAAATCTGGGCAAACAGAGTTGAGTTTTGAAAATCCATCGTTGTAGTGCAATTTACGAGAAAAATTGTCAATAGATAAATTTTACCGAAACTTGAAAAGAACTCCGAGTCAAACATAGGGAAGTGGACATTTGATTAAAGATCACATTTGTTTTATTTGTCACGAAGCAAATTAGCTGGTCGAATTGAATCTAAACTAGCTATCTACTTAAAGAATAAATAATAGAAGAAAAAGATAAAATATTACAAATAAAGAAAAAATAGAGATAGAATAAACATGGATTTCATTATCATAGAGTAATGTTCATTACAACTACTTGCTACACTAGAAAGCGGTAAAAGAAGGTGGAGAGAAGTTATCCTCCTTGATGGCTACTTGGAGGATGAATCGCAACAACGGAGCACCCGGACGAAGGTGGTGAGATGCGGGACGAAGGAGAACGATGAGGGATGACGGAGAACGGGGAAGGACGATGTCGTAGCGGGATCCACTTCCCGAATGGCAGTGAGAGGACCACCGTGGAATGCTCCACGAACGGGGTGAGAAGGTGGAAAAATTGTATTTTTAACTCTAATAGAGCATCCCAGGTTTGAGATAAGCTCTTAGAGCTTTGGAGGGGGTGAGAGAAGAGAGGAAGAGATGAAGTGTGGGGGTCGTAGGGCTATATATAGGTGTACATTGGAGGGGCAAATAGGTCAAAACACTTTAAAACATTAAATCAGAGATCTTTAGTGATGGATAAAACCGTCACTAAAGCCCAGAGCACGCCTCAACGCCATCGCACGTCTATGTGCTCTCAATCGTCCAATCAAGCGATTGGACAGCTTAAAAGCCATCCACGCTGCTTCTGCTTCGAGCATTAAGCGCACCCTTTCAAGAGGCTACGCAACCTCGTTCATCGCCATTGGATCAAAGATCCACAACTCAGATTGTGCGCTCACGAGCCCTACACATTCATGCCTCCTGCGTTAGATGGTGCGTTCAATGGCGTGTTCACGATCCATGCCCATCCGTGCGGCCACGTAGCCATCATCCTAGTCGCACGCTCTACATCCAACGGCCGAAATCGGCCGCTCCACGCCCGCGCGTTGATTTGAGGTGCAGCAGGGATCGAACCTGCACCTTTACCTCTGTGTAGTGCCTTCGCCAGTTGCACTACGCTTGCCATTGCGTCAAGTTAACGACCGAGGTGTGCACACTCATGGCCATTGGATCAAGATCCAACAAACCAGATCTGATCATGCGTGCGAGGTGAGAGAGAGAGCACGGTAGGTCCTCGTGTATTAGCTGGGCTGATTTCAGCGACAGAGATGGCACCACGTAGCGCCATCTTGGCCATCCATCCTCTGTGACTTGTAGAAGGTGCCACAGATGTCGGATTAGATCTATTTTCACGCTATTAGGCTGCGATCGTCAATTCGAACCCATCCGTATGGTCAGATTTATCATCTGAAGTGCAGATTTACACCATCTTGGCCCTTGATCTCTGATCTTCCTTGGATTATATCTGATGCTATGGAAGTCCGATCAGGGTGATCTTGGAGTCGTTGAACTCCAATCGTCGCCCTGATCAGATCCGTACGGTTGGATATTCAATCCGAGGCCCTGATTGAATATCACCCTGTTACCTGACCATCGCCTTCTTTTGTCTTTGTTGTAATCGAGTATCTGGCCTATTGAATCTCCATCTCTTCCCACAAGGAGGAGGAAAACTCTTGATTGAGATAGGAATAGGGTTTTCTATATGAGGTATTGAAGTGGTATGGTTAGTGGATTATTCGATCAGTTTAACAGATCGAGGAAATCCTAAGTCGAGGAGACTTAGGTGATGCTTTTACCTTTGGGGTTTTTCACCTAAAAATCTTGACCCATGTAGTGTTATTTTCTTGTGTGCATTTTATTTTCTTATAAATATTCAATTGCACTAATCAACCCACTCTAGTGCACTCCTAGTTGGATTGGTTCAAAGTTGAATTGTTTCTAAAAGTTGAATTGCTCAGACATGACATGAAGAGTTTCTTCTATAGTTAGGGTTCTCTTGTTGAACACTTGATATGCCTTGCTTTGGGTTGAGTAGCTTAGAAAGACACATTCATCTCCCTTAGCATCAAACTTATCAGTGATGTTCTTTAGTGATAAGCATATAAGACATCAAAATATTTTGAAATAGCTAATTTTAGGGGTTTTTTCATAGTAAATCTCATAACTTATTTTATTGAGTATAGGCCTAAACACCCTATTAAGTTCATAGTAAGCAATATTAGTGGCTTTGGCCCAAAAATATTTTGGAAAGCCAAATTCAATAAGTACATGAGAGCTCACTCTTAAAGAGTCTAGTTTTTTCATTCCACTACACCATTTTGTTCTGGTGCTCTAGGAAATGAAAAGTCCCTAGTTGTTCACAAAAAATGTGAAAAGTCTTGATTTTCAAATTCTCCTCCATGATCAGATTAAATTTGAGAAATCAAATAACTACTCCTATTTCTAACAAGTTTTAAAGACTTTCTGAAATACTCAAGAGCTTGATCTTAAGTTTAAGAAAAAAAAATATACACTTGAAAATTTAGAATAATCATAAACTATTACAAGGTGTTTAACGCGGCGAAATCGATTTTAAAATGAAGTGTTGTAATATAGTCGAAATCACTTTGAAAACAAATAGATTTTTATTAATCGAATAAGTTCCGAGGTCGAACACAGGAAGCAATATAGGATTTAGAAATCAAGATCACAATTCAAAATTAAAAGAATTTGCAATTGATACTGATATTTATTTGTTTCAAAAAATATTAGTATCAATGTGCAAAAAGATGGGAGTAAAATGGTAATTTAGATCACCAAATACTCCTACAATATAAACTAAGGAACTCAATGTATATATATGAAATGAAAGCTCAAATCTGTCGTTTGATTTGGAAATCAGACGAGTTAAAGTGATCTGGTATTTTTCTTATTCTTCTTTTCTTCTTTCTTTCTCTGCAGCTTCTTTTCTTTCTCAGCTATGGCTTCTTCCTTCTTCTCTGGCCCTTCAGCTCAGACCTTCACCTCCTCTTCTTTCTCTGCTGCAGATTCTTCTTCTTCAGCTTCTGCCTTTAGCTCTGCGATCCTCCTCTTCTTCTTCTCTTCTTCCTTCTCTGGCTTTCCTCTTCAGAATCTGTCTAAGTGTCAGCCGAAGTTCCCTGTAGCAAAACCCTTCCCCTACTCGTGCTGCTCTCCTCTCTCTCTCTTAGGATCCGCTCTCCTAGAGCCACAGGTATTCGGGTTATCGGATCAGGCGCGTACCCGGGTCCAGGCTCACCGGTGTGCGGTAGTGAGCAAGGAGTGCAGGTCGGGTTATCAGGTCGACCAGGCCCACGGGTACGTGTCGCGGATGAGGCCGGGTGAGCGGGTGAGAGGGAGCTTACCTCGTGAACTAAGGTGAACAGATCCTTTCACTTATTCAATTTATGCACCTCAGCATGCTTCACAACTGACGATGTGGGACTATCTGCGCCCTTCTTCTTCGCGTGTCTGCAGCAGGGGGTCTCCTTCTCAATTATAGCAACTGCTGGGCAGAGGTGCCCAATTGACTGCCTGGTTGCGTGCACGAGGTGTTTCCGCATGACCTGGGGCTTTAACTTGGGACAGGGTCACCTAGAGAGAGCTTCAAGCAAGCTCAAAGGTTGCTCATCAATGGCGGACAGGGCATACTTTTGAAATCAACAAAATAGCCTTTCGGCCACGTCAGAGTGCTCAGGGAGGGTCTCCGGAGCACAGCGAACGTGATGGGGGTGGTGGTGTGGAGCGATAGTGGCTATGAGTGCGTAGCGAGGTCGGACTGTGTGTGTGTGAGTGGGTGTGTTCGGGGGTGCGTGTGAGTGAGTGGAGAGGTGAATAGAGAGAGGGGAAATGATCAGTAAGGTGTGGTGATGGTTGTGGGCTTGTCGACGAGGGATTTGGTGGTCTGTGGAGGTGGAATGGTCTTGTCGGAGGGGGTGGCTGGAGATGGAAGGGATGAAGGTGTTTAGTATTGTCGGTGGTCGAAACAAGATGTGGCAAGTCTAGAAATAAAATAGAGGGAATAGGGGACTTATCTAGGAGGTTGATGGACGAAGTGGGGTAGAGATGGCGTCGGATGTGGTGTTGCCGACGTCGGAGACGAAGGTGGCTCCGATGAGGTAGAAACGGCGAGGATGAAGGGGAACGGGCGTCTGCTGGTATGGCAAGATGAGGAGAGGAATAGGGAGGATAAATTTGCCATAGGTATGGTGGATAGATGATGAGAAGAGGCAGAAAAGGTTGCCAGACATTGAGGAACCTTCTGCCATGAAAGAGAGAGAGGAATTGTGGGGATTCACGACCAATTTCGAGCGTGAGGAGATCAGGGAGATTGGGCAGCCCTTATAAAGGGCTCTAGGGGGCGGTTACCCAAGCTTCCCAAGCTTGGAACGTCACCAGATTTGGGTAATTTTTGGGACCCAAATCCCTCATGCGTTTGCATGAGAGATTGGGAAAGATTCGGTGCACAAGGATGGGTTCATATTGGAGAGGATTTCTCAAAGAATCTCCCTTCTAATTTTGGAAGAGATTCGCCAAGCAATAAAGGAGAAATCTCCTGTCAAAGATCGTCGGAGTAGGTTTCCTCTGCGATAATGGAGGAGGGACCTAATTATGAAGACAACAAGGAAGTTAGGGGGCTTAATACAAGGGTTTTTGAAAGTTGGGGGTATGAATGTAATCAAACAAGATCATTTTGCAAACTAGGTCAAGGCAAGCTCATCTTGGGTCCAAATTTTGGTACAAACCTAATTTGGACCTAAGAAATCCAATGGTAAAGTTGGATTTTGGTTTTGACCACATTTGGCTAGGTAATTTGTGCAAAAACCTAAATTAGGGCAAATATCTTTCTGAGACTCCATTTTAGGTCAAGATGGGTTCTGATGGCCAAATTGAAGGTACTAAACCCTAGAGAATATTTTTCTATGATTTTTAGAGGGTTTAAATCAATTTTTTCCTGACCAGAACCTTGGTTAATTAAGTGGGTCTGTTTTTAGGGTTTCAAAAGTCATTTAATTCTCAAAACATACACAAACCCTTTTTTGTCTAATCTAACCCACTTATTATTCTATTAAGACCATTTGACCTTTATTTAGTCTTGGAGAAAACCCATGGTTGTATTGCATTCATGATAAGCTGGTAAAATTGTAATTTTAACCCTAGTTTCTTATTTTTCTCTTATAGTGGTTATATAGTGAATTATGGCTCTCTGGCGGTTATGTAGGAGCATTTAATGATTCAATTGGGTCAAAATGAGCTAGTTATGGCTCATGATGGTGTTCCCATCATACCCCCATGCCAAGCTTTTAGTAGTCCCTTAGCAAAGTTTCAAGGTATTAACTTTGATTCTAGACCATAAAATCTTTTGATGCTTAAAAACTTTGATATGTGCTTTGTTTTGTAGATTAGGTTAGAATGCCGATAATAGGCCTAGAGGTACTCAAGTACTAACCAAGATCCGAACCTGACCAGCTCTAGCCTCAGTCTACCGTGCAGGTTTCTAAGGCCCACAGGAACTAACCTAAGGTTCGTTGAACTTCGCGGTTAAAGCACCCATGCTTGTAACATGTTTTAGCCTTGGTTCAATTTGCAGTGTGTTTTTGTTAGAGAGAGACAGAGGAATTTTTCTTTGTTTTTGGAGAGTTTTCTCTCTCTTTTCTTTTGATTTCTAGCTTTATACTGGCTTTACAACATGGTTTGTATCGAATTCCTAGTCCCCATCATCAATCCTCGTAGGGTCCCTGGCAATCGATGCTTCGAGATAGCACTGCCCATGGCAACCCTTAAAACCCTAACTTTCGAGATTTTGAGGTAATTCCGCCCATGGTGTTCTATAGCTAAATCCAGACCCTGGCAATCGATATTTCGGGATAATGCCACCCATGGCATCTAAACTTGCATAGGGTGCTTACATGCCCCCAGTAGGATATGTAGATATCCTAGGAGACAAGCACCGAGGAGACAATATGTTATTGCGCATCTTCAAGGGGAATTTCCCACCTCTCCGCGTCGGGAACTTGTCCAAATCAACTTGTGTCGATCATTCGCTCCTAATCTAGGTGACTTTTTCAGAACAATTTAAATGCATTTGCATGATTTTGATACTTAGGTGCACTGAACCAGACTGTGTGTGGATTGGGGTGCTTAGGTTATCGAGCCCCACAAACTAGAGGTCAGTTAACGAGGCCGAATACTCCCTAAACCTTAAACCTAATACTTAAGCTTCGTATTTTCCCCAACCTCTTGAGGATTATCCAGATCTTAGCGGGTACTTGAATTTTTAAGCCCAGGATTATAGCCCAAAAGGCCTAAAATCAACGTTCCTACTAACCTCTTCTCTATTTCATTAGCACCTTTTGCCTTTCCTTTTCTTTTGATATGGTCTAGAACTAAGTCAATTCCTTAATTTCTTACTAATGACTACTTTTTCTTTTCTTTTCAACTTGTGCTCCTTTTTGACATTTTTAACTCCCCTTTTTCTCCTCAAAATCTGATATGCCATCAAAATTTTCTTTCCTATCATATTTTTGTTCATTTTTTAGAATTTTTTTTGGTATTTTTGGAATATGTGATTTTTTTTATGAAACCCTTTCTTGTGAAGTGATTTTCATGATGTTTTGCACTTTAATACCCCCCCATGCCAACGATTTGCAATGTCCTCATTGTAAATTAGGTGGGTTCAAGTTCAGTTAGATCATTCATTAGAACAAGTGTTGGGTGGGTAAATGGGTCGGGATGACTATTGCGGACGATTTCAAGCTCAGGTACGTGTACCAGAGGTGGGTCAGCTGTTCTAATGGATGAAACCTAAAGTGCAATATGAGTTTAGCATAGGATGTGTCAAGAAGTGTTTCGAGTTTTTCAAAAAATGATGGGTTGCCTCCCGTTAAGCGCTAAGTTTTACGCCATTAGCAGGGTGCAATGAGCTCAGGGAAAATGGAGGGTAAAAGATGTCTCAGCCAAATTTGTATCGGTAAGTTCCATGAACGATTTGAGTCTCTGACCGTTCACTACAAAAGGTTCTGAATTGTGGCTGAGTTGACTGATTTCAACGGCTCCATTTCCAAAGATTCGTCGGACAAGGTATGGTCTAATCCATTTTGATCTGAGTTTTCCTGGGAACAGTTTGAGTTTGGCATCAAAGAGTATGACTTTTTGACCAGGGAAGAAGATCTTTTTAGATATGTGCTTGTCATGAAAGGCCTTAACCCGCTCTTTGTAAATTCCCGAGTTCTCATATGCGTCGTGGCATAATTTATCGATCTCGCTCATTTGAAGCTTTCTGTGGGTTCCTACCTTAGAAAGATCGAGATTGCAATTTCGTACTGCCCAATAGGCTTTGTGTTCCAATTAGACGGGGAGGTGACATGTCTTCCCGTACACCAATCTGAAGGGAGACATGCCTAATTGGGTTTTGTGGGCGATCCTATAAGCCCACAAAGCTTCCGAAAGTCAGGATGACCAGTCTTTCATGTCAGGTCGAACAGTAACTTGAAGGATTTTCTTAATCTCCCGATTCAATAGCTCAGATAAACCATGGGTTTGGGGGTGATAAGGAGTAGAGATTCGGTGTGACACCCCGTATTTGGTCATCAGTGACCTGAACTGAGCATTAGTGGAATGTGTCCCTCCATCAGAGATTATGGCACGTGGAATCTCAAACCGTGAAAAGATGTTCTGATGAATAAATTTGATTGGTTCGGGTCAGAATGACTTTGATCCATTTGGACACGTAGTCAACAGCGAGTAGAATGTACTCAAAGCCATTCGAAATAGGAAAGGGTCCTATAAAATCAATCCCCTAGACATCGAAGATTTTGCATACGAGCTGTAAGGGCATCATATCACGGTGGCTCATGTTGCCTAAGGTCTAGCAACGAGTGCATGCCTTATAGTGATTGTATGCATCTTTGAAAATCGTGGGCCAATAGAAGCTGCACTGGAGGACTTTTGCTGCAGTTTTATGACCCGAGAAATATCCACCGCATGCCTGGTCATGGCTGAAGGACAAGATGTCCTGAATTTCCACTTCCGGGACACATCGTCGGATGATTTGATCAGCACCAATGCGGAAGAGATACGGGTCTTCCCAAAAGTAGTACTTGGCATCGGAAAGTAATTTGTCCTTTCTTGGCCTTCTGACAATCGGACGGAATCTGATGTGATGCGAGGTAGTTTACTAGATCAGCAAACCATGGAAGGCCTGTACTGATAGTCAGGAGGTGCTCATAGGGAAAATGTTCCGTAATGGGTCCAAAAGGGTCAATAATGTTAGAAGGAAGGCGAGACAAGTGATCAGCTACCGGGTTCTGTTTTCCTACCTTGTTGCAAATCTTAAAGTTAAACTCTTGCAACAGCAAGATCCAGTGGATTAGTCGAGGTTTTGCATCCTTCTTCGCAAGGAGGTTCCTCGCAGCAGTGTGATCAGAGTAAATGATAACATGGGAACCCAGAAGATACGATTTGAACTTTTCCAGGGAAAATACTACGGTTAGCAACTCTTTCTCAATAACTGTGCAGTTACGCTGAGCCTCGTCAAGTGTCTTGCTAGTGTAGTAGATGACCACAGGTTTCCCGTCAATTTTCTGGCCAAGTACCACACTTACAGCGTAATTAGATGCATCGCACATGATCTCAAAGGGTTGAGACCAATCTGGGGACTGTAGGATCGAAGCTTGGGTAACTCGATCATGCAGGATCTCAAATGCTTGAGTGCATTCCTTGGTGATTTCAAAAGGGACATCCTTAGATAGCATATTAGTCAGGGGGTACGTGATTTTTGAGAAGTCTGGAATGAATCGACAGTAAAAATTGACGTGCCCTAGGAAGGATCGGATGTCTTTGACTGAGCTAGGCATAGGGAGTTTGGAAATCAAATTCACCTTGGCTCGATCAACTTGGATGCCTTTCTCAGAGATGAGATGTCCCAGAACAATTCCTTCAGGCACCATGAAGTGGCTCTTTTCCCAGGAAAGAACCAGATTCACGTTGATGCACCTCTTGAGGATCTGGACCAAGTGCAAGAGCCAATCGTCAAATGATTCGCCAAAAACTGAGAAGTCATCCATGAAGACTTCCAGATATTCACCTACCATATCTAAGAATATGGCAAGCATGCACCGCTGAAAAGTAGCAGGTGCATTGTAGAGACCGAAAGGCATCCTTCGGAATGCGTACGTCTCGAAGGGACAGGTGAAAGTGGTCTTCTCTTGGTCCTCAGGATGGATTTCCACCTGGTTGTAACCGGAGTACCCATCCAAAAAGTAGAAGAATCTATTTCCTACTAGTTTTTCAAGGATCTGATCAATAAACAGTAGTGAGAAATAATCCTTCTTCGTGGAGGTATTGAGTCTTCTATAATCAATGCAGACTCTCCACGAATTTGCTACATGGGTTGGTATGATTTCTCTGATTTCAGTTGTGATTACGGTGAGTCCTGCCTTCTTAGGCACAACTTGGATTGGACTCACCCATCGACTGTCGGAGGTCGGGTAGATGATCCCAGCATCTAACCACTTAATGATCTGCCTTTTCACTACCTCTTGTAGATTAGGATTCAGACGTCTCTGCATTTCACGGGAAGGTTGTGTGCCCTCTTCAATATAGATGCAATGTGTGCAGTAAGAGGGGCTAATACCAGTTAAATTATCGAGAGTCCATCCAATGACTCTTTGATGTTGCTGGAGAATAGAAATCAGATGGGATTCCTGATTAGGTGTGAGTCTGGAGTTGATAATCACAGGAAACGTCTGATTGGAACCCAAAAAGACGTACTTTAGATGATCGGGAAGAGGCTTTAGTTCTAAAACAAGGTTATCAGCAGCAGCGGGTGGTTCAAGGTGGGTGTCAGGAGCAAGGGAAGGAGTTATGGGTGTGTCTAGGTTGAGTTTGGACTCCTCTAATTGCAGGTTTTGATCCTCTTTTGGTTGATCAGATGTAGTCAGGTTTTCTTCAATATATCGATCGTCAACCATAACCTCGATATCACATATTTGTTCTATAACTCCGCAATTAATCCCTTGTTGGACCTTAAAGATGTCGATCTTTAGTGTTTGGTTCCCTAATTTTAGTTCAATTTGGCCTTCCTCATAATTAATGTTGGCCCTAGTAGTGGCCAGAAAGTGTCTCCCTAGTATGATTGGTGTGTTTCTGGAAATTTCTGGCGCATCCATATCGAAGACTATGAAATCCACCGGGAAATAGAATATCCGAACCCTAACAATGACATCCTCAAGAACTGCTTTAGGTGACTTAATAGATCGATCTGCCAACTGTAATGTCACCTCTGTTGGTTTGAGCATAGATTCCTCAAGATGGTCAAGTAGGGATGTAGGTATTAGGTTTATGGAGGCTCCTAGATCCACTAAAGCTCTATCAAATTGGATATCACCGATTGTATAGGAAATCAGGGGAGTACCTGGGTCTTTTGCCTTAGATGGGAGCCTACTCAAAATGGAGATGGTGTTAACGCGGCTTGATCGTGTTTTAACAGTTAATTACGTCGTAGTATAGGTGATCAAGCATTGTCAACAAATAAAAATTTATTACTCGAAAACCTAAGTATCCGAGGTCAAACACAGGGAGCAATTGGAATTTATTACTAATCTCAAGAATGTAATTAAACACTTAGAGTTACTCAAAACTTAATTCAAAATATATATGCATGAGTTTAAAAGTTAGTTGTGGCAAAAATAAGGAATTTGGACGTCTGATCATGGGATCAGACGCCTTAAAAAAATGTTTCCTCCTATCTTGTTCTTGTTCTTCTTCTGACTTCTGATTTTCTTCCTTTCTTCTTTGTGCTTCTTCTTCCTTGTTTCTTCTCTGCAGTTCTCTTGCCTTGCTTCTTTCTTCTTATTTTCCTCTGTCTTCTGCCTTGCCTCTCTTCTGCAGTTTCTTTGTCCTTCTTTTCTCTGCGGGTCTTCTTCTTCCTTCCTTGGCTCTGCTTTCTCTTCTTCTTCTGCTTGTCTTTCCCTTTATTTCTTCCTCCTTCTTCAGTTCCTCTTCTCTTTGGCTTTGCCTCTTCCCTCTGCCTTGCCTTTCTCTTTTTCCTCTACGAAGCTTCCTTCCTTCTTCTTCTTCTCCTTCGCTTGTAGCGGCTAAGTCCCTGCTTCCGTCTTCAGTTCCTTCCCTGCACAAACTGGAGAGAGCAAAACCTACCCCCTATCCACACCCACGTCTCTCTCTTTCTGTATATCACAATTCAGCATGCTCTCCTAGAGCCGGGTAATCGAGTCGGGTCGCGCGCCCGGGTCCAGGTGCACCGGCGTGGGTGTGGTGCGCGAGGAGTGCTCAGGAGGGTAGCGGGTCGGGTCACCAGGTGATGGTTGAAATGTGATTATTGTGTTTGAAATTGGTAATATGGTTGTTGTAATAATTGTTGATTATGTCGTTGTAGTACAGGGTGTACAATATAACATTAAGGACGTCGTATAGTGGTGAGTATGGGTGAGTTCCAGTCATTACAACCATTATTATCATTTGCTTATTTATCTAATTTTTACTGGTTTTGTTCCAGGTCGTTCACTGGGAGGCAATTTATTGAATTTAATTCGGTCACTCTTTGATTATCTCAAAATTGTCTTCTTATTCAAAAAAAAAAGAAACTTTACATTTTATTAAAGAATGAATGAATGTGTGTTTTATTTACCTAATTACTAAGAAATGCTTGCAAAAATACTAACTATGAACAAGCATCAAACAATCTATTATTATACTCTAAACTATGTATTTACAAGTTATCCTATTAGTACTATCATAATAGTATATAATACATTAGAATGCAATGGTGTAGAAATTTAACTTATTAGTCTGTTATGTACAGTAACATATACAGCAGTTTCAGTGACAGATATAAGCGTCGCTAAATCTCAGAAAACACTATATACAACCTAAAGAGGCAAAACTGAGATCTTTAGCGACGTTTATAGTGTCGCTTTATTCTGTTAGTAATTATATAGATTTACTTATACGTATGTATACTACTTATTCTTTGTTTCTCTTTCTTTCTTCATTAAGTCTCTGTTCTTTGTATTCTTAACTCCTGTTCTTCTTGTGTTCATATTTCTATTTTATTTTTTTTTCGTGTTAACTCTTTGTTCTTCTCTTTGTGAACTCTTCTGTCTTAGCATATTTCAGAGGCTGCGGTGGGGAGGGGATTAGGCTAATATCATTAGTTTAAAACGTGTTTAGTTTGCGGGCACGCTTTTCGAGGGATACACAACACCCAACGGGTGGGACCAGACCTCTACTAAGCGCGCCCTAATCTCAGATTAGGTGGCTTAATTATGTCTTTAATCTCAGCGCCAGGCCTCAGCCCAACGCCATATGCTCGCACACGCTCGGGCCCCCGGCCGCACACACGCGTCACATACTAATCGCAAATCAGACAGGGTACTCAGACCGGAGCTCATTGGGTAATCGGGTAAAGGCAGTGTTTCGGGCGCCCGGCGCCCGTGACGACTAGCCTATAGGAAACACGAATTGCATTTATGTGGCTGCGCTTGACTTGCAGCACACGATGTGGTGCTATTCCAGCGCCACATCGTGCGCTGGAAATCAGGCGCAGCTGCGTCTGATCGTGCTTTTGGCCCTCGATTTGGGGGCCATAAATTATTAAATAAAATAAAATAAAATATGGTTAATAAAGTATTTACATAATACTACATAATTGATTAATTAATTTTGAATTTTAAATATGTTTACTATACAAATAAATTCGCTAAACTAGGCTGATTGTACAGGTTGATTTAGGTGATTAAATAGTTAATTACTTATAAAATAGTTAGTAAATGGTTTAATTGACCTTATACAGATTTAATTTACATACTTAAGTATTTTATACATATTTTTATTGTATATTTACGAATTTATTTCTATTTTATTTAAGCTAAACTAGCTGTTCTGAGTGTTTTAAATAAAACTAAGTTACAGTAAGCTATGCTAGGTATAATTGTACTTTAACTAACTTAAATTACTTACTATATATGTTAACCTAAGTCTATAGATTTATTTACTTAATTATAGCTCTAAATTATTAATTTAGCTAATTTATTCTACAATATAGCTACTGAATATGTACATATGAATCTGTATATATACATATACATATATCAGTAAATACATACATAATAGTTCAGTATTTATACATATATTTACATAGATTACATATGTATATAGATTTATGTACAAGTTTATACAGTATTTACAGTATATCTATGTATGTCTACGTACATAATCAGGCTGTATATTATAGTTATAATAGTATGGATATGTATATTTACAGTGTGAAATTAAGTATGTATAATTAGGTTTTAGTAGGAATTTAGGGAATGAGGGTTAATTAAGTTTTTATTTCATTTTAAACAGCAGCTAAGCTACTGTCAGAGGAGATGGAGAGGGAAGAGAATGTGCTGCTCAGGGTGTTTTAGCAGTGTCAGTGGCTTAAGCCACTTTCAAATGGGCTAACTGCTGCTGCAGTTAGTCCATTTGAAGAGGGGGAAAGTATTCACAGAGAAGAGGAGAATTTAGAGAAGAGGGGAATGTTGCTGCAGTTTGCAGCATTTTACTGTATAACTGGGAATAAGAGAAAATTCAGAACAAACTAAAAATTAAAGAGTTGAAATCCAAATCTGATAAGGGTATAAATCTCACGAAAATCACATAAGAATTCAGTTCAAATACCCACAAGGAAAAGCCCTTATCAAAAGCATCATTTCAGATCAAAACACAAATGGCATTGAGTTAGTCTTCCTAATGCCATAGACAGCATGAAGGAAGACTTAACTCAATCAATTAAAACAAAAAACATACAATCCCAGTTTCTTGCAACCTTAAGGAGTATGGAAAACTCCTTAGGTTAGAGAATCACCATACGAAAATAATTGTCAAACAGGTGGTGTATGGCAGTTCTGAAATGACAAATCAGAAAAAGAATGCATTAAAGGAATTTATAAAAGCTAGCGAATGCATTCAGATCAAGGCAGAAGCAAATTCATGAAAGGCTCTTCTGATTTGTTCTCTGTCACCAGAGAACTTCTCAGAATCCTTGCCCTCAAGGAAAACCAAAATCCCTTCAATTTGTCAGATCTGTCAAGACATTTCAGAAAGCAAAATCTCTTCAAAACCCATGTTAAAGTGAATCTGACAAACTGAGGCAATCAATCTAAAATAAAAGGGGCTTTTGTGAACACAAATGGGGTGAGTGAGAAGCCCCAAATGGTGCTTGTGACGCCAATTTTAGATCTGAGGCAGTACACCATCAGATCTGGAATTGGGTCCGGATGTGTGGGTGATTGGTGAAAGATTCATCGTTAAAAGGAAAAAAAACAAGAATCAGAATCTGGATGATGGGAAAAACAAAACATGAAGAGGGAGATAAATTGATTAATGAGCAGATGATTCTTCCCCTCTGATCTGGACTGATCAGAGGAGGTGAGGGAGGGGATCTAATACTAATTCTACTCCTAAGACTAATCTAACTACAGCTAACATTAAACACTAACAATTAAAACTAAATCTATTCTAAACTACTGCAAACTAAATCTAACACTACTTGTGCAGAATTAAAAACTAAACTAAAAGGAAGAATGGGACCTATGGGTCCTTAGCCGGCGGCTAAGGAGGAAGAAAGGAGGAGGGTGACTCCAGCGGAGGGAAGAGTCTACTAGTGAGACTCCAGGGTCGTCCTCAGGTGCTACGAGGTCCTTAGCGACGAGGAGGGTCGAGAGCAGGCGATGATTCCACAGCCGGTGGCTGTGAAATCAGGGTCTAGGTGAGGAGGAGAGACTGGAGTGGAAGAATTGATCGCTAAGAGATGTAGGAGGGAGCGATCCTTCGCGCGCGACACCACTGAGGTGCTTAAATAGCAGCTCAGTGACTGAGATCACCGCAAGGGTGAGGTTAATCAGAATCAGGCCGGCGGTGAGGATGAGATGGGTAGAGCGCGCGGCGAGTCAAGAGAGAGATCTGACCGTCAGATGAGATCTGGGAAGAGAGGTGAACGCACGCACCGAATCGCGCGAAGGTTCCATTTGAATCCAGCCGCAGATCGAGATCAAAAGTGCGATGGACGGTCGAGAATGGCTGTGTTCTTCGCGCGCTACAGTGCGCGTGAAGAACTCAGCTTCTCGCTGAAATAAAGGGGAAATTTGCAGACGGACCCTTAGAAGAAGGGGTAGAAGAATAGCGTGCAGGTCCAAAAGTGAGAAGAATAGCAGCTGGAAGGGCCCTGCAGTCTTACAAAAGGGTCCCTGCGGCTTGCAAATAGGTCCAAAAAGGAGTTTTGAAGGGTAGACATGTAATGCATGAAGGACCTAATTGTAATCTATTTATTTCTAAGCCTAAATGATGTCCAATTGCTTTCAAATTTTTACATGTGCTTAATTGAACATTTACGACATTGATTTTACTTCTGATTTGGCTTTTCAAACTTGTTTATGTGTTCAATTGATGCATGGATCATCATTTGTTCTTTAGTTTTCAGAATATCTCATTTTTGTGACCTAATTAGGAGATTTTAACACATATTAAAAGTTTTAGGTCTTTTCTTTAATTCCCACACTTAACCCTTTTTATATGTTAATTTGATATTGTTTTGCTTAGTGTCTAGCTTAATTTCAGCCTTTTAGCCATGATGAGTAGCCACTCATCACCAGGTCCGCGTCATGAGCTCACAAACGAGGCGCTGTGTTTAGGTGAGGGACCTCACCCCATGTGTTCTCGGAGGCAACCGGACGATAACACAAAATCACTTTAAACTACTCAATGAGGTTACTACTTACCGAGGTGGGACTAATGTTCCACCGGTGGTTTCTCACGAGCCCGCAACAGATCGTTCTCCAATTGCTGCACTGCAGGCCTCATGGCACCACTTGTTGGAACAACTGGATGAGCAAGACCTCCTCGAGTTTGCTGGACCTGGAATCCTGGAGCACTGCAGCCTGGGACAAGCTTGCAACCTCCTCGAGCCGTCGTTAATGGCGGCTAGAGCTCGAACCCTGCCTGACACAGAAAAGGCCTTGCGGCTCTATCAGACCACAGGAGCACCTTCGTCGTGTTACGGCGAAGGTGAGGCGGTAGGTAGCAGGACGCGGGGCGGCCTAGGTGTGCGTGCCTAGGTCACTCTGTGGTCGGACGGATGGGTTTAGTCGGGGGGCAGCTGTGGCGGTGTAGGCGGCCTGTGGATGAGTGGGGGATATTCAGTGGAGTGTGGCGGAGGTTATGCGGTGGTTGGCGTGACGTGTGGGGCTGCGGAGTGACGGGAGCATCTCGCCGGAGGGTGGTCGGAGATGAGGAAGATGGCAGTGGACAGCGGTGGTCGAGGAGCATTTGGTGAAATAGGATGAGGGAAATGAAAGAGGGGATAGAGACGAATAGTTCTAACCTAACTAGGTGGACGAAGGGGGCGAGAGGGCGGTTGGCAGTACCTACTGTCGTCGGAGAAGAAGGTGTCTAGTGGAGGAAGACGGAGGTAACGACGGGGCTAGGGCTGCTCGCGCGGGTGTTGCGCGACACAGAAGAGGATGAGGACAGCTCTGCCACTGGTATTATGGCAGAGCGACGAGGAAGAGGAGGGGGGCTCACCGGAGCTCGCTGGACCCCTTGGCCAGAGGAGAAGAAGAGGAAATCGAGGTGGAATTCCAGCCAAGTCGAGCTGAGGAGGTGCGACCGGAGTTGGGGGTTAATTTATAGGCACAGGCAGGGACTCCTGTGCTTGGAAGACAAGCTTCCAAGCGCGGGAATCCTCGCCGAAGATGGAAGTCTGTTAGGTACCCAAATCTCTCGTGTGTTTGCACGAGAGATTGGGTGCAAATCAGGGATCAGGATTGAGTTTAGATGGAAGGGAATTCCTCAGAGAATCTCCCTTCCAAATTTGGGAGATCTCTGAGGAATTTGAGAGTATTCCTTCTCTATTCCTCGCCGAAGTAGGATTTCTCCCCAATAATGGTGGAGGGACTTGCTTGTAATAGTGGCGAGGAAGTTAGGGGGGTTTATGCAATTGCTTTCAAAAGATAGGGACCAAAATGTAATTGGATGTACTAATTTGCAAAGTAGGTCAAGATGACCTCCCCTTAGGTCTAAATTTTGGTAAAAACCTAATTTGGACCTAAGGAATCCAATGGTGAAGTTGAATTTTAGGTTTGACCATGTTTGACTAGATATTTTACGTAAAAACCTAAATTAGGTCAATTGATGAGCTAGAACCCTAATCTAGGTCAAACTAGGTTTCAAAGGCCAAATTGAATATTTTAAATTCTAGGGGATATTTTTCCATGAATTTTGGAGGGCTTACTTGATTTTTATCCTGACCAGAACCTTGTTGAATTAAGCGGGTTTGTTTTAGGGTTACCATATGTCATTTAATTCCTGGATTGCACATGAACCCATTTCTGATTGAATCAACCCACTTTTTATCTTATTTAGACCATTTGACCTCTGTTTTGTCTCTGAGAAATCTCGTTTATGTACTGCAATGGTAAAATTATAGTTTTACCCTTTATTTCATGTTTTCTTCTCAGAACAGTTATTCCTTCAATTAAGCCTTCTTCTAAGTTATGCAGGAGCTTTTATTCTCTTTCTTGGATCAAAATGAGATAGTTAGGACTCATGATGAGGCTCTCATCATACCCCCATGCCTAGCTTTTGCTAGTCCCTTAGCAAAATTTCAAGGTTTTAACTTTTGTTCTAGACCCTGAGTGCCTGTCATCAGTTATGATAAGTGCTTTTCTTTTTCTTTTGTGCTTAGGTTAGAATGTCGACAGTGGGCCTAGAGGTACTCAAGTATCAACCAAAATCCGGACCTGACCCGCTTTAGCCTCAGTCTTCTGCAAAGGTTTTTAAGGCCCGCAGAAACTAACCTAGGGTTTGTTGGATTCTGCGGTTAATGCACCCGTGCTCGAGACATTTTAGCCTAGGTTCAGTTTGCGGTGCATTTTTTTGTAAGAGAGAGGCAGAAGATTTATTTGTTTGGAGAGTTTTCTCTCTCTTTTCTTTTTATTTCTAGCTTCGGATTGGCTTCTCAACACGGTCTGTATCGGATTCCTCGTCCCCATCATCAATCCTCAAGGGTCCCTGGCTATCGATGTTTCAAGATAGCACTACCCATGGCAACCCCCGGAACCCTGGCTTTCGAGATTTCGAGATAATCCCGCCCATAGCATTCCGTGGCCGAATTCAGACCCTGGCGATCGACATTTCGTGATAATGCCGCCCATGATATCTGAACCAACAGAGTGTTTACATGCCTCCAGTAGGATATTTAAATATCCTAAGAGACAAGCACCGAGGAGATGATATGTTGTTACGCATCTTCGAGGGGAATTTCCTACCTCTCTACGCGTGGAACTCGTTCAAATCAACTTGTGTTGATCGGCCGCTCCTAATATAGGTGACTTTTTCAGAACATTGAAATGCTTTTTGCGTGATTTTGATATTTATGCGCACTGAACCAGACTGTGTGTGGATTGGGGTGCTTAGGTTACCGAATCCCGCAAATCGAAAGTCAGTTAACGAGACCGAATACTTCCTAAGCCTTGGACCTAATACTTAAGCTTCGCATTTTCCCCAACCTCTTGAGGATTATCCAGATTTTAGCAGATACATGAATTTTTAAGCCAAAGAATCTAGCCCAAAAGGCCTAAGACCAGCGTTCCCGCTAATCTCTTGTTATGTCTCCTTAGCACTTTTCTTTTCTCTTTTCTTGGTCTGGTTTAGAACTTCAGTTAATTCCTTAATCTCTTGCTAATGACTATTTCATTTTTCTTTTTCATTTTGTGCTCCTTTTTGTCATTTTTGCTCTTTTTCTCCTTATGATTATGTGGCTCACAAAATTTCCTCCCTCCTCCATTTTTTTGTTCTTTTTCATAATTTTTCATTTTTTTTTGTTTTTGACATATGTGAATTTTTTTTGTGAGAATCCTTCTAACTTTTTCTTGGTTCTAAATGTATGTACTTTATCACCCCCCCATGCCTAAGTTTTGCAATGTCCTCATTGTAAACAGAGGGTGTGAAATAGTGTTGAGGTCAGGGACTTAGAACAGGATACATCGGGTGGGTGAACGGGTCGGAGATGACTGATGCGGACGATTTCAAGCTCTGGTATGTGTACCAGAGGTGGGATCAATTGTCTAAGGCTGAACTCAAGGTGCAATGGATGTGGAATACAGATGGATAATCAGACGGGTCTCTGTTTTTGGAATGACGGGTTGCTTCCCATTAAGTGCTAAATTTAACGCCTTCAGCTGAGCGGAGAATGGGGTGGAGAGGGAGTTGTCAAATCAGCAAAATTTTGTAAAACAAGCACCTTGATTAAGAGCCTGGTTGGTCCAACCAGGTGCTTGTTAAGATCAGTGGGCTGATGATGCAGCCCAAACCCTATAAGTCTGGTGGGTTGATAGATGTAGATCAACAGATGCGTAACCCACCATATGCAATGTGGCTCGAATGGATATGGAAGTGAAAACTCAGGTTTAGGCTGAGTCGAATCAGCCTGGTCAGAGTAGGGTTCCGAAAAGTAATCAGTGTATGGTGTGGAAACCCTACAGGGGTGATTAGAGAATGATGGCTCCTATTTTTTGATCCGATCAATACCCGATACCTGGCATAGATATGGAGTTGAATCATCTGCAAACGGCTCAGTGAGAGGTGAATCAGAATAGAAATTGAGTCCGGTTGCAGGTCGAGGTAGAGAACGAGTTTTGATTGGTTCTGTATATGGGGAGGTGGTGGCTTCAATGAGAATTGGCTTGTTATAATCAGGAAGCAGATTTTCTCCGATGTTATGGTCAGATTCGAAATCGTCAGAGAGTTTGCGAAAATCCAAATCTGAATGAGATTCAAGATCATGAGTTCCACCATAGAATAAATCATATGCTGTATATTTAGCAGCCTGACTAGGGTCTAGCCTAGATATCAATTCTGAGCTTAAAAAGGTGTCCTTATCTGGTAGAGGCTCAGGTTCTAAGCTGGTAGGACAGACCCAATTGAAACCCCACTCGTCCAACTCCTCGATTTCTGTATCGTAATTTGGCATGACTTTCAAAAAATTGATTAGTTCCTCTAAGGATGTTGGCGAGTGATATTCATCAAATAGAGGCCCAAAATTATATTCTTCATTGAAAGATTGATCTTCCTCATATGGGGCTTTGAAATCTTCAAAATAGATTTCAGATCTAGATCCTGGGCTTAGGATGTGGGTTGAATCACTGGAATCTAGGTTCGAATAACCTTCGAGGGTCACCTTATCAGAATAAGGGATGGAATTTACACCCTCGAGAGGTTCAGTTCTACTCTCATTATTGCAGGAGTTTTGGGATTCTAAGCCTGGTGATTCATGGTCTAGAGTGGGCTCAACATGGTGTTTTCCTGCATTTGGAGCTTCCCAACCTTCTTCAATATCAGGCACATTGTACTCCATCTGGGTTGGGAATCCACAACCATTTTGTGCCTCAAACCTGAGACCAGAGTGATATCTAATTTAATGTGTTGAGTGTTAGGGATAAAGTCAGATCCCATATACCTTGGCACTCGGGAAAGCAGAAGATGAAGAAGCTCTTATCAGCTGGATTCCAACTAAATTTAGCTCATCACAGCTGGATCCCAGCTAGATCTAGCACATCCCAACTGCATCCCAACTCCTTCTAGCTGGATCAACTCATTCGTAGCTCCATTCAGCTCATCTCAACTAAATGGTAGCTCTAGCTGGTTCACCTTAGCTCCATTCAACTCACCTTAGTTGGATGACAGCTCAAACTAGCTCAAGTCAGTTGATCCCATTCCAGCTCCACCAACTCAGAAGAGTTCACTGGAAGTTCAACCTGACGAGGTCTAGCTATTAGCTAGACCTGGTCAGCTGAAGATGACCTTAACCAGCTCAAGTCAGCTTAAGTCCAGCTCCTGCAGGCTAAACTCAGCTCAACTTAGTTGAGCTGAGCTACTTGACCTAAGCTAGCTACTCTAGCTAGCTCAGTAATCTCTATGAAAACTAGACCCAGCTCACCTTAGCTCACATCAACAGAAGCCAACTCATCTTAGCTTGACTTAGCAGCTATCAAAGAACTAGCAAGCTAAGCCAATTAAGGTAGCTCCTTGCAGCTCTCTTCAGCAGCCACCAGCTCCAGTGTAACGCAAGACTACTTCTTCCAGCTCATCACCTCCAAAACCCTAGCTCCCTCTACCCTACTCCCTACTAGCTAAGCTAGCTAAGCTAGCTTAGCTTAGCTAGTCACCTCCTTGGCCGCCAAAACCTAATCCTAAAACCCACCTAACTAGCTCCACCAACTAATCTTACCTAAGTCCACCTAAGGTACCACCACTCCACCTCAATCTTGGAGCCAACCCTATACATCCCTTCACCCCTCTCTATCGCCAAAAGACACCACCAAATTTCCTCCAAAACCCTCTCTATCACCAAAAGACACCACCAAATTACCTCCAAAACCACCTAAAAATGGTGCCAACTTTTTCCCCCCAAAACCCTTGAAATCGAACCCTACACCTACCCTTCAACCCATCTCCACCCTCCATTTGTTTCCTCCAAAATCAATACCTTTTAGAATGTATTTTTGGAGGGAAACCCAAGACACTTCTTCATTTTCCTCCTATTTTTCCCTTGAAAAAATACCATAACCACCCCCTTCCCATCCTACAAATACCCTATCCTAAGACCACATAATTCCCATCTCCTCGCCATTAGTTAGGTTCCATCTTCTTCATTTATATTAGGTTCCATCTTCACACCAAGGAGGAAGAAAAGGATCAAGGGGGCACACACCCGCCTCCTTGGTGCCTTCCTCCTCTCCTTCTTCTCCCTTAGCCATGCCAAAGGAGGAGATCTTCAACACTAAGGGGATGGCCAGGCAAGAGGAGGAGCAAGGTGGTTGACGCCTACCTTGGAGGAAGGCTTGGAGGAGTTATCGTATCATAAGCAAGGAAGCATTATTTTCAAGCATAGGAGCTTTCCTTCTTCACCATCTCTGGAGGATTTTTCTTCATCTCTTTTTTCTTTGTATTATCTAGTGTAGTTTCTCTTTTACTTTTAGGAAGCATGCAACTACTTGTCATCAACTCTACTAGTAATACAAAGTTGTTTATTGCCTTCAATTTCATGCTTTCTAGCTTAGTGTGTCTTTCATGTTGCTATTAGTTTACTAGTGCATCACACCCCTTCTCTTCTGATTACCCTAGGCACACTTGTCTAGGGTGAGCTTAGAGGAGAAGGCTTCACTGATGTAAACACATTTACACTACTTAAAATGTCTATTTATGCATGTTCTTAAGCATAGGATTGCATTTCATAATATAAATATTGCATAACATGCATCATCTTGCATTTAGAGTAGTTTGAATAAAATGGAGGTTAATTGTCTCCTTTTATGTGCTTGGACAGGGCAAACATTTAATCGGGGCCTCGGATCAAAGATCCAACCGTATGGATGTGATCAGGGCGACGATTGGAGTTCAACGACTCCAAGATCGCCCTGATCAGGCATCCGTAGCATCAGATAGAGACCGGGGAACCCTAGAAGATCAAGGGCCAAAATGGTGTAAATCCGCACTTCAGATGGAAAATCCGATCACACGGATGAATTTGGATCGACGATCGCAGCCCAACGACACAAAAATCGAGTCAATCCGACATCCGTGGCACCATCTACAACTTCCAGAAGATGGACGGCCAAGATGGCGCCACGTGGCACCATCCCGGCCGCCCAAACGGCCGCCTACACTCTATGAAGACCGCGCACCCATCCCCTCTCCGCCGTTGGATCTCAATCCAACGGCTGTGGACACATCGTTTTAAAAGCATCCGCGCGACCATTTGGGCGAGGCAGCGCAGCGGTCCAGCGCCTTATCGCGAGGCGCTGGCGCGCGTTCGAGCCTTGCCAAGCAATTTCTGAGGCGGGCGGGCGCGCTCCAATTGACCGCACGATCGTGATCCAACGACCGCGCGCGCCCGATAGTGCCGACGCGCAATTGGACGCTCTGGTGAACGCGCGATCGTACGGGCAGGCGGGCGGGCGGCAGCGGTGAAGGCGCGATTTTAAGCCGTCCGATCTCGCGATCGGACGGCTGAAAATCAAGCGACGTGCGTAGGCGTTACGCGCGGGCAGCCGAGCGGCCGCGTGTGGGCGCGGAGGCTACGCCCACGTTGGGGGCTTTAGCGACGGTTTTATCCGTCACTAAAGACCCCTTATTTATTATTTTGAAGATGTAATGTCCATTTTGCCCCCACTCCTTGCAACTATAAAAGGAGACCCCCTCCATACGAAATTTTCATCCCTTCCTTCTCCTCTCTACCTCTCCAAAGCTCAAGAGAAGCTTGTCCCACACCCGGGATGCTTCTCGCGAGATAAAGTCCAAATTTTCGTCCCCCTTCGGAAGTGGATCCCGCGACGACGACGGCGTGCTGCTCCGTTCCCGCTCTTCTGCTTCGTCCTCCCTCGTCCTTCTCCGTTCTCGTTCGTCCAGACGTCGTCTCGTTCGGCTCATCCTCCAAGCGACCGTCAAGGAGGATAACTTCTCTCTCCCATTCTTATTTACAGCTTTTCTAGTGTAGAATTTTCCTGCTTTATAGTGTAATTGATTTCCCGCTTTCTAGTGTAACTTTCATTTCGTTTGCTTGTATAAACAATTGAAATATTGAATGCATGTTCTCTTTCTCTCTCTCTCTCTCTCTCAGTTTGATAGCTCCATTGTAATTATTTCGCCTTGTTTATCAAAAATCCTAAAAAAAAAACATAATTGCGAATATAGATCAACGTAGCCTCCCTGAGTTCGACCCGGAATTCTTATTTCGGTATAAATTTTATTTGTTGAACTCGAATCCTTCGCTTTCGAACTACAACGACGGGTTTTCCAAAACCAAACACGTTAGCATAGGTTCGTAATCGTTCAACATTCACCTTTGTCACTTAGGGTTAGTTGTAGCATAATTCATCTTCGCATCAATCTTGATTATTTCCAAAACTATAAAAACAAACAAAACGAAAGTCACAAAAATATATGTGTTGATTTGAGAAGCAAGAGAGAGAACCCATTCTTTGTGACTAACAAATAGACCTCCTTGGATGACCCTAGATACTCCACTATCTAGGTATTATAAATGTAAAAGTTTGATTGCGGATTTACGTATTGCAACGACACTAATTACATCATTTAACAAACCGTGTATTTCTTGCACCACTTTTGTTAGTGAAAGGGCACCACGATTGTTAATTTTAATGATAACAAAACACTTATTATTTAACATTTGCATTTGAGTCTGAGATTTCAGCTAAATTGCAAATGAATACAAGTGTAAAGGACCCCAAGCTCGCATCCATGGTTGATTGGAGGAGCTCGTTGGAGGAGTTTCGCTTGGAGCGAGAGCTTGAAGATAGACATGAAGAATAGGATAGATGTTTATTCTATTCATGTACTCTGTTTTTTGTTCTTTGCTTTCCAATTTTTAGATCATATGTTACATAGCCTCAAAGTAACCTACCTTAAGTCCTAGGATCACCTACTAAACCCTAGGACACTTAGACAACTCTTAGAGAACTTAGAAAACCAAAGTAGGCATCAGACAGCCTGATCAGACGTCTAATCTGGACTTCAAACATCTGATCTTGACTTTTAAGACGTCTGACTATTTGATCAAACGTCCTCTGGAAACCACTTTTTGTCTGCCATGTTTAGATGTCCAGCCTTTAGTCCAAACATCTTAGCAGATGTTTAATGACATTGCTAAATGTCTAATTAGTGGAACGTTGGCTTAGAAATATAATCATTGAGGATTGACCCTTAATCTTCTATCAGACGTCCGTAGAGGACCGTAGACGTCTTATATATAGACTTTAAGCCTCGTTTCTGCTAAGATCAACTCTCATCAGTTAACTAGCCATTTGTGCCTCAGGAAATCCATTCCTGTAGTAATTTAGGTTTCCAAATGTCCAGACCTAATGCCAGATGTCCGACAAGTCATCTGACCAACTTACACAAGAACCCTGTTTAGGTTTGACTCAAGTCAGTAAGGAAACCCGTTTAGAATTAGACATCTGATTTAGTTTCCAAATGTCTTAAGAGTAGTTTCCAGACATCTGATACTTTTCCCAAACATCTGATAACCCTGTCAGAATCATTAATGACCCTGATTCCAGCCCAATCTGCCTTAGGTTTCTTCTTCCCAACGGCTATAGAAGCCTTCCAAGGCCTTCCAAAGGGTTCCTAAGCCATCTATAAATAGAGGGGGAGCCCTCCTTTGTTAGATACACTTAGAGACACCAAGAAATACCATTTCCACATCCATTTGTGTCATAGAGAAGCTATTCTCAAGAAGAGAAGTGATCTTGCTCTCCAAAGCCCCATTCGTCAAATCTGAGAGTTTCGATACTCTGCCGAGATCATGCCTACGCACTTCCATCTAAGGGAAGTTCTTCTTTGCCTATAGAAGTTAGTTTTATTCACTTTATTTTGTGACTCTATAGGATATTTGTATTTATTTTTGTTCGGGTATTCGCTTTGCGAATTCCTGTCTCCTTCGTGAGACAAAAACCTTCTCATGAAGAAAAGGGGTTTGAGGCATGCTACCTTCGTTCAAAGTAGTGTTGGTTGTAAGAGGTTGAGTCACCTTCGTTTAAGTGACTTGTTAGTGGATTTGATCGACCCGGTCGATCAGGAAATCCTAACCAAGAGGTTTAGGTGGTGGTTTTTACCCGGGTTTGGATTTCCACCTAAAATATTTGTGTACTTGTGATTGCATGCTTTTTGTGAGATTATAATTATATTTTTCGCATCATCTATCTTTCTGCAAATCTCACCCCCTCCCGTAGGAAATTTACAACTTTTTGGCGCCGTTACCGGAGAGGCACAGCTTGGTCACATATTTTATCTCTCTCTTGCTTTATTAGGTCTTCATGAATTTTGTTTTGTGTTTAGTTTAGGTGCAAACCAGGAGAGAGAGTGGGATTCGAATTTTCTTGAAGCGAGAAACTTCAAGTGAACTTGTCTTCCCGCATACTTCAGGTTAGTACCCTCAGCCATCTCTTGTATCATCATCAAAATCTCTTAAAAAATCTTTAAATTTTTTAAAAAATCAAAAACAAGAAAAATTAAGGGTGGTGGAACTCTAAAACTCTTTCTGTTGCTTGTTTGCTTCATTTTTCCACCACCTTTACCTTATTAATGTCTGATATTTGAAAATCCAAACTTCTGTCTTGACTTTCAAAAATCAGGTTCGGGCACCTAGGAGCTTTCTAAAATCGTCAAATTTCACCCAAGGAAGCCCCTTTGAGTCAGGAACCTTGAGTCAAATTTTCAAGTTATTTGTTGAATAGAAAAAAATAAAAAATTCACAGACTAAATAGGGGTCAGATCTTATTTTCTTACTATTTTCTTGCTATTTTTGAATTTTATAAATTTTTCTACTCATCAGATTTGGCTAAACTTTATAATGCTGAAAACCTTGAGAAATTATATACATCATATAAAATTTTGAAAAATGTTTGAGGTCATTTAAGATTTCTGCAGAATCAATTCCTTGAATCTATCAATTCTGACTCTTGACACCAATAAGAATAAAAATTCGAAAAAAATTGTAAACAATTTTATAAAATCTCAAAAAAAATATTTTTGGATTCCTTGTTTGATTTGCTGTCAGGTGGTGGTTTTTTTGTCTTGTTTGAACCGCCACCTGAAAATATTTTCAAAAAGAGATTCATTTAGGATTTTTACTTTTCTCTCTTAATCACATCAAATTTCAAAAGGATCGATCCTCACCAACAACTTGTTCGCCATTATTTTGTGGAACATTAAAACCTTGTTTAAACATTTAATAAGAGAGATCCTAAAAGACATTAAATCTTTATTAAAACCCTAAGATCCTTCAACCAAAAATCCTTGTTTGCAAAGCTCCTTTGATTTGGCTTGGGCACCACTTTCCACCCAATCCGCACAAAAAAAAAAAAGAAATAATCGGGCATTACCCCAACTAACACCCATCGCATTCCTCGTGCACTTTAAGCTCCTAAACCTAATTTAAATTTTGTAGCAATTTGACCCTTAAGGTTTCATCAAACTTAGGCTTGCTACCTAGGTTTTAGGTTTTCTTTAGTTGGTATCAATTCTTTCATTTATATCTGGTGCCAGGCCGAGGGGCTGTGTCAAACGACCAAGCATGGGTTTACACAAGCCCCTAGTGATTTTCCTAGAACATACTTGGGCCCAACCCTCCCCTTATTCAGCCTAACCAGATTTGTTGAGAGAACTAAGAGTAGGAGGATATCTTGTGGATCGCAACGTATACTAAAGGGGAGGGGTGAATAGTATCGCCTTAAAAAATATATATACAAATAAAAAATAAATCACAAGAGATTCAAGCATAGAATACACCTAATTTATAGTGGAAACCTAAATCGGGTGAAAACTACTACCTAAGCCTCCCAGGTTAGGATTTTTTCGATTAGCCTAAGCTAATCAATCCACTAACCATACCACTTGAACGAGGGTGGCACAAGCTCTTACAATCACTTATCTTTTTATCCTGAAGAGAAGCAAAAACAACAACCACGGATCTTCCTAATAATCTTGGGATCGGTAAATTAAAGCCACAAGATAGAATAACAGAAATAACTTCTATGGAACTTCAGTAAAAGATCAAATCAAATTTTTCGCAGAGATTCAAGGCATCGTGCTTTTAAAGAATGTGAAGAACGGGGCGTGGAGGCCTTTGGAATAAACATGAGAAGCTCTACTTTTTGAAAGGTATTTCTCTTGAAAGTTGTGTGTAGATGGGCTACGTACGACCTTTATTTATACTAAAAGTTTTGCCTAAATAGGAAGTTAAATTGGTCGATCAATTAAGGTTAATTGGTCGATCAAATGGCAATTTAGTCGATCAATTAAGGTGGTTGGTTGATCACTAATTGATCGGTCAATTTACTTGGTAGATCGATCAAAAGGATATTTATCAACTTCCTAAAATGGGCTGATTTGATCGATTAATGAAGTTGATTGGTCAACCAAAGTATTTTGGTCGATCAAATAACTAATTTGGTTAATCAATATCCTTAAAAACTTGATTTTGAAAAGAAACGTGAAAATCCATTTCTGAGTTTTATTTGAGGTTTCTTACAATAATGTTCTAGACTCAAATAAAGATACAAAGACACATCAGCAACTATCTACACTTGGCTTGAAAGACGCCTTAATCCGAGATAGTCCTAAAATGTTAGTTTAGTAATAAGCATAATTTTGGTACATCAAAGTAGAGGTGCTTACATTCTCCCCCTTTTTTATGACAACAAAATTATAATTATGAAATTGAAAATAGTTTTGCATAATATCTCCCCCTTTTTATTTTAGCAAAAAGTAAAACATACTGCTGTTGATTTTACATTTAACTCCCCCTTAAACATGTAATTTAAGCATCAGAAATATCATGTAGTATAAGAGAGCTAAAGAGGAATATAGAATTGAAGGAGATAATTTTCATAATGAAAAGAGTCTAGATAAGCAGTGTATAAAAATATAATTGTTTTGAGAAAAATACATTCATCAGGAAAATTAATTAAGCTCTTTTAATCTAGATAAACCTAGTAAATGAAAATTTTGATTAAACCACTCATTTAGTAATGGTTTTGTGAATATATCAGCTAGTTGATTTTCTATGTTAACAAATTCTAGATTGATATCTCCTTTTAAGACATAATCTCCAAAAAAATGATGTCTAACATCTATATGTTTAGTCCTAGAATGTTGAACTGGATTCTTAGACAAGTTGATTGCACTAGTGTTGTCACATAGTATTTTATTATTCTTGTAGGATAGGCCAAAATCTTATAAGGTTTGTTTCATCCACAGTAGTTATGAACAAGCTAGAGATGCAGCTATGCATTCTGCTTCTGTTGTGAAGAGTGAAACATTATTTTGTTTTCTAGAGAACCAAGATATTAGAGAATTTCTGAGAAATTGATAAGTTCCAGTAGTACTCTTTCTATCTATAAAGCTACCTGCATAATCAGCATCACATAAGGAATATAATTCCAATGTGTCTGACTTCGGTTAAAAAAGTCCTAGGTCTTATGTGTTGTTCAAGTATCTAAGTATTCTTTCAACAGCATTTAGATGCATTTCTTTAGGGTTTACTTGAAAGCGAGTACACAAACAAGTGCAAAATAATATATTAGGTCTACTTGCAGTTAAATATAACAGGGATTCTATCATGCTTCTATATAGTTTTTGATATACTAATTTACCTATGTCATCAGTTTTTAATTAGGTAGAAGTTACCATCGGTGTTTCTTTACCCTTTACTTTGTCCATCGAGAATTTCTTCAAGATCTTCATTGTGTATTTAGTTTGAGATATAAAGATTCCAGAGGACAACTGATCAATTTGAAGTCCAAGAAAGAATCAAAGTTCTCCCATCATGCTCATCTCAAACTAATCTTGCATTACCTTTGCAAATTCTTGGCATAACAGATCATTAGTAGCACCGAAAATAATATCATCAATATATATTTGTATTATTAAGAGATTATCTTCTTTTCTTTTAGTAAATAAAGTTTGATTTGTCGTACCAATTTTATCATCAATATTTATTACCAATTTTAAATTCATTTTCAATTAGGTAGGATTTTAATTTGTCGTACTAAGCTCGTGGAGCTTGTTTAAGTCCATATAAGGCTTTGTTCAGTTTATAGACATAGTCTGGATATTTAACATCTTAAAAACCTGGAGGTTGTTTAACATAGACTTCCTCCTTGATGAATCCATTTAAGAAGGTACTTTTGACATCCACTTGAAAAAGTTTGAATTTCATATGAGCAGCAAAGGCTAGCAACATCCTAATGGATTCTAGGCGAGTTATGGGAGCATATGTTTCATCAAAATCAATTTCTTTTTCTTGATTATACCCTTGGGCCACAAGTCTAGCTTTATTTCTAACTACTTCTCCTGATTCATTAAGTTTGTTCCTAAAGACCCACTTAGTCCCTATAATGGTTTGAGAGTCAGGCTTTGGAACAAGTTCCCATACATTATTTCTTTTGAATTGACTCAATTCATCTTCCATTGCAATGATCCAGTGACTATCAGAAAAGGCTTCCTTGACATGTTTGAGTTCTAATTGTGAAACGAATGCAGTGAAAGTTAAACTATTAAAGGAAGATCTAGTTTGAACTCCTCTAGACAATTCACCTATCACTAATTCTTTTGGATGATCTTTTACATAGGAAATATCTCTAGGAAGTTCATCAGAAAAATTCTCTTCTGGAATGTTTGATGGGTCATCTACTAGTTCATCCTCATCATTGATTACTTTAGGTTGAGCTAAGGTTTCATCAAATGGCACATGCATAGTTTCCTCAACAACCAAATTCTTCTTGTTAAAAATTCTATAGGATTTACTTCTAGTTGAGTACCCTAAGAATATTCCTTCTGAACTTTTGGCATCAAACTTATCAAGATTGTCCTTAGTATTGAGTATAAAACATTGACAACCAAATATCTTGAAGTAGGAAATTCTAGGTGTCCTTCCATGATAGAGTTCAAAAGGTGTTTTGTTTAGGATAGGTCTAATCAGTGGTTTATTTTGGATATAACAAGCAGTGTTTACAACCTCTGCCCAAAAATATCGAGGTAGTTTTGACTCGCACAGCATTGTGCGTGCACACTCTTGCAAGGTTCTATTTTTCCTTTCTATTACACCATTCTGAGGTGTGACTCTAGGGAATGCCAATTCATGTTTTATCCCATATTATTAATCACAGAAATTGGTAAAGGATTCATTCTCAAATTCTCCGCCGTGATCACTCCTAATCCTAATTACTTCACACCCTTTTTCATTTTGTAGTCTTCTAACTAATTTGCTAAAAGCATCAAAGGTTAAGTCTTTACTTTTTAAGAAAGATACCCAAGTAAATCTTGAAAAGTCATCAATTGTAACTAGGCAATATCTGCACCCGCTTAAGCCTTTAGATTTGATTGGTCCAAACAAGTCTAAGTGAAGTAGCTCCAAAGGTTGTGAAGTGCTAACCATTCTTTTTGGTTTGAAGGGATTTTTAGTTTGCTTACAAACTTGACAAGAATCGCAAACTTTGCTTTTCTTGAAGTTGATTGAAGACGTCGGTTTTGTATTTGTTATAACATTGTAGTAAAGCCGGTTGTTACCAACGTTTCATAAAAATTTTTTACTCGGAAAAATGAAAGAGTTCCCGAGGTCGAACTCAGGGAGCAAGTTGTATTCTAGAGATATACAAGTTCTATTAAAAAAATAAAGAGAGAGAGAGAGAGAGATGAAAATTTGGCTTCTTCTCTTCTTTCTTCCTCTTTGGCTTTTGTTCTTCCTTGTTTTCTTTCTTTTTCTTCTTCTTCTTCTTCTGCTTTCTTCAGATCTTCCCCTCGTGCTCTTCTTCTTCTGTCTTCTGTTCTTCCTTGTTTTCTTTCTTTCTTTTTCTTCAGATCTTCTTCTTCTTTTCTTGCTTCTTCTTTGTCTTCACCTGTCTTCAGTTTCCAATCAGACGACTTAACCCACGGATGCTACAGTGCCGCTTCAGTTCTTCTTCCGCAGTCCTTCACCTGTGCCTGCACGCTCAAGAGTCCAGCATCAGAGGGCAAAAACCTACTCTACCCCCCTCCCCCGCGTTTCTCTTTCTCTCTGAAATCACTCTTCGGAAGCTCTCCCAGAGCGCTACCGGGTAATCGGGTTCGGGTCAGGCCCGGGTCCAGGCCCACCGGCGTGCGTGGTGGGCGAGGAGTGCAGGTCAGTCTAATCGGGTCGGGCCAGGTCCGCGGAGCGTGGTCACGGAAGAGGCTGGGTCGGGTCGGGTCGGGTGAGAGGGACCTCACCCCGTGGTCAGGAGGCAGACAGCATAAGGCACTTTTTGCCTTTATGCGTCCGCGCGCCTCCGAGAGGTTCCGAGGTGGGACTAAATGTCCCACCCCAATTGAGCGCGCGTCGCGGATGGAGCAGTGGGCGATCGTGGCTTCCCGCGCGGCCTTCGCCCCGTCTGTGAACCAGGGACGTTTCGCGGAGAGTCCCTGCGCAACCTGGAAGTCAATCCTGGGCGAAGGCGTGCCTGCACCTGCAGGTGAAGCAGCTCTGCCTGCGCAGTAATGGCGACGGCGGGCGAGTCACCTGGTCACAGAAGAACGGCCTCTCGGCCAAATCAGACAGGCGGGGGACCTTCGCCGTGGCACGGCGAAGGTGGTCAGGGGGTCTGCAGGGGGCGAGATGGAGCTAACAGGTCGTCCTAGGTCAAACTGTGAGCGAGGAAGTGGGTGTGTTCGGTGGATCTGCAGAGGGTGTTTGGTGGGAAGTGGAGGGGCGGAAGAGGATCAGGGTGAGGAGGCGGAGGTTCTGCGGTGGTCGGCGAGCCGTGTGGGTCGCTGAGGTGATGGGAGCGGCTCGCCGGAGGGTGGTCGGAGACGGAGAGGATGAGGGTGAACAGGAGCGGTCGAAGGTTTAATTGACTAAATTGAAAGCGGGGAAAGAAAGAGGAGAGGAAGGGGAGTAGGTCTAACTTACTTGCAGGGACGAAGGGGGAGGAACAGGGCGACAGTCGTATCGACTGTCGCCGGAGAAGACGATGCTCAGGGAGAGGGGCGGCGGCGAGCAGAGGGCTGGAGAGGCGCCAGCTGGGTGCGGCGTGGCGCGGGAAGGACAGGGGAGGAAGTTTCTGCTGCTGGTATTGCGGCAGAGCGAAGAGGTGGAGGGGGAGGAAGTCGCCGGAGCTGGTGAGCGTCTGCCGGAGGAAGAAGAGAAGAAAGCTGGGGGTTTTCTCCGTCAGATCCAGGCTGCCCTGGTCGGTGGAGCAGCGGGGGGTATTTATAGGGATGAAACAGGGAGGGAGGCGGAGGGAGACGACGTGTCTCCCTCGCCGGAGAATGGTCGGAATACGAACCCATACCGTCCGTGCGTTCGCACGGCCGGTATGGTGGGCTACAATGACCAGGGGGGTGCTCCTGCGACGGCTGACGACGCAGGGCACCCCCGGTATACATGCCAGGTCCTCCACCTCACCCTGCGCGGCGCCATGCTCCGCGCAAGGTCGCCGGAGCATGGTGCTGGCAGGGTTTTGCAGGAGGGACCTGATTGCAAAGAACGAAGGAGAGTTAGGGGCCAAAATGCGAGGGTTCAAAAGTTGAGGGCCAAAGAGTAAATATATGAGGACCAAAGTGTAAAGTCGGTCAAGGAGGTTTCTTCTTAGGCTCAAGTTTTTATACATGACTAATTAGAACCTAAGGAATCTGATGGTAAATTTCATTTTCATATTAAACCTTGTTTGATCGGTCAATTTGCGTAAAGACCCAAATTAAGTTATTAATTGGGCATGGTTCTCAATGTAGGTCAAAATGGGTTCTGAAGGCCAAATTGAAGGTTCTAAACCCTAGAGATTATTTTTCTATGAATTTTAGAGGGTTTATTCTATTTTTACTTTGCCCCGAACCTTGTGAATTGAAGCGGGTTGTTTTAGGGTTACAGGTTATCATTTGGTTCCTTGGAAGTGCTGTAGCCCTTGCTAGATCATCTCATCCCACTTTTATTCTTATTAAGCTGTTTTGACCTGTGTTTGGGCCCTGAATTACCCTGTATGCAGATTGTACTGGTAAAATTGCACTTTTACCCCTTATGACTGGTTTTCTTCTCAAACTCAGAATTCTCTGAGTTAAGCCTTTCCTTGAGATATGTAGGAGCTTTTATCCTTTGTATTGGGTCAAAATGAGCTAGTTATGGCTCATGATGAGGTTCTCATCATACCCCCATGCCTAACTTTTGCTAGTCCCTTAGCAAAAACTTAAGGTTTCAACCCTTGTTCTAGACCATGAAGTTTTTAATGGTTTTAGATAAGTGCCTTTTTTATTTGAGCATAGATTAGGTTAGAATGCTGACCATTGGCCTAAAAGATACTCTAGTACCAATCAAGATCCAAATCTGTCTAGCCTTAGCCTCAGTCTTTTAGCAAAGGTTTTTAAGGCCCGCAAGAACTAACCTAAGGTTTATTGGACTTCGTGGTTAAAGCACCCGTGCTTGAAATGATTTTAGCCCTGGCCCAGTTCGCAGTGCGTTTTGTAAGAGAGAGATAGAAAGTTTTTTCTGTTTGGAGAGTTTTCTCTCTCTTTTTCTTTTTAGTTCTAGCCTAGGATTGGCTTTTCAACACGGTCTGTATCAGATTCCTTGCTCCCATCATCAATCCTCAAGGGTTCCTGGCGATCGATGCTTCGAGATAGCACCGCCCATGGCAACCCCCGGAACCCTGGCTATTGAGATTTCGAGATAATCCCATCCATGGTATTCCGTGGCCGAATCCAGACCCTGGCAATTGACACTTCGAGATAATGCCATCCATGGAATCTGAACCAGCAGAGTGCTTACATGCCCCCCGTAGGATATGTAAATATCCTAAGAGACAAGCACCGAGGAGATGATATTTTGTTACGCATCTTCGAGGGGATTTCCCGCCTCTCCGCGCTGGGAACTCGTCCAAATCAACTTGTGTTGATCGGCCATTCCTATTCTAGGTGTTCTTTTCAGATTTTTGCGACGCTTCTGCGTGATTCTGATTTTTACGCTTACTGAACCAGGCTGTGTGTGAGATTAGGGTGCTTAGGTTACTGAGTCCCGTAAACCAAAAATTAGTTAACGAGGCCGAATACTTCCTAAGCCTTAGACCTAATACTTTAGCTTTTCATTTTCCTCAACCTCTTGAGGAGTGTCCAGATCTTAATGAGTACTAAGAGTCTATTCAAGAATGCCTAAGGTTTGCATTCTTACTAATCTTATTGTGCACTTTTCAGTTATTTTCTTGAATGAGGTCTAGAACTTAGGTTAATTCCTTAGTTTCTTACTAATGACTATCACTCTTTTTTTTCTCATAATTTTGTGCTCCTTTTTCATTTTGTTTCTTTTCTCCTTCACAAAATTTTCCTTCTCCTCTTCTCCTCTTATTCTTTTTCGAAGAATTTTTTTTTTTTTTTTTTTTTTTTTTTTTTGGCATATGTGAATTTTTTGTTTGAAACCTTTTCTTACACGTTTTTGGACTTTCCTACCCCCCCATGCCTAAGATTTGCAATGTCCTCATTGTAACCTAGGGGGTCTTAGTTCATTCCTTAAGACAGAAATTTGGATGAGTGAATGGGTCGGGTTGAATTTTTGCGGACGATTTCAAATCCCAGATGCAAACATCTGAGTTGGGGTCGGCTGTCTACAAGGGTGAACTTCGAGTGCTGAAAGGTGTCAGAACAAGTTTCAGGTTTTCAAAGAGAATGACGGGCTGCCTCCCGTTAAGCGCTGAGTTTTACGCCATCGGCTGGGCGCAATAAGCTCAAGGGGAAAGGAGGATATAAGATGCCTCAGCCAAATCAGTAGAAGTTACATCAATGAACGGCTTGAGTCTTTGACCATTCACGATGAAAGGTTCAGAATCGTGGCTGAGTGGACTGATTTCGATTGCTCCATTTCCAAAAACCTGTCGGACCAAATATGGTCCGACCCACTTAGATCTCAGTTTTCCTGGGAAGAGTTTGAGTCGGGCATCAAAGAGTAGGACCTTTTGACCAGGATGAAAGATCTTTCTTGAGATGTGTTTGTCGTGGAAGGCTTTAACCCGCTCCTTGTAGATTTGCGAGTTCTCGTACGCGTCTATGCGCAATTCATCGATCTCGCTGATTTGGAGTTTTCTGTGGGTCCCAGCCTTAGAAAGATCCAGATTACAGTTCCGTACTGCCCAATAGGCTTTATGCTCCAGTTCGACGGGAAGGTGGCATGCCTTTCCGTACACCAATCTAAAGGGCGACATGCCCAATTGGGTCTTGTGGGCGGTCCTATAGGCCCACAATGCTTCCGGAAGTCGGGACGACCAGTCCTTCCTGTCAGGTCGAACAGTGACCTGTAGGATTTTCTTGATCTCCCGATTCGACAGCTCAGCTAGACCATTAGTTTGGGGGTGGTAAGGAGTAGAGATTCGGTGAGACACCCCGTATTTGGTCATCAGTGACCTAAACTGAGCATTTGTGAAATGGGTCCCCCCATCAGAGATTATTGCACGAGGAATCCCGAACCTTGAGAAAATGTGTTGATGAATGAATTTGAGAACGATTTTGTGATCACAGGTTCGGGTCGGTATGGCTTCGATCCATTTGGACACGTAGTCCACAGCCAACAGAATGTATTCGAAACCATCCGAAACAGGAAAGGGGCCCATAAAATCAATCCCCCAAACATCAAAGATTTCGCATACTAGAATCGGTTGCATAGGCATCATGTCGCGATGGCTCATGTTGCCCAAAGTCTGGCAACGACTGCATGCCTTGCAATGACTGTATGCGTCTTTGAACAGTGTGGGCCAGTAAAAGCCGCACTGGAGGACTTTTGATGCGGTTTTATGCCCGGCAAAATGGCCACCGCATGCCTGGTCATGGCAGAAAGAGAGGATATTGCTGACTTCCCCTTCCGGGACACATCTCCGGATGATCTGATCGGCACCTATGCGGAAGAGGTACGGGTCCTCCCAAATGTAATACTTGGCATCGGAGCGTAATTTGTCTTTCTTGGCCTTCGGCCAATCGGACGGGGTCTGATGAGATGCCAAGTAATTTACAATATTAGCAAACCATGGAAGGCTAGTACCAATAGTCAGCAGGTGCTCATCGGGAAAATGCTCAGTGATGGGTCCGGAAGGGTCTATCATTTCAGAAGGAAGACGGGACAAGTGATCAGCTACCACGTTTTGTTTTCCCGCTTTATCGCGAATCTCGAGGTCAAATTCTTGCAACAGCAAGATCCATCGGATCAATCGAGGTTTCGCGTCCTTCTTTGCAAGGAGATGCTTCACAGCCGTGTGATCTGAGTATATGATGACATGGGAACCCAGAAGGTACGATCTGAACTTCTCTAGGGCAAATACTACAGCTAGCAGCTCTTTCTCAGTAACTGTATAGTTACGCTAAGCCTCATCGAGTGTTTTGCTGGCGTAGTAAATGACCACAGGTTTCTTGTCATTTTTCTGCCCCAAGATCGCTCCTACAGCGAAGTCGGATGCATCACACATGATCTCAAAGGGTTGAGACCAATCAGGGGACTGTAGGATCGGGGCTTGGGTAACTTGGTCACGCAGGATTTCAAATGCTTGAGTGCATTCCTTGGAGATTTTGAAGGGAACATCCTTGGAGAGAAGAGTGGTCAGGGGGCGTGCGATTTTTGAAAAATCAGGGATAAATCGTCGATAAAAACCGACATGCCCTAAAAAGGATCGGATGTCCCTGATCGAGCTAGGCATAGGAAGGTGAGAAATCAGATTAACCTTAGCTCGATCCACTTGGATACCTTTCTCCGAAATTGAGTGTCCCAGGACAATTCCCTCAGGCACCATGAAATGGCTCTTCTCCCAAGAAAGAACCAAATTCACGTCGATGCACCGCCTGAGTATCTGGACCAAGTGTTGGAGGCAATCGTCGAATGATGCTCCGAAAACTGAAAAGTCATCCATGAAGACTTCCAGATAATCACCTACCATATCTGAGAATATGGCAAGCATGCATCGCTGAAAAGTAGCGGGTGCATTGCAAAGACCGAAAGGCATCCTTCGGAAAGCGTATGTTCCGAAGGGGCAGGTGAATGTGGTCTTTTCTTGGTCCTCAGGATGGATTGCCACCTGGTTATAACCGGAGTACCCGTCAAGAAAGCAGAAGAACCTATTTCCCGCTAGTTTTTCGAGAATTTGATCAATGAAGGGTAGTGGGAAATGATCCTTCTTCGTGGAGGAATTGAGTCGACGGTAATCTATACAGACTCTCCACGAGTTGGCTAATCGGGTAGGAATGATTTCTCCGGTCTCAGTCGTTATAGTGGTGAGTCCTGCCTTCTTAGGCACGACCTGAATTGGGCTCACCCAACGACTATCGGAGATCGGGTAGATGATCCCGGCATCTAACCACTTGATGATCTCCTTTTTCACGACCTCCTGCAGATTGGGGTTTAAGCGTCTCTGCATTTCACGAGAAGGTCGTGTGCCCTCTTCTGAATAGATATGATGAGTACAATAAGAGGGACTTATTCCAGTCAAATCATCGAGAGTCCATCCGATGGCTCTTCGATGTTGCTGGAGGACAACAATCAGACTGGTTTCCTGTTCAGGACTGAGGTTGGAATTGATGATCACAGGAAGGGTCTGATTAGAACCCAAAAAGATGTATTTCAAATGAGCAGGAAGGGGTTTCAGTTCGAGGATGGGGTTTTCAGCAGCAGCGGGTGGTTCAGTATAGATGTGAGGTTCAAGGGTGGGAGTTACTGGGTTGTTCACATCCGGATTGGACTCCTCTGTTTGCGGGTCAAGATCCTTCTGTGGTTGATGAGGCATACTCAAGTCATTCTGGAGGTGTGATTCATCAACCAAAGTCTTGATGTCACAAATTTGCTCGATGACGCCGCAATTAATTCCTTGCTGGGCCTTAAATATATCAATTTTCAGTGTTTGATCTCCAAACTTAAGCTCTATTTGGCCCTCCTCACAGCTGATGTTGGCTCTAGCAGTAGCCAAGAAAGGTCTCCCTAGAATGATTGGTGTATCCCTAGGGTTCTCAGGTGCATCCATGTCTAAGACTATAAAGTCCACTGGAAAATAGAAATCCCGCACTCTCACGATAACATCCTCGAGAATCCCTTTTGGTGACTTTATAGATCGATCTGCTAATTGTAATGTCACCTCGGTTGGTTTCAGCTCAGATTCTTCCAGATGGTCAAGTAAGGATGTGGGTATCAGATTTATAGATGCACCTAAGTCTAACAATGCTCTATCAAATTGGGTACCACCTATCTTACAGGAGATCAGGGGAGTTCCAGGATCTTTTGCCTTGGGTGGGAGTCTACTAAGGATTACAGAGCTGGCTTGCTCTGACAGAACAATTGGGCTCCCTCCCTTGGTTCGCGGCTTACGCTGGGGTGTACATATATTCTTTAGAAATCGTGCGTAAGCTGGTACGTGGCGGATTGCATCCATTAAGGGGATGTTTATGTGGACCTGCTCAAAGAGCTTGACCAGGTCCTCCTCAGGGGCCACGGGTTTGGTGGTCTTCTTTCCCTTGGTCAGGGCCTCGGGAAACGGGATCTTGGTTGGTTCCTCTAGGATAGGTCCAGGTTGTGGGTCTGGAGCAGCGGTACCTTGGCTAACTATCCTAGGGTCATGGTTATCAGGCTGGGCGTGGTTTGGATAATGCTGGTCCTGAGTTGTCTTACCACTACGTGTTGTTACAGAATTTAATCCGGCCTGATTTTGGTTTGGGTTTGGTAGGAGGGGTGGCTGCTGCTGAAATCCCGCACGCGAAGTTGAGGCTTCCATCTTGTCTGGAGATGGGGCAGTAGGGGCCTGATAAATCCATTGAGCGTGGCCTAAATTTGGATTCATAACGCGCTTCTGGGTTGGCACGTTATTTGGGTTAGGAAGGGGTTGGGAAGGGAGTGTGCCTGGCTGGCGAGAATTTGCCAACTGGGCCAGTTGAGTTTTAACTTCAGTAAGCTCGTCCTTGTGCTGTTTTTGAATGGCCGCATTCGATTTTTGAATGTCAGCCAGAGTCTGAAGGATTAAGGACATTTGATCTTGATTTGGCCCTGATGGATAAGTAGGGTTGGGCCGAGGCTGAGGCGGCTGGTAGTGATGAGAGGGCTGTGGGCGGGACTGAAAAGGTTGTCTTTGGGTTTGGGGATTTCCCGCCCACTGAAAATTGGGATGGTTTCGCCATCCAGGGTTGTAAGTGTTGGAGAATGGGTCGTTCTGGATGGCGTTGAGGTCCTCGCAGGTCTGAGGAACCTCCTGAGAATCAGGGAAAGGAGGAATGGAGTTCCCCCGGCTGGTGAAGAAAGGATCGGATGATCTTCCAGTCCAAGAATCAGATGGGGATGGATATGGATCCATCCCAGGGGAGGATCGGTGTAGGATGTTTTGCACAGTCTCCTGTGTGGAAGGAGGTTGTGCAAAGGAGTTACGCGCAGAGGTGGCTCGCTGCAAGTGCTGAGTCAGCTCATCCACCTTCTTTTCAATGATTGAGACCTTGTCCAATCGACTGGCCATTAATTCCAGGTCGACTGATGCGGACAGGCCCTGCGTCTCATGTGCTCCCTTAAGATTCGTCGCTGCGCGGGTATTCGTCCTGTCGAATAATCCCATGGAGTCATTGTTGATGGAGTTCTCGCACATGTTTTCGAGAATCTCCCATACGGTGTCTTCATGTTGACCCATGATGTTTCCTCCGCAGGTTGCATTGACGAAAAGGCGGATGTCCTCACGGAGTCCCTGGTAAAAAGATTGGACTTGTTCCCATTTAGGAACTCCGTGATGGGGGCACTTCCTCATGAGATCCTGAAAACGATCCCATGCCTCATGGAGAGGTTCTCCTGATTGTTGAGTGAAGTGTGTAATCTGATGGCGCAAGGCGTTGGTCCGACCAACGGGAAAGAACTTTTTCAAAAACTCGGATTGAAGTTCTTCCCAAGTGTTGATCGGCCGGGTCTGTGTTTGATACCAATGGGCGGCCTTGTCCATAAGAGAAAAGGAGAACATCTTCATGAGAAGAATATCCCGATTTTGCGCATCTGATCCAAAAGTGTGGGCCAGATGCTTTAGCTGTTTGATGTGCTGGAAGGGATCTTCAGAATTAAGCCCATGGAATTTAGGTATAGCGTGAATCATGTTGGGCTTTAGTTCGGAATCAGGTCCTCCAATCGGGATTCTAACTCGAGGCTCAATGGCCACCGCAGCAGGATTGTAGTGGTCCCGCATCATGGGACGCTGTGGTGGGTGCACGAAGTTTTGGAAGAGGTCATTGAGTCGCTGGAGCTGGTGTTCCAGATTATTTTCTTCCTCAACTGGCTGAGCCATGATGGGGGAAGAAGAACTTGGTTCTGAATCAGAAGAGAGAATAATGTGAGGGTGTTGCTGCACAAATACGGGCGTCGAGGCTTGGCCTTGACGAGAGCGAATTTCTAATGGAGGTCTTAAGGGTGGTCTTAGAGACCTCCTTCCGTACATGCACAGTTGGGAGAGGTAAGTTTAGAAGGTGCTGGACCCAATCAAGACACCCAAAAATGTGTTGGGTGACTATAGAGGTGCGGGGCAGATGGACCCCTTGATCAGAAAGATCGTCCACCTGAGAATTACCTGGGCAGCCAGAGAGGGAGAGTCCCGCGAAGACCCCTACACGGTAGAGCGTCCCCACGGGCTACAGGGTTTCCCCCACCCGACCTCTCTTGTCACTGCGGTTCCAGGTAGACCAGAATGGGGATCTTGACCTCTTAAGTCTACCAATTTTAAGATCAGGGTGCTTAAGGTTTCACTTGAACTTTAGTCTTTTTAAGTGCAAAGAGTGACCTAATTTAAGGTTGGTTAACCCAAAGGGGTCAACTTTACCTCTTGTTTTCTTTGAGAGCTTTTTGGGTCCTGTCTTTTAGGGTTCGAGTGTTTAGAGAGAGCCAATTGTTTAGGATTTTTCTTGTTAATTATTTTCAATCAATGGCTTGGGCACACCTCTTTTGGATTTCCTCAATTCTTGATTAAGGGGTGTGTCTCTACTGAAATCCTAATGTTTGACCTTATGTTGGCTCTACTTGGTCCATTTAACTCTTTGTTGGGCAAGTAGGGCTCAAGCAAGAATGTGTTAGCCCTTAAATACCCTTAATAGTGTGCAGGAGTGATGAGTTGAAAACATGCAACTTTTTATGGTTACTAAGTATGGAAGACAGGTTAGCCCTATATTGCTTGTTCTTTTCTTTTCTTCCTCTTTAGAGTGTAGGGGTTAATAGTGAGAGAAAAGATTTTACCTGTCTTCGGTGTGGTTGTGTGGTTGCTTGTCTTCTTGAGTTCCTGTAGCTGCACAAAAGAGAGGAGATTATCAGAACTTAGAAGAAACAGGAATGTTTACCTCTAGAATAGCCGTTGCTCCCCGGCAGCGGCGCCAAAATGTGAAGACGTCGGTTTTGTATTTGTTATAACATTGTAGTAAAGCCGGTTGTTACCAACGTTTCATAAAAATTTTTTACTCGGAAAAATGAAAGAGTTCCCGAGGTCGAACTCAGGGAGCAAGTTGTATTCTAGAGATATACAAGTTCTATTACAAAAATAAAGAGAGAGAGAGAGAGAGATAAAAATTTGGCTTCTTCTTCTTCTCTTCTTTCTTCCTCTTTGGCTTTTGTTCTTCCTTGTTTTCTTTCTTTTTCTTCTTCTTCTTCTTCTTCTTCTTCTGCTTTCTTCAGATCTTCCCCTCGTGCTCTTCTTCTTCTGTCTTCTGTTCTTCCTTGTTTTCTTTCTTTCTTTTTCTTCAGATCTTCTTCTTCTTTTCTTGCTTCTTCTTTGTCTTCACCTGTCTTCAGTTTCCAATCAGACGACTTAACCCACGGATGCTACAGTGCCGCTTCAGTTCTTCTTCCGCAGTCCTTCACCTGTGCCTGCACGCTCAAGAGTCCAGCATCAGAGGGAAAAAACCTACTCTACCCCCCTCCCCCGCGTTTCTCTTTCTCTCTGAAATCACTCTTCGGAAGCTCTCCCAGAGCGCTACCGGGTAATCGGGTTCGGGTCAGGCCCGGGTCCAGGCCCACCGGCGTGCGTGGTGGGCGAGGAGTGCAGGTCAGTCTAATCGGGTCGGGCCAGGTCCGCGGAGCGTGGTCACGGACGAGGCCGGGTCGGGTCGGGTCGGCTGAGAGGGACCTCACCCCGTGGTCAGGAGGCAGACAGCATAAGGCACTTTTTGCCTTTATGCGTCCGCGCGCCTCCGAGAGGTTCCGAGGTGGGACTAAATGTCCCACCCCAATTGAGCGCGCGTCGCGGATGGAGCAGTGGGCGATCGTGGCTTCCCGCGCGGCCTTCGCCCCGTCTGTGAACCAGGGACGTTTCGCGGAGAGTCCCTGCGCAACCTGGAAGTCAATCCTGGGCGAAGGCGTGCCTGCACCTGCAGGTGAAGCAGCTCTGCCTGCGCAGTAATGGCGACGGCGGGCGAGTCACCTGGTCACAGAAGAACGGCCTCTCGGCCAAATCAGACAGGCGGGGGACCTTCGCCGTGGCACGGCGAAGGTGGTCAGGGGGTCTGCAGGGGGCGAGATGGAGCTAACAGGTCGTCCTAGGTCAAACTGTGAGCGAGGAAGTGGGTGTGTTCGGTGGATCTGCAGAGGGTGTTTGGTGGGAAGTGGAGGGGCGGAAGAGGATCAGGGTGAGGAGGCGGAGGTTCTGCGGTGGTCGGCGAGCCGTGTGGGTCGCTGAGGTGATGGGAGCGGCTCGCCGGAGGGTGGTCGGAGACGGAGAGGATGAGGGTGAACAGGAGCGGTCGAAGGTTTAATTGACTAAATTGAAAGCGGGGAAAGAAAGAGGAGAGGAAGGGGAGTAGGTCTAACTTACTTGCAGGGACGAAGGGGGAGGAACAGGGCGACAGTCGTATCGACTGTCGCCGGAGAAGACGATGCTCAGGGAGAGGGGCGGCGGCGAGCAGAGGGCTGGAGAGGCGCCAGCTGGGTGCGGCGTGGCGCGGGAAGGACAGGGGAGGAAGTTTCTGCTGCTGGTATTGCGGCAGAGCGAAGAGGTGGAGGGGGAGGAAGTCACCGGAGCTGGTGAGCGTCTGCCGGAGGAAGAAGAGAAGAAAGCTGGGGGTTTTCTCCGTCAGATCCAGGCTGCCCTGGTCGGTGGAGCAGCGGGGGGTATTTATAGGGATGAAACAGGGAGGGAGGCGGAGGGAGACGACGTGTCTCCCTCGCCGGAGAATGGTCGGAATACGAACCCATACCGTCCGTGCGTTCGCACGGCCGGTATGGTGGGCTACAATGACCAGGGGGGTGCTCCTGCGACGGCTGACGACGCAGGGCACCCCCGGTATACATGCCAGGTCCTCCACCTCACCCTGCGCGGCGCCATGCTCCGCGCAAGGTCGCCGGAGCATGGTGCTGGCAGGGTTTTGCAGGAGGGACCTGATTGCAAAGAACGAAGGAGAGTTAGGGGCCAAAATGCGAGGGTTCAAAAGTTGAGGGCCAAAGAGTAAATATATGAGGACCAAAGTGTAAAGTCGTTTAAGGAGGTTTCTTCTTAGGCTCAAGTTTTTATACATGACTAATTAGAACCTAAGGAATCTGATGGTAAATTTCATTTTCATATTAAACCTTGTTTGACCGGTCAATTTGCGTAAAGACCCAAATTAAGTTATTAATTGGGCATGGTTCTCAATGTAGGTCAAAATGGGTTCTAAAGGCCAAATTGAAGGTTCTAAACCCTAGAGATTATTTTTCTATGAATTTTAGAGGGTTTATTCTATTTTTACTTTGCCCCGAACCTTGTGAATTGAAGCGGGTTGTTTTAGGGTTACAGGTTATCATTTGGTTCCTTGGAAGTGCTGTAGCCCTTGCTAGATCATCTCATCCCACTTTTATTCTTATTAAGCTGTTTTGACCTGTGTTTGGGCCCTGAATTACCCTGTATGCAGATTGTACTGGTAAAATTGCACTTTTACCCCTTATGACTGGTTTTCTTCTCAAACTCAGAATTCTCTGAGTTAAGCCTTTCCTTGAGATATGTAGGAGCTTTTATCCTTTGTATTGGGTCAAAATGAGCTAGTTATGGCTCATGATGAGGTTCTCATCATTGATCTTTGGCAGACCCTCGACGAGCTCATGTTTCACAAGTCTATTGATGTCCCCATGTGAACAGGACCTAGTCGTTTATGCCAAAGTGTTGCTTCTTCATCAGATACGATCAGACATTCAAGACTGTTGCATTTGCTAAAGTTTACAGTATAAATGTCTTTGTCTATTTCCTTTAAGAATAATTTGTTTTGTTTCCTTATTACAAAATTTAAAACCTTTTGATGTGAAAGTAATTTTATAACCTTTATCACATATTTAACTTACACTTAGCAGGTTATGTTTTAGGCTGCTAACTAAGTGCATGATGACTCCACATTTGATGATGATAATTCTATCAGTTAGAGTCAATCTTAAGGGTATATGTGCATTAATGACATATCATAATGGGCTTGGGAGCATTACATGCATAATGAGTTGAGATTTCTTATAATCAATGTTTAATGGCCATGTGTACAAGTGCATGTTGAAATAGGCCTCAGATGATCAATTGGACTACATTGATGGATCTAGATCAATGAATGGAGTCCAACGAACTCAAAATCACCTCAATCCAACCTCCGTAGCACCCACAACAATCTCAGGAAGTTCAGGTCGTTGATCTGATGATCAACAACCCAAAGCTGACCACGTGTCGCGTATCCATGCGCCCGCAACCATCGCTCTCTCTCCAGCTCACCTCCATCAAGCACTCTAGGCTGTCTGATCTTTGGATTCGTGAGGAACGTGACCATCTTGCGTCGCTGGCGCAATGGTGAGCACCTCAACCTGGACACGCAAGACGCGCGATTGAAACCCCGCCTATAGCCAATCTCCTCCTTGCGAAGTCACGACGAAATACGACCGTAGATGCAGGAGCGGACAACGCGGATGGCGGCCATGCAGTGTACTCTCGCGCGCCCGATGCAAACGTGCTAGATGACGCGTGCTTAAAGCGCACAAGGCACGATCCAGCACGCGACATTACGCGCAATCTTAGCCCTTCATGCAAGATTGGACGACTAGGATCGTCTCTCTAGCGATGGGCGCGATGAGTACAGAAGCTTAAGTTGTTTGGGAGCGATCTTAGCCGTCCGATGGTGATCGACACCACACATCCAACGGCAGAGGTTGCGAACACATGGCGCGCGAAGGAAGAAGCACACGTGCATGCGTTGATCGGCGGACGAAGGGCTTCAGCGACGTTTTTGGAATGGTTTTAACGACGTTCTGGACATCGCTAAAACCCCTTCCTGATTTAGAAACACTTCCTTCTCTATAAAAACCCCCACACCCACTCCATTTATGAGCATTCACTCCTAGCTTCTTTCTAGCTCTACTAAGCACACTTCACACTCTTCTGGAGTTATCAAACCGTCGACGGAAGCCCATCCGCCACCGTGGTTGCCTCACCTCTCTCTTTTACATTTCTCTACCCTAGTTTAATGTTTACATTATTTTAAGCTTTCCTCTATCATTGTAATTGTAAAATAACTCTATTTGCACAATATATTTCATCATGCCATGTTTCATGTCTAGCTAAGTAATCAGCATACTATAATCTCAAGTCTCTAACCCTACTCTCTCTCTCTCTCTCTTTCATTTTTTTGTAAGCAAACAAAACAAACATTTTTGTGACACCCTAAAGCAGCAAACTAATCTGATTTCACACCTCCTCGTGTTCGACACTTGGACTCACCTAATCCATATATTCATTTCAAACTGGTGTCGCAAACACATGCTATAACAATAGATTTAACTTAATGCATTTCGACGATGTCAGTTTTTGGCACCATTGCTGGGGAGGCAACGGATCTTTTTGTCGCTTTTATCTTTGCATTGGTATTCACATTTTCTAACCCTCTTGTCTCTCTCTTTCTTTGGTGCAGGAACTCGGTGCATCGACAGTGAGAGGAGAGCAATCCACATTGATAGAGTTGGAGCAAAGTGCGGTGAAGAACTTTTGTGAGTACCACATGACCTAGTGTAGACCCATCTCTCCATTATCTAAAAAAAAAAAATTGCATCTAGGCTCATGCATAAACCCTAGGTTAGTTGATTGTTTGCTTGCTTAAAAATCCAAAAAAATATAAATTTAAAATATGGCGTGGTGAATGATTACTTGACCCACATCCCAAATCCATCACCCAAACAAAAAAATACACTTTAATGTTCTTGAAGAAAATCTTTTTGGAGTGTTCTTTTCGTTTCAAGTGGTGTTTGTGAAGCCACCCGAGCTTTGTATTTGGCCGCACCACTTCAACTAAAATCAATTCACCTGGTAGAATTGCATGAACTTTAAGGGTGAATACATTGGGGTTGTTTTTCTAGAGCGACATCATTCTCTCAAAAGGAAATCGACTATCATCCATTGTGTGCAAGACATTATGTGCCTACTTAAACATTGTCTAAATCCATTGAGAAATTTCAACCCTAAAAATTACTAAAGCAAGGAAAAATCATTAAAAGACACCACATCCTAAAAACCTTGCTTGAATACCATATTTTGTTGGGTGCACACACATGCTCAATTGGATTAACTAAGAGGCACAACCCCTAACAGCGCCTCATCATATTTCTTGAGCACAAGCACCAACCTAGCCCCATATTAAAATGGAGTAGACGTGCCCTAGGTAGGACTAATCTAAGTCCTGGAAGAGTAGATTGGGTTTGTTGAGTGCTTGGCCTTAATTCCCATCGTGAAATCTAGTGTCTAGGCTACGGGGAACTGTCATACGACCGCAGTTGTGGGGTACAAAGGAACCGACGACGCGAGCCAAAGGAAGAACGTTCCCTTCAATCCCCTCGTAATCAACCTGTCCAGATTCACTTTGAGAAGGAAGGTTTAAGTGCTTGCAGACTTGATTACTTCCTCCAAGACTTTTAGGTTACTTAGGTCTACACTAGAGGGACTAGACTTGTTTGCTTGAGTATGCACACACTTTTCTCTCAATTGTCTATCTCCGCGTCCCTCCCTATTCTTCTCTAGTGTATGTACGGAAGACGATCACTTCATCCTGAGTTGTTTGTTTTAGAAAGGGAGATCAGAAGGAGACTTGATTTTTCAAAGGATAGGATTAAGGAAATGGCTGACCCAAGAATTGATGAAATTGAGGTCCAACCTCAACCCAATGCTATGGCCATCATTCAGGATCATATCTTTGCCAACCACCAACTCCAACAACAGCAGATCCAAACCATCGTGCAAGCCAAACACCAATTGCAGAACCCTCAAGGGAAACCCCCACTAAACCCACCATAACCTCCCAAGGGCCAACCAAGGCCTCTCCGTGATTTTTATGATCTGTCTGCTATCCAGATCGAGCCACATCTTAGGGTCCCCGAAGGAGGAGATGATTTTGAGCTAAAATCGAATGTCCTTAGCTTAATTCAAAGCCACTTTCATGGGAGCTCAAATGAGGACCCCTTCCAACACCTAAAGGACCTAGATCGGATTGCCTGGACTGTGAAAACAAGGAACATCAGCTTAGATATTATTTTAATTAAGATATTCCCTTTCTCCCTAAAAGACAAAGCTTTTTACTAGCTTAAAACCTTAGAGAGACCCATCTCCACCTGCAAGGAACTGAGCCATGCCTTCTTGAAGAAATTTTTCCCCATAGAAAAAACCAATGCCCTCAAAAGAGCCATTACCACATTCACACTACAAGGTGAGGAACAATTTCATGAGGCGTGGGAAAGATTTAATGAATTACTGAGGAAATGCCCACACCACGAGGTTCCAAGGTGGCTGTTATGACCTAGTTCCCAAATCCCTACAAGACACGAGATCGGACCGACTCTACTGATCCTAAGACCCAGTCGTCCAACGAGAAAGTAATCAAAAAGCAGGAAAGTAAACCACATTCTCTATGCTAAGAAACTAACAGTAACAAAAGTACAGTAGTAAAAAAGGAAAAACTACTACAGTACATACCACCACAATAATAGAAAAGTAACTAGGTACAGGAATATAAAGTACAGAATGTAAGAGTACAAATGCAAAGGTGCAAGAGTCTACTCACTACTACAAAAGAGTACAGCAAGAGAAACTACAGCTACTGGGCCCTACTAGGCCCAACACCCTCTGCAGTCGTAGGATCTAGCTACTCAACACCTGGACCTGAAAAGAGTTATGAGTACACAAGTCAGCGAACGCTGAGTAGAATGGCAACCAACTAACTAAAGCAAGAAAAGTGGACAGGTAGCTGTTGTTTTTCAATTACTTTCTTTAACTAATTATTCTTCTTCATCACCTGGTTTATTTATCAGGTCTCTTTCTTAATCTCGAATGTTCCTCATGGGAATGATCTTGATTGCAGTCTTTTCTGAAGAGTAGAAGGCACACATGGTGCTCTCCTGGCCGGGAGAGTCCCCTGTGGTGATCTTACACCCAGTCAACCACCCCAAGGTCACGGACAGACGTAATGGTGACTACGGCACGTGCGATAAGCGCACGGGTAGCTACCCCGCACTGACACGCGGTCAGTTGTTTCCGTTAACGGGTGCGCCCAAAGTACAGCACGGAACCAATATAGGGCCTAGCCCTCTCAGTAACAGGGGTCTCGCCCATCCACAATCCGAGCACCTCACCTGCCTACCCTGGTTTTCCCAGTGGGCCTAACAAGTCGGTGTAGGCAACTCTCTCCCTACACTAGTAGCTCTCCCCGGTACTGTGTACTCGAGGGCCAAGAAGTTGGTACCAAGTGGCCAATCCTAACCCTGGGTCCCAACCCAAGGGTGGCTAGCTCCACTCTGCACTAAACAAGGGGACAGTCGCTCTCCTTAGACTCCGTACTCAAGGGCCAGCTCACTTCCCCACTCACATTTCCAGATCCATTCCATTTATTTCCAGGAGCTCTACTCCTAATTCCTTGTAGGGTTCATGCTCATATTCCTCATGCCAAGCCATACCAGGTTCCATCATTTCTATTTCCATTCTTACGTTATACATATGCAGCTCGTACTGCTATTGTTCACATTTCCATATACAGGTTATACACAGGCAGTTCGCATTTCCATCATTCACATTTCCATTCTCAATTTATATACATGCAGCTCGTATAATGTCATTTAACATATACAACAGAAAATTTACATGCAACAGTTAGCTAGTACAAGTACTTCATATTTCACAGGCAGTTGTTATTTATTTACAGGCAATTATTATCATTCTATCTACTCATTCAAGACTGCAATTCAATCATCCATTACAGACATTTCAAGTGCTTATCATCCTAGGATTCATGCCATGTCCTAGGTTCTAATCATTCATTCCATACATGCATTTAGGTTATAATTAAATTAGGGGGAAGCCACTCTACCAGTAAACCCAGGAGTAATGGGGGCTTGAACGGTAGGCTCACGTGCCTTAGCAAGCCTCAAACCCGCAACGGAACGAAGTCCTATCATAAGGAACAATCATAAGGAAATTATCAGAATAGTATGGAAAACCTTCTAACAAGTAGAGGAACTCACAAGGAACACAATGGTATCTTAATTGCGTAAAACGAAACTCAAACGGACCCTAAACGGGTCGAAAATAAGGTTTCTGTCTCAAATCAGACGTTTGGAACAACTTCCAGACGTCTTAAAAGTGTCCAATGTCATACCTTAAGCCCAGCGCCAATCCTCAAGCATCCAGGAACTCTTCTGGATAGTCTGGACCTAGCCCAGATGTTCGACCACCTCTTCGGACGTCTGGAAGCGCTTCCCGTCGTCTGGTATGTCCCCCAGACATCTGAAATGCATGGGAGGGCGTGCCCGTGCCTTCCTGAAGCGAATCCTGCACGCCACCAGTAGATCTCTCAAAATGGGCATGCAAAAGGGTTACTGCGGAGCGGCCTGCATGGCCGTATCCGCAAAAGGGAACGTACCTTCGCGAAACTCTCACCTCAGACGTCTGGAACCACCTGCGGACGTCCACTGATGAGAACATCATCATGAACCCTAACTAGCATAATTTAATCTAAATAAGTGTGAAGAAGCTCCGACAAAACCTAAAGAGAAGCTTAACTCAGAGAATTCTGAATTAAAGAATAAGACAAATCATAAGGGGTAAAACTGTAATTTTACCAATGCAGTACACAAATAGGGTAATTAAGGATCTAAATACAGTTCAAATAAGCTTAATAAGGAAGGAAGTGGGATGATCTGATCTGAAAAGGGTTATAGCAACTTCTAGGAATTAAATGACATTCTATAACCCTAAAATAAATCCACTTTAATTCACGAGGTTCAAGGTAGGATAAAAATCAACTAAACCCTCTAAAATTCATGTAAAAATATTCCCTAGGATTTAGAACCTTCAATTTGGCCTTTGCAAACTATTTTGACCTAAAATGAGAACCACACCCAATTTATGACCTAATTTAGGTTTTTACGCAAATTGACCAGTCAAACTTGGTGAAACCTAAAATAAAATTTCACCATTAAAATCCTTAGGTTCAAATTAGGCTGGTATAAAAATTTAGACCTAAGAAAAGACCATCTTGACCGACTTTACAAATTAGCCTTCTTGAATTACTTTTTGACCCTTATCTTTTAAAACCCTTACACATTACCCCCTATCTTTCTCGTCGTTCTTTGCAGAACGGTCCTCCATGCCATTCTGAGCAGGCGCCATACCTCCGGCGACCTTGCACGGAGGATGGCGCCGCGCAGGGTATGGCGCCTGTTCTCAAGAATGAACGGGGGGTTCCCTACGTCGTCCTCTGTCGCAGGGACCCTCCCTTGAGACTTGCAACCGCCCATGCCTCTTGTGCGAATGCACGAAAGGCATGGGTCTCCATCTCTGGCCATCTCCGACGAGCTCTGCACGTCGCTCCCTCGGGCCTCTCTCCTCGCCAGTGCCTTTATAAGGAGTGGCAGGGGCTACCGTCCAAGGCATGCTATTTCTGGCGGAGAAAACCCCTATCTTTTGTCTCCCCTCTCTCCGGTCAGATTGCACAAGCTTCTGGCGAACTCTCCTCCTCCTCCTCGTCGCTCTTCTGCCATACTTGCAGCAGAGCCCACTCTGCCTTTTCGTCCCACGCCAGGCCGCACCAGCTGGCGTCCTCAGATCTCTTCCTCGTCGCCGTCACTCCTCCCCTGGGTACCTTCGTCCTCAGCTCTGACAGGCACACGCCGAGCAGTCTCCCTCTCTCTCTTCGTCGACTAAGTAGGTAGGAATTTTCTCCTTACTCTCCTCTCACCTTTCCCTTCTTGAATTAGTCTTTTAAACCCCTCGACTGCCACAACCACCTTCATCTGCTCCGCCTTCGGCCACCATCTTCGACGAGATCGCCCCACTTCTTCGACGAGATCGCCCCACTTCCACAGACCTTTCCACCTCTCGCCGACAAGCCCGGAAGCTTCCCCTCACTCCACTCTAGCGATTCCCTTACTCCATTCATCACCCTGCACACTCTGAGCACCCCTCGAACACACCCACTTTCGCGCACGCAGTTTGCCCTAGGTGCACGCCCACAGGCACTCTCACCACACGCCGCCACTCGCACCGCCTTCGCCACACTCCGGCGAAGCTCCCTGTGTTATCTGACGTGGTCGAGAGGCCATCTTCGTGATTTCAGGGTTCACCCTCCTCGCCGCCATTAACAAGCTGCTGGAGCTTCTTCGCAGGCAGCTCCAGGTCTCTTCGACTCCAGGCGAGGGCTCCAGGCAACGTGGGGAAAGTCCGCAAAGGAAACTAGGTTCTCAATTGGGAGCGCGAAGCCTTCGCTGCTGCCCAATTGACTGCTACTTCTCGCCTGCGGGCGAGCGGAGTGGAGGTGGGAATTTAGTCCCACCTCGTAAGTGTAGGAGCGAGCGCCACCACTTAAATTGAAAAAGTGGTATAGGCTCTTCGCCTCCGATTACACATGGGGTGAGGTCCCTCACCTATCACCGGGTCTCATCCGCAGTTCACCCACGTGGATTTGACCTGACTCGACAACCTCCTGTGCACCCCTCGCGCACCACCCACGCCGGTGCGCCTGGATCCAGGCACACGACCCGACCTAATTACCCGGCTCTGGGAGAGCTTCCTAAAGAGAGATCCAAAGAGAGAGAGATGCAGGGACGGGGTAGGGTAGGTTTGGCACTGATGTTTGCGTGTGTGCACAGGAAAGAAGAAAGAAGAAGAGAAGCAGCAGCCAGGACTTAGCCGCAGGGAAGAAGGAAGAAGAAGGAAGAAGCAGGCGAAAGAAGAAGAAAGGAAGGAAAGAAGCTGAAGAAAAAGAGGATTTGCACTATAGCAACCGAGCAGTTAAGTCATCTGAGCGCTAAATCAGACGTCAGCGAAAAAGGAGAGTCAGCAGCAAGAGAAGAAGAAGAAAGAAGAAGACAGGAAGAAGAAAAAGAAAGAAGAAGATAGGAAGAAGAAAAAGAAAGAAGAAGAAGAATGAGGAACCAAAGCTGAAGAAGAAGAAGAAAGAAGAAGACAGGCTGAAGAAGAAGAAAGAAGAAGCAGAGAAGAAGAAAAGAAGAATGAAGAAGAAAACAAATTAAAGAGAAGAGCCAGCTGAAGAAAGAGAAGAAAAAGCCAATTATCCTCTCTCTCTTTCTCTCTCTCTCTTAATTTGTAAAACCTTATATATATTGTGAATTTATATGCTTCTGGAATTTTGGTTTGCTCCCTGAGTTCGACCTCGGGAAACTTTTTCCGAGTAATAAATTGTATTAGACTGGTAACCATTTTTGTTATATACCACAACGACTATAATAACCACATCAACCACAAAGATGAACAAAAAGCGGTAGCCAGTTTTTGGCACCGTTGCCGGGGAACAACAGCTATTCTAGAAGCTATTAATTCACAATTTTTGAGTTTCTATTGACTAATCTCTTCTCTTTTGTTGTGCAGGTACAGAAAATCAAGAGGACAACAAGTAGCCACATAACAACCACACCAAGGACAGGTAATTTTCTATCCTCTCATTTTAACCCCAAAATTCTAAAGAGGAAGAAAAAGAAAGAAAAAGCAATTTAGGAATAACCTGTCTTCCATACTTAGTAAATCACCAAAGCTACCTATTTTCAATTTCAACACAATATATCTGTACATCCATTAAAGGTGGTTAGGGCTAAAACTTTCTTGCTTGAGCCCTAATTACCCAATCTAAAGGCAACTAACTGGACCAATTAGAGCCAATATAAGATTCAAAACTAGGGTTTTAGAGACACACTTTCTAAGCAAGAATTGAGAATTCCCAAAAGAAGTGTGCCCAAGCCATTGTTTGAAAGCACCTATTAAGAGAAACCCTAAGAAATTTGGCTCTTAAAAGCACTTGAACCCTAAAAGACAAGACCTAATAAGCTCTCAAAGGAACTAGTAGGTGAAGTTGACCCCTTGGGTCAACCAACCTTGATCTTAGGTCACTCTTTGCACTCAAAAGGTTAAAGTTCAAGTGAAAACCTAAGCACCTTGATCCTAACTAAAAGTGGTAGACTTAAGAGGTCAAGGTCCCCATTCTGGTCTACCTGGAATCTCAGTGACAAGAGAGGTCGGGTAGGGGAAACCCTGTAACCCGTGAGGGTGCTCTACCGTGTAGAGGTCTTCGTGGGACTCACCCTCTCTGGCTGCCCAGGTAATTCTCAAGTGGACGACCTTTTGATCAAGGGGTCCATCCGCCTCGAACCTCTATAGTCACCCAACATTCTGGGTGTCTTGATTGGGTCTAGCACCTGCTAAACTCACCCTCTCCATCAGTGTATGTTTGGTAGGAGGTCCTTGAAACCTCCTTTAGAAATTCACTCTCCTCGAGGCCGAGCCTCGGTACCTTTGCGTGTGCAGCCAATACTTCACATAGACCTCTCCTCCGATTCCGAACCCAACTCACCTTCTTCTTCCACAATGGCTCAGCCAGTTGAGGAAGAGAACAATCTGGAGCACCAGCTCAAGCGACTCAATGACCTCCTCCAGAACTTCATGCACTCACCGCAACGTCCCATGATGCGGGATCTCTATAATCCTGCTGCGGTGGCTATTGAGCCTCGAGTCAGAATCCCGACTGGAGGACTTGATTCTGAACTAAAGCCCAACATGATTCATGCCATACCTAAATTCTATGGGCTTAATTCTGAAGACCCCTTCCAGCACATTAAACAGCTAAAGCATCTGGCCCAGACTTTCGGGTCAGATGCGCAAAATCGGGATATTCTCCTCATGAAGATGTTCTCCTTCTCCCTTATGGACAAGGCTGCCCATTGGTATCAAACACAGACCCGGCCGATCAACAATTGGGAGGAACTTCAGTCTGAGTTCTTGAAGAAGTTCTTCCCCATTGGTCGGACCAATGCCTTGCGCCATCAGATTACCCACTTCACGCAATAGACGGGGGAACCTCTCCATGAGGCATGGGATCGCTTTCAGGATCTCATGAGGAAGTGCCCCCATCATGGAGTTCCTAAATGGGAACAAGTACAATCTTTTTACCAGGGACTCCGTGAGGATATTAGGCTATTCGTCAATGCAACTTGCGGAAGGAATATCATGGGTCAGCATGAGGACACCGTGTGGGAGATTCTCAAGAATATGTGCGAGAACTCCATCAATAATGACTCCATGGGATTATTCGACAGGACGAATACCCGTGCATCGACGAACCTTAGGGGAGCACATGAGATGCAAGACCTATCCGCATCAGTCGACCTAGAATTAATGGCCAGTCGATTGGACAAGGTCTCTATTATTGAGAAGAAGGTGGATGTGCTAATTCAGCACTTGTAGCGAGCCACCTCTCCGCATAATTCTTTTGCACAGCCTCCTTCCACACAGGAGACTATGCAAAACATTCTCCACCGACCTTCTCCTGGGATGGACCCATATCCACCCCCATCTGACTCTCGGATCGTAGGAACCTCCGACCCTTTCTATACTAGCTAGGGGAATTCCACTCCCCCATTTTCTGACTTTTCTGAGGCTCCTCAGACCTGCGAGGACCTCAACGTCATCCAGGATGACTCATTTTCCAATACCTACAATCCTGAATGGAGAAACCATCCCAACTTCCAGTGGGTGGGAAATTCCCAAACTCAAAGACCACCCTTTCAGCCCCGTCCACAACCACCTCGTCCTTACCAGCCGCCTCAGCCTCGACCCAACCCTACTTATCCATCCGGGCCAAACCAAGACCAAATGTCCCTCATCCTTCAGACTCTGGCTGACATTTGGAGAATGAATGCGACTATTCAAAAGCAACACAAGGACGAAATCACAGAGGTTCGAAACCAACTGGCCCAGTTGGCAAATTCTCGCCAACCAGGCACACTTCCTTCTTAACCAGAACCAAGTAGGACTGAATTCTGTGACCACCCGCAGTGGTAAGGAGACCCAAGATCCATCTTATCCAGACCACTCCAAGCCTGGTAGTGACCCAAAACCTAGGACAGTAATCCAGGACATTCCTATCCCTGTCCCAGATCAAAGACCTGGACCTATCCTAGAAGAACCAACCAAGGTTCCATTTCCTGAGGCCTTGACTAAGGGAAAGAAGACAACCAAATCCGTGGCTCCTGAGGAGGACCTGGTCAAGCTCTTTGAGCAGGTCCAAATAAACATCCCCTTGATGGATGCAATCCACCACGTACCGGCTTATGCACGATTCTTGAAGAATGTGTGTACACCTCAGCGTAAGCCGGGAACCAAGAGTAGGAGTCCAATTGTATTGTCAGAGCAAGCCAGCTCTATAATCCTGAGCAGACTCTCACCCAAGGCAAAAGACCCAGGCACTCCCCTGATTTCATGCAAGATAGGTGAAACCCAGTTCGACAGAGCATTGTTAGACTTGGGTGCTTCCATAAATTTGATACCCACATCCTTACTCAACCACCTAGAAGAATCTGAGCTAAAACCGACTGAGGTAATACTACAGTTAGCAGATCGATCTATAAAGTCACCAAAAGGGATTCTTGATGATGTTATTGTAAGGGTGCGGGATTTCTATTTCCCTGTAGACTTCATAGTCTTAGACATGGACACACCTGAAAACCCTAGGGATACATCGATCATGCTAGGGAGACCTTTCCTGGCCACTGCTAGGGCTAACATTAGTTGTGAGAAGGGCCAAATAGAACTGAAATTTGGGAATCAAACCCTCAAAATTGATATCTTTAAGGCCCAACAAGGAATCAATTGCGGTGTCATTGAACATATCTGTGATATTAGAGCTTTGGTTGATGAAACACAATTTGAGAATAACTTGATTACGCCTCATCAACCACAAGAAGATCTTGAACCGCAATTAGAGGAGTCAGACCCTGATTCAGAAAAATCCATAACTCCTATCCTTAAACCTCACATTCACCCTGAACCACCCGTTGTTGCTGGTAACCCCATTCTTGAACTAAAACCCCTTCCCGACCATTTGAAATACATCTTTTTGGGTTCTAATCAGACTTTTTCTGTGATTATAAATTCCAAGCTCACTCTTGATCAGGAATCTCATCTGATTGCTGTTCTCCAGCAACATCGCAAAGCCATTGGTTGGACTCTCGATGACTTGACTGGAATAAGTCCCTCTTATTGCACACACCATATCTATTCTGAAGAGGGCGTACAACCTTCTCGTGAGATGTAGAGACGTTTGAATCCCAATCTGTAGGAGGTCATGATAAAGGAGATCATTAAGTGGTTAGATGCAGGGATCATCTACCCGATCTCTGACAGTCGTTGGGTGAGCCCAATCCAGGTTGTGCCTAAAAAGGCAGGGCTCACCACCATCACGACTGAAACCAGAGAGATCATACCTACCTAAATAGCCAACTCGTGGAGAGTCTGCATAGATTACCAAAGACTCAATTCCTCCATGAAGAAGGATCATTTCCCACTACCTTTCATTGATCAGATTCTTGAGAAATTAGCAGAAAATCAATTCTTCTGCTTTCTTGACGAGTACTCCGGTTATAACCAAGTGGCTATTTAGCCTGAGGACCAAGAGAAGACCACGTTCACCTACCCCTTCGGGACATACGCATTCCAAAGGATGCCTTTCGGTCTCTACAATGCACCTGCGACTTTCAGCGGTGCATGCTTGCCATATTCTCTGATATGGTAGGTGATTATCTGGAAGTCTTCATGGATGACTTCTCAGTTTTCGGGGCATCATTTGACGATTGCCTCCAGCACTTGGTTCACATACTCAGGCGTTGCATCGATGTAAATTTGGTTCTTTCCTGGGAAAAGAGCCACTTTATGGTGCCTGAGGGGATCGTCCTAGGTCATCTAATTTCTGAGAAAGGCATCCAAGTGGATCAAGCAAAGGTCGATCTAATTTCTCGGCTTCCTATGCCTAGCTCGATCAGGGACATCCGTTCTTTTCTGGGGCACATCGATTTTTACCGTCATTTCATTCCTGATTTCTCAAAAATCGTGCGCCCCCTGACTACTCTTCTCTCCAAGGATGTACCCTTTGAGATCTCCAAGGAATGCACTCAAGCCTTTGAGAACCTTCGTGATCGAGTCACCCAAGCCCCGCTCCTACAGTTCCCTGATTGGTCTCAACCCTTTGAGATCATGTGCGATGCATCTGATTTCGCTGTAGGAGCGGTTCTGGGGCAGAAAGTTGACGGGAAACCTGTGGTCATCTACTACGCTAGCAAGACACTTGACGAGGCTCAGTGTAACTATACAGTTACGGAGAAAGAGCTGCTAGCCATAGTATTTTCCCTCAAAAAATTCTGATCCTATCTCCTGGGTTCCCACGTCATCATCTACTCGGATCACACAGCTGTGAGACATCTCCTTGCCAAGAAGGACGTGAAGCCCCGACTAATCCGATGGATCTTGCTGTTGCAAGAATTCGACCTTGAGATTTGCGACAAGGCGGGAAGACAGAATGTGGTAGCTGACCATTTGTCTCGCCTTCCTTTTGAGATCATCAATCCTTCTGGACTCATCACAGAGCATTTTCCTGATGAGCACCTATTGACTATTGGTACTAGGCTTCCATGGTTTGCTAATATAGTAAACTACGTGGCATCTCATCAGATCCCGTCTGATTGGCCGAAGGCCAAGAAAGACAAATTGTGCTCTGATGCCAAGTACTACATCTGGGAAGACCCGTACCTCTTCCACATAGGTGCTGACCAAATCATCCGGCGATGTGTCCCGGAGGGTGAAATTAATAATATTCTCTCCTTCTGCCATGACCAGGCATGCGGTGGCCACTTCTTTGGGCACAAAATTGCATAAAAAATCCTTTAGTGTGGCTTTTATTGGCCCACTTTATTCAAGGATGCATACAATTACTACAAGGCATGCAGTCGTTGCCAAACTTTAGGCAACATGAGCCATCGTGACATGATGCCTTTGCAGCCGATTCTTGTATGCGAAATCTTCGACATTTGGGGGATTGATTTTATGGGCCCCTTTCCTGTTTCGGATGACTTTGAGTACATTCTGCTGGCTGTGGACTACGTGTCAAAATGGATCGAAGCCATACCGACCCGAACCTGTGATCATAAAATCGTTATCAAATTCATTCATCACAATATCTTCTCATGGTTCGGGATTCCTCGTGCAATCATCTCTGATGGGGGGACCCATTTTATGAATGCTCAGTTCAGGTCACTGATGACCAAATACGAGGTGTCTCATCGAATCTCTACTCCTTACCACCCCCAGACTAATGGTCTAGCTGAGTTATCAAATCGGGAGATCAAGAAAATTCTGCAGGTCACTGTTCGGCCTGATAGGAAGGACTGGTCGTCTTGACTTCTGGAAGCTTTGTGGGCTTATAAGACCGCGCATAAAACCCAACTAGGCATGTCTCCTTTTAGACTGGTGTACGGGAAGGCATGTCACCTTCCCGTCGAACTAGAGAACAAAGCTTATTGGGCAGTACGGAGCTGTAATTTAGATCTTTCTAAGGTTGGAACCCATAGAAAGCTTCAGATAAGCGAGATCGATGAATTACGCCTTGATGCGTATGAGAACTCGCGAATCTACAAGGAGCGGGTTAAAGCCTTCCATGACAAGCACATATCTAGAAAGATCTTTCATCCTGGTCAGAAGGCCCTACTCTTCGATGCCCGACTCAAACTCTTCCCTGGGAAACTGCGATCCAAGTGGGTCGGACCATACCTTGTCCGACAAGTTTTTGGAAATGGAGCTGTCGAAATCAGTCTGCTCAGCCATGATTCCAAACCTTTCATCATGAACGGTCAGAGACTCAAACCGTTCATCGATGTAACCTCTACAGATTTGGCTGAGTCATCATTTATCCTCCATTTTCCCTGAGCATATTACGCCCAGCCGATGGCGTAAAACTCAACGTTCAACGGGAGGCAGCCCGTCATTCTTTTTGAAAACCCAAAACCTTTTCTGACACCTCTTCGCAGTTAAGGTTCACCCTTTAGGACAGCCGACTCCACCTCAGGTGCTTGCATTTGAGATTAGAAATCATCCGCAACAGTCACCCCAACCCATTCACTCACCAAAACATCTGTCCTAATGTATGAACTAAGTTAAATAAAAACCCTCCTAAGTTACAATGAGGACATTGCAAATCTTAGGCATGGGGGGGGCATGAAAGTGCAAAACTCACAAGAAAAGGTTTTAAACAAAAAATTCACATATGCCAAAAACACCATAAAAATTAAAAAATTAAAAAAAAATAATAATAATAAAATGAAGGAGGAAAGAAATTTTTGAGGACTTTACAACAGAGGAGGAGAAAAAGAACAAAATGATAAAAAGGAACACAAAATGAAAGAAAAGTGATAGTCATTAGTAAGAAATTAAGGAATTAACTTAAGTTCTAGACCTCATTCAAGAAAAGAAATGGAAGGTGTACAGTGAGATTAGTAAAAACGTAAGCCTTAGGCATTCTTGGATAGACTCTTAGTACCCATTAAGATCTAGATATTCCTCAAGAGGTTGATGAAAATGAAAAGCTTAAGTATTAGGTTCAAGGCTTAGGGAGTATTTGGCTTCGTTAACTAACTTTTGGTTTACGGGACTCAGTAACCTAAGCACCCAAATTTCACACACAGCCTGGTTCAGTAAGCATAAAAATCAAAATCACTCAGAAGCATTGCAAAAATTCTGAAAATGACACCTAGAGTAGGAGCGGCTAATCAACACAAGTTGATTTGGACGAGTCCCCAGCACAGAGAGGTGAGAAATTCCCCTCGAAGATGCATAACAAAATATCATCTCCTCGGTGCTTGTCTCTTAGGATATTTACATATCGTACTGGGGGCATGTAAGCACTCTGCTGGTTCAGATTCCATGAATGGCATTATCACGAAGTGTCAATTGCCAAGGTCTGAATTCAGCCACGGAACACCATGGACGGGATTATCTCGAAATCTCGAAAGCTAGGGTTTTGGGGGTTACCATGGGTGGTGCTATCTTGAAGCAACGACTGCCAGGAACCCTTGAGGATTGATGATGGGGACAAGGAATCTGATACAGACCATGTTGAGAAGCCAATCCTAAGCTAGAATTAAAAAGAAAAAGAGAGAGAAAACTCTCCAAACACATAAATCTTCTACCTCTCTTTCTTACAAAACTCACTGCGAACTGAACTAGGGCTAAAATTATCTCAAGCACGGGTGCTTTAACCACAAAGTCCAATAAACCTTAGGTTAGCTCCTGTAGGCCTTAAAAACCTTTGCTAAAGGATTGAGGCTAAGGCTAGATAGATCTAGATCTTGGTTGGTACTTGAGTACCTTTTATGCCTATGGTTGGCATTCTGACCTAATCAAGGTTACAAAAGAAAAAGCACTTATCTAAACTCAGTAAGAACTTCATGGTCTAGAACAAGGGTTGAAACCTTAAAATTTTGCTAAGAGACTAGCAAAAGCTAGGCATGGGGTATGATGAGAGCCTCATCATGAATCCTAACTAGCACAATTTAATCTAAATAAGTGTGAAGAAGCTCCTACAAAACCTAAAGAGAAGCTTAACTCAGAGAATTCTGAATTAAAGAATAAGACAAATCATAAGGGGTAAAACTATAATTTTACCAATGTAGTACACAAACAAGGTAATTAAGGGTCTAAACACAGGTCAAATAAGCTTAATAAGGAAAGAAGTGGGATGATCTAATCTGAAAAGGGTTATAGAAACTTCTAGGAATTAAATGACATTCTGTAGCCCTAAAACAAACCAACTTTAATTTATGAGGTTCAAGGCAGGATAAAAATCAACTACACCCTCTAAAATTCATGGAAAAATATTCCCTAGGGTTTAGAACCTTAAATTTAGCTTTTGCAACCTATTTTGACCTAAAATGAGAATCATGCCCAATTTATGACCTAATTTAGGTTTTTACGCAAATTGACCGATCAAACGTGGTCAAACCTAAAATCAAATTTCACCATTAAAATCCTTAGGTTCAAATTAGGCTGGTATAAAAATTTGGGCCTAAGAAAAGACCATCTTGACCGACTTTACAAATTGGTCCTCTTGAATTACTTTTTGACCCTTATCTTTTGAAACCCTTACACATTGCCCCCTATCTTTCTGTCGTTCTTTGTAGAATGGTCCTCCCTGCCATTCTGAGCAGGCGCCATACCTCCGGCGATCTTGCGCAGAGGATGGCACCGTGCAGGGTATGGTGCCTGTTCTCAAGAATGAATGGGGGGTTCCCTACGTCGTCCTCTATCGCAGGGACCCTCCCTTGAGACCTACAACTGCCCATGCCTCTCGTGCGAATGCACGAAAGGCATGGGTCTCCATCTCCGGCCATCTCCGACGAGCTCTGCACGTCGCTCCCTCGGGCCTCTCTCCTCGCCAGTGCCTTTATAAGGAGTGGCAGGGGCTACCGTCCAAGGCATGCTATTTCTGGCGGAGAAAACCCCTATCTTTTGTCTCCCCTCTCTCCGGTCAGATTGCACAAGCTTCTGGCGAACTCTCCTCCTCCTCCTCATCGCTCTTCTGCCATACTTGCAGCAGAGCCCACTCTGTCTTTTCGTCCCACGCCAGGCCGCACCAGCTGGCGTCCTCAGATCTCTTCCTCGTCGCCGTCACTCCTCCCCTGGGTACCTTCGTCCTCAGCTCCGACAGGCACACGCCGAGCAGTCTCCCTCTCTCTCTTCGTCGACTAAGTAGGTAGGAATTTTCTCCTTACTCTCCTCTCACCTTTCCCTTCTTGAATTAGTCTTTTAAACCCCTCGACTACCACGACCACCTTCATCTGCTCCTCGTCCGGCCACCATCTCCGGCGAGATCGCCCCATTTCCATAGACCTTTCCACCTCTCACCGACAAGCCCAGAAGCTCCCCCTCACTCCACTCTAGCTATTCCCCTACTCCATTCATCACCCTGCACACTCTGAGCACCCTCCGAACACACCCACTTCTGCGCACGCAGTTTTCCCTAGGTGCACGCCCACAGGCACTCTCACCACACGCTGCCCCTCGCACCGCCTTTTCCACACTCCGGCGAAGCTCCCTGTGTTATTTGACATGGCCGAGAGGCCGTCTTCGTGATTTCAGGCTTCACCCTCCTCGCTGCCATTAACGAGCTGCTGGAGCTTCTTCGCAAGCAGCTCTAGGTCTCTTCGATGCCAGGCGAGGGCTCCAGGCAACACGGGGCAAGTCTGCAAAGGCACCTAGGTTCTCAATTGGGAGCGTGAAGCCTTCGCTGCTACCCAATTGATTGCTGCTTCTCGCCTGCAGGTGAGCGGAGCGGAGGTGGGAATTTAGTCCCACCTCGTAAGTGTAGGAGCGAGTGCCACCACTTAAATTGAAAAAGTGGTATAGGCTCTTCGCCTTCGATTACACACGGGGTGAGGTCCCTCACCTATCACCGAATCTCGTCCGCAGTTCACCCACGCGGATTTGACTCGACCTGACACCCTCCTGTGCACTCCTCACGCACCACCCACGCCGGTGCGCTTGGACCCGGGCACGTGACCCGACCCGATTACCTGGCTCTGGGAGAGTTTCCTAAAGAGAGATCCAGAGAGAGAGAGATGCAGGGAAGGGGTAGGGTAGGTTTTGCGCTGATGTTTGCGTGAGTGCGTAGGAAAGAAGAAAGAAGAAGAGAAGCAGTAGCCAGGACTTAGCCACAGGGAAGAGGGAAGAAGGAAGAAGTAGGCGAAAGAAGAAGAAAGGAAGGAAAGAAGCTGAAGAAAAAGAGGAGCTGCACTGTAGCAACCGAGCAGTTAAGTCGTCTAAGTGCTGAATCAGACGTCAGCGAAAAGGAAGGAGAGTCAACTGCAAGAGAAGAAGAAGAAAGAAGAAGACAGGAAGAAGAAAAAGAAAGAAGAAGAAAGAGGAACCGAAGCTGAAGAAGAAGAAGAAAGAAGACAAGCTGAAGAAGAAGAAGAAAGAAGCAGAGAAGAAGAAAAGAAGAATGAAGAAGAAAACAAATTGAAGAGAAGAGCCAGCTGAAGAAAGAGAAGAAGAAAAAGCCAATTACCCTCTCTCTCTTTCTCTCTCTCTCTTAATTTGGAAAACCTTATATTTATACACTTCTGGAATTTTGGTTTGCTCCCTGAGTTCGACCTCGGGAAACTTTTTCCGAGTAATAAATTGTATTAGACTGGTAACCGTTTTTGTTATATACCACAACGACTATAATAACCACATCAACCACAAAGACGAACAAAAAGTGGTAGCCAGTCCACACCGCTGTCCGGAGGTAACTCCAAACGTCTGATTCTGGGAAAAACCCAGAACCAGAACCTGCTTCCGCCCTCTCGCGCCATGCATGGCCATGCCGTGCCCCCTCACTTGCAGCTCCGGCTGCAGCAGTGTTGGGGAGGACCTCGCCGACGCACTCTGCCTCGCGCACGTGCTGCTCTGGCCGTGCACTCACCGGTGAGCTCCCACGCAAGCTCGCAAGCTCACCTCCTCCACTCCTTCTCACGCCGCTCCTCCTCTCTTCCTCATGCCGCTCCTCCTCTACGCTGCTCTCACGCTCTCGCTCACTCTGGGAAGAAGAGTGGAAGGTGGTCGATGGTTGAGAAGTGAGGAGGACAAGGGAGGAGGAGGGGTTTTATAGATCGAGTTTAGGGTTTGCTTGGAGGTGGGGGAAGAGAGAGGAGGAAACAATGAGAGGGTACTGTCTGCGCGTAGCACGCGCGCAGATGCGAGCTCGTACCCAAAGATTTTCGATTTCCAGACGTCTGAGAAGGTGTCCAGACGTCTGATCCACAGTCCAAACATTTGACCCACAGTCCAGACGTCTTAAAAGGTTCAAATAGCACGCGTCTTAACAGTGGCAATTAGCCTAGATCTTCTACCATGGTCTGGATAGCAACCTTAAGAATTTTGTTGATGCCTGATGTGGAGGCAATTTTCTGAACAAAGACGAGGAAAGCGCATTGAAACTCTTTGAGTCCATGAGTGAGAATTGGCTTAATAATGCCTCCATGACCCAATTCAACAGGTCTAGTCAACCCCGTGGTGGGATTTACGAAGTGCAAACTAATTCTGGGATGGTTGACATGGACATCATAGCAAAGAAGCTGGATCGAGTTGAGATGGTAGACAAGAAAATTGACGAGCTTCTGAGTCAATCCCAAACACCATTGCAAATCTTTTCCCTAGTAAAGGGAGCTCAAAATGTTGACCTGGTTCAATCTATGAACCAAACACACGTGGAACAAACCCTGCCTATGTTCCAGGGAGGGACCTTTGCTCCCTTATACCTTGACTATTCTTTCCCCTCCCCTTCGGCACCTCCTACATTGGAAGATGCCAATGTCATCCAAGGGTACTCCAAACCTAACCCTTTCTCTCTAACACTTACAATGTCGGATGGTGCAATCACCCAAATTTTTATTGGACAAACCAAAAATCGAACTAATTCCAGAACCAACCCAGGCCAAACCCTTCCTCCTATCACTAAGGTCCACCTACTAGACCACCCTATAACCAGAATAGGGTGGCTCCTACACAACAAAACCAACTAGACACCTTGATCAAGATGATGGCTGATATGAACCGGAAACATCAGGAGGCGATGGCTTTAGTGAAGGGACAATTGAGTCAGCTGCTGGATAACAAACAACAGGGATCCCTTCCATCTCAACCACAACCAAACCCAAGGAATGTGATGGGATCACCATCATGAGTCCTAACTAAATCATTTTGACCCAATGAAGAGAATAAAAGCTCCTACATAACCAACTGAAGGTCCTAATTCACTGCATAACCGTTTTGAGAGAAAAATAAGAAACTAGGGCTAAAATTGTAATTTTACCACTGCAGTATAATAACGGGTTTTCTCAAGGGCTAAACAAAGGTCAAAGGATCTTAACAAGATAATAAGTGGATTGCATCAAACAGAAAAGAGTTTATGTGTACCTTGTGAATTAAATGACTTCTTGAAACCCTAAAATAAACCCATTTGATTAACTAAGGCTCTAGTCAGGATAAAATTTACCTAAACCCTCTAAAAATTATACAAAAATATTCTCTAGGGTTTATAACCTTTAATTTGGCCATTGGAACCCATCTTGACCTAAAATGGGGTCTCAGATAGATATTTGCCCTAAATTGGATTTTTACATAAATTTCCCAGTCAACTGTGGTCAAACCCAAAATTCAACTTCACCATTGGATTCCTTAGGTCCAAATTAGGTTTTTACCAAAATTTGGACCCAAGATAAATTTCCTTGACCTAGTTTGCAAAAAGGTCTAGCTTGATTACATTCGTACCCTTATCTTTCAAAAATCCTTACAAACTGCCCCCTAGCTTCTTCATCATTTTCACAATTAGGTCCCTCCGCCATTATAGCAGAGGAATCCTACTCCGGCAAGCATTGAAAGGAGATTTCTCCCTGATTGCTCAAAGGATCTCCTCCAAAATTGGAAGGGAGATTCTCTGAGAAATTCTCTCTCATCTGAACCCATCTTTGATCCCAGATTCTTTCCCAATCTCTCATGCGAATGCATGAGAGACATGGGTATCCTAACGGATTCCTTCTCTGGAAAGCTTTCCTTGCTTGGGAAGCTTGCCTCAGAAGCCCTAATCGACCTTCAGGGCTCTATTTAAAGAAGCCTGGATCGCCCCAACTCCTCCAAGCTTGAATTTGGGGCCAATTCTCCCTATATTCCTCTCTCCCTCGCTGGCCTCAATCTCCGCAAGCTCCAGCAGCTCTTCCTTCACTCACTCATTGCCCAACCACAATACCAGTGATCGGGTTGTCTTCCTCTCCATCCTCCACGTCGCGCAACACCAGCCGACGTCACCTCTGCCACATCTTCGCCGCCGCCTCATCTACAGAGTTTCATCTTCCCCACGGCCGGCAAACATACAGGCATGGGTTCCCTGTCCCTTTCGTCCCTTAAAAGTAGGTTTTTCGACTCTCTCCCTCTCTCATACTTTCTTTATCTCTCGCTATTTCCCAAAATGACCTACCGATGCCACTGATCACCGTCACCTTCTCCACCTCCGGCGAGGTGCCCCCATCGCTCTGCACCTCCATCCACCTCGCCAACCACCTTACAACCTCCGCCTCGACTCCCTGATCACATCCCCTCACTCCAAGCTCTCCATCAATCACCCAAATGCACCCCTGAACACACCCACTTACACGCCCACAGTAAGCCCTAGATACGCCACCACAGCCACCCACACGCCACGAAACCACGCCCATCACATCTGCCGTGGTCCGACGAACCTCTCTGAGTGATCTGACGTGGCCCCGAGGCCGTGCTATTGATTTCAAGTTTGTTGCCCCTCCGCCATTGACGGGCAAGCTTAAAGCAAAGTTTGCTAAAGCTCCAGGCCTGTACAGCCCAGGTGCAGCAGTCCCAGGTGTGCGGAATACTCTCTCACGCACACTCAGGCTCTCAATTGGAGTCGAAGACCTCGGCTGCTGCTACAATTGCGAAGGCCATCTGTTGCTGTGCACACAAAAGGAAGGTGGGACATTTAGTCCCACCTCGGAAGTGGACGACCGCCCAAAGTCGCATAAGTTGATTTTGTGTTAGAAGCTTATCGCCTCCAACACTGAGGGTGAGGTCCTCCTCCCCCCCTCTCACGGAGTCGTCTGCGGCACTACCCACGCGGACCTAGCCACGACCCGATTACCCGACCTGTTCACTCCTCGCCCACCACCACACGCCGGTGGGCCTGGTCCCAAGTACGCACCCGACCCGATAACCTGATTGTTTGTTTGGCTTTGGGAGAGCGGAACCTAAGAGAGAAAGAGAGGAGAGCTGCACGCGGGTAGGGGTAGGTTTGGCTGCAAGTGAAAGTTAAAGAGAAAAAGAAGCTAAGGTAGAAGCTGAAGCTAAGGATGAAGAGGATGAAGAGAAGGCAGACAACAGAGAAACAAGAAGAAGGAGAAGCCAAGGAAGACAGAAGCCAAAGAAGAAGAAGAAGGAAAGTGAAGACGAAGGCAAAGGCAGGAAGAAGAGGAGAAAGAGAAAGATCATGAAGGCCAAGGAAGACAGAAACCAAAGAAGAAGAAGAAGGAAAGAGAAGACAAAGGCAAAGAGAAAGAAGAAGAAGAGCAAAAGCAAAGCAGAAGCAGATAAGACACTTTAAGTCGTCTAATCAGAGAATTAGACGACAGATTTTAGCCTCATTGCATATTTATATATTGAATCATTTGGTGACATTGTAGGAGTATTTGGTGATCTACATTTTACTCCCATATTTTTACACTCTAATACTGCTACTATTACAATTTCTTTCAAGTTTAAGTTGTGATCTTGATTTCTAAATACCAATTTGCTCCCTGTGTTCGACCACGGATTTCAAATTTGAGTAATAAAATTATATCTATTTTGACTGCTCTTTCAGCTATATTACAACGCAATACTTTTAAATACCGATTCAACGCTCCAAACAGAATGTCATGAACAGAGGCCACAATCCTCAAGGGTTCCAACAAAATCAAGGGCAAACCCATGTGATTCTACAAGCTCCATAGACACCCCTTGGGTTTGCTGCTTCTTGTTCTTCTCAAGGACCTAACCCTGGTCCCAATGCCTCAGCCAATGTGGTTACCTTGAGAAGTGGCACCCAAACCCAGGATCCCAAAGGGCTGGCTCCTTCCATGACTACACTACCCGAGATAGTTAATTCTGAAGACTAGCAGGAAGAACCCAAGGATCTGGAACTCAACCCAGTTCAAATCCAAATCCCATACCCTAAAGCCTTGGATAAGGCCAAGAAGAAAAGAAACATGGCTGAAAATGAGGAGTTGTTAGAAATATTCAAACAAGTATAGATCAATATACCCCTCCTCGATGCAGTCAAATATGTCCCGACTTACGCAAAGTTTCTGAAGGATGTTTGCACACCCAAGCGTAAGCCAAGAACCCAAGCACCTAGGAAGGTAGTGCTATCTGAGTAGGCTAGTTTGGTCATATAGAGTAGCCTACCTCCAAAAAGGACTGACTTTGGAGCACCTTTGATCTCATGTAAAATTGGGGATTTGACTTTTGATCGAGCGTTCCTTGATTTAGGTGCTTTGATAAACCTGATCCCGACTACCCTTTACCACAGTTTGGATTTGGAGAACTAAAGCCTACACCCGTTACTATCCAACTGGTCGACCGATTTGTGAAAACCCCAAAAGGGGTAGTTGAGGATGTAATTGTTTGGGTTAAGGACTTCTACTTCCCAGTTGACTTCTTGGTCCTTGACATGATGGTCCCCAAACAATTACAAAACACACCCATCATCCTAGGCAAACCTTTTCTGGCTACGGCCAAGGCTAACATCGATTGAGACACAGGATGTATGGAGATTGCCTTTGGAGATAGGAAGATGCAATTGGATATCTTCAAGGCAACAAAGTCTTTCGATTGCGGTTGGGTGGAGAAATGTGATCCCGTGGAAACTCTGGTTGAGGAATGCCTGATAGCAAGCTCTTTAGAGGACCATCTAGCTCAACCAGCTTTAGACTACCCTGGCCCACCCCAATCTCTGGAGGTTGCAGAACTTTGCAGAATTGATTTCCACCAGCAACCTCCATTTGAGGAGATTGATGTCACTCAACTCCCTCCTTTCCCTTACCCATCAAATATTGTACCACCTGCACCTGAATTGAAACCTCTACCCAACAACCTTAAGTATGTCTTCCTAGGACCTGATCACACCTTCCCTGCCTGACTAGGGGCCAAGAGCTTAGGTTGACTACAACTCTTTCTGAATATCGGGCAGCAATTGGGTGGACAATTTCTGACCCAAGACGCATTAGCCCTAGCTATTGCACACATAAAATCTATGTGGAAGACGAGGCTCAACCTTCTTGTCAGATGCAAAGGCGACTGAATCCAACCATGCGAGAGGTTGTTAAAAATGAGATCATCAAATGGCTCGACATAGGAATCATCTACCCGATTTTTGACAGCCCCTGGGTGAGCCCTACTCAAGTGGTACTAAAGAAGGCTGGGCTCACTGTTATCACAAATGACCATGGCAAATTCATCCCTACCCGCACCACCACCGCATGGCGGGTATGCATTGATTATAGGAAGCTCAATGAAGCTACCAAGAAGGATCATTTCCCTCTGCCATTCATTGACCAGATTCTTAAATGGTTGGCAGGGAAAAAATACTTTTGCTTCTTGGATGGATATTCAGGATATAACCAGGTTGCTATTGCACCCAAGGACCAAGAGAAGACCATGTTCACCTGCTCGTATGGCATGTTTGCATTCTGCTATATGCCATTCGGGTTATGTAATGCACCTACTACCTTTCAGCGTTACATGTTAGCCATCTTTTCAAAGTTGGTGGGTGAAAATTTAGAGGTCTTTATGGATGATTTCTCTGTCTTTGGAGATTCATTAGACCATTGCCTTAGCAACTTGGAGAAAATCTTGAAGCAATGTATCGAGGTCAACCTTGTTTTAAGCTGGGAAAAGAGCCAATTTATGGTTCAAGAAGGGATTATCCTAAGTCACATCGTCTCGCATCAGGGCATAGAAGTCGACCGAGCTAAAGTTGACTTAATCTCCAAACTTCCACCTCCAAACTCGGTTAAACAAATCAGATCTTTCTAGGACATGTTGGCTTCTACAGAAGGTTTATAAAAGACTTCTCCAAGGTCTTTAAGCCCTTAACTAACCTTCTAGCCGACAATGTGCACTTTGACATGACACCTGAGTGCATCAAAGCCTACACCACTCTAAGGGACACAGTCTCGACTGCACCTATCTTACAACCCTCAGACTGGTCCCAAGAATTTGAGATAATGTGTGATGCATCAGACTTTGCCGTTGGGGCCATCCTAAGACAAAGGCAGGAAAAGAAACCCGTGGTGATCTACTACGTGAGAAAAACCTTGGATGATGCTTAACGAAACTACATTGTAACAGAGGAGTTGCTCGCCATAGTTTTTAGACTAGAAAAGTTCAGATCATACCTATTGCGATTCCACGTCATCATTTATACTGACCACTCGGCTATCTGGCACTTGTTAGCCGAAAAGGATGCTAAACCCAAGCTAATCAGATGGATCCTACTCCTATAGGAATTTAACCTGGAAATACGCGACAAGGTCAGATCCAAGAATGTTGTAGCCAACCACTTATCTCGACTTCACCCGGAGCACATTGAACCTTCACTACCTTTGACTGATACATTTCCTGATGATCAAATCCTAGTCGTGCAAGACAAAAGTCTCCCCTGGTATGCCGACTTGGTTAATTACCTAGTGGTGGGGTAGATTCCGCACGACTGGTCCAGACAACAACAAGACAAGTTCTTGGCTGAGTCCAAACACTATCTTTGGGATGACCCCTTGCTGTTTAGACTCTATTCTGATCAGATCATTAGATGTATACCTGAGGAGGAGGTCCAAAGTGTGTTGTCCTTCTGTCATGACCAAGCTTGTGGTGGCCACTTCTCTGGGAAACAAATAGCTGCAAAGGTTTTGCAGTCTGATTTTTACTGGCCATCACTATTCAAGGATGCACATAGCTTTGCTAAAGCCTACGATGGATGCCAAACTTTAGGGACCATGACCAGAAAGGATATGATGCCTCTACAACCCATTCTTGTCATCGAAATATTTGATGTTTGGGGCAATGATTTCATGGTCCCTTCCCACCATCAAACGGCTTCGAATATATACTGGTCTTAGTCGACTACATCTCGAAATGGATCGAAATTATACCGACCTGGAAATGTGATCATAAGGCTGTCATGGACTTTGTGAAGAAGAACATCTTTTCCCGATTTGGGATACCCAAGGCTATGATCAGCGATGGTGGGAGCCACTTCATCAATGCCTAGTTTCGTGCTTTGCTCAAGAAATACGGGGTTACTCACTGCATTGCCACCCCGTATCACCCACAAATGAATGGGCAAACTGAGGTCTCAAATAGACAAATCAAGAATATTCTGCAAAAAACCATGAGACCTAACCGGAAGGATTGGTCCACACGATTGGATGATGCCCTATGGGAATATAGGATCGCTTTTAAGACCTCGATTGGCATGTCACCATATCGATTAGCCTTTGCCAAAGATTGCCAACTTCTAGTTGAGTTAGAGCACCAGGCATACTGGGATGTCAAACAATGCAATATGGATTCCCATTTGGCCGGAACTCAAAGGAAGCTCCAACTCTCCGAGCTTGAAGAAATTCGTCAGGATGCTTATGAGAATAGTAGACTTTACAAGGAGAAGATGAAAGCTGTCCATGATCGGCATATCACTAGGAAAACCTTCGAGCCAAATCAACAAGTCTGGCTCTTTGATGCATGACTCAAACTCTTCCCCAGGAAGTTAATATTTAAGTGGACGGGACCTTACCAGGTGGTCAGACCATTCTCAAATGGGGTGATAGAAATTGCTGATCCTAAAACTGGGCAAACCTTCACAGTTAATGGTCAAAGATTAAAATATTTTCTTGCCTAGGTACCCCCAAAGGAAGTTGTAACCCTCATTGAGGGTTAAACTAAAGCTGCACCAGCTGAAGGCAATAAACTCAACACTTCTTGGGAGGCAACCTAGAAGATTCAGGCTGATCGGACACATAGCTAAACTCAGGTGATTTTTTTCTTTACTCCCTTGCATACATTTATCTTCTAATGAGGACATTGTCCAATTTAAACATGGGGGGGTGGTAAATTCATATTTTCGGAGTTCATACCATTAGCTTGAATTTTTGAATTATATTATGATTAAAAAAAAGAATTAGGAAAAGAAAACTTAAGCATTAGAAGCTTGTAACTGTAGAAAATAATATGTTAAAAACTTGAACACTTAGACTTTTCAGGTCATCAGGCTTAATCAGCCCAGGTGTCTACTAAAATGTGAATTTGATCTTGAGTCCTCTCCACCTTAATTTATATTAATCCAATCAATAAAGTAGGGTGATAAGTATACTACTTATCAACCCACCCTCTGATTGGAGGGGACTCTCAGTCTAAGCATCTGCACTTACTCACTCCTCGGCAATTCTAATAGAAATTAGGTAACTAATGAACCTTCTAGGGTGGTATGACTGGAAAGTTGTCATGGGTAACAACCTATTGGCTGGTTGTCCAGAACCCAGCCACAGAACCATTCTCTTTTGCTATTGCCTTTAGGTAAATCTTAGATCAAGAAAGCCACCTACTAAACAATAAAAGAAAAGAAAGAAAAAAAAAGAGAAAAAGAAAAATAAAAGAAAGAAGAAAATGAAAAAAAGAAATGAGTCACACTTCACCGCACGAGTATGGCTAGCAAGTTATCGTGGGTAACAGCCAATTGGCTATTTGTCCAGATCCCAGCTCCCAAAGCACACAAAAAAATTCCAAAACACTTAAGGAAGAAGTGGGGAAGTAGAATAATCTGGGGAGATATACACTGGAAACACCCTTGTGTTGACCCCACACAAAATAAAAGTAGGGAGAAAGCTACAGGTCGAATAGATACACCTTTAGGCAACATCTTCTTTTCAGGTCACCTAGGGGTGTAGAAACCCAAACTCTGTTTTAATTACCGTTGAGTGAGTCTATCACAATTTTCACACTAAGATGCTTAGCACTTAGAGTCTGTTTTCGAGTTATGGGTGGGTTAGGTAGCCATAAAAAGTTACCCAGATACTCTCAACTCCAAAAATCCAAAAAATTAGAAAAGATGAAAAAGAAAAAAAAATATATGCATATATATATGTGTGTGTGTGCTTAAATTTAAAGCTTGGACTTGGCCGGTTTGCATTTTGATAGGCACCTGGGTACTGTTTAGTCTTTGTAGATTAGGTTCTTAGTCTAAATTTCCTCCTGTTGACAAATAACATATGCCTGAGCAATCAATTCTTAATTTTAGCTTAAAATAACATTTCGGATAACCCTACTAGGGACTAGTAAGGGATGAGCATGGGAGTATGATGACTCTATATTTAATGATGATAATTTCATCAAATAGAATCAATCTTAAGGGTATATGTGCATTAATGACATATCATAATGGGCTTGGGAGCATTACATGCATAATGAGTTGAGATTGCTTATAATCAATGTTTAATGGCTATGAGTATAAGTTCATGTTGAAACAAGACTCATATGAACAATTAGATTGCACGGATGGATCTAGATCGACGAACGGAGTCTAACGGACTCAAAATCACCTCAATCAGACCTCCGTAGCTCCCACAACAAGCCTGAGAAGTTCTACCCATTGATCTGATGATCAACGACAAAAAGCTGGCCACATGTCGTGTATCCACATGCCCACAGCCACCGCTCTCTCTCCAGTGCACCTCCATCAAGCACTCTAGGCCGTTCGATCAAAGATCGAACGACTGGGGATTCGTGAAGAACGCGACCATCTCGCGTTGCTGGCGCAATGGTGAGCGCCTCAACTCGCACATGCAAGATGTGCGGTCGAAACCCCTACCGCAGCCAAATCTCCACCTCGCGAAGTCTTGGCGAAATACGACCGTAGATGCGGGAGTGAACAACGTTAATGGAGGCCACGCGGTGCACTCTCGTGCTCTCAATGCAAACACGCCAGATGACGCATGCCCAAAGCGCGCAAGGCAAGATCCAACACGCGACATCGCGTGCAATCTCAGACCTTCGCACATGATCTAACGGCTAGGATCATCTCTCATGCGATGGGCACGATGAGCGTGGAAGCTTAAGTCGTCTAGGAGTGATCCCAACCATCCGATGGCAATCCACGCCACACATCCAACGGCTGAGGTCACGAGCACATGGCGCGTGAAGGAAGAAGCACGCACGCATGCGTTGATCGATGGACAAAGGGCTTCAACAATGTTTTTGGAATGGTTTTAGCGACGTCCTAGACGTCGCTAAAAACCCTACCTAATTTAGAAACCCTTCCTTCTTTATAAAAACCCCTACACCCACTCCATTTATGAGCATTCACTCCTAGCTTCTTCCTAACTCTGCTAAGCACACTTCACACTCTCCCAGAGTTGTCGAGTGGTCGACGGAAGCCCCATCCACCGCTGTGGCTGCCTTGCCTCTCCCTTTTGCATTTCTCTACCCTAGTTTAATGTTTACATTGTTTTAAGCTTTCCTCTATCCTTGTAATTGTAAAATGACTCTATTTGTGCAATATATTTCATCATGTCATGTTTCATGTCTAGCTAAGTAATCACCATGCTATAATCTCAAGTCTCTAACCCTACTCTCTCTCTCTCTCATTTTTTTGCAAGAAAACAAAACAAATATTTTTGTGACACCCTAAAGCGACAAACTAATCTAATTTCACGCTTTTTCGTGTTCGACACTTAGACTCACCTAATCCATATCTTCATTTAAAATTGATGTCGCAAACACATGCTATAATGATGGATTTAACTTAACACGTTTCGACGACGTCAGTGCACCTTATCAAAGGAGGTGGAAGAGTTACCAATTTGGCCAATACCAATAATATGGCCCTTGTGGTTGTTCCCAAACATGACCGTACCACCTTCCTGATGGTTGAATTGTAGGAATAGGTCTTCCTCGCCGGTCATATTCTTGGAGCAGCTGCTATCCATTATCCATCTTCTTTCTTCTCTTCCCTATCATTGGTTTATGTTTGTGAGGTTTTGTTTGATAGAGTGGCTTCGGTGTTCCATTTGTTTGTTGGAAAGTCCACTTCTTATAATCTACATAACATACAAAACAAGATCGCAATATACTTTTTGGTATCCATTTTTGTTTAGGTCTATGGTGGTTAGCTTGTGTTACCTGTTTTGGTAAGCTACCTTTCCCTTTACTAGAACTAGATACTTCATGATCATTTTTAGGTATATAACCTAACCCAAATTTTGTAGTTCTTTGGGTTTGTGTTCCTAACAATTTATGCAGGGTTTTACTTCCATTTGTGAACTTAGCTAGATCATTTAATAGAATTGCAGAGTTTTCTTTTAGTTTGTCTATATCTACCTTTAAGTTATTTATCTATGATTTTAATGCAGTGATCTCAACAGATAACTCTTTGTTTTGATTATCAAGTACGTCTTTTTGTGCCTTTCTTCACATAATGCTTTTGCTAGGTTTTTATTTTCTAGTTTTAATGATTTTGCTATATCATGCATCTCAAAGAAGGCTTCTAATAATTCATCCTGAGTAAAGGAGGTTACCTCATCTTCTAGAGCCATAAGACCAAGAAAAGATTCTTCTTCCGAGGTTTCTTCTTTCTCTAAACTTGAGTCCAGCTCATCCTAAGTTGCTGTGAAAGCTTTCTTCTTTCCATTTTCTCTGAAGGGCTTCTTCTTATCTAACTCCTTTCTAAGAAATGGACAATCTTTCTTGATGTATCCCTTTCTCTTGCAGTTGTAATAGGTGATTGCATCGTTCTTGATTTCTTCTTTCTTCTTCCTCCAGCTCTTCTTATCTTTGAGGAACTTCCTGAATTTTTTGGAGAGGAGGGCTATGTCTTCCTCTTCTTCTCCACTTGAAGTTTCTTCGGATTCCTAAATAGCTTCAAGAGCTATAGTCTTCTTCTTGGATCTTTCTCCTTCTTGATCCCTTATGTGTTGGAGTTGAACCTCATACGCCATTAGACTTCCAATAAGATCATCTAAGTTTTAGGTTGGATAGATCTCTTGACTCTTGAATGGCAGTAGTCTTGGTTTCCCAGTCGCTAGAGAGCGAGCGAAGGATTTTTCTGACAAGGGCTTCGTTCTTGATGTCTTGATCAAGATTCCGCAAAGAGTTTATGATGTCCATGAATCTTGTGAACATCTCCTTTATCGACTCCCCTTTCTTCATCCTGAAAAGCTCATAGTTCTGGGTTAGTAGATTTACCCTTGTTTCTTTTACCTTTGAAGTTCCCTTGTGGATAACTTCGAGAATGCTCCCTATCTCATGTGCGGTTTTGCATGTGGAGACTCTGTTAAATTCTACTATGGAGAGACCACAAAGTATGGCATTCATGGCTTTCTTGTTGTGTGTAGCCATCTTCTTTTGGTCTGGAGTGATTGCAACGCCGTACTTGATCTCTAGGCATGTGTATTTCGAGGTGATGACATCCCCTACCTCATAGTCCATTGACTCTAGGAAGATCTGCATCCTGGTCTTCCAATAGCCAGAGTTCATTCCATCAAATAGAGGAGGTCGAATCGCCAACTGAACCTCAGTATATGTGTCAACATTTGACTTTGACATCTCCTAGACAACGTAAGCTCTAATAGCAAATGAGAGTAGGAGGACATCATGTGGATCACAACATATACTAGAGGGGAGGGGTGAATAGTATCACCTTAAAAAATGTATACATAGATAAAAAATAAATCACAAGAGATTCAAGCACAGAGTACACCTGATTTATAGTGGAAATCCAAATTGGGTGAAAACCACTACCTAAGACTCTTAGCTTAGGATTTTTTTGATTAGTCCAAGCTAGTCAATTCACTAATCGTACAACTTGAACAAGAGTGGCACAACCTCCTACAACCACTTCTCTTTTTATCCTGAAGAGAAGCAAAAACAACAACCACGGATCTTCCCAACAATCTTGGGATCTGTAAATCAAAGCAACAAGATCGAATAACAAAAATAACTTCTATGGAACGTCAATAAAAGATCAAACCAAATTTTTCACAGAGGTTCGAGGCATCGTGCTTTTGAAGAACGTGAAGAGCGAGGTGAGGATGCCTTTGGAATAAACACGAGAAGCTCTACTTTTTGAAAGGTATTCTCTTGAAAGTTGTGTGTAGATGGGCTGCATACAACCTCTATTTATATTAAAAGTTTTGCCTGAATAAGAAATTAAATTGGTCGATCAATTAAGGTTAGTTGGTCGATCAAAAGATAATTTAGTTGATCAATTAAGGTGGTTGGTCGATCACTAATTGATCGATCGATCAAAAGGATATTTATCAACTTCCTAAAATGGGCTGATTTGATCGGTTAATGAAGTTGGTTAGTCGATCAAATAACTAATTTGGTTGATCAATATCCCTAAAACTTGATTTTGAAAAGATATGCGAAAATCCATTTTTGACTTTTATTTGAGGTTCCTTACAATAATGTCCTAGACTAAAATAAAGATACAAAGACACACATCAGCAACTATGTACACTTGGCTTGAAAGATGCCTTAATCTGATATAGTCCTGAAATGTTAGTTTAGCAATAAGTATAATTTTGGTGCATCAAAATAGAGGTGCTTACAAGAACGGATATCCACTATTTATTTTTTATTTTGTAGATAGACCAAGTCTTAGGTTAATTTTTAGGGAGTCACATTTAAGTTAGGTCTAGAATTTTATTGCTTGATTGCACGCTTTCTCTCCTCTCTCCCTCCTCTCCTCCCCGTTTCTTCCATTTTTTGCACAGGCGATGGTCCTAAACTCCTCACTTGGAGGAACCACTTGATTTTGCCTCCTACACCAAAGTCCTCTTTTCCCACATTCTTCATCTTCTTTGCATTTTAAAAAAATGGAAAACAAAATAGGTCCCCTAACCCACATGCTGATTTTTCTATCCCCCATCTATCTGCCCTAGAGCTACCTAATCAAGCCTCCCACCTCATTTCTACTCCATGATGGCTCAGCTACAAGCTAATCAATAATAATTGACTAGGATATAACAAACCTAGCAACCAAGGGAGACCTGCCAAACTTACCCAAGCTCCATGGGCTCCACATCTAACCCCATCTAACACCCTAAAGAAAGAAAATTTGCATAATCTAAATACTGGCCATGCTGAGTATAATCAATATTCTGAGGTTTTTAATGGTTCAATGGGGAATTACACATATCCAAATCATCGCCTCACTCGAAATATCTCCACCCTCCAGGAGTAATTTAAAAGTTCCTCTAATTGGAGGAATTATCCGACTCACTCCTGGACCAATCCAATTCCTTACTAACAATAAAACCCGATTGGAGGGTATGGTTCAAATCAGACTTGTTATCAATCTGGGCCATCTCAAGAAGACATCAATGCCCAGATGATGAAAACCTTGCAGGAATGCAAAGCAAAACGATGGAAATAACCTGTGTTATTAACAATCTCCATGATCAAGTTGTGGTTACTTCGACCCAAAGACCTGCAAAACATTTACCATCCTAGCCCATACCCAACCCTGTTGATGGGAACACCATCATGAACCAAAACTAGCTCATTTTGACCCAATGAAGAGAATAAAAGCTCCTACATAACCTACTGGAGGTCATAATTCACTGAATAACCTTTTTGAGAGAAAAGCAAGAAATAAGGGGTAAAAATGCAATTTTACCATTGCAGTAAAACAATGGATTTTCTCAAGGGCTAAACACAGGTCAAAAGGTCTTAACAAGATAAAAAGTGGGTTGGATTTGACAGAATAGGTTTTATGTGTACCCTGTGAATTAAATGACTTCTTGAAATCCTAAAACAGACCCACTTGATTAACCAAGGTTCTAGTCAGGATAAAATTCACCTAAATCCTCTAAAAATCATATAAAAATATTCTCTAGGGTTTAGGACTTTCAATTTGACCATTGGAACCCATTTTGACCTAGAATGGAATCTTAAACAGATATTTGCCCTAAATTAGGTTTTTGCATAAATTGCCCAGTCAAACATGGTCAAACCCAAAATCTAACTTCACCATTAGATTCCATAGGTCCAAATTAGGCTTGTACCAAAATTTGGACCTAAGGGAAACTCATCTTGACCCACTTTGCAAATAGGTCCAGCCTGATTACATTTGTGCTCCTATCTTTCAAAAACCTTTGCAAAAGCCCCTAGCTTCTTTATTGTTCTCGCAATTAGGTTCCTCCACCATTATAGTGGAGGAATCCTACTCCGGCAAGCTTTAGAAGGTGGTTTCTCTCTGATTTCTCAAAGAATGCCCTTCAAAATTAGAAGGGAGATTCTCTGAGAAAATCCCTCCAATGTGAACCCAGTTTGATGCCCTAATTGTTACCCAATCTCTCATGCGAACGCATGAGAGATTTGGGTCTCTTTTGAAGTTGCCATCTCCGGCAAGCATACCTTGCTTGGAAGCTTGGCTTCCAAGCATAAATCCTCCTCTAGAGGTCTATTTAAGGAGCCCCAGATCCAACCGACTCCTCCAAGCTTGAAATCGACCGGAAACTCCCCTCAAATTCTTCTCTCCCCCTCCGGTCAATTCGCTCATCAAGCTCTGACGACCTTCCCTGATCTCCCTCGTTGCCTGACCACAACACCAGTGGCTGGTTCTTCTTCCTTGCGCTCGTCCGCATCACGCAGCACCTGCCGATGCCCTTGTCTCCCCTTCCTCCTCGCCGACCATTCCTCTCTGAGTGCCTTCATCTCCGACGTCGGCAGTACGCGCCCGATGCCATCCTCGCCTTCCTTTCATCCACTATCACCCTAGATAAGTCCCTTTCACCCTCTACTTCCTTTCCCCCTCTTTATTTCCCTAACTCAACTACTGCTGCACTCCACCACCATCATCTCCTTCACCTCCGGCCACCAACTCCGGCAAGACTACTCCACCACCATAGGCCACCCCCTCCTCACCGACAAGTCCATAAGCATCCCCTCATTCCACTCAACATTTCCCCTCACTCATAGCACCACTCCACTCACCCAAACACACCCCCGAGCACACCCACACATACGCACACAGTGTGCCCTAAGCACGCTCACATAAGCGTCCCCACGACATATCGACCATCGCTGCACATTTGTCGTGCCTCAGCAAGGCTTCCTGAGCAATTTAATGTGGCCGTGAGGCCGTCTTGGTGATTTCATGTGGCAAGAGTCATCCACCATTGGAGCAAAGCTCGAAGCTTGCTTACAGTTGCTCCAAGCTTCGCCAACTCCAGGCCCATGTCCCAGATTGCGCAGAGCACCCTCTCACATGACTCCAGGTTATCATATGGAGTCAAGGGCAGTAGCAGCTGCTGCAATTGGAGGAACACCTCTGTCGCAGGCACACGCAAAGAAAGGTGGATAGATAGTCCCACCTCGAATACGATAGAGAACCTGCACCAGAATAAATTGAAAAAGTGTTCTCACCTTATCGCCCCCAAATCATGGGGTGAGGTCCCTCTCACCCGAACTGAATCGGCCTTGTTCGTGACCACGCCTCGTGGACCTGGTTGACCTGACCCGACTTGCACTCCTACCCCACCACCACACGCCGATGGGCCTGGTCTCGGGTACGTACCCAACCCGATTACCCTATAACATGTGGCTTTGGGAGAGTAGAACCTAAGAGAGAAAAGAAAGGAGTGTGCATGGGGTAGGTTTTGCTGTAGGCTGAAGAGGAGGAGAAGCGAAGCTAAAGAAGGAGGAGACAAGGATGCAGAGAAGCTAAGGTAGAGAAAGAAAGAGAAGGAAGAAGCTGAAGTCAAGGTAAGATAAAGGAATAAAGAAGGCAGTCGGCAGAGAATCAAGAAAGAAAAGAAGGAGCAGAAGTAGAAGAAGGAAGAAGCTGAAGGAAGGCCAAAGGCAGAAGTCAGAGGAGAAGGTAGAGAAAGCTAAAGGCAAAGAGAAAGAGAAGAAAAGCCAAAGAAGAAGAAGGGAGGAGAAGACAGAGAAAGCTTAGGAAAGAAAGATAGAAAAGAAAGCTCGCTAAGACAAAATAAGAAGAAGCTGAAGGACGAGAAAGAAGAAATCCAATTTTTTATTCATAGTCATATACATTGACTTCTTTAGTATTTTCTGATCTACATTGCTAATTACTCATATATTTTTGCATTGTGATATTGATATTATTGCATATTCTTCTAAATTCTAAATTGTGATCTTGATTTCTAAACACTAATTTGCTCCCTGTGTTCGACCTCGGACTTTAAATTCGAGTAATAAAATCGTATTTGTTTTGAATACTTTTTCGGCTATATTACAACGCGATATTCTTAAAACTTGATTCAGCGTGACAAAAACCTATCAATCAAAGGAAACAATATCCAGGTGGAAATCAAAATCAGAACCATACTAATCAGCCTCCCATTAGCCCGATACCTCAGCACCAACCAAGTTTCTATCAACAACAGGCCCCCCTCCTCCTCCCAAGCATAACCAAACTGTGCATGCAGATACATTGAGGAGTAGGAAAACCACCACTGATTTGGGGCCTTCACATCAAATGGTTGAAACTCACTCTCAACCTATGCAAATTGACTCTCCTAATCCCAATCAAGAAGAAAAAAAAGAAACACCAAAAACACAAGATTCAAATCATATTTCTCACCCTCAAGCACTGTAATCCAATCCTTCTAAAAAGAAATCAGAGCCTTCTCACCAAGATCTTTTGGACTTATTTGGGCAAGTCGAGACTAGCATTCCCCTCCTAGATGCCACCCCTGCCTATGCTAAATTTTTTAAAGAAAGGTGTACTCCAAAGTGGCAAGACCAGAATCTAGGATGGGTGGTCCTTTCCGAGACAGTAAGCTCAGTTGTACAGAGCAAGTTGCCTCTCTTGAAAAAGGACCCGGGCGCACCACTCATTTTGGTTGTCATAAATGACACCATTTTTTATCACACCCGTCTCGACTTAGGTGCCTCTATTGATGTCGTTCCCTTGGTCTTATTCAAGGAATTTCGATTTGGTGAATTAAAACCTATTAAGGTTCAATTTCAATTGCCAGATCGATTTACCATTAAATCGTGGGGAGTTTTCGAGGATATTATTGTCAAGGCCCGGAATTATCTATTTTTGATTGATTTTCTGGTCCTTGACATAGAGGTATATGAGACTCTCAAAAATGCCCCTGTCATCCTTAGAAGACCCTTTTTGGCTACAGCAAAAGTCAATTGTCATTCTAGAAGAATGGATATAACTTGTGGAACCAGACTACCTCATTAGATATTTTCAAAGCTTCCAAGAGATCCATTGATCATGAATTTTTTGAGGACATTGATAATGAAATAGAAGCGATACTTGAGAAATCTATGATGATCAATTCCTAATCTGCTTTGACCACCATTGATCCAAATTCTATTGATTCATATTCCAAATAAGATTTTGTGGTCCAAGACATTTCATATCAACTAGGGTTTGACTTTTACTCTTTTAATCTTCCTGATTTATCACCAAAAGCATCCACACTAACTTCACCCACCTTGCATCACATTGACTTCTCTCCTCCTCCCTTTCCATTGGACCTACCACCTGACCCATCTAAGTTTGGCTTTCATCATAAATTCAAACCATGGCCAGACTTGGGTCATTCTTCCAATTTTCCATTTCATTTTGATCTCTATATCTTTACTAATCATCTTTTAGGGGATCCTGAGGAAGACACCTTTCTTGAGGACATTCAAGCGTCTAATTATTTACATGATTATCAGTCTTCCATGCATTGCATTTCACGTTCGGTTGAATGGTGTAAAAGAGAGCACTGGATGGGAGGTAACCCATCATTTTTCCCGCTTTTTATTTTTCTATTTTTTTTAGCGATTTTGCCTATCCTGATTTTGACTGCCCTCACCAAGGTAATCCCTTTTCCCTTCCAATTGCATGTGGACATGCCACATCTTAAGCATGGGGGTGGTGTTTTTAAATTTTGACAATCAAATCAGGATTTTCAAAACCCAAAAACATGAAATTTTCTTATTTCATTTTCTACATGCATACCCAAAAAGATAAAAATGTTGAAAACTTTTCAGGAAATTTTAAAAATCGGAACTAAGGTTGAAAAATTCATTTCAAGGTACAATGGGATTTAATCTTTAACAAACTAGGGACTAGAATGCGGATCCAATTTTTAGAATTTCTGGATCTATTCTTAGACTAGATCAAGTATCTTTCTCTAAATTCTACCTGAACTCGTGATGATTCAGGTGACTTGATCTCTTTTTATGACCTGAAAATTACTTGGCTTAGTTCCCGACCCAAAAACTTGCTTCTTTTGCAAAAATTCTTGTATCAAATTTCACACACAAGCAACACGTAAAAATAAATTAGAGAAATTAGAAAAGCCCTTTATTTAGTCTTGGTGAAATCCAAGGCAGATGATTGGTTTGAGTTCCCACCGCCGAAAAGGAAGAAAATGCCTCCTTTGAGGATGCGATGCCAACATGTTATGGCCTCAGTGCTGCTTTATATCTATATTTCATATCTTTAGACAGAGCATTAAGGCGCATTTTACAGCTCAAGATTCTTGGACGGTGCTCTACCCATAGCGTCGGAGCAAAAGTTTGAGTTCGCTTGGAGTGCCCCTTTACACCGCATTGTGTTTTAGGGTTGTAAGCTCCTGTGTGATATCTTAGACAGTACTATCTCGAAGTACTGGCGCCAGAGCCCCCTCGAGGATTGGTAACAAGAATGATGATCCCGACACATTTGTCGTAGGATTAAGCTTGGAGTAGGCATGGGAAAGACAAAAAAAAAGGAGAAAAAAAGAAAAAAAAGTTTCAAAAAAAAAAACATGACCTTATAATTATCCTTATAAATGTTAGCATTCACAAAGCATCGGCATAAAGTTTTAAAAGATTATGCAAGTTGTGAGTCGAATTTAAGAGCCAAGAAAATCTTAACTGTGAAATGATTTTGGGTCATTTGAATTAACGAGTTAACTTGTGAATTTTTGAAAGATACATTAATCTCGATTCTTCTAACTCTTGGATCCAAAGATGAATCCCGATGTTTTATCTTTAACAAATCCCGTACCTTTCATGTTTTCAATCAACCAAGGTCCTGTAACCATTTTCTCGTCAAAAGTAAAAAAAAAATTATTATTTCCCAAAATCCATTTTGTGAATTTAGTTTTGCTAAGAGACTAGCAAAAGATAAGTATGGGGGTGTGATAAATGTCAGTTTATCATCAATCTTACACCCTACAACTGATTTAGCTCTTAGGGTTTTAACTCCATAAATGGATTTTCGGGTTGCATTTAGATATTTAACTAGGATAGGCATGTATTGCATTTTAGTTGTATTTTTAATATGTTTACTTGAGTGTCAGGGATAGACAAAGAGTCGGATCCCACATACCTTGGCACTCGGGAAGGCAGAAGATGAAGAAGAAGCTCTTATTAGTTGGATTCCAACTAGATCCAGCTCATCTCAGCTAGATACCAACTAGATCCAGCTCATCCCAGCTGGATCCCAACTTCTTCTAGCTGAATCAACTCATTCGTAGCTCCATTCAGATCTTCTCAGCTGAATGGTAGCTCTAGCTAGTTCACCTTAGTTAGATGGCAGCTCAAACTAGCTCAACTCAGTTGATCCCAGCTCCATTCCAGCTCCTCCAACTCAAAAGAGTTCACTGACCTAGTCAGCTGAAGATGACCTTAACCAGCTTAGGATAGCTTAAGTCCAACTCCCGGAGGCTCAACTCAGCTCAACTTAGTTGAGCTGAGCTACTTGACCTAAGCTAGCTACTCTAGCTAGCTCAGTAATATCCGAGAAGACCAGACCCAGCTCACCTTAGCTCACATCAGCAGAAGCCAGCTCATCTTAGCTTGGCTTAGCAGCTAGCAAAGAATTAACAAGCTAAGCCAACTAAGGTAGCTCCTTGCAACTCTCTTCAGCAGCCACTACTTTCAGTGTTGCTCAAGACTACTTCTTCCAGCTCATCACCTCCAAAACCTTAGCTCCCTCTACCTCTCTACCCTACTCCCTACTAGCTAAGCTAGCTTAGGTTAACTAGTCACCTCCTTGGCCACCAAAACCTAATCTAAAACCCACCTAACTAGCTCCACCAACTAACCTTACCTAAGTCCACCTAAGTTGAAATGACCCGTTACATTTTTAGTCGGATAAGACATCTGGAGTTTCAGTCAGACGTCTGTCTAGATGTCTGGACATGTTCCCGAACATCTAAAAGTGAGATTTTCGTACTGCGCTTTGCACTCTGCGCCCAGGCAACGCGCAGAGGTCACTCTCTCCCCGCACCCTCACCCTACAAACCCTAACTCCCCTCCTATTTAAACCCATCCTCTCCTTCTCATCCCCTCACCACTCCAACCACCACCTCCACCTTCTCCTGCGATAGCCATGTCCCCCTCTGTCTCTATTGTAGCCGTGGTGAGGAAGGAGAGCCATTGGCGAGGGGAGAGTGGGGAGGAGCAAGAGTGAGAGAGTGCGAGGGAGTGAGAGTGGGGGAGGAGTACGACAGCCGCAGGAGCTCGGTGGAGCTCGAGGAGGAGTCGTGGGAGAGAGGAGGACGCTGGTGAGAAGCTACTCAAGCTCCTGCAGCTGCTGGAGCTACCGTTACGGGCTGAGGTGCGAGTGGGGCGAGTTGCGAGGAGGTTTTGGTACTGGAAGTTTTCCAGTATCAGACGTCTGGCGTGACGTCCAGATGATTGGTGAGGCACTCGGACGTCCGGAGTTGAGGCCAAACGTCTGAAAGCGCGTATATCGCAAGGTTCGTATCTTCCTATGCCATGCATATCGTAGCGCAAGGGATGTCAGCTGACCGTTGTGTCTGAGAGTGATTGTACGCAGGTGCAGGCTTTGGGAAGGTGCGCGGTGTGCTTTCCCAAGTTCTTTTGGACATCTGATCACGTCGCCAAACGTTTGGAGGTACTTCTAGACGATTGGAAGTAGGGTGAGACGTCTGGAGCTGCTCCCAGAAGGTCGCAGAGGGAGTCTGGACGTCTAAATCAGCCACAGGAAACGCAAGGTGAGTTCTGACTTCTTTTAAGACGCCTGGGACTAGTCCCAGACGTTTGATTTTGGTCAAAAATCACGTTTTTGGCCTATTTAAGGCCCAAACGGAATCGAATTTCCGCAAATGAAGTACCATTATTTTCCACTCGCGTTCCTCTATGTGTTCGTGTTGAGTATATACTATTTTGAGCTCATCTAATGTACATTGGTTGCTGGTACATGTTACCAGCTAGTGGCATGTTCAAGGCCCGCAGAGACAACAAGATCTGCGGCACAGGCCCCCATTCCTTCCGTGATACTCGGTAGAGTGGTTTAATGCATTTATTAAGACATTAATAAAGAATATGCCTACTTGGATTAAATTGATTTAAACTTTAGGATGTGGAATGAACCCTAGGGTAGAAATGAATGAGCCTGTTTGAGCTGTAATGTTTACTTAAATGCATGATTAAGATAAATTGCTAGCAAATGCCTTTAATATAATTACGATATGCATGTTAAAATACGAGCTTCCTATATGTAAATGAGAAGTTGAACTGTGAAATCACAAGTTGCATGTTATGATTGAGAACTGAATTATGAAAACACGAGCTGCCTGTATATGGATGAGGAACGAGTTATGAAACACGAGATCTAGACCTAGATAAATGAGATGAATATGAGCATGAACCCTACAGGGAATTAGGAGTAGAACTCCTGTGGATGAAAGGAATCTGGAATGTAGACGGGAAGTGTGCTGACCCTTGTGTACGCGGTACTAAGGAGAGAAACTGTCCCTTTTTAGTCTAGAGCGAAGCTAACCTCCCTTGGGTTGAGACCCGAGGTTAGGATTGGCTACTCTACACCGACTCCTGTTGGCCCTCGCGTACGTGGTACCGTGGAATGCTACTAGTGTAGGGAGGGAGCTAGCCACCCCACGGGGCCCGGGGTTCAGCTAGCCACCCTACACCAACTTTGTTAAGCCCTTTGGACAAACCAGGGTAGTCAGACGAGGGTGCGCGGACTGTGGAGGGGCGAGACCCCTGTTTGGTTCTAAGGGGCGAGACCCCTATTCTGAGAGGGCAAGGCTCTATATTGTTCCGTGTTGTACTTTGGGTGTAACCACTAGTGGAAACGACTAACCGCGTGTCAGTACGGGGTAGCTACCCATACGCTTATCACGCATGCCGTAATCACCACTACGTCTCGACAGTGACCCCAGGGTGGTTGACTGGGTGTAGGACTACCACGAGGGACTCTCCCGGCCAGGAGAGCACCACGTGTATCTTCTACTCTATGGAAAAGACTGCAATTAAGATCGTTCCCACGAGGAACATGCAAGATCAAGAAATACCTGGATACTTTAAGAAATAGAAACACATAAATGAGATAAATAGAAATGAGAAATACACATGTTGTTGTTTTACTATACTTGCACTTAAATAATGTAAACACCACTCTACTCAGCATTCGCTAACTCTGTCTTTTCATAACCCTATTTAGGATCAAGAGTTGAGCAGCCGAGTTTCCTACTGCAGAGGGTGCTGGGCCCAGCCGAGCCTAGCCGTAGTCATTCTTTCAGCTCTTTTATTTTTTTACTGTTGTAGTGAGTAATGGACACATAGTTTACTGTTAATGTTACTTTCTGTTTCCTTTCTGTTTTCTATTGTTGTTGTGGTGGCATGTACTATATTTTGAGACTGTTGTTCTACTTTCTTTACTGCTTCGTTCTTTTCTTCTGCTTAGTTATATTGCATGTGTGGATGTGGTTTATTTTCCTGCTTTTGGTTATTTCTTGTTGGACAACTAGGTCTTGGGATTAGTCGAGGCAAGCCGGTCTTATATCCTGTAGGGATCCGGGAATCGAGTCGTAACATAAGCTACCACCACTCCACCTCAATCTTGGTGCCAACCCTATACATCCCTTCACACCTCTCTACCACCAAATTCCCTCCAAAACCACCTAAAAATGGTGCCAACTTTTTCCCTCCAAAACCCTTGAAATCGAACCCTACACCTACCCCTTCAACCCATCTCTACCCTCCATTTTTTCCCTCCAAAATCAACACCTTCTAGAAGGTACTTTTGGAGGAAAACCCAAGGCATTTCTTCATTTCCCTCCCATTTTTCCCTCCAAAAATATCCAAGCACCCCTTCATTTCCCTCCAAAAAAATACCATAACCACCCCCTTCCCATCCTATAAATACCCTACCCTACCACCACATAATTCCCATCTCCTCTCCATTAGTTAGGTTCTATCTTCTTCATTTACATTAGGTTTCATCTTCACGCCAAGGAGGAAGAAGAAGATCAAGGGGGCACACACCCTCCTCCTTGGAGCCTTCTTCCTCTCCTTCTCCCTTAGCCACGCCAAAGGAGGAGATCTTCAACACTAAGGGGATGGCCAGGCAAGAAAAGGAGCAAGGTGGTTGACGCCTACCTTGGAGGAAAGCTTGGAGGAGTTATCATATCAAAAGCAAGGAAGTATTCTTTTTAAGCACAGGAGGTGCGGTGCTTGGAGCAAGGACCATTCCTTCTTCACCATCTCTGGAGGATTTTCTTCATCTCTATTTTATTTGTACTATCTCTTGTAGTTTATCTTTTACTTTTAAGAAGCATGTAACTACTTGTCATCAACTCTACTAGTAATACAAAGTTGTTTATTGCCTTCAATTTCATGCTTTCTAGCTTAGTGTGTCTTTCATGTTGCTATTAGTTTACTAGTGCATCACACCCCTTCTCTTCTAATTACCCTAGGCAAGTGTGCCTAGGGTGAGCTTAAAGGAGAAGGCTTCACCTTTGTCACTTAGGGTTAGTTGTAGCATAATTCATCTTCTCATCAATCCCAATTATTTCCAAAATTATAAAAACAAACAAAACGAAAATCACAAAAATATATGTGTTGATTTAAGAAGTAAGAGAGAGAACTTGTTCTTTGTGACTAACAAATTAGCCTTCTTGGACAACCCTAGATACTCTACTATCTAGGTAAATGTAAAAGTTTGACTGTGGATTTACTCATTGCAATAACACTAATTACATCATTTAACAAATCGTGTATTTTTCGTATCAAGGCATGTTGTTGATCACATTTACATATAATTTCGATGCTGCACATCCACACGTTTTTTGTTATCATTTTACATTAGTGTACGTGGTCACTGTTGGTTTAGATACTGTGATGTAACGAAAGTTGCTTTGATCCTACTACTAGTGTAATTGATAGACCAGATTGTTTATAGATATGCATTCTAGTTATAACAGCAAAATTGAGCTCAAATTCGATTTTAAAATATTATTTGATTAATAGGTTACATATACAGTCCAAGTGATAGATTGTTGAATATAATCCAACATATGGAATAGTATATGTATTTCATACATACATACATACATACATATATATATAATGCCCTTAGTATAAGTGATTGACTAAGGTTATTATGTTAATATGGGCATAAATGCAAATTGTTAATGTGGTTTTTAAAACATATGTGCAAAAACTCAATTGTGAATTATATCTCTTTGATGGGTGGAAATATAATTCACCCATACAGTAATTAAGAGGACTAACTGCTGACTTAACTATTAGGGGGTTATAGTCCCCAAAAGACCCACCCACTAATCTTAGGTCTTGACCCCCATCGTGGACCAAGGGAGAGATAGAGAGAAAAGAACGATAGAAGGAGTGAAGACTCTTCCTTAAAGTGTTTTCTCGATCAAGTTGGCGAAGGTGGGATCTTTTGGAAACGCCATTTGTAGCTCGACCCTTCTTTGTCTTCAAGATGAATGCAGGTAACCTCATTCTCTACAGGTAGAAATCAAGCATAAACATATATACATATATTCATGATCATAAGGACAAGGTAATGTGGTTTATTTGCATATTGGTATATTATATTTGTTTGCAAATCTATATTTTATCTCTCAGTTTGAATAGCTTGTATTTGTTAACTTTGGATTTTGCATAAATTAAGAATGATTAGATCTTTCATATTCCTGCAAAACACCAAATCAAATTTCGTAACTGACATAAATATCAGTACTCATAACAAGTATCGGTACATGTGTACTACAGTTTTGGCTCCAAAAATCACGACATATGAATTGTAGCTCACTAGTATTGATACTCACAAGGAGTACAAATACATGTGTGTCACAGATCAGGTTTCAGGTTCTTAAGACCCAATATCTTTGACTTGCGTATATCGGTAATCTTCACTAGTACCTGTACTCATAAGGCACAAATCAAGTTCTGGGTATGTAGTGACCAAAATTTGTAAGTCACTTGTATCGGTACTGATCTTCAATACCGGTACATGTTGACTATAGGTTGAGGCACCAATACTCAATAAGTACCAGCACTAATCATAAATATCAATACTTGTTGAGATCAATTTTATTCTAGAGTAATACCAATATGTTATAAGTATCAGTATTAGTATCTAGTACCGATACACCATGAGTAGTAGACAAGTATATGATTGAACTTGAATCCCAAACTGTAAGCTATGAGTACCAGTACTTGATATTAGTACCGGTACTCCTTTAGATATGGGATCTGATCCTGCAAGTCATGGATACCGGTACTGACTCACCAGTAAGTACCGAGACCTATTAAGTATGAAGTTCAGTTATATCCAGTTATGATTTAGGTCCATCCTAAAGGATCATTTATGGATTGACCCCAACAATTCCTCCCTAGCAAAGTTGTTTGAAAAAGTATGCTTCTATTGTTTAAGTTCTCTTGAAATAGTTCTTTGATTTCTCTTCTTATATGATCCTTGCAGCTCTTTGGGCATTATCGTAGAGATCTTCCCCATAGTTGGGCACTTTGTCTTTTGATCCTATGGCCACTACTCAAACCTCTACTTTGATGGATCGTAGCCATTGATCTTGCCATTTGCTCTATCAAATCTAGAGAGATGCTTTTTGAGGTATAAGTTGCTACCAAATGGGATGAATGACGATGGACGTAAGAGGTAGGGGTGGGGCTAGGAATTTAGGTTTGGGGTTGAATTTCGAAAGTGGTTATATTTATCCATACATGCCTACTAGTTATGGGAGAGAAATAGTAGATAATTAACTAAAATTATAAGTTTTGGCATATAATTCATAAGGAAATTGAAAAGTCAAGAAGGATGACTTTCCCTCCCTTCTCCTCTTTGGCTTTGACCTCGGGTATGACCTTTTTGTTAGGAACGGTTATCTAGTATTTATAGGGTCTTATTAGCATTTTCATCCCTGCTTCTGGGTCATGACTACATAAGGGTCCAGAAGGTCTAAGTCCCCTCGAAGATTAGATTCTTCATTGTGCCCCTAAGGTACATGGAAATGTGCTACATGCAATTTTAAGAGGAGATGAGCACATGTGGAAATGTTTTTGCATTTTCTATCACTTAGCTACTCAGGATGTGGATCACCTACTCTTCTCTTGTCCTTTTCCTATTCTCTACAATATATAAAAGATGGGTGGTTGCCCAATCATGGCTGATTCCTGAGAGGTTGTTCGGGATCATTCCAAGAATTTTGCTGTTAGTGAGGTCCTTGACCAATTTAGAATGCCTTCATTCCACTTTAGGTTTATTTTGTTTAACCGAGGATCGTTCGTACTTTGATGTATTTGGAATTGGTCACCTTTAATGAATCTAGGGGAATTGACATGTCTTATTAATCAGCCTTGGTTGTATAAGTATATTTAATACGTGGTCAATAATTAATTGCCACCATTTGCATTATATTTAGCTATTAAAAATTGTTAATAAGATATAATAAGTGGGCAATATAGAAATTTGCACATCTTCAACTGATTTCTCAGACCAAAGCTATCGATTATGTCTTCTACCATCTCCAAGCAAATACAATATAAATGCAACTCTCTCTTATCGTTTGATGTGACTTGTGGACCACCTTGGGAGATCCACGCACACAATCCTCGCCTTTCCTTTCCCACCTTCCCCACACCTCTCCAGTGACTCCTATCTTTATATGTATAAAGCAACGTGGATTTGGTCTGCTCAATTAGTTCCTGCACCGTTTGGTTTCATTTTTTTCTGGCGTTCACTTCCTGCAATTCAGTTTCCTCTGCTCGTGCACTCTCTCTCTCTCTCTCTCTCATCTCTTTCTTTGTTTTTACTTTTTAGTTTCTTACACACGTTTTTACACGAATATCCGATTTAAATTTTACCTCCATCTTCGACATTTTCATCTTCTATTCTTTCATTAAATATCAATATTAAATATACTTAAACTATTCATTATTCTTCAACCATCCCTACTTTCTTATTTCTCCTATCAAAAGGTGTACAAAGTGTCAAATCAAAGGTTAACTTCTACCATACGGGAAACTCTCGATGGACACGGAAGTGTACATGAAATCTATGACATGTTATATAATTAAAAGGATGTCATATTTTCCATACCTAAGTATATATATACAATTATCATCGCCCATCTTACAATACTTAGCTTCATTGAAGTAGCTTTATATATTTACTAAATGCAACCGATGGGATCAGTAAGATTGATTGTTGTGGAAGATGGTGGAGCAGGAGTAAACTGTTGCACTTGACCCGTCCCAAGTTAGAGATTACTTCAGCATCACTGTTAGACTTAAATATAAGCCTAATTAATTCATTGGATCCTTATCTAATTAGGATAGAGTCAAATTCAAAACCCCGAAAGCTTATCCCAAAGTTAGGATCAATTTTTAGACCCAAAGACCAACCCATCGTATCCTTACCAATATAAGTGGTGTGGAATGCTTGTAGTATGTACACGAGTACTCTATCTTTTATGTTATCATGTGAAAGTAGGAGAGGACTTATACTTGATTAAGTTGGATCTTTGGGAGAGCATATCCATTTAAGATGATGTTTGTATGGTGTCTGTCATAGCTACAACCCTCCTTGTCGGAAGTTTAGTACATTGACGTAAAGGTTCTAACGTAACAAATTTCTAAAAGGCAACCTCAGATCCAGGTTCTAAACAAAAGAGGGGTTTTTTACGGCACACTCGATGAGATGTTGCAATAAAAAATAGTTGAATGAAATAGTGTCATAAAAAAATTTGAGTTGACTTGAGAGAGGAAAACTTATTTAATGGGCTTTGATCCGACTAAAATCCATATAATTTTGAGGAGAAATCATTTGTCTGCACCTCATGTAATATGTAATTCCACTTCCCATCGTTTGATCTCATATACATAGATTCGCCGCTGTGATGGGAGTGGGGTTCGGGGAGGACAGAGTCCAGGGAAGGAGACGGGACTCAGGATGTCAATTTGGATTTACCCAACAAAAATCTGACACAATCGACCTAAATATGGTACGTAAAATTGGATCCACTGATATGTGGATTTGGAATGAGTTTCAATTTAGAAACCTAAATTCGTGTCAGTATGGATATGACTTGGCAAACCGCCCACTTAATTACTTTATCCTTACTTGATAATATACATATGGTAATTAAATATATATGTATGCATATGTGCATGCACGTATGTGTGGTTGTAATGATTTTCAAGTATTCTGCATCATTTGATAAGTAATCTTGTGATAAAATATTTGTCTCTCTTTATTTGGTTAAGTGTAAATTTATTTTTTCTATTTTTATATATCAAACATCACTAAACTTTACAATTTTTTTTTTTGTATAGTAATATGTTTTATTTTTAGAATTAAACACATATATTGAGATGAGTTTTACAATCCTTCAAATCATAAAGAGGTGCCTGGTGCATAAATGAGTCAATAGTAGATTTATAAACAGATATAGATTTAAATATAGTAAAATTCGAACCATTTACATCTCCGGATGGAACTTGTGGCCAAGTCAACAAAAGAGAGATCAACACGGTGAGTGGACATATTTGTCTATATACCAAACAAAATTGGAAGAATATTGTGGTTGGAGGGTGTTCTGAATTCAAGTGCTATGGGGAAAATAATGGCTATTTTAACGGCAAGCGTTAACTGCTCGCCTTCGTCACCCCTCATCTCCTCCTCCCCCCTTTCTCTCACTCTCTCTCCCTCCTCTCCCCTCTTCCCTCCCAGCCTCCCCTTTTTTGTTTGATCTTGCCTTTGGCCTTGCCATTTGTCTTTGATTCACTGTCGCTCTCCGTCGTTGTGCCATGTCGCATGCTACTTAGGGATGGCTTCTGTGGGTGCATCAACTGCTCGGGGGTGGTGCACCTATCGATGGGTTGTTGTTGCTCTCCGTTGTCGTTGCTCGCTGTTGAGGTGCAACGGGTGTGGTGCTCGTTGGAGCTTCCCAGCGGGTATGGTCGTGGTGTTGCTGCAGTGCAATGTGTGGTGGGTTCATGTTGTCCGGTATTTCTAGAGTCTTGATTGTTGGAGGGACGACCTTTCTCTTTTGCCAAGTTGAGACCATGGGCAACCTTGAGCTTTATACGATCAAGATTTTCTGACCCTTGTCGGGTGCCAATGAGTATCGATCTTCTCATTAGCACAGATCATGTGGATTGCTGGGATTACATCTTGGTGACACTATTGTTTCTACGAGTGTGGGGTCATGACTCTTTCAAGCCTTGGAGGAGTTCCACTGGAACTCCATGTGGGATGCCTTCTTTTTGTTATTGTATTTTCTATTTCTCTTGGTTATTTTGTATGCCTTTGTTGTTTCAGAATTACCTCGGTAACGATGCCAAAATGTTGAATGGATAATCTACGAAAAAAGGTTTGAATTGTGAAAACCCGTCATTGTAGCACGATTTGCGAGGAAAAATCGTCAACAGATAAATTTTACCAAAACTCAAAAAGAATTCCGGATCGAACACAGGAAGGCTAACGTTTGATTAAAAATCGCGTTTGTTTTATTGTCACGAAGCAGATTAACTGATCGAATTGAATCTAAACTACCTATCTACTTAAAGAATAATGAATAGAAGAGAGAGAGAGAATATTACAAATAAAGACAAAATAGAGATAGAATAAACATGGATTTCATAATCATTAAGTGGTGCTCATTACAACTAATTATTACGCTAGAAAGCTGGAAAGATTACAACTAGAAGCGCTAAATCTACTCTACAAAGCAGTAAAGAGAGGGTGGAGAGAAGTTATCTTCCTCGAAGGCTGTTTAGAGGACGAGCCGCATTGACGGAACGCCTGGACGAAGGTGGTGAAATGCAGGACAAAGGTGAACGACGACGGACGACGAAAAATGGGGTAGGGCGACGTCGCAATAGGATCTACTTCCTGAATGCTGGTGAGAGGAGCACCACGGAATGTTCCACAAACGGGATGAGGTGGAAAAATTATATTTTTAACTCTAGAGAAGCATCCCGAGTTTTGAACAAGCTCTTAGAGCTTTAAAGGGGGTGAGAGAAGAGAGGAAGGGATGAGAAATATGTAGGGGTCGTAGGGCTATTTATAGGTGGGGTTTGAAGGGGCAATTAGGTTATTTCAAGTTAAAAACATTAATACAAGGGCCTTTAGTAACGGATTTAAGCATCACTAAAGCCTTAAACATGAGCTTAATGCGCTCACTCCCACCCGCCGCTTCTTCTCCCTTGGCTTCAACGCACGTGCATGTTCTAGCCCTCTCAGCTGTCCGATTGCAAGATCGAACAGCTTAAACGTATCGTGCCCGGGCCTTTATTGCATGCTTGTGCATGCGATGGCGCGTTGGATCATGCGTCATTGCATGCGTACGCGATCCTCGCCCATCCATCGCACCATGTCGTCCGCATCTGCGCCGCTCACGCTTCATCCAACGGTTGAATCGAGCTACTCCAATGTCCGTGCCTTGATTTGAGGCACGCAGGGGCTCAAACCCACAACCTTAGCTCTATAGAAGCGCGCTCGCCCAACGTGCTATCTCGTCGCTTTGTCAAATTTCTAACCGAGGTGCACACGCTCATGCTGTTGGATCAAGATCCAACGGCCCAAATTTGATCGTGCCGTTGAGAAGAGGGCATGGTGGGTCCTCGCCATATTAGCTGGGTCGGTTTTGGCAGTCGAGATGGCACCATGTGGTGCCATCTTGGCCGTCCATCTTCACATGCTTGTAGGTGGTGCCACGAATATCAGATTGGATTGATTTTCACGCCGTTGGGCTGCGATCATCAATCCGAACACATCCGTGTGGTCAGATTTGTCATCTGAAGAACGGATTTGCACAATCTGATCCATTAACCTCTGATCTTTCTCGAACTGCATTTGATGCTACGAAACTCCGATCGGGGTGATCTTGGAGTCGTTGAGCTTCGATCATCGCCCTGATTAGATTCGTACAGTTGGATCTTCAATCTGAGGCCCCGATAAGATATTGTCTTATTTCTTGATCACAAAAAGAAAAAATTAACCTAAAATTTATATAATCTAATTTAAATGCATAATGATATATGTTATACAATATTTTTAATGTATGATGTAACTTTATGTCTAAGAACATGTAAAAATAGATGATTTATGTTATATAAATACATTTATATCAACCTCCATTTTGATAAAATTTTCCCATTTCTACTTGATATAACCTCCCCTTTTCATGAAGGCCAACAAACTTCACTTTTCTTTCCTTCCCATGTTCGGTTGCATCCTTTTGCACCGGAGTTCTTTTCTATTTCAATGAAATGCTTTTCCAAAGTTACAAGCGTTAACTGCTTTGCATCCTGTAAAATTTTGGACGTAATGCGACTGTCGTTCAGCTTGGACGTGCCGAGATTTTTAAAAAATAATAATAATAATAAAATGACGTAATGCGACTGTCGTTCAGTTTGGACGTACCGAGATTTTTTAAAAATAATAATAATAAAATCTAATACCTGCAATCTTCGGTAATGGATGTGTATTTCTCCTTTCTATTTAGGCAAGAAAATAAAAAAATATGAAAAATAATACGGTGGTACGAAGGACCTGGATGTGGATGTCTCAGTGATACATTGGTAATTAACGCTTAATTAATAAAGTTTTGACTCGTTAATCTGCTTTGTTTATTCTCATCATATGTCCTCGGTATATGCATCATGTGTAAGTGGCCTTTCACAACATAGCGTGGTAATAGCTAAGAGATTCCAGCTTTATTTAAACCAGTTCCATAAAAAAATTGACATTTGACAGGATGCACCTCATAAGTTCGTCATCTGGTTGACTCGCGCTTGGATTGGATAGTAAGGTATTGCATCACCGATGACCTAACCATGAATTTAATAAATTATCATATAGAAAACTAATGAAGCTTGGTCTTACTTGGTGAAAATCGATGAAATAGGACACTTTCCTAGCGTACCTAAGGAGAAGTAATGTCTATTGGTAATTTGTAGAATCTATATAAGCCTAAGGCCGCCAACAATAATTTTAAAGCTTATGTTGGAGTGATTGAATCCTTCACTTGAATTCTTGACCTACTTGGATGCGGTGTTTGTTTGCTAGATTAAGGCACTTAACTGGGCTAAGGTCAACTCTTTACCCATGGAAGACTTTCTTTGGGTTTGGTAGAGATAACCCGGAGTAAGTTTAACCCACACCCCCTACCCCCTCGTGAAGTATCTATAACTTGGTGTTTGTTCCGCTTCTTCAGAAGATATTCCGATGCCCTTTTGTCTTCGTGTTGCAAAAGAGGTGCCCCCTCGTTGCTGCAACCATGGCAGCACCCTCCCTCTCTCCGGTAAGCATCGTGGATGTCATTCTTCTATTCAAGATACATGTTTTCTACAAATTAGGGTTCGATTGTTGATATTAAATCGTCTTCGTTTGTAGGTTGTACTTCATTTTTCGAGAACCGTCGATCTTGATTTGGGGTTCCGATGTTTGGTTTGTTGAGTAAGGTTTTGTTCGATTTGATTTGTAGAATTTGCGATGTTTAGGTTTTCACATGTAAGGCATCTTACGTTGCTGCTGCCATTTTTAGATTGGGAAGAAGGAACAACCGAAAATAAAATCTTTCGTGCCACCTAACAGAACTATTATTCTCAACTTCCACTCATATATGGAATGATTTCATTATGGAAAATTCCCATTTCAAGATAGACAACTTTTATGTAGCCGATGCTGGGAAACATTATTTTACTGTACTCATAAATTCACTTATATCTCTTACGCAATCGATTGTATGTCATGTAACTTTTACATATCTGTCACCTTTTACAAATCTTTCTTTCTATTCAAGAGATTGTATTCAATTATCCAAGTGTTATCTTCATGTACAACATTGTCTCCAACTTTAAGCATTAATTAATTTACAGGTCTGAAATCAACTTCTTGAATTTAGTATTGGTTTTGTATTCAATTGACCAACTATTCTCATCATGTATCACAATTCCTCCCACATTCAATGTTACTACAGTTTCAATTCTGATATCCAAATTCTAATATTCATACTTCATGAGTTTCATTCGATAATCATCAATGTTTAACTCATAACAGTTCGATGTTCACTATTGGTCGTTGTATGATTTACATTTCCCACGTCAACTATTATTAATACAATATTTCATTACCATTAACGTCTAAGTCAACCAATGTTTGCTTCAACTTCATGCTTCACATGAATTCTAAATATTTTTTCCTACTAATCCACTTCCATTCATGCATTTATCACCACATAAATAATCAAGTTTCATAAAAATTACATAATGGTGATATTAATCATGCATCTCCAAATAGTACATAAGTTTAATATTTAATCAAAAAATACACATAAAGTTAAGCAAAGAAAAATACCTATTACATGTATTTATAACACATATAAAAAATTTAACAATCACAATAATATATCAAAAATTACATAGGGCAAATTTGTTCGTTTACACTTTTTCAACTATCTATAACTACTAAAACTACTATTTATTCCACCAACTTAACCCATCACCAAAGAGGGGTAACTCAACTTTATTCCTTAACTTATTCTATTAACCAACTAAACACCAAAACTAACTTAACCCACCATTTTGTTCCATTCCTTCATATTCTACTAACTTATTCCACCAACTTATTCTACTAACTAAACGGATTGGAGTATTCAAAATCCAAGAAGGATATATAGGAAGGTACACTCTTCAGTTCTACTTTCCACCAATAAACAATATGGCAAAATGTAAAGCCCTCTCATGGGCATCCAACTCACCAAAATGATAGGTGCAAGAGTAATGTTGGGCCATAGCAATTCTAAATCATTGTAAAACACTATTAGGAAAATATGATGCATACAATGAGGTACTTGCTAGATTTCTAGAGGAGTTGAGAGTAGCAAGCTCCAAGGATCCCCTTTACATCGATAAGGGTTCTCCTATGCGAGAACCAAGTGGACACATTGCCTAGAATAGTTTTGATCTCAAATAAAGAAAAGATAGTTAAAGCCTTCATTGAATGCCTTGAAAGGTCAAGTCCCCCGTAGGCGGAGATTTAAACCACTAATGATTACCCTAAGGAGGATCTACCTATAGAGTGGCTTACACCCTTAATCCAACTCCTCTAAAAGAGGTTAGGAATGAAATCTGAATCCTAAGGCCTTTAGAAGGAAGGTTGTAGAATTTACACTCCTGGACCTAGTACTTCATCACAAAAGCATCTCCCTGCCTTCAATATAGTTTTTAACTAGTGGCGAAGCCAAGGCAGCCTTGGTAGAAGTCTGTGCCATCCTCATGTCAACACCCCTCCGCTGGTGTCTGTGCCATCCTCATGTCAACACCATGGCACCGATAAGCTCTCTTTGCTTGTTCTCTAGCTCTCTAGTTGTAATTGTTACGTTGTTTTATTAATAAAATTTTGTTCTAAATTTTATTCCTTAAAATCCATGCATGAAAAATTTTTGAAACTTTTTGTGTTAGTTCATGAATGGTATATTTAGTTTACTGTCAAATTTCATCCATATATTAGTTATATAAAAAAAGATAAGATTTATTTACAGTTCGATTCTTAGATTATTGTAGTTTAAGCCCTTATACCTGTTTAGAATTTCATTGCGTATACTATAGTGCAAATTTTTCAGTGAGTTTTGATAGGGCTCTGATTTAGTAGTTTTCCTTCTTCCTAATTTTTTTTAGATTTTTAGATTTGTGTAAAGATTATTTCTTAGCATCTTTGCATTTTAGCCCTGGGTTTATTATCTACCCCTTAATTTTTAGGTGAATCTCTACTCTTTTTTAAAATTTCCAAAAAAAAATCCGAAAAGTTTCCTAAAAATCCAAAAAAAAAAGTTTAGATCAATAAATAATAATTTGGATAATTTTGCTTTCGTGAAGATGAGCCGGACTCTCTCCGTCCTTATTTATATATGTTTCTAGAATTTGGTAATTTTGTAAACAATTACATTTTTACGCATAACAATAATTATCCTCTTTCAATTCGCATGCATGATCATCCACCCATTAGGTGACTCACCCAATTCGAGTATCCATCTAGCCATCCCAATTTCGTATGAAGGTTGCAATGGCTGCATTGGCCTTGCATACAACGGTTGTGCCCTCCCCAACTGTTACGAACCGTGCTTTCAAACGTCTTTTAAGACATCTGGGAGGTGTCCCAGATGTCGTACCAGACGTCTGGGATTCATTTTTCTACAGCGCACACCGTTGCGTCTGCGCGCCTACACGCGCAAACCTGCTCCGCCTCTTCTTTTTCCCTCTCCCTCCTGCGCCCTCTGTCGCGCTCTCTCTCTCCTCCTCGCGTGGCCTTAAAAGGCCACGCCCTCCCCCTCACTCCCGTCACCTCCGCCCCCTTCCTCTTCTCCTTTCAGTCGGTGCGCGAGAGCAGGCGCGAGTGAGCGACGACGGCGACAGCCGCAGCGGGTGCGGGAGGAGGTGCTACGCGGGGGAGGAGGCGTCGGCCGTGAGGGCTCGAGCCTGCCGGGGCAACGGGAGCCGGCCAGCGGGGACGCAGCAGGCGCGGAGCGACTCGGGAGGCCTGCTGCAGCTCGAGCAGCAGGCGGAGCACTCGCAGCGCGGCCGAGCGTCGCGAGCGGAGGGCTAGTTGCGCCCTGGTTTTGGAAACTTTTCCAGAATCAGACGTCTAGGCTGATAGCCAGACGACGGGCACGACGTCTAGAAGACTATCCAGACGTCTGAAAGGTGAGTTATTTCTGCCTTCTTCCTTTTCTTCGACTGACCATACTAAGAGAGAGAGATGGGTACGCGCAGGTTCGGTGATTCGCCATCCAACGCGAATCAGACATCTGGCTGTAGTACCAGACGACGGGAGCGACATCCAGACGTCCAGGGTGACCATCGGACGTCTGGGAATTAGGCCAGAGGCCCCCGCAGGCTTCTGGACGTCTGAAAGCCCATGCAGAGCAAGGTAATTCCTGATCCACTTTTTAAGACGTCTGGAAGAAGTTTCAGACGTCTGATTTTGCACTGTTTCGTCGTCTTCGACCTGTTTAGGGCCCGTTCGGGTTCCGTTTTCCGCGTTTTGAGTTGCGTTCTTTTCGGAATTAAATCCTTTACCTGTCTACAGTAGCTGTATACTGTTTTGAGAAGTTCCTTGTGTTAATCCTTGTGATAGGATCCCGTTCCGTTGCAGTCTCGAGGGTTGCAGAGGCACGCGGGATTCCCGACCACGCCCCCAGTTCTCCTGTTGTAACCGGTAGAGTGGCTTTAAGTATACTATGTTAAATTATGAAACTATAAATAGAACCTAGGACATTGCATGAATCCTAGGAATGAGAAATAGATTGAATGGTAGATCCTAGGGTGTTGCATGAATCCTAGGGCTGGAAAACTAGATTGTATGATAGATCCTAAGGTATGACATGAATCCTAGGATGGGAAAACTAGTGGAATATGTGAACACTGCAGTCTTGAAAATGTGGAAAAGAAATAATAACTGCCTGTGAATTGAATTAACAGCTGCCTGCTATGAATAAATGAACATGATTAAGAATATGGGATGTATGAACGTGAAACTGGAAAGGTGAAACTGGAATGCGCTGAGTTAAAGGGCTGGAACCCTACGGGGAATTCGGAGTGGAACTCCTGGAAAGTGAATGGAATAGAATTGGGGAAGTGAGCTGGCCCTTGAGTACGGAGTACCAAGGAGAGCGACTGTCCCCCTGTTTAGTACAGAGCGGAGCTAGCCGCCCCAGGGTCCCGGGGTTAGGACTGGCCACTCTATACCGACTTGCTGGCCCTCGTGTACGTAGTACCGAGGAGAGCTACTAGTGTAGGGAGGTACTAGCTACCCCACGGGCCCCGGGCTGCCTACACCGACTTGTTAGGCCCACTGGGGCAAACCAGGGTAGGCAGGCGAGGGTGCGCGGACTGTGGAGGTGCAAGGCCCCTGTTTGGTTACTGTGAAGGGGTTGGACCCCTGTTACTGAGAGGGCTCTGCCCTGTACTGGTTCCGTGCTATGCTTTGGGCCCACCCGTTAACGGAAACGACTGACCGCGTGCCAGTGCGGGTTAGCTACCCGTGCGTTTACCACGCGTGCCGTAGTCACCGTTACGTCTGTCAGTGACCTTGGGGTGGTTGACTGAGAGTAGGATCACCACGGGGGACTCTCCCGGCCAGGAGAGCACCACGTGCTACTTCTACTGTTCGGAAAAGACTGCAATCAAGATCGTTCCCACGAGGAACATTCGAGATCAAGTGAAGGATCTGAGAAATAGATAAATTATGAAATAATAGAAAGACGTAAATAAAGGAAGAAAGAAAATTAAAACAGCTACTGTGCACTTTACTGTTTCTTTAGTTTATCTACCACTCTACTCAGCGTTTTGCTGATGTGTTGCACTCGTTACCTTTCAGGACCAGGTGTTGAGTAGCCAGGGTCAGCGGCTGCAGAGGACGTTGGGCCAAGTAGGGTCCAGTAGAGTTACCACTGTTCTCTTGTACCTCTTTTTGGTTCCACTGTAGTGAGTAGTTCTTGTTTCCGCTGTACTTTTCTTTACCTGCAGTTCATATTATGTTATAAATGTTGTTCTACTGTTGTGGTGGTACATACTGTAGTGGTTTCTTTCATTACTGCTGTATTTTCTTACTGTTAGTTATATTCATGTTGAATGTGGTTTATTTTACTGCTCTTTTGGTTACTTCCTCGTTGGACGACCAGGTCTTGGGTTTAGTCGAGTCGGTCCGGTTCTCGTGTCTCGTAGGGACTCGGGAATCGGGTCGTTACAAGATGGTATCAGAGCAAGGTCGTCCCGAGAAGTGAATCAACTGACTGGAAAATAACCAATTCACATGTCTATAACTAGAGTAGCCACCACAACATATCTCTTGACATGAGCTCTTAGTCGTTTCGTTAGGTACCGTCTGTTTTGACGTTTTTCGTTTTGTTTCGCGTCTCCTTGCAGGAGATGCCTCGTCGCGGGACTGGCGAGACTGGCCGCGGGCGCGGCCGAGGACGAGGTCGGAGAGGTGGAAGTGTCGTTGTTGACGTCTCGGTGGACCAGCCACCACTCCTGAGCATCCAGGCCCAGGACCTCGCCCGACTGATACGGGACATTGTACGAGAGGAGCTCCACCCACCACCCCGAGCACCTCCTCCTGGGGCTGCAGAGGGAGAGTCCTCCATGGGACCACACGACGGACGCGGCGCTGGACACGGGGGAGGGGATGGGCCGCTGCCGCCCCCACCTTCCTCAGACACTTCCGTGCACGAGGCACCTTCGCCTGGAGGTGCACCAGCACCTCCCCATTGCAGCACCACTCCGAGCTCTTCTGGCAGTTCCGGAAGCTGAAGCCCCCCTCCTTCAAGGGGGATGAGGACCCAACCGAGGCAGAGGACTGGCTTGAGTAGCTGGAGAAAATTTTCGACACCCTTCGCCCCCCGGTGGAGTGCCGCGTGGCCTTTGCCACGTACCAGCTGGAGAGTGCGGCACACAGGTGGTGGAGGGCGGTCCGGGGACAGGAGAGGGACGAGCCGACATGGGACCAGTTCGTCACCCTCTTTTGCGAGCAGTACTTTCCCCAGACGTGGCGGGACCAGAGGAGGCGGGAGTTTCATACTCTCCGCCAAGGGACGATGACTGTGAGCGCGTACTGCACGCGTTTCTTGGAGCTGTCCCGCTTTGCAGCGACAGCGGTAGCCACTGAGGAGGAGCACCTTTGGAGGTTCACCGAGGGGCTCCGGCCTGCGATTCGGGGGTATGTCAAACCCCTGAAGCTGCCTACGTTTTCGAGGGTGGTAGAGGCAGCTATGACTTACGAGGAGACCAACCCGTCTGCGCGAGACACTGACGGCGGGCGGAAGAGGCCCTTTCAGCCAGACTTTTCACAGGGCCGGCGAGAGAGGAGACACGTGGCGTCCGCAGGAGAGCCATCACGTTTTACAGGGCCATCAGTGGCCTTTGGGGGCCCTCGACAGGGGCCAGTCTCCAGCACCGGACCCCTGCCCAGCCGACAGCAGGGACCCACTGAGGGCGGGAGTCGGGTTCCCCTCTGTTACTAGTGTGGCCAGCCGGGCCACATCAGGAGGAACTGCCCATCTACGGCAGGAGGTCAGCAGATACTTCCCGCGCAGAGCACTGGAGGGTGTGCAGGAGGCCGCGGTTCCCAGGCGTGAGGAGGAGGACAGCAGTCGCGAGGAGGGTACCAGCCAGCACCTACCCGTCCGACGCAGAGTGTGGCTGCTTCGTCCGCACCTAGAGCTGAGGGGCATATCAACGCCCTGACACACAGGGACGCCAGAGCTTCGGGATCGGTGGTAGCAGGTATGGTTTCAGTTTCCGGCAGACTCGTTTACACGCTTTTCAATTTTGGCGCTACGCACTCGTTTGTCGCAGCTAGTTTCGTAGTTAGTTTGGACCAGGATTATACACTGTTAGAGAATCCGTTCGTAATCAGAGGTCCGAGTGGTCAGCTGTTTGTAGCTGAGGAGGTGTACACGGATTGCGAGGTCACCGTCGGGGGACATAGCCTGCCAGCTGACCTGATTATGATATAGATGGAGGACTTTGGAGTGATTCTGGGGATGAATTGGCTATCCGCTTACCACGCCTTGGTGGACTGTTTTGAGAGGAAGATCGTCTTCTCTATTCCGGAGTTGCCTTCTTTCAAGTTTCACGGACAGCCAATGGACGGAGGTTTCAGGTGCATTTCGGCACTTCGGGCAGCGAGGCTTTTGAGCCAGGGGTGTGAGGGCTTCCTAGCTTGTGTGGTGGCAGAGCCCAGCCCTGTGGTAGACTTACAGAGCATCCCGGTGGTCAGAGAGTACCCCGACGTGTTTCCAAACGAGTTACCAGGACTACCGCCCAAGTGTGAGATCGAGTTTGAGATCTCACTAGTACCAGGGACCAGCCCCATCTCCACCGTGCCATACAGGATGGCACCGCTTGAGCTGCGAGAGCTCAAGTCCCAGTTGCAGGACCTTTTGGAGAAAGGTTTCGTGAGGCCCAGTGCGTCTCCCTGGGGAGCCCCGGTACTTTTTGTGAAGAAGAAGGATGGGACCTTACGCCTTTGTGTGGACTACCGACAGCTGAATAGGGTCACCATCAAGAACAGATATCCGCTGCAGAGGATCGACGACTTATTTGACCAGTTGCGGGGTGCCACGGTGTTTTCCAAGATTGACTTGAGGTCTGGATACCACCAGTTGAGGATCAGGGAGACCGACGTCTCCAAGACAGCTTTCCGCACCCGGTACGGACACTACGAGTTTTTGGTCATGCCGTTTGGGCTGACCAATGTCCCCGCTGCTTTCATGGACCTGATGAACCGGGTGTTTAGACCGTACTTGGACCAGTTCGTGGTGGTTTTCATAGATGATGTACTCATCTATTCTAGAGATCAGACGCAACACGGACAGCACTTGCGGATGGTTCTGGACACTCTGAGATGACGTAGGCTGTACGCCAAATACAGCAAGTGCGAGTTCTGGTTGAGGGAGGTGACCTTCTTAGGTCATGTGATCTCTGGAGACGGCTTGGCGGTGGACCCAGCCAAGGTTGAGGCAGTACTCAGGTGGGAGAGACCGCATTCAGTCACAGAGATTCGTAGTTTCCTGGGACTGGCAGGCTACTACAGACGATTCATCAGAGGTTTTTCACAGATTGCGCGTCCTATGACACAGTTGACCCGGAAGGACGTGCCCTTCGCTTGGACAGACGCCTGTGAGGTGTGTTTTCTGGAGCTGAAGGAGAGGTTGACCTCGGCTCCCGTGCTCACCATCCCTGACAGTTATGGCGGGTTCGTTGTGTACACGGACGCCTCCTTGCAGGGGTTAGGAGGTGTGCTCATGCAGAGGGATCGCGTTGTCGCTTACGCTTCGCAGCAACTGAAGCCCCATGAGCATACCTACCCTACCCACGACCTGGAGTTGGTGGCTGTTGTCTTCGCGCTGGAGACTTGGAGGCACTACTTGTATGGTGAGACCTTCGAAATTTTCACAGATCACAAGAGCCTCAGATACCTTTTTAATCAGAAGGAGCTCAACATGAGACAGAGACGTTGGTTGGAGCTCCTGAAGGACTACGACTGCAGCATCTCCTATCACCCGGGAAAGGCCAATGTGGTGGCTGACGCCTTGAGCCGTAAGGCACCTGCACACTTAGCCAGTTTACAGTTACAGAGTTGGAGCCTTTTGGAGGAGGTGGGCAGTTGGCGACCTCTGGAGTTACGGGGGCACTGTGGGGCAGTGACGGTGACACGACAGACCAGGCCAGAGCTGATAGACCGCATCATCACAGGACAGATGGCCGATCCGTACTTGCAGTCCTTGCGCGACAGAGTACTGTCGAGAGACCCGGGGGACTTCTCTTTCATAGACCAGGTGCTACGCCTGAGGGGACGGTTGTGCGTTCCCAGAGACGAGGAGCTGTTGAGAGAGCTCCTGACTGAGGCACACAGTTCCAGATTCACCATACATCCCGGAAACGCGAAGATGTACCACGACTTGAGACGCGAGTTTTGGTGGAGGGGGATGAAGCGGGATGTGGGTGAGTTCGTGCAGCAGTGCTTAGTGTGCCAGCAGGTGAAAGCCGAGCATCAGAGGCCTACAGGGCCGCTATAGCCGCTTCCAGTGCCAGAGTGGAAGTGGGAGAGCATCACCATGGACTTGGTGGTGGGCTTACCTGTTACCCAGCGAGGACACGACGCAGTCTGGGTAATAGTGGATAGACTGACGAAGACGGCGCGATTCTTGCCGATCAGAGTCACTTTGGGACCAGCACAGTTGACAAAGAGGTATATCCGTGATGTGGTACGACTACACGGAGTTCCGCGGGAGATCGTATCTGACTGGGATACCCTCTTTACGTCCCAGTTTTGGGCTGAGTTTCAGCAGGCCTTGGGGACGCAGTTGAGGTTTAGTAAGGCTTACCACCCCCATACGGACGGACAGTCTGAGCGCACGATACAGACACTTGAGGACCTTTTGTGTGCCTGTGTACTGGACTGGAGGGGCTCTTGGGAGGAGTACCTGCCCTTGGCGGAGTTTGCATACAACAACAGTTATCACTCGAGCATCGGCATGGCTCCCTACGAGGCTCTGTACAGACGGAGGTGTACGGCACCCTTGAGTTGGGTTGAGGTGGGGACCAAGTGGGAGGTTGGCCCCAGGTTGATCCGGCAGAGTCAGGAGGTAGTCGAGCATATCTACAGGCGACTCCGCACTGTCAGGAGCCGCCAGAAGAGCTACGTTGATCGGAGACGCAGAGAGGTGCAGTTTGAGGTTGGGGACCACGTCTTCCTTCGTGTTTCGCCCATGAAGGGCCTGCAGTGGTTTGGGGTGAGAGGAAAGCTCGCGCTGAGGTTTGTGGGGCCCTTTGAGGTCCTGGAGCGGGTTGGACCCGTTGCTTACAGGCTTGCCCTCCCCCCACAGCTTTCTAGTGTGCACGGCGTGTTCCACGTGTCCAACCTTAGGAAGTACGTAGCCGATCCCAGTCACGTACTGAGTCATGAGAGCGTCGAGGTGGGCGACGACCTAACCTACCCCGAGCGGCCAGTGCAGATTCTAGACTGAGCTGTCCGCAGTTTGAGACGAAAGCAAGTACCCCTGGTAAAGGTTTTGTGGAGGAGCCAGCGGTACGAGGAGGCTACCTGGGAGCCTGAGGAGGCAATGCGGGAGCAGTACCCGGAACTCTTCGTGGGTACGTCTTTTCGGACCGGCTTCGGTCCTCTTTGAGTTTGTTATGGTATTTATGACGTTTTCCCGCACCCTAGTTAGCGCAAGTTTCAGGGACGAAACTTCCTTTGAGTTTGTTATATTGTTACGAACCGTGCTTTCAAACGTCTTTTAAGACGTCTGGGAGGTGTCCCAGACGTCGTACCAGACGTCTGGTATCACTTCCAGACGTCTGGGATTCATTTTTCTGCGGCGCACACCGTTGCGTCTGCGCTCCTGCACACGCAAACCTGCTCCGCCTCTTCTTTTTCCCTCTCCCTCCTACGCCCTCTGTCGTGCTCTCTCTCTCCTCCTCGCGCGACCTTAAAAGGCCATGCCCTCCCCCTCACTCCCGTCACCTCCGCCCCCTTCCTCTTCTCCTTCCAGTCGGTGCGCGAGAGCAGGCGCGAGCAAGCGGCGGCGGCGACAGCCGCGGCGGGTGTGGGAGGAGGTGCTGCGCGGGGGAGGAGGCGTCGGCCGTGAGGGCTCGAGCCTGTCGAGGCAGCGGGAGCCGGCCGGTGGGGGCGCAGCGGGCGCGAAGCGACGCGGGAGGCCTACTGCAGCTCGAGCTGCAGACGGAGCACTTGCAGCGCGGCCGGGCGTCGCGAGCGGAGGGCGAGTTGCGCCCTGGTTCTGGAAACTTTTCCAGAATCAGACGTCTGGGCTGATAGCCAGACGACGGGCACGACGTCTGGAAGACTGTCCAGACGTCTGAAAGGTGAGTTATTTCCGTCTTCTTCCTTTTCTTCGACTGACCGTACTGAGAGAGAGAGATGGGTACACGCAGGTTCGGTGATTCACCATCCAACGCGAATCAGACGTCTGGCTGTAGTACCAGACGACGGGAGCGACATCCAGACGTCCAGGGTGACCATCGGACGTCTGGGAACTAGGCCAGACGCCCCCGCAGGCTTCTGGATGTCTGAGAGCCCACGCAGAGCAAGGTAATTCCTGATCCACTTTTTAAGACGTCTGGAAGAAGTTCCAGACGTCTGATTTTGCACTGTTTCGTCGTCTTCGACCCGTTTAGGGATCGTTCGGGTTCCGTTTTCCGCGTTTCTAGTTGCGTTCTTTTCGGAATTAAATCCTCTACCTGTCTACAGTAGCTGTATACTGTTTTGAGAAGTTCCTTGTATTGATCCTTGTGATAGGATCCCGTTCCGTTGCAGTCTCGAGGGTTGCGGAGGCACGCAGGATTCCCGACCACGCCCCCAGTTCGCCTGTTGTAACCGGTAGAGTGGCTTTAAGTATAATATGTTAAATTATGAAACTATAAATAGAACCTAGGACATTGCATGAATCCTAGGAATGAGAAATATATTGAATGGTAGATCCTAGGGTGTTGTATGAATCCTAGGGCTGGAAAACTAGATTGTATGATAGATCCTAGGGTATGACATGAATCCTAGGATGGGAAAACTAGTGGAATATGTGAACACTGCAGTCTTGAAAATGTCGAAAAGAAATAATAACTGCCTGTTATGAATAAATGAACATGATTAAGAATATGGGATGTATGAACGTGAAACTGGAAAGGTGAAACCGGAATGCGTTGAGTTAAAGGGCTGGAACCCTACAGGGAATTCAGAGTGGAACTCCTGGAAAGTGAATGGAATAGAATTGGGGAAGTGAGCTGGCCCTTGAGTACGGAGTACCAAGGAGAGCGACTGTCCCCCTGTTTAGTGCAGAGCGGAGCTTGCCGCCCCAGGGTCCCGGGGTTAGGACTGGCCACTCTGTACCGACTTGCTGGCCCTCGTGTACGTAGTACCGAGGAGAGCTACTAGTGTAGGGAGGTACTAGCTAGCCCACGGGCCCCAGGCTGCCTACACCGACTTGTTAGGCCCACTGGGGCAAACCAGGGTAGGCAGGCGAGGGTGCGCGGACTGTGGAGGGGCAAGGCCCCTGTTTGGTTACTGTGAAGGGGTTGGACCCCTGTTACTGAGAGGGCTCTGCCCTGTACTGGTTCCGTGCTGTGCTTTGGGCGCACCCGTTAACGGAAATGACTGACCACGTGCCAGTGCGGGTTAGCTACCCGTGCGTTTACCGCGCGTGCCGTAGTCACCGTTACGTCTGTCTGTGACCTTGGGGTGGTTGACTGAGAGTAGGATCACCACGGGGGACTCTCCCGGCCAGGAGAGCACCACATGCTACTTCTACTGTTCGGAAAAGACTGCAATCAAGATCGTTCCCACGAGGAACATTCGAGATCAAGTGAAGGATCTGAGAAATAGATAAATTGTGAAACAATAGAAAGACGTAAATAAAGGAAGAAAGAAAATTAAAACAGCTACTGTACACTTTACTGTTTCTTTAGTTTAGCTGCCACTCTATTCAGCGTTTTGCTGACGTGTTACACTCGTTACCTTTCAGGACAAGGTGTTGAGCAGCCAGGGTCAGCGGCTGCAGAGGACGTTAGGCCAAGTAGGGTCCAGTAGAGTTACCACTGTTCTCTTGTACCTCTTTTTGGTTCCACTGTAATGAGTAGTCCTTCTTTCCGCTGTACTTTTCTTTACCTGCAGTTCATATTATGTTATAAATGTTGTTCTACTGTTGTGGTGGTATATACTGTAGTGGTTTCTTTCCTTACTGCTGTATTTTCTTACTGTTAGTTATATTCATGTTGAATGTGGTTTATTTTACTGCTCTTTTGGTTACTTCCTCGTTGGACGACCAGGTCTTGGGTTTAGTCGAGTCGGTCCGGTTCTCGTGTCTCGTAGGGACTCGGGAATTGGGTCGTTACACCAACCATCTTCGTTCGCAGCTTGTGCACCCCTCGTGTGAGGTATGGCCCCCTCCCTTCCACACCGTCGTCTCCCAAAGGACCCAAACCATCTTGCTCTCCTCCCTTGGCCTCCCTGTCACTAAGGCCCTCTTCTACCGTATGGCTGAGAAGAACACCATCTCCTACACTGTCATGCTTCATGCCCTCCTTCGTGACCCCTCTTGCCTCGACAATGCCCATGATCTCTTCAACTCTATGCCTGAGAGGAATGTTGTCTCCTAGATCACCATGATCTCCAAGTACACCCACAACTCCTATGTCTACGACGCCCACATTCAAGGTTTTGCCTAAGTGAAATGAAATCTCTTGAATCGCCATGCTCATGAGGTACCTCCACACCTGCCGTGACCAAGTGGTGCTCAAGATGTTCCGCATCATCCTCAAGAAGCCTATTGTCACGTGCAACGTTGTGATCCTCAAGCTCAGGTAGAATAGGTGTGTGGAGGATGAAAGAGCTATATTTGACAAAATGGAGAAGAAAGATGACACCACTTGGAGTGTAATGACCAAAGTATGCAAACTCAACAAATGTGAGAAAGACTTGATCAATATCTTCAAGACAATGCAATTTGCGGGAGCCCGAGCCAGTGTGCTCATCGTGCACGCATATCGTGTCCAAGCTAGTTACCAAACCATATTCACATGCATTTTATTCCTTTTTCTAGTCGATTTTTATAATTTTATTTTTTTAAAACATTTTTTGTAATTTTTTATAATTTATTTTAACTTTTTTTATAATTTTATTTTAACGATTGATTTATATTTTATTATTATTTTTTCTATTTTCTTTGAATTACATTTGTTGTTTTTAAATTTGATATCTTAGCTAAATTGGTTAACTAAGTATCCGATGGGTTCCCATGACTTGGTTTGACAAAGTTGGATACCCTATCTTTCAGGTATCCTTTTAAACAAGTCGGATTGACCTATGACCTAGTTAATATTAGGTTAGGTTGAGTTAGGTGGAAACGAGGTAGGTACCTATCCCATGAACGCTCTTGGTTATGTAAATCAAGTGTTAAGTTTAATTATAAAGTTTATTGAACTACGTATGCATTAGGTTAGTTCGATTTATCTCACTTTAAGGGTTGATGGGGTCACTAAAATTGGCTAACCTAATCAATTTCATCTAAATAAAACTTATCCTTAACTAAATATTCAAGTTTCTATTTAAGAAATTAAAATGAGAACATGATCTTAGTTTCGGACTATGCAACTTTTGAAATAACTTGAGATAAAATACTTATAAATATCTAAAATTTCTAAATAAATTCCTACTGATACTTTACTCAAACACCTAACTAATTACAAGAATTTCTTGCAAAACTATCAACTATAGAGCTATAAATAAATTTCCTAATTCACGATTGTTAATTCTGGACAAATTAGATAGCGCTTCAAATGAAAATCTTATTTATTATCCTAATGATCATAGAAAATTATGATAAAATCAATATGAGAGTAGACTTCAAAAGGAAGACAACCATAACAATTCATGCATTAAGTCAAAAGGGATTAAGATATGCAATATTTTATAAAGATGATCTACTACTGTCCTGACGTTAATACTGAGCACTCAAACAGTTTTCTAAGGAAAAGTATACAAGATAATAACCTAAAACTTGGTAAGCACGATCTTTAGTTAATAAGTAAGACTACTGAATTTTTTTCACATTTTTTAGAACATGGTAAAATTGAGTTTTACAAAAATAGAGCATCATATATCAGATTCGGACTAAAAACTGATACATGGCAATGACAAAAATTCAGCAGAGCAATTGAAACATGAAAACATCACAAAAACTATGTCAACAAAAAGGTAACTAATCTAGCTTCTATAGGAATTTTACTTCAATAATTTTCAAAGCCTAAAACTTAAGATATGGAATTTCAAAGTTAGCATAAAATTCAGAACACATACCTAGCATATCTAAACAAAACTCTATTTAACATGACTTAAATGGACAATTTATGGAAAGCTCCACAAAATCAACACGAAGGTGGGTAAGGATAAGGATGAAGAGGTGCTTCTAGCCCCATGCACTTCGATCTTCTCTCAAGCAGAACACATACCTAACATATCTAAACAAAGATCTATTTAAAATGACTTAAATGGAAAATTTATGGAAAGATCCGTAGAATCAATACAGAGGTGGGTAAGGATGACAAAGAAGAGGTGCTTGTAGCCTCATGCAGCTTGATCTTCTCTTGAGCATGCATGAATTCGCCAAGTGACGATCTTCAAAAATCCACCTTACCGGAGAGAGAGAGAGAGAGAGAGAGAGAGAGAGAGAGAGAGAGAGAGAGAGAGAGAGAGAGAGAGAGAGAGAGAGAGAGAGAGAGGTTGTGAAAGTTATGAATAGGGCTTAAGTGTTAAGAGTGTGAGATCCCTGGCGAAAGAGAGGTGGAGAGGGCTCATAGAGGTGGTGAAGGGGTAAGGTAGTGGTGGACGGACATGGAAGAGGTTGAAGGATGAGAAGAGATGGAGGAATTAGAGGAAGATATAGAGGAAGGAAGCTAGAGAGGGACACAAGGAGACAGTAGGGAGAGGGGCCACCTCCCTCTTCATCCAAAGGGAATGGGAAGCATTTTTTTTGGGTCTTCGGGTAGTTACCTAAGAAGTAGGTAGTTTTATACCTAGGTTAAAGAGATTTTTTTGGAGATGTGGCTTGAATTGAAGTTGCATTGGAATGTTGAGAGGGAGGGAGAGGTGGTGCAAGAAACTAAGGAAAGGGAGGGTTGGGTCATGCAAAAAATGTAGGAGAGAAGGGTGAGGTGGCATGTAGAGGAGTGGAGAGAGAATACTTTTGGAGGGTAAAATTGGAAGGAAGGGGAGAAATTACCTAATTGAGTTTTAGGAAAGATAAGGAAGGGATTTATTGGAGGAGAGATGATTAAGGAAAGGGTAGGGGTAACTTACCAAATGGGGAGGAATGTAGGAATGGAGGAGGAGGGTGGTTCACTCATTAGCAATAGGAGATAGAGGGTAAGGTGGTGTATAGAGGAGAGGAGAGAGAAGGCATGGGCTAAAAATAGAAAAGAGATAATGTAATTTATCTCTTAATTATTATTTTTTTCTCTACAACCAAATGAAGTGTGGAGGTGCCATGTGGCATCCAATTAGGCTTAGATAATAGTTAATTAGGCTAAATCTAATTGGAAACCCATTTGAGCTATTAATAGGTTCAACTAGCTTAATTATGAGCCAATTAACTCTATGTGAGCTAAATAGAAGAATTGTCCTAGGTTTAGTGAAATTGACCTAATGGGGACCTAATTGGGTTTGGCTTAGGTCTAATTGGAGTTTAGGGAAGAAGATTAGGGCTTCTGGGAAGTGGATTTCTCTATTTCTCTCTATCTTTATCTTCAATTAGGGTTTCAGCTCACTTCTATTTCCCTACAACATCCTGCAAAAAATGAGAGAGTTAATAATTGATTATAAGAGCATAGATATTAACCTTAATTTAACTCTTAAACTGTGAATGAGCTAGCATGCATCTTTATTATCTTTACATGCAATTTAATACACACTAAGCTGTGAAACTATTTGAAAGTAATGTAGACAATATATATAAATACAGTTTCACTGGAATGTTCCTATACATTCTGGAGTGATGTTGTACTAATTGCCATGTATTTCAAAATAGAGTTCCCTCATTTGTTCTACATGGGAAGATTCCTTTTGAAGTCTTACATCCTTAGTCCGACTTGTTTGCTTTGCCTCATTGGACTTTTGGGTGTGCTTGTTTTGTCAACAATTTTGGCAATCAGGACAAGTTGTCTCTTCAAACCACAAAAGGAGTGTTTGTAGGCTATGATCCCCTTTTGTGTTTTGTGTTTATAGAACACAAAAGGGGTATAGGTATTATGATCCTACTTTACACTAGTATATGGTAAGTGTTGTCGTCAATTTCTTTGAGAGGGTACAGTACTTCTCTGTTGAAGGGGGAGCTACTCAGTTATCTCCTCAGGCCTACCATAGATGGGGTTCACCACCAAATATGCTTGTCTGTGTTCCTACTTTCTGTACCTATACCTACTGATGATGCTATCGATGATAGCCCACCAAACACTCCCCCTATTGTCACATGTGCTTCGGATGATCCTCCACAAGATGATAGGTTGATAACTTTAAGAAAATTGGATACATCCCATACTCTACGTCCTATCTCATGGTATACCTCTGTTGCTCATTTAAGTTCCTTTATAAGAAATTTCTCACAAGCTTTGCTAAGTCCTATTGTTCCAAGGATCTATTTTGAGGCTGCACAGGATCCTAGGTGGAAGGAGGCCATGGATATTGAGATGGATGCTCTTTGGAGGCGAGGGACATGGGAGCTTGTACCTCATCCCTCTGATGCTACGGTAGTTGACTACAAATGGGTGTATAAGGTGAAATATCTCTCAAATGTCACTATTGACAAATTCAAGGCCAGATTGGTGGCCAAAGGTTTCACCCAAACTTACAGGGTGGATTATTTCGAGACCTTTTCTCCTTTCACAAGAGTAAGCTTTATCGGGATTATTTTGTCTATGGCTATTAATCATGATTGGCCTCTATTTTAGCTTGATATCAAGAATGCTTTTTTTTTATGGCAATCTGCATGAAGAGGTGTACATGTCACAACCTCTTGGCTACAAGGTTAAGGGGGAGGGTGAATTGCAAATTGAAGAAGGAAATATATAACCTAAAGCAGAGGTGCCAAGATTGGTTTGAGAGGCTTAATGTTGAGGTAATGAAGATTGGGTTTCAGAGGTCTACATCAGATCATTCTCTCTTCATTAGAAAGACCATGGTTGGGTCAATTATTTTGGCAATATATGTGGATGATAAGATATTGATAGGTAATGATAATATAGGAATATAAGAGATGAGAACTTTCTGTAGAAGAGCTTTGTGATAAAAGATCTAGGTAAGTTGAGATGTTTCCTAGGCATTGAGACTATCAGAGGTGAACAAGGCCTAGTCCTATCTCAACGAAAGTACACCTTGGATGCTATTGAGGAGGCTACACTACTGAGTAAAAAACCATCTTATATTCCTATTGAGAATAAACGAAAGGTCAAAGATTCTAATGATTCTCCATTTGAAGACGTGCACTGATACAGAAGCACAATTGGAAAGTTATTATATCTCATTATGACAGAACCAAACATGAACTTTATAATTAGTAGAGTAAGCTACTACATGACCAAGCCTTCTTACAGTCACTAGCAAGGTGTGTGCCTCATTATGAAGTGCCTAAAGGAGTCTCCTGGAAAAGGTCTATACTTCAAGAAAAATGGGCATCTAGACTTATGCTCATATTTTGATGCTGATTAATTATATGGGATCACTTGATGATAGAAAGTCCACTAGCAAATTTGTAGTTTTTCTGGGTGGAAATCTTGCCTTTTGGCACAGCAAGAAACAGGCCATAGTTGCTCGATCTAGTGTAGAGGCAAAATACAAGACAATGGCCCATGTTGCTTGTGAAGTCATGTGGATAACTCCTACCTTGGTGATCTTGGTATACAAGTCAATATCCAATGCCAATGTTCTTTAATAATAAGTCGACCACATACATAGCCTCAAATCCTATCTTCCATGAAAGGACCAAGCATATTGAGGTGAATTTTCACTTTATTCGTAATGTTGTTCTAGACGAGAAGATTACCACTCCACATGTCTCTTCTGACATCCAGATTGTTGACATATTTACCAAGGCTCTACTGAAGAAGCGACGCATATTTTTATGCAGTAAATTACACTTGGTTGACATCTACTCTCTAACTTCAGTGTTAGTTATTAGACTATTTATCTTATGTTTCATGATAGTTAGCTATTTTTTGTTTTTTTATTTGGACTCTTTGTCTAATTTTTCATTCCCTTTTCTTTATATAAGAGATGCTAGGATTTCTTAATAATTTAAGTTGCTTATTTTTCTCCACAATGTTAGAGTCCAACTTGGTAGGAGAGGGCTAACTCCTTGACCCAAGAACCAAACAATCATGTTGAACTAACGAGAATTGTAGTTCTCCAAATGTGGGTAGAGGTGGCCTAGCAATGACAGTGATGATGAGCATCTTGTATTCTTCTCATAGGTCAAGATTGCATAAATTTATCCACATCACTCGTAATATGACTAAGGAATGCAAGTTCATTGCATATATTTTACACCTTATTGCAATAATCTATGACTCCCATCTTTTCCTACCTAATATGGGCCAATTTAGATTTTAGTTGAATAATTTTAACCTTATCCATGTGAGAGTAATCACTACTTTTCCCGGTGCATGACAACTTCTTCTGATAAGGTGGCTTGATCCACCCAAGGAATTGTTGATATGGAGTGAACCATTCTCCATATTCGAGATTGGAGACGACGATTTATCCTGGGAAGTCGTGGAGTCATTCGTCCCTTTAGATTCAATCCTTTATTGTAGGTCCATGGGTGGCACGAGTTTTGTTCCATCGATATGACTGGTGAGACGTTACCCTGAATGAAGGACAGTAGTAAACCCATCAACAACTAGTAATTTCCACAGTTAACCTTAACTGAAACAATCTGGTCAAGCATATTTGGAAAAAGAGAAAATTCTAACCTCCTTTGTCTGAAGCCATTCTAAAAAATAAGAGAACTACAACTCCCTTTTCTTTTCTTCAATTTTCTTCTTCATTTTTATTCCTTTTTTAATAAATCCTAAAAGTCAAAAAAAAAGAAAAAAAAGGAAAGAGAGATCTTTCTAGGGTGTGTTTGGTGGTGGGATTAAGGAGGATTAAAATAGAATAAGTGAAAATAATGTTTGTTCATATGGTGCAATAAAAATAGGGTTAAATATAAGGTTAAAATGACTAGTGTTTTGATATGATGTGAGTGAATATTTATTTAATAATATAAGTGGGAGTATAGAATGTTAGTAGGTATTTATTTATTATTAAATGTGAAAGTGGATGATATGGTGGATGATTTTTTAATAATAAAAGTGAGAGTAGAGAATAATTGATGTATTGATGTAATGTTTATGTTGAAATGATATGAAAAACTTGTAAAAACTTGAGATAATACTTAATCTGGATTAACCCCACTGACAAACAGGACCTTAAGGACCATGAAACAGTCCTATCTTTTCTGGACATGGATCAGGAGTCCCCTCCACCTGTTCTTAAATATGCTAAATCAAGCAAGAAACCAAACTGTAATGATCTAGACGTACCAATACAAAGTAAGGTGCACAATGCAAAATGCATACAGTTTGTCGCCCAAAAAACCCGAAGTGTACTAGCCCAAACTCATTTGGACTAGTGTACGTACCAAGCTAGAGAGAGGCGCACCAATACTTGTACGAGCATAAATCCACCCTGATTTAGCCTCGTGTACCGCTCCACATGTACCAGCCTAGATTCTTTTAGACTAGTTACAAGGTAAAACGTGCACAGATTTAACAACTGATTTGAGCAATTTAAAATTTGAAAAATCAAATTAATCCTAGGTCATTACTAAGAGATTTGAGTTAATTCAACAGTTTTTTGGACACTTACAAAGGTTCTGAAAAGACTAAACTAAAGATCTACACTTTTTGCTTGACTTGAGAGCTTCAATAATTGCATAAGCTGAAGTAAGTCTTCAATTTTGACATGTTTTCATGCTTCAAACTTGAACACAATTCTTCTTGAACTTCACTTCTCTTGGCTCACTTGACATAGCAAATCATGTACCTAACGCTCAAAGGTATCTTCTTGTCACATGAAACACCTAAACCTCCTTTCAACTTCAGCCAACTTGCAATGGTTCTTCTATGTGTGACATCCGAATCAATTTGTCGATCTTTTTGACAAATTGATCCAAGGATTCTGAAAACTTTTTTCCTCATTATTGATCTTAGCAATTGCATTACATGGTAAACATAGGAGAATTTATGATAAACATATTGGAAAATCCATTTCAAAGAAGAATAAAAGGGGAGGGCCACATAAGGAAACCATTCATCAACATTATAGGTCTAGCGAGGCGTTTTCTTGTAGTTATAGATTATTTTTATTGATTGATAGCAAGTAATGTAGAGGATATCAACCCGACTGAAAAGGATCGTTGGTGGTCTCTAAAGTAAAGCATCATTTTCTCATGGATTTGTGGAGTTGTCTGGTATGGTATTATTTTTGAGGTTGGGGTGATTTACCGGAGACTTCCGTTTATCTATAATATGCTTAAGATTAATTTCAACCATATAATGTGCTTGACTTTTAGCGAGAATTACCTTGTACGTAAACAGTCTAGTCAGTTGCCTCTGCATTTGAAGAGATTGAAATAGTTGCACCATAGGTTATTTTCATGGCTAAACATGGCTCATTTATTTAAGTGTTTGCATAGGGTCAATGTCTTCATTGAACATTACTAGACTTGGTTGGTTTTGAGATTTTGTGTCTTGCAAGTGGCTAAAGTGGATGAGACTTGAACACAGTTGTTTAATCACTGCAAACTTTCAGTGTTGGAAATTCAACTGCAAATTGACCGGTTAAGACACTTAAACAGATAACAAGAAGAATAGGCCATCTATCTCGTTGGAGTCTTATTTGGACTAAATGCAACCATGGTGAATGTCCAATTAAGTGTTACAATAAGAGTTTGGAGCAGGTGGCAATTTCAAGCTTATTTTGTCATATCCAATATGTTTTATTTCTCATGGAGAGCAATTGACCAAGGAATGGTAACCTTCAGTCAAAGCTGATCATCCACATAAGTAATCTTGTTTGTAGGAGGGAAAAGTCTCAGTTGGATGGTCAAAATATGTGATGCCTTGGCTGGTAATTTTGTTGTCAATGAAAGGGATCATCTTTGTTGGAATCAAGCTCCGCTTGTGTTTTGGTGTTAACAAAATGGATTTAGTGTAAACTTGGTTACAGAAAACAAGTGTCTGATGCCAGGATTGAAGTCCAATAAGTGTTGCATTTGTATGAGGCAAGAAGTTCAATCAATTTTAGCTCAAATTCAAGTTCTAAAACCAAAGCATATTAATATCAATCTATCAATTATAAGCACGTACAGCTATCTATCACAGAAATGATTTAAAGGGCACGTGTGGTGGCATAAAAATCAAATCCAAAATGAGGTTGTCAGCAAAAGGTTTCAAGTGGTACCAATTGAGAAAAAAATGGAAGAGACCCAATTGAGGGTGTTCCAACAACCGATGAGAAGGCCTTCTGCCACACCAATCCAAAGGTGTGCGAAATTGGATGTTAAGCCAAAGGAGAAGAAGAGCAAAGAATCGTTGCAAGAAAACTATTAGGCATGACCATGGTTTTTTGGATTTAAGTCCTAGAATGACCCAAAATATCTAAATGGAGACAAACTACTGATTTAGTCAATCCCTCTTAATGATGGAAAAAGCCTAGTTGCTGTTATTGTAATATTATCCATTCAACCAAATTTCTACAAAATCCAAATTAAGTAATTTTAAGTTTTGCTCGGAAATGAAAACCCTTGCATATAAATAATAGAGTTGTGAGGATTGACTTTCAATTAAGAATTAAGCACAAAAGCGAGGAACAGATCGTACTCTGTCTAATAATGTTGGCAAGAAATTGCAACAGTATACAGTTGCAAGCATACATCCAATTGCAAAGCATACATCTAATTCTGAAATATCCTGCCTTAATTACGAAAAAGTATTCAAAGATTCTCCGTTTGATTCAACATAAGAAATCTACAAGGTTTGTCGATACATTTAATCAGGGACTAAGGACTAAAATATAAACAGCAGTGGGTTATTTTTTTTATGTATAACAAAACCTACTTCAAAGTATCATTTATCTTGGCAAAATTGAATTACAATTAAGCGAACAACCTACATGGTAGTCAGGGAAACTGTTACATGCTGATCATTTGAAAATTGATTGGATTTACCACATCACATTAGTAGTCTTCATCTTCATCAAATTCTTCCTCTTCCTCCTCATCAACTTCCTCTTCTACTTCATCATCATTAACAATGAAACCCCCTAAAGTCTCATCTTCTTCATCTTCCTCAACTTCTTGGACAGCCTTCAGTTTCCTTGATTTCCCACTGGATTCAGCATCTTTATCTTGCTTCTTTTGATCATGTGATCTCGTTGAGTACTTGTGTTTCTTAGCACCCTCAACTTCTGCAACTAATACCTTCTTATCTTCACTCTCACCTGCCCAGACCTCATCATCCACGTCTTCACTTCTTGTTTGAACTCTCTTTCTTTTCTTCCTCTTGTTAGTCTCTTCGCCAAGGTCCTCTTCCTCATCACTACTTATCCTGGGATCCTCAAGGAACCAATTCCAATCTCTTATGGGACGTATCTTCTGAGTAGGGAATTTGTCAAGCTCGTGGCCCTTCACCAAGAAACCAAAGTCTGCAAGGAACACAAGGAAGAAGAAAAACGTAACATTTAATACATTCTATAAAATAAAAGCACTCTGTGTTGCAAGGTCTAAGTGAAGTTGAATTACATAAAGTTGAATTACTCTGTGTAAATGCTACTCCAATAAGCAGTAGGAACTGACAACCAATTGAGGGTTTCAAGTAAACTGAAAGAAAATCCATAACTCTGAATGTGCACACAAGCAAGATGTGGTGTATGGTCAACATCGAGGAGAAAATAGCATTAATCACTGTGTAAGTGCTATGGGAGTTAATCAGTGCTTGTGGTGTCGGCATCGAGGCGAGCCCCTACTTGAATATAAATGTGCAATCCAGCATGTCCTCCGCATGTTGTATTTACATGAAGATCCTTGTACATGTATATTCCCTCTTAAAAGTATGTGGAGATGTACCCAAGTATTTTCTGCGATGAGATCCGTCAGATGTAGTTAGCTGAGAAATTCCTAAGGATGTCAATAGGGCAGTTAATGTTGTTAGGGAGGATATTTGGGTCGGCCACATCTGCCTCGATAGAAGGAGTACCAATTGTACTCTGGAGAGCTACATCTAAGGATATAAGCAGCTTTTCTCCTTTCTCTGACAAATTCTTGTTTCTACGTTCTTTTTCTTCTCCCCTTCTTCTCCAGTCTCTACATCTGATTCCAGATTCCTACCATGATCATACAAGTAAAACCACTTCCGAAATTCATATCAGACTCGTCTGCTGTATAATCTGAACGTCTAAGAGTCCAAATTGGTTTGATACAAAGTACTAGTAAAGCCTAAAAAGCTCATACTGATTCTATAGCAGTTAATTCCATGTAACTGCCACAGCTGACTTCCCACTTCATTCAACTTCGGAATATCGCGTAATTCTTCATCTTTCATCTTACAAGTAAACATAAAATGCCTTCCTTGACTTCTAACTGCAACTTCCGCTCGCAATTCTAGAAGTAGCAAAAAATAGGAACTGCAATTTTGGAGAGGTGGAACGTAATCTAATCTAAACAAAAAAAAACACACACACACAATATCCACGCACCAAAAAAAAAAGCGCCTTTTCGGGTAAAAAAAAACATCAAAATTCCTCACCTTTAACCGGATCGAGCTCAGAAACATCCAATGCCTCAAACCCTAAATCCAGCTCTCCAACCTCAGCCTCCCATTTACCTACCAAGCGCATTTCCTCCTCCCTCCTCCTCCTCTCGTCCTCTTCCTCCTCCTCCCTCTTCCTCCTCGAGGTCCTCTCCTCTCTCCTCCTCATCGCCTCCCTCACGCCCCTTCCCACCTCCATCACGCGGTAGAATCCGGGACTTCTCAGGGACAGCGAGACGCGGTCCCCGTCCCGCAGCTCGCCGCGCTCCAAGGGGCGGTAGATCCTCGTCCTCTCGCCTCCGTCTCCGCCGTGGATGACCAAGGCCGGGTTCTTACCGATGACCTCGAAGGAGAGCCTCGGGTCGGCGCCGGTCTCGACAATCTCGAGGGAGAGGTGGCGGCGGGAGACGGTCCTGTCGGGGGTCGTTCTCCCAAGGAATTGGGTGGAGCTCTTGGAGATGGCAAGTACGGTTCCATCTTCTTCGCTCTCGAGCTCCATGGGATTTGGTGGATGGCGCTGTTAAGCTCTGGATATGTGGGAATTTGAAACGGTGACGGTGTAAAAACCAGCCACCGCCTCCTGAGGCGAGGGAATGGAAGGGAGATGGTAAACACCCTTTCCACCCTAGGTTCTGTTTTGATGACATGGGATTCACCTTTTCTTTATTTGGGTGGATCGGGGATAAACTCATCCCAAAGCTCTTGGAATTTTTTTTTTTTTTTAAGGTAAAAGTAGGCATGTATTTAAAAATATGTATATATAAAAATGATAAAATGGCCTTACAAAAAGGTCTTATAGGAGGGCAACATAGGAGGATAATCCACAAACAATATAGATTACAAGTCTCAGTTGAGTAGGACATCATTAGTTTGAGTAGAAGTATCGTCGCAAAACAACCTATAGAAGGAGAGGCAAACATATAACTTCAAGTTCTTGAAGTTGCGAGCAGTATGTGACTGAGTGTCCTGTGCCCAAGCCATATTCCTAACCTTCTTAGCCCACCAGATCGCACCCACTAGGCTTGTTGAGCAAGCATGCCTACTAGGGATTTCCTAGGGAAGAAAGAAACATTCTCCATCGCTTCACTAAGATTGCATAGACCGTGGGCTTGGATGTAAGGGTTTGGATTTTTTATTTTTCTGACAATTTGAAGCTAATCAACCCTTCCTAACTCTACAATTAGCGAGATTGTGGAGGCCTTGAAAATTGATCACCCTCTTGGCCTTAACAAAATTAAGTTAAGGGGCTTTAGGTGTGAGAGCATAGTTAAAGGACTCTTTAGTAAAGCAATGTTTTCAGTGGGGGGTCTTTTCTAGAAGTTTTTACATCCCATTTAAAATAGAGTTGGCTTGTGATGGAAACTAAAATTTGCTCCATTTCCATCGATTAAAAAGGGCATCACCCTCACCACCACTTGGGACTGCTCCTCTCCACTCCTCTTCATCAACCTACCCTCCCCTCTCCTCTCTTGTCGTTGCTGCCACCACTGCTACAGCATCACCGCCCCAACTATCGTTGCTAGTTAACTCTGTTGCCGCTTTTGTAGCTAGCCTTGCGCACGTGCGAGGGTTGTAGCAGCACGACTAATGCTACCGCTGCTTGCGGCAGCAATTGCTACTGCTGCCCTTATTGCTATTGAAAAAGGGGATCGATGGAGGAAGATGGTCCTTGTCGATGGTCCCTTTCGTATGGTATGGCCCCCTTCCCTCTCATCAAGCCTATGCATTTCTCACTTTTAGGGATTTGAAGATGGTGGGGACTGTTTTGGTGAGGATATAAATTTCTGATGTGTGTGCATGTGTTGTTGTGTGATGTTGATGCAAGGAACTTGGAGGAGGGGGCAGCCACCTAGTGAGGAGGAGATGGGAAACTCGAGGCAAGGTAAGGACTTTTTCCCTTGAGAAGCCCTAATTTCTTTTATTCCTTGGGTTAGGAATACAATGAGTGGGAGAACTTTATCTTAATATGGCCACTGTGTATGTAAGGACTTGTGTAAGGAATGAGGTTTATTTTTATTTTTTTTGCATTCATGTTGTTGAGGAATTGGAGATGAAAAAGTATAGCATTAAACCATAGTTTTGATGCGTGCTTTGAGAGAGATAAATTAGAGCTCGAAATATGGCTTGGTACTGGCTCATTAATGATTAGAAGTGTTTTGTGTTGGGCTTGAGCAAGAGAAGAGATGGGACAAATATTAGGCTATGCAGGGCTAACCCACTACCAAATATACATTAGTACAATGTCACCCTGCTATGGGTTTTGTTGCAACTACTATATACTTGGTCCCAATGGGAACTTGGCTTTTGTTGATGCACAACTTGAATGGCATTTTTTCTTCTATATGGAAAAGCCTTAATTGGGTTTCCTAATGTTAGCCACCCCAATAGTAAGTCTCAGGCCACTATTTAATATTAGTACCTAGTATTAGGAGGTCTGGTTGGGGAAAATAGAAAGGGACTATAAAGAGTAATTAATGATTTAGACTTGACATAATGCTGATGCTAATGACCTTGTAAAGGTCTTAACGAATGGATTTCAAGTCCCAAGAGTCACGAGGGAGCATTAGGCAATCCAAGAAAACTCCTTAGGTCTAAGGACCCTATGGAGGCTAAATCCTAAAGGTAGTAAGCAAAGGATTGAGCCATTCACAAGTGGAATTGTATGTTGTGTGAACTGGGATCTGGGGATTCCTAGTATTGGCACTAAGTGTTCTTGTCGATATTGGCTCCTTTTGGAGGCTAGTGGGTTGTGACACCCAAGATCGATGCTTATATCTGGTGGCGGTACGGTATTTTTTTGAATGGCATTGTGTAACCCTAAATTATGTACGTAAAGGGTAAAACTAGCTTGAATTGGGATTCTAAGAACATGGAATCTAAAATACTAAGCATCCTTGATGGTTGTCAAGAAAGCACAGCTTCTAAAACCCAAGGACAGGTTAAAATCCAAAGTGTAATTAGCTAAATCTAAAGTAAAACTTGGAACATTGAATCTCATCGACTCTGTCCTGAGTCAACAGAAAAGGTAGCTTGGATCCTAAGGTCTGAAGCTAGACCCCAGGTGATCCAGTAGGTCCCTAGGATTTTGTTCCTGGTATAGGAACTAAAATGGATTAAAAGATGAGTAAGTCTATTAGTTGAGCTCGTAGCACTATAGCATTGACCTTGTGAACCAAGGGTTCACTATTTCGAGTTGAAGACTCGAAGAGCTGAGGTAGCTAGTGGCTACTTGTGACTGACCATGGGATCTGAAGGATTCCTGGTCATGATGACTTGCCAGGTGGCCGTCGTCGAGTTTAGGTACTAATGAGTACCTGAATCTGATTAGTGTCTCATGACATGTGTGGGATGCAGGATCTGGTCATGGCCTCAGTACTGACGAGGAACTGAGAGGGCGCACCTAGAGGATCGTGTTCCATAAGGAAACAATGGTGCGGCCTGTTAAACATCTGGCCAACCCTACTTGAGATGGGTAAGAGTTGTAGCCTCAGCCAGATAGCTGGCTAAGAGGGCACACCCTTAGTATGTGCTCCTAGCGAGAGGCACTAGTGTGGCCCATTAATCCAACCTACCCTGCCATAATTAAATACGAATAATCATGACCATACCTATATGGATACAAGCTAAGCTGCTCTTTACAATCCCGAGGATTTGGCTTAGGTAGCTCCGAAGAGGCTCAACTTTTCTAACTGAGGTCAGCAACATTCTCAATGTATTGAGAATGGTCATGCTTTTTTACAAGGGTTACTAGCCCTGCTGGCTTCTCCCCTTGCCAGGGAGAGACTACCAGGTTGGGATCCAAGAGAAAGGATACAACTTAATCTCCTCTAGTAGAGAGGGATGATTTCCAAAATCTGACTTCTAAGGCGAGTGAGGGAATAAATCATTCAATAATAGAACTAAATGACGAAGTGAATAAATCCCAGTAAATGAGGAAAAAGGTTGGTAGCTAGCTGATATTCTTAAGGAAAATCAGGGCAAAGTTGGGATTAGGGGAAAGGCTTGTGGTTAGCCTATTTCATAATTAAGGCATAACTAAATGAGGAAAATGGCATGTAATTGGCCTAGGTATAGAAACTTGTACACTATCCATTCTTGCATTAGTATTACACGTGCTTTTGTCCCTATTGAGCCACTTGGCTTATCTCTACATTTGTAACCCATTTTCAGGTATTGTTGCTGTAGTACAGGCGACATGCCATGCTAGATTTAGGCCAGGAGGATCTGGGCGATTAATAGAGTGCTTGCTTTGTTTTCTTTTAGGTAGGCTTCTGTAAGAATTGTAATTAGCATGGTTGTGTCATTTTATTGGATTAGTAAAAAGCTAAATTCTGTCATATAAAAGGGTTGTAAATTCAAACCTTGAACTTTTGTAGATGCTTGTGGTAGTGTGGCAGAGATATTTTGGCATTTTTTTTCTTTTTCTTCATCATTTTTCTTTGTTTTCACCACTTTTGGATGCGGGGTGTGTCCACTTGAGTCTTATTGCTTTTATTTATTTTGTGGCTTAATTGTGGGGTGTGCCCACTTATATAGATTATGGTATGCATGCACAGGTGAAGGTTGTAGGTATAGGTTTTGGGAAAATGCTGAATAAACAGGGGAAATTCTGTCAGATTTTTAGCAGGTTTCGACCCTACGATTTAGGTGTTAAATCGACATTCTTTAACGTACCTCATTAGATAGACTACAATTTTATAACTCAAACCACCTGGTATTTGGGACCTTAGATCCTGTCCACCCAGTGATCTGTCCCCATTTCGTTGGGAGGGTTATTAGGGCGTGACATTGGAGGCCAAGCGTGAGGTAGCACCTATCCCAAATGTATGTTGAGAAGTGACAACAAAAGAATAGATGCTCACGAGATTCATCCTGCTCACCACCACAAAGGTAGCAATGGTTAGAGGTGAGATGCTGCCACCTAGAGAGCTAGTCAAGAGTGGGTAGATGCCGCTTGATGGCTTTGAAGGAGCAACAGGAGAACTTCATAACATTGTGCAAAACCAAAGTAACCCCCACTAGTTCACATGATCACGGCGTACTCTCAAGGGTTACCAAATATCACGTACCCACAGCAGCGTGGAGAGCTTGCCATGCCAAAGCCAATCGCCATCAACGTTTCTCAAAAAACTAGAGGAGGCCTCTTGCCACACATGTAGGATGGCTCTCCAAATTTTGAATCCCCAACAAGGGGGGGATAGCCTAGAAGTCACCACCCCTGCCATATCTCTATAAGGACTAGAGGGCCCAAATTGAGGAGTTAGGATGGAGTAAACACCACATCCATTTTATGATAAAAGCCTTTTGCAAAGTCTTGAGATCTCACACTCCCAAATCTCCCTCTTCCTTTGGAAGGTAAAGGGAGCTCCAAGCAATGGTTGGTTTGCAATAGTCCCAAAGGAAGCATTTTTAAAGAGGTTGGATGCATTCAAGGATGGAGGCCAAGATTAATGCACCCCCCAACCAGTAGTGTAGAATCCCGAACACAACTATCTTCAATAGTTGGAGCCACCCAGCAAAAGAGAGGGCTTTGGATTCCCATCTGCAAATGACAGCTCTAACACGATTCACAAGAGGGCCATAATCTGTAGATCCAGAAGCTTTGCCAAATATGGGGATGCCCAAGTATTTTGTTGGAAGTTGATCTAGTGAGAAACTGACGTGGCGTGGGGCATGTGTGTTTAAAGAGTTGTTATAGCTTGCGCTCGCAACGTTTGTTTTAAAATGAAGGAATGGACATGAGTCCGAGTGTCGATCTCAGGGAGGCGTGAAAATAAGATTTTTCTCGTCACTTATTATCATGGAAATAGCAGGGTTTTGCTTACGAAAAGTCGTGGGTGAAAAGCGAGTGAGAGAGAGAGAAAGAGAGAGAGAGAGAGAGAGAGAGAGAGAGAATAGGGTTAGGATTCTTTCCATTCACAGCATGCAACTCAAACATAAAAGAGAGCAAGCAATTGAATAGAAAATAACTTCATTTGACATGCAACTTTAGTTCATAATTACAACACTAGATGAATGCTTGAACATAAGAAAGGAAAGAGAGAGAGAGAAGATGGCGAGGCAGCCACGGCGGTGGAGGGGGGCTTTGTCGACGGCTCGTCATCTTCGGCAATTACAAAGGGAGCTAATGGTAGATAGGAAGGGGGTAGAACACTTGCAAGTGGAGTGAATGCCTCCCATGGGTGGTTGGAAGGGGTTTAAATAGGAAGAAGGGCTTTCCAAATGAAGGGGTTTTAGTGACGTCCCTCCCAAAATGTCGGTGAAGGCCCCTGCCCACTGGTCGCTCGTGTGCGTCTGTGGTTCTTCGCACTTGATCCGCGTGCATGCATTGTAAGCCGTCCGATTGAAGATCAGACGGTTGGGCTTTCACGTGGGGCGCTGGTGCGGATCACGTGCATCATCACACGCGTCTGGTCAAGGTGCATCTGCGGGCGCCACGTCTCGCAATCGCGCCCATTCGCTCGCCGATCTTCGGTCCAATTTCGCTCGCGCGTGCCTTTGCCTTCGATTTGCTGCACGGTGCGTTTCGAACCCGCACCCCTAGTTGCAAGGTTGAGGCGCCGACCACTGCGCTATCGTAGCGGATTGTCACGGCTAGCGTTGGGCGTGCAGGCATGCTCGGCCCTTCGATCAAAGATCGACAGCTGAGATTCATCCCTCGGGTGAAGGTGGAAGCGGGCGGTGGTCTGGATGCAGCGATCGGGTGCCATGTGGTGCGCCGTGGGCTGTTGATCATCAGATCAACGGTCATAACTTCTTGGGCCCATTGGAGGAGCTCCGAATGTCGGATTTGACCGATTTCAAGTCTACTGGACTCCGTTCATTGCTCTGAATCCATCCGTGCGGTCCGATTGCTCATATGAGGCATGTTTTGACAAGTACTTATACGAGTGGCCATTAATACTATTTTATAAGCAATCTTGATGTATGATGCGTGTAATGCTCCCATTCTATTTATGATGTGTTATCTGTGCATTTTGTTCTTAAGATGGACCCCAATTAACAGAATTATCACCCCAGGATGCAGTGTTATCACACCCCCATGCTTACCCCTTGCTAGTCCCTAGCAATATTTATTCTAGCCTTTATTTCTAGTCAGAATTTAAGAAGTAACTACTTAGACACTTTGTCACTTGTCAATAGGAGGAAATATACTAAGATCTTAATCTACAAAGACTAAGCAGCACCCGGGTGTCTGCCAAAATATAAATCGTCTGAATCCTTGCTTTAATGTATGTATATATATATATTTCTTATTTTTAGATTTTTTTGGAGTTAACAGTGTGTTGGTAACTTTTTACGGCTACCCAACCCACCCGAAACTTGGACAAAACTCTAAGTGCTAATCATCTTGGTGTGAAGATTGTGATAGACTTACTCAACGGTAATTTAGACAGACTTCGGGTTTCTACACCCCTAGGTGACTGGAAAAGGAAGTGTTTTGCCTAAAGGTGTATTTATTCGATCGGTAGCTTTCTCCCTATGTTTATTTTAATTGGGGTCAACACAAGGATTTTTCCAATGTATATCTCCCTGGCTTGCTCTACTTCCCTTCTTCTTCCTTAAGTGTTTTGGTTCTTTTTGTGCATTTACTGAGCTGGGCTCTAGACAACCGACCAATGGGTTGTTACCCATGATCACTTGCTAGCCATACTCGTGCGGTGAAGTGTGGTTTATTTTGTTCTCTTCTTTTCTCCCTTTTTTTTTCTTTTTAGTAGGTGGCTTCCCTGATCTCAAATTTACCTAGAGGCAATAAAGAGGAGGTGGTCCCATGGCTGGGCTCTGGACAAGCTACCAATGGGCTGTTACCCACGACAACTTGCCAGCCATACCACCTTAGAGAGTTCATTAGCTACCTAATTTCTGTCAGAATCTCCGAGGAGTGAGTCTATACAAAAATGTGTGCAGATGCTTAGACTAAAAGTCTTTCTGAGTTGGAGGGTGAGTTGATAAGTTGTATACTTATCACCTTATTTAGTTAATGGATTAGAGTAGCTTAAGGTTGCAAGGATTTGAAGCTAAATCCATATTTTAATGGACACTAGGGCTGATTAAGCCTGAAGGCCTGAAAAGTCTAAGTGTTCAAGTTCTTTTCGTATTATTTCCCACTATTGACAAATTTCTAATGCCTAAGCTTTTCTTCCTAATTTTTTTTTTTTAATTTTATTTTATTCAAACTGATTAAATGAGCTCAGGATCATGCAAGTTACCACCCCCCCATGGTTAAGTTGGACAATATCCTCATTGGCAAATACATGGATGCAACAGGGGTTCGAAAAGATATTACCTGAGTGACGTAGAATACCTGATCATTCTGAATCTTTTGGGTTGCCTCCTAGGAAGCACTGAGTTTAACGCCTCCAGCTGGGCGGTGCTTTGTGTCATCCCTCAATGAGGGTGACACTCTCCTTTGGGGGAACCTGGGCTAGGAAGTGTTTCAATCTTCGGCCATTAACTGTAAAAGTATGCCCAGTGTTTAGGTCAGCGATTTCAACCGCCCCATTGGAGTGGGGCTTGACCACCCTAAATGGTCCTGTCCACTTGGACCTGAGCTTCCCTGGAAAGAGTTTTAGGCGGGCATCGAAAAGCCAGATTTGCTGGTTAGGCTCAAAGGTCTTTCTATGGTTGAGTCGGTCGTGGACGACTTTCATTTTCTCCTTATACAGTCAACTGTTCTCAAAGGCATCCTGACGAATTTCTTCGAGCTCAGAGAGTTGGAGTGTCCTCTGCGCACCGGCTAACTGGGAATCCATGTTACACTGCTTGACAGCCCAGTAAGGCCGGTGTTCCAATTCGACAGGAAGGTGGCAGGCTTTGCTAAAGACCAGGCGATAAGGTGACATGCCTATCGGGGTCTTGAAAGCGGTCCTGTATGCCCACAAGGCATCATCCAGTCGTGTTGACCAGTCTTTCCTGTTGGGTCTCATAGTCTTCCGTAAATGTTCTTGATTTGTCTATTTGAAACCTCAGTTTGCCCATTTGTTTGCGGATGATACGGGGTAGCGATGTGGTGGTTAACCCCGTATTTTCTAAGTAGGGCACGGAATTGGGAGTGAATAAAATGACTTCCACCATCACTGATCATCGCCTTTGGTATTCCAAATCGGGAAAAGATGTTCTGCTTAACAAAGTCCATGACAGTCTTATGATCGCATCGGCGGGTGGCGACGGCTTCAATCCATTTAGAAACATAGTCTACCGAGACTAGGATGTACTCAAAGCCATTGGATGATGGAAAGGGGCCCATAAAATCAATACCCCAAACGTCAAAGATCTCGACAATCAAAATGGGCTGGAGGGGCATCATATCTTTTCTGGTCATGGTCCCCAGTGTTTGGCAGCGCGAGCAAGTCTTGGCAAAGTTGTGTGCATCCTTAAATAGGGAAGGCCAGTAAAATCCGGACTGCAGAACCTTTGCAGCCGTTTTCTTTCCTGAGAAGTGACCACCACAACTTGGTCATGACAAAAAGATAGCACACTCTAAACTTCGTTCTCGGGGATACACCTCCTGATGATCTGGTCGGCACAGAGGCGAAACAGCATGGGATCATCCCAGAAATAATGCTTGGCCTCGGCCAAGAACTTGTCCTGTTACTGTCTGAACCAGCTGTGCGGGGTCTGTCTTACAACCAGGTAGTTGACATAGTCAGCATACCAAGGCAGTTTCTTGTCTTGCACAGCCAGAATGTGTTCATCAGGGAAGGCGTCAGATAAAGGCAGGGAGGGTCCAATGTGGTCTGGGTGAAGTCTGGATAAGTGGTTAGCCACCACATTCTTTGATCTGGCTTTGTCGCGGATTTCTAGGTCAAATTCCTATAAGAGCACGATCCATTTGATGAGCCTGGGTTTCGCATCCTTTTTAGCCAACAGGTGCCGGATGGCTGAATGGTCAGTATAGATGGTCACGTGGGATCCCAGTAGGTAAGGTCAGAATTTCTCAAGTCCGAAGACTACGACGAGCAATTCTTTCTCTGTGACCGTATAATTTCGTTGGGCCTCGTCCAACATTTTGCTCGCGTAGTAGATTACCACGGGTTTCCTATCTTGTCTTTGTCCCAGGATAGCACCTATGGCAAAATCTGATGCATCACACATAATCTCATAGTCCTGGGACCAATCTGGGGGCTGAAGTACAGGTGCTGTGGAAACTAAGTCCCGGAGGGTGTGGTAAGCTTGGATGCAATCAGAGGTCATGTGAAATATGGCGTCATTGGCCAGAAGGTCGGTTAAGGGTTTGGAAAACTTGGAGAAGTCTTTGATGAACCTTTGGTAGAAGCCAACATGTCCCAGGAATGAACGGATCTATCGGACCGAGCTAGGCAGAGGAAGTTTGAAATCAAATCAACTTTGGCCCGATCCACCTCAATGCCCCTATGTGATACGATGTGACCGAGGATGATTCCTTCTTGAACCATAAAATGGCTCTTTTCCCAACTTAACACCAGATTAACCTCGATACATCGTTTCAGGATTTTCTCCAAGTTTCTCAAACAATGGTCGAATGAATTCCCAAATACAGAGAAGTTATCCATAAAGACCTCCAGGTATTCACCCACCATTTCTGAAAAAATGGGTAGCATGCAATGCTGAAAGGTAGCAGGTGCGTTGCATAACCCGAACGACATTCGACGGAATGCAAACGTGTCGTACGGGCAAGTGAATGTGGTCTTCTCTTGATCTTCAAGAGCAATTGCAACTTGGTTATATCCTGAATATCCATCCAGGAAGCAAAAATACTTTTGCCCCACTAATCTTTCAAGGATCTGGTCAATGAATGGTAAGGGGAAATGATCTTTCTTGGTTGCTTCATTGAGCTTCCTGTAATCAATACACACCCTCCATGAGGTGGTGGTGAGGGTGGGGATGGATTTGCCATGCTCATTGGCAACAATGGTGAGCCCAGCTTTGTTTGGAACCACTTGAGTGGGGCTCACCCAGGGGCTATCAGAGATGGGATAGATGATGTCGGCGTCAAGCCACTTGATAATTTCTTTCTTAACGACCTCCCACGTATTTGGGTTTAACCGTCTCTGCATCTGGCGGGAGGGTCGTGCCTCATCTTCCAGATAAATCTTATAAGTGCAATAGGCAGGGCTAATTCCTCTCAAGTCTGAAATGGTCCATCCAATGGCAGCTCGATGTTCTGAAAAGGTCGCGGTCAACCTAAGTTCCTGATCCTTGGTTAGATGAGAGTTAATAATCACAGGGAAGGTCTGGTCAGGTCCTAGGAAGATATACTTGAGATTCTCAGGTAGTGGCTTTAGTTCGAGTGTGGGTGGAACAACAGTCGACAGGAAAGGGAAAGGCAGGAGTTGATCAACATCAATCTCCTCAAATGTTGTTGTTTGATGGTAATCAGCCCTACAGAGGTCCATGGGCAGCGATGGTGATAGGTCAGAACAGTCATTACAGGATTGTTGGTCTGCGACAGAACTAAGGGTGAGGCATTCCTCGACCAAAGGTTCCAAGGGATCATGTTCCTCAACATAATCGCAATCAAAAGACTTGGTCGCCCGGAAGATATCCAATTGCATTTTCTTGTCTCCGAAGGCAATTTCCATACATCCTGTGTCACAATCGATGTTCGCCTTAGTTGTAGCTAAGAAAGGTCTGCCTAAGATTATGGGTGCATTCTGTAGTTTTTCAGGGACTTCCATGTCAAGCACCAAGAAGTCGATCGGAAAATAGAAGTCCTTAACCCGCACAATCACATCCTCGACAACCCCCTTCAGGGTCTTCACAGATCTATCAGCCAGCTGGATGGTGACAGGTCTGGGTGTCAACTCTTTGAAACCAAATTGGTGGTACAGGGTTGTTGGAATCAGATTGATGGAATCACATAAGTCTAAGAGTGCTCTATCAAATGTCATGTCCCCGATATTACAGGATATCAGGGGTGCTCCTGGGTCAGTTCGTTTGAGTGGAAGGTTGCTTGATATTACGAAACTTGCATGCATGGAAAGCACAACCTTCCTAGGTGCTTGAGGTCTTGGCTTACGTTTAGGTGTACAGGCATCCTTTAAAAACTTGGCGTAAGCCGGGATGTGCTTAACGACTTTGAGGAGCGGAATATTAATCTGAACCTGCTTAAAGATCTCCAAAAGCTCCTTAGTTTCCACAACACTTTTCTTCTTCTTGATTGTCTCCAAGGCCTCAGGGTAGGGTGTGAATATGGATAGGATCTATTTCTGGGTCCTTGGGTTTTTCCAGTGCCTCTTCTGAGTCGGGTGTTTTAGCTGGTGAAGTCTCGGGAAGAGTCGACCATTTGGGATCCTGGGTTTTGGTGCCGCTTCTCAAGGTTACCGCATTCGCAGAGGCGTTGGGACCATGGGTTGATCCTTGAGAAGACGAGGATGAAGAAGCACCAGACCCAGGGGGTGTTTGTGGGGTTGGCTGGACCATGTGAACCTACCCGGGATTGCCCTGGAACCCTTGCGAATTGGGGCCTCTGTTAATCATGTTTCGCGGGTTCGGTTGTGGCTGCGAAGGTAGGGATCCTTATTGTTTACAGTCCAAAACTTGGCTTAACTGTCCCTTTACTAAGGCCATTTCCTCCTGATGTTTCTGGTTCATTTCAGTGATCATCTTTATCAGGTGTCCATTTGGTTCTGCAGGGGAGGGGCCGCCCTGTTCTGATTGTATGGGGGTCTAACTGGTGGTCCTTACTGATAGGGGGCAAGTTTGGCTGCTGGTTTGGCCTGGGCTGGTTCTGGAGTTGAGGTGGTTTCTGGTTTATCCAACCAAAGTTGGGGTGATTACGCCAGCTAGTGTTGTAAGTGTTGGAGAAAGGGTCAGGTTTAGCATAACCTTGGACAGCTTGTACATCTTCAAGGATAGTAGATGTCGATGGGGAGGGAAGAGAGTAATCAAGGGTTGAGGGAGCAAAGGTCCCTCCCTGGAACGTGGTCAGGGGTTGTTCCAGGTTCAATTGGCTTAAGGGCTGGACCAAGTCAACATTGTTAGCTCCCTTTGCTAGGGAGAAGGTCTGTAATGGGTTCTTGGTCTGGTTCAGTTGCTCATCAATCTTTTTATCCACCAATTCCACTCGATCTAATTTCTTGACAATGATGTCCATGTCAACCATTCTAGAATTTGCTTGTACCTCATAAATCCCACCATGGGGTTGACTGGATCGGTTAAATTGGGTCCTAGAGGCATTGTTGAGCGAATTTTCTCTCATAGACTCAAAGAGCTTAAACGCGCTCTCCTCGTATTTGTTCAAGAAGTTCTCCCCGCATGAGGCATCGACGAAGTTTCGTAGGTTGCTGTCTAGACTGTGGTAGAAGATCTGGGCCAATTGCCACCTCGGTACTTCGTGGTATGGGCATTTCCTCAAGAGTTCATTAAATCTTTCCCATGCCTCATGGAACTGTTCCCCACCCTGGAGTGTAAAGGTAGTAATGGTTCTTCTGAGGGCATTGGTCTTTCCTATGGGGAAGAATTTCTTTAGAATTGCATGCCTCAGTTCTTCCCAGGTGGTGATGGGTCTACCTAGGGTTCTAAGCCAGTGAGATACCTTGTCTCTCAGTGAGAAGGGGAACATCTTAATCAGAACAATGTCAAGGCTAATGTTCCTAGTGATTGTACAGTAAAAATACACCAATAAATATGCCATCTTGTGTTATTTCCTAGCACTGCCATTGCATATTAGGTAGCCATAGTTGCATTTGTAAAAATTGACACATGCATGCATTTATTTGAGTGGGGAGGAAAGTGAATAATTGCCTTGTAATTAACATCTTCATCAAGTGCTGCCTCGCAATTTCACCATCATCATTTTTTTATTTTGCTTTGAACTTCTCCGCGCGGCTCAAGGCATGGCTTGCTCTTCTTCGCGCCATTCTCTGCCAACACATGCCCTGCTAGCTGCATGGCTGGTCATGCACACCCAGGGCATGGCCGTGCATGCCTTCTTCTCCTTTAAAAAGCCCTCCCTGCTTCCTTGTGTGAGGGGGCCTGGCACACAGAGACACAGCAGCCACCTTCGTCAGGCCATCTTCCTCCCTCTCTCCCCTCCATACGCAGCATCTCTTCCCACTGAAGAGATACGCTGCAGGAAGGAGTAGGCTCACAGTGGTCCCACGACCACCATTGTGAGTCCCACTACCGCCCAGCTCATCCAAGAGCAGGTGGACGTGGTGGATTCCACTCTTTGTTTCCATCGCTCAACCCTTCCTGCCATTGCCGAAGCTCTAAGCTCTGGAGCTCAGCAGCAGCAACACGACACCAGTAGCCTCCACGCAGCGTGCAAGCCCCCGCACGCAAGCCAGCAGCCGGTGCAAGCTCCTTCCGTTCGCACAGGCTCGCTCTAGCGCACTCGCGTACGCAGAACCGGCCGCAACCAGCTGTCCAAGGCGCGTGGGCACTGTAGCTACTGTTCATGTGTTTCTGCGCGACATTGTAGCTACAGTGCGGTGACCGGAAAGTTTCTCACTTATCCTGTCACCGTGTGCTCTCTCTCCGCATTGCTACCGCCTCCAACCCGCCGTCGCGTCAGCGCTCGCACCCACTTCTGCTCCAGCGCCCGCACCTGCCCGCGTTCGCACCCGCATCTTCGTCTGCGTCCACTCTCACCTGCAGCGCGGTGCGCTGCGCTACGCAGTGTGCTGCGTTGTGCTCTCCCTCACGCCTGCTCCCTCTAGCATGCGCGCGCACCCTTGCGCACCTGGGCTTGCGCGTGCCTGCACGCACCTACGCCATCAGACGTCGGCTGCCTCCACCAGACGCCTTAAACGCCCGCGCTCTCTCTCTCATAGCCACTCCCTCACTCTCTAGCAGACACACACACACACACACTACACTTGTACACACTCACATGTGCACACACACACTCAGTTGTACACACCTATATATACTTATATATATATATATATATATACATATTCATACGTATACACTATATATAAGTAGATATACATACATACATAAATAAATAAATAAATAAATATATATATATATTTATACACATATATATACATACATTTATACACATATATCTATAGATATAAATACATATATACATATATATATCTATATACATATATTACTATATATATATATTTATAACTAGATATATATGTATATATGTCTAACTATATATATATATATATATATATATATAATTACAGCCCTATCTATATATATACATATAAATATATACTTACATATATATATATATTTACATTCATATCACCTACTTGTATCCCTACACCACGTGTTATATTGCGGGAATATCTGCACCAGTTGCTGATATTCCCTGATACCCGCATAGAGAAAGCGCCTCCGCACACACTTTTACACATCCATCCTACACTCCACACGGCACTTCGTCCTGTTGGTTGCGTCTTCCTAGACGTTGACCAACTCGACATCGTGCTACACCATTTCCACCTCCACCCCCACCCCTATATATATAATATATATATCTATATATATATACTATATTTATTTCTTTACAAGCAACCTCTATTTCTCTTTTGTTTCCTGCTATTAAAAAAAAAAAAGAAGAGAGTAAAAGAGAAAAGATAATCCTTGTCTTGCAGGTACTCGGTCTTGCGAATAGCAAGACCAGTTTTTGGAACCCTAATTTGGCTCAGAGCCAAGGACCTGATTTTGAGGGTGTACCTCAAGGAAAAAATTATCAGAAAAAAAATCTTATATAAAAAAAATTAAAAACATAATAAATGCACGGAAGAGATTCATTTTAGGAAAGGCGTAGAAAAGTATTCACCTCTAATTCCTGCCTCCCTGAGTTTGACCCTGGGCTTAAAAGTGCCAAGATAAAATCAAGTAGGCCAGGTTAAAAATTTTGTAAAAAGATGGTTAGGCTCGATTCAGGTTAACCACTATACTCACTTCAACGCTAATTTCACCATATTGACACAACCTATCCGAGCCCGACCATACCTTTTTTTGGCGCCGTTGCCAGGGAGGTACGCATTCAGGTAAGTTTCTACTCCATTCCTTTAGTTTTCTCTTCTCACACCCTTCTCTTCATGGGTGTTTTTGTTTGCTGGCGTGCAGGTGAACCAGTTGCAAGGAGGAGGCAAGCAGAGGAAGTCGGAGACGTGAGCAGATCCAAGGTGGGAACGAGAGCGAGAAGTCACCGACACCGCATTGGAGCTTCACCCACGTTGCTGAACAGGTAAGTCTCTCTTAAAGTTTCCCTACCAGGAGGGGGTGATGTAATAATTGCGGAAATAAATATAAATAATCTCACAAATTAGACAATCACACAAGTACACAAGTATTTTTAGGTGGAAACCCAAACCGGGTGAAAACCATCACCTAACCCTCTCGAGTTAGGATTTTCCGATCAACCAAGTTGATCAAAATCCACTAAACGAATCACTTAAAAACGAGGGTGATTCAACCTCAAATACAACCACGCTACAAGTGCGAGGGTAGCGTTCCTCAACCCCTTCTCTTCACGAGAAGGATTTTGTCCCTCGAAGGAGACGGGAATTCGCAAAGCGAATACCCAACCAAATAACAAAGATAAAATAAACAAGTAATCCTATAGAGCCAACAAAGTAATTTTAAACCTAAGCTTCTATAGGAAATAGGATGCTTCCCTTTGAAAGGAGTGCGTCGACGACGCGGATGCGTGAGCCACGCAACGGCGCAACGTCACTCTCATGAACAACGGCGGGAGAGCGGGTGCGCAACAGCTTGATGCTCTCAAGATGAAGATTTAGAGCTTTGAGAGCAAGAGACACAAAATGGTTTGAAAGTGTATTGCAAGGTGTGTCTTGGTGTTTCTAGGTGTATTTTTTTGTTGCAAAGGTTCCCCTCTATTTATAGAGGCCTTAGGAAGGCTTTGGAAGGCTTAGGAAAGGTTCTATAGCCGTTGGGTGCAAAGCCCAAGAGAATCAGCCCGAAATCAAGAACAATCATTGCATTGACAGGCTTATTAGACGTCTAATTCTGGCATTAGACGTCTGGAAGTTCACTTTAAGATGTCTGATTTCAAGGTCAGACGTCTGATTTTGGGCAGGTTCTTTCCTGACTTGAATCAGATCTAAACAGGGTTCTTGTGCAAGTCCATCAGATGACATATAGGATGTCTGGCACTATGTCTGGACGTCTGGAAACCTACTTTTTCTGTGGGAATGGATTTCCAAACGTTGCAATGGCTAGAAAATCTCTGAGAAGAGATTTTGGGTCAGCCGAGGCAAAACGGTCAATTATCAGACGTCTTGAAAGTCCTATGGACGTCTGATTTTGGCTCTAACGGTCATATTCTTGAGTGTTCGCTAAGCCAGCCAACGGTCCACTAATTGGACGTCTGGCAAAGTCATCAGACGTCTCCTAAGACGTCTGATCTAAGGTCTGGACGCCTGATTTCATCAGACAGAACTAACTATGTCCAGCCTAATAGTTATCAGACGTCTTAAAACACTTTATCAGACGTCTGATTTGGGAATTAGACGTCTGGAAACTCTATTTGAACCCTATATTGGTTTTCTAAGTATTCTACAGAAAACCTAAGTATCCTAGGGTTGTGCAGGTGTTCCTAGGACTACTGTTAGGGTACTTTGAGGCTCTTTAACATAATGTTCTAAGGAAATAAAAAGAGCAAGCAAAATAAAGATAAAAGTACATGAAAGGATTAAACAAAATTCTATCCTATTCTTCTTGTCCTTCCATCTTCAATCTAGCGCTTCTCGCAAATCTCCTCTGTTCTCCATCAAGCTCCTCCAATCCGTCCTAGATGCGAGCTCGAATTCCGTCTAAACACGTCTACATTTGCAATTGACCTGAAATCTAAGACTCCAAGTGCAAATGTTAAATAACACGTGTTTTGTTATCATCAAAACAAATGATCGTGGTGCTCTAGCACCAACATTCTCTCTCTCTTAGCAATTTAGGGCAACTTGTCACCTTAATAAAAAAAAAAAACTTTTTGGGATCTCTTGGGGCAAGTGGATTAAAAATCACTTGCTTGATTGTTTGCCATCACTCCCACCACCCCGGGATTTCCCGCCAAACTTCGCATAGCGAAGATCCAAGAATCTTGATTCTTGAATCTTTTGCCGTGTGAAGTATTCTTTGAGGCAAGAATAAATAGATTGATTGCCATCCCTCCTTGCCTCATTTATCCGCAATTTGAGATCACATTTTTGGTGGGGAGACTTGGAATTAAGTTGATTCCAACCCCACCACGACCTTTCAAGTGCCTAAGATTTGATCCCGAATATTTCAACTCCAACACTTTGATTTTCTTTACATTATCTTGTGGTTGAGCCTTGTGTGTGGAATATCATTTTGGTGATTGAGAGCACTTGAATTGAAGTGCTTTGGCTCCCTTTCACATTAACCTAAAATTGACTCGTGCATCCACACATAGAAATTTTCACCTAGGGAAGCCCATTGCATTTTTAGCATGCATTAACTAACTCACTTTGAAGAAGGGTTTGTTGGGCATAGAAGAACTTGTATTCTCTCAAAACTTGGAGATTGGTTGAATTGGTAATTCAGCGAAATCCTAAAATCCACACTACTTAAAAGGCTGAATTCTAAAAATCATTCACCAATTAAAACTTCAATTCGGGGAGATTTCCCCGTTGCATGCTTGGTTTACACACTTTTAAAATCAACGCACTTGGGCATTACCTGTAAACAACACCCTTCACATTCCAGAAGCACTTGATCCTAAGCCTCTAATTAAAACTGGTAGCAACTTGACCCTTATTAAGGATTGGAGGTCTAACTACTTGCGTGTAGTGCCTACGTGCTGGTGCGGGTTCCCACGTGCTATCGGGTGTCTAAGACTGGGGCAAACGGCCTTTCAATCTGGCCCGGTGGTTCTGCGATGCTTGTATTTGGTTCCGTAGGTTGTGATAGTAGGTAGCTTAGATCTTTAGGTCTAAGGGCACACTGTAGAGGTTAGGACTTTGATTGTCTTGATTTGTCATCAAGTGTACCTTTGAGGTGTCATTTCTCTCATCTCCTTTTCCCTTCTTATCCCCCCCAATTCTTCCTGCGGTAGTGCATGTTTGGGAGGAGGTCAGAAAACCATGAATTGTTTGAATTGTCTGATAATTTTAGAAGAACAGAAGTTGAATCGTCATCCTCATCCACAAACATGGCTGCACGCCCACCCCCAAATCTCGAGGGACAAAACTGCCCTCAAAACCCACCAGGTGGTGGAGCCATGGATCCCATAACCCGCCTCCAAGCCCAAATGGAAATGTATAATGAGCAAATTGAAGCCATTAGGGAAGCCTTGGAGGAAATGTAGAACCCTCCAGAATGGGAGGAGCCTAGGTCTCTTAGCTCCTATCAGAATCCCGCTGCTATAGAAACATAGGACAAATTCGGGTCCCCATAGGCGAGGATGACTTTGAATTGAAACCCAATATAATTGGCCTAATTAATTTTCACTTCCATGGTCTTGCAAGTGAAGATCCTTTTCTCCATTTGGAAGACCTAACCCGATTGGATGAAATTGTTAAACCGAGAAACATTGGGTGATCAATAGTCCTCATGAAAATGTTCCTGTTTTCGTTGCGGGATAAAGCGTCGCAATGGTTACGCACCCTTGGGAGAACCATCCATTCTTGGGAAGAGATGCGAACAGCATTTCTCAAGAAATTCTTCCCAATCGGGTGAACCAATGCGCTTCGCCGTGCTATAACTTCCTTTACGCAACAAAACGGTGAACAGTTTCATGAGGCATGGGAGAGGTATAATGACCTCCTCCGGAAGTGTCCACACCACGGTCTGCCTAAGTGGCATATAGCCTAATTTTCTATTATGGGCTAAATGAGACTTTGAAGCAGATTGTAGACGCTTCCTGCGGAGGAAATTTCATGAATAAAGACGAGAATGGAGCATTCGAATTATTTGAAAATATGAGCGAAAACTCAATGAATAATGCCTCCATTGTCTCCTTTAATCGTACCAGCCTGTCCCGTAATGTTCATGAAGTTGACACGGGACCCTCCCATTCATCCACTGATCTTAACCTTATCACATAGAAATTGGATGAAGTCTCCATCATGCATAAGAAGCTGGACGAGCTTCTGGACAATCCCGCCCGTTCTATGGCAAACACCCCCACCTCACCACTTCGTCACAATCCCAATCCTTCCAACACCAGCCTTATCCCTAGAAACCCCGTATGATCTTCCTTACCGAGCGTCGCACTAAGCGATTCGGTAAGTCATGTGGATCTGGCTTTTGCAAGCCAGTATTTTGACATTGAGGACCAAGCCTCCGTGTACTCGAATGCATATTTACATGCGGACTCGTCTTCTGGTTTAGAAGATGCTTGCACCCTGGGGAACAACCGGTTCTCTGCTACTTATAACCCAGGGTGGCGAAATCATCCGAACTTCGCATGGTCCAGCAACCTGCAGCGCCAAAACCTCGCAGGTGGGCCAATGCAACTGTCCACACCCATCATTCCAAGGGCCCAGTCTAATCCTGTGGTGAATCCGCCATCAGGTCCTTGCATACCGCAAACAGAACACGCATTATGTCCTCTTGAGAAATTAATGCGAATGATGACGGAAATGTCGAAGCGCCATGAAGAGAACATGACCTCTCTTCAGCACCAATTGGCGCAGCAAAATGTTGAGATCAGTCAACTACACATGGAGACTCGATCTCAGGGCACTCTTCCAGCCCAACCTATTCCCAACCTGCGAAATTTCGTAACCCGTGGTCCTCAACCACAGGTACGACCTTCTCAGGGGCAGGTTCATCAGATTCTGCAGGCTTTGAGCATTCCACTGGAATTTCAGGCTAATCCCGTTGCAGCACCTCACTCTCATGTCCCTATTGTGAACCCTCCTTCGCCTTATCATCCCACTGGACTCACATCATCCAATGCGATTACTACGAGGAGCGGTAAGCACACTATCGATCCGCCTCGACCTGATCCTGGCCCATCTTCTTCATCGCCCTCTCATTCGGGATGCGCACTGCAATTGCGAGAGGACAATACACCCAAACTGGTGCCAGAATCAGTCCCATTCCCTGAGGCTCTACTGAGGGAGCCAAAAGGCAAGAAAAAGGATACGCAGGCCTTTGATAACCTGTGTAATTTATTCAGGGATGTTGAAATCAAGGTACCCCTGCTAGAGGCTATCGACCACATACCTACTGTCGCCTGATTTTTCAAAGACTACACAACACCAAGCGACAGTCAAAGAAAACAAAGAATCTGGTGGTTCTCTCGCCTCATGCGAGTTGTGCTATACTGTTAAATCTACCACCAAAGTAGAAAGATCCAAGCACACCGCTTATTTCTTGTAGCATCCAAGGCTGCAACTTTAATCATGACTTGCTTGATCTAGGATCTTCCATCAATCTTATCCAACCATCATGCTTGAAAAATTTTCTTTAGGAAATCTGAAACCCACCCCTGTCACGTTACAGTTGGCAGATCGTTCTGTCAAAATTCCAAAGGGTGTGGTGGAAGACGTGGTGGTTAGGGTCAACAGTCTCTGTTTTCTTGTTGACTTTCTTATTTTGGATATGGAAGTTCCTAGCTCACTTTCTGATTGTCCGATCATCCTTGGTCGACCTTTCTTGGCCACAGCCCGCGCCCATATCGACTGCGAGTCAGGCTGTATTGAGATTGCCGTTGGATCTGAGAAGCTCAAGCTTAACATCTTCAAGGTAGCCAAGAACTTTGATTGTGATTGCATTGAGAATGACACGTCTAACGAGGACATGGCCGTCAGCGCGTGTATTGGACTAATTAGGACCTATTCTGACTGCTGTGGATTGCCTTTAAACACTGACGATTGCCTGACCGACACATATTGTGACGTTCCCCCATCCCTCCCTTTTCCCATACCTTCTCCTGACCAGACTTCTGACGAGATTTTCTCCGCTTCCCATACCTCGTGGTCTGAGTCATATTTAGGCTACTCATCGCCGGTCCACATCTTGAAGACCGGATTGCCCTTTCTTTCCTGCCAAATCAGGCAGATTTGCAACTCCACACTAGGGCCTTGAGTCCACATACTGCTCACTGGGGCTATCCCTTTTTGGATCCATCTATCTAAGATGCCCCTCTTCTTGGCCAATCTGAGGGCCAACTTCTTCCTCCTGAATTGTTTTCTTCTGATCTGCTTGGGACACTCTCGTCCCAAGAAATGCCAGATCTTTCACCATCCATTCTCGAGCTGAAAGAGCTACCTGATACGCTTAAGTATGTTTTCTTGGGACTGAATGAAATGCTCCCCGTAATCATCAGTTCAAAATTAACCAGGGAGCAAGAGTGCAAACTAACAAAGGTCCTTATGGAACACAAGGCAACCATTGGATGGTCTTTATCAGACTTAACTGGCATAGCCCCTCCTACTGCACTCACCATATATATACAGAGGAGGAGGCTTGACCTTCCCGTGAGATGCAGCGACGTCTCAACCCCAACATGCGGGAGGTCGTTAAGAAGGAAATTATTAAGTGGTTGGATGCGGGTATAATCTACCCGATCAGCGATAGCCCCTGGGTGAGTCTGATTCACGTAGTGCCCAAAAAGGGGGACTCACCATCCGTGTTAATGACAGGGTCGAATCCATCCCTACACGCACTCCTACATCTTGGAGAGTGTGTGTAGATTATAGGAAACTGAATGCTACAACTAAGAAATATCACTTCCCGCTACCTTTCATTGACCAAATCCTGGAGCGGTTAGCGGGAAATAAATTTTTCTATTTCCTAGATGGATTCTCAGGATATAACCAGGTGGCAATTGATCCCCGGGACCAAGAGAAAACCACCTTTACCTGCCCCTTCGGCACCTTTGCATTTAGAAGGATGCTGTTCGGACTTTGTAACGTGCCAGCAACTTTCCAGAGATGTATGTTGGCAATATTCCATGACATGGTGGGTGACTTTCTCGAGGTTTTCATGGATGACTTTTCGATCTTTGGACCCTCTTTTGATGACTGTCTTGCCAACTTGGCCCATATCCTTAGGAGATGTATTGATGTGAACCTCGTGCTTTCCTGGGAAAAAAGTCATTTTATGGTACACGAGGGAATTGTTCTCGGGCATATCATCTCTGATAGGGGTATCGAGGTTGACAGAGCTAAGCTTGATGTAATTTTTGATTTACCTGTGCCTGGCTCTGTCAAACAAATCTGCTCCTTCCTGGGACACATCGGTTTCTATAGGAGATTCATCAAAGACTTCTCCAAGATTTCTCGACCATTAACTCATCTCCTATCGACCGACGTACCCTTTGATATGGGCCCCGACTGCATATGATCATTCACGCAGCTACATGATGCTGTCACCAAGGCCCTTATTCTCCAGCCACTTGATTGGTCCCTCGACTTTGAACTCATGTGTGACGCTTCCGACCTTGCAGTCGGAGCCATCCTGGGACAAAGACGCGATAGACACCCCTTTGTGGTATACTACGCCAGTAAGACGTTGGACGAGGCCCAGCATAATTATACAACCACTGAGAAAGAACTACTGGCGGTCATCTTTGGGCTGGAGAAATTCCGCTCTTACCTTCTGGGCTCACATGTTATTATTTTCACTGATCACGCGGCCATTCGCCATCTCATGCACAAGAAGGATGCCCAGCTGATGAGAGCCTCATCATGAACCCTAACTAGCACAATTTAATCTAAATAAGTGTGAAGAAGCTCCTACAAAACCTAAAGAGAAGCTTAACTCAGAGAATTCTGAATTAAAGAATAAGACAAATCATAAGGGGTAAAATTGTAATTTTACCAATGCAGTACACAAACAGGGTAATTAAGGATCTAAACACAGGTCAAATAAGCTTAATAAGGGAGGAAGTGGGGTGATCTGATATGAAAAGGGTTATAGCAACTTCTAGGAATTAAATGACATTCTGTAACCCCAAAACAAATCCACTTTAATTCACGAGGTTTGAGGTAGGATAAAAATCAACTAAGCCCTCTAAAATTCATGAAAAAATATTCCCTAGGGTTTAGAACCTTCAATTTGGCCTTTGCAACCTATTTTGACCTAAAATGAGAACCATGCCCAATTTATGACCTAATTTGGGTTTTTACGCAAATTGACTGGTCAAACATGGTCAAACCTAAAATAAAATTTTACCATTAAAATCCTTAGGTTCAAATTAGGCTGGTATAAAAATTTGGGCCTAAGAAAAGATCATCTTGACTGACTTTACAAATTGGTCCTCTTAAATTACTTTTTGACCCTTATCTTTTGAAACTCTTACACATTGCCCCTATCTTTCTTGTCGTTCTTTGCAGAACGGTTCTCCCTGCCATTCTGAGCAGGTGCCATACCTTCGGCGACCTTGCATGGAGGATGGCATCGCGCAAGGTATGGCGCCTGTTTTCAAGAATGAACGGAGGGTTCCCTGCGTCGTCCTCTGTCGCAGGGACCCTCCCTTGAGACCTGCAACTACCCATGCCTTTCATGCGAACGCACGAAAGGCATGGGTCACCATCTCTAGCCATCTCCAGCAAGCTCCGCATGTCGCACCCTTGGGCCACTCTTCTCGCCAGCGCCTTTATAAGGAGCGGCAGGGGCTACTGTCCAAGGCAAGCTATTTCTGGCAGAGAAAACCCCTCTCTTTCGTCTCCCCTCTCTCCGGTCAGATTACCCTAGCTTCCGGAAAACTCTCCTCCTCCTCCTCGTCGCTCTGCTGCCATACCTGCAGCAAAGCCCACTCTGCCTCATCGTCCCACGCCAGGCCGCACCAGCTGGCGTCCTTAGATTTCTTCCTCATTACTGTCACTCCTCCCCTGGGCACCTTCGTCCTCAGCTCCGGTAGGCACGTGCCGGGCAGTCTTCCTCTCCCTCTTCGTCGACTAAGTAGGTATGAATTTTCTCCTTACTCTCCTCTCACTTTTCCCCTCTTGAATTAGTATTTTAAACCCTCGACTGCCACGACCACCTTCATCTGCTCCGCCTCCGGCCACCATCTCCGGCGAGATCGCCCCACTTCCACAAACCTTTCCGCCCCTCGCCAACAAGCTCAGAAGCTCCCCCTCACTCCACTCTAGCGATTCCCCTACTCCATTCATCACCCTGCACACTCTGAGCACCCCCTGAACACACCCACTTCCGCGCACGCAGTTTGCCCTAGGTGCACGACTACAGGCACTCTTACCGCACGCCGCCCCTCGCACCGCCTTCGCCACACTCTGGCGAAGCTCCCCGTGTTGTCTGACATGGCCATGAGGCCGTCTTCGTGATTTCAGGATTCACCCTCCTCACCGCCATTGATGAGCTGCAGGAGCTTCTTCGCAGGCAGCTTTAGGTCTCTTCGACGCTAAGCGAGGGCTCCAGGAAATGCAGGGAAAGTCCGCGAAGGCGCCCAGGTCTCAATTGGGAGCGTGAAGCCTTTGCTGCTGCCCAATTGACGGCTGCTTCTTGCCTACAGGCGAGCGAAGCGGAGGTGGGAATTTAGTCCCACCTCGTAAGTGTAGGAGCGAGCGCCACCACTTAAATTGAAAAAGTGGTATAGGCTCTTCACCTTCGATTACACACGGGGTGAGGCCCATCACCTATCACCGGGTCTCGTCCGCGACTCACCCACGCGGATCTGACCCGACCTGACACCCTCCTGTGCACTCCTCGCGCACCATCCACGCCAGTGCGCCTGGACCCGAGCACACGACCCGACCCGATTACCCGACTCTGGGAGAGCTTCCTAAAGAGAGATCCAGAGAGAGAGAGATGCGGGGAAGGGGTAGGGTAGGTTTTGCGCTGATGTTTGTGTGTGTGCGCAGAGAAGAAGAAAAGAAGAAAGAAGAAGAGAAGCAGCAGCCAGGACTTAGCCGCAGGGAAGAAGGAAGAAGAAGGAAGAAGCAGGCAAAGGAAGAAGAAAGGAAGGAAAGAAGCTGAAGGAAAAGAAGAGGAGCTGCATTGTAGCAACCGGGCAGTTAATTCGCCTGAGCCCTGAATCAGACGTCAGCGAAAAAGGAGAGTCAGCAGCCAGAGCAAAAGAAAGGAGAAGAAGAAGAAGAAGAAAGAGGAACCACAGGCTGAAGAAGAAGAAAGGAGAAGAAGCAAAGAAGAAGACAGGCTGAAGAAGAAGAAAGAGGAAGCAGAGAAGAAGAATAGAAGAATGAAGAAGAAAACAAGTTGAAGAGAAGAGCCAGCTGAAGAAAGAGAAGAAGAGAAAGCCAATTACCCTCTCTCTCTTTCTCTTAAAATTTTTGTAAAACCATATATATATTGTGAATTTATATGCTTTTGGAATTTTGGTTTGCTCCCTGAGTTCAACCTTGGGAAACTTTTTATTCCGAGTAATAAATTGTATTAGACTGGTAATCGTTTTTATTATATACCACAACGACTATAATAACCACATCAACAACAACGAACGAAGCGGTAACCACAAGCCTAGACTAATTCGTTGGATCCTTCTGCTTCAAGAATTTGACATTGAGATCCGCGATAAGGCCAGAGCCGAGAATGTTGTGGCCGATCATCTATCGAGACTAGACCCTGACCACATTGGACTTACCCTGCCGATTAATGAGATTTTTCCCGATGTGCACCTATTGGCAATTAATGTGGCAAGTGGACCTTGGTATGCCGACATTGCCAATTACCTTGCTTCTGGTTCCCTTCCACGTGGCTGGCCTAAAAACCAGCGCGAGCATCTCATGGCAGAAGCAAAGTATTATTTCTAGGATAATCCACTTCTTTTTCTAATAGGTGCTGATCAGATCATTCGTCGCTGTATTCCTGATAGTGAATTCCCTAGTGTGCTATCCTTCTACCATGATCAGGCCTGCGGGGGCCATTTCTCTGGGAGGAAAACTATAGCCAAGGTGTTGCAGTGCGATTTCTTTTGGCCCTCCCTTCACCAGGATGCACACAATTATGCCAAACATTGCACTAGGTGCCAGTCGTTAGGGTCAATGTCACATTGTGACATGATGCCCTCGCAACCCATCCTAGCTGATGAAATTTCTGACATTTGGGGAATTGATTTCATGGGTCTCTGTCCTCCTTCCAACGGCTTCGAATACAACCTCGTTGTTGTTGATTATGTTTCAAAATGGATCAAGGCTATTCCCACGCGCCATGCTAACCATGTCACATCCACTCGATTTGTCAAAGACCACATTTTTGCGTGCTTTGGGATCTCTCGAGCCATTATCTCAGAAGGAGGAAGCCACTTTACCCATGCTTTTTTTCGGGCACTTCTGAGGAAATATGGAGTCCACCATTGTATCGTATCTCCGTATCATCCTCAGACGAACGGCCAGGCAGAGGTGTCGAACCGACAAATCAAGCAAATTCTCCAGAAAACGGTTCGGCCTGATCGTAAGGATTGGTCCGACAAGCTGATTGACGCACTTTGGGCGTATCGGACTGCCTTCAAGGCTCCCCTAGGTATGTCTCCTTATAGAATCGTTTACGGGAAGCCTTGTCATTTGCTCGTGGAGCTGGAGCACCATGCTTATTGGGCGGTTCGCCAATGCAACCTCAACCCAGACCTGTGTGGTCGAGAAAGGAAACTCCAACTCCAAGAGCTGGAAGAGCTCCTTCATGAAGCCTATGATTCTGCCTTAACTTTCAAGCAACGCACTAAGGCTTTTCACGACAGTCGTATTCAGTGGAAGGAATTTGATTCATCTCAGCAAGTTTGGCTTTACAATGCCCGGCTCAAATTCTTTCCTGGGAAATTGAAGTCCAAATGGACTGGTCCCTTCCTGGTCTCGAGACCATTTCCCAACGGGGCCGTTGAAATTGAAGATCCCAAATTTGGGCATAAATTTACGGTCAATGGGCAGTGTTTAAAACCTTATCTTACTCATGAACCTGCCCCTGTTGGAGAAACTATTGCCCTGCTGGAGGGTAACTAATGTCGTACCTCATTCTGATTCCAGCTGGGGTCGTTAAATTCAGCGCTCGTTGGGAGGCACACCAGCAACATTCCGCCACTATCACATACACTTCACTTCGCACCTTTTCACTTCACCACCCACCATCCACCTACCCTACCACCCTGCTAAATACCCTGCACCTCAGCTCTCGTTACCCGATCTTTGGACCTTCCCCTACCCTACCCTGCATGCATATGAGGACATAGCATCGTTTGGCATGGGGGGTGGATCGACATCTATAGAATCTGGGTATTATATGGTATCATGCAGCTTCCATCCATCTATAAATATGTACATAAAAAAAAAAAGGTGTTTAGTAATGATCTGAAGGCTGAAACAAAAAAATACAATAAGTGTTTATGGATATTCAACCACTGTTTTGAAGACTTTCCAGGCCACAGAAGCTTGATTCGTTCAGCCTTGGCTTAATTCACTTGAGCATTGACAAGATAGATCGGAATATCTCCTAACTAAGGGTGTATTCTTGTACCTAAGACATTAGTACAGGATCCGCTGATTTGCTTCTACTCGAGAGCCTAAGTTATCTTGGTTCACACTACACATATCAAGAAAGACCAGGTGAACATAAGATCCAACCCTAGTGTTCATTAGGGAAGGTGGAGTCCTTACCTGTGCGCGCAGGTAGACTTTTTATCCCAGGCTTTAGTCTTGTGTTTAGGAGAGACTCTTTCCACCAAAAAAAGGAACTCTCCCACCAAAAGAAAAGTATGCTCCTCCAAATAAAGTTGTAAGAGATATACTGACATGTGTTTCAAAAAAAAAAATTGAGCAAATAAGTCAGTATATCTTGCAAATGTCTGTAAAGTCTTCTCCCTAAAAAGCTTTTCAGGGTAAGTTACAAATACCCTGTTGCTACCATATATTTTTTGAGCCACAAATGTAATAAAATGGGAGTTGAGTTTTCCGTCATCTTTTTAAGGGTCAATCCGAAGACATGAGCTGAAACTGGGACCAACCTGCACTTAAAAATTCATGAAACCCTGGGCTTGAGTCTTAATGTTCATCTGGTCAGTCTTGATCCTTCACTACGCACAAGCCATAATCTCTTGAGCTCTCGAGTATGGCAAAAACCTTCTGAGTCCTGGAAATCGTTCTTAAGGTTTAAATATCAAGAGTCCAGGTTAGTCGAGAGATGGTCTATGTCATGTAAGACTTAAAGTACTGGTAGTCTTTTCTACAATTGGTTCTCACAATATCCAACAAATAAACACACCTATGTCACCTCAGAAGAAAATCTTCAGCTTAAGATCATTTCTAAATACAATACAAAATATTTTGCTAGGGACTAGCAAAACATAGGCATGAAGGTATGATTGCACAGCAAAAATACACCAATAAATATGCCATCTTGTGTTATTTCCTAGCACTGCCATTGCATATTAGGTAGCCATAGTTGTATTTGTAAAAATTGACACATGCATGCATTTATTTGAGTGGGGAGGAAAGTGAATAATTGGCCTCATAATTAACATCTTCATCAAGTGCTGCCTCACAATTTCACCATCCTCATTTTTTTTATTTTGCTTTGAACTTCTTCTCTACGCTGCTCAGGGCATGGCTTGCTCTTCTTCGTGCCATTCTTTGCCAACACATGCCCTGCCAGCTACATGGCTGGTCATGCACACCCAGGGCATGGCTGTGCATGCCTTCTTCTCCTTTAAAAAGCCCTCCCTGCTTCCTTGTGTGAGGGGGCCTAGCACACAGAGACACAGCAACCACCTTCGTCAGGCCATCTTCCTCCCTCTCTCCCTTCCATACGCAGCATCTCTTCCCACTGAAGAGATACGCTGCTGGCAGGAGTAGACTCACAGTGGTCCCATGACCACCATTGTGAGTCCCACCACCGCCCAGCTCATCCAAGAGCAGGTGGGCATGGTGGATTCCACTCTCTGTTTCCATCTCTCAACCCTTCCCGCCATTGCCGAAGCTCCAAGCTCTGGAGCTCAGCAGTAGCAGCAACATGGCACCAGCAGCCTCCATGCAGCGCGCAAGCCCCCGCGCACAAGCCAGCGGCCGGCGCAAGCTCCTTCCACACGCATAGGCTTGCTCTAGCGCACCCGCGCATGCAGGACCTGTCGCAACCGGCTGTCCAAGCCACGCGGGCACTGTACCTACTGTTTACGCGTTTCTGCGCAGCACTGTAGCTATAGTGCAGTGACCGAAAAGTTTCTCACTTATCCGGTCACCAGGCGCTCTCTCTTTGTGCCGCTACCACCTCCAGCTCGTCGTCGCATCAGCGCCCGTGCCTACTCTAGTGCCCGTGTCCGCGTCTGCACCCGCTTCCGCTCTAGCGCTCTCACCTGCTCGCGTTCGCTCCAGTGTCTTCGTCTGCGTCCACTCTCGCCCGCAGCCCGCTGTGTTGCGCTCTCCCTCACGCCTGCTCCCTCCAGCATGCACATGCACCCTTGCGCGCCTGTGCTTGCGCGTGCCTACGCGCACCCGCGCCATCAGATGTCGGTTGCCTCCACCAGACGCCTTAAACGCCCGCGCTCTCTCACAGCCACTCCCTCACTCTCCAGCAGACACACACACACACACACACACACACTACACTTGTACACACTCACATGTACACACACACACTCACTTGTACACACCTATATATACTTATATATATATATATATACATATTCATACCTATACACTATATATAAGTAGATATACATACATACATAAATAAATATATAGATATATATATATATATATATTTATATATATATTTATACACATATGTATACATATATGCATACATATATACATATATATCTATAGATATAAATACGTATATACATATATATATATATCTATATACATATATTGCTATATATATATATATATCTATATCTATATAGTTAGACATATATACATATATATCTAGTTATAAATATATATATATATACATATATATATATCTATATATATATTTACATATATATATATACTACATATACACTTATATAATTACAACCCTATCTATATATATACATATAACTATATACTTACATATATATATATATATTTACATTCATATCACCTACCTGTATCCCTACACCACGTGTTATATCGCGGGAATATCTGCACCAGTTGCTGATATTGCTCGATACCCGCATAGAGAAAGTGCCTTCGCACACACTTTCACACATCCATCCTACACTCCACGCAGCACTTCGTTCTGTTGGTTGCGTCTTCTTAGATGTTGACCAACTCGACATCGTGCTACACACCATTTCCACCTCCACCCCAACCCCTATATATAATATATATATATCTATCTATATATATACTATATTTATTTCTTTACAAGCAACCTCTATTTCTCATTTGTTTCCTGCTATTAAAAAAATAAAAAAAAAGAGAGCAAAAGAGAAAAGATAATCCTTGTCTTGTAGGTACTCGATCTTGCAAATAACAAGACCAGTTTTTGGAACCCTAATTTGGCTCAAAGCCAAGAATAATTTGGCTCAAAGCCACGGACATGATTTTGAGGGTGTACCTCAAGGACAAAATTATCAGAAAAAAAAATCTTAAATAAAAAAAAACCAAAAACATAATAAACGCACAGAAGAGATTCATTTTAGGAAAGGCGTAGAAACTTATTCACCTCTAATTCCCACCTCCCTGAGTTTGACCCTGTGCCTAAAAGTGACCAAGATAAAATCAAGTAGGCCAGGTTAAAAATTTTGTAAAAAGATGGTTAGGCTTGATTTAGGTTAACCACTATACTCACTTCAACGCTAATTTCACCATATTAACACAACCTATCCGAGCCCAACCACCTAGGTTTCACAGTTCGTGCTATCCAATTAAGATCCTCTAGGTGCTAGAAGGGGTCCTCATTTGAGCTTCCATGGAAGTGGCTCTGAATTAGACTCAAAACATTTGATTTTAGTTCAAAATCATCTCCCCCTTCAAGGATCCTAAGGTGCAGCTCGACTCAAATAGCGAAAGGATTGTAGAAGTCGCGGAGGGGCCTAGGTTGGTCCTGGAATGGTGGTAGATAAGGTGGCGGTTGCCCTTGTGGGCCTTGGAAAGGTGGTGGTTGCCATTGTGGGTTCTACAATTGGTGTATGGCTTGCATGATAGTGTGGATCTGTTGCTGCTGAAGCCGGTGGTTGGCATTAATCTGGGCTTGGATGATGGCCATTGTGTCTGGTGGGGGTTGGTCCTCAACCTTATCTACCCTAGGTTCAGCCATGTTTCTAGCATAATCAAGTCGCCTAGATTCCCATCCCAAAACAAACAACTCGGGATGCAGTGAGCATCTCCCGTGCATACACTGGAGAAGAACAGGAGGGGATGAGGAGAGCGACAAATGCGAGAAGTGTGTGTTTAATCAAGCAAACAAGCCTAGTCCTTATGGTGTATTTCTTAGGAGACCTAGAAATCTCCAAAAGGGTGATTAAGTCTGTAAGCACTGGACTCCCCTTCCCAAAGCTAATCTGGCCAGGTTGATTATGAGGGGATTGCAGGGAAGGTTCTTCCTTTGGCTTGCACTGCCGGTTCCATAGACCCCGTAGCCGAGGTTGTTTGACATTGCCCCACAGCCTAGTCACCACATTCTACTAAGGGAATGAAAGCCAAGTGCCCAGCGAACAAAATCCCACCTCTTGAGACTTAACTCAGTCCTGCCTAGGGTACGTCTACTCAGTTTTAAAAGGGCTAGGATAGTGCTTGTGCTAGGGTTATGTGATGAGGCATTGATTGGGGTAGTGCCTCTTAGTTTTCCACTTTCAGTGTGTGTGCTCCTATCAAAACATGGTTTTCAAGCAAGGATTTTTTTTAAGATGTGGTGTCTTTTAATGCTTCATCCTTACTTTTGTGTCTTTTAGGATTGACGTGTCTTAATATTTTAAGACAAGTTTTAGTGGGCACGTCAAGTTTTACACACAATTTGGTAAAAGTAGATTTCCTTTTATTGTGTAGAGGTTCTAAAACCCTAATGTACTCATCTTAGTGATCATGCAGCTTCTATTAGATGAGTCGATTTTAGGGTTGAGTGGTGTGGCCCAAGTCAATTCAAGGAGGCTTTGCAAACACCACTCAAAAAGAAAAAAAGATAACACTCCAAGAATTTATTCAGAATGTTAGAGTGTATTTTTTTGTGTTGGGTGATGTGTTAAGGATGTGGGTCAGGCAATTTACACCACGCCAATTTTTTTCAGTTTTACAGATTTTTTATATTTTTAAGCAAGCAAACAACCATGAGTGAAGAAATACTCACGACCGGTCCTTGTTGCGCTTACTCCCTCGTTACCGTCACGAGTTGCACTGCTTCGCCATCCAAGTGCCGAATTCCTGCAACCATCAAGTATGAGATAAGGCGTTAGACGATGTGAGCATGGATGTAAAATGGAAGTGACAAAATAAATCTGTTGCCTCCCCGGCAATGGCACCAAAAACTGACGTGCACGTGAGGTGTGTGTGTTTAAAGAGTTATTATAGCTTGCGCTCGCAACGTCGATTTTAAAATGAAGGAGTGGACGTGAGTCCGAGTGTTGATCTTAGGGAGGCGTGAAAATCAGATTTTTCTCGTCACTTATTGTCATGGAAATAGCGGGCTTTTGCTTGCGAAAAGTCATGGGTGAAAAGCGAGTGAGAGAGAGAGAAAGAGAGAGAGAGAGAATAAGGTTAGGATTCTTTTCATTCACAGCATGCAACTCAAGCATAAAAGAGAGCAAGCAATTGAATAGAAAACAATTTCATTTGACATGCAACTTTAGTTCATAATTACAACACTAGATGAATGCTTGAACATAAGTAAAGTAAAGCTTAAGATCAAGAAGGAAAGAGAGAGAGAAGACGGTGAGGCAGCCATGGCGGTGGAGGGGGGCTTCGTCGGTGGCTCGTTATCTCCGACAATTACAAAGGGAGCTAATGGTAGCTAGGAGGGGGGTAGAACACTTGCAAGTGGAGTGAATGCCTCCCATGGGTGGTTGGAAGGGGTTTAAATAGGATGAAGGGCTTTCCAAATGAAGAAGGGGTTTTAGCGACGTCTGGGACGTCGCTAAAACCCTTTCCAAAACATCGATGAAGGCCCCTGCCCACCGGTAGCTCGTGCGCGTCTATGCTTCTTCGCGCCTGATTCGCGTGTGCGCGTCGTAACCCATCCGATCGAAGATCGGATGGCTGGGCTTCTGCTCGGGGCGCTGGCATGGATCGCGTGCGTAATCACGCGCATTTGGTCAAGGTGCATTTGCGGGTGTCACGTCTTGCAATCGCGCCCGTCTGCTCGCCGATCTACGGTCCAATTTCACACGCGTGTGTCTTCACCTTCTATTTGCTTCATGGTGCGTTTCGAACCTGTGCCCCTGGTTGCGAGGTTGAGGCACCGGCCGCTGCACTGTCGCAGCAGATTGTCGCGGCAAGCATCGTGCACGTGGGCATTGTCGGTCGTTCGATCGAAGATCGACAGCTGAGATTCGTCCTATGGGTGAAGGTGGAAGCGACCAGTGGTTTGGATGTAGTGATTAGGTGCCATGTGGTGCATCGTGGGTCGTTGATCATCAGATCAATGGTCAGAACTTCTTGGGCCCATTGCAGGAGCTCCGGATGTCGGATTTGGCCTATTTCAAGTCCGCTAGACTCCGTTCATCACTCTGAATCCATCTGTGCGGTCCGATTGCTCATCTGAGGCATGTTTTGACAAGTACTTATACGAATGACCATTAATACTATTTTATAAGCAATCTTGATGTATGATGCGTGCAATGCTCCCATTCTATTTATGATGTGTTATCTGTGCATTTTGTTCTTAAGATGGACCCCAATTAACATAATTATCACCCCAAGATGCAGTGTTATCAGAAACCCACTCGAAGATAGATGGCAAGGGGTCAACGGGAAGTGCTTAAGAGGAAGATCTTGCTCTTGGTGGCATTGGCCTTGAGCCCCGAGAGAGGTTCAAAGTCAAAGAGGCATTTTTGGAGCGCGAGAGAACGTCAGGGGGTAGGCTTCATAAAGACGAGCAAGTTGTTGACGTAGATAAGATGGGAAGGCACCAGGGTGCCGTGGAGCTTGAAGTGCTTAATGGTGCCCCTGTCAACCACTCCCTGTAGCAAATCTGAGAGCACCTGCATAGCGAGAACGAACAAGTATGGGTTGATGGAGTCCCCTTGGCGGAGACCTGATGATCCCTTGAAGAGACCCTCCAGGGAGTCATTCACAAGAATGGAAAAAGATGCAGTCTCAATGCATTAGCGAATCTAGCGCAACCAACACTCACCAAAGCCCCTAGATCGAAGGACATCCACCAAGAAGGAGTGACTCAAGGAATCAACTTCTGAGAAAACCCTGCCAACACTTCATGCACAAGTAGGGTGTAATCTGCTATGGAGTAGCTGGGGATGAAGGTGGATTGGTGGAGGTCCACCAACTGTGGAAGCATGACCTTCAGGCATTCAGCAAGAATCTTGGAGAAGCTTTTGTATAAAACAATGCAGCAAAAAATAGGATGGAAGTCCCCAAGGCCACACGGTGAGTCAATCTTAGGCTCAAGAGTGATGATGTGGTTAACCATCCGAGCCATACTCTCCTTAGACTCAAGGAAACGGATGGCACTCCACATGTCATGCTTGATGAGATCCCAGTGCAAGTAGAAGAAGCGCATGGTGAATCCATCAAGACTGGGTGCCTCATCCAGGTTAATGGAATTCACGATTGTTTGCCACTCTGAATCGGGTTTTAAAATTGATACATTGTACTATAGCCGATAAAGCGCGAAAATAAATAAAATTTATGCTCGAATGGAAATCCAAGGTCGAATGTAGGGAGCAATTAGCTCATCAATCTCAAGATCGCAATTCTAAGTAAGAGATATAAACAATTGTAATCATAATTGATTAAAGAATGATATATCAAGATTCAAATATCAATGTGCAAAAAATGATGAGTGAAAATGGTGATTTGAATCACCAATTAACCCCTTTTAATTAAGCTCAAGTATCTCAAATAAATGAACAGTGAATCCAACCAAATATTCCACGTCAACTAAGTATCTCAATAATGCAACAATAGCTTAGAACCAGCAATAGAGGCAAATGCCTCTCTTTTCCTTCAGGCCTTATAAAGACTCGTTATGTTTGGGCCTTTTAAGACATCTGGACTATCAGTCAGACGTCTGGTCAGGCGTCTGGATCCCTTCCTAGACGTATGGAAATTGAAAAATCTATACGCAGGGTCGATTCCGCACGCTGGCTACGTGCAGACAGCTTTCCTCCTCTCTCTTCTTCTTTCTCCTCCCTCACCGAACCCTAACCCCACTCCCTATATAAGAGCCCTCTCCCCCTTCCTCTCTTCTCCATTCCACCACCACCACCTTCCTTCCTCTCCACTGCCGTGAGAGGGACGAGCGAGAGCAAGGAGGAGGAGCGACGTGAAGAGAGGGAGGAGGTTGAGCTCGTGAGCTCAGAGAGGCTCGCCGGAGTGTGCACAGCCACTGCGACGCATGCAGGAGGAGTGCGTCGGGGGAACCATCCTCAACTTCCTATAGCGGCTGGAGCTGCAGCCAAGAGGGAGGAGCCACGGCGGAGCGTGGCGAGAGGAGCGAGAGCTCACTCTGGTGCTGGGATTTTTCCAGTATTAGATGTCTGGAGTGCCTTCCAGATGATGGGTTGGACATTTGGTGATGACACCAGATGTCTGAAAGTAAGGTATTCGCGAAGGTACGTCATTTTTGCAGCTATGGCCATGCTGGCCGCACCACAGTAGGATTTGCTTGGCTAAAATAGGACGTGCTGCTCTGTCGTGTGCAGGAGAAGCTTTGGGAAGGCACTCAGCACGCCCTCCCACGTGTTTCGGATTCTGGACAGCTTACCAGACGATCGAAGGCACTCCCAAACGATTGGAGGATAGGTCGGATGTCTAGAGCTGAGTCCAGACGGTCAAATAGGGGTCCTGGACGTCTAAGGTCGACACAGGGACTTGAGGTGAGACTCTAGTGACTTTTAAGACGTCTGGACTTTGTGCCAGACGTCTGATTTAGTTCTGCAGTTTGGTAGAACTCGAATAGGTTGTGTTAATATGGTGAAATTATCATTGATGTTATTATAGTGGTTAATCTAAATCGAGTCTAACCATCTTTGACAAAAATTTTTTTTAACCTGGTCTACTTGATTTTATCTTGGTCACTTTTAGGCCCAGGGTCGATCTCAGGGAGGTGGGAATTAAATGTGAAGAAGTTTCTACGCCTTTCCTAGAATGTATCTCTTCTATGCATTTATTATGTTTTTGGTTTTTCTATTTAAGGTTTTTTTTGTTGATAATATTATCCTTGAGGTACACCCTCAAAATCAAGTTCTTAGCTTTGAGCCAACTTAGGGTTTCCAAAAACTGGTCCTACTATTCACAAGACCGAGTACCTGCAAGACAAGAATTATCTTTTCTCTTTTACTCTTTTTTTTATCTTTTTAATAGCAGGAAACAAAAGAGAAATTAAAACAAGGTAGGTTGCTTGTAGAGAAAGAATACTTAGCTTAATATAATAAATACAGTCTCTATATATATAGATATGTATATATTATATATAGGGGTGGAGGTGGAAGTGGAAATGGAGTGTAGCACAGTGTCAAGTTGGTCTACGTCTAGTAAGACGTGACCAACAAGATGGAGTGCCGGATGTGTGGGAGTGTGTGCGGAGGTGCTTGCTTTGGACGTGGATATCAGGGAATATCAGCAACTAGTGCAGATATTCCCGTGATATAATGCACGGTGGAGTGACTAGTGCACGGGCGTATAGATACGGGTAGGTGATGTGTATGTAAAATATATATATATATATATTTATATATAGTAGTATATGTATATAGGTATGAATATGTATATATGTATATATATACTTATATATATATATGTATATATGTATATGTATGTATGTATGTATATTGATGAGAACCTCATCATGAGCCATAACTAGCTCATTTTGACCCAATACAAAGGATAAAAGCTCCTACATATCTCAAGGAAAGGCTTAACTCAGAGAATTCTGAGTTTGAGAAGAAAACAAGTCATAAGGGGTAAAAGTGTAATTTTACCAGTATAATCTGCATACAGGGTAATTCAGGGCCCAAACATAGGTCAAAACAGCTTAATAAGAATAAAAGTGGGATGAAATGATCTAGCAAAGGCTACAGCAATTCCAAGAAACTAAATCTGTAACCCTAAAACAACCCACTTCAATTCACAAGGTTCGAGGCAAAGTAAAAATAGAATAAACCCTCTAAAATTCATAGAAAAATAATCTCTAGGGTTTAGAACCTTCAATTTGGCCTTTAGAACCCATTTTGACCTACATTGAGAACCATGCCCAATTAATAACTTAATTTGGGTTTTTGCGCAAATTGACCGATCGAACAAGGTTTAAGATGAAAATGAAATTCACCATCAGATTCCTTAGGTCCTAATTAGTCATGTATAAAAACTTGAGCCTAAGAAGAAACCTCCTTGACCGACTTTACACTTTGGTCCTCATATATTTACTCTTTGGCCCTCAACTTTTGAACCCTCGCATTTTGGCCCCTAACTCTCCTTCGTTCTTTGCAATCAGGTCCCTCCTGCAAAACCCTGCCAGCACCATGCTCCGGCGACCTTGCGCGGAGCATGGCGCCGCGCAGGGTGAGGTGGGGGACCTGGCAAGTAAACCGGGGGTGCCCTGCGTCGTCAGCCGTCGCAGGGGCACCCCCTGGTCATTGTAGCCCACCATACCGGCCGTGCGAACGCACGGACGGTATGGGTTCGTCTCCGACCATTCTCCGGCGAGGGAGACACGTCGTCTCCCTCCGCCTTCCTCCCTGTTTCATCCCTATAAATACCCCCCGCTGCTCCACCGACCAGGGCAGCTCGGATCTGACGGAGAAAACCCCCAACTTTCCTCTCTTCTCACTCCGGCAGACGCCCACCAGCTCCGGCGGTTCTCCTTCCTCCTCCTCTTCGCTCTGCCGCAATACCAGCAGCAGAGACTTCTTCCCCTGCTCTTCCCGCGTCGCGCAATACCGGCGCGCGCTGCCTCTGCCCCGTCGTCACCGCCGTCCTTCCCCCACTGGGCATCGTCTTCTCCAGCGACAGTCGATACGACTGTCGCCCTGTTCCTCCCCCTTCGTCCCTGCAAGTAAGCTAGAGCTACTCCCCTTCTTCTCCTCTTTCTTTCCCCGCTTTCAATTTAGTCAATTAAGCCCTCGACCGACCCTGACCACCTTCACCCCCTTCGTCTCCGACCACCCTCCGGCGAGCCGCTCCCATCACCTCAGCGACCCACACGGCTCGCCGACCACCGCAGAACCTCCGCCTCCTCACCCTGATCCTCTTCCGCCCCTCCACTTCCCACCAAACGCCCTCTGCAGATCCACCGAACACACCCACTTCTTCGCTCACAGTTTGACCTAGGACAACCTGTTGGCTCCATCTCGCCCCCTGCAGACCCCCTGACCACCTTCGCCGTGCCACGGCGAAGGTCCCCCGCCTGTCTGATTTGGCCGAGAGGCCGTTCTTCTGTGACCAGGTGACTCGCCCGCCGTCGCCATTACTGAGCAGGCAGAGCTCCTTCACCTGCAGGTGCAGGCACGCCTTCGCCCAGGTTCGACTCCCAGGTTGCGCAGGGAGTCTCCGCGAAACGTCCCAGGCTCGCAGACGGGGCGAAAGCCGCGCGTGAAGACACGATCGCCCACTGCTCCCTCCGCGACGGGCGCTCAATTGGGGTGGGACATTTAGTCCCACCTCGGAACTTCTCGGAGGCGCGCAGACGCATAAAGGCAAAAAGTGCCTTATGCTGTTTGCCTCCTGACCACGGGGTGAGGTCCCTCTCACCCGACCCGGCCTTGTCCGTGACCACGCTCCGCGGACCTGGCCCGACCCGATTAGACTGACCTGCACTCCTCGCCCACCACGCATGCCGGTGGGCCTGGACCCGGGCCTGACCCGAACCCGATTACCCGGTAGCTCTGGGAGAGCTTTCCCAAGAGTGGTTTCAGAGAGAAAGAGAGACGCGGGGGGGGGAGGGTAGAGTAGGTTTTGCCTCTTGATGAAAAAAACTCTGAAGTGTGCAGGCCAAAGAAGAAGAAGAAGACCCGCGGAAGAAGAAGTGCAGGCCGAAGAAGAAGGAGCTGCACTGTAGCAAATACTCAGTTAAGTCGTCGAAGCACCGGGTCAGACGACGGAAAGACAGCAGCCAGAGCAGGAAAGAAGGCAGGCTGAAGAAGAAAGAAGAGCAACGGCCGAAGCAGAAGAAGAAGAAGGAAAGACTTAGTAGCTGAAGGCAGAAGCTCTGCAGCCATAAAGAAAAAAAAAGAAGGGAAAAGAGAAAGGGTCACCACGATTGCAGAAGAAGAAGAAGAGAGGTCAAGGCAGAAAACCAAAGAAGAAGAAGAACAAGGAGCTCTGAAGAAAGAAAAACATCACCAACGCAGGAACAACAGGAAGAAGAAGAAGAGCATCACCATTGCAGAAGAAGATTATCACCGTAGCAGAAACCAAGGAAGAAGAAGAAGGAGATCTGAAAGAAGAACATCACAACAAATTCTTTCCCTCTCTCTTTATTTTGTAAAAGAAACATGTATATCTCTAGAATACGACTTGCTCCCTGAGTTCGACCTCGGGAACTCTTGCATTTTCCGAGTAAAAAATTTATATTTGAAATGTTGGCAATAACCGGCCTTACTACAACGTTATAACAAATACAAAACCGACGTTTCATATATATATATATATATATATCTGTGTGTGTGTGTGTGTCTATATATATATATACTTGGGTATATAAGTGAGTGGATATATATATATGTATATGCAGGTCTGAGTGTGTGTGTACGAGTGTGTGTACGAGTATGGGTGTGTACGCTGGAGGAGTGTGAGAGAAAGGGAGAAGTTAAGTCGTCTGGCGAGTGCAAGCGTCGTCTGGCGGGCAGGACGTGCACAGGCGTACAAGGGCTGCGCGTGGGCGCTGGAGGGAGCGCCTGCGCTTGTCTTTCGTGCGTGGGTGGGAGAGTGCAGCGTAGCGCACTGCGCAACACAGCGCACAGCGCTTTAGGTAGGAGTGGGGGCGGGTGCAGACGCGTGAGCGAGTGCGATCGCGGGTGCAGACGCCGGTGACCGGCTAGTGCAGGTAGTGGGCAAGGAGAGAGAGCGCGCTGCCACCGGCTAAGTGAGAAGCGAACCAGTGGCTACAGGGTCGCGTAGACCGCGCGCTACAGTGCGCTACAGTGCGCGCGCGGTCTACCGACCGGTAGCGGCCAGTTTCGCGTGTGCAGGTGCGCTGGAAGGCGCCTACGCGCACGGGAAGAGCTCACAGAGGTTTGCTGGCGTGCACGCGGTGGCCGATGCTGCTTCAGGAGGATGCTGCTGCTAAAGGTTCTGAGCTTGAAGCTCTGTCAATGGCGGTGAGGGTCCTCAATGATGAAATCAAATGGTGAAACCACCACGCCCACCTACTCACGAAAGAGCTGTGCAGTGGTGGAACTCACAATGGAGGTCGTGGGACCACTGTGAGTCTTCTCCTGCCCACAGTGTGTCTCTTCAGTGAGAAGAGATATTGCGTATGGAGAGCGAGAGGGGAGGAGGTTGGCCTGATGGTGGAGGAAAGTGTCTGAAGGTTAGTGTGTTCGGCCCCTGCGCAAGGGAGAGGGCAAGGCCTTTTAAAGAAGAAGAAGCATGCCATAGCCATGCTGTTGGCATCGCATGTCCAGCCATGCTGCTGGCAGAGGAGTGGCGTGAAGAGGCGCATGCCCCATGCCCTGCAGCCGCGCGAGGGAGAAGAATTCAAAGTAAAAATAAAAAATGAAAATGGTGAAATTGCAATGCAGCCCTTAATGAAGATGTTAATTAGATGGGCAATTATTCGCATTCTCCTCCCCTCTCAATAAATGCATTCATGTGCCTATTTACAAATGCAACTATAGCTACCTACGATGCAATGGAAGTGCTAGGAAATAACACAAGATAGCATAATTACTGTTGTATTTTTGTTGTGCAATCATACCCCCATGCCTATCTTTTGCTAGTCCCTAGCAAAACATTTTGTATTGTATTTATAAATGATCTTAAGCTGAAGATTTTCTTCTGAGGCGACATGGGTGTGTTTATCTGTTGGATATTGTGAGAACCAATTGCATAGAAGACTACCAGTACTTTAAGTCTTATATGACATAGACCATCTCTCGACTAACCTGGACTCTTGATATTTAAACCTTAAGTATGATATCCAGGACTCAGAAGGTTTTTGTCGTACTCGAGAGCTCAAGAGATTATGGTTTGTGCATAGTGAAGGATCAAGACTGACCAGATGAACATTAAGGCTCAAGCCCAGGGTTTCACGAATTTTAAAGTGTAGGTTAGTCCCAGTTTCAGCTTATGTCTTTTGATTGACCCTTAAAAAGATGACGGAAAACTCAACTCCCATTTTATTACTTTTGTGGCTCAAGGAATATATGGTAGAAACAGGGTATTTATGACATGCCCTGAAAAAATTTTTTTGGAGAAGAGAATTTACAGACATTTGAAAGATATACTGACTTATTTGCACATATTTTCTCTTTTTTTTTATTTTTTTGAAACAGTTGTTAGTATATCTCTTACATCTTTATTTGGAGGAGCACACATTTTTGGTGGGAGAGTACCTTTTTGGTGGAAAGAGTTTCTCCTAGATACAAGACTAAAACCTGAGATAAAAAGTCTACCTGCCCGCACAAGTAAAGACTCCACCTTCCCTAATGAACACTAGGGTTGGATCTTATGTTCGCCTGGTCTTTCTTGATATGTGTAGTGTGAACCAATATAACTTAGGCTCTCGAGTAGAAGCAAATCAACGGATCCTGTACTAATGTCTTAGGTACAAGAATACGTCCTTAGTTAGGAGAGATTCCGATCTATCTTGTTAATGCTCAAGTGAATTAAGCCGAGCCTGAACGAATCAAGCTTCTGTGGCCTGGAAAGTCTTCAAAACAGTGGTTGAATATCCATAAACACTTATTGCATTTTTTTGTTTCAGCCTTCAGATCATTACTAAACACCTTTTTTTTTATGTACATATTTATAGATGGATATATATAATGGAAGCTGCATGATACCATATAATACCCAGATCCTATGGATGCCTATCCACCCCCTCATGCCAAACGATGCTATGTCCTCATATGCATGTAGGGTAGAGGAAGATCCAAAGATCAGGGAATGAGAACTGAGGTGCAAGGTATATAGCAGGGTGGTAGGGTGGGTAGATGGTGGGTGGTGAAGTGAAAAGGTGCGAAGTGAAGTGACATGGAAGTGTGTACGTGACAGTGGAGGAGTGTTGCTGGGGTGCCTCCCAACGAGCGCTGAATTTAACATCCCCAACTGGACTCAGAATGAGGCACGAAATTAGTTACCCTCCAGCAGGGCAACAGTTTCACCAATGGGGGCAGGTTCATGAGTAAGATAGGGTTTTAAACGCTGCTCATTGACCGTAAATTTATGCCCAGATTTGGGATCTTCAATTTCAATAGCCCCGTTGGGAAATGGTCTCAAGACCAAGAATGGACTAGTCCATTTGGACTTCAATTTCCCTGGAAAGAATTTGAGCCAGGCATTGTAAAGCCAAACTTGCTGAGATGGCTCAAATTCCTTCCGCCGAATTCGACTGTCGTGAAAAGCCTTAGTGCATTGCTTGAAAGTTAAGGCAGAATCATAGGCTTCACAATGGAGCTCTTCCAATTCTTGGAGTTGGAGTTTCCTTTCTCGACCACACAGGTCTGGGTTGAGGTTACATTGGCGAATCGCCCAATAAGCGCGGTGCTCCAGCTCCACGGGCAAATGACAAGGCTTCCTATAAAGGGTTCTATAAGGAGACATACCTAGGGGAGCCTTGAAGGCGGTCTGATACGCCCAAAGTGCATCAATCAGATTATCGGACAAATCCTTACGATCAGGCTGAACCATTTTCTGGAGAATTTGCTTAATTTGCCGGTTCGACACCTCAGCCTGGCCGTTCATCTGAGGATGATACGGAGATGCGATACGATGGTGGACTCCATATTTCCTCAGAAGTGCCCAAAAAGAAGCATGGATAAAATGACTTCCTCCATCCGAGATAATGGCTCAAGGGATCCCAAAGCGTGCAAAAATGTGGTCTTTGACAAATCGCGTAGATATGACATGGTCAGTATGGCGCGTGGGAATAGCCTTGATCCATTTGGAAACATAATCAATAGCCACGAGGATGTACTCGAAGCTATTGGAAGGAGGAAAGGGACCCATGAAATCTATTCCCCAAATGTCGAAGATTTCAGCAGCTAGGATGGGTTGCAAGGGCATCATGTCACGATGTGACATTGACCCTAATGATTGGCACCTAGTGCAATGTTTGGCATAATTGTGTGCATCCTGGTGAAGGGAGGGCCAAAAGAAACCGCACTGCAACACCTTGGCTGTAGTTTTCCTCCCAGAGAAATGGCCTCCACAGGCCTGATCGTATAGCACACTGGGGAATTCGCTGTCAGGAATACAGCGACGGATGATCTAGTCAGCACCTATTCGAAAAAGTAGTGGATTATCCCAAAAATAATACTTTGCTTCTGCAATGAGATGCTCGCGCTGGTTTTTAGGCTAGCCACGTGGAAGGGAACCAGAAGCAAGGTAATTGGCAATGTCGGCATACCAAGGTCCACTTGCCACATTAATTGCCAATAGGTTCATTAGGAAAAACCTCATTGATCGGCAGGGTAAGTCCAATGTGGTTAGGGTCCAGTCTCGAGAGATGATCAGCCACAACATTCTGGGCTTCAGCCTTATCACGGATCTCAATGTCAAATTCTTGTAGCAGAAGGATCCAACGAATCAGTCTAGGCTTGGCATCTTTCTTATGCATGAGATGGCAAATGGCCATGTGGTCAGTGAATACAATAACATGCGAGCCCAGAAGGTAAGAGCAGCATTTTTCCAGCCCAAAGACGACTGCCAGTAGTTCTTTCTCAGTGGTTGTATAATTACGCTGGGCGTTGTCCAACGTCTTACTGGCATAGTATACCACGAAGGGGTGTCTATTGCATCTTTGTCCTAGGATGGCTCCAACTGCAAGGTCGGAAGCGTCACACATGAGTTCAAAGTCAAGGGACCAATCAGGTGGTTGGAGAATAGGGGCCTTGGTGATAGCATCACGCAGTTGCGTGAATGCTCGTATGCAGTCGGGGCCCATATCAAAGGATACCTCGGTCGATAGGAGATGAGTTAAAGGTCTAGAAATCTTGGGGAAGTCTTTGATGAATCTCCTATAGAAACCGACATGTCCCAAGAAGGAGCGGATTTGTTTGACAGAGCCAGGCACAGGTAAATCAGCAATTACATCAAGCTTAGCTCTGTCAACCTTGATACCCCTATTGAAGATGATATGCTCGAGAACAATTCCCTCGTGTGCCATAAAATGACTTTTTTCCCAGGAAGCATGAGGTTCACATTAATACATCTCCGAAGGATATGGGATAGGTTGGCAAGACAGTCATCAAAAGAGGGTCCAAAGACCGAAAAGTCGTCCATGAAGACCTCCAGAAAGTCACCCACCATGTCATGGAATATCGCCAGCATGCATCTCTGGAAAGTTACTGGCTCATTACAAAGTCCGAAAGGCATCCTTCTAAATGCGAAGGTGTCGAAGGGGTAGGTAAAGGTGGTTTTATCTTGGTCCTGGGGGTCAATTGCCACCTGGTTATATCCAGAGAATCCATCCAACAAACAGAAAATTTTATTTCCTGCTAACCGCTCCAGGATTTGGTTAATAAAAGGTAGCGGAAAGTGATATTTCTTAGTTGCAGCATTCAGTTTCCTATAGTCTACATACACTCTCCAAGATGTAGGAGTACGTGTAGGGATGGATTCGCCCTTGTCATTGACATGGATGGTGAGTCCCGCCTTTTTGGGCATGACATGAATCGGGCTCACCCAGGGGCTATCGCTGATCGGGTAGATTATACCCGCATCTAGCCACTTAATAATATCCTTTTTAACGACCTCCCGCATGTTAGGGTTGAGACGTCGCTGCATCTCGTGGGAAGGTCGAGCCTCCTTCTCCGTATATATACGGTGAGTGCAGTAGGAGGGGCTAATGCCAGTTAAGTCCAATAAGGACCATCCAATGGCTGCCTTGTGTTCCATAAGGACCTTTGTTAGTTTGCACTCTTGCTCCCTGGTCAATTTTGAACAAATGATTACGGGGAGCATTTCATTTGGTCGCAAGAAAACATACTTAAGCGTATCAGGTAGCTCTTTCAGCTCGAGAGAGGATGATGAAAGATCTGGCATTTCTTGGGATGAGAGTGTCCCAAGTGGATTAGAAGAAAACAAGGTAGGAGGAAGAAGTTGGCCCTCAGATTGGCCAAGAAGAGGGCATCTTGGATTGATGGATCCAAAAAGGGATAGCCCCAGTGAGCAGTATGTGGGCTCAAGGTCCCAGTGTGGAGTTTCAATTCTGCCTGATTTGGCGGGAAAGAAAGGGCAATCCGATCTTCAAGAGTGTGGACCAACGGTGAGTAGCCCGAGTATGACTCAGACCAAGAGGTATGGGAAGCGGAGAAAACCTCATTAGAAGTCTGGTCAGGAGAAGGTACGGGTAATGGGAGGGATGGGGGAACGTCACAATATGTGTCGATTAGGCAATGGTCTGTGTTTAAAGGCAATCCACAGCAGTTAGAATAGGTCCCTATTAGTATGATACACGCGCTGACGGCCATGTCATCGTCAGACGTGTCATCCTTGATGTAATCGCAATCAAAGTTCTTGGCTGCCTTGAAGATTTTAGGTTGAGTTTCTTAGAGCCAACGACAATCTCAATGCATCCCGACTCGCAATCGATATGGGCGCGGGCTGTGGCCAAGAAGGGTCGATCAAGGATGATCAGACAATCAGAAAGTGAGCTAGGAACTTCCATATCCAAAACAAGAAAGTCAACAGGAAAACAGAGACTGTTGACCCTAACCACCATGTCTTCTACCACACCCTTCGGTATTTTGACAGAATGATCTGTCAACTGTAACGTGACAGGGGTGGGTTTCAAATTTCCTAAAGCAAATTTCTCGAGCATGATGGTTGGTATAAGATTAATGGAAGATCCTAGATCAAGCATAGCACAGTTGAAATTGTAGCCTTGGATGCTATAAGAAATAAGCGGTGTGCCCGGATCTTTCTGCTTCGATGGTAGATTTGACAGTATAGCACAACTTGCATGAGGTGAGAGAACCATCGGGTTCTTTATTTTCTTTGACTGTCGCTTGGGTGTAGTGTAGTCTTTGAAAAATCGGGCGATAGTGGGTATATGGTCGATAGCCTCCAATAGGGGTACCTTGATTTCAACATCCTGAATAAATTACGTAGGTTATCAAAGGCTTACGTATCCTTTTTCTTGCCTTTTGGCTCCCTCAGTAGAGCCTCAGGGAATGGGACTGATTCTGGCACTAGTTTGGGTATATCGCCCTCACGAGAATGCGGTGCGCATCCCGAATGAGAGGGCGATGAAAAAGATGGGCCAGGATCAGGTCGAGGCAGATCGACGGTTTGCTTCCCGCTCCTCATAGTAATCGCATTGGACATTGCGGGTCCAGTGGGATCATAAGGCGGAGGAGGATTCACAATAGGGACATAAGGGTGAGGTGCTGCAGCGGGATTAGTCTGAAATCCCAGTGGAATGCTTGGAGCTTGTAGAATCTGATGAACCTGCCCCTGAGAAGGTCGTACCTGTGGTTGAGGACCACAAGGTACAAAATTTCGCGGGTTTGGAACAGGTTGGGCAAGAAGAGTGCCCTGAGATCGAGTCGCCATGCGTAGTTGACTGATCTCAGCATTTTGCTGCTCCAATTGGTGCTGAAGAGAGGTCATGTTCTCTTCATGGTGCTTAGATATTTCTGTCACCATTCGCATCAGTTTATCAAGAGGACTTGATGCGTGTTCTATTTGCTGTATGCAAGGACCCTATGGCGGATTTGCCACAGGATTAGACTGGGCCCTTGGGATGACGGGTGCGGATAGTCGCATTGGTCCATCTGCGGGGTTTTGGTGCTGCGGGTTACTGGACCATGCGAAGTTAGGATGATTTTGCCACCCTGGGTTATAAGTGGCAGAGAATGGGTTGTTCCCCAGGGCGCAAGCATCTTTTAAACCAGAAGATGAGTTCGCATGTATGTATGCATCCGAGCACACGGAGGCTTGGTCCTCCATGTCAAAATACTGGCTTGCAGAAGCCAGATCCACATTACTTACTGAATCGCTCGGTGCGACATTCGGTAAGGAAGATCTCACGGGGTTTTTGGGAATAAGCCTAGCGTTAGAAAGATTATGATTGTGACGAAGTGGTGAGGTGGAGGTGTTTGTCATAGAATGGGTGGGATTGGCCAGAAGCTCGTCCAGCTTCTTGTGCACGACGGAGACTTCATCCAATTTTTGTGCGATAAGGCTAAGATCAGTGGATGAATGGGAGGGTCCCGTGTCAACTTTGTGAACATTACGGGGCAGGCTGGTATGATTAAAGGCGACAATGGAGGCACTGTTCATTAAATTTTTGCTCATGTTTTCAAATAATTCGAATGCTCCATTCTCATCTTTATTCATGAAATTCCCTCCGCAGGAAGCATCTGCAATCTACTTCAAAGTTTCATTTAGCCCATAATAGAAAATCTGGGCTATATGCCACTTAGGCAGACCGTGGTGCGGACACTTCCGGGGAGGTCACCTCTCCCAAGCCTCATGAAACTGCTCGCCGTTTTGTTGCGTGAAGGAAGTTATAGCACGGCGAAGCGCATTGGTTCGCCCGATTGGGAAGAATTTCTTGAGAAATGCTGATCGCATCTCTTCCCAAGAATGGATGGTTCTCCCAAGGGTGCGTAGCCATTGCGACGCTTTATCCCGCAACAAAAATGGGAACATTTTCATGAGGACAATTGATAACCCAATGTTTCTAGGTTTAACCGTTTCAGCCTATCGGGTTAGGTCTTCCAAATGGAGAAAAGGATCTTCACTTGCAAGACCATGGAAGTGAAAGTTAATTAGGCCAATTACATTGGATTTCAGTTCTATATCGTCCTACCCATGGGGACTCGAATTTGTCCTATGGTCTCTGTAGCAGCGAGATTTTGATAAGAGCTAAGAGACCTAGGCTCCTCCCGTTCGGGAGGGTTCTGCATTTCCTCCAAGGTTTTTCCAATGACTTCAATCTGCTCGTTATACATTTCCATTTGGGCTTGGAGGCGGGTTATGGGGTTTACGGCTCCACCACCACCTGGTGGGATTTGAGGGGGGCGGTTTCCTCCCTCGGGATTTGGGAGTGGGCGTGCAGCCATGTTTGTGGAGGAGGATGACGAATCGGTTTCTATCCTTCTAGAATTATCAGACAGTTCAAACAATTCAGGGTTTTGTGACCTCCTCCCAAACATGCACTACTGCAGGAAGAATTGGGGAGATAAGAGGGGAAATGGGGATGAGAGAAATGACGCTGCAAAGGTACACTTGATGACAAATCAACGCAATCAAAGTCCTAACCTCTACAATTTTCCCTTAGACCTAAAGATCTAAGTTACCTATTATCACAATCTATGGAACCAAATGAGAGCACCACGGAACCACTGGGCCAGATTGAAAGGCATTTGCCCCAGTCTTAGACACCCGATAGCACACGGGAACCCGCACCAGCACGTAGGTGCTACACGCTGGTAGTTAGACTTCCAATCCTTAATAAGGGTCAAGTTGCTACCAGTTTTAATTAGAGGCTTAGGATCAAGTGCTTCAGGAATGTGAAAGGTGTTGTATACGGGTAATGCCCAAGTGCGTTGATTTTAGAAAGTGTGTAAACCAAGCATGCAACGGGAAAATCTCCCTGAATTGAAGTTTTAGTTGGTGGATGGTTTTTGGAATTTTCAACCTTAAGTAGTATGGATTTTAGGATTTCGCTAAGTTACCAATTCAACCAATCTTCGAGTTTTGAGAAAACACAAGTTCTTCTATGCCCAACAAACCCTTCTTCAATGTGATTTAGTTAATGCATGCTAAAAATGCAATGGGCTTCCCTAAATGGAAATTTCTATGTATGGATGCACGAGTTAATTTTAGGTCAATGTGAAAGGGAGCCAAAGCACTTCAATTCAAGTGCTCCCAATCACCAAAAATGATACTCCACACACAGGGCTCAACCACAAGATAATGTAAAGAAAATTAAAATTTTGGGGTTGAAATATTCGGGATTAAATCTTAGGAGGTGAAAGGTTGTGGTGGGGTTGGAATCAACTCAATTCCAAGTCTCCCCACCAAAAATGTGATCCCGAGAATGTAAACAACTGAGGCAAGGAGGGATGACAATCAATCAAGTTAAACTTGCCTCAAAGAACACTTCACACAATGAAAGATCCAAGAATCAAGATTCTTGGATTTTCGCTATGCGAAGTTTGGCAGGAAATCAAGGGGTGGTGGGGGTGATAGCAAATAATCAATTAAGTGGTTTTTAATCCACCTACCCCAAGAAATTCCCAAGAAGTGTTTTTAGATTTTTTCTTTTATTTAGGTGACAAGTTTACCTAGGTTGCTAAGAGAGAGACCTACCTATTCAGCAACGTGGGCGAAGCTTTAGTGCAGCACCGACAACTTTACGCTCTGGCTCCCACCTTGGATCTGCCCATGTCCTCGACTTCCTCTGCTTGCCTCCTTGTAATTGGTTTACCTGCACACCAGCAAACAGAAAACCCGTGATGAGAAGGGTGTGAGAAGAGAAAATCAAAGGAATGGAGTAGAAACTTACCTCAATGCGCACCTCCCCGGCAACGGCGCCAGAGAAAGCATGGTAGAACTCGAATAGGTTGTGTTAATATTATGAAATTATCGTTGAAGTTATTATAGTGGTTAACCTAAATCGAGTCTAACCATCTTTCACAAAACTTTTTTTTTAACCTAGCCTACTTGATTTTATATTGGTCACTTTTAGGCCCAGGGTCGATCTCAGGGAGGCGGGAATTAAAGGTGAAGAAGTTTCTACGCCTTTCCTAGAACGTATCTCTTCGGTGCGTTTATTATGTTTTTGGTTTTTCTATTTAAGATTTTTTTTGTTGATAATATTGTCCTTGAGGTACACTCTCAAAATCAAGTTCTTGGCTTTAAGCCAACTTAGGATTTCCAAAAACTGGTCTTGCTATTAGCAAGACCGAGTACCTGCAAGATAAGAATTATCTTTTCTCTTTTACTCTTTTTTTTTATCTTTTTAATAGCAGGAAACAAAAGAGAAATAAAACCAAGGTAGGTTGCTTGTAGAGAAAGGAATACTTAGCTTAATATAATAAATACAGTCTCTCTATATATAGATATGTACATATTATATATAGGGGTGGAGGTGGAAGTGGAAATGGAGTGTAGCACAGTGTCAAGTTAGTCTATGTCTAGTAAGACGCAACCAACAAGACGGAGTGCCGGATGTGTGGGAGTGTGTGCGGAGGTGCTTGCTTAGCTCGGATATCGGGGAATATCAGCAACTGGTGCAGATATTCCCGTGATATAATGTGCGGTGGAGTGACTAGTGCATGGGCGTATAGATACGGGTAGGTGATGTGTATGTAAAATATATATATATATATATATATATAGAGCTTTATATATGTGTAGTTGTGTATATATATATATATATATAGATATGTAAATATGTATATATATACATATATAGATATATATGTATATATGTATAAATATATACATATATATATGTATATATATATTTATATATAGTTGTATATGTATATAGGTATGAATATGTATATATGTATATATATATATATGTATATATATATATATCTATATATATATATACACACTTGGGTATATAAGTGAGTGGATATATATATATGTATGTATGTATGTATATGTAGGTGTGAGTGTGTACAAGTGAGTGTGTGTGTGTATGAGTGTGGGTGTGTACACTGGAGGAGTGTGAGAGAAAGGGAGAAGTTAAGTTGTCTGGCGAGTGCAAGCGTTGTCTGGCAGGCAGGACGTGTGCAGGAGCACAAGGGCTGCATGTGGGCACTGGAGGGAGTGCCTGCGCTTGACTTTCGTGCACGGGCGGGTGAGTGCAGCGCTGCGCACTACGTAGCGCAGCGCTGCAGGCGGGAGTGGGCACGGGCGCAGACGTGCGGGCGAGTGCGAGCACGGGCGCAGACGTGGGCGACCAGCTGGCGCAGGTAGCGAGCGAGGAGAGAGAGCGCGCTACCACCGGCTAAGTGAGAAGCGAGCTGGTTGCTACAGTGTCGTGTAGACTGCGAGCTACAGTGAGCTACAGTGCGTGTACGGTCTGCCGAGCTACATTTCGCATGTGTGGGCACACTGGAAGGTGCCTGCGCGCACGGGAAGAGCTCGCGGAGGTCTGCTGGCGTGCGCACGGTGGCTGGCGCTGCTTCAAGCGGACGCTGCTGCTGCTGGAGCTTCTGAGCTTGAAGCTCTGTCAATGGCAATGAGGGCGTTCAACGATGAAATCAAATGGTGAAACCACCACGCCCACCTGCTCGCGAAGGAGCTAGGCGGTGGTGGAACTCATAGTGGAGGTCGTGGGACCACTTTAAGTCTTCTCCTACCTGTAGTGTCTCTTCAGTGAGAAGAGATACTGCGTATGGAGAGGGAGAGGGGAGGAGGTTGGCCTAATGGTGGAGGAAAGTGTCTGAAGGTCAGTGTGTTCAGCCCCTGCGCAAGGGAGAGGGCAAGGCCTTTTAAAGAAGAGGAAGCATGCCACAGCCATGCTACTCGTAGAGGAGTGGCGTGAAGAGGCGCATGCCCCATGCCCTACAGCCGCGTGAGGGAGAAGAATTCAAAGCAAAAATAAAAAATGAAAATGGTGAAATTTCAATGCATCCCTTGATGAAGATGTTAATTAGATGGCTAATTATTCACATTCTCCTCCCCTCTCAATAAATGCATTCATGTGCCTATTTACAAATGCAACTATAGCTACCTATGATGCAATGGTAGTGCTAGGAAATAACACAAGATGGCATAATTACTGGTGTATTTTTGCCGTGCAATCACAGTTCTGTTTATGACCTGTTTAGGGTCCATTTTGCGCAAACAAGATATCTGTGGTTTCTTTGTGAATTCCTCTACATGTTAGAAACCTTTTTATACTATTCTGAACATTCCGTTGTGTTATGTTCCTTGGTATAGGACTTCAATTTGTTACGTGTTCAGGGCTTGCAGAGGCATGTGAGTTTACCATTCGAGCCCCCAGTACTCCCGGATTGTCTGGTATAGTGGTTTCCGCCTGTTTTATTTATAAAACATGAATGCAATTATGAAAATTAGAAAACTAGAAACCTAGGATGTGTCATGAATTCTAGGACGAGAAATAGTTGCATTATTTGTATGCGTGTTTGATATTGCAGTCATAAATGAATGAGTAGAATTGTAAACAATTGCCTGTTAATTAATACGAGCTGCCTGTTGGAATATGAAATGCCTGTGCTAGTTAAACAATTACTTGTGGTATCACTTGTTGCATATGCTAATTGGTGGAAATACGAGCTACATGTGTACAATACGAGAATGGAATTGTGAATGATGAAACCTGGTATGGAATAACATGGTAAATATGAGCATGAACCCTACGGGGAATTAGGAGTAGAGCTCTTATGGATGAATGGAAAGATTTGGAAATGTGAGTCGGAAGTGTGCTGGCCCTTGAGTACGTGGTACCATGGAGAGCGACTATCCCCTGCCTAGTGTAGAGCGGAGCTAGCCGCCCTTGGGTTGGGACCCGGTGTTAGAATTGGCCACTCTACACTGACTTCTGTTAGCCCTCGTGTACACTGTACCGGGGAGAGATACTAGTTTAGGGAGAGAGCTAGCCACCCCATGGGGCCCAGGGTTCAGCTAGCTGCCCTACACTGACTTGTTAGGCCCACTGGGCAAACTGGGGTAGTCAGACGAGGGTGCGAGAACTATGGAGGGGCGAGATCCCTGTTTGGTTCTGAGGGGCGAGACCCCTGTTACTGAGAGGGCAAGGCCCTATACTGTTCCGTGCTATACTTTGGGGTTACTCGCTAGCGGAAACGACTGATCGTGTGCCAGTGCGGGGTAGCTACCCGTGCGCTTATCGTGCATGCTGTAGTCACCGCTACGTCTGTCCGCGACCTCAGGGTGGTTGACTGGGTGTAGGATCACCACAGGGGACTCTCCCGGCTAGGAGAGCATCACGTGTGCCTTCTACTCTTTGGAAAAGACTGCAATCAAGATCGTTCCCACGAGGAACATACTAGATCAAGAAAGAAACCTGAAAGTAAACCAATGGATGAAAAGGAATTACTTGTAAAATAAATAATTGGAAAAGATAAATTTACCTATTAGCTTTTATTGCTTTAGATAGTCTAGTTACCACTCTACTCAGCGTTCGTTGACTCCGTTTACTTGTAACCCTTTACAGGTCCAAGAGTTGAGCAGCCCGAGTCACCGGCTGCAGAGGGCGCTGGGCCCAGTCGAGCCCAACAGTAGTTTCCTGTTGTAGTTGTACTCTCTTTTCTACTAGTGAGTTTTAGATTGTTGTTACCATTTCTGTTACTGTACTTTTGTTTCTACTTTTCTATTGTTGTAGTGGCATGTATTGTTTAGCAGCTTTTACTTCCTTATTGCTTGTACTCTTTTACTGTTGGTTACCTTGCATAGTGAATGTGGTTTATTTTCCTGCTTTTCGGTTATTTCTTGTTGGACGACTGGGTCTTGGGATTAGTCGAGTCGAGTCAATCTCAGGTCCTGTAGGGATTCGGGAACTGGGTCGTAACAGGCCTTAGGGAGGGGCACATGCACAACACAGCACAACAACATAGAGGTGAGGCCTCTTCGGTTTCTCTAAGTGTAGAGAGTAGTAGAGGGCAAAACCCCCCCTCTTCTCTCTCTTTCTCTCTCAGAATCAGGTGAACCAAACCAGACCCGGGTATTCGGGTAATCGAACCAAGGCCCAGACCTGCGAAGCGTGAGCGCGGGTGAGGGCATGCGTATGCGTGTGCATGAGCGGAGACCTCACCCCCTATGCATGCTGAGGCAACGAGCCGTAAGCACAAATTCTACTTATGTGCTGCTGCAGCATCTGCGCTATTCGATGTGGGACTATCCCACAAAGGCTTGTCGCGTGCGAATTGCAGAAGGTTGAGCTTCCAATTGAGGCAAAAGATGATGCATGCGACTTCAATTGCAGGCCTGGTAAGACTTCTGGAGATGACCCACAGCGCCTGGAGGTGGTAGCAATGAAGAACACGGCTGGAGCACTACAGTGGAGGTCGAAGAAGAAGGTCGCAGCGGTGGAGCTCCGATAAATTTCTGAAAAGGAAAGCATGGTCTTTCGACCACGTTAGAGCAGCTCAAAAGGTTCACCGGAGCATGGTGAACGTAGTGGTGGTGGTGGCGTGGTGTGAAAGTGCCTGTGGTGGTTAGACGACCTCGGGAAGGTGGTGTGTAGGTGGTGGTGTTCGGTGGCACTGAGGAGAGGTCAATAGCCTCAATAACTAGAGGGCTTTTGCTCTCTAGGATATGGTTATGCTAATGGGTGCGGAGCAGTGGCATTTCGAGCAGTGGTGCGGCGGGAAGGCTTTGCCAAAGCATTACTGGAGCGGAGGAAGATGATGGCGTAGCGGGTGGAAATGTGGTTGATTTGAAGTGTGGGTGAGGGAGAAGTGGTGTTGAGGGAGAGAGGAAGAAATAAGGGATCTTAAAGGAGGGGAAGGAGGCTGGAGAGCTCCGGTTGTGGCTAACCGGAGCCAGAGAAGGAGATAGAGATGGCAAGGCGACAACGGCAAATGAGGTAGAGGAATGCCCTCCCTTTGACCGGAGAGGTGTGTAAGGAAAAGAGGAAGATGGTGGCACCTCCAATTTGATGGTTGGAGGTGCAGAGGAGCAGGATGGAGAGAGGTCACTGGAGCAGAGGTTCGATGGCCGGAGAAGTAGAGTGATTTGGCTCGCCAAAACTTGCTAAGGAATTTGGCCTTGCGACCTGGGTCCTTAAATAGGGCGTAGAAGGGTAGCACATGGCTCTTGCCTGACAAGGAGACCCGATTCTTTGAAAGCTTCGCATTAGGTTTTGAGTAGGATTCAGAGCCCAATGCACGGCTTAAATGGAAGAGGACTTCATCAGGGATCTCTCTTTCTAATTTGGGAGAGATTCGTCAAGAAATCAGAGAGAAATCTCTGCTTGAAGGTTACCGGAGTAGGAGTTCCTCCGTGATAATGGTGGGGGGACCAATTTGTAAAGAACGAAGATAAATCTGGGAGGCAATTTGTAATTATTCAAAAGTTAGGGGCATCAATGTGAGAAAAGAGTCAGATAGGACTGAAATGTAAATTGGGTCAAGGTGATCTTTGATTGGGCCAAAATTTTGGTACAAACCTAATTTGGATCCAAGGAATCTGATGGTGAAGTTGGATTTAGGTTTGACCAAGTGATTGAGTAAATTACGTAGAAACCCAAATTAGGGTAACTATCTGTCTGTGACTCTGTTTTTGGTCAAAATGGGTTCCAATGGTCAAATAAACGATGTCAAACCATAGAGAATATTTTTCTATGATTTTTAGAAGGTTTAGATGAATTTTATCTTGACCAGAACCCCAGTTAATTAAGCAGGTCTATTTTTAGGGTTTCAGATGTCCATTAATTCTTGAAATGCGTGAAAGCTCGTTTCTGTCTGCATGGACCCACTTATTAGACATTAATGATTATATGACCTTTAATAAACCCCAGGCTACATTTGTGATAAGATGGTAAAATTGCAGAAATAACTCTATTTTCATCTTTTCTTCTCAAAGCAGATCATTATGCTTATATGACCCTCTGATGGTTATGTAGGAGCTTTTATTAACTTTATCGGACCAAATTGAGGTAGTTATGGCTCATAATGGTGTACCCATCATACCCCCATGCCTAGCTTTTGCTAGTCCCTTAGCAAAATTTTATGGACCAAACCAAATATCTAGGTCAGATGTAACCGTCAAGATGCCCTACTAAGCCACATCTCTAGGAATCAAATCTTAATACCAACAATAGGCTTAGGGGTACTCAAGTACTAGCCTAGATCCAGACCTGACTAACTTTCACCTCAGTCTGCCGTGAAGGTTTCTAAGGCCCGCAGGAACTAACCTAAGGTTCATTGGACCTAGCAGTTAAAGCACCCGTACTTGTAACATGGTTATCCTAGGTTCAGTTTGCCAGTGCATTTTTGCAAGAGTGAGAGGGATAGAAGAAGATTTTTATTTGTGGAGAGCTGATGGGGACACCATCATGAGCCCTAACTAGCTCATTTTGACCCAATAAAGAGAATAAAAGCTCCTACATAACCTACTGAAGATCATAATTCACTACACAACCATTCTGAGAGTAAAATAAGAAACTAGGGTTAAAATTGCAATTTTACCAATGTAGTGCAACCATGGGATATTTCTCAAGGGCTAAACAAAGGTCAAATGGTCCTAACAAGATAATAAGTGGGTTGGACCAGACAGAAAAGGGTTCATGTGAGTTCTAGGAATTAAATAACTTCTTGAAACCCTAAAACAGACCCACTTGATTAACCAAAGTTATAGTCAGGATAAAATTCACCTAAACCCTCTAAAAATCATAGAAAAATATTCTCTAAGGTTTAGAACTTTCAATTTTGCCATTGGAACCCATCTTGACCAAAAATGAGGTCTCAGATAGATATTTGCTCTAAATTAGATTTTTATGTAAATTACCTAGTCAAACATGGTCAAACCCAAAATCCGACTTCACCATTGGATTCCTTAGGTCCAAATTAGGTTTATACCAAAATTTGGACCTAAGGGAAACTCATCTTGACCTACTTTGCAAAAAGGTCCAATCTGATTGCATTTCTGCACCCTACCTTTCAAAAACTCTTGCATTTAGCCCCTTAACTTCTTCATCATCTTTGCAAAAAAGTCTCTCCACCATTATAGTGGAGGAATCCTACTCCGGCGAGCTTTGAAAGGAGGTTTTTCCTTGATTGCTCAAAGAATCCCTCCCAAAATTGGAAGGGAGATTCTCTCAGTGATCTCCTCCAATCTGAACCCATTAATGAGCCCTGATTGTTTCCCAATCTATCATCTGAATGCATGAGAGATTTGGGTCTTTTTGAAGTTTCCATCTCTGGCGACCATACCTTTCTTGGAAGTTTGGCTTCCAAGCACAAATCCTTCTCCAGAGACCTATTTAAGAAGCCCCTGATCCAAACACATCCCCTTAGCTTGAAATTGGGCCGGATTCCCTCACATTTTTCTCTCCTCGCCGGTTGCAACCTTCTGCAAGCTTTAGTGGTTTCTCCCTCGCTCTCTCGTCACCCAACCACAATACCAGTGGTTGGGTTGTCTTCCTCTCATTCATCCACGTCGCGCAACACCGGTTGATGTCGCCTTTGCTACATCTTTGCCGCCGCCTCACCTACGGAGGTATTCATCTTCCCCACGTCCGGTGACCATACCGGCGTGGGATTCCTTTTCCTTTCGTCCTTTAGATTAGGTTTCTTAAACTCATTATCCTTCTCACTCTTTCTCCCTCTCTCTATTTCCTTAAACCAACCCTCGACGCCACTGATCACCATCACCTTCTCCACCTCTAGCAATACCTCCGGTGAGGTGCCCCAGTCGCTCTGCACCTCCATCCACCTCGCCAACCACCCTACAACCTCCGCCTTGACTCCCTAATCACAACCACTCACGCCAATCTCTCCATCGACCACCCAAAAGTACCCTCGAACACACCCACTCACACGCCCACAGAGAACCCTAGACACACCACCACAACCACCCACACACCACGCCAACCACCCCAGCACATCCGCTGTGGTCCGGCGAAGCTCCCTGAGTGCTTTGACGTGGCCGTGAGGCCATTCTCGTGTTCCCAGGTTCAGGCCATGGTCTGCCATTACTGATAAAGTTGAAGCAAGCTTCAAGAGGTCCCAGACCTTGCGTTGCTCCAGGTGAGACCTCCAGGCTATTCGAACTTAAGTTGTGCATGCGTCCAAGCCCTTACGCAAAGACTCCAGCCTCTGCAGCCATGCCAATTGGACGCACCATCTACTGTTGTGTGCGCAAAAGGAAGGTGGGTGGATAGTCCCACCTCGGAAGTGGACGACCACCCAAAGCCACATAAAAGGATTTTGTTTTAGAGGCTTATCACCTCCAACACTGAGGGTAAGGTCCTCCTCCCCCCTCTCACGGTCTTGTCCATGGCACTACCCACGCGGACCTGGCCACGACCCGTTTACCTGGCCTACTCGCTCCTCACTCACCACCCATGCCGGTGAGCCTAGACCTGGGTCTCCATTAGGTCTGATTACTCGAACTGGTTGTGGCTCTGGGAGAGCGAACCTGAAATAGAGAAGAGAGAAAGAGAGGAAAGCTACGTAGGGGAAGCGGGGTTTTGCCTTGGAAAGTTTGGCTCCACACTTAGCCAAATTGAGAGCAGAAGAGGAGGTCATGCAGCGAAGAAGAAGAAGGAAGGAGAAGGGCCAGAGAAGAAGGAAGAAACTGAAGAAGAAGGACTGCAAAGGCTTAAGGAAAAGCAAAGAAAGAAAGAAGCTGAAGGAGGAAGAAGCAAAAGGCAGAGAAAGAAAGAAGGAAGCTCAGGCAGAAAAGAAACAAGGAAGACGCTAAAGAAGAAAAGAAGGTCAAGCAGAAGAGAAGAGAAGAAGGGAAATCAGAGAAAGAAATCAGAAAGCTAAGGAAAGAAAGGCACTGTAGCACGCAACTTTTAAGACGTCTGATTTTGTAATCAGATGTCCAATTTTCATAAGTTCTCCATTATTTTAGTTACAATTATTTTTTCTCTTCATATACTCATGCTTTACACTCCTAATTAGATTTTGAGTAGTATTATGTGTTCAATTTGCATTTATTGTTGAGATTAGTGCGTGAATTCCATTTGCTTCCTATGTTCAACCTCAGACTTCAAATTTAAGTAATAAAATTGTATTTGTTTTAAACGCTTTTTCGGCTGTACTATAACGCCACACTCTTAAAACCCGATTCAGCGCTCTTAACATTTTGGCGCTGTTGCCGGGGGGCAACGCGCAATTCACCACTATTCTCTACATTATTTGATTATATTTGAGCATTAACTTGCCCTATTTGCTTTATTGTGATTTTGCGAGGTACTTCACGAGGAGATCTCCTGCGCAAATCAACCAATCCAGGGCAGGTAACTTCTCTATTCTTCTCTAATCAACCTCCTAATCTTGGGAAGACAAAAAGGAAGTAATCAATTAGGAATTATTTGCCTTCTTTTTCACAGTAATTATCATTTCAAAGGAAAAGTCTCCTAATTTGAGAATTTTTTCAAATCTTATTGAAGTTGAAGCGATTCTATTTAGAGATCCTACCCCAAAATTCTTGTGCCTGTTAGGCTTAATTTCTAATCTTCTTGGACTACGCACTTCTTATTTGAAGTCTAAGGAGAACATTTGTGAAAATCAAAGAGGACTTGAAAATAAAGGCAATTAGGGTTTCTACCTTAAGGTTTTGGAGTGCTAGTTCACACTTTCCTACATAAAAGGAAACAAACCCACCCGCATTTGTGTGCTACCCAAACCCTTGATTGAAAAGATCTAATAAAAAAAAATCCTAAAATCAGGTTCTAAAATCACTTGAACCTTAAAAACCATGGACTTAATAACCTGGGAGTCAAATCAGGGTGATTTTTAGGTCTTCACCTAGAATCATTCTGCCATCTTTAGGGCAGGTCAGGTAAAGTTGGACTACATTGTGGGCCAACCAACCTCCAAATTAGGTCACAAGTCAAAATAATTGCTAATTCAAGTGAAATCAATAGCACAAATTAGGATATAAAACTGGTAGACTTAAGAGGTCAAGTTATCCATTCTGGTCTACCTAGACCCTCAGTAACAAGAGAGGTCGGGTGGGGGAAACCCTGTAACCTGTGGGGGCACTGTACCGTGTAGGGGTCTTTGCGGGACTCTCCCTCTCTGGCTGCCCAGGTAATTCTCAAGTGGATGACTTTTTGACTAAGGGGTATCATCTGCCCCGAACCTCTATAGTCATCCAAAAATCTTTGGGTGCCTTGATTGGGTCAACATCACATCTAGTCCCTCATCCCTTCTCTTTAGAGCACACACACAAATTTTCTTTGGGAGTCTCTATTCAGATCAAATCACTTCATTCTAAACTTGAATTTTGATTCTACATCTTGATTCCACCATCTGATTCAAATATGCAGCCTGATTACTTAGGAAGACCATTGAAGAAACCTGAATCACAAAGATCCATGAGAGATAGAATGGTTGAGGATGCCCTTGAATTTTATGAGATTGAGTACAAAACCTCAAAACCCGTAGAAGACATTCAGGTTAGTGTATCAACAACAATAACCTTCATCATAAGCTGTGCCCAATTGTTATTAACAGAAGCAACAAGGGGATCAACCTGGGATATTTTGATAACATGATACATTGAGATAGAAAAATTGCATAACTTTGAATATCTTCAATGCATGACAAATCCTATACTTTGGGAAAAACACCAAGATGATCTTGAAAAATGGGAAGAACTGATGAAATTATTAAAACAAGTTATCGATCAAAAATACTCGTACATGCCCCAGACGGTTAATGAAACATCTTGGACTAATATTGAGGATCAATCTGATTTCCCAAAACTCGGGTTTAAGACACAGGGTTGTGGTGGATTCCCAACCCAGATAGAATATAACATGCCTGATCTTGAATTAGGTTGGGACATCCCAATTGTAGGAGAACACGATTTTGAGCCAGCCTGAGAAAACCAAAATCCTGGCATAAAATTCCTAGACTCCTGTAATGATGAGATTAAAACAGAACCTCTCGAGGTGTAAATCTTGCCCCTTATTCTGATAAGGTGACCCTCGAAAGCAATTCTGACCTAGATTCTAGTGATTCAACCCACATCTTTAGCCTAGAATCTGGATCTGAATCTTGTTGGGAGGATTACAAGGCCCCGTATGACGACGATCAAAGTTTGAATGGGGATTATGATTTTGGGCCTGTATTTGATGAATGTCCCTCTCCAACATCCTCAAAGATATAGATTGATTTCTCGGAAGTCACGCCAATCTACGATACAGAAATCAAGGTGTTGGAAGAGTGGGGTTTTGATTGGGTCTTCCCTACAAGCCAAAAACCTGAGCCCAGACCCTATAAAGACACCTTTTTAAGCTCAGAATCTACAAATAGGCTAGACCCAAGTCAGGCTACTAAATCTACATCTTGTGATTTGGTTTGTGGTGGAACCTCTGATCTTGAATCAAATTCAAAACTTGATTCTTGCAATTTCTCCAACGATTTCGAATCTTACCATGATTTTGGAGAACCATTGTTTCCTGACAACTACGAGCCAATCTACGACCTAAGCTCACATGATTCATTCTTCGACTCTGACTCTGAGGTCCCTACTCCTAAGATCATTGATTTAAATTTAGGTTCCATTGAGATGGAATCATTTCTTTTCGATCCTCCAGAATCAAAACCAAAAAGTGCTGAGAGTGACTACAATCCAGAATTCGAATCTTTTCTTGACTCAGATTTTCTTCATCCTAGAAACACTCTTCAGGCATTCACTTTTGAATTTGATGGCTTCTATGAGGACTCTCTAAATGAACCTACCTTTAAACCTTTACTAGAAGAGCCCTCATACACAATTATTATTGAAGCCATCTCCTCCACATATACAAAACCTATTCAAACCCATTTTCAACCCCGACCCGCAATCAGACTCAATTTCTATTCTGATTCCCCTCTTATTGAGCTGATTGCAGATGATTTGCCTCCACATTTTTATCGGGTTTTGGACATTGGTCAGACTACAAATCACGCCCCATCCTTCTCTGATCACTCCTGTAGGGTTCCTACATCACGCACTGATTCTTTTTCATTTAAGGATCCCTACTCTGATCAGGTTGATTTGACTCAGCCAAATCCTGGATTCACACTTCTGTATCATTCCAAGCTCCAAAGTATATGGTGGGTTCCACATTTCTTGATATACATTTATCAACCCACCAGATTGATTGGGTTTGGGTTGCATCATCAGCTTGTTGATCTGAACAAGCACCTAGTTGAACCAACCAGGCTCTTGATCAAGGTGCTTGTTTTACAAAACTCAGCTGATTTGACTACTCCTTCTCCAGACCATTTCCCTCTCGGCTGAAGGTGTTGAATTTAGCACTTAACAGGAGGCAACCTGTCATTCCAAAAAAAACCCGAGATCCTTTTGATTATCCTTCGGTACTTTACGTCTATTGCACCCTGAGTTCGATCTTAGAATAGTCGATCCCACCTCTAGTACACGTGCCAAAGCTTGAAATCATCCACAACAGTCATTCTCGACCCGTTCGCCCACCCGATCAATCCGGTTCTAAATTCCTGAACTCAAACCTGTTTCACATCCTCCGTTTACAATGAGGATATTGCAAAACTTAGGCATGGGGGGGTGGTAAAGTGCAAACATACAAAAATCAAAAGTCAGAAGGGTTCTTACAAAAAAATCTCATATTCCACAAATACCAAAAAAAAAAAGAAAATTGTGAAAAAGAACAAAAAAATTCTGAGAGGAGAGAAAATTTTGAGGCCATACAAATCTTGAGGAGAAAAAAGGGAAAATGAAAAATGTCAAAAAGGAGCACAAGTTGAAAAGAAAAAGAAAAGGGATAGTCATTAGTAAGAAATTAAGGGATTAACTGAGTTCTAGAACATATCAAGAAAAAGAAAATGAAAGAAGCAAAATATGCTAATGAAACACAGAAAAGATTAGTAGGAATGCTGATCTTAGGCCTCTTGGGCTATACTCCTAGGCTTAAAAATTCAAGTATCTGCTAAGATCTGGATAATCCTCTAGAGGTTGAGGAAAATGCGAAGTTAAGTATTAGGTCTAAGGCTTAGGGAGTATTCAGCCTCGTTAACTGACCTCTGGTTTACTGGACTCGGTAACCTAAGCACCTCAATCCACACACAGTCTACTTCAGTGCGCATAAGTATCAAAATCACGCAAATGCATTTAAATTACTTTGAAAAAGTCACCTAGATTAGGAGCGGCCAATCAACACAAGTTGATTTGGATGAGTTCCCGACGTGGAGAGGCGGGAAATTCCCCTCGAAGATATGCAATAACATATCCTCTCCTCGGTGCTTGTTGATTAGCCCATAGTTGTGGGCTATTTAAGTGACTAGACATTAGGTTAATTCTGACATTTATTTAGCATAAAATAGGATGTAAATAGATTAATTCATATTTCTAATTCAATTACATAATTCATGCATCTTATTCATATTTAAATGCATTTAGAATTAACTTAGAATTGCATTAGTTAAATAATTAGGTACATTGCATGCATTAATTTAGGTTAACATAAAAGTTGAGGGTTTGTATATAAATAACCATAATATTTTATCATTATTTTTTATTCTTCTTCTACGTGCAATGGCTGCAACTGCCACAGTGAAGAACCTATTCAAGGAGGAGTGGATGTGTTGGATCTGGTCGGGCAGCTGATTTCAAAAGAGAGGAGGAGGTAGTCGAGCTCACTAGGCCTCCACCACCGACCCACCACTGTGCAGAGAGATCTTCTCCCTTCCATTCCACACCGCCAGCCTCAACTGTGGCGACGAGTCTCCACCACTGTGGGCGTGTGGTGTGACAGGCCACACCGCCATCCGGAGCTCGTCCGCATTACCGTGAGCACCTCGCCGTGCACCGCCCTCGCCGTCGTCATCAACAACCACCACCGCAGCCATTGCAATTCCACTCCTCAGTCACTTAAGACGTTCGGGAAATTTCTCGGACGTCTGAAGCTCCTACATCACACCTTCATCTTCCTACCCAGTCCTTAGTTCTTCTTCCAGCCACCGGTCACAGCTACACCGCATCACCCTTCCATCCTCCAACGCCATCCCCAGCCCACACACGCCTTCCTGCGGCACATTTGCAGTAGCAACCTCCATTTCCATCCCACACCAACTGCACACGTATGCTCCCTGCCATCTACAGAAGCGTGCCCCTTCAGCCTTCCCGCGCTCGCCCTCACGCCTGCAGCAGAGCCGCACCAGTTGCAGCATCCGCCCGCACTCCTGCAGCAGGGCCGCACCAGCTGCAGCATTCCCCTACGCCACGCCTTTCGCCTGCGCATGCCCCTACTGCGTCTCACTGCCACTTCCAACGCGCGCTCACCCGCCTGCAGCCTTCCCGCGCCATGCCTTCCGCCAATAGCTGCACGCCCACGCCTCCAGCCAGCATGCAGCGCCATCTCTAGCCCTCACCCGCACGCATGCAGCAGAGGCCTCCGCATGCGCGCAGTCCCGTGCACATGGCCAGCGGCCTTCCCGCGACTGCGCACGCTCACTTCGCCAACAGCAGCTGCAGCCACCTTCGTCGGAGCCCTGCCCGGCCGACTCCGATCGCCGGTCGACGTGCGGCTGCCACCATCGCGACGGCCTCGCTTCATCCACCCGCCTGTGCAAACCTCTCCTCGATTGAACCTCTCTCCCGATCGCGAGGAGGAGAGAGGTAAAATGCTATGTTATTGAGTTAATTAGTTATTACATTTCATGCCATTGCCAGGAAAAAGAATTTTTGTTTATGAATATTTTATTGTGCTAAAATTTACAACTTTATACTCAAGTTCTTTTACAATTGCATAGCTTTTGTAATTAACATTGTTTGACATTGATTTTGGAATTTAAATGTGCACAAATTTTATTTAATACATGTCAATGGAAAATTGCATAAAATCATCACATGTTTATTGAATATTTCAGTGAGGAAAAATTGCACATCTACCCTTATGTTTTCAAGATATTGTGCATCTTCTTTCCGTCGCATTTCATGTCAGATTTAACTACGGATTTCTCATGAGACTAAACGAATATGAAATAATTGAGATATTATTGCCTCATTGCCTCCCTGTGGATACGACCCACTCTTCTACGAGTGGTTATTTCTTTTTAAATATTGATTAGTCGATTTTTCCACCACATAAAACTACAAACGACTTTAAAGCGAACAATCGACTCGTCAAATGGCACCGTTGCCGGGGAGGCAACAGACGTAATAATTTCACCTGATTTTATTTTGATTATTTGTCAATTGCACAGTGATTTGACCATTTATTATTTTATTTTCTGTGCGAGAAAATTTGTGCAAGAATCTGCCATTGTGAGAGGCGACCCTTGACGTTGCCAGAGGAGAATTGGATGAGCTATTTTGGAAAGGAGGAGAAGGATGAGGACACGACGGACATCATTGTATATTCAGTCGCTAGTTTGATTAGAATAGAATTAAGACTTTAGATTTAATTTTTCATTGCATTTTGTTTGAAACCCTTGTTCTGGGGTATATTTTGAGGGGTTTGTTCCCCGATTTTGTTTTGGGCCCGTGTTGGGTAATTTTTGGGAGCCTGTTCCCTTTTCTTTAGATTTAGGTTTTTAGTTTATTGATTACTTTTATTTGCTTGTGCATAAGTAGTTTAAAAAAAGAAAAAAAGAGCTGCCAGATAGAAGCTGCCTGCCCCTAGGACGAACCATTTAGGTCTATATGAGCAGCCTCTAGATTTATTTCTCTGCATTGCGTGCATTCTTGCATTGTTGATTGCTGGAAGCAAGGTACGCATTTTCTTACTTTTCATCCTATTCTTGATCACTCATTGCATTAGGACTTAATGCGAAGACCACCTAATCTGTACTGAATAAATCTAACAAGTGGTCACATATTTCCTAGAAAAAGGACTAATTAAAGGAGGGACATTTTAAAAATCAAGGATTTGATTTTCAAACTTGTCGTGCAATTCAAAATTCAAAATCTTTTGCGGTGTATGCACACTTATTTCACTTGCATCACGGCACGCTTCTAGACACTCCTTAGGTTTGGAAATACTAGGATAAGAGCCCTCCTATCGTTGGATTCTGAAGTGTTCGGAACTTGAGATCAAAGGTTTTGTAAATCCAAAGTGAGGGATACCCTGTCAAGGATTTTTGGGGGTAGTTGAGAAGCACCGCGAAAGCACAGCTTCAAAGGAAGGCTTAGGCCTACTTGCATCCCTCGATCTTCCGTCTTTGGATTTACTTGACCATTTGAGATTTAAGGAAGAACACCTAAGCTCCAACTAGGTCTTCTTAGGCAAGCCGTAGGTCGACAATAGGTGTGTAAATTGATTGAACAAATTGTATTGTCACCTGTAATCTGACTTAAAATCAAAAGCCTAAATTGGGAAAGACCTAAAAGGTCCTTTTTGAATTGTGTTTTGCTTGGGGAATTCTGATTGAGGTGTGAGTTAGAATGGACCATATTGATTTTCATCCTTTCACATCTTGCCCACACCCTCACCCCCACTCTGCATCCTTCGATCCCAGACACTGAGATGGTCCATCCCTTGATGGACATAATGACAATCATTAGGATCTGTTTTACTCCTATTATAGGAGTATTGGCTTGGTTAAGTCATAAATTAGTGAGCAGAACCTAGGAGCGGGATTTGCTTTGCCCAATATCCCACATACCATAGAAATACCCAACCTACCCTCCCTGAAAAATTATAATGGTTGGACAAACACTCCTGGGTACTATAAGCCTGAGCCTGACTTCTCTCATGATAGAAATGACCTCTTCTCTTTGAAGATGGAAATACAGAAAATGCAAAATGAAATGATTGAATTGTTAGGAGAATCTTCGAGAGCAGGCCAACAAGAAAGAGATGAAATTAGCCACCCAATCTACCCCATTGAGGATGACGTATACCCCTCTACAATAGATGCATCTCCCGTGGGAGAGCTACACTTTAAGTTGGAGGGAAATTCTGGGGAGAATAGTTACTTTTCGAGGATCAATTTTGAAACCTCCCCATTAGATGACACTTCCTTGAGAGATCCACACATTAGGTGGGAGGAAGATACACATGAAAGTAGCTATGCATTGGATGAAGAAAGGTGGCAACCCGAGGAAGAAGATGATAAGGTTGAGTATCCACCTGAATTATATTGGAGTCAAAAGAAGGGAATGATGGTACCATTGGAAGACCTCGACCCAGATGATAGTATTTTCGTGACATTTGATGAAGTGGGTCAAAGTCATGGTATTAATCCTACCCTCCCTTCTGATCACGATATGGAACTCAAACCCACCCTTAGGGAACCTAACCCTAAAGAAATTGACCTATCTGAGGAGTCTGATGTTACCAGTGTAAACCATTTACCTCAGATAGAGCACCCTAGGGGATCTGCTGAGATATTAAGTGATTCTAGACCTCGGGTACATGATGAATTATGTGATGAGGAGAAAGACGAATTATATGAGGAACCTACATTCAAGATTTAAAGTGACACTAAGGGTGATTATGTCTTATTTGATGAGTTAGCCCTTGAGGATGTCACAAATTTGACCAAATTAGGTTTCCTTAGCACACCCATTGATGATATTTCTCCTCATGATGAAATGATGGAAAATTTGGAAGCAATTTCTAAGATTTATGTGGATTCACATATAGACTCCGGGGAAGATTTGAGTAAAGAACAAAAACCCGGGGATGACATTGATAGGATAATCCTTAGATCTGTTGCTTCCAACCTACTTTCATTCATTTCGAAGTCACCCTCTGATTCGCTTATATCTGAAAGTGAAATTGTGACTCCTGATGAAGAGCAGGAAGATACATGTGATGGTGTAAGGAATGCTAGGGATGAAATTGAGGATTTAGAAAGAGTGTTTGGGATGGACACTGAGCTGATTAAACCCAACCTAGATCTTATGGCCATCCCGCAACCTTGTAACTTGGACACCCTAGACGATCCTTGCCTTAGAGAATTGCTCACTTTTGTTCTGACCAGGGGGCTTAACAGACCAATATTTCCCGTAATGGAGTATCGAGTATGGATTGATGATTTCTTTAGTCAGTCCATTACCCTGGGGGTTTATCTTTACACCATTCCTTCCCCATACCTTTTGGAGGATCCTTGCCATCCTCCCCCTACCCCTTGGGAGGTTGTTTTACCTATTTATCCTTTAGAACCTCTTCTGGTGACCTGGGAAGATTTCATTCCCATTTTAGTTGGGCGAGTATTTGCTATCGGGATTCATCATCAGCTCGCCAACATCCTAGGTTACTTATTTTCTAGGCCAACATTGCTTTGCTCATTTTTAGGGCCTATTTCTTTAATTCTTGAACCTGATTTGTAGATTCTTTAGCTATTCAGCCCAGCTCTGACCCAGGTAATATCCTTCTATGCAATGAGGACATTGCATATTTTAGGCATGGGGGGGTGTACTTGGGGATATACATAGCATAGTGCATTCATTACATACATTTGCATTAAAAAATAAATAAATAAAAATAAAAATAAAAAAAAGTTTTGAGCTTAACTGGCTAGATCTTGCATTCTTAAGCAAATCAGAACTCTAAGGTAGATTAAATTAATTCTAGGGTCAAACTTTAGAAGATAAATGAGCTGCTAGCTTTAGACCTTTAGGGTCCTTTGTGGACTTAAAAACTTAAGTAGGAGTTAAGTTGCGGACCATTCCTCAAGAGGTTGAGGAAGGGAAGTTAGGGTTTGAGTTAAAAGGTGGGGTAGTACCTGGAGTCTTGTTCTACCTTTTGGTTTACGGGTCCTTGTAACCCAAGCATCCAAATTTCACACACTTGGTCTGGTAATTAACTTAATTTCTGCCTTTCTTAAAAGAGATTTGGTTCTCTTAGTTTTGACTTAGGAGAGGCTTGAAAACACATTTTGATTGGAAGAGTTCCTGCCGCAGGAGAGGTGGAGTATATACTCACCTTGAGGATGCAATGATAACATATTACCTCCTCGGCGCTTGTCTCTTAGGATATCCATCCTACTGGGGGCACGTAAGCGTATTGTGCGGTTCAGGTACCATGGACAGCCCTATCTCGAAGTGCCGATTGCCATAGGCCTGAATTCGCTTAAGAAATCCACGGGCGATACTATATCAAAGTGTTGATTGCCAGGAGTTCTTGGGGTTGTTATAGGCGATGCTATCTCAAAGCATTGAAAGCCAGGCACCCTTCGAGGTATGGTAATGGGGACAATGAATCCGACACAAACCGTGTTGATAGCTGATCTGAAATTAGACTTAGAAGAATAAAAAAAAAAAAAAAATATATATATATATATATATATATAAATTTTTTTTCCTTTAACTTAAATAACTCAAACCAATGCACAGGCACAGATGCTTTAATCTCAGGAATCAATAAACTTTAGGGTAGAGTCAGAAATCAGGGAAACTTGTGCCTACAACTCGTCTTTAGCTGACCTAGTTTGTAACTTAGCAACTACTTAGGAACCTTGGGTCTAGAGTCTGAACTTAATATGCTTCTGAAGGAAGACTAAGTGAGTTAACTAGTCAACTTGGAGTGCTAGGTTTCGCTTAATTTTGCTAGGGACTAGCAAAAACTAGGCATGGGGGCATTTGAGTAGTCCATAGTTGTGGGCTATTTAAGTATTTAAGTGCCTAGACATTAAGTTAATTCTAACATTTATTTAGTATAAAATAGGATGTAAATAGATTAATTCATATTTCTAATTCAATTACATAATTCATGCATCTTATTCATTTTTAAATGCATTTAGAATTAACTTAGAATTGCATTAGTTAACTAATTAGGTACATTGCATGCATTAATTTAGGTTAACATAAAAGTTGAGGGTTTGTATATAAATAACTATAATATTTTATCATTATTCTTTATTCTTCTTCTACGTGCAACGGCTGCAGCTACCGTAGTGAAGAACCCATTCAAGGAGGAGCTGATGTGTTGGATCTGGTCGAGCAGCTAATTTCAAAAGAGAGGAGGAGGCAGCCGAGCTCACTAGGCCTCCACCACCGACCCACCATTGCACAGAGAGATCTTCTCTCTTCCATTCCACACCGCCGGCCTCAACCGTGGCGACGAGTCTCCACCACTGTGGGCGTGTGGTGTGACAGGCCACACCGCCATCCAGAGCTCGTTCGCATTACCGTGAGCACCTCACCGTGCACCACCCTTGCCGTCATCATCAACAACCACTGCCGCAGCCACCGCAATTCCACTCCTCAGTCACTTAAGACGTCCGGGAAATTTCCCGGACGTCTGAAGCTCCTACATCACACCTTCATCTTCCTTCCCTGTCCTTAGTTCTTCTTCCAGCCACTGGTCCCAGCTACACCGCATCACCCTTCCATCCTCCAACTCCATCCCCAGCCCACACATGCCTTCCTGCCGCACATCTGCAGCAGCAACCTCCATTTCCATCCCACACCAACCGCACTCGTACGCTTCTTGCCATCTGCAGAAGCGTGCCCCTTCAGCCTTCCCGCGCCTGCCTGCACGCCTGCAGCAGAGCCGCACCAGTTGCAGCATCCACCTGCATGCCTGCAGTAGGGCCGCACCAGCTGCAGCATTCCTCCGCGCCATGCCTTCCGCCTGCACATGCCCCTACTGCATCTCATCGCCACTTCCAGCGTGCGCTCGCTCGCCTGCAGCCTTCCCGCACCACGCCTTCCGCCAACAGCAGCACGCCCACGCCTCCAGCCAGCATGCAGCGCCATCTCCAGCCCTTACCCGCACGCCTGCAGCAGAGGCCTCCGCGCGCACGCAGTCCCATGCGCACGGCCAGCAGCCTTCCTGCGACTGCGCACACTCACTTCGCCAACAGTAGGTGCAGCATCGGCTGCAGCCACCTTTGCCGGGGCTCCTCCCGTCCGACTCCGACCACTGCTCGACGTGCGGCTGCCACCATCGTGACGGCCTCGCTTCATCCACCTGCCTGTGCAAACCTCTCCTCGATTGAACCTCTCTCCCGATCGCGAGGAGGAGAGAGGTAAAATGCTCTGTTATTGAGTTAATTAGTTATTACATTTCATGCCATTTCCAGGAAAAAGAATTTTTGTTTATGAATATTTTATTGTGGTAAAATTTACAACTTTATACTCAAGTTCTTTTACAATTGCATAGCTTTTGTAATTAACATTGTTTGACATTGATTTTGGAATTTAAATGTGCACAAATTTTCTTTAATACATGTCAATGGAAAATTACATAAAATCATCACATGTTTATTGAATATTTCAGTGAGGAAAAATTACACATCTACCCTTATGTTTTCAAGATATTGTGCATCTTCTTTCCGTCGCATTTCATGTCAGATTTAACTACGGATTTCTCACGAGACTGAACGAATATGAAATAATTGAGATATTATTGCCTCATTGCCTCCCTGTGGATACGACCCGCTCTTCTGCGAGTGGTTATTTCTTTTTAAATATTGATTAGTCGATTTTTCCACCACATAAAACTACAAATGACTTTAAAGCGAACAATCGACTCGTCACTTGTCTCTTAGGATATCTACATATCCTACCGAGGGCATGTAAGCACCTTGTGATGGTTCAGATGCCATGGGCGGCATTATCACGAAATGTCGATTGCCAGGGTCTGGATTTAGCTACAAAATGCCATGGGCGGGATTATCTCGAAATCTCGAAAGCCAGGGTTCTGGGGTTGCCATGGGCGGTGCTATCTTGAAGCATCGATTGCCAGGGACCCTTCAAGGATTGATGATGGGGACTAGGAATCTGATACAGACCGTGTTGTGAAGCCAATCCGAAGCTAGAAATAAAAAGAAAAGAGAGAGAAAGCTCTCCAAACAAAAGAAAATTTCTCTGTCTCTCTCTTACAAAAATACACTGCAAACTGAACCGAGGCTAAAATATGTTACAAGTATGTGTGCTTTAACCGTGGACTTCAACGAACCTTAGGATAGTTCCTGTGGGCCTTAAAAACCTTAGCGGCAGACTGAGGCTAGAGCTTATCAGGTCCAGATCTTGGATGGTACTTGAGTACCTCTAGGCCAACTATTGGCATTCTAACCTAATCTACAAAGAAAGCACACATCCCAATTTTAAGCATCAAAAGATTACATGGTCTAGAATCAAAGTTAAAACCTTAAAATTTTGCTAAGGGACTAGTGATGGTCGGCCCGGATAGGTTGTTAATATGATATTTTTATCGTTGAAATGTGTATAGTGGTTAACCTAATTCAGACCTAACCATCTCTTTACAAAATTTTTAACCTGGCCTAATTGATTTTATCTTGTCACTTTTAAGCCCAGGGTCGAACTCAGGGAAGTGGGGTTCAAGTCGAGTTTCTACGTTTTCCTTAAAACGCGTCTCTTCCGTTCGTTTATTCTGTTTTTGGTATTTTTCTTATTTAGGTTTTTTTTCTGGTAATCCTTGTTCTTGAGGCACACCCTCAAAATTGTGTCGTTGGCTTTTAGCCAAAACAGAGTTTCAAAACACGTCTTGCTACTTGCAAGACGGGGGTACCTGCAAATCAAAGATTATCTTTTCACTTTTATACCTTTTTTTTATCTTTTTACTAAGAAGGAAGCTAACAGATAGAAAGTAAATATAGTAGCTATAGATATATATTTATATGTAGTATATATATAAAGGGGTGGGGGTGGAGGTGACGATGGAGTGTAGCACTATGTCGAGTCAGTCAACGTCTAGAGAGACGCAACCAACACGACTAGGTGCCGCGTGGAGTGTGGATGGAGGATGGATGTGTCCACGCTTTCTGTACACGCTGTATCGCAGAATATCAGCAACTGGTGCAAATATTCCCGCGATACAGCGTATAGTAAATAACGTGAAAATATATGTACATATGTATGTATATAAATGTATAAGTATATATGTATCTAGATATATATGTATATATATATGTGTATATGTATAAGTATATAGATATGTATATATATATATATATATATATATATGTATATGAGTATGTGTATATATATATATATATATATATTATATATGTATATGTATATATATATTATATTATATGTATGTATACATAACTATATAGATATACTATGTATATATAAGTATATATATATAGATATATGTATATGTATATATATATATATATGTATGTATATATGTTACTATGAGTGTGTGTGTGTGTGTGTCGGTGAATGGGTGTGTGTGTGTTGCTGTAAGTGAAAAAAGAGAGAGAGAGCGGCAGACAGAGAGGGAGCGGGCGGGAGAGATCGGCGGAGAGAGAGAGAGCGCCAGAGAGAGAAAGAGCGGGCGGGAGAGATCGCGAGCGCGGACGATGGCAGCGAGTTAAGGCGTCTGCTCGCGGCGGCGGACGTCTGACGCCGCGTCGTCTGAAGGCGGAGGCGGACGTCTGAAGATCGCGGATGCAGGCACGTCTTCGCGCGGAGAAGGTGAGGCGTCTGCAGGCCGGGTGCGAGGAAGGAGAGCGGGCGATGGCGTGCTCGGAGAGGGCGGCGGGGAGTCTGCAGTCGGTCGCGGAGGGTCGCGGGGGTCGGCGCGAGGCCGTAGCCGGCCGCTGCAGTGCGCGCAGCGGCCGGTCGCGGGTGGAATGGCAGAGGCGACAGAGCAGAGGCGGAGGCGGGGAACGGGCCTGCAGGCGCACGCGGAGGGTTGCGCGCCTGCGGGGAAGGTCGCGGAGGAGGCGGGGGTGCTGCTGCTGCTGCTGTCGCCGCTGGGCTGCTGCTGCTACTGCTGCTTCAAGCTTCGGACCTTGAAGCGGCAGCAATGGCGTGGAGATGAAAACGAAGAGAAAAGAAAACACCACGCCCACCTGCTCGTTGAAGAGCTGGGCGGTGGTGTTCCCACTATGGTGGTGAGCACCACAGTGGGTTCTCCTGCTCGTCGGGTGCCTCCTCGACGGAGGGCCGGCATATGGGAGGGGAGAGCGGGTGCGAAGGTGGTTGCGGGTTTGAGTTGCTGCCGCAGCTGCGTATTGCAGCAACGTCCCTCCTTCTCGTCGTGAGGAAGAGCTGCGGCTTTATAGAGGAGGAGAGCATGGCGTGGAGCATGCGGGGAATGGGGGAGAATGGCAGCTGCAGGGAGAGGTGCGGGAAGGACAGCAGGGAGAGGCGTTGCGTGCAGCATGGCGTGGATGTGGGCGCGGGAAGAAGGCAGCCGCGGGAATGAGAAAAAAAGAAAGATGAAAATAAAAATAGAGAAGGGACTTTTGCAAAGAAACACTTGATAAAAAAAATAATTATGCAAGCCATTTATTCCATTCTCTTCTCCTCTCAATTAAATGCATGCATGCAAGCGTTTTTACAAATGCGACTATAGGATTATAATATACATAGTTAATGCTAGAAAATAGCATAAGAAGGCGTTCTTATAGGCGTGTTTTGAGGTGCAAACAACTAGCAACAGCTAGGCATGGGGGTATGATGGGGACACCATCATGAGTCCTAACTAGCTCATTTTGACCCAATGAAGAGAATAAAATCTCCTACATTACCTACTGAAAGTCATAATTCACTACACAATCATTCTAAGAGTAAAATAAGAAACTAAGGTTAAAACTGTAATTTTACCAATGCAGTGCAACCACGGGATTTCTCAAGAGCTAAACAAAGTTCAAATGGTCTTAACAAGATAATAAGTGGGTTGGATCAGACAAAAAAGGGTTCGTGTGAGTTCTGGGAATTAAATGACTTCTTGAAACCCTAAAACAGACCCACTTGATTAACCAAAGTTCTGGTCAGGATAAAATTCACCTAAATCCTCTAAAAATCATATAAAAATATTCTCTAAGGTTTATAAATTTCAATTTGACCGTTGGAACCCATCTTGACCAAAAATGGGGTCTCAGACATATATTTACCCTAAATTAGGTTTTTACGTAAATTACCCAACCAAACATGGTCAAACCCAAAATCTAACTTCACCATTGGATTCCTTAGGTCCAAATTAGGTTTGTACCAAAATTTGGACCTAAGGGGAACTCATCTTGACCTACTTTGCAAAAAGGTCCAGTCTGATTGCATTTCTACCCCTACCTTTCAAAAACCCTTGCATTTTGTCCCCATCTTCTTCATCATATTTGCAAATAGGTCCCTCCACATTATAGTGGTGGAATCCTACTCCGGCAAGCTTTGAAAGGAGGTTTCTCCTTGGTTGCTCAAAGAATCCCTCCCAAAATTGGAAGGAAGATTCTTTGAGTAATCTCCTTCAATCTGAACCCATTAATGAGCCTTGATTGTTTCCCAATCTATTATGCAAATGCCTGAGAGATTTGGGTCTTTTTGAAGTTGCCATCTCTGGAGACCATACCTTGCTTGGAAGCTTGGCTTCCAAGCACAAATCCATCTCCAGAGACCTATTTAAGAAGCCCCTGATCCAACCGCATTCCTTCAGCTTGAAATTGGGTCGGATTCCCTCACATTCTTCTCTCCTCGCCGGTTGCAACCCTCCGCAAGCTCCGGCGGCTTCTCCCTTGCTCTCTCGTCGCCCAACCACAATACCAGTGGTTGGGTTGTCTTCCTCTCATTCATCCGCATCGCGCAACACCGATCGACGTCGCCTCTGCCCCATCTTCGACGCCACCTCACCTACGGAGGTATTCGTCTTCCCCATGTCTGAGACCACACCAGCATGGGATTATTTTTCCTTTCATCCTTTAGATTAGGTTTCTTAAACTCCTTATCCTTCGCACTCTTTTTCCCTCTCTCTATTTCCCTAAACCAACCCTCGATGCCACTGATCACCATCACCTTCTCCACCTCCGGTAATACCTCCGACGAGGTGCCCCAGTCGCTCCGCACCTCCATCCACCTCGCCAACCATCCTACAACCTTCACCTCGACTACCTAATCACAACCCCTCATGACAATCTCTCCATTGGCCACCCAAAAGCACCCCTGAACGCACCCACTCACATGCCCACAGAGAACCCTAGACACATCACCACAGCCACCCACACGCCACGCCAACCACCCCAGCACATCCACCGTGGTCTAGCGAAGCTCCTTGAGCTCTTTGACGTGGCCGTGAGGCCGTTCTCGTGTTCCCAGGTTCAGGCCATGGTCCGCCATTACTGACGAAGTTGAAGCAAGCTTCAAGAGGTCCCAGGCCTTGCGTTGCTCCAGGTGAGACCTCCAGGCTGTGCAAACTTAAGTTGCGCACGCGTCCAAGCCCTTACGCAAAGACTCTAGCCTCTGCAGCCTCGCCAATTGGACGCGCCATCTGCTATTGTGTGCACAAAAGGAAGGTGGGTGGATAGTCCCACCTCGGAAGTGGACGACCGCCCAAAGTCGCATAAAAGGATTTTGTGTTAGAGGCTTATCGCCTCCAACACTGAGGGTGAGGTCCTCCTCCCCCCCTCTCACGGTCTCGTCCATGGCACTACCCACACAGACCTGGCCAGGACCCATTTACCCGACCTACTCACTCCTCGCTCACCACCCACGTTGGTGAGCTTGGACCCGGGTCTCCGTTAGGTCCGATTACCTGAATCGGTTGTGGCTTTGTGAGTGCAAACCTGAAATAGAGAAGAGAGAAAGAGATGAAAGCTACACAAGGGAAGGGGGGTTTTGCCTTGGAAAGTTTGGCTCCACACTTAGCCAAATTTAGAGAAGAAGAGGAGGTCAGGTAGTGAAGAAGAAGAAGGAAGGAGAAGGGCCAGAGAAGAAGGAAGAAACTGAAGAAGAAGGACTGCAAAGGCCTAAGGCAAAGCAACGAAAGAAAGAAGCTAAAGGAGGAAGAAGCAAAAGGCAGAGAAAGAAAGAAGGAAGCTTAGGCAGAAAAGAAAGAAGGAAGACACTGAAGAAGAAAAGAAGGTCAAGCAGAAGAGAAGAAGAAGGGAAATCAGAGAAAGAAATCAGAAAGCTAAGAAAAGAAAGGCATTGTAGCACACAACTTTTAAGACGTCTGATTTTGTAATCAGATGTCCAATTTTCATAAGTTCTCCATTATTTTAGTTACAATTATTTTTTCTCTTCATGTACTCATGCTTTACACTCCTAATTAGATTTTGAGTAGTATTATGTGTTCAATTTGCATTTATTGTTGAGATTAGTGTGTGAATTCCATGTGCTCTCTGTGTTCGACCTCGGACTTCAAATTCGAGTAATAAAATTGTATTTGTTTTGAATGCTTTTTTGGCTGTACTACAATGCTACACTCTTAAAACCCGATTCAGCACTCTTAACAAGAGCTTTCTCTCTCTTTTCTTCTCATTATTTTTCCTTAGATCCAACCTCAGATTGACCCTAAACACGCTCTGTATCGGATTCCTGGTCCCCACCATCAATCCTTGCAGGTTCTCTAGCAATTGATGCTTCGAGATAGCATCGCCCATGGCAACACCTAGAACCCTGGCTTTCAACACTTCGGGATTGTGTCACCGATGGCATTTTATAGCTAAATCCAAACCCTAGCAATCGACATTTCGTGATAATGACACCCATGGCATCTGAACCAGCACAAGGTGCTTACGTGCCCCCGGTAGGATATTTAGATATCCTAGGAGACAAGCACCAAGGAGACGATATGTTATTGCACATCTTTGAGGGGAATTTCCTACCTCTCCGCGTCGGGAACTCATCCAAATAAACTTGTGTTTTCGAACTGCTCCTAATCTAGATCTTAGGACCATTTTCAGAATAGCATAAATGCTTTTGGCATAATTTCATATTTAAGCGCACTGAACCAGACTATGTGTGATTTTTGGATGCTTAAGTTACCAAGTCCCACAAACCAGAGGTCATTTAACGGGGCCGAATACTACTTAAGCCTTCAACCTAATGCACAAGCTTTGCATTTTCCTCAACCTCTCGAGGACTAATCCGGATCTTGGCATGTACGTGAGTGTTTAAATCTCAGAACGGATCTAAAGACCTAAGGTCGGTATTCGCCACTAATCCCTTAAGTTTTAGCTTTTCAGGTCTTAATTCATTATTCGATCCAACCTAGAAGTTAGGTAAGTTCCCTATCATTTTGAAGGGACTCAATTTCTTCCTTTATCTTTTTTCTCATTTCTTTTCTTTTCAATTTTTCCTCCCTCCTTTTTCTCATTTTTCTCTCAAATGGGCCTTCTCTTTCCTCAATTCTCCATTTTTTCTTTGTGTGAAATCCTTTTGTGAGAGTTGATTTTCACAGCATTTTACACTTTAATACCCCCTGATGGGAACACCATCATGAGCCCTAACTAGCTCATTTTGACCCAATAAAGTCAATAAATGCTCCTACATAACCAACTAAAGGTCATAATTCATTGCATAACCATTCTGAGAGAAACACAAGAAACTAGGGTTAAAACCGTAATTTTACCAATGCAGTAAAACCACAGGTTTTCCCAAGGGTTGAATAAAGGTCCAATGGTCTTAATAAGATAACAAGTGGGTTGGATTAGACAGAAAAGGGTTTGTGTGTGTTTTGAGAATTAAATGACTTTTGGAACCATAAAAGCAGACTCACATAATTAACCAAGGTTCTGGTTAGGATAAAATTTACCTAAACCCTCTAAAAATTATATAAAAATATTCTCTAGGGTTTAATACCTTCAATTTGGCCATCAGAACCCATTTTGACCTAAAATGGAGTCTCAGACAGATATTTGCCCTAATTTGGGTTTTTGCATAAATTACCCAGCCAAACGTGGTCAAAACCAAAATCCAACTTCACAATTGGATTCCTTAGGTCCAAATTAGGTTTGTACCAAAATTTGGACCTAAGGAGAACTTGTCTTGACCTAGTTTGCAAAAAGGTCTTGTCTGATTACATTTCTACCCCTAACTTTCAAAAATCCTTGCGAACAGCACCCTAGCTTCTTCGTCATCTTCACATTTAGGTCCCTTCGCCATTATCGCGGAGGAAACCTACTCCGATGATCTTCAACTTTAATTTTCTCCCTGAGTGATTGATGAATCCCTTCCAAATTTGGGATCAATTAATCCTCTCCAATATGAACCCACTTAGATGTCCTGAATCTTTCCCAATCTCTCATACGAACGCGTGAGAGATTTGGGTCTCTTGAAAGCTTCCTTCTCTGGCGAGAATTCCTTGCTTGGAAGCTTGGCTTTCAAGCACAAAACCCTCTCTGATGGCCTATAAAAGAATCCCCAAGGTTCAACCGTTGTCCTCAACTTGAAATTGGGTCAAAATCCCCCCTATTTCTCTCTCCCCTCTGGCTGCAAGACTCCGCAAGCTCCGGCGGCCTCTCTTTAGCTTTTTTGTCATCCGACCACAATACTGGTGGTGGATTCACCTTCACCACCATCCTCCGTGTCGCGCAATACTAGCTGTCGCCGTCCCTTCCCCATCTTCGTCGCCGCCTCTCCTACGGAGATTCATCTTCCCCACATCCGACAACCATACCGATGTGGGATCTCTGTCCCTTTTCATCCTTAGAAGTAGGTTTTCAGGTTCCCTATCCTCCCTAGTTTCTCCCCCTCACTCTATTTCCCAAAATCGGCCACCGACGCTATTAAGACACCCTCATCTCCTCCATCTCCGGCGATACCTCTGGTGAGGTGTTCCCACCGCTACACACCTCCATCCACCTCGCCGACCACCCTACAACCTCCACTGCACCTTCCCACTCATTTCCCCTCACTCCATTAACTCCATCGTCCACCCACACACCTCCCCAAACATACCCACTCTCACCGACTGTTCCCGTCACTGTCTGGCCACCACGGCCACTTGCGCTCCACGCCACGGCCTCCGTTACATTCGCCGTGCCATGGTGATCCTACTGAGCATTCTGACGTGGCCATAAGGCCTCTTTTCTTGATTTTAGGTAGCAGGTTAGAGTCGCCATTGCTGCCGAGCTTTGAGCGAGCTTTAAGCTGCTCCAGGTCTTGCTATGCCCAGGGGACACCTCCAGGCTATGCGCAATCGAAGCCCACACGCATCCAAGTCCTTACGTAGGGGCTTCAGCAGCTGTAGACTCACCAAATTGGCCAAGCACCCTGCTACTGCACTGTGCGGAAGGAAGGTGGGACATTTAGTCCCACCTCGGATAGAAAAAGGCACCCGCACCCGCATAAATTGCAAAAGTGCACATAGTTGCTCGCCTCCAAACACTGAGGGTGAGGTCCTCCTCCCCCTTCACTCGGACTCGTCCGTGATATCTCACCCATGGACTTGGTCGACCCGACTACCTGCCTAACCTACACTCCTCGCTCACCACCACACGCCGGTGAGCCTGGACTCGGGTATGCACTAGATCCGATTACTCGACCGGCTATGGCTCTAGGAGAGCGAGACTGACATAGAAAGAGACAAAGAGAGAGGAGAGTTGCGTTGGGGAAGGGGGGTTTTTGCCCTGGGAAGATTGGCTCCGACACTTAGTCTGATTTAGAAGGAAGAAGAGAAGAAGAAAGCCTAAAGAAGAAATAGAGAAGAAGAAGTGAAGGATTGTAGGGTTGAAGGCAGAAGAAGAAGAGGAAGAAGAAGAAGCTAGCCTGAGAAGAATAGAAGAGAAAGGAAGAATCAGAAAAATCAGATAAAGAGAAAGAGAAGAAGAAAAGGAAGAGGCACACAGACAAGGGAGGACTGTAGCAAAAGTCATTTAAGATGTTTGATTGCAAAATTAGACGTCTGAATTCATATTCCCTTCTTTAGTACCTTTGAGTAATTATTCTATGTATTAGACTTATAATTGGTGATTCAAATCATCATTATTTTATCTAAAATTCTTTTTGCTCTTCATATACTCATATGCTCTACATTCCTAATTAGTTTTTGAGAAATATTTTGTGTTCAAATTACATTAATTGTTGAGATTAGTGTGTGAATTCCATTTGCTCCCTGTGTTCGACCTCAAAACTCATTCGAGTAATAAAAATTGTATTTCTTTCAAAGTGATTTCGACTATACTGCAACACAATCATTTTAAACATCAATCTCGCCGCAATAACACCCCCCATACCTACAATTTGCAATGTCCTCATTGTAAATTAGGTGGGTTCGAGTTCAGCTTAGATCGTACATTAGAACAAGTTCAAAGGGTAGATGAATGTGCAGCAATCATAGGCCCTAATTCGCTTGAATTAAGGTAGAACCTAGCTTAAAATGGACGTTCTGCATACATACACATTGTACTTTGCATCCTAGATGATTTAAATGTTTTATACATAATAATGTGTTATTTGAGAGGTATTAATAATTGCAGGTAATCCAGGGCTACAGATGACCGATCCAACCTTATGGATCTGTTTGGAATGACGAGGGGAGTCTAACGCTTCCAAGAGCGCATCAATCAGACTCCAGTAGCACCCTAGGGAGTCTGTAGAAAAAGCAAGAGTGAAGGGGCAAATTGAAGAATATCCAGACCTCAGATGACAAATCCAACCACACAGATGGATCCGGATCGATGTTTGCAGTCCAATGGCATAGAAATCAACTCAATCGGAGTCCCACATCATTAGATACAAGGAGAAGATGGACGGCCACGATGGTGTCACGTGGCACCATCGCAGCCGCCCCTCACTGCGCCATAATATGGGAAGGAAAGCCGTGGGAAATTGGATAGTCATCCAACAGCTGTTGTGCGTCCACACCGCTCGCCTCCAGTCGCTTCATCAAGCAAGGGCGAGATCTCAATCGTTGGATTTCCATCCAACCATCGAGGGCGGCTGCATAGGATTGGAAACTGCAACAATCCGCGTGCATAGCACAGTGGAGAGCGCGCCTAACAGCCAACGCGCGACACGCATTCGAGTCAAGATGTGGGAGTCAGCCGCGTGCGAATGAAATTCAACCGTAGGATCCTCATCGAGCAGATCAGGCCCAGACGCGTGGCTGGCGCAAGAGTGTCGGATGAAGATGCACGTGATGACGCGTGCCTTAGGAGTCGGCTGGGCGCGATGCACGCTTCTAAGCAATCCGATCGAGAGATCGGACGACTAATAAAGCTTAGGATTTGAGGTGCGTTTAAGCACTGTGCGGCGGGTGAAGTGGTGAGAAGTGGGAGAGCAGAGGCCGTCAGATGCAGATCCAAGGGCGTACAGCGTGCCACGTGTCAGCACCAGATCAAACCGTGGATGGAAGTAGGATTTGGAAGGCTTAATCAAGACCGTTGATCTCTCGATCAACGGATCTGATTAATCTGAAGCCTTTGCACGAAATTAAGGGCTCAAATGCCCTTCACAAAAGCTATAAAAAGAGGCCTAAGGGTCCCCTTTGAAGGCATTCATTAGCTTTCTTCTTCTTCCTCCTTCTACAACTCCTCTCCCTTCTTCTTCCCAACTTCTCTGCATTCGTTGGGCCACCCCGACAGATCGTTGCTGCTCTTCCCAACCTCTCTAGAAGGCCACCACGAACTACCTGTGGTGCCTTTGTTCTGTTACATAAGTAGTTTATGTTTATGTTAGAATTTGTTTAGTTAGATGTATGCAATTCATGTTCAAACTCTTTGATGGATATATATATATATATATACTATGATATTGTGTATATACTATTTAGTAATTATATTGGGAACAAATGCATGAGATCAAAAGTGCTTTCTGCCTCCTTGTGATCAACTGGGACTCACCAGTTCTGTTAATTACATTGGTTGAGACGTATTTCACGCTATACTATAACGTGCTATTCTTCTACGTGATCTACGCCCCTAATAAATTGGAGCCATTACCCGGGAGGCATGGCGACTATTGATTTCATCTCTAATATAGTATTTTTGTGTGCAGGTACAATGACACGAAATGGCGAATGAGGCAAAGTAGGCGCTGTGAAAATCATATGCATACATTCTTATTAGAAACTTGACCAGAAATTAAGTGTCATCTTTAAAATTCAATAGCCATGTTTTTGATGCTCCAAAAATCCTGAAATTTGGAATAGAACTGGATCTTCAAATTATCTTTCCAACGCCACCTTTCTCAAAAGAAATTCCTTCTGTGAAATTTTTAAAAATTTGTGAACTACACACTGGTCAGATTTCTTGAAAATAGAACATTTATGAACTTTAGAAATCAATTCTGACCAACATACAAATCGGATTTACTTAGGATTTGTGGGGTTTGAAAGATAATAAAATTATATTTCAATATCATATTTTTACAAAAATTTTTGGAGCATATTTGATATTATTTCCAATAGAAAAATCAACATGGGGTTTGAATCCCAATTTTGACCCCTGGTTTGTTAAAAATTCATAACTAATTGTTGGAAATAGTAAAAATTTTAGAAAAATACTCTCTGAAAATCTTATTGAAAAAGAAATCTTCTTGCTAAGTTTCAAATCATTTGGATTCCATCTTATTTTAGAGATACATTTGAATTGTGGTCTTCAATTTGAAAAAAACTTAGAAGTGCATGAGCCAATAGGATCACATAGACTAACTTGGACTCTGACAAGCCCAAGAGTTAGTCGGTGAGACGAGTCACCTTGTGGACCACCTACCATCTACTACATTGAAGAAATAGGTTAAAATTCATGAAAATATATCAAATAACTTGCATTTGGCATGAAACTACTGGGTAGTTCCAACCTCTCCTGCAAAACTTGGTGTCTAAGCCTGCGGGGTAGCGTCAAACGATTGCTGCTGTGGGGTAACAGAACTGGAGGCAAAAGTCGAAGGAAGAACCTTCCTTGTAGTCTCCTCGTAACTAGCATGGCTGGGTTATCCTGAGAGGCGGGAATTCCTTGCAGTCGGTCTCTTACTGAATTTTTTTTATAACATAAACTTAAATGAAAAATCTGGTCATCTGATCTAAAGGACCACTCTGATTAACAAGGCCTTTGCCTTTTTGTGCTTGACTGCACCAACCCTTTGAGTTGGTATATGCAAGGAAGAAGGTCATTAGGACCTAAACTTGTGGGACCTTGGGAGCCGAACCCAAGGCAGCAAAGGTGCTTCTCACCCGACCTCTCTTCTCAACCTTCTTCCACTCGATTAGCTGAGATGGCTAATCCTGGTCCTCGAGTTGGTCAGGATCCTCAAAATTAGGACCCAATGGCTCGACTGGAAGCCAGGGTCAAGGAAACAAAATAGAAATACGAGCAAAGCATCAATAGGATTCTCACAACACTCGACAGGATGCAGCATCCACCATGCGGAGAACTGCGGGACTTCTACGATCCTGCAGCAACAATTATAGCACCTTAGGTCCGGATTCCCACAAGAGGAGATGCATTCGAGTTGAAGAAAATATCATAAGTCTAATTCAGATTCATTTTCATGGAAACTCGAATGAGGATCCCTTCCAGCACGTTGAAGATCTGAGTCAGATTGCAGAGTCAGTTTGACCTAGGAATGTAGATATCGGAATTGTTCTCATGAAGCTTTTTCCTTTTTCTCTCAAGGATAAAGCCGCTTATTGGTTCAAGACTATCGGGAGGCCAATTGGAGCATGGGAGGAATTACGTCGTGAATTCCTCCAAAAGTTCTTCCTGGTTAGTTGAACAAATGCTATGAGGAGAGCGATCACGTCCTTTGCCCAAGGCCTTGGAGAGAAGCTGCATAATGCCTGGGATAGATTCCACGATCTTCTCAGGAAGTGCCCACACCATGGTGTACCCAAATGGCACCTCACTCAAGTATTTTACCATGGGCTGGATGACACACATTGATACCTGGCCGATGCATCTAGCAGTGGGAATTTCCTCGCTAAGGACGAGAACAACGCACTTGAACTGTTTGAGTCCTTAGCAGAGAACTCGATGAATGCCACCTCAATGAACCAGTTCTAACAACCTGGATAGCAATGAGTCAGTGTCCACAAAGCTCAAGTTAAGTCTACCCGAGCCGACATGGACATTATCACCAAGAAGCTAGATAAGGTGGATCTGCTCGATAAGAAGCTCGATGAATTAATGCAAGCGAGATCTGGATCTTCTAGCAGCACTACTCCATCTTACTCCTCTCAAGCATCCCGAGCCCCCTCTGCTCGTACATATCCATTCACTTGGGATGTTTTCTCTCCATCTCCGTGGGATCCTACGTACCGGGAACCCGTGAACAATGTGGATTTGGCGTCGTACAATCAGGGTTACACACCACACGATGATGCAAGTGCATATTCTTTTGATGAATTTACATCTGAGATGTCTTCATCCTATGAAGATGTCAATGCTTTTTAGGGTTACGGGCGTAGCAACTCGTATTCTGAAACGTATAACCCTGGTTTGCATCAGCATCCCAATTTCTCTTGGTTTGGTAACCCACAGAGACCGAGTCAAGCTCCACACTACTAGACCAGACAATATGGGAATGCGCAGAACACATACCCAAGGCAGCAACCATTCCCATCTCAGTAGCAACAAACCCATTCTATTTATCAACCGTTGCACCAAGCTGCCAACTACCCTCCAAAGCGGGTTGACCCTTTAGAGTCTCTGAAGGAGGAATTGCAAGCATCAATTTGGAAATCTACTCATGACAACCTGCAAATAATGAAGGCAATGGCTGACCAAATACAAAGCATACAAAACATGCAAAACCAGATGATGCAGGAGCATAGGTCATAGGGAGCTTTGCCCTCCCAACCTATCCCAAACCCAAGATATCTGCAGAATCAAGGCACCTTGCCGAGATTCCAAGCACCATAGGGGCAGGCACATGCTATTCTACAAGCACCTCCCGCACCACCTGGTTATGGGCTCGGTCAGCCACCTCTGTTGCCAAACCCTGTGTATCCAGACCAACCCGCTCCTCTACCCCTTCATGGATAGCACTTCGATGCAAAAGCTGTCACCTTAAGGAGTGGAAAGACTACATAGGACCCGCTACCTAGGCAAGTGGGTAATGATTTTTCCTGCACTCTACCGCAAGATGGCTCACAACCCTCTTCCTCTCACAAGCCATCTTCATTAGATAAAGGAAAGAATCCCCTAGACCCTGAAATTCTCGTCCCTTTTCCTACGGCCCTAATGCGAGATTCAGCATGGAAAAAGGACACACGGAATTTCAAGGACCTGAAATCTACTTTCAAGGAAGTTCACATTCAGGTCCCTCTCCTTGAAGTATGGTGACGACCTTCCTCTATAGTTCTATTATTTCGTCGTAGTATAGTATAGAGAAGTGATTACCAGTTTAATACAATTTGTTACTCGGAAATAAAAGAGTTCCCGAGGTCGAACTCAGGGAGCAAGTCGTATTCTAGGGGTACAAATTCTTATTACAAAAATAAAGAGAGAGAGATGAAAATTTGGCTTCTTCTTCTTCTCTTCTCTTCTTCCTCTTTGGCTTTTGGTTTCTTTATCTCCTTGTGGTCTTCTTCTTTTGCCTTCGGTTCTTCAGATCTTCTTCTCGTGCTCTCTTCTTCTGCTTTTGCTGTCAGGACGTCGTCTCTCCTTCTTTCTTCTTTTTCTTTCTGTCTTCTTTATCTGCAGCAGTGGGTGATGTTCTTCTTCTTCTTTCAGCTCTTGTTTCTGCTTGTCTCTTTCTTTTTCTTTTCCCTTGCGGTCCTGTTCTTCTTCCTCTTTTCTGCCTTCAGAGCGTCGTCTGATTTTCCAATCAGACGACTTAAACCGCCGCTGCTACAGTGCTCCTCCTTCCTTCAGCTTTCGTCGTCCTTCTTCTCTGCCTCGCTCGTCTTCTTCTTCTTCGCCTGTGCCTGCACACTTCAAAGCTCTCGTCAGTGGGCAAAAACCTACTCTACCCTCCCCCCCCCCGCGTTTCTCTCTCACAGAAGCCGCTCTTGGGAAAGCTCTCCCAGAGTTGCCGGGTAGTCGGGTACGGGTCGCGCTCGGGTCCAGGCCCACCGGCGTGCGTGGTGGGCGAGGAGTGCAAGTCAGGCTAAGTCGGGTCGGGCCAGGTCCGCGAGGCGTGCGTGCGGACGAGGCCGGGTAGTCGGGCGGGTGAAGGGGACCTCACCCCGTGAACTGAGGTGAACAGCTTAAGGCACGTTTTACCTTTAAGCGCCCGTTCGCCTCAGTGGCTTTCCGAGGTGGGACTAAATGTCCCACCCCAATTTGGATGCCTGCGCGGAGGAAGCAGCGGCAGTCGAGGCGAAGCACGGGGGCTTCGTGCGAGAGCTTCGACTCGACTGTAGCCTGGTACTTCGCGAAGACGCCTCGCACTGCCTGGGAGCGTGACCTGGGCGTGGCGCACCTGGGGCAACAGGTGAAGAAGCTGCTTCGCTTCAACAATGGCGGCGGCGAGCGCAGGTACCTGCCCACAGAGAAACGGCCTCTCGGCCCAATCAGAAGGTGCCGGGAGCTTCGCCGCACGTGCGGGTGGTGGCGAGGCGTGGGGCGGCGTGCAAGGGCTGCCCTAGGTCGGACTGTGGGTCGGAAAGTGGGTGTGTTCGGTGGATTTGCAGAGGTTGGGTGGCGGGAATTGGAAGGGCAGAAATGGATCAGGGTGAGGAGGCGGAGGTTCTGTGAGGGTCGGCGAGGCGTATGGGGCTGTGGAGCGATGGGGGCGTCTCGCCGGAGTTTGGCCGGAGGCGAAGGGGGTGACGGTGGACAGGAGCGGTCGAGGGTTTAATCAAATAAAAGACAGTGAGGAAAGAAAGAGGGGGAGATGGGGAGAAGTTCTGACCTAGCTACGGAGACGAAAGGGGCTGGAGCAAGGCGACAGTCGTATCAACTGTCGCCGGAGAAGAAGATGCCCGGGGGAAGGGGCGGCGGCGAGGAGAGGGCCGGAGAGGGGCCAGCTGGGTACGGCGTGGTGCAGGAAGAGCGAGGGAGGGCAACCCTGCAGCTGGTAGTGCGGCAGAGCGACGAGGAGGAAGGGGAGAGGCCGCCGGAGCTGGAGGGCTCCCTGTCGGAGTGGGAAGAGAGGAAGTGGGGGTCTTTCTCCATCAGGACCGAGCTCCCTTGAACGATGGAGCGACGGGGGGTACTTATAGGGTAGAATCAGAGAGGAGGGCGGAGGGAGACGACGTGTCTCTCTCGCGGGAGGACGCCGGAGATGGAGACCCATACCATCCGTGCATTCGCACGGCCGGTATGGTGGGTTGCAGCGACCAGGGGGGTGTTCCTGCGACGGCTGACGACGTAGGGCACCCTCGGTTTACTTGCCAGACCCTCCCCCTTACCCTGTGCGGCGCCATGCTCCGCGCAAGGTCGCCGGAGCATGGTGCTGGTCAGGTTTTGGCAGGAGGGACCTGAATGCGAAGAACGAAGGAGAGTTAGGGGTAGAAATGTGAGGGTTCAAAAGTTGAGGGCCAAAAAGTAAATAAATGAGGACCAAAGTGTAAAGTTGGTCAAGAAGGTTTCCTCTTAGGCTCAAGTTTTTATACATGACTAATTGGGGCCTAAGGATTATGATGGTGAATTTTATTTTCAGATTAAACCTTGTTTGACCGGTCAATTTACGCAAAAATCCAAATTAAGTTGTTAATTGGGCATGGTTCTCAATGTAGGTCAAAATGGGTTCCTAAGGCCAAATTGAAGGTTCTAAACCCTAGATATTATTTTTCTATGAATTTTAGAGGGTTTATTTAATTTTTTTCTCTGCCTCGAACCTCATGTTTTTAAGTGGGTTTGTTTTTAGGGTTACAGGATGTCATTTAATTCCTTGGAGTTGCTGTAGCCCTTATTGAATCATCTCATCCCACTTTTCCTCTTATTAGGTTTCTTTGACCTATGTTTGGACCCTGAGTTACCCTATTTTCAGATTGGATTGGTGAAATTGCATTTTTACCCCTTAGTTTCTGTTTTCTTTGCGAACTCAGAATCTCTCTGAGTTAAGCCTTTCCTTGAGTTATGTAGGAGCTTTTATCCTTTGTATTAGGTCAAAATGAGCTAGTTATGGCTCATGATGAGGTTCTCATCAAAGTAATAGATCACATCACTGTTGTTGCTAGGTTCTTTAAGGACTACTATACTCTGAAGCGACAGCAGAGAATCAGACGATTGGAGGTATTATTTGAGAAGCCAGCGTGGTTATCTTAGCCAACTTGCCGCCGAAAAAGGACCCGGGCACACCACTGATTTCCTGCTTTTTGCAAGACTCCCCTTTTGATAGGGCCCTTCTTGATTTAGGGTCGTCCATCAACCTAACTCCCACCACAGTATTTGATCAATTTCGATTCGGGGAGTTAAAGCCCACCTCGATTACCATACAGTTGGCTAACCGATTGATGAAAACGTTGAGGGGGGTGGTTGAAAATGTGATCGTGAAAGTCCAAGCATTCTGCTTTCCAGCGAACTTTTTTGTTCATGATATGGAGGTTCCTCCTAATCTCTGTGATGCACCAATTATTCTAGGTCGCCCGTTTTTGGCAATCGCCTGTGCAAACATCGAATGTGCATTAGGATGAATGGAGATTGCTATAAGGAACAAAAAGCTTAGACTGGACATTTTCAGGGCATCAAAGAACTTCGATTGTGATTTAATTGAGAAGGATGGTGAAGATGAAGATTCAACTTTCTGTGGGAACATTGGGCTCCTCTGCAGCGACCCAATAGCACATTCATCTTCGAAGGATGGTGAAGATGAAGATTCAACTTTCTGTGGGAACATTGGGCTCCTCTACAGCGACCCAATAGCACATTCATCTTCACTATCAAGGGTTTTAGATCATGATCCATATGGGACTGAGATGAATGACATACACATTTCATCCCATGGATCTGGTTGTGTTAAGACCCATGTTAAGCCTTTTTAAGACGTCCGGACTTTAGGTCAGACGTCTGGTAAGACATCTGGACTGAGGGTCAGATGTCTTGTAAGATGTCTGGACTCATTCCTAGATGTCTGAAAATAAAAAATTTTGAGTACACACTCGTGTTTGCACGCTTGCTGCTCGCAGATAGTACACGTCCCTCGTTTTCTTCTTCTTCTCTCTCCTTTCGCCCGAAGAAAATCGTAAACCACACCCTTATATATAAGGCCCCCTCCTCTCCCTCATTCCACCCCCACTTCCCAGCCACTTTCCTCCTTCCTCCAGCGAGAGTAGCAGAGCGAGAATGGCGGAGAGAAGGAGCAGCATGAGAGGAGAGGAGGAGCAGCGTGAGAAGGAGAGGAGGGCAAGCTTGCGAGCTCGCGTGGGAGCTCGCCGGTGATCTCACGGCGGGAGCAGTGCGTGTGCAAGGCAGAGGAGTGCATCGGGGAGGTCCTCCCGACACTACTACAGCCAAAGCAACAAGCGAGAGGGCACGGCGCAGCCACGCGCAGCGCGAGAAGGCGAAAGCAGGTTCTAGTTTTGGATTTTTCCCAGAATTAGACGTCTGGTGCGACATCCAGACGACGTAGCTGACTTCTGGAGGAGGTTCCAGATGATTGAGGAGTAGACTTCGCGAAGGTACGTCTTCTTTGCGGATACAGCCATGCAGGCTGCTCCGCCGAGGCATTGTTTCATGCCTTTTTGAGGAGATGGGCGCAGGTTCAGTTCGGTTCGGTTCGGTTCGGGAAGGCGCGGGACATGCCCTCCCACGTAATTTGGACGTTTGGGCGATCTGCCAGACAATGGGAAGCACTTCCAGACGCCCGGAGAGGTGTTCAGACATCTGGAATTGGGTCCAGACGGTTCAACGGAGTTCCTGGACGTCTGAGTGGCGCAAGACTTGAGGTATGGCACTGGACACTTTTAAGATGTCTGGAAGTTGTTCCAGACGTCTGATTTGAGTCAGGAACACTGTTTTTGACTCGTTTAGGGTCTGTTTTCCGCAATTAAAATACCGATGTTTTCCGTATGATTTCCTATACTTGTTAGAAGACTTTCTATACTATTTTGAGTATTCTCTTGTGATTGATCCTTGTGATAGGACTTGTTTCCGTTGCGGGTTCGGGGCTAGCTGAGGCACGTGCGCCTGCCGTTCAGGCCCCCACTACTCCTGGGTTTACTGGTAGAGTGGCTTCCCCTTAATTTAATTAAAACCTAGATGCATGTGTGGAATGAATGATTAGAACCTAGGATATGGCATGAATCCTAGGACTAGAAATACTTGAATGTATGTATTGAATGGATTTCAGTCTTGAATGAGTAGATAGAATGATAACAATTGCCTGTAAATGAATAACAATTGCCTGTGAAATAAGTAGTACTTGTGCTAGTTAACTGTTGAATGTAACTTGCCTGTCGCACACGTGAAATGACATAATATGAGCTGCATGTATATAAATTGGAAATGAAAAGGTGAATGTTGGAAACACGAGCTACCTGTGATTAACCTGAATTTGGACATGTGAACGATAGAATATACAATTTGCATGTGTATAACCTGAGAATGGAGATAGAAATGATGAAACCTGGAATGACATGAGAAATATGAGCATGAACCTTACGAGGAATTAGGAGTAGAGCTCCTGGAATCAGTGAAATGGAACTGGAAATGTGAGTGGGGAAGTGAGCTGGCCCTTGAGTACGGAGTACCAAGGAGAGCGACTGTCCCCGTGCTTAGTGCAGAGCGGAGCTAGCCGCCCTTGGATTGGGACCCGGGGTTAGGATTGGCCACTCTGTATCGACTTCTTGGCCCTCACGTACACAGTACCGGGGACAGCTACTAGCATAGGGAGAGAGCTAGCCACCCCATGGGGCCTGGGGTTCAGCTAGCCACCCTACACTGACTTGTTAGGCCTACTGGGCAAACCAAGGTAGTCAGGCGAGAGTGCGCAGACTGTGGAGGGGCGAGACCCCTGTTTGGTTCTTAGGGGCTAGACCCCTGTTACTGAGAGGGCTATGCCCTATACTAGTTCCGTACTATGCTTTGGGCGCACCTACTAATGGAAATGACTGACCGCGTGTCAGTGTGGGGTAGCTACTCGTGTGCTTATTGCACATGCCGTAGTCACCGTTATGTCGATCCGTGACCTTGGGGTGGTTGACTGGGTGTAGGACCACCATGGGGGACTCTCCCGGCCAGGAGAGCACCACGTGCGACTTCTACTCTTCGGAAAAGACTGCAATCAAGATTGTTCCCACGAGGAACATTCAAGATCAAGAAAGAGACCTGATAAATAAACCAAGTGGTGAAAGAAAGAATAATTAGTTAAAGAAAGAAAGAAATTGAAAAACAACAGCTACCTATCCACCTTTACTGCTTTAGTTAGTTGGTTGCCACTCTACTCAACGTTCACTAACGTTTTGTACTCATAACCCCTTTTCAGGTCCAGGTGTTGAGCAGCCAGATCCTACGGCTGTAGAGGGTGCTGGGCCCAGTAGAGCCTAGTAGTTGTAGCTTTTTGTTGTACTCCTTTTTCAGTTGTAGTGGGTAGTTCTTGCACCTCTGTACTCTGACATTTTGTACTTGATATTCCTGTACCCGTTTACTTTATATTGTTGTGGTGGTGTGTATTGTAGTAGTTTTACTTCTGTACTGCAGTACTTTTGTTACTCTTAGTTGCTTAGCATAGTGAATGTGGGTTACTTTCCTGCTTTTTGGTTACTTTCTCATTGGACGACTGGGTCTTGGGATCAGTCGAGTCAATCCATTCTCGTGTCCTGTAGGGATTCGGGAATCGGGTCGTAACAGGTTGTCATGGGTGTTCATCTGCTTCTAACACCCCTGATCTTGACTATCCTGTCCTATCTAACACTGATATTTAAGACAAGATTACATGACCACTGCAAACGGATTCTCCATTAGTCAGGATCAACAGATTTTCGCTGTTGTTTCCTCTCTTGCCTTGCATAAACCCTCTCCCCACCCTCTGCTACTAGAGTTACAGCCCTTACCTAATCACTCAAGTACGTGTTTTTGGGAGAAAGTGAGACATATCCCGTGATTATCAATGCTTACTTGACTCCAAACCAGGAACACCAGTTGATCTCCATTCTGCAAGCACATAGGGCTACATCGGGTGGGGCATTGCTGATCTCCACAAGATTCGCCCCTCATATTGCACTCACCATATCTACACTAATGAAGGGGTGAGACCGTCGAGACAACCTCAGAGGCACCTAAATCCAAATATGTTGGAGGTTGTTAAGAAGGAGAACATTAAATGGCTGGACACGGACATTATCTATCCAATTTCTGACAGCCAGTGGGTGAGTCCCATTCAGATTGTGCCCAAAAAGGCGGGACTCACGGTGATAAAAGATGAATTGGGCGAATCCATCCTGACCCACACCACGACTTCTTAGTAGGTCTACATTGATTACAGGAAGCTAAACTCGGCTACCAAAAAGGATTATTTTCCTTTACCCTTTATTGATAAGATTCTAGAATGGCTGGTCGGTCATAGTTTCTTCTGCTTTTTGGATGGATACTCTAGGTACAATCAAGTAGCAATCAACCCAGAAGATTAAGACAAGACAACTTTTATGTGTCCCTTCGTAACATTCACTTTTAAGCAGATGCCCTTCGACCTCTACAACGCACCAGCTACTTTTCAGCGATGAATGATGGCCATCTTTTCAGACATGATCGAGGACTGCGTAGAAGTGTTCATGGATGACTTCTCCGTGTTTGGAGATGATTTTTCATCTTGTCTTGATAACCTCACAAAGATCCTGAGGAGATGTATAAGGGTTAACCTAGTAGTTTCATGGGAAAAAAGCCATTTTATGGTGAGGGATGGCATCGTACTAGGTCACAGGATCTCCTTTAATGGACTCAAGGTTGATCGAGCTAAGTCTGAAATCATTTCGCAATTACCTCCGTTGAGCTCGGTTAGGCAAATTAGATCATTCTTAGGGCATGTTGGATTTTATCTAAGATTCATTCGAGATTTCTCAAAAATTGCTCGTCCATTAACGAATCTTCTAGTAACCAACATGCCCTTTGATTTCAACTCCTCATGTCTCAACACTTTTGAGACCTTGTGAAGTGCTGTTTCAAGTGCACCTATTCTCCAACCTCCCGACTAGTGTCTCAACTTTGAGATGATGTGTGACGCCTCTAACTTCGTTGTCGAAGCCGTTCTTGGCCAACATCGGGAGCTCCAACCATTTGTAATATACTACGCTAGCAAAACGTTGAACAAGGCTTGGCGTAACTATACAGTCACTGAGAAAGAATTGCTAGCTGTGGTATTCGGGTTGGAGAAATCCAGGTCATACTTACTCGAGTCCAAAGTTATCATCTACATTGACCATTCCACCCTCCAGCATTTGTTGGCAAAGAATGATGCCAAACCCCGCCTTATCAAATGGATCCTTCTTTTGCAGGAGTTCGATGTCGAAATCCACGACAAAGCCAGAGCCCATAATGTTGTGGCAGATCACTTGTCTCGGCTAGACCCAGACTATATTCTATACTCCCCACCGATATCAGATCAATTTCCGAATGAGTCTCTGTTGTCCATCAACTTTGTTAGTTTCCTTGGACGCTAATATAGCAAACTATCTCGTCGTAAGCAGGCTACTTGTGGGGTTATCCAAGGATCAAAAACTCAAATTTATATCAGAGGCTAAATTCTATTTTTGGGACGACCCACTACTCTTTCGCATTGGGGTTGATCAGATCATCCATAGATGCATCCCTGATTTGGAAATCTCTAGTGTGCTATCCTTCTACACAGCGATGCTTGTGGGGGTCATTTCTCCGGCCGAAAGACCACTGCAAAGATTTTGCAGTCGGGATTTTTCTGGCCAACCCTTTTTAGAGATACACATGAGTTTTCCAGGTGCTGTAAGCGATGCCAGTCGGTCAGTTCTACGACCTGGAGAGACATGATGCCTCTCCAATCTATTCTCGTTGTAGAAGTGTTCAACATCTGGGGCATCGACTTTATGGGCCCCTTCCCGAATGCACATGGCTTTGAGTACATACTCCTCATAGTAGACTATGTCTCAAAGTGGGTAGAAGCTATCTCGGCAAGACAAGCTAATCGTAAGACTGTTATATCCTTCATCCAGGAAGTCTTTTTTGCGAGATTCGGAGTTCCCTACGCCCTGATAAGCAATGGGGGTAGTCACTTCATCCATGCCCATTTCAGGTCATTATTGAAGAAATGCGGGGTGCAGCACCGCATTGCTACCCCGTATCACCCATAGACCAATGGGTAGGCTAAAGTATCAAACTATCAAATCAAGCTTATCCTTCAAAAGACGGTTAGACCTGATAGGAAGGATTGGTCCGATTGGTTGATTGATGCACTATGGGCATATCGGACCACGTACAAGGTCTTGCTCGGAATGTTACCATACCACATGGTGTATGGAAAGGCCTGTCACCTTCCTGTGGAGCTGGAGCACCGTGCCTTTTGGGTAATGTAGAAATGTAATTTTAACGTTGAGGCTGGAGGTTATGAAAGGAAGCTCCAGCTTAGTGAGTTAGAGGAGATTAGGTGGGAAGCATACGAGAATGCAAAAATATACAAAGACAAGCCAAAGGCTTTCCATGATTGACACATCTAGAGGAAGGAGTTTGCACCTAACCAGCAAGTCTGGTTGTTTGACTCCCGACTCAAATTCTTTGTAGGAAAGCTCAAGTCCAAGTGGACTAGGCCATTTTTGGTGGTCCACCCGTATCCTAATGGGGTGGTCCAAATTAGAGACCCGAAATCTAGGCATGTTTTTACAGTAAATGGCCAGCACCTCAAACCATTCTTTGCCCAGGAACCTCCTCCTGTTGACAAAACAATACATCTTCTCGAGGACGTGTGACTGATGAGTTGCCCAGGTGGAGGCGTTAAACTCAGCACGTATACATATATACATACCATATATACATAGCATATTTCATTTTCACATATTGTTTTGCATATTGTATATGACATTGCAGTGATGGCATGAGCTGAACGACAACTCAGAAATAGTTCCAGGTGATTTCTATCCACATACACCCTACCTTATTCCAATTTCTTTTATTCATGCATGAGGACATGCCAACACTTAGGCATGGGGGGATAGTCCATAAAAATTGAAATTTTCTGCCAACAAGTGGGGGATTAGATCATGTTATCAAGAGGTTTTATTAAGGATTTATTCTTTAGTAGATTCCTAAGCTTAGAATCTAGTATAACCTCACATCTGCATGTAGAATTTGCAATGGATCCACTGTGAAAACTGATAGACATCTCTAGTTTGTCGAGAAGAAGCATTGCTTCTTCTTCTGAACCCTTGGATAGCAATCAGGGAGTCAAGTGAACCATCTTCTAGTAGATCCACCACAACATGTGTGAGATGAGAGTAGGGAGTCTACTGGTGCTCTAAGGCTAGTATAAGGAATCTGTAATTTTGAATAATTGAATAATGACACTTGGAGTTGGGTATAGTTTTCGCTCTCAGTTCTTGTGTACTAATTCTGTGAGAAATTTCATATGAGAGCCACCAAATAAGGCAAAAACGTAGAAAGCGGGTTTTGATAAAACTAGGATTGAGGTGGATGGTCATGACTGTCCTCTACGGAATCCTTGGCTGAAGGAGGGTACTGATGTCAAGGTCAGAAATACGTCGTCCTATCCGTTCTCTACCCGGTGCAGAGAGTAGGCACTTCTACCAAATAAGCCACCCTACATCCTCTTGGTCATCCCCAAAAATCCCAAATAATGCCTTATGAATAAAAGTACATATGTCGTGTGCATTTTTACGTTATGTCATGTTGGTAACGGCATTGTGCCAGTAGATATGAAAAAAAAAGTATACAAAAGAGGTATTTGCTTGAAAAAAAAAGAAAAGAAAAAGAAAAAAAGTGTTATGTTAAGAAGTTTGAGTTATGTAACTCAAAGTGTTTTGAGGCAAAAACACCTACCATCCCCATAAACCACCAAATACAGCCTTAACCTATTTTTTCTATATTTCTGACCGCCTAAATACGAGCTGAGGGATCTGACTTAGTCGTAGGGTTATTAGAACCTAATTAAAGTGTGATGCCATGCAAGACCACTAAATACAGTTGTAAATCTAGTGAGATGTGAGCTCAGTAAGAGAAAGAAAAAGAAAAGAACAAAAAGGAGAAAGAGAGAAAAGAAAATGTACAAAAAATTAAATAGAGCACAGTTTTCCAGCCTTTCTCTAAGTTAATTTATGCAATAATCTAGAAATCTAGATTCTAAAATACTAGTCTCTAGGTAGCACCAAAAGAGAGTGAGCCACCAAATACAAATCCAATTAACTCAGATGTCTTCTACCTAAGCCAAAAGCTAGGGCTAAAATCAGAGAACAGTTTATATCCCCAAGAGAAGAGGTTTGCTTATCCCAATAGAATTTTACTAAGGGTCAAGTACAATCTTTAAATGTATATCGACTCTTCGCTTAGATCCATTGCAAAAGCTACAACATTATATATTCGTGGTTATCTGGATTCTGAATCTTTGGATGAAACAAAAAGAAATAAACCTTTAGTTAAACTCTTGATAAAATGCATTTAGTCTTGCACTTGCTAGGGACTAGCAAGATTTAGGCATGGAGGTATGATTGCGCAGCAATCATAGGCCCTAATTCACCTGAATTAAGGTAGAACCTAGCTTAACATGAGCATTCTACATGCATACGCATCGAACTTTGCATCCTAGATGATTTATATGTTTTATACATAATAATGTGCTATTTAAGAGGTATTAATAATTGTAGGTAATCCAGGGCTGTAGATGACTGATCCAACCTTATGGATCTATTTGGAATGACAATGGGAGTCCAACGCTTCCAAGAGCGCATCAATCAAACCCCCGTAGCAGCCTAGGGAGTCTGCAAAAGAAGCAGGAGCCAAGGTGCAAATTGAAGAATATCCAAACCTCATATGACAAATCCAACCCCATGAATGGATCTGGATCGATGTTCGTAGTCTAACGGCATAGAAATCAACTCAATCGGAGGCCCACATCATCAGATACAAGGAGAAGTAGGTGGACGACCATGATGGCGCCACGTGGTGCCATCGCAGCCGCCCCTCATCGCACCCCAATCTGGGAAGGAAAGCCATAGGCCATTGGATCGTCATCCAATGACCACAATGCGTCCACGCTGCTCATCTCCAGCCACTTCATCAAGTGAGGGCGAGATCTCGACCACTGGATTTCCGTCCAACGGTCGAGGGTAGCTACACAGGATTTGGAAACCGCAACAATCCGCGTGCATAGCACAGCGCAGAGCTCGCCTAACAGCCAATGAGCGATGTGGGTTTGAGTTGCGATGTGGGAGTCGACCGCACTCAGATGAAATTCAACTGCAGGATCTTCATCAGGAGGATCAGGTGCAAACGCGTGGTTGGCGTGGAAGCGTCAGATGAAGACATGCCTTAGGTGTCGACCGAGTATGATGCACGCTTTTAAGCATCCAATCGAGAGATCGAACAACTGATAAAGCTTAGGATTTGAGGTGCGTTTAAGCGCTGTGCGGCAGGCGAAGCGGCGAGTGACAGGCGAGTGGAGGCCATCGGATGCAGATCCAAGGGCGTATAGTGTGCTACGTGTCAGCACCAGATAAAACTGTGGATGGAAGAAGGATTTGGAAGGCTTAATCAAGATCGCTGATCTCCTGATCAATGAATCTGATTAATCTGAAGCCTTTGCACAGAATTAAGGGTTCAAATGCCCTAAATGCCCTTCATAAAAGCTATGAAAAGAGGCCTAAGGGTCCCCTTTGAAGGCATTCATTAGCTTTCTTCTTCTTCCTCCTTCTACAACTCCTCTCCCTTCTTCTCGTCTTCTCTGCATCTTCATCTGAAACGTCCATTGGACCACCTCGACGGATCATTGCTGCTCTTCTCAACCTCTCCAGAAGGCCACCATGAACCACTCGTGGTGCCATTGTTCTGTTACATTAGTTTATGTTTATGTTAGAATTTATTTAGTTAGATGTATGCAATTCATGTTCAAACTCTCTGATTGATATATATACTACGATATTGTGTCTATACTATTTAGTAATTATATTGGGAACAAATGCATGAGATCAAAAGTGCTTTTTGCCTCCCTGTGATCAACCGGGACTCACTAGTTCCGTTAATTAAATTGCTCAAGACGTATTTCGCGCTATACTACAATGCGCTAATCTTCTACATGATCTACTCCCCGAACAGTGGGTGGATGTGTTGGGGTGACTGTTGACTCGTCGATTGTTTGCTTTAAAGTCGTTTGCAGTTTTATGTGGTGGAAAAATTGACTAATCAATATTTAGAAAGAAATAACCACTCGCAGAGGAGCGGGTCGTATCCACAGGGAGGCAATGACGTATTTAAATTCATACCAGTTAAAAAAAATGCTTGTTCGTAGTTAGTTTGGACAAGAATCAAGCCAGATTTGCCTTCAGATTAAGGTTGAAACAAGAAACAATGCTGAAATAGCAATTATGAGTAACTAGAGGATATTTGTCGCAATGCAGAATCAATAAAATATTAATAAAAATCGACAATGGCAGAAAATGTAATTTTTAATGGCCCGATTACTGTAGCAAAACAGGGGATTTTTTCCTTTGGCGTGCGTGACGAGGAGTGGATAGCCGGATGCGGGAAGCTCGGAGGAAGTTCCTTGGACTGAGGGCTTTGAAACGGTGGTGGCAGCGTGTCGTGCGGCGGCCGGACGACCTCCGGCGGAGGTGGCTGCAGCTGCTGTTGGCGGTGAGCACAGCAAGTGGGAGCGCGCACTATTGGCAGAAGGACTCTGCCGGCTCTACTGCTGCGTGCTGGTTGGAGGCGTGGGTGCACGCGCGGCCTATTGGCGTGGGCGGTGAGGCGTTGGCTAGAGGCGTGGATGAAGTACTGCAGGCGTGGGTACGCGTGGGACTACTGGCGGGAGGGGCGCTGCAGCATGGGAGGGTGAGTGGGAGTGAGTGGAGAGGCGTTGCAGGCTGTGCACGCCTTGCGTGCGGCAGGAGGTGAGCGGGTGACTGCTGCGGCGTGGGTGGTGTGGGTGCGCAGGCTGGAGGGTGCAGAGATGGCGTGGGTGGTGAAGTGGGCGGATGTCGTTGTGTGGGTGGCTTCAGACGGGGGTGCGCAGGCGGATGGTCACGATGAGGTTGCAGGTGGAAGGTGAGCGGGTGAGGGCTGGAGGCTGTGCACGCCTGCCTGCGGCTGGAGTGGTGCGGGTGGACTTCAGACGTCTAGGAAATTTCCCGGACGTCTTAAGTGACTGAGGAGGGTGATTTCACAGTGGCTGCGGCAGTGGTTGTTGGTGACGACGGCGAGGGAGATGCACACTAAGGTGCTCACGGTAATGCGGACGAGCTCCGGATGGCGGTGTGGCCTGTCACACCACACGCCCACGGTGGTGGAGACTCGCCGCCACGGTTGAGGTCGGCAGTGTGGAATGGAAGAGAGGAGATCTCTTTGCACAGTGCTGGGTCGGTGGTGGAGGCCTCCCGAGCTCGGCTGCCTCCCGCCTCCTTTTATAGTGGCCTGCACAAATTTGAAATCAGCTGCCCGACCAGATCTAACACATCCGCTCCTCCTTGAATGGGTTCTTCACTGCGGCAGCTGGTGGCGTTGGAGCGGCAACCAGCCATTCCTGCAAGAAGAAGAATAAAGAAAATAATGTTAAAATATTATGGTCATTTATATACAGACCCTCGACTTTTATGTTAATGAAAACAATGTACCTAATTGGTTAACTAATTAAATGAATGTCATTCTAAGCTAATTCTAAATGCACTTAAAATATGAATGCAATGCATGGATTATGTAATTAAATTAAAAATATGAATTAATCTATTTACATCCTAATTTATGCTAAATAATTGTTAGAATTAACCTAATGTCTAGGCACTTAAATACTTAAATAGCCCACAACTATGGGCTAATCAAATACCCCCATGCCTAGTTTTTGCTAGTTCCTAGCAAAATTAAGCGAAACCTAGCACTCCAAGTAGACTAGTCAACCCACTTGGTCTTCCTTCAAAAGAATATTAAGTTCAGACTCTAGACCCAAGGTTCCTAAGTAGTTGCTAAGTTACAGACTAGGTCGGCTAAAGACGAGTTGCAGGCACAAGTTTCCCTGATTTCTGACTCTACCCTAAAGTTTATTGATCCTTGAGATTAAAGCATCCGTGCCTGTGCATTGGTCTGAGTTATTTGAGTTAAAGGATTTTTTTTTGTTATATATATATATATATATTATTCTTCTAAGTCTAACCTCAGATTAGCTATCAACACGATCTGTGTCGGATTCATTGTCCTCATTACCATACCTCGAAGGGTGCCTGGCTTTCGATGATTCGAGATAGCACCGCCCATAACGACCCCAAGAACTCCTGGCAATCGACACTTCGAGATAGTATTGCCCATGGATTTCTTAAGCGAATTCAGGCCTATGGTAATCGGCACTTCGAGATAGGGCCGCCCATGGTACCTGAACCGCACAATGCGCTTACATGCCCCCAGTAGGATGGATATCCTAAGAGACAAGCACCGAGGAGGTAATATGTTACCATCGCATCCTCAAGGTGAGTATATACTCCCCTCTCCTGCGGCGGGAACTCTTCCAATCAAAATGTGTTTTCAAGCCTCTCCTAAGTCAAAACTAAGAGAACCAAATCTCTTTTCAGAAAGACAAAAATTAAGTTAATTACCAGACCATGTGTGTGAAATTTGGATGCTTGGGTTACAAGGATCCGTAAACCAAAAGGTAGAATAAGACTCCAGGTACTACCCCACCTTTTAACTCAAACCCTAGCTTCCCTTCCTCAACCTCTTGAGGAATGGTCCGCAACTTAACTCCTACTAAAGTTTTTAAGTCCACAAAGGACCCTAAAGGTCTAAAGCTAGCAGCTCATTTATCTTCTAAAGTTTGACCCTAGAATTAATTTAATCTACCTTAGAGTTCTGATTTGCTTAAGAATGTAAGATCTAGCCAGTTAAGCTCAAAGCTCCTTTTTTTTATGCAAATGTATGCAATGAATGCACTATGCTATGTATATCCCCAAGTACACCCCCCCATGCCTAAAATCTGCAATGTCCTCATTGCATAGAAGGATATTACCTGAGTCAGAGCTGGGCTGAATAGCCAAAGAACCTGCAAATCAGGTTCAAGAATTACAGAAATAGGCCCTAAAAATGAGCAAAGCAATGTTGGCCTAGAAAATAAGTAACCTAGGATGTTGGCGAGCTGATGATGAATCCCGATAGCAAATGCTCGCCCAACTAAGATGGGAATGAAATCTTCCCAGGTCACCAAAGGAGGTTATAAAGGATAAACAGGTATAACAACCTCCAAAGGGGTAGGGGGAGGATAAGATGGATCCTCCAAACAGAATGGGGAAGGAATGGTGCAAAGATAAACCCCCAGGGTAATGGACTGACTAAAGAAATCATCAATCCATACCCAATACTCCATTACGGGAAATATTGGTCTGTTAAGCCCCCTAGTCAGAACAAAAGTGAGCAATTCTCTAAGGCAAGGATCGTCTAGGGTGTCCAAGTTACGAGGTTGTGGGATGGCCATAAGATCTAGGTTGGGTTTAATCAGCTCGGTGTCCATCCCAAACACTCTTTCTAAATGCTCAATTTCATCCCTAGCATTCCTTGCACCATCACATGTATCTTCCTGCTCTTCATCATGAGTCACAATTTCGCTTTCAGATATAAGCGAATCAGAGGGTGACTTCGAAGTGAATGAAGGCAGGTTGGAAGCAACAGATCTAGGGATTATCCTATCAATGTCATCCTCAGGTTTTTGTTCTTTACTCAAATCTTCCCCGGAGTCTATATGTGAATCCACATAAATCTTAGAAATTGCTTCCAAATTTTCCATCATTTCATCATGAGGAGAAATATCATCAATGGGTGTGCTAAGGAAACCTAATTTGGTCAAATTTGTGACATCCTCAGGGGCTAACTCTTTAAATAAGACATAATCACCCTTAGTGTCACTCCAAATCTTGAATGTAGGTTCCTCATATAATTCGTCTTCCTCCTCATCACACAATTCATAATGTACCTGAGGTCTAGAATCATTTAATATCTCAGCAGATCCCCTAGGGTGCTCTATCTGAGGTAAATGGTTTACACTGGTAACATCAGACTCCTCAGATAGGTCAATTTCTTTAGGGTTAGGTTCCCTAAGGGTGGGTTTGAGTTCCATATCATGATCAGAAGGGAGGGTAGGATTAACAACATGACTTTGACCCACTTCATCAAATGTCACGAAAATACTATCATCTGGGTCGAGGTCTTCCAATGGTACCATCATTCCCTTCTTTTGACTCCAATATAATTCAGGTGGATACTCAACCTTATCATCATCTTCCTCAGGTTGCCACCTTTCTTCATCCAATGCATAGCTACTTTCATGTGTATCTTCCTCCCACCTAAGGTGTGGATCTCTCAAGGAAGTGTCATCTAATGGGTGGGTTTCAAAATCGATCCTCGAAAAGTAGCTATTCTCCCCAGAATTTACCTCCAACTTAAAGTGTAGCTCTCCCACGGGAGATGCATCTATTGTAGAGGGGTATACGTCATCCTCAATGGGGTAGATTGGGTGGCTAATTTCATCTCTTTCTTGTTGACCTGCTCTCGAAGATTCTCCTAACAATTCAATCATTTCGTTTTGCATTTTCTGTATTTCCATCTTTAAAGAGGAGAGGTCATTTCTATCATGAGAGTAGTCAGGCTCAGGCTTATAGTACCCAGGAGTGTTTGTCCAACCATTATAATTTTTCAGGGAGGGTGGGTTGGGTATTTCTATGGTATGTGGGATATTGGGAAAAGCAAATCCCGCTCCTAGGTTCTGCTCACTGATTTGGGGCTTAACCAGGCCAATACTCCTATAATAAGAGTAAAACGGATTCCAATGATTGTCATTATGTCCATCAAGGAATGGACCATCTCGGCGTCTGGGATCGAAGGATGCAGAGTGGGGGTGAGGGTGTGGGCAAGATGTGAAAGGATGAAAATCAATGTGGTCCATTCTAACTCACACCTCAATCAGAATTCCCTAAGCAAAACACAATTCAAAAAGGACCTTTTAGGTCTTTCCCAATTTAGGCTTTTGATTTTAAGTCAGATTGCAGGTGACAATACTATTTGTTCAATCAATTTACGCGCCTATTGTCGACCTACGGCTCGCCTAAGAAGACCTAGTTGGAGCTTAGGTGTTCTCCCCTAAATCTCAAATGATCAAGTAAATCCAAAGACGGAAGATCGAGGGATGCAAGTAGGTCTAAGCCTTCCTTTGAAGCTGTGCTTTCGCGGTGCTTCTCAACTACCCCCAAATATCCGTGACAGGGTATCCCCCTCTTTAGATTTACAAAACCTTTAATCTCAAGTTCCGAATACTTTAGACTCCAACAGTAGGAGGGCTCTTGTCCTAGTCGTTTCAAGACTTAGGAGTGTCTAAATGAGTGCTATGGTGCAACAGATATAAGTGTGCATTCACCGCAAAAGGATTTTGAATTTTGAATCGCACACCACGTTTGAAAATCAAATCCTTGGTTTAAAATGTCCCTCATTTAATTAGTCCTTTTTTTTTTTTGAATATATGTGACCACTTGTTAGATCGCTTCAAGACAAACTTTGTGGTCTTTGAATTAAATCCAAATGCAATGCGTGATCAAGAATAGGATGCAAAGTAAGAGAATGCGTATCTTACTTCCAGCAATCAACGATGCAAGAATGCACGCAATGCAGAGAAATAAATCTAGAGGCTACTCATACAGACCTAAATAGTTAGTCCTAGGGCAGGCAGCTTGTTTTTTTATTTTTTTAATTTTTACACTACTTATGCACAAGAAAATAAAAGTAATCAATAAACTAAAAACCTAAATCTAAAGAAAAGGGAACAGGCTCCCAAAAATTACCCAACATGGGCCCAAAACAAAATCGGGGAACAAACCCCTCAAAATATACCCCAGAACAAGGGTTTCAAACCAAATGCAATGAAAAATTAAATCTAAAGTCTTAATTCTATCAGACTAGTGACTAAATATACAATGATGTCTGTCGCATCCTCGTCCTTCTCCTTTCCAAAATAGCTCGTCCAATTCTCCTCTGGCGACGTCAAGGGTCGCCTCTCACACTGGCTGATTCTTGCACAAATTTCTCGCACAGAAGAGAAAATAATTAATGGTCAAATCACTGTGCAATTGACAAATAATCAAAATAAAATCAGGCGAAATTATTGTGTCTGTTGCCTCCCCGGCAAAGGCGCCATTTGACTCGTCGATTGTTCGCTTTAAAGTCGTTTGCAGTTTTATGTGGTGGAAAAATCGAATAATCAATATTTAGAAAGAAATAACCACTTGCAGAGGAGCAGGTCGTATCCACAGGGAGGCAATGACGTCTTTAAATTCGCACCAGTTAAAAAAAACGCTTGTTTGTAGTTAGTTTGGACAAGAATCAAGCCAGATTTCCTTCAGATTAAGGTTGAAACAAGAGACAATGCTGAAATAGCAATTATGAGTAACTAGAGAATATTTGTCATAATGCAGAATCAATAAAATATTAGTAAAATTTGACAATGGCATAAAATGTAATTTTTAATGGCCCGGTTACTGTAGCAAAACAGGGGATTTTTTCCCTTTGGCGTGCGCGACGAGGAGTGGATGGCCGAACGCGGGAAGCTCGAAGGAAGTTCCTTGGACCGAGGGCTTCGAAACGGCGGTGGCGGTGTGTCGCGCAGCGGCCGGACAACCTCCGGCAGAGGTGGCTGCAGCCGGTGCTGCAGCTACTGTTGGCAGTGAGCGCAGCAAGTGGGAGCGCGCACTGTTGGCGGAAGGACTCTGCTGACTCTGCTGCTGCGTGCTGGCTGGAGGCGTGGGTGCGCGCGCGGCCTGTTGGCGTGGGCGGTGAGGCGTTGGCTGGAGGCGTGGGTGCGTGCGGGACTACTAGCGAGAGGGGCGCTGCAGCATGGGAGGGTGAGCGGGAGTGAGCGAAGAGACGTTGCAGGCTGTGCACGCCTTGCGTGCGGCAAGAGGTGAGCGGGTGACTGCTGCGCCGTGGGTGGCGTGGGTGCGCAGGCTGGAGGGTGCAGAGATGGCGTGGGTGGTGAAGTGGGCGGATGTCGTTGTGCGGGTGGCTTCAGACGGGGGTGCATAGGCGGATGGTCACGATGAGGTTGCAGGTGGAAGGTGAGCGGGTGAGGGCTGGAGGCTGTGCACGCCTTGCGTGCGGCTGGAGTGGTGCGGGTGGACTTCGGACGTCCAGGAAATTTCCCGCACGTCTTAAGTGACTAAGGAGGGTGATTTCATAGTGGCTGCGGCGGTGGTTGTTGGTGACGACGGCGAGGGAGATGCACGCTAAGGTGCTCACGGTAATGCGGACGAGCTCCGGATGGCGGTGTGGCCTGTCACACCACACGCCCACGGTGGTGGAGACTCGCCGCCACGGTTGAGGCCGGCAGTGTGAAATGGAAGAGAGGAGATCTCTCTGCACAGTGGTGGGTCGGTGGTGGAGGCCTCCCGAGCTCGGCTGCCTCCCTCCTCCTTTTGTAGTGGCCTGCACAAATTTAAAATCAGCTGCCCGACCAGATCTAACACATCCGCTCCTCCTTGAATGGGTTCTTCACTGCAACAGCTGGTGGCGTTGGAGCGGCAACCAACCATTCCTGCAAGAAGAAGAATAAAGAAAATAATGTTAAAATATTATGGTCATTTATATACAGACCCTCAACTTTTATGTTAATGAAAACAATGTACCTAATTGGTTAACTAATTAGATGAATGTCATTCTAAGCTAATTCTAAATGCACTTAAAATATGAATGCAATGCATGGATTATGTAATTAAATTAAAAATATGAATTAATCTATTTACATCCTAATTTATGCTAAATAATTGTTAGAATTAACCTAATGTCTAGGCACTTAAATACTTAAATAACCCACAACTATGGGCTAATCAACTGTTGCAAATGATTTCAAGCTCTAGTACATGTATCGAAGGTGGGGTCGGCTGTTCTAATGGACGAACCCTAAAGTGCAATATAATTTCAACAAAGAGATATGTCAAAAGGATTTCGGATTTTTTCAAAAGATGACTGGTTGCTTCTCGTTAAGCGCTAAGTTTAACACCATCAGCTGGGCGCAATAAGCTCAGGGAGAATGGAGATCAAAAGATAACTCAACCACGTTTAGGTTGGTGAGCTCGACGAACGATTTAAGTCTCTGATCGTTCACGACAAAAGGTTCAGAATCATGGTTGAGTTCACTAATTTCAACGGCTCCATTTCCAAAGATTTTTCTTACCAAGAAAGGTCCAATCCACTTAGATCTGAGTTTGCCGGAATAGTTTGAGCTTGGCATCAAAGAGTAGGACTTTCTGACTAGGGTGGAAAGATTTTCGCACAATGTACCTGTCATGGAAGGCTTTGACCCGCTCTTTGTAGATACATAAGTTTTTGTATGCATCATTGTGTAGTTCCTCGATCTCGCTCATTTGCAACCGGTGGTGTATTCCAGCCTTCATCAAATCCAGATTGCACTTCTGTACTGCCAAATAGGCCTTATGCTCCATCTCTACGGGAAGGTGACATGCCTTTCTGTACACTAATTTGAAGGGAGACATGCCTAATTGGGTCTTGTGGGCGGTCCTATAGGCCCACAAATCTTCCGGAAGGCAAGTAGACCAGTCCTTCCTATCAGGCTGAACAGTGATCTGAAGGATTTTCTTGATCTCTCGGTTTAATAGTTCTGCCAGTCCATTAGTTTAGGGGTGGTAAGGAGTCGAGATACGATGCGACACCCCATACTTTTTCATCAGGGACTGGAAGTGTACATTGTTGAAATGAGACTCGCCATCGCTGATGATGGCCTTAGGAACCCCAAATCTGGAAAGGATGTTCTCCTGGATGAATCGGAGAACAACTTTATGATTGCTAGTTCTTGTGGGGACAACTTCGATCCATTTAGAGACGTAATCAACAGCGAGCAAGATGTATTCAAAGCCATTACATCCGGGAAAGGGTCCCATGAAATTGATTCCCATATGTCAAAGATTTCGCACACAATTATCGGGTTCAAGGGCATCATATCCTGCGGGCCCATGTTGCTGAGGGTTTGACAACGAGATAATGCCCTACAATACATTTGTGTGTCTTTAAAAATTGTGGGCCAGAAGAACCCACATTGGAGAATTTTCGTTGCGGTTTTAGGCCCAGAGAAATGGCCATTGTAGGCTTGGTCATGATAGAATGAGATCACGTCATTGACCTTGCCGTCAGGAATGCATCTTCAGATCACCTGATCATTGCCAATGTGGAAGAGATACGATTCCTCCCAAATATAGTACTTGGCCTCGGAAATCAGCTTGTCCCACCTGGAAGTTGCCCAATCTGGCGGGACTTTCCTCGTAACCAAGTAGTTCACTATATTAGAAAACTAGGGGAGACCATGAATGGCTAGTAAATATTTGTCTGGAAAATGCTCGGTGATTGGACCAGACGGGTCAATGATTGAAGAAGGAAGATGGGACAAATGGTTAGCTACTACATTCTATTTTCTCGCCTTGTCGCGAATCTCGAGATCAAATTCTTGCAACAGCAAGATCCAACGAATTAATCAAGGTTTCGCATCCTTCTTTGTGAGTAAGTGCCTCACAGTGGTGTGATTTGAGCAAATAATGACACAGGAACCCAGAAGATAAGATTTGAATTTCTCCAGGCCAAATACTAATGCCAACAGCTCTTTCTCAGTAATCGTGTAGCTACGTTGAGCCTCGTCCAGCGTCTTGCTGGCGTAGTAGATGACCACAGGTTTCCCATCCACTTTTTGCCCAAGCACCGCCCCCACTACATAGTCAGATGCATCTCACATGATCTTAAAGGGTAGAGACCAGTCAGGGATTGTAGGATTGGTGCTTGAGTAACTCGATCACGTAGGCTCTCAAATGCGTGAGTTCACTCATCAGTGATCTCGAAAGGGACATCCTTTGAGAGAAGATTAGTCAGGGGGCACGCGATTTTCAAGAAATCAGGAATGAAACGACGGTAAAAATCGACGTGCCCCATAAAAGAGCGAATGTCCTTGACCGAGGTAGGTGTGGGTAGTTTAGAAATCAAATTAACCTTGGCTCGATCAACCTGGATGCCATTCTCAGAAATAAGGTGACCCAGGACAATGCCCTCAAGAACCATAAAATGGCACTTTTCTCAGGAAAGAACCAAATTCATGTCGATGCAACACTTGAGGATTTGGATCAAGTGCAGGAGGCAATCATCAAAGGATTCCCCAAATATCGAGAAGTCGTCTATGAAGACTTCAAGGTATTCACCTACCATATCTGAGAATATGGCAAGTATACACTGCTGAAAGGTAGCGGGTGCATTGTAGAGACCGAAAGGCATCCTACGGAATGCGTATGTCCTGTAGGGGCAAGTGAAGGTGGTCTTCTCTTGGTCCTCAAAATGGATTGTCGCCTGATTATAACCGAAGTACCCATCCAAAAAGTAGAAGAATCAATTTCCCGATAGTTTCTTGAGGATCTGATCAATAAACGGTAGTGGGAAATGATCCTTCTTCATGGAGGCATTCAGTCTTCTGTAATCAAGGCAAACTCTCCACGAGTTCGCTATATGGGCCGGTATGGTCTCTCCAGTTTTAGTTGTGATCACAGTGAGTCCTGCTTTCTTAAGCACAACCTGGATTGGACTCACCCACTGACTGTCGAAGATCGGGTAAATGATTTCTACATCTAACCACTTGATGATCTCCTTCTTTACGACCACCTGCAGATTAGGATTTAGACGTCTCTGCATTTCATGGGATGGTCGTGCACCCTCTTTAGTATAAATGTGGTGTGTGCAATATGAAGGGCTAATACCAATCAGATCATCGAGAGTCTAACCAATGGCTCTCTGATGCTGCTGAAGGATAGAAATCAGACGTGTTTCCTGATCAAAGGTGAGGTGGGAATTGATAATCACCTGAAATGTCTGATCAGAACCCAAAAAGATGTACTTCAGATGATCGAGAAGAGGTTTAAGTTCCATAACGGGATTATCAGTAGCAACAGGCGGGTCAGGATGGGCCTCAAAAGAAAAGGTGGGAGCTGTGGGTTGGTCTAGGTTGGTGCTAAGCTCCTCTATCTGCGGGGTATGATCTACTTGGGGTTGAGGATTAAGGATAATTGGGTCATCCTCGGGAAATGTGTCCTCAACCACAGAACTAATGTCGCATACTTGTTCCACTACCTCGTAGTTAATTCCTTTTTAGGCCTTAAATACATCGATTTTTAGCGTCTTGTTCCCGAATTTCAATTCAATCTGGCCCTCTTTGCAGTTAATGTTCGCCCTAACTGTTGCTAAGAATGGTCTACCTAATATAACCAGTGTATTCTTCAGATTCTCAAGAGTCTCCATATCCAATACAATGAAGTCCACAGGAAAGTAGAAATCGCGAATCCAAACCATATCATCCTCGAGAACTCCTCTAGGTGACTTGATCGATCGGTCAACTAATTGTAAAGTCACCTTAGTCGGTTTTAGCTCAGTCTCCTCGAAATGATCTAGTAGGGACATAGGGATCAAATTGATGGAAGCTCCTAAGTCTAAAAGGGCTCTGTCGAATGCTAAATCATCGATTTTGCATGAAATCAGAGGGGTACCAGGGTCTTTTGCCTTAGGCGGGAGTCTACTCAAAATAATGGAGATAGCTTGCTCTGACAGTACAATTGGATTCCCACCTTTGGTTCATTGCTTACGCTTAGGTGTACATGCATCCTTCAGAAATCTCGCATAAGCCGAAACGTGGCGAATTGCATCCATCAATGGGATGTTTATTTGGACCTGCTCAAAGAGCTTGACCGAGTCCTTCTCAAGAGCCACGGGTTTGGGTTTCCTCTTTCCTTTGGTTAAGGCCTCCGGAAATGGAACCTCTGTAGGTTCTTCTAGAATTGGTCTAGGTTCTTGATCTGGGACAGCGGTATCCTAGATGACCAACATAGAGTTTGGGTTTGAACTACCAGGCTGAGAGTGGCTTGGGTAAGGTAGGTCCTGAGTTGTTTTGCCACTACTGGTGGTAACAAAGTTCAATCCTGCCTGGTTCTGGGTTGGGGTAGGCAAAAGAGGTGGTTGCTGTTGATAACCCGCGAATGATGTTGAAGCCTTCATCCCGTCGGGTGATGGAGAAGAAGGGGCTTGATAGATGTAGTAAACCTAGCCCTGAGTTGGGTTCATAACGCGCCTCTAGTTCGACACGTTATTTAGATTGGGCAGAGGTTGCAATGGGAGTGCACCAGGTTGGCGAGGATTTGCCATCTTGGCGAGTTGATTGCGAACCTCTGTGATCTCGTCTTTGTGTTGTTTTTGCATAGCCACATTCGTTTTCTAAATGTCAACAAGAGTCTGAAGGATAAGAGTCATTTGATCTTCCCGCGTTGGCCTGGTTTGGTAAGTCGGGTTGGGTCGAGGCTAAGGTGGCTGATATAGACGAGAAACTTGTGGTCAGGGCTGATATTGAGGTCTCTAATTTTGATTGTTCCCTGACCACGTGAAATTAGGATGATTACACCATCTAGGTTTGTAGGTGTTTGAGAAGGGATCATTCTGGATGGCATTGAGGTCCTCGCAGGTCTGCGGAACCTTGGAGAAATCAGAAGGCGAGGGTTCAGAGTTCTCCCAACTAGAGTAAGCAGATCCAAAGTTTCCTCTGAACCCTAGATCAGACGGGGGTGGGTATGGATCCATCCCCTGAGAAGATTGGTGATAGATATTGTGCACAGCCTCCCTCCCAGAGGGTGGTTGTGCGAACAGGTTTTGCATAGAGGTGGCTCGCTGCAAATGACGGGTCAGCTCATCCACCTTCTCAATGATCGAGACCTTGTCCAGGCGACTGGCCATTAACTCCAAGTTGACGGAAGAGGACATGCCCTGCATCTCATGTGCTCCCCGTGGATTCGTCAATTCACGGGCATTCATCTGGTCGAACATGCCCATGGATTCATTATTGATGGAGTTCTCGCACATGTTCTCGAGAATCGCCCACACGGTGTCTTCGTGTTGACCCATGATGTTTCCTCCACAGGTCGTATTGATGAACAATCGAATATCCTCATAGAGTCCCTGGTAAAAGGACTGAAATTGTTCCCATTTAGGAACTCCGTGGTAGGGGCACTTTCGCATGAGATCCATAAAGCAATCCCATGACTCATGAAGCGATTCTCCTATTTGTTGCATGAAATGTGTGATCTGGTGCCGCAGAGCATTTGTCCGACCAGCAGGGAAATTTTTTTTCAGAAACTCGGATTGCAGTTCAGCCCACGTGTTGATTAGATGAGTTAGGGTTTGGTACCAGTGAGCGACCTTGTCCATGAGAGAGAAGGAGAACATTTTCATGAGCAAGATATCCCAATTTTGAGATTCTGACCCAAAGGTCTGGGTTAGATGCTTGAGTTGCTTGATATGCTGGAAGGGATCTTTGGAATTAAGCCCATGAAATTTAGGGATAGCATGAATCATGTTGGGCTTGAGTTCATTATCAGGACCTCTAGTTGGGATTTAGACTTTAGGTTCGATCGCCATCTCAGTGGGATTGTAATGATCTCACATCATAGGACACTATAGTGGATTCATAAAGGCTTGGAATAGATCGTTGAGGCGTTGAAGCTGATTCTGGAGATTGTTTTCTTCTTCTGTTGGGTGTTCCATGATTATGGATGAAGGAGATCTAGGCTCAGATGAATCAGCAGATATGTCAATATGGTTAGGTGGTTGCACAAACAAGGAAGTCGAGGCTTGGCGTCGATGGGATCGAATAGCAAATGGAGGCCTCAAGGGTGGTCTTAGGGACCTCCTCCCAAATATATACTGATGGAGAAGATGAGGGATAGAAGGTGTGATGGACCCAATCAAGACACCCAAATATCTTTGGATGACTATAGAGGTTCGGGGAGGATGATACCCGTAGATTAGAAAGTCATCCACCTGAAAATTACCTCGGTAACCAGGAAGGGAGAGTCCTGCAAAGACCCCTACACAATAGAGCATCCCCACGGGTTACAAGGTTTCCCCCACCCGACCTTCCTTGTCACTGAGGGTCCAGGTAGACCAGAATGGATAACTTGATCTCTTAAGTCTACAAATTTTAAGTTTAAAGCGTGGGTGCTTAGGATTTCACTTGCACTTTAAGATGCTTTTGTGTGTGGCGACCTAATTTGAAGATTGGTTGACCCCGCAAAGTAGGTCAACTTCACCTGATTTGTCCTTGATTATTAGGTCCTGCTTTTAGGATTCAAGTGAGATTTAGAGCTTCATTCTTAGGGTTTGCTTCTTAGGTAAGTTCAATCAAGGCTTAGGACACACATAGTTTGGGAAGATTGAATCTTTTTTAAGCAAGTGTGTCTCTAAAATCCTAGAATGGAAACCCTAATTGGCTCTAATTGGTCAATCAATTAATTCTAAATCTGGCACCTAGGGCTCAATCAAGAAAGTGGTAGCCCTAGGTGTCTTAAATCCCTTAATAGGTGCAGAAATCAGGTTTGGGATATTTCTAAAAATGAATCAAATTAGGAAACTTGTTGTGATTGAATCTAAATATAGAATGCAGATTGGTCCTAATTGATTTTTTCCTTTTTTAGCTTTCAGAATTAGGGGCTTAAAGAGGATAGAAAATGAGATTACCTACCCCTTGAGTGGCTGTTGTGTGGTTGATCTTGCTCCTTGGCTAAATTCCTACACAATCACAATCAAAAAAGATAAATCAAGTTAGCATCAAGTCAGGAATTATAATCAAGAGATCAAATTGCACGTTTCTCCCCGGCAACAGCGCAAAAATGTTTGCTGCTCTGAATCGAGTTTTAAAATTGATACGTTGTAGTATAGCTGATAAAGCGCAAAAACAAATAAAATTTATGCTCGAATGGAAATTCGAGGTTGAACACAGGGAGCAATCAACCAATAAATCTCCAGATTACAATTCTAAGTAAGAGATATAAACAATTGCAATCAGAATTGATTCAAGAATGATATATCAAGATTCAAATATTAATGTGCAAAAAATGATGGGTCAAATTGGTGATTTGAATAACCAATTAGCCCCTTTTAATTAAGCTCAAGTATCTCAAATAAATGAATAGTGAATCCAACCAAATATTTCACGTCAACTAAGTATCTCAATAATGCAACAGCAACTTAGAACCAGCAACAGAGGCAAAGGCCTCCCTTTTCCTTCAGGCCTCAAGGAGAGGCACAAGCACAACACAGCATAGCAACACAGAGGTGAAGGCCTCTACAATTTCTCTAAGTGTAGAGAGCAGTAGAGGGAAAAACCCCCCTCCTATCTCTCTTTCTCTCTCAGAATTAGGCAAACTAAATCAAACCTGGGTATCTAGGTAATCGGACCAAGGCTCAGATCCGCGTGGCGTGAGCGTAGGCGAGGGCGTGCATATGCGTGTGCATGAGCAGGGACCTCACCCCTTGTGCATGTTGAGGCAACAAGCCGTAAGCACAAATTCTACTTATGTGTTGCTGCAACGTTTATGCTATTCATTGTGGGACTATCCCATAGAGGCTCGTCGCATGCAAACTGCAGATGGTTGAGCTTCCAATTGAGGCAAAAGATGATGCATGCGACTTCAATTGCAAGCCTAGGAAGACTTCTGGAGATGACTCGCAGCACCTGGAGGTGGTAGCAATGAAGAACACGGCTGGAGTACTGCAGTGGAGGTCGGAGAAGAAGGTCGCAGCGGCAGAGCTCCGACGAACACTTGAAAAGGAAAGCACAGGCTTTTGACCATGTCAGAGCAGCTCAAAAGGTCCGCCGGAGCACAACGAACGTAGTGGTGGTGGTGGCATGGCGTGAAAGTGCCTGTGGTGGTCGGACGACCTCAGGAAGGTGGTGTGTAGGTGGTGGTGTTTGGTGGCACTAAGGAGAGGCCAATAGCCTCAATAACCAGAGGCCTTTTGCTCTCTAGAATATGGCGATGCTAATGGGTGTAGAGCAGTGGCGTTTTGAGCAATGGTGTGATGGGAAGGCTTCACTGAAGCATTGCCGGAGCGGAAGAAGACGATGGTGTAGCGGGTGAAAACATGGTTGATTTGAAGTGCGAGTGAGGGAGAAGTGATGTTGAGGGAGAGAGGAAGAAATAAGGGATCTTAGAGGAGAGGAAGGAGGCCAGAGAGCTTTGGTTGTGGCTGATCGGAGTCGGAAAGGAGATAGAAACGACAAGGTGGCGACGACGAATGAGGTAGAGGAACTCCCTCCCTTTGACCGGAGAGGTGAGCGAGGAAGAGAGGAAGATGATGGCACCTCCAATTTGATGGTTGGAGGTGCGGAGGAGCAAGACAGAGAGAGGTCGCTGGAGTAGAGGTTCGGTGGCCAGAGGAGAACTAGAGTGATTTGGCTCGCCAAAACTTGCTAAGGAATTCAACCTTGCAACTTGGGTCCTTAAATAAGGCTTAGAAGGGCATTCCAATCTTGGAAGCATGTGGTGCTTACGTGACAAGGTGACCCGATTCTTTGAAAGCTTCGCATTAGGTTTTGAGTAGAATTCAGAGCCCAATGCGCGACTCAAATGGAAGAGGAATTCATCAGGGATCTCTCTTTCTAATTTGGGAGAGATTCGTCAAGAAATTAGAGAGAAATCTCTGATTGAAGGTCGCCAGAGTAGGAGTTCCTCTGCGATAGTGGTGGGGGGACCAATTTGTAAAGAACAAAGATAAATCTGGGAGGCAATTTGCAATTATTCAAAAGTTAGGGGCATAAATGTGAGAAAAGAGTCAGACAGGACTAAAATGTAAACTAGGTCAAGGTTATCTTTGATTAGGCCAAAATTTTGGTAAAAACCTAATTTGGACCCAAGGAATCTGATGGTGAAGTTGGATTTAGGTTTGACCAAGTTTGACTTGGTAAATTGCTTAGAAACCCAAATTAGGGTAACTATCTGTCTAAGATTCTATTTTTGGTCAAAATGGGTTCCAATTGTCAAATAACGGATGCCAAACAATAGAGAATATTTTTATATGATTTTTAGAAGGTTTAGATGAATTTTATCTTGACCAAAACCCCAGTTAATTAAGCGGGTTTGTTTTTAGGATTTTAGATATCCATTAATTCTTGAAATGTGTGAAAACTCATCTCTGTCTGCATGGACCCACTTATTTGACATTAATGATCATATGACCTTTAATAAACCCCTTGCATACCCCGTGGTTATTCTGCATTTGTGCTAAGATGGTAAAATTACAGAAATAACTCTGTTTTCATATTTTCTTATCAAAATAGATCATTATGCTTATATGACCCTTTGATGGTTATATAGGAGCTTTTATTAACTTTATCAGACCAAATTGAGATAGTTATGGCTCATGATGGTGTACCCATCAACGATGTGCTCGACTTTAAGCATAGACATCGACCTCTCAAGGTCAGTAGTCGTAGAGGAGAGCATCGCCACAGGAGGGGGAAGTAGGCCGCGTCAACATCCCTTCATTGCTAGTTATAGAGCTCCCTGAAGTGGGAGATAGCTTCACTATGGATGGTGATATCCTCTAGAAAGGAGGAGCCATTAGGCTAAAGAAGCGAGCGCATATGATTTCGTGACTCCTTGACCTTGGTCGTATAGTGGAAAAAGGTAGTGGATTTGCCCCTAAGCTACAACTAGCATTTACGGCTGCATTGACGCCACATGGACTCCTCCTACGCACTGTGTCTCAATAGAGCATTTGCACTCCCTCTCCCTTCTTGACCTTGGCCACATGATGGAAAAAGGTAGTGGATTTTCCCCCAAGCTGTAGCCAACATTCACGGTTGTATTGATGCCACATGGACTCCTCTTGTGCATTGAGCATCTCAATAGATCATTTGCATGCCCTCTCCCTTCTAGCAAGCTCGGGGTCCAAAGGGTTCATAGCCAAGCCATGGTCAATAGCAAGGCACTCCTTGTGCAAGCTGTGGAGCCTCATGTTAGACCAACATGGGAAGCCCAAGCTTTAAGCTTCTCCTTAATAGCATGGAGCTTGGTGGTAACTCTAAAGAGAGGGTTGCCCACAACGGGGGTGGCCCACCCCTCTCGAACCACCTGGTAGTAACCCTTACATTTCAACTAGAAGTAAAGGTAACAGAATGGGCGTGGCTTGCATGGTGGTGGGGTGAGCTGCACGTGTAGTCACTAGATTCTTGCAGATGATAGAGAAGCTTCGAGTGTGGGAAAGTGTCGATCCAAGCTGAGTTGACATGACCACAATTGAGCTTGGTTATGATGCAGCCAACTCCAACAGTGGAGGTAGACCATGTCCATTGGTTGCCAGCTAACTCAAGCTTAAGGAGACCAGCATCACCAATACATTCATTAATGTATTCAAGCATGGTAGGGGTGAGCCTCCGGTCCCCATGCTTCTCATCCACATCCCGCACAATAGTAAAGTCTCCCATAAGGAGCAAGGGAGATTAAATGTTGCGAGCGAGCAAGGAGATCTCATCCCAAAGCTTCCGCCTTTCAGAGGGGAGGTTGGAGCCGTAAATAATGGAGATGATGATTTCCCCACCACCCCTATTTCTACAAAGTAGCGAGAGGCACTAGGGGGTTGAGGAGAAGATGGAGACATCCCAAACCATGGTGTCCCAAATACCACAAATCCGACCCTGAGCAATAGGGTCGGAGAGAAACATTGTTAATTTGCTTTAATCGAGTTTCAAAATTTTGTATCGTAGTATAGTCGACAATAGCGAAATCAACACTTAAATTTATATTCTCGAAGTTGAAGTCCGAGGTCATTCTCTGCAAGCTAAAATAAAATGCGAAAACTACTATCTAATTATGTACAAGAATTTAGGCTCAAGAGATAGAAGTGACTGGTTGATTCTTTGAATACAGGCTTCTAGCTCACGAAGTATAAAAAGTCAAAGGGCTAATTGGCAAGAAGATATAATGCACACTTAGAAAGGGGTTTATGAAACCCTTAACCCTTAGAGCACAACCCGACCTTCTCAACTAGGCCAACATGCCCTACTGGGTCGCCCCTTAGTGGGCTCACTCTCTTGCCAAACTCTTTACATAATCCTTAGTATTGAGATTACATGTGCTTAGTGGGGAGCCATTCCCTATTAGGCTGAATAGCCTTCCTATGCAATTTCTTAAAAGGCACTCCTCAGCTTCATGTCTCCATGATGTGGGACTATCTTTCTTTAGTCAATTTTAAAATCCAAGCCTTTTCATCCCTTTATTCTCCTTACACGTACCCTTAGCACACCTCTCTTCTTCTTCCTTCTCTAAGTCCCTCTTCCCTTTTCTTTCCTAAGCCCCTCTTTCCTTCTCCCTACACCAAAAATGGGTCAACGCAGGTCAAGCAATAGTTCGACGCAATTCAGAATGGACCTTTCTCCTGTTCACCCTAATGGGCTGCCCACATTAGGCTATAGGTATTAGTATTGGAAAATAGGGGCTCGTAGGCTCATATATGCCCTATGGGGAGCCCATCCCAATTCTACTGATGAGCCAAGGGATGCATCTCCTTATAAGGCACCTTGCAAGTCCACCTATCGAGGTGGGACTAAAGATAAGGTTGGTGAAATTAGAAATTAAGTTCATGATCTAAACACTAATGGTTGAGAACTCGAATGATTATTTAGTATTTAATTAACGATAATAAGAGATTTTTTCTTTTTGAAAAAGAAAGGGATGCTATCAAAAATGATAGAAAACCTGGAAAAATTTTATTAATCCATCAGAGAAAAGAAATTAGAAATTTTCACTCCAAGGTCGATACAGAGATCCACACTCCCATACAATGTGTTCCACACAAACAGGTACCCCTCTGAACACCCTCTCATTTCTTGCCCTCCAGACACAACACAAAACCGCTGCCATCTTCATATGGGATTTGCATGCCATATGAAATCCTCTCTAAATTCCCTCCTACGTAGGGAGGGATTTCCCCCCAATGGATCTCCAAACTTGATTAGTCACCAAACACAAACAGAATAAATGCCTTGCACTATCTGAAGGGAATCCACATAATGAACATTGTTGCAACGGAACCCCCATCCTTTTGTGTCGTAACTCTCATGTGATGAGCCCCTCCCTTCTACATAGCCATAGAAAGATTTAAACTTTGAGAGGTATATGTAAATTCCAGAACAATGCACACTAACAGTCAACCTCCTCATCAATGAAGCGAACATCAACATCAACCAATTGCTCATACGCCCCAGCAAGCATGTACCTCCCATGCATCCAGCCAAAGGTGTCCACACCACCTTGCAGTTGAAAGGCCTCCAAATCATGCCTCAATTTGACAACCTCTTCACGTGTGCGCTCACTGATCGGTTAAATCCTCAACACAGTTAATTAAGTTATTTAGGCTTAATTAATTGCATGAGAAAGTAACTTAGGTTAACTTGAATTGTTATCGTGAGTGCAGTATATGGTCAAGTTAACCTAACATTTTAGATTTTAAGTTTTTTTTAACTGGTTAAGTCCAGGTCGTTCACTGAGAGGCATAATAGTAGCTTAATTCACCATTTAATTCCTAAGAATAATTAATAATCAATTAATTGGATGTAGATTTGGAGCTAAACTGAAGGTGGGAACCATGTCGGCAGCTGGCGACCTAGGGGCGGTCGACGGTAGATTCAGGGAAGACGAAGTCTGGACTACATGGAGGTCTAGGGCATGGAGGCGGAAGGAGAGGAGAGAATCTGATGAATCTGGTAGAAGGGAGGCAGATTTGAGGAGGACTGATAGAGGGAGTGCAAGGGAAAACAGAAGGATCGTGTCCTTTCTGTGCCGGAGGTGGGGCCATATGGCAGCCATTTGTTGTTCTCCCATTATGTGCCTGGCGTGCGATGGTTATGGCCATAAGTGGGATTCATGTAAGATGTCTGCTGGGCAGATGAAAGGCCGTCCACATTCGCGCTATGGAGATTTGAATGTTAGGGCACAACCGCCGCCACCACCGCCCCCTCGTACCTATGGGGGTCATACGATCGACATTGAGGTCCCTATGACAGAGAACATTAGAGCGGCAGAGTTGATATTGAGAGGGGCGTTGATCGGAGAGGTGATGACTGGTAGCCTGACCTCAGAAATCCTGCGCAATCTAGTAAGCTCTTTGTCCCCGTTGACTAACTCATGGCAGATCGCTTCCTTGTCACCTACACGGTTTGTGCTGTTTGGATTGGGGATGATGGATGTCGAAAGATTGCATTTTCAATCGAGCTTCCGCGATGGCCTAACAGTCATTTGGAGGTTGGTCTCTCCCTTTGATGGAGCCTTGCCGGAGAGGCCACCTCAGAGATTGGGATCCAGGTCGTGGAGACTTAAGATCAAGGGTCTACTGCTACACCTGAGGTCTAGGGAGGTGGTGGCGACCATGATATCTGGATTTTCCTTATTGGTAGAAGATGCGGAAGTAGGGCTGTTGGAGGGCGATGGACGGACTCCGAATGTGATGGTTGATGTTTTCAAATTAGGTTCGATCCCTGACAGACTGATTCTGAGGTGTGGGGGCAGTTCTTGGCTGCTGTTGCTGAGTTTCACGGTGGGTGACACTGTTACAAAGAAGATGCAGGATAAGCCGTCTAATTTAGAAGCAGTTGAAGAGGTGAACTTGCTGGTCTTGCGAAGGCTTTCCCCTGAAGAGTCCCCATCTATCAAAAAGTGCAAGGATCATCACCTGGGGGAGGAGGGGGAGATGATGGTTGAGGAGGAGGAATCAATAAGGATGGAAATAGCGAGGGCTGTGATTGAAGATGCAGGGAGTGTACGGCCAGATGCTGTTGACAGTGAGGTGCAGGTGCTGCGAGAGATCTCGCCTAACTCCGTAAAGGTTCAACAAAGGTTGCAAGAAGTGGAGGGTCTACAATTTGGTACTGGAGCCTGTACTAAATCTGGTAAGGGTAGGTCACCTTATAGCCTCAGGCAGAGGAAATCAAAGGCTGATCTGCTTCTGGATGAAAACAAGGTTGCAGCGATTATGCAGGTTTGCAAATGTCAGAATCAAAGGGGGAAGGGATCTTGTGAAGGAAGATGAGAGTCCTCACATGGAATGTGCACGGGTTACGTGACAAAAGCCGGAGGGCTTCTTTGATGAGATACTTCAGAGTGTGGGGGATCGATTGTGAGATCATTCAAGAGACTCACATTGAGAATGAGTCTGATAGAGTGTGGAATGATTTGACGGCTGCGGGGCTGAATGAATGTGTGATGCTTAATGCACATGGTAGGTAGGGGGGCATTGTTGTTTGGTGGAGAAAGGTGTGGGCACACATTCTAGAAGTGCACAAGGCTAGACATTTGATGACTTGCAAGTTCCAAACTCACCAGGGGCATGACATTATTTGGGTTACAGGTGAGTATGACCCTTGTGCTGCATCTGCGAGACAGGAACTGTGGGAGGACTGGGCTGCTGCGGCTGAATTGGTGCAAGGGGAAGCTTGGCTGATAGGAGGAGACTTCAATTGTGTGTTGACAGGGGCAGACAGGCCATATGGTGCCATAGACAGTTTAGCTGTTGGTTTTTAGTTGGTGGTTCAATCCTTTGACCTGAATGAATACCCATCAATAGGAGTTGAGTTCACTTGGCGCAATGGTAACGGTCTAGTATCTAAAATTGATGGATTTTTTGGAAATGTGTCTATCCTTGATAGATTTCAAATGTCAAGTGTTGCTGGCCTGGACCGCCCTTTCTCTGACCACACTCCTTTGGTTTGGGATAGTGGTGAAGAGATCCAAGTAGGCTCATATTTCAAACTTTGAAAATCCTGGTTGAGAGAACCTGGATTCCATCAGATGATCAGCTCATGGTGACAAGCTAAACAGGTGGAGGGCTCTGCTACTATCAAGTTGACATCCAACCTGGCAGCTCTACGTACAGTTCTGAAAGAGTATGGTGATACTGTGAACACATTGAGGCAGCAAAGGCGGGTAGAGGCTCTGAACAACATCCAGGAGCTGAATTCTAAGGAAGCAGCAGGTCCTCTATCTGATGAGGAGTTTGCAGATAGAAAAATGTGGCAGGGGGTGGTAGTGGAGGAAGACTTCAAACAGGAGGTTGATTGGAGGGAGAAATCAAGGCAATTATGGCTCAAGGAGGGAGATGCCAACACTAAATTCTTTCATCTTGCGGCCAGCTCTAGGAGGCGTGTAAATTATATCTCTTCCATTCTCAAAGATGGACACAGACTGTCCTCTATGCAGGAGATAAGGACTGAAGCTATTAGGTACTACAGGGGAGCCTCTCGGGCAATAAAGAGAGGGGAATGGAGGATGGCTGTGAATGATGCACCAAGAGTTACAAGTGATCAAGCCTCTCAATTGACAGCAACCATCACTGAACAGGAAACCTTGAATGCTATTAAAGAGCTTAATTTGGAAGGTTCCCCAGGACCTGATGGGATACAAGTGTTCTTCTATAAAGAAATGTGGAGCGTGATTGGCATGGAGGTGATGGAAGTCATAAGAGAATTTGAGAAGGGTAATGCAGGTTTCAATAAGATCAATAAGTCATATCTTTTCTTACTGCCAAAGATTATGGGAGCTGAGAAGTTTTTAGACTTCAGAACGATCTCCCTATTAAACTCCATCTACCTTGTGGTGAGTAAGATATTGGCTAACCGACTGAGAACTGTTCTACAAAGCTTGATTAACCCTGTGCAGTCTGCCTTTTTACCCAATAGATCTCTCAAAGAATCCTTCATTATGGCCCAAGAAATGGTGAGTGGATGGCACAGAAGGAAGTGTAAAGCATTTATGTGGAAAGTTGGCTTCCAAAAGGCATATGCTTCAATCTCATGGCCATACATCTGGGAGGTATTCAAAAGGAGAGCTTTCCCCCCACTATGGATCCAGTGGATGAAGCGATGTATCACAATATCCTCCTTCTCTCTGTTGATCAATGGGAAATCATGTGGTGTTTGGATTCAACCTCAATGTGGGGTTAGACAAGGATGTCCTCTAGCCCCCTTGATCTTTAACCTTGCAGTTGATGGGTTTGCAAGATATGCATGTAAAATGACAGAGGTGGGGGTCATCAGATGGTATTCACTTTCCAAAAAGAGGTCCTTGGCTCCTACTTTACAATATGCAGATGACACGGGTTTTTTTGTGGAAGGGACCAATTCTGTTGTCCATGCTTTAGGGCATATGGTGAAGATTTTTGGTGATATATCAAGTCTGAAATTGAATAGAGAAAAGTCTACTTTGATATGTTTTGGCATGAACAAGCAGGAACAGAAGAGTCTTAAGACTACATTGGGTACACCTCAGTCTAAGGTGCCAATTAAATATTTGGGGCTGCCATTAAGAGCTGCAAAAATGAAGAAGAATGATTGGAATGTTTTGTTTGATAAAGTATCTGTCAAACTGAAAGGATGGAGTAGCAAATTTCTATCAAAGGGTGGGAGACTGATTCTCCTAAACTCAGTCATAACTTCCATTCCGGTGTTCTATTTCAGCATATTTAAGGCCTTGAAATCTATTTGGAAACGGTTGGATGTAATGCGGAAGAAATTTTTTTGGAAAGGGGCAGGTCATGAGGGGAATTTCATGCAGCCTGTGAAATGGGAAAAGATCTACAGGCCAAAGGTAATAGGTGGTCTGGGGATTAAGGCACTTAAGGATTTCAATGAAGCTCTTCTGATCAAATGGGCAATCAAAATCTTTGAGGGCAAGGATGCAGTCTGGGCAGACCTGATCAGAGATTGTTATGGTGACTCCAATAGTGCACTGAAGAGGCTACATCCAGCCAAACCATCCCCTTTTTGGAGATCAGTTATCCTCGCAATCAGAAGCAACTGGCACTTGATGCAGCCTAAGCTTGGAGATGGTTGTGACTTCAGCTTGTGGAATGAGCAGTGGTCAGTTATAGGGATGCTAAGAGATGCATACCAGCTGCAGACAAAGATGCTACTATCAGCAGCCTCTGGTCTGCTGTAGGGAACTGCTAGAGGTTGGAAGGGTCTGATTTATGTAGAACAGGTACACGACAATGGGAGGATAGGCAGAACTTGCTATCTGCATTGCAGCAGATACATCCCAGACAGGGTGCGGCTGATACTTATGGCTGGAATGGGAAATTTTCAATGCAGCAGGCTTATGAAAGGATAATAAGGTCAAACACAAATGTGGAGAGTGACCCAATTGATAAGAAGATTTGGCTATTGAAGATTCCATTGAAAGTGCAAATCTTCTTGTGGCTTTGCAGGACGGAAGTCTTGGTCACGAGTGACCTTACACATAGAAGAATGGGGACAACATTGAATGACTGTCATCTCTGTGGACTACGCACTGACAGTGCGTCTCATATTTTTTCTTCATGCTTGGTCACAGACAAGCTTTGGAGGAAAATTTGCCAGGAACCTCTACCGATCTGCGACTCCCTTTGGTAGAGGTTTGATACACCTGGACGACCGCACAGGTGTATGGCTGCCACATTATGGTGTGCGTGGAGGGCGAGAAATGAAAAGCTATTTCAAGAGAGACCAATTCGATGTGAGATAATTGTAAATGAGTGCTGGTCCCTCATACATAGTTGGGGATCTATTTTGTAATGTTTGTTTAAGTTGAAATATACTGCCCTCCGGATTGCTATCATTTCACGATAGCTCTCCTCACAGTTTCAAGAAAAAAAAAAGAACCAATTAATTAATCATATATAATTACAATATTTTAAACACATGAGTATAGCACAAAAGATTAACAATTCAAAGCATGCAATATTCCATTAGAAAGAAACACATTGACGGAGAGCTATTTTCGCGCATTTGAAAGTCGTCGAAAATCGTAGTATAGTCGCGCAAAAACGTTCGTCAAAAATATTGTTTTGTAAAATAATGAGACTTGAGTCCCAGTCGTTCGTCTCTGGGAGGCGTGTTTCTATTTTTGAAATCGATCTTAAAGCCGCTCTACTTAGTATTCCGGTGCGCAATATATAGGCGGTTAAAGAACAGGCACTGAAATCACGCAAATAAAATAATTATTCAGCTCATGGTGATTTCAAACACATAAAGAGATATATATATATATATATAAATGCATTTTTCATTCATTCATTGGGGGAGAGTTGTTTGTACAGGAAATCTAGAGGAAAGCTTATATAGGAATGATTGAAATTAAACCTAGCTACCAGAAAATGATTGCATACAAGAATCGACGGGGGGATTTCGCATGCATCATTGGGGGAGAAGAGAAACTACTCTACTAAGCAGTAAATGAAAGCAGTAAAACTTATGAAAATCATGATCTAGAGCTAAAAGAGTAGAGGGCATTCAGGGGTGGTCCTCGATGGCCTTGGAGTGGTTGAGAAGAGAATGAGGGGCGGCCAATGTAGCTTAGGCCGACCCTTGGAGAGAGGTAGGGTTGATCCAACATCCCGGCATGGTGTCCTCCATGGTGGTGGTAGTGAGCTCGTGGAGGTGGAGTGAGTGGCTAAGTGGAGGTGGCGTGAATGGCACCAATGGAGAGTAATTGCCAAGGGAGTGAATGGGTGCCAATGGCCACCCAAGGGATCTTTTTATAGACCTAAGGGAAGCTCTCTAGAGAATTATGGAATTCTCTAGAGAGGCCTATGGTGGGAGCTCGTGGGAGAATGAGAGAGAGAGGGTGGATGGTGGTTTTTAGATCCACCAAATGTGGATCTAAAAATTGAATGGCTCTTGGTTGCTATTTTTGGCAACCAAGGCAACCACACATGGTAGAGAGTTCTAGAGAACTCTAGGCAAGATATTTTCGTGTGGATGGTGTGTGTGGGTGTGTGTGGGTCGAAACTTAGGTGGCTAGGTTGATTAGGTTGGGTTCTAGTGGGTTTAGGTCAAGGTAGGTCTCAAATTAGGGTTATAAACCCTAATTCACTAAGGTAAGGTGCAATTAAACTTAATACAAGTTTAATTGGGTGTGTGGAAACTTAATTGAGAGTAAAAAAACTCAATTAAGTCAGGTCTAGGTCAATTGGACTCTCACTGAGTCCAATTGGATAGTGTGTGCTGAGATCAGGGCTCAATTGGACTCAATGAGTCCAATTGAATAGGCTGATGGAATTGACTAAGATCTAAGTCAATTAGGTTTAGTGAGGACCTAATTAGGTTCTTAGGGAGGTCTAGAGGTGATGTAGTAGGGTTAGGGCACCTTAATTTAGGTTCCTATGGGGTTGGAATTGGGTTTAGAGATCTAGAGATCCAAGATCAAGGCTTAAATCTCAAAACAGGAATTGAAGAGCAGTATCAGACGTCTAATTATATAATCAGACGTCTTATACTCAAAAATCAGAAGTCCAGACTTGTTGTCTGGACGTCTAATCAGAGTCAGGAAGGATTTCGGGTTCTGTTTTGGGTATTCTGTAGAAATTAGATGTCTGACAAAGTGTCTGGACGTCCAATAACACTGCAGAAGTGGGTTTGAAGTGTGCGGGAGTTGGCTAAGGGTCCTGGATGTCTTAAAACTTCTCTGGACATCTAGAGAAGGGTTGGAACTAGGGTTTTAGGGCTTCCTATGGTGTTGTGACCTAATCTAAGGGTGGCTAAGGCTTGGGGAAGTCTCTAGGCTATCCTAGGGCTAGGATGGACCTAAGCTCTTCACATTTTACTACTTTATTTCTACTTAATAGAATAGAAAACCTTTAACCCCCTTACATTATTATTCCTATATCTAAACTAGGCCTTCTGCTCCAGCTCTGCTACAACTCCCGTTATTCCTGATCCAGCTTCAGATCCAGCTCCTGATCAGCTTATTCCTTGCAATCGACATAATGCACTTAATCAGCACATTATAACATTATTTTATGCATAGCTAAAGGAAAGCAGTAAAGATGCAGATAATGCGTATGTATGCATGAATAACCCTAACTTATGCTATCATTAAGGATCAAGTAAACATGTTTATTACATCATTACATCTAATTACAAGAGATTAAGGCAAGAAAAATGCCAATCAAATGAGTACAAATGCCTTCTTACATCAATTAAAGCTCAAAATATTGAAAGAGATTATTTAATAAAAGTACAAATTAGATGTCTAATAAGAAGATTGGACATCTTAAAAGTAAAAATTAGAAGTCTAAAAGAATACACAGACGTCTGATTATCCTTCTTTATTTTTCTTCTTTCTTCAGCCCCCTTAGAATTTCTCTTTTTCTCTTCTCTCTGTCTTTATTTACTCTTCTTTCCTTTCTTTCTCTCTTTACTCATTACTCCCTTTTTAAGCTCTTAATCTTCAACCCCCTTTCTCTCTTGAGCTCTTTTATCATTTCCTTTACCCTATCTCACTCTCTTTTTTTCTTCTCTCATTCTTCTTTTAATTCTCCTTAAGCATTCTTTATTCACCCTTTTATCTTTTCCTCCTTAGCTCTTCACTGTGTCTTATGTCCACACTTAGCCATTTTTGCAAGCTCCTAACCCATTTAATCCTTAATTATAAAAATTATGTATTAATGGGCGGCCCAAGCTCGTTCAGGGATACACAGTGCCCAATTGGGCGGGACAAGACCCTACTTGAGCTCAGGCCTAGTTCTTAATTGGTGGATTTTACTCAATTAGCCATGCACAGTATCCAACCTCCCAGGCCCACACACGCCCACTCACGGGTCCACGCTCACGCTCATAGGCGCACGCACACACACACCCATGCACAGGCACGTGCATCGCACGCACCCACGCCCCAAGCTCAGTTTGTTTTGCGCCCTGCGCTGATGATCGAAGTGTCGTTTGCACAAAATCATATTATACCATGTCGTGCAGCCGTGGTTTTCCAATGTGGGACTTTGATTCCTAGATTCTGCCTAACTTCAACAGACAATTGCGGCTGCTAGGGTTCACAGTTTCGATCGAGCAAAGGCTCGATCGAAAGCCCTTGACCTATTCTATCAAGAATACGCACTAATTTGATGCTCAAGGATTGATTTACCCTTCTATTTGAAGGGCAGAAACAAGGTTGCAACACAGCCATTAATGGCTGTAGAAGAAGGAAATTAAGTCTACTGTCCTGTTGAAGGTCTTTTGACCTTGACTGAAGGTCTGGACTCCTTCAGGATTTAATTCCAAGCTTTCTAAGTCAAGAATAGAGCTTCTGTAAAGCTCCAGGAAGGAAGAGGAGATCATGGCTTCATTCTCATAGTACAGAACTCAAATTTGAGTTTTGAAAGGCTCTGCAGAAAGAGGAACTACTTTTTTGGGATCTGAACAACCCCAAGAGGTTGTAACAAACTGATCTGGGTAGAATTGAGGTTCATATCTCGCCAAATAGACCCAGAATAGTGTATGAACTCTAAATAACCCAAAGAACACAGCAAGTCTAATCTCCTTTAATTCTCAACTAAACACATTGAAAACCACTCGATTGTAATGTACATCACTCCAGATCTCAATTAAATCAACTAATTCACAGATGCGTTATATATTCCTCAATTAGCACTCAGGTGTTGAATGGCAGATGACTACGCAATCGGAATTGGTTTTGAAAACCCGTTGTTGTAGTTCGAGTAGAGAAGAAATCCGTTTAACAAATAAAATTTATATCGAAAAATCTGTAAAGAAATTCCCGGTCGAACACAGGAAGGCTACGTCGATCAAAATTCGTAATTATATTTTTGTGTTTTTGTGTAAAGGACCAAATAATCACAATGGAATCAATATAGACAATAAGAGAGAGAGGGAGAGAGAACGATCACTTGATATTGCATAATGCTTTTACAACTAAGAAAGTGAGAAATGGTTACACTAGAAAGTGAGAAATTATTACAAGAAGAAAGTAGGAAAATTCTACTTTAGAAAGTAGTAAAAAGAATGGGAGAGAGAAGTTATCCTCCTCGACGATCACTTGGAGGACGAGCCAGATGGGACAATGGCTGGAAGTGGTCTCCTTTTATAGTTACAAGGAGTGGGGGCATTATGGATATTACAACATGAAAAACATTAATTTAGGACCTTTAGTGATGGATTTATCCACCACTAAAGGCCTGAATGTGGCCGACGTGTGCGCGCCGCATGTGTGCCCCTTCGCCTTTGCGCTCTCAATGCCCTCGCACATCCGTGCACGTTCAGCCGTCCGATCAAGAGATCGGACGGCTTAAATCGCCCTCATCAGCGCTACACACCTGCGTGCGATCAGGCGTTTGCGCTACGTGTCTGATCGCGCGTGGGCTCTATCGGTTGATCTGCACCGCTCGATGCGAATGGTGCGGCTCCAATTGCGCCCCCACGCGCAAGGAGAAGCACTGCGCTTACGACTCGAACCCGTGCCATCCACCTCCGCAGTGCTTTAATCGCTGCACTACACGTGCGGTTGTGGCGTGTTGAGGATTTTGCGCACGACTGATCTCGACCGTTGGATCTTCATTCGACGTTCAAGGACAAGGGTTGCCTGTGCTTTCAAATGAGGAGAGGCGCTGGATGAGTGGCTATGTGGCACATTCTCGGTCGTTTGATGGGCATTCAACAGCTGAGATTTATTGAGCGGGTGAAGAAGAAGAGCTGTGGTCGATGCTGGGTGGCTATGATGGTGCCACGTGGTGCCATCTAGGCCGTTCATCTTCTGAGTGTTGTAGATGTTGCCATGGGTGTCAGATTGGATCGATTTTTGCGCTGTTAAGGTGCGATAGTCGATTTGAACCCATCCATGAGGTCGGATTTGTCGTTTGAGGAGTGGATTAACACCATCTTGGCCCTTGCTCTTTAGGGTTCCTCGATCTCTATCTGGTGCTACGAATGTCTGATCAGGGCGATCTTGGAGTCATTGAACTCTAATCATCGCCTTCATCAGATCCGTACGGTTGGATCTTTGACTCGAGGCCCCGATAATAATTTTCCCTGTCCCTGACCAGAAAAGGAGATAATTACTATACAATTTATACAACTTGACATAAATGCATGATTGTGCATGTTATGAAATATTTACAATGTATAATGCTAATGTGACACTAAGAACATGCATTAATAGATATTTTAGGTTAATCAGATGTATGCACATCACACCCCATGCCTATATTTTGCTAGTCCCTAGCAAAAACTATATGCTATTTATAAAAGAATTAAGTTAGATTACTTGGGCACAAATCATTTTCAACATTAAGAAATTTTTACTTAGGACCTGAACTTTCAAAGACACAACAGCTCCTGGGTATCTGCCAAAATGCAGACTGCCTCAAGCCCTCGCCTTATTCAAAGAAAAATCTCTTTTTTCTCTTTTTCTTCTTTTCTAATTTTTTTGGATTTTTAAGTTTAGGTTATAAAGTGACTTTCTACAACCAGTCAACCCACCCAAGATTTTATGAGAACCCTAAGTTCTAAGCATCTTTTTGTGAATGTGATAAACTCGTTGATCGGCAATTGGAACGGACTTCGGGTTTCTACGCCTCTAGGTGACCTTAAAAAGGGAGTTCTGCCTAAAGGTGTATCTTTACGACCAGTAGCTTTCTCCCTACTTTTATTTTTATGCGGTTAACACAAGAGTGAGTCCAGCGTATATCTCCCCGGCTTATTCTACTTCTCCGCTTCTTCCTAAGTGTTTTGGGAATTTTTAGTGCATTTCTTGAGCTGGGTTCTGGACAACCGATCGATGAGCTGTTACCACTGACAACTTGCCAGCCATACTCGTGCGGCGAAGTGTGGCTTATTTCTTTTGTTTCTTTTTCTTTCTTTTCTCCTTTTTATTTTTCTTTTTTTTCTTTTCTTTTTGACTTTCTTTTTCCATTTTAAGTAGGTGGCTTCCCTGGTCTAAGATTTACCTAAAGGCAGCAAGAAAAGAGTGGTCCAGTGAGTAGGCTCTGGACAACCTACCTATGGGTTGTTACCCATGATAACTTGCCAGCCATATCACCCTAGAAAGTTCATTAGCTACCCAATTTCTATTAAAACTGCCGAACAACGAGTCAGCGATGAATAATGTGTAGATGCTTAGACTTAAAGTTCCCTCAAATCAGAGGGCAGGTTGATAAGTCGTGTACTTATCACCCAAACTTATTTAATCGAATTAAAATAGAATTCAGGATGGCGAGGACTCGATAACAAATCCACATTTTAGTGGATACCCTGGCTGATTAAGCCCAAAGACCTAAAGGGTCTTAATGTTCAGATCCTTCTGTAATATTTCCTAAGATTGAAAGGTCCTAATGTTCAAGTATTCCTTCCTAATTCAAATTTTTTTTAACATATATATAAGAAGACAAATAGAATTTACAAGAATTCCACAAAGCTGACAAAATGATTCAAAATTGAATCCACCACCCCATGCCTAGCTGATGCAATGTCTGCATTGAGAATAAAAGACATGAAAGGATAGGTAGAACGCAAAAGATATCACCTGAATATGAAGCTTGGGTCAGCTCTGAGTCAGACTGTACAACTGCTGAGTTTAATGCAGTCAGCTAAGCAAAGTCTAGCCAAAGAAGTCACAACATGGATAGAGCCTTGTAGATCTTGGCATTCTCATATGCATCATTTCTAAGCTCCTCCAACTCAAATAGTTGGAGTTTCTTAATCTTCTCGACTAAACTCAGATCTAGATTTCATTGCTTGATTGGCCAGAATGCCCTATGTTCAATTTCTATGGGTAAATGGCATGCCTTTCCATACACCAGATGAAACGGAGACATGCCGATGGGCATTTTATACGCCGTACGGTAGGCCCAAAGAGTGTCCTCAAGCTTTTAAGTCCAGTCTTTACGATCAAGCCTAACCATTTTCTGCAGAATATTCTTGATCTTCCGATTGGAGATCTTGGCCTATCCATTCGTCTGGGGATGGTAAGGTGTGGAGATTCTATGATTAACCCCGTATTTTGCCAGCAAATTACGAAATTGGGCATTAGTGAAATGAGTGCCACCATCACTGATGATGGCTCTCGGAATCTCGAACCTGCTGAAGATACTCTTCTTGACAAAATCGACGACCACCTTGTGGTCATTGGTTCTGGTGGGAATCGCCTCGATCCATTTGGACACGTAATCGACAGCAACGAGAATGTACTGATGTCCAAATGAAGGGAGGAAGGGTCCCATGAAATCGATGCCCCAAACGTCAAAGATTTCGACAGGAGGAATCGAGTTTAAAGGCATCATATCTCTCTTGGTTATGCTCCCAAGTGTCTGGCATCAAGAACACGACCTCAAGAAATCTTGGGCATCCTTGAATAAGGACCTCCAATAGAATCCATATTGCAAAATTTTTGCAGCCGTCTTTTTCTCGGAGAAGTGTCCACCACATGCATATGCATGGCAGAATTCGAGTATACTCTTGAATTCGTTCTCCGGAACGCATCGGCGAATAATCTGATCAGAGCTGATGCAGTACAGTTCAGGGTCCTCCCAGAAATAATATTTGGCCTCAAATTTGATTCTATCCCATTGTTGCTTGGTCCAATCCTGGGGGATTTGACCAACGGCCAAATAATTAACGATGTTAGCAAACCACGGGTTTGGACACCTGAAACTGTAAGGATGGTTTCGTCTGAAAAAGTATCAGCAATCGAAATTTCTGGACTAGAAGAATCACTCAAAAGTTTCGACAGATGATCCGGCACCACATTTTGTACCACGGATTTATCCTTGATTTCAAGATCAAATTCTTAAAGCAAAAGAATCCAACGAATAAGCTAGGGTTTGGCATCCTTTTTGTCCAAGAGATGTCTCAAGGCCGAGTGGTCGGTATATATGATGACATGAGACCCTAAGAGATAAGCCTTGAATTTCTCCAAAGGAAATACTATGGCTAGTAATTCCTTCTCAGTAACAGTGTAATTCCTATGGGCCTCGTCCAGAGTTTCACTAGCATAGTAGATGACAGAGGGCTTCCTATCAATCTTCTGACCCAAAATAGCCCAGACCACTTTATCAGAAACGTCGAGCACAAGTGACTACCATTTTAAGAAAATCAAATGCTTTACGGCATGATTCGTTGAAATCAAATGGCGTATCTTTGGCAAGAAGGTTGCTTAGAGGGCGAGCAACCTTCGAAAAGTCCTTGATGAATCTCGTGTAGAATCCCACATGACCAAGAAATGATTGAATTTGTTTAACAGATGTGGGAGGAGGAAGTTTAGTGATAGCATCAACCTTATCTTTATCCACTTTGATTCCCCGTTCAGAGATTACATGACCAAAGATGATGCCTTCTTGTGTCATGAAATGACTCTTTTCCTAGCTAAGGACCAGTCTTATTTTGATGCATCGTTTAAGAATCATTTCAAGATTAGTTACAAGAGTCAAACGATTCTCCAAAAATAGAGAGATCGTTTATGAAGACTTCCATAAACTCTCCCACCATGTTAGAGAATATGGCCAGCATACACCTTTGAAAATTCGCAGGTGCATTGCATAAGTCGAATGGCATCCTACGGAAAGCAAAAGTTCCGTAGGGACAGGTGAAAGTAGTTTTTTCTTGATCCTCGGGATGGATAGGAACTTGGTTGTATCCTGAGTAACCATCAAGGAAATAGAAGTACTTCTGTCTGGCTAATCTTTCAAAGATTTGATCAATGAAAGGCAGAGGGAAATGATCCTTTTTCGTGGCCGTGTTCATCTTCGTGTAATCGATACAAACCCTCCAAGAGGAAGCTGAATGAGTTGTGACAGATTCTCCTTTCTTATTAGCCACAACGGTAATCTTGACTTTCTTGGGAACAATCTGCATGGGACTTACCCAAGGACTATTAGAGATCAGATAAATGATTCTTGCATCGAGCCACTTAATAATCTCCTTCTTGACCACTTCTCGCATATTTGGATTTAATCTCCTCTGCATCTGGCGAGAAGGGTGGGATCCATCTTCCAAACATATTCTATGATTGCAATAAGATGGCTCGATCCCCCTAAGGTCATGAATAGTCCAACCAATTGCCTCCTTGTGTTCCTTCAAGACCTTAATCAGTTTAATCTCCTGCTCCTTTGTTAATTTAGCACTGATAATCACAGGGAGTGTCTTTTGCAATCCTAAAAACTGATATTTCAGATTCTCAGGCAATGGTTTCAGTTCAAGTTGGGGCAGGTTGATGATTGAAGGTAAGGAAGATGCTGATGAAGACTCATTAAGAGGAAGAGGTTGAGAGTGAACAAAACCAATAACCTCTTCAGAAGATGGCAGGTCTGCAATAGAGGGTTGCAGGTCCAATTCATCATCAGAGGAGGAACTTTCAAATGTAGAAACCATCATACAAGTTTCAATATTCATATTATCATCCTCAAATTCCTCAATAAATCCACAATCCTTGAATTTATTAGTCGCCTTAAAAATATCCAATTTCATTCTTTGATCCCTAAAGGCAATTTCCATGCTACCGCTTTCACAGTTAACGGTTCGTTAACTACAGCGTTACTGAAGTCGGCCGAAGTTCACTTAATCCAAACTTCTCGTAAAGAGAAGTCGGAATTAGGTTGATGGATGCACCCAGATCCAATAGTGCTCTATCAAGAGTGTAATCTCCGATGACACAAGAAATCAAAGGAGCACCTGGATCTCTCTTTTTCTAAGGGAGGTGATGCAGGATAATAGAATTATCCTGCTCGAAGAGTACCACCTTCCTCAGAATAGATTCTCTCGACTTACGCTTCTGTGTACATAAATCCTTTAAAAATTTCACGTAAGCCGGTATATGTTTGATAGCATCGAGAAGCGGGATATTGATCTCAACATTCTTGAAAATATTTAGAAGCTCCTCATTACTATCAATAGACTTCTTCTTCCTTGATCTGATCAAGGCCTGAGGAAAAGGAACATGAGTCGAATCTTCAAAATCAAGTTCATGAGCCTTGATTTCTTCTCCAGAGTTCTCCTTTCTCTCCTCAGGTTCTTCAAGATTCGATAAATTAGAACAGTGTGGTGTGGATCCTGAGTTTGTTTACCACTCCTCAAGGTAACAGAATTAGCGGATGCATACGAGTTTGGGTCTTGGGGAGGGTTAGGAAAGATTGGAGGGGCTTCATTAGCCAAGAACCGTTGATTTGCGGAAGAAGAAGAAGAGGAAAGACCCTGCTCAACCACCTGAGCATGTGCGTGTGGGTCCCTCTGATTCCCGTACCCATGGGCTTGATTGCCTGGATTCAGGATATTACATGGGTTGGGTATGGGTTGAGATGGTAGAGATCCGGGTTGACGAGAATTAGCTATGAGCCCGGTTTGCAAGTTGTCCAGCGAGGTTTTCATTTGCTGCATGAGTTGGAGCATAGATCCTTGCATCTCTACCATTTGTCGGTTCAAATTAGCCTGTCCTATGGGTTGACGGGCGTTCCAAGCTGGCTGATTGACCTAATTTGGTGGCAACTGAGTATAAACATGACCCTGACCCATTGGTCATTGCGGAGCATAGTTGCTGGGTTGGAATTGGGTCTACTGCCTTAGGTTTTTCCAGGAGAAGTTAGGGTGGTTTCTCCAACCCAGATTATAAGCATTGGAGCAAGAGTTGGATCTAACATTCTCCTGTATAGCACAAACATCCTCGTAGGGTGAGGATGGACGAAAGAAAGGGAAGGATCAGAGAAATTGGGATCAAAGGCCCCAGTTTGGAACCTGTGGTGTTCCGAATAATGCTGGCTCGTAGGTTGAGCTGCATCAAGTTGATTCACGAACTCCTGTCCAGAAGGAGCTCGCGATGAATGGAATACCGAATTCTGCGATTGAGTAGATCGAGAGTTGTTCATTGAGTTTTCAGCCATCCACTCCTCCATTCTCTTAGCAACCAAGTCCACCTTACCAAGTGATTAGCCCATAGTTGTGGGCTATTTAAGTATTTAAGTGCCTAGACATTAGGTTAATTCTAACATTTATTTAGCATAAATTAGGATGTAAATAGATTAATTCATATTTCTAATTCAATTACATAATTCATGCATCTTATTCATATTTAAATGCATTTAGAATTAACTTAGAATTACATTAGTTAACTAATTAGGTACATTGCATGCATTAATTTAGGTTAACATAAAAGTTGAGGGTCTGTATATAAATAACCATAATATTTTAACGTTATTTTCTTTATTCTTCTTCTTGCAGGAACGGATGGCTGCCGCTCCAACGCCATCAGCTGCCGTAGTGAAGAACCCATTCAAGGAGGAGCGGATGTGTTGGATCTGGTCGGGCAGCTAATTTCAAATTTGTGCAGGCCACTACAAAAGGAGGAGAGAGGATGCTGAGCGAGGCAGGCCTCCACCACCGACCCACCACTGTGCAGAGAGATCTTCTCTCTTCCATTCCATACTGCCGGCCTCAACCGTGGCGGCGAGTCTCCACCACCGTGGGCGTGTGGTGTGGCAGGCCACACCGCCATCCAGAGCTCGTCTGCATTACCATGAGCACCTTAACGTGCATCTTCCTCGCCTTCGTCACCAACAACCACCACCGCAGCCATTGTGCAATCACCCTCTCAGTCAGTTAAGACGTCCGGGAAATTTGCTGGACGTCTGAAGCTTCGACCTCCTACTCCTGCAACAACCACACTCGCCCGCTCACCTTCCGCCTGCAACCTCACCCGCTCACTCCACGCCCTGCAGCCGGCGCACCCATGCCACCCCCACAGCCAGCAGTCTTCAATCGCACGCCCTGCAGCCTTTGAAGCCCACGCGTGCATCGCCCTCCAATAGCACGCGCAACCACGGTCAGCAGAACTGCGCTCACCGCCACAGTGCGCGCCCATGCCTCCAGCACAGCCTGCAGCGCCTTCCCGCTCTCACCGCCTGTGCGCCCACGCCTCCAGCACAGCCTGCAGCGCCTTCCCGCTCTCTCCGCCTGCACGCCCACGCCTCCAGCACAGCCTGCAGCATCCGCCCACAGGCCAACAGAGCACGCAACCGCCTGCGCACCCAGCACCATCTCCACGCCCTCCAGGCCGCGCACGCCCTCCTCCCACGCCTGCAGAACCTCACGCGTGCGCTCCCGCACCCGCCTGCAACGCACGCTCACCGCCACAGCAGCTGCAACATCGGCTGCAGCCACCTCCGCCGGAGCTCGTCCGGCTGACTCCGGCCACCGCGCGACACGCTGCCACCACCGTTTCGAAGCCCTCGGTCCAAGGAACTTCCTCCGAGCTTCCCGCGTTCGGCTATCCACTCCTCGTCGCGCACGGCAAAGGGGAAAAAATCCCCTGTTTTGCTACAGTAACCGGGCCATTAAAAATTACATTTTCTACCATTGTCAATTTTTAATAATATTTTATTGATTCTGCATTGCGACAAATATCCTCTAGTTACTCAGAATTGCTATTTCAGTATTGTTTCTTGCTTTAACCTTAATCTAAAGGCAATTTTGGCTTGATTCTTGTCCAAACTAACTACGAACAAACATTTTTAACTGGTGCAAATTTAAATATGTCATTGCCTCCCTGTGGATACGACCCGCTCCTCTGCTAGTGGTTATTTCCTTTTGAATATTGATTAGTCGATTTTTCCACCACATAAAACTACAAACAACTTTAAAGCGAATAATCGACTAGTCAAATGGCGCCGTTGCCGGGGAAGCAACAGGCGCAATAATTTCACCTGATTTTATTTTTATTATTTGTCAATTGCATAGCGATTTGACCATTTATTATTTTCTCTTCTGTGCGAGAAATTTGTGCAAGAATCAGCCAGTGTGAGAGGCGACCCTTGACATCGCCAGAGGAGAATTGGATGAGCTATTTTGGAAAGAAGGACGAGGATGCAGAGGACATCATTGTATATTTAGTCGCTAGTTTGATAGAATTAAGACTTTAGATTTAATTTTTCATTGCATTTGGTCTGAAACCCTTGTTCTGGGGTATATTTTGAGGGGTTTGTTCCCCGATTTTGTTTTGGGCCTGTGTTGGGTAATTTTTGGGAGCCTGTTCCCTTTTCTTTAGATTTAGATTTTTAGTTTATTGATTACTTTTATTTACTTGTGCATAAGTAGTTAAAAAATTAAAAAACAAAAAAAAAAAGAGCTGCCTGCTATAAGTTGCCTGCCCTAGGATGAACCATTTAGGTCTGTATGAGTAGCCTCTAGATTTATTTCTTTGCATTGCGTGCATTCTTGCATCGTTGATTACTGGAAGCAAGGTACGCATTCTCTTACTTTGCGTCCTATTCTTGATCACGCATTACATTTGGATTTAATTCAAAGACCATAAAGTTTGTCTTGAAGTGATCTAACAAGTGGTCACAAATATTCAAAAAAAAAAAGGACTAATTAAAGGAGGGACATCTAAAAATCAAAGACTTGATTGTAAAACGTGGTGTGCGATTCAAAATTGAAAATCCTTTTGCGGTGAATGACACTTATATCTGTTACACCACAACACTCATTTAGACACTCCTAAGTCTTGAAACGACTAGGACAAGAGCCCTCCTACTGTTGGATTCTGAAGTATTCGGAACTTGAGATCAAAGGTTTTGTAAATCTAAAGAGGGGGATACCCTGTCACGAATTTTTGGGGGTAGTTGAGAAGCACCGCGAAAGCACAGCTTCGAAGGAAGGCTTAGGCCTACTTGCATCCCTCGATCTTCCGTCTTTGGATTTACTTGACCATTTGAGATTTAGGGAAGAATACCTAAGCTCCAACTAGGTCTTTTTAGGCATTTCGAAGGTTGACAATAGGTGCGTAATTGATTGGGCAACTTGTTTTGTCACCTACAATTTGAACTAAAGTCAAGAGCCTAAATCTGTAAAGACCAAACAAGTCCTTTTGAATTGTGTTTGTAGTGCATGCTTGGTAGGTGTTCTCTTAGGAGACAACTTGTATTTGATCCTGAACCTGAAAGAATCCTAAAAAGAGACCTTCCAAGGGTAGAAATGGCCGGTCAAAGGAGCCTTAAGGAATATTTCATCCCAACCAATCAAGCTGGCCCAGCACTATGTAGACCTGGAGGGGACAATACATATGAGATCAAAAGTAGTACCATATCCTTGCTACCCTCCTTTTATGGTACTACTAGGGAAGACCCTTACAGGCATATTGAGGAATTCACCGAGGTCTGTTCCACGGTGAAGCTGTAGGGCGTTACTGATGATGCTCAAATGCGAACCCTCTTTCCCTTCTCCCTAAAGGACAAAGACAAGTATTGGTATCACACCCTTGATAATATAAATACTTGGGATGCCCTGAAGAAGGAGTTTTTGAAGAAGTACTTCCCCATGAGCAAAACAAATCACTTTAGGAGGGAAATTATGAGTTTTGTTCAAAAGGATGGGGAAGCATTCCATGATGCGTGGGAGCGCTTTAACGATTTGCTGAGACTTTGCCCACATCACCAGGTGCCTAAATGGCAACTGGTTGAAAGGTTCTACACCAGACTTAATGATTTGCATAGGAAAACTGTGGACGGTGCCTGTGCAGGAACCTTTCTATCTAAGACTGAGGATGAAGCTTGGAACTTATTTGATACTTTGAGTGAGAATTCTATTCACTTGAATTCTGCCTACATGGATAGAAAGCCCACTCTCATGCAAAGAAAGTTGGAGGCGAATGAAGCAAGGGACACCCAGAATTTAGCCTATCAAATTCAATTATTGAATCAAAACATGGAAAGGCTTATGTCGAACCCGAGTTCATTAGTACCTAACACCTCCACATCCCAAGCTTCCGAATGCTTAATTTGTCAAGGCAATGCACACGCCACTGTGGATTGCCACTTGGCCTCCTAATTCCCTGAGCTTGTACAAGCGGATTTGAATGCCGCTCAAGGGTTCCGTCCAAGACCTCGTAATGATCCTTTCTCCAACACTTATAATGAGGGATAGAGGAACCACCCAAACTTTTCATGGAGACAAGGAAATGTCTCAAATTCAGGGAATTACAAACCACAATCCTTTAAAAACCATCAAATGAACCAACCTCAGACCTTTGCCCAACCTAAAACCTCTGAGATGGATGAATTGAAGATGATGTTGAAAACTATGCAAGAAAGTCAAAGTGCCATCATCCAATCTCATGACAAGGCTATACATGAGATGAAATCACAAATTGGACAACTTGTTGAGGCCGTTAGACAGAGGGAGACTGGGAAGCTCCCCAGTGCTGCTGAGGAAAATCCTAAAGGAAAAGGGATTGTCTTTAGGGAGCATGCTCAGGCGGTGACTATTCTGAGGAGTGGGAAAGAAATTTCCAAACCCGATGCTCCTATAGTCTCACCCCCTAAAAAACCATCCACCCCGACTTTCACCCCCACCGGAAAAGACTTGCCCAAATCTTCTCCGCTTGAAATCACCTCACCGGAAGAAGTTGCCCCCGTTCCACCCCTTACTCGACATGACAACCCTTCCACCCAGAGATCGAGAGTGCCTTTTCCAGAGCACTTATCCACCTCTGGGTAGACTTCTGCTGGCTCATCTGGATCCAAAGATAAGACGGATGAGATTATGGAAACTTTCAAGCAAGTGCAGATTAACCTGCCTTTGCTTGAAGCTATCAGGCAGATTCCGTCTTATGCCCGCTTCTTAAAGGACCTGTGCACGAAAAAGCGGCAATCTAGAAAACAGGTCCAATCAAAAGTTGTCCTACCTGATTCTGTTAGCTCAATTGTTCAACAAGGCACACCCCTGAAACTTAAGGACCCAGGAGCCCCATACATCTCTATAGTTATTGGTGACTTACAAATTGATGAGGCTCTACTTGATCTAGGTGCGGGGGTGAACATCCTTCCGAGCTACGTGTATGAACAACTTGGGGGAGGCAATCTAAAGCCTAGCCCTGTAATCCTTCAAGTTGCTGATCGATCACTTAAGACACCACGAGGAATTTTGGAAGATGTCCTCATAAGAGTGGAGGATTTCTTCTTTCCCGTTGACTTCTTACTTTTGGACACTAACCCTACAAACAAGCCAACCAAACACTCCATCATTTTGGGCCGCCCCTTCCTTGCAACTTCGCATGCTTCAATCAATTGCAATACTGGGACATTGAAAATGGGCTTTGGGAACAGGAAAATCCGGCTTAATGTGTTTGATGCTTACAAACAAGCCGAACTTGAGGATTGTTCTCAAGTTGAGGTGATAGATGACCTGATTGAAGAGGCAACTCCTGCAATGTTATGTGATGACCCCCTTCAGCATGTCATGCTGAATGAGCATTCCCATCTCTTGGAGGAATGTGAAGGGGATATACTAGATCTAGAGGAATTACTAGGAGTTTCTGCTGAGTCTCTTCCCCCATCATTTCCCCCGAAGGTAGATTCGTTACCTGAGATGGGGACATCTATTATGAAACCCTCAACCATACAAGCCCCCGACCTTGAGTTGAAACCCCTCCCTGACACTCTCAAGTATGTTTTCCTAGGTGCCAATGATACGCTCCCCGTTATCATTTCGGCTGTGCTATCTGAGGCACAGGAGGAAGCCTTGATTGAATGCCTGTCTAGGCACAAGGAAGCTATTGCTTGGAGCATTGCTGACATTAAGGGTATAGACTCTACACTCTGCATGCACCACATTTATACTGATGATTCCATCAAGCCTTTTAGGGACATGCAGAGACGTCTGAACCCTAATATGAGGGAGGTTGTAAAAAAGGAAATCCTGAAGTGGTTGGACGCCAGGATCATATATCCCATTGCTGACAGTAAATGGGTTAGTCCCATTCATGTGGTGCCAAATAAGGCAGGATTTACTGTGGAACTCAACAACCAAGGTGAACAAGTTGTCACTAGACCCTCAACTGGATGGAGGGTCTGTATTGATTACCGCAAGCTAAACACCGCTACCCAGAAGGATCACTTTCCTTTTCCTTTTATTGATCAAATTCGAGAAAAATTGGCAGGGAATAAGTACTATTGCTTTCTCGATGGATATTCTGGGTACAATCAGGTGGCAGTCTTTCCTGATGACCAGGAAAAGAAGACATTCACAAGTCCTTACGGTACTTTTGCATTCAGGCATATGCCGTTTGGATTATGTAATGCCCCTGCAACTTTCCAGCAGTGTATGATGTCTATCTTTTCAAACATGATTGATGAGTGTGTTGAAGTATTTATGGATGACTTCTCTATTTATGGCTCATCTTTCGACCAGTGTCTCCTGCACCTGGAGAATGTGTTGGAACGATGTAAGGAGACTGGTTTAGTCCTCAATTGGGAGAAAAGTCACTTCATGGTACAGAAAGGAATTGTACTTGGGCATGTTGTATCCGAGCAAGGTTTGGAAGTAGATAAAGCCAAGATTGATTCTATTTCCAAACTTCCATTGCCTACGAATGTCAAACAGATTAGGTCCTTTCTGGGCTATGCTGGCTTTTATAGGCGCTTTATTAAAAATTTTAGTAAGATTTCTAGGCCACTTTGTGACTTGTTGGCAAAGGAATCTTCCTTCAGTTTTGATTCAAAGTGTGCCGAGGCCTTTCAAACTCTAAAGGAGGCCTTGATCTCCGCACCTATTCTCCAAGCTCCTGATTGGACACTCCCATTTGAGCTTATGTGTGATGCTTCGGATTATGCAGTGGGAGCTGTCCTTGGACAAAGGGTTGAGGGAAGACTTCATGTGCTGCATTATGCAAGCAAGACTTTAACCGAACCTCAGCAAAACTACACCATCACTGAAAAAGAATTACTTGCTGTAGTTTTTGCTTTGGAGAAGTTTAGGTCTTATCTACTTGGGTTTAAGGTGGTTATTTTTACTGATCATGCAGCAGTGAAACATCTCATTACCAAGAAAGATTCTAAGCCACGTCTGATTAGGTGGATCTTACTCCTTTAAGAATTTGACTTGGAAATACGTGAAAAGAAAGGAGTAGAAAATGTTGTGGCTGACCACCTGTCTCGCCTTCCTCTTAATGACTCTCTTTCTGGAGACATTCGCGAGACATTTCCCAATGAAACTCTGATGGCGGTAACACCAACTTTACCTTGGTATGCAGACACTGTAAATTACTTGGTCACTGGACAAACTCCTGGCTCTTGGGATGAGCAGAAAAGAAAGAGATTCATTTCTCAAGCAAGATATTTTCATTGGGAAGAGCCAGAATTATTTAGAATTGGACAAGACCAAGATTGAGACGTTGTGTGCCTGAAGAGGAAAAACAAAGTGTGCTGAGTTTCTGCCATGAACTTCATTGTGGAGGACACTTTGGTGCTAAGAAAACTGCTTTTAAGGTTCTCCAGTCTGGTTTTTGGTGGCCTTCCTTATTTAAGGATTCTCATAATTTTGTTAAGGCCTGTATTAGATGTCAACGGACTGGAACGATTGGGAAGAAGAATGAAATGCCTCAACATCCTATTCAATCTGTTGAAATTTTTGATGTGTGGGGAATTGACTTTATGGGCCCCTTCCCGTCGTCCCATGGTTTTGAATATATCTTGGTGGCAGTTGATTATGTCTCTAAACGGATAGAGGCCATTCCTACGCACACAAATGACCACTCTGTGGTTTTGAAATTTGTGAAGGCCAATATCATATCCCGTTTCGGCTGCCCCAAGATTATTATAAGTGATGGGGGACCTCATTTCCGAAACCACCACTTCAATTGGTTAATCAAGAGTTTGGGAGTGACCCATAAGGTTGCTACCCCTTACCACCCTCAGACAAGTGGCCAGGTTGAAGTATCAAATAGGGAGATAAAAAATATTTTGTAAAAGACCGTTAGACCTGATAGGAAAGACTGGTTCCAAAAGCTCGATGATGCTTTGTGGACTTATCGAACGGCCTATAAGACCCCTTTGGGTACTTCTCCCTTTCGGATGGTGTATGGAAAAGCATGCCATTTACCTGTTGAGTTGGAACATAAAGCACTTTGGGCTATTCGAATTGTTAACATGGATTTAGAAAAGGCAGGTAAGGCACGACTTCTAGAATTAACTGAGCTTAAGGAGCTGAGGAATGATGCTTATGACACCTCTCAAGCTTATAAAGAAAGAACTAAGGTCTTGCATGATAAGTTTATTCTTTGAAAGACCTTTGAGCCCAACCAACAAGTCTGCCTTTTCAATTCCAGACTTAAGCTTTTTCCTGGGAAGTTAAAATCTCATTGGGATGGGCCATACATAATCACCAAAGTATTTCCGCATGGAGCTGTGGAGATCAAAAATCCTTCCTCTTCAGCAACTCCCTTTATCGTCAACGGTCAACGATTAAAACCGTACATAACTTCAGATGGCCATCTGGTTGACGAAGTCACTCTTGAGGAGCCTTAGCTCTTACCATTCTTCGCCTCAGGTAATATCTTCTTTTATTATTTTTTTTTTCAATGAGGACATTGTTTGAACCAGGCATGGGGGAGAGGACCTGAGGCATTTTGTTTATAGCATGCATATACAAAAAAAAAAAAAGATAAAAAAAAAAAAGAGTTTTGAGCTTAACTGGCTAGATCTTGCAGTCTTAAGTAAATCAGAACTCTAGGGTAGACTAAGTTAATCCTAGGGTCAAACTTTAGAAGCTAAATGATCTACTAGCTTTAGACCTTTAGGGTCCTTTGTGGACTTAAAAACTTAAGTAGGAGTTAAGTTGCAGACCATTCCTCAAGAGGTTGAGGAAGGGAAGCTAGGGTTTGAGTTAAAAGGTGGGGTAGTACCTGAAGTCTTATTCTACCTTTTGGTTTACAAGTCCTTGTAACCCAAGCATCCAAATTTCACACACTTGGTTTGGTAATTAACTTAATTTCTTTCTTTCTGAAAGGAGATTTGGTTCTCTTAGTTTTGACTTAGGAGAGGCTTGAAAACACTGGAAGAGTTCCCACCGTAAGAGAGGTGGAGTATATACTCACCTTGAGGATGCGATGATAACATATTACCTCCTCGGCGCTTGTCTCTTAGGATATCCATCCTACTGGGGGCATGTAAACGCACTGTGCGGTTCAGGTACCATGGGTGGCCCTATCTCGAAGTGCCGATTACCATAGGCCTGAATTAGCTTAAGAAATCCATGGGCGATACTATCTCGAAATGTCGATTGCCAGGAGTTCTTGGGGTCGTTATGGGTGGTGCTATCTCGAAGCATCGAAAGCCAGGAACCCTTTGAGGTATGGTAATGGGGACAATGAATCCGACACAAACCGTGTTGATAGTTGATCTGAGGTTAGACTTAGAAGAATCAAACAAGAAAAAAAAAACATATATATATATATATAAAAGAATTTTATTTAACTTAAATAACTCAGACCATTGCACAAGCACGGATGCTTTAATCTCAGGGATCAATAAACTTTAGGGTAGAGTCAGAAATCAGGGAAACTTGTGCCTACAACTCGTCTTTAGCCGATCTAATCTGTAACTTAGCAACTACTTAGGAACCTTGGGTTTAGAGTCTGAACTTAATATGCTTCTGAAGGAAGACCAAGTGTGTTGACTAGTCGACTTGGAGTGCTAGGTTTCGCTTAATTTTGCTAGGGACTAGCAAAAACTAGGCATGAGGGTATTTGATTAGCCCATAGTTGTGGGCTATTTAAGTATTTAAGTGCCTAGACATTAGGTTAATTCTAACATTTATTTAGCATAAATTAGGATGTAAATAGATTAATTCATATTTCTAATTCAATTACATAATTCATGCATCTTATTCATATTTAAATGCATTTAGAATTAACTTAGAATTGCATTAGTTAACTAATTAGGTACATTGCATGCATTAATTTAGGTTAACATAAAAGTTGAGGGTCTGTATATAAATAACCATAATATTTTAACATTATTTTCTTTATTCTTCTTCTTGCAGGAACGGCTGGCTGCCGCTCCAACGCCATCAGCTGCTGCAGTGAAGAACCCATTCAAGGAGGAGCGGATGTGTTGGATCTGGTCGGGCAGCTGATTTCAAATTTGTGCAGGCCACTACAAAAGGAGGAGAGAGGATGCTTAGCGAGACAGGCCTCCACCACCGACCCACCACTGTGCAGAGAGATCTTCTCTCTTCCATTCCATATCGCCGACCTCAACCGTGGCGGCTAGTCTCCACCACCGTGGGCGTGTGGTGTGATAGGCCACACCGCCTTCCGGAGCTTGTCCGCATTACCGTGAGCACCTTAGAGTGCATCTCCCTTGCCGTCGTCACCAACAACCACCGCCGCAGCCACTATGCAATCACCCTCTCAGTCAGTTAAGACGTCGGGGAAATTTGTCGGACGTCTGAAGCTTCGACCTCCCACTCCTGCAACAACCACACTCGCCCGCTCACCTTCCGCCTGCAACCTCACCCGCTCACTCCACGCCCTCCAGCCTACGCACCCACGCCACCCCCACGGCCAGCAGTCTTCAACCGCACGCCCTGTAGCCTTTGAAGCCCACGCGTGCACCGCCCGCCAACAACGTGCGCAACCACCACCAGCAGAACCGCGCTCACCGCCACAACGCACGCCCACGCCTCCAGCACAGCCTACAGCACCTTCCCGCTCCCACCGCCTGTGCGCCCACGCCTCCAGCACAGACTGCAGCACCTTCCCACTCTCACTGCCTGCACACCCACGCCTCCAGCACTGCCTGCAGCATCCGCCCACACGCCAACAGAGCGCGCAACCGCCTGCGCACCCAGCGCCATCTCCACACCCTCCTCCCATGCCTGCAGAACCTCACGTGCGTGCTCCCGCACCCTCCTGCAACGCACGCTCACCGCCAATAGCAGCTGCAACACCGGCTGCAGCCACCTCCGCCGGAGCTCGTTCGGCTGACTCCAGCCGCCGCGCGACACACCGCCACCACCATTTTGAAGCCCTCGGTCCAAGGAACTTCCTCCGAGCTTCCCACATCCGGCCGTCCACTCCTCGTCGCACACTGCAAAGGGGAAAAAATCCCCTGTTTTGCTACAATAATCGGGTCATTAAAAATTACATTTTCTGCCATTGTCAATTTTTAATAATATTTTATTTATTCTGCATTGTGACAAATATCCTCTAGTTACTCAGAATTGCTATTTCAGCATTGTTTCTTTCTTTAACCTTAATCTAAAGGCAATTTTGGCTTGATTCTTGTCCAAACTAACTACGAACAAACATTTTTAACTGGTGCGAATTTAAATATGTCATTGCCTCCCTGTGGATACGACCCGCTCCTCTGTGAGTGGTTATTTCTTTTTGAATATTGATTAGTAGATTTTTCCACCACATAAAACTGCAAACGACTTTAAAGCGAAAAATCGACTCGTCACCAAGTTTATTACAAATCAATTCCATATCGAATGAATGAAGTCATGAATTTCATTCACATTCGATCTGGGCTATTGGGACCGGTTAAAAGTATCCATGGAGGCATGATTGATCAAATTCTCGCTCATCTCCTCAAATAAATCATGCACCCTATCTGCGTCTTTGTTGAGGAAATTGCCTCTGCAAGAAGTATCCACATGATTTTTGAGTTGCTCAGGCAACTCGTGATAGAAAATCTACACGAGTTGCCATTTCGGCACCTCGTGGTGTGGACACCTTTGCAATAGGTCTTAGAATCGCTCCCAGGCAACATGAAACTTCTCTGGCCGCTGAGTATAGGTAGTAATTGCCCATCTCAAAGCATTGGTACGTCCGACAGGGAAGAATTTCTTTAGGAAAGTCGATTTCAACTTATTTCAAGTTGCAATTGGTCTTCCTATAGTCCTATACCAATCAACGGCTTTATCCCTAAGAAAGTGGGGGAAGTGCCTCATGATTATTTGCTCCTCATTCACTTTTCGTGCCTTGGTGGTCTGGACCAAAGTGGTCAAGCCCTCCAAGTGCTAAAATGGGTCTTCAGAGCCAAGCCCATGGAAATGTTTGATCAGTCTTAACACATGGGGCTTGATTTCTACATCTCTGGTAGAAATCTGGATGCTGGGACATTCCTCGTAATTTGAAGGATCATAAAAATCCTTCAATGGCTGAGTGCCCTGCATTCTTCGAAACCATTCTTGCATTCTCTGCATTTGTTTCAACTGCCTTCAAAATACCTCCTGTGGATCCTGAGGCAGAGGAGGCTATTGATCGACTATGAGATCAATTTGCCCAAAATCTAATCTACGCCTCCTAGAATACTCTAGTGGTCCTTCCAATGGGGGATTCAATGACCTTCCTAGCATAAACTAGGAAAAGGTTGGAAGGACTGGGGATAAGAACCCTGCAGCACAACAAAACAAGCCTGTCCTTAAGTGGGGTAGCCTAAGGATCTATAGACTCTCATAACCCGCCTTAAGATTATAAATGATTTACTCTGCTTGTGTATGCTCAATCCAACCAGTTACTGGGGAGAAGGTTCTTCCTTCGGCTTGTGCCTCTAGTTCCTAGTGTACCCCCCAGCCGCGGTCGCTTGATGCTACTCGCCTAGCTAGACATCAGATTGATTAGTACAAGCAGGTTAATCGTAAACAATCTCAGACTGGATCCCGAAGGGCGAATCAGTCCTAAGGCCAACGTTTACTCGATTTTATTTAGGCCTCGGATTGTAGCGCTTATGGAATGTGGTGGGCCCTTAAAATGGATTGTGCCCTTAACGATCAATTGAGTATGTGTGAGTGCGTGCACAACCAGTATTTTCAAGCAAGATTATTTGTGGTGAGTAGATTTTAATGTTCAAATCTTGCTTAAGTAGCTTTTAGGGTTTAGAATTAGGTTTAATTCAATCAAGTTTGAGGCAAACTAGGTTTTCAAGCACGGGTGAAGATTGCTTTTCTTTTGAAATCAGAAATAAAGTGGAGTGCCTAATATGAACCTAGATTGAAAACCCTAAGAGGAAGCTACTTGGTGAGTTGATTTTATGTTGAGTGGTGCAATCCAAACAACTCAAATAATTGGCCACAATTGCACCACTGAGTTAGGCACACAAAAATGATTAACCTAGAATGATTTCTACTCTTTTATGTATTGATTTGTGTGTACCAGTTCCACAGATCAGAATCCGATTGAGTAGAGTAAAATCAATTAGGTTAAGTGCCTTGAATGTGGGTGTATGTTGAATTACCCCACAAAAATATCTTTTTTATTTTATTTTTTATATGCGAGGGTGGCATGAATGTGGGTAGAAATCCAAACAACCAAACTAATCCTAAGATTTATGCAAACACCTAGGTTAATTGGAATTTGAATTTAATGTGATGAAATGAAATCTATGGAGGGGGAAGAATGGGGAGCACTTACAGTCATCTTCAACTGCACTTTACTCCGATCTACCGCTTGACGATTCCCTGATAGAGGTATCTGCAAAACAATAAACACGAGATAAAGCAAGTTAGAAAATAGTAAAGTGCACGAAATGCGAAAAGAAGATCGAAAAATCATTGCTTCCCTGGCAATGGTGCCCAAATGTTGAATGGTAGATGACTACGCTATTGGAATTGGTTTTGAAAACCCGTCGTTGTAGTTCGAGTAGCGAAGAAATCCATTCAATAAATATAATTTATACCGAAAAATCTGTAAAGAAATTTCGGGTCGAACACAGGGAGGCTACGTCGATCAAAAGTCACAATTATATTTTTGTGTTTTATGTAAATGGCCAAATAATCACAATAGAATTAATATAGACAATAAGAGAGAGAGAGAGAAAGAACAATCACTTGATATTGCATAATATTTTTACAACTAAGAAACTAGAAATGGTTACACTAGAAAGTGAGAAATTATTACAACTAGAAAGCAAGAAAATTCTACTTTAGAAAGCAGTAAAAAGAATGGGAGAGAGAAGTTATCCTCCTCGACGATCGCTTGGAGGACGAGCCGAATGGGACAACGCCTGGAAGACGAGGAACGGAGCGAGAAGAAGGAGGACAAAGCAGGAGGAACAAGAATGAGGTAGCACGTCATTGTCATCACGGGATCCACTTCTAGAACGGGGGTGAAAACTTATTTTTAGCTCTTGAGGAGCATCCCAGGTGTGGGACAAGCTTCTCTTAAGCTTTGGAGAGAGAGAGGAGAAGGAAGGGATGATAAATCCATATGGTAGGGGTAACCTTTTATAGTTGCAAGGAGTGGGGGCATTTTGGACATTATAACATGAAAAACATTAATTCAAGACCTTTAGTGATGTATTTATCCGTAACTAAAGGCCTGAACGTGGCTGACGTGTGTGCGTTGCGCGCGCGCCCCTTCGCCTTTGCGCTCTTAACATCCTTGCACGTCTGTGCGCGCTCAGTCGTCCAATCAAGAGATCAGATGGCTTAAACCGCCCTCGCCAGCGTCGAGCGCCCGCGTGCGATCAGGCGTTTGTGCTGCGCGTCTGATCGTGCGTGGGCACTATCAGTTGATCTGCGCCGCTTGATGCGAATCGCACGGCTCCAATTGCGCACCCACGTGCGAGAAGCGCTGCGCCTGCGACTCGAACCCATGCCATCAACCTCCATAATGCCTTAATCGCTACACTACGCGTGCGGTTGAGGCGCATTGAGGATTTTGTGCACGGCCGATCTCGATCGTTGGATCTTCATCCGACGGTCGTGATCAAGCGTTGCTTGTGCTTTTAGATGAGGAGAGGCGCTAGATGAGCGGCGATGTGGCACGTTCTCAGCCATTGGATGGGCATCCAATGACTGAGATTTGTCGAACAGGTGAAGAAGAAGAGTTACGGGTGGTGCTGGGTGGCTCTGATGGCGCCATCTAGGCCGTCCATCTTCTGAGTTTTGTAGATGGTGCCACAGGTGTCGGATTGGATCGATTTTCGCATTGTTAGGCTGCGATTGTCGATCTAAACCCATCCGTACAGTCGGATTTGTCATCTGATGTCCACATTAACACCATCTTGGCCCTTGCTCTTTAGGGTTCCTCGATCTCTATCTGGTGCTACGGATGTCTGATCAGGGCGATCTTGGAGTCGTTGAACTCTAATCATTGCCCTAATTAGATCCGTACGGTTGGATCTTCAATCCGAGGCCTCGATAAGAAGTCGCCCTGTCTTTGACCATAAAAGGAGACAATTACTATACAATTATACAACTTGACCTAAATGCATGATTATGCATGTTATGCAATATTTACAATGTATAATGCTAATGTGACACTAAGAACATGCATTAATAGACATTTTAGGTTAATCAAATGTATGCACATCATCAGGGTTGACTCATTCTCACTCAGAGTTGACTTTCTCGATTCATCTTTCTCATAGCCAATTGATGTGCTAAATCAAATCTATTTCACTCCAGAAAGCTAATGCATAGCTCAAAACTCAGTTTTGAGCTCATTGGACATGTACTCAAGGTCTGCTGCCTGAGGTTAGAAGTGTCGATGTTCGGTGGAAGAATCTAAGAGTTCTCAAGCTTCAACAAACTCTGTAACAGACTCTTAGGACTCTAGTGAAGCTTACTGACCTGTTAAGTTGTTAAAAGCCTAACTGAATCCACCTCTCTAACTTCGCCGGAGTTAGAGAAGACGATGGTCAGGGAAGGGTCTTAGACATTAAAACACATAATAAATTGTTAATTCTTAATCCTAGGGCATTATAAGACCATTCTAGAGCTTTTCAGAGTTTTTAAAGGGTTGGAACTCGAAAATGGCTCGCCGAAGCTCGCCGGAGCTCTGGTGAGTCTGGTTTTGACCGACAGAGATAAAAATATCACCAAAATAGCTCATTGATGGATTATAAAACTTCCTGAGGTCCTTCTGAACCTCAAGGGGAACTCAATTGAACCTCAAGGGGAACCTCAAAGAATTTCAGAAAATTAGGACGTTGAGTTCGTTAGAACTCTAGGGCATTCCTCTCACTCAATTGAGTGAGGGAAAAAGATTTATTATGAACAACGATGTTGTAGAAGTGGTCAATTAGGTGTTTAAACTCTTTTGAGCTCGTCATTGATAGCGAGCTCAAGAGTTGAGACGTAATTAGGTATTTTTCATATAGATTATTATTTCTTTAATTAACAAGTTGAATGGGGCCCTTAAGTAGTGTATAGGTGATGTAGGGCCCCAATTGGGTGTGGTTTAGGCTCTATAACCTCCGCCGTAGACAGTGGAGGTCGCCGGTGAAGGTGGCGATGAATTAGGTGCTAAAGCTGATAAAAATGAGGGAAAAATAGTGTTATGAAATCATGATAAGGAGAGGAAGGTGATAAGTGTGTAAAAATGGCAAAAGAGTGCCCCAGACGAGCTCAAAGAGCTCGTCGGAGCTGAGGAAGACGGCATACAAATTGAACATTTAAACCTAACTTACTACCTAGTCTACTGAACTAAGCTACGCTACACTTACCTAAGTCTAATCCTACTGTTACCTGGACGAAGGAGGTAGAGGAGAATTCGTCGAAGGTTCTTAATGGAGGATGAAATCAGATGGGCAGGGGAAGAAGTTCCAGTGGGCGGTTTCGTGGCGTGGAGGTGGAGTCCGGTGTCGGCGCTTTGTCAGAGGACGCAGCGGACGATAGCGAAGATTAGAGGCGAGTGGCGATGATCGGAGGAATAGGATGGAGATGGGAAATGGTAGCCAGAGTTGGAGAGAATAGCCTATTAGTTAACTGTGGTTGGGGAAGAGGGTAGGGAGCTAATCGCTCAAATCGTAGGGTTCAAGGGGTATTTATAGGGTTCGACGATGGCTAAGGGGCTTGAATCCAGACGGATTTGCGTCTAGGTGCAGCTTAACCTCCGGCGTTGTCTTCGACGCTGGTGAGGCTAACGCCTATACCTAATTAGGATTTATGAATAATCCAGACTGGTGGATGGAGTTGAGTTGGTGAGCGCAAGCTTCAGAAACTTCGCGCGGGTGGAATGGCGTTAGATGGGCGGCCATCAGAGGGTGACATCACCACCGAACGTCAGCCGTTCAAGCGGCTGAAGAAGAAATGAAGAAGAAGAAGACGGTGTTCGCAGGGACCTATGTGCAAGGAAAAATAAGGACCTAAGCGAAATAAAAGGACTCAAGTGCAATGAATTCCAAGGACAGAAATGCAAACAGAGGCTTTTAAGGTTAATTTAAATTATTTTCTTTTTTAACATTTTATATATATTTATAACTTAGCTAAATATTATATTAAAATCTTGTATTCACATTTTTGACCCATTTATTTATATTTATTTTCTTATTTACTTAAGTTATTAAAGACTTAGGTCTTAAGTTATACTTAAGTTAAATAAGATATTAATTAGGTAACTAATTAATGGTATTTTGAGTCCATTTATTAATTAAATTATTAATAATATTAATTGGCTGGTAATTTAGCATTTTAAACTTATTTTAAGGTCCTTTAATGATTTGTCCCTTATTACATAATTAACTCTTATATATGCATATTCCTAGCTAATTAACTAGGGAAACTAGTTAATTAGGGCTAATTAGAAGCCATGATGAGCCTCTCATCACCCACCTTCCCTCACGTTATTGCCTGCAACCAGCCATTCTTTACGGTCTGCATCTCAACTATCCCTCACTGAAATCAATTTATCAGGAGCTACTAAATATACACATGGAAACATGTCCTTCAAAACACCATGCTGAGACCATTGATCCCTCCAAAACAAAAAATGTTCCCCATCTCCAATGAGTGGCTGAAAATGTTCCCAATTATTTTTCACAGCTTGCACCACCGAAATCCAAAAAGGTGAAGGACGTTGAGGTTTCAACTTGACCCTCTCCACATTTGAAGTCCCATAAGAGTCTTTAATCAACTCATACCATATCTTATTCTCCGCTTCAAAAAGCTTTATTGCCCACTTTAGTAATAGAGAATCATTAAATTCTCTCAGTAATCAGATCCCTACCCCTCTGTGCTTCTTCGGCCTACATAACCTCTCCCATCTTACTGGCTGAAGAAAACTCCCATCAAATTTTGCCCCCTTTTAAAAGAACTGCTTGTGCATCACATCCAATCTTTTCCACACCGACTTCGGTGATCTGAACATTGAAAAGAAAAATACTAGAATAGATGTGATTACAGAATTGAGGATCAAATGACCACCCTTGGATAGGAAGCAGCTGCTCCAATTCTCAAGCTTAGCCGTAATCTTCTGAAACATGACACGCCAATCACTCTTTTTTAATTTAGAGGCCCTCAGAGGCAACCCCAAATACTTCATCGGCAAAGAAGTAGTTGGTGAATACAAAATGGAAGAGAGCATCTGACTTTCCTAATTAGCCATGCCAAAGCAAATCAATGATGACTTGGAAACATTGAGTTTTAGGCCTAAGATTTCCCCAAACATGGAGACCATCTTATATAACACCCCTACTTCCTTCTTGCCCCACTCCATGAAGAAGATTGTATCATCGGCATACTTAAGGATCGGAGCCAAAGCACATGAATTCGACATTGAATAACCTCTCAATAGAGCCACATTAGATAACTTGCTGGTGAATCTAGTTAAGGTATCCATTGCCAAAATAAAGACCAAGGGGGCCAAAGGGCATCCCTGCCAAACCCCTCATTGCGGTTGAATCCAGGTACCACATGGCCTCACATTAATCAATGGGGAGAAGGATGAAGTTGTTATGCACCTCTTCATCCATTGTGTCCAAGTAGTTGGGAAACCTCTCTGTCTAAATATTTCCCAAAAATAAGACCAAGACACCGAGTCATAGGCCCTGTTGAAGTCAACTTTCCACAAAAACTCCTTACTCCTCCTTCTATGCCAACTTGTCACCATTTCTTGTGCCATGATGAATGACTCCTGTAGTGATCTATTGGGAAGAAACGCTGACTGCATCGAGCTAGCCAATTCCTTCAAGGCCCCCTTCAATCAGTTCGCCAAGATCTTTCCAATAACCAAATAAATGGAATACGATAGTGCATTCGGTCTGAACTCCGATAAGCTCTTTGCCCCCTATTTTTTTGGTAACAAGAACAGATAGGATCTGTTTAATCTCTCAAAACCAAAGTTACCACTTTGGAATTCCCTTATTAGGGGTTATTAAACATTAAACAATAATGAATCAGTAATGTTTAGACAAAATATTTCACATAGACCCCTAGAGATTCATAAATAATAAATATGCCCTTAATGGTTCAAAACAAAAATGATTAGAAAGCCCTTAAAAACTAATGAATGCTTGCACTTCGGTCCTTGGATCATAGATCTTTAGAGTTTGTGTTGCAGCTTGTATGGGCCATTGGAATCATGACTACAAAAGTGATCCAGCCGTCAGATGTGTTCAACGAAGGGCTGAGGGGGTTCATATGTTGACAGCTGATGGTGGTGGTGGATCGGAGATCGAGGCCATGGATATGACGAAGATGGTGGTTGGAGCTAGGGAAGATAGTGAATCTCTTATGAAGTCTTACAGGTAGAATAGGTCTTTTGACCTTGTGTCAAATCCAAAAGCTTGAGGGGGTTGCCTTGAAGCAAAACCCTAATGCTATTAGGTGGAGGTGTGCGTGTGGCAATGTGGTGAAGAACCTCCATAGAGTTTCTAATGGAAAAAGTGGTAATGTGTGATAGAGGAGATTGAAGACCTAATTAAGCTATCTTAAACCTAAAGCTAGCTACGAAGAACGAAAATCGTAACCTAATTGACAAAAGAGAGGGTGAAAACCTAGGGTGATGACTGGCATCCAACTGACAAAAGAGGGAATTGGATGGAGCTAACAAAGGGGAATTAGACTGTGCTCATTGGCGAGAAGCATAGCGAGGAAGGTTGGAAGATGACCGTACCCTCAGTTGGCAATGGGGGTCGGCAAAGGAGATTGAAGGAGCTCCAGGTCCATTAATGGTGACATGTCAGGGAAGAAGGAGAAGAGGGTTTGACGCAGGAAATCAGAACGATTTGAATTAGTGGTGAATGACCATGTGATGAGTCAGAAAATTTGAGATCAAAGTCGAGTTTGAAAATCCGTCATTGTAGTTGCAAAAAATCCGACTATCAAATAATTTTTCCTGAAACTTTAGTGAGTCCTAGGTCAAACATGGGGAAGTGAACGTTTGATTTTAGAAAATCACATTTATTTTATTTGTTTTTGGTATTTTTGTGCTTATATATTTTTTTTGGTATTTTTATAAGGTAGAAAATCAGGTGAAATAATTTCTATCTAATTTATTTGCAAAATAAGAGAGAGAGAACAAATATTTCATAAAAATAGAGCAATGTTCATTACGATTAATTAAGAAAAATAAAACTACACTAGAAAGTGGTAAATGATAGAAAGAGAGCGGGAAATACCCCTCGAGGTTGCTTGGGGGACAACTCTCATTGACAGAGCGCCTGGAAGAGGGTGGTGAGATGTTAGACGAAGGAGGATGAAGCTAGAGGAAGGCGAATGAAATAAGGCAGTGTTGCAGCGGTGTTCTGCTTCTCAAACGGTGGTGAGAGGACAGCCAACAGGAGCTCCATGAATGGGTGTGAGAAATAGAAATAAAAATTATTTTTCTACTCTAGTGAAGCATCCCGGTCTCAAGACTAGCTTAAGAGTGGGTCATAGAGCTTTGGAGAGGGGTAGAGAGGTGGAGGAGGGGATGAAGAAGAATGAGCGATGTAGGGGGCTTTTATAGGGCTTGGAAAGGTTAAAGTTCAGACAAATGCCTTCAATGTGCATGCATGTCCCATGCATGGGACATGCATGCATGTTCCATACTTGTGTTAACGGTGCACGCTTCTCCTCAGCTGACAAATGCAGGAAGCATTTTCGGCCTTCAGATCTTGATCATGTGGCACAGATCGCACGAGGATCACACCTCATCATTGGAGAGATCACGCTCAGTGCACGTTGAGATCGCAAGGGCCATCGATCACAATCGCACGACTGTGGATTGCGCCTCAGATCGCATCGTGCGTGCGTTGAGTTTGTGAGGGTCGCTAGATGTAATCACATAGCTGTAGATTACACCTCAGATCGCATCATGCGCACATCAGATGGTGCATGCATCTGCGTGTCTTTCTTCCTACCCATCCATGTAACCACATGGCCACGCTTGCACTGCTAATCCTTGATCGAGCAGCTCCAATTGATTGTTGTGCATGCACTGAAGATTAAAGGGGTGCTCGGGGATCGAACTCATGTCTGCGGGTTGAGAGCGGTACTCTCAATCACTGAGCCAAGGAGGATTTTGTGTCCAAAAGTTTGCTATGCCCTCATGATGGCCATGCGATCATGGCCGTTGGATTTTCATCCAATCATTGCGATCGTGCAGATGAAGGAGGCTGTGGCAACATGGCAATTGCCTAGCCATTGGATGATGATCCATTGGCTAGGATTTAATGTGGACTTTCCCTTTGAATGTGAAGGCAGGGGTGCTTGTCAACCTTGGTTGGTCTGGATGGTGCATTGAATGTGAAAGTGGGGGTGCTTGCTGACCTTGGGCGGTCGGGATGGTGCCACATGGTGCCATCTAAACCGTCCATTTTCTTCTCTTCGTAAGCGATGCTACGGATGTTGGATCGAGTTGATTTTCATGCTGTTGGGCTACGATCGTCAACCAGACTCCATCAATGAGGTCATATTTATTGTTCAAAGCTCCGATTTATGCCACCTTGTCCCTTGGTCATTAGTCTTTTGTGCCTTGTAAAAGATGATATGGATATCCGATCAAGGTGATTTTAGAGGTGTTAGACTTCGATCATTACCTTAACCACATCCGTACGATCAGATCGTAAATCTGAAGCCCAGAGATGTACCGCCCTATTCCCCAGTCACAAAAATAAGAAAATTAATGTACAAATTATACAATTTATTCTAAATGCATGCTGGTGCATATTATGTAATATTTATAATGTTAAATGCAATTGTGAGCCTAAGAACTTGCATAAATAGGCATTTTATCAGAAATAAATATGTATCTATTACAATGTTTTATAGGGTGTTTTCCCCTGCAAATAAGGTAAGAAATCAACATAATTGTGTTGATTGACAGCAAGATATTGCATGAACTTTGGCCTTGATTTGCGACCTCCGAAGATGGAATTGAGGGTTAGAATCTATGTCAACTTGTGAGGCTTTGAATGGAGATCAATCCCACCAAATTTGGTGGGATTCCACTGCGTAATTTAGGAGATTTTGATCTCCAAAACACACGACGGACGCAGCTCACGCAAAACTTTAGAGCTTAAGGAAGGAGATGAAGTGCTGACATAATGCTGACGTCAGGAAAGGACCTAATTGCAAAGTAAGTCAAAATAAGGTTTAATTGAATCTAAGTTTTTGGGGCAACTTAATTAGGACCTAAGGAATCTAATGGTGACTTCAATTTTGGATTTTGATTAGTTTAATCAGTAAATTTATAATTTAACCCAAAATGTATTAATTATTAACTTTAATCTTTGATTTATGTTAAATGGGTTCATTTTGCAAAATTGATCACTCTAAACCTTATGGAATATTTTTCAATGATTTTTAAAAGGTTCGGATTAGATTTATTTTCATTAGAACCCTTTTAATTTAAGTAAGGTTGAAATTAGGATTTTTATTTATGATTTAGCCTTTAATTTGCAGAGAAACCCTAAATTAATCAATTTGAGCCTACTTAATGGGAATTTGAACTTAGTTGACCTTCAATTGAGTGTAGGTTTACCCTTTAGTTAATCTGCATTTGTATTAGCCTGTTAAAATAGTAGAATTAGCTAATTTGGATGTCATTTGTCTTAATTCTTGATATTATTAAGTTATACCCTTTTATTGGTTAATAAAATGAATTTAAACTTAGAACTTAATCAAATTAGACTAGATATGAAAGATGGCAATGTTACCATCATATCCCCATGCCTACCATTTGCTAGTCCTTTAGCAAATTCTTAGAGTTGAGCACATACTTTTAGCTCAAAGGGTATTTCTATCATTTCTACTCACATAACTTTTCTTCTTTTTAGAATTCATGTGTAACTTATTATTTAATGACTATTATCAACACAGGTTGAAATACAAAGCACTCTTATGCCTAGTACTTCGGTTATTTCTCTGCAGACACTAAAATTATCGGCTTCCAACTAAGTTAACTTCAGCTGACCTTTGATTTTAAACACCAAGGCACAAGGTCTAGGTTGGTGTCAATTTCACTCCTTGTCTCATTACTGTCGAGGTTGGAACACATGTAGTGTCGGTGACAGATCCTAAGTTTCTAATTAATAACCTATTAGACATAGTCGGCTGGTCCTGCATGAATTTGGCAGCTTTCTACCTTCCTGCCAGGGTTGACCTTAGGGTATATGATCAACGATCTGGATCGCTAGTTAATTAGGGTTAATTATTCATATTATAGTATAGTATCGTAATCCAAACAGATGTCATTTATTTATATACAATTTTTACTAGTTTTATTTCAAGTCGTTCACTGGAAGACAGTTTTTGATATACATCACTCTCTATTATCCAAAAATCAGTTTTTATTCCAAAAATGTTAAGTTTATTTACAACAAAATGAATTATAAATGAAAGAATCAAAGAATGAAAATCTAAGTCAATTATGTATAAGAATGAATGAATTAAGGTTAATGACAATGCCTCAAGAATACATACAAGATTAAAGGCATTAATAACTATTCTAAACTAAACTATGTTAATTATATACATAATATCTAAGAGTCTATACTAATTATCTACAAAGTTATTTAATGTCTCAAAATTATGTACAATGTAGGCACAAAAATAACTATATATATGTAATGACCCCGGCATCAAACTTCATTTAAGATGTCTGGGAGTTGGTCCAGACGTCTGGTCAGACATTTGGAAGCCTTCCCAGATGTCTGGAAATTAATTTTTTCAGCGTACGGTTTCGCGTCTGCGCGCATGTGCGCGCAGACTGAACCGTCGCCCTCTTTTCTTCTCGTTTTCTCCCTGCAGGCGCAGCCTTCTTTCTCTCTCTCTCCCCACGATGCCTTCAAATACTCCCCCTCTCCTCTCCCTCACCATCACTCCACCGCCTTCCACTTCTTCTTCCTATTAGCGTGAGAGTGAGCGGGCGAGGGCAGCAGCTGCTGCCGTGTGTGCGCGGGGAGGAGGGGTTGCAGCGAGAGGGAGGTAGTTAGAGCGCGAGGGTGCAAGCTCGCCGGAGCAGCCAGGGCCGGCCGGTAGGCACGCCACGGGAGCATGGCGCTGGGGAGGTGCTACTGTAGCTCAGGCAGCAGGCGAGCGTGGCACGGCCGTGCGCAGCAGGCGGAGGACGAGGAGGCCCTAATTCTGGGAAAATTTCCCAGAATCAGACGTCTGGACCCATGTCCAGACGACGCGGGAGACGTCTGGAGGAAGGTCCAGATGTCTGAAAGGTACGATATCTTCTTTCCCTTCGTCTTTCATGTGTACGGCCATGCAACCATTCCGCCGAAGGGTTCTGCCTCATTTCATGTTGAGGACGGTCGCGTACGCATGCATGTCTAGTTCAGGAAGGTGCAAGGGCACGCCCTCCCACACAGATCGGACGACTGGGCACAGCACCAGATGGCGGAGAGGGTCTCCAGACGTCCGGAGTGACAGTCGGACGTCTAGAACTGAGTCCAGATGGTTCAGTAGGATTCTGGACGTCTGAAGAATCGCGCAGAGAGAAGGTATGACCTGAACCATCGTTTAAGACGTCTGGAAGATGTTCCAGACGTCTGATTTTGGGCAGACTTGTTATTTTTGACCCGTTTAAGGTCCGTTCGAAATCCGTTTTCCACGTTTCAAGTTTCGTTCTTCTCAGAAATTGTTCCTCTACCTGTTTACAGTATTTGTATCCTGTGCTGAGTAATTCCTTGTGTTTGGTCCTTATGTTAGGACCCCATTCCGTTGCGACTCTAGGGGTTGCGGAGGTGTGCGGGCTTGCTGATCACGCCCCCAGTACTCCCGATTTTGCGGGTAGAGTGGCTCCCTCTATTTGTTTATCAAAAATTATGCACTTGTGAGATAATTAATAGATCCTAGGGTATGGCATGAATCCTAGGACTAAAAAACTAGATTGAATGATATATCCTAGGGTATGGCATGAATCCTAGGACTGAAAAACTAGATTGAATGATAAATCCTAGGGTATGGCATGAATCCTAGGACTAGAAAACTAGATTGAATGATAGATCCTAGGGTGTGGCATGAATCCTGGGAACAGAAACACCAAAACGAATGTCGTGAATATATATATATTGCAGTCTTGGAAAAGTAGAAAGGAAAATGATAACTGCCTGTAATTAGTTAACAGTTGCTTGTTATGAATGGATAATTACTATTGAGAACATGGGCTATATGAATATAAAGCTGAAATGATGAAACCTAAATTGGCTGAGTTAAAGAAAAATGAGCATGAACCCTACGGGGAATTAGGAGTAGAGCTTCTGAGAAGTGAATGGAATGGAATTGGGGAAGTGAGCTGGCCCTTGAATACAGAGTACCAAGGAGAGCGACTGTCCCCCTGTTTAGTGCAGAGCGGAGCTAGCCGCCCCAGGGACCCGGGGTTAGGTCTGGCCACTTTGTACCGACTTTTGGCCCTCGTGTACACAGTACCGGGGAGAGCTACTAGTGTAGGGAGAGCACTAGCCACCCCACGGGCCCCGGGATTCTTCTAGCCTTCTTACACCGACTTGTTAGGACCACTGGGCAAACCAGGGTAGTCAGGCGAGGGTGCGCGGACTGTGGAGGGGCAAGTCCCCTGGTTAGTTACTGTGGAGGGGTTAGACCCCTGTTACTGAGAGGGCTCTGCCCTATACTGGTTCCGTGCTGTGCTTTGGGGCGCACCCGTTAACGGAAACGACTAACCGCATGCCAGTGCGGGGTAGCTACCCGTGCGTTTATCGCACGTGCTGTAGTCACCGTTACGTCTGTCAGTGACCTTAGGGTGGTTGACTGAGGGTAGGACCCCCACGGGAGACTCTCCCGGTCAGGAGAGCACTACGTGCTACTTCTACTTTTCGGAAAAGACTGCAATCAAGATCGTTCTCACAAGGAATATTCAAGATCAAGAGAAAGATCTGAGAAATAATTCAAGAATGAGTAAGAAGAAAATAAAGAAAGAAATTAAAAATAATAGCTACTTGTCTACCATACTGCTTTCTTAGCTTTTGGTTGCCACTCTACTCAGTATTTCGCTGACGTGTCACCTTTGTCACCTTTTCAAGACCAGGTGTTGAGCAGCCAGAGCAGGCGGCTACAGAGGGAGCTGGGCCTAGTAGAGCCCAGTAGTCTTACTTGTGTAGTACCTACCGTACCATTTCTTTTGTGTAGTGAGTATTTTTCTATTACCACTGTACTCTTTTATTGTAAGCATCATGTTTATATACCTGTTTATTTTTCTACTGTTGTGGTGGTGTGTACTATAGTAGTTCTTTCTTTACTACTGTATTTTGTTACTGCTAGTTATATACATGGTGAATGTGGTTTATTTTACTGCTCTTTTGGTTACTTTCTCGTTAGACGACTAGGTCTTGGGATCAGTTGAGTCGGTCCGGTTCTCGTGTCTCGTAGGGATTCGGGAATCGGGTCGTAACAATATATAACCCTAATACATTATATATACTACTTATACAACTAACATATATATATGTGGAATAATACTAAGTTAATATCTAACTTATACTACTAATATACATAATATACAACATCTATACAATATATATATACACATACTACTAATATATACATCATTACTTATATATATATATATGCATACATTTTCTTTATTTACAATACACGTATACAATACAATATATCTATATATATATAACCTTCTCTATACATAACTTATGATGACTTTACCTATATATAACTTAACACACACACTTCCTAAACGTATACTAACACCTAACCTCGCACTAACATAGCACTCTCAACACACACGCACACACACACTAACTCTTAACACATATACACACTACTCATACAAAGACTCAACACTTAACTTTAATTTTAACTTAACACAGCCCACTTAACCCAAAAACATTGGTTTTTGGGCTTAATTTTCGTAGGATCAACATCCCCTTATGGGGCCGGATCGACCACTACAAGGTCTGCCCATAGGGGGGTTTACTTATTGATGTATAATTTCAGGCCCATTCAAGCCTAGCTCACGCCTAGCGGGCCTTAGCCTTTCTTCTCTCTCTCTCTCTCTCTCTCTCTCTCTCTCTCTGTCTCTCTGTCTCTCATGCTTGAAGGATACGCTTTGGGGATCCAACCCCTGTACTGGATGATTGGATCCTAGGTGTGATTACTTAAGTAGCGCTATCCACTCTTTGCTATTCACGATGTGGAGCCTTCTTAAGCACCAATTTAGTGCATGAATGCATGCTTTTGGGAAGTTTTTACAGATTAATTTAGGTGCTAATTAATTAATCATTTTATAATTAAATTATATATACATGTAGCCAATACATAGGACTACTTATTGTTATAATTTATATACCTTAATTAATTATATAAATATATTTAAAAAATCATTAAAGTTAAGGATAATTACATGTATAATTTAGGTTTAATTACTTAATTAAAGTATAAATTAATGAATTGAAGGTACAATTGACTCTTAATTTAGTTAATTTACATTATTACCTAATTAGTAAATATTTTTAATTGATTTTTATTGATTTATTTATATATTTACACATTTAAATACACAGTTTATATATATACATATATTATACAATGTAAATGTTGTTCTACATTATAAATAAAGTTGTAAATATACTAAACATACTTTAAATTATAGTATACAATGTTACAACATAATTCACTTCATTATTTTACTAATTGACTAATATATATTACATTAACTTAATAATTTACCTAATTAACTTATATAACTATAAATATATAGAATATTTGAGTAAATAAATAAATATAGAGATATATTACTATACATAATAATTACTTTTAATAGTATATTAGGTTATATATCTAATTCTACAAATTCATATTAGTATACATATATTTAGTTATATATATACATACATATAGGTTACATATATTTAATATAAATAATTAGACACTATATATATATATATATATATATATATATATATATATATATATATATATATATATATTAATATACTATATAATTAAGCATAAATAATCAGTTTAGCTTATATACATATAAATAGTATATATATAACTTGTTTATATACATATATCTTAATTTATACTTAAGTTATGAGTATTTACGCATATTTACACTATATACATATGTATTTTTGTAGGATTTTTTTTGGAATTTTCATATTTTTATTTTATTTTTATGTTATATAGGAATGGGGAGAGGAGAGAAAGTTGAGAAGAAGGGAAGAAGACTCTTTTTGGTTGTTATTGTTTTGTTTTCTTTATTTACAAAAATTGAGAAATATAAACTTATGCAGGTATGTTCTCCTAGCTAGGAAGTTCAAAACCTAAATCTAACTATACACACACCTAAAACTAATCTTAATCTCACTCAGGACAGTTTTATTTTATTTATTTACATTTATTTTTGTATTTTTCATGTATTTACAAGCAAGAAAGTTGGATCATGGATATAACATGATCTGAAATTGATTTCAAGCCATAACAATTATGGAAAAATACTGGAAAGTATGATTGAAGCATGAGAAACTTCCAGCAACTAATAGAGATCAATTTTAGATGCAAAAACATGATTTGTACCTTGTATTACATCAAAATAGGCAGTTTGTACAATATGTCAGACTCTATTTACTGACAATGTATTGCTAACATGATTTAAAAATGTTTATAACTCAACTCAAAATATAATACAGTCCATGAATGCTTCTAAAACATAGTTCTATCATTAAATCACTTGGAAAAATTCTTTGAAATTCAAAATGACTCAAATTTAATTATCAGAGAAACCCTAAATCAATCAATTTGGGCCTACTTAATGGGAATTTGAGCTTAGTTGACCTTCAATTGAGTGTAGGCTTATCCTTTAGTTAATATGCATTTGTATTAGCCTGTTAAATAGCAGAATTAGCTAATTTGGATGTCATTCCTCTTAATTCTTGATATTATTAAGTTATATCTTTTTGTTGGTTAATAAAGTGAATTTAACCTTAGAACTTAATCAAATTTGACTAAATATGAAGGATGATGGTGTTACCATCAAGCATCCAACCTTGGGGCATGTGGCGTTGGAGGTGGCCAAGGTTGTGGTGTTGGATGAGAGTTTCAACAATGCCCAGAAGGTTCAGCCTCATGGCGTTGAAGTTGCATAGTAGCGAATAGATTTTATTGGCCTTAATTGGCCCCTCTAACATTAGCAACACGGATTGACATGGCAAGGAAATGTAGAGGGCAGGCTGCAAGCCAGGGGGCCTACACAAAAAGGGGGGAGGAGTGGGGGAGGGCTCCCCTTCTTCTTTCTTCTTTGCACTGTCCAATGCGAGTCGACCAAGGATGGGTCCATGGTCGCGACATTTGAGGCATGGGAGGATGAGAGAAGGTAGTCCTCAGGGGGCTCCCACTGGGAATGGTTGAGGTCAATCTGCCTGTGGATGTCCTTCTTCCAAGGAGAGCTCGCATGAGCTTTGACAGCTATAAGAGAGGCATTGAGGGGGTGCCCAACAAAAGTATGCATACTATTCTTGTGTTACCCTTGCCTTTGTCACCAGAAGAGGAAACCTTTGGGTGTGGTGACGATTTTGAATGGTTATGCTACATACCATGGTGCAATGGGTAGGTACTATCACCTGCTCCTGGCAAGGGGTTTTGGGCAGAGGAATTTGAATTCAAATCCTATGGGGAGCTCTCACTAGCACAAGCCTCGGTGGAGCCAGCCAAGGAGGCGAAGCTTCCTGCTCTAGGGGTACGATGGTGTAGTGGGGTGCCAGCCTCAAGAGGTGAGACTATAGGAGAGATAGGACAGCAGTTGGCCGCATGGTCGAAGGACCTACGAAGGGAGCAAATGGAGAGCTTCCACTTGTAGACTACTTATTGAACATGCACCTTGCGAAATGCCTTAAATGAGACCTCGTCTAGAAGAGGGTCCTTCAACGAGATTGCGACTAGCAACCTTGCAAAGTCCCAATGCAAGCACTTAGAGGTAGAAGTATCGGATTGGAGGGGTCGGCCAATCGGGCTTCCAATTAGCCCCAAGATGCAAGGCGACCAGAAATGGGGGTTAAGATCAAGGAATCAGACCTAGAGAGGAATCTCTTCCATAGGTTTCTTCTCAAAGGAAAAGTCATTGTCCCATCTCTACATCACCAGATGGTGGCCACGATAGAACTATGGTCGCTCGAGCATCCTGTTGTAGTCCTTGGCCAAGTCGAAGTGTGTAAGAAAGAACCCATGAGCACGAGGGATAAATTGTACAAGGCCCTTTGGCCTCTAAATGTGAGTGAGAACATCCTGTAGGTGGGGAAGGGTCAGTGGTGCAAAGACCGAAGACGTAGAAGACTAGGGTGTTACACCAAAAAGCCTCCGACTCTGCCAACGTGTCGTCCGAGATCACGACAAGCTTCCTCCCATCTCGGAGGGCTAGAGGATGCTAGGAGAGCGATTAGACCTCCGACGAACTAGAAGCATAGAGAAGCCCAAGAGCAACCGTCGGGGTCTAAAGGGGTGGGGAGGAGTTGGGGGGAGGGTTGGGGGTTTAGGTGGGTGGAGGAGCAGGCGAGGGGGGGAGGGAGTGGCCATTTGGTCGTCTCTTGATTTGATGCAGAGAAAGAAGAGATTAACTTAATTATCTCACTCTCTTTTGAGGAGTTAATTTGAGAGATAGTGGGTGACAAGATTATTTGTAATGTTTGGTTGATGGGACTAGGCCAATCCTAGGAGAGATAGAAGGAGTGTATCCTAAGATAATGGAGTGAATGTTAAGAGACAAATTATATCTTAAACAACAATCAATATAAGGGCACCTTTGCCATTAAATGGCTATGAAAAGAGAGATGGGATCGTGGGACCTAATCTTTTGAAATTGAACTGAACCAATCGGTTGAACCAATAAACCACTTCGTAAACTGATTTTTTAACTTAAAAAAATTGATGTGATTATTAAATTACTATGAATGGATGAACCTTCGATTCACCTAAGTGTAACCCATCGTGATGATACTAAGTTCAAAATCCAAAATGGCTCTCGATTTTGCCAAGGGTCTCGTCGTAGTAATGTCAAAAAGACTCGTACTAGGTATCATAATTTTGACAAGCTGAATCTGACAAAACATCTGAATTGCGGTTGGGCTAGTTTTGACATTTCCTGCATGTGGGGGATATTCTATTTGTAATTTGTTTTAAATTGATTATGATTGTAACTTAATTCTCAATGTAAAATTAACAAATTTTACATTCTATATAAATAATTTTTTGGTGAATTAGATGCTTATAAATATTTAGTTATACCTAAAGCCTATGATGAATATAATATAATTTGAAATATTTATTTTATTTATATCAATTTAAAACGACTAAAATCTTGATTTGACCAAAATTCTTATTCTATTCAATTTTATAATGGTTTTAAAAATGGTGATATCATGTTAACATCAGCGTTAGTTGAAACTAACTTTAGCCCTTGAAAATATTGAATCCAAGTAGAATCAAACCACCATATATATTTTCCGATTTAATATTTGGTTCTCTTCTGAAAACATTGGCAGGGCCAACCATGGGGGCTTGTGCCCTTTTCTGACCGGGGGGAGAGTATGTTGGGGAATACACCATCGCTTTTTGACAGGAAAGGAAACGTATTGCCATTAAGAACATAAAAACTAACCTGGAATTAGGTAGATACAGTGAATGTACTAGAAAATGTATAAACATTTGGCATCAATTAAAGTTAGAAATAATATATCCAACGGGTATCAGTTCAAATCGATTGGGTTGACCGATGAACTAATCAATATTGAGTCAAGTTGTGTGCAAATGGGTCAGGTACCTACTCTATGAACACCCATAATTACAGCAACCCAGAATGGTAGAAGCAAACCCTGTTGGGAATACAGTGTTCATGATATATATGCCTAAGCCACGTTTGGAGGGTCGGTAAAGAAAGGAATTGACAAGTTTGGCGAGGCCATGGCATTCCCTTCCAGTTGAACCTCGTGTAAAAAGTTCCTCATAACTTGCAGCACCTTGAAGAGAGTCAAAGCTTCAGCTAGCAAGGTCGCTGCCACAAACAATTCATGTGCATCAAAGAATCTAAATGCAAACACTTCAGAGCTTAAGAGCTTCATTTGCCACAACCACTTGTAATATCTATGGTCAACCGTCAATAATATTGCATTAGAACCTGAATGCCTAGGATGTAACAGATAAGACTTCAAAGTCATTAATAGGAAATGAATTATTAATATCCTCATGACTGACATTAAAGTTCCCCAACCCAATGGAATTGTTATTTAGCTAGAATCCGTATTGAGTTGGAGCATATAATTATGGTTAATTTTGCAAAGAACTTACTCAGATACTTTTGCTTATCGAAAGAATTAAAAGGATTAAACCTAACCTTACGTAGGTGCATCTAGAGCTAATAGAGAACTATGAGGGCTCAAGAATTAACCTAATTTTAATTAGGTTAATAAACCCAATATGGGTTGCAAAGTGCTAATGTAAGGGGATGCATTAGCTTGTTTAATCAAAATACGACTTATGTGGCTTAAGCTTCAATTAATATTGTTGGGATTTGTGACAATCCAGAGCATGGAGTTAAGAAATTAGCGGCTGGAGGTTGGACTTACCCTGCAAGGGGCTAAACCGACTGCTGGCCACTGCTGCAGCACATGGATGGTAGGTTCAAGCTTTGACCGGTCTGCTGCAGGTGCGAGCAAGGGGGTAGGAAGCCCCTTTGGACGGCTGGCTGCTATAGTTTGAAGAAGAAAAAGGAGAGGAGCTTGATTGGAAGAATTTGTTTTATTGCTCAACTTAAATTAGTTGGAAAGGCTCTTTTTATATAGAGAGTACATATTCCTACTTCCAAAACTAAACTTAACTGATTAAATCTAATCAAATCTTTTAGATTTGAAACAATCAAATCTTTGCAAATCTCCTTAAAACAAATAAACTAAATAAAGCAAATTGACAGCTAAGAAACCAACTCCTACTTTTAGTCATATGGACCCAAAACTGATGGCCCAAGAGCCTTCTAGATAACTGCCACATGGCACTTTCACCAAATACCAACACTCCCCCTTAAGTCAGAGGTCAGGAGGTCAATGACTTGCTCTTCACGTGTGAGGCTATATGCCCCATCATTCTTCTTCTTTTCTTCTTCATCGGAACTTGTATCTCTGATTTTTCCATCATCCTCCAAGATAATTTGAACCGAAAAAGTCTTTGATTCTGATTGAGAGTTGGAAAAGACTTCAGCCTGGCTGGAAAGTCTTCAGCTTTTTCTAGGGGTCCGAAAAGACTTTGAGCTTGAGTGAAGGATGATGAAGAAACCAGAAAGAACTTAGATTGGGGTCAGGTAGAATGTTGGCCTAGAGAATAATTGCTTGGAACATTACTACTCTGATACCATGTTGGGATTTGTGATGATCCAAAGAGTGGAGGAGTTCAAAAATCAGTGGCTGGAGATTGGACTGACCCCTGCAAGGGGTTGAATTGACTACTGGCTGCAACTGTAGCATGTGGATGGTAGGTCCAACCTTGGATCGATCTGCTGCAGGTGTGGGTGGGTGGGTAGGAAGCCCCTTTGGATGGCTGGCTACTGTGGTTTGAAGAAGAAAGAGGATAGGAGCTTAATTGGAAGAATTTGCTTTATTGCTCAACTCAAAATAGTTGGAAAGGCTCTCTTCATATAGAGAGTACATATTCCTACTTCCAAAACTAGACTTAACTAATTAAATCTAATCAAATCTTCTAGATTTGGAATAACCAAATCTTTGTAAATCTCCTTAAAATAAATAAACTAAATAAGGAAAATTATCAACTAATAAACCAACTCCTACTTTTAGTCCTATGGATCCAAAATCGATGGCCCAAGAGCCTTCCAGATAACTGCCATGTGGCCTGATGCTGCCATGTGGCACTTTCACTGAATCCCAACAAATACCTTAATAAATGATGGGATGAGGGGCCATTTATGATGAAAGAAAGTTGCAGGTCTCTTTTTATCCCATGTTATTGGTGAAAGGGTTTTATTTAATATGCAAATATCCTAACCTATTTTAAGCCACATGAATGGATTGAAATCCAATTTCATTCCAACCTAAATTTCCCTTTCAGCCATCCTCCACCAACATCCTCTCTTCTCCTCCTATCTTTTTCATTACTTCAACAAAAAGACCTTAGAGAAGGACCCTAATTTGAAGATAAGAGCCTAACTTGGTCTCTAAACCCATTCCTTGCCATAAATTCTTCTCTCTTTGGTTTCATTGAGGAGGCAAAGAAGAGTTAGCTATATCATCTAGGAAGGTTGGGGGTGTTGCATGATTTCTCATGGATTGAAGCGAAGAAGAAGGCCATTGGAGGGAAACTTAAATCAAAAAGCAACCATATATCTAAAAGGAAGGAAACTTGGGTTCCAAAGACAAAATTTAGGTAAGGACCTTTCCTTTGCTTGTGCAAGTATTTCTTCTTGTCTCTTATAGTCTAGAAAAATGAGATGATGTGCATTGGATTCATCCTTACATGTGAGATTAGGGCTTGCATGTAAGAATCAACACATGCATTGGAATTTTGGGGTAGTTTGGAAAATTAGATTAGTTTAAGGGGGTTCTCTTACATTTTTACATGTTCCATAGGGTCTAGAATGTTGTATTAGATTCCCTTTAATCCTATTTGTGATGGATTAGGGCTTTAGAATGGAGTTAATGGGTCAATTCTAGCATTTACAGGTTGTTTTGGAAGTTCTACAGTAGATGTAATGTTAAGTATATTTTTTTTTGAGAAAGAGAGAGGAAAGCTACTATAGCCAGTAGTAGTCCAAATTTCATTAATCAAACATCATATAACAGAAAGCTAATGCCTAGCAAACATAGACACTCCCCTACAAATGTTCTCCACCCACCCACAACCATTATTAAATAATACATCATTTCTAGCACACCAAACCCCCCACAAAATAGCTACCATAGTAGTTCTCGCTAAATTGGGATTAAAGAGAGCCCTCCACAAGCCATTCCATGTGGGTAAAGGGGTAGAAAAACACTTGCGCCAAACCTTCGTCGTGACCAGGCAAGAGCTAAAAAGGTGTTTCACGTCTTCTTCGGCAAATTGGTAGAAAGGACAGAAGGTGGTGGGAGACCCCATCGTACATGTCCTCACAGATCCAAAGATTAAGCCATCCCTTCTAGCAAGCCACAAAAATATTTGTATTTTGACGGGTGCTTTGATCTTCTAGATGGGAGCAAAATTGGATGCCATAGTATCGTCCCCCTCTACCCTTAGCAAGTGCTTGTAACCGCTATTTGGGTTGTACAAACCGTCCACCCATGCAAAGCCATCAACCCCAATAGATGGTTTAAAAGCCTACAAAGTCTCGTCTAACCTCCCAAACTCCTCCTGCAATCGACTCAGCTAGTGATCAGGCAGTCTTGGGAGATTCCAATACTCAATGGAAGAATCCCAATTATCAATTTTCTTGGCATCTTTATGCATTGTAGCATCAAAAGCTCATGGAAATAACTTGTCAAACGAGCCAAGCCTTGTCCAATTATCCTTCCAAAAACCAAACAATGTCCCATCACTAATAACTGACTTGAAAGAATCCAAGTTATGTTCCACGACCTTGGAGACCGATGACCAAAAGGGTGAAGCCTTGGCCGTCTGCAAGACATAACCTGGAGAAACATCAGACCCATAAGAGTCTCTAATCACATCTTGCCACAAACTGATGTCACCTCGAAGAATGATGCCTCCCCATTTCAATAAAAGGGAATCACCGAATTCCCTAAGTAACCTGATCCCAAGTCCACCTTTCTTCTTCGGCCAACATAAAGTCCTCCATTTGACCAGTGACATGAATGTGCCAACATGGGAAGCACCCTTCCAGAAGAAACGTTTGCGAAACAAATCCAACCTCTTCAACACAGTCCCAGACTGCCGAAACATAGAGAGGTAAAAAATAGGGATGGCGGATAAGATCGAATTCAGAAGAATGTGCCTACCCCCTTTGGAGAGAAACCTGCCACACCATCTTGCCATCTGTCCTGACAACTTCTCAAAGAGAGGCGCCCAATCAGAGGTAGTCATCTTCTTACCAAGAAGAGGTAATCCCAAGTACCGCACAGGAAGGGTAACGACCGATGTATGGAGGATGCTAGAGAGAGACTCTTTGTTTTGCTTTGCTACCCCAAAACAAATCAAAGAGGACTTGGACCCATTCACCTTAAGTCCAAAAATCTTACCAAAGCTATCTACCACATACTTCACACATTCAGCCTCGCTAGTGGCACCTTCTATAAAGAACATCGTATCATCAACATACTGAAGGAGGGGAGTCAAGGCACGATGAGATGACAAGGTACACCCATGTAAAAGACCACTGCACGATTGAAAAGAAAAATGAGCCAATGTGTCAACTGCCAATGAAATGATAAGGGGACCAACCAGGTAGTCTTGCCAAACCCCTTTCTGTGGTTGGATCCATCTCCTAGTTGATCTCCCATTAAGCAAGGGCGAGAAAGAAGAGGTGGTGATACTCCTCTTCATTCAAAGGACCCAAGTATCTGGAAAACCTCTTCTTCTAAGGATCTCCCATAGATAAAGCCATAACACAGAGTCATAAGCTGTGGAGAAATCAACTTTCCACATGAAGGCTTTTTCCTTCTGTCTCTTCTAGCTAGTCATGATCTCCTATGTAAGAATGAAAGACTCCTGCAAGGATCTACCCTTCAAAAAGGCATATTGGATAGGGGTAATCAGACTTGGCAGCACCTCCCTCATTCTATTAGAAAGAAATTTTCCAATCAACAAATAAATAGAATTAGAGAGTGAAATAGGCCTAAAATCATTAATGGTATTTGCCTCCTGTTTCTTAGGCAACAGAAAAAGAAATAATCTGTTGAGTTTTTCAATACCATAATTCCTACATTGGAACTCATCTGTCACCTTCAAGACATCCCCCTTAACAAGCAACCAAAATTCTTTATAAAAGAACACTTAGAAACCATCTGGGCCCAGGGAACCTTTCACCTTTAGCCCCTTCAGGGTTTCCCAAACTTCATGCTCTTCTATAGGTCAAACAAGGGAAGTGTCGCTTCTTCACTTAGGTGTGACATACTGGAAGATGCCAATCACCAGGAACCATGCTCACCTTCCCGCATGAATTTATAAAAGTGGTCAATAATCTCCTTGCCAATCTCTTGAAGTGTTGTAAGCTCTCTATCACCTGCATTCAAGGAAGAAATTAAATTGAACCTGTGCCTTGCACTAGATGCTACATGAAAATACTTTGTATTTGTGTTCCCTTCTTTAAGCCACAGTTGACGTGATTTCTCACGCTAATCAATTTCCCTCTGTAAATCCTCCTTGGCAACAAAATCCTGCAAGTCACTACACCTTTTTTTCTCTTCCTCAGTCAAAGGGTTAGACTCCACTTTCAAGTCCAAGTCCTTGACTCACTCAATAGCCTCCTCACGCCACTGGGACTTGTCACGCACAAGAGTCTTCTTGTACTCAACAAGGATTTGTCATAAACCTTGAAGCTTTGATGCCAAGACCTATGTAGCTGAGCCCTAACCTTCATTGGCTACCCACCAAGATGCAACCATGTCAAAAAAACCCGGCTTATTAAGCCAAGACCATTGGAATTTAAAATAAGAATTTTGTGGTACTCCTTCCTTGCTATCCCAAACAATTGGCGTGTGATTCGAGAAATGGCATCCAAGCATCCAGATAGCCGCCACATGGAAAGAACTAATGCACTCCACATTACATAAAAAATGGTCAATACGAGACATCAACCTATTTCCATTCCTCCACATGAAAGCTGCTCTTGAAGTAGGGGGATCAACCAACTCCAACTTCGCTACCACATTCTGGAACCCAAAGGTTGAGGTATCAACCTTACCATTTGGCCTGTCCTCTGTCAACAAAGTAACATTAAAATCCCTTCCCAATAGCCATACATTGTCCCTAACAAATTGAGAAGCCTGACAGATATCCTCCCATAGTGTCTACCTGTTTGTAGCCGTGCATGGTCCATAAACACACGACACATACATACAACTGCCATCTAACATCCTCAAAACCTTAGAAGTGATCCCGTACATGCCCACCATGATATCATGTAGTTCTAAAGACCGTAAGGGCCACCACACACAAAAGCCTTCCACCCTGCCAACTGCATGCACACAACAGATATTGGATCTCCCATCAGATACAAGAGCTTACCACATCTCAACACTGTCCACATCTATGTGTGTCTCTTAGATTAGAGCACAATCATTCCTCCACTCCTTCAAATAGCGAGATAGTGATGCACGCCTCGCCTCATCGCGTAGCCTACGCATGTTCCAGGAACGGACCCTCATGATGAGGACCTGAGAATCCCTTTCCGTTACTTCATAGAAGTTGTACGCTCCACCTTCAAAAGTTTGGCAACAAGATCCAGATCAATCTTCAAGGATTTGATAGATCCCCTACTTCATAGGTTGTAGCCCCCCCTGAACGATAGTGTGGCCTTATTCACAAATTGGACCCCTCATTGTATGGCATAATCTCCTTATCACTAGTTGGCATGGAGAATACAAATCCCCTGTCAGTCCCCTCTTTGCCATCACCTAAACTATCATCGGCAATGACCAACTCCTTACCCTTAGCAGACCGTGGACTCACTGCCAAGGTATAATTCTCATGCGTAATAGGGCCAACCTCCTCACATGCTAAAGTGTTAGCCATCTCCATAGAATTGCCTGTCTTCGTACAATCAACCCGAGGCTCCTCTGCCTCTTTTCTCTCCTTAGGTCATTTCCCATGGAGTACCACATGCCACTGAGATTCCTCCTTAATGTGTTCCTCTTCCCTCAGATCAGCCTTGTCATCATCGTGAGGCTGCTGGACTTGGATGAAGACATGAAGAAGCCAATAGCTTCCTCCACATCAAAGCACAACCTTCTCAGGGAATGGCCCACAATGTCAAATCAACCTTGACACTCACCTTCCTTCCATCTCAGTCATGTAACCCAACAACCATACCACTATTTAGGGAGGAAAAGCCAATCACGATTTGTTGAACGACAACCGTGGACCTGAGATGAATCAAAAGGCCACCAATATCCACCAAGCCCTGACGTTGGAAAACACGTTGAGGAGGTCTTTCAGAGTTTGCCCCATCAAATAGGGACACCAACAGCTAGATCATAGACAAATCATCGACCACCAAGGTGTGAAACTTGAACTTCTCTACATTGGTGGCACACAGACCAAACACCAGTGTTATTTCGCTTGAGATCAGGTTTAAAATCATTGCCTTGTAGTATAGTCAAAATCTCACGAAAAATAGATAAAATTTATACTCGAAAAAGTCTGAGGTTGTTCGCTGGGAGCAAGTAGGAATTCGATTCTCAAGATTACAATTTTAACCAACAAAGATAAGAAATTATAATCAAGAATTGACTCAGAATAATGTAGCAATAATTTCAAGTGTCAGACTGCAAAAAGAATGGAGTAAAATGGTGATTTGAATCACCAATTACTCCCTACAATAATATCAAATAGGACTTCACTAACTATGTATGAAATAAACTCAAGTTAGCCGTTTGATGGTAGGATCAGATGTCTTAGATGTCTGATGAACAGTGTTCTGTTTCTTCTTTGCTTGATTGCTTTGATTCTTCTTCTTTCTCTTCTTCGGCTCTTCTTCTATTCTTCTTCTTCTCTGCTTCTATTCTTCTTCACAGACTCTTCTTGTTGACGCAGAGGGGGAAGGATCCTCAAATTTGGCTAAGTGTCAGCCAACTTCTCTAGAGCAAAACCCTCCCCTACCCCACGCAAACTCTCCTCTCTTTCTCTCCTTGGGTCATGCTCTCCCAGAGCCTTCAACAGTACCAGGTATTCAGGTAATCTGATCTAGAGCGCACCCGGGTCCAGGGTTGCGAGCATGAGTCACAGTTGAGGAGTGTACAGGGCTTAAGCGGGTAATTGGGTCTGCACTAGGTCTGCGGGGGGCGTGTCATGGACGAGAAGCATGGACGATGTGAGGGACCTCACCCCTTGTGACTTGAGGCGATAAGCCTCTATTTCAAAATTAAATTATGTGTCATAGGAAGACCGTACGTATTCGATGTGGGACTATGTTGTCCCCCTTCGTGCTCCCGCTGCCGCAGTGATGATGGCTTGAATTAGCACAACTGCGGAGGACAACGCCTCCAACTGATGCCCTGAGATCCTGCCTGGGAGTATTCCATGCAACATGGGATGGCTACCTGGGTCTTCAGGTGCTGAAGAAGGCTTCAAGCAAGCTTGAAGCTTGACTGCTAATGGCGGTCGGAGCTCAACACTTGAAACATGAAATACGGGCTAACAGCCCTGGTTAAAAGGTTCAACAACATCGCCGTGAGGAAAGGAAGCAAGTGGCGGTGATTTCGTGGAGGATGGCGGCCTGTGGTGGTTGGTCAGACGCGGATATGGCCGAAGGGAGTGGGTCTGTTCAGGGGTGAGTTTGGGCAAGCGAGAGGATGAAATAGGAGGGGTTTTATGAGAGAAGGTGAGGTGGAGGTCGTGAGGTGGTCGGCAAGGCGGATGGAGGGTTGTAGCGACAGAGGCACCTCGCTGAAGGTTCGATCAGAGACGGAGACGATGAATGTGAACGGTGATTGTGAGGGGTTGCTTTTTTTGGTTTTTGGTAGAGGAAACTAACCTAGGAACTTAGAGTGACCTAACTACCTATTCTAAGTGGACGAAAGGGGGAGGGTGACACCAGCTGGTATGGCCGTTGTCGGGAAAGATGAGTTCTCCAGTGATGAAGCGGCGAGGAAGATGTGGAGAAGGGCGTCCGCTGGTATTGTGGCACGCGGAAGAAGTCAGGGAGGATGAATCCACTGCTCGTTTTGCAAGATGGATGAGGAATGTGGACGGGGAACTCACTAGAGGTTGTGGAGACTAGCGACCGAAGAGGAGAGAGGAAGAGGGGAGTTTCTGGCTGCAATTCAAGTTGAGGAGACTCGGCGAGGTCTTATGGTTCTTTATATAGGCAGTAGAGGGCGATTGAAGCTTGGAATCTAAGCTTTCAACCATGGAAGGTTCACCGGAGTCGGAAACCCAAATCTCTCATGCATTCGCATGAGATATTAGGAAGGTTATGGAGGTTGAAATCAAATGCGTTGGAAAGAGCACTCCTCAAGGAATCTCCCTTCCAATTTTGGAAGGGACTCATTGATCATAGGAGTTCTCTTCAATCAAAGGTTGCCGAAGAAGGATTCCTCCGTGATAATGGCAGAGGGACCTATTTGCAAGGAGTGAAGACAAAGATGGGGCCTTTTTGTAAGGAATTCGAAAGTTAGGGGTCTGAATGAGATAGAAAGAGTCTAATTGGACCAAAATGCAAACTTGGTCAAGATGATCTCAGATTGGGCCTAAATTTTGGCACAAACCTAATTTGGACCGAAGAAATCTAATGGTCAAGTTAGATTTAAGTTTTGATTAACTTTGACTAGGTAATTTATGTAAAAACCTAAATTAAGGCAAATGTCAGTATGAGACTCTATTTTAGGTCAAGATGGGTTCTAATGATCAAATTGAAGATACCAAATCCTAGAGAATATTTTTCTATGAATTTTAGAGGGTTTAGGTGAATTTTATCCTAACCAAAACCTTAGTTAATTAAGCAGGTTTGTTTTTAGGATTTTGGAAGTCATTTAATTGTCAAAACATGCGTAAACCCTTTTCTGTCTGTTCTAACCCACTTGTTAGCCTTTTAGGACCACTTGACCCTTAATTAACTCTTGGGAAAACCCAGGTTGTGCTGCATTTATGATATGATGGTAAAATTACAATTTTAACCCTAGTTTCTTATCTTTCCCTTAGAATGATTATGCAATGAGTTACAATCCTCTGGCGATTTTGTAGGAGCATTTAATGACTTAAACAAATCAAATTGAGTTAGTTATGGCTTATGATGGTGTTCCCATCATACCCCCATGCCTAGCTTTTACTAGTCCCTTAGTAAAATCTAAAGGAATTTAACTCAAATTCTAAACCATATGCCTCTTTATGCTCAGAACTCTATGTGTGCTTTCTTTTGTAGATTAGATCAGAATGCTGATAGTAGGCCTACAGGTACTCAAGTACCAACCGAGATCCGGAACTGACCAGCTCTAGCCTCAATCCACCGTGAAGGTTTCTAAGGCCCACAGGAACTAACCTAAGGTTCGTTGAACTCTGCGGTTAAATCATCCGTGCTTGTAACATGTTTTAGCCTAGGTTTAGTTCGCAGTGCGTTTTTGTAAGAGTGAGATAGAAGAATTTTTTTCTTTATTTTTGGAGAGTTTTCTCTCTCTTTTCTTTTTATTTCTACCTTCGGATTACCTTTATAACACGATCTGTATCGGATTCTTAGTTCCCACCATCAATCCTCGCAGGGTCCCTAGCAATGGATGCTTTGAGAAAACACCACCCATGTCAACCCCCAGAACCCGGGCTTTCGAGATTTCGAGATAATCCCACCCATGGCGTTCTGTAGCTAAATCCAGACCCTGGCAATTGACATTTCGTGATAATGTCGCCCATGGCATCTGAACCAACACAAGGTGCTTACATGCCCCTGGTAGGATAGTTAGATATCCTAGGAGATAAGCACCGAGGAGACGGTATGTTATTGTGCATCCTCGAGGGGAATTTCCCGCCTCTTCGCACTAGGAACTCATCCAAATCAACTTGTGTTGATCAGTCACTCCTAATCTAGGTAGCTTTTTCTCAGAACAGATTTAACGCATTTTGCATGATTTTGATAGTTAAGTGCACTGAACCAAACTATGTGTGGATTAGGGTGATTAGCTTACTGAGTCATGCAAACCAGAGGTCAGTTAATGAGGCTGAATAATCCCTAAGCCTTAAACCTAATATTTAAGCTTCTCATTTTCCCCAACCTCTTGAGGACTATCTAGATCTTAACGGATACTTGAATTTTAAAGCCTAAAATCACAACCCAAGAGGCCTAAGATCAACCTTCATACTAATCTCTTTTTGTCTCTTAGCACTTTTTATCTTTCTTTTTTTATTTGGTGTAGAACTAAGTTGATTCCTTAATCTTTTACTAATGAATACCTCCTTTTTTTCTTTTCAAATTGTGCTCCTTTTTTACATTTATATTACCGCCCTTTTCCCTCCTCAAAAAATTATATGCAATTAATCTTTTAAAACTTCCTCCCTTCTCCATTTTTTTGTTCTTTTTCAATTTTTTATTTTTTTGGTTTTTGGAATATGTAATTTTTTTGTGAGAACCTTTTCGAACTGTGAATTTTTGTATGCTTGCACTTTACCACCCCCAATGCCTAAGTTTTGCAATGTCCTCATTGTAAACGGAGGGTGTGAAATAGTTTTGGGTTCAAGAATTAGAACAGGATTATCGGGTGGGCGAACAGGTCTGGAATGACTATTGCAGACGATTTTAAGCTCTGGTATGAGTACCAGAGGTGGGATCAGCTGTTCTTAAAAACCAAACTTAGAGTGCAATAGACGTGAAGTACAAAAAGGATAATCAGAAGGATCTTAGGTTTTTGGAATGACGGGTTACCTCCCGTTAAGTGCTAAATTCAACACTTTAGCCGATCGAAAAATGGTATGGAGAACGAGTGGTCAAATCAGATGATTTTTGTAGAATAAGCATTTTGATTAATAGCCCGGTTGGTCCAACTAGGTGCTTGTTCAGATCAGCAGGCTGATGATGCACCTCAAACCCAATCAATCTGGTGGGTTGATGAATGTGGATCAAGAGATGTGGTGCCCACCAGATACTGTGGAGCTCAAAAGGGTATGGAAGTGCATAGCTAGGGTTTGGCTGAGTCGAATCAGCCTGATCAGAGTAGGGATCCTCAAATGAAAATGAATTAGTGGAGGATGTAGGAATCCTATGAAAGTGATCAGAGAAGGATGGGGCTTGATTTCTAGTTTGATCGATGTAGGAATCCTACGAATGTGGAAGGGAATCATCTGCATCCGGCTCATTGAGAGGGGAATCAGAGTAGAAATTGAGTCCGATTGCGAGTCAAGGTTGAAAACGGGTTTGGGAAGGTTTTGCATGTGTAGAAGAGGTGGTTTCAAGAATAATTGTGTATGAGGGCTCCTCTAGAAAGGATTCAAAGGTGGGTTCATTTAGAGAGTCCTCATAGTAGCCATCAAACTCAAAGGTAAATGCCTAAAGAGTGTTTATAGGATGAAGGAAATCTGAGTCAAGAAAAGATTCGAGCTCTGGGTTGTAGACACTCTCAGCAATTTCTATTTCTGATTCCTGAGTATCAAAAAGAAATGATTCCATCTCAATGGAAATTGATTTTGAATCAATGATCTCAGGATCAGGGACCTCAGAGTCAGAGTCGAAGAATGGATCATGTATGCTGAGGTCATAGATTGGCTTGTAGTTGTTAGGAAACAAAGGTTCTCCGAAATCAAAGTAAGATTCGAAATCTTCGGAGAACTTGTAAGAATCATGTTCTAAATCTGATTCAGGATCAGAGGTTCCACCATAGAATAAATCACAAGATGTAGACTCAGCAACCTAACTTGGGTCTAGCATATTCTCAGATTCTGAGCTAAAAAAGCTGTCCCTATTAGGTCTGGGCTCGGGTTCTTGGTTTGTAGGGAAGACTGATTGTACAGCAAAAATACACAAACAATTATGCCATCTTGTGTTATTTCCTAGCATTGTCATTGCATATTAGGTAGCCATAGTTGCATTTGTAAAAATTGACACATGCATGCATTTATTTGAGAGGAGAGGAAGGTGAATAATTGGCCTTGTAATTAACGTATTCCTCAAGTGCTGCCTCATAAATTCACCATCTTCATTTTTTATTGGCTTTGAATTTCCTCTTCCCCACGTGACTACAGGGCATGGCTTCTTCTTCGCGCCACTCTCTGCCATGCATGCTCTGCCAGCCGCATGCTTAGTCATGCGAAACCCAGGGCATGGCTGAGCTTGCCTCCATCTTCTTTAAAAAGGCCCAGCCATCTTCCTTGCGGAGGGGAGCCTGGTCCATGCAACACACACCCGCACACCCTTCTCTAGGCCATCTTCCTCCCCTCTCCCCTCCATACGCAGCACCTCTTCCATTGAAGAGATACCCTGCAGGCAGGAGCAGCTCACAGTGGTCCACGACCACCACTGTGAGTCCCACCACCACCCAGCTCATCCAAGAGCAGGTGGGCGTGGTGGATTCCACCCTCTATTTTGACGTTCAAGCTCCTTTTCCATTGCCGCAGACTCGAGCTTTGAAGCTCAACTGCAACAGCAGCACGGCACCGGCAGCTCCACGCAGCGCGCAAGCCCCTACGCACATGCCAGCAGCCGACGCCATCTCCTTCCGCACATGCAGGCTCGCTCCACAGCGCCCGCACATGCAGAACCGGTAGCAACCGGTTGTCCGAGCCGCGCGTGCACTGTAGCTACTGTTCACGCGTTTCTGCAGAACACTGTAGCTACAGTGCGGTGACCGGAAAGTTTCTTACTTATCCTGTCATCATGCGCTCTCTCTCCGCGCCGCAACCGTCTCCAGCCCGTTCGCGTGCCTGCTCCCACGTACGCCAGCACCCGCGCCCGTCTGCGCCCACGCCCGCATTCGCGTCTTCACCCGCATCCACTCCAGCCCGCAGCGCGGTGCGCTGTGCTACGCAGCACGCTACGCTGCACTCTCCCTCACGCCTGCAGCCTCTAGCATGCGCGCGCCTGCACTTGTGCACACCTGCACCTGCGCGTTGGCGTCTAGACGTCGGCTGCGGGCTCCAGACGCCTTAACTTGCCGTGCCCTCTCTCACAATCACTCTCTCACTCCCTCCTGCAAACACACACATACACACACCACACTTGTACACACTCACGTGTACACACACACACTCACTTGTACACGACTATATACTTATCTATATATATATACATATATATATTTATATACATATATATATATATACATATTTATATATACATATATTATTACCTATACAACTAAGTATAAATATATATATATATATACATATATATATACATGTATATATATATTTATATATATATACACATATCTATCTATATATATTTGCATATCTATACATACACACACACACACACATATATATAACTACATTTACACCTATATAATTATAACCCTATCTATATATATACATATACACTTACATTCATATCACCTACCACGCGTTATATCGTGAGAATATCTGCACCAGTTGCTGATATTCCCCGATACCCGCAAACAGAAAGCGTCTCCGCACACACATTCCACCCATCCATCCTACACTCCACGCGGAACTTCGTCCTGTTAGTTGCGTCTTCCTAGATGACGATCAACTCGACACCATGCTACACACCATTTCCACCTCCACCCCCACCCCTATATATATATATAATATATATATCTATATTTATATACTATATTTATATTATTTCTATTTCTCTTTCTTGTTATTAAAAAGATAAAAGAATATAAAAGAGAAAAGATAATCCTTCACTTGCAGGTACTCGGTCTTGCGAATAGCAAGATCAGTTTTGGAACCCTAATTTGGCTCAAGGCCAAGAACCTGATTTTGAGAGTGTACCTCAAGGAAAAAATTATCAGAAAAAAAGCCTTAAATAGAAAAACACCAAAAACATAATAAACGAACGGAAAAGATTCGTTGTAGGAAAGGCGTAGAAACTTATTCATCTCTTATCCCACCTCCCTAAGTTCGACCATGGGCCTAAAAGTGACCAAGATAAATCAAGTAGGCCAGGTTAAAAAATTTTGTAAAAAGATGGTTAGGCTCGATTTAGGTTAACCACTATGCTCATTTCAATGATTAAATCACTATATTAACACAACCTATCCGGGTCTACACCATACTTTTTCTGGCGCCGTTGCCGGGGAGGTACGCATTCAGGTAAGTTTCTACACCATTCCTTTAGTTTTCTCTTCTCATACCCTTCTCTTCACGGGTGTTTTTGTTTGCTGGTGTGCAGGTGAAACAGTTGCAAGGAGGAGGCAAGCAGAGGAATTCTGAGACGTGGGCAGATCCAAGGCGGGAACGAGAGTGTGAAGTCACTGGCACCGCACTGGAGCTTTGCCCACATTGCTGAACAGGTAGGTCTCTCTCTATTGGCAACTTAAGTCAACTTGTCACCTTAATAAAAAAAAAAAGACTAAAAACACTCCTTGGGATCTCTTGGGGCAAGTGGATTAAAAATCACTTGCTTGAGTATTTGACATCACTCCCACCGCCCCGAGATTTTCTGCCAAACTTCGCATAGTGAAGATCCAAGAATCTTGATTCTTGAATCTTTCGCCGTGTGAAGTATTCTTTGAGGCAAAAATAAATAGATTGATTGTCATCCCTCTTTGCCTCATTTCTCTGCAATTTGGGATCACATTTTTGGTGGGGAGACTTGGAATTGAGTTGATTCCAACCCCACCACGACCTTTCACGTACCTAAGATTTGATCCCGAATACTTCAACCCCAACACTTTGATTTTCTTTATCTTGTGGTTGAGCCTTGTGTGTGGAAAATCATTTTGGTGATTGGGAGCACTTTAATTGAAGTGCTTTGGCTCCCTTTCACAGTAACTTAAAATTGACTCGTGCATCCACACATAGAAATCTCCATCTAGGGAAGTGTTGGGAGAGCGTAGATCGCATTTTTGATAAAAGCGTCGTAGTATAGTTGTGAAATACGATCCAACAAAGATATTGTTTTGTAAAAATAACGAGACTTTGAGTCCCGGTCGTTCATCTTTGGGAGGCATTGTTTTTGCTTTTGAAATCGATCTTAAAGCCACTCTACTTTATTTAAATGACATGCTGGTGCATAATATATAGGAAATTAAAGAACAGGCACTTAAATCACGCAAATATGATAATCATTCAGCTCGTGGTGATTTCAAACACTGAAGAGATATATATATATATAATGCAATTTCATTCATCATTGGAGAGTTGTTGCACAAGGAAATCTAGAGGAAAGCTTTTACATGAATGCTTAAAACTTCAACCTAACTACCAGAAAACGATTGCATACAAGAATCAACGGGGGGATTTCGCATGCATCATTGGGGGAGAAGTAAGACTACACTACTAAGTAGTAAATAAAAGAGGTAAATATATGAAGAGCATAATCTAAATCTAGTAGAATGGAAGGGCATTCAGGGGTAGTCCCCGATGGCCTTTGAGTGGTTGAGAGCAGGAGGGGCGGCCAATGGAACTTGGGCTGGCCCTTGGAGAGAGGTTGGGGAGCTGATCCAGCTTCCTGGCATGGAGATGGTGGCCTCCATGGTCGTGCTCAACTCGTGGAGGTGGAGTGGAGATGGAAGTGGCTAGCCTAAGTGCAATGGATGCCAAGGAAGTGAATGGGTGCCAATGGCCACCCAAGGGGTCCTTTTATAGACCTAAGGGAAGCTCTCTAGAGAATTATGGAATTATCTAGAGAGGCCTATGGTGGGAGCTCGTGGGAGAGTGAGAGAGAGAGGGTGGATGGTGGTTTTTAGATCCACCAAATGTTGATCTAAAAATTGAATGGCTCTTGGTTGCTATTTTTGGCAACCAAGACAACCACACATGGTAGAGAGTTCTAGAGAACTCTAGGCTAGATATTTTCGTGTGGATGGTGTGTGTGGGTATATGTGGGTCGAAACTTAGGTGGCTAGGTTGATTAGGTTGGGTTCTAGTGGGTTTAGGTCAAGGTAGGTCTCAAATTAGGGTTATAAACCCTAATTCACTAAGGTAAAGTGCAATTAAACTTAATACAAGTTTAACTGGGTGTGTGGAAACTTAATTGAGAGTAAAATAACTCAATTAAGTCAGGTCTAGGTCAATTGGACTCTCACTGAGTCCAATTGGACAGTGTGTGCTGAGATCAGGGCTCAATTGGACTCAATGAGTCCAATTGAATAGGCTGATGGAATTGACTAAGATCCAAGTCAATTAGGTTTAGTGAGGACCTAATTAGGTCCTTAGGAAGGTTTAGAGGTGATGTACTAGGGTTAGGGAACCTTAATTTAGGTTCCTATGGGGTTGGAATTAGGTTTAGGGACCTAGAGATCCAAGATTAAGGCTTAAATCTCAAAACAGGAATTGGAGAGTAGTATCATACGTCTTATACTCAAAAATCAGAAGTCCAGACTTGTTGTCTGGACGTCCAATCAGAGTCAGGAAGGATTTCGGGTTCTGTTTTGGGTATTCTGTAGAAATTGGATGTTTGACAAAGTGTCTGGATGTCCAATAACACTGCAGAAGTGGGTTTGAAGTGTGCGGGAGTTGGCTAAGGGTCCTGGACGTCTTAAAACTTATCTGGACGTCCAGAGAAGGGTTGGATCTAGTGTTTTAGGGCTTCCTAGGGTGTTGTGACCTAATCTAAGGGTGGCTAAGGCTTAGGGAAGTCTCTAGGTTATCCTAGGGCTAAGATGGACTTAAGCTCTTCACATTTTACTGCTTTATTTCTACTTAATAGAAAAGAAAACCTTTAACCCCCTTACATTATTATTCCTACATCTAAACTAGGCCTTTTGCTCCAGTCTGCTACAACTCCCGTTATTCCTGATCCAGCTTAAGATCCAGCTCCAGATCTGCTTATTACCTGCAATCGACATAATATACTTAATCAGCACATTATAACATTATTTCATGCATAGCTAAAGGAAAGCGGTAAAGATGCAGATAATGCGTATGCATGCATGAATAACCCTAACTTATGCTAAGTCCTAGCTTAATTTAGGTCAATTAAGATCTATGATTGCTGCGCAATCAGGAAGCCCAGTGCATTTTTAGCATGCATTAACTAAATCACATTGAAGAAGGGTTTGTTGGGCTTAGAACTGTTAGTTCAACCACTCGTATATAATATTTTGATGATTTTACAAAATGAAGAAAATGAAATAAAAAATAAAGCATAGCATATTGTTTTCTCTCTGTAATAACATATTTGTAGGATTTCAAAAAGCTTTCCGAGACAGGAGATTAAAAGCGTGAAGACGAGTAACATAAGTATTAGGTCTTAGGCTTTTTCATGTAAACTTTCAAAGGTTGTAATTTTCATTTTATTTGAGTCTAGAAATATTGTAAAGAGCCCCCAAACAAAACCTATAAATAGCTAACTTAGGCCCTCTACACTTAGGATAAATTAGAAATAAAAACCCAACACTTATACTTTTATCAGACGTCCAGGACAATGGTCAGACGTCTGATTTTCCACTTTAAGACGTCTGACAAGTGTATCAGATGTCTAATTTCAAAGATTTCTGCCTTTTTTTGTCTCCTCATAAACATCAGTCGAAGGACTTCACTTTCAGACGTCGAAAACCTTTCACAGACGTCTGATTCTTTACCCAGATGTCCTCATACTAACCGTTAGACTTCGTCTAGGCAAAAACAATTTCCAAATGTCTTGACACACTTCCAGACGTCTGCCTTTGAACCGTTGACCATGATTTTTTGTGCGTATCTCTTTACGGCCACATAATCTTTTGGCAGAATAAGTAGGGAAGAGTATTTAGGTTTCCATACGTCTGGTAATGTTCTCAGACGTCCATAATGACGTCTGATCCTCTAAACCTAGAACCCTATTTTGATCTGATGACAACAGGAACGAATCCACCATTCATTAGACGTCCAATGAAATAATCAGACGTCTTATGAGATAATATCAGATGTCCTTCTTTTGATCCAATAGAGAGTTAGTTGAGGATGTCCTGTAATATTAGACGAGCATAGGACGTTTGATTTTACCTCTGGTCGTCTAATATTGTAGGACATCCTCAACTGTAAGATGTCTGATCCTATAATTAGACGTCTGATGTTGCTGTCAGACTCATCATTGCCCTGATTTTGTGTGGATTTTGTCCTAAACTCTTGGGATTTGCCTCCAACGGCTAGAAGATCTCTCCCAAGTATTCTTGAAGGTTCCAAACTTGCCTATAAATAGACTACAACTCCTCTTAGGCAAGACACACCTCTTGAGATACAATTCCATTAGAAAAATCTCTTGCTCACTACTCTAAGCTCCATTTTGCCCTTGTGCTGTGCTAATACTCTGATCAAAGGGTAAATCCATACTCCCGGCTCACTCCATTCTGCAAATCATCAGGGAGTTCTTTTCATGCTTAGTAGATAAGAAAGCAACTAAATTATTGGGGTACTCTATAGGTGTTATTTTACTTCTTAATTTCTGTACTTTGGGTATCCGGCCTATCGGGTCCCTTCTCTTCATTTTGAAGGGAGAAACCTCCGTTTAGGGATCGGAGGTGGGATTTGTAATTGAGGTACACTACCCTCGTTTAAGTAGTGTGGTTAGTGGATTTATCACCTTGTGATCGAAAATCCTAAGTCAAGAGATTGGCTTAGGTGGTGGTTTTCACCCATCTTGGGTTTCCACCTAAAAATAATTGAGTACATTGTGTGATTGAATCTTTTTGTATTACAATATTCTATAATTTCACTATTCACCCCCCGTCTAGTGCAATTTCAAGAACAAAACTTGTATTCTCTCAAAACTCGGAGATTGGTTGAATTGGTAATTCAGCGAAACCCTAAAATCCATACTACTTAAGGCTAAATTCTAAAAATAATTCATCAATTAAAACTTCAATTTGGGGAGATTTTCCCGTTGCATGCTTGGTTGACACACTTTATAAAATCAACCACTTGGGCATTACCCGTAAATAACGCCCTTCACATTCCAGAAGCACTTGATCCTAAGCCTCTAACTAAAACTGGTAGCAACTTGACCCTTACTAAGGATTGGAGGTCTAACTACCTGCGTGTAGCGCCTACGTGCTAGTGAGGGTTCCCGCATGCTATCGAGTGTCTAAGACTAGGGCAAACGGCCTTTCAATCTGGCCCGGTGGTTCCACGGTGCTCGCATTCGATTCCGTAGGTTGTGATAGTAGGTAACTTAGATCTTTAAGTCTAAGGGCACACTGTAGATGTTAGGAATTTGATTGTATTGATTTGTCATCAAGTGTACCTTTGCGGCGTCATTTCTCTCATCTCCTTTTCCCTTCTTATCCCCCCAATTCTTCCTGCGGTAGTGCATATTTGGGAGGAGGTCACAAAACCCTGAACTGTTTGAATTGTCTGATAATTTTAGGAAAGAAGCCGAATCGTCATCCTCCTCCACAAACATGGCTGCACGCCCACCCCTAAATCCCGAGGGAGGAAACCGCCCTCAAAACCCACCAGGTGGTGGAGCCTTGGATCCCATAACCCGCCTCCAAGCCCAAATGGAAATGTATAATGAATAAATTGAAGCCATTAAGGAAACATTGGAGGAAATGCAGAACCCTCCCGAACAGGAGGAGCCTAGGTCTCTTAGCTCCGATCAGAATCCCGCTGCTATAGAGACCATAGGACAAATTCGGGTCCCCATGGGTGGGGACGATTTTGAACTAAAACCAAATGTAATTGGCCTGATTAATTTCCACTTCCATGGTCTTGCAAGTGAAGATCCTTTTCTCCACTTGGAAGACCTAACCCGATTGGCTGAGACTGTTAAACTGAGAAATATCAGGTTACCAATAGTCCACATGAAAATGTTCCCATTTCATTGAAGGATAAAGCATCACAGTGGTTACGCACCCTTGGGAGAACCATCCACTCTTGGGAAGAGATGCGAACAGCATTTCTCAAGAAGTTCTTCTCAATCGGGCGAACCAATGCGCTTCGCCGTGCTATCACTTCCTTTACACAACAAAACGGAGAACAGTTTCATGAGGCATGGGAGAGATACAATGACCTCCTTAGAAAGTGTCCGCACCACGGTCTGCCTAAGTGGCATATAGCCCAGGTTTTCTGTTATGGGCTAAATGAGACTTTGAAGCAGATTGCAGACACTTCCTGCGGAGGGAATTTCATGAATAAAGACGAGAATGGAGCATTCGAATTATTTGAAAATATGAGCGAAAACTCAATGAACAATGCTTCCATTGTTGCCTTTAATCGTACCAGCTTGCCCCATAACATTCATGAAGTTGACACGGGACCCTCCCATTCATCCACTGATCTTAGACTTATCGCACAAAAATTGGATGAAGTCTCTGTTGAGCACAAGAAGCTAGACGAGCTTCTGGCCAACCCCTCCCGTTCTATGGCAAACACCCCCACCTCACCACTTCGTCACAATCCCAATTCTTCCAACATCAGGCTTATCGCCAGAAACCCCGTGAGACCTTCCTTACCGAGTGTCGCGCCGAGTGATTTGGTAAGTCATGTGGATCTGGCTTCTGCAAGCCAGTATTTTGACACGGAGGACCAAGCCTCCGTGTGCTCGGAAGCATATTTACATGAGGACTCGTCTTCTGCCTTAGAAGACGCTTGCGCCTTGGGGAACAACCCGTTCTCTACCACTTATAACCCAGGGTGGCGAAATCATTCGAACTTCGCATGGTCCAGCAACCTGCAGTGCCAAAACCCCCCGGGTGGGCCAATGCGACCGTCCGCACCCGTCATCCCAAGGGCCCAATCTAATCCCGTGGCGAATCCACCATCAGGTCCTTGCATATCGCAAACAGAACACGCATCAAGTCCTCTTGAGAAATTAATGCGAATGATGAGAGAAATGTCAAAGCGCCATGAAGAGAACATGACCTCTCTTCAGCACCAATTGGCGCAACAGAATGCTGAGATCAGTCAACTAAGCATGGCGACTCGATCTCAGGGCACTCTCCCAGCCCAACCTGTTCCCAACCCATGAAATTTCATACCTCGTGGTCCTCAACCACAGGTATGACCTTCTCAGGGGTAGGTTCATCAGATTCTGCAGGCTTCAAGCATTCCACCAGGATTTCAAGCTAATCCTGCTGCAGCACCTCACTCTTATGTCCCTATTGTGAACCCTCCTCCGCCTTATGATCCCACTGGACCCGCATCGTCCAATGCGATCACTATGAGGAGCAGTAAGCAGACCGTCAATCTGCCTCGACCTGATCCTGACCCATCTTCTTCATCGCCCTCTCATTCGGGATGCGCACCCCATTTGCGAGAGGACAATACACCCAAATTGGTGCCAGAATCAGTCCCATTCCCTGAGGCTCTACTAAGGGAGCCAAAAGGCAAGGAGAAGGATACACAGGCCTTTGATAACCTGCATAATTTATTTAGGGATGTTGAAATCAAGGTACCCCTACTAGAGGCTATCGACCACATACCTACTGTCGCCCGATTTTTCAATGACTACACAACACCCAGGCGACAGTCAAAGAACACTAAGAATCCAGTGGTTCTCTCGCCTCATGCGAGTTGTGCTATACTGTCAAATCTACCACCGAAGCAGAAAGATCCGGGCACCCCGCTTATTTCTTGTAGCATCCAAGGCTGCAATTTTAACCGTGCCCTGCTTGATCTAGGATCTTCCATCAATCTTATACCAACCATCATGCTCTAAAAATTTTCTTTGGGAAATCTGAAACCCACCCTTGTCACGTTATAGTTGGCAGATCGTTCTGTCAAAATTTCAAAGGTTGTGGTGGAAGACGTGGTGGTTAGAGTCAATAGTCTCTGTTTTCCTGTTGACCTTCTTATTTTTGATATGGAAGTTCCTAGCTCACTTTCTGATTGTCCGATCATCCTTGGTCGACCTTTCTTGGCCACAGCCCGCGCCCATATCGACTGCGAGTCGGGCTGTATTGAGATTACCGTTGGAACTGAGAAGCTCAAGCTTAACATCTTCAAGGAAACCAAGAACTTTGATTGCGATTGCATCGACGATGACACGTCTGATGAGGACACGACCGTCAGTGCGTGTATCGGACTAATTAGGACTTATTCTGACTACTGCGGACTGCCTTTAAACACTGACGATTGCCTGACCAACACATATTGTGACGTTCCCCCATCGCTCCCTATTCCCGTACCTTCTCCTGACCAAACTTCTGACGAGGTTTTCTCCGCTTCCCATACCTCATGGTCTGAGTCATATCTGAGCTACTCACCGCCGGTCCACACTCTTGAAGATCGGATTGCCCTTTCTTTCCCGCCAAATCAGGCGGAGTTGCGACTCCACACTGGGACCTTGAGCCCACATATTACTCACTGGGGCTATTCCTTTTTTGGATCCATCTATCCAAGAAGCCCCTCTTCTTGGCCAATCTGAGGGCCAACTTCTTCCTCTTGACTCGTTTTCCGATCTGCTTTGGGACACTCTCATCCCAAGAAATGCCAGATCCTTCACCATCCACTCCCGAGTTGAAAGAGCTACCTAGTACACTTAAGTATGTATTCTTGGGACCAAATGAAATGCTCCCCGTAATCATCAGTTCAAAATTGACCAGGGAGCAAGAATGCAAACTAACGAAGGTCCTTATGGAACACAAGGCAGCCATTGGATGGTCTTTATCAGACTTAACTGGCATTAGCCCCTCCTACTTGACTCACCGTATATATACGGAGGAGGAGGCTTGACCTTCCCGCGAGATGCAGCGACGTCTCAACCCTAACATGCGGAAGGTCGTTAAGAAGGAAATTATTAAGTGGCTGGATGCGGGTACAATCTACCCGATCAGCGATAGCCCCTGGGTGAGTCCGATTCACGTCGTTCCCAAAAAGGTGGGACTCACCATCCATGTCAATGACAGGGGCGAATCCATCCCTACACGCACTCCTACATCTTGGAGAGTGTGTGTAGATTATCGGAAACTCAATGCTGCAACTAAGAAAGATCACTTTTTGCTACCTTTCATTGACCAAATTCTGGAGCGGTTAGCGGGAAATAAATTTTTCTGTTTCTTGGATGGATTCTCAGGATATAACCAGGTGGTAATTGACCCCTGGGACCAAGAGAAAACCACCTTTACCTGCCCATTTGGCACCTTTGCATTTAGAAGGATGCCATTCGGACTTTGTAACATGCCAGCAACTTTCCAGAGATGTATGCTGGCGATATTCCATGACATGGTGGGTGACTTTCTCGAGGTCTTCATGGATGACTTTTCGGTCTTTGGACCCTCTTTTGATGACTGTCTTACCAACCTGACCCGTATCCTTAGGAGATGTATTGATGTGAACCTCGTGCTTTCCTGGGAAAAAAGTCATTTTATGGTACACGAGGGAATTGTTCTCGGGCATATCATCTCCGACAGGGGTATTGAGGTTGACAGAGCTAAGCTTGACGTGATTGCCAATTTACCTGTGCCTAGCTCTGTCAAACAAATCCACTCCTTCCTAGGTCACGTCGGTTTCTATAAGAGATTCATCAAAGACTTCTCCAAGATTTCTCAACTTTTAACTCATCTCCTATTGACAGACATACCCTTCGATATGGGCCCCGATTGCATACGAGCATTCACGTAGCTGCGTAATGCTGTCACCAAGGCCCCTGTTCTCCAGCCACCTGATTGGTCCCTCAACTTTGAACTCATGTGTGACGCTTCCGACCTGGCAGTCGGAGCCATCTTGGGACAAAGATGCGATAGACACCCCTTTGTGGTGTACTACGCCAGTAAGACGTTGGACGAGGCCCAGTGTAATTATACTACCACTGAGAAAGAACTACTGGCGGTCGTCTTTGGGCTGGAGAAATTTCGCTCTTACCTTCTAGGCTCACATGTTATTGTTTTCACGGATCACGCACCCGTTTTTCTTTTGGGGTGTAAGGCAGTGTCCAACCAAAATACCCAACAAGCATTAGCTCTCCCTGAACAGGAGGTGATCCAGCCGCACCTTCCAGTACGGCTACCTTGTTACGACTTCACCATCTCATGCACAAGAAGGATGCCAAGCCTAGACTGATTTGTTGGATCCTTCTACTCCAAGAATTTGACATTGAGATCCACGATAAGGCCAGAGCCCAGAATGTTGTGGCTGATCATCTTTCTAAACTGGACCCTGACCATATTGGACTTACTTTGCCGATTAATGAGATTTTTTCCGATGAGCACCTATTGGCAATTAATGTGGCAAGTGGACCTTGGTATGTCGACATTGCTAATTACCTTGCTTCTGGATCCCTTCCACGTGGCTAGCCTAAAAACCAGCGCGAGCGTCTCATGGCAGAAGCAAAGTATTATTTCTGGGATAATCCACTTCTTTTTCGAATAGGTGCTAATCAAATCATCCATTGCTGTATTCCTGACAGCGAATTCCCCAGTGTGCTATCCTTCTGCCACCATCAGGCCTACGAAGGCCATTTCTCTGGGAGGAAAACTGTAGCCAAGGTGTTGTAGCGCGATTTCTTTTGGCCCTCCCTTCACCAGGATGCACACAATTATGCCAAATATTGCACTAGGTGCTAGTCGTTAGGGTCAATGTCACATCGTGACATGATGCCCTTGCAACCCATCCTAGCTGCGGAAATCTCGACATTTGGGGAATTGATTTCATGGGTCCCATTCCTCCTTCCAACAGCTTCGAATATACCCTCGTAGCTATTGATTATGTTTCGAAATGGATCGAGGCTATTCCCATGCGCCGTGCTAACCATGTTATATCCACTCGATTTGTCAAAGACCACATTTTTACTTGCTTTGGGATCCCTCGAGCCATTATTTCGGATGGAGGAAGCCACTTTACCCATGCTTCTTTTTGGGCACTTCTGAGGAAATACGAAGTCCATCATCGTATCGCATCTCCGTATCATCTTCACATGAACGGCCAGGTAGAGGTGTCGAACCGGCAAATCAAGCAAATTCTCCAGAAAATAGTTCGGCCTAACCATAAGGATTGGTCCGACAAGCTGATTGACGCACTTTAGGCGTATCGGATCGCCTTCAAGGCTCCCCTTGGTATGTCTCCTTATAGAATCGTTTACAGGAAACCTTGTCATTTGCTCGTGGAGTTGGAGCATCGCGTTTATTGGGCGGTTTGCCAATGTAACCTCGACCCAGATCTGTGTGGTCGAGAAAGGAAACTCCAACTCTAGGAGCTGGAAGAGCTCCGTCGTGAAGCCTATGATTCTGCCTTAACTTTCAAGCAACGCACTAAGGCTTTTCACGACAGCCGTATTCGGCGGAAAGAATTTGAGCCATCTCAGCAAGTTTGGCTCTACAATGCCCGGCTCAAATTCTTTCCTGGGAAATTGAAGTCCAAATGGACTGGTCCTTTCCTGGTCTCGAGACCATTTCCCAACGGGGTCGTTGAAATTGAAGAACCCAAATCTGGGCATAAATTTACAGTCAATGGGCAGCGTTTGAAACCCTATCTTACTCATGAACCTGCCCCTGTTGGAGAAACTGTTGCCCTGCTAGAGGGTAACTAATGTTGTGCCTCATTCTGAGTCCAGTTGGGGACGTTAAATTCAGCGCTCGTTGGGACGCACCCCAACAACACTCCTCCACTGTCACGCCCACTTCACTTTTCACTTCACCACCCACCATCCACCCACCCTACCACCCCGCTATATACCCTGCATCTCAGCTCTCGTTACCTGATCTTTGGTCCTTCCTCTACCCTACCCTGCATGCATATGAGGACATAGCATCGTTTGGCATGGGGGGGTGGATAGGCATCCATAGGATCTGGGTATTTTATGGTATCATGCAGTCTCCATCTATCTATAAATATGTACTAAAAAAAAATGGTGTTTAGTAATGATCTGAAGGCTGAAACAAAAATACAATAAGTGTTTATGGATATTCAACCACTATTTTGAAGACTTTCCTGGCCATAGAAGCTTGATTCGCTCAGGCTCGGCTTAATTCACTTAAGCATTGACAAGATAGATCGGAATCTCTCCTAACTAAGGTTGTATTCTTGTACATGAGACATCAGTACAGGATCCGTTGATTTACTTCTACTCGAAAGCTTAAGTAATCTTGGTTTACACTACACATATCAAGAAAGACCAGGTGAACATAAGATACAACCCTAGTGTTCATTAGGGAAGGTGGAGTCCTTACCTGTGCGCGCAGGTAGACTTTTTATCCCAGGCTTTAGTCTTATGTTTAGGAGAGACTCTTTCCACCAAAAGAAAAGTGTGCTCCTCTAAATAAAGTTGTACGAGATATACTGACACGTGTTTCAAAAAAAAAAAGTCACTATATCTCGCAATGTCTGTAAAAACTTCTCCCTACAAAAATTCTTCAGGGCAAGTTACAAATACCCTGTTTTCTTTGAGCCACAAATGTAATAAAATGAGAGTTGAGTTTTCCGTCATCTTTCAAGGGTCAATCCGAAGAAATGAGCTGAAACTGGGACCAACCTGCACTTAAAAATTCGTGAAACCCTAGGCTTGAGTCTTAATGTTCATCTGATCAGTCTTGATCCTTCACTAAGCACAAGCCATAATCTCTTGAGCTCTCGAGTACAGTAAAAACCTCCTGAGTCCTAGAAATCGTACTTAAGGTTTAAATATCAAGAGTCCTGGTTAGTCGAGAGATGATCTATGTCACATAAGACTTAAAGTACTGGTAGTCTTCTCTGCAATTGGTTCTCACAATATCCAACAAATAAACACACCTATGTCACCTTAGATGAAAATCTTCAGGTTAAGATCATTTCTAAATACACTACAAAAATGTTTTGCTAGGGACTAGTAAAAGATAGGCATGGGGGTATGATTGCACAGCAAAAATATACCAACAATTATGCCATCTTGTGTTATTTTCTAGCATTGCCATTGCATATTAGGTAGCCATAGTTGCATTTGGAAAAATTGACACGTGCATGCATTTATTTGAGAGGGGAGGAAAGTGAATAATTGGCCTTGTAATTAACGTATTCCTCAAGTGCTGCCTTATAAATTCACCATATTTATTTTTTATTGGCTTTGAATTTCTTCTTCCCCATGCGATTGCAGGGCATGGCTTCTTCTTCACGCCACTCTCTGCCACAGCATGCTCTGCCAGTCGCATGCTTAGTCATGCACAGCCCAGGGCATGGCTGAGCATGCCTCCATCTTCTTTAAAAAGGCCCAGCCATCTTCCTTGCGGAGGGGAGCCTGGTCCATGCAACACACACCCGCACACCCTTCTCCAGGCCATCTTCCTCCCCTCTCCCCTCCATACGCAGCACCTCTTCCACTGAAGAGATACGCTGCGGGCAGGAGTAGCTCACAGTGGTCCACGACCACCACTATGAGTCCCACCACCGCCCAGCTCATCCAAGAGCAGGTGGGTGTGGTGGATTCCACCCTCTGTTTCGACGTTCAAGCTCCTCTGCCATTGTTGCGGTCGACCTTTCAAGCTCAACCGTAGTAGCAGCACGGCACCGGTAGCTCCACGCAGCGCGCAAGCCCCTACGCGCATGCCAGCAGCCGGTGCCATCTCCTTCTGCGCGGGCAGAATCACTCCACAGCACCCATGAAAGCAAAAATTACCGCAGCCGGTTGTCCGAGCCGCGCGCGCACTGTAGCTACTGTTCACGCGTTTCTGCGGAACACTGTAGCTGCAGTGCGGTGACTGGAAAGTTTCTCACTTATTCGGTCACCGCGTGCTCTCTCTCCGCGTCGCAACCGTCTACTGCCCATCCTCACATTCGCGCCCGTGCCCGCATCCGCGCCCGTCTCCGGGCCCATGCCCATCCCCGCGCCCGCGCTCGTCTCCGCGCCTGTGCCCGTCTACACCTATGCTCGCATCCGCACCTTTTCCCGCATCCACTCCGGCTCGCAGCGCAGTGCGCTTCGCTATGTAGCCCGCTGCGCTGCACTCTCCCTCATGCCTGCAGCCTCTAGCGCGTGCGCGCACCCTCGCGCCTACGCGTTGGCTGCAGGCTCCAGACGCCTTAACTCGCTGCGCCCTCTCTCATAGTCACTCTCTCACTCCCTCCCGCAGACACACACATTCACACACCACACTTGTACACACTCACTTGTACACGACTATATACTTATATATATATACATATATTATTACCTATACAACTAAGTATATATATATATATAAGTATATATCTACATACACATATACATATACACATACATATATATATATATATATATATATATATATATATATAGATATATATATATATAAAAGTATATATCTACATACACATATACATATACACATACATACATACATACATACATATATATATATACATATATTATTACCTATACAACTAAGTATAAATATATATATATATATATACATGCATATATATATACATATATATATATATATACACATATATTTATACATATATATATATCTACATACACATATACATATATACATACATACATACATACATATATATATATATATTTATACATATATATATACATATATATATATATATAACTATCCACAAATATATATATACACATAGATACTTATGCTAATATATCTATATACATAAATACATATATGTATATATATACACACATTTTTATATCTATATCCACATATTACTATATATATACATATATCTATCTATATATATTTGCATATCTATACATGCACACACACACACACACACACATATATATAAAACTACATTTACACCTATATAATTATAACCCTATCTATATATATACATATACACTTACATTCATATCACCTACCACGCGTTATATCGCGAGAATATCTGCACCAGTTGCTGATATTCCCTGATACCCGCATACAGAAAGCATCTTCGCACACACTTTCCACCCATCCATCCTACACTCCATGCGGCACTTCATCCTGTTGGTTGCATCTTCCTAGACGACGATCAACTCGACACTGTGCTACACGCCATTTCCACCTCCACCCCCACCCCTATATATATATAATATATATATCTATATATATATATACTATATTTATCTTATTTCTATTTCTCTTTCCTATTATTAAAAAGATAAAAAAATATAAGAGAGAAAAGATAATCCTTCACTTGCAGGTACTCGGTCTTGTGAATAGGAAGACCAGTTTTGGAACCCTAATTTGGCTCAAAGCCAAGAACCTGATTTTGAGGGTGTACCTCAAGGACAAAATTATCAGAAAAAAAATCTTAAATAGAAAAACACCAAAAACATAATAAACAAATGGAAGAGATTCGTTGTAGGAAAGGTGTAGAAACTTATTCACCTCTAATCCCGCCTCCCTGAGTTCGACCCTAGGCCTAAAAGTGATCAAGATAAAATCAAGTAGGCCAGGTTAAAAAATTTTGTAAAAAGATGGTTAGGCTCGATTTAGGTTAACCACTATACTCATTTCAACGATTAAATCACTATATTAACACAACCTATCCAGGTCTACACCAAAGACCCAATCGAAACCCAACTCTTTCAACTCCTCGATTTCTGTATCATAGATAGGCATGACTTTCGAAAAATCAATCTATGTTTCTGAGGAGGTTGGAGAGGTGCATTCATCAAATACTTGCCCAGAATCGTAATCTAAATTTAAAATTTGATTTTCATCACCCAGGACCTTGTAATCATCCTAAGAAAGCTCAGATCCAGATTCTAAGTTAAGGGTGTGGGTTGTATCACTAGAATCTAGGTTGGGTTCTACAAGGATGTCAGAATTGCTCTCGAGAGTCACCTTATCAGAATAAGGAGCAAAATTTACACACTCGAGAGGTTTTGATTCAATCTCATTATCACAGGAGTCTAAGAAATCTAAGCTTGGTGACCTAGGGTTTTGTATCTCTAGGGTTGGCTTAAAATCATGTTCTCCTGCAATTCGGTCATCCCAACCCATCTCAAGATTAGGAATGTTTTGTTCATAATTTGAATGAGGTTCCATTTGGGTTGGGGGTCCATAACATGCTTGATCATCAAACCTGGGATTTGAAAAATTGTGTTGATCAGTAGTCTCACTCCATGATGTTTTGTTAGTTGCTAACAGGTATTTTTGATCAATTGTTATATATAATTTATTCAGCAATTCTCCCCATTTCTCTAAAAATTCATTGAATTTTTCTGGAAGTGAAGGGTTTTACCAACATTGCAGGCAATCATTAGTTTGTAATTTCACCAATTCATTGTGTTCTGCTAATAGGAGATCCCAGGTTGAACCGTATTTCATTTGTGTCCATATTATCTCTACACAGTTCATGATGATTTCTGTTGGTTTTGCAAATCTTTCCTAAATGTCCCTTGCATAATATTCTTCATGGTTTCTATAGTCATTCTCAAGTATCTTTTCTTTCAGGCTCATTTGGGACTCAGGTTTCCTAAATAGTCTTCCCATATAGACAGGCTGCATTTTGAATCAAACGGTGGAATCAAGATGTAGAATCAAAACTCAGGTTGGATTGAAGTTGATCAGATCTGAAAGAGATTCCCAAGAAAAGCTGTGTGCTTTAATAGAAGAGATGAGGGATTGGATGTGATATTGACCCAATCAAGGCACCCAAAGATTTTTGAATGACTAAGGTAATTTCGAGGTGGATGATACCTATGAATTAGAAATTCACACACCCAAGAAATAGCTGGGCAGCCAGGAAGGGAAAGCCTTGTAATGACCCCTACACGGTAGAGCATCCCCATGGGTTACAGGGTTTCCCTCGCCCAACCTTCCATGTCACTGAAGGTCCAGGTTGACCGGAATGTATGAACTTAAGTCCTTAAGTCTACCATTTTTATGTCCTAATTTGTGCCTTGAGTTTTACTTGATTTAGAAGTTAATTTCAACTTGTGACATAATTTGGAGGTTGGTTGGCCTACAATGTAGACCAACTTCACTTGCCCTGCCCTAAAGATGGCAGAATGAGATCTAGGTCAAGACCTAGAAATCACCCTGATTTGACTCCCAGGTTATCACGTCCAAGGATTTTAGGGTTCAAGTGAATTTAGAACTTGATTTTAGGATTTTTCTTGATTAGATCTTTTCATCCAAGGGCTTGGGTAGCACATAAATGCAGGAGGGTAACTTTCCTTTAATTCAGGAAAACGTGTCAACTAGCACTCCAAAACCCTAAAATTGAAACCCTAATTGGCTCTATTTCCAAGTCTAATTGATCTTGATATGTTCACTTTGGCCTTCAAGTAAGAAGTGTGTTAGTCCAAAAGTGATTAGAAATTAAGCGTAGTCCCTAATAAGCACAGGCAATTTGGGGTAGGATCTCTAAACAGAATCACTTCAACTCAATCAGATTTGAAATTTTTCACAAATCAGGAAACTTGCCCTTTAAATGATAATTACTATGAAATAAGGTAGGTGATTCCTAATTAATTGTTTCCTTTTTTTGTCCTTCCAAGATTAGGAGGATGATTAGGGAAGAATAGAGAAGTTACTTGCCTTGGAGTGGTTGATTTGCGTGGAAGATCTCCTCGTGAAGTACCTCGCAAAATCACAATAAAGCAAATAGGGCAAGTCAGTGCTCAAATAGAATTACATAATGCAAGAGAATAGTGGTGAATTGCACGTTGCTCCCTGACAACGGTGCCAAAATGTTATTCCACTCGAGATTGGGTTTAAAATCATTGCATTGCAGTATAGTTGAAATCTCGCAAAAAATAGATAAAATTTATACTCGAAAAAGTCCGAGGTCATTCGCTAGGAGCAAGTAGGAATTCGATTCTCAAGATTGCAATTTTAACCAACAAAGATAAGAAATTATAATCAAGAATTGACTCAGAATAACGTAGCAATAATATCAAGTGTCAGACTACAAAAAGAATGGAGTAAAATGGTGATTTGAATCACCAATTACTCCCTACAATAATATCAAATGGGACTTCAATAACTATGTATGAAATAAAGTCAAGTCAGCCATCTGATGAACAATGCTCTGTTTCTTCTTCTTTGCTTGATTGCTTTGATTCTTCTTCTTTCTCTTCTTCAGCTCTTCTTCTATTCTTCTTCTTCTCTGCTAAAGTTCTTCTTCACAGACTCTTATTCTTGACGTAGAGGGGGAAGGATCCTCAAATTTGGCTAAGCGTCAGCTAACTTCTCTAGAGCAAAACCCTCCCCTACCTTACGCAAACTCTCCTCCCTTTCTCTCCTTGGGTCACGCTCTCCTAGAGCCTTCAACAGTACCAGGTATTTGGGTAATTGGATCTAGAGCGCACCCGAATCCAGGGCTACGAGCATGGGTCGCAGCTGAGGAGTGTATAGGGCTTAGGCAGGTAATCAAGTCTACACCAGGTCTATGGGGGGCATGTCACAGACGAGGAGCGAGGAGGGTGTGAGGGACCTCACCCCTTGTGACTTGAGGCAATAGGCCTCTATCACAAAATCAATTTTTGTGTCACAGGAAGACCGTCTGTATTCGATGTGGGACTATGTTGTCCCCCTCTTCTTTGTGCGCCTGCTGCCACAGTGATGATGGCTTGAATTAGAACAACTACGGAGGACGATGCCTGTGGCTTAAAGAAGGGAATGCAAATACAAAGTGATTTCATGGAGGATGGCGGCTTGTGGTGGTCGGTCAGACGTGGACATGGCCGGAGGGAGTAGGCCTGTTCGGGGGAGTGTTTGGGTGAGGGAGAGGATGAAATAGGAGAAGGGTTTTGTGCGGGAAGGTGAGACAGAGGTCATGAGGTGGTCGGCAAGGTGGATGGAGGGTTGTAGCGATAGAGGCACCTCGCCAGAGGTTCGATCGGAGACGAAGATGATGAGGGTGAACGGTGGTTGTGAGGGGTTATTTTTTTTGGTTTTTGGTAAAGGAAACTAACCTAGGAAATTAGAGAGACCTAACTACCTATTCTAAGTGGACATAAGGGGGAGGGCGACACCGGCTGGTATGATCATTGTCGGGGAAGATGAGTTCTCCAGTGATGAAGAAGCGGCGAGGAAGATGTGGAAAAGGGCATCCGCTAGTATTGCACCATGCGGAAGAAGTCAGGGAGGATGAATCCACTACTCGTTTTGCCAGATGGATGAGGAATGTGGACGGGGAACTTGCCAGTGGTTGTGGAGACTAGCGGCTGAAGAGGAGAGAGGAAGAGGGGAGTTTTCGGCTGCAATTCAAGCTGAGGAGACTCTGCGAGGTCTGGTGGTTCTTTATATAAGCAATAGAGGGTAGTTGAAGCTTGGAATCCAAGCTTTCAACCATGGAAGGTTCGCCAGAGTAGGAAACCCAAATCTCTCATGCATTTGCATGAGAGATTGGTAAGGTTATGGAGATTGAAATCAGATGCGTTGGAAAGAGCACTCCTCAAGGAATCTCCCTTCCAATTTTGGAAGGGATTCATTGATCAGAGAAGTTCTCTTCATTCAAAGGTCATTGGAGAAGGATTCCTCCTAGATAATGGTGGAGGGAACTATTTGCAAAGAGTGACTACAAAGTTAGGGGCCCTTTTGTAAGGAATTCGAAAGTTAGGGGTCTGAATGATATAGAAAGAGTCTAACTAGACCAAAATGCAAACTTATCAAGATGATCTCAGATTGTGCTCAAATTTTGGTACAAACCTAATTTGGATACAAGGAATATAATGGTGAAATTAGATTTAGGTTTTTACCAAGTTTGATTGGGTAATTTATGCAAAAATCCAAATTAGGGCAACTGTCAATTTGAGACTCTATTTTGGGTCAAGATGAGTTCTGATGATTAAATTGAAGATACCAAACCCTAGAGAATATTTTTATATGAATTTTAAAGGGTTTAGGTGAATTTTATCATAACCAAAACCTTAGTTAATTAAGCAGGTCTATTTTTAGGTTTTCAGAAGTCATTTAATTCTCAAAACACGTGCAAATCCTTTTCTGTCTGTTTTAACCCACTTGTTAGCCTTTTGGGACCATTTGACCCTTAATTAACCCTTGGAAAAACCTATGGTTGTACTGCATTCATGATATGATGGTAAAATTATAGCTTTAACCCTAGTTTCTTATCTTTCCCTCAGAATGATTATGCAATGAACTATAGTCCTCTGATGATTATGTAGGAGCATTTAATGACTTAAACAAATCAAATTGAGCTAGTTATGGCTCATGATGGTGTTCCCATCAACCAGGATCCTTGAAGGGTTCAAAATCAAGATCTTCCACATGCAAGAAGAAAGAGATAACGACCTCACCATATGTTTGAGTGCAACGAGGTCAGTAGAGCCAACCATTATCTTGCCTATTAACTCATCACGTAATAGAGCTTCAATAGCCAAGACATCCAACGTGAGAGGGATTTCGATGTCGAGGTTAGGTATAGATGGTGGTGGTGGTAGTTGTCTAGGGTTTTAGGGAACCCTAGGGTTTTTGTTGTGATGCCCCATGGTGTACATGATCTTGCATGGTTCCTTCACACGTCTTTTACATGTTGATCGCTAGTGACCAAGTCCCCCGCAAGCAAGGTAGACAATAGAGTTTCTACATGAGGCTTCCATGTGGTCTCATTCCTGGCAACAATAACAGACAGCATTCCTCCATGTTGTACCATCGCTGCGTGCACCCTCCCTCCCTCCATAGGGTCTCCTATTGCCATGCTCCCACCCATTGAGCTAGGCCCTAGACCACCTGTCCAGCCTCCCACGACGATCACCCCTCCCCCGCCTATCTCCTCCACGATCGCCCATCCTTCACTTCAAAATATTACTTGTAGTGGAAGATATTAGGTAAGCTTCAAGTAAATTATGTGCATGTGCCAGAGTAAGTTAAGTACATGTTTCTGAACATTAAGTGGTTACTGGCAACCCTTACTAAACTTTAAGTAACATTACTTAATGTTAAGTAAGAAGGTTGATGTTTAGTTAATGTTAAGTAACATGTTATCTAATGTTAAATAAGCCTTTATAAGGAATTATCAAGTGATTATGGAAGATTTGACTCTAAGCTCAATTAAGATGTAATTAATTAATTTTAAACCCTAATTTTGCTATTAATTAGGGGTCTGAACTATCTGGTTAATGGGCCAACTACAAAAGAACCCTAATAGAGCTGTAATTAGGCTTAATGGAGCTTAATGCTCCTTTAATGATCTAAAATGTTATTAAATGGATTACTTAAGGGTGTAACCCTAAACGATGAAGCTATTAAAGCTTTTAAGGGCCAAATCTAAATCCTTAACTTCACCAAGTTATGAGATATACCTCAGCATCCTACTAGGTTCATAATTGATGTGTTGAGTGTATGGAGAAACCAACCCATGAAAGACATCATTAAAGTGCCTAGTAGGTCATGTTTAGGTGGATTGCAAGATGGAACACCACAACTCTATGAACCTAGGGGTTTACTGGGTCAGGTTGAACACTTGGATAATGTTGATAAATAGTAGCTACCTATGGTTAACTAGAACTCAGGTAGTACCTAGTTACAGTTCTAGTTTATAAATTAGTCATTGAGAAATAAGGTACTTGGACCAACGATTCTGCTGGCATCCACCAATGGGATGACACTAGAGTACCAAGGAGTGATATGATGGCATCTCATTTGAGGCTAGACTAAAGTAGGACACACCTAGTGTAAATTGCACTTAGCAGGAGTATTGCTAGCCTAATAATTTGTCCTTTAATGACCTCAAGCCCAACATGGAATCCACAATCAAGTTCCTTGCATTGAAGCCAAACCACACATAGCCTTTGCTTGCTTGACATGGATTTTAATTAATGAGTCAAAAGTGGGATCGGAGCTCAACTTTCCCACTAGATATCTTAAACAAGTCTAACAACTTGGATGTAAAGGAACCTATGGATCACAAGCTACACAAGAGGGGGGTTAATTAGTGTAGCACATGTTGTCTTTAAAAATTTAGGTGTGAAATAAAGCTACAGACCAATCATTAATCAAAAACCAAATAATAATCAAACCACAAATATGTGTTGGTATTTATATTGGAAAAACCTTATGGTTAAAAACCACTATCTAAGCCTTCCACCTGAAGATTTTCATGATTGGTTTCAATTGATCAATCCATTATACCAAGTTACTTAACCCACAGGTAGCCAAACTGCATAATACAGCAACTCTGGATCCTTAAACCAGAGAACTTTTATCTTCCTTTGAGAGGCAAAGAAAGGTAAATCAACAAATTGAGCACCCTTACAAATAATGTGAAAGAATATAGAAATAAAAGTACACAAGTAATCCTATCTAATCTCAAGATCAATATGAAAAGCAACAAGATTAGCTAAATCACTTTTAGAATGCCCGTGGAGAATGAGGATGATTAAGGTCTTAGAAAATAAGAGTGAAACATCATAAGATGATGAGCGTTGTAGGCAGAAGGACCAAGAATGTTCTCTAAGAAAGTGCTTTTGATCTTTTTGAGCATTGGAGAATGGAGACGTGTGCTGTATTTTGAATGGAAATAGTTCTTATTTATAGAGAAATTAGTGTTAACGAAAATTGGAAGGTAATTTGTGAAAACAATGGTCATAATAGCCAAGGAGATTTAAAGTTCGAAACAGGTTAATCAATAAAATTTTTGGTTGATCAATCAATGATCAATAGAAAATAGATTTTGAATCTTATGCAACCTGGTTGATCAAGACATGTTATTAATCCATTAAATAGGACTTTTGGTCGATCAAGATTAATGTGTGATGGTCAACTAAGGATGTGTGGGGTTGAAATTTCAATCTTATGTAGTTTGGTTGACAGGGTTAAGGATGGATTGATCAGTTCTTTTGATTGATTAAAAGGGAATGTCGGTCAATCAAAAAATGTGCAACAAGTTTTAGGCCAAAAAAATCCACGTAAATTGGTCAATAAAAAATTATGGTTGATTGGTCAAATGTGGTATTGATTAATCAAAAAAGTTACATTGATTGGTCAAAGGCCTCAAGTTATAAAAATGGGTTCTTTTTGGTTGATCAATGTCATATTAAGAACGAACAACAAATTAAGGATCAATCACATATCAAGGGAAGATTAAAGATCAAAATTATGTATGGTTTCTATCCAAGGTAAAGAACGTAATCCTATGGTGTTTGAAACAATTTAAGGTTCATTTACAATCTACAAAATGAAAATTACAACTCTTTATAGACATACAATTGACAATATAAGTACAACGACTCTTAGGCTTTCACTTTGAGTATCTTCAATCATCAATTCTTCTTCTTTGCATGAGATGTTATAATTATTGTTTACATTGTGTCATACTTGAATCAGAGATGACTTCTCACACTTTTATTCTTGTAATCTTGATCCTGATTTCTTATTTAATACTTATTTCCTAAAATGGCATTATATCGAATTGCAAATATATATAGATTTTGTTATCAACAAAATCAAGGGTAGCAACAATCTGCCCCTTTTTTATGATAACAAAATCTTAAAAAAATATGCAACAAATATAAAGATATATAAACTAAATGAAATATGGATCAAGAAGTTTTACTACAAGAAATTTCAAAACTAATGAAGTAGAAATCATTTTGCTCCACCTATTTAAAAGATTCTTTATCTTTGGATTCTCCCTCTATCAAAATGCCATTTATGAAGTCATTGTTGATGAATACATATTAATTAATGATAATATCCTAATGTATGTTGGTCTCATAGCTAAATGCATTATACATAGTTGTGCATGCATTTAGTATAAAAATAGTTTGAGACTAATTATTGTAATTTTGTATATACACAGAATATAGTTGAGCTAGAGCTAAAAGAGCTAAATAAAGAATAAAGTGACTCAAGGACAAGCAAACACATGGCACCACTTTATTCTCTCTACACCTTAGCCTTAATTAGAACAACACAACCATTATGAACCAAAATCTAAATCCAAACCTGAATGTAGATTTAGCTTGTTGAGATGAACTCACTAACACTTCTCAGGTGCGAATCGGGTTAGCGTAGCCTGAAAATGAAGAAATTCAAGTTTTGGTCAACTTTGGTCAAAACTAAGGGAGAATTTGCGCAGATGGTGTCATATTGAGTACTATTGGGTCCCTCTCATCAGAAGCTCTCCAATGAGACTGATTTTGTGGAAATCTGAGTTGCATGACAAAATTTATGTGAAGAACAAGTTTATGCGAGAATGAGGTTTTCGTAGACTCAAACTAAGTGCATAACCATCCTTTGTTGCAGTTCTAAACCCTAGTGGGTCCCCTATATACTATTTAAATCCCACAACCCTAAACCCACAACTCCATTGCTACCACAGTAGTGAACATAGCGAGAGAGAGAAAGAGAAGGAAAAGGAAGAACTCCTCTTCCTCCTCTTCTTTCTTCCTTGTTCCTCTTCTTCGTCTTCCTCTCCCTTCCACAGTACGCGAGAGGAGGACATGGCATCAGCTTCAATGGAAGGGAACATACAATGGCTGAAGGGATGCGAGCCTCGGTGGCAAGAGTTGCTAGGCTAAGATCCTCGTTCTCCTCCATTATTGCCCTCATGAAGGTGTTGCACCCTTATTAAAGGAGAGGAGGAAGGAGAGGAAGGAGAAGAATGATCATAAGAGGTCCTTTGGGGGTTGGTAGGATGACCAATGACCAAGCCAATGTTCGTGACATGTTGACACAACATGCGATGTGACTTCTTATGGGTTCTTGCACCTATGGCAACCAGTGGAGGAAGGAGAAGAAGGAGAGGGCTAACAGGGCTCTGGTGAGGTGGGCGTGCCAACCGGGCATGGCTAGTGGAGGTGTAGACGTCGGTGGGGAGGAGCTTCTTCCAACGTACATGGAGTATCTACATGAACAGTAATGCATGCGAATGAAGAAGAGGTGAGGGGAGAAGAGAGGTGAATTATTGAAAAAGTTATAAAGAAGAAAATTCAAGTTTCTAAAATTTCAATTAAGTCCCTTACAAGTAGGAGTCATTCAAAAGTTGGTTTTGATGAAACACCCATTGTTGGAATCATCACAACACAAACTTTAACTTGCTGAGATATCTTTTCCCATCATAAGTGGTAATTACATTTTTACTCCTAAGTATTCCATGATTTATGTGTTGAATGTATTCTCTCTTGTCTGGAATTAGAGTTGGATGCTTGAAGTGTGCATGGAGTCTGAAGAGTCTTCAACGTGTTTCTCGAAGTCATTGTGACTCCCTAGTGACCTTAGGTAGAGTAGCTCTACCTTCTTCCCTTGAAAGGCAATATTAAAGTTCAATGAGTGCTTAGTTGTATTACATACCATTATTACACGTCGCTTGCTGAAAATTGGGTCTCATTGTGTGTTGTCACATTTTGGGTACTAGAATAATTAAAATATAATTGCCTTACTTGGTAGATGCTATAGCCAAATTCATTGTATAAAATTAGTTGTTACTACTTCGTTAAACATTAACTCTTTTATAACTTGTTAAATAAGGAATTGGCTAGCCATGAGAGAATCGAACTGACTAAACGTTATTATAAAATAATTAACCGAGAATACCTATCATCCATCCAAAGTATCATGATTCATACAAGAGATTAAATAGATTGGAATGAAAATGAAATGAGAAATACATGTTATTCTATATGAAGAATTAAATGATGAAATCATTAATGTTTTTCTAAACATATTGAAAAGAAAGAAAGAAGAAATGATATCTTCCCTATTTAAAATAAAAGTGTTGGAAAACATGGTTGGAAATCATTACTAAAATTGGAATTTGATGGATGGAAATACTTGGTAAGTTGAATCCTGAGGGGTTGCTTGAAAGTCAGTGCTCGTGCTCAGTATTAACGGCATGACCGACTATACCTATTAAGGGTAGAGACTGGCTCAGGGGGTAGACTAACTTCTCTGCAACTCGTTTGTTAGGTTATTTTTGCTCACCGAGTAGCGGGGTGCTTGGGTACACGTTACCTTAATGAGAGGTTGGAGTTGTTTGTTTTTGTATCCTGTAGTGGAAAGGACTGATCCTGTGTCAATGTAGGGTAGCTCCTTACATGTTCATCACTTCACATCGTTAGCTAGGACCTCAGGGTGGTTAGAGGTAGGGTGGGTACAGGTCATCCTCTTAGCCAAATGGTGTACTGTATGCAATCTATCATCTAGGATACCACAACAAGATCTCCTTGAGCCTTTCAGAGAAGTTGATTTTCGGCCAGAATTGACTAAAATATATGAAGGTAAGGCAATGGGGTTAAATGACAGAAAAGCTTAAATAATTGAGAATGGTACCCATTTTTTTGTTTCTTACACTTGCTTAACTGTACTCATTCTTTTCTATTTTGTTACTATACTCAGTGTTTGCTGACATTTTCTGTGGACTCTGTACTCATGTTCTGGTGAGATATAGTCGAACTATGCGGCTGTAGGAGTTGATGGTACTAGTCCGAGTGTAGCACCGTAGTCTCTGGTAGTTGCAATCTTAGTTCTTAGTTTTGATGTTCTTCTTTTAGTTTCCTATAGTACTTTGTTTTAGTTCCTTCTAGAACTTTCATTTTGTTTTCTGTGATGATGTAACAATACATTGATGGCTACGATTATTCTAGTGATGCCTTTTCTAATTCAACTTTTTTTATTGTTTCATATATGTATCTGTGATGTGATGCACTGTGTATGAAATTATTATTTTATGTTTATGTGATGGATGACCGGATCTAAGGTAAATGGGTAAATTGACTCTAGTCCCTAGGGTCTCGCGTCGTAATAGATGGTATCAGAGTAAGGTCATCCTGTATAGACATAGGATAGTTCAAATGGATCAGCGCATCAATATTACATCACGAATCATAGCCATCAAGTCAAGTTAATTCAAAACTCGAAGTGTACTCTCTTGATTTTGAGTCTCATGTATCTGAATTGACAGGCCATCTGCTAATCTAAAGATGATTTGAGGCATGTTGAAAAGTAAGTCATGTCCTGGTATTTCTCACTAATGAAAGGGCTTGATTTGATTCTTCTATTACATGCTCAAAATGAGCTCATCCAAGTTGTGATTTCAAGGGTATTACTCCTAAAATCCCATTTTTATAGACCTTGTCTTTCCCAAGGTTCTTTCAGGTTCTTGTAGTGGCATGCCCTTTGTGTCTTGAAATTGAAGTTGGATGTCTACATTATCTCCAAACTATGGATGGACAGATTAAGGCAAGATCTAAGTGATAGAGTTGGCCATAAGATACTCATCCTCCCTTGCCCATTAGAAGATGGAATTAACTAAAGCTAGTGTGGACAACTAAGATAGAATGTCAACCTCCCTAGTATATCTGTACCTTCAATTCTTATGTGCTTCTATACTTGATTAACTGCCCCACCAACAATGTTCACACGATAAAAGCATGTAGGTGGAAAAATGCTTGTCACAGGAACGAACCTTGGTGATTGGAGGACTAGAATACTCTTAGAATAATCTATTGGTTAACACCTTTTGGTGAACCAAATTCCATAATAATGGATAAGATACCTTACCATTCTCAACCTGGAGAATTGAAGGCATTTTTGCTAGGGCAACTTTTCAAGATTGAACTTTCCCATTAGATGGTGGAAGGGATCATCGAATGCTGTCTACCCTACAAGCAATCTTGGTCAATGAAGAATTAAGTTAAGACATAAACAATACTTTGTGATTTGCCAATCTCCTTGGGAAAGGGAGAGGTAGATCCTCATTACAATGACAACTTTTGGGAATGGTGCAGTTTGAACATGTGTAAGTAGCTGGCGAATGCGACAACTATCAAGAATTGGAGTTTAACACCATTTTGTGTTGGGTGTTGTAACGACCCGGTTCTCGAGCCCCTACGAGACACGAGAATCGGACCGACTCAACTAATCCCAAGACCTAGTCGTCCAACGAGGAAGTAACCAAAAGATCAGTAAAATAAACCACATTCAACATGAATATAACTAACAGTAAGAAAATACAGCAGCAAGGAAAGAAACTACTACAGTATATACCACCACAACAGTAGAATAACATTCATAACTAAGTATGAACTGCAGGTAAAGAAAAGTACAGCGGAAACAAGAACTACTCACTATAACGGAACAAAAAGAGGTACAAGAAACAGTGGTAACTCTATTGAACCCTACTCGGCCCAGCATCCTCTGCAGCCGCTGACCCTGGCTGCTCAACACCTGGTCCTGAAAGGTAACGAGTGTAACACGTCAGCAAAACGCTGAGTAGAGTGGCAACGAAACTAAAGAAACAGTAGAGTGTACAGTAGCTGTTAAGTTCTGTTACTTTCTTTATTTAAGTCTTTCAATTATCTCACGATTTATCTATTTCTCAGATCTTTCACTTGATCTCGAATGTTCCTCGTGGGAACGATCTTGATTGCAGTCTTTTCCGAACAGTAGAAGTAGCACGTGGTGCTCTCCTGGTCGGGAGAGTCCCCCGTAGTGATCCTACTCTCAGTCAACCACCCCAAGGTCACTGACAGACGTAACGGTGACTACGGCACGTGCGGTAAACGCACGGGTAGCTAACCCGCACTGGCACGCGGTCAATCGTTTCCGTTAACAGGTGCGCCCAAAGCACAGCACGGAACCAGTACAGGGCAGAGCCCTCTCAGTAACAGGGGTCCAACCCCTCCACAGTAACCAAACAGGGGCCTTGCCCCTCCACAGTCCGCGCACCCTCACCTGACTACCCTGGTTTGCCCCAGCGGGCCTAACAAGTAGGTGTGGGAGGTTACCAGAACCCCGGGGCCCGTGGGGTAGCTAGTACCTCCCTACACTAGTAGCTCTCCTCGATACTACGTACGCGAGGGCCAGCAAGTCTGTACAGAGTGGCCAGTCCTAACCCCGGGTCCCTGGGGTGGCTGGCTCCGCTCTGCACTAAACAGGGGGACAGTCGCCCTCCTTGGTACTCCGTACTCAAGGGCCAGCTCACTTCCCCAATACTATTCCATTCACTTTCCAGGAGTTCTACTCCTACTTCCCCGTAGGGTTCCAGCTCAGAACGTTTAAGTTTCACCTTCCAGTTTCACGTTATCACAATCCATGTTCTCAGACACGTTTATTTATTCAACAGGCAGCTGTTAATTCAATTACAGGTAGCTATTTGTTCCTTTCCATTTTTCCAATACTGCAGTATTCATCTGTTCCACTAGTTTTCCCATCCTAGGATTCATGCCGTATCCTAGGATCTATCATACAATCTAGTTTTTCAGCCCTAGGATTCATGCAACACCTAGGATCTAACATTCAATCTATTTTTCATTCCTAGGATTCATGCAATGTCCTAGGTTATATTTATGATTCCACAATTTAACAGGTTATACTTAAAAGCCACTCTACCAGGTACGACGGGAGTAATGGGGGCATGATCGGGAATCCCGCGTGCCTCTGCGACCCCCAAGACTGCAACGGAACGAGGTCCTATCACAAGGATCAAACACAAGGAGTGTCTCAAAACAGTGTATAGCTACAGTAGACGGGTAGAGGATTTAATTCCGGAAAGAACGCAACTCGAAACGCGGAAAATGGAACCCGAACGGGCCCTCAACGGGTCGAAAACGACGACACTATGCAAAATCAGACGTCTGGAACTTCTTCCAGACGTCTTAAAAAGTGGATCAGAGAATTACCTTGTTCTGCGTGGTTTCTCAGACATCCAGAAGCCTGCGGGGACGTCTGGCCTAGTTCCCAGTCGTTCGATGGTCACCCCGAACGTCTGGAGGTCACTCCCGCCGTCTGGTACTACAGCCAGACGTCTGATTCGCGTTGGATGGAGAATCACCGAGCCTGCGCACACTCATCTCCCTCCCTCAGTACGGTCATTCGACAAGAAGGAAGAAGAAGACAGAAAACTCACCTTTCAGACGTCTGGACAGTCTTCCAGACGTCGACCTCGCTATCTGGCTATCAGCACAGACGTCTGATTCTGGAAATTTTTCCAGAACCAGGGCGCGACTCGCCCTCCGCTCGCGACGCCGCCCTCACTGTTGAGCACTGCTCTCGCATGCAGCACCCCCTCCACGCTCACTGCGGCCGTCGCCGCCGCAGCAACCCCATGCCCGCTCTCACGCTCGCTCTCGTGCACTGAAAGGAGAAGAGGACAGGGGTGGAGGCGACGGGAGAGAGCGCGTGGCCTTTTAAGGCCGTGCGAGGAGGAGAGAGAGAGACTGCAGCGGCGAGAATCTGCAGCCGCAGGAGCGAATATGCGGTCTGTGCGCTCAGGCGCGCAGACGACCCGCAAGTGTCGAAAATAATCGATTTTCAGACGTCTGGAAACGATCCCAGACGTCTGGTAAGACGTCTGGAAGTGACCCCAGACGTCTGGTCCGACGTCTGGAAGTGACCCCAGACGTCTGGTCTGACGTCTGGGCCACCTCCCAGACGTCTTAAAATACGTCTGGGACGTGCGTTCGTTACAATATAACAAACTCAAAGGAAGTTTCGTCCCCGAAACTTGCGTCAACTAGGCGTGGTAAGCCGACAGCCAATCCATCCCCAGAATCACTCCAAACTCCTCCATCTGTATCATAATCAGGTCAGCTGGCAGGCTATGTTCCCTCGTCGCTGACCTCGCAATCCTTGTACACCTCCTCAACTACAAACAACTGACCACTCAGACCTCTGATTACGAACGGATTCTCTAACAATGTATAATCCCGGTCCAAACTAACTGCGAAACTGGCTGCGACAAACGAGTGCGTAGCGCCGGAAACGAAAAGCGTGTAAACGAGTCTGCCGGAAACTGAAACCATACCTGCTACCACCGATCCCGAAGCTCTGGCGTCCCTGTGTGTTAGGGCGTTGCTACGCCCCTCAGCTCTAGGTGCGGACGAAGCAGCCACACTCTGCGTCGAACGGGTAGGTGCTGGCTGGTACACTCCTCGCGACTGCTGTCCTCCTCCTCGCGCCTGGGAACCGCAGCCTCCTGCGCGCCCTCCAGTGCTCTGCGCGGGGAGTATCTGCTGACCTCCTGTCCTAGACGGGCAGTCCCTCCTGATGTGGCCCGGCTGGCCACACTGGTAACAGAGGGGAACCCGACTCCCGCCCTCAGTGGGTCCCTGCTGTCGGCTAGACGGGGTTCGGTGTTGGCGACTGGCCCCTGTCGAGGGCCCCCAAAGGCCACTGATGGCCCTGCAAAGCATGACGACTCTCCTGCGGACGCCACGTGTCTCCTTTGAGTTCTCCTAACACGCCTAGTGTGACGGCGGAAATCTCGTTCCACCACCAACGCCCCTGTCGTACGCTCGGAAGGGGGAGGAGGGGGTGGCGATGTGGATGGAAGCTGAAATTCTTCACGAACCACCTCTCGAATTAGTTGGACGAGGTCTGGAGACGGTATGCTCAGGAGAAGAGGAGGGGTAGTATGTACTCCAAGCCCGACACATCTGTCCCTCGGGCCCCGACCTCGGTCGCGCCCGCGGCCCACCCTCCTAGTTCCACGACAAGGCATCTCCTACAAGGAGACGCGAAACAACGAAATACGTCAGTACGGAACAGTACCTAACGAAAACGTCTAAGAGCTCATGTCAAGAGATATGTTGTGGTGGCCACTCTAGTTATAGACATGTGAATTGTTTATTTTCCAGTCAGTTGATTCACTTCTCGGGACGACTTTACTCTGATACCATCTTGTAACGACCCGGTTCCCGAGCCCCTACGAGACACGAGAACCGGACCGACTCAAATAATCCCAAGACCTAGTTGTCCAACGAGGAAGTAACCAAAAGAGCAGTAAAATAAACCACATTCAACATGAATATAACTAACAGTAAGAAAATACAGCAGCAAGGAAAGAAACTACTACAGTATATACCACCACAACAGTAGAACAACATTCATAACTAAATATGAACTGCAGGTAAAGAAAAGTACAGCGGAAACAAGAACTACTCACTATAACGGAACAAAAAGAGGTACAAGAAACAGTGGTAACTCTACTGGACCCTACTCGACCCAGCGTCCTCTGCAGCCGCTGACCCTGGCTGCTCAACACCTGGTCCTGAAAGGTAACGAGTGTAACACGTCAGCAAAACACTGAGTAGAGTGGCAACTAAACTAAAGAAACAGTAGAGTGTACAGTAGCTGTTAAGTTCTGTTACTTTCTTTATTTAAGTCTTTCAATTATCTCACGATTTATCTATTTCTCAGATCTTTCACTTGATCTCGAATGTTCCTCGTGGGAACGATCTTGATTGCAGTCTTTTCCGAACAGTAGAAGTAGCACGTGGTGCTCTCCTGCCCGGGATTGTCCCCCGTGGTGATCCTACTCTCAGTCAACCACCCCAAGGTCACTGACAGACGTAACGGTAACTACGGCACGTGCAGTAAATGCACAGGTAGCTAACCCACACTGGCACGCGGTCAGTCGTTTCCGTTAACGGGTGCGCCCAAAGCAAAGCACGGAACCAGTACAGGGCAGAGCCCTCTCAGTAACAGGGGTCCAACCCCTCCACAGTAACCAAACAGGGGCCTTGCCCCTCCACAGTCCGCGCACCCTCGCCTGACTACCCTGGTTTGCCCCAGCGGGCCTAACAAGTCCGTGTGGGAGGCTACCAGAACCCCGAGGCCCGTGGGGTAGCTAGTACCTCCCTACACTAGTAGCTCTCCTCGATACTACGTACGCGAGGGCCAGCAAGTCTGTACAGAGTGGCCAGTCCTAACCCCGGGTCCCTGGGGTGGCTGGCTCCGCTCTGCACTAAACAGGGGGACAGTCGCCCTCCTTGGTACTTCGTACTCAAGGGCCAGCTCACTTCCCCAATACTATTCCATTCACTTTCCAGGAGTTCTACTCCTACTTCCCCGTAGGGTTCCAGCTCAGAACGTTTAAGTTTCACCTTCCAGTTTCACGTTATCACAATCCATGTTCTCAGACACGTTTATTTATTCAACAGGCAGCTGTTAATTCGATTACAGGTAGCTATTTGTTCCTTTCCATTTTTCCAATACTGCAGTATTCATCTATTCCACTAGTTTTCCCATCCTAGGATTCATGCTGTATCCTAGCATCTATCATACAATCTAGTTTTTCAGCCCTAGGATTCATGCAACACCTAGGATCTAACATTCAATCTGTTTTTCATTCCTAGGATTCATGCAATGTCCTAGGTTCTATTTATGATTCCATAATTTAACATTTTATACTTAAAAGCCACTCTACCAAGTACGACGGGAGTAATTGGGGCGTGATCGAGAATCCCGTGTGCCTCCGCAAACCCCAAGACTGCAACGAAACGAGGTCCTATTACAAGGATCAAACACAAGGAGTGTCTCAAAATAGTGTATAGCTACTGTAGACGGGTAGAGGATTTAATTCCGGAAAGAACGCAACTCGAAACGCGAAAAAAAACCCGAACGGGCCCTCAATGGGTCGAAAACGACGACACTGTGCAAAATCAGATGTCTGGAACTTCTTCCAAACGTCTTAAAAAGTGGATCAGAGAATTACCTTGTTCTGCGTGATTTCTCAGACGTCCAGAAGCCTGCGGGGACGTATGGCCTAGTTCCCAGTCGTCCGATGGTCACCCCGGACGTCTGGAGGTCACTCCCGCCGTCTGGTACTACAGCCAGACGTCTGATTCGCGTTGGATGGCGAATCACCGAGCCTGCGCACACCCATCTCCCTCCCTCAGTACGGTCATTCGACAAGAAGGAAGAAGAAGACGGAAAACTCACCTTTCAGACGTCTGGACAGTCTTCCAGACGTCGACCTCGCCGTCTGGCTAGCAGCACAGACGTCTGATTCTGGAAATTTTTCCAGAACCAAGGCGCGACTCGCCCTCCGCTCGCGACGCCGCCCGCGTCGCACCTCGTGCGCCTGCTGCTCGAGCCACAGCAGGCCTCCCACGTCGTTCCGCGCCCACTGCACTCCCCGCCGGCCGACGCTGGCAGCCCCGGCGAGCTCGCCCTCATGGTTGAGCACCGCTCTCGCGTGCAGCACCCCCTCCGCGCTCACTGCGGCCGTCGCCGCCGCAGCAACCCCACGCCCGCTCTCGCGCTCGCTCTCGTGTACTGGAAGGAGAAGAGGAAAGGGGTGGAGGCGGCGGGAGAGAGCGCGTGGCCTTTTAAGGCCGCGCGAGGAGGAGAGAGAGAGACTGCAGTGGCAAGAATCTGCAGCCGCAGGAGCGAATATGCGGTCTGTGCGCTCAGGCACACAGACGACCCGTGCGTGTCGAAAATAACCGATTTCCAGACATCTGGAAACGATCCCAGACGTCTGGTAAGACGTCTGGAAGTGACCCTAGACGTCTGCTCCGACGTCTGGGCCACCTCCCAGACGTCTTAAAATACGTCTGGGGCGTGCGTTCGTTACAATATAACGAACTCAAAGGAAGTTTCATCCTCGAAACTTGCATCAACTAGGGTGCGGGAAAAGATGTCAAAATAACTATAACAAACTCGAAGAGGACCGAAGCCGGTCCGAAAGACGTACCCGTGAAAAGCTCCGGGTACCGCTCCCGCATTGCCGCCTCAGGCTCCCAGGTAGCCTCCTCGTACCGCTGGCTCCTCCACAAAACCTTTACCAGGGGTACTTGCTTTCGTCTCAAGCTGCGGACAGCTCGGTCTAGAATCTGCACTGGCCGCTCGGGGTAGGTCAGGTCGTCGCCCACCTTGATGCTCTCGTGACTCAGTACGTGACTAGGATCGGCTACGTACTTCCTGAGGTTGGACACGTGGAACACGCCGTGCACACCAAAAAGCTGCGGGGGGAGGGCAAGCCGGTAAGCAACGGGTCCAACCCGCTCCAGGACCTCAAAGGGCCCCACAAACCTCGGTGCGAGCTTCCCTCTCACCCCAAACCGCTGTAAGCCCTTCATGGGCGAGACACGAAGGAAGACGTGGTCCCCAACCTCAAACTGCACCTCTCTGCGTCTCCGATTCGCGTAGCTCTTCTGTCTGCTCCTGACAGTGCGGAGTCGTCTGTGGATCTGCTCAACTACCTCCTGACTCTGCCGGATCAACCTGGGGCCAACCTCCCACTTGGTCCCCACCTCAACCCAACTCAAGGGTGCCGTACACCTCCGTCCGTACAGAGCCTCGTAGGGAGCCATGCCGATACTCAAGTGATAACTGTTGTTGTATGCAAACTCCGCCAGGGGTAGGTGCTCCTCCCAAGAGCCCCTCCAGTCCAGTACACAGGCACGCAAAAGGTCCTCAAGTGTCTGTATCGTGCGCTCAGACTGTCCGTCCGTCTGAGGGTGGTAAGCTGTACTAAACCTCAATCGCGTCCCCAAGGCCTGCTGAAACTCAGCCCAAAACTGGGACGTAAAGCGGGTATCCCGATCGGATACGATTTCCCGCGGAACTCCGTGTAGTCGTACCACATCACGGATATACCTCTCTGCCAACTGTACTGGTCCCAAAGTGACTCAGATCGGCAAGAATCGCGTAGTCTTCGTCAGTCTATCCACTATTACCCAGACTGCATCATGTCCCCCGTTGGGTAACAGGTAAGCCCACCACAAAGTCCATGGTGATGCTCTCCCACTTCCACTCTGGCACTGGAAGCAGCTGAAGCGGCCCTGCAGGCCTCTGATGCTCGGCTTTCACCAGCTGGCACACTAAGCACTACAGGCCTCTCGCACGCAGCACCCCCTCCGCGCTCATTGCGGCCGTCGTCGCCGCAGCAACCCCGCGCCCGCTCTCGCGCTCGCTCTCGCGCACTGGAAGGAGAAGAGGAAAGGGGTGGAGGCGACGGGAGAGAGTGCGTGGCCTTTTAAGGTCACGCGAGGAGGAGAGAGAGAGACTACAGCGGCGAGAATCTGCAGCCGCAGGAGCGAATATGCGATCTGCGCGCTCAGGCGCTCAGACGACCCACACGTGTCGAAAATAACCGATTTCCAGACGTCTGGAAACGATCCCAGACATCTGGTAAGACGTCTGGAAGTGACCCCAGACGTCTGGTCCAACGTTTGGGCTACCTCCCAGACATCTTAAAATACGTCTGGGGCATGCGTTCGTTACAGGTGTGCATTGACTACCTACACACCTTGCACTCACAAATTTCTATCATGGAGTAATGATTACTCAATCCCAAGCTTTCCTAAGTTGGAGATATACAAAAGATTACTAAATGCATGCATCCTGGCTTGACAAGCTAAAATTCCTTAAGGATGAGGTATCTTTACTTTTCCATAATGAGGACTATGGGTGATAATGGGAGCTTAACCCTTTGCAATATGGATCAAGAAGAGATGTGGTAGTACCAATGCGTATTAAGATGGAGGATTATACACTATTATGGGAGTGAACTGGTTACATATACAGTTCCTACTTGCGATCTGCTATTGCAAGGAGGTGGTCTACTCAATTTCAAGCTTGTAATGATTGAGGATGATGGAAAGGAATTATTTAAACCCATTGTAGCTCAACAAACCATTAAGACTTGACACAAGAGTGCAATGGGTTCATGGCCCATGAGATAGCACTTTTAGAATTGGAATAAGGTTGAGCAATATATGAGTGAATTACAAGCCCATGAATTGATTCCCAAATAATCTGCTAGAGTACATCTTAGTTGTGAGATTGAGTCGAGATCCCACTCATTCTAGACATTGATCTTATGAATGACACCTTAAAACTATACATTGACTACCAGTAATTGAATGAGGTGACCATTGAGAACTGATGTCCACTGTCATGAGCTGCCGATCTATTTGGTTAGCTATAAGGTGTGGCAATGTTCTCTAAGGTTGTCTCATATTTTGTCCACCCTGAGCTGCAGGTTAGGGAGTTAGATGTCCCAAGTTAATCTTCAAGACACAATACAAGAATTGCAAGTTCCTTGTTAGGCCATTTGGGTTGATGAATGCCCTTGCCGCCTTAATGGTTTTGATGGATAGGGTGGTTCATCCCCATCTGGATTAGTTGGTGGAGACTTTCATAGATGATATCCTTATCTGCTCCTGCAATGAGGTTCAACATGAACAACATCTTCGCATGTCTTTGATACTCTGAAATGACACCAGTTGCATGCAAAGTTCGACAAGTGCGAGTTCTGGCTAAGACATGGCACTTTCTAGGACTTGTGATCTTTGGGGGTAGGCAACTCTATGAATCTTGCCAAGGTCAAGATAGTGTGAGATGGGGGCACTTGAATTAGTGTCAGAGATTTGCAATTTCTTAGCATTAATTGGACATTATTATCCCTTCATTCGAAATTCTCGCAGAATGCTCATCCAACAACTCATTTGATTAAAAGTGACATGTTGTTTGTTTGGACCGAGAACTATGAAGCCAGATAGACTGTGGTGGTGAATTCATAATGTATACAAACACCTCCCATCAGTGCATGTGATCTGTTCTCATGCATCAGGGACATGCAATTTCCTAAGTCTTTTAGGTAGCCAAAGCCTCACAAACCCAACTATCTCCCACACAATTTGGAGATAGCAACGATTCTCCTTACCTTGAAGATTTGACTGGCTCATCATTAAGGGGAGACATTTAAGATTCACATAGATCACAAACTCTCGAAGTACTTCTTCGACCAAAAGGAACAGAACTTGAGTCAACGACACTAGATGGAGTTCTTAAGGGACTACAGTACACCATTTTGTACCATTCGAGGAAGGCCAATGTGGTGGCTGACAAACTGAGGAGGAAGTGACCAGTCAAATTGGCTAGTCTATAAGCACAAGGATGGAATCAGATGCTAGAGATCAGTAGCTAAAGACCTTAGGAGACAAATGGGCATTTGGGAGCAGTTACACTGATGTGATGGTTACATCCACGGCTTATATATTCAACCTCTATGGTGGATAGAGCAACACTCATTTGCTTCTTTGAGAACCAAGAGACAAATGAGTTGCCCAAGAAGTGGCACGTTCCACTAGTACTCTTCCTATTGATTCTATTGCCAGCATAGTCAGCATCACTATAAGCTAAAAATTCAAATGAACTACATCTAGGATAAAAGAGTCCATAATCTACATAATCAACTAGACATATAAAAATTATTTTAACTGTATTTAAATGTGGTTGTTTAGGACTGATTTGAAACCTAGCACATAAACAAGTACTAAACAATATATCTAATCTTTTGGAGATTAAATAAAGCAATGAACCAATCATACCCAACATTGTTTGGTGTCTACTAGAGTAGCTTTTTCATCTGCATCGAGGGAGGTTGGCATGCTCATCGGTGTGCTTTTTGAGTTCTCCATCCCAAATCACTTTAGCATTTCCTTCGTATACTTGGCTTGATTGATGGCTAATTTGCAAACCTAAAAAAAACTTGAGCTCACCCATCAAATTCATCTTGAATTTATCCTACATAAGCTTAATAAGTTGTTGGCGAAGAGCTTCATTAGTACTATATTGAATAAAATATCATTGACATAAATTTAAACTAAAAGTATATCTTTTCCTACTTTCCTAATAAATAAAGTGGAATCAACGAAAAATTTTGCTCCTAATAGATATTCTTTGAGCCATTTGTACCAAGCTTTAGGAGCTTGCACTACAGAAAAATATATCAATTACAACAGATAGTACTATCGCAAAAACATCCATTATTGTCACAAAATCCTTTTTGGGACAATAACATAAACCGTCACAAAAAGTGACATCCCAAAAAGTATCATTTGTGATGATTAAAAACCATCAAGAAAGACCTTAGTGACGTTTAATAACCATCAGGAAAAACCTTACGTGATGGTTAAAATCCATCACAAAATTGTAATAGTAATTTACCATCTCAAAATTTTTATTGCCATTTTACAAAATTAATTTTGAGCCAAAATTTGTGATATTTAAAAAATGTCACAAAATATGCATATCGTCACAAAAATGCTTCATTAATTATCACAAAAAATAATTTATGGCATTAAAACCATCACAAAATATACAAACCGCCACAAAGATCATTCATCATCACAAAAAATTTTATTTACCCATTTAAGAATTTTTAATTACCATAATATAACCTCTCATGATTAGCTTTTCTTGTCATTATAGCAACATTCACAGGCACAACAAAAGTATATATTTGCACGCAGAAGTCAAATTCTTACAAGAAAAAGGTATACATCAAACAATAGATAAATACACCTCTTCCATAATGTAAACTAGTCTAAAAAATAATCTTCGTCTTCATCCTCAAACTCATTCTCGTGAATGCCACTCTTGTTTGCTCTAGTTCCTACAATAGTACTTCGTCAGTTTTAAGAAGTACGAGAGCCGATCCACCCTACAACAATGTAGAAAAAGAAATTATAACAAAACAAACTAAAAATATATCATCACATAAGTCAATTACAAAATGACATAATCCAATCAATGTTAAAGATACAATAACATTGGTGCATAGGCACATTGAAGACATATTAGTTGTTTCATTTTTAAGCTAAAGCAAGCCAAGATGAAGACTACCTTATATCATACATCATAGAATTGCTTTTATCTTATTTAAAAAATTTAGTAAGAATAATGCAACTAATTAATCAACACTAAACCTATGGTAGGCACAATCACATAATTTACCTTCCAATCCAGAAGCCTATTACCAGTTATGTCAAATATATTTGCATGGCTAGTTTCCATGTCTTACCAAAGGATGTACCCATATTTATCAAAGATATTGATAAAAATAAACACTAATTTACAACAACCAAACTTTATTCACAGAATGGGATGTCTATTTGAAACTTCACACATGTAGATATTTTGTTGTCAAATAATTGACATGTCCTGTTTCTAAAGTTCACAAATGGCATATTCAATTTTTTTGTGTAGTATATCAATCAAGACAAATAGTGAACATGCCTCTCTAAAGGATAGGGTCAATGGATAACAAACAAACTTGGTTAGGTAATTAAGTTGGTAGTGGCTTATGTACTGTAATATAATTTGCAAGTGTACTTGAAGGGAAATCAACACATATCATCAATGTGACTTCAGCTTGGTTACCAAGACCTAAAACATAGAAAAAAAATCATTTCAAGATACAATAAGCACCATATAGTGTTGATGGATTAGAAGACTAACAAATATGAATTTGGCATTATCTAAAGGATAGGGTCAATGGATAACAAACAAACTTGGTTAGGTAATTAAGTTGGTAGTGGCTTATGTACTGTAATATAATTTGCAAGTGTACTTGAAGGGAAATCAACACATATCATCAATGTGACTTCAGCTTGGTTACCAAGACCTAAAACATAGAAAAAAAATCATTTCAAGATACAATAAGCACCATATAGTGTTGATGGATTAGAAGACTAACAAATATGAATTTGGCATTATTAGCAAAATTATGCACAAAAATTGACAGAAGACCCTACCTTGGAAATAAAGAGTTTATTTGCAAAGTATGGATGGAAGTTTAACTAGGTGAAGCAATGCCTTATATTGGATGTCGAGTCTCCCTTCTAGAAGGGGTTGTTGAAAGTGTTTACTCATCTAATGTAATTCTTTTTGTTGATTACCAGGGATGAAACATTATGCTATTTGCAGTCTCTTAGTGCAGCTTTTTCTCAGTTTGTTTTGGTACAGAAAAAGGATGTGAATTACAGGATTGTTAGAGTGGGTCTCTAGAAGCCAAAAGTGGTGGATAGACACCTACTTTCTTGAGTCTTTCAAATGCTATGACAAGGAGCTGTTGCAACTACATGAGGCTATTGGAGGTGTTTCTCTCTTTGCAAGGATGAAGGATGGTTGGAGTTGGGATGTTGGCCCTTTTCCAGCAAGACATGCATATCTAGCTTTGATAACGTCATCATCAGCCATATCTAGCTTTAATTAGTCATATTCCATTGATAAATGCTCTTACATAATCGCCAAAGGACCTTAATTCACTGCACATCCTGTCTAAAACTTTAACATGAAACCAGGGTTAAAAATGTAATTTTACCATCATATCATGAATGTAGAACAACCGTAGGTTTTCTTAGGGGTTTATTAAAGGTCAAATATGCATCAAAGTCTAACAAGAGGGTCCATGAAGAATGAAACGGGTTTTCACGCATTTCAAGAATTAAATGACATCTGAAACCCTAAAAGCAAACCTCCTAATTCACTAAGGTTATGGTTAGGATAAAATTCACCTAAACCCTCTAAAAATCATAGAAAAATATTCTCTAGTGTTTGGCATCCTTGATTTAACCCTTGGAACCTAATTTGACTTAAAATAGTCTCAAACAGATAGTTGCCCTAATTTGGGTTTCTATGTAATTTACCCAGTCAAACTTGGTTAAAACCTAAATCTGACTTCACCATCAGATTCCTTGGGTCCAAATTAGGTTCGTACCAAAATTTGAGCCCAAGAGATCACCTTGACCAAGTTTACATTTCAGTTCTATCTGACACTTTTCTCTCACACATATGCCCCTAACTTTTGAAATAATTGCAAAATGGTCCCTAACTTTATCATCATACTTTGCAAAAAGGTCCTCACACCATTTTTGGAATGTCATACCTTCACCGTCGAGTTTCGAGCAAGGATTTCTTGCTCGATTCTCAACCAAACCTTACCAAATTTAAACTGAAGATTCCTTATGAAATTGCCTTCCACATGAGCCCATACACGAATCCTAAATCGTGCCCAAGTCCTCAAGGAAACCTTTTGAAGGTTCACTTGTCCTACTCACGTGAAAAACGTGGAGTTACAAGCTTAGTTTCCAAGCTTGAAACCCCTCCCCATGGCCTACAAATGGACCTGAGATGCAAACCTCACCTCTTTAGCTAGGTTTGGACTAAAAAATCTTCCCTTTTTCCCTATCTCCGGACACCTCCTCCCTAGCTCCGGCGAGAATCCTTCTCCGTTGTCCTACGACCTCCCAATGACCAAATTGGGAGTGTTTCCTTCCTCCCCTACTTCCTCCGCCTTTCAACGGTCAACTCAGAGGTGCCCTAGCCCCTTCTTCCTCGCCGTCTCCCTCGTCGGAGAATCCTTCGTCCTCGGCGCCGACCAACCACAGCCGACGCCACCCTACTTCCTTCGTCCGTAATTCTAGGTCCTAACGCTCCCTTTTCCTCTCTCCTTTCTTTTCCTCCCCTTAACTTCAAAATTTTGACCGTCGTTCACACTCACCCCCTCTATCTTCTCCAAGTCCGGCGTGAGCTCCGACGAGCCCACGCCACCACCACAGACCACCAAACCACTCCGTTCCACTTCCAAAAGCTCTGTTGTCCCACCACGACCAAAAGCCCTCTCCTATTTCACCTTTTTGCCTACCCAAACCACCCATCGAACTCACCCACCTTCACGCTCCTCTGACTCCGATACACCACCACATGCACCTTCATGATACAAAATTGCCACCACCATCTTCGCTGTGCTTGGGCGAAGCCTTTGAGCCTTCTGACTGGGGTTTTCAAGCCCGTATTTGTGATCACAGGTTCTCGCCATCACTCCACCGCCGCCGCCATTACTGCCGACATGTTCTTCATGCTCAAAGCCAAGCCACCCCCAGGTGCTACGCCCAGGAGTTGCGGGTGACTCCCAGACATCTCCCTAGGCGGTCAATTGAAGGAATCACTACCTAATGCTGCTTCAATTGGATGAGGCCTTCACTTGTAGGCATACACGGAGGATGTGGGACATTTAGTGCCACATCAGAAAGTGAAGTGGTGCTGGCTGAGAATAAAGTGATTTTGTGATATGGTCTCAGTGCCTCAGACACTTGGGGGTGAGGTCCCCGCTCACCCACATGCACTCGACCCAACCCGATTAGCTTTCACTCCTCACTCATCACCACTACTGGTGAATCTAGACCCGGGTACGAGTGGTCCGATTACCCGGCCATCTGAGAGAGAAAGAAAAGAAAGAGAGAGAGAGAGAGAGAGCACGAGGGAGGGGGGTTTTTGCTCTATAGAATGGCTAACACTTGGCCAAATTTGAAGGGTGCGTAGCCCTTGTGTGTGAAGAGAGGAGAAGGCTTAAGAAGAAAAGCAGAGAGCCTCTGCATGCTAAAAGAAGAAAGAAAGAAGGGAAGCTCTAAAAGAAGGAAAAGAAGAGTTGAAGAAGATGAGCAGTGCCTTTGCACTGTATCATCTAAATACTTGGTGTCTGACTGTGGCATTATTTGAACTACTGTTGAATAATTTAAGTACTATAGTTTACAATTGAATAATTGCGTACATGCTTAATTAAGAGGATTAGTGGTGATCTAAATCACCATTGTTTTTATTCTCCTCTTTTTGTTCCATGCAATCTTTAGCTACATTGAATAAATAATGTGACAGGTTATTATTCATTGAATATCTATTTTTAATGCTCAATTAATTGTGCTCATTGATTCTAATTAAAGATTAATGCTTGAATTCCTACTTGCTCTCTGTGTTCGACCTCTGACTTCCATTCGAGTTACAAATTGTATTTGTTGTTCGATCGATTGAGGATTGGAACTATAACAACAATAATATAAACTCTCGATAGATCGCTCCAACATTTTCTTTGCTTTATCTGATTATATCTGAGCACAGACTTGCCCTTGTTTGTTTCTTGTGATTTTGCGAGGTACATCACGAGGCGATCTTCCGCTCAAAACAACCACTCCCTGGGTAGGTAATTTCTCATTTTTCTCTAATCAACCTCCTAATCTTGGAAAGATAAAAAGGAAATAATCAATTAGGATTCATTTTCCTTATATTCATAGTAATTTCCATTTTAAGGCAAGATTTCCTGATTTATGAAAATTTTTGATTGAAAACTTGAGACGATTCTGATTAGAAACTCTCTATCTTAAGCTCCTATGCCTATTAAGGGTTACGCTTAAATTTTGAGCATCTTGGACTACTCACCTTCTTGTTTGGAGTTTGAGGTTTACATCTTGAGATTTAATTAGACTTGAAATAGAACCAACTAGGGTTTCTACTCTAGGGTTTTGACTTGTTAGTTCACATTTGCCTGCATTAAAGGAAATTAACCCTCCCGTTTGTGTGCTACCCAACCCCTTGTTTGAAAATATCTAATCAAGAAAACACTAAAAATTAGGCTCTAAAATCACTTGAACCATAAAATCTTGGACCTAATAACCCGAGAGTCATTCAGGGTGATTTCTGGGTCTTGACCTAGATTTCATTCTGTCATCTTTAGGGTAGGTCAGGAGAAGTTGGTCTACTTTATGAGCCAACCAACCTTCAAATTAGGTCATGAGTCAAATTAACTTCTAAATCAAGTGGAATTAAAGGCACAAATTAGGACTTAAAACTGGTAGACTTAAGAGGTCAAGTTATTCATTCTGGTCTACCTAGAACCGCGGTGACAAGGAAGGTCAGGTGGGGGAAACCCTGTAACCCGTGGGGACACTCTACCATGTAAGGGTCTTTGTGGGACTCTCCCTTCCTGGCTGCCCAGGTAATTCTCAGGTGGACAACTTTCTGATCTAGGGGTATCATTCGCCCCGAACCTCTATAGTCATCCAAAAATATTTGGGTGCCTTGATTGGGTCCAATTCATATCCAGTCCCTCATCTATTCTTTACAGCACACACACAGGAAGGTTGTTAGGTTTTTAACCTAAGAGACCTCACTAGATCTTGTTGGGAATCTCTTTCAGATCTAATCAACTTCAATTTAACTTGAATTTGATTCTACATTCAAATCCACCACTTTATTTGAAGATGCATCCTGGCAATTTAGGAAGACCATTTAGGAAACCTAAATCCCGAATGTCCATGAGAGATAGAATGATTGAGGATGCCTTGAAATTTTATGGAGTTAATGACAAAACCTTTAATCCAGTCAGCATGATTCAAGTTAATATCCCAAAAACATTAGCCTTTATTACAAATTGTGCTCAATTAATATTGACACAAATAACAAATGGATCAACTCGGGATATTCTCATGACAGGATATATTGAATTAGAAAAATTACATAAATTTGAATATCTCCAATGCATGACAAATCATGTACTTTGGGAAAGACACCAAGATGACCTTGAGAAATGGGAAGAGATGATAAAATTGTTGAAACAGATTATCAATCAAAAATACCCATATATTCCCCAAGCAATTAGTGAAACACCTTGGCATAAGACTGAGGATCAATCTGATTTCCCAAATCCTGGATTCGAGAATCAAGGTTATTGTGGATCCCCAACCCAGATGGAATATGATCCAACTTATATGTAGATTGATACGCCTGATCTTGAGATGGGTTGGGAGGATCCAATTGCAGGTGTTCCCAATTTCGAGCCAGCCCTAGAGATATGAGAACCTAGTTGGCCTAGCTTTGAATTCCCAGACACCTGTAATGATGAGCTTAAAATAGAACTCCTCGAGAAAGTAAATCCTGAGCCTTACCCTGTTAAGGTAATTCTTGAGGATGATTCTGACATCTCAATAGAGCCCAGTCTAGATTTTAGTGCTCCAATCCCTAACTTTAACCTTGAATCTGGATTCACGCCTATTTGGGATAATTATGAGGCCTCATGTGATGAGACTCAGATTTTCGAGTTGAACTACAATTCTAGGCCTATGTTTGATAACTACACCTCTCCAGACTCCTCCGAGATATAGATCAATTTTTTGGAAATCATGCTAATTTACGACACATAAACCGAGGAGCTGGAAGAGTTAGGATTTGATTGAGTCTCTCCTAGAAGCCAAGAACCCGAGCCCATGCCTAATAGGGACACCTTTTTGAGTTTGGATTCTGAGTTTAGGTTAGATCCAAGTCAGGTTGTAGCTTCTCCACATCTCGATTCACTCTGTGGTAGAACTTTCGATCTGGAATCAGGTTCAAAACACGATCTTCGCAAATTCTCCAATGATTTCGAATCTTACTCTGATTCCAGAGAATCTTTATTTCCTGACGACTACGACTCAATTTACGACCTCAACATCTACGACCCATTCTTCAACTCTGACTCTGAGGTCACTAATCCCGAGATCATCGATTCAAAATTGAGTTCCATTGACTTGGAATCATTCCTTTATGATCTGCAGGATTCAGAAACTACAAGTACCGAGAGTGTATGCAATCCAGAGTTTGAATCCTTTCTTGACTCCGATTTTCATGATCCTGTAAGCACTCTCCAAGCATTTACATTTGATTTTGATGGACTCTATGAGGACTCTCTAGATACACCTACCTTTGAACCTTTTCTAGAGGAGCCCTCACACACAATTCTCTTTGAAGCCACCCCTTCTACAACACATACAGAGCCTTCTCGAATACGATCCCAACCCCGACCCGCAACTAAATCCAACTCCTATTCTGATTCTCCTCTCGATGATCCAGTCTCACATGATTCTTATCGATCTTTTGATTAGGATTCAAACTTTGATCAGACTACTAACCACATCCCATCCTTCTCTGATCACTCTGATAGGGATCTCACATCCTTCACTGATCCATTCTCTTTCGAGAATCCCTACTTTGACTAGGCTGAATCGACTCAACCAAACCCACAATTTGCACTACCATATCTGCTTGAGCCGCACAACACCAGGTGGGTTCCTCATTTGCTGGTCCATATTCATCAACCCACCAGACTGATTGGGTTTGGGCAACATCATCAGCCTGTTGATTTGAACAAGCACCTGATTGGACCAACCATGCTTTTGATCGAAGTGCTTGTTCTACAAAATTCATCTGATTTGCTCGCTCCTCCATGACCACTTTCTGCTCGGTTGAAGGCATTGAATTTAACGCTTAATGGGAGGCAACTAGTCATATCAAAAAATCAAGATCTTTCTGATTATCCTTTTGAGCTTCACGTCTATTTTACTCTGAGTTCAGTTTGAGAACAGTCGACTCTACCTTTGGTATTCATACTAGAGCTTGAAATCATCCGCAACAGTCATCCCGACCCATTCAACCACCCTTTTATCCTATTCTAACCTGTGAACCAAGCTAAATTCATACCCTCTGGTTTACAATGAGGACATTGCAAAACTTAGGCATGGGAGGGTGTTAAAGTGCAAACACATAAAATTCAAGTTTCTGAAGGGTTCTCACAAAAAAAATTACTCATTCAAAAAACCAAAAAAATCTATATATATATAAAAATTGAAAAAGAACAAAAAATGGAGAAAGGGGAGGAAATTTTGAGAGGATTAATTGCATATCATTTCGAGGAGTGGAGGTGATTTAAATGTTAAAAAGGAGCTACAATTTGAAACAAAAAGGTGATAGTCATTAGGAAAAGATTATGGAATCTACTAAAGTTCTATACCAAATCAAAAGAAAAAGAAAAAAAAAATATTAGTATGAGTGCTGATCTTAGGTCTCTTGGGCTTGTTTTAGGCTTAAAAATTCACGTATCCGTTAAGATCTAGATAGTCCTCAAGAGGTTGAGGAAAATGCGAAGCTTACGCATTAGGTCTAAGGCTTAGGGAGTATTTGACCTCGTTAACTGACCTTTGGTTTGCAGGACTCGGTAACCTAAGCACCCTAATACACACACAAGTATGGTTCAGTGACTTAATAATCAAAATCATGCAAAAGCATTTAATTCTATTATGAAAAGGCTACCTAGCTTAGGAGTTGCTTATCAACACAAGTTGATTTAAATGAGTTCTCAGCATGGAGAGGTGGGAAAATCCCCTTAAAGATGCGTAATAACATAATGTCTCCTCGGTGCTTGTCTCCTAGGATATCTAAATATCCAACAGGGGGCACGTAAGCACCTTATGCTAATTCAGGTTCCATGGGTGGGATTATCCCAAAATCTTGATTGCCAAAGTCTAAAGTTAGCTACAGAATGCCATGGGCAGTGCTATCTCGAAGCATCGATTGCCAGGGACCCTATGAGGATTGATGGTGGGAGTAAGGAATCCGATACAAGATCGTATTTTTGAGCCAATACGAACCTAGAAAAAAGAGAGAAAGCTCTCCAAAAATGAAAAAATTCTTCTATTCCTTTCTCTCTTACAAAAATGCATTGGCAAACTAACCCTAGACTAACCATGTTATAAGCACGGGTGCTTTAACCGCTGGGTTCAACAAACCTTAGGATAGTTTCTGTAGGCCTTAAAAACCTACACGGCAGACTGAGACTAAAGCTGGTTAGGTCTGGATCTTAGTTGGTACTTGAGTACCTCTAGGCCTAATATTGGCATTCTAATTTAATTTCTAAAAAAAAAATTCAGGACTTTGAGCAACAAGATATGGTTTAGAAATCAAGTTCATTTCATAAGATTTTGCTAAGGGACTAGCAAAAGTTAGGCATGAGGGTATGATGATAATGTCATCATCAACCATATCTAGCTTTAATTAGTCATATTTCATTAATAAATGCTCCTACATAACCACCAAAGGACCGTAATTCACTGCACATCCTTTCTGAGAGTTTAACATGAAACTAGGGTTAAAAATGTAATTTTACCATCATATCATGAATGCTGAACAAACGTGGGTTTTCTCAAGGGTTTATTAAAGGTCCAATATGCATCAAAGTTTAACAAGAGGGTCCGTGTAGACAGAAACGAATTTTCACGCATTCTAAGAATTAAATAACATCCGAAACCCTAAAAATAGACCTGCTTAATTCACTAGGGTTATGGTTAGGATAAAATTCACCTAAAACCTCTAAAGATCATATAAAAATATTCTTTAGGTTTTGCATCCTTGATTTAACCATTGGAACCTAATTTGACCTAAAATAGTGTCTCAAACAGATAGTTGCCCTAATTTGGGTTTCTATGCAATTTACAAAGTCAAACTTGGTTAAAACCTAAATCCGACTTCACCATCAGATTCCTTGGTCCAAATTAGGTTTGTACCAAAATTTAAGCTCAATAAGAGATCACCTTGACCTACTTTACATTTCAGTCTTGTCTGACTCTTTTCTCTCACACATATGCCCCTAACTTTTGAAATAATTGCAAAATGGTCCGTAACTTTATCATCATTCTTTTCAAAAAGGTCCTCACACCATTTTTGGAAGGTCATACCTTCACCGTAGAGTTTCGAGCGAGGATTGCTCGCTCGATTCTCAACCAAACCTTACTAAATTTAAATCGAAGATTCCTTGTGAAATTGCCTTCCACATGAGCCCATACACGAATCCTAAATCACCCCCAAGTCCTCATGCGAACCTTTTGAAGATTCACATGTCCTAGTCGCATGAAAAATGTGGAGTTACAAGCTTGGTTTCCAAGCTTGAAACCCCTCTCCATGGCCTATAAATGGACCAATGATGCAAACCTCACCTCTTTAGCTAGGTTTGGCCTAAAAAATTTTCCCTTTTTCCCTATCTCCGGCCACCTCTGCCCTAGCTCCGGCGATGTAACGACCCGGTTCCCGAGTCCCTACGAGACACGAGAACCGGACCGACTCGACTAATCCCAAGACCCAGTCGTCCAACGAGGAAGTAACCAAAAGACAGTAAAATAAACCACATTCAGCATGAATATAACTAACAGTAAGAAAGTACAGCAGTAAGGAAAGAACTACTACAGTAGGCACCACCACAACAGTAAAACAACGTTTGTCATATAACAAAAACTGCAGGTAAAGAAGGTACAGCGGAAACAAAACTACTCACTAGAACAGAAACAAAAAGGGGTACAAAGCTGGGGTAACTCTACTGGACCCTACTCGGCCCAGCGTCCTCTGCAGCCGCCGACCCTGGCTGCTCAACACCTGGTCCTGAAAAAGGTAACGAGTGTAACACGTCAGCAAAACGCTGAGTAGAGTGGCAAACTAACTAAAGGCAACAGTAGAGTGTACAATAGCTATTATGTTCTATTACTTCCTTTATTTACATCTTTCAATTTTTCTCACTATTTCATTTATTTCTCAGATCCTTTACTTGATCTCGAATGTCCTCGTGGGACGATCTTGATTGCAGTCTTTTCCAAAAGTAGAAGTAGCACGTGGTGCTCTCCTGGCCGGGAGAGTCCCCCGTGGTGATCCTACCCTCAGTCAACCACCCCAAGGTCACTGACAGACGTAACGGTGACTACGGCACGCGCGATAAACGCACAGGTAGCTAGCCCGCACTGGCACGCGGTCAGTCGTTTCCGTTAACGGGTGCGCCCAAAGCACAGCACGGAACCAGGGCAGAGCCCTCTCAGTAACAGGGGTCCAACCCCCCCACAGTAACCAAATCGGGGCCTTGCCCCTCCACAGTCCGCGCACCCTCGCCTGACTACCCTGGTTTGCCCTAGTGGGCCTAACAAGTCGGTGAAGGAGGCTAGCAGAACCCCGGGGCCCGTGGGGTAGCTAGTACTCTCCTAACACTACTAGCTCTCCTCGGTACTACGTACACGAGGCCCAGCAAGTCGGTACAGAGCGGCCAATCCTAACCCCGGGTCCCTGGGGCGGCTGGCCCCACTCTACACTAAACAGGTACAGGTACTTCCCTTGGTACTGCGTACCCAAGAGACAGTACAAACTACATCTCAGTTCCATTCCTTTTTCTTTCCAGGAGTTCCACTCCTAACTCCCCGTAGGGTTCCAGCTCTTTATTTCAGAACATCATATGTTTCACTTTCCAGATTCACGTTCTCAAATTCCATGATCTCAAACATGTTTCTTTATTCATAACAGGCAGCTGTTAATTAAATTTACAGGCAGCTTTATATATTCCTTTCCATTTTTCCAAGACTGCAGTAATATACATTCCACTAGTTTTTCCATCCTAGGATTCATGCCATATCCTAGGATCTATCATACAATCTAGTTTTCCGGCCCTAGGATTCATGCAACACCTAGGAGCTATCATTCCATATATTTCTCATTCCTAGGATTCATGCAAAGCCCTAGGTTCTAGTTATGGTTCCATACTTTAACAGATTTTATTAATACTTAAAACCACTCTACCAGGTACAACGGGAGTAATGGGGGCGGGATCGGGAATCCCGCGCGCCTCCGCGACTCTCAAGACTGCAACCGAACGAGGTCCTATCACAAGGATCAAACACAAGGAGTGTCTCAAAACAGTGTATAGCTACTGTAGGCGGGTAGAGGAATTAATTCTGAAACGAACGCAACTCGAATTGCGGAAAACGGAGCCCAAACGGGCCCTAAACGGGTCGAGAAAGACGATACTGTGCAAAATCAGACGTCTGGAACTCCCTCCAGACGTCTTAAACGGTGGATCAGAGAATTACCTGTTCAGCGTGGTTTCCCAGACGTCCAGAAGTCTGCAGGGACGTCTTTCCTAGATCCCAGACGTCCGATGGTCACTCCGGACGTCTGGAGGTCACTCCCGCCGTCTGGTACAACTTCCAGACGTCTGATTCGCAAAGGATGACGAATCAGAAAACCTGCGCACAGCCAACCCCCCTCCCTCAGTACGGTCAGTCGACAAGAAGGAAGAAGAAAGCGGAAACTCACCTTTCAGACGTCTGTATGATCTCACAGACGTCGACCTTGCCGTCTGGATATCAATCCAGACGTCTGATTCTGGAAATTTTTCCAGAATCAGAGCCCTGCTCGGCCTCCGCTCGCGACGTCGCCCGCGTCGCACCTCGCGCGTCTGCTGCTCAGCCCGCACAGGTCCCTCTCCGCGACGCTCTGCGCCCCCTGCGCCCTCCGCCGGCTGGCCAAGCCGCTCCTGGCGAGCTCGCCCTCACGGCAGAGCCCCGCCTTCGCACGCCGCAGCTCCTTCGCGCTCACTGCGGCTGCCGCTGCCGCTGCGCCCTCGCGTCCGCTCGCTCTCGCGCACAGGCATGAGAAGAAGGAGGAAGATGGTGGAGACGGGAGGGGAGGCGCGCCCCCCCTTTTTAACGTCGCGCGGAGAGGAGAGAGAAGGTGGTCGCAGCCGCCTGCGGCCGCAGAGAAAGAGGGCAGAAACGCAGGTCTGCGCGCACAGGCACGCAGACGAATATCCCGTGCGAGCATAACTATTCGCCAGACGTCTGTAAACTATCCCGGACATCTGGTCAGATGTCTGGATGTGATCCCAGACGTCTGGGCCACCTCCCAGACGTCTTAAAAGGCGTCTGGGGCACGCGCTCGTTACAATATAACAAACTCAAAGGAAGTTTCGTCCCCGAAACTTGCGTCAACAAGGGTGCGGGAATAAGATGTCCAAATAACCATAACAAACTCAAAGAGGACCGAAGCCGGTCCGAAAAGACGCACCCACGAAAAGCTCCGGGTACCGCTCCCGCATTGCCGCCTCAGGCTCCCAGGTAGCCTCCTCGTACCGCTGGCTCCTCCACAAAACCTTTACCAGGGGTACTTGCTTTCATCTCAACCTGCGGACTGCTCGGTCTAGGATCTGTACTGGCCGATCGGGGTAGGTCAGGTCGTCGCTCACCTCGACGCTCTCGTGACTCAGTACGTGGCTGGGATCGGCTACGTACTTCCTGAGGTTGGACACGTGGAATACGTCATGCACACCAGAAAGCTGCGGGGGAAGGGCAAGTCTGTAAGCAACGGGTCCAACCCGCTCCAGGACCTGGTCTGTGAAAGAGAAGTCCCCTGTGTCCCCTAATAGTACTCTGTCGCGCAAAGACTGCAAGTACGGATCGGCCATCTGTCCCGTGATGATGCGGTCTATCAACTCTGGTCTGGTCTGCCGTGTCACCGTCGCTGCCCCACAGTACCCTCGTAACTCTAGAGGTCGCCAACTGCCCACCTCCTCCAAAAGGCTCCAACTCTGTAACTGTAGACTGGCCAAGCGTGCGGGCGCCTTACGGCTCAAGGCGTCAGCCACCACATTGGCCTTTCCCGGGTGGTAGGAGATGCTGCAGTCGTAGTCCTTCAGGAGCTCCAACCAACGTCTCTGTCTCATGTTGAGCTCCTTCTGGTCAAAAAGATATCTGAGGCTCTTGTGATCTGTAAAAATCTCGAAGGTCTCACCGTACAAGTAGTGCCTCCATGTCTTCAGCGCGAAGACAACAGCTGCCAACTCTAGATCGTGGGTAGGGTAGGTATGCTCATGGGGCTTCAGTTGCCGCGAAGCGTAAGCGACCACGTGACCCCTCTGCATGAGCACACCTCCTAACCCCTGCAAGGAAGCGTCCGTGTACACAACGAACCCGCCACTACTGTCAGGGATGGTGAGCACGGGAGCCGAGGTCAACCTCTCCTTCAGCTCCAGAAAACACGCCTCACAGGCGTCTGTCCAAGCGAAAGGCACATCCTTCCGAGTCAACTGTGTCATAGGACGTGCAATCTGCGAAAACCCTCTGATGAACCGTCTGTAGTAACCTGCCAGTCCCAGGAAACTGCGAATCTCAGTGACTGAACGCGGTCTCTCCCACCTGAGCACTGCCTCGACCTTGGCGGGATCCACCGCCAGGCCGTCTCCAGAGATCACATGACCCAAAAAGGTCACCTCCCTCAACCAGAACTCGCACTTGCTGTATTTGGCGTACAGCCTGCGTCGTCTCAGAGTGTCCAGAACCATCCGCAAGTGCTGTCTGTGCTGCGTCCGATCTCTAGAATAGATGAGTACATCATCTACGAAAACCACCACAAACTGGTCCAAGTACGGTCTAAACACCCGGTTCATCAGGTCCATGAAAGCAGCGGGGGCATTGGTCAGCCCAAACGGCATGACCAAAAACTCGTAGTGTCCATACCGGGTGCGGAAAGCTGTCTTGGAGACGTCAGTCTCCCTGATCCTCAACTGGTGGTATCCAGACCTCAAGTCGATCTTGGAAAACACCGTGGCACCCCGCAACTGGTCAAACAAATCGTCGATCCTCGGCAGCGGATATCTGTTCTTGATGGTGACCCTATTCAGCTGTCGGTAGTCCACACAAAGGCGTAGGGTCCCATCCTTCTTCTTCACAAACAGTACCGGGGCTCCCCAGGGAGACGCACTGGGCCTCACGAAACCTTTCTCCAAAAGGTCCTGCAACTGGGACTTGAGCTCTCGCAGCTCAAGCGGTGCCATTCTGTATGGCGCGGTGGAGATGGGGCTGGTCCCTGGTACTAGTGAGATCTCAAACTCAATCTCACGCTTGGGCGGTAGTCCTGGTAACTCGTCTGGAAACACGTCGGGGTACTCTCTGACCACCGGGATGCTCTGGAAGTCTGCCACGGGGCTATGCTCTGCCACCACACAAGCTAAGAAGCCCTCACACCCCTGGCTCAAAAGTCTCGCCGCCCGAAGTGCCGAAATGCACCTGAAACCTCCGTCCACTGGCTGCCCGTGAAACTCGAAGGAAGGCAACTCCGGAATGGAGAAGACAATCTTCCTCTCAAAGCAGTCTACCAATGCGTGGTAAGCGGACAGCCAATCCATCCCCAGAATCACTCCAAAGTCCTCCATCTGTATCATAATCAGGTCAGCTGGCAGGCTGTGTCCCCCGATTCTGACCCCGCAACCCGTGTACACCTCCTCAGCTACAAACAGCTGACCACTCGGACCTCTGATTACAAACGGATTCTCTAACAATGTATAGTCCTGGTCCAAACTAACTGCGAAACTGGCTGCGACAAACGAGTGCGTAGCGCTGGAATCGAAAAGCGTGTAAACGAGTCTGCCAGAAACTGAAACCATACCTGCTACCACGGATCCTGAAGCTCTGGCGTCCCTGTGTGTTAGGGCGTTGATACGCCCCTCAGCTCTAGGTGCGGACGAAGCAGCCACACTCCGCGTCAGACGGGTAGGTGCTGGCCGGTACCCTCCTCGCGACTGCGGTCCTCCTCCTCGCGCCTGGCAACCGCGGCCTCCTGCGCGCCCTCCAGTGCTCTGCGCGGGAAGTATCTGCTGACCTCCTACCCTAGATGGGCAGTCCCTCCTGACGTGGCCCGGCTGGCCACACTGGTAGCAGAGGGGAACCCGACTCCCGCCCTCAGTGAGTCCCTGCTGTCGGCTAGGCGGGGGTCCGGTGCTGGCGACTGGCCCCTGTCGAGGGCCCCCAAAGGCCACTGATGGCCCTGCACAACGTGACGGCTCTCCTGCGGACGCCATGTGTCTCCGTTGAGTTCTCCTAACACGCCTGGTGTGGCGGCGGAAATCTCGTTCCACCACTAACTCCCCTGTCGTATGCTCGGAAGGGGGAGGGGGTGGCGACGTGGGTGGAAGCTGAAATTCTTCTCGAACCACCTCTCGAATCAGTTGGACGAGGTCCGGAGACGGTATACTCAGGAGAAGAGGAGGGGTAGTATGTATTCCAAGCCCGACACATCTGTCCCCCGGGCCCTGACCTCGGCCGCGCCTGCGGCCCACCCTCCTAGCTCCACGACGCGGCATCTCCTACAATGGAGATGCGAAACAAAATGAAAAGCGTCAAAACAGACGGTACCTAATGAAACTTCTAAGAGCTCATGTCAAGAGGTATGTTGTGGTGGCTACTCTAGTTATAACATGTGAATTGGTTATTTTCCAGTCAGTTGATTCACTTCTCGGGACGACCTTGCTCTGATACCATCTTGTAACGACCCGGTTCCCGAGTCCCTACGAGACACGAGAACCGGACCGACTCGACTAATCCCAAGACCCAGTCGTCCAACGAGGAAGTAACCAAAAGACAGTAAAATAAACCACATTCAGCATGAATATAACTAACAGTAAGAAAGTACAACAGTAAGGAAAGAACTACTACAGTAGGCACCACCACAACAGTAAAACAACGTTTATCATATAACAAAAACAGCAGGTAAAGAAGGTACAGCGGAAACAAAACTACTCACTAGAACAGAAACAAAAAGGGGTACAAAGCTGGGGTAACTCTACTGGACCTTACTCGGCCCAGCGTCCTCTGCAGCCGCCGACCCTGGCTGCTCAACACCTGGTCCTGAAAAAGGTAACGAGTGTGACACGTCAGCAAAACGCTGAGTAGAGTGGCAAACTAACTAAAGGCAACAGTAGAGTGTACAGTAGCTATTATTTTCTATTACTTCCTTTATTTACATCTTTCAATTTTTCTCACTATTTCATTTATTTCTCAGATCCTTTACTTGATCTCGAATGTCCTCGTGGGACGATCTTGATTGCAGTCTTTTCCAAAAGTAGAAGTAGCACGTGGTGCTCTCCTGGCCGGGAGAGTCCCCCGTGGTGATCCTACCCTCAGTCAACCACCCCAAGGTCACTGACAGACGTAACGGTGACTACGGCACGCGCGATAAACGCACAGGTAGCTAGCTCGCACTGGCACGCGGTCAGTCGTTTCCGTTAACGGGTGCGCCCAAAGCACAGCACGGAACCAGGGCAGAGCCCTCTCAGTAACAGGGGTCCAACCCCTCCACAGTAACCAAACCGGGGCCTTGCCCCTCCACAGTCCGCGCACCCTCGCCTGACTACCCTGGTTTGCCCTAGTGGGCCTAACAAGTCGGTGAAGGAGGCTAGCAGAACCCCGGGGCCTGTGGGGTAGCTAGTACTCTCCTAACACTACTAGCTCTCCTCGGTACTACGTACACGAGGGCCAGCAAGTCGGTACAGAGCGGCCAATCCTAACCCCGGGTCCCTGGGGCGGCTGGCCCCACTCTACACTAAACAGGTACAGGTACTTCCCTTGGTACTGCGTACCCAAGAGACAGTACAAACTACATCTCAGTTCCATTCCTTTTTCTTTCCAGGAGTTCCACTCCTAACTCCCTGTAGGGTTCCAGCTCTTTATTTCAGAACATTATATGTTTCACTTTCCAGATTCACGTTCTCAAATTCCATGATCTCAAACATGTTTCTTTATTCATAACAGGCAGCTGTTAATTAAATTTACAGGTAGCTTTATATATTCCTTTCCATTTTTCCAAGACTGCAGTAATATACATTCCACTAGTTTTTCCATCCTAGGATTCATGCCATATCCTAGGATCTATCATACAATCTAGTTTTCCGGCCCTAGGATTCATGCAACACTTAGGAGCTATCATTCCATATATTTCTGATTCCTAGGATTCATGCAAAGCCCTAGGTTCTAGTTATGGTTCCATACTTTAACAGATTTTATTAATACTTAAAACCACTCTACCAGGTACAACGGGAGTAATGGGGGCGTGATCGGGAATCCCGCGCGCCTCCGCGACTCTCAAGACTGCAACCGAACGAGGTCCTATCACAAGGATCAAAAACAAGGAGTGTCTCAAAATAGTGTATAGCTACTGTAGGCGGGTAGAGGAATTAATTCTGAAACGAACGCAACTCGAATCGCGGAAAACGGAGCCCAAACGGGCCCTAAACGGGTCGAGAAAGACGATACTGTGCAAAATCAAACGTCTGGAACTCCCTCCAGACGTCTTAAACGGTGGATCAGAGAATTACCTGTTCAGTGTGGTTTCCCAGACGTCCAGAAGTCTGCAGGGACGTCTTTCCTAGATCCCAAACGTCCGATGGTCACTCCGGACGTCTGGAGGTCACTCCCGCCATCTGGTACAACTTCCAGACGTCTGATTCACAAAGGATGACGAATCAGAAAACCTGCGCACAAACAACCCCCCTCCCTCAGTACGGTCAGTCGACAAGAAGGAAGAAGAAAGCGGAAACTCACCTTTCAGACGTCTGTATGATCTCACAGACGTCGACCTTGCCGTCTGGATATCAATCCAGACGTCTGATTCTGGAAATTTTTCCAGAATCAGAGCCCTGCTCGGCCTCCGCTCGCGACGCCGCCCGCGTCGCACCTCGCGCGTCTGCTGCTCAGCCCGCACAGGTCCCTCTCCGCGACGCTCTGCGACCCCTGCGCCCTCCGCCGGCCGGCCAAGCCGCTCCTGGCGAGCTCGCCCTCACGGCAGAGCCCCGCCTTCGCACGCCGCAGCTCCTCCGCGCTCACTGCCGCTGCCGCTGCCGCTGCGCCCTCGCGTCCGCTCGCTCTCGCGCACAGGCAGGAGAAGAAGGAGGAAGATGGTGGAGACGGGAGGGGAGGCACGCCCCCCCCTTTTTAACGCCGCGCGGAGAGGAGAGAGAAGGTGGTCGCAGCCGCCTGCGGCCGCAGAGAAAGAGGGCAGAAACGCAGGTCTGCGCGCACAGGCGCGCAGACGAATATCCCGTGCGAGCATAACTGTTCGCCAGACGTCTGTAAACTATCCCGGACGTCTGGTCAGACGTCTGGATGTGATCCCAGACGTCTTGACAGACGTCTGGGCCACCTCCCAGACGTCTTAAAAGGCGTCTAGGGCACGCGCTCGTTACAGGCGAGCATCCTCCTCCGTCGTCCTACGGCCTCCCAACGACCAAATTGGGAGTGTCTCCTTCCTCCCCAACTTCCTCCGCCTCTCAACAGTCAACTCAGAGGTGCCCTAGCCCCTTCTTCCTCGTCGTCTCCCTCGTCGGAGAATCCTTCGTCCTCGGCACTGGCCAACCGCAGCCAATGTCGCCCTACCTCCTTCATCCGTAATTCTAGGTCCTAGCACTCCCTTTTCCTCTCTCCTTTCTTTTCCTCCCCTTAACTTCCCAATTTTGACCGCCGTTCACACTCTCCCCCTCCGTCTTCTCCAAGTCTGGCATGAGCTTCAACGAGCCCACACCACCACCATAGACCACCAGACCACTCCGTTCCACTTCCAAAAGCTCCACCATCCCACCACGACCAAAAGCCCTCTCCTATTTTACCTTTTCGCCTACCCAAACCACCCACCGAACTCACCTACCTTCATGCTCCTCCTCCGACTTTGACACACCACCACACACACCTTCATGATACAAAACTACCACCACCATCTTCGCCATGCTTGGGCGAAGCCATTGAGCCATCTGGCTGGGGCTTCCAAGCTCATATTTGTGATCACAGGTTCTCGCCATCACTCCACTGCTACCGCCATTACCGCTAATGTGTTCTTCCTGCTCAAAGCCAAGCCACCCCCAAGTGCTATGCCCAGGAGTTTTGGGTGATTCCCAGACATCTCCCCAGGCGGTCAATTGAAGGAATCGCCACCTGTTGCTGCTTCAATTGGACGAGGCCTTCACCTGCAGGCGTACGCGAAGGATGTGGGACATTTAGTCCCACATTGGAAAGTGAAGAGGTGTTGGCTGAGAATAAAGTGATTTTGTGACACGGTCACAGTGCCTCAGACACTTGGGGGTGAGGTCCTCACTCACCCACATGCACTTGACCTGACCTGATTAGCTTTCACTCCTTGCTCATACCACTATCGGTAAGCCTGGACCCGGGTGCGCGTGATCGGATTACCCGACCATCTAAGAGAGAAAGAGAAGAAGAAAGAAAGAGACAGAGCGCGAGGGAGAGGGGTTTTTACTTTGTAGAATGGCTAACACTTGGCCAAATTTGAAGGGTGAGTAGCCCTTGTGCAGGAAGAGAGGAGAAGGCTTGAGAAGAAAAGCAGAGAGCCTGTGCATGATGAAAGAAGAAAGAAAGAAAGAGAGAAGGAAGCTCTGAAAGATGAAGGAAAAGAAGAGTTGAAGAAGATGAACAGTGCCTTTGCACTGTAGCATCTAAATACTTGACGTATAACTGTGGCATTATTTGAATTACTATTGAATAATTTAAGTATTATAGTTTACAATTGAATAATTGCATACATGCTTAATTAAGAGGATTAGTGGTGATCTAAATCACCATTGTTTTTTATTCTCCTCTTTTTGTTCCATGCAATCTTTAGATACATTGAATAAATAATGTGACAGGTTATTATTCATTGAATATCTATTTTTAATGCTCAATTAATTGTGCTCATTGATTCTAATTAAAGATTAGTGCTTGAATTCCTACTTGCTCCCTATGTTCGACCTCAAACTTCCATTCGAGTTATAAATTGTATTTATTGTTCGATCGATTGAGGATTTGAGCTATGATGATAATAATATAAACTCTCGATAGATCACTCCAACAATATGAACTCTTCCTATGTCCATCCTTAAGTAGGGATGGAAATTTCCTTAGAGAATGTAGGTTGTGTGCAACTAAGTCTCCCCTAATGATCTATTTCTTTATATAAGAGTTAAGAATATGTAGGATTATGAAGAAAATTTGTTGAGGAGGTGGATCCTAAATTCAAATGCAACTGTGTCATGATGGCAAAGAGGACATTGATCATTTATTTTTTAAATTTTTTTGAAAAGGCTTTTCTTTTAACTTCTCCTTTAGCATTGCAAGTTTAGACAACAACATCTATCATCCAGATTGGTTCTTTGGCTTCCTTTTGGGGGTCATTCCAGGTGGGAATGAGGAAGGGACTAGCTTCACAACAATCAAAGATGGAGAGGGCTACACCTTAGGTCTTTTTTATGGGTCATTTGGGTAGAAAAGAACGGAGTTATTTTCAGAAGACCATATGTAAAGAGTAGTATCTTGCTCTAAGAATTTTTCGGACACAATTCCATGTAGGAGGCAAATTCATTCGAATAATAAAAGCAATCAGAACACTCCTAAGACAATGTATCACTTCCTTAATAAAATTAATCTATTCCACTCACAATTACCATAAATCTAGTAGCTCCCCTTTGTTACTTCCTTGAACAACTCCCAAATCATCCTTATCCTGAGAACTAATTGCTACTTCCCTCTGTTACTTCCATTCTATTGGGATAGGTAGCAACAACATCAAGCTTATCATTTGCACTAGTCCATCCCACTAGCTGTCCAAGCAAAGTCATAAACAAAACTCATCTATCTTGAATTACATAGCTCTCAACATAGATGAAAAGTGAAATTAATTAACCTTGATCAATGATTCTTATGTAATGGATTATAAAATCCTAAAATTTATTGAAACATGTAGTAACAGGAACAAATTCAACTGAGTTCGCAATTTCCAGAGAGGAAGTCTTCCAGTCTTTCAAGAAGTTTTTCTTCCGAACTTTCTACCTCAAAAGTAAAACCCAACTTGTTAGATAATAAATCAACTTCTTGATTTTCAGTATGGAAAGAAACAAAATAAATATTTGACAACATTAGGGAACTCAAACATGAAGTTACAATTCTTTTACAACTAGTGAAATTGCATTCAAGCAAATAAAAAGCCTTAATCAAATTTTTTTATTATTGTTTAAGAAAGGATTTAATGCAATCTTCCTTTTTTGTGCCTATCCATGATCAAAAGGCCCTTCTTACTAAACATTATGTGAAATCTCAATGCTTCTCCATTTTTTTTTTGAAAGAACAGACTACAAAGTATATAACAAAATAATAGGAGAGCTTCCACCACCTACAGCATTCTCAGCGAATATTACAAATTTATACTTGCATTTCCTAGGCCAATTTTCCTCTAAATATGCATCTGAGCATCATTGCTTTATACAAAAGGAGTACCAAAGACTAATATACTTCCTCAGTTTAAGTTTCCTAAAACTTAATATGCATCATGTATAGTGCTAATACTTTTCATGAACAACAATGGCTTAGTACCCAAGTAAAGCCAAATTGAATACTCATGATACAGGCATGCTAATAACATCAAAGAATTTATGAAAAAGAACTACAAAAAGTTTTGAATGTCAAATGTCCTTGAGTTAGTTGTCCACTTTCATGATTTCACAGCAGAAGAGTTATATTTACATGATATCTGTGGTTGCATAAAAATTAAACAAAAGACTACTTCTAAGTTCACCAGATAGAGGTGAGCATAAAAAAGATATTGTTAAATTGTTTCATTCAAACATAATTAAAGAGAATTCCAAGCTTTTAAATGAACAAATATCTTGCTTTGAGGAGCAAAAGAATTGTAAAAGCTTCAAGACTATTATATCCACAATCAACAAAAGTCTCCCTAGTAGAAAATTTATTAATATTATCCACCAAATGATCATCATCAGTGATTGCACAGAGTAAGCATGTCACATGAAAAACTAACCATAGATATATAATTTGTTTTAGGGATTGTCTGAAAAAGTTTCATTAAATCATGAAATTGCCCATGAATATCTCCACGAACTGTTACTAGACTATTAATAGGCTGCACATTTGATTCTTCAATGAGAATCTCCTTAACTTGGCTTGACAGTAACTGGGTTAAACTATGGCAGGGTACATAAGACAAAAGCATGAGAAAGATGGTCAAGCACAATATCACTATTGTGGTCAACGTACACAAACGTGACGGTGACGACGGCATTGGGGTGAGAGCTTTCCTCTTGGACCTATACTCCAAAGCAGTCATGGTGTCGTCGTGGAGCAACTTGAGGGGGTTCCACCTGGCGACGCACATATCGTCGATGTACACCCTCTTCTTCTGCAAGGTGAAGTTGGAGGGAACCCAATGAGGCACATCACAAGGTCCCCTCTTACAGGAGCCATGCCATCGTGGTGCCATCGGGGGTGTTGTCACTCGTGAGGTGGATAGTACTGTGGATAAGTAGGAGGAGCTCTGAGATGCGATTGATCAGGCTGTAGGCGACAGGCCTATGGAGGGTAGTGCTAAGGGTGAGGGGGTCGAGGAGGGTTGATGTATACACATCTAATTGGCCTAAAATGCCTATTTACACATGTTCCTAGGTCTATAGAAGCATCATGCATTATAAATATTGCATAACATGCATCATCATGAATTTAGGTTAATTTGTATAAATTATACAATAATTTGCATTTTTTGTGGCTAGGGGACAGGGTAATATTTATCGGGGCCTCAGATTGAAGTTCTAATCATACGAATCTGATTAGGGTGACGATCGAAGTCCAACGGCTCCAAGATCGTCCTGATCGAACCTCCGTAGCATCAGATGCAGTTCGAGAAAGATCAGAGGCTAAGGGGCAAGGTGGTGAAAATCCAAACTTCAGATGATAAATCCAACCACATGGATGGGTTCAAATCGATGATCGTAGCCCAATGGTGTGAAAATCGACCCAATCCGACATCCGTGTCACCATTTACAAGCATTGCAAAATGGATGGCCCAGATGGCACCACGTGGTGCCATCCAAGCCTCCCACATCCATCGGCCTTCTTCTTCATCCGTACCCTGCAATCTTAGCCATTGGATTTCCGTCCAACGACTGAGAGCACGTGGACGGAAATTCAAAAATGAAACCAAGTTGAAAATGTAGCGCATTAGGCGAGCACCCTATGTAGAGCACGCAGCGCAGGTTTGAATCCACGCGAGTGGATTTAATCCACTTAAGAAAAGGCGTAGCGCAATTCCACCGCACGATCTGTGATGAGCAGCTATGGAGGTAGCAACGTGGTGCACTGGATGGAGGCGAAGCTGCACTCCCATTCTGACGCCAATTCGCACGCCCAATCTGACATGATGAGGCATGCAGGTGTTGTCAACGTTTCTGTGCGGATTTAAAGGCGTATTACGTTGTAGTAGAACCGACAAAACGTTTAAACAAATAATTTTATTACTCGAACAACTAGAGTATCCGAGGTCGAACACAGGGAGCAAACTCAGTACTTTGTAAAACCCAAGAATACAACTGTTAAATGCAAATATAATTGATTCAAAGAGTTTTTAAGAAAGATGTAAAAAAAAATAGAATTAGACGTCTGATTTATGTATCAGACGTCTTAAATGTGATCTTTCTTTCTCTTTTTCTTCTTCTGCTTTGCCTTTCAGATCTCTTTGCAATCTTCCCTTGTCCTTCTTCTTCTTCTCCTGCGAAGACCTCTAACCTTTCTGTTTTCTTCCTTCGCCTGCGAAGACTTCTTTCTTTCTTCTTCTTCTGTCTTGCTTCTCCTTTCTTCGTTGCCTTCTTCTTCTTCTTTGTCTTGCTTCTCCTTTCTTCTGCAGTGGCCACGTCCTTCTCCTGCAATCAGCCTGCCTGCACAGGGGAACAAAACCTAACCCTTCTCCCTCTACCCGCGCGTCTCTCTCTCAAGCAATTCACTCTAACCGCTCGACCAGAGCCACAGTCTCAATCGGGTCAGATCGTACCCGGGACCAGGCGCACCTGCAGGTGTGTGATGCGCGAGGAGTGCGTAGGTCTAGGTCGGGTCGGATCCGCCAGGTCCGCGTGGTCAGGCCGCGGACGAGGCGGGTGGGGTCAGTGAGGGACCTCACCCCTGTGCTTTCGAGGCAGTAAACGTATATCACAAAAAACCTTTATACCATACCTGTGCCTTGAGATTCCACGATGTGGGACTAAACGTTCCGCCCTTCCTTTGCGTGCGCCCGCAGACTCTCGTGTGCAATTGCCCACGCTGAAGGCCCTGCTGCTGATCCTTGCTGAACTCAGTCACCTCGCAACACTTGCGAGAGTCTGCTGCACCTGCCGCCTGGGAAGCCTGACTCCTGCTGCTGCTCCAAGCTTCCTGCTGCTTCGACTGTTAATGGCGGCCGGAGCGTTTACCTGAACTTCCACAGAACGGCCTATTGGCCCAATTAGAATAGTTGGAAACCTTCGCCGTAGCACGGCGAAGGCGGTGGGTGATGCTGCAGGTTGCCGGTCGGCCTAGGCGTGACCGCCTAGGTTAACCTGTGGCCGGAGATGGTGGGTTGTTCGGGGGGTGGTTATGGAGGTCTGGAGTGGCAGTTGTGGGGTGGAGCGAGTTCCTGGTGGTGAGGCGGAGCTCACGAGGTGGTTGGCGAGCCGTGTGGAGTGGCGGAGTGGTGTGGGCGGCTCGCCGGAGTTCGGTCGGTGATGTGGAAGATGAGGGTGGTCAGCGTCGGTCGAGGGGTAATCAGATGAGATAACAGGGGGAAAAGAGAGAGGATAGGATGGAGAGGAGTTCTAACCTAATTGTAAGGACGAAAGGGGACAGAAGGCGGACAGCAGTACTTGCTGTCGCCGGGGAAGATGACGCCCAGTGGGGGAGAACGGCGGCGACGACGGGGCTGAGGCGGCGTGCGCTGGTACTGCGCGACGCGGAGGGAGGTCAGGAAGCTAACTCTGCCACTGGTTTTGTGGCAGAGCGAAGAGGGAGGGGAGGGGGGCTCGCCGGAGCTAGCTGGGGTATTTGGCCGAGCAGGAGGAGAGGAATTGAAGGGGGAAACTCGGCCGAATCAAGCTCAAGATGAGTGGCCGGGTCCGAGGGGTGTTTTATAGGTGCTGGACTTGGTGTGCAGGGCGTGAAGGGCACGTAATTGCCTGAGGTTGGTCGCCGGAGATGGAAAGGAGTTAGGATACCCAAATCTCTCGTGCGTTCGCACGAGAGATTGGGTTCACACCAACGATTGTGATTGACTTTATGAGGAAGGGAATTCCTCAGAGAATCCTCCTTCCATTTCTGGGAGGGAATCTCTGAGGGATTAGAGAGCAATCCCTCTCCGAACCTCGCCGGAGTTCGGTTCTGCCCTAGCAATGGCGGCAGGACCGGTTTGCAAAGAAGGCGAGGAACCTAGGGGGCTCTCTGCAAGGATATTCAAAAGATAGGGACCTCTTTGTGATTTGGGTGTACTAACTTGCAAAGTAGGTCAAGATGACCTCTCCTTAGGTCCAAATTTTGGTATAAACCTAATTTGGACCTAAGGAAACCAATGGAGAAGTTAGATTTCAGGTTTGACCTCGTTTGACTGGATATTTTGCGTAAAAACCCAAATTAGGTTAATTGAAGAGCTAGGACCCTAATCTAGGTCAAACTAGGTTCCAAAGGCCAAATTAAGTGTTCTAAACCCTAGAGTATGGTTTTCCATGATTTGTAGAGGGTTTACTTGCTTTTTGTTCTGACCGGAACCTTGTTAATTTAAGCGGGTCTGTTTTAGGGTTACCAAGTGTCTTTTAGTTCTTAGATTGCACATGAACCCATTTCTGATTGACTCAACCCACTTTTTATCTCATTTAGACCATTTGACCTATGTTTTGCCTCTGAGAAATCCCGTTTATCTACTGCAATGGTAAAATTGCAGTTTTAACCTTTATTTCATGTTTTCTTCTTAGAGCACTTGTTTCTTCAGTTAGGCCTTCTTCTAGGTTATGTAGGAGCTTTTATCTTCTTTATTGGGTCAAAATGAGCTAGTTATGGCTCATGATGAGGCTCTCATCAGCAGGCAAGCATGCTTGTCAACCCTTTGATCTTCATTTGACGACAGGAAGAGGGGCTACGTCACCTCTTAACTATTGAAGGTGAAGCGGCATTGGCAATATCTCAGCCTTTCAATCTTGATCAGAGGACTAAGATCAACCCAAGCGGTTAACGCGCGAAGACAAGGCAGCGGTGACGCGACCGCACGAGAGTCGTTGGATGCGAAGTGAGCTTCTAAGATCAAAGGGGTGTCTTCACCGATGCTTATCTACAGCGACGTGCGCATGTGTCACTAAAGTTCTTGCATCAATTTTTAAGTTTTTAAAGGACCTTTTTGCCCTTGTACCTAAACTATATAAAGGACCATATTCCCCTCATTCTCATCATCCCTTCTCTTCTTCTCTCACCCCCTCCAAAGCTCTACGAGCTGGTCCTATACCCGAGATGCTCCATTAAAGTCTTAAATATAAGTTTTCCGTCTTCTCATCCCTGTTCATGGAGCGCTTGTGGTTGTTCTCTCACCGCCATTCGGGAAGCAAATCCTGCCACGACGTCGTCCTACTTCGTCCTCCATCCTCCAGCTTCATTTTCCCTCATCCAGCATCTCACCACCTTTGTCTCGGTGCTCTGTCAACGCAGCTCATCCTCCAAGCAACCGTCGAAGAGGATAACTTCTCACCCCCTTCTCTTTTTATCGCTTTCTAGTGTAGATTTCTAGTTTTCTAGTTATAGAAATTAGTTGTAATGAACAAATGATTATTAAATATTGGTTCACTTTCTCTCTCTTTTCTCTATATTATTCTCTCTCTCTCTTTATAGTATTCTTTCTCTTTCTTCTATTATTTATTCTTTAAGTAGAATAGGTAGCGTAGATTAATTTCAACCAACTAATCTGCTTTCATGACAATAATTCTAAACGCAATTTTTAATCAAACATTGCCTCCCCGTGTTCGACCTGAGACTCACTTTGAGTTTTGGTAAATTTTATCTAATAGTGGATTTTTACTCGACTACAACGACAGGGTTTTGGCTAATCATTTTGTATGCATAAAGGTTGAGTTAAAAACCTTATCGTTGTTGTCGCGTAAAAATCCACTATCAGATAAAATTTACCGAAACTCAAGGTGAGTCTCGGGTTGAACACGGGGAGGCGAATGTTTGATTAAAAATCGTGTTTAGAATTATTGTCACGAAAGCAGATTAGCTGGTTGAAATTAATCTACGCTACCTATTCTACTTAAAGAATAAACAATAGAAGAAAGAGAAAGAATGCTATAAAGAGAGAGAATAATACAGAGAAAAGAGAGACAAAGTGAACCAATATTTGATAATCATCTATTCATTACAACTAATTTCTATAACTAAAAAACTGAAAATCTACACTAGAAAGCGATAAAAAGAGAAGGGGGTGAGAAGTTATCCTCCTACTTGGAGGACGAGCCACGTTGACAGAGCGCCCGGACGAAAGTGGTGAGATGCTAGACTAGGGAGAATGGAGTTGGAGGATGAAGCAAGGTGAAGTTGTGGCGGGATCCGCTTCCTGAATGGCGGTGAGAGGTCAACCACAGGCACTCTATTTACAGGGATGAGAAGATGGAAAAATTATATTTAAGACTCTAATAGAGCATCCCAAGTATAGGACTAGCTCGTAGAGCTTTGGAGGGGGTGAGAAAAGAAGAGAAGGGATGCTTAAATGAGTAGTAGGAGTGCCCTTTTTATAGGTGTAAGAATTGAGGGCAAAAGAGTCATTTTCAATGGCTTACAATTAATGCTGGGGTCTTTAGTGACGGATATAATCATCACTGTAGCCGAGCGTTGGTGAAGGTGTGTGCCTCTTCTCCTTCAGTCGTTGAGGTGCTTCATTGCACCCGATCATCCTCAGTCGTCCGATCAAGACATTGGACAGCTTAAAATCGTGCAAGCCCCTTCACCTTACCACGCACATAGCGCTCGTGTGCGATCGCGTGTCATCACATGAGTGCAGCTTCGCTTCCATCCAGTGTGCCACGCATCGCCACTCGATCGCGATCCAGTGGTTGAATTGCATCGTGCCTCGCTTCAGCGGAGGATTTGAGGCATGGTGAGTCTCGAACGCATGGTCGATGGATGCGAGCACCTCTCTTGCCCAATGTGCTACAGCCGCGGATGGTTACATTTTTGTATTAAGGCGCCATCGCTCATGACCGTTGGATTTCGATCCAACAACCTAGATTGATTGTTGATCGTGCCTTCTATGTTGCACTTGGGGGCGACATGGTAGCATCTAGATGTTGGATCTTGATCCAACGGTCCAAATCTGATGGCACGGATGAAGGAGGAGGCTGGGTGGTTGTGGGCGGCTTTGATGGTGCCACGTGGCGTCATTTTGTCCATCCATCTTCTTTACCTTGTAAGTAGTGCCACAGTTATCAGATTGAACTGATTTTTGCATCGTTGGGCTGCAATCATCGATCTAAACCCATTTGTGTGGTTGGATTTGTCATCTGAGGTACAAATTTACACTACATTGGCCCTTGACCTCTGATCTTTCTTGTATTGCATCTGATGCTACGAAAATCCGATCGGGGTGATCACAGAGTCGAACTCCGATCATCGCCTTGATCAGTTTCATACAATTGGATATTCAATCCGAGCCCTAAAATGATATTGCCATGTCTCCTGACCACAAAAAGGGAAAATTAACCTATAATTTATACAATCTAACCTAAATGCATAATGATGCATGCTATGCAATATTTATAATGCTAAATTGAATGATACGCCTAAGAACATGCATAAATAGATAGTTAATGTGACATAGATGTTTCTACATCAAGGGTGCCGTGGGTGTAGATGAAGTGGACCCCCATGGTTTGAGGCCATGCATGGTGGTGGCTAAAGGCAAAGAGGAGGCAAATGAAGGTGGAAAGCAGCATGGTAGTGCACGAGAGGAGGTGATTAAGGCATGAGAAGGAGTTATAGAGGTAGTAGAGGTCAATCATGAGAAGGGAGTCATGAGGTTGGAAGTTGTGATGGTTTTGGGGGGTAGTCACGTAGGGGTCATTTTTAGGAGAGTGGTGGTCACGAGGGAAGTGGGAATTTTCTGTGCCAAAATGACTACCTCTTTTTCTTTTGTGTTAATCCATAGTATTTGTGAGTGTTATCTACTATCTTAAAAGACTATTATGACAGGATTTTAAAGATCACAACATTATCGTTATGAAAAGTTAACACTTTTGTGACGATAGATTTTACTATCACGTACAATTGTCTCAAAAGCCTTATTTTCTTGTAGTGTTGTTTTAGTCCATATAACGCCTTATTCAACTTGTACATGAAATCCAATTTTTCATGAGATTCAAAACCTAGAGGTTGGCTAACATAGACTTTCTCCTTAATGAAACCATTAAGAAACATGCTCTTAACATCCATTTGAAAGAGTTTAAACCTGAAGAAGGTGGCATAGGCAAGAAGCATCCTAATTGACTTAAGCCTAGCTACGAGAGCATAAGTTTCGTCAAAATCAATGCCTTCCTCTTGGTTATAGCCTTGTGCTACCAACTTAGACTTGTTGTGAATGACTATGCCAGACTTATCTAACTTGTTCCAGAACAACCATTTAGTGCCTATTACCGTTTGCCCTTCAAGATTACATATTAGATCCCAAACTTGGTTCCTTTGGAATTGGTTCAATCAGCCTTGCATAAGTAAAATTCAAGACTCATTGGAACACACTTCTTTGACACTCTTTGGTTCAATTTATGACACAAAAGCTGAGAAATCAAAAAGAAAACTAACACGAGATTGGGTTCTCACGCCATCAAAAATATTTCCAATGAGTTGACTTTCGGGATGATCCCTTTAGAATATCCATTCACTTGAAAGATCATGGACATTAGAGTATTTGTTTTTATATACATCGATAAATGAATCATCTTCCTCATCATCAAGAATCTCACTTATTGACAGCAAAGCGAAGGATTCGTCAAAAGAGACATAGAGGGTCTCTTCTACAACCAACGTAGTCTTGTTGAAAACTCAATATGCCCTACTTCATGAAGAATAACTAATGAAAATTTCTTCACATTTGGCATCAAATTTATCCAAATTAGTTTGATTATTCAAAATAAAACATCAATATCCAAAAGCTTTAAAATAACTAATTTTGAGTGCTTTCTCAAGATATAGTTCAAAACACATTTTTGTAAATTGGAATGAATTAAAATGTGATTCAACAAGTAACATGCCATGTTAACCATCTCAACCCAAAAGTACTTCAGCAAGCTGAAGCCTATGAGCAATGTATACGAGCACACTCTTAAAGAGTGCAGTTCTTTCTCTCTACTACTCCATTTTGTTGGGGTGCTCGGGAAAAGAAAACTCATAAGCAATGCTATGTTCCTAACAAAAATCCTCAAATAAGGAATTTTCAAACTCACCCCCATGATTACTACGAATCTTAGTAACATGGTAGCCATTTTTAGTTTGAGCCTTCTTACAAAAAGTAGAAAATACACCAAACACTTGATCTTTAGATCTTAAAAAGGAAACCTAAGAAAAACATGAGAAATCATCTACAGTGACAAGGCAATATCGACAACCACTAAGGCTCTTATATCTAATAGGTCCAAAAAGATCTAGGTGAAGTAATTCCAAAGGCCTAGTAATGGAGATGATATTTTTACTTTTAAAACTAGCTTTAGTTATGTTTCCTAGTTCACATCAATCACAAGTAAGACTATCTAAAAATTTCATTTTAGGTAACCTTTGAACTAGTTCATGTTTGGCTAGTCTTTGGACCAACCTCATACGAACAAGTTGAAGTCACTTATGCCATATATTAATTTCTTCACTAGCTATCAAGCAATCATATGTACCATCTTTATCGAATTCAAAAATTTGTATGTATTTGTATCTAACTCCCTTAAGAAGGGTTTCATTTGTTAATGCATGGAAAATCTCAAAAATTTTAGAAATAAAGACAACTTTATAACCTCTATCATAAATTTGACTAACACTCAAAAGATTATGTTTAAGACCCTTACCTAAGGAAACATTTGAAATAGGAGAGTTGGGGTTACCAATCTTACCAAGGCCAATAATATAGACCTCGTGGTTGTTGCCAAATGTGACTGTTCCTCCATCCATAGGTTGCAACTTCAAGAAGAGGTGCTTGCCTCCAGTCATATGCTCGGAGCACCACGAATCCACTACCCAACAGCCTTCTCATCAATTTTCTTATCGACCTCCTTGTTGTCCTCCTTGGTTCTATGAAAGATTGTCTTGATTGATTTTGTTGAGGCTTCTTGGGTCCATGCTTTGATCTTTCAAGTTTGAGTTGTCCATCCTTCAGCTTATAGATCAAATTCCTCACATTAAAATCTATCTTGAATCCTACGAAACAAGATTTGAGTTGCTTTGTCGGTATGTAAGTGAGTTTGGATTTGGATTTGTTAGTCCTTGTAGGAGGTGTTTTGTTGGTCTTGGTTTGGCTAGAACTTGCTTCATAGTAGTCTAATCCAGATTTACTAGAGGAAGGTTTTTGGTGAGAAATAAACTTATCTTAATTTTTCTTTCCTTTAGTAAATTTGGTTAGGTCCTCAAGAAGTTGGTTTGATTTGCCTTTGAGGTGGGACATCTCTAATTCCATCCTTTTAATCTTGGCCTAGAATCCTTCAATCTAAAACTTGAGCATACCATTAGCATCATTAAGATGAGAGTTGGATGATTTGAATTTTGTCCAACAAGGCTTCTCTATCAAGGAAGTCTTTGCTGCCCATGATATTATTTAAGTCAAATTTTAAGGATCCATTATCTACTTCAATAAGTATGTTCTTGGATTTTAAGTCCTTAATTGTTTCTAACTAAACTTTGTTTTCATATTTCAGCTTTTTGTATTCAATTTTAATAGTCATATAATCAGAAAATAGAGATTCAAAAGCATCTTGGAGTTCATTAAAGTGTAAAAAGGTGCCTTAGGTTCTTCTTTGCATCCGCTCTCATCCTCATGAGACCCAAGCACGTAGCCTCGTCAGTAGAGTCGTTGTCCTCTTCTTCTTCCTCCAAACTAGAATATCCCAAGTAGCTAGGAATGCTTTCTTCTTGGACTGCTTTTCCTTGGATGGTTTCTTATGCTCCATCACTTTCTTCTTCTTCTTGTCTTCATTCCTTTTCAACAAGGAACATTCCTTCCTCATGTGGTCCCTCTTTTTACAATTACAAGAAATTAGAGGTTCATAATCCTTCTTCTTTCCTATTCTTAAAAAACTTCTTAAACTTTTTAGCAAGCAAAACAAAATCTTCATCGTTGGAGCTCACCTCACTATCGGATGCAACTTTGAAGGCTAGACTTTTCTTCTTTTGCTTTGAAGTGGCTATCTTCTTTTGTTCCATCTTATTTTCTTATGTCATTAGATTTCCTAAGTGATCTTCTATGTTGAGCTCCTCAATTTGATGTGCTTCTTTAATGGCTGTGACTTTTGGTTCCTATTCGAGACCAAAGGAGCGTAAAAGCTTTGATTGAAGCTCTCCATGAATGAAAGTCTTTCCCAATGATTTGAGGTTATTCATGATTAACGTGAACCTCGTGCACATTTCGCTTAGCTTCTCATTTTCTTTCATAGAAAATTATTCAAACTCCTACAATAAAAGGTTAATCTTTGAAGTTTTAACTTAGAAGTTTCTTCATGAGTTAGCCCGAAAGTCCTCCAGATTTGGTATGCGCTTGAGCATTGGCTATTTTGGTTGAACTTGTCTGGACTCAATGCACAATATAAGGAATTCATGGCTTTTGCATTGAGATTAAGTTGCCAGATTGGGTCCTTCGAATATCCGTTCGCGGGCTTCTCCAAAATTTTGAACCAACTCTCACACTTGTCTCATGCAGCATAGCCACATGCCAGCAACCATATCTTCATCCTAGGATTCTAATAAGAATAATTCATACCTTCAAAAAGTGACAGACAAGTAGTGGACTATCTTTTGGTGCAGCCAGTGGCGATAACCTTCCCCTCCATTAGAAGTTACTCCAACAAATGCAAAAACTTGCTCTGAGATCAACTGAACTTCCACTAGGGGGTAAATAGCACAGGATAAAAAATTTGATACAAATAAAATTTAATCTCAAAAAATCAAGCCACAAATGCACAAGAAATTTTATATGGAAACCCTATAGGTAAAAACCACCACCTAAGTCTCTTGACTTAGGATTTCACGATCAACCTGGTCAATCAAAAACAATAACGTATCACTTGAAATCGAGGGTCATACAACCACAATATACAATGCAATGGTCAAGAACGATACAAGTTTTTCCTCAAATTAAAGAGGTTGAGACTCCACAAACCAGACACCCAACTACAAGGAACAAAATAAATAAGATCCTATAGAGCCCTTAAAATATAATAAGTGAAAATGGGAAGTATAAGATCATCAAGGTTCGCTAGGGAAGTGGGGAGTTGCAACACAAGGAAGCTTGGCTTAGAGAATGGAGTAGTTGAGCACTTAGTGCAATGAGAGCCAAAATGAAAGCAATTGAAAGCTAGTGTATTCTTTGGTGGTATTGAGATCTTGTGTGCTATCTTAAGTGTGAGGGTGTCTATTTGGGTGAAATAGTTGTTTTAAGAAATGCGTTATAATATAGGACAAAATTGCTCAAATCATTTAAATCTATAAACTCAAATTCAGAAAGTAGAGTCTGAGATCGTTCGCAAGGAGAAAAGATGCAATTTCAATCTACCAATCACAAGAAATATATGTAATTGAAATCAATAACACTCTAAATGATATTTTAATAAAATTAGAAGAATAGTGCAAAAAGATTGGATTAAAATAGTGATTTGAATCACCAAATTAACCCTTTAAGTTTAAGCTCACAACTACTTAAATATCTCAATAGTAAATCACAACTATTAATCCATAATAATCAAGTTATTCAAATGATCCAACAGTAACCAGCAGACGTCGACCAAAGGCTTCAGATGCCTTATCAGAAGGTGCTCAAGGACCCTTCTCAAGAGAAGTACAAGGATAAGAGCCTCAAGAACACAGCAGTAGCAGCAACAGAGGCTTAAGGGCCTCACAAATCTTGCTAAGTATAGAGAGAGGGGAAGGCTCAAATCCTGAGGCAGCAAAAGCCACCACCTCTCTCTCAAATTCTCTTTCTTTCTTCCTAAGCTCAGAATCGGACCAAACCCGGGTAGTAGGTAACTAGGTCCACCACCCAGACCCGTGTGGCGTGTGCACTGGCGAGGGCGTGGGCGAGTGCATGAGGTGCATTGTGTACGGGGGCGTGTGGTAGGGACCTGACCCTAGTGACTCGAAGGTGAAAGGGCCTCGTCACTTTTTTCTTACATGCACTGCTGGGGGCCCTTCTATTAACGATGTGGGACTATGTTCCCATAGTTTCTTCATGCAACAGCCGAGGAGATGATGCCTCCAATTGAAGGCGAAGGCGTGGCTGAAATCTTTGATTAAGTACCTGGAGCTGGGTCACGTCGATTGTAACTTGCAATTGGATGAGTTGGGGGCTAGAGATGATGAACATGATCGGAGAAGACGAGGGAGGTGGCGGAGCTTCGGTAGGTACCTGAAATGGAGAACACTTTCTCACAGCCACACTAGAGCAACTCCGGAGGATCACTGGACGTTGACGAGTGCGATGGTGGTTGTGGTGTCGCATGAGGGTGTGTGTGGAGGTTTGGCAATCTCGGGCGGGGGTGGGGGGTGTGCATGAGTGCGTGTGTTCGGTGGAGTGTTTGAGAGTGCAAGCCCTTCAATTTCTTGAGGGGTTCTGTCGAGGGTGAAGTGGTGGAGGTTTTGGAGGTGATCGCAAAGGTTCTGGTGGTCTATGGAGGTGGTATGACCTCGTAGGAGCTTGGCCGGAGTGATGGGAGACGATGGGATTGGGGTCGTGTTGGTGGTCTAATCTAAGAGCTAAGGGGTTGGAGAGGATCAGTAAGGGAAGAGGAAGAGATAGAGGGACTCAAAGAGAGATTGCAGGTGGAGGGCTCCGGTTGTAATAGACCAGAGCTGGAGAAGATGAGGTTGATGATGACATGGTGGCGAGGAAGAAGGAGATGGCGGTCGTGCTTTGTTGGGTGATGATTGCAAGGATGTGGGGAAGATAATGGGTCGGCCAATTTGACCGTTGGCCGGCTCCATGAAGAGGACGGAGAAGCTCACCGGAGACGAAGGTGTAGGACGATCAGAGGAGGAGAAAATAAGGGATTTCTGGTGTTAAACTTCGCTAAGGAGCTCGGAGTCGCGAGAGGAGCCTATTTAAAGGCCTTAGGGATGCTTCCAAGCTTGGAGATAAGCTCTGTGAGCTCAAAAACTTAGGGATGAAAAAATCCTAATTTTTCAAGCATTCACATGAAGATTCTAGGGTAAATCAAGGTCCAATACCTAGTCTACTCTGTAGAGAATCTCTCAAGAATTCTCCCATTCAATTTTGGAAAGGTTTGATTGAGAATCGAGCGAGAAATTCTCGCTTGAATCTCAACGGAGCTACTGCGTTCACACTAATGGTGGTAGGGACCATTTTGAAAGAAATGATGACAAAGTTAGGAACTTGATTTCAAAGATTTGAAAAGTTGGGGGCATAATTGAGAGAAATAGAGTTTAAATGGACTAAAATGCAAACTAGGTAAAGATAGACTATGATTGGGCCTAAATTTTAATACAAACCTATTTGGACCCAAGGACTATGATGGACTATGACACGGTGGCGAGGAAGCATAAGTGATCAAGTTTGATTAGGTAATTTGTGTAGAAACCCAAATTAGGGTAGAATTCCATCTAAGACTCTATTTGAGGTCAAAATGAATTTCAAAGCTCAAATTAAGCATACCAAACCTCAAGAACTATTTTTATATGAATTTTAGAATATTTAGATGAATTTTATCCTTACCAAAACTTCTGTAATTTAAGCAGGTCTGAAATTAGGGTTTTCGATACTGTATTGGTTCTTGAAATGCGTGAAACCCTATTTCTGTCTGCATGAACCCACTTATTAGTCTTTAATGCTCAATTGACCTTTAATTAACCTGTGACAAACCCCGTGGTTATTTTTTGTTCATAATATATTGTTAAAATTGCAGAAATAACCCTACTTTCTTGTTCTATTCTCAAAATAGAATAATGTGGAGTTGTAACCCACAGATGGTTATGTAGGAGCATTTATCTTTCAATGTTGACTAAAAGTGGTCAGTTAGGGCTTATGATGGTGTTCCCATCATACCCCCATGCCAAGCTTTTGCTAGTCCCTTAACAAAAACCTTTGGATCAAACCAGGTCTCTAGGTCGGATGTAACCGTCAGGATGCCTTACTAAGCTACATCTCTAGAAATCAGATCAAAATGCCAACAATAGGCCTAGAGGTACTCAAGTACCAGCCAAGATCTAGACCTGACCAACTTCAGCCTGAATCTGCCACAAAGGTTTCTAAGGCCCGCAAAAACTGTCTAGAGGTTCATTGACCCCAGCGATTAAAGTACTCGTGTATAGACGTAACATGTCCAAGTTCAGTTTACCAGTGCATTTTGATAAGAGAGATAGAGAAGGATTTTTCATTTGGAGAGTTTTCTCTCCTTTCTTTTTATTTTTCCCTAAATCCAGCCTCGAATTGGCCCTAAACACAGTTTGTATCAGATTCCTTGTCCCCACCATCAATCCTCGAAGGCTCCCTAGCTTTCGATGCTTTGGGATAGCACCGCCCATGGCAACCCCTAAAACCTTGGCTTTTGACACTTCAGGATAGTGTCGCCCAAGGCATTCTGTAGCTAAATTCAAGCCTTAGCAATCGACATTTCGGGATAATCCTGCCCATGGCACCTGAACCAGCACAAGGTGCTTACATGCCTGGTAGGATATTTAGATATCTTAGGAGACAAGCATCGAGGAGATGATATATTATTACGCATCTTGGAGGGGAATTTCCCACCTCTCGGCACCGAGAACTCGTCCAATCAACTTGTGTTTTCGAGCTGCTCCTAAGCTAGATTTTCGAGGTAGTTTTTCAAAACAAAACACCTTTTGGCATGATTTTCTTTATTAAGTGTACTAAACCAGACTTAGTTTGTTATTTTTGGGTGCTTAGGTAACCAAGTCCCGCAAACCAAAGGGCAGACAATGGGGTCAAATAATCCCTAAGCGTTAGACCTGCTACATCAACCTCTCATTTTCCTCAACCTTTTGAGGATTAATCTGGATCTTAACAAATACGAGAGTGTTTAAACCCTGAAATAGATCCAAGAGAACCAAGGTCGGTACTCGTCACTAACCTCCTAAGTTTTAACCTTCCAGGTCTTAATTCATGATCCGATCCAACATAGAAGTTAGGTAAGTTCCACACTCAATTTTAAGGGACTAATTCATGTTTTTCTCTTTTTGTGTGCTCCTTTTTTCTTTATTTTCTTTTCTTTTCCTCTTCTCTTTTCATTCAGTTCAATTCAAATTGGACTCTCCTTTCCTCTTTCCTCCCTTTTTTTTATTTTTTTGAATGAAACCCTTCCATGCATTGATTTTCATAGCGTTTTGCACTTTAATACTCCCATGCCTAAGATTTGCAATGCCCTCATTGTAAATTAGGTGGGTTCAAGTTCAATTCAGATTGCTCATTAAAATAGGCAGGTGGTGAACGGGTCGGAATGACTGTTGCAGATGATTTTTAGCTCTGATACAAGTATCAAAGGTGGAGTCGGCTGCTCTAATGGATAAATCCTAAAGTGCAATATGAACTCAGCAAAGAGATGTGTCAGAAAGGTTTTGGGTTTTTCAAAGATGACGGGTTGCCTCTCGATAAGTAATAAGTTTAACGCCATCATCTAGGCGCAATGAAGCTTAGGGAAAATGGAGATTATGAGTCGGTGAGTTCGAAGAACGATTTAAGTCTCTGACCATTCACGACAAAAGGTTCTGGTTTGTGGCTAAGTTCACTGATTTCGACTGCTCCATTTCCAAATACTTGTCTCACAAGGAATGGTCCAATCCATTTTGATCTGAGTTTTCTTGGGAAGAGCTTGAGTTTGGCATTGAAGAGTAATACTTTTTGATCAGGATGGAAGGATTTTGGTGAAATGTGCCTGTCATGGAAGGATTTCACCCGCTCTTTGTATATTCGTGAGTTCTCATACGCGTCATTGCATTATTCCTCGATCTTGCTCAATTGTAATCGGCGGTGAATTCCAACCTTCGAAAGATCTAGATTGCACCTCTATACTGCCTAGTAGGCTTTATGCTCCATTTCTATGAGGAGGCGACATGCCTTCCCATAAACGAGTCTGAAGGGAGACATTCCTAACTGGGTCTTATGGGCGGTCCTATAGGCCCACAAGGCTTCCGGAAGGCAGGTAGACCAATCCTTCCTGTCAGGCTAAACAGTGACTTGAAGGATCTTCTTGATCTCTCGATTTGACAGTTCAGCCAATCCATTAGTCTGGGGGTGATAAGGAGTCGAGATACGATGCGACACCTCGTACTTCATCAGGGACTAGAAGTGCATATTTGCAAAATGAGACCCACCATCGCTGATGATGGCTTTTGGAACCCCAAATCGGGAAAAGATGTTCTCCTGAAAAAATTGCAGAATAACTTTATGGTCACGTGTTCTGGTGGGGACGACTTCGATCCATTTAGAGACGTAATCAACAGCGAGTAAGATGTATTTGAAGCCATTAGATCTTAGAAAGGGTCCCATGAAATTAATTACCTAGATGTCGAAGATTTCGCACACGATGATCAGATTCAAGGGCATCATATCTCATGGGACCATGTTGCCTAGGGTCTAACAATGGGCACATACCCTACAATAGGATTGTGCGTCATTGAATATTGTGGGCCAAAAGAACCCACGCTGGAGGATCTTTGCTGTGATTTTACGCGCATAATAATGGCCATCGCAGGCCTGGTCATGATAGAATGAGATTACGTCATTGACTTCGTCGTTGGGAATGCATCTCCAGATCAGTTGGTCATTAACGATATGGAAAAGATATGGATCTTCCCAGACATAATACTTGGCATCGAAAATTAGCTTTTCTAGCTTGGAAGTCGCTCAATCTGGTGGGACTTTCCACATAATCAAGTAGTTTACGATGTCGGCAAACCAAGGAAGTTTGTTAATGGCCAAGAGATGCTCATCCAAAAAGTGCTTGGTAATAGGTTCGAACAGGTCAATGACTGAAGAAGGAAGGCAAGACAAATGGTCAGCTACCACATTCTGCTTTCCTGCCTTTTCATGAATTTCAAGATCGAATTCTTACAATAGGAAGATCCAGCATATTAATCTCTGCCTCACGTCCTTCATGAATAAGTGCCTCACTACAGTGTGATTCGAGTAAATGATGACATGGGAACCTAGGAGGTATGACCTGAATTTCTCCATGCCAAATACTACAACCAGCAGCTCTTTCTCTGTAATACTGTAATTACGCTGAGCCTCGTCCAATGTCTTGCTAGCGTAATAAATGACCACTGGTTTCCCATCAATTTTCTGACCCAGCACCGCTCCTACTGTGTAGTCAGACGCATCGCACATGATCTTGAAGGGTTGAGACCAGTTAAGAGATTGTAGGATTAGTGCTTGGGTGACTCGATCATGCAGGATCTCAAATGCATGAATGCACTCACTAGATATCTCAAAAGGTGTGTCCTTTTAGAGGAGATTCGTCAAGGGACATGTGATCTTAGAGAAATCAGGTATGAATCGACGATAAAATCCAACATGCCCCAGGAATGATTTGATGTCTTTGACCGAGTTAGGCACAGGTAGTTTGGAAATTAGATTCACCTTAGCCTGGTCAACTTGGATACCTCTCTCAGAGACAAGATGTCTAAGAACGATGCCTTCAGGAACCATGAAGTGGCTCTTTTCCCAGGAGAGAACCAGGTTCACTTCAATGCATCTTTTAAAGATCTGGACCAAATGCAGGAGGCATTCATCAAAATATTCACTAAATACCGAGAAGTTGTCCATGAGGACCTCAAGGTAATTACTTACCATATCGGAGAATATGGCTAGCATGCATCGCTGAAAGGTGGCAGGTGCATTGCATAGCCCGAATGGCATCTTGCGAAATGCGTACATACCATAGGGGCAGGTAAAGATGGTCTTCCTGATCCTATGGATGAATTGCCACCTGATTATATCTGGAGTAACCATCCAAGAAATAGAAAAATTGATTTCCCACTAGTTTCTCGAGAATCTGGTTAATGAATGGAAGCAGGAAATGATCTTTCTTCGTGGAGGCATTCAATTTCCGATAGTCTATGTAGACTCTCCACGAATTTGCAATGCAGGTCAGAATGGTCTCTCTAGATTCAGTCGTAATAACGATGAGCCCTGCCTTTTTAGGCACAACCTAGATCGGGCTCACCCAGCGGCTATTAGAGATCGGGTAGATAATACTAGCATCTAACCACTAGATGATCTCTTCCTTCAAGACCTCCTGTAGATTTGGGTTGAGTCTTCTCTGCATTTCTCAAGATGGTCGTAAGCCCTCTTCAATGTAGATACAGTGTGTGCAATAGGAAGATTGATACCAGATAGATCATTGAGAGTCCATCTGATGGCTCTTCCATGCCACTGGAGAACAAAAATCAACTTTGTTTCCTGATTAGATGTGAGTCACGAATTGATAATCACAGGAAACGTTTGATTGAAACCCAAAAACACGTACTTCGGATGATCTGGGAGGGGTTTTGATGGGAACACCATCATGAGCCATAACTAGCTCAATATGATCTAATTAAGTCATTAAATGCTCCTACATAACCGCCAAAGAACCCTAAGTCACTACATAATCATTCTGAGGGAAAGACAAGAAACCAGGGTTAAAACTATAATTTTACCATCATATCATAAATGCAGAATAACCACATATTTTCTCAAGGGTTAATTAAGGGTCAAATGGTCCTAAAAGGCTAACAAGTGGGTTACCCCTTGTTATAACCATAGAAAAGGGTTTTTGCGTGTTTTGAGAATTAAATGACTTCTGAAATCCTAAAAGCAGACCCTCTTAATTAAATGAGGTTTTGGTCAGGATAAAGTTCACCTAAACCCTTTAAAAATCATATAAAAATATTCTCTAGGTTTTGGTATCTTCAATTTGACCATTAGAACTCATCTTGACCCAAAACAGAGTCTCAGATAGGCAGTTGCCCTAATTTGGATTTCTATGCAATTTGTCCAGTCAAACGTAGTCAAAACCAAAATCCTACTTTGCCATCAAATTCCTTGGGTCAAAATTATGTTTATACCAAAATTTGGACCCAATCTAAGATCATCTTGACCTAGTTTGTAATTTGGTCCTATCTGACCTTTTGTTTCACAACCATGCCCTTAACTTTCAAAATTCCTTACAAGAAGCCCCCCCAACTTCTTCATCGTCTTCGCTAAAAGGTCACTGGTGCCATTAAAGGAAACCCTGAGCTTCGCCATTGAGATCGAGAGAGAATTTCTAGCTCGATTCTCAATTAATCAGTCTCAAAATAGATACTTAGATTCTTGACGAAGTTGCCTTCCATTTGAGCCACATCTTGGGCTCCAATTCTTGCCCAAATCCTCATGTGAATCACTTGAAGGATTGGGTTTCCTACTTGTGCATAAGCTCCAAGCTTCCAAGCTTAGAAGGCCTCCTTGAGCCCTATGTAAGGATCCCCAGGGCTTGGCCGAACTCTTACGCTTGCTTTTGGCTGGAAATCTCCCTCCTTCCTCCCTCCTCTCTAGTTGAAAGACTCCACGACATCCAGTGACTCCTCCTGATCTTTCTCGTCGTCCAATCGCAATACCGGCGATGGATTCCTCCTCCTCATCTTCTTCCACGTCACACCATACCAATGGGCGCCTCCTAATTTCCGTCGTCGTCGTCGTTACCACCCACCGGAGAATTCATCTTCCCCGACAATGGTCGATCAAAGCTGATGTCGTCCTCCCCCTTTCGTCCACTTAGAATAGGTAGTTAGGTCTCTCTAGGTTCCTAGGTTAATTTTCTATCCAAAACACCAAAAACAACCCCTCGCTACTACCGTTCACCCTCATCGTCTCCGTCTCCGACCGAACCTCTGGCAAGGCACCTCCGTCGCTACAACCCTCCATCCGCCTCGTCGACCACCTCAAGATCTCTTCCTCACCTTCCTGCACAAAACCCCTCTCCTATTTCATCCTCTCTCTCACCCAAACTCACCCTGAACAACCCACCTTTCCGTCATCATTCCCGACTTCGACCGACCACCACAGCCATGTTCACACCACGCCATGCACACCACCATGTCCGCCGTGCTTCGGCAGACCTTTTGAACTTGTTTGACATGGATGAAAGGTTTTGCTACTGATTTCAAGTACTAGCCCCCTCCACCATTGACACACAGCTCTGAAGCAAGCTTCAAAGCTTGTTCTCCATCTGCAGCTCCAGGCGACACGCTCAGACGGTGCAAATTCAGCAGCTATAGGTTCCCAAGTTCTCAATTGGAAGGAAGCAGCACAGCCGTGACCCAATTCGAGCCATCTTCATTGCAGCTATGTGCACGAGGAACGGGGGACGGATAGTCCCACATCGTGGATTTTAGAGCAAGTGCAGCCGAATAAGATGCAAAACTACATATGCCTTGTTGCCTCAGAAACACAGGCGTGAGGTCCCTCATGCCTCTCACATGCCTCGTCCACGACACTTCCCTCGCAGACCTGGTGCACCTGACTACCCACCTAAGCCCTATCCACTCCTCGGTCACTACACCACGCCAGTGACCCTGGACCCAGGTGCGCTCATACCCGATACCCGATAACCCGGTATTGTGCATGGCCTTGTGAAGGCAAAAGAAAGGTGGAAACTTAGAGAAAGAGAAGGAGAGAGAGAGCGCGGGGGCAGGGGGTTTTGCTCTGAAAAGGATTGGCTAACACTTAGCCAATTTTGTGAGTTTTCCCTTGTGCATCAGAAGAACTGAAGAGAAAAGGAAGAAGGCCTGGACAGTAGAAAGAAAGAAGAGGAGGAGGAGGAGGACCGTGAAAGAAGCGAAAGGGAAGAAATCAAAGGAAGGAAGTAGAAGAAGAACAGTAGAAGAAAAAGAAAGAAGGAGCACTGTAGCAATGCACTTTAAGTCATCTAATTGTCAAATCAGACGTCTGATCATCAGTTCCTTCATTTGATTAGGATTTGAGTAATTATTCTATGTGTTAGGCTTATAATTGGTGATTCAAATCACAATTATTTTGTCTAGAATTCATTTCATCTCTTCATATACTTATGTTATACATTGCATATTAGTTCTTGAGTAATTTATTATGCTCATTTATATTATCTATTAAGATTAGTGCATGAATTCTTATTTGCTCCCTGTATTCGACCTCAGACTCCAAATTCGAGTAATAAATTATATCTGTTTTTTGCACTAATTTGACCTATATTGTAACGCAATGATTCTAAAACCCATTTCAGAGTGACTAACAGGTTTCAACTCCATAACCGAGTTATCAACAACGGAAGGGGGTTCAAGATGGGTCTCAGAAGATAAAGTGGGAGCTAAGGATGAATCTAGATCAGCTCTGGGCTCCTCTATCTGTGGGTCAAATTTTTCTTGGGGTTGAGGATCAGAGATAATCGGGTCTTCCTCTGCAAGTGGATCCTCAACTATAGAACTGATGTCACATACTTCCTCGATTACCCCATAGTTTATTCCTTTTTGGGCCTTGAAGATATCAATCTTTAGTGTCTGGTTCCCTAATTTTAACTCAATCTGGCCCTCTTCGCAGTTAATATTTGCCCTAGTTGTGGCTAAGAATGGTCTCCTTAAAATGATCGGTGTGTTCCTCAGATTTTCAGGAGTATCCATGTCTAATATGATGAAGTCCACTGGAAAATAGAAATCACGGATCCAAACTAGAACATCCTCGAGAATTCCTCTGGGTGACTTGATTGATCGGTCTACTAATTGCAAGGTCACCTCAGTCGTTTGAGCTCAATTTTCTCGAAATGGTCTAGTAAGGATGTAGGTATCAAGTTTATGGAGGCTCCTAAATCCAACAATGCTCAATCAAATTCTAAATCACCGATTTTACAGGAGATCAAAGGGGTGTTAGGATCTTTTGCTTTTTTTTGGAGCTTGCTCAAAATGATTGAGCTGACATACTCAGACAATACGATTGGACTCTCATCTTTGCTTCGCGGCTGATGAGAACCTCATCATGAGCCATAACTAGCTCATTTTGACCCAATACAAAGGATAAAAGCTCCTACATAACTCAAGGAAAGGCTTAACTCAGAGAATTCTGAGTTTAAGGAGAAAACAAGTCATAAGGGGTAAAAATGTAATTTTACCAGTATAATCTGCATACAGGGTAATTCAGGGTCCAAACACAGGTCAAGAAAACCGAATAAGAAGGAAAGTGGGATGATCTGACAAGGGCTACAGCAATTCCAAGGAACTAAATGATAATCTGTAACCTTAAAACAAACCCCCTTCAATTCACGAGGTTTGAGGCAAAGTAAAAATAGAATAAACCCTCTAAAATTCATAGAAAAATAATCTCTAGGGTTTAGAACCTTCAATTTGGCCTTTAGATCCCATTTTGACCTACATTGAGAACCATGCCCAATTAATAACTTAATTTGGGTTTTTGCATAAATTGACCGGTCAAACAAGGTTTAATCTAGAAATAAAATTCACCATCAAATTCCTTAGGTCCTAATTAGTCATGTATAAAAACTTGAGCCTAAGAAGAAACCTTCTTGACCAACTTTGCACTTTAGTCCTCATATATTTACTTTTTGGCCCTCAACTTTTGAACCCTCACATTTATACCCCTAACTCTCCTTCGTTCTTTGCATTCAGGTCCCTCCTGCCAAAACCTGCCAGCACCATGCTCCGGCGACCTTGCGCGGAGCATGGCACCACGCAGGGTGAGGGGGAGGGGCTGGCAAGTCAACCGGGGGTGCCCTGCGTCGTCAGCCGTCGCAGGAACACCCCCCTGGTCGCTGCAACCCACCATACCGGCCGTGCGAACGCACGGACGATATGGGTTTCCATCTCCGGCGTCCTCCGGCGAGGGAGACACGTCGTCTCCCTCCGCCCTCCTCTCTGATTCCGCCTCTATAAATACCCCCGTCGCTCCGCCGTTCTGAGTAGCTCGGTCCTGACGGAGAAAGACCCCCACTTCCTCTCTTCCCACTCCGACAGGAAGCCCTCCAGCTCCGACGGCCTCCCCTCTTCCTCCTCGTCGCTCTGCCGCACTACCAGCTGCAGGGTTGCTCTCCCTCGCTCTTCCCGCGCCACGCCGCACCCAGCTGGCGCCTCTCCGGCCCTCTGCTCGCCGCTGCCCCTTCCCCCGGGCATCTTCTTCTCCGGCGACAGTCGATACGACTGTCGCCCGCTCCGGCCCCTCCTCCTCCTGCTAAGTAGGTAGAACTCCTCCTCTTCCTCCCCTCTTCCTTTTCCTCATTTTACATCTTTACTGTTACCTCGATTCCGACCAATCACCCTCACCTTCTCCACCTCCGGCCATCCTCCGGCGAGCCGCTCCCATCACTCCAGCAACCCACACGGCTCGCCGACCACCGCAGAACCTCCGCCTCCTCACCCTGATCAACCTCCGCCCTTCCACTTCCCCCACAGCACCCTCTGCAACTCCACCGAACAAACCCATCTTCCGACCCACAGTCCGACCTAGGGCAGCTCTTGGGCTCCGCCCCGCCACCTGCACACCCCCCGACCACCTTCGCCGTGCCACAGCGAAGGTCCTCGGCGTTTCTGATTGGGCCGAGAGGCCGTTTTTCTGTGGGCAGGTACCTGCGCTCGTCGCCGCCATTGTTGAAGCGAAGCAGCTTCTTCACCTGCTGCCCCAGGTGCGAAGCGCCCAGGTCACCCTCCCAAGCTGTGCGGGGGCACTTCGGCAAAGCGTTAGGCTGCAGTTGAGGCGAAGCTCTCGCGCGAAGCCCCCGCGCTTCGCCTCGACTGCCGCTGCTTCCTCCGCGCAGGCACCCAAATTGGGGTGGGACATTTAGTCCTACCTCGTAACCTTTCAGAGGAGAGCGCCCGCATAAAGGCAAAAAGCGCCTTATGCTCGTTGCCTCCTGAGCACGGGGTGAGGTCCCTCTCACTCACTCGCTCGCTCGACCCGGTCTCGTCCGCGCTCACGCCTCGCGGACCTGGCCCGACCCGACTTAGACTGACCTGCACTCCTCGCCCACCACTCACGCCGGTGGGCCTAGACCCGGGCGCGACCCGTACCCGGCAACCCGGTAGCTCTGGGAGAGCTTTCCTAAGAGCGGCTTCTGTGAGAGAGAGACCCGGGGGAGGGTAGAGATAGGTTTTGCCCCTCTGATCAAGCGGTGCAAGTTTGCAGGCACAGGTGAAGAAGAAGAACCGGAGAAGAAGACTGACGGAAGAAGAGCAGCCAGGACTGCTCGAAGCAAAGAGGAAAAGGCGAAGAAGAAGAAGACGAGCGAGGCAGAGAAGAAGGACGACGAAAGCTGAAGGAAGGAGCACCGAGCGGCACTGTAGCAGCGGCTCTGAAGGCAGAAAAGAGGAAGAAGAACAGGACAAGGACCGCTCTGCAGAAAAAGAAAGAGACAAAGCAGAAACAAGAGCTGAAAGAGAAGAAGAACATCACCCACTGCTGCAGATAAAGAAGACAGAAAGAAGAAGAAGACCACAAGGAGATAAAGGAACCAAAAGCCAAAGTGAAGAGAAAAGATAGAAGAAGACAGACGAGAAAGAAGAAGCCAACAAATTTTCATCTCTCTCTCTATCTATCTATATTTTTGTAAAAGAAACTTTGTACCCTTAGAATACAACTTGCTCCCTGAGTTCGACCTCGGGAACTCTTTTATTTTCCGAGTAAAAAATTATATATTTGAAATGATGGAAATAACTGGCTATACTACAACGACATAACAATAAAACCCGGTTATCTCTTCAAACCCATCGCCATCAATTTGGCACCGTTGCCGGGGAGCAACGGCTATTCTAGAGGTAAACATTCCTGTTTCTTTTTAATTTCTGATAATCTCCTCTCTTTTGTGCAGCTACAGGAAATCAAGAAGACAAGCAACCGCACGACAACCACTCCGAGGACAGGTAAATTTTTCCTCTCGCTATTAACCCCTAAACTCTAAAGAGGAAGAAAAGAAAAGAACAAGCAATATAGGGATAACCTGTCTTCCATATTTAGTAACCATAAAGAGTTGCATGTTTTCAACTCATTAGTCCTGCACACTATTAAGGGTATTTAAGGGCTAACACATTCCTGCTTGAGCCCTAATTACCCAACAAAGAACTAACTGGACCAAGTAGAGCCAACATAAGATTCAACATTAGGGTTTTAGAGACACACTACTTAAATCAAGAATGGAGAAAATCCAAAAGAAGTGTGCCTAAACCATTGATTGAAAATACCTATTCAAAGAAAACCTAAAACAATTGGCTCTCTAAACACTTGAATCCTAAAAGACAAGACCTAAAAACTCTCAAAGAAAACAAGAGGTAAAGTTGACCCCTTGGGTCAACCAACCTTAAATTAGGTCACTCTTTGCACTTAAAAGACTAAAGTTCAAGTGAAACCTTAAGCACCCTGATCTTAAAATTGGTAGACTTAAGAGGTCAAGATCCCCATTCTGGTCTACCTGGAACCGCAGTGACAAGAGAGGTCGGGTGGGGGAAACCCTGTAACCCATGGGGACGCTCTACCGTGTAGGGGTCTTCGCGGGACTCTCCCTCTCTGGCTGCCCAGGTAATTCTTAGGTGGACGATCTTTCTGATCAAGGGGTCCATCTGCCCCGCACCTCTATAGTCACCCAACACATTTTTGGGTGTCTTGATTGGGTCCAGCACCTTCTAAACTTACCTCTTCCAACAGTGCATGTACGGAAGGAGGTCCTTAAGACCACCCTTAAGACCTCCTTTAGAAATTCGCTCTCGTCAAGGCCAAGCCTCGACGCCCGTGTTTGTGCAGCAACACCCTCACATTATTCTCTCTTCTGATTCAGAACCAAGTTCTTCTTCTTCCCCCATCATGGCTCAGCCAGTTGAGGAAGAAAATAATCTGGAACACCAGCTCCAGCGACTCAATGACCTCTTCCAAAACTTCGTGCACCCACTACAGCGTCCTATGATGCGGGACCACTACAATCCTGCTGCGGTGGCCATTGAGCCTCGAGTCAGAATCCCGACTGGAGGACCTGATTCCGAATTAAAGCCCAACATGATTCATGCTATACCTAAATTCCATGGGCTTAATTCTGAAGATCCCTTCCAGCACATCAAACAGCTAAAGCATCTGGCCCACACTTTTGGATCAGATGCGCAAAATCGGGATATTCTTCTCATGAAGATGTTCTCCTTTTCTCTTATGGACAAGGCCGCCCATTGGTATCAAACTCAGACCCGGCCGATCAACACTTGGGAAGAACTTCAATCCGAGTTTTTGAAAAAGTTTTTTCCCGTTGGTCGGACCAACGCCTTGCACCATCAGATTACACACTTCACTCAACAATCAGGAGAACCTCTCCATGAGGCATGGGATCGTTTTCAGGTTCTCATGAGAAAGTGCCCCCATCACGGAGTTCCTAAATGGGAACAAGTCCAATCTTTTTACCAGGGACTCCGTGAGGACATCCGCCTTTTCGTCAATGCAACTTGCGGAGGAAACATCATGGGTCAACATGAAGACACCGTATGGGAGATTCTCGAAAACATGTGCGAGAACTCCATCAACAATGACTCCATGGGATTATTCGACAGGACGAATACCCGCGCAGTGACGAATCTTAAGGGAGCACATGAGACGCAGGGCCTGTCCGCATCGGTCGACCTGGAATTAATGGCCAGTCGATTGGACAAGGTCTCAATCATTGAAAAGAAGGTGGATGAGCTGACTCAGCACTTGCAGCGAGCCACCTCCACGCGTAACTCCTTTGCACAACCTCCTTCCACACAGGAGACTGTGCAAAACATCCTCCACCGATCTTCCCCTAGGATGGATCCATATCCATCCCCATCTGATTCTTGGATCGGAGGATCATCCGATCCTTTCTACACCAGCCCGGGGAACTCCATTCCCCCTTTCCCTGATCCTCAGGAGGTTCCTCAGACCTGCGAGGACCTCAACGCCATCCAGAATGACCCATTCTCCAACACTTACAACCCTGGATGGCGAAACCATCCCAATTTTCAGTGGGCGGGAAATTCCCAAACCCAAAGACCACCTTTTCAGTCCCGACCACAGCCCTCTCGTCATTACCAGCCGCCTCAGCCTCGGCCCAACCCTACTTATCCATCAGGGCCAAATCAGGATCAAATGTCCCTAATCCTTCAGACTCTGGCTGACATTCAAAGAACGAATGCGGCTATTCAAAAACAGCACAAGGACGAACTTACAGAGGTTAAAACTCAACTGGCCCAGTTGGCAAATTCTCGCCAGCCAGGCACACTCCCTTCCCAACCTCTTCCTAACCCAAATAACGTGCCAACCCAGAAGCGCGTTATGAATCCAGATTTAGGCCACGCTCAATGGATTTATCAGGCCCCTACTGCTCCATCTCCAGACGAGATGGAAGCCTCAACTTCTTATGCGGGATTTCAGCAGCAGCCACCCCTCTTACCAAACCCAAACCAAAATCAGGCCAGATTAAATTCTGTAACAACACGTAGTGGTAAAACAACTCAAGACCCGCATTATCCAAACCACTCCAAGCCTGATAACCATGACCCTAGGATAGTTATCCAAGATACCGCTGTTCCGGATCCACAACCTGGACCTATCCTAGAAGAACCAACCAAGATCCCGTTTCCCGAGGCCTTGACCAAGGGAAAGAAGACCACCAAACCCGTGGCCCCTGAGGAGGACCTGGTCAAGCTCTTTGAGCAGGTCCACATAAACATCCCCTTGATGGATGCAATCCGCCACGTACCAGCTTACGCACGATTTCTAAAGAATATATGTACACCCCAACGTAAGCCGCGAACCAAGGGAGGGAGCCTAATTGTTCTGTCAGAGCAAGCCAGCTCTGTAATCCTCAGTAGACTCCCACCCAAGGCAAAAGATCCTGGTACTCCCCTGATTTCCTGCAAGATAGGTGGTACCCAATTTGATAGAGCATTGTTAGACTTGGGTGCATCCATAAACCTGATACCCACATCCTTACTTGACCATCTAGAAGAATCTGAGCTAAAACCAACCGAGGTGACATTACAATTAGCAGATCGATCTATAAAGTCACCAAAAGGGATTCTCGAGGATGTTATCGTAAGAGTGCGGGATTTCTATTTTCCAGTGGACTTTATAGTCTTAGATATGGACACACCTGAGAACCCTAGGGATACACCAATCATTCTAGGGAAACCTTTCTTGGCTACTGCTAGAGCCAACATCAGCTGTGAGGAGGGCCAAATAGAGCTTAAGTTTGGAGATCAAACACTGAAAATTGATATATTTAAGGCCCAACAAGGAATTAATTGCGGTGTCATCGAACAAATTTGTGACATCAGGACTTTGGTTGATGAATCACACTTCCAGAATGACTCGATTATGCCTCATCAACCACAGAAGGATCTTGACCCGCAAACAGAGGAGTCGAATCCAGATATGAACAACCCAGTAACTCCCACCCTTGAACCTCACATCTATACTGAACCACCCGCTGCTGCTGATAACCCCATCCTCGAACTGAAACCCCTTCCTGCTCACTTGAAATACATCTTTTTGGGTTCTAATCAGACCCTTCCTGTGATTATCAATTCCAACCTCAGTCCTGAATAGGAATCCCGTCTGATTGTTGTCCTCCAGCAACATCGCAGAGCCATCGGATGGACTCTCGATGATTTGACTGGAATAAGTCCCTCTTATTGTACTCATCATATCTATTCAGAAGAGGGCACACGACCTTCTCGTGAAATGCAGAGACGCTTAAACCCCAATCTGCAGGAGGTCGTGAAAAAGGAGATCATCAAGTGGTTAGATGCCGGAATCATCTACCCGATCTCCGATAGTCGTTGGGTGAGCCCAATTCAGGTCGTGCCCAAGAAGGCAGGACTCACCACTATAACGACTGAGACCGGAGAAATCATTCCTACCCGATTAGCCAACTCGTGGAGAGTCTGTATAGATTACCGCTGACTCAACTCCTCCACGAAGAAGGATCATTTCCCACTACCCTTCATTGATCAAATTCTCGAAAAACTTGCGGGAAATAGGTTCTTCTGCTTTCTTGACGGGTACTCCGGTTATAACCAGGTGGCAATCCATCCTGAGGACCAAGAAAAGACCACGTTCACCTGCCCCTTCGGAACATACGCTTTCCGAAGGATGCCTTTCGGTCTTTGCAATGCACCCGCTACTTTTCAGCGATGCATGCTTGCCATATTCTCAGATATGGTAGGTGATTATCTGGAAGTCTTCATGGATGACTTTTCAGTTTTCGGAGCATCATTCGACGATTGCCTCCAGCACTTGGTCCAGATACTCAGGCGGTGCATCGATGTGAATTTGGTTCTTTCCTGGGAAAAGAGCCATTTCATGGTGCCTGAGGGAATTGTCCTGGGACACTCAATTTTGGAAAAAGGTATCCAAGTGGATCGAGCTAAGGTTAATTTGATTTCTCACCTTCCTATGCCTAGCTCGATCAGGGACATCCGTTCCTTTTTAGGGCATGTCGGTTTTTATCGATGATTTATCCCTGATTTTTCAAAAATCGCGCGCCCCCTGACCACTCTTCTCTCCAAGGATGTTCCCTTCGAAATTTCCAAGGAATGCACTCAAGCATTTGAAATCCTGCGTGACTGAGTCACCCAAGCCCCGATCCTACAATCCCCTGATTGGTCTCAACCCTTTGAGATCATGTGCGATGCATCCGACTTCGCTGTAGGAGCGGTTTTGGGGCAGAAAATTGACGGGAAACCTGTGGTCATTTACTACGCCAGCAAAACACTCGATGAGGCTCAGCGTAACTATACGGTTACTGAGAAAGAACTGCTAGCTGTAGTATTTGCCCTAGAAAAATTCAGATCGTACCTTCTGGGTTCCCGTGTCATCATATACTCGGATCACACAGCTGTGAGGCATCTCCTTGCAAAGAAGGACGCAAAACCTCGATTAATCCGATGGATCTTGCTGTTGCAAGAATTTGACCTTGAGATTCGCGACAAAGCGGGAAAGCAAAATGTGGTAGCTGATCACTTATCCCGTCTTCCTTCTGAAATAATTGACCCTTCCGGACCCATCACTGAGCATTTTCCTGATGAGCACCTGCTGACTATTGGTACTAGCCTTCCATGGTTTGCTAATGTAGTAAATTACTTGGCATCTCATCAGATCCCGTCCGATTGGCCGAAGGCCAAGAAGGACAAATTACGCTCCGATGCCAAGTATTACATTTGGGAAGACCCGTACCTCTTTCGCATAGGTGCCTATCAGATCATCCGGAGATGTGTCCCGGAAGAGGAATTCAACAATATCCTCTCTTTCTGCCATGACCAGGCATGCGATGGCCATTTCGCCGAGCATAAAACCGCATCAAAAGTCCTCCAGTGCGGCTTTTACTGGCCCACACTGTTCAAAGACGCATACAGTCACTGCAAGGCATGCAGTCGTTGCCAGACTTTGGGCAACATGAGCCATCGTAGCATGATGCCTATGCAACCGATTCTAGTATGCGAAATCTTTGATGTTTGGGGGATTGATTTTATGGGCCCCTTTCCTGTTTCGGATGGTTTCGAATACATTCTGTTGGCTGTGGACTACGTGTCCAAATGGATCGAAGCCATACCGACCCGAACCTGTGATCACAAAATCGTTCTCAAATTCATTCATCAAAACATTTTCTCAAGGTTCGGGATTCCTCGTGCAATAATCTCTGATGGGGGGACCCATTTCACAAATGCTCAGTTTAGGTCACTGATGACCAAATACGGGGTGTCTCACCGAATCTCTACTCCTTACCACCCCCAAACTAATGGTCTAGCTGAGCTGTCTAATCGGGAGATCAAGAAAATCCTGCAAGTCACTGTTCGACCTGACAAGAAGGACTGGTCGTCCCGACTTCCGGGAGCATTGTGGGCCTATAGGACCGCCCACAAGACCCAATTAGGCATGTCCCCTTTAGACTGGTGTACGGAAAGGCATGTCACCTTCCCGTCGAACTAGAGCATAAAGCCTATTGGGCAGTACGGAACTGTAATCTAAATCTTTCCAAGGCTGGGACCCACAGAAAACTCCAAATCAGCGAGATCGATGAATTACGCCTAGACGCGTACGAGAACTCGCAAATCTACAAGGAGCGGGTTAAAGCCTTCCACGACAAACACATCTCGAGAAAGATCTTTCATCCTGGTCAAAAGGTCCTACTCTTTGATGCCCGACTAAAACTCTTCCCAGGAAAACTGAGATCCAAGTGGGTTGGACCATATTTAGTCCGACAGGTTTTTGGAAATGGAGCAATCGAAATCAGTCCACTCAGCCACGATTCTGAAACTTTCATCGTGAACGGTCAGAGACTCAAGCCGTTCATTGATGTAACTTCTACTGATTTGGCTGAAGCATCTTATATCCTCCATTCCCCTTGAGCTTATTGCGCCCAGCCGATGGCGTAAAACTCAGCGCTTAACGGGAGGCAACCCGTCATTTTCCTAAAAATCCAAAACTTTTTCTGACACCTTTTTGCACTTAAGGTTCACCCTTGTAGACAGCCGACCCCACCTCAGATGCTTGCATCTGAGATTAGAAATCGTCCGCAACAGTCACCCCGACCCATTCACTCATCAAAACAGCTGTCCTAATGTATGAACTTAGTTGAATGAAAACCCCTAGGTTACAATGAGGACATTGCAAATCTTAGGCATGGGGGGGTATGAAAGTGCAAAACTTGTAAGAAAAGGTTTCAAACAAAAAATTCACATATGCCAAAAACACCATAAAAATTAAAAATTTTTCGAAAAAGAATAAGAGGAAAAGAGGAGAAGGAAATTTTGTGAAGGAGAAGGAGAAAAGAAACAAAAAGGAGCACAAAATTATGAGAAAAGGTGATAGTCATTAGTAAGGAACTAAGGAATTAACCTAAGTTCTAGACCTCATTCAAGAAAATAACTGAAAAGTGCATAATGAGATTAGTAAGAACGCAAACCTTAGTCATTCTTGAATAGACTCTTAGTACCCATTAAGATCTAGACAATCCTCAAGAGGTTGAGGAAAATGAAAAGCTTAAGTACTAGGTCCAAGGCTTAGGGAGTATTTGGCCTCGTTAACTAATTTTTGGTTTACGGGACTCAGTAACCTAAGCACTCTAACCTCACACACAGCCTGGTTCAGTAAGCGTAAAAATCAAAATCACGCAGAAGCGTCACAAAATTCTGAAAAGAACACCTAGAATAGGAACGGCCGATCAACACAAGTTGATTTGGACGAGTTCCCAGCGCGGAGAGGCGGGAAATCCCCTCGAAGATGCGTAACAAAATATCATCTCCTCGGTGCTTGTCTCTTAGGATATTTACATATCCTACTGGGGGCATGTAAGCACTCTGCTGGTTCAGATTCCATGGATGGCATTATCTTGAAGTGTCAATTGCCAGGGTCTGGATTCGGCCACGGAACACCATGGATGGGATTATCTCGAAATCTCAATAGCCAGGGTTCCGGGGGTTGCCATGGGCGGTGCTATCTCGAAGCATCGATCGCCAGGAACCCTTGAGGATTGATGATGGGAGCAAGGAATCTGATACAGACCGTGTTGAAAAGCCAATCCTAGGCTAGAACTAAAAAGAAAAGAGAGCGAAAACTCTCCAAACAGAAAAACTTTCTCTCTCTCTTATAAAACGCACTGCGAACTGAGCCAGGGCTAAAATCATTTCAAGCACGGGTGCTTTAACCACAAAGTCCAATAAACCTTAGGTTAGTTCTTATGGGCCTTAAAAACCTTTGCTAAAGACTGAGGCTAAGGCTAGACAGATTTGGATCTTGATTGGTACTAGAGTACCTTTTAGGCCAATGGTCAGCATTCTAACCTAATCTAAGCTCAAATAAAAAAGCACTTATCTAAAGCTATTAAGAACTTCATGGTCTAGAACAAGGGTTGAAACCTTAAGTTTTTGCTAAGGGACTAGCAAAAGCTAGGCATGGGGGTATGATGAGAACCTCATCATGAGCCATAACTAGCTCATTTTGACCCAATACAAAGGATAAAAGCTCCTACATAACTCAAGGAAAGGCTTAACTCAGAGAATTCTGAGTTTAAGGAGAAAACAAGTCATAAGGGGTAAAAATGCAATTTTACCAGTATAATCTGCATACAGGGTAATTCAGGGTCCAAACATAGGTCAAGCAAACCGAATAAGAAGGAAAGTGGGATGATCTGATAAGGGCTACAGCAATTCCAAGGAACTAAATGATAATCTGTAACCTTAAAACAAACCCACTTCAATTCACGAGGTTCGAGGCAAAGTAAAAATAGAATAAACCCTCTAAAATTCATAGAAAAATAATCTCTAGGGTTTAGAACCTTCAATTTGGCCTTCAGATCCCATTTTGACCTACATTGAGAACCATGCCCAATTAATAACTTAATTTGGGTTTTTGCATAAATTGACCGGTCAAACAAGGTTTAATCTAGAAATAAAATTCACCATCAAATTCCTTAGGTCCTAATTAGTCATGTATAAAAACTTGAGCCTAAGAAGAAACCTTCTTGACCAACTTTGCACTTTGGTCCTCATATATTTACTTTTTGGCCCTCAACTTTTGAACCCTCACATTTCTGCCCCTAACTCTCCTTCATTCTTTGCATTCAGGTCCCTCCTGCCAAAACCTGCCAGCACCATGCTCCGGCGACCTTGCGCGGAGCATGGCGCCGCGCAGGGTGAGGGGGAGGGGCTGGCAAGTCAACCGGGGGTGCCCTGCGTCGTCAGTCGTCGCAGGAACACCCCCCTGGTCGCTGCAACCCACCATACCGGCCGTGCGAACGCACGGACGGTATGGGTTTCCATCTCCGGCGTCCTCCGGCGAGGGAGACACGTCGTCTCCCTCCGCCCTCCTCTCTGATTCCGCCTCTATAAATACCCCCGTCGCTCCGCCGTTCTGAGTAGCTCGGTCCTGACGGAGAAAGACCCCCACTTCCTCTCTTCCCACTTCGACAGGAAGCCCTCCAGCTCCGGTGGCCTCCCCTCTTCCTCCTCGTCGCTCTGCCGCACTACCAGCTGCAGGGTTGCTCTCCCTCGCTCTTCCCGCGCCACGCCGCACCCAGCTGGCGCCTCTCCGGCCCTCTGCTCGCCGCCGCCCCTTCCCCCGGGCATCTTCTTCTCCGACGACAGTCGATACGACTGTCGCCCGCTCCGGCCCCTCCTCCTCCTGCTAAGTAGGTAGAACTCCTCCTCTTCCTCCCCTCTTCCTTTTCCTCATTTTACATCTTTACTGTTACCTCGATTCCGACCAATCACCCTCACCTTCTCTGCCTCCGGCCATCCTCCGGCGAGCCGCTCCCATCACTCCAGCAACCCACACGGCTCGCCGACCACCGCAGAACCTCCGCCTCCTCACCCTGATCAACCTCCGCCCTTCCACTTCCCCCACAGCACCCTCTGCAACTCCACCGAACAAACCCATCTTCCGACCCACAGTCCGACCTAGGGCAGCTCTTGGGCTCCGCCCCGCCGCCTGCACACCCCCCGACCACCTTCGCCGTGCCACGGCGAAGGTCCTCGGCGTTTCTGATTGGGCCGAGAGGCCGTTTTTCTGTGGGCAGGTACCTGCGCTCGTCGCCGCCATTGTTGAAGCGAAGCAGCTTCTTCACCTGCTGCCCCAACTGCGAAGCGCCCAGGTCACCCTCCCAGGCTGTGCGGGGGCACTTCGGCAAAGCGTTAGGCTGCAGTTGAGGCGAAGCTCTCGCGCGAAGCCCCCGCGCTTCGCCTCGACTGCCGCTGCTTCCTCCGCGCAGGCACCCAAATTGGGGTGGGACATTTAGTCCCACCTCGTAACCTTTCAGAGGAGAGCGCCCGCATAAAGGCAAAAAGCGCCATATGCTCGTTGCCTCCTGAGCACGGGGTGAGGTCCCTCTCACTCACTCGCTCGCTCGACCCGGTCTCGTCCGCGCTCACGCCTCGCGGACCTGGCTCGACCCGACTTAGACTGACCTGCACTCCTCGCCCACCACTCACGCCGGTGGGCCTGGACCCGGGCGCAACCCGTACCCGGCAACCCGGTAGCTCTGGGAGAGCTTTCCTAAGAGCGGCTTCTGTGAGAGAGAGACGCGGGGGAGGGTAGAGATAGGTTTTGCCCCTCTGATCAAGCGGTGCAAGTTTGCAGGCACAGGTGAAGAAGAAGAACCGGAGAAGAAGACTGACGAAAGAAGAGCAGCCAGGACTGCTCGAAGCAAAGAGGAAAAGGCGAAGAAGAAGAAGACGAGCGAGGCAGAGAAGAAGGACGACGAAAGCTGAAGGAAGGAGCACCGAGCGGCACTGTAGCAGCGGCTCTGAAGGCAGAAAAGAGGAAGAAGAACAGGACAAGGACCGCTCTGCAGAAAAAGGAGACAAAGCAGAAACAAGAGCTGAAAGACGAAGAAGAACATCACCCACTGCTGCAGATAAAGAAGACAGAAAGAAGAAGAAGACCACAAGGAGATAAAGGAACCAAAAGCCAAAGAGAAGAGAAAAGATAGAAGAAGACAGACGAGAAAGAAGAAGCCAACAAATTTTCATCTCTCTCTCTATCTATCTATATTTTTGTAAAAGAAACTTTGTACCCCTATAATACAACTTGCTCCCTGAGTTTGACCTCGGGAACTCTTTTATTTTCCGAGTAAAAAATTATATATTTGAAATGATGGCAATAACTGGCTATACTACAACGACATAACAATAAAACCCAGTTATCTCTTCAAACCCATCGCCATCAGCGGCTTATGGTTAGGTGTACATAAATCCTTCAAAAATCTCCGTAAGCCAGTACGTGGCAGATTGCATCCATCAAGGGGATGTTTATCGGGACTTTCTCAAAGAGCTTGACCAGATCTTCCTCAAGTGCCACGGGTTTGGGTTTCCTTTTTCCTTTGGTCAAGGCCTCAGGAAATAGAGCCTCTGTAGGTTCCTCTAGGATTGGTTTAAGTTCTAGATCTGGGATAAGGGTGTCCTGGATGACCAACCTAGGGTTAGGTTCTGAACTACCAGGTTGAGAGTGGCTCGGATAAGGCAGATCCTGAGTTGACTTACCCCTACGGGTGGTAACAGAATTTAACCCCGCCTGGTTTTGGTTTGGAGTTGGCAGACGTGGTGGTTGCTGCTAATATCTCAAGTATGATGTCGAAGCCTCCATTCGATCGGGTGATGGAGCAGAAGGGGTCTGATAAACATAGTGAGCTTAGCCCTGATTCATGTTCATAATGCGCCTTTGATTCGGCACACTATTCAGATTTGGTAGAGGTTGAGATGGAAGTGCACCAGGATGGTGAGAATTTGCCATCTGTGCGAGCTGATTTCGAACCTCTGTGATCTCATCTTTGTGCTGTTTCTACATAGCCGCATTGGTCTTTTGAATGTCAGCCAGGATTTGTAGAATCACAGTTATTTAATCTTCCCTTGATGGCTCTGATTGATAATTCGAATTGGGCTTAGGCTGAGCAGGCTGATATGGGCGTAGAGCTTGTGGTTGGGGCTGGAATTGAGATCTCAAATTTTGATTATTCCCCGACCACGCAAAGTTGGGATAATTACGCCATCAAGGGTTATAGGTGTTAGAGAATTGATCATTTTGGATGACGTGGAGATCCCCTCAGGTCTTATTGATGGGGTTTCGTCGAGTGTTAAGAAATATATGCATTATAGTATAATCGACAAAATCTCACAACAAGCATTTAAATTTATAAACTCAAAATCAAAAGGAGTTTGAGGTCGTTCGCAGGTTGCATATATGGAACTCACATGTTAATCTTCATTCAGAATCAATAAGCACAATTAATTGAGCATTAAAATAGATATTCAATGAATATAATTTGTCAGATTGTAATTCAAATGATGATGAGATAAAAAGAATAGAAAGACAAAGTAATGGTGATTTGAATCACCAGTTATTTATCTTAATTAAGCATGTATCTCATAATCAATTTCATCAATGTTAACTATAGTACTTAAATAATTCAACAGTGCTCAGAGTAATCAAATCAGATGACAGGAGTATAGCATCAGACAACTTAAGTGTCAACAGACCACAGTGCCTCACAAAAAGCACACAAGCACAAGGCTATGCTCTTCAAAGAGAGCCTTCTTCTTCTCTTCTTCTTCTCAAGGCTTTCCTCTCAAATGCCTTCTCTTCTTCTTAAGGCCTTCAAGCATAGAGCACACTTTAGGAACTAAGTGTCAAGAGAGTTCTCTTCTTCAGTAGTGGGCCATGGAAGAGGATCGCACAGCAAAACCCACCCCCCCTCTCTCAGAAATCTCTCCTTTCTTCTCTCTCAAAGGTTTAGTCCTTATCGGGTTTATGGGTATGCATAGTAACCAGGTAATCGAGTGTGAACAGGGACCAGGCCTTCGGGTGTGTGTCCCAGGCAAGGTGTGAGCATAGGCGGGTAAGCAGGTGTATAGGGACCTGACCCTCGTGTACTTGGGCGAGGAGGTAAGAACACTTTTGCCTTTTATGCACGGTCAGGTTTTTATCCCACACAATGTGGGACTATCCTTCCTGCTTCCTTTGCTCACGCACAACTATAGATGGAGTTTGCCAATTGGAGGTGGTGCTAATGCTGATGTCCTTGATTGAGAGACTGGAGGGCTTCGTGATCCTCGTCTACAGCTATTGGAAGAGGTGGCAGGGTGATGGCAGCCAGAGAGAGGCGGACGACATCAGAGATGACGAAGGCGACGTTGGAGGATGGTGATCACCTAAAATGAGAAATAATGCCTCATGACCACATTAGAATAGCTCAAAAGGATCACCAAGTGATGGTAAAGGTGGTGGTCATGTTTGCGTGGCGTGTGGTGGCTTGCGGTGGTTAGGCGAACTCAAGGAAGGTGTAAAGCGAAGCTTGAGTTTGGTGGGTGTTTTTGGTGGAGGAAACATGGAATAAGTAGAGGGGTTTTGATGGTGAAGATGAGGCAGAGCTTCTGGAGGTGGTATCATGGCATTTGGTGGTCTATGGCATCGGGGAGGCTTCACCAGAGCTCGGCTGGACATGGGGAGGACGGAGGGCAAACGGTGGCGTTGGTGGTTGAAATAGAAAAGGAGAGGAGATAGAAAGATTAAGGAGGAGAAAAGGGAGAGGATAAGACTTAATTAGCAGATGAAAGGAGAGAGATGGCATCGATTATGATTGGCTGACATTGTGGAAGATGAATTCTCTGGTGGTGGAATGACGAGGAAGAAGGGGTTATGGACTCTCTTGATTTGGCTATCAAGGGGCGGAGGAAGGAGATGAAGACGATCCCTCTGCCTATGGTATGTCGTAGAGGGTGACGATGGAGGTTGGAGGGGCTCGCCGGAGCTACTATCGGTGGCGGCCGGAAAGGGGAAATTGTGAAGAAATGTGTCCTGAACCAAGCTAAGGAGCACGGATTTGCAATGAGGGAGCTTTTATAGAGCTCCAATTGAGCTCTAGATCAGAAAACAACCCCACAATGGCTTGTTAGGATTCAAGAAGAACCCATGAATCTCGTGCATTCACAAGACCTTCCTGGGGCGAATAAAGAGCTGCGATCTGTCCCAATAGATGCGTCAGGGTGTGAGCATCAATCCTACCAAATTTGGTGGGATTTGATGAAGATTCGAGTAGGATTTAGCTTGGTCAAAGCCTGCCTGGAGGTCAGTTGACCTCCAATGGTGGCAGGGACCATCTTGCAAAGAATACAACAAACCTAGGGGCTATTTGCAAGGATTTTGAAAGTTGAGGGCTAATTGAGAGAGAAAGTCTGATTGAACTAAAATGCAAACTAGGTTAAGATGAACTCTGGTTGGGCCCAAATTTTGGTACAAACCTAATTTGGAATCAAGGAATTTAGTGGTGAAGTTAGAGTTAAGTTTTTACTAAGTTTGACTAGACAATTTACGTAAAAATCCAAATTAGGGCAGAATTGTGTCTGTGACTATTTAAGGTAAAAATAGGCTCTGATGGTCAAATCAAGGATACGAAATCTCATGGAATATTTTCTATGATTTTTGAAAGGTTTAGGTGAATTTTATCCTAACCAAAACCTCAGTAATTTAAGTGGGTCTAAAATTAGGGTTTTAGGTGCTGTAACAGTTCTCAGAATGCGTGGAACCCTGTTTCTATTTGTATGGACCCTCTTATTAGACTTTAATGCTAATTAGACATTAGATTAACCCATAGGAAACCCTATGATTATTTTGCGTTCATGATGTAATGTTAAAATTGCAGAATTAACCCTGATTTAATGTATTCCTCTCAGAATGGATGAGCAGGGAATTACGACTCTCACTGAGTATGTAGGAGCATTTGTCAATTAATCCTGACTAATTAAAGTTAGTTATGGCTCATGATGATATTATCATCAGGTCTGAGGAACTGTAGAGAAGTCAAAGTACGAGGGTTCAGAGTTCCCCTAACTAATGCAGGTAGTTCTAGAGTTTCCTCCAAAATCGAGATCAGATAGGGGTGGATATGGGTCCATCCCCTGGTGAGAGTGGTGATAAATGTTATGCACAGCCTCCCTACCGAAGGGCGGTTGCACATACGTGTTTTGTTGTACTGAGGTGGCTCTCTGCAGATGTCGAGTCAATTCATCCACCTTTTTCTTGGTAACAGAGACCTTATCTAAGCAATTAGCCATCAATTCCAGATTGACAGATGCAGACAAGCCTTGAGTCTCATGTGCCCCCTGTGTATTTATAATGCATGGGTAGTCCTCCGGTTGAACATACCTATAGATTCATTGTTTATGGAGTTCTCACACATATTCCCGAGAATCTCCCAAACGGTATCTTCATGCTGACCCATGATGTTGCTACCACAAGTTATATTGACAAAGAGTCTAATATCTTCATGGAGTCCCTGGTAAAAAGACTAAACCTGTTCCCATTTAAGAACTCCCTGATGGGGGCATTTCCGCATGAGATCCAAAAAGAGATCCCATGTCTTATCAAGTGGTTCTCCCGAGTTTTGCGTGAAGTGCATGATCTGGTGCCTTAAAGCATTTGTCCGTCAAACCAGGAAAAATTTCTTTAGGAATTTAGATTGGAGTTTAGCCCAAGTGTTGATTGGACAGGTCATAGTTTGGTACCAGTGGGCAGCCTTATCCATGAGGGAGAAAGAGAACATCTTCATGAGCAAAATATCACGATTCTGAACAGGTGTCCTAAAGGTCTGGGCCAGATGTTTCAACTGCTAGATGTGCTAGAAAGGATCTTCGGAGTTAAGCCCATGGAATTTGGGGATAGCATGAAGCATATTGGGCTTGAGTTCAGTATCAGATCCTCCAACCAGGATTTGAACTCTGGGTTCGATTGCTACCGCAGCGGGATTGTAATGATCTTGCATCATAGGATGCTGTTGTGGGTTCATGAATGCCTGAAATAGATCGTTGAGGCACTGTAGCTAATTCTAGAGATTGGGTTCTTCTTGATTTTCCATGGATATAGCTGAAGGAGATCTGGCTTAGAAGCAGAAGAGTTGGAAGAGATATTAATATGATCATAAGGTAGCACAAATAAGTGAGTCAAGGCTTGGCCTCGATGGGAATGAACTGCTAATGGAGGTCTCAAGGGTGGTCTTAAGGACCTCCTCCCGAACATGCACTAATGAGCCAGATAAGGAACAAAATGTGTAACGGACCTAATCGAGGCACCCACAAAATTTTTGGATGACTAAGGAGTTTCGAAGAGGATGATACCTCTTGATCAAAAAATCACTCACTCGAGAAATAATTGGGTAGTCAGGAAGGGAGAGCCTTGCAATGACCCCTACACGGTAGAGTATCCCCATGGGTTATAGGGTTTCCCCCACCTGACCTTCCTTGTCACTGAGAATCCAAGTAGACCAGAATGAGCAATTTGATCACTTAAGTCTACCAATTTTAATTCTGAATTATGGTGCTTTGAATTTCACTTGAACTTTAGAATTGATTTGTGATTTGTGACCTAATTTGAAGGTTGGTTAACCCACCAAGTAGGTCAACTTCACCTAACCTGCCCTAAAGTTTAGGATGAGTTGGGTAATGAACCTAAAATCACCCAGAGAGGTTTGCAAGAAGGTTATTAAGTCCCAAGTTTTAAGGATTCAAGTGAATATTAGAGCTTTCTTTTAGGGTCTTCTTGATTAGGTCAATTCAAGCAAGGCTTGGGTGACACATAATGTGGGAAATCAATTCTCTTTTAAATTCAGGCAAGTGTGTTTTCCTCAAGCCCTAAAGTAGAAACCTTAATTTGGCTCTTTTCCAAGTCCATTTTTTTTCAAATGCGGCACCTAGGGCTCAATCAAGAAGGTTAATAGCACTAGGCACCTTAAATCCTTAGTAGGTGCAGAATTCTAGATGGGGATGTCTAAAATAAATCAAATCATGCAACTCAAGTGATTAAGTCTAATAAGGAATGCGAGTTGATCCTAATTGATTCCTCTTTTTAATTACTTCCAGAAATAGGGACTTAAGAAGAAGGAAACAAGATTACTTGCCCCTTGATCTTCTCCGTGTACCTCACACAACCACAACAAAATAGATAGAATAAGTTAGAATCAGATTAGAAACTGTAATAAGTGAAATCAAAATGCATGTTGCTCCCTGGCAACGATGCCAAAATGTTTGAGCAAAATTGTTTCTGTTTTAAGAAATACATTATTGTCAAGACCCGAACTCAGATCCTTATAGGACCCGAGACCGACTTGCCTCGACTAATCCCAAGACCCAGTCATCCAACGAGAAATAACCAAATAACATGCATCAATCCACAACCACACAAGTACAGTAGCTAAGCAGAAAGAAAAATGGTCAACGAAAGAACAGTAATTCTAGAATATTACATGCCTTCAAGAACAGGAATACTGCCATCACAACAGAGCTAGTATAGATAGAGAACATAACGGAAAGTGCTGAAAAAAATAACTACATGAACTCACTACAACAAGTAGTAGAAACTATAGTTAGGCTTGACTAGGTCCATCATCCTCAGCAGCCGATAGCTTGGGCTACTCAAATCCCTGACCTGTATAGAATTATATAACTGGAGTCAGTTAACGCTGAGTAGAGTGGTGCCTAACATAAAAATGCATTTAACAGGTAGTTTAACATATTACTTTCTGATCCAAATTATCATATAACAGTTTCCTGTGTAGAGATCTCTAATCAGGGTTCATCTCATTAATCTTCTTATTCCCTAAAGGAATGATTTTGCTTGCAGTTTCCTGTGATGTAGGATGCACACGTGGCACTCTCCTGGTCAGGAGAGTCCCTCCGTGGTAGTCTTACACTCGGTCTACCACCCCGAGGTCACAATCGTGACGTAGCGGTGATTATGGCACACGTGATAAGCGCGCAGATAGCTACCCCACACTGGCACGTGGTCAGTCGTTTTCATTAGTAGGTACGCCTCAACGTACAGTGCAGAACAGTATAGGGCCTTGCCCTCTCATAACAGAACAGAACAGGGGTCTCGGCCCTCCTCAGTCCACATACCCTCGTCCAACTATCCCAGTTTGCCCAACAGGGCTTACAAGAGTCGGTGTAGGGTGGCCATACCTAACCTCGGGTCCCCTGGGGTGACTAGCTCCCCCCTACACTAAGTGGCTCACCTCAGTACCACGTACACGAGGGCTAGCAAGAGTCGACGTAGAATGGCCAAACCCACCCCGGGTCTCAACTTAAGGGTGGCAAGCTCCCCTCTACACTACAATGGATTGTTGCTCTCTTCGGTACCATATACACGAAGCTCAGCTCACTTCCCTTAATGGCCACCCATGGGCAGCAATTCCAGAACCATCCGGTTCTCGTACGATAGTGTTCTTATCTCATTCTACATTCCCCATAGGGTTCGTACATGAACTTTTCTTTGTTCCATATCTGGTTTGTTACATACAGAACAGGCATCTCTGTTTTCACAGTACGAGTTTTTTTTCTTTCTATCATTAATGTAGTTCATTACAGGTAGCTTATGATTTATTTAGTCATCCATCTTTCTACACATGCATCTTTTCTATCCCCAGTGTTCATGTCATAACCTAGGGTTTACTTGAATAGCTGTATTCTAGAGCATGCGTTTATTTCTTCCTAGGATTCATCTAACATCCTAGGTTTTAACTAATTGCATGCATTTTATTAACTTGGAGAATTAGTTAGAACCACTCTACTAGGATAACCAAGGGGAATGGGGGCTCATACAGCAGCTCCCAACGTCTCCGTAGGTCCCGTACGCTCAACAGACTGGAGACCTAAGACGTGGATGGACAGGTCAAAAGGATTCCAAAAGATACAGACAAGCTACCATTACGTGAAGAAATTTGTACGAAACACAACATTGTTTTATTTACAGAAAATCGATATCGTTTGGGCCTTGAAGGAGCACAAAAACAAGGGTTCTAATAGAAATCAAACATCTGGGAGAGATCCCAGATGTCTTAAATCAACTCTCAGGCATACCTCTCTCGGGCGCCTCTATCGGACGTCTGGAACACAGTGCCGACGTCCAAGGGCTTCGTTAGATGTCTAGAGGTGCTCCCAGACGTTTGAAACTTCCTCGGTCTGCCTTCCAACTTTTGACACATATACGTACACTGTCAAGACTTTGGCAGAGGAGAAATACGGAAAATAGATCTCTACCAGACATCTCACTCTACCTTCGGACGTCCGGTAAGATGTCTGGATGTCGCCCCGGATATCTGATTCTGTGGAAAAATGACTTCCGCAAAACCGCTTTGGCTTTCCTTACTACAGGTGCTGCAGCAGAATAGCACAGCACCCTTCACTCTCGCGCTCAGACTCGCGATCAGCTCTCTACTCTCCACTCGCTCTCGCTCTCGCTCTGCTCCCTACTGTCTCTCTCTCTCCCACTCGGCTGTGGTGGTGTGAGACGGAGAGGAGGAGAAGGGGGATTATAAAGGGAGGGAAGGTGTGGGGAGAGGGATGGCTGTCGTAGGGAGTGGTGCAAGTGAGGCCGTTACAGGGTGAGGCGTGGGCGAGAGTGGCTGCGCACAGAAAAGAAAAAGCATTTTCAGATGTCTAGCTCTCTCTCCAAACGTCTGGACAGACATCTGGTGAACATCCCAGATGTCTTAACGAACCAAAAGGTGATGGGTCGTTTCAATATAACAAATTTAAAGGAAGCTTCGTCCCTGAAACTTAAGCTAACTAGGGTGCAGGAAAAAAATGTAGCAGCGTATAACAAACTTAAAGAGGACTGAAGTAGATCCGAAGAGACATACCCTTAAAAAACTCCAGGTGCTGCTCTTGCATTGCCGCCTCAAGCTCCCAAGTCGCCTCCTCGTACCGCTGGCTTCTCCACAGGACTTTCACCAGGGGTACTTTTTTCCGTCTCAGACTCTGGATGGCTCTGTCTAGTATCTGTACCAGCTTCTCGGGAAAGGTTAGGTCGTCTCCCACCTCGATGCTCTCGTGGCTAAGGACATGGCTGGGATCGATGATATATCTCTTGAGGTTGGAAATGTGAAATACGTTGTGCACTCCAAAGAGCTAGGGAAGAAGTGCAAGCTGGTAAGCAACGGGTCCTACCTATTCTAAGACCTCAAAAGGCCCCACAAATCTCGATGCAAGCTTCCCTCTCACCCCAAACTGCTGTAAGCCCTTCATGGGCAAAACACGAAGAAAAATGTGATCCCCAACCTCAAATTGTACCTCCCTACGCTTCAGATCAGCGTAGCTCTTTTGCCTGGTTCGGACAGTACGCAGTCATCGATGGATCTGCTAGATCACCTCTTGGCTGCATCGTGTCCCTGTTGTGTCACAGGTAATCCCACTACCAGGTCCATAGTGACACTCTCCCACTTCCATTCTGGAACGGGAAGTGGCTGTAATGGCCCTGCAGGCCTCTGGTGCCCGGCCTTCACCTGCTGACATATCAGACACTACTAATCGAAAAACTAACATCCTGCTTCATGCCCCTCCACCAGAAATCACGTCGTAGGTCATGATACATCTTCGTGTTCCCGGGATGTATGGTGAATCTGGATCCGTGTGACTTAGTCAAGAACTCCCTTAACAGCATCCTCATCTCTAGGAATGGACAAGCGTCCCTCATATGCAGGACTCCGTCAGTGAACGAGAATTCCCCCAAGCTCCCTGCCAATACTCGATCTCGCTGTGCTCGTAGGTATGGGCCCATCATCTATCCAATCATGATGCGATCCATCAGCTCTGGTCGTGTTTGCCTCGCCATTGTCACTGCCCCGCAGTACCCCTATGACTCCTAGGGTCGCCAGTTGCTCAACTCCTCCATGAGTCTCCAACTCTGCTCTCGTAAGCAAGCCAAGTGGGCAGGTGCCTTCCAGCTCAAGGCGTCAGCCACCACATTGGCCTTTCCTGGGTGGTAGGAGATGCTGCAATCGTAGTCCTTCAAGAGCTCCAACCAACGTCTCTACCTCATGTTGAGCTCCTTCTGGTCAAACAGGTATCTGAGGCTCTTATGGTCAGTGAAAATCTCGAACGTCTCTCCGTACAAGTAGTGCCTCCAGGTCTTTAGTGCGAGGACAACCGCTGCAAGCACTAAGTCGTGGGTGGGGTAGTTATGCTCATGGGGTTTCAGTTGTCGCGAAGCATATGCGACAACATGACCCCACTGCATGAGCATACCCCCCAATCCCTGCAACGAGGAAACTGTGTAGACGACGAATCCGCCACCACTGTCAGGGATGGTGAGTATAGGAGCCGAGGTCAACCTCTCCTTCAGCTCCTGAAAGCAAGACTCACATTCGTCTGTCTAGGCGAAAGGTACATCCTTCCGAGTCAACTGAGTCAGAGGACGTGCAATCTACGAGAATCCTCAGATAAACCGTCTGTAGTAACCAGCCAGTCCCAGAAAACTACGAATCTCCATCTCCGTACGTGGTCTCTCCCACCTGAGCACTGCCTCTACTTTGGCTGTATCCACAGCCAACCATCATCTGAGATCACATGGCCTAGGAAGGTGACCTGTTTCAACCAGAACTCGCACTTGCTATACTTGGCGTATAGCCTGTGCCATTGCAAGGTATCCAAGACCATGTGAAGATGTTGCTCGTGCTGTGTCTGATCTTGAGAGTAAATAAGTACGTCGTCAATGAATACAACCACGAACTGATCTAGATACGGCCAGAAGACATAGTTCATCAGGTCCATGAAAGCAACAAGGGCGTTGGTCAGCCCAAATGGCATGACCAAGAACTCGTAGTGGCCATACCGCGTGCGAAATGCTGTCTTAGAGATGTCGGTCTCCCTAATCCTCAGCTGATGGTAGCCTGACCTCATATCTATCTTGGAGAATACTGTGGCATCTCTCAGCTGGTCGAAGAGGTCACCTATGCGTGGCAACGGGTACTTGTTCTTGACGGTGACCCGATTCAGCTGCATGTAGTCGATGCACAGCAGAAGAGTACCGTCCTTATTTTTCACAAATAGGACGAGGGCTCCCCACGGAGAGGCACTGGGCCTCACGAAGCCCTTCTCTAGTAGGTCCTGTAGCTGGGACCTGAGCTCTCGCAGCTTAAGAGGGCCATCCAGTACGGTGCAATAGAAATGGGGCCGATCCCCGGTACCAGTGAGATCTCAAATTTGATCTCACACTCAGGTGATAGTCCTGACAGCTCCTCTGGAAAGACGTCGGGGTACTCACGAACCATCGGAATACTCTGTAAGTTGACAACGGGGCTGGGCTCTACTAAGACGCAAGCAAGGAAGCCCTCACACCCCTGGCTCAGTAGCTTTGCTCTCTGAAGCGTGAAGATACATCTGAATCCTCCGTCTATTGGCTAGCTGTAAAGACCCATCCTGATCTTAGCCTTTTAAGACGTTTGGAGTGTCAGTCAGACGTCTAGGCCCCTTCTCAGACATCTGGAAATTGAAAAATCTGTATGCACCCTGCGGTTTGCGCGTAGGCAGTGCGCAGACTCTTCTCTCTCCTTCCTTCTTTTCCCCTCCGAACCCTAACCCCCCGGCCCTATATAAGAGACCCCCCTTCCTCTCCACTCCACCACTACCACCACACCTTCCACTCCACTGCCATGAGTAGAGGCGCATGAGAGAGAGAGAGAGAGCGAGAGCGAGGAGGAGCGAGCATAAGGAGAAGGAGAGGGCTGAGGTCGAGAGCTTTGTGGAAGCTCGTCAGAGGCTCGCACGGCCACCACGGCACGTGCAGGAGGAGGAGGACGTTGGGGCATCATCCCTAATCTTCTACAGCAGTTGGGGCTACAGCGGAGCGGAAGGAGCCGCGGCGGAGCGCGGTGAGAAGCACAGGAGCACGGTCTGATTCTGGAGTTTTTTCCAATATCAGACGTCCGAAGTGTCTTCCAAACGATTGGCTGGACGTCTGAAGTTGACATCAGATGTCTGAAAGCAATTGTATTGTGAAGGTACGTCTTCCTCGTGGTTACGGCCATGCAGGCCACACCGCAGACGTTCTATTTGGGCTAAAAGTAGCTTGTTGCTCTGTCGTGCGCAAGAGCAGCTTTGGAAAGGTGCGCGGAACACCCTTTCACGCACTTTTGGACGTCTAGATAGCCTACCAAACGACCGAAGGCATTCCTAGACGACCGGAGGACTGGCCAAATGTCTGGAACTAAGTTCAGATGGTCACGGGGGAGTTCTGGACGTTTGAGGTCGCTGCAAGAGCTTGAGGTGAGTCTCTGTGACTTTTAAGACGTCTGGACTTGTTTCCAGATGTCTGATTTGGGTCTGCAGACGCGTTTTTGATCCATTTGGGGTCCGATCAGAATCCGTTTTACGCAAATGAAATATTTGTGGTTTCCTTGAGAGTTTCTCTAAGTATTAGAAGCCTTTATACACTGTTCTGAATCTTCCATTGTGGTGTGTTCCTTTGTATAGGACTTTGACCTGTTGCATGTCTGGAGCTTGCAGAGGCACGTGGGCCTGTAGTTCGAGCCCTTAGTACTCCCGATTTGTCTGGTAGAGTGGTCCACCCCTGTTATATTTATTAAATATGAATGCATCTATGAAAATTAGACAACTGAAAACCTATGATGTGGCATGAACCCTAGGACGAGAAATGGTTGAACCGATTGTTTGCGTAATTGAAATTGTATTTATAAATGAATGAGCTAAATTGTTAGCAACTACCTATTAATGAATACGAGCTGCCTGAGATAACTAAACAGTTACCTGTGATAACACTTATTGCATGAGTTAAATTATGGAAATACGAGCTGCATGTGTACAAACGAGAACCAAATTGTGAATGATGAAACCTGGATTGGAATAATATGATGAACATGAGCATGAACTCTACGAGGAGTTAGGAGTAGAGCTCCTGTGGATAGATGGAAAAGCCTGGAATGTGGACGGGAAGTGTGCTGGCCCTTGAGTATGCAGTACCAAGGAGAGCGACCATCCCCTTTTAATGTAGAGTGGAGCTAGCCGCCCTTGGGTTGGCACTCGAGGTTAGGATTGGCCACTCTGCACCGACTTCTGTTGGCCCTCGCGTACACGGTACCGAAGCGAGCTGCTAGTGTAGGGAGGGAGCTAGCCACCCCACGGGGCCCGGGGTCCAACTAGCCACCCTACACCGACTTGTTAGACCCTCTGGGCAAATCAGGGTAGTCTGACGAGGGTGCACGGACTGTAGAGGGGCAAGACACCTATTTGGTTCTAAGGGGCTAGACCCCTATCTCTGAGAGGGCTAGGCCCTATACTGTTCTGTGCTGTACTTTGGGCATACCCGCTAGTGGAAATGACTGATCGCATGCCAGTGCGGGGTAGCTACCCATGCGCTTATCGCGCGTGTCGTAGTCACCGCTACATCTGTCAATGACCCCGGGGTGGTTGACTGGGTGTAGGACAACCATGGAGAACTCTCCCGGCTAGGAGAGCACCACGTGTACCTTCTACTCTTCGGAAAAGACTGCAATCAAGATCATTCCCACGAGGAACATGCAAGATCAAGAAAGAAATCTAAAAGTAAACCAATGGGGTGAAAGGAAATTACCTGTAAAATAAATAACTAGAAAATGATAAACATACTTGCTAGTTTTTACTGCTTTAGATAGTTTGGTTACCACTCTACTCAGCATTCGCTGACTTCATTTTCCCATAAAACTGTTTAGGTCCAGGAGTTGAGTAGCCCGAGCTACCGGCTGCAGAGGGTGGTGGGCTCAGTTGAGCCCAGCCGTAGTTTTCAGTACTTTGGTTGTACTCTCTTTTCTTCTATAGTGAGTTTCAGACTTTTGTTACTGTTCCTGTTACTGTTTCTTTTGTTCTACTTTCCTGTGGTTGTGGTGGTATGTACTGAACTAGCAGCTTTTACTTTCCTTTACTGCTTGTACGCTTTTATTGTTAGTTACATTGCATAGTGAATGTGGTTTATTTTCCTACTTTTTGGTTATTTCTTGTTGGACGACTGGGTCTTGAGATTAGTCGAGGTGAGCCGGTCTCTTGTCTTGTAGGGATTCAAGAACCGGGTTGTAACACTGGTCATGGAACTCGGAGGGAGGCAACCGTGGTATGGAGAAAATAATCTTTCTCCCGAAGCAGTCTACAAGGGAATGGTATGTGGCTAACCAGTCCATCCCCAAGATCACACCAAAATCCTCCATCAGGATCATGATCAAGTCTATCAGAAGACTGTGTCCCCCTATCGTGACCTCACAGTCAGTGTAAACCTTCTCAGCAACAAACAGCTGCCCACCTGGTCCTCTAATCAGGAAGGGCTCCTCTAAAAGTACACTGCTCAACCCCATGCTGACAGCAAACTCCGCAGAAACAAACGAATGTGTGGCACCGGAATCAAAAAACATGTAAACGAGCCTGCCAGAAATAGTAACCATACTTGCCACTATGGAGCCTGAAGCTCTAGCATCTCCGTGAGTCAGGGCGTTAACACACCCCTCAACCCTCAGTACAGAAGAAGCAGTAGTGCTCTGGGTCGGGTGGGAAATAGCGGGCCGGTACCCTCCTCACGACTGTTGTCCTCCTCCTCAGGCCTGGTAACCGCGGTCGCCAGATTGGCCTCCAGTGCTCGATGCTGGGAGCGTCGGCTGTGCTCTGGTCCAAGATGGACAATTCCTCTGTATGTGGCTCGACTGGCCACACTGATAACAAAGGGGTATGCGACCTCCTCCCTCTGTCTGCTGTCCCTACTAGTGATTGGGTGGGGGTCTGCTACAGTCGGCTGGTCCCTATCTGGGACTCCCAAAGGTCCCTGGTGGACCCACAGAACGAGATAGCTCCCCTGCTGATGCCTGGTGCCTCCTCTCCCGACGGCCCTATGAGTGCTCCTGCGGGTAGGGCCTCTTTCGTCCTCCTCCATCAATGTCTCACACGGATGGGTTGGTTTCCTCGTAGGTCATGGCAGCCTCGACTATGCAGGAGAAGGTAGGCAGCTTCAGGGGCTTTACATACCCCCGAATGGCAGGTCGGAGACCCTCGGTGAATCTCCATAGGCGCTCCTCCTCAGTGGACGTGGCTGTCAGGGCGAAGCGTGATAGCTCCAGGAATCTCATACGGTACGCGCTAATTGTCATTGCCCCCTAGTGGAGAGTGTGGAACTCCTGCCTCCTCTGATCCTGCCAAGTCTGAGGGAAGTACTACTCACAAAAGAATGCCACGAATCGGTCCCATGTCAGCTCTCTCTCCTCCTGTCCTCTGACCGCCCTCCACTACTTGTGAGCTACACTTTCTAGCTGATACGTGGTGAACGCCACGCGACACTCTGCAGAATGACAGAGGGTGTCAAAGATCTTCTCCATCTATTCTAGCCAATCCTCTGCCTCAAATGGGCTCTCCTCCCCCTTGAAAGAGGGGGGCTTCAGCTTCCTGCACTGGCTAAAGACCTCGTGGTGTAGCCGCAACGAAGGAATGGGTGCACCTCTAGGCAAGGAGGACTCATGTCCTGAAGTGTCTGAAGGAGGTGGGGGCGGTGGAGGATCACCCCCTCCCCTCCAATTCGTCCAGCGCTGTGGTGGCTCGCCTGTCCCACGGAGGACTCCCCCTCCGCATCCCCAGGAAGAGGAGGTTGAGGAGGAGGCTGATGGAGCTCCTCTCGTATGCAATCCCAGATAAGCTGGGTGAGGTCCGGGGCCTGAATGCCCGGAAGGAGAGGTGGAGTGGTTCCATCCTCGTCCATCACTTGTCCTCCCCTGCGACCACGCCCTCGGCCACGACCACGTCCGAGGCCCGCCTTAAGAGCTCCCTGGCAAGGCATCTCCTGCATGGAGATCAAACAGGAACAGGATTGTCGGTGACTGTTTAGCTACGAAGGAGATGTAAGACTTAGAAATGACAATCAAGATAAAACATTATGATGACTATCCTAGCTACATGTACAAGTGTGGTGCTTTTCAAACTATTTGGTTTATTTCTCGGGACGACCATACTCTGATACCATCTTGTCAAGACTCAAACCTAGATCCCTACAGGACCCGAGGCTGGCTCGCCTTGACTAATCCCAAGACCCAGTCGTCCAACGAGAACTAACCAAATAACATGCATCAATCCACAACCACACAAGTATAATAGCTAAGCAGAAAGAAAAATGGTCAACGAAAGAACAGTAATTCTAGAATATTACATGCCTTCAAAAATAGAAATACTGCCATCATAATAGAACTAGTACAGATAGAGAACATAACGGAAAGTGCTGAAAAATATAACTACAGGTACTCACTACAACAAGTAGTAAGAACTACAGCTGGGCTTGACTAGGCCCAACGTTCTCAGCAGCCGATAGCTCGGGCTGCTCAAATCCCTGACCTATACAAAATTATATAACTGGAGTTAGCTTACACTGAGTAGAGCGGCGGCTAACATAAAAATGCATTTAACAGGTAGTTTAACATATTACTTTCCGATCCAAATTATCCTATAACAATTTCCTGTGTAGAGATCTCTAATCAGGGTTCATCTCATTAATCTTCTTGTTCCCTAAAGGAACGATTTTGCTTGCAGTTTCCTGTGATGTAGGATGCACACGTGGCACTCTCCTGGCCAGGAGAGTCCCTCCGTGGTAGTCCTACACCTGGTCTACCACCCCAAGATCATGGTCGTGACATAGCAGTGACTACGGCACAAGTGATAAGCGTGCGGGTAGCTACCCCACACTAGCACGCGGTCAGTCTTTTCAGCTAGCTGGTACGCCTCAACGTACAGTGCGGAGCAGTATAGGGCCTTGCCCTCTCAGAACTGAATAGAATAGGGGTCTCACTCCTCCTCAGTCCGCGTACCCTCGTCCGACTATCCTAGTTTGTCCAATAGGCTAACAAGAGTCAGTGTAGGGTGGCCATACCTAACCCCGGGCCCCCTGGGGCAGCTAGCTCCCCCCTACACTAAGTGGCTCACCTCAGTACCACGTACACGAGGGCTAGCAAGAGTCGACGTAAAGTGGCTAAACCCACCCTGGGTCTCAACCCAAGGGCGGCAAGCTCCCCTCTACACTACAAGGGATAGTTGCTCTCTTCGGTACCATGTACACGAAGCTCAGCTCACTTCGCGTAATGGCCACCCGTGGGAGGCAATTCCAGAACCATTCGATTCTCGTTCGGCAGTGTTCTTATCTCGTTCTACATTCCCCGTAGGGTTCATACTTGAACTTTTCTTTGTTCCATATCTGGTTTGTTACATACAGAACATGCATCTCTATTTTCACAGTACGAGTTCTTTTTCTTTCTATCATTAATGTAGTTCATTACAGGCAGCTTATGATTTATTTAATCATCAATCTTTCTACACATGCATCTTTTCTATCCCTAGTGTTCATGTCATAACCTAGGGTTTACTTGAATAGTTATATTCTAGAGCATGCATTTATTTCTTCCTAGGATTCATCTCACATCCTAGTTTTTGAAAAATTGCATGCATTTTATTAACTTGGAGAATTAGTTAGAACCACTCTACGAAGATAACCAGGGGGAATGGGGGCTCGTATAGCAGCTCCCGACGTCTTTGTAGGTCCTATACGCTTGACGGACTGGAGACCTAAGACGTGGATGGACAGGTCAAAAGGATTCCAAAATATACAGACAAGCTACCATTACGTGAAGAAATTCGTATGAAACACAACGATGTTTCATTTACAGAAAATCGACACTGTTTAGGCCTTAAACGATCCTCAAAATAAGGGTTCTGACAGAAATCAGACGTCTAGGAGAGATCCCAGACGTCTTAAATCAACTCTCAGGCATACCTCTCTCGGGCGCCTCTATCGGACGTCTGGAACGTAGTGCCGACATCCAAGGATTTCGTCAAACATCTGGAGGTGCTTCCGGACGTCTGAAACTACCTCGGTTTGCCTTCCAACTTCTAACACATATACGTACACTGTCAGGACTTTGGCAGAGGAGAAATACGGAAAATAGATCTCTACCTGACGTCTCACTCTACCTTCAGACGTCCGATAAGACATCTGGATGTCACCCTGGATGTCTGATTCCACAGAAAAATGACTTCCATGAAACCGCTCTGGCTTTCCTCGCCGCAAGTGCTGCAGAGAACAGCACAGCACCCTCCGCTCTCGCACTCAGACTCGTGATCAGCTCTCTGCTCTTCGCTCGCTCTCGCTCTAGCTCCCTGCTCTCTCTCTCTCTCTCTCCCGCTCGACTATGGTGGTGTGAGACGAAGAGGAGGAGGGGGATTATAAAGGGAGGGAAGGTGAGGGGAGGGTTGGTTATCACAGGGAGTGGTGCGGGTGAGGCCATTGCAGGGTGAGGCGTGAGGCGTGGGCGAGAGAGTGGAGTGTGCACAGAAAAGAAAAAGCATTTACAGACATCTGGCTCTCTCTCCAGACATCTGGACAAATGTTTGGTGAACATCTCAGACGACTTAAAGGACCAAAAGGTGACGTGTCGTTTCAATTATAGTATAAGACATAATCGCTCAAACCATTTAAATTTATAAACTCAGATTCAGAAAGTAGAGTCCAAGATCGTTCGCAGGGAGCAAAGATGCAATTTTAATCCACCAATCACAAGAAATATATGTAATTGAAATTAATAACACTCTACAAGATATTTCAATACAATCAGAAGAATAGTGAAAAAAGATTAGGTTAAAATGGTGATTTAAATCACCAAATTAACCATTTAAGTTTAAACTCACAACTACTTAAATATCTCAACAGTAAACCACAACTATTAATCCACAGTAATCAAGTTATTCAAATGATCCAACAGTAACCGATAGACATCAACCAAAGGCTTCAGATGCCTTATTGGAAGGTGCTCAAGGGCCCTTCTCAAGAGAAGCACAAGGCTAAGAGCCTTAAGAACACAACAACAGCAGCAACAGAGGCTCAAGAGCCTCATAAATCTTGCTAAGTATAGAAAAAGGGGAAGGCTCAAATCCCAAAGCATAAAACCCACCCCCTCTCTCTTAGATCCTCTTTCTTTCTTCCCAAGCTCAGAATCGGACCAAACCCAGGTAGTGGGTAACCGAATCCACTACCCAGACCCGGGTGGTGTGTGCACGGGTGAGGGCATGGACAAGCACATGAGCTGCAACGTGTGTAGGGGTGTGTGGTAGGGACCGGACCCCAATAACTCGAAGGTGATAAGGCCTCATCACTTTTTTCTTATATGTGCTATTGGGGGCCCTTGTGTTAACAATGTGGGACTATGTTCCCATAATTTCTTCGTGGAACAGCTGAGGAGATGACACCTCCAATTGAAGGCGAAGGCGTGGCTGAAATCTTCGATTGAGGACCTGGGCCACGTCGATTGCGACCTGTAGTTGGATGAGTTGGGGGCTAGAGATGATGAACGTGACTGGAGAAGACGAGGGTGGCAGCGGAGCTCCACCAGGTACCTGAAATAGAGAACACGGCCTTACGGCCACATCAGAGCAGCTTAGGATGATCGTCGGACGTTGACGAATGCAATGGTGGTTGTGGAGTCGCGTAAGGGTATGTGTGGAGGTCTAACAACCTCGGGCAGGGGTGGGGAGTGTGCGTGAGTGCTTGTGTTCGGTGGAGTGTTTGAGAGTGCGAACCCTTCAATTTCTTGAGGGGTTCTGTCGAGCGTGAAGTGGTGGAGGTTCTGAAGGTGATCGCGAAGGGTTTGGTGGTCTGTGGAGGTGGTATGACCTCGTCGGAGCTTGGCTAGAGCAGAGGGAGACAATGGGATTGGGGTCATGTTGGTGGTCGAATCTAAGAGCTAAGCAATTAGAGAGGATCAGTAAAGGAAGAGGAAGAGATAGAGGGACTCAAAGAGAGAGATCGCAGGCGGAGGGCTCCAGTTGTGATAGGCCAGAGTCGAAGAAGATGAGGTCGATGGTGACACGGTGGCGAGGAAGTAGAAGGAGATGGCGATCGTGCTTTGCCGAGCGACAATTGAGAGGATGAGGGGAAGATAATGGGCTGGCCAATTTGATCGTTGGCTGGCTCGATGAAGGGGATGGAGAAGCTTGTTGGAGATGAAGGTACGGATGACTGGAGGAGAAAATGAGGGATTTCTAGTGTTAAACTTCGCTAAGGAGCTCGGAGTCGCGAGAGGAGCCTATTTAAAGGCCTTAAGGAGGATTCAAAACTTGGAAATAAGCTCCGTGAGCTCGAAAACTTAGGGATGAAAAATTCCTAATTTTGCGAGCGTTCGCATGAAGATTCTAGGATAAATCAAGGCCCAATACCTGGTCCAATCGGTAGAGAATCTCTCAAGGATTCTCCCTTTCAATTTTGGAAAGGTTTGATTGAGAATCGAATGAGGAATCCTCACTTGAATCTCAACAGAGCTATTGCGTTCACACTAATGGTGGTAGGGACCATTTTGCAAGAAAGGATGACAAATTTAGGGACTTGATTGCAAAGATTTGAAAGTTAGGGGCTTAATTGAGATAAATAGAGTTTAAATGAACTAAAATGCAAACTAGGTCAAGATGGACTCTGATTGGGCCCAAATTTTGGTATAAACCTAATTTGGACCCAAGGAATCTGGTGGTAAATTCAGATTTCAGTTTTGACCAAGTTTGATTGGGCAATTTTCTTAGAAACCCAAATTAGGGTAGAATTCTGTCTGAGACTTTGTTTGAGGTCAAAATGGGTTTCAAAGGTCAAATCAAGGATATCAAACTTCAAGAAATATTTTTCTATGAATTTTAGGAGATTTAGATGAATTTTATCCTGACCAGAACCTCTATAATTTAAGCAGGTCTGAAATTAAGATTTTAGGTGCTGTATTTTTTCTCGAAATGCGTGAAATCATGTTTCTGTCTGCATGGACCCACTTATTGACCTTTAGTTAACCCCTAACAAACCTCGTGGTTATTCTATGTTAATGATATGCTGTTAATATTATAGAATTAACCCTACTTTCTTATTCTCTTCTCAAAATAGAATAATGTGGATTACTTGCACCATATTGTATGGGTTCTTTAACACTTAATCTATGACACAGAGTAAATAAAGAGATTACATCATGATTGCACATATTTATAACAAAACTAACTAAGTAAAAGGTCTTCTTTGGGAAGTCTTCCATGGCCTTCTTCATGAGCTCTCTTTAAGCTCTTTACAGGTCCCCTTCAAGTTATTATTGGTGCTTCTTTTCGTATCTATTTTGATTTTTCTTAGCTCCTTTTCATGACGTGAATTAACATGAGATGATCAACAAAGTCCCTGCGAATAACTTAGCAAATACTCGCACATATCTAGATTAATATATAATGCATCAAAACACTTAATTAAAGGAACTATTGCAATACTTAATTTTAATATCAACCTATTGCAATAACAGATTCTTCATTCACTAGTACAGTCATGTCTATGCCAATAGTTGTGCATTGGTCCAAATAATTCTATATTGGCCCATGATGTTTGATTTTGCCCAAAACAGCATTCATATTGCATTAGTACAACCCCTTTGATCGGTTTAATAATGTAACCATTTTCATTGAACATGACTTAATTTAGCTCCATTAATATCCTAATTCATTAGAATCTATGCCCAATGGCTAGGAGTTAAGTATTGGATCTCTAAGCTCTACAAATAACACTCAATACACCTCTAAAAAAATTCATCCTATACAATCGTTATTCTCATAAGGATCAACTGAGAATAAGTTTTTGGACTTGGGATGCTTGCTCTCCAATTCTGAACCTTAGAGCTAATTATATCCTTATCCTTTTATGAATGGAATCACCTAATTCAATAAACACTTGGAGGCATATATAGGATGATTTCAAAGAGATTTCATTTTTATTATTTGTTGTACTATCATTTCTTGTATGTATATTTCTTTTGTATTTTAAATGAACAGACCCTTCAACCATCTCATGTGTATTGGGTTAAGGTGAGCTATAATTTCATCTTGGGGACTTGTATAGGGTTGAGATATAGTCCATTAACTATCTTAGTCTAGTGGCTTTGATTGACAAGGACAAACCAAGACAAATCATAAATTAAGAGGGTTAGTTAATGCTTTCCTTTGCTTTATCGATTTTCTATCACACCCAATTTATTTGCTAGATCGTTCATAAGCCATGTGAGATCTATGCAAGTACACATCCATTAGCAAGATTGCCCTAAATTTAGGAGAAAAAAGGCAACTGAAGAAGTGATATGCCACATGCTAGATTTGAGACTACTCTCCTTGCTAGCAACCTAGTAATAAGAGTAGGGAAAAATGATTGAATTCGCAATGTTAACATGTAGCTCTTTATGTTAAGAGCTATGGATTGTTACCTTGGCCTCAGATCATAAAATATAATTTTTTTTAGGGCAAAAAGTCTTACTTTTGGAGAAGTGATAAGGGCTAAAATTACTTCAACTATTTATTTTACTTGTAAACTTATCTAATTGAAATTCATGCAAACTTATTCAAGTAACTTTTTTAGGAAGAAAAAATTCTCGAGTAATTCTTAAAGCAAGATGTGATGTTTCACATGCGTGGAATTTCTCGGAGATGCCTTATTTCTCAAGAACTACTTGTGTGCAATGTAAATTCTTAGGATTTCTCAGAAAATTCAAAAGAAGATATCTCTTGGGAAGATGACCTTGGTCACACTCGAGAAGGACAAAAAGTTATATCTTAGAGAACTAGCTTCACTCTTACTTGAGAAAATTAGGAAGATGACCAAGGTCACACCCACCACGAATATCAACTGAACGGTAGAAGATTACCTCTCAGATAAATCGAGAAAAGAATAACTCAGCATTGGCTCGAGGAAATATAAACGTTTATGACATTCGAGTTACCTCAAGACCTAACGGTCTCTTGGATATTAGCTAGTAAAAATAACAAGGAACTCTTACCATTTGAGAGCATGAGGAAACTCCACCGACTAACATTAGAAATCCTGAAGGCCAGTCCTTTGACACCTAGGATGCTTGAGTATCCTCTTTTAGGAGAAAGGAGATCATTTGGATCATATTCAGAAGAAATTGAAATGATACCACCTCTTGGATATATTCTCACCAACTTGTGATATCTAATACATATTCAAGAACAAGGATTGAATCTTGCTCTTTTTTCCACCTTACCTTGCAGATTATTAACACTTTTAAGGTTTTTTTGTAGGAGAGAAGGGCAAAATAAAGATGAACCCTGAGCCTCACCACCATTTATAGTCGGAGAAGAGAATTACTCGGAAGTATTGGAAAGCCTATGGCTCTGGGACTGAAAGCTCAGAGGTTCAAAGTAAAGATATTGAGGAAATAAAGACTTAGAAAACATAGGATTGAGGATGTTCAACAAATAAGATGGGTTGTTGACCGTAACTCTATGGAAATTCTAGAAATAGAGGATCAAGGCTATTGTAAAGGGCATTAGATTTCAAATTTTCTCTTTTCACTGTCATCTTATTTTTTTTGTACTACCACTGCATGCTCAATTAGAGCAAACAAATTTTCTCTATGTATAATCTCTCCATCTACTTTGGAGTTGATATCGATTAAATGTACTATTCAGTGCATCTCATTCTTATTCTAAAGAAAGGATTTCACTTAGAATTCCTTAATTTTAAGTGCAAACTCTTTCAAGAAGTCATAGTCTCAACAAATTGTACATCGTATATCTTTAATAGAGTCCCAAAGATGTCATAAACAAATTATGCTATTCTCTCCCTGCCCCATCTATAAAAAAAAAAGTGAGAAATGCCTGGGAATCGATTAATTCAAGCCATTATTTGCATTAGTAGCATAGTTAAGGGCATCGGATCCTCCAACTGGCTGAGGATTATTAATCTTGTCCTAAAGAGGTACCTTGTAAAAATCTTGTGTCTTCGTGGATGCTTGCCGATGTCTATGCCATCAACCTTTTTCATAAAACCAACCCAATTTACTTTGAATTTGAAATCACTGCCCGTCATGGTGATTTTTAATTCAACATCTCTTACATAGCTGATGATATGCATTAGCAAAGATGGTGTAAGTTCCTGCTGATTTAGGATTGAGAATTAGATATATAAGAGCGTACTTGAAGCTTGAAGCTCTTCATGTCATGATAATAAACACCTAGCTTGCTTGTCCTTTTGAAAGTTTAGTTCTTGTACAGAGAGGATTCAAACTTGGGCTTATTTCATCTCTCTGATCGATGATCGTGCAGAAGACAAAAGGAAAGGGACAGGAAAATGCAAGTGCCAGATTCTCAGTCTTTTTATCTATTTTTTATTTACATTCTCCTTTATTCCCTATCTCCTTCCAATTGGTCAACCCCACCCCTACACCCGTCTAATCTGTCTTCCATAAAGCATTCACATTAAAATAAGAAAACCAAAAAACAAGGTTTGGATACTACATGATGCAATGTCATGCAACCCCCTTCAAGGGATAGTTACCAATTAAAAACAATGAGATAAATATTAAATAGCTCGTTGGGAAAGATAGAGATCACGCTACATCATTGTCAAATCTCTATTAATTATTCATTATCATCTATCTTCCACTTATGTATCACATTTACTTCCAACGCTCAAATCGCCTACGATAAAATTACAACTCAGGCATCATACTTACCTTTTTCTCCCAAATCAAATAAAGTTAATTTTCAACCCATATTTTGTTACGAAAGTATGCAAGTAAAATATATAAAAATTTAATATAATTTTGAATTGATGTAATTTAATTTTTTATTAATAAAAAATTAATATATCACATATTTTAAAATATATTACCTGATATAGTTTGATTTTTAATAAGTAAAATATTAAAAATATCGATTATAAATTGAAATACATCGTATATTATAAAATATATTACTTAGTATCCTTTTATTTATAATTAATGTTTAGATTAGATTTATATTATTTGATTATATATATATATATTATTATATATTCTCGTAAAAATATATTTAATATTTTTATTTTTTATAATATGAATAAAAAATAAAGAGAGCGATCACAAAGATAATATTCGAAACAGACATAAAAGTTATGTGGGTAAGAAAGATGTTAGAAGATAAAAGAAAAAAAGAGGTAACGGAGAAAACGTAAGGGAGCGTACGAAGTACCATACATGGGCATAAAAAAAAGATAAATAAAATCACAGGAGCAGTAACCGCTGCACGGTGAATAGATATATAGATAGATACTGTTACATTAAATTTTACGTAATATTACCCCTGAAATAGTCGTCTGCGATGGCTTCTAGAAACGATTGTTTCGAAAAAAAATTTTTATATATATTTTTATACGAACAACATATAAAAAATGATGTATTACGTCACCCCTCCTCCACGAACCAGCCACTCCCTCGAGAGCTGACTGCTCTTCCCACGTTCCTCGTCAACTTGCATATGTGCGCGCTCCCTTTCGTCGGCAGATGCACCGTGCGAATCGGCGGGCCCCACTCACCACCTCACCATTCCCATGATCCCAACGACCAAATCAAGGCCATTAACAAAACGGAAAAGTACGTACTTAAACTGGCGATGCCACCCATATCGACGGCATAATTTCTGGGGGCTCTCCACCCACAGAGTCCTCTCAGATACGTGTGTGTCCCCTCAAAGATGCATCTGGTTTCATCCGAGCCATCCAATGTTGTGTATCACCTGTCCTAAAATTGCTACTTTAGCCAAAGTCCCCCATCATGGAAAGACACTATATATATATATATAAAACAAGGTATGAAATATATATATATATATATAACAAGGTCTGAAATATGTGGGCATCTCCTCTAAATAGATACCCATGTCTTACGAATAGCGATGAACACAAGAACCTTTTAAGTTTGATCCTTTTTCTTTAGCTTCACCTTTGTAATTTCTAAGTTCTCATTGTTTGCCTCCATTCACCTAAATTTCTGACTCAGCCTCTGCCTGCGATATACTTGCACGGTTGCACCAAGTTGAAGAATTGAGCCGAGGGAAAACACTGTGAATTTCATATCATTTGATATAGTTTAACTGAGAAGTCGAGAATATATATACTCCAAGGATGTATACATCCAACTAGACTTGAGAGATTGAGATATTCATGATCCAAGCCAAGAAGAGGCTTCTGTGGTTGAAAATACTAGGGAATGGTGTTAATATTTTTGAATATTTGAATTATAACTACAGTTATTCAATACATGTGTCATTAGAATTGGATCATATATAGTATGCAGTCATCTCTTATACCAAAACTCTCTCTAATGGTAGTTGAAAATACTGCGGAATGGTGTTAATATTTTTGAATATTTGAACTATAACTACAGTTATTCAATACATGTGTCATTAGAATTGGATCATACGTAGTATGCAGTCATCTCTTATACCAATACTCTCTCTAATGGTACGATTTTGAATTTCTCTTTTCTCTATTTTTACTTAAGGGAGGTTGAAATTTGAAAAGAAAAATATTATAAATATTAGCATACAAAGATGTACGTTATGAGATATTTTTCAACGTACGATTCCTGCTTGTTACGATCCGATTTTCGAATCCCTGCAGGATCTGAGACCGGACCGACTCGACTGATCTCAAAACCCAGTCGTCCAACAAGAAATAACCAAAAAGTAAGAAAGTAAACCACATTCACTATACTAAATAACTAACAGTAAAAGAATACAGCAGTAAGGAAAGTAAAAACTGGTACAGTACATATCACTACCACAACAATAGAGTAGTAACAAGGTATATGAATATAAAGGTGCAGAAAAATAAAGGTACAGAACATAAAGTATAGGAGTCTGAACTCACTACTATAAAAGAAGTACAACAAAAGAAGCTACTGCTACTATGTCCTACTGGGTCCAGCACCCTCTGCAGCCGTAGACTCGGGCTACTCAACACCTAGACCTGAAAAGGGGTTATGAGTACACAAAGTTAGCGAACACTGAGTAGAGTGGCAACCAACTAACTAAAGCAGTAAAAGTGAACAGGTAGCTTTTTATTCTAATTACTTCATTTCACAATTTATTTCCTTTTCACCCATTAGTCTATTTATCAGATCTCTTTCTCGATCTCGAATGTTCCTTGTGGGAATGATCTTGATTGCAGTCTTTTCCAAAGAGTAGAAGTCGCATGTGGTGCTCTCCTGGCCGGGAGAGTCTCCCGTGGTGGTCCTACACCCAGTCAACCACCCCAAGGTCACGGATAGACATAACAGTGACTACGGCATGCGCGATAAATGCACGGGTAGCTACCCCGCACTAGCACGCGGTCAGTCATTTTCGCTAACGGGTGCACCCAAAGTACAACACGGAACAGTATAGAGCCTAGCCTTCTCAGTAACAGTAGTCTAGCCCCTAAGAACTAAACAGGGGTCTCGTCCCTCCACAGTCCACGCACCCTTGCCTGACTACCTTGGTTTGCCTAGTGGGCCTAACAAGTCGGTGTAGGGTGGCTAACTGAATCCCGGACCCCGTGGAGTGGCTAGCTCTCTCCCTACACTAGTAGCTCTCCCCGGTACAGTGTACATGAGGGCCAAGAAGTCGATGCAGAGTGGCCAATCCTAACCTCAGGTCCCAACCTAAGGGCGGCTAGCTCCGCTCTACACTAAACAGTGGACAGTCGCTCTCCTTGGGACTCTATACCAAGGGCTAGCACACTTCCCCACTGTTATGACCCGATTCCCGAATCCCTACGAGACACGAGAATCATACTGACTCGACTGATCCCAAGACCCAGTTGTCCAACGAGAAAGTAACCAAAAGAGCAGTAAAATAAACCGCATTCACCATGTATATAACTAGCAGTAACAAAATACAACAATAAAGAAAAGAACTACTACAGTAAACACCACCACAATAGTAGAGAAATAAACATGTACATAAACATGATGCTTACAACAAAAGAGTATAATGGTAACAGAAAAAATACTCACTACACAAAAGAAACAGTACAGTAGGTACTACACAAGTAAGACTACTGTGCTCTACTAGGCCCAGCTCCGTCTGTAGCCGCCAGCTCTGGCTGCTCAACACCTGGTCCTGAAAAGGTGACACGTCAACGAAACGCTGGGTAGAGTGGCAACAAAAAACTAAGAAAAATAGTAAGGTGGACAAGTAGCTATTATTTTTAATCTCTTTCTTTAATTTCCCATTTACTTATTCTTGGATTATTTCTCAGATCTTTCTCTTGATCTTGAATGTTTCTTGTGGGAATGATCTTGATTGCAGTCTTTTCCGAAAAGTAGAAGTAGCATGTGGTGCTGGGAGAGTCCCCCGTGGGTGTCCTACCCTCAGTCAACCACCCTAAGGTCACTGACAGACGTAACGGTGACTACGGCACATGTAATAAACGCACAGGTAGCTACCCCACACTAGCACGCGGTCAGTCATTTCCGTTAATGGGTACGCCCCAAAGCACAGCACGGAACCAGTATAGGGCAGAGCCCTCTCAGTAACAGGGGTCTAGCCCCTCCACAATAACCAACTAGGGGACTTGCCCCTCCACAGTCTACGCACCCTCGCCTGATTATCCTGGTATGCCCAGTGGGCCTAACAAGTCGGTGTAGGAAGGCTAACAAAGCCTCGGGGCCCGTGGGGTGGCTAGTGCTCTCCCTACACTAGTAGCTCTCCCCGATACTATGTACACGAGGGATAAAAGTCGGTACAAAGTGGCAAGACCTAACCCCGGGTCCTTGGGGTGGCTAGCTCCGCTCTGCACTAAACAGGGGGACAGTCGCTCTCCTTGGTACTCCGTACTCAAGGGCTAGCTCAATTCCCCAATTCCATTTCATTCACCTCTCAGGAGCTCTACTCCTAATTCCCCGTAGGGTTCATGCTCATTTTTCTTTAACTCAGCCAATTTAGGTTTCATCATTTCGATTTTATATTCATATAGCCCATATTCTCAACTGTAATTATCTATTCATAACAAGTAACTGTTATCCAATTACAGGCAGTTATCATTTTCGTTTCTACTTTTCCAAGACTGCAATATATATATATATATATATATATATATATATATATATATATATATATATATATATATATATATTCATGACATTCATTTTGGTGTTTTTGTTCATAGGATTCATGCCACACCCTAGGATCTATCATTCAATCTAGTTTTCTAATCCTAGGATTCATGCTATACCCTAGGATTTATCATTCAATCTAGTTTTTCAGACCTAGGATTCATGCAATACCCTAGAATCTATTAATTATTTCACAAGTGCATAATTTTTTATAAACAATTAAAGGGAGCCACTCTACCCACAAAATCGGGAGTACTGGGGGCGCCTCCGTAACCCCTAGAGCCACAAAGGAACGGGGTCCTAACACAAGAACCAAACACAAGGATTTACTTATAACATGATACAAATACTGTAAATAGGTAGAGGAACAGTTTCTGAGAAGAACGAAACTTGAAATGCGGAAAACGGACTTCGAACGGACCCTAAACGGGTCAAAAACGACAAGTCTACCCAAAATCAGATGTCTAGAACATCTTCCAGACGTCTTAAACGATGCCTTAGGTGATACCTTGATCCTGCGCGGTCCTTCAGATGTCCAGAATCCCGCTGAACTGTTTGCCCTTAGTTTCCAGATGTTCGACTGTCACTCCGGACGTCTGGAGATCCTCTCCGTCGTCTGGTGTTGTGCCCAGATGTCCGATCTGTGTGGGAGGGCGTGCCGTTGCGCCTTCCCGAATGAGACCTGCATGCATACACGACCTTGCACCTTCCCGAATGAGACCTGCACGCATACACGACCGTCCTCAACACGAAATGAGGCAGAACCCTTCAGCGGAACGGCTGCATGGCCGTACACGCGAAAGAAGAAGGGAAGGAAAAAACCTTCCTTTTAGACGTCTGGACCTTCCTCCAAACGTCTCCCGCGTCGTCTGGATGTAGGTCTAGACGTCTGATTCTGGGAAATTTTCCAAGAATCAGGACCTCCTCGTCCTCCTCCTGCTGCGCATGGCCGTGCTGCGCCGCGCTCGCCTGCTGCCTGAGCTGTTGCAACTCCTCCCCAGCGCTACGCTCCTGTTGCCACCCGCCAGCCGGCCCTGGCTATTCCGGTGAGCTCGTACCCCCACGCTCTAACTCCCTCCCTCTTGCTGCAACCCCTCCTCCCCGCGCACTCACGGCAGTAGCTGCTGCCTCGCCCGCTCACTCTCACGCTAACAAGATGGAGAAGAAGAAGAAGGCGGTGGAGTAAGGGTGAGGGAGAGGAGAGGGGGAGTATTTGAAGGCGCCGTGGGGGAGAGAGAGAAGAAAGGTTGCGCCTGCAGAATGGAGAGGAAAGAGAGAGAAGGAGGGCGGCGATTCAGTCTACGCGCGCATGCGCGCAGATGCGAAACCGTACGCCGAAAAAATTAATTTCCAGACGTCTGGGAAGGCTTCCAGATGTCTGACCAGACGTCTGGACCAATTCCCAGACGCCTTAAATGATGTTTGATGCCAGGGTCATAACAACATAACAAACTCAAAGGAAGTTTCGTCCCCGAAACTTGCGCTAACTAGGGTGCAGAAAAGAACGATATATGCATAACAAACTCAAAGAGGACCGAAGCCGGTCCAAAAAGACATACCCTCAAAAAGCTCCGGGTACCGCTCCCGCATCGCCGCCTCAGGCTCCCAGGTAGCCTCCTCGTACCGTTGGCTCCTCCACAAAACCTTCACCAGGGATACTTGCTTCTGTCTCAGACTGCGGACGGCTCTGTCGAGAATCTGCACTGGCCGCTCGGGGTAGGTCAGGTCGTCACCCACCTCGACGCTCTCATGACTTAGGACGTGACTGAGATCGGCGACGTACTTCCTGAGATTGGACACGTGGAACACGTTGTGCACACCAGAAAGCTGGGGAGGAAGGGCAAGCCTGTAAGCAACGGGTCCAACCCGCTCCAGGACCTCAAAGGGTCCCACGAACCTCTGTGCGAGCTTCCCTCTCACCCCAAATAGCTGCAGGCCCTTCATGGCGAAACGCGAAGGAAGACGTGGTCCCCAACCTCAAACTGCACCTCTCTGCATTTTCGATCTGCATAGCTCTTCTATCTACTCCTGACAGTGTGGAGTCGCCTGTGAATCTGCTCGACTACCTCCTGACTCTACCGGATCAGCCTGGGGCCAACCTCCCACTTGGTCCCCACCTCAACCCAACTCAAGGGTGCCGTACACCTCCGTCCATATAGAGCCTCGTAGGGTGCCATGCCGATGCTCGAGTGATAACTGTTATTATATGCAAACTCCACCAGGGGCAAGTGCTCCTCCCAAGAGCCCCTTCAGTCTAGTACACAAGCACGCAAAAGGTCCTTAAGTGTGTATCGTGTGCTCAGACTGTCCATCCATCTAGGGGTGGTATGATGTACTGAACCTCAGTTGCGTCCCCAGGGCTTGTTGAAACTTAGCCCAAAACTAGGACATAAAGCGGGTATCCCGGTCGGATACGATCTCCCGCGGAACTCCGTGTAGACGTACCACGTCGTGGATATACCTCTCTGCCAACTGTGCTGGTCCTAAGGTGACTCAGATCGGCAAGAAACGCGTCGTCTTCGTCAATCTATCAACGATTACCCAGATTGCATCGTGTCCTCGCTGAGTAACAGGTAAGCCCACCACTGACAAGCGTGGAAATCGCATATTTTGAAATCGTTGGAAATCGTAGTATAGTCGCAAAAACCACTCGTCAAAGATATTTGTGATAACGAAACTCTCATAGATCTTTATTCGTTTTAGAACTTGAGTCCTGGTCGTTCATCTTTGGGAGGTGTGAAAACGAATCGAGATTTGGATCGGCTTTTATAACCTAAATCTACCCTAAGCTACTATTTTTGTCTTTTTGTGTTTTTGATTTTTTTTTATTTCGAAAAGCGAATTGAAACCTAGATCTAGATAAACTAGCAAAAACCTAAGTGACTATGTGCATCTAAATGAGGCCATGGTGGCCGCGCATGGTGTGAACAAACCAAAGTGTCATATAGGCAAGCAAACATGAGGACAATCAATCACAGAAACATTATGAAATCATTTATGCATAAAAAATTATCACACATCATTTACACTAGAAAGCATATAGATAGAAGAAAATCCCTCACGTCGGAAAGTTGCAACTAGGGCCATCGGCCTTGTGTGAGGGTGTAGGCTAGACCTTGGGTGTGCAAACCCATCTACACGCCTACCAAAAGAGATGGCTGACCACAAGAGGCTATGGGTGAGCCTTTATGGCCGTCCAAGAAGAAGAAGATGGGGGCTAGTGCACCCAAGTGGAGAGAGGAGGGTGTTGCTCCCTTTCTCTACCAATGGCCATCCTTGAAGCTTTGGAGAGAAGCTTCTCTAGCTAGCCGTCCATGGAGCCTTGGAGGAGGATGAGGAGGACGACCTTAAGGTTTTGGAGGGTGGAAGCAAGTTTAGAGTGGAGAGTATGGATGGGAGAGTGTATGGAGAGATGGTCCAATTTCGTAGCTCTCTCTTTGCCCTTATGGAAGGCTCCATTTGGTTGCCACTTTTGGTGGCTCCAAAAATAGCCAATGCCACAATTTTTGGATCTAGGTTTGACACAAGTTGTTAGGGTTTCCAAGAGAGTGTGCATGGGTTTGGTGGGAGTAAAATGGGAAGGTGTGCGTGTGTGTGTGGGTGTGTGTTTTTCGTAGGGCTAGGTTGTGGGTTTTGGTAGGATTAGGTGCTAAATAGGTTGGGTCAATCTAGATTAAGTGGGTGTGGACCTAATTAGGTTTAGGAAAGTCTAATTGGGTAGAAGTGAACCTAATTAGGTCTAGGTTAAGTCTAATTAGATGTGTGCATGTGATTAGGCTAGGGTAACCCTAATAGGTATGAGTTAATTAGATCCTAGGTGGATCTAATTGGGCTCGGGTGCACCCAATCAACTGTAGATGCACCCAATTAGGTATGGGATGGTTCAATTGGGTTAGGGATAGGACAAGTAGGGATATGGATAGTGGACTAGGCTTAGGAGGTCTCTACTTAGGTTTCCTAGGGTATCCGGTGGGGTTCCTAGGTCAAAATAGGCAAGCTAGGGCTTCCAACACCAAAATCAGGAACCAGACAGCAGTATCAGACGTCTAGGATAGTGGTCAGACGTCTTATACTACAAAATTGGACATTTGGACACTAAATTAGATGTCCAATTCTGTGTCAGTATGAGTTTTGGCTTCCTGGATTGTTATTCTGCAGAAATCAGACGTCCAGCCAGATGTCTGGACGTCCTAAAAGGTGCTGGAGAGTGGGTTTTATGTTTTCTAAGGTTGGTTTTGGTTCCTAAGTGTTTGGGAGAGGGATAGGAACATGGATAGTGCTATCCATGTTTGGGTTTTGAGGCTAAGGTGCCCTAATGGAGGTTGTTTTGGGTTTGGGAAGGCTGTCCTAGGGTTTCTAAGGGTAGGGATAAGGCTATCCTCCTCACTCCTCTTATCTGGATCAGTCTTCTTCTTCCTTTATTTCTTTATTCCACTATCTCCATCCTGGATCACTTTATTATCTGTAAATAGCAATAAAAACCATTAACTAGCAGGATATCTCATCTTATTCTAAATAGACTGATGCAATGCATGATATGCAAGATATGAGTGCAATATCCACAATTTAAGATAGGTTCAGACATTATTTAGGTTGATTAGGACCCATGATTGCTATGCAATCAACCACCAAGTCCACGGTGATGCTTTCCCACTTCCACTCTAGCACTGGAAGTGGCTGTAGCGGCCCTACAGGCCTCTGATGCTCGTCTTTCACCTGCTGGCACACTAAACACTGTTGCACGAATTCACCCACATCTCGCGTCATTCCCCTCCACCAAAAATCGTGTCTCAAGTCATGGTACATCTTTGTGTTTCCGAGATGTATGGTGAATCTGGAACCGTGTGCCTCAATTAGGAGCTCCCTCAACAGCTCCTCGTCTCTGGGAACGCATAACCGTCCCCTCATACGTAGCACTTGGTCTGTAAAAGAGAAGTCCCCAGGGTCTCCTGACAGTACTCTGTCACACAAGGACTGCAAGTACGGGTCAGCCATCTGCCTTGTGATGATGCGATCTATCAGCTCTGGCCTCGTCTGTCGCGTCACAGTCACTGCCCCACAGTGCCCCAGTAACTCTAGGGGTCGCCAACTGCCGATCTCCTCCAAGAGGCTCCAACTGTACACCTGTAAACTGGCCAAGTGTGCGGGTGCCTTCCGGCTCAAGGAGTCAGCCACCACGTTGGCCTTCCCCGGGTGAAGGAAATGCTGCACTCATAGTCCTTCAGGAGCTCCAACCAACGTCTCTGTCTCATGCTGAGCTCCTTCTGATCAAGCAGGTATCTGAGGCTCTTGTGATCTGTGAAGATCTCAAAGGTCGCACCGTACAAGTAGTGCCTCCAGGTCTTCAGCGCGAAGACGACAGCTGCTAGCTCCAGGTCATGGGTAGGGTAGCTATGCTCATGGGGCTTCAGTTGCCGCGAAGCGTAAGCGACAACGTGACCCCTCTGCATGAGCACACCCCCTAACCCCCTGCAAAGAGGCGTCTGTGTACACAACGAACCTGCCACTACTGTCTGGGATGGTGAGCACGGGAGCCGAAGTCAGCCTCTCCTTCAGCTCCTGAAAACACGCCTCACAAGTGTCTGTCCAAGTAAAGGGCACGTCCTTCCTGGTCAGCTGTGTCATAGGATGTGCAATCTGTGAGAAGCCTTGATAAACCACCTGTAGTAGCTTGCCAGTCCCAAGAAACTACGAATCTCAGTGACCATACGCGGTCTCTCCCACCTGAGCATTGCCTCGACCTTGGCTGGGTCCACAGCCAAGCCATCCCCGGAGATCACATAACCTAAGAAGGTCACCTCCCTCAACCAGAACTCGCACTTGCTGTATTTGGCGTACAGCCTACGTCGTCTCAATGTTTCCAAAACCATCCGCAAGTGCTGTCCGTGCTGCGTCCGATCTCGAGAATAGATGAGCACATCATCAATGAATACCACCACGAACTGGTCCAAGTACGGTCTAAACACCCGGTTCATCAAATCTATGAAGGCAGCAGGGGCATTGGTCAGCCCAAAAGGCATGACCAGAAACTCGTAGTGTCCGTACCGAGTGTGGAAAGCTGTCTTGGAGACGTTTACCTCCTTGATCCTCAACTGGTGGTATCCAGACCTCAAGTTGATCTTGGAGAATACCGTGGCACCTCGCAGCTAGTCAAACAAGTCATCAATCCTCGGCAGCAGATACCTGTTCTTGATGGTGACCCTATTCAGCTGTCGGTAGTCCACACAAAGGCATAGGGTACCATCCTTCTTCACAAACAGTACCAGAGCTCCCTAGGTAGACGCACTGGGCCTCACAAAGCCCTTCTCCAAAAGATCCTGCAACTGAGACTTGAGCTTTCGCAGCTCAAGTGGTGCCATCCTGTACAATGCTGTGGAGATGGGGCTGGTCCCCGGTACTAGTGAGATCTCAAACTCGATCTCACGCTTAAGCGGTAGTCCTGGCAACTCGTCTGGGAACACGTCGGGGTACTCTCTGACCACCAGGATACTCTAGAAGTCTGTCACAGGGCTGGGCTCTGCCACCACACAAGCTAGGAAGCCCTCACACCCTTGGCTCAAAAGTCTCGTCGCCCGAAGTGTAGAAATGCACCTGAAGCCTCCGTCCACTGGTTGCCTGTGGAACTCGAAAGAAGGCAACTCCGGTATGGAGAAGATGATTTTTCTCTCAAAGCAGTCCACCAAGGCGTGGTAAGTGGACATCCAGTCCATCCCCAGAATTACGCCAAAGTCCTCCATCTGTATCATAATCAGGTCAGCGGGAAGGCTGTGTCCCCCAACACTGACCTCGTAACCCGTGTATACCTCCTCAGCTACAATCAGCTGACCACTCGGACCTTTGATCACGAACGGATCCTCTAACAGCATACAGTCCTACCCCAAACTAACCGCGAAACTGGCAGCGACAAACGAGTGCGTACCGTCGGAATCGAAAAGCATGTAAACGAGTCTGCCAGAAACTGAAACCATACCTTCCACCACCGATCTCGAAGCTCTAGCATCCCTGTGTGTCAGGGCATTGATATGCCCCTCAGCCCTAGGTGCGAACGAAGCAGCCACACTCTGCGTCGGACGGGTAGCTGCATGCCGATACCCTCCCCGTGACTGCTGTCCTCCTCGCGCCTGGAAACCGCGGCCTTCTACTCGCCCTCCAGTGCTCGTCGTGGGAAGCATCTACTGACCTCCTGCCCTAGACGGGTAGTCCCTCCTGATGTGGCTCGGCTGGCCACACTGGTAGCAAAGGGGAACTCGACTCTCACCCTCAGTGGGTCCCTACTGTCGGCTAGGCGGGGGTCCGGTGCTAGCAGCTGGCCCCTGTCGAGGGCCCCCAAAGGCCACTGATGGCCCTGCAAAACGTGATGGCTCTCCTGCGAGCCCCACGTGCCTCCTCTCGTCGGCCATGTGAGAAGTATGGCTAATAGGGCCTCTTTCGCCCGCTGTTAGTATCTCGCGCGGACGGGTTGGTTTCTTCGTATGTCATAGCTGCTTCCACCACCCTCAAGAACGTAGGCAGCTTCAGGGGTTTGACATACCCCTGAATCGCCAGCCGGAGCCCCTCGATGAACCTCCAAAGGCGCTCCTCCTCAGTGGCCACTGCTATCGCTGCGAAGCGAGACAGCTCCAGGAAATGCGTGCGGTACACGCTCACGGTCATCATCCCCTGGCGGAGAGTGTGGAACTCCCGCCTCCTCTGGTCCTGCCACGTTTGGGGAAAGTACTGCTTGTAGAAGAGGGTGACGAACTGGTCCCAAGTCAGCTCGTCCCTCTCCTGTCCCCTGATCGCCCTCCACCACCTGTGTGTCGCGCTCTCCAGCTGGTACGTGGCAAAGGCCACGCGGCACTCCACCAGGGGAAATGGGTGTCAAAAACCTTCTTGATCTGCTCGAGCCAGTCCTTCGCCTCGGTCGGGTCGTCATACCCCTTGAAGGAGGGGGCCTTCAGCTTCCGGAACTATCCGAAAAGCTCAAAGTGGTGCTGAAGTGGAGATGCTGGTGCACCTCCAGGTAAAGAAGCCTCATGCTCAGAAGTGTCGGAGGAAGGTGGGGGCAGTGGCTGCCCACCCCCTCCCCTGCGTCTAGCGCCAAGTCCGTCGCGTGGTCCCACAGAGGACTCCCCCTCCGCAGCCCCAGGGAGAGGCGCTCGTGGCGACAGGTGGAGCTCTTCTCTCACGATGTCTCGTATCAGCTGGGCGAGGTCCTGGGTCTGAATGCCCGGAAGCAGTGGCTGGTCTACTGAGGCGTCGACCTCAACGAGCCCACCCCTCCGACCTCGTCCTCGGCTGCACCCGCGACCCGCCTCACTACCTCCTCGTCAAGGCATCTCCTGCAAGGAGACGCGAACACAAAATAGGAAAAGACGTTAATACGAATCGATATCAAGCGGAGAAGTCTAAGAACAGATGCCAAAAGATACGTTGTGGTGGCTACTCTAGTTACAGGCACGTGAATTGGTTATTTTCCAGTCAGCTGGTTCACTTCTCGGGACGACCTTGCTCTGATACCATCTTGTTACGACCTAATTCCCGAATCCCTACAAGACACGAGAATCGGACCGGCTCGACTGATCCCAAGACCCAGCCGTCCAATGAGAAAGTAACCAAAAGAGCAATAAAATAAATCACATTCACCATGTATATAACTAGCAGTAACAAAATACAGCACTAAAGAAAAGAACTACTACAGTAAACACCACCACAACAGTAGAGAAATAAACAGGTACATAAACATGATGCTTACAACAAAAGAGTACAGTGGTAACAGAAAAAATACTCACTACACAAAAGAAACGGTACAGTAGGTACTACACAAGTAAGACTACTGGGCTCTACTAGGCCCAGCTCCCTCTACAGCCGTCGACTCTGGCTGCTCAACACCTAGTCCTGAAAACGTGACAAAGGTGACACGTCAGCGAAACGCTGAGTAGAGTGGCAACAAAAAACTAAGAAAAACAGTAAGGTGGAAAAGTAGCTATTATTTTTAATCTCTTTCTTTAATTTCCCATTTACTTATTCTTGGATTATTCCTCAAATCTTTCTCTTGATCTTGAATGTTCCTCGTGGGAATGATCTTGATTGCAGTCTTTTCTGAAAAGTAGAAGTAGCACGTGGTGCTCTCCTGGCTGGGAGAGTCCCCAGTGGGGGTCCTACCCTCAGTCAACCACCCCAAGGTCACTGACAGACATAACGGTGACTACAGCACGTGCGATAAACGCACGGGTAGCTACCCTGCACTGGCACGCGGTCAGTCATTTCCATTAACGGGTGCACCCCAAAGCACAGCACAGAACCAGTATAGGGCAGTGCCCTCTTAGAAACAGGGGTTTAGCCCCTCCACAGTAACCAACCAGGGGACTTGCCCCTCCACAGTCCGTGCACCCTCGCCTGACTACCTGGGTTTGCCCAGTGGGCCTAACAAGTCGATGTAGGAAGGCTAGCAGAACCCCGGGGCCCGTGGGGTGGCTAGTGCTCTCCCTACACTAGTAGCTCTCCCTGGTACTGTGTACACGAGGGCCAAAAGTCGGTACAAAGTAGCCAGACCTAACCCTGGGTCCCTGGGGCGGCTAGCTCCGCTTTGCACTAAACAGGGGGACAGTCGCTCTCCTTAGTACTCCGTACTCAAGGGCCAGCTCACTTCCCCAATTCCATTCCATTCACCTCTCAGGAGCTCTACTCCTAATTCCTCGTAGGGTTCATGCTCATTTTTCTTTAACTCAGCCAATTTAGGTTTCATCATTTCGGCTTTATATTCATATAGCCCAGTTCTCAACAGTAATTATCCATTCATAACAAGCAACTGTTAACCAATTACAGGCAGTTATCATTTTCCTTTCTACTTTTCCAAGACTGTAATATATATATATATATATATATATATATTCACGACATTCGTTTTGGTGTTTCTGTTCCTAGGAGTCATGCCATACCTTAGGATCTATCATTCAATCTAGTTTTCCAGTCTTACGATTCATGCTATACCCTAGGATCTATCATTCAATCTAGTTTTTCAGTCCTAGGATTCATGCAATACCCTAGAATCTATTAATTATTTCACAAGTACATAATTTTTGATAAATAATTAAAGGGAGCCACTCTACCCGCAAAACCAGGAGTACTGGGGGCGTGATCGGCAAGCCCGCGTGCCTCCGTAATCCCCAGAGCCACAACGGAATGGGGTCCTAACACAAGAACCAAACACAAGGATTTACTCAGAATAGGATACAAATACTGTAAACAGGTAGAGGAACAATTTCTGAGAAGAACGAAACTTGAAACGCGGAAAACGGACTTCGAACGGACCCTAAACTGGTCAAAAACGACAAGTTTGCCCAAAATCAGACGTCTGGAACATCTTCCAGACATCTTAAACGATGGCTCAGGTCATACCTTGATCCTGCGCGATCCTTCAGACGTCCAGAATCCCGCTGAACCGTCTGGACTTAGTGTCCAGACGTCCGACTGTCACTCCGGACGTCCGGAGACCCTCTTCGTCATCTGGTGCTGTGCCCAGACGTCCAATCTGTGTGGAAGGGCGTGCCCTTGCGCCTTCCCGAACGAGACTTGCACGCATACATGACCGTCCTCAACACGAAATGAGGCAGAACCCTTCAGCGAAACTACTGCATGGCCGTACACGCGAAAGAAGTAGGAAAGGAAAATATCGTGCCTTTCAGACGTCTGGACCTTCCTCCAGACGTCTCCAGCGTCATCTGGACGTAGGTCCAGACGTCTGATTCTGGGAAATTTTCCCAGAATCAGGACCTCCTTGCCCTCCGCCTGTTGCGCATGGCCGTACCACACCGCGCTCGCCTGTTGCTTGAGTGCAGCAGCTCCTCCCCAGTGCCACTCTCCTGTTGCGCACCCGCCGGCCGACCCTGGCTGCTCTGGCTAGCTCGCACCCCTACGCTCTAACTCCCTCCCTCTTGCTGCAACCCCTCCTCCCCGCGCACTCACGACAGCAGCTACTGCCCCGCCCGCTCACTCTCACGCTAACAAGACAGAGAAGAAGAAGGTGGTGGAGTGAGGGTGAGGGAGAGGAGAAGGGAGTATTTGAAGGCGCAGTGGGGGAGAGAGAGAAGAAAGGCTGTGCCTGCAGAACAGAGAGGAAAGAGAGAGAAGAAAGGAGGGCTGCGGTTCAGTCTGCGCGTGCATGCACACAGACGTGAAACCGTACGCCGAAAAAATTAATTTCCAAATGTCTGGGAAGGCTTCCAGATATCTGACTAGAAGTCTGGACCAATTCCCAGACGTCTTAAACGACGTTTGATGCCGGAGTCATAACACCCACTCACATTTTCCGAATCTATTCCATTTATTTCCAGGAGCTCTACTCCTAATTCCCCGTAGGGCTCATGCTCATATTTCTCATGTCATTTTATGCCAAGTTTCATCATTCCCATTCCCATTCTCAGGTTCTACACATGCAGCTCGTATTTCTATCATTCACATTTCCGTTCTCAGATTATACACATGCAACTCGTATTTCTATCATTCACATTTCCATTCTTAGATTATACACATGCAGCTCGTATTCTAGTATTTAATGTTTACAACAGGTAAGGTTACATGCAACTGTTTCACTAGCACAGTTAATTCATATTTCACAGGCGGCTCTTGTTTATCAACAGGCAGTTGTTTCTATCTACTCATTCAAGACTGCAAACACGCATACACGCATTCAAGTGTTTCTCGTCCTAGGATTCATGTCATATCCTAGTTTCTAATCATTCATTCCACACATGCATTCAGGTTTGTATTTAAATTAGGGGAAGCCACTCTACCAGTCAACCCAGGAGTATTGGGGGCTCGAACGGCAGGCTCACGTGCTAAACAAGCCCCGAACCCGCAATGGAATAAAGTCCTATAACAAGGAACAATCACAAAGGAACATTCAGAATAGTATAGAAAGCCTTCTAACCAGTAGATGAACTTACAAGAAAAACGTCGGTATCTTATTTGCGTAAAATGGACCTCAAACGGACCCTAAATGGGTCAAAAACAGGGCTACTGACTCAAATCGGACGTCTGGAACAACTTCCAGATGTCTTAAAAGAATCCAGAAATGCATCTCAAGCTTTGCGTCGACCTCAGATGTCCAGGAACTCTTCTGGACCATTTGGACCCAGTTCCAGACGTCCGACCTCCTCTTCGGATGTCTGGAAGTGCTTCCAGTCGTCTAGTAAGCAGCCCAGACGTCTGAAATGCGTGGGAGGGCGTGCCCGCGCCTTCCCGAAGCAAATCCTGCACGCCACTAGTAAATCTTCTCAAAAAGGCCATGTGAAGAGTAGCTGCGGAGCGGCCTGCATGACCGTATCCACAAAGGGAACGTACCTTCGCGAAGATCTCTCTTCAGACGTCTAGAACCGCCTCTAGACATCCGCTCCGTCATCTGGGCGTCCCTTCAGACGTTTGATTCTAGGAAAATCACAGAACCAGAATCTGCTCCCGCTCGCTCCCACCGCGACGGCTGCGGCTCGCCTCCTCGCTTGCAGCTCCAGTTGCAGCAGTGTCGAGGATGACTTCCCCGACACACTCCTCCCGCACGTGCCGCTCCGACCGTGCTCGCGAGCTCAACTCCTCCTCCTCTCCTCATGCCGCTCCTCCTCGTCGCCACTCTCACGCTCTCTCGCTCGCGCTAGCTCTCGTGCTGGGGTGAAGAGGAAGGGAAGAAGTGGCTGGAGTGGGGAGAACGAGAGAGGAGGAAGGGGGGTTTTATAAGGATAGGGTGTTAAGGTTTGCTGAAGGAGGGGAGAGAGAAGATGGGGAGAAAACAAGAGTACTGTCTGCACGCAACCCGCGTGCAGACGCGAAGCTCGCACCTAAAAATTTTTATTTCCAAACGTCTAACCAGACATCTGGCCGACAGTCAAGATGTCTTAAAAGGTTCAGGACAGAATGTGTCTTAACACTGCTTATATTTTCATTTAAAGAAGTAAGTAAAATACATCGATCGTAAATTAGAATCAACCGATTGAAAATAAAAATCAATTGATTGAAAATGAAAATACATCGATTTGAAATCAAAATTCACCAGTTGAAAATCAAATACACTGATTAAAAATCAAAATATATCGATTGAAAATCAAAATACATTTATCTTTCCATTGATAAAAAATAATTTTTTACTTAAAATATAATTTTTTATTTATAAAAAATAATTTTTAACTTGAAAAAAAAATTTACTATTAAAAAATTGAAAAACATCGATTTAAATTATCATTCTCCTTTCCTACGTTACATAAACAACTTGCAAGGTACGTTTATTTATTTATTTTACATAATATTATATATGAAAGTAAGGGATGCGTCATGCATCAATATCCATTTTGTCCGTTATTCCCAACCCTCGAAAGTAATACGTACCTAATACATTATCATTGCTTAAGCAGGTTTATGGGATGATATTTTACTAATCCAAAAGCTGGTCACAGCTAACGGCGTCACATGTGAGTTACTCGATTACGTGTGGTCGGCCCTCACCATGGGACCCCCCACCACCACACACCCCCCCCCCCACCCCACCCCACGGCGAAGGAGAGTGCCCCTTAGACCCTCGTTTGTTAATTCGACGGGACCCCATCGTCCCCGTAAGGGACGGCCCTCCCTCGTCCACGTCATCCACTTAGCTCCAACCACGATCGCCATGACGTGTAGCCACTCCTCGCGACGTCACCACCGGAATCCCCACAGATTCCTCCTTGCCTGAACATGACGTCATTCCCCATATTTTAAGGGAGATCTTGCACTTACACCCTTTATACAAACATAAATAGATCGAGAGTTGTTTTGAACATCCATGCTCCAGCTCTTTAAACGCGTTTGTTCACGGATGTTTGGAAGTGTAAAACGACTCGTGTTTAGTCCCCGTTTTTCTAGGATACGTCAGGTTGATGATGTACCCTTTAATTGCAGGAGATGTCAAATGATCACGCACTATATAGTATTCTATCTACGTAGACCTAATTATCGATTCAGTGAAGAACAGAGTGATAAACTTCTTCTACGAAGTAATAGCAACATTTCAAGGGTATGGATGCAGTTATATTTAAAAAGGGGTGTGTAAGCAATTATCCCCATCTATAAATTCGTCACTTTCTCCTCTCTATACCACCCTATGTGCTCCTGTCCCCTGCGATGGAAATGGAAGGTGTAAGCTTCCACCGCCGACCACCGCAGCTGCCACGGCTCTTTTTGTCGGTCGAGGATGGGGAGCCCGCGGAGAAGAGAGTGGGGAGGGCGGTGGCGGAGAACCCCGTGGTGATCCTCAGCAGGCAGTGCTGCTGCATGTGCCTCGTCATGAAGAGGCTGCTGGAGAGTGTTGGGGTGTACCCAACCGTGGTTGTGTTGGAAGACGACGAGATGGCTGCGGTGGCAAAGGCGATGGAGTTCGTGGCAGCGCCGGCGGTGTTCGTCGGCGGGGAGCTGGTGGGCGGCCTGGAGAGGTTGATTGGGTTGCACCTCAGCGGTCAGCTGCAGCCGAGGCTGAGAGAAGTAGGTGCACTCTGCATGTGAATTGGGTTACGCTTTTGGTTGGGTACGGGCGGTGGAAGGTGTGGATTTATGTTGTGTATCCTTGGTTCTAATTTAACGAATTTATGTAAGGCAATATTTGTAATTTTACAGGAAGGGAAAAAATAAAAAAGGTCTGGAAGCGACAAAAGATTACTATATGATTAGGAGAACTCTGTTACAATGTTAAAGTATCTACTGTCAGATATCATATCATAGTATTGTTTTACATGAAGATTGGGATTTTTGTGGACATAAATTTTTGAGGTGAAAGTAGAACTTATGGAATCTTATTGGCTTCCAATCAACCGACCTTAGCCAAACATCCTAAGAATAAAAACATGAACGCCGTACAGCACCCTACGACAAAGAAGTGACGCCAACAAGACAGCCTTGCTGAGCTCATCGATCTCTTTCCTTCTAACAATGACGTACAGTTGCAGAAAACTTCAGGTATCTGAAGTAGGGAAGGGCCCATGAAAGGCATGATTGATTGGTGCGGGATCCTAACTTCTATGGCAAAGGGGAAACCCGTTCGAATCCTTGGCTTACTTCATCCAGAGGCTGATTGTGTAGGAGCTCTGTCTCCCTTAATTTACCGTGGAGTTATATCCTGTGGGTTTTGGATCATTAAAAAAAAAAAAAGTGATGGAAGAGAAAATGATAAAAAAAATGCTTCCATTTTCCGTAGAAAAATGTGCTTTTGACCCATTTTTGTGCATCTAAATGCTTAATAGTATACAACTATAATATTATTCCATTGTGATTCTGCGTGGGAATGGGTTACTCCAACATCTTCGGGAAGGCCGTTAAAAAGAGTTCTCTGCTTTTCCTCAACAAAAAAATAAAGTTACACATGGCTTGATTTATTAGTGAAAGGAGGATATTTCACTTTTAGTAAGATCCTAAATGCACAAACCTGTCCAATAATCGATATCCACGAGAAGTGGAGCACTTGGAAGGATATTACAATTTGGCTTGCAACTCTCCATCCCAACCGTTGGATTGCAACTATCTTAGTAAACCCATGACAGATTCCCTGCGATCCATAATCAAGTCATATATATATATATATATATATATATATATATATATATATATATATATATATATATATATATATATATGATCTCATCCTTAATTGCCGGGAGTTATATATTTCTAATTAAAACTAAATATGATTTTTCTTTATTCTTTTCTTTTTTTTTCCTTCAAGAAGCAATACATGGTAACAGCAAACATGCCTCTCTATCGAGGGCTAATGTTTAATGCATTGGTGACACATCTTTACTCTCAAGCATATTACCTTAAATTTAGGTAAGCATTTGGCTAGCAATTATGTTATATGCTCTTTTATAATAGTAACTTTGATATAGATGTCATTGAAAACATTTGAAGTTAATTAAATGTCATCACATTCGTAATATTACTTTAAATTTGCCGTGTTACATCATTTTCGTAATTACGAGACATAATTAGCATCAAGTTTAGTGACGTCTATGGAGTAAAAAGTCAGGAAATGTTTTTTTCTTACCTTAGAAACTTATTCTTCATATCCTTGGCCACCCTTCGATCCCCTTCCCCCTGCTCCTTCCTCCTCCCCCCTCCACCTTCTCTCTTCTCTATCAACAACCTCTCAAACTCTTGGTTGGTGGCCTTAAGCATGACCGGGAGGGCACCTCCACCTTGCTCACCACCACCCTCTTATGCCTTGACGTAATCATTTCCTCCAAGATGAAGGAGAAGAACTGCAGGAACTCCCTTAGCTCCCCTATCACCCATTTCGTCTACTTTAGGAATTACCTTGGCTTCGGTATGAAGTTGTTCACTATGCTAAAGGTGAAGAGCCTCAGGTACCCCAACACATCCCCATGGCCTCTTCTTGGTGTAGTCGATCGAGTAGAGGTACTCTAGCCTTGGGGTCAACAAGTACTCGACACTCTACACGAGCAGCATGGGGTCCCAATTGAAATTCCCTACATATTACTTAACTACACTAGAGGAGGGTGAATAATGTAATCCTCAAAAAAATCATCAAATAAAAATTTTGATGAATATGTCACTAGTATAAAAGGTACTGTTCTCGACAGTGATATTTCGACTGTTATTTAACGGTCGAGAATAATAATATTCTCGACCACGTTATAAGACGTAACAGTTGGCAATAAGTTGGTCATTAACTTTCTTAGCTACTCGAGAGCGAGACGATTGAGGCCATTCTCAATCATTTATAATGGTCGAGAATAAGAATATCGTCGATCATTTTGAGATAAACGGTTAACAATAACCTCCTCTGAGATCGTTGAAGGCAAAAAGATATTTTCATATACATTCCTCGATCGTTTAATATCAAACGATCGAGTAAAAAGAGAGAAAAACCCCAGCGTGACCCCGACTCCTTCCCCTCCCTTTCTTCCTCCTTCCTCTATGAGAACCACAGCGCCGCCGACCTCCTCCGTTGGGTGCTTCTCCTCCTTCGTCGACTCCAGTGACCCTCCTCTCGTCGGCGACTGCGTGCATGTCATCTGGCGATCCCCCCTCAGTAAGTGCTCCTCGCTCCCTCCTCTTTGATTTCACATGGCTGGCCCCTCTCTCTACGATCACCACTGCCAACACCATGACCTCACCACCGTCAGCACCACGGCCACCTTCCCTTTCTCATGTTGCCACCACCACAACCACCTCACCACCAACAGCACCTCCACGTTGACCACGATCCACACCACGTTCGCCACCACTGCCACCTCCATGGCTACCTGCCCTCATTGCCACCACCGCCACCTCCATGACTGCCTGCCCAACCTCACCACTAGTACCACCTCCTCCTCCTCCCAATACTACTACCCCAATTTTCCCCTTTAGGTTTAGTTTAATTTAATTTTTTTAACATAGTACTTAGTTAGAGATTTAATTATGAATGCAAGTTATTTTGAATTGCATTATATTGAAACAATTAACATATTATTAGTTTATAATGAATTTTTGGTTAAATATTTAGGTAATTTACTTTAGTTAAATTGTTACTAATTATTATTTGTGGGGTGTGCTCACATATGTAGTGGTTAGTTGTGAGGTGTTCTCACTCTTAGTTTCATTAAATTATTTAGTTAAATTTGCATTTTATTTATATAAGTGAAATGTGGGGTGTACCCACATTTGTTGTGATGCACTTTAGTGTATGCAGGATTTGAGAGAAATACCATATTATAGTGAAAACTCTGCTGAAGTTTTTTGTCTTGCGATTGATGTGTAGGTATAGGCTTAGGGTTTATGATTAGGTTTTACATTTTGGGTGGTTTTGTGTTTAGGGTTTAGGATTATGATTATTTGTTTTTAGGTTAGGCTTTAGGATTTAGTGTTTAAGGTTTAGGGTTAGGTTTAGATTTTTTTTTTTTTTTTTGGGTTTTGGTATTAAGTTTTTACTTTTGGATTTAAGTTATAGGGTTTTATTTTTAGATTTAGGGTTTTCTGTTTAGTGTTTAAGTTTAGGATTTTATTGAATTATGATTTAGGATTTTATTTTTATGATTTTGGGTTTTGGTATAAAATTTCGAGTTTAGGTTTGGTTTATGTTTTTTGGGTTTAGTCGTTTAGTTTAGGGCTTATTAATTTTATGTTTTGTGGTGTGAAGAAATTTATTAATTAAATTTAGAATCATTTTAAATTTAGATACGCACACTTGTACAAATTTAGATACATCTGATGACAAACAATAGGAGTTCTAACCCCTAAGGTATATGTTGTGAGAAAATATAACTGTTAAAATACATGCCTGTCGAGACTTATAATCATATTATATGGACAATGAAGAGTGTGTGTGTACTTTGCTTACTTGCACAGTGTTTCACGTTTATAGCCTGTCATAAGAGTTGTCGTCATTCGTTAAGAGAAATTTTGAACTAAGAGGGTCCTTGAAGAATTGCAATAGTATATTCCTCGACCCTTTTTCTTGATCTTTTTTTCACATTACCGACCGTTTTTAATGGTTGGCAATAGTGAATATTATTAGAGTGTGTTATGCAAGAAAAAACAATGAACACGTAATTTATAGTGAAAATCCTTTTGAGTGAAAATCACTAGCTAAGTTTCCTCAACCTAGGATTTCTTTGATCAGTTGTAGCTGACAAATCCACTAAATCATCTCATCACTTAAACAAGGGTGGTACAAAATCTTACAAGTCCCTCTCCCAACCTTCTTGGGAGAATTTTTCCCTACATCCTTTGTAGAGAAGGGATTCCCAATACCTCGATTCTCCTTACAACAATCCCAATAGCAAAAAAATGACAGGTAAAGGAAAACAAATCCTACGAAACCTCAAAGAATGCTTAGAATACTTAAAATGATATAATTAAACTAAGAGAAAACAAACCAAAATCAATGTTCTCTCCTTTGAGAAGAATTGCAACAGAAGAGTGGTGTTTACAAGCTCTTCAACGAAATGCCAGGCATAGGAAGAGCATGGAGTGCACCCAAGTTGATTTTTTATCATAAGGAAGAAGGGTTGAGTGGAAGTATCTAGTTGAGCCTAAAGTGATGTTTTCATAAGCCCTTGTTTAATCCCTAAGGTTTTAAAAGGATAAAAATGGTGAAAACAATGTTTAAAGACTTTCCAATGTAAGCCGAATTAGCTATTATCGATCAATCAAAACATATATTGATCGATCAAAATCAACCAATCATCATTCTATGTGATGATTCTAGTTTGATCGATCAATTCTAGGGCTTTGCAAAATGAGAATTTAGGAAAGGTGATTGATTGAAAATTAATATTGATTGCTTAAGTGTACCTTTGATCAATCAATATATGTGTTGGTCGATTAAATCCAGGGATTTTCATACGAGGGCATTGACACAAATTGGTTGGTTAATATCTAATTATTGTTGATCTATCAAAGTTAATCTTAATCGATTAAACCCAGGTATTTTTCTTTTGTCATAATTTTTTCAATAGGTGGTTGATCATGTTGTTAATTGATCATTTAAATTGATATCAATTGATGAAATTGTATGTTTGATCAATCAATTTTAGATAACTTTTTTGGTATGTTTGTTTGATTGATTAAGTTGATATTTCAGTCAATTGAAATACGTCGTAGAATTATCTTGACTTTTTATGAGGTCAATTTATTTGTGGAATATTGAAAGACTTTCTATTTACGTGAAAGAGATAGTTTGTAGGATCATTAGAGTTTGATATAGTGCATGTAAAGACCAGAACATGCTTTCTAAGCTTATTTTAGGACTAAATGCTTTGAGACAAATCTGTTAGCACTTTTCGGATGTGAATTAGATTTGGCTATTTCAAAAGTGGGAAAAATTACGTTTTTGGTCAAATAGGATTAGCCCTCGAAAAACGTGTCCAAATTACGTCAAACATAGTGTCATTAAACTCTCATCGTCGTAAATTTTCCAATGATATCAGTTTTGTGAAAATCCAGATTTTGCGGTGAAAGTTATTTAAAAAAATAAATCTAAATTTAATAAATAAATTTATAACTAATAACAGTATTATTATTTAAGGGGTAATTAGTTGGTTGCAGTGGTTTTTCTTTTTTTTTCCAATAAATCGATTCAGGTGGGATTATAAATAGTGGGAAGGGTATGTGCTGTTGGGAGGAAAACGAACAGAGAAATCGAGCGAAAAAGAGAGGGAGAGGGAGAGAGAGAGAGAGCGAAAGCGGGAAAGTGAGCGCGGCAAGAACGGGGGAGACCATGGCGTTGTTGGAGGCTCTTCGACGAGATGCCGGTGAGGAATTCGCCGTGTGGACCATCGTGGTGGTTGGTTGCGCGAGGGCCGAAGGCACGTCGGAGAGGGCCGTCGTGGCGAGTCGACGAGGAGACCGGCAGCACCATGGTCGCAGGAGGCTTTCCTCCATGCATGTTGAAGCGCGGTGGGGGTTGTGGATGGAGAGGGGTCGACGGCGGAAGGAGGGCAAGACCAGTGCGCCGCTGGAGGTCGCGATCGGCAGAGGCCCGGTGGCAAGGAGGTGGTGCATGCATGGGTTACACCCGTCACACAGCGAGAGGAGAGCGTGGGTGGAGGCCGGAGAGGGGTCGGCGTGCCACTAGCGACATGGGTGCACAGTGGGTCATTGCAGACGAGCGAAGGAGAACAAGAAGAACGGTGGAGGAAGAAAACTTCGGTTAAGGGTTAGAAAAATTACGTCTTAAAATGTTAAGTTTTCAAGTTTTTTGCACTGAAGTCCTTGTGAAGAGAATTAGTACTTGAGATCTAATGTTCAATCTTATTTCGCATAGATTGAGGGCATCCAAGACCAGATTTCGACGTTCCAAGACTCTATCTTTGGGTTCTCGAGCATGCTAGACATATCCGTACAGTTGGATTATGTAGTTTTCGCTCTGATTTTCGAAGCGCAGATTTGGGAGATGTGTGGCATTAGGAGTCTCCAACCCGTTTTCGTGGAGTCGTCGTGACCCTCTGACGACGTTAGGTAGAGTAGTCTCTCCTTTTTTTCATGTGATTGTCTACATTATGGCTTTCTTCGTATGTTGCATCGTTTAATGTGTGTTCTTATCTTTTGTTGAGATCAAACCCATTTTTCATATTTCTTGTTATCTTGAATGCTTGAAAATTAAATGTGAATGTTGTAAATCAAGTTGTTAACTTCGAATGTTAATAATCAAATTGATATAGTTAACTGCTAGATTAATTAAAAGGAGTTAACAACAATTTATTAGGCTATTTTCATGAATTAAATGAATTATAAAGCACTTAGAATATGCAATGTGGTCTTATCATCGCATATGCGAAATAAATTCTATTTTTAGTAAAACAAGCATCATCAGAATGGTTAAATAATAAATTGATTAGAACTACGATCAAATATTGGAAATTGAGTCAATTAACAATTAATCTTGAAGTGATGTGATCCGAGTTCTTTTCATCAATGGTTTAAAATGATGAGAGTATGACTTAATTAATTGATATTATTGATACAGATATCTGGAAATGATTAAATAATTAGTATCATGGATTTGTCAGGAATTAAAAGAATTGGATAACTAGTTTTAACCCCGCTACTCGTCGAATTTTGGTTGTAGCTTTGGCCTTTTAGATCGATTTCAGAGACTGATTTAGGGAGTTGTTGACCTCCCTAAGACTTTTTAGTTAGGCTTAGCAACCAATTGGGAGAGTGAGATGCATGACTTGAGGTTGGGAGTGGTTTCTTTCTCGGCGGTGGGTGGATCATTAGCTGTCTGTGATTCAGTATACATAGTGCTTGTACGTGTTTATGTTACACGTGAAAGTTCCCTACTAGGAGGGGTGACGTAATAATATGCGGAAATAAAATATAAAGCAATCTCACAAAAATCAATCGCACAATGTACACAGGTATTTTTAGGTGGAAACCCAAACCGGGTGAAAACCACCACCTAACCCTCTCGAGTTAGGATTTTCCGATCAACCAAGTTGATCAAAATCCACTAAACGAATCACTTTAAACGAGGGTGATTCAACCTCAGTACAACCACGCTACAAGTACGAGGGTAGCGTTCCTCAACCCCTTCTCTCCACGAGAAGGATTTTTTCCCACGAAGGAGACGGGAATTCGCAAAGCGAATACCCAACCAAAAGACAAAGGTAAAATAAAACAACAAACCTATAGAGCCAACAAAGTAATTAACCTAAGCTTCTATAGGATTTAGGAAACTCCCCTTTGCAAGGAGTGCGTCGACGATGACGCGGGTGCGTGAGCCACGCAACGGCGCAATGTCGCTCTCGTAGACAACGGCGGGAGAGCGGGTGCGCGAAGGGAATGATGCTCTCAAGATGTAGAACTTGAGCTTAGAGAGCAAGAGCTTCTTGGACACAAGAGAGTGGAAGTATGTTGCTTAAGTGTGTCTTGTGTTTTTCTAAGTGTATATCTTGTGTATCTAGGTGTGTAAAGGCTCCCCTCTATTTATAGAGGCCTTAGGAAGGCTTTGGAAGGCTTAGGAAAGGTTCTATAGCCGTTGGGTGCAAAGCCCAAGAGAATCAGGCCGAAATCAGGACAATGATTACATTTGACAGGGTTATCAGACGTCTAACTCTGGCATCAGACGTCTGGAAGGCCACTTTAAGACGTCTGATTTCAAGGTCAGACGTCTGATTCTATGCGGGTTTCTCCCTGACTTGAATCAGATCTAAACAGGGTTTTTGTACAGGTCCATCAGACGACATACAGGACGTCTGGCACTAAGTCTGGACGTCTGGAAACCTACTTTTACTGTGGGAATTGATTTCCAAACGTTGCAACGGCTAGAAAATCTCTGAGAAGAGATTTTGGGTCAGCCGAGGCAAAACGGTCATTTATCAGACGTCTGGAAAGTCCTATGGACGTCTGATAAGGCTCTAACGGTCATAATCTTGAGTGTTTTCTAAGCCAGCCAACGGTCCCACTAATTGGACGTCTGGCAAAGTCATCAGACGTCTCCTAAGACGTCTGGTCTAAGGTCTGGACGTCTGATTTCATCAGACATAACTAACTATGTCCAGCCTAACAGTTATCAGACGTCTGAAACAACAGTCAGATGTCTTAAAATTCTTTATCAGACGTCTGATTTGGGAATTAGACCTCTGGAAGTGCTGTTTGAATCCTATATTGGTTTTCTAAGTATTCTACAGAAAACCTAAGTATCCTAGGGTTGTGCCGGTGTTCCTAGGACTATTGTTAGGGTTCTTTGAGGCTCTTTAACATGAAATATCTAAGGAAATAAAGAGCAACAAAAGAAACAAAAGATACAACAAGTACAAAAGAAGGAAATCTATCCTATTCTTCATTTCCTTCCATCTTCAATCTTTCGCTCCACGCGAACCTCCTCTGTTTTCCGTCAAGCTCTTCCAATCCGTCCTAGATGCGAGCTCGAACTCCGTCTAAACACGTCCTCATTTGCAATTGACCTGAAAATCTAGGACTCAATTGCAAATGTTAAATAACACGTGTTTTGTTATCATCAAAACAAATGATCGTGGTGCTCTAGCACCAACAATCTCCCCCTTTTTGATGATGACAAAACCGTAAATAATAATGCATAAAAATCCTCCCCCTTTTTGACATTATCAAAAAGGTTTTAATTGATTTTATATTTCCTATAACTCCCCCTTAAAACATGCTCTTCTATGAGTTTCTTTTGACAAAGGTAATGTCCTCCCCCTTTTTGTAACAATGCGATAGCTATTATTTTTCTCCCCCCTTTCTAAAGGAAATTTAGCTACCTTATATCTCCCCCTTAAAAATTGACAATTAGCTCATCCTTTTTTAACTCCCCCTATCTAAATGCTTATGATAAAAAGATAGGGTAAAGGGTTTTACCTCACCTACCATGGCCAATAAAATGGCCCGAATGGTGGTGGTGGATGCCACATCGGATGGGGCTCCCATCCGTAGCTTGGAGGCCCGGGCATCGGCGTCGGTCTCCAATCTGGTGGTCGACGTGCGGCGGGTCCGTCGTTTGTTCGCCGTCTCGTCGGTCTTCTTGTTCTCCTCCTTGGTCTACTCCTTGGTTCCCCTAACTTGAGTTGACCAGCCTTGAGCTTGTAGGTCCAGTCCCTTATGTTGTAATTATCCCTGAACCCTACAAAACAAGATTCTAATTCTTTTTTCGGTATCCAAGTGGGCTTGGATCCGGATTTGTTAGAAGGTCTCCTTGATGGAGATCCTTTCTCAACCTTAGGGCTATAAAACTTGTCTACTTTGTTGATTAATTTATTAGAATTTTCCCTAAGACATGCAATTTCTTTTTCTATAATTTGCATCTTAGTCTTTAAATCATAGATTTCTAACTTTAGACTATCATTTTCCTCAATCAACTTATTATTTTCATTGATGAGGTTATGATTTTCTAATAATAGGTTATCATTTTTAGGATAAGTTTCTAGGTCCTTAAGTTTTATTTCTAACCTATCATTTTCAGATTTAAGAAAACTAAGATTCTTTTCAATGCTTTTGTTTTCTATTTTTAATGATTTACTAAGCTCAAATAGTTCATTAAAAGCTTCTTGTAAATCATAACTTACCTCATTGTCGCTGTCGCTTCCGCTTTCGCTGTCGCTATTGCTTCCTCTGGCCATGAAACCAAAGCAAGCGGTTTCTTCTTCTTCTTCTTCTTCTTCCTCCGAGCTTGTCTCCTCATGAGTGCCTTCCAACCTCCTCCATATCTCGTGGGCGGTGGTGCACTCTTGGATTTTCTCGAACTCTTCCGGACTCAACGCGCAATACATGGCATTCATTGCCTTTGCGTTGAGTGAAAGCTCTCGAATATGCTGCTGCGAGTATCCTCCCGCGGGTTTTTCTGGGATGTCGAAAGGCGTCTCGCATCTGGCCCAGACCGTGAAGTCGGTGGCTTGAAGCCAGGTCTTCATCCGCAACTTCCAGTAGGGGTAGTTGCTCCCGTCGAAGAACGGCGGACGGGTTGTGGACTGCCCCTCGGAGATCCTGATTGCTGATGTGCTTCCCTCCATTTGATCTCTTGCCGGGTTTACGCCGAAACAGCAAGACCTGCTCTGATACCAATTGAAAGTTCCCTACTAGGAGGGGTGACGTAATAATATGCGGAAATAAAATATAAAGCAATCTCACAAAAATCAATCGCACAATGTACACAGGTATTTTTAGGTGGAAACCCAAACCGGGTGAAAACCACCACCTAACCCTCTCGAGTTAGGATTTTCCGATCAACCAAGTTGATCAAAATCCACTAAACGAATCACTTTAAACGAGGGTGATTCAACCTCAGTACAACCACGCTACAAGTACGAGGGTAGCCTTCCTCAACCCCTTCTCTCCACGAGAAGGATTTTGTCCCACGAAGGAGACGGGAATTCGCAAAGCGAATACCCAACCAAAAGACAAAGGTAAAATAAAACAACAAACCTATAGAGACAACAAAGTAATTAACCTAAGCTTCTATAGGATTTAGGAAACTCCCCTTTGCAAGGAGTGCGTCGACGATGACGTGGGTGTGTGAGCCACGCAACGGCGCAATGTCGCTCTCGTAGACAACGGCGGGAGAGCGGGTGCGCGAAGGGAATGATGCTCTCAAGATGTAGAACTTGAGCTTAGAGAGCAAGAGCTTCTTGGACACAAGAGAGTGGAAGTATGTTGCTTAAGTGTGTCTTGTGTTTTTCTAAGTGTATATCTTGTGTATCTAGGTGTGTAAAGGCTCCCCTCTATTTATAAAGGCCTTAGGAAGGCTTTGGAAGGCTTAGGAAAGGTTCTATAGCCGTTGGGTGCAAAGCCCAAGAGAATCAGGCTGAAATCAGGACAATGATTACATTTGACAGGGTTATCAGACGTCTAACTCTGGCATCAGACGTCTGGAAGGCCACTTTAAGACGTCTGATTTCAAGGTCAGACGTCTGATTCTATGCGGGTTTCTCCCTGACTTGAATCAGATCTAAACAGGGTTTTTGTACAAGTCCATCAGACGACATACAGGACGTCTAGCACTAAGTCTGGACGTCTGGAAACCTACTTTTACTGTGGGAATTGATTTCCAAACGTTGCAACGGCTAGAAAATCTCTGAGAAGAGATTTTGGGTCAGCCGAGGCAAAACAGTCATTTATCAGACGTCTGGAAAGTCCTATGGACGTCTGATAAGGCTCTAACGGTCATAATCTTGAGTGTTTTCTAAGCCAGCCAACGGTCCACTAATTGGACGTCTGGCAAAGTCATCAGATGTCTCCTAAGACGTCTGGTCTAAGGTCTGGACGTCTGATTTCATCAGACATAACTAACTATGTCCAGCCTAACAGTTATCAGACATCTGAAACAACAGTCAGACGTCTTAAAATTCTTTATCAGACGTCTGATTTGGGAATTAGACGTCTGGAAGTGCTGTTTGAATCCTATATTGGTTTTCTAAGTATTCTACAGAAAATCTAAGTATCTTAGGGTTGTGCCGGTGTTCCTAGGACTACTGTTAGGGTTCTTTGAGGCTCTTTAACATGAAATATCTAAGGAAATAAAGAGCAACAAAAGAAACAAAAAATACAACAAGTACAAAAGAAGGAAATCTATCCTATTCTTCATTTCCTTCCATCTTCAATCTTTCGCTCCACGCGAACCTCCTCTGTTTTCCGTCAAGCTCTTCCAATCTGCCCTGGATGCGAGCTCGAACTCCGTCTAAACACGTCCTCATTTGCAATTGACCTGAAATCTAGGACTCAAATTGCAAATGTTAAATAACACGTGTTTTGTTATCATCAAAACAAATGATCGTGGTGCTCTAGCACCAACAACACGATGTAGTTGTTACCCCTTTCCGCAATGACCCCAGGGTAATGGAGAGTGGTGACATGATAGGTATAAGCCATCTTCTCTTGGCCAAGAGGGTGACTTATACCAGTCTTGCACCGTATGAAGTTACACGAAATTGTCTCATGCCCTGAGACATCGATTGACTGATTGTGGACTATAATAACTTGGGCTCCAATATACACAGCAGAATTGGATAACAAGATGTCTAATAAATTGATTAATTAAATCTAAAGTATCCATTTTCTCTTGCTCTCTGCTACTGTTGTTGTTTCTACTCAGTTTTTACTAACGTTTTTTTGGGTTCTATACTTAGGTGTAATTACCAGCTTGTAAGGTGATTTCCGTTATACATCTCTTGGCTTAGATAGTTATGATTCTGTTGTAAATCCTCTGGTCAGTACTAAATTTCTGTTCATTTAGTTAATGCAATATGATTAGTTTATTAGCTATGTTTATATTTTATGATTATGTGTTGGGTGATTGCGATCTTGTGGGCGATTTGTGCTGGTAGTTAGCACATGGTGACCTGGGTTTCATCGCTTGGTGAGACTCAGGTTGTCATAGTGCAAAAATGAGTTTTCACAAATTAAAACATGGCAAGCTTTTGTCACAAGAACGTCATCTATGTGGTTCCATTACAAATAATTCGATGAGCAAAATAACCAAAAATTCATCTTCTTAACCCAACCTAAGCACCATTGGTTTTGAGACTTATTTTTGACATCCTACAAGGTTAGTGAGGAGACTATATAGAAAAAGCAATAAAGATTTTATTATCATCAAAACATATTTTCAAGAGAAAGCTAGTACCTTATGGTATTAACATTTTCTCCCTTTTTGATGATGACAACAATCACTTTCATACCAAAATTATTCCCCATATCAAAGATAAATATAGCATGAATGTCAAAAATCATTGTAGCATATGAATCAATTTATGAATCTATTTCTCCCCCCTTTCTCATCATTAAAAAGCAACCATCATTCCACAGTAAGACTTTTTATCATGAAAGCATACAGCAGTGAATCAAAATAAATGGTACATGCATACTTAGGAAATTTAGCCCAATAGTCCATATGGAATATTGTTCCCAATCACAAGAAGTTAATATTACATGCCATGAGAAGGTTCATACATGCTAATTCTAACATGTATACTATTGGTGATGACTACTAGATGCAATTGTTTTTTTTTTTTTTAATAAAGTGCTTATAAACTATGGTAATGAAGACTATTCATCCATATAATCCATATCAAGAGGGTTGTCATTGGTGAACTCGAGATCATCTGCATGATAGGCGACTAACGTAGAGGAAGATGATTTGACATCGTTGGGGGTCTGCCTAGATGATGACGATTCAGCTACATCCTACGATGTCAAGGCCAATTGCATTCACCAGCGTGTAGTGCAAGCTGGCTTGTCTGATGTAGAGAGATTACAAAGGTGGGTAGTAATCTCATGCAGATCTTGGGCTTCGCTATTTTGAAACTTCGTAAAGGCATTGAGATAATTAGCCATAGAGGTGTCAAACTCAATTTGTTGAGTGGGAATCTCAAGTTGACGATCAAATAACAAGGAATAACCATCAACAAGGGGTTGTGTCAACCCAACTTGATCGTTCTCAACACGTTTACGATAATATTCGCATTCATGATCAAAGGCAGAAAGGTATGAAACAAATAGGAATGGGAATAGAGCCAACGAAATTAAGAGGTGGAGGTAGTTGTTGGTGTGAAGAGGATTGGGATTGTGAAGGAGTTTGTTGAGGTTTTGTTTCCTAATCTTGGCCTTGATCTTGTTGATCATCTCCATCATGCTACATTTCCATTTTCTTATGTGTGGTTTTATCAAACAATTTTACATTAGAAATAAAGTTACATGGATTGCACTCTAGAAAATGCACATTAAAGTAGAGGAAGATATGAGCACATAGGGTTCGGAAACCTTCTCTCCTGTAGCCATGCTTAAATCCATTTGGGTATTGCTAGCCATAGCTGCATATCAGGACTATGACATTTGATAGATGGATGTCAACACAACTTTCCTCAATGGTTTCCTCGATGAAGACATCTACATGGAGCAATGACGTTGAAAAACATGCTAAGTTTAATACGTTCGTTGTAGCATGCGATTATGACATCAATTTTTAATAAGAATAATCTAATGGTGAATCCAAGTGTCGAACACAGGAAGGCAAGAAATCGAATCTTGTAGTCGCTTAATTTATAGCCACATGATTATTATGTCTCTTTGCTTGCGTAGAAAGGGGAGAGAGAGAGAGAGAGTCAGAAATTCGAGGTAGACCGGTACCAACTACGTGTCACAATATTGGTGAGTAGAAACATCATTTAGCATGCAAAATAACATAAAGATGATAGCAAGAATTACTTCTACGAATCATCAAAACTGTCTTACAATTGTAAACATGACAACTAGAATAATGCTTGACTATAGCAAGAAACGTAAACTACGAAAGACATAAGAATCATTGCAAAAAAGAAGTGTGTCGAGGTAGCCACGGTCGTGGGGGAGGCTCCACTGGTGGCTTAGCAGTTCCAGGAACCTGCTTTAGACCTTAAGAGGGTGGTAGAATGCTTGGAGAAGTGATGCCTTCAAAGGGAGGCCATGGGGCCTTTTCTAGGTGAAGAAAACACCTTCAGTCAACCATAGGTGTGCAAATCATTTGTGGGGAGTGCTCCAACCCCACCACTCACCCGCACAACTGCAGTATAGTTGCTGTTGGTGCACAAGCATGCACTGGATGATGAGGTAGCATCAGAGTTGTGGATGGAAGATTGAACGGCTGAGATGCGTGCACCATCGTGCCAACAATCGCGCACACAACCCTACTCGTGATTGCGATCAACTGGACTCGTGACACGTGGCTGATCATGTGGTGTTGATCGTGGATTGGTCAGTGGGGATCAGGTGCTTGGATGGACACACAAGATTACACCGATCATGCTTGCCTAATGGATGCTAACGCGGTGCTTTGAGAGCCATCGGATTTCGATCAGGCGGTTGAGATAGCACATGCTCACGAGCGGGGGACACACAGATCGTGATTTGATCTCGCGTCTCTCATTTGCAAGGCATGCGCTCAACTGCTGTGCTGTTGACAGGGATGGCTAGATCTGGGTCGTTCTTCTTTGACCATGCGGTTGCCATTGCGTGGTGGCGCGGTGCTTCGAGAAACACTAGATGGAGATCAGGTGGTTGAGAATGCGTGCGCCTGTGCAATGAAGAGGGGAAGTGGTGCTGTTGGCATGCGATGGGTGCTCGAGCGAGCGCCACGATGGGCTTATTGCGAGGGCTACAGAGGTCAAATTGGGGTGATCTTAGAGCCATTGGACTCTGATTTTTGTCTTGAGTCCATTCATGGGGCTTGATTGCTAATTTCGCAACTTGGCCTTTAGACATTAGTTTCAAGAAATATTTATATAAAGACTATACTAAATGCATGTATTGCTCCCAAACGTACTAGATTGTCATATTTAAGCACTAAGGCCTTTGGAATTGACTCTAAATGACATAGTTAACACTATTCATTGTAGAGTCATCATACCCCCATGCCCACCCCTTGCTAGTCCCTAGCAAGTTTAATAAAAAAAATAGAATTCAGAGCCAAGGAGTGACTGCTAGGGCATTAGTTATTTACCATCCAGAGGAAAATCAATACCTAGGATCTTAACTACTAAGACTCAACAGTATCATGTTGCCAACCAAGATGCAGACGACCCTAGTCCTTGCCTTATTCATATACTTATTATATAGATATATATATTTTCTCTTTTCTCTCTCTTTTTTTTTTGTTCAGGGTTTGGAGTAGCATTCTATGACTACCTAACCCACCTAAGACTTGAACAGATCGAAAAGTGTGAAGCATCTTATTGTGTATGTGATTGACTCGCTATACGGGCAACTATATTGAACCTCAGGTATCCGTAAGCTCTAGGTGACCCTAAAATGAAGTTATTGCCTCCTAAAAGTTTGTCTCTCTAACTGGTAGCTTTCCCCATGCTACCTTTTTGTGGGGTCAACACCAAGCGAACCTAGTGTATATGTCCCTAGATCTTTATTTCTACTTCCCTGCTTCTCCTTAATTAAGGATTTATTTTTGCTTTTCATAGGCTAGTCTCTGGACAAACGACAATGGCGGGTTACCGACAGCAGCTTGCCAGCCATACCTGTGCGGTAAAGAGTGGTTTATTGTATTTTTTTTCTTTCTCCTTTTCTTTCTTTTTCTCTATTTTTACTTTTCTATGGTATTTTTTCTTTTCTTTTTTTTCAAGCAGGTGGGTTCTCTAATATGAGACGTACTTAAAGGTGGCGGCCAAAGAGAATTAGGTCTGATTGGCTGGGCTCTGGACACCCAGCAATGAGGGTTACCCACTGCAACGTGCCAAGCATAGCACCACTAGCCTACTTATTGGTTCCCTGATTTTTGCTATGGTCGCCCGAACAACAAGTTAGTGCATGATGTGTGCAGATGCTTAGACTTATAGAATGTTTCAAATTAAAGGGTGAGCTGATAAGTTGCTTACTTATCACTCCACTTTGTTTACTCTATTGTGATTGAATTTTAAATTGGCAAGGACAAGGGGAATAGGTTTATATCTTAGTGGACATTAGGACTAATTAAGCCATTAGGTCTAGAGAGTCCTAATGAAAAGATCCTAATTGTATTACTTCCTAAGGTAGGTAGATTTTGTTGCCCACATTTCCTAGCTCTTCTTATTTTTATTACAATTTTTTTTCTCTTTTTTTTCTTTTTTTTAACCAAAATCCTTCAAGCTGAGAATCCATGCTCCGAAAATAAGAATTACCACCCCCTCATTCCTATCTAGCGCAATGTCCTCATTGGAAAATAAATACATGCAAAGGAGTAAGGATAGAAATCACCTGAGCATCATCTTGTAATAGGCCAGATTGAATCCTCTGGGAGGGTTACCACTTCCTCTGAGTTTATTACCTTCAGTTGGGAGGGTTACCACTTCCTTTGGGGGAACCTAGGCAAGAAAATGTTTGAGTCTATCCATTAATCGTGAATGTTTGCCTAGTTTTAGGAACTGCAATTTTGATCACCCCGTTGGAAAATGGTTTAACCACCCGGTAGGGTCCCATCCACTTGGATTGTAACTTTCTTGGGAAAAGCTTAAGTTGTGCATTAAAGAGCCAGACTTGTTGATTTGGCTCGAAGGTTTTCCTATGGATACGCCAGACGTGGATAATTTTCATCTTTTCCTTATAAAGTCTACTATTCTCATAAGCGTCCCGACGAATTTCTTCGAGCTCGGAATGTAACGGCCCTAGGTAACTACCCAAGATTTTGTTTAGGTTACACATAGTCGAATCATCAGTTCTTAAGTTTAATCCACACAATAACCATTTCGAGTTTCACATGGCATAATTATATGTACATTAAGTTCAGTAGCAAGAAACATATAATCAACAAGTGCAACAAAATCCGTAATAGCTAGAAGGTACTCGTCAAAACTTGCGAGCCCATAAAACACTACGATCATCCCATAGAAAATCCTCAAGAGTCACGGTTCATAGTTCATATACATAATGGTAGATAATTATTACAATGTAGTAATAACAGAGCGGACCCTAGCCGTAATTTACACCAAATAGGGCTGATGGTAACATCATCATTGGTATTAATAAGCTTAAATTAGCCTAATTATAGTAATAAATGCTCTTAAATATTCATCAGAAGATCATAAGTATGTCTGAGTTACATTCGAGAAGATAAGAAAAATAAGTTAATTCTGTTATTTTAACATCTAATTACTAATGCAGATTAACTAAGGGGTTAATTAGGGCTTAATCAAATGCTAAATGAACTTAAATGTCCAAGAAGTGGGCTCAGATTAACTGAATCAGGGTTTCATACATTTTGAAGACCATATTATTATAGAAAAACCCTAATTATTAGCCTCACTTAAATTGAAAGGGTTCTGGTAGATATAAATTCAATATAAATCTCCTAAAAATTATTGAAAAATGTTCTAAGAGTCTTGGTACCTTCACTCTGACCATCGAAACCCATTTTGACAACAAGCAGAGATTCAGGCGGGAATTTACCCTATTTTGGGCTTATGTGTATGTTACCCAGTCAAACGTGATCAAAATCTAAATCTAAGTTCACCATTAGATTCCATTAGTCCAAATTAGGTTAACACCAAAATTTGGACTCAATCAGAGTCCATCTTGACCTAGTTTGCATTTTAGTCCAAGACTTTATGTTTATTGTATAATTACCCCTAACTTTCGATTTACATTGCAAAAAGTCCCTTGCCGGCCTTCTTCTACATGTTTCCTAAACACAACACAGCACGCACACAAACCTAAACACCGAATCTTTGGAGGGAGATTTCTCCCTCAATTCAAAGTCAAATCCCTTTAAATTTAGAGGGATTGATCCTGAGTTGATTCCCAATCAAATGAACCAGATATTGTGCTTTGATTTAGATCGAGAAGCTCTAATCAAGCTTGCGAAATCAGTGGCCATGAGTTGCCAAAATCGCAAGCACTCTCACGAATCCCTTGAAATTGGAGGCCAAAATATCCTTTATATAAGCTTTCCCATCCTCCAACGTGTTCCTCAATCAAGTTTAGAACAAAAAATCCTCTTCTCCCCTCTCTTTGACCATCTCCGACTTGTTCTCCGGTGACCCTCACGTCCTCCTTCTAGCCGTCCAACTATCAAATTGGAAGTGCCAAAGTCTTCCCTAAGCTCCTTCGACTCTAACATACCAAAGCTAGGGCCTCCTCTCCTTATTGTCGTCGTTGTTTCTCTCCCAGGAGAATACATCTCCTCTGCATCCGGCGATGCATGTTGAGGTGGAATGTCCCTCCTTTTATCCAATTAGATAGGTCCTTTTATTCCCCTCTTCTTATAGATTAGATCCAGGCCCTTAGATTTTAGGTTTTAGCTCCTACTTTTCCATTCTCCCCTTCTTCTTCGCCTCTAGGGAAGCTTCTACAAGCTCGCACCTCGCTACACCACTCCAATTGCCAAACCACCACCACCAAAATGCTCCTCACACCTCAGAGGTTAAAAGCCCTCAATTTATTGAGTGCTTTGACCTCTGAAACCATCCACTGAACAACCCTCTCATCTGCTGCACCCTCTGACCTCGGCTGATCTCCACTTGCTGGTGTTCACCAAATTAACCCCACCATTGCATTCTTCGCTGCACAACAACCCTAATGAACTATATAATTAGGGTTTGAAGCCCATATTCCTTGTTTTAGGTACTCATCGTGGATTCCATCTTCTCTGACACTGCTCGCTGTCATCCGATAATCTCCGATCTCGCCACAACCTCCCACAGCCACGGACTAAGCCTACGAAGACATCTGGGTCCTCAATTAAAGCAAACAACCACACTCGAGCCTTTAATCAACGAATCCATCACATGCAGTGCTGTTGCAGCTCATGAAGGAGAAGGAATAATCATTAGTCCCACATCAGTGGGGGATAAATTTGAAATGACTACTTAATGTTTCATGTGTAGAGGCTTATCGCCTTCGACATAGGGGTCAAGTCCCCATATACACGCCCAAACGCATGCCTCTCCCATACCCACATGCACATAGGTCTAGGCCTTGATCTGATTACCCAATTAAATAGAGAAGTAAAGAGAGAGGAAGGAAGGTTTGGTCTAGAGAGGGAGAGAAGGCAATGGTGAGAGAGTTGAGGGGGGTTTTGATTCAGAGGTCATTGGGCCTTGAGTTGATTTGAGAAAATGCTAGGTGTTGATTGATGTCGTGGATGCTCAAGTGTTGAAAACCATTTTTTTTGGCCTTATGTTCTGTTGTTTTTTATTCACCAGAAACTCAAACTTTTATTGGAAGTTATATTCATTGCATATACATTTCATTGTGAATTAGTTATTGTGCTTAGTTTTGTATATGTGATTAGTGGTTGAATTACCATTGATTTGTTCCCTGCGAACAATCTCGGAACCATATGTTTTTCAAGCACTTATAAATTCAAATGTCGATTCGAATTTCTTTGACTATACTATCATGCATACTTTTCTAAAAAGATGGAAATTCGTTATCAATAAGGACCTACAGTAGCAAACGAGGCTAAATACAAGTTTTTCAGGCTTGTATTTACACCTATTCCTCCCATCACCCGTTAGTTGGAGTGTTCGACAGTAGTACCTGGAATAGAAGCTCCACAGTTTAGGCCTCTACGCCTCGAAGTTTTTGGTAACAATGGTGTCTCACTAGCGCCCAATGCACTTGCACAAAACTACTCGTAGCCATGGTAATACTCAATAGCCTCGGGTCCTGAAATTTGGCCACAAAGTAGGGGTGAGCCAATTGGCTTAGTAGGGAAAACAACAATGGGTATGACAAGAACAGTGGGTAGTGTACAAGTTTCAGTGCCCCTAGGCTAACTGAACCAACCACCCCATCCCTCATGGTCAATTATTCTATATCTTTCATTTCAGTTATCATTATTATTATTTGGCTCACTTGCCTCAGAAGATCAAATTCTCAAAATCATTCTTCTCTACTAGAGTAGATGTTGGTGTATCCTCCTCTCGTATCAGCCCTTGGTAGTCCCTCCTTGATCTGGGGAGAGACTAGTAGTGATAGTGATCCCCAAGTAGGAGTACCCATTCTCGCATTAGGAGAACGTTGTCTGACTTTCGTCAAGAGAGTCAGGTCTCTTAGGAGCTACCTAGGACAAATAATTCGCGCACAAGATAAGCAAACACCGGCCAAGTTTCACGAAACTAGGTCATCGATCATTCGGATCATTCCAAATCATAGTGCAAGTCATGGTCAGACATTGTCAGGTCACATCTGTGCTCCATTGTGGAGCTCACATCCCAGGTGTGCCCTCTTAAATCCACCGTCAGATGGGCCCCTGATAAACGCCAGTTTATCATCATTCTTATGCATTAAAAAAAAACCTAGCTCTTAGGATTTTGCTTCACAAATGGATTTTTAGGCTACATTTAGGCATTAATTAGGTTAAGCATGCATTGCACTTTTTGTTGTATTTTTAATGTGCTTTTGTGAGTGTTAGGGATAAGTAGAGAGTCAGATCCCTAGAACCCTAGCACTCGGGAAGGCAACTATTGAAGAGGAAGCTCAATCAGGCTAGGACTCAGCTAATTCCAGCTCATCATGGCTGGATACTAGCTCCCTTGGACAAAGGTTAGCTCCATTAAGCTCCATTCAACTCACCTTAGCTGAATGGTAGCTCAAGAGAGCTCATCTTAGCTCACCCTAGCTTAGGTCAGCTCAGGTCCATCTCAACTTAGTTGAGTCTAGCTCATCTCAGCTCCCTTTAGTTCACAGGGAGCTCGAGCTAGCTCAGTTGGGTTGACTGGAGTTCACCTCAGCTCAACCTAGTTGAGTCTAGCTCATCTCATCTCCCACCAGCTCTTTGGGAGCTCCAGTTATCTCAACTAGGTTCACATGAGTCCACCTCAGCTTAAGCTCAGCTCACCTCATCTCCAGCCAGCTCATAATAGCTAATCTCTAAGCTAGCTGAGCTACTACTTGTCAACTAGTAGCTTAGCTAGCTCTGGAGTCCTCACCAGAGGCAGTCCTAGCTCAACCTAGCTCCAGCTAGGCTGAAGCTAGCTCAACAATGCTCAACTACCCAAGCTTTGCGACTTGCACAAAAACTAAGTAGCTAAAGCTCAGTAGTTGACCTCCCCTTTAAGCTACCTCAGCAGACCCAGCTCCAGCATAGCTGCCATCAACTCCAGCATACTCTTCTCCAGCTCTCCTCCATAAAACCCTAGCTCCTCCACGTCTACTCTACTAGCAAAGCTAGCTTAGCTAGCTTAGCTAAGCACTAGCTCTACCTAAAAATCCATGGCCTTCCACTCCTCCACCCTAACTATAACTAACCCTAACCAAACCCACTCCTTTTGGCACCAACCCACCATAACCACCACCTTAGGCACCCTTCATGTTGGTGCCAAAAAAGTCCTAGACATCCCTTCATTTTGGCACCAACATGAGTCTCCATCCTAGCCTTACACCTCACCGTATATACACATCTAAACCCTACACATAACCCCCTTCTAGAAACCTTAAAGTGGAGCCACCTAACCCCTTTTTACCCACCTAAAATGGTGCCAAATCCACCTAAACCTAACCTCCATGCAACCCTTCATGTGGCGCCAAACAACCTACACCCTCCCCCATATAACCACCACCTAAAGGCCTCATTCTAACCCTTCATTCACCTCCACACCAACCTTAACCCTTAACCCCAAAAGAGTTGGCACCAACATCCTAACCACCACCTAACACAACCTTACAAATGGCGCCAACTTATCCTCTCCCTCCATCACATAACCACCACCATATAACTCCATCTCCACCCTACAACACACCTAACCAAACCCTTAACCCTAGCTACCACTTAAGGTTGGTGCCAACCACCAAGTACCCCTCCATTTTGGTGCCAACAACCCTAGCCCTAGGATCCTATAACCATCATCTAACCCCCATCATAGCTGTCCATCCTATAACCACCCTTAACCCCCTACCATTCCTATATAAACCCCCTACCACCACCATTAAATCTTCACCGTTGGCTACAATTTTCTACCCATATTTCCACCTACATAGAAGGTCAAGAGAAGAAGAAGAAGATTAAGGGGATACTTTGTCCCCTTGGTGCTTTCCCCTCTTCTATTCTCTCTTGTGCCCACGCCAGCCAAGGAAGGAAGCCAGGCATTGGAGGACATCCTAGGGTACACGCCTACCCTAGGAAGTGGAGGAATTGAGGGTGGTATACTACCACCCTTGGAGGAGGAATCAAAGGTGGTCCACGCCACCTTAAGAGAAGCCTTTGAAGGTGGAATTCCATCCACCTTGGAGGAATCAAGCACGCCCCCCTTGGGCTTGCTAGGAGGAGACCATCTCTAGTTCAAGAAAAAGAGAAGGATGACCCTTTTTAACTGCGGGAGCAGCCGCAGTTGGAGTAAGGAGCATTCCCTCTTCACGGATTTGTGTTTTAATTTTTGTAGTTTTACTTTTCATACTAGAAACTTTCCTCTACTTTTGTAAAATAGAAATCCACTTAATATTACGTTGCCTTTTCTACTTGGCATAGTTATTTTAGCACTTTCACTCCCTCTTCTCAATTATCCTAGGCCTTCACGTGCCTAGGATTAACTTGAGAAGAGGTCTTTTTTGTCACCTAGTAGTTAAATTAGATTTAGTCTTTTTCTACCACCATCTTGCGATTGCGCCTTTATTTTTAAAACCTAAAAAGTACATATATATTTGAAAAGATCAAAAAGAAAGGTGATTTCCGCATTTCCGAATAAGAGATTGATTTATCAAATAGTTGCCTCCTTGGACGCCCCTAGATACTCCCCTATCTAGGTTACAAATTTTAAAAGCGAATGGATTTACACATTGCAGTGACTTAAACCCTAATCTTAAAAACGCGTAATTTTTCGTATCACTTTTTGGCACCGTTGCCGGGGAGGCACGACTTTGCTTGATTAATTCTCTTGCTTGAAGTGGATCTCATCCCCTTGTCTTTCTTTTCTCTTGTGTGTGCAGGAATCAATTGTAGAAAGAAAGTGGGAAATTTTGAGAAGCTTGAAGTATCTTTTCTTCCCGCGGAATTTTAGGTTGGTTCTCCCTTTCTTGTCACATTTATCCTTAAAAACTATTCATGATCTTAAATATCTTAATTAAGTGGAGTGGTGCAATTTAAAACTCATTGTTTGCTTGTTTGCACCATTAAACCCCACTCCATTTCAAGTGCAGGTGTTCTATTTTTCAGATCCGAACTTCTGTCCGGATTTGAAAAATCAATTCTGAACATCACAGGCCTTCTAAAATCTTGCAATTTCACTTAGTGATTCCAAATCAAGTTGGGAACATATGTTCTAAATTTCAGATCAATTGACTTTGCATTTAATTTTTAAAAATTCGTGGACTACAGAGGGGTCACACCCTTTATTCTTCCTATTTTGTTACTGTCCATGAATTTTTAGGTTTTTTCTACCTAGCCAATTTTTATGAAATTTAGCTTTCTGGAATCCTTGTGAAATTCCACACATCATATAAAATCACCAAAATTTTTTGAGGCTGGTGGTGGTACAGAAAGTCCAAAATACTCGCAGGTATCATTTCTAGACTTTGACACTAGCACAAATAAAAATTCAAAACAATTATCAAACAAATTTCTAAAATCTTAAAAAAATTCTTTTCTGGAATCCTTGTTTGATTTTCTTTAGAGTAGTGGTGTTGTTTGACTTGTTTGGACCACTACTTAATACAGAAAGCTTAAACACAACTCATTGATAGTAATTTTCTACCTTAGGATCAAATTGCATTAAGGTTTTCCTTTGTATTTCTAGAAAACCACTTTTAAAGGAAATTGACTATCACCAATACAACTTGTTTTCCTTTGATTGTGGAAGTTTCAAACTTGTTTGAACATTTAAAAAGAGAAACCCTAAAACACACTAAATTAAATTGAATCATAAAAGACAAAAATACAAAAATTGTGTGACAACTTATTTTTCATTGGAATCAACTTCCAATTCTTGTACACAAAAAAAAAATTGAAATAACAAGCCAATACCCAAATCAACGCCCTCCAAATTCCATGTGCACATTAGTATCCTAGACCTAATTAAAATTTGTAGCAATTTGACTCCTAAGGTTTCATCAATTTAGGCTTGCTATTTAGGTCTTAAGTTCTCATTAGTTGATATCAATTCTGTCATTTATATCTAGTGTTCAGGCTGAGGGGCCGTGTCAAACGATCAGGCGTGGGTTTGTACAAGCACCTGGGATTTTCTTGGGAAATGTTTGGGCCCAAACCTCCCCTTAAACAACTTGGCTAGATTTGTTGACAAAACAGGTATTCACTAGTGATTACTTATTTCCTAGATAGACCAAGTCTTAGGTTAATTTTCTAGGGAGTCGTACTTAAGTTAGGTCTAGAATTTTTTGTTTGAATTGCACACTTTCTCTCATCTCCATCTCTTCCCCTCCCCTCCAATTCTTCCAAAAAAGTGCATGCATGAGCGAAGGTCCAAGAAACCACATCTTGAGGGACCATCTCATTTTGCCCTCTGCACCAGAAAATCTTTAATTTCTTCTCCTTCCTCTTCTAAAAATATGGAAAACTTAGGAAATCGACAAAAAAATTCTGCTTCCACTTCTAACTCGTTAGCCGACCCACAAGCTGACTTCCCCATGCCTAACCTCCCTCATCTGGAGCAACCAGAAATTCCTGTAGGGCCAAGTGGCCCTCAAATCCAAACTCAAAATATAAACCCCTTTGCCATTATGGTTGACCATTTGGTTCAGCTACAACAAAATCAAGAGAATTTGGCTAGGATTGTGACGTACCTAGCTAACCAAGGGCAAAACCCACCACCCCGCCAGCAGCCTGTCGTTCCTCTTAAGGATTTCTATGATCCTTCCAACTATGAGGAAAGACCCGGGATGGTCATACCATAAGGGGATTTTGAGATCAAACCAGCTATTCTAAACCTAATCAAGAATTTTCATGGTCTTCCAAGAGAGGGCCTCTTTTGTCATCTAGAGGAATTAACTGTCCTCGCTCAAACCACTCATTCCCGCAATGTGCAGGAAGATGTGTGGTTGATGAGACTTTTTCCTCTCTCTCTAAAAGATAAAGCTTCACATTGGTTTAGAATGGTTGGGCGCCTGATCACCACCTGGCCCCAATTAAAGAGCACTTTTCTAAAGAAATTTTTTCCGATCGGTCGAAGTAACGCTTTAAGAAGATCCATAATGACCTTTCAACAAAAAATTGGTGAGCCCCTTCATGAAGCCTAGGAAAGATTCCAAGAACTCTTAAGAAGTTGTCCCCACCATGAAATTCCGCAATGGTAGTTAGTGAAGATCTTCTATCATGGATTAGAAGATTAATTGAAGCGATTTATGGATGCCTCATGTGGGGGTAATTTCCTTAATAAAGATGTCGAAAGTGCTTATCTCCTCTTTGAAGAAATGAGTGAAAACTCATTTAATATGACTTCAATGGACACTTTTGGTAGAACACAAAACCGTAGACACGGAGTCCATGAAATTGACTCCAAATCCACCTCTGTTCTAGTCACTCAGGATGATCTATATATGTTAGCTCAATGACTGGATCAGATACAAATTCACTAGAAAAAAATGGAAGAAAAGCTCACAAATAAACAAGCTCCACACCTTAATGCTCCACACTTTAACTCTCCACACACTAACACTCCCCAACTTCTCCGAAGAGAAAATTTGCACAATATAGATGCCACACCTGTTGGTCAGCAATTTTCAGCTGATTTTCCATAAGATTTGACTGGGAATTTTGATTATTTGAATCAAAATATTCTTGATCCCACCATGGAAAATATTTATGCTCTCTAGGAGCAATTTAGAAACCCCTCCAACACTTACAATCAAAACTGGAGGACCAACCCGAATCACTCCTAGAAAAACCCGAACCCGATTCCATTTCCCAAACAAAATCATTTTGGGAATATGGGCAAACTGCATATCAACCTGGACCATCCCAGGAGGATATTAATACTCAAGTCATGAAAACTCTGCAAGGTATGCAGAATCAAATGACAGAAGTAACCCACATGATTACCAACTTGCAACACCAAGTTTAGGTTACTCTTAATCATCGACTTGCTGGGAATTTACCTTCCCAACCCATGCCCAACCCGAATAATCAACGGAATCAGTTCCACGGTGGATATCCCAGTCAACCCATTCAACCAGCACCTCAGCATCCCTGGGGTTTCAATAACAGTCATGCTTCTCGTCCTCATCCTAGAAACAACCAGACTGCAAATGCAGTTACTTTGAGGAATGGGAAAATCACTCAAAACCCCCTGCTTGTTAAAGAAACTCATTTCAATGAAAAATAGATAAACTCTTCCCCATCTTTCTCTAACATTGTTCAGGAATCTAATAATGGAAAACAGGGAAACCCTGCACCATTTTCACAAGCCCTCCATTCTTCACAAAATAAGAAAAAGAAGAAATTTGAGCCCACTGATAAAGAATTAATGGATTTATTTGGGCAAGTTGAAATTAACATCCCTCTCCTAGATGCCTATGCAAAATTTCTAAAGGATTTGTGTACCTCAAAAAGGCAGCCCAAAAATTTAGGAAAGGTGATCCTTCCTGAGACAGTCAGCTCAGTTGTGCAGAGCCGACTGCCTCTTAAGGGAAAAGATCCAGGCGCCCCCCTAATTCAAGTTATCATTAATAATACTTCCTTTGATCGTGCCTTGTTGGATCTCAGTGCCTCAATTAATCTTATCCCCACAATTGTTTTTGAGGAATTTAAGATCAGAAAATTAAAGCCCATTGAGGTTACTCTTCAATTAGCAGACCGATCTACAATTAAACCAATGGGAATTATTGAGGATGTCCTTGTCCGAGTCAAAAATTGTCTATTTGAAGTAGACTTTTTAGTCCTGGACATAGAGGTACCAGAAGCATTAAAGTTTGCCCCTATAATTCTTGGAAGACCATTCTTAGCCACTGCCCGTGCAAATATTGATTGTGATTTTGGTAAAATGAAGATCATGTGTGGCTGTGAATCTGTAACCCTAGATATTTTCCAAGCTTCTAGGAGGTTCGAAGAACTTTATTTCTTTGATGACTCGGATTCAGAAATGGAAAATTTAGTGGAGGAAACTTTGCAGCTTTCACATTTAGGTTCCTGTTTTGCCATTAACACAGTTCCTGAACAATCCACTTCCTCTCACCCTTCCACCCTAACCATACATTCAGCTAACACTCCAGCTGACCCTCTCACTCTCACTTCACCACTAACACAAAAAGCAGAAATTCTTTCGGAGCTGGGCCCACAATTGGGATTAAAACCCTTTCCCGACTCCCTTAAATATGTTTTCCTGGGTCCAAATCAAACCCTGCCCCTGATTATAAATTCTGGATTCACTCAGGCAGAAGAACACAAACTTCTCCAGGTTTTGAGTAAGTATCGAAAAGCTATTAGCTGGTCCCTTTTTGATCTTAAGGGTATTCATCCGTCCTACTGTACACATCGTATATATTTAGAGGATGATTCTCGCCCCTCCCGCCAACCACAAAGGCGCTTGAGCCCTAATATGCAAGAGGTGGTAAAAAAGGAGATTATTAAGTGGCTTGATGCTAATATCATCTACCCCATTTCTGACAGCTCCTAGGTTAGTCCAACACAAGTAGTGCCCAAAAAGGCTGGACTAACAGTTGTCACCAATGACAATGGGGAGAAGATAGCCACTCAAACCGCCTCTTCTTGGTGCGTGTGTATTGATTACAGAAAATTAAACACCGCCACCAAGAAGGACCATTTTTCGCTCCCCTTTATTGATCAAATCTTGGAGTGGTTAGCTAGACGGGATTTTTACTGATTTCTGGATGGTTATTCCGGCTATAATCAGGTAGCAGTTCATCCTAAGGACCAGGACAAAACAACTTTCACTTGCCTTTTTGGAACCTTTGCTTTCCGAAGAATGCCCTTCGGTCTTTGCAATGCACTTGCGACTTTTCAAAGGTGTATGCTTGCAATATTTTCAAACCTAGTAGGTGAATGCTTAGAAGTCTTTATGGACGACTTCTCTATTTTTGGAGATTCTTTTGACCATTGTCTCAAGAACCTTGAAAGAACTCTCCAAAAATGCATAGAAGTCAATCGGGTCCTCAGTTGGGAAAAAAGTCATTTCATGGTCTAGGAAGGTATTGTCCTGGGCCATGTTATTTCAAAACAAGGAATTACGGTAGATAAAGCAAAAATAGATGCTATATCTAAGCTCCCACTGTCCACTACTATAAAACAAATCAGATCCTTTTTGGGTCATGTGGGTTTCTACCATAGATTCATACAAAATTTTTCCTAAATCTCCAAGCCCTTAAGTCAGCTTCTTACTAAAGACCAGCCATTCGATTTTAATGATAAATGCCTGGAGAGTTTTTTGAGGTTGAAGAAGGAAGTTACCAAGGCACCAATTTTGTAGGGACCTAATTGGAATAGTCCCTTTGAATTAATGACAGATGCCTTAGATTTTGTTGTGGGTGCCATTCTAGGGCAAAGAATTGGCAAGAAGCCTGTTGTGATCTATTATGCTAGCAAAACTCTTGATGATGCACAACGGAATTGCACGGTTACTGAAAAAGAACTTCTTGCCATTGTATTTGCCTTAGAAAAATTTAGATCTTATTTTTTGGGGTCATATGTCACTGTATATACCGACCACTCAGCACTTCAATATTTGCTGACAAAAAAAGATGCGAAACCTCACCTTATTCGTTGGATCTTGCTGCTTTAGGAATTTGACCTGGAAATCAAGGATAAGGCGGGATCGTAAAATATAGTGGTTGACCATCTCTCTTGTTTTATGATGAATGACATAATGACCCCCCCGATCAATTCCCTGATGAAAGCATTTTAGCTGCCACCACCCTCTCTTGGTTTGCACCCATTACAAACTATTTAGCAACAGAACGAATCCCGCTGATTGGCCAAAAATAAAAAGGGATAAGTTCTTTGCTGACATTAAATACTATTTTTGGGAGGAGCCCGACCTTTTCCGCATTTGTGTCAATCAGGTCATTAGACAATGTGTCCCTGATTCTAAAATCCATGATATTCTAACACATTGTCATTCCATGGCTTGTGGCGGACATTTTTCGGACAAGAAAACTGTAGCTAAAATCCTTAATGCGGGATTCTTTTGGCCTAGCTTGCACAAAGATGCTCATAATTTTGTTCGGTCCTGTGTGCGTTGCCAGAGCATCGGCAACATGACTCGGAAGGATATGATGCCCCTTAATCCAATTTTAGAGGTTGAAATTTTTGATGTATGGGGCATTGACTTCATGGGACTGTTCATCAACGCTGGTGGGTATTTATATATACTAGTCGTAGTCGACTATGTTTCTAAGTGGATATAAGCAATACCCACCTGCGTTAATGATCACCGTGTGGTTGTCGAATTTCTTAAGAATATTTTCTCAAGATTCGACATTCCAAAAGCCATTATCAGTGACGGAGGCTCACATTTCACTCATTCATAATTTCGTCACCTTCTTTCTAAATATGGGGTTAATCACAAAATTTCCACACCTTACCACCCCCAAATAAATGGCCAGGCAGAAGTTTCTAACTAGGAAATCAAAAATATTTTACAAAAGATGGTTAGGTCTGACCGTAAAGACTGGTCCACCAAATTGGACGATGCTTTATCGGCCTATCATACCACTTTTAAAACCCCGCTAGGCATGGCTCCCTTCCGTTTCATTTTTGGGAAGGCATGCCATCTCCCAGTAGAACTAGAACATAGGGATTTTTGGGTAATAAAATAATTAAACATGGATTTATCTGATGTCGGTATCCATAGAAAACTACAATTAACTAAATTGGAAGAATTACATAATTTTTCGTATTAAAACGCGCAGATTTATAAAGACCGAACCAAGAAATTTCATGATAAATACATTGTTCGAAAATACTTTGACGTTAATCAATGTGTTTGGCTTTTTGATGTTAGATTACGTATTTTTCCTAGCAAATTAAAATCCAAATGGACTGGCCCCTTTATTGTCCTCAAAACTTATCCGTATAGCGTTGTTGATCTTTTTGATCTTAAAACTAATAGACATTTCAAGTCAACGGCCAAATTTTAAAGCCCTATTTTGATCATACCCTGAATCTTTTGTCTGAATCCTTTGATGTCATCGACACAACCATAGTTGATTACTGATGCACACTACGCCCGGCTGAATGTCATAAAAGATAGCACTGAATGGGAGGTAACCCATCATTTTCTTTCTGCTTCTTTTTCTTTCTTTTCCCCAGGTTTTGACTATCCTAAATTCGACCGCCTTTTACTAAGGTAATCCCTCCTTCCTTCCTAATGCATGAGGACATTGCATATCTTAAGCATGGTGGGGTATTTTTAAAACTTTGACGATCGATTTAGGATTTTCAAAACCTAAAAACATGCATTTTTCTTTAGTCATTTTTATTTTTGGCATGCATACCCAAAAAAATATAAATATTGAAAAGCTTTTTGAGGAAAATTTTGAAATCGGGACTAAGGTTGAAAAACTCACTTTTGGAACAATGGGATTTAATCTTTAACAAACTAGGGATGAGGATACGGATCTGATCATTAGAATCTTAGGGTCTATTTTTAGACTAGATCAGATATCCTTCTCCAAAATTCCACCTAAACTCGTGATAGTTCAGGTGACTTGATCCTCTTTTGTAACATGGAAAGTATCTGGCCTTGTTTCTGATTCAAAAACTTGCTTTTCTTGAGAACTTCCTATGTCAAATTTCATACACAAGCCAACACCTAAAAATCACTAAAAATTAGAAAAACCCCCTTGTTTGAACTTAGTAAAAGTCTGAAGCAGATCATTGGTTTGAGTTCCCACCACTGAGAAGGAGGAAAATACCTCCTTTTAGGACGCGATGTCAACATGTTACTGCCTCGGCGCTGCTCCATATCTATATTTCATATCTTTAGACGGAGCATTACAATGCATATTAGCAGCTCAAGTGTCTTAGACGGTGCTCTACCTATAGTGTCGGAGCAAGAACTTGAGTTTGCTTGGAGTGCCTCTTTACACTGCATTGTGTTTTGCGGTTGTGAGCTCTTGGTTGATGTCATGGATAGTGCTATCTCGAAGTACTGGCGCTAGAGTCCCCTCAAGGATTGGTAACACGAATGATGATCCCGACACGCCTGTTGTAAGACTAAGTTAAAAATAAGCATGGGGGAGACAAAAAAAAAGTTTTAAACCAAAAACACACCCTTATAAATGTTGGCTTCTCACAGGCATGACACAAGGTTTTAAAGGTTTTTGCAAGTTGCAAATCAGATCCAAGAGCCAGAAAAATCCTAAAAACAAAAATTTCAGGTTATCTGAATTAACAAAGGGGTTAATCTGTGAATTTTTTGGAGGATATATTAATCCCGCTTTTGTCTAATTTTTGGATCTGAAAATAAATCCCGATGCTTATTTGTAACAAATCCCATACCTCCTTTATTTAAATCAACCAAGGTCCCATACTCATTTTTCTCCTAAAAAGTTAAAAAAATTAGATTCCCAAAAATTTCATTTTGTAAAAAGTAAGGTTTTGCTAAGAGAGTAGTAAATGATAAGCATGGGGGTGTGATAAACACCAGTTTATCATCATTCTTATGCATTAAAACAAACCTAGCTCTTAGGACTTTGCTCCGCAAGCGGGTTTTTGGGCTGCATTTAAGCATTAATTAGGTTAGGCATGAATTGCACTTTTTGTTGTATTTTTAATGTGTTTTTATGAGTGTTAGGAATAAGTAGAGAGTCAGATCCCTAGAACCCTAGCACTCAGGAATGCAACTGTTGAAGAGGAAGCTCAATCAGGCTAGGACTCAGCTGATTCCAGCTCATCATGGCTGGATACTAGCTCCCTTGGACAAAGGTTAGCTCCATTCAGCTCCATTCAGCTCACCTTAGCTGAATTGTAGCTCAAGAGAGCTCATCCTAGCTCATTCTAGCTCAAGTCAGCTCAGATCCAACTCAACTTAGTTGAGTTTAGCTCATCTCAGCTCTCTTTAGTTCACAGGGAGCTCTAGCTAGCTCAGTTGAGCTAACTAGAGTTCACCTCAGCTCAACCTAGTTGAGTCTAGCTTATCTCAGCTCCCACCATTTCTCTGGGAGCTCCAGCTAGCTCAACTAGGTTCACATGAGTCCACCTTAGCTCAAGCTTAGCTCACCTCATCTCTAGCCAGCTCACAATTGCTAATATCTAAGCTAGCTGAGCTACTACTTGTCAATTAGTAGCTTAGCTAGCTCTGGAGTCCTCACCAGAGGTAGTCCCAGCTCAACCTAGCTCCAGCTAGGCTGAAGCCAGCTCAACTAAGCTCAACTACACAAGCTTTGCTACTTGCACAAAAACTAAGTAGCTAAAGCTCAGTAGTTGACCTCCCCTTTAAGCTACCTCAGCAGACCCAGCTCCAGCATAGCTGCCATCAGCTCCAGCATACTCTTCTCTAGCTCTCCTCCATAAAACCCTAGCTCCTCCATGTCTACTCTACATGCCAAGCTAGCTTAGCTAAGCTCTAGCTCTATCTAAAAATCCATGGCCTTCCACTCCTCCACCCTAACCATAACTAACCCTAACCTAACCCACTCCCTTTTGGCGCCAACCCACCATAACCACCACCTTAGACACCCCTTCATGTTGGCCCCAAAAAAGTCCTAGACATCCCTTTATTTTGGTGCCAACATGAGTTTCCATCCTAGCCTTACACCTCACCCTATATACACATCTAAACCCTACACATAACCCCCTTCTAGAAACCTTAAAGTGGCGCCACCTAACCCCCTTTTTACCCACCTAAAATGGCGCCAACTCCACCTAAACCTAACCTCCATGCAACCCTTCTTGTGGTGCCAAACAACCTACACCCTCCACCATATAACCACCACCTAAAGGCCTGATCCTAACCCTTCATTCACCTCCACGCCAACCTTAACCCTTAACCCCAAAAGAGTTGGTGCCAACATCTTAACCACCACCTAACACAACCTTACAAATGGTGCCAACTTATCCTCTCCCTCCATCACATAACCACCACCATATAACTCCATCTCCACCCTACAACACACCTAACCAAACCTTTAACCCTAGCTACCACTTAAGGTTGGCGCCAACCACCAAGTAGCCCTCCATTTTGGTGCCAACAACCCTAGCCCTAGGATCCTATAACCATCATCTAACCCCCATCATAGCTGTCCATCCTATACCACCCTTAACCCCCTACCATTCCTATATAAACCCCCTACCACAACCATTAAATCTTCACCCTTGGCTACAATTTTCTACCCATATTTCCACCTACATAGAAGGTCAAGAGAAGAAGAAGAAGATTAAGGGGATACTTTGTCCCCTTGGTGCTTTCCCCTCTTCTATTCTCTCTTGTGCCCACGCCAGCCAAGGAAGGAAGCCAGGCATTGGAGGACATCCTAGGGTACACGCCTACCCTAGGAAGTGGAGGAATTGAGGGTGGTATACTACCACCCTTGGAGGAGGAATCAAAGGTGGTCCACGCCACCTCAAGAGAAGCCTTTGAAGGTGGAATTCCATCCACCTTGGAGGAATCAAGCACACCCCCCTTGGGCTTGCTAGGAGGAGACTATCTTTGGTTCAAGAAAAAGAGAAGGATGACCCTTTTTAACTGCGGGAGCAGCCGCAGTTGGAGCAAGGAGCATTCCCTCTTCACCATCATCATCCAGGATTTGTGTTTTAATTTTTGTAGTTTTACTTTTATAGTAGAAGCTTTCCTCTACTTTTGTAAAACAGAAATCCACTTAATATTAAGTTGCCTTTTCTACTTGGTGTACCTTCTTCTTACTTTAGTTTTTTTTTTAGCACTTTCACTCCCTCTTCTCAATTATCCTAGGCCTTCACGCACGTAGGGTGAGCTTGAGAAGAGGTCTTTCTTGTCACCTAGTAGTTAAATTAGATTTAGTCTTTTTCTACCATCATCTTGCGATTGCTCTTTTATTTCAAAAACCTAAAAAATACTTATATATTTGAAAAGACCAAAAAGAAAGGTGATTTTCGCATTTCCAAGCAAGAGATTGATTTATCAAATAGTTGCCTCCTTGGACGACCCTAGATACTCCCCTATCTAGGTTACAAATTTTATAAGCGAACGGATTTACGTGTTGAAGTGACTTAAACCCTAATCTTAAAAACTGCATAATTTTTTGTATCAGTCCCCACCATCCCCCATTGTACTCGGCATCATCCATCCTTGTGGGTGCCTACGGAGCTTATTGCTACGAGTACCAGGTACCTCAGCGTCATCCATCGTTGTTGGTGCCTACGGAGCTTATCGCTATGAGTACCTTACATTGAATTGGATTCAAGTATGCTCAAATACCTCATTTTGATGATAGCCTGAGGCTTGTCACCGCAATCAGGAACTATTTAGGTTCCAAGGCTCATCACTGGTAGCCACTAGCTACATAGAATTTCCTGGGTCTTCCGCCCACCGCCATGAGCTTGTGGCTTAAGGGGTCAAGGTGTTAGCTTTACGAGCCCACCTATCTAACCTAGACATCACATTTGTTTTTATACACTGTTTCTTTCTAGGTTCCATTCAAGATCCTTAGGTTTGGGTTTTAAACTCCGAACGGGGCTTAATACCTTCATTCTTTGATATTTGGCTAAGATTTAGCCAAATAGATCAGGTTCTTGGTCCTCGTGAGGAATTTTGCATGAAACAGCATCGCATATGCCTTATTAGACGTCTAATGAAAGTGTCGAATGTCCAATTTGGCCACTTAAGTCCTTAAATGAATGTCCAGGCGTCCAAATCTGACATCCAGAAAGGACCCTCTCCCTATCTAGTTATTAAACCTCTAGGACATTTGTCGGATGTCTAGTGGATAGTCTGGATGTCCAGGACCTTTGTTAGATGTCCAGAGGACAGTCTGGATGTCCCTTCATGACGTTCAAATGTCCATTCATGAGAGTTTCATTCCTGAAACTCTATGTCCAAAATATAGACGTCCAAGGCAATGGCCCAGATGTCAAGATCAGACAGATTAGACATCTGATGAATGGATGAGACATCCAGATTAGGTAGATTAGACATCTGCTAAATATATAAGATGTCCGATTTGTAGTTTAGATCCGAATTGGGTTTTGAAACGCATTCTTTGAATGGCCAACAAGCATGGGATCAATCCCATTGACTCTAAACTATTCTAAAACACATCTATTACCTCTATAATCACATGAAACATTCAGATTCCATCATTTTCCTACCAATGGCTCCATTTCCATTCTCATACCCTTGACACCCCCGATGTTTCCAAACCAAGCACATCAAAGCACATAGAGTTGAATACACACTTTCCCAAACTCAAATCACCTTGCTATTTACTGCTTTCATCTAAGGGGAGATAATAGAAACATCAAAAGGGGAGAACTCCCTACCTCAAGGCTTTAGCTACACCCCCTAGCCTTCTTCCTCTTCTCCTCCTTGCTGTGGTCACAACAGCACAAGTGTAGGAGCAGCAACTGCTCCTCCTCTTCCTCCTCTTCTCCTTGCTGCATCACAATTGTAGCAACAATAGCAGTCACAACAATGGCAGCAGTAGCAACAATGGTTGTAACTCCTCCTTTTCCTCCCTTACTCTCTACAACCACAACAGCAGCAACAAGAACAATAGCAACAGCAGCGGCTATTGCCCTTCCTCTCCCTTTGCTACTGACAGTGAGTGGAGAAGGTGGAGGTAGAGAGGATGGTGAAGAATGAGTCGGTGGTGATGGGGAGATAAGAAGAGAGGGAAAGAAGTGAAATGCTGATGAGGGGGAAATGAGAGGGAGATGAAAGGTGATAACTCTCATCCTCTCTCTCTCTATTTTTTTTTAACAAAATGGAAAAATTGCATACTCATCCTTTAATAAGTTTGAGGTTAATAACAAGGTTACAAAATTATGTCATCTATGTTTAGCCCCTTACAAATTCACGTTTTGATGATCCATTTGTTTATTTCCCAAATTTAGGAGTTTAAGACTCCTAATTTCCTTGTGATTTTGACATAGCCTAAATTAAGGGTTTAATTAGTGCTAAGGGTAATGTTAAAATTTCAAACCCTTACACGGAAAGCTGGAGCTTCCTTTGAGTACTGACCATATGGGAATCCATATTACATTGTTTGACGACTCAATATGCCCGGTGCTCATGCTCGACCGAAAGGTGGTAAGCTTTGCCAAAGACCAATAGGCATGGTGATATTCGTATTACGGTCTTATAAGCAGTCCGGTATGCCTAGAAAGTATTGTCTAATCTGGTGGACGAATCCTTTCAGTTAAGTCTCACGATTTTCTTTAAAATATTCTTGATTTGTCTACTTGGGACTGTAGTTTGCTTGTTCGTTTGCAAGTGATATGGGGTGGCAATGCGACGGGTTACCCCATATTTCCTAAGTAAAGCACGAAACTGGGCATTAATAAAGTGGCTCCCCCCATCACTGATCATGGCCTTAGGAAACCTGAATTGGGAGAATATATTCTTCTTAACAAATTCCATAACGGCCTTATGATTACACTTTTGGGTAGGCACAACTTCGATCCATTTAGAGATGTAGTCTACAGAGACTAATATATATTCGAAACCATTGGATGGTGAGAAGGGACCCATGAAATTGATTCCCGAGACATTGAATATCTTTCTTAGTCATGGTCCCTAGAGTCTGGCATCTTGGACAGGTTTTGGCAAAATTGTGTGCGTTCTTGAATAGTGATGGCCATTAAAAATCTAACTACAAAAATTTTGTAGTCATCTGTTTCCCTAAGAAGTGGCCACCATAGGCTTGATCATGACAAAAGGACAACACACTCTAGACTTCCTCCTTGGGAATGCATCTCCTAATTATCTGATCAGCACAAAGTCTAAACAACATGGGATCATCCCATAAATAATGTTTGGCATCAGCCAAGAACTTGTCCCGCTGTTGTCTAGACCAGTTGTGCAGAATCTACCCTATTGCTATGTAGTTAACCAAGTCTGCATACCAAGGGAGATTCTTTCCTTGTACGACCAAAATATGTTCATCAGGAAATGCAACAATCAAGGTTAATGAGGTTACAATATGCTCTAGGTTCAATCGTGACAAGTGGTCGGCCATGACGTTCTTAGATCCAGCCTTGTTGTGTATTTCTAGGTCAAATTCCTGCAGGAGCAGAATTCATCTGATTAACTATGGTTTTGCATCCTTCTTGGCTAACAAGTACTGGATAGTCGAGTAGTCAATGTAAATTACCACGTGGGTTCCTAACTAGTATGATTGAAACTTTTCCAATCCAAAAGCTACAGTGAGCAACTCCTTTTCTGTGATAGAATAATTCTGCTGAGCCTCGTCTAAGGTCTTGCTCACGTAGTAGATCACCACAGGTTTCTTCTGCTTTCTTTACCCTAGGATAGCTCCAATTACAAAGTCTGAAGCATCACACATTATCTCAAAGTCTTGGGACAAATCTGAGGGTTGTAAGATAGGTGCAGTCGAGACTATATCCTTAAGGTAGTGTAGGCTTGGATGCAATCAAGTGTCATATCAAACTGTGCATCATTGGCTAGAAGGTTGGTTAGGGGCTTAGATATTTTTGAGAAATCCTTTATAAACCTTCTGTAAAATCCAACATGTCCTAGGAAAGATCTTATTTGCTTGATCGAGCTAGGTGGTGAAAGTTTAGAAATCAAGTCAACTTTAGCTCGATCAACTTCTATGCCCCTTTGAAAAATGATGTGACCGAGGACAATCCCTTCTTGAACCATAAAATTGCTCTTTTCCCAGCTCAAAAAAATGTTGACCACAATCATCGCTTCAGGATTTTCTCTAGGTTGCTAAGGCAATGGTCGAATGAGTCTTCGACAATGGAGAAATCATCCATAAAGTCCTCCAGATATTCACCCACCATCTCAGACTCGGAAAAGATGGCTAGCATGTATTGTTGAAAGGTAGCAGGCACGTTGCACAACTCGAATGGCATACGACGGAATGCAAACATGCCATATGGTTGGGTGGACGTGGTCTTCTCATCCTCAGGTGCTATAGTGACCTGGTTATATCCTAAATATCCATCCACAAAGTAGAAATATTTTCGCCCTGCCAATTGTTCGAGAAACCAGTTAATGAATGGTAGGGGGAAATGATCTTTCTCGGTGGCCGCATTCAGCTTCCTATAGTCTATACAAACCCACCATGCGGTGGTGGTGTAGGTGGGGATGGATTTTCCTTTGTCGTTTGTGACCATGGTGAGCCCAGCATTCTTTGGCACCACTTGTATAGGGCTCACCCAAGGGTTATTGGAAATCGGATAAATGATTTCTTTTTTAATGACCTCTTGCATGTTTAGGTTCAATCTCCTTTGCATATAATGAGAAGGTTGAGCCTTGTCTTCCAAGTAAATCTTGTGGGTGTAGCATCTAGGGCTAATCCCTCTACGGCTAAAAATTGTCCACCTGATAGCTGCCCGATGTTCTGCTAGGGTTGCAGTCAACCTAAGCTCTTGTTCCCTGGTTAGGTGTGTATTGATAATCACGAGAAAGGTGTTGTCAGGTCCTAGCAAGACATATTTAAGTTTATCGGGCAAAGGTTTAAGTTCAGGTGTGGGTGGTACAATGTTGGACGGGTAAGGGAAGGCAGGGAGCTATTTAACTTCAATTTCTAATGGGAGAGGTTGCTGATTATAGTCAACTTGGAAGAGATCGACAACCTTTGGGATTGAGGTGGGTGAGGGTAATCTAAAGTTGGTTTAGTCTGATGGTCATCAATGGCATTAATTGTTAGGCATTCCTCAACCAGGTTGTCCACAGGATCATATTCCTCAACCCAACCACAATCAAAGGACTAATTAGTTGCCCTAAAGATATCCAGTTGCATTTTCTTATCTCCAAAAGCAATTTCCATACATCCCGTGTCACAATCAATATTTGCTTTGGCTGTAGCCAAAAAGGGTCTACCTAGGATGATGGGGGTATTTTCTGATTGCTCGAGGACTTCCATGTCAGGTACTAAAAAGTCAATAGGGAAGTAGAAGTCCTTAACATGAACAATTACATCCTCGACCACTCCCTTTGGGGTTTTAACAGATTCTTATCTCCAAAAGCAATTTCCATACATCTCGAGTCACAATCAATGTTCACTTTGGCTGTAGCCAAAAAGAGTCTACCTAGGATGATGGGGGCAATTTCTAACTGCTTGGGGACTTCTATGTCAAGTACTAAAAGGTCAATCAGGAAGTAGAAGTCCTTAACATGAACAATTATATCCTTGACCACACCCTTTGGGGTTGTGACATAGTCACAGGTATAGGCGTGAGCTCTCCAAATCCAAATTGGTGATAGACGGTAGTCGAAATCAGATTAATTGAAGCACCTAAATCAAGGATTGCTCTATCAAATGTTAAATCCCCAATGTTGCAAGAAATTAAAGGTGCTCCTAGGTCTTTGCTTTTAGGAGGTAGGCTATTGAAAATCATTGAACTAGCCTATTTGGATAGCACTACCATCCTAGGTGCTTGGGTCCTAGACTTACGCTTGGGTATACAAACATCTTTTAAGAACTTTGCATAAGCTGAGGTATGCTTAATTGCTTCAAGGAGAGGTATGTTGATTTGCACTTGCTTGAATACTCATTATTAGCCATGCTTTTCTTCTTAACTTTATCCAAGGCTTCGGGGTAAGGGATTTGTGTATTAATCAGGTTAGGTTCCTGGGCCTTGGGTTTCACCTGTTCATCCTTAGAATCATCAATTATCTTAGGATTTGTAGTTATGGGAGGGGTTAGCCAAGGTTTGGGTACCGCTTCTTATGGTAACTGCATTGGCTAAGGCACTGGAACCAGGGTTGGATCCTTGAGAAGAAGAGGTAAATCCAGGGGGTCTCTGAGGGGCTTGTAAAATCACATGGGCTTGGCCCTGGTTTTGATGGAACCCTTGAGGATTATGACCTTTGTTCATTACATTCCTCGGGTTCGATTGTCATTGGGATGGAAGGGATCCCTGTTGTTTTGATTCCAACTGCTAACTCAATTGTCCCTTCACTAAAGTTATTTCCTCTTGATGTTTTTGGTTCATTTCTGCCATCATCTTAATCAGGGTGTCCATCTACCTTTGTTGTGTAGGATCCACCCTATTCTGATTGTTGGGTGGTCTATTAGACTGCCCCTGTTGAAAGGAGGAAGGGTTAGTCTTGGGTTGGTTTTGGTATTGGTTGGATTTTTTATTGGACCAGGCAAAGTTTGGGTGGTTGTGTCATCTAGGGTTGTATGTGTTTGAGAATGGATTAGGCTTAGAGTAGCCTTGGATGGCATTGGAATCTTCAAAAGTAGAAGGTGCCGAAGGTGAGGGGAAGGAATAATCAGGGTATGAGGGAGCAAAGGTCCCTCCCTAGAACATAGTTGGGGGTTGTTCCAGGTGCATTTGGTTCATAGATTGAATCCGGTCAACATTATGAGCTCCTCTGGTTAGGGAGAAGGCTTACCTAGGGGCTTGAGATTGATTCAGAAGCTTGTCTATCCTTTTATCCACTAATTCAACCCAATCCAACTTCTTGGCAATAATGTCCATGTCAACCATACTTGAATTAGTTTGAACATCATAAATTCCACCACGGGGTTGACTAGATTGGTTGAATGTAGTCATGGAGGCATTATTAAGCAAGTTCTCACTTATTTACTCAAAAAGTTCGAACGTGCTTTCCTCATCTTTGTTTAGAAAGTTTCCTCCGCATGAGGCATCTACGAAATTCCTAAGGGTGTCGTCCAGACTATGGTAGAAGATCTGGGCCAATTGCCACCTCAGAACCTCATGGTATGTGTATTTCCTCAATAATTCGTTAAATCATTCCCATGCCTCATGAAATTGCTCCCCACTCTGTTGGGTGAATGTAGTAATGGCTCTCCTATGGGGAAAAATTTCTTTAGGAAGGCATGCCTTAGTTCCTCCCAAGTGGAGATGGGTCTCCATAGTGTTCTAAGCCAATGAGAAGCTTTGTCCTTTAGGGAGAATGGGAACATCTTCATCAAAATAATGTTTAGGCAGATGTTTTAAGATTTCACAGTCTGGGAAATTTAGTCTAGATCCTCTAGATGTTGGAAGGGGTCTTCATTCAAGTTCCTACTAAAGTGACTCTGAATCAAGCTAAGGACATTGGGTTTTAACTCAAAATCATCTCCCCCTTCAGGGACCCTAAGATAAGGTTCAACAGTAATAACAGATGGGTCATAAAAATCATAGAGAGGCCTTGGTTGTCCCTCAAGGGGTCTTGGTGAGTTCGGAGGTGGTTGCCCTTGAGGGTTCTGCAGTCAGTGTATGGCTTGCATTATATATAGTTTGGATCTGTTGTTGTTGGAGTTGGTTGTTGGCAGTGATTTGGGCTTAGATAATGGCCATTGCATTAGGTTGAGGTTCATCCTCCACATCCTAAATTCTCGGGTTGGCCATTTCCTCTATGTTAGCCATAGAATAACTCAGTCTCCTTCTTGGCTTTCTTTCTAGTTCAACCAATTCAAGATTAAGTGAGCACCTTCCTATCATACACTAGAGAAGAATCGAGAAAGATGCGAAGGAAACGGATGAGAGAATTGTATGTGCACAACCACAAAGCTATGCCTTACAGTGTTTGTCCTAGATGACCTAAGCCTCTAAGGTACAACTCTCACCACATCACAAATAGGTGTTGTGCTTAATTTAGAAGTCGATAAAGTTAGGCTAGGCGAAGCAGGGGGAGAGTGTCCTGAGGGTTGCTAATTATGCCAAACCTCTGCTTAGCTTAAGTCATTTGATGATCAGGCGTCCCAACTTAGTTGCTTCTGAAAAAAATACTTCATCAATTGGTTCAACGATGTGGGTTTGCATCTTGATACTACTCAATGAAACCTTAGGGCCAATGTCTAATGCTTTTTAAGATTAGGTCTAGGACAGTGCTTGCACTTAAGGAATGTGATAAGGCGTTGTTGGGGGTTTGTGCCTCTTAATTAGTCCAATTTGACCTTCTGTGTGCACTCAACAAAACATGGTTTTCAAGAAAGATTATATAGGATGTGGTGTCTTTAATGATTCATCCTTGCTTTAATGAATTTTAGGGTTGAGATTTCTTAATCTATTCAAACAATGTTGTAGTGGGCACACAAAGTTTTGCATGTAACGGATGATAATCAATTTCCTTTCTTGAAAGTGATGTGGCCCTAGAAATAAACAACCCTAATGTATTCACCCCTAAAGTTCATGCAAGTCTACCAGGTGAATTGATTTTACTTTGGATGAGTGGTGTGGCTTAGTACAAGACACGATTGGCTTCGTAAACCCCACTCCAAAAAGAAGAGCACTTGGAATGACCTTCTAAGAATTTTAGAGTGTATTTTTTTTGTTAGGGTGGTTGGTTCAAGATGTGGATCAAGTAACAATTACCACGCCAATTTTTGAGATTTTTTAATTTTTTGAGATTTTCTTAGAAAGCAAGCAAGCAAACTAACATAAGATTCATGCACAAGCCTACATGTCATTTTTTTCTTAGATAAAAGAAAGATGGAACTATGCGAGGTAAGATGATACTCACTAAGGTCTTCACAGCACTTTATTCCTAATCTACCGTCTTGGAATGCACTCCTCCTATCGCTCGCATGTCGGGTTCCGGCAACCAAGATAGTTGATCAAGATAGGAGGGTCAAACCTTGCAAATATCACTAATGCAAGTATGAAAGCGACAAATAAGATCTATTGCCTCCCTGGCAACGGCACTAAAAGCTGATGTTGAAAAATGGGCTATGGTTAATATGTTAGTTGTGGCATGCGATTGCAATATCAATTTTTAATAAGAATAATCGAATGGTGAATCCAAGTGTCAAACATAGGGAGGTGAGAAATCGAGTCTTCTAGTTGCTTAATTTTATAGCAACATGATTATTATGTCTTTTTGCTTGCATAAAAAGGAGAGTGAGAGAGAGAGTCAGAAATCCGGGGTAGACTAGTACCAACTACGTATCACAATATTGGTGAGTAAAAATATCATTTAGCATGTAGATTAGCATAAAGATGATAGCAAGAATTACTTCTATGAATCAACAAGACTGTCCTACAATTGTGAACATGACAACTAGAATAATGCTTGACTATAGCAAGAAATGTAAACTAAGACAAAAGAATATTTGCTGAAAATAAGTTTGTCGAGGCAACCACGGTGGTGGAGGAGGCTTCATCGATGGCTCTGGGAACCTACTTTGGACTTTAGGAGGGTGGTAGAATGCTTAGAGAAGTGATGCCTTCAAAGGAAGGCCATGATGCCTTTTATAGGTGAAGAAAACACCTTTAGCTGGCCATAGGTGTGCAAATCATGCGTGGGGAGTGTGTCAACCCCACCACTCGCATGCACAACTGCGTTGCAACTGCCGCTGGTGCATAAGCATGTGTTGGATGACAAGGTAGCATCAGAGCTGTAGGTGGAGGATTGAACGGCTGAGATGCACGCTTCATCATGCCAACAATCACGTACAAAAGCCCGCTCGTGATCGCGGTCAGTTGAATTTGCAACATGATGGCAACACCATCATCCTTCATTTCTAGTCTAATTTAACTAAGTTTTAAGGTTAAATTCACTTTATTAACTATCAAAAGGGTATAACTTAATAATATCAAGAATTAGGAGGAATGACATCAAACTTGGTTAATTTTGTTATTTTAATAGCAAAATACAAATGGAAGTAACCAAAAGGTGAACCTACAATTAATTAAATGTCAAATAAGCTTAAAATTCAAATAAGTGGGCTTGCATGGATTGATTTAGGATTTTTCAGAAAAATCAAGCTAATTTACATATTAAAAATCATAATTTCAGCCCCACTTTAATTGAAAGGGTTTTGAGGGAAATAAATGTAGCCTAAATCTTCTAAAAATAATTGAAAAATATTTTATAAGGTTTGAAACATTCAATTTTACAAAATGAACCTATTTTGACAAAAAATGGAGACCACGCAGGTAATTGATACATTTTGGGTTAAATCATAAATTAACTAATCAAACTTCATCAAAACCCAAAATTGATATTACCATTAGATTCCTTAAGCCCAAATTAGGTTACCCACAAATTTTAAGCCCAAGAAGATTCCATCTTGGCCATGTTTGTTATTTACTCCTTTGGTTTCTGATTATTGCAAAAACCCCCTAAGTGTCAAAATATTTGGCAAAAAGGTCCCTGTGACCATCTTCCTCACCATGCCTTCTCCAATGTGGTGGCGGCAGTAACACCATGATTTCGACGTGATTTCGAGGACTGAGATCTCCCTCATCTCGTAGTGAAATTCCACTAAATTTGGTGGGATGATAGCTTGATCATTCCCACACATCCTCTTACTCTTTCGAGCCATTCTTGCCAACAATGGAGGCAGCAATCCGCGGCCAAAATATCACTCAAGTGTATTCATGCCATGCCTATCTCGGCCTTGATTGGGTTGCGATCTCGTCACAATCGCTGCGGCCTTGACTCTTTAAATCATGACTATTGACAACACTCAATCTTCCCCGGCAACGGTGCCAAAATGTTGACAGGCACTTGATCGGGGTTTTTAAGTATAAGTCAGTCACGTTGTAGTATAGTCGATCAAGCGTTGAAAACAAATGAGAATTTTTTATTACTCGAAAACCTAAGTATTCGAGGTCGAACACAAGGAGCAAATGGAATTTATTCACTAATCTCAATAATGTAATTTGAACACTTAAATCTACTCAAATTCTAATTAAGAGTATAATGCAAGAGTTTATGGATATTAAAATATAGCAAAATAGAGAGAGTGAGATGAATAGGGCAAAAGTCTGATTTCTCTTGTCTCTCTTCTTCTTCTTCTTCTGTTCTTTAGCCTTCTTCTTTCTTCTTTCTTTCTTCTTGGCTTCTTTTCTTTGCTGCCTTCTTTCTTTCTCTGACTTTCCTCTTTCCTTGGCTTTCTTCCTTTCCTTTGTGGATCTCTTCTACCTTAGCTTCCTTTTGTTCTTTTCTTCTTTGACTTTGGCCTCTTTGTCTTCTTCTTTGCTTTGGCCGCTTGCTTCTTCTTCCTTGATTCTCTTCTTTGGCCTTGGCTCTTCTTTTTCTGGCTTCTGATTTCCTTCCTTTCCTCTGCCTCTACTACAGGGCTTTCTCTTTCCTTGTCTTCTTCTTCTGCCTTGATTCCTCCTGCCTTCTTCTTCCTTGGCTTCTGCCTTGTCTTTCCTTCTTCTCTTTTGATTTCCTTCTTTGACTTTCTCTTCTTCTTTAGCTTCTCTGCGACCACAGCTTCCTTCCCTACCTAGCCTTAGCTTCACCTTGTCTTAGCTCCTCTTCTTTCTTCTTTCTTCTCTGTGGCTACGCCTTCCTCTTCCTTTCTTCTTTTCCCTACACACACACACGAGTGCAAAACCTATCCCCTACCCTTCCCGCATACACTCTCTCTCTATTCTCTCTTGGGATCACTCTCCCAGAGCCAGCCGGGTAATCGGGTCGGGTTGCGCACCCGGGTCCAGGCACACTGGCATGGGTGGTGCACGAGGAGTGCGAGGTTAATCGGGTCGGTCAGCCAGGTTCGAGGGGGCATAGGTTGCGGATGAGGTGGGTATGCGTGGGCGAGGGGACCTCACCCCGTGACTTGAGGCGATAAGCAGAGAACACAAATTCAATTTATCCTACACACCTGCGCTGAGCATTTCCGAGGTGGGACTAAAGTCCCACCTGTTTCTGTGCGCGCCCGCAGGTGATGTTCTTCTCTCAATTACTGCAGCTGGGTGCCTCACAGAGCCAATTGCCTAGACGGGTGTATGCACGAGACCAACCCGCGCCTTCTGGACCTGGGACCCTAGAGTGCTTCAGCCTGGAGTGAGCTTGCGAGCTCCTTCGAGCCGTCGCTAATGGCAGTGGAGGGGTCAGATCTGAAACTCATAAATGCGGCCTTGCGGCCTCATTAGAGCACATGGGAAGCTTTGTCGTGTCACGGCGAAGGTGAGGCGGTGGGTGGCTGGCCACAGGGCGGCCTAGGCATGCGTGCCTAGGTTGCTCCGTGGTCGTGGTAATGGGTGTGTTCGGTGGGTGAGTATGGAGGTGTTGGTAGTCAATGAAGGGGTGGAAGGTGATCAATGGGTGATGGCGAAGGTTATGAGGTAGGTGGCGAGGCATGTGGATGGGTGGAGCGACGGGAGCACCTTCGCCGATGGCCGGTCGGAGGTGGAGAAGGTGGAGGTGGTCTGCGGCGTCGAGGGGTTTAAAGTGAATAGAAAGAGAGACGAAATGAAGAGGGGAGAGAGGGGAAGTGTTTTAACCTAACTAAGTGGATGAAGGGGGGTAGAAGGGCGGTTGGCCGTACCTACTGTCGCCGAAGAAGAAGCGTCCAGAGGAGGGAGAACGGCGACGACGATGGGGGTGGAGGCGCATGCACGGGTATTGCACGATGTGGAGGAAGGTGGTGAAGATGGCTAGAAGGGGTCGCCAGAGCCTGCTGGACACTTGGTCGGAGGAGAAGGACGAAATTGGGGGTGGTTCTCCGGCCAAGCGAAGCTGATTTTGTGCGGCCGGAGATGGTGGTCCTTTTATAGGCACTGGTGGGGGCTCTTGTGCTTGGAAGATAAGCTTCCAAGTGCAAGAGTCCTCGCTGGAGTAGGACTCAGGGAGATACCCAAATCTCTCGAGCTTTCGTATGAGGGATTGGGTGTGAATCACGTCATGGCATTGCGTTCAGATGGAAGGGAATTCCTCAGAGAATCTCCCTTCCAAATCTGGGAGGAAATCTCTGAGGAATCAGGGAGCAATCCCCCTCAATTCCTCGCCGGAGTAGGACTCCTTTGCTGTAATGGTAGGGGGACCTAATTGTAAGAGTGGTGAGAAAGTTAGGGGGGGTCTACGTAATGATTTTCAAAAGCTAGGGATCAAAATGTAGTTGGGTGGATTATTTTGCAAAGTAGGTCAAGGTGAACTTGCCTTAGGTCCAAATTTTGGTACAAACCTAATTTAGACCTAAGGAATCCTATGGTGAAGTTGACCTTTAGGTTTAACGACGTTTGATTGGACATTTTACACAAAAACCCAAATTAGGTCAAATAATGAGTTAGGACCCCAATCTAGGTCAAAATAGGTTTCAAAGGAAAATTTGAATGTTCTAAACCCTAGGGGATATTTTTCCATGAATTTTAGAGGGTTTATTTTATTTTTATTCTGACCATAACCTTGTTGAATTAAGTGAGTCTGGTTTAGGGTTGCAAGATGTCATTAATTCTTAGATTGCACATGAACCCATTTCTGACTGAATCAACCCACTTTTTAGCTTTTTAAGACCATTTGACCTATGTTTAGCCTCTGATAAATCCTGTTGATGTACTGCAATGGTAAAATTGTAGTTTTACCCTTTATTTCATGTTTTCTTCTCAGAGTAGTTCTTCCTTGAATTAGGCCCTTCTCTAGGTTATGTAGGAGCTTTTATTCTCTTTCTTAGGTCAAAATGAGCTAGTTAGGGCTCATGATGAGGTTCTCATCACTGAACGTGTCTCACTGATCATTTTTGTGCAAAAATTGTCATGGCCATCTACCTCTTCTTCCTCCTCCTGGTCATGCCATTGGAGCACCTTGGAGCTTCTCTGACCTCATCTTTTGGCTTCTCCCACGTACAATAGGGAAAGGGCTTTACTTCCCCATTTAGTCACCATTTTTCCCGACAATGAGCACAGTCCTATCTCCCCTTCGTTGCTCCAATTCTTCTCATCAAAATCATCTTCTTCTTCACGTCTGGCCGGCCAACGTCGAATGTCTCTTACCCTCTTCGTCTGACATTAGGTAGTTTTCTTTACTCCTCTCTCTCTATAGTTTAGTTTAGGTACTTTAGATTCAAGAAATACCCATAAAGATCACCTCTACACCTTCATCTTCCATGTCTCTGGCCGCTCGCAACATCCACTCCAGCGACTGCTGCCACCATCTCCCACATGCCATCACTGACTGTTGATTACGCAGCAATCATAGGACTTAATTGATGGTAACACCATCATTCGTCATAAATAACCTAATTTAGCCAAAATCTAGTAATAAATGCTCTTAATAACCATCAAAAGATCATAAATAAGTTCTGAGATGAATGTGAAAAGAAGGCGGGAAATTTCGTTAATTCTTCTATTTTAACGAGAAATCATGAATGCAGATTAACTGAGGCGTTAATCAATACTTAATCCAAGGTCAAATGAACTTAAATTTTCAAAAATTGGACTCGAACTAATCGAATCAGGGTTTTATGAGATTTAAGGATTATTTTATTAATACAACCTCACTTCAATTAAATAGGTTCTGGTGGAATTAAATGTAATATAAACCTCCTAAATATCATTAAAAAATTTTTGTGAGGTTTGGAACCTTCACTCTTACCATAGGAACCCATTTTGACCAAAAGCGGAGACTTAAGTGGGAATTTGCTTCATTTTGGGCCTTAGTGTAAATTACCCAGTCAATCTACATTAAAACCCAAATTTGAGATCACCATTAGGTTCTCTTGGATTCAAATTAGGTTAACCTCAAATTTTGAGGCCAATCAGAGTTTGTCTTGACCTAGTTTGCATTCTAGCCCAGTTTGCTTTGATTTTTACACAAATGCCCCTAAGTTTCCATTTTTATTGCAAGTAGGTCCTTCCATCACCTTCCTCTTCATCCAAACATGGAAATTTATAGCAGAGGAACATGGCCTAAAACCTAGATCTTTGATTGAGGATATCTTCTTCAAATCTTCATCGAATCTCTCCAAATTTAGAGGGATTGATCACCAAATCCTCTGTCAATTGCACCTAACATTAAGATCTAATTTGAAGCATAGAGCTCCGACGAACTCGAAATTGGTGATTTTTCAATTTTCCAAAATCACAAGGAATTCATGAGATTTTCAAGTAATTCAAGGCCCAATCTTCCTCTATATATGCTCTAACATGATTCCAAGTCCAATCCAGTCGAGATTAGACTGTGTTTCAATCGCATCTTCGCGCACGACCACCTTCATCCCTGACTCTAGCGAGCTCCTCTATCCATCCTCTTCCACGCATGCTAAGGCCAAATTAGCATCGCCATCTTCTTCCTCTCCTTGCGATCTTAGCCGGCCAAAGCAGGGTCGTTTCGAAACCATCTTCTTCGCATCTGACCGACCAACGCTGAACACAATTCACCCCCATTCGTCTAATCTAGGTAGCTCTTCTTTTTCTCCTCCTCCCTCAGCCTAGTCTAGGCCTTCAGATTTAGGAATTCAAGCCTAATAAATGACAGATTATTATCATTTTTATGTCCTAAAATAGATCTAGCTCTTAGGGTTTTAACTCTACAATGGGTTTTGGGGCTGCATTTAGGCATTTACTTAGGATAGGCATGCATTGCATTTTATTGTATTTTTAAAGCATTCACTTGAGTGTCTACGATAGGCAGAAAGTTAGATCCCGCAAACCTTGTCACTCAGGAAGGTAGAAGATGAAGAGGAAGTCCAAATTTAGTTGGATACTAGCTAGCTGAATCTAGCTCATCACAACTGGATTCTAGCTCTACTTAGTTAAGACTAGCTCATTTTAGCTCCATTCAGCTCATTTCAGCTGGATGGTAGAGTAAGCTAGCTGAACTTAGTAGACTTCAGCTCAATTCCAGCTCAACCTAGTTGTGGTTAGCTCATCTTAGCTCCATTCAATTCATCTTAGTTGAATGGGAGCTCAGGCTAGCTCAACTTAGTTGGTCCCAGCTCCTCTCAGCTCCATCCAGCTCTTGGAAGTATTATCTGACTAGGATTAGCTATTTCCATCAACTAGCTAAGCCTAGTCGACTAAAGAAGTTTTCAACCAGCTGGAGTCAGCTCAACTCCAGCTCCTGAAGACTCAGCTCAGCCCAACTTAGTTGAATTGAGCTACTTGACCTAAGCTAGCTATCTCAGCTAGCTTGGCAGTCTTCGAGAGGACCAGCTCCCACTCACCTAAGCTTCAGACTAGAAAAAGCCAACTCATATTAGCTTAGCTTAGCTACTAGCAAAGAACTGGCTAGCTAAGCTAGCTTTTGAGTTCTCAGGAACCTCTACTTCAACTACTATAAGCTCCAAGAAGATCATCAGCTCCAACTTTAGCTCCTCATCCAAACCCTAGCTACTCTTCCACTACTCTAGTAGCTAAGTTAGCTTAGCTTAGCTCAACCTAGCTCCACTTCATGGCCTACTACCCTACTACCTATGCTCCACCAAAAAGATCACCTACTCCTACTTCATTTTGGTGCCAACTGTCCCTTCCATCACCACCATACATCCACCATCTTAACCTATCTCCACCCTCCATTTTTTCCCTCCAAAAATATCCAAGCACCCCTTCATTTCCCTCCAAATTTTCCCTCCAAAAATATCCAATCACCTATTCATTTCCCACCAAAAAAACACCATAACCACCCCCCTTCCCATCATATATATGCTCCACCTAACTACCACATTAACATCATCTTCTCCATTAGTTTAGGTTCTAGCCTTAACTACCGTACATCCCATCTTCACACTAAGGAAGAAGAAGAAGAGAAGAAGATCAAGGGGGCAACCTACCCGCCTCCTTGGTGCCTTCTTCCTCTCCTTCTTTTCCCTTGTGCCATACCAAGGAGGAGATCTTCTACATAGAGGGGGTGGCCAAGTAGAGGAGGAACCTTAAGGTGGTGGCATCCACCTTGAGGAGAGAGTTTGGAGGAGGACTGCATCAGGAAGTCAAGGAGCACCCTTTTTAAGTGTGGGGCAACCACACTTGGAGCAAGGGCCATCCAGACTTCTACCAGAGGATCCCTCTCTTCTTTATCTTCCACTTTATCTCCTGTATTAGCTAGTAGTTTTATTATTTTTGCAAGAAGCATTCCTCTACACATACTCCAAATTCTATCAATACAAGATTTCCATTTACCTTCCAATTTATGTTTTTATCTTAGTGTTTTTTCATGTTGTTAGTAGTGTTGTGTACACCACCCTCTCCTCTTCTAATTACCCTAGGCGCACTTGCCTAGGGTGAGCTTAGAAGAGAGGGTTTCATTCTTGTAACCTAGGAATTGGTTTAGCGTAAATCTTCGCATCAAATACCCGATTGTTCCCAAAACCCTAAAAACAACAAAATTGAAAGTACAAAAAGAAAAGTGTGGATTTGAGAGGCGAGAGAGAGAATTAATTCATGTGATTAACAAATTGACCCCCTTGGATGACCCTAGATACTCTACTATCTGGGTATTATAAATTTAAAAGCTGATTGTGCAGATACATGTCTCAACGACAAAACCCGCTTTTTACAAAAGCGCGTATTTTTGACATTAGAGCCCTAACTCCCACCGTTCCACTTCATCTTCTTCACGTCTGACAAGAGCTCTGGTGAGCTCGAACCGCGACGCTACTCATCCTACCACCAAACCACCTACACCACAAGCTTCACAAGGACTTGTAGATCAAAAGCCCTCAAGAAATTGAGAGCTTTGACCTACAAATTCTCATGCCGGAAAACCTATCTATCCTCATTGTCCGTCGCCTTCGTCCAGCCACAACACGCATCCAAACACCAAATCATCACCACCATCACCTTCGTTGTGATACGACGAAGCTTTTGAGGTATCTAATTGAGGCAGTGAGGTAGTATTTTTGTCTCAGGTGACTCACCATCGTCTTCATCTTCTCCGGCATCGTCACGACCATTCGGCAAAGCAACAACTAAGAGAGCATCCTTCCTCTATGTGGAATCACTCAAGGGAGGTTCCTAAGCCATTGGATTCAAGATCCAATGGTTGCCTTGCTCCAATCAAGCCAGCCCTTCCAAGGATCGTTTCATGTTGCAATGAGGAAGAACAAAGGGGACGGTTAGTCCCACATCATTGGGAGAGGATCCAAAGTTGGGAATGAAAGGAAAATTGCACCGTACCCAATCACCCAATCACGAAAGGGGTCGGGTCCCCATCCTAACACCACCATACACACGTACACCCGCACACACGTGGGTGTGCCTAGGTATGAGCCTAGGTCGATTTTGAGCGGTTCTTGGGTCCGATCTTGGCTAGATTTTGGACTATTTGAAGCTCTTGCATGCAAATTGGGCCGATTTTTGAGTTGCTTGAGAGGTTGTTCCATGGGCTTGAAATATTCACTAAGTGTTAAGGGCTTTGGCTTAGTTAGAAAAACACATTTTTTGCCCTTAATACTTGCATCTATTTTTAGAGTTTGATATAGTGTTCATTGAATATTACATTTATTTTTATATCAAGCTCTCTGTGCTTCAATTTTATTCCATTGATTAGTGGTTGATTACGAATTATTTGCTCCCTGAGATAACCTCATAGTTACATTCGAGATATAAATTTAAATGTCAATTCGCTTTTGTTAACTATACTATGAAGGGTATTTAAACTTGACGAAAGAACGTTAGCATTAATCAACCTGAATTGAGTTTGTTCCTAGCTTAACTTAGGAATAATACATGCATAAGCTACATATTTTGCATCATAGCTGCTTTACTTAGCTATTTATAGAATAATCCTATCTAACTTATTAATTAGTGAATAATTGTATTTCCAGATAATAAGAAGCTTAGAAGATATCCTGAGACTAAATAAAAGCTGGATAGAATCTGGAGCTATAGCAAAGTTGGAGCGGGAGCTTGGAATAAAGCTAGAAATAAAGAAGAAATGAAGATAGAGAGTAAGGAGATAGACTAGGTTACTTGTAGGAATAAATGTAGAAATTGAAGTAAAGAAGAATTTAGGATAACCTTATCCCTATCAATAGCCCTTAGGATAACCTTATCCCTACTCCTATCCCTAAGCCATCCTCTCATTCGTCTAAATTAGCTTAAAACCCCAAAACATGGATAGTGCTATCCATGCTCTTATCCACACTATCCCAACTCTTATCCTCCACTTGGGATATCTCTATCCCTAACGCTGAATTTCCCTACTTTAGCCAAAACCTGGATAGTGTTATGCAGATTCCCATTATCCATTATCCATATCCCTATAGTCCTCTTATCCACAACCCAATCCACACCTTCGAATCCTGTATAGGTCCACATAACCTCAATTGGCTCAATTTGAGTCAATTGGGTCAACCTTGTTTAAATTGGGTCCAGTTGGACTTGATTAGGCTGATAAGAGTTTAATTGGAGTTTACCCAAACCCAATCCACTAGCCTACATCTAATTGGGTGCATCCCTACTTGATTGGGAGCACTTGAACCCAATTGGATCCACCTAGGACCCAATTGACCCATTGACAACGGTTTGGCTGTCAAGTTAGCTTGTTTGTGTTTGTTATATGTCAAGTTACAATCGTTGTAGTAATAAGATAGCTATCAGGTTATCATTACAAAAAATTTTTACTTGGAAATGGTTTTTCCCGAGGTCGAACTCAGGGAGCTACTGGAATTCTAGAAATACAAAGGTTCTCTATTAGATTACAAAAATAAGGGAGAGAGAAAGAGAAAGAGAGAGAGGGAGCTTGTCTTGTCTTCTTCTTCTTCTCTTCTCCTTTTCCTTCTCCTTCTTTCAGCTGCTCTTCTTTTCTTCTTCTTCTTCTCTACTCACGGCTGTGTCTCTTCTTTTCTTCTGCAGAGTTCTGCTTCTGTTCTTTCTTTGTTCTTCTCTTTCTTTCTTTTTCTTCTCTTCTTCTGCGGCTCTGACAATCTCCTTCTTCTTCTGACTTCTTTTTCTTCCGCCTTCTTCTTCTTTTTTCTCTTGCTTTATCTCCTCTGGCCGCTGCTCAACCGTCGTCTGATGCAGCGATCAGACGACTTAACTGTAGGTTTGCTACAGTGCTTCTCTTCTTCTGTTTCTTCTCTCTTGCTTCTTCTTCTTCCTCTCTGCCCTGAGCGGCTAAGGCTTCGGCCACCTTCCTTCCTCTTCTTTCCTTCCTTCCTTCTTCTTCTCTCTATTCCTGCACACTCACACAAGGATTAGAAAGCAAAACCTACCTCTACCCTTCCCCGCGTCACTCTCTCTCAGATTTCTCTCATAGGATCGCTCTCCCAAAGCCAGGTATTCGGGTACGGGTATCGCGCCCTAGACTAGGCCCACCGGCGTGCGGTGGTGGGCGAGGAGTGCGTGGGTGAGGGTAATCGGATCTGGCCCAGACCCGCGGGGCGTGAGCGCGGGCGAGGGCGAGCACGTGGTGCGCGGCGTGCGTGAGGGACGTGACCCCTGTGTTCGAAGGCGATAAGCCTACAACACTTTTTCGATTTATTTGGCTGCAGCGCTTCCAGAACTGCTGAGGTAGGACTAAATGTCCCACCCAAATTCGCACCTGCAGCTGAGGAAGCTACAGGTAATCGCAGTAGCACGCGAGATCTTCGCCCCAGTTGCAGGGTTAGGATGCTTCGCGAAGGCAAGCCGCGCATCCTGGGGCGTGAGCCTGGGCGAGAGGGCACCTGCAGCTGCAGGTGAAGGAGCTCCAGAAGCTCGGTAATGGTGGTGAAGGGTCGTCGACCTGAAAACAAGAATACGGCCTCTCGGCCTAATCAGAGGATGCAGGGAGCTTCGCCGGAGTGTGGCGAAGGCAGTGCGGGTGGTGGCGAGGCATGAGGTGGCGTATGGTGGTAGCCCTAGGTCGGACTATGACTGGAGAGATGGGTCTCTTTGGGGGGTCGTTGGGTGGCGTCTGGTAGTGGATGGGAAGGGGGGATTTGTCGAGTGAAGTGAGGGGGAGCTTTTAGGGTAGTCGGCGAGGGGTGAGAAGGTCTGTGGAGGTGGGATGAGCTCGCCGGAGAGGGTGGTCGGAGACGGAGCAGGCGGGGGTGGAAGTCGTGTGCGGTGAGGCAAAAAGATAAATTGAGAGAGGGAAAATGTAAGGGAGGAGGAGAGGAAGCTAATTACCTAGGTTCTGGACGAAAGGGGAGGGTGGAGCCACCGGCTCGTACCTACCGGAGCTGGGGAAGAAAGGGCCTTGGAGGCGAAGTGCGGCGACGAAGAAGCAGGCGGAGGGTGCCGGCAGGTGGAGCGCGGCACAGACGAGAGGGTTAGGAGAACCCTACTGCAGGTAAGGCGGCAGAGCGATGAGGAGGAAGAGGAGGAGGTCGTCGGAAGCTGCGGGCCATCGACGGAGGAGGAGATGAAGTGGGGGGTTGTTCTCAGTCAAAGAGAGCTTAAAGGAATGGCCAGGGGGTGTCGGTTCTTATAAAGGGGCTGGCGTAGAGGGAGGCGTGGGCTGGTGACGTGCCAGCCTTGCCGGAGCATGGCCGGAGAGGGGACCCATACCTTCCACGCGTTCGCACGGAAGGTATGGGGGCCGGCATAGAGCATGGCCGGGTCCCTGCGACAGTGGACGTTGCAGGGAACCCTGCGTTTGCTTTGCAGGGTGGTCACTCCTCTCTGCGTGGCGCCATGCTCCGCGCAAAGTCGCCGGAGCATGGTGCTGTGCAGAGCTTTGCAGGAGGGACCATTCTGCAAATAACGACGAAAAAGTTGGGAGCCAAAATGCAAGGGTTTCGAAAGATAAGGGTCAAAAAGTAAATGAAGAGGACCAAATTGTAAAGCTGGTCAAGGAGGTCTCCTCTTAGGCTCAAGTTTTTATACAAGACTAATTTGAACCTAAGGATTTTAATGGTGAATTTTATTTCTAGGTTGGACCATGTTTGACTGGCTAATTTACGTAAAAACCCAGATTAAGTCATTAATTGGGCAAGGTTCTCTTTGTAGGTCAAAATGGGTTTCTAAGGTCAAATTGAAGGTTCTAAACCCTAGAGATTATTTTTATATGAATTTTAGAGGATTTAGTTGATTTTTATCCTACCTCAAACCTCGTGAATTGAAGTGGGTTTGTTTTAGGGTTATTGAATGTCATTTAATTTCCTAAAGTTGTATAACCCTTTTTAGATCCGACCATCCCACTTTCCTTCTTATTAGGTTTGCTTGACCTGTGTTTGGACCCTTAATTACCCTATTTGCAAACTACGTTGGTGAAATTGTAGTTTTACCCCTTATGATTTGTTTTCTTCTTAAACTCAAAATTCTCTGAGTTAAGCCTTTCTTTGGGTTATGTAGGAGCTTTTTCTTACATATCTAGATTAGATTGTGCTAGTTAGGATTCATGATGAGGTTCTCATCACCCATCTCTACCCATACATGTCTAATTAGGCTTGGTAGAACCTGATTAGACTAGACCTAGACCTATTAGGAACACACATGCAGTTAATTCGCAATCCAATTAGAAAACACACACCTAATTAAACTAGGACACACCCTATTAGACTCAACTTCTTAGGACCAAGGCTAACCTTACCTAATTAGGACCCAACACAACACAACCCCACCTATGAAAACCCTCACAAACACCCCCTCAACTCCACCAAACCCTAGCCTATGCCACCTCACCCCCTCCCTCTAAAGATGGCGACTAAAGACCACTTCAAGGTGGTGCCATCTTAAAACCTAACCCTAACCCAATGGCCACCCACCTAAGTCTCCCCTTGCTTATTTAAACACCACCCACAACTACCTTGTGGTCATCTTCCTCCACGCTCCATAGTTGTCCCTTGCACCTCCACCTCAAGCACTCCCTACCACCTCCAAGAGGTCGACCACCACCACCTTGTGGCTGTCCTCCTCCCTCCCTCCACCTCCAATCCACACGGCCACCATGGACTACCCTTGCTGCCCTTAGTTCCAATAGTAGTAGTTCTTCTATTGCTTTTAATTTTGTATTTATATTCCTTGCAAGTAGCTAGTTATATTCTCCATCTTTTTGCACGCCTAGGCTCTCCTTGGGTTGTAGGCATGCTCCTCTCTGTGTGGTTTAGATGGGTCTCCATACCCATGGTCTAGCCACCACCATCCCCCAGTGCTGACGGCTCTACCAGCATTCCTGGCGGGATGGTTTTCCAGTAGCATAGCAGTAGTCATATTAGACTTCTTTTCCATGTACAAGCATTCATCTACTATCATTTTGTAAATATGGATGATTCAGTGAAATTCAAGTTATTATCTTTATTTTGGTTCATTCTTGGTTAGTCGTCTTATTTGAAAATAACAAAAAAATTTAAAAAATAATAAAAAAATGCAAAAAAGTATGGCAGTACTGGATCATATAAATGACATGGCAATTGACATGAATTCAATCGGTAGTGTTCGTATAGTCGAGATTGTGTGCACTGATACATACACGTTCACTTTTATTATCTTCCCCACACACACTCATGTTATTTGTGTGCATAACATTATTGGTGACATGTATTTGTGTAATTCTGAAATCAAGCTGCGATTTTAGGTTAGTTAGGTGCATTTGCAAGAAAAAGAAATCAAGGTCATTTTCGCCATTGTCACCTCCTAGAGATTGACTGGGACTCACCATGAGTTTCGTTATTATTTTTGTTTAAGTTTGACACTCGACTATACTACGACTTGACTTAATCAATTTTGCGTAAATCTAAATAACAAATGACGACGTTGCCGGGGAGGCAAGGCAAATCTGATTTCTTATTTTTTATTTCTAACATCTTTGTGTTTACTTGCTTTGTGGTGTGCAAGAATCATAGGGTGGATCCGTGCACACATCGAGTGCGAGTGAAGATCAAAAGAGGTGCACACACTCCATCTTAGGTTTTATGTTTTTTTTTTCATCTTAGGTTAGTTATTTGTGAAAAAAAAACTTCAAGTTTTTTTTCTAGTAAAAAAGGTCTTTTCATTTCAAAATCTCTTTTAAAAGCTTCTTTACTATTTCTAGAAATTCGATCAACATTTTTTGAGATTTAAAAATTCTTTTACCAAATATTTAATGATCCAAAAAATCTAAACTATATCCTGAATGTGTATTTTCAACTCAGATTTCCAATGCTTTTATTTGAGAAAATTTGTACAATACAAATTTTAAAAATTTGTGCAGTGGATTGGGGTCAAATCGGATTGAAAACTGATTTTGTTTATCTTGTAAGATTTATTTTGGTCAATATACAAATCTCATTGAACTGAAATTTATGGGGTTTGAAAGCTAGAGAAATCATCTTTATTTAGTGTTTTTTCAAGAATTTTTGGATCGATCTTTCTATAGTTTCAAGTTGAAATACTCGTGAGGGGTCTGATGGGTCGACCGTATAGGTTGTTAATATGGAGATTTTATCGTTGAAATGTATATAGTGGTTAACCTAATTCAGACCTAATCATCTCTTTACAAAATTTTTAACCTGGCCTACTTGATTTTATCTTGTCACTTTTAGGCCCAGGGTCGAACTCAGGGAAGTGGGGTTCAAGTCAAGTTTCTACGCTTTTCCTAAAACGCGTCTCTTCCGTTCGTTTATTATGTTTTTGGTATTTTTCTTATTTAGATTTTTTTTCTGGTAATCCTTGTCCTTGAGGCACACCCTCAAAATTGTGTCCTTGGCTTTTAGCCAAAACAGAGTTCCAAAATGAGTCTTGCTATTCGCAAGACAGGGTACCTGCAAGTCAAAAATTATCTTTTCTCTTTTATATATATTTTTTTATCTTTTTACCAACAGAAAAGCAAACAGAAATAAAGTAAATATAGTATGTATATATATATGTATATATTATATATATATAAAGGAGTGGGGGTGGAGGCGGCGATGGAGTGTAGCACTGTGTCGAGTTGGTCGTCGTCTAAAGAGATGCAACCAACACGACTAGGTGCTGCGTGGAGTGTGGATGGATGATGGATGATGTATGGATCCACTCTTTTTGTACATGTGTATCGAGGAATATCAGCAACTGGTGCAGATATTCCCGCAATACAGCGTATGGCAAATAATGTGAAAATATGTACATATGTATGTATATATGTATATAGCTCTATATGTATATGTATATAAGGATCTATATATATATAGTTATAGATATATATATATGTATATATATATATACGTATATATGTATATAATACTATATGGATATATATATATATGTATATAGGTATATGTATCTAGATATATATATATGTGTGTGTGTGTGTGTGTGTGTGTGTGTATACATATATATATATCTATAACTATGTACTAGTGTTTATGTGTGTGTGGGTGTGTGTAAGTGTCGATGAAGATGTGTGTGTTCGTTGGTGTAGTGTGCTGTGAGTGAGTGAAAGAGAGAGAGAGAGAGAGCGGGAGAGAGAGCGCAGAAGAGAGTGCGCCGAAGAGAGTGAGAGAGAGCGGGTGCGAGAGGACGCGAGGCTTCTGCAGGCCGGCGTGAGGGCGGAGAGCGGGCGATGGCGCGGGGAAGCGAACACGGAGGAGGTCTGCAGGTGGTCGCGGAGGGGCGCGGGGGTTGGCAGGGGACGGCGAGAGGGCTTGGCCGGCAGCTGCAGTGAGTGCATCGGCCGGTTGCGTGTGCACGGCGGAGGCGACAGAACGGAGAACGGAGCGGAGGAGGCCCTGCAAGCGCGCGCGGAGGACTGAGCGCCTGTGGGGAAGGTCGCGGAGGAGGCGGGGGTTGCTGCTGCTGCTGCTGCGACCGCTGCTGGGCTGCTGCTGCTTCAAGCTTTGGAGCTTGGAGAGGCAGCAATTGCGTGGAGATGAAAACGAAAAGAAAAGAAAACACCACGCCCACCGGCTCGTTGAAGAGCTGGGCAGTGGTGCTCCCACTATGGTGGTGTGCACCACAGTGGGCTCTCCTGCTCGCCGAGTGTCTCCTCGAAGGAGGGCCGACGTATGGGAGGGGAGAACAGTGGAGAGGAAGGTGGTGGAGCTCGCGGGTTCTTTCTTGGTGCAGCAGCCTCCGTGTCGCGAGGAAGAGGCTGCGGCTTTAAATAGAGGAGGAGAGCATGGCCATGCAGCATGCGGGGAATGGGGGAGGTGCCCACCTCAGGGAATGGTGTGAGAAGGACAGCAAGGAGTGGCGTTGGCAGGACGTGCAGCTGCAGCATGGCATGGAGTGCATGCAGCTGCGGGAAGAAGAACTTCGGGAAGAGAAAAGAAAGAAAGAGGAAATATAAAATAGAGTGGGGACTTTTTGGAAAGAGGCACTTGAGAAAAAATGTAAATTATGAAGCCATTTATTTCAATATTCCCTCCTCTTAATTAAATGCATGAATGCAAGTGTTTTTACAAATGCGACTATAGGATCCTAATATGCATAGCTAATGCTAGGAAATAGCACAAGAAGGCATTATTATAGGCGTGTTTTGAGGTGCAATCATATACCCCCATGCCTATCTTTTGCTAGTCCCTAGCAAAACCGTGTTTAGAAATGTTCTTAAGCGGAAGATTTTCTTTTGAGGTGATATAGGTGTGTTTATTATCGGATATTGTGAGAACCAATTGTAGAAAAGATTACCAGTACTTTAAGTCTTACATGACAAAGATCATCTCTCAACTAACCAGGACTCTTGATATTTAAACCTTAAGTATGATTTCCAGGACCCAGGAGGTTTTGCCATACTCGAGAGCTCAAGAGGTTATGGTTTGTGCATAGTGGAGGCTCAAGACTGACCAGATGAACATTAAGACTCAATCCCAGGGTTTCACGAATTTTTAAGTACAGGTTGGTCCCAGTTTTAGCTCATGTCTTCGGATTGACCCTTAAGATGATGACGGAAAACTCAACTCCCATTTTCTGATTTTTTGTGGCTCACAGAGAAACAAAGGATACAGACATTTATGAGATATACTGACTCTTTTGCAACATCTCTCTTTTTTTTTTTTTAACTTTTTTTTTTGTTTTTTTTTTTTGAAACACGTGTCAGTATATCTCTTACAACACATTTTGAAAGAGCACACTTTTTTTTCTTTTTGGTGGGAGAGTTCCTTTTTGGTGGAAAGAGTCGCTCCTAAACACAAGACTAAAGCCTGGGATAAAAAGTCTACCTACCCGCACAGGTAAGGACTCCACCTTCCCTAATGAACACTAGGGTTGGATCTTATGTTCACCTGGTCTTTCCTGATATGTGTAGTGTGAACCAAGTTTACTTACGCTCTCAAGTAAAAGTAAACCAACGGATCTTGTACTGGTGTCTCAGGTACAAGAATACGTCCTTAGTTAGGAGAGATCTTGATCTATTTTGTCAATGCCTTAAGTGAATTAAGCTGAGCCTGAGCGAATCAAGCTTTTGTGGCCTGGAAATTCTTCAAAATAGAGGTTGAATATCCATAAACACTTATTGTATTTTTGTTTCAGCTTTTAGATCATTACTAAACACCATTTTCTCTCTCTCTCTCTCTTTTTCTTTTTTTTATATAGAAATTGCATGATACCCTAAAATACCCAGATCCTAAGGATGCCTATCCACCCCCCCATGCCAAACAATGCTATGTCCTCATATGCATGCAGGGAAGGGTAGAGAAAGGACGACAGATCGGGTAATGAGAGCTGAAGTGCAGGGTATACAACAGGGCGGTAGGGCGGGTGGATGGTGGGTGGTGAATTGAAAAGTGAAGTGATCGTGGGGTGGTGAGTGTTGTTAGGGTGCCTCCCAACGAGCGCTGAATTTAACATCCCCAGCTGGACTCAGGATGAGGCAAAGAATTAGTTAGCCTTCAGCAGGGCAACAGTTTCTCCAACGGGGGCAGGTTCATGAGTCAGAAAGGGTTTCAAATGCTGCCCGTTGACCGTAAATTTACGCCCAAATTTGGGCTCTTCGATCTCGACGGCCCCGTTGGGAAATGGTCTTGAGACCAGAAAGGGACCAATCCATTTGGACTTCAATTTCCCAGGAAAGAATTTGAGTCGGGCATTATAGAGCCAAACTTGCTGAGATGGCTTAAATTCCTTCCGCCGAATATGGCTGTCGTGAAAAGCCTTAGTGTGCTGTTTAAAGGTAAGAGCAGAATCATAAGCTTCACGACAGAACTCTTCCAGTTCTTGGAGTTGGAGTTTCCTTTCTCGACCACACAGGTCTGGGTCGAGGTTACATTGGCGAGCCGCCCAATAAGCGCAGTGCTCCAACTCCACGGGCAAATGACAAGGCTTCTCGTAAACGATTCTATAAGGAGACATACCAAGGGGAGCCTTGAAGGCGGTCCGATACGCCCAAAGTGCGTCAGTCAGCTTGTTGGACCAATCCTTACGGTCAGGCCGAACCGTTTTCTGGAGAATCTACTTGATTTGCCGGTTCGACACTTCCGCTTGGCCGTTCGTCTGAGGATGATACGGGGATGCAATACGATGGTGGACTCTGTACCTCCTCAGAAGTGCCCGAAAAGAAGCATGGGTAAGGTGGCTTCCTCCATCCGAGATAATGGCTCGAGGGATCCCAAAGTGCTCAAAGATGTGGTCCTTGACGAATCAGGTGGAGATAACATGGTCAGCACGGCGCGCGGGAATAGCCTCGATCCATTTCGAAACATAGTCAACAGCCACAAGGATGAATTCGAAGCCGTTGGATGGAGGAAAGGGACCCGTGAAGTCAATTCCCCAGATGTCGAAGATTTTCGCAGCTAGGATGGGTTGCAAGGGCATCATGTCACGACGTGCCATTGACCCTAATGACTGGCACCTAGTGCAATGCTTGGCATAATCGTGTGCATCTTGGTGAAGGGAGGGCCAAAAGAAACCGCATTGCAACACCTTGGCTGCAGTTTTCCTCCCAGAGAAATGGCCTCCGCGGGCCTGATCGTGGCAGAAGGATAGCACACTGGGGAACTCGCTGTTAGGAATACAGCGACGGATGATTTGATCAGCACCTATCCGAAAAAGAAGTGGATTATCCGAGAAATAATACTTTGCTTCTGCCATGAGACGCTAGCGCTGGTTTTTAGGCCAGCCACGTGGAAGAGATCCAGAAGCAAGGTAATTGGCAATGTCGGCATACCACGGTCCACTTGCCACATTTATTGCTAATAGGTGCTCATCAGGAAAAAATTCATTGATCAGAAGAGTAAGTCCAATATGGTCAGGGTCCAGTCTGGAAAGGTGATCAGCCACAACATTCTGGGCTTCGACCTTACCGCGAATCTCAATGTCAAATTCCTGGAGTAGAAGGATCCAACAAATCAGTCTAGGCTTGGCATCCTTCTTGTGCATGAGATGGCGAATGGCCGCGTGATCAGTGAAAACAATAATGTGAGAGCCCAGAAGGTAAGAGCGAAATTTCTCCAACCCAAAGACGACCGCCAGTAGTTCCTTTTTAGTGGTAGTATAATTACGTTGGGCATCGTCCAACGTCTTACTAGCGTAGTACACCACGAAGGGGTGTCTATCGCGTCTTTGTCCCAGGATGGCTTCGACTGCAAGGTCTGAAGCGTCACACATAAGTTCAAAGTCGAGGGACCAATCAGGCGGCTGGAGAACAGGGGCCTTGGTGACAGCATTACGCAGCTGCGTGAATGCTTGTATACAGTTGGGGTCCATGTCGAAGGGTACGTCGATTGATAGGAGATGAGTTAAGGGTCGAGAAATTTTGGAGAAGTCTTTGATGAATCTCCTATAGAAACCGACGTGTCCCAAAAAGGAGCGGATTTGTTTGACAGAACCAGGCACAGGTAAATCAGCAATGACGTCGAGCTTAGCTCTGTCAACCTCAATACCCCTATTGGAGATGATATGTCCGAGAACAATTCCCTCGTGCACCATAAAATGACTTTTTTCCCAGGAAAGCACGAGGTTTACATCAATACATCTCCTAAGGATGCGAGTCAGGTTGGCAAGACATTCGTCGAAAGATGGTCCAAAGACTGAAAAGTCATCCATGAAGACCTCGAGAAAGTCACCCACCATGTCATAGAATATCGCCAGCATGCATCTCTGGAAAGTTGCTGGCGCATTGCAAAGTCCGAATGGCATCCTTCTAAAGGCGAAGGTGCCGAAAGGGCAGGTAAAAGAGGTTTTCTCTTGGTCTCGGGGATCAATTGCCACCTGGTTATATCCTGAGAATCCATCCAGGAAACAGAAAAATTTATTTCCCGCTAATCGCTCCAGGATTTGGTCAATAAATGGTAGCGGGAAGTGATCTTTCTTGGTTGCAGCATTGAGTTTCCTATAATCTACACACACTCTCCAAGATGTAGGAGTGTGTGTAGGGATGGATTCGCCCCTGTCATTGACACAGATAGTGAGTCCTGCCTTTTTTGGCACAACGTGAATCGGACTCACCCAGGGGCTATCGCTGATCGGGTAGATTATACCCGCATCCAGCCACTTAATGATTTCTTTCTTAACGACCTCCCGCATGTTAGGGTCGAGACATCGCTGCATCTCGCGGGAAGGTCGAGCCTCCTCCTCCGTATATATACGGTGAGTGCAGTACGAGGGGCTAATGCCAGATAAGTCTGATAGAGACCATCCAATAGCTGCCTGATGTTCTAGGAGGACCTTAGTTAGTTTGCACTCTTGCTCCCTGGTCAATTTTGAACTGATGATTACAGGAAGCGTTTCATTTGGTCCCAGGAAAACATACTTAAGTGTGTTAGGCAGCTCTTTCAGTTCGAGAGTGGATGGCGAAGGATCTGGCATTTCTTGGGACGAGAGTGTCCCAGACAGGTAGGAGAACAAGTCAGGAGGAAGAAATTGGCCTTCAGATTGGCCAAGAAGAGGGGCTTCTTGGATAGATGGATCCAAAAATGAATAGCCCCAGTGAGAAGTATATGGGCTCAAGGTCCCAGTGTGGATCTGCAAATCCGCCTGATTTGGCGGGAAAGAAAGGGCAATTCGATCTTCAGGAGTGTGGATCGACGGTGAGTAGCCCGGATATGACTCAGACCACGAGGTATGGGAAGCGGAGAAAACCTCGTCAGAAGTCTGGCCAGGAGAAGGTACGGGACAAGGGAGGGATTAGGGAAAGTCACAGTATGTGTTGGTCAGGCAGTCATCAGTGTTTATCGGTAATTCGCAGCAGTCCGAATAAGTCCCAATAAGTCCGATACACGCGCTGACGGCCATGTCCTCGTCAGATGTGTCATCCTCGATGCAATCGCAATTAAAGTTCTTGGCTGCCTTGAATATGTTAAGCTTGAGCTTCTCAGATCCAACGGCAATCTCAATACAGCCCGACTCGCAGTTGATATGGGTGCGGGCTATGGCCAAGAAAGGTCGACCGAGGATGATCGGACAATCAGAAAGTGAACTAGGAACTTCCGTATCTAAAACAAGAAAGTCAACAGGAAAATAGAGACTGTTGACCCTAACCACCACGTCTTCCACCACACCCTTCGGGATTTTGACAGAACGGTCTGCCAACTGTAACGTGATAGGGGTGGGTTTCAGATTTCTCAAGGAAAATTTTTCGAGCATGATGGTCGGTATGAGATTGATGGAAGATCCTAGATCAAGCAGGGCACGGTTAAAACTGCAGCCTTGGATGCTACAGGAAATCAGCGGTGTGCCTGGATCTTTCTGCTTCGGTGGTAAGTTTGACAGTATAGCACAACTCGCATGAGGCGAGAGAACCACCGGATTCTTAGTCTTCTTTGACTGTCGCCTGGGTGTTGTGTAGTATTTGAAAAATCGGGCGACAGTAGGTATGTGGTCGATTGCCTCGAGCAGGGGTACCTTGATTTCTACATCCTTGAACAAATTACGCAGGTTGTCAAAGGCCTGCATATTTTTCTTTTTGCCTTTTGGCTCCCTTAGTAGAGCCTCAGGGAATGGGACTGATTCTGGCATAAGTTTTGGTGCATCGTCCTCACACGAATGCGGTATGCTTCTCGAATGAGAGGGCGAAGGAGAAGACGGGCCAGGATCAGGTCGAGGTGGATCGACGGTCAGCTTACCGCTCCTTGTAGTGATAGCATTGGACGATGCGGGTCCAGTGGGATCATACGGCGGAGGAGGGTTCGCAATGGGGACATAAGAGTGCGGTGCTGCAGCGGGATTAACTTGAAATCCTGGTGGAATGCTTGGAGCTTGCAAAACTTGATTAACCTGTCCCTGAGAAGGTCGTACTTGTGGTTGAGGACACGGGGTACGAAATTTCGTGGGTTTGGAACAGGTTGGGCGGGAAGAGTGCCCTAAGATCGAGTCGCCATGCGTAGTTGACTGATCTTAGCGTTCTGCTGCACCAATTGGTGCTGAAGAGAGGTCATGTTCTCTTCATGGCGCTTTGACATTTCCATCATCATTCGCATCAATCTGTCAAGAGGGCTTGATGCGTGTTCAGTTTGTGGTACGCAAGGGCCTGATGGCGGATTTGCCATAGGATTAAACTGGGCCCTTGGGATGACGGGTGCGGACGGTCGCATTGGTCCACCCGTGGGGTTTTGGCGCTGCGGGTTGTTGGACCATGTGAAGTTCGGATGATTACGCCACCCTGGGTTATAAGTGGCAGAGAACGGGTTGTTCCCCACGGTGCAAGTGTCTTCTATGCCAGAAGACGCATCCGCATGTAAAATGCGTCCGAGCACACGGAGGCTTGGTCCTCCATGTCGAAATACTGGCTTGCAGAAGCCAGTTCTACATGACTTACCAAGTCGCTTGGCGCGACACTCGGTAAGGAAGGTCTAACGGGGTTTCTCGGGATAAGCCTGGTGTTTGAAGAATTTGGATTGTGACGAAGTGGTAAAGAGGTGGTGTTTGCCATAGATCGGGTGGGGTTGGCCAGAAGCTCGTCCAGCTTCTTGTGCATGATGGAGACTTCATTCAGTTTTTATGCAATAAGGCTTAGATCAGTGGATGAATGGGAGGGTCCCGTGTCAACTTCGTGGACATTTCGGGGCTGGCTGGTACGATTAAAGGCGATAATGGAGTCATTGTTTATTGAGTTTTCACTCATATTTTCAAATAGTTCGAATGCTCCATTCTCGTCTTTATTCATAAAATTCCTTTAGCAGGAAGCATCTGTAATCTGCTTCAAAGTCTCATTTAGCTCGTAGTAGAAAATCTAGGCTATATGCCACTTAGGCAGACCGTGGTGCGGACACTTCCTGAGGAGGTCGTTATACCTCTCCCATGCCTCATGAAATTGTTCGCCATTTTGTTGCGTAAAAGAGGTGATAGCATGGCGAAGCGCATTGGTTCGCCTGATTGGGAAGAACTTCTTGAGAAACGCTGTTTGCATCTCTTCCCAAGAATGGATGGTTCTCCTAAGGGTGCGTAACCATTGCGACGCTTTATCCCGCAATGAAAACTGGAACATCTTCATGAGGACTATAGATAACCCGACATTTCTTGGTTTAACGATTTCAGTAAGTTGGGTTAGGTCTTCAAGTGGAGAAATGGGTCTTCACTTGCAAGACCATGAAAGTGAAAATTTGTTAGGCCAATTATGTTTGATTTTAATTCAAAGTCGTCCCCGCCCATGGGGACCCAAATTTGTCCTATGGTCTCTGTAGCAACGGGATTCTGATAAGAGCTAAGAGACCTAGGCTCCTCCCGTTCGGGAGGATTCTGCATTTCCTCCAATGTTTCCCGAATGACTTCGATTTTCTCATTATACATTTCCATTTGGGCTTGGAGGTGGGTTATGGGATCTACGGCTCCACCACCTGGTGGATTCTGAGGGTGGTTTCCTCCCTTGGGATTTGGGGGTGGGCGTGCAGCCATGTTTGTGGAGGAGGAGGACGATTCGATTTCTTTTCTAGATTTATCAGTCAATTCAAATAATTCAGGGTTTTGTGACCTCCTCCCAAACATGCACTACCGTAGGAAGAGTTGGGGAGATGAGAAGGGAAAAGGGATGAGAGAAATGACGCCGCAAAGGTACACTTGATTACAAATCAATACAGTCAAGTTCCTAACCTCTACAGTGTACCCTTAGACCTAAAGATCTAAGTTACGTACTATCACAAACTACGGAATCGAATGCGAGCACCGCGGAACCACCGGGCCAGATTGAAAGGCCGTTTGCCCCAGTCTTAGACACCCGATAGCACGCGGGAACTCTCACCAGCACGTAGCCGCTACACGCAGATAGTTATACCTCCAATCCTTAGCAAGGGTCAAGTTACTACCAATTTTATTTAGAGGCTTAGGATCAAGTGTTTCTGGAATGTGAAGGGCGTTGTTTACGGGTAATGCCCAAGTGATTGATTTTCAGAGTGTGTAAAACAAGCATGCAACGGGGAAATCTCCCCGAATTTAAGTTTTTATTGGTGAATGGTTTTTAAAGTTCAGCCTTAAGTAGTATGAATTTTAGGGTTTTGCTAAATTACCAATTCAAACAATCTCCAGGTTTTTGCAAAAATACAGATTTTCTTTCTAAACCCAAGAAACCCTTCTTCAATATCAGTTAGTTAATGCATGCTAAAATGCAATGAACTACCCTAAATGGAGATTTCTATGTGTGGATGCACGAATCAGTTTTATATCAATGTGAAAGGGAGCTAAAGCACTTAAATTCAAGTGCTTCCAATCACCAGAAATGATTTCCACACACAAGGCTTCAACCAAAAGATAAAGAAAATCAAATTGTTGGGGTTGAAGTATTCAGGATCGAATCTCAGGCAAGTTGAAAAGTCGCGGTGGGATTGGAATCAACTCAATTCCAAATCTCTCCACCAAAAATGTGATCCTGAATTAAAGATAAGTGAGGCAAAAGAGGAATGCAAACAATCTTTTTATTTGCCTCAAAGAATACTTCCCACGGCGAAGAATCCAAGAATTAAGATTCTCGGATTTTCGCTATGCGAAGTAGGGTGGGAAATCCCGGGGCGGTGGGAGTGAAGACAACCAATCAAACAAGTGAATTTTAATCCACTTGCCTCAGAGATCCCAAGAAGTTTTTAGTTTTTTTTTATTAAGGTGGCAAGTTAATCCTAGTTTGCTAAGAAAAGGAAAACCTACTTGTTCGGCAATGTATGCGAAGCTCCAATGCGGTGTCAGCATCTTCATGCTCTCGTTCCCGCCTTGGATCTACCCTCGTTCCCGACTTCATCTACCTGTCTTCTCCTTGCAACCAGATTCACCTGCACATCAAAAACAAAAATACCCGTGAAGAGAGAAGAGAAAAATTGAAAGGAATTGAATAAAAACTTACTTGAAGATGCACTTCCCCGACAACGGTGCCAGAAGAGATGATGGGTCGACCATATAGGTTGTTAATATGGAGATTTTATCGTTGAAATGTGTAAGTGGTTAGCCCAATTCGGACCTATCCATCTCTTTACAAAATTTTTAAACTTGCTTACTTGATTTTATCTTGTCACTTTTAGGCCTAGGATCGAACTTAGGGAAGTGGGGTTGAAGTCAAGTTTCTACGCTTTTCTTAAAATGCGTCTCTTCTGTTCGTTTATTATGTTTTTGGTGTTTTTCTTATTTAGATTTTTTTCTGGTAATCCTTGTCCTTGAGGCACACCCTCAAAATTGTGTCCTTGGCTTTTAGCCAAAATAGAGTTCCAAAACGAGTCTTGCTATTCGCAAGACAGGATACCTGCAAGTCAAAAATTATCTTTTCTCTTTTATATATATTTTTTTATCTTTTTACTAACAGAAAAGCAAACAGAAATAAAATAAATATAGTATGTATATATATATGTATATATTATATATATATAAAGGAGTGGGGGTGGAGGCGACGATGGAGTGTAGCACTGTGTCGAGTTGGTCGTCATCTAGAGAGACGCAATCAACATGACTACGTGCCACGTGGAGTGTGGATGGATGATGGATGATGTATGGATCCACGCTTTTTATACCCGTGTATCGAGGAATATCAGCAACTAATGCAGATATTCCCGCAAAACAGCGTATGACAAATAATGTGAAAATATCTATATATGTATGTATATATGTATATAGCTATATATGTATATGTATATAAGTATCTATATATATATGTATGTATATATATAGTTATAGATATATATCTATGTATATATGTATCTATATATATATATACGTATATATGTATATATATATATACGTATATATGTAGTTATAGATATATATCTACGTATATATGTATATATATATATATACGTATATATGTATATATATATACGTATATATGTGTATATATATATATATAAGTATATATATATATATATATATATATATATATATATATATATATATATATAAGTATATAGATATATATAAGTAGATATATATATATACTAATGTTTATGTGGGTGTGGGTGTGTGTAAGTGTCGGTGAAGATGTGTGTGTGCGTTGGTGTAGTGTGCTGTGAGTGAGTGAGAAAGAGAGAGAGAGAGAGAGCGGGAGAGAGAGTGCAGAAGAGAGTGCGCTGAAGAGAGCGAGAGAGAGCGGGAGAGAGAGGATGCGAGGCTTCTGCAGGCCGGCGCGAGGGCGGAGAGCGGGCGATGGTGCGGGGAAGCGAACGCGGAGGAGGTCTGCAGGTGGTCGCGGAGGGGCGCGAGGGCTGGCAAGGGACGGCGAGAGGGCCTGGCCGGCCGCTGTAGTGAGTTCAGCGGCCGGTTGCAGGTGCACGGCAGAGGCGACAGAACGGAGAACGGAGCAGAGGAGGCCCTGCAGGCACGCGCGGAGGGCTGAGCGCCTGCGGGGAAGGTCGCGAAGGAGGCGGGGGCTGCTGCTGCTGCTGCGACCGCTGCTGGGCTACTGCTGCTTCGAGCTTCGGAGCTTGGAGCGGCAGCAATGGCGTGGAGATGAAAACGAAAGAAAAGAAAACACCACTCCCACCGGCTCGTTGAAGAGCTGGGCGGTGGTGCTCCCACTGTGGTGGTGTGCACCACAGTGGGCTCTCCTGCTTGCCGGGTGTCTCCTCAAAGGAGGGCCGGCGTATGGGAGGGGAGAACGGTGGAGAGGAAGGTGGTGGAGCTCGCGGGTTCTTGCTTGGTGCAGCCGCCTCCGTGTCGCGAGGAAGAGGTTGCGGCTTTAAATAGAGGAGGAGAGCGTGGCCATGCAGCATGCGGGGAATAGGGGAGATGGCCACCGCAGGGAATGGTGCGGGAAGGACAGCAGGGAGTGGCGTTGGCAGGACATGCAGCTGCAGCATGGCGTGGAGTGCATGCAGCCGCGGGAAGAAGAACCGCGGGAAGAGAAAAGAAAGAAAGAGGAAATAAAACATAGAGAGGGGACTTTTTGCAAAGAGGCACTTGAAAAAAAATGTAAATTATGAAGCCATTTATTTCAATCTTCCCTCCTCTTAATTAAATGCATGAATGCAAGTGTTTTTACAAATGTGACTATAGGATCCTAATATGCATAGCTAATGCTAGGAAATAGCACAAGAAGGCATTATTACAGGCATGTTTTGAGGTGCAATCAGGGTCTGTCTGCCTTATCTGACTCTTAGTTGGTATAAAATCAATATCAAATCACTCAAAATAGTGAAAGGTCCATAAAAATACTCCCTAGAAAGCTAATCAGTAAAGGAATCTACCCTCCAAATTTCAAATTGTTTGTTGTTTGATTGACCACCTCACCTACCTTGATTGAAAATTGACATATTAAAAAACTTAGTCAATCCATTAGGTCAATTGTAGGGTTTGGGTTAAGTAAATCAAAAGGAAAAGAAATGTATACCTTAACTCGAATTTCTTATTTAATTATTGAATAGTCTCAATTTCTTGGGTCAAACCTAGTGTTCATGCCTGTGGGTTAGTGCTAAACGACCGCAGCTAAGGGGTATTAAGGAACCAGAGGTGTAAGCCAAGGGAAGAGTCTTCCCATTAGTTTCCTTGTACTCAGACTGGCTGGGTTAACCTAGGAAACAGGGATTTTATTCTTTCGATTTTATAACAAATAAACTCTAGGAATTTGAACTTAAACTTGAAAATTTGATCACTGGCTTTAAGGACCACATCTAATTGCAAGGCCCTTGCCTTGTGGGCTTGATTGCACAACTCTTGTAGTTGGTGTATGCAAGGGAGAAGGTCACTAAGACCTGAATTGGTTGGACCTTGGGAACCTAACCCAAGGTGTCGTAGGCGACTCTTTTCGTCACGTCCTTCTTCCTCTTCTCACCCATCCACTTTGTTAGCCAAAATGGCTAACCCAATTCCAAACCCTGGTCCCGACGACCAAAATCCTATGGCTCTACTGGAGGCCCATGTCACTGCATCTGAAGAGTGGCACCAGCAAAGCATAGGTCAAATTTTGAACACTTTGGACAGAATACAGCATCCACCACGAGGGGAACAACCACAGGACTTTTACGATCCGGCAGCACTAATCATGGCACCTCAAGTCTGAATTCCCAGAGGAGGAGATGAATTCAAGCTTAAGCTGAATGTAAGAAGTCTGATTTAGACTTATTTCCATGGTCACTCGAATGAGGATCCCTTCTAGCACATAGAGGATCTGAGTTGAATCACTGAAATGATTCGACCCAGAAATGTGGATTTAGGAATTGTTCTCATGAAGCTTTTCCCATTCTCGTTGAGGGATAAAGCTGGTTATTAGTTCAAGACCATTGGGAGACCAGTTGGTACTTGGGGGGAATTATGTCGAGAATTCCTCCAAAAGTTCTTCCCAATCGGTCGTACAAATGCAATGAGGTGGGCAATCACAACTTTTCCCTAGGGATCGGGGGAAAAGTTACATGATGCCTAGGATCGATTTCATGAACTTCTCCGATGGCACCTTGCTCATAACTTTTACCATGGTGTAGATGACACATGTTGGTATTTGGCCGATGCATCTAGTGGTGGGAACTTCCTCGCTAGAGATGAAAACAATGCATTTGAGCTGTTCATGTCTTTAGCAGAGAATTCCATGAATGTAGCCTCAATGAACCAATTCCAGTGACCTGGGCATCAACGAGCTACTATCCAAGAGGCTTATGCAGAGTTAGCCCAAGCCGACATGGACATCATTACCAAGAAGTTGAATAAGGTGGATCTGTTGGACAAGAAGATCGACGAACTGATTTGCTCCCATCTAGGATATCCAGGAATTGTTGCTGCACCTTATGATCAAGGTTACGCACCTCATGATGATTACGGTGCATACTCCCTTGATGAATATATGTCTCAAACATCTTCAGCCTACAAAGATGTTAGCGCTATCGAAGGATACGGGCGTAACAGCCCATACTTTGGGAAGTATAACCTTGGTAAGCGCTAGCATCCAAATTTCTCTTGGTATGGGAATTCATAGAGACCAAGTTAAGATCCACAACACTAGAGCAGGCAATATAGGAATATGGGAAACATGTACCCCAGGCAATAGCCATTCGCACCCGAACAACAGGCATGGTCTATTTACCAGCCAGTGTATAATGCTGTCACTCACCCTCTAAGGTAGGCTGACCCTTTAGAGGAGTTGAAAGAATCATTGCAGCAATCGAACGAAGAAAATTTGAAGATCATGAGAGCTATGGCTGAGCAGATACAGACTATCCAGAGTACGAAGAACCAGATGCTGCAAGAGAATAGATTACAGGGAGCCTTGCCCTCCTAGCCAGTCCCAAACTCGAGATCTGTGCAAAACCAAGGCACCCCCTGCCTAACAAGAACCACAGGGACAGGCACATGCAGTACTTCAGGTACCTCTAGTACCTCCTGGTTATGCTCTGGCTTAGCCTACTCCATTGCTGAACCCGACCTATTTTGCCCCTCCTGCGCCTCCTCCACCTCAGGGACAGCATGCCGATGCAAAGGTTGTCACTTTGAGGAGTAGAAAGACTATACCAGACCCACCATATAAGCAGGAGGGTCATGATTCATCTTGTCCTCCACCTCTGGATGGTTCATCTTCTCACTCTCACCTTGATCAGGAGCCTCCTAAGTGGACGAAGGCAAACGACCTATGGTAGACCCTAATATTCTTGTCCCTTTTCCTAAAGCTCTCATGTGAGATATAGCGAGGAAAAAGGGATCGAAGAATTTTGGGGACCTGAAGGCCATGTTCAAGGAACTTCACATTAAGGTTCCACTCCCGCTATTGATCACATTCCTACTGTTGCGAAGTTCTTTAAAGACTATTGTACACCCAAGTGACAGTTTAGGAAGCCCAACAAGGTGGTATTGTCCAAAGGAGCTAGTGCGGCCATTTTTTCTAACCTACCACCAAAGAAGAAAGACCTGGGAGCCCCACTCATTCCATGTCAGTTGCAAGATGCTCCTTTTGACCGGGCTTGCTTGATTTGGGTTTGTCCATCAATTTAGCCCCTACTGTTGTTTTTGACCACTTCCAATTTGGGGAGCTAAAGCGCACTTCAATCATAATCCAATTGGCTGATAGATTAGTCAAACTGCCCAGAGGTGTGGTTGAGAACGTCATTATTAAAGTCCATGGGTTTTGTTTCCTAGCAGACTTTTTCATTTTGGATATGGACATTCCTCCTAGTCTCCGTGATGCACCTACCATTTTGGGTCGTCCATTTTTGGCAACTGCCCAGGACAACATCAATTATGCATCCGGGTGTATGGAGATCGCCCTTGGGAATGAGAAGCTCAAATTGGATATTTTCGGGGTGAATAAGAACTCGCATTGTGATTTTATAAAGGACTCGGATGATGACGAATCTGAACACAATGTGAACATTGAGCTTTCTTATTGTGAGTTGACTCACACGTCTTCTATTGGGCTCATTGATTTGGTCAAAGAATAGTCAAAGAATCCAATTGAGGTTAAGGAGTCTAACTTTACTCTTGATGAAAACGCCGTTTTTGATTGTAAGGAAAATCTGAAAGATCTTGAGGCACTTTTGGATTTGAGGTTGGAAGAATCTATCAGTTCTTTCACATCTTCACTCTTGGATTTTGACAATGAGGATTTCATGGAAACCACAAAACCAAAAATGAAAGAATTTGAGGCTTTAATTGATCTGGACTCCAATCTTACACCCCTTAGGGAAATTATTTTGAAAGATAATGAATTTTTGGCCATTGCATTTGAAGGTTTACATCATGAATTGGGACAAAATTTGGATGATTTAAATGAGATTTCTATTCAACCCAGGGATGAGCTCAAGGATTTTGATTTGGATATCCAGGAGAGTTTGGGTGGCTTTGAAATTGTTAAGATGGACCACTGGATTTTATTTGACTCACCTACTTTATATCCATCCACACCCAACTTGACTTATGAAGTGGTTCCTTATGCCACTTTAGACCACATCACTTGAGTCCCCCCTTTCATCTCTCATCATTTTCAAGACCCATATGACTTCTTCCCCTCTTGATTCTATATACACCTTTGATGCCTTACTTATGCACCATTCTTTAGGGTTGCCACTATCCTCTTTTCACTCTAGCACCCATACTTATCTTTCTTTCCTTTGCAGCAGTTGCCTGCCAATCTCTTCAAACCCTGTTTGGAGCGCTTGATCGAGTTTTAAAAAGGTCGCGTTGTAGTATAGTCGAAAAAATGTTCAAAACAAATACAATTTATTACTCGAATTTTAAAGTCCAAGGTCGAACATAGGGAGCAATTTAGGGTTTAGAAATCAAGATCACAACTTGAGAATTTGAAAGAATATAATATGCAATAAGATCAATGTTATAGTGCAAAAAGATAGGAAAAATGTAAGCACAAAATATTAAAGAAATCAATGTATGTGAATAAAGCACAAAATTGGACGTCTGATTTTTGAATCAGACACCTTAAAATGTTGATGCTACAGTGGTTGACTCTTTCTTTTCTTCTTCTCCTCCTATTCTTCTTTCTCTTCTTGTTTATCTTTTTCCTTTGCCTTTCTCTTCCTTTGCCTTCTTCTCTCTCTCTCGGCTACCTTCAGCTTCTTCCTTCAGTTCCTTCCTTCTCTTTTCTTTCTCTCTACCTTCCTTGCTCTTTCCTTTAGCTCCTTCCTTCTTTCTTCTTCGCTGGCTTCCTTTCCTTAGCTTCTCTTCGGCCTTGTCTTCTCCTTCCTCTTCCTTTGGCTTGGCTTCACCTTTTTCTGCAGAGCAAAACCTACCCCTACTTGCGCGAGCTCTCTTCTCTCTTCTCTCTCTTAGGTTCACTCTCCTAGAGCCACAGCTTCTTAGGTAATCGAGTTGGATACGCGCCCGGGACTAGCCCCACCAGCGTGCGATGGTGGGCGAGGTGTGCAATCGGGTCGGGTCACCAAGTCCGCGGGGTGTGATCGCGTACGAGGCGTCGGGTCGGGTGAGAGGGGACCTCACCCTGTGAGTTGGAGGTCAATAGCCTTATGCAGAAATTCCATTTATGTGGGTGCAGCGCTCCACCACTTTCCGAGGTGGGACTAACTTCCCACCCTCTTTCACGTGCGCCTACTGCCGAGTGGCGTCCTTTGATTGCAACTGCAGGTTCAGCCTTCGACACCAATTGGATGCCTGGAGACGTTCTTGAAGGCTCTCCGTGCGACCTGGGACTTTGTCCTGGAGTGGGCACGGCTTGGAGAAGCTTGCAAGGAAGCTTCAGGCAATGCGTCAATGGCAGTGAGCCCCTAGACCTGAAATCACACACATGGCCTTGCGGCCACATTAAAAAGCTCAGGGAGCTTCGCCAAGGTGTGGCGAACATGCAGGGGTGGTCGACGTGGCGTGGGACCACCTGAGGGAGTGTGCCTAGGGCACACTGCGACCGTGTGTGTGGTTGTGTTCGGGGGTGCGTTTGGGTAAGTGGCAAAGTGTTGTGAGTGGGGGGTTATGATCAGTGAGTTGGGGCGAAGCTTATGGACAGGTCAGGGAGGAGGGAGGTGGTCTATGGAGGTGGAGAGACCTCGCCAGAGTGGTGGCTGGAGGTGAAGGGGATGATGGTGGTGGAGTGTGGCAGTGGTTGTTTGAAGGAAAAAAAGAGGGGAAAAGAATGTAGAGAGTGAGAGAGACTTATCTAGGAGTGAAGGAAGAGATGAAGGGGGAGGCAGGGATGGAGTATGGCTTGTATCATCGATGCTAGAGACGAAGGTGCTCAGTGAGGGAGGTCGACGAGGACGAAGGGGACGTAGGAGAGTCGGCGGGTGCTGCGCCACACGGATGAGCGTGAGGAAGAGGAACCTGCCACCGGTATTGTGGCTAGGCGACGAGGAAGAGTAGGAGAAATCACCGGAGCTTGATGAGCGAGTCGACCAGAGGAGGAGAGACGAAATTGAGGGGGTTCTCCGGCTAATTTTAAACTTAGGAGATGTGGGGCAAATTGGGGTCTCTTAAACAAGCAAATCGGGTTTGTGCTTGGAAGCCAAGCTTCCAAGCACGACAAGGTCACTGGCAATGGAAACTCGAGAGATACCCAAATCTCTCATGCGTTCCCATGAGAGATTGGGTATCAAACAGGGCTTCTAATTGGGTTCACATTGGAGGGGATTTCTCAGAGAATCTCCCTTTCAATTTTGAAGGGGATTTTCTAAGAGATCTGGGAGGAATCTCCCTTTCAAGCTCGCCGGAGTAGGATTCCCTCCGCTATAATGGTCGAGGGACCTAATTGCAAATAATGAAGAAGAAGTTAGCGGGTCAAATGTAAGGGTTTTTGAAAGATAGGGGTAGAAATATAATTGGGTTGGACCTATTTGCAAAGTGGGTCAAGATGAATTCCCATTAGGTCCAAATTTCGGTACAAACCTAATTTGGACCTAAGGAATCCAATGATGAGGTTGGTTTTGGGTTTTACCACGTTTGACTGGGTAATTTACATAAAAACCCAATTTAGGGTAAATATTTGTCTGAGACCCCATTGGTAAAAATAGGTTCCAATGGCCAAATTGAACGCTCTAAGCCTTAGAGAATATTTTTCTATGATTTTTAGAGGCTTTAGGTGAATTTTATCCTGACCAAAACCTTGGTTAATCAAGCAGGTCTCTTTTAGGGTTACACGAAGTCATTTAATTCCCAGAACTCACATGAACCCTTTTCTGTCTAAACCAACCTACATTTTATCTGGTTAAGACTTTTTGACCTTTGTTTAGAATTTAAGAAATGCGTTGTTGTACTACAATGGTAAAATTATAATTTTACCCCTTGTTTCTTGCTTTTCTTTCAGAAAGGTAATTCAGTGAATTAGGATCTCTAGTTGGTTATGTAAGAGCTTTTGTTCTCTTTTATGGGTCAAAATGACTAGTTAGGGCTCATGATGGTGTTCCCATCATACCCCCATGCCTAGCATTTGCTAGTCCCTTAGCAAAATTTTAAGGTTTTAACTTTGATTCTAGACCATGAGTTCTTTTAATGCTTAAAAACTATGATGAGTGCTTTTTTTCTTTTGATTTGGTTAGAATGTCGATGATAGGCCTAGAGGTACTCAAGTACCAACCAAGATCCGCACCTGACCAGCTCTAGCCTCAGTCCACCGTGAAGGTTTTTAAGGTCCACATGAACTGTCCTAAGGTTCGTTGGACTCCGCGGTTGAAGCACCTGTGCTTGAAACATATTTTAGCCTCGGTTCAATTTATAGTGCATTTTTTGTAAGAGAGAGAGACAGAGGATTTTCTTTGTTTGGAGAGTTTTCTCTCTCTTTTCTTTTTATTTCTAAATTCGTATTGGCTTCTCAACATGGTCTATCAGATTCCTAGTCCTCATCATCAATCCTCGAAGGGTCCATGGCAATCGATGCTTCGTGATAGCATTGCCCATGACAACCCCCAGAACCCTGGCTTTCGAGATTTCGAGATAATCCCGCCCATGGCATTCTGTAGCTAAATACAGACCCTGGCAATCGACATTTCGTGATAATGCTGCCCATGGCATCTGAACTAGCACAGGGTGCTTACATGCCCCCAGTAGGATATGTAAATATCCTAGGAGACAAGCACCAAGGAGAGGATATGTTATTGCACATCTTTGAGGGAAATTTCCCACCTCTCCGCACCGGGAACTCATCTAAATCAACTTGTGTTGATCGGCAGCTCCTAATCTAGGTGACTTTTTCAGAACAACTTAAACGCATTTGCGTGATTTTGATACTTATGCGCACTGAACTAGACTGTGTGTGGATTGGGGTGCTTAGGTTACCGATTCCTGCAAACCAGAGGTTAGTTAACGAGGTCGAATACTCCCTAAGCCTTAAACCTAATACTTAAACTTTGCATTTTACCCAACCTCTTGAGGACTATCCAGATCTTAGCGAATACTTGAATTTTTAAGCCTAGGAGTACAACCCATGAGGCTTAAGATCAGCGTTCCTTCTAATCTCTTTTGTGTCTTATTAGCACTTTTTTCCTTTCGTTTTCTTTTTCTTGATATGGTCTAAACTCAGTTAATCCCTTAATTTCTTACTAATGATTATTTCTTCTTTTTCTTTTCATTTTGTGCTCCTTTTTTTTGATATTTTTCACTTTTCCCCCTTTTCTCCTCATGATTTGTATGGCCTCAAAATTTTCTCTCCCCTTAGAATTTTTTTGTTCTTTTTCAAGAATTTTTTCATTTTTTTTGGTATTTTTGGGATATGTGATTTTTTTGTTGAAACCTTTTCTTGTGAGATGAGTTTTCACGGCGTTTTGCACTTTCATACCCCGTCATGCCTACGACTTGCAATGTCCCCATTGTAAATTAGGTGGGTTCAAGTTCAGCTTAGATCATTCATTATAACAAGTTTTGGGTGGGCGAACGGGTCAAGGTGACTGTTGCGAATGATTTCAAACTCGGGTACGGGTACCTGAGGTGGGGTCGGCTATTCTAATGGATGAACCCTAAAGTGCAATATGAATTCAGCATATGAATGTCAAGAAAGGTTTCAGGTTTTTCAAAAATGACGGGTTGTCTCCCGTTAAGCGCTGAGTTTTACTCAATCGACTGGGCGCAATGAGCTTAGGGAGAATGGAGGGTAAAGGATATCTCAGCCAAATTTCTATCAGTCAGGTCAATGAACGGTTTGAGTCTCTGACCGTTCACGACGAAGGGTTTTGAATCATGGCTGAGTGGACTGATCTTGATGGCTCCACTTCTGAAGATTCGTCGGATGAGGTAAGGTCTGATCCATTTTGATCATACTTTTCCTGGGATCAGTTTAAGCTTGGCATCAAAGAGTAGGACTTTTTGACCAGGGTGGAAGATCTTTCTGGATATGTGCTTGTCTTGAAAGGCCTTAACCTGCTCTTTGTAAATTTGCGAGTTCTCATACGCGTCATAGCGTAATTCATCGATCTCACTCATTTGAAACTTTTTGTGGGTTCCTACCTTAGAAAGATCTAGGTTGCAGTTCCATACTGCCCAATAGGCTTTGTGCTCCAATTCTACGGGGAGGTGACATGCCTTCCCATACACCAATCTGAATGGGGACATACCTAATTGGGCTTTGTGGGCTATCCTATAATCCCATAAAGCATCTAGAAGTCGGGATGACCAGTCTTTCCTGTCAGGTCGAACAGTGACCTGGAGGATTTCTTGATCTCTCGATATGATAGCTCAGCTAGACCATTATTTTAGGGGTGGTAAGGAGTAGAGATTCGGTGTGACACCCCGTATTTGGTCATTAGTGACCTGAACTGAGCATTAGTAAAATGGGTCCCACCATTAGAGATTATAGCACGTGGAATACCAAATCGCGAAAAGATATTTTGATGAATGAATTTGATAACCACCTTATGATCATTGGTTCGGGTCGGAATGGCTTCGATCCATTTGGACACGTAGTCAACAGCAAGTAGAATGTACTCGAAGCCATCCGAAATAGGAAAGCGTCCCGTAAACTCAATCCCCCATAAGTCGAAGATTTCTCATACAAGAATCGGCTGTAAAGGCATCATATCACGATGGCTCATGTTGCTTAAGGTTTGGCAATGAGTGCATGCCCTATAGTGATTGTATGCATCCTTGAAAATCGTGCGCTAATAGAAGCCGCGCTGGAGGACTTTTGTTGTGGTTTTATGACCTGAGAAATGTCCACCGCATGCCTGGTCATGGCAGAAGGATAATATGTCCTGAATTTCCGCTTCTGCAACACATCGTCGAATGATCTGATCAGCATCGATGCAGAAAAGATACGGGTCTTCCCAGAAGTAATACTTGGCATCTGAAAGCAATTTGTCCTTCTTGGCCTTCGGCCAATCGGATGGGATCTAATGTGATGCCAGGTAGTTTACTATATCAGCAAACCATGGATGCCCTATATTGATAGTTAGGAGGTGCTCACCAGGAAAATGTTCCATGATAGGTTCGGAAGGGTCGATGATCTCAAAAGGGAGGCGGGACAAGTGATCAGCTACCACATTCTGTTTTCCCGCTCTGTCGCGAATGTCGAGGTCAAACTCTTGCAATAGCAAGATCCAACGGATTAATCGAGGTTTCGCATCCTTCTTCGCAAGGAGATGCCTCATAGCTGTGTGATTCGAGTAAATGATAACATGGGAACCTAGGAGATCTTTTCCAGGGCAAATACTACAGCTAGCAGCTCTTTCTCCGTAACCGTGTAGTTATGCTAAGCCTCATCAAGTGTCTTGCTAGCGTAGTAGATGACCACGGGTTTCCCGTCAATTTTCTGCCCAAGTATCGCTCCTACAGTGGAATCAGATGCATCGCACATGATCTCAAAGGGTTGAGACCAATCAAGGGACTGTAGGATTGGAGCTTGGGTAACTTGATCACGGAGGATTTCAAATGCTTGAGTGCATTCCTTGGAGATTTTGAAAGGAACATCCTTAGATAGTAGAGTGGTCAAGGGGCACGTGATCTTTGAGAAATCATGAATGAATCGACGGTAAAAATTGACATGCCCCAGAAAAGATCGGATGTCCTTAATCGAGCTAGGCATAAGGAGTTTGGAAATCAAGTTCACCTTGGCTCGATCGACCTGGATGCCTTTTTCTGATATGAGACGTACCAGGACAATTCCTTCAGGCACCATGAAATGGCTCTATTCCCAGGAAAGAACCAGATTCATGTCAATGCACCGCCTGAGGATTTGGACCAAGTGCAGGAGGCAATTATCAAATGATTCTCTGAATACTGAAAAGTCATCCATGAAGACTTCCAGATAATCACCTACCATATCTGAGAATATGGCAAGCATGCACCACTAAAAAGTAGCGAGTGCATTGCAGAGATCGAATGACATCCTTCGAAACACGTACGTCCCGAAGGGGCAGGTGAAAGTGATCTTTTCTTGGTCCTCAGGATGGATTGCCACCAGGTTATAACTAGAGTACCCATCCAAAAAGCAGAAGAACCTATTTCCCATTAGTTTCTTGAGGATCTGATCAATAAACGGTAGTGGGAAATGATCCTTCTTTGTGGAGGTATTGAGTCTTCTGTAATCAATGTAGACTCTCCACGAATTCTCCACACGGGTTGGTATGATTTCTCCGGTTTCAGTCGTGATCATGGTGAGTCCTGCCTTTTTAGTCACAACCTGGATTAGACTCACCCATCGACTGTCGGAGATCGGGTAGATGATCCCTGCATCTAACCACTTGATGATCTCCTTTTTCATGACCTCTTGCAGATTAGGATTCAAACATCTATGCATTTCATAGGAAGGTCGTGTGCCCTCTTTGGTGTAGATACGGTGTGTGCAGTAGGAAGGGCTGATACTAGTCAAATCATTGAGAGTCCATCCAATGGCTCTTCGATGTTGCTGGAGAATGGTAATCAGACGGGATTCCTGATTAGGTGTGAGTCTAGAGTTGATAATCACAGGAAACGTCTAATTGGAACCTAAAAAGACGTACTTAAGATGGTCGGGAAGAGGCTTGAGTTCCAGTACAGGGTTATCAGTAGTAGCGGGTGGTTCGGGGTGTGTGTCAGGGGCAAGGGAAGGAGTTATGGGCGTATTTAGGTCAGGTTCGGACTCCTCTGATTGCAGGTTTTGATCCTCTTGTGGTTGTTCGGAAGCAGTCAGGTTGTCTTCAATATATGGATCGTCAACCACAGCCTTGATGTCACATATTTGTTCTATAACACCGCAATTAATCCCTTGTTGGGCCTTAAAGATGTCGATCTTTAATGTTTGGTTCCTAAATTTCAGTTCAATTTGAACCTCCTCACAATTTATGTTGGCCCTAGAAGTGGCCACAAAGGGTCTCCCTAGTATAATTGATATATCCCTCGGGTTTTCTGGAGCATCCATATCCAAGACTACAAAGTCCATAGGGAAATAGAAATCTCGCGCCCTAACTTTGACATCCTCAAGAACTCCTTTAGGTGACTTTATAGATCGGTCAGCCAACTGTAATGTCACCCCTGTAGGTTTAAGCTCAGTTTCCTCAAGGTGGTCAAGTAGGGATGTTGGTATTAGGTTTATGGAGGCTCCTAAATCTAATACAGCTCTATCAAATTAGGTATCACAAATGGTACAAGAAATAAGGGGAGTGCCTGGGTCTTTTGCCTTAGGTGGGAGTTTGCTCAAAATTACAGAGATGGCTTGCTCTGACAGTACGATTGGACTCCCACTTTTGGTTCATGACTTATGCTTAGGTGTACACACGTCTTTCAGAAATCGTGCATAAGCAGGTACGTGGAGGATCGCATCCATCAATGGGATGTTTATATGGACCTATTCAAAGAGCTTGACCAGATCCTCCTTAGGTGTCACGGGTTTGGTTGTCCTCTTTCCCTTGGTCAAGGCCTTGAGAAATGGAACCTTGGATGGTTCCTCTAGAATAGGTCCAGGTTCTTGATTTGAGACAAGGGTGTCCTGGTTAGCTATCCTAGGGCTTGGGTTAGTACTACCAGACTTAAAGTGGATTGGGTAAGGTGGGTCTTGTGTTGCTTTGCCACTACGGGTTGTAACAGAATTAATCCTGCCTAGTTTTGATTTGGTGTCAATAAAATAGGTGGCTGTTGTTGAAATCCCGCATATGATGTCGAAGCTTCCATCCCGTCGGGTGATGGAACAGAAGGGGCCTAATAAATCATGTGGGCTTGGCCCGGATTTGGGTTCATAACGTAACTCTGGTTTAGCATGTTATTCGGATTTGGTATAGGTTGCGAGGGAAGTGCGCCAGGTTGGCGGGAATTCACCATCTGGGTGAGTTGATTGCGGACCTCTGTGATCTCGTCCTTGTGCTGTTTTTGCATAGCCGCATTCTTCTTCTGAATGTCAGCCAAAGTCTAAAGAATAAGAGTAATTTGATCTATTTGAGTTGGCCCAGATTGATAGGTGGGGTTGGGTCGAGGCTGAGGCAGCTGATATGGACGAGGAGCTTGTGGACGACGTTGATATGGTGCTTTTTCATTCTAATTATTTCCCGTCCATAGGAAATTGGGATGATTCCGCCATACAGGGTTTTAGGTGTTAGAGAATGGGTCATTCTGGATGGCGTTGAGGTCCTTGCAGGTCTGAGGAACCTCAGAAAAGTCAAAGTATGAGGGTTATGAGTTCCCCCATCTAGAGTAGGTCAGATCGGAGTTTCCTTCAGTCCTAGAGTCAAACGGGGGTGGATACGGGTCCATCCCTTGAGAAGATCGGTGATAGATGTTATGCACAGCTTCCCTCCTAGTGGGCGGTTGTGCAAACGGGTTTTGCATAGAGGTGGCTCACTATAGATGTCGAGTCAGCTTGTCCACCTTCTTCTCGATGATAGAGACCTTGTCCAACTGACTGGCCATCAATTCCAAGTCAACGGATGTAGACAGGCCCTGCGTCTCATGTGCTCCCCTTGGATTCGTCGATGCACGGGCATTCGTCTGGTCGAATAAGCCCATGGAGTCATTATTGATGGAGTTCTCACACATATTCTTGAGAATCTCCCACATAGTGTCTTCGTGTTAACCCATGATATTTCCTTCGTAGCTTGCATTGACGAATAAGCCGATATCTTCACGGAGTCCCTGGTACAAAGACTGGACTTGTTCCCATTTAGGAACTCTGTGATGGGGGCACTTTCGCATGATATCTAGGAAACGGTCCCATGCTTCATGAAGGGATTCTCCAGATTGCTGGGTGAAGTGTGTGATCTGGTGTCGTAAGGCATTCGTTCGACCAACTGGGAAGAACTTTTTCAGAAACTCGGATTGTAGTTCAACCCATGTGTTGATTGGACATGCTTGAGTCTAATACCAGTGAGCTGCTTTGTCCATGAGAGAGAAGGAGAACATCTTCATGAGGAGAATATCCCGATTTTGGACATCTGACTCGAAGGTTTGGGCCAGATGCTTGAGTTGTTTGATGTGCTGGAAGGGATCCTCAAAATTAAGCCCATGGAACTTTGGAATAGCATGAATCATGTTGGACTTGAGTTCAGAATCAGGACCTCCAGCCGGAATTTGGACTCGAGGTTCGATCGCCACCACAACAGGATTATAGTGATCTCGCATCATAGGACGTTGCGGTGGGTTTACAAATGCTTGAAATAAATCATTAAGGCATTGGAGTTGGTTCTCAAGGTTATTATCTTCTTCTACTGGTTGTGCCATGATAATGGGAGAAGGAGAATTGGGTTCAGATGAATCAGAGGAGATATCTATGTGGTGGGGTTGTTGCATAAACATGGACGTCGAGGCCTGGCCTCGGTGGGAGTGAATCACTAAAGGAGGCCTCAAGGATGGTCTTAAGGACCTCCTATCGAACATGCATCGATGGTCTAGATGATAGTAGAATGTGATGGACACAATCAAGATAACCAAAAAAATTTGGATGACTATAGAGGTTCGGGGCGGATGATACCCCTTAGTTAGAAAGCCGTCCACCTGAGAAATACCTGGGCAGCTAGAGAGGGAGAGTCCCGCAAAGGCCCTTACACGGTAGAGTGCCCCCACGAGTTATAGGGTTTCCCCCACCCGACCTCTCTTGTCACTGATGTTCCACGTAGACCAGAATGGGGACTTTGACCTCTTAAGTCTACCAGTTTTATTTAAGAGCATGGGTGCTTAAGATTCCACTTGAACTTTAGATGTATTGGGTGCAAAAGTGACTTAATTTCAAGGTTGGTTGACCCAACAAGGGGGTCAACTTCACCTATTTGTCCTTTGAGAAGTTTTAGGTCCTTTCTTTTAGGATTCAAGTGAGATTAAGAGCCTGAATTTTAGGGTTTTCTTGAATAAGTCTCTTCAACCAAGGCTTAGGCACACCTCTTTTTGGAGAGTTGATTCTTGCTTATGAAGGTGTGTCTCTAAATCCCTAAATTGAAATCCTTAATTTGGCTCTAATCATGGTCCAATTTAGTTTGCCACAATAGGGTATCTAGGGCTCAATCAAGAAGGTGGTTGCCCTAGTTACCTTAAATGGGTGCATAAATCAGTATTGTTGTTGAAATCAAATTAGGCAACTTTGGTGAATTAGTTAGAAGTGTAAAGCAAGTAGCCCTAATTGATTTTATCTTGTGTTTTTTCCTTTTCAGAATGAGAGGCTTAAGAGAGAGATTAATCAGAAATTACTTGCCCCGAGCGTGTTTGATGTGCGACTGTCTTTTGTTGAATCTTCTCCCCTGAAAGAACCACAACAAAATAGATATATGAAGTTAGTACCAAATCAGCAACTGTAATCAGGATTTCTAAATTGCCCGGTGCTCCCTGGCAACGGCGCCAAAATGTTTGGAGTGCATGATCGAGTTTCATTGTAGTACAAGCAAAAAAGCGTTCAAAATAAATATAATTTATTACTCAAATTTTAAAGTCCGAGGTCGAACACAGGGAACAATTTAGGGTTTAGAAATCAAGGTCACAACTTGAGAATTTGAAAGAATATAATATGCAATGAGATCAATTTTATAGTGCAAAAAGATAGGAATAAATGTAAGCACAAAATATTAAAGAAATCAATGTATGTGAATAAAGCACAAAATTGGACGTCTGATTTGTGAATCAGACGCCTTAAAATGTTGATGCTACAGTGGTTGACTCCTTCTTTTCTTCTTCTCCTGTTCTTCTTTCTCTTCTTTATCTTCTTCCTTTGCCTTTCTCTTCCTTTGCCTTCTTCTCTCTCTCTCAGCTGCCTTTAGCTTCTTCCTTCAGTTCCTTCTCTTTTCTTTCTCTACCTTCCTTGCTTTTTCCTTTAGCTCCTTCTTCTTCCTTCTTTCTTCTTCGCTAGCTTCCTTTCCTTAGCTTCTCTTCGGCCTTGTCTTCTCCTTCCTCTTCCTTTGGCTTGGCTTCACCTTTTTCTGCAGAGCAAAACCTACCCCTACCAGCGTGAGCTCTGTTCTCTCTTTTCTCTCTTAGGTTCACTCTCCTAGAGCCACAGCTTCTTGGGTAATCAGGTCGGATATGCGCCCGGCACTAGGCCCACCGACATGTAGTGGTGGGCGAGGTGTGCAGTCGGGTCGGGTCACCAGGTTCACGGGGTGTGATCGTGGACAAGGTGCTGGGTCAGGTCACCAGGTCCGCGGGGTGTGATCGCTGACAAGGCGTCGGGTCGGGTGAGAGGGGACCTCACCCTGTGAGTTGGAGGTGAATAGCCTTATGCAGAAATTCCTTTTATGTGGGTGCAACGCTCCACCACTTTCCGAGGTGGGACTAACTTCCCACCCTCTTTCAAGTGCGCTTATAGCCGAGTGGCGTTCTTTGACTGCAGCTGTAGCTTCAGCCTTCGACACCAATTGGATGCCTGGAGACCTTCGTGAAGGCTCTCCGCGTGACCTGGGACTTTGTCCTGGAGTGGGCACGGCATGGAGAAGCTTGCAAGGAAGCTTCAGGCAGTGCGTCAATGGTGGTGAGCCCCTGGACCTGAAATCACACACATGGCCGCGGCCATGTTAAAAAGCTCAGGGAGCTTCGCCAAGGTGCAGCAAACGTGTAGGGGTGGGCGACGTGGCGTGGGACCGCCTGAGGGAGCGCGCCTAGGGTACACTGCAGTCGTGTGTGTGGTTGTGTTCGAGGGTGCGTTTGGGTGAGTGGCGGAGTGTTGTGAGTATGGGGTTATGATCAGTGAGTCGGGGTGGAGCTTATGGATCGGTCAACAAGGATGGAGGTGGTTTGTGGAGGTGGAGCGAACTCGCCGGAGTGGTGGTCGGTGATGAAGGGGATGATGGTGGTGGTGTGCAGCAGTGGTTGTTTGAAGGAAATAAAGAGGGGAAAAGAATGTAGAGAGTGAGAGAGACTTACCTGGGAGTGAAGAGATGAAAGGGGAGGCAAGGATGGTGTCTGGCTTGTATCACTGACACTGGAGACGAAGGTGCTCAGTGAGGGAGGTCAGCGAGGACGAAGGGGAGGCAAGAGCGTCGACGGGTGCTGCGTGACGTGGATGAGCATGAGGAAGAGGAACCTGCCACCGATATTGTGGCTAGGCGGCGAGGAAGAGTAGGAGAAGTCGTCGGAGCTTGACAAGCGAGTCGGCTAGAGGAGGAGAGATAAAATTGAGGGGGTTCTCTGGCTGATTTCAAGCTTAGAAGATGCGAGGCGAATTGGGGTCTCTTAAATAGTCCTTAGAGGTCAGGTTTGTGCTTGGAAGCCAAGCTTCCAAGCACGGCAAGGTCACTGGCATTGGAAACTCGAGAGATACCCAAATTTCTCATGCATTCCCATGAGAGATTGGGTACCAAACAGGGCTTCGAATTGGGTTTACATTGGAGGGGATTTCTCTAAGAATCTCCCTTTCAATTTTGAAGGGGATTCTCTGAGAGATCAGGGAGGAATCGCCCTTTCAAGCTCGTCGGAGTAGGATTCCCTCCGCTATAATGGTGGAGGGACCTAATTACAAAGAATGAAGAAGAAGTTAGGGGGTCAAATGTAAGGGTTTTTGAAAGATAGGGGTAGAAATGTAATTATATTGGACCTATTTGCAAAGTGGGTCAAGATGAATTTCCCTTAAGTCCAAATTTTGGTACAAACCTAATTTGGACCTAAGGAATCCAATGGTGAGGTTGGATTTTGGGTTTGATCACGTTTGATTGGGAAATTTACGTAAAAAGATAATTTAGGGCAAATATTTGTCTGAGACCTCATTCTAGGTAAAAATAGGTTCCAATGGCCAAATTGAAGGCACTAAAGCATAGAGAATATTCTTCTATGATTTTTAGAGGGTTTAGGTGAATGTTATCCTGACCAGAACCTTGGTTAATCAGGCGAGTCTCTTTTAGGTTATAGGAAGTCATTTAATTCGTAGAACTCACACGAACCCTTTTCTGTTTCAACCAACCCACTTTTTATCTGGTTAAGACCTTTTGACCTTTGTTTAGCCCTTAAGAAACCCGTTGTTGTACTGCAATGGTAAAATTGTAGTTTTACCCCTTATTTCTTACTTTTCTCTCAGAAAGGTAATTCAGTGAATTAGGACCTCCAGTTGGTTATGTAGGAGCTTTTGTTCTCTTTTATGGGTCAAAATGAGCTGGTTAGGGCTCATGATGGTATTCTTGTTATTTTTCCAACCTTTTGGGCTTGGTATTCACGGACAGCTGGTCCACATTTATGGCCCACTACTGGCGATTGAATTCAATCTACTTATCATTTTGATCGCCACTCTTAGCACATTATTGACACATCCATTTTGAGTTTTCTCCCAGCTGGAGACATTAAACTTAGCTTTTGTATATATGTAAAAATCCTTTTATATATAGCATATTTGTCTTACTGCATACATGTTTGAATAAGCTGAGCAAAAAATTCAGGAGCTATTCTAGGTAATTTCTACCCTTTTATACCTCTTGTCTTTCATTTCTTTTTATTCTATTCATGCATAAGGACATGCAAGAATGTAAGCATAGGGGGGTAGTACACATACACTGAATACTTTTTTTGCCAACACAAATGATTTTCAATGAAATCTTTCCATCATTGTATTCACATTTGCATAACTTCTTGCAGTATTTCTTGTAAATAGGTTTTCAAAAGGAAAGAAAAAGAAAAAAAATATATATAATGTGTGTTCTCAATGTTGGTTTTGGAATTTAAGTTAGGAGGAATCAAGAATTCTCAATTTTGAGGATTCATTGATGTTAAGATATGCAGAACAAAGTCTTTCTATTTAGACTCTTCAGGTCTTAACGGATTTAATTTTTCGAGTATTTACCTAAATTCGGACTTGTTTGCCTGAGTTTTTGAAGGGACCAGAAAAAGCTTAAAGTATTAAGTCAAAATGGATAAGTGAATGACTTATCTTCCCACCTTTTGATTTGGATGGTCTTTGAGTCCCAAACATCTCCAATTACACTATGCACTGAGTCATCTTTCGAACGACCTTATTGAGTCCTTAGTGGTCAATAAGATTTAGTCGTAGTCTTTGATAAACGCCAGTTTATCATTATTTTTATGCCTTAAAATAGATTTACCTCTTAGGATTTTAACTCCACAAACGGGTTTTCAGGTTGCATTTAGGCATTCTAATAGGTTAGGCATGCATTACATTCTTTTGTATTTTAATATGTTTACTTAAGTGTTAGGGATAAGCAGAGAGTCAGATCCCACAAACCTTGACACTTTGGAAGGCATAAGATGAAGAGGAATTCCAAATTCAATTGGATCCTAGCTGAATCCAGCTCATCACAACTGGATTCCAGCTCCACTTAGTTGAGACTAGCTCATTTCAACTGGATGGTAGCTCAAGCTAGCTCAACTCAATAGACTTTAGCTCAATTCCAACTCAACCTAGTTGTGGCTAGCTCATCTTAGCTCCATTTAGTTCACTTTAGCTGAATGGGAGTTGATCGGGCATTTTTCGCTTACAGATAATGTGTCGTCGTAGTGAAATCGCATGGTGGAGAAATCTCGAACAAAAATATATCAGTGAAAACTAGCCATAAATAGTTAGGATGTCGTATCCACAAGGAGGATCGAGCCAAACAAACTCACAATAAGTTTACCTCTTGTTTACTTAAAAGTAATTTCATTCATTCATCCTAATACCAAAGAAAGAACACTAATAGATGAATCAAATAACCAATCTCTAATTTCTGAAAAGAGATGGACCAATCACGCAAATTCTCCTTCACTAGAATACTCCTATAAAATCAATCAACCCAAATATTCAATGGCATCCAATGTAAAGCATAATATCACCATTTAATGTGAAGCAAATAGATGGGGGAAGATAGTCATGCAATTTGATAAGCCAACTAATTAGTGCAAACTAAAGGGACTTGGCTGTAAAATCACCAAATAAATCAAATATAATATTCAATAAATTTCTCAACCGATAATGGCAATGAGATGTAAATTTTAATGTGCTTGAAAACAGAGGAAAAATCCTTTCTCTTCGCCATGCATTGGAGGAGGAGGTGTCGGCCGTTTGCTTTGGTAGAGGAGTTCCACAGGAGGAGAGGAGCATGCTGGTGGTGGAGGTGAGGGCTGAGACTGCCGGAGGTGGCCAGCTGGCATTGAAGTGGCCGGACGACATGGACTTCCAATGGCCTGATGGCTGTGTTGGCGTGGCTGAAGGTCGATCGGTTGATGTCATGGTCATGGTCGTGGGTGCTGCAGAGCTTGAGGGGTACGGAGGTAGTGTTCGTGTCAAAGATGGTGGTCAGTGGTTGTGGTTGTGAGGAGATGCCGGTGGGAGGGGTTTGGGTTCTTTGTTGGAAAACAGGGGAGGCATGTGGAGGAGGAGGAGAAGGGGCCGGCTGTGCGCTGATGGTGGCTGCGCGTGCGCGTGGGCTGGATGTGTGCGCACAAGGTCACGTGGCTGCTGCTAGGTGGCTGCATGCTTGCGCAGGCTAGAGCGTAGGCGCACGATTTCTGGCTGTGAGGGGGCACGCACGGGTTGCTCCTGGGTGGCTACGCAAGGAGTGAGAGGCCGATCTTGTGGTGGTGGGTTGTGGTGATGGCAAGGAGATGTTGGTGGAACGGCTGGTGGTGGCACTCTCTGTCACCAAGCAACACCACGTTGAGGTGAGTGGAGGAGAGGTGAGGCCGACGTCGATCCACAGTGCAGGCCTGGGTCCACGGTGCATGTTTGGAGCACGGTGTAGGCGAGAGGAAGAAGATGGAAGCCCCTTTCCAAAAGAGAAGCGCATCCTGCTTTTCTACTTCTTCGGGAATGATCTCCACCTCTTCTCCCCTTTTCACGGCTGCTGTTAAGTCTAAAAATAGCCTGAAAGTTGGGTTGGCCAACCGTGAAGAGGGTGAGTGGGTTAGGCGGAGGAGCTTGGGTTTATCCCTGAAATAATAAAATATGAAATAATTATTTATATATAAAATGCAATAACACATATGCAAACCTAAGTAATGGTGCATGCAAGCATTCTATGACCTAATGTAATTATTAACGAACATAAAATGCAAGAATAAAGTTAACTTAGGCATAACAGTAGTCCATTCAAATGGACTCATTAAATACCCCCATGCCTAAGTTTTGCTAGTCCCTAGCAAAAGTGAAAAGTGATGGAAGTGACCAAAGGATTTCTTCTTTTCTAATTCGGAAAACTTAAAGATCTAGAAAAATGTGAAGTGTTAGTAGCCTAGGTAATGGATCCAAGTAAAAAAAAACAACTTACATTTGAAGTTCGTACTTCAACCTTGATAGAATTTTATCGAGATAGGCAACTACTTCCTTTGGGAATAAAACAGAAAATGACCTATAATTTGACCCCAACAATTTGGCTTAGGTAGGAGATACTGAGTTGAATGGATTTATATTTGGTGGCTCACACTCATCTGGTGCTACATATACTCTAGTACTACAGACTCTAAATCTCTAGGCTATCAAATGAGTCAACCCCGAGAAAGGCTAAAAACTGTGCGCTTTATGCGTTCCTTGCGCTCACTCACTCTCTCTTTTCTTTTTTCTTTTTCTTTTCCTCTTCTGAGATCACATATCTTGCTAGATTTTGCAAATGTACTTAATATTTAGTGGCCACACATGGCATTCACATGTCAATAAAAGTCCTAATAACCCTGCAACTAAGTTAGAGGACCTCAGCCAGTATTCGGGTGATCAAAAATACTGAAAAGTAAGTATGGGTCATATTTGGTTGATCGCAATGGGTGTTTTTGTTGTTGCCTCAAAAACACTCACACAAAAAATGACATGAAGATAAAACTCCAAACTTGGACTCTTTTTCTCTTTTTCTTCTTTTTTTTAAATATTTTTCTAAATATAAATATTTCCTCTTTCTCTCTTTATTCTTCCTCTCTTTTTTCTTTTTTTCAACTACTAACACAAAATGACCCATACTTTTATTTATGAGGCATTATTAGGAATGATGATGGTCAAAAGGATATTGTGTGGCTTATTTGGTGGAAGTGCCTCAATAAACACACATGAAATCATGATGAAATTCTTATTTATGATACTTCCTAGGCTTAGCATTGCATATCATGCTATCAATACTGCATAACATCCATTGCATGGCATTTAGGATAGTTGTATATTATGTACATTAATTTTGTCATTTTACGTGGCCAGGAGGCAGCACAACATCTTTACGAGCTTCGGATGAAGAATCCGACCGTACGGATAGATTCAGAGCGACGATCGTAGTTCGTCATCGCGAGAATCACCCCGATCAGAGCTCTGTAGTACCCTCCACAAGAAGAAGAAGACGGACAGCCCCGATGGAACCACGTGGCGCCATCCAGGCCACCCCACCTGAGTCGGCACGTCCACAAGCTCACCGCATGGAGGGATCTCTGCTGTTGAATCTCAATCCAATGGCTGAGGGTGGCTTGAATTGTGCGTCAGCAACGCTCTACACTTGACCAAGAGCGCGCCTTGGCCAAACAGTGAGGCACCCTCTCCACAGACGCAGGACGTGGGTTCGAGACCCACAACGCCCCCCCTTCGTCAATTGGACGCGTGCTCATGCAGCAGTAGCGGCAGCGTAGCGCCAGTACACACCAGCAGTGCGCACGCGCGAGTACGCCAGTGCATGCCAGTGAGCGTGCGCATGAGGCGGGACAGCGCAGCTCGCATGGGCAGGCACGTGCTAGATTGGCGACAGCCTTCAGCGACAGCCTGGTAGACATTCAGCGATGCTTACAGCCGTCGCTAATTGTTTGCATGCCAGCAAGGCCAGCTGTGAGTGTAAGTGGGTGTGAGCTACCTACAGTGACTCTTACAGCGATGACTTAGAGGTCACTAATGGTCCCATGCCTATTCTAGCCTCCTTTCATCTACTATAAGAGGACCTACACCCCCTCTCTTCCATGCCATCTCTACGTACTCTATTCCCACCTACTCCTAAGCTCTAGCAAGCCTACCAACTCTCTGTTAGAGATTGCTCTCAAGCTCCCAAGGCACCTATTAGTGTAACGAAACTCTGCCCCACCAAATACTCCTCCAACTTCCCATCCCCATTCATAGGTCGCCTTGGAGCTGTCCTCCCACCTCCATTCCGGTAGCAGATCATCTCCACCTTCTCACCTCCATTCCGGAGCTGCTCTGAAGCTTTCCTCTAACCGATGTCCTCCCGCTTCTCACCTTCGTTGTCTTGCTTCCCAACTCCTTCATCCGATCTTCCGCCAGGTGTCGTCGTCTCGCCAAACAGCCATTTCGGGAGATTTCTTCTCACCTCCCCCTGTTTTATGCTTTCGTAGATTATTGTAATAGACATTCATGCAATATATCATATTTGATTCCATCTCTCTCTTTTGATTGTTTGTCATCTTATTTCAAAAATGAAAAAAAATAACAAAACCACAAAATACCAAAAGGAAACAAATCGAAGCACGATTTTCATACAAAGTAAACGTCGCCTCCCTGCGTTCGACCTGGGACTCCCTTGGAGTTTTGGCATAAATTATATTTGATCACAAGTTTTGCAACTACGACGATGGGTTACTCGTATCTCCGATTTCAAACATGCGAAACCTGTGCAATCATTTTGGCGTCGTTGCCGGGGAAGCAACGAAATTTACTTTATTGTTTTCTGCGCATCTTTGCATTTACATAGCACTAACCCCTCTTGTCTTTGATCTGCTATCTTGCAAGTACCCTAGCATGGAGATCTAAGTGCGATAGATCATAGTAAAGTGTGGGTAGAGTGCTTTGTAAGTGTCCCTCACATTTCCCCCCCCCTCCACTAGTTCATTTTGCCACAATCATAACCAAGACCTAATCTACTTAGGTGTTTGCATAAACCCTAGGATAGACTTTGTTTGTCTTGTTTGCCACCTTCACCCATCTTACCCAAATTTTATATAAAAAAAAAGAAAGATACTTTCTGTGGGATGATTCAATTTACACACATTATACACCCACATCAGAGGCACATAACCTGACTTGATTTTCATCTATTCAACCGGGATTCTGACCTGTGGACCCGGTACGCGAATTCAACACATAAAAGAGTAGAAATCATATTAGGTTAACCACCTTTTTGTGTGCCTTAATCGGTGGTGCATTTGAGCCGATTGATTGGATTGTTTGGACCGCACCACCTAATCTAAAGGAGGTTCATTTTGTAGTTGCCCCATAGGATTCAATAACTAGGTCGAGTCAGGCACTCCATATTTTTCTTGATTTCTAAAGGAAAATACTTGAACATGTGCTTTATAAACAAACCTGGTTTGCCTCACAAAACTTTGTTGAAAACACCTAATATTTGAATCCTAAAAGCTATTAAGCAAGATTTGAACCCTAAAACTCACCTCATCATCAATAATCTTTCTTGAAAGCCTCTTGGTTGTGCACATTCACACATTCTCAAACAAATCATTAAGGGCACCACCCATTAAGGGCCCATCACATTCCAGAAGCACCATTGTCCCAAGCCCAACTAAAATTGAGTAGACGTTGGCCCTAAGGATTGGTTCGCTTTACAGGATCCAGATTGAGATTATTCACAATTAACCTACTTATACTAGTCAATCTGATGTCTAGCTAGGAGAATAGCGTCAAACAACCGCGGCTGGGGATACAGTAGGAATCGGAGGTGTAAGTCAAAGGAAAAACGTTCTCCCCAGTCCCTCCTAACTGGTTGGATTGCTTGGACATAGGTAGAGTAAATCGTCCATAATTTTAGGATGGATTCTAAGAGTCTGTAGACCTTTAGGCTACCCAACCTAAGGACAGGCTTGTATTTTTGTGCTGTAAGGCTCCTTCTCTTCCCTGTCCTTCCAAATTTCTTCTAGTGTATGCTTGGAAGGAGGTCATTGAAACCTAGATTGGAAGGACCTTTAGACCATTCCCGGAGGTGGAGGTTGAGCTTTAGCCAAGCAGATCCCATGGCTGATCAACAACCACCTCCCTCGCCCCCGAACCAGCAGGAGCTGATTCAGAGGTAGTTGGAAGAAATGTAGCAGATGCAACAATGGTTCCAACATATAAATAGTCAGGGCGCTCGACCCTTGAAGGATTTTTATGATCCTTCAAACTATGGGGAACATCTCGATGTCATGATTCCTGCCGGGGACATAGAAATCAAGCCCTAAGCCTTAAGCTTGATTAAGCATTTTCATGGGCTTGGCTCGGAGGACCCATTCCAGCACTTGGAGGATCTGACCACTTTGGTTCAGACCACTAAAGTAAGGAATGTGAATGAAGAGCAAATGATCATGAGACTCTTCCCCTATTCTCTCAGGGATAAAGCCACACATTGACACCAGACCATAGGAAGGTCGATGGAAACTTGGGTTGCTCTTAAGTCGGCTTTCTTGAAGAAATTCTTCCCTATCGGAAGGACCAATGCCTTGCAACGGATGATTACTACTTTCGCCCAGCGGTCGAGGGAACCATTTCATAATGCCTGGGAGCGATTCCAGGAACTTTTGAGGAAGTGTCCACACCACAAGGTGCCAAAATGGCAACTCGTGCAGATTTTCTATCATGGGTTGGTTAAGAAACTCCGTAATCACGTGGACGTTTCCTGCAGAGGCAATTTCCTCAATAGGGATGCAGATAACACATACGACCTATTTGAGGAAATGAGCAAGAACTTAATTAATCATGCCTCCATGGATGCATTCAACCGAACCCAACAACCTAGGTCAAGTCCTAATGAGATCCAAGATTCTCATTCATTTGACATGGAATTGATTTGTAATAAACTGGATAAAATGGACTTGGTTGCTAAGAGAATGGAAGAATGGATGTTTGGGAATTTAGGAAACACTTCTATACCTACTCAATCCAAGAATTCGGGATTCCATTCCTTACGAGCTCCCACAGGGCGGGAGTTCGTGAACCAACTTGAATCGGCTCAATCTGTGAGCTAGGATTTCTCGGAACCTTATGGGTTCTAAACTAGGGCCTTTGATCCCAGTTTTTCTGATCCTTCCTTCTCTCCATCCTTGTCCTATGAGGATGCGTATGCAATGAAGGAGAATGTTAGGTCCAACCCGTATTCCAACACTTATAACTTAGGTTGGAGGAACCACCCTATCTTCTCCTGGAAAAGGCAGGGGCAACAGATCCAAACTCGACCTAGCAACTATGTATATCAAAGACCTATGGGTTAGGGTCAAGTATACACCCAGTTGCCCCCGAAACTGGTTACTCAGCCATCTTGGAATGCCCAACAATCTACAGGGCAGGCTGAGTTAAACTGGCAGATGGTCGAAATGCAAGGGTCCATGCTTCGGCTTATGCAGCAAATGAAGACATCATTGGATAACTTGCAATCCGGGTTAATTGCTAACACCTGACAACCCGGATCTCTACCATCCCAACCCATACCCAACCCACGCAATGTGCAAAATTAGGGCAATAGAGCCCAGGGGTACTAAAATCAAAGGGGCCCACATGCACATGCTCAGGTGGTTGAGCAGAGTCCCTCATCATCATCTTCTTCTTCTTCTGGTTACATGACCAACCAAGGCCCTCCAATCTTCACTACCCCACCTCAAGACCCAAACCCTTATGCCTCTGCAAACTCCGTCACCTTGAGAAGTGGGAAGCTGACCCAGAACCCTGAATTACCTTCTAGAAGTCAAAACACTGGGGAGCTTGAGAGAGAGGAGGAGATTGAAGAAGACAATAAGGCCCAGGGACCAAAATTGAAAATACCACCCATATCCCGTTCCCTGAGGCCCTATTGAAAACCAAGAAGAAGAAAACCATAGATAGCAACGAGGTGCTCCTGAATTTATTCAAGAGCGTAGAGACAAATATTCTGCTCCTCAACGCTATTAAGCACATCCCGGCTTACGTTAAATTCTTGAAAGAATTGTATACCCAAAAGCGTAAACCGAGAGAACCCACTCTGAGGAAGGTGATTCTCTCTGAGCAGGCAAGTTCTATTATCTTGCATCACCTTCCTCAAAAGAAGAAAGATCCAGGTGCCCCCTTGATTTCATGCATTATTGGGGAATACACTTTTGATAGGGCACTATTGGACCTAGGTGCATCCATCAACCTAATCCCGACTTCTCTTTATGAGAGGTTTGGGTTAGGTGAACTCAAGCCAACCTCAGTAACGGTATAATTAGCAGACTATTTGGTCACCACACTGAGAGGCATTATTGAGGATGTAATTGTCAAGGTCAAGGATTTCTATTTTCTCGTAGATTTTCTCATCCTTGACATGGATGTACCTAACGATTTGAGGAACACACCCATCATTCTGAGGTGCCCGTTCCTAGCTACCACCAAGGCCAATATAAATTGTGAAAGCGGTAGTATGGAGATTGCCTTTGGGGATAAGAAGTTAACTCTGGATATTTCTAAGGCGATAATAGGATTTGAGGATTGTGGATTCATTGAGGAGCTCGAGGATCAGGATCTTGAGACTTGTATGACAATCAGTGCACTTGAGGACTTCACCAGCTTTAGCAAACCCAACCCACAACCCTCTGTGGTAGACCTGCCACATCCTGAAGAGGCTGTTAATTTTGTTCATTCCCAACCTCTTCCACTAGATCATCCTGATGAATCTTCATCAGCATCCTCCCTACCTTCTATTCTAAACCCACCTTAGCTGCAATTGAAACCATTGCCCAAAAGTTTGAAATATGAGTTCTTAGGACCTGAGAACACGCTCCCTGTGATCATTATTGCTGATTTGACTAAGGAGCAAGAATTGAGGTTAGTTAAGGTCCTTAAGAATAACAAGGAGGTAATTGGTTGGACCATCTAGGACCTTAGGGGGATCGAGCCATCTTATTGTAATCATCGTATTTTTATGGAAGATGGATCCTACCCTTCTCACGAGATGCAAAGGAGACTAAACCCGAATATGCGAGAAGTGGTCAAGAAGAAGATAATCAAATGGCTCGATGCTAGGATTATTTATCCAATCTCGGATAGTCCGTGGGTTAGCCCCGTTCAGATTGTACCCAAGAAGGTGGGAATAATCGTTATAACTAACGAGAAAGGGGAAACCTTCACCACTCGTTCAGCTACTGCTTGGAGAGTCTATATTGGCTATAGGAAGCTGAACACAGCCACTAAAAAGGATCACTTTCCCTTGCCATTCATCGATCAAATCCTTGAAAGGTTAGCTGGGCAAAATTACTTTTGCTTCCTGGATGGTCATTCGGGATATAACCAAGTCCCTATCCATCTCGAAGACCAGGAAAAGACAACCTTCACATGTCCCTACGAAACCTTTGCATTCCTTAGAATGCCTTTTGGGCTTTGCAATGCACCTGCGACTTTTCAAAGGTGCATGCTGGCCATCTTTTTTGACATGGTGGGAGATTGTCATGAGGTGTTCATGGATGATTTATCTGTTTTCGGAGATTCTTTTGAGTCTTGCCTAGATAACTTGGAATTGATCCTCCAGAGATGCATCAAAACACGACTGATCCTTACCTGAGAAAAGAGCCACTTTATGACTCAGGAAGGCATTGTCCTGGGTCATGTGGTCTCAAGTTGGGGTATTGAGGTTGATAAAGCTAAGGTGGATGCTATCTCTAGACTTTCTCCACCCACATCTGTAAAACAGATCTGCTCTTTTCTTGGGCATGTGGGTTTTTACAGAAGATTCATTAAGGACTTCTCGAAGGTTGCTCGGCCCTTGAGTAACCTCCTGGCCAAGGACATGCCGTTCGAGTTTGATGAATCATGCCGTAAGGCATTCGATTTATTAGAAACGGTAGTCACCTATGCCCCGGTGTTGCAACCACCGGTCTGGATAGCCCCATTTGAGATTATGGCTGACGCATCTGATTATGCTGTTGGGGTTATCTTGGTTCAAAAGATTGAGAAAAATCCCTTTATGATTTACTATGCTAGCAAGACTCTGGACGAGGCCCAGAGGAACAACACCGTTACTGAAAAAGAATTGCTAGCTGTAGTTTTTGCTTTAGAAAAATTCAGGGCTTATCTTTTAGGTTCTCATCTCAACATCTATATTGACCACTAGGCCTTGAAACATCCTTGGCCAGAAAGGATGCCAAACACTGGCTTATTCGCTAGATTCTGCTGCTTCAAGAATTAGATCTTGAAATCAGGGATAAAGCCGGGGCACAAAATGTAGTGGCGGATCACCTCTCGAGAATCCTAATTGATTATCCACATTCGGATGTCCCGATCTTTGATACTTTTCCAAATGAGACTATCCTTACAGTCATGGGTATATGAGCCCCCTGGTTTGCGGATATCGTCAATTATTTGGCCGCTGGATAAATCCCCTAGGATTGGACGAAACAACAACAGGATAGACTTGTGTCTGAGGCCAAATATTATTTTTGAGATGATCTCGAGCTGTACCGCATCGACACAGACCAGATTATTCATCGATGCATCCCGGAAATCGAGTTCCATAGCATACTTGAGTTCTGCTACACATCTGCTTGTGGTGGACATTTTTCCGGGGAAAAGATGGCAGAAAAAATCTTGCAATCTAGATTCTATTGGCCGTCATTATTTAAGGATGCCCAGGAATTTTCAAAGTCATGCACCCGATGCTAGACACTTGGTAACATGGCTAAGAGAGATATGATGCCCCTGAACCCAATACTTTCCATCGAAATTTTTGACATTTGGGGCATCGACTTTATGGGACCCTTCCCTCCTTCATTTGGACACCAGTATATTCTGGTCACTGTTGATTACGTGTCCAAATGGATTGAGGCAATTCCCACCTGGACTAATGACCACAAGGTGGTCATCGATTTTGTGAAGGAAAATATCTTTAGTCCGTTCGGGGTTCCTTGGGCAATTATCAGTGATGGTGGCACACATTTCACTCATGCCCAGTTTCAAAATTTACTGGGGAAATACGGAGTGAATCATCGGATTTCCACACCTTACCACCCTTAGACGAACGGACAGGCCGAGGTCTCCAATCGGGAGATCAAAAACATTTTGCAGAAAACCATTAGGCCTGATAGGAAGGATTGGACCCAAAAGCTGGATGATGCTCTTTGGGCCTACCGTATGGTGTACAAAATGGCTATCGGCATGTCTCCGTTCCGTCTGGTGTTTGGTAAGGCGTGTCACTTACCTATGGAACTTGAACACCGGGCATTTTGGGCCATCAGGAAATGTAATTTTGACCTAGAGTTGGTCAGGAAAACTAGGAAACTCCAACTATTTGAGTTGGAGGAGCTTCGAAATGATGCTTATGAAAATGCCAGAATCTATAAGGCAAGGAACAACGCTCTCCATGACTAGATGATTTCACGTAAGAGCTTTAAGCCAAACCAGAAGGTCTGGCTTTTCGATTCTCGATTGAAGCTTTTCCACGGGAAACTCAGGTCTAAGTGGGATGACCCGTTTGTTATTGAGTGGATTTTCCCTAACGGGGCCGTTGAAATCTCTGACCCAAAGATGGGTAATATATTCAAGGTCAACGGACAGCGTCTCAAACCCTTTGTTGACCATATGCTCCCTGAACCCATCTCTGACAAGGTTGCTCTTACCTTGCCTTAACCACCGCGAGCCGATCATCGCCTAGTTGAAGGCACTAAACTCAGCACGTGTAAAGACTATTCCAAGCTGACCAGAATCCCATGGAAACTAGGTGCTATTCTTCCACTTCTACTCTCCTACATGCCTGCATTTTTAACAATGAGGACATTGCAATAGTTAAGCATGGGGGGGGTGGATATATCTTATAATCTTTTTTTCAGCTATAATAGTAATTTCCTGTTATTTAAAAAAAAAAAAGAATTAGGAGACAAGAACTTAGGCATTAGGAGTTGCAAACTTTAGGAATTGATACTTTGAGACCTGAATACTTAGACTCTTCAGTCTTCAATCTTAATTAGCCAGGGTGTTTACTCGAATGTAGACTTAGTCTCGAGTTCTCACCAATTAAAATTCATTTTAAGTTGGTAAATAAATTAGGATGATAAGTATGCGACTTATCAACCTACCCTCTGATTTGGGGGGACTTTAAGCTAGGCATCTACACACTTTTTTACACTGACTCACTTTTCGGTAGTTTCTTCGGAAAATGGGTAGCTAATGAACTATTTAGGGTGGTATGGTTGACAAGTTGTCGGTGGTAACAACTCATTGGCCAGTTGTTCAGAGCCCAGTCATACGACCATTTTCATTGTGTTGCCTTTAGGTAAATCTTAGAGCAGGGAAGCCATCTACTTAAAAAAAAAAAGAAAAAAAGAAAAAAGAGAGAAAAAGAAAAAAATAGAAAAAGGAGAAAATAAATAAATAATAAAAAAATCACACTTCACCGCACGAGTATGGCTAGCAAGTTGTCTTGGGTAACAGCCTATTGGCTGGTTGTCCAGAACCCAGCTCACAAAAAAAATGCACAATAATTCCCAAAACACTTAGGGAAGAAGTGGGGAAGTAGAATAGACTAGGGAGATATACACTGGGTTTGCTCTTGTGTTGACCCCATAAATAAAAGAAGTTGGGAGAAAGCTACCGTTCGAAAAGATAAACCTCTAGGCAAGGTCACCTAAGGTCATAGAAACCTGAAGTTCGTTTTAATGGCTGCCTAGTGAGTCTTTCACTCTTTTCACTAGATTCTTAGCACTTAGAGGCCTTTTAGAATCTTGGGCGGGTTGGGTAGCCGTAATAAGTTATCCTAGAACTCTCAAACTCCAAAAGTACAAAAAAAATTAGAAAAGAGGAAACATAAGAATTTTTTTTTTGTATCTTCTCTTCTCAAATAAGGCGAGGGCTTGGACGGCCTGCATTCTGGCAGACACCCGGGACTATCGAGTCTTCGTAACTAGGTCTTGGGTTGAAAGTTTCTAAAATAACCAACAAATATATGCCTAAGAGATCGAATCCTAATTTTACTTTTATAAATAGCATTTAGGCTAATTTTGCTAGGGACTAGCAAAAAGTAAGCATGAGGGTATGATAAACACACATGAATGCTTATTTATGATAGTTTCTAGGCTTAGCATTGTATATCATGTTACAAATACTGCATAACATCCATTGCATGGCGTTTAGGATAGTTGTATATTATGTACATTAATTTTGTCATTTTCGTGGCCAGGAGGCAGGGTGACATCTTTATGGGCTTTGAATGAAGAATCCGACCGTATAGATGGATTCAGAGTGATGATCGCAGTTCGTCATCGCGTGAATCACCTCGATCAGAGCTCTATAGTACCCTCCACAAGAAGAAGACGGACGGCTCAGATGGCGCCATGTGGAACCATCCAGGCCACCCCACCTGAGCCGACACGTCCTCAAGCCCACCGCATGGAGGGATCTCAGCCGTTGGATCTCAATCCAATGGTTGAGGGTGGCCTGAACCGCGTGTTAGCAATGCTCTACACTTTACCAAGAGCGTGCCTTGGCCAAACGGTGAGGCGCCCTCTCTTCAGACGCAAGACATGGGTTCGAGGCTCGCAGCGCCCCCCTTCATCAATTGGATGCGCGTGCATGCAGCAGCAGCGGTAGCGTAGTGCCAGCACGCACTAACAACACGTGCACGCGCATACGCCAGAGCATGCCAGCACGCACGTCAACAAGGCCTCCATGCGATCTGCTTGCATAAGGTGTGACAATGTAGCTTGCATGGGGGGGCGCGTGCTCAGTTGGTGCCAGCCTTTAGCGAAAGCCTGGTAAACATTCAACGATGCTTACAGTCGTTGCTAGTTGTTCCCATGGCGAGCACGTATGCCAGTGCATGAGTGCATGTACGCCAGCAGGGCCTCTGTGCAATCCACGTGCATAAGGCATTATAGCGCAGCTCGCATGGGTGGGTGGGTGCTCGGTTGGCGCCAGCCTGGCAGACATTCAGCAACGCTTACAGCTGTCGCTAATTGTTCGCACACCAGCAAGGCCAGCTATGAGTGTAAGTGGGTGTGAGCTGCCTATAGCGACACTTACAGCGATGACTTGGAGGTCGCTAATTGTCCCATGCCTATTCTAACCCTTTTTCATCCACTATAAAAGGACTCACTCCCTTCCAAGTCATCTCTACCTAGTCTACTACCACCTACTCCCAAGCTCTAGCAAGCCTACCAACGTTCAATTAGAGCTTGCTCTCAAGCTCCCAAGGCACCTATTAGTGTAACGAAACTCTACCCCACTAAATACTCCTCCAACTTCCCATCCCCATTCTAGGTCATGTTGGAGCTATCCTCTCACCTCCATTCCGGTAGCAGATCATCTCCGCCTTCTCACCTCCAATCTGGAGCTACGCTGAAGCTTTCCTCTACTCGACGTCTCGCCGAACAGCTGCTTCAGGAGATTTCTTCTCACCTCCCCCTCTTTTTATGCTTCGTAGATTATTGTAATAGACACTCATGCAATATTTCATATTTGATTCCATCTCTCTCTTGTAATTGTCATCTTATTTCAAAAATGAAAAAAATAACAAAACCATAAAACACCAAAAAAAATAAATCGAAGCGTAATTTTCATACAAAGTAAATGTTGAGTCCCTATGTTCGACCTGAGACTCTCTTGGAGTTTCGGTATAAATTATATTTGATCACGAGTTTTGCAACCATGATGATTGGTTACTCATAACCCCGATTTCAATCATGCAAAATCCATGCGACAAGCATATTTCTAACCTTTGACACTATTACCCTTCTTCAGTCGAGGACTCTATGAAGGATGGTCGTAACCATCCACCATAGTCATAGTTTTATTAGGACTCAATCTCTGTGTATCTACCTTATTTGGTGACTCTTAGGAATTTACACAATGTATGCATGCAGGAATAGAGAGCGAAAACTATGCCTAACTCTGAGGTATCTTTATCTAATTATCCAGAACTTAAGAGTCCTTGCACTAGACTTAATGTACCAGTAGTCTCTCTACTTTCTTCTCATAAATATGAGGTGGATTTAATAGAAGATTGTATGCCTTACTCCCTATTAACTGTCCAAGGGTTCAGTAGACTAAAAATGCTTATTTATTTTCTACAAAGATCCATTACTTAGTCTATGTGCAAGTGAAGTAACTGTACTAGATTCTAAACTTAGAAATAATCTAAGAAGAAAATCTTTAATAAAACCTTCTTGATAAGAACTTTTACTCAGAACTAACCAATTCAGCTCAAGAAACAAAAGAGATTTTTTTTTTGGCTAATGCACTATCCTAAATGCATGCAAATAATTATAAATGGTATAAACATTCTCAGGTTATAGCCCCCCATGCCTAACACTGACAATGTCCTCATTGAAAAAAATAAAGACATAGAAGAATATCACCTGAGGAGGAGAGTGGGAGGAGCAAAGGCTCCTCAAGCCAAAGTGCGTCCAAAGCCTGACCATCTGAAAGAGTAACATAAGGTTTAAGTTGTTGGCCATTTACTTTAAAGCTCACACTAGAAGTAGGGTTCTGAATCTCTACAACTCCATGAGGGAAGGCAATGATAATAACGTACGGCCCATCCCAGTGGGACTTAAGCTTTCCTGGACATAATTTAAGTCTGGAATTGAAAAGTCAAACCCATTGGTTGGGCTCAAAGGTCTTTCTAATGATGTACTTATCATGGAAGACCTTTGTACATTTCTTGTAAGCTTGAGTAGTTTCATAGGCTTCATCATGAAGCTCCTCAAGCTCACTTAACTCTAGCATACGTGCCTTTCCTGCTTTATCCAGATTCAAGCTAACATTTTTAATAGCCTAATAGTCTTTGTGTTGGATTTCAACAGGAAGATGACATGCCTTTCCGTAGACAAGCTGGAAAGGAGACATGCCTAAAGGAGTCTTATATGCTATTTTATAGGCCCAAAGAGCATCATTTAGCTTTTTAGACTAATCCCTACGGTCGGGCCTGACAATTTTTTCTAAAATTCATTTAATCTCCCTATTAGACACTTCAACTTGTCTACTTGTTTAGAGATGGTAAGGTGTGGCTATCATGTGGTTGACTCCAAAATTTTGGAGTAGTCTTGTGAAGTGCATGTTCTTGAAGTGAGGTCCTCCATCACTTATGATCGTCCTTAGGCACCCGTACCGGGAAATGATATTAACCTTAACAAAATCCAAGACTATGGAATGGTCATTGGTTTGCGTGGGTATGGCTTCTATTCATTTCGATGCATAGTCCACAACTACAAGGATGTACTCATATTCGAAGGATGTAGGAAAGGGACCCATGAAGTCGATGCCCCAAATATCAAAGATCTCAATTGGGAGAATAGGTTGTTGAGACATCTCATCCCTTTTTCTGATGGTTCCCGTTTGCTAGTAGTGTAGACATGTGTCCACATATGTATGTGCATCTCAGAATAATGTGGGCCACCAAAAGCCAGACTAAAGAACCTTATGGGCAATCTTTTTTCCACTAAAATGTCCTCCATAGTGGAGGTCATGGTAGAAACTTAAAACACTTCTTTGTTCTTTGTCAGGGACACAACGACAGAAAAGCTGGTCAGGGCCTATTCTAAAAAGCTGGGGTTCCTCCCGGTGATGAAATTTAGCGTTAGCAAGAAACTTGTCTCGCTTTTGCTTGTCCCAAGTAATGGGGGTAATTCCTGTGACCAGATAGTTAACTATGTTAGCGAACCAAGGAGTTTTGGCCTCTACTGCCACTAGAGATTCATCAGGGAAAGTATCTTGGATACCGCCAGCAGGGGTTGATTCCTCAGTAGGGATCCTAGACACACGATCTGCTACTAAATTCTCAATTCCTTTCTTATCTTTAATTTCTAGGTCAAACTCCTGGAGTAGCAGAATCTAACGAATTAAGCAAGGTTTGGTGTCCTTTTTAGCAAGAAGATCTTTAAAGCAGAATGATCCGTGAACACCACAACCTTGGATCCTAAAAGATAAGATCAAAACTTTTTCACAGCAAACACTACAGCAAGAAGCTCCTTTTCAGTGACCATGTAGTTTTGCTGAGGATCTGTAAGGGTCTTGCTGGCATAATGCAACACATGAGGTTTTCCATCAACCCTTTGACCTAAAATCGCTCCCACTATGAAATCAGAAGCATCACACATTAGCTCAAACGGGAGGGTCCAATCTGGTGCTTGGAGAATCAGCGTGGTAATAAGTGCTTTCTTCAAGACTTGGAAAGCCTCGCCGCATTTGTCATCAAAATCTAAGGAAACATCCTTCATTAACAGGTCGCAGAGTGGCTTAGAGATTTGACTGAAATCTCTAATGAAGCAACCATAGAATCCAGCATGGCTAAGAAAAGATTTAACTTGACGAATATTGGTGGGCGATGGAAGCTTAGCTATGGAATCAATTTTGGCAGGATCCACCTCTAATCCTCTCTCGGAAACTACATGCCCCAAAACAATGCCCTGCTGGACCATAAAGTGGCTTTTCTCCCAACTAAGCACCAGCTTTGCCTCTTCGCAACGGGTTAAGACTTTATTAAGGTGCGAAAGGCATAGGTCAAACGACAAGTCATAATTGGAGAAATCATCCATGAAAAATCTCAACAAGCTCATTGATCATATCAGAAAAGATAGCCATCATACATCGTTGGAAAGTGGCAGGAGCATTGCATAACCCGAATGGCATTTAACGGAATGCAAAAGTGCCATACGGACTCGTGAAGGTGGTACGCTCCTGATCGTTAGGAAAGACAGCTATCTGATTATACCTAGAGTACTCGTCAAGGAAACAGAAGTACTTGTTCCTAGATAGTTGTTGCAAAATATGATCGATAAACAGTAAGGGGAAATGATCTTTCTGGGTAGCCGTGTTTAAACTGCGGTAATCAATGTAAGCCCTCCAACCAGTTGAGGGTCTAGTGGTTACCAACTCTCCTTGGTCATTTTCTTCCACAGTGATTCCTGCCTTTTTGGGCACCACATGAATAGGACTGACCCATTTACCATATGAAGTGGGATTGATATTTCCTGCATCCAGCCATTTTAGAATCTCCTTTTTAACAACCTCCCTCATATTGGGGTTCAGCCTTCTTTGCATGTCTCGGAAGGGTTTCACTGACTCGTCTGTGTATATATGATGCATGTAAAGGGAGAGATCAACACCCTTAATATCAGTAATTGACCAAACAATTACTTCCTTGTGCCTTTGTAAACACTCAAGCAGAGGAAAGCATACTTCAATGTGCTCGGGAGGGGTTTCAGCTCCAACTAAGGAGCCTTTTGGATTAAGGGTTTAAGTTGAGATGTGCCCACCTTAGGTAACGGATCTACCTTCACTGTCCAGGGTGGGGACAGAGGCTTTGTGTGTGCCCCCAGTAACTCTTCTAATTCAGGTATATCCCCTTCAGTTTCTTCAATAGTTGGAGGATGGTCCTTAGATATGACCTTTTGAAAGGGATCTGTACATAGGAGTGCTGGAGTAGTCTCCTCAATTATTTCATCAACAACCTTAATCTGAGAATAATCTTCAAATCCGAATTGCTTGCAGGTATCAAAAACATTCAACTGGATCTTCTTATTCCCAAAGCCCATTTTAAGGTCCCCTGATCTATAATTGATAGAGCCATTGGCTATGGCCAAGAAGGAGCGTCCCAGAATAATGGACGGCTTGGTGGACTTATTCGATGGTCAGTATCTAGCACAAGAAAGTCAATAGGGAAGAAGAAGTCCTCCACTCTCACTATGACATCTTCTAGTAATCCCCGTGGTGTCTTAAGTGATCTGTTTGTGACCTGGAGGATGATTGGACTAGGCTTTAACTCACCTCCTCCCAAAAGGTCGTAGACAGAGCTTGGTAAAATGTTCACCCCCGCACCCAGATCGAGCAGAGCCTCGTCAATGTGTTGGTTACCTATAACCATTGAAATATATGGGGCCCCTGGGTCTTTCATTTTGGGGGGTGTTCCATGTTGGAGAGCCGAGCTAACATGGTAAGGCAGGATGACCTTAGCTTGGACCTATCTCCTAAATTGACGCTTCTGGGTGCACAGGTCCTTTAGAAACTTGGCATAGGACGGGATTTGTTTGACAGCTTCCAACAGAGGCAAGTTGATCTGGACTTGCCTAAAAGTGTCCATAATCTCCTCCATCCTATCCTTGGCTCTAGGCGAGCCAACAGAAGGTTCCCCAGGGGTAGATAGGCACTTTGGATAGGGCACCCTTGGCTTTTGGGTAGAGGGGTCATCATGGCAAGAGAGGGGTGGCAGATTGACAACATCCTCAGGGTGGGTGATTTCAAGCGAGGGAGAGTAGTGTGGCTCTTCCTCGATGGAGATGGAAGTCTGGTTGGGTGTAGGAGGGGAATCCTGAGACGTGACTGTAGGAGTGCTATCAAGCTTGTTGATTTTCTTTCCACTCCTCAGCACGGTCATAGCTTGGGCGTGCTCCCTGAATATGACCCCCTTGCCCTTTGGGTTCTCCTCAGAAGAGCTAGGCAACTTCCCTGGATCACGCTGCCTAACTGCTTCAGTAAGATGACCAATTTGGGATTGTATTTCAGTAATCATCTTATTCTGAGATTGGATGACCATATTTTGATGCTCTTGCATCACTTTCATCATGGCTTTAAGTTCATCCATCTCAGAAGGCTTATTTTGAGGACGGTTTGCATAGGATGGCTAGTATATGGGTTGGGGAGGTATGGGTCTTACATTCCCTGAGTGGGAAGCATCACCTTGCTTCCATGAGAAGTTTGGATGGTTCCACCACCCCGGATTATAGGTATTAGAATACAGGTTATTACGAGGAGGTGGGCATAAACCTTGGGCTGCGTTCAGGTCGGCCTGAATCAACTCAGGGAATTGATTTGCCTAGTGGCACTCCGGAGTGGCATGCATTGTGCTTTGGCAAATGGAGCATTCACTTGAAGCCTGAAAGATAGAGGTTGCTTGTGGGTTCATGCCGAGGTTTGCTAAAAGCCTATCAAAGTTTTTATTCAACAATTGAATATGATAAGTCAAATCCTGAGTAGCCCCACCTTCATAGGCCTCTATCTTCCTCTGCAAGATTGATGATTTTCTTTCTTGATAGGCAGAGGACATATGTATGGAGTTGTCACTTAATGTTTCAAATAATGCCTAGGCTTCATCGTCAATTTTAGTCATGAAGGTTCCTGCACAGGTTGCATTGATGGTTTGCCTGTGCCTTTCAGATAATTCATTATAAAACCTTTCGACCAACTGCCATCTTGACACCTGATGGTGGGGGCATAACCTAAGTAGGCCATTAAAGCTCTCCCAAGTCTCACGAAATTGCTCCTCTCGTTATTGAGTAAAACCCATAATCTCTCTTCTGTCGTGGTTGGTCTTACTCATAGGAAAATACTTTTTCAAGAATTCTCCCTTAAGGGTGGCCTAATCATTAACCCTTGCATCGAGGGTATGATACCAGTGCTTAGTCTTATCCTTAAGGGAGAATGGAAATAGAGTCCTCATCAGGGCTTCATTAGTAAAGCCATGGAGCTTCACGATGGAATTGACCTCGGTGAATTCCTCAAGATGCCTGTAGGGATCCTCCCTAGTAGTACCATAAAAAGATGGGAGCAAAGATATGGTGCTGCTCTTGATTTCATATGGATTATCCACTCCAGGTATTCGAAAGGTAGGGCTTGGTGGGTTGTAGGGAGGAAATAGTATCTCAAGGTTCTTTGATTTTCACCAACCGTAATCTCTTCTTCAGGTCTTTCTTCAGCCATTTTTCTTCTTTCTTGATTAGCTTTCCTTATAATTCTCTCAGGCTCAGGGTTTAAAAGAAGACTACTTCTAAGAGAGCACCTACCAAGCATACACCAAGCAAACACAAGGCAAGAAGTCTTTTGTTGATTTAAAGTTCTTTAAATCCTCTTCCAACTCTTCAGCTTGGCTAAATATAGTCAAGGCAGTGTTTCTCTGTTCCCACGTAAATGGTATAAGAGGAATGAGGAACATGAAATTTCTAATCAATGACTATTAAGAAGGTTGAGGTTACTTTTAGTCCTTTTTGGGTGATCAATCAAGTTGTCAAGCAATTATGCACCCGAAATTAACCTTCGAGTGCCCCAAAGATGTACACTTTGTTGCGATGATATTCTCTAATGCTCAAGTAAAAAGGTACTCCAAGGATGGAACCAAGGGATGCAAGTAGGGCGAACCCTTCCTTTAAGGTGTTGCGTTAGCGGTGCCCCTTAACTACCGTTGAATTCCTTTAAGGGGTGTCCCCCTCCTTAGAGTATCAAGTCACTCGGGAAAAAGTTAATATCACCGTTTCAAAGCGAGATAGGAGGGTTTGCACAAATAAAGAAATCTATGCCTATAGCCTTAAGGGTCCAAGTCCAAGTGCAGTGCCTATAGTGTGTGCTTAGTGCAGGAAGTGTGCATCACATCACGAAAAGTGAATTTTCTTTTGAAAACCGCAATCAAGTTATTCCAACACTTCCTGTATATTTTCTTTTATTTTTGAGAAGCAATATGACCACTTGATTAATCTTTTTAAATCAGTTTAAGTGGTCTTCTTTAATTATGTTCAGATGCAATGCGTGTGCTGATAACTGATGCAGGAAGATAAGAAATTCGTACCTTGCTCCAACACTCTTCTATGCAAAAATGCACACAATGCAATAAGAAAATCTAGATGCTGCTTAGGCAATCCTACATGGTTGTCCTAAAGCTATGCAGCTTCTAGTAGGCAGTTCGAATTTGTTTTCTCTATTTCTTTTTAATAAATGTGCAATAAAAAAAACTAACTAAAGATAAACCTAGAGTCTAAAGAATCGGGGACACTCCCCCAAAAGCTGCCCCTAGAGTATAAGGACGAGAAAACAAATAGCTAATACTAAGTCTATCAGCCTAAATCTAAACCAAGATCTAATAACTAAATCAAAAAAGGCTTCTCCGTATGCCTTTACATGTGTGGGATTAAGGCCCACAAGCACCTGCGATTATCCTTGCGTGTGTCGCTCAAGGTCAACGTCGTCTCTCAGCTACGCTTGTCGCTTCGTCAGATTCCTCGCACAGAAAAGATAACGAATGATTAGATAAATGTGCAATTCATAGTAATTAGAGATAAAGTTAGGTGAATTTATTGCATCGATTGCCTCCTCAGCAACAGTGACATTTGATCGGGTGTTTTTTGCTTACAGATAATGTGTTGTCGTAGTGAAATCGTGTGGTGGAAAAATCTCGAACAAAAATATATCAATGAAAACTAACCATAAATAGTTAGGATGTCATATCCATAGGGAGGATCGAGCCAAATAAACTCACAATAAGTTTACCTCTTGTTTACTTAAAAGTAATTTCATTCATTCATCCTAATACCAAAGAAAGAACACTAATAGGTGAAATAAATAACCAATCTCTAATTTCTGAAAAAAGATGGACCAATCACGCAAATTCTCCTTCACTAGAATACTCCTATAAAATCAATCAACCCAAATATTCAATGGCATCCAATGTAAAGCATAATATCACCATTTAAAGTGAAGCAAATAGATGGGGGAAGATAGTCATGCAATTTGATAAGCCAACTAATTAGTGCAAACTAAAGGGACTTGGCTGTAAAATCATCCAATAAATCAAATATAATATTCAATAAAATTCTCAACTGGCAATGGCAATGAGATGTAAATTTTAATGTGCTTGAAAACAGAGGAAAAATCCTCTCTCTTCGCCGTGCATTGGAGGAGGAGGCACAAACCGTTTGCTTTGGTAGAGGAGTTCCACAGGAGGAGAGGAGCATGCTAGTGGTGGAGGTGAGGGCTAAGACTGCCGAAGGTGGCCGGCTAGCATTGAAGTGGCTGGACGGCATGGACTTCCAATGGCCTGATGGCTATGTTGGCGAGGCTGGAGGTCGATCGGTTGATGGCGTGGTCACGGTCGTGGATGCTGCAAAGCTTGAGGGGTACGTCGGTGGTGTTCGCGTCAAAGATGGTGGTCAGTGGAGGTGGTTGTGAGGAGATGCCAGTGGTAGGGGTTTGGGTTCTTTGTTGGAAAACAGGGGAGGCATGGGGAGGAGAAGAAGGAGGAGAAGGAGCCGGCTGTGCACTGATGGTGGCTACGCGCACATGCGGGCTGGAGCGCAAGCGTGTGGTTTCTAGCTGTAATGGGGGCACGCACGAGCTACTGCTAGGTGGCTGCACGCGGAGTGAGTGGCCGGTCTTGTGGTGGTGGGTTGTGGTGATGGCGAGGAGATGTTAGGGGAATGACTGGTGGTGGCACTCTTTGTCACCGAGCACCACCACGTTGAGGCGAGTGGAGGAGAGGTGAGGCCAGTGACGATCCACAGTGTAGGCCTAGGTCCACGGTGCACGTTCGAAGCACGGTGCAGGCAAGAGGAAGAAGATGGAAGCCCCTTTCCAAAAGAGAAGCGTCGCCTGCTTTTCTCCTTCTTCGCAAATTATCTCCACATCCTCTCCCCTTTTCACTGCTACCGTGAAGTTTAAAAATAGCCTGAATGTTAGGTTGGCCAGCCGTGAAGAGGGTGAGTGGGTTAGGCAGAGGAGCTTGGGTTTACGCTTGAAATAATAAAATATAAAATAATTATTTATGTTTATAAAATGCAATAACACATATGCAAACCAAAGTAATGATGCATGCAATCATTCTATGACCTAATGTAGTTATTAACAAACATAAAATGCAAGAATAAAGTTAACTTAGGCATCACAGTAGTCCATTCAAATGGACTCATCAGGAGCTTAGGCTAACTCAACTTAGTTGACCCCAGCTCCTCTTAGCTCCATCTAGCTCCTGGAAGTACTATCTGACTAGGATTAGCTCCTACCATCAACTAGCTAAGCCTAGTCAGCTAAAGAAGTTCTCAACCATTTTAGGTCAGCTCAACTCTAGCTCCCAAAGACTCAGCTCAGCTCAACTTAATTGAGCTGAGCTACTTGACCTAAGCTAGCTATCTCAGCTAGCTGGGTAGTCTTCGAGACGACCAGCTCCAGCTCACCTAAGCTCCAAACTATAAAAAGCCAGCTTAAATTAGCTTAGCTTAGCTACTAGAAAAGAACTAGCTAGCTAAGCTAGCTTCTGAGTTCTTAGGCACCTCTGCTTCAACTATTATCAACTCCAGGAAGATCATGCAGCTCCAACTCCAGCTCCTCATCCAAACCCTAAACTCTACTAGCTAAGTTAGCTTAACTTAGCTCAACCTAGCTCCACTTCATGGCCTACTACCCTACTACCTAAGCTCCACCAAAAAGACCACCTATTCCTACTTCATTTTGGTGCCAACTATCCCTTCCATCACCACCCTACATCCACCATCAAAACTCATCTCCATCCTCCATTTTTTCCCTCCAAAATCAACACCTTCTAGAAGGTATTTTTGGAGGGAAAACTATGGCACCTCTTCATTTCCCTCCGATTTTTCCCTCCAAAAATATCCAAGAACCCTTTCATTTCCCTTCTAAAAATACCATAACACCCCCCTTCCCATCCTATAAATACCCTACCCTACCACCACATAATTTCCATCCTTGGTTACCACATTTCTCTACCTATATCCACCATACCCATAGCCAAGGAAGGAGAAGAAGAGAAGAAGATTAAGGGGGCATCCTACCCACCCCCTTGGTGCCTTCTTCCTTTTCTCTTTTCTTCTTTGTGCCATGCCAAGGAGGAGGAAGCTTTCATCTAGGAGGGATGGCCAAACAATAGGAGGAGTAAGGTGGTTGACGCCCACCTTGGAGGAAAGCTTGGAGGAGTATTAACTTGGTGGTAAGGAGGAGATCCTCTCAAGCATAGGAACTATTGTGCTTGGAGCAAGGCCTACCCCCTCCATCATCTTTAGAGGACACTTTTCTTCTCATTTATTTTCCTTGTATTAGGTAGTGTAGTTTCTCTTTTTTATTGTAAGAAGCATTCAATTACCTGTTGTCAACTTACTAGTAATATAAAGTTTGAATTGTTGCCTTCCAATTTCCTGTTTCTACTTTGTGTGGTTTCATGTTCCTGTAGTTGTAGTGCACATTATACTCTTCTCTTCTAATTACCCTAGGTGCACTTGCTTAGGGTGAGCTTAGAAAAGAGGATTTATTCTTGTCACTTGCTTTAGTGATAGGCGTAGTTTTTAGCGTAGTTCGCTTTCAATTGTCCAATTGTTTGGAAAACCATAAAAACAACACAAATGAAAATCACAAAAATATAAGTGTTGATTTGAGAGGCGAGAGAGAAAATCATCTTGTTGACTAACAATTTAGCCTCCTTGGACGACCCTAGATACTTATCCTATCTAGGTTTTATAAATTTAAGAGTCGATCGATTTTACATGTTTCAACGACAAAATCTGCATTTATAAAATAGCGTAAAATGTGTATCAGGCTTGTAGATCTAATGACCTTGTCGGGTTTTTAGCTCTTAGGACTATTTCTATTTGTATGGGATGCATTTAAAATGGATGAAGGACAACCACTCACCTATAAAAAAGAGTTGGAGGGAAAAAAATTTATATTCAGCTAAAAAATCAGAAGGAAAAAATATATACAGAAAAAAAGAAAAAATATATATTCTACCAAATAAAAGCATCTCACTATATATGGATGCTATCTCTTTCATTTTCGAATAAAAACAACTTACTACAAATGGGTGTTTATCCTATACAAAAAAATGAAAAAACTATGGAGAAAAAATTAGGAATAAAAGACCAATAGGTCCAACCAGGGAGATATACACCTAGTGTGTTGACCTTGGGGCAGAAAAGTGGTGAGGTGAAAGCTGCCAAATCCTAGAAAGAGCATAGAAATATTCTAAGTTTTATTGAATACTAGGAATCAATTTAGTTGTCCTTTATGATGAGTCGAACTATTTTGCACACAAGATGCTTGTTTCTCACATTCACTTTAAGTCTTGGGTGGGTTGATTAAGTCATGGAAAGTTACCCTCGCGACCCAAGTCTATGGGCTAATAGGGTTCTTGATATGATTTAGGTGGTTCGAATTTGAGTTGGGACTCAAAAGCTGTTGGAATCTTTGTTGTTAAGGATTTGTCCATAAATTCTTTTCATTGGTGAAAAATCGTAATGAGGGTTTTTATTCCAACTTTAGTTAGTTCCTCAAGAACAACTCGTTTTACAATAAAATCCTATTTTCACTTTGCTTCAAAAAATAAATGAAACATCCGCGTATTTGGTTTTCACATCTTTTTCCGTGGGATTTTCGTACGTTGGTTTTGATAGGGACTAGCAAAATTTAGGCATGGGGCTATGATTGAGAAGTAGTCATAGTACTTAATCAACCTGAATTGAGTTAGATCCTAGTTTAACTTAGGAATAATACATGCATAAGCTGCAAACTTTGCATCATAATTGCTTTACTTAGCTGTTTATAGAATCATGCTATTTTACCTTGCTAATTAGTGAATAATTGTATTTCCAAATGATAAGGAGCTCAGGAGTTGTCCTGAGATTGAATAAAAGTTGGATACAAGCTGGAGCTACAGTAGAGTTAGAGTGAGAGCTTGGAATAAAGCTGGAAATAACAAAGAAATGAAGACAAAGAGTAAGAAGGAGATAAACTAGGTTACTTGTAGGAATAAATGTAGAAATTGAAGTAAAGAAGAACTTAGGATAACCTTATCCCTATCAAAGCCCTTAGGATAACCTTATCCCTACTCCTATCCCTAAGCCATCCTCCTATTAGGCTAAATTAGGCTAAAACCCAAAACATGGATAGTGTTATCCATGCTCTTATCCACACTATCCCTACTCATATCCTCCACCTAGGATATCTCTATCCCTAACCCTGATTTCCCCACTTTAACCAAAACCTAGATAGTGTTATCCAAATTCCCATTATCCATATCCTTAGTCCTATCCACAACCCAATCCACACCTTAGAATCCTATCTAAGTCCATAGTAACCTCAATTGGCTCAATTTGAGTCAATTGGGTCAACCTTGTTCCAATTGGGTCCAGTTGGACCTGATTAGGCTAACCCTAACCCAATTAGGATCATAATAGTCTAACTGGACTCTACCCAAACCCAATCAATTAGCCTACACCTAATTAGGTGCGCCCCTACTTGATTGGGTGCAACTGAACCCAATTGGATCCACCTAGGACCCAATTGACCCATCTCTACCCATACATGTGTAATTAGGCTCAGTAGAACCTGATGAGACTTGACCTAGACCTATTAGGAACACACACGTGTAAATCCCTACTTGTAGGGGGTGAGATCAGCGTAACGTAATATAAAGTGCGGAATTATAAAAGGAACAATCTCACAAAATAACAATCACACAAAGTACACAATGATTTTTAGGTGGAAACCCAAACGGGGTGAAAACCACCACCTAACCCTCTCGAGTTAGGATTTTTCGATCAACCAAGTTGATCAAATCCACTAACGTACTACTTAAACGAGGGTAGTACAACCTCAATTACAGCCACACTACTTTATACGAGGGTAGTGTACCTAAAACCCCTTCTCTTCACGAGAAGGATTTTGTCTTACGAAGGAGACGGGAATTTGCAAAGCGAATACCCAACCAAATAACAAAGAAAAGTACAAATAGCCCTATAGAGCCAACAAAGATATTCTAAAACTAAGCTTCTATAGGAGTAAGGATGCTTCCCTTTGGTGGAAGTACGTCGACGATGCGGATGCGTGAACCACGTGGTAGCGCTTTGTTACTCTCGTAAACTACGGCGGGAGAGCGGGTGTGCAAATGATTGATGCTCTCTAGATGTAGAACTTGAGCTTGGAGAGCAAGAGCTTTTCTTGGACACAAAGGAGTGGAAAGTATGTTGCTATGTGTGTCTTGGGTGTATGTTTGAGTGGCAAAGGTTCTCCTCTATTTATAGAGGCTCTAGGAAGGCTTTGGAAGGCTTTTATAGCTGTTGGGTGCAAGCTCCAAGAGAATCAGGTAGAAATCAAGGTTAATCATTACAATGATAGGGTTATCAGACATCTGATCCTGGCATTAAACATCTGGAAAACCAGTTTAAGACGTCTAATTTTAGGTGGGTTTTCTTCCTAACTTGAATTAGATCTAAACAGGGTTCTAGTGAATTGTCATCAGCCGACAAACAGGATGTCTCGAGTGATGTCTGGATGTCTGGAAACCTACTTTCCTACGTAAATGGATTCCCAAGAGAGTGCAATGGTTATAAAATCTCTGAGAAGAGATTTTAGGTTAGCCGAGGCAAAACGGTCATGTATCAGACGTCTGGGGTCATCTACAGACGCCTAATACGAGGCAACGGTCATTTTCCTCAATGTTTGCTAAGCCAGCCATCGATCCACTAATTGGACGTCTGGCAAAATCATCAGACATCTTCTAAGACGTCTGGACTATGGTCTAGACGTCTGATTTCATCAGACAGAACTAACTAAGTCCAGCCTAAACATAATTGGACGTCTGAGTCAACAGTTAGACGTCTTAAAAGTATTTATCTGACGTCTGATTTTCATATTAGGCGTCTAAAAAGGCTGTTTGAACCCTAGTTTGGTTTTCTAAGTTCTCTACAGAAAACCTAAGTATCCTAGGGTTGTGCAGGTGTTCCTAAGACTATTGTTAGGGTTCTTTGAGGCTCTTTAACATGAATCTAAGTAACAAAATAAAGAGCAACAAGGGAAACAAGAATACATATATTACAAGGAAAGAAAATCTATCCTATTCTTCATCTCCTTCCTTCTTCAAGCCATCGCTCCTCGCGAAGCTCCTCTATTCTCCGTCAAGCTCCTCCAATCCGTCCTGGATGCGAGCTTGAACTCCGTCTAATCACGTCTCCATTTGCAATTGACCTGAAATCTAAGACTCCAACTGCAAATGTTAAATGACACGTGTTTTGTTATCATCGAAATAAATGATCACAGTGCTCTAGCACCAACAATCTCCCCCTTTTTGATGATGACAAAGTCATAAGTACTAATGCAAAAAAAATCTCCCCCTTTTTGACATTATCAAAAAGGATTAATTGATTTTAAATTACCTTTAACTCCCCCTTAAAACATGACCTTCTATGAATTTCTTTTAACAAGAGTAATGTCCTCCCCCTTTTTGTAATAATAAGATAGCTATTATTTTTCTCCCCCTTGCTAAAGGAAATATAGCTAACTTACATCTTCCCCTTTATAATTGATTTTTAACTCCCCCTATCTATATGCTAATGATAAAAGGATAGGGTAAAGGGATTTTACCTCACCTACCATAGTCAATAAAATGACCCAAATGGAGGTGGTGGATGCCACATCGGATGGGGCTCCCATCCGTAGCTTGGAGGCCCGAGCATTGGCGTCGGTCTCTAGTCTGGCGGTTGATGTGCGGCAAGTCCATCATTTGTTCGCCGTCTCGTTGGTCTTCTCGTTCTCCTCCTTGGTCTACTCCTTGTTTCTCCCAACTCGAGTTGACCAGCCTTGAGCTTATAGGTCCAATCTCTTGTACTATAGTCACCTTTGAAACCTACAAAACATGATTCCAAATCTTTCTTCGGTATCCAAGTGAGCTTGGATCCAGATTTGTTAGCGGGTTTCCTTGATGAAGATCCTTTCTCAACCTTAGGACTATAAAAATTATCTACTTTGTTGATTAATTTATTAGAGTTTTCCCTAAGACATGCAATTTCTTTTTCTATAATATGCATCTTAGTCTTTAAATCAGAAATTTCTAACTTTAGACTAGCATTTTCTTCAATCAATTTAGTATTTTCATTGATTAAATTTTTATTTTCTAATAGCAAGTTATTATCCTTAGGACTAGTTTCTAGATCCTTGAGTTATTTTTCTAACCTATCATTTTCATTTTGAAGAAAACTAAGGTTCTTTTTAACATTTTTATTTTCTATCTTAAGTGATTTACTAAGTTCAAATAGCTCATCAAAAGCATCTTGTAAATCGGAATGTACCTCATTGTCGGAGTTGTCACTGTCGCTATCACTTCCTCTGGCCATGAAACCAAAGCAAGTGGTTTCTTCCTCGGGGTTTTGCTCTTCTTCTTCTGAGCTTGAGTCATCCCAAGTTGCTTGGAACGCCTTCTTCTTAGACTTCTCCTTTTCCTTCTTCTTCTCCTTCTTGAGAAGAGGGCACTTTGGTCATAGATGCCCTTTCTCGTTGCAGTGGTAGCAACGTCTTGGGCTTTCCTTCTTCTCCTTTTCTTTCTTTGACTCCCTACGAAACTTAGAAAATTTCTTAAGTAAAATTTTAAAGTCTTCGTCATCGGAACTTACCTCGCTATTTGACGCTGCTCTGAATGTGAGGGTCTTCTTTAGTTTTGGTTCCAGTGTGTCCTTCTTCTGCTTTAGCTTTGTCTCATAGGCCATTAGGTTGCTTAGGAGATCCTCTATGTTAAGCTCCTCCACTTCGATCTCCTCCTCGATGGCGGTGACCTTCTATTCCCACTCCGGTACGAGGGAACAAAGAAGCTTCCCTTGAAGCTCCCCCTTGATGAAAGTCTTCCCTAAAGCTTTCAAATTGTTTACTATGAGAGTGAACCTAGTGTTCATCTCACTTAAAGTTTCGTTAGATTTCATGGAAAAAGACTCAATTTCTTGTGAAAGTAAATTGAGTTTAGAAGTTTTTACCTTAGAGGTACCTTCGTGAGTTACCTCTAGTGTGTGCCAAATCTTGTATGCGGTGACGCATTGCAAGATTCTGTTGAACTCCTCCGGGCTGAGTGCACAATACAACGCGTTTATTATTTCGCGTTGAGCGAGAGTTCCCAGATCTGCTGCTGCGAGTATCCTGCATCGGGTCTCTCTGGGATCTCGTATGGGGTTTCGCAATGTCCCCATAGAGCGAAGTCCGTGGCTTGAAGCCACATCCTCATCCTCAGCTTCCAGTAGCTGCAGTTGTTTCCGTCGAAGTAGGGTGGTCGGATGGTGGACTACCCCTCGGATACTCTGATCGCAGATGTACTTCCCTCCATTTGATCTCTTGCCAGGTGTTACTCTGATTAGCAAGACCTGCTTTGATACCAGTTGTAAATCCCTACTTGGAGGGGGTGAGATCAGCGTGACGTAATATAAACTGCGGAATTATAAAAGGAACAATCTCACAAAATAACAATCACACAAAGTACATAATGATTTTTATGTGGAAATGCAAATCAGGTGAAAACCACCACTAACTCTCTCGAGTTAGGATTTTCTGATCAACCAAGTTGATCAAATCCACTAACATACTACTTAAACGAGGGTAGTACAACCTCAATTACAACCACGCTACTTTATACGAGGGTAGCGTACCTCAAACCCCTCCTCTTCACGAGAAGGATTTTGTCTTACGAAGGAGATGGGAATTTGCAAAGCGAATACCCAACCAAATAACAAAGAAAAGTACAAATAGTCCTATAGAGCCAACAAAGATATTCTAAAACTAAGCTTCTATAGGAGTAAAGATGCTTCCCTTTGGTGGAAGTACGTCGACGATGCGGATGCGTGAACCACGTGGTAGCGCTTCGTCGCTCTCGTAAACTACGGTGAGAGAGTGGGTACGCAAATGATTGATGCTCTCTAGATGTAGAACTTGAGCTTGGAGAGCAAGAGCTTTTCTTGGACACAAAGGAGTGGAAAGTATGTTGTTATGTGTGTCTTGGGTGTATGTTTGAATGGCAAAGGTTCTCCTCTATTTATAAAGGCTCTAGGAAGGCTTTGGAAGGTTTTGGAAGGCTTCTATAGCTGTTGGGTGCAAGCTCTAAGAGAATCAGGTCGAAATCAGGGTTAATCATTACACTGACAGGGTTATCAGACGTTTGATCCTGGCATCAAATGTCTGGAAAACTAGTTTAAGACGCCTGGGAACAAGGTCAGACGTCTGATTTTAGGCGGGTTTTCTTCCTGAGTTTAATCAGATCTAAATAGGGTTCTAGTGAATTGTCATCAGACGACATTCAGGACATCTGGAGTGATGTCTGGATGTCTGGAAACCTACTTTTCTGTGGAAATGGATTCCCAAGAGAGTGCAATGGCTATAAAAACTCTGAGAAGAGATTTTGGGTCAGCCGAGGCAAAATGGTCATGTATCAGATGTCTGGGGTCCTCTACGGACATCTGATACGAGGCAACGGTCATTTTCCTCAGTGTTTGCAAAGCCAGCTAACGATCCACTAATTGGACATCTGGCAAAATCATCAGACATCTTCTAAGACGTCTGGACTAAGGTCTGGACGTCTGATTTCATCAGACAGAACTAAGTCCAGCCTAAACATAATTGGACGTCTGAGTCAACTGTCAGACGTCTTAAAAGTATTTATCAGACGTCTGATTTTCATATTAGACATCTTAAAAGGCTATTTGAACCCTAGTTTGGTTTTCTAAGTTCTCTACAGAAAATCTAAGTATCCTAGGGTTGTGCAGGTGTTCCTAAGACTACTGTTAGGGTTCTTTGTGGCCCTTTAACATGAATCTAAGTAACAAAATAAAGAGCAACAAAAGAAACAAGAATACATAGATTACAAGGAAAGGAAATCTATCCTATTCTTCATCTCCTTCCTTCTTCAAGCCATCGCTCCTCGCGAAGCTCCTCTGTTCTCCGTCAAGCTCCTCCAATCCGTCTTGGATGCGAGCTTGAACTTCGTCTAACCATGTCTCCATTTGCAATTGACCTGAAATCTATGACTCCAAGTGCAAATGTTAAATAACATGTGTTTTGTTATCATCAAAATAAATGATCGCGGTGCTCTAGCACCAACAACATGCACCTAATTGGATTACCGTAATCCAATTAGACTAACACTCACCTAATTAGACTAGGAAACACCCTATTAGACTCAACCCCTTACGGCCTATGCTAACCTAACCTTATTTGGACCCAGCACAACACAACCCTACCTACGAAAGCCCTCATAAACACCCCCTCAACTCCACCAAAATGTAGTCTACGCCACCTCACCTCCCCTCCCCTCCAAAGGTGGCAACCAAAGACTAGTTCAATGTCGTGCCACCTTAAACCCTAACCCTAACCCTAACCCAATGGTCGCCAACCTAAGTCTCCCCTTCCCTATTTAAACACCACCCATGACCATCTTGTGGCCATCTTCCTTCATCCTCCATAGCCGTCTCTTGCACCTCCACCTCAAGCACTCTCTACCACTTCCAAGAGGTTGACCACCACCACCTTGTGGTCGTCCTCCCCCCTCCCTCCACCTCCAATCCACATGGCCACCAAGGACCACCCTTGCTACCCTTAGTTCCATTAGTAGTAGTTCTTCTATTGCTTTTAATTTCGTATTTATATTTCTTGCAAGTAGATAGTTATATTCTCCATCTTTTTGCATGCCTAGGCTTTCCCTTAGTTGTAGGCGTGTTCCCCTTTGTGTGGTTTAGATGGGTCTCCATACCCTTGGTCTAGCCACCACCATCCTCTAGTGCTGACGGCTCTATGGGCATTCTCGATGGGTGGTTTTCTGGTAGCATAGCAGTACTCATATTAGATTTCTTTTCCATGTACAAGCATTCATGGATGATTCAATGAAATGCAAGTTATTATCTTTATTTTGGATCATTCTTGATTAGTCCTCTTATTTGTAAACAACAAAAAAGATCAAAAAATGAAAAAAAAAGTAGAAAATATGGCAGTACTAGATCATATAAATGACATGGCAATTGACGTGAATTCAGTTGATAGTGTTTGCAAAGTTGAGATTGTGCGCACCGATACACACACGTTCGCTTTTATTATCTTCCACACACACACTCATGTTATTTGTGTGCATAACATTATTGGCGAAATGTATTTGTGTAATCTTGAAATCGGCTACGATTTTAGGTTAGTTAGGTGGATTTGCAAGCAAAAGAAATCAAAATCATTTTCGCCATTTTTTCCTCCTAGAGATCGATCAGGGCTCACCATGAGTTTCGTTATTATTTTTGTTTAGCTTTAATGCACGACTATATTATGACTTGACTTAATCAATTTAGTGTAAATCTAACCTAATAACCACCAACACCATCACCACCTTTGCAAGGCCACGATGATCAAAAGCCCTTAAGAAATTGAGGGCTTTGACGCCTGTAGATCCCCACCAAACATGACCCACCGCCATCAGCTTCCTCACATCCATCGGCCCTCCGCTAATCTCATTGCACCCAATCATGATCTCCACCACCTTCAGTGAGCTTAGGCGAAGCTTCTCAACCCATTGGTTAGGAGCTTCGATGCCTCTTTCACTGAGACCACCTTCACCGTTGCCGCCCCCTTCTTCGACATCGGCATGCCACCTCTGACATTCACGACCTTTCAAGCTTCACTTGAAGCTTCGTGATGGTGCGAGGAGCATGCAGTGGCCCTCAGCAGGCATTCACGTGCATCATTGAGCTCCTAATCCCCCTTGTCGGAACTCTCTTCCTTGCCTTCTCGACGCAAGAAGCCTGCCCTTCTCTGAAGTGCTAGCAGGGACAGATCTGAAAGAAAATAAAACTTTCAGGGGTCAAATCATAGAGATCCAAGGACCAAAGTGCAAGGAAATAAATCTTTTCAAGGATTGATTTGCAAGTATTGTTGATTTGGTTTGATATTTGGTTCTAAATGATTTTTATTACAATTTTGTGCCCAAACATTATTGATATTGATTACTTAGTGCTAAAACCTCATTAATGATTGATAATTCCTAATTAACCATTTATTAATAAATTTCCTTGCACGAGAAGATTTAGATTTAATTACTTTATTATTGAGAAACAATTGCAAATTTGGACTCATCAAATTATTTTGTAAATAATAAAATAATGGTTTGTGCATATTTAGTTGCTCCCACGGTCAACCTCGGAATATGGATTTCATTTCGAGAAATATAAATTTAAGTGTTGATTCGCTCTTGTCGACTATACTACGATGCATTCTTAAACCACGACTCAACATTACTAACATAACACATGACTGATCGCGCAACGTTGATTGTGGATTGGTCGATGGGGATCAGGCGTTTAGATGGATGCACGAGATTGCATTGATCATGCTTGCCTGATGGACGCTGATGTGATGCTTTGAGAGCCATCAGATTTTGATCAGGTGGTCGAAATACCGCATGCTTGTGAGTGGGGCATGCGTGGATTGCGAATCTATCCCACGTCCCTCGTTTGTAAGGCATGCGCTTAAGAGCTGTGCTGTGGATAGGGATGGGCAGATTTGGGTTGTTCTTCTTCAATCATGCAATTGCATTTGCGTGGTGACGTGGCGCTTCAAGAAGCGCTGGATGAAGATTAGGCAATTGAGAATGAGTGCACCTGCACGACGAAGAGGGGAAGCGATCTTGTTAGTGCACAATGGGTGCCAGAGCGGGCACCATGTGGTGCTTTGTGGACCGTTGAAGATTAGATCAACGGTCAGAACTTCCCGAGCTTATTGTGAGGGCTATAGAGGTCAGATTGGGGCAATTTCGAAGCCATTGGACTCCAATTTTCGTCTTGAATCCATTCGTGTGGCTTGATTGCTCATTTGAGGCATGTTTATACATGTACTTTCACAACTTGGACTTTAGAGATTAGTTTCAAGCAATATTTCTATAAAGACTATATTAAATGCATGCATTGCTTCCAAACCCACTAGATTGTCATAGTTAAGTATTGAGGCCTTCAGAATTGACTCTAAATGACATAGCTAACACTATTAATTGTAGATTCATCAATCAACCTTAGGGTTTCTGAGTAGATGGTAAAGAAAGAAAGTTGTGCAAACTAAAGAAGCTCATCTATGGACATAAGCATGCTTTTCATAGTTGGAACATCTGATTTGATGACACCATAAAGAGTTATGGATTTCATCAAAATCTGGATGAATCTTGTGTCTACAAGCCTAGTGGGAGTGCTGTCATTTTCTTGGTGTTGTACATGGACGACGTCCTACTCATTAGGAATGATGTAGGAATATGATCCAGTGTAAATCTTTTGTTATCCCAGAACTTTGAGATGAAGGAGCTTGGGGAAGCCCCTTATATCTTTTGTCTAAAAATGTTAAAAAATGGAGAGAAGAGGACAGTGGGATTATCACAGCAAGCGTATATAACCAAGGTCTTGGAGAGATTCCACACAGATAAAGTGACGACCCGAGTCCCGCTAATTCACAAAACCCAAGTCGTCGTGTGCTAACAATCAGCACGACCTAACCAAAAGCTTGCAGTCACCCAACACATAATCATAAAATATAAACATAGCCAAACAAACTAATTAATCATATGGCATTAACTGAATGAACAAAAGCTTAGTACTGACCAAAGGGTTTACCACAGAACATAAGCCAAAGAGATGCACAATGGTATTCACCTTGCGAGTTGCCAAATACACCTGAGTACGAAACCCAAGAAACATCTCAGTAAAAATTGAGTACAGTTGAAGAAACAACAGAGTACAACAGTAACAGAGAGCAAGAGAAAATGGGTAATATAGCTTCAATTAATCCATTTATTAGACATCTCGTTATCCAGTTTCGTTTTGTACATTGGAAGCCCAAGTTATTATAGTCCACAATCTGTCAATCAACGTATTAGGGAATGAGATAATCTCATATAACTTCCTGCGGTGCAAGAACGGTTTAAGCCACCTTCCTAGCTGAGAAGATGCCTCATACCCATCAAGTCACCACTCTCTGTCACCCTGGGGTCATTGCGGAAAGGGGTGGCAACTATGTTGTGTAGCATGAAGACATACAAGCACTATGTACGTTGAACCACCAAAAGCCAATGACCCACTCATCAGTAGAGAAAGAACCACTCCCAAACCTCGAGCCATGCATCCTACTATCCTAGTTGACTGCTAAGCCTAACCAAAGAGTCGTAGGGAGGCAGCAACTCCCTAAACTAGTCTAAAATTGGTCTAAAAGACCAAAGGTACAGCCAAAGTCCTAATGAGTAGTAGGGCTAAACTAGTTATCCAATTTATTTCCTACCAATCCATTGTCATTAATTTATTAACTTATTTTCAGATAACTGAATTAATAGTATCCATTAATTGAGCCATAATTCTCATCATTTTAAACTATTGATCTAAAGTTATGAAAAGAGCTTAGATCACATCATTTCAAAATTTACTGTCAAATGATTTAGTTTTCAACTTCTAATAAGTGTTCCAATTAAATTATTAGTTAACAATCACAATGACACTAGTTTCACCAAAAATAGAATTCATTTCATACATGCGATGATAAGGCCACATCCAATATGCTTATGTGCTTGATAATTCATTGAATCATTAGAATCATTTAATGAATTGTAATTAATCTAACAGTTATATCGATTTAACTATTCATATTCTATGTCACCAACTTACTTTACAACATCAATATCTAATATTTAAGTACCCAAGATAGCAAGAAACACAAAGATGGGTTCTGATCTCAGCAAGAGGCAAGAATGCACTCTAAATGATGCAATAAGTGAAGGTCTCAATGTAGATAAACTATACAGAAAAAGAGAGGGACTACTCTACCTAATGTCATCGGAGGATCACGACAACTCCTTGAAAATAGGTCGGAGACTCCCAACACCACATATGTCTCCGAAATCTGCGCCTTGGAAATCAGAGTGGAAATCGTCTAATTAAACTGTATGATTATGTTCGGCACACTAGAGAACCCCAAGATCGACTCTTGGATTGTCAAACTCCGACTTTGGTGCCCTCGATCTACGTAAAGTAAGAATTTCCATCAAATCTTACCCAAGACAATAAATTCCATCACAGGGGTTAGAATGTAATTTTTAACATTTATAATTTTATACTATAATTTTTTCAAAACTTAAACCAACCATTCTTCTTCCGGTCATTTCTTCTCCCTCGTTCTTACTCCCACATCAAACCCAGGCACGCAACTCCCCGCTGTGATCTCCTCGCGTCAGCCTTGCCTCCGGCCACTTGCGGGTTGTTTGTCGACCAGATGAGTCCCCTTGCCGACCTCTCTCCCTTTATCTCTCTCTCTGTTGCTGCATTTCATTCTCTCTGTTGATGGGTACAAAACCCATCAACACCGGTAGGAATGCCACCAGCGTGGCCCCTTCGATGCATCGGTCTCACCACTGATCATCTTCTTTCCTTCCTCATTGTCATCTCCTCTCCCTGCCGCTCTCTTTCTCTCTCTCTCTCTCTCTCTATGTGTTCTCTCTCTTGGTGGGTGCAACACCCGATACACTGGTGAAACCCCCACCGGCGACACACCCCTATCGCCTCTCCCTTTCCTCATCGTTGTAGTCCCCTTCTCTCTCTTGCTTCTTCCTCTTCTCACTCTCCTCCTCACTTCTTTCTCTCTTAACGCCCTCCACGCATGCATGAACCAAGCAAACACAAAAAGAAAAAAAAGAAAGGAGAGAAATTTTCACCTAGGCCTTGCCGCCGCCACTACCCTAGTCGTGCATTCTGCCGTCGCACCACCCTACTCGTCTCTTCTCGACTTCTCTTTCTCTCTCACACACTCTCTCTTTCCACACACGCTCGGGACGAACGAATACTTGGTGGTGGCGGCGGCTGCGACTTGTTCTTATGTGAGATGGAAAGAAAAGAATAAGGGTTTATGTACTTATATTATTGGAAAGGGAAGGGAAAACGTGGGGAGGGGGAAAAGTAGGTTTAGAGAGAAAAGGAAGAGAATTAGGAAAAAAGAAGTTTAATTGATATGGTTAAGGTTTGATTATATTAGAAAATGTGTACATATGTTTTGCTTTTCAAAGTGATGCCCACTCCATAATTGGGTCAAACGAACTCTGATCCCCGCGAAACTCGTATCATTGAAATTGTTATGAGACAAGGAATCCAAAATTTTTCGTGGATTTCAAACCAGACATCATTTGCACAGTGCGATTCTCAAGGCAGGTCATGCATGGGTTTGCTCGTGGTTTGCATGTGTGTCACATATCCGAAGTCTGATCGTTGCACAAGATATACTGTCGGGAGCCTTGTGATACTAGAAAGCTAACGATACTTTTGGATTGTTGATTTGAGGTCCAAATTTCAAAAATGAAAAGCATACGTGTTTTAAATCCATTTATGCATTTTTAATTCTCGCGAGCTCTGATTTGCACACAAACAACATCAACAGGTTCATCTTAACCCATTTAAATAAAATAAAATAAAAGACTTTAGAATTTTGGTTTGGGGCTTTACAAACATAACAACCTTAAAGGAAGGTTCACCCCTAAAACTCAAGCAGGTTAGGTACAAAGAGAGACGTGCAAGCAAGTAGTCCATAACAACCTTAAAGAAGCAATAACAACCTTAAAGAGAATAAACTAGGGTATTATGGGCTCACCGATAAACAACTCGAGATACCTCTCCCACACCTTAACTAGACAAGAAACTCTATCTCTTTGATAATAAAAGAAAAACACAGAAAACTATACAGAATGCATTTGGTTGTAAGGTAACTATAGGATACAAGGACTAAAATGAAGGGGTTAAGTAGTGGTTGAGGTGTGAGGTATGCAATTCATAAAAATCTGCAATAAAATCAACCAGAGTCAACCAAACAATAAGAGACTTTTATTTTACAAACAAAATTTGCTAGTTTCATACAATTCATTAGTCTAGCCAGCTACTAACAAAAAATATTACGGTAAACTTAACAACAAATATAAAATGATTAATTCATAATTATTAACCACACACTTACAATACATCAGGTTTCCTATCCCACCTTGCCTATCTCATCACCAAACCATGACATTTTTCGAACTACCCAGAATAGAAAACAAAGAGACTAAATGCAGGCTAGGGGACATCAACTTGAATAGAAACATCAAAACTTGTCAATCATTGGTAAATACAGGAAATATAATCATATCATATGATATGCTAAATAGAGGTTAAGAAACCATTTCTTTAATCAGAGGAGAAAAATGCAAATAATAATAGCAATATACAACTACAAATTAGATAGACTTCTTTTTCTTGTGGCAATCAATACTCATTGTTAAGGTGAAATCAATTATATATGGTATAATTCATGAATAATTCACAATTAATAGGTTACTTAATAACACTGGAAAATGCCTTCAAATCCATGCAAAATTTCAAGGTGCAAAACACAATTTCTTAAAATTTTATATCCATGCAGATGAAATTATCCTAATTGTGAACTTAAAGACATAAAGCATCAAGGAATGTAAAAAAAATTCAAGTCTTAAGCACTTTCAAAGTAAAACTTAGGTTTTCAAAATAATTAATAAAACTTCTTGTAATTAGCAGGTAAAATGTAGACTTTGTACTTTAAGCAATGATATGCTCTAATTCTTAAGAAAAATAAAAAGGAATATCATTTTCTAAGCTTATTAGAGTCTCAAAACCCCCAAAAATAAACATTATGTCTATATTTATATATATATGTAGACACCATGAGGTCATTTGAAGGGTCTAATAAAGATAAATGGATGTAGAGGTACATTCTTTATAATACTTTTGAGAATGCAATTAGTAACAACAACTAATGCATATATGTTTTCTCTCTCTCTCTCTTTGTTTTTATTTTTTATGTGCAGGTTTAACATAAATAGCATGGTAGGAATACATCAAGATGAAGAATTAGGGCAATATAAGCAATGAAGATATATTTGTCCTATCTTTATAACTATGTACATAACATGCATGATAGTATAATAAATATTCTTTTCGTTATAACATAAAGGAGGGACAAATGTATTATTTATACTTTTATACTTATTTATAATAAGTATAATCAACTGTGTTAGAAATTGAGACAATCCTACTCAGTCAACGGTTATTAATAATCAATTAATTCCATGCTAATCCAAATGAGTAATTAATTAATTTCATTCCAAATCAAATAAGTAATAAACTTAATTCCATTCAAATCCAAATTAGACGCTTCACAAATTAATCTATACAAGTTCCTAACACATCCTACAATAGTAAGCCTGCGGCTAATGTTAGTTACCAAATGCGCTAGAAATTAGGAGAGCCACCTTCCTTCAACCGTTATTAAAATAATAATTGACCATTTTAGAAAATATGTTAGCAGGGCAATGAATAGTCAATCCCTGACTCCATCCCTCATGACTTTCAATATAGATATTAATATGCTAAAGCATTTTCAAGTCGAATTCAATTGTGAAGAAGAGAAAAAAAAATTTATTATTATTATTTTCACACTTACAAAGATAAAAACACGTCATGTCATAATTAACTGAGTACTAGGACAAGCGACCAAGTGATTTATCAGATAACATAGACCAAACAAATACTAATTGAAAATTTGTACCTAGCCCAATAAGATCACAAATAAAATTAATTAACTAAAGGGTATGATAATTTTTACAAACTTTATCCTAAACAATTAGTTGAGACCATTACTATTCACAATAACTAACTACTTTCCAAGTTGCTAAAATATCTCTTGAGAAAAATCCAAAATATCGCTTCATAACCATCAAATAACCATAAGTATATAAAATGGGGTACCAAATGTGAAATAGAACGTACTTAGCAAAGAATAACCTATCTTTTTCAAGTGATCGATGTTATATATAACCCAATATTAATAGAAATACACTACTATAGATCATCCCATAAACATTTGTATATGCAATGAAAATATGTATGATATACATGTATATTTACACAAACAATGGTTGGGTGGTTCTATGAAAAAGGATAAGTACTGCATGGATACATAATTTAAGCATCACATGTTCACAACCAACATATTCAGTGTCAAGTAGTGCTAGGAATTGATGTGTTCATTGGCCTGGTAATTATTACTAAACAAAACTACTAACAGAGCCCTATAAAGCTATACGATCACAAAATTGTTGGAAGAACTAGAAAGTCACTCAACTGCTTCTGGGGATCACATTCAAATCAAACAAAGCCCTAACGAGACCCCAAATTTGCTCAACCTAAAGGCTAAAGGAATGACCTTGATCACAAGAATTGATGGGAAAGCGAAGGAGACTAAATGGGAAGAAGAAAGGATCGGGAATCAAGAGGAGAATTAAGTCAGAATACTATGGAAAATCAGGACTAGGGATACTGTGTCACTATGCAGCTGAGTATCCCATCTGTGATATGATATGAATGTTTGTATGGCCCTTTCGGGTTATTTTATGATTAGTTGGGTGACCTTGCTCTGATACCATCTATGATGACCCAAGTCTCGCTAATCAACAAAACCCAAGTCGTCGTGTGCTAACAACTAGCACAACCCAACCACAAGAATGCAGTCACCCAACACATAATTATAAAATATAAACATAACCAAAGAAACTAATCATATTGCATTAACTGAATGAACAGAAACTTAGTACTGACTAGAGGGTTTACCGTAGAACATAAGTCAAAGAGATGTACAGCGGTAATCACCTTATGAGCTATTAAATACACCTAAGTACGAAACCCAAGAAACCCAAGTAGAAACAACAACAAAGTATAACAGTAACAGAGAGCAAGAGAAAATGGGTACTATAGCTTTATTAATCCAATTATTAGACATCCCATTATCTAGTTCTATTTTGTACATTAGAAGCCCAAGTTACTATAGTCCACAATCTATCAATCGACGTCTTAGGGAATGAGATGAACTCGTGTACTTCTTACGGTGCAAGTTTAGTATAAGCCACCCTCTTGGCGGGGAAGATGGCTTATATCCATCAAGTCACCACTCTCCGTCACCCTGGGGTCATTGCGGAAAGGGGTGGCAGCTACGTCATGTAGCATGAACACGTATAAGCACTATATACACTGAACCACAGATAGCCAATGACCCACCCACTAGTCGAGAAAGAACCACTCCCAAACATTAAGCCATGAATCTAGTTATCCCAGTTAACCACTAAGCCTAACTAAAGAGTCGTAGGGAGGAAAGCAACTCCCTAAACAAACCCAAAATCAGTCTAAATGACCAAAGCTATTGCCAAAGTCCTGGCGAGTAGCAGAGCTAAACTAGCTATCCAACTTCTTTCTGAACAATCCGTCATCATCAATTTATTAACTTATTTCCAGATAACTAAATTAATAGTATCCATTAATTGATCCAGAACTCTCATCATTTTAAACCATTGATCTAAAGTTATGAAAAGAGCTTAAATCACATCATTTTAAAATTTATTGTTAAACGGCTTAGTTTCCAACTTGTGATAGGGGTTCCAATTAAATTATTAATTAACAATCACAATGACACTAATTTCACGTAAAATAGAATTCGTTTCACACATGCAATGATAAGGCCACATCCAATATGCTTATGTGCTTGATAATTCATTGAATCATGAGAATCATTTAATGAATTGTAATTAATCCAACAGTTAGTTATATTGATTTAACTATTCACATTTTAAGTCACCAACTTGATTTACAATATCAATATCTAATATTCAAGTACCCAAGATAGTAAGAAACACTAAGACGGGTTCCGATCTTAGCAAGAGGCAAGAACATGCTAAACAGTGCAATAAGCAAAGAAAGTCACAATGTAGACAAATTATACGGAAAAAGAGAGAGAGAGTACTCTACCTAACATCGTCAGGGGGTCACTTCGACTCCGTGAAAAGAGGTCGGAGACTCCTAACACCACACATGTCTCCCAAATTTGCGCCTCAGAAATAGGAACGGAAACCACCTAATCCAACTGTACAGATGCATTTAGCACTCTAGAGAACCCTAAGATTGACTACTGGATTGTTGAATTCTGACCTCATTGCCCTTTATCTACGCAAAATAAGAGTTATCGTCAAATCTCACCCAAGACAATAAATTCCTTCACAAGGGTCAGAACGTAATTTTTAAAACTTATTATTTTATACTACAATTTTTTCAAAACTTAAACCAACCATTCTTCTTCCTCTTATTTCTTCTCCCCCATTCTTACTCCCTTGTCTAACCCATGCATGGAACTCCCTACTGTAATCTCCTCTTCGTGTCGACCATGCCTTCGGTAACTCGCCGACCATTCGTCAACCATGATGAGTCCCCTCGTCGGCCCCTCTCCCTTTCCCTCTCTCTCTCTCACCCCCTTTCATTCTCTCTGTTGATGGGTGCAAAACCCAGCAACACTGGTAGGAGCGCCACTGGTGTTGCCCCTCAGATCCACCGGTCTCGCCACTGATCATCTTCTTTCCTTCCTCATTGTCATCTCCTCTCCCTGCTGCTCACTTTCTCTCTCACTCTCTATGCATTCTCTCTCTCTTGGTGGGTGCAACACTTGATATTCTGGTGGAACCCCTATTGACGACTCACCCTGATCGCCTCTCCCTTTCCTCGTCGTTGTACTCCCCATCTCACTCTCCCTCTCACTTCTCTCTCTAATCCCCACGAAAATTGTATCGGCAAAATCATTATGAGACAAGGAATCGAAATATTTTTCGTGGATTTCATAGTGGACGTCATTTGCACAATGCGATTCCCAAGGTGGGTCACACATGGGCTTGATCATGGTTCGCACACATTTCACGTATTCGAAGTCTGATCATTGTACAAGATATACCGTTAGAAACCTTGTGATACGAGAAACCTAAAGGTACTTTTGGATCATTGATCCAAGACCTGGATTGAAAAAATGAAAAGCACACGTGTTTTAAATCCGTTTACGCGTTTTTAACTCTCATGAGCTCTGATTTGCACACGAAAAGCGCCCACGGGTTTGTGTTAGCACGTTTAAATAAAATTAAAAAAAAGACACAAGAATCTGGGTTTGGGGCTTTACAGATAACTCCAAGCAGGGCTTTCTTCCCATTAGACATGGGATTTCCTTGTCGAGGGGAATGTCTCCCCAAATAGTTGAAGAGAAGAAAACCATAAGTAGATGCTCATATGCTTTTGCAGTAGGAAGCCTATCTATACATGACCGTACACCTGTCACGTAGTAGGAATGGTAAGCTATTACCAATCCAACTTGAGACAAGAACACAAGAATGCTGTCAAGAACATACTCAAGTGCCTGAGGAGGACAAAAGATTGTTGTCTTATTTTTGGAGATGGGGATCTCCAGGTGTTAGGGTATAATGACTCTAACATCAAGTTAGACATTGACAATAGAAAGACTACTTCAGGTTTCATTTTCTTGGTGAATAGTGGTTCTATAAGCTACAGAAGAAAGAAGCAGGATCCACAGCTGATTCAAAAATAGAAGCCAGGTACATTGCTACATCTGATGTTGTAAAGGAGGCATTGTAGATACATAAGTTTGTTGTGGAACTTGGCATAGTTCCCTTAATACAATTGCCAATCTGTTGTTGTACAACAACATAGGTGCCCTTGCGCATGAGAAGGATCCTCGTTCTCATGAGAACTGCAAGCATATTGAAAGGAAGTACCAAATCATCTGGGAAATCGTCAAGTGTGGTGATGTGGTCATTCAGGAAGGTGACCTTCGCAGATAATGTCGCTGATCTGTTGACCAAGGCCTTAACTGCAGAGTCATTTGATCGACACGTGTATAGTAAAGGGTTGAAAGAGGTTCTAGAATGGCTCGTTGGGTAAATGGGAGTCTATTGGCTTTTGTGTGCCTTGGGCAAGCATTCCATGTAATGTAATGAGATTACGCTTTCATCAATAAAAGAATTACATTAATTTCCAAACTGAATTGGGTCCCTTAGTATGAATAGGGTAATGTACTTTTCCAAATCAAATAAACCCAATGTGTATTGATTCAAAAATCTCAATGGTTTAGAACATCCACATCCAATAGCACATCAGGAAACCATTTGATTAGATCAATTTTGGTCCGAGATGGGATGGCAACCTTTTTTAGAGGCTGTTGCTTGATTAATGTTCTTGCACGGAGATTCAAGGACTGTTACACAGGTCAACTTAAGGAGTTAATCTGATGAAACAGAAGATAGTCAAAGTCTCTTTCGAATGTTGTCACGGAGAGTGTGTATTCTTCGACCTAAGATAAATATGTATCTCTATTCATAAACACGTTTATTTAATGGACCAATAGTTGATGCACTCACCTTGGTATTAATATTGGAAAGCTAGTGCATGTGGAAAGGGACATGAGGTGCATGATCTCTCGAGGGGATCACACAAATCTATCACATAGGTGTATGTAATAGAGTTAAGGTGTGAACACACTCCGCATATATTGGGAACGACAATTTCACAGGTGTTGAAGCGGAAAACTACGCAATCAGAGTTGGATTTGAAAACCCGGGTCGAATACAGGGAGGCTATGTTGATCTAAAATCCGTAAATTTTTTTTTTGGTATTTTTGTTTAAAAGTGAGATAATCACAATGAAATTGATATTAACACTAAGAGAGAGATAGAGAGAGAAGTCACTTTATATATGAATACTATTTTTACAGCTAGAAAGAGGGAAATTCTATTCTAGAAAGCGAAAAAAAGAAGGGAGAGAGATGTTATCCTCCTCAATGATTGCTTGGAGGATGAGCCGAATGTAGCGATTCCTGGAAGACGGAGGACGAGGCGGGAAGAAGGGGGACGAAGCAGGAATGAGGTAGAAGGTCGTCGTCGTCGTGGGATCCAGTTCTGGAATGGAGGCGAGAAAACTTTGGATTTGGCTCTAAAGGAGCATCCCGAGTTTGGAACAAGCTTCTTAGAGTTTTGAAGAGGGAGAGAGGTGAAGGAAGGGATGAGAATTTCGTAGGGTAGGGGTCTCCTTTTATAGTTGCAAGGATTGGGGCAATTTGGTCATTACATATTCAAAACATTAAATGAGGGGGTCTTTAGTGATGGAATTAAGCATCACTAAAGACCCGATTGTGGCCTTACGTGCACACTCACTCGTGCCCACTCTCCTTCCTCTCACCTCAACGCAAAAGCCATGTTCTTGTGCTCTCAGTTGTTCAATCAAGAGATCGGACGGCTTAAAGCACTCGAACTCTTCTTCAGCCATTGAGAGTCAGCGCTTGCCTCTCCTTGGCCATTGGATCCTCGCATCCAATGGCTCAGATCACATACACCCCCCCGCATCTGATCAGGCATTTGGATCTGCATAGGATCACATGTGTGTGATCCGCGCACATCCGTTGCGCCACGTCGTGCCTCCATCACTATCTGATCTCCATCGGACGGTTGAAATCAACGTGCCCCGCTCCTTGACTGAATTGAGGCGCTCAAAGAGGCTCGAACCCATGACCTCTGCTCCCGAGCATAAGGCGCAACCAATATGCCAAGGCCGAGAGTTGGTTGCATCTTCATCCAAGGTGCGCGCGCTTGTGGCCGTTGGATCAAGATCCAACGGCCCAGATTTGATCTTGTGTTGAGGAGAGAGTGAGAGCGCGGTGGGTCTTCAGCCTTCTACTGGGCCGATTTGGGCGGTCGAGATGGTACCACGTGGCGCCATCTTGGCCATCCATCTTCTATGTGTTGTCAACGATGCCACGGATGTCGAATTGGATCGATTTTTGTGCTGTTAGGCTATGATTGTTGATCCAAACCCATCTGTGCGGTTGGATTTTTCGTCTGAAGTGCGGATTGACACCATCTTGTCCCTTAATTTCTGAGCTTCCTCGAACTATATCTGGTGCTACGGATGTCCGATCGGGGCGATCTTGGAGTCGTTGAGCTCCAGTAGTTGCCCTGATCAAATTCGTACAGTTGGATCCTCGGTCCAAGGCCCTGATTAAAAGTCTCCTTGTCCTTGGCCATAAAAGGAGACAATTACTATACAATTTGTACAATTTGACTAAATGCATGATTATGCGTGTTATGCAATATTTACAATGCATGAAGCTAATATGATACTAAGAATATGCATTAATAGACATTTTTGGCTATTCAGATGTATGCACATCAACAGGTGGTCGCAGAGTCCTAATCAGACTCAATGCAAGAAGAGAAGCAAGTAGACCTTTGAGAAAGGATATGATCTTTGTTCTTGTCCCAATGATACAAAGAGATGTTGAAAATGACATTATCCAAGAAGGAATGACGATAGTCTAATGGGATTGGACCTTAGGATAATATTATCCTCCATGTGTGAAGGAATCACGAGTATTTGGAATACTTGATGGGGCATAATGCCAAATTCCATGAATCCTATAGCTTTATTATTGTCATAATGAAGATAATAATGATTTTGTTGTGTTTCTACTTGAAGGATAAATTAACTATAATTTAAAGAGTTAAATTTGTAGTTGATTTGGTGATTAATTGTACCAAATTTGATTAGGAAAAAAATCCAAGTGTTGGATTGTAATTAATTTAAGTTTAGATACAAAATCTAAATATACCATAAGTTGTTTGATGACCCTATGAATAATAGCATTAATTACATCAATTAGAGCCAATTTTGAGGGCGCATGTGCATGAATATCATAGTATAGTTGGTCTAGGAGCCATACATGCATATTGTGTTATTTTTGCATTAAGATTGTTTAGAATTAATGTTTGATGACCCTATGTACAAGTGTATATTGAAACATGTCTCAGATGAGCAATCGAACCATACGGATGAATCCGGATCGACGAACGCAACCCAACGAAGCAAAAATCACCTTGATCAAAGCCCTATAGCATCCGGTACAAGGGAAAGATAATTGTTGTTCACATGAAATCAGGTTTTAAATTGTTGCATTGCAGTATAGTTGAAATCTCATAAAAAACAAATAAAATTTATACTCGAAAAAGTCCGAGGCCGTTCGCTGAGAGCAAGTAGGAATTCAAATTTCAAAATTGCAATTTAAAATAATAGAGATAAGAAATTGTAATCAGAAATTGATTTAGAATAATATGGCAATAAGATCAATGTGTCAGATTGCAAAAAGAATGGAGTAAAATGGTGATTTGAATAATCAATTACTCCTTACAATAATATCAAATGAAACTCAATAGTTATGAATGAAATAAACTTCAAGTCAGCCATCTAATTATTCAATCAAACATCTTAAACATCTGATGAATAGTGCTTTTCTTTGATTTCTTCTTCTTTTCTTCTTCTTCTTCTTAATTCTTCCTCTTTCTCTGCTTTCTTCTTCTGCTATGGTTCTTCTTCTCTTCCTCTCCTTTTGCTGCTCTCTCTTCCTTCTCTTTCTTTCTCTACTCTTCTTACTCTTCTTCTTCACACAGAGGGGGAAGGGTCTTCAGATTTTTGGCTAAGTGTTAGCTAACTTCCTGGAGAGCAAAACCCTCTCCTCTACCTCGCATAGACTCTTCTCTCTTTCTCTCCTTGGGTCACGCTCTCCCAGAGCCTCCAGCAGTACCGAGTTATCAAGTATTCAGACTTAGAGCACACCTGAGTCCAGGGCTGCGGGCATGGGTCGCAATCGAGGAGTGTACAGGCTTAGGCGGGTAATCGGAGTAGACCAGATTCGTAGAGTCAGTGTCGCGGACGAGGTCGAGTGAGGGTACAGGGGACCTCACCCCCCAAGTGATTTGAGGCAATAAGCCTCTATCACTTTTTCCTTTTATGCGGCTTCAACTGCTCCAAATCTTTCGAGGTGGGACTATCTGTCCCCCATTCTTCACACAGCAGTTGGAGATGAAGTCATCATCCAATTTGCACAACAGGGACGGTCAATGCCCTAATTGCCTAGTCGCAAGTGCTCCTAGGTTGATTATGTGCTGCTTGGGACAAATGCTTGGGGCTACAGTTGCTGGAGAGAGCTTCAAGCAAGCTCGAAGCTTGCGTGTTGATGGGGGTCAGTACCTGAAATCACCAAAAAGACCTTCCGGTCGCATCAAAACGTTCAGGAACGATCGTCGGAGCATGGTGAACTTGCTGAGGGGGTCGACGTGGCATGGGCATGGGTGATGACGTCTAGTAGAGGTGAATTGTGCGTGTGAAGGAAGTAGTGTTCGGGGGTGAATTTGGACAAGTAATCCCCTCAATTTCTTGAGGGGTTTTAGTCACGTGGATATGGCGGAGGTGTGGGAGGTGATAGCAGCTCGTTTGGCGATGTATGGTGGATGCTAGGGCTTGCCGGAGGTCTATCGGAGAGGTGGAAGTCGGAGTTGCGGAGGGCGTTGGCGAGTTCGAAGAAGTGTTTTGGATGTGTTGGTGTGATGAGGAGAAGTGGAGGAGTCAGTTGAGAGTGGTAGTGGACGAAGGGGAAAGGAGATGACATCGGTTGTGGTATGGCTGGCATCGGAGAAGGAGGCTACTCTGGTGGATAGGAAACGGCAAGGAGGATGACGAAGGGGGCGTTGGTTGGTATAGCTTGACGAGGAAGAAGATAGGGGAGATAGCTTCATTGCCAGTATTGTGAACGGAGGAAGAATGGAGGCAGCGAGGGTCGTCGCGATTCGATCAAGAAAGAGGAGAGGAATTTGAGGTGTTTAAGGCTAAATTCGAGTGTGGGAAGAATAGTTTCATCTAGAGGTCTTTTATAAGCCTTTAGAGGGAGTTTTGAGCTTGGAAAGCTTCATCGGAGATGGGATTTTTTTTGATACCCAAATCTCTCATGCGTTCGCATGAGAGATTGGGAAGGTTTTGGGGCGTGGGAATTGGCTCAAAAGGAAGGGAATTCCTTGACGAACATCCCTTTCAAATTTGAAAGGGGTTCGTCAAGGAATCAAGGAGATCTTGCCAATTTTAGGTTGCCGAAGTTTGTAGGAATATGATTAATGGTAGCAGGGACCTATTCATAAAAATGATGACAAAGTTAGGGGCCTTTCTGTAAAGATTTTGAAAGTTAAGGGCATAAATGTAATAGATAGAGCAAAGTTGTAAACTAAGTCAAGACAATCTCAGATTGGGTCCAAATTTTGGTCCAAACCTAATTTGAACCTAAGGAATCCAATGGTGAAGTTGGATTTAGGTTTTGACCAAGTTTGACTAGGTAATTTATGTAAAAACCTAAATTATGGCAAAATATCTAAGACTCTATTTTGGGTCATGGTAAGTTCTAATGGTCAAATTGAAGGTTCCAAACTTTAGAGAATATTTTTCTATAAATTTTAGAGGATTTAGGTGAATTTTATCCTGATCATAACCTCAGTTAATTAAGTGGGTCTGTTTTTAAGGTTTCAAAAGTCATTTAATTCTCAAAACAGGCGAAAACCCTTTTCTGTCTATTCTAACACACTTGTTAGCCTTTTAGCATCATTTGACCCTTAATTATCCCTTGAGAAAATCCATGGTTGTATTGAATTCATGATATGATGGTAAAATTATAGTTTTAACCCTGGTTGCTTATCTTTCTCTCAGAATGATAATGCAATGAATTGCAATCCCCTGGTGGTTATGTAAGAGCATTTAATGACCTAAGCATATCAAATTGAGCTAGTTATGGTTCATGATGGTGTTCCCATCAATAATGAATGGCCCAGATGGAGCCACATGGCGCCATCCAGGCCGCCCAACGGCCACCAGCATTTCATCGCTCCCCTCAAACGTGCCTTCATTAAGCGATGTCGGCCATTGGATCTTGATCCAACGGTTGAGACAATGCAAAGGGTGCAGTGCAATGGTTCGTACCTCAACCCATGCACTTTGGGCATGCATTTGAAGCCTTGTGAGGGCGTAAATCAGCAACACGAGAACGGTAGGCAAAATTGGATTGCCGATTGATGATCAGACGAAGGAAAGCAGCGAAGTGGCACGCTCTCCTATGTTGGATGCGCACGATGAGTGATGCGCGATCTAACGTCGCATCGCATGCACCATCTGATGCACGCCTAGGGCGGATTCCTAAGAGTGCGCTTACGCGTGATCTCGACCGTCGATCCTTGATTGTACGGTTGCTAGTGCAAGCTCAACTCATCACCCACTGTTGATCATGTGAAGGCACTATTCATGCATGCACTCAACAGTGGGTGATGAGTTGGGCTTTAGCAACGCTTACAGCAAAGCTACAGCAACTTCTTTGCTATCGCTAATTGGTCTATGCCTATTTTAGCTCACTCTCTTCCACAATAAAGAGGCCTATTGATCGGGCGTGTTTTGCATGTTAGAAATCGGGGTTATAAGTAACCTGTCGTCATAGTTGCAAAACACGTCGATCAAATAAATGTTATATCGAAACTCCAAGGGAGTCCTAGGTCAAACACAGCGAGGCGACATTTACTTTAGTTGAAAACTACGCTTCGTTTTATTTGTTTTTGGTATTTTAGGGTTTTGTTATTTTTTTGTATTTTTGTAAGAGGAAAATAAGCAAACGAATCACGAGATAGAGATGTGGAACAAATATGATATATATTACTTTCAATGTCAATTACAATAAACTATGAAAGCATGAAAAGAGAGGGGGTTGAGAGGAAATCTCCTGAATCGGTTGTTCGGCAAGACGAGGGCGCTTGGGGGAAGCTCGGACGAAGGAGGTGAGGAGCAGGACGATGGAGGTAAGATGCAGGAGTACGTTGGGTTGAGGAAAGCTTCTGCATGGCTCAAGAATGGAGGTGAGAAGACAGAGATGATCTGCTACTGGAATGGAGGTGGGAGGATGGCTCCAAGGAGACCTATGAATGGGGATGGGAAGATGGACAAATATTTGGTGAGGCAGAGGTTTGTTACATTAATAGGAGCCTTGGGAGCTTGAGAATAAGCTCTAATGAAGAGTTGGTAGGCTTGCTAGAGCTTGGGAGTAGGTGGGAGTAGAGTAGGTAGAGATGGCTTGGAAGGGAGGGGGTGTAGGTCCTTTTATAGTGGAGAAGAAACAAAAACTAGGTATGAGACCATTAGTGACATCTAGGCTGTCGCTGGAAACGTCGCTGTAGGCAACTCATGCCCACTGGCGCCCACAGTTGGCTTTGCTGGCATGCGATGAATTAGCGACGGCTGTAAGCGTCGCTGTAAGTCCAACTCATGCGTTGCTGTAGGTCCAACCCATGCATAGCTAGCTTTGCACACCCCTGCCTTTGCCGCGCGTGCACGCGCCCACGCGCTGGCATTACGCTGGCGCTACGCTGTGCGGTGGTGCATGCGTACGCATGGGCGGCCTGGGCTGCGCCACATGGCGCAGTCTGGGCTGTCCATCTTCTTCTTGTTGTAGGGGTTGCTACAGAGGTCGGATTGAGTCGATTTTCGCGCTGTTAAGCTACGATCGACCCGAATCCATCCGCATGGTCAGATTTATCATTTGAAGCTCTGAATTATGTCACCAAGTCCCTTGGCCATTGATCTTCCTCGGACTGCATATGGTGCTACGGGACTCCGATCGAGGCGATTTCAGAGGCGTTGGACTCCAATCGTCATCTTGATCAGATCTGTATGGTCGAATCATCAATCCATGGTTCTGAAATAAATATCCTTCTCTCCTAACCACGAAATGGATGCAATTAACCTAAATTATATACAACTATTCTAAATGCAAAATTATGCATGCTATGCAATATTTATAACATGAAATGCAAATCTAAGCCTAGGAACATGCATGAATAGGCATTTTACCCTCAATAAATGTGTTTACATCACCTATGGACCTCCATTGAAAGGGCATCTCTCAACATCATTTAGCAAGCACATTTCCACCACCTTCTAGAGCTCAAAGCAAGCCTTGGAGTCATCGAGCCGTTGGTGGAACCCCATCCACCACCATGGCCGTCTTGATACTCCATTTTTCACATTTAGCTACTTGTTCTTTTTAGTTTAATGCTTATATTTCCTGAAGCTTTCATTTAACATTGTAGTTGTAAAACAATCTCATATATTTAATATATTGATTTTGTCATCTTGTGCTAGATTATGAATAATTAGAGATATTTACACTGCTTCAAGTTTCTAACCCTATGCTCTCTCTCTCTCTTTCTCTTTTCGCAAGCAAACGAAAGAAAATATCTTGTGACATTAAGCGATTAAGTGATCCTATTTCATGTCTTCTTGTGTTCGACACTTGGACTCACATTCAATTTTCTTATTAAAATTGATGTCGTAAATGCTTGCTACAATGAACGAGTTATCACTTTGCATTTTTTTCGACGTCATTGTTATGGGCTTATCTTGCAAAATTCAAGTAGGATTTGATCCCCACCTTGCACAGTAGGATTAGGGTTGGAATCCCTATAAATATCTTCCAAGTGAAAGCCTTAACCTCCAACTTCCACAATTTCCTAGCAACTCTTGAGAGCCACAACAGCCAAAGCAATGTAGGGATTTGTTCCCATACAAGTTGGATGCCCAACTGCATCATTGGACGTCCAACTTAGGTGTAGCTAGACACCCAATTTTAGAATTGGATGTCCAACTAATGAAGGGTCTACATGACAGGAAGCGAGCCTTCACAAGCTAATTGACCAACATCTATTATTGGTTGTCGTCCAGTTAGTGTAGGGTCATGTTTTCGTGACCATTTTGAAGGTGTTCTTGTTGTGCACTCGAGATTCTAATGCGAGGGGTCGCTTCGAATTTGTGGATCTCAACCAAGATTGAATCTTCTCGATATGAAGGGTCTCATCCGCTTGTTGAGGCGAAGATTGGGTTTGTTGGGACTAATTTGAAGAGGTATCACATATGGGTGATGTACCACGCCACCCATAAGGAATACCTCAATATCTCGTAAGATATCAAGATATTGGAAAATTGTTCCAATCATGTGGTTTCAATTTATTAGGGTGTTTTATTTCTCGTGAATGATTAGGTTTATAGCATCAATTCGATTTTGTGGATTGAAAAATTTTAGAATGCTTATTTTCACACTTCCACGATACCACAGGTCAATAAGATCAAACCCTTCAATAGTGTTTGGAACTAAGAAGAAGTTTTGGTTTGGAAGAGAAGATTCAAGAACTATCTACACACACGACCACAAAATAAAGTGAAAATGACTTATTTTTTAGGACCAAAAACTTGAAATAGGCTTATTGAGGGAGGAGTTTGTAGGGAGGGTTAGCAAGAGATGATGATGGTGATTGATCAAAGGTTTTCTCAATCACATTGCTTCGCTTGACTGATTACAGTGGCTTTCTTTAGATGTTTGATCTTCTCCAAGCCAATGAAGGTGGTGAGAGTAATTGTGGTAAAGGATTCAAGGGCAAGGGTTTTATCTTATGGTGAAAATGTGATGGTAGAAAGAGAAGATGTGGTTGTAAATGGGAGAGGTGAGAATATGGTGAAAGGTGAAAGTATGGTAAAATGAAATGGTGCTGTGGACATGAAGGGCAAATGAAGTATGACAAACAAAATTCTAAATGAAATTCTCAAATGAAATTCTTCTTGAAGGAAGGAGTTAGGAATTCTCCTAGTAGGTGTTTAGGAATGATAAAATTTGTTTAATATCTTGGATCCTACATAGACCTAGGTGTAGCCAAATATGAATGAATCTTTATTTGTTTAGTGGTTAATGAATATGTCAGCTAATTAGTGATCTATTGCATGAAGTGTAAGTGTATTTTGCCTTTTGATTCATTGTCTCTCAGAAAATGGTGTTGCACATCTATGTGCTTGGTTCTAGAGTGATTAACCAGATTTTTTAATAAGTTAATGGCACTTGTATTATCACAAAAGATTTTATTGCATTTATAAACTAAACCAAAGTCAATTAATGTTTGTTTCATCCAAAGTAATTGGGAATATACAAGTGCAGTGACAATATATTCTACTTCCATTGTGGACAAGGACACAGTTTTGTTTCTTTAAGAACCAAGAGATCAATGAATTACTCATGCATTGGCAAGTGCCACTGGTGCACTTACTATTTGTTTTACTCCCAGCATAATCAACATCAAAATATGAATATAAATCTAATGTAGATGACTAAGGATAAAACAAGCCATGATAAAGTCTTAGTTAGATAGCAAAAGCTCCATTTTACCACATTTATATGTGATTCTTTAAGATTAGATTGAAAGCGAGCACAAAGTCAAGTACTAAATAAGATGTCATGTTGACTTGCGATCAAGTATAAAAGTAAACCGATCATGCTTCTATACAACTTTTGGCCTACTTGCTTACCTGATTCGTCATGATTGAGATGTGTTGTCATTGCCATAGGAGTGTGTTTTCCATTAGTCTTATCCATTCTAAATTTGTTGAGCAATTCTTTTGTATACTTTTGTTGTGAGATGAAGAACCATTTTATAGTAGTTTGATTTGAAGCCCAAGAAAAACTTTCATTTCTCCCATCATACTCATCACAAATTGATCCTGCATGATTTTTGCAAACTCTTGGCACATAAGATCATTAGTAACACCAAAATTTGAATTGTCAACATAGACTTTTTTTATGACAAGGAACCCTCTTGCGAGGTAAGCCCTAGGAGACCATAAGCACACTACTTACGACCCCTAGGTAAGTTCTGTGTTGGCAAGTCTCGAACCGATGCCACTATTCTCACTAAGATGGTATGGGTGGGTTAATAGCTGAGACACCTGTAGGGGGCCGTCAACATAGAGTTGAACTAATAATAAGTTCTCTTATTTTCCTTACATGAATAACATTGGGTCGACTTTGCCTATGGAGAAACCATTTTCAAGAAGATATTCTCTGAGGTGCTCATAGCAAGCTCTAGGAGCTTATGTTAACAAGCACTTTCCTTACTCTAAAAAACATGGTTAGGATGGTATGAATTTTCAAGGCCTAGGGCTTGCTTTAGGAAGACTTCTTTAATAAATCCATTTAAGAAAGTGCCTTTAACTTCCATTTGAAATAGTTTAAAATCCATAAAGGTGTGAAATGCAAGGAGTATCCTAATTGATTCAATTCTCGCAACATGTGTCTAGGTTTCATCAAAATCTATTCCTTCCTATTGATTATATACCTGAGCAACTAGATGAGCTTTGTTTCTAACAACAGTTCCATATTCATTGAATTTGTTTCTAAATACCCATTTGGTTTCAATAACCATATGGGTCTTGGCTTTTGGAACTAGCTTCCATACTTTGTTTTTTTTTTTTTTTGAAACAAAAAGGAAAGCTATCACCTTACGATAGCAATCCTAGAACCTTCCATACTTTGTTTCTTTCAAACTAGATCAATTCTTCTTACATGGCTAGAAGCCATGATTCATCTACATTTTTTTGTTCAATTTGAGGTACAAAATCGTTAAGGGCAAAATTGTTAATGGAAGATATATTTTGAACACCTTTAAAGACATTGCCTAAAACAAGCTCTGTAAGGAAGGTTAAGTCCTTTGACAAATAATTGATAAGCTTGTCTTAGGGAATATTAGATGGATCTACTAGAGAAGTTTGTTCATCACCATTACCCAATGGTTGGGATGTGATGGTTTTTGAAGACTCATCAAAGGAGATATGTAGGGTCTCCTCAACTACAAACATTTTTTTGTTGAAAACACGGTATACCCTACTTCATGAAGAATAACCTATGAATAGGCCATCACATCATGCATTAAACTTATCTAGGTTATCTTTGGTATTGAGAATATAACACTTGCACCTAAAGATATGAAAAGACAATATTTTAAGAATGTGTTCGAAATAAAGTTTGAGGGGAGTCTTTTCAATATTGCCCAAATTAATGTGTGGTTTAGCATGAGGTATTAACTACTTCAACCCAAAAATAACAAGGTAATTAACACAGATTCATAGAACATTGTACAAGCACATTCCTACAAGGTTCGATTCTTTCTCTAAACTATACTATTTTGTGTGTTGCTCTGGGAAAAGAGAATTCATGTTTAATTACTGAATTTTGGCAAAGCTTATGAAATTATTTATTTTCAAATTCTCCACCGTGAACACATTGTATTTTTGAAATCACATATCCTCTTTCCATTTGAATTCATTTTGTTAGCTTAGAGACTACAACAAAATTGTTGGTCATTAGAGACAATAAACATAGTGAAGAATAATAGCTTTGTCACTATTAATTAGATTTAGTGATAAATATATAACATTTGTCAGAACATTAATTTGTCAAGTATCAATTATTTTTAGCAACAAAATCATTTGTCACTATTGAAATCTATTTAGTGATAGATATAAATAATTACCATTAAAATAATTTGTCAAGTGATAGTTACTTTTGGTGACAAATATATTTGTTACTATTAGTATAATTTAGCGACAAAAATTGTAAATCTTCCCCACATTAATTTTGTAATTGATGATTACTTTTAGTGACATATATAGTCGTCATTATTTCTTAAGCTTAGTAGTACAAATATAAAAATAATTACATTCATTTATTAATTGACCAACAATTTTAGTAACAAAAATGTACATTGCTATCGTAAAAAATTTACCAACATAGATGAAGCCACTATATTAGTATTATCAAATCTAGAATCATTACTCGTATTTGTATAGCAATCAATTTTTCAAAATTGATTTTTCGTAATAAATTTTCTATAATTTTTTATAAGGATATTCAATTGCTTTCATGAATTCATATATTGTGAATTAGAAACTTGTGATCCATTGATTATATTATTGTCAAATGATTATCATCCAAGAAGATCTTTTAAAGGTTATCATCTTTGTCAGAATAAGGTAATCAATAACATAGAAGAATGCAAGTAATTAAATACCAATTTGTTTTCCTCCTCTTCTTTATTAGATAAAAATAAAAAATTATTTCCAAATTAATATTATCATATACAACATACGTTAATCAATGACATAAAGAGTTGTAGGAAAATTATAGTTTGGTGCATTAATTTGTTTCCCTTTTAGAAACAGGTATTATCTTATGAATAGCCACATAAAAAATAGGTGGAAATAGGGATTGGATTCCATCATTTTTCTTTTCATATAAATAATTACTACCCCTAATTCTATTCCTTTTTAGCATTCCAACTTTGCTTAACAAAAAGGAAAAGGGACTGCGTAGTCCCTCGCTACACCACTATATGTTGGTGTAAGAGTACCTCGATCGTTAATTTTGATGATAACAAAACACATGATATTTAACATTTGCATTGATTTTGAGTTTTCGAGAATAATGCAAATGGATTCAAGTGTAAAGGAAGTCAAGCTCATATCCGTGGCAGATTGGAGGAGTTTGATGGAGGAGAAGAGAAGATGGAGACTCGTATGGAGCAAGATCTTGAAGATTCATGGAGATGAAGAATAGGATAGAAGTTTATTCTATTCATGTATTTTGTACTTGTTGTTTTTATACTTTGCTCTTTTATTTTCTTAGATTCATGTAAAGAGCCCAAAGTATCTTACCTTAGTCCTAGGAACACTATTTCATCACTAAGACTCTTAGACAAACACTTAGGGCTTTTCGTAGAAAACTCAGAAAACCTGAATAGGCTTCAGACAACTCAATCAAACATCCAATCTGGACCTCAAGAGTCTGATCTTGGACTTTAAGACGTCTAACTATTTGACCAGACATTCAAACACCTAGGTTGGAATCAGACTCTCTATCCTTTTACTTTCAGATGACCATCCCATAGTCCAAACATCTTAGAAGTGTCTGAAGACCTTGCCAGACATCCAACTAGAGGACCGCTGACCTGTCAGATAGAATCATGGAGGATTAACCTATGATTATGTCTAATTAGCTTTCTAGACATCCATAGAGCATCCTAGACATTTGATAAGTAGACATTAGGCTAAGATCTGACCCAAATCACTTTTGTCAGATGATTATAGCCATTTGAGCCTCAGGAAATCAATTCCTACAGAGAATTATATTTCTAGATGACCAGACATCTTACTAGACGTCCAACCTATCGTTTAAGCAACTAGACTCTAGAACCCTATTTTGATCTAGTGAAAACAGGAAGTAACCCGTCTTAGAATTAGACGTTTGATTAGTTTCCTAACGTCTTATAATGACTTCTTTGACGTTCATCTTGATCCAACATCGTCCAAATGATCAACCCTTCTAGATTAGACGACCAACTTTTAGATCAGATGAAGGCCTAGAGGTTTGACCTTAAGTCTTGACGTTTGATAATCCTGTTAGAATCATAAATGACCCTAATTTCATTGGGATTTTGCTTGTTTTATTCCCAACAACTATAGAAGCCTTCCAAGGGCTTCTAAACCCTTCTTAGGACCTCTATAAATAGAAGAGCACCCTTCCTAAGCAAAACACACCTGGAGAAACTACTTCCACATCATATTGTGTCAAAGAAGATAGAAAAGTGATCTTGCTCTCCAAGTCTTAGTCTACACATCTTGAGAGCACCATCATCGCTGCACACCTGCTCTCCTGCCTTTGCATACGAGAGCATCATCATGCCATTGCGTGGTTCATGTACACAGTGTTTCTAGCTGACACACTTCCATCAAAGGAAAGCTTTTTTTGCCTATAGTAGCTAGATCAACATATTTACTTTGTTGCTCTATAGGATATTTTGTAATTGTCTTTGTTTGGGTATTCGCTTTGTGAATTCCCATTTTCCTCCCAAGATAAAATACTCCTCGTGAAGAGGAGGGGTTTGAGATTACGCTGCCCTCGAGTTCAAAGTAGCGTGGTTGTAAAAGATTAAGTCACCTTCATTTAAAGTGACTTGGTTAGTCGATTTAATCGACTAGGTCAATCAGGAAATCCTAAGCCAAGAGGCTTAGGTGGTGGTTTTTACCAGGGTTTAGGTTTTCACCTAAAAATTCTTGTGTACTTGTGAGATTGTCATTTGTGTGATTGTTATATTATTTCCACATCATTTTCATATCACACTCGATCTCACCCTCTCCGCCTAGGGAATCACACTATATATGTCCCTCGCTTTGTCGTCCACTACAACCCCCACAATATATATTTCCTTCCTTACTACTCCCCCTACAACCCCTTCCTCAGTGCTCCCCCTGCAACCCCTTTGCCAACAGCTTCAAAATCCATGCTGCGCTACTTTGCTCATCTTTCTCCCTCCCAGTTCCTGCTGATTGTCGACTGCCTCTCCTCGCAATCCCTTCCCTAGCACTCCCCCCACAATCCCTTCCCCAACACTCCCCCTAAAATCTGCGACATTGTTGCTTTGCTTGTCTTTTTGCCTCCTTGTTCTCGTTGACTGTTGACTATTGATTGTGACCACCTCCTTGCATACCTACAACATTGCGCCCTCCTCCTCTCCACCAACATGCTTGCATGTGGCTCATCCTCTCTCACCTCTAACATCTTCATCACCAACCTTTATTGCTCTCCAATTACACACTATCTTCTCCAACAACCACTACATCGCCCCTCATCAAAGTTATGCCATCATCACCTATTGCCATCGGCCTCATCTCCTCTCCTCACCGAGGTAGTGGATGCTTGAGATCGAAATCACGGGATTAATTGTAAAACTATAATGCATTGTAGTCTAGTTTCGTGATCACCCAAACAACAAAATTAATGGAACTTGAGTTTTTTTCTTCTTTCTAACTAGTGATCTCAGTCGAACTCAGGGACACGACAAGTTTTTGAATTGTTTTCAGATTTTTCTCCTCAAACTCGCTTATTTGTGACTCTTTTTTTTCCCAATTTTTTTGTGTTTTTTCAAATAATCAACTAACCTAATTTAAGCCTAAAACCTAAACACGTAGTTCACGATCCCAAACTTCGCCATTGACAATGGTTTGGTGCAACACTTAGGCAATGTCAAGAGAAATCCAAAACGTGAAGATGTATTTGCCATTACGCACAACCTCAATCGTGTGCACATTGTCAATTATGTTTAGAAACACGTTTGCGTCATTTACGAATTTGGGAGCAACCATACTATTATTTCTTTTTTATTTTTATTTTAGTAATTTTTTTTATACGTTTTTCCTTTTGGAAATAGAAATGACTAACTGCACCTAAACTTAATCTGCGTGCGAACAAAAATCATGAAACCTAATCTAAGCCTAAATCTAATGGGTGTGCATGTGATGGTGGTGTGCAAGGATGGTCGACCACCATTTGACGGTGGTGGTGGGCATGTGATGATGGTGTTGCGAAAAACAATGGCAAGGCGAAATCAATCTAAATGAACACTAAATAGGAAATCAAAATATTGCTAATAAATGTTCAAATCATAAGAACTAGGAATAAGATTTAGAACTAGAAGACATGAAACAAAATATAAAGGAATGCTTAATCAGACAAATAACTAGAAAAACAAGGACTACAAGGGATGAAGTAAAGAGAGAAAGCAAGGAGAAGGGGTTGGCCTTGAGGCCAAGAAGAAGGAGGAGGAAGGCGGTGGTAGTTCTCTAAGGGAGGAGGCACTGCCAACCAAGGAGGAGAGAGATAGTGGTGGTCGACAGTAGTGGCTTTGGTTGCTAGCAAGGAGGAAGGTGGTCGAAGGTGGAAAGGGAGGGAAGAGTGATTAAAGAGTTGAGGTAGGGGGGGGGGGTTGTTCCCTTAGGTGCAACCTAGGAATAGGTTAAAGGGGGAACATCTTAAGGTAGGGTGTTGGACCATGTTAAGAGGGAGCTTAATTAGGTTTTAAGTGGTTTAATTAGGTGAGGTGAACCTAATTAGGAACCAATGAGTCCAATTAAGTTACAACCAAACCCGATTATAACCTAATTTGGTCAATTGAGCATAGGAATGGGAAATTGGGATAGGACTAACTTAATTGGGATAGTGGGGAGTGTGGATAGATGGATATCAAAATATGATTGTGGATAGTAGGATAGGGAATGCGGATAGTGGATTAAGGCTTAAGAGGGCTATTTGGCTTTGGATCATGGGATTGGATTAGTTTAGGGATTTGGTTTGGTATTTGGGATTATGACTATCTCCTCCTCTTCTTTCTCTTGATTATGCCATCCTCTCTTCTTATTTCTCTAGTCTTCTGCACTACATTCCTTGCTTTATTCTTCTTTGTAGGTGATCTTCAGAAGTCCTCTCTGCTACTCTTTATTCCATACTTGCATCAAGATCATCTGATCTTCTATTGCCTACAAACATAGTTTAGAGCATTAAATATAGGATAATTTTGCATTATTTCATATACAACTATATAAAGTGATGCAATACAATGTATGCTAAATATGCATGCAATATGCAGAAATTAGATACGTATTTAACATAATTTATGTTAATTAAGTCCTATGATTGTTGTGCAATCAATAGAGTTCCTCATGGAATCTATGGTACACTAATTATATAAAGGTTTTAGTTTACCTTCAACTTATAGTTTTAATAGTGTTTGTTGATTGTGGCTATTGTAGTGGGGATCAAATTCGCAACCTCATGTTCATCTTGTTCGAGAAATGGATCCCTCTTGTGAGCTTCCTTGATAGAAGGCAGTCCATGCTTTTGATAATTAACATCAACATTGATAAAAACAAAACACTAGACATAATAGATAGGGTGTGCGATGTCATGAACTCATAAGCTTCTGATTATGACCACATTTTCTTGGCAGTGGTGAATCAACATTCATTCTTTCTATGCATTGTTATGCATTTTTTAGCCATTAACTAAATGAGATAACTAAAAAAGGCTTTAGAGTTACTTACTACTAATACCACCCTTATGGTTGTTCCTAAAGGTGATCATACCTCCTTCTTTGTGCTCTAGCACTAGGAAGATGTCTTCATTGCTCATCACGTGCTTGGAACACTCACTATCCATTATCCACCATCCTTTTTGATTTAGCACCTACATGACAATTTCTAAATTGTTTAGGCGGTGAAGGTCGTGCACCCGGCATCCATCTATTAAGTCCAGATAGTGGTTTAACTGGCACGCGTATTCTATTTCTAACCCAATATAGCCAATCTTTGTATATTATTTGACATATTTTCAAGAGCATGCTTGTACGTTATGGCCTTCAATATGCGAAGGCTAGCTTGTCCATTAACCTGAGGTGCAAGAGGTAGATGACTACAGGCTTGAGTTGGTCGCAGATGCTGCAAGTGAGGAGGTGAGGGCACTTGAAGTTGGGCTTTCGGAAGGTGGAGTTGGGCATGCTTAGGTCTTCAGATAGAAAGCAAATGTCGGGGACCTACGAGGAGGTACCTTGCAGCTACCAAGAGGATGATGGCGACTGTGGCAACTCCTACAAGCATAAGGACCATGGTACAAGGCTGCCACCCCACCTCTCAAGACTACCATTAAAGTCCTCAATCTCTGGTAGTCTCCATGGATGACTGACAGTGCATGCACTTCGGCAAGGAGTCGAGGAGATGAGGTAGTGACTATTAAGCTCAAGGGAAATAGAGATTTTGGAATGCAGGGAGTCTAACATTTTCAAGCGTGTGCACAAGGAGAGGAAGGTGAACTCCATTGATGAATTCATATTTAATTAGATATTATGTGCTTAACTTATGCTAGTTTGAGGGTATTTTATGTATAATTACATTACGTTTGTACATTGTAGTCTTTAATCCATCATTTTGTAAATGATGCATTTTAAGTTTTAATGTTATATTTTGTATCTTTGACTTTGTAATTGTGCATTAATGTATAGTTATTTATTTTTACATGAACCAATCCCACATCTCATATGGAGCTCCGCATTAGAATTACTTAAATAAGCTCAATTCAATTAGATATCGTCCTCCAATCAACTTCACCAAACAAGCTAACCCAATTCTTAACCCAAATCAAACTAGTCATCCACCATGGTCGTAACCTTAGTGTCACATCACTTTGACCGCATTACAACAACCACCTAAACCTAAACCCAACCCAACTCCACATAAAAAAATAAAGCACACTTGCACGGAACCAACCTCCACATCCTCCCCCCCACTTCCCCACACACACACTGTAAATCCCAATGCCACCACTCGATTAATCCCCACTCCGCCGCTACACTCAACTCTCGGCTCTCCTATTTTTCCTTATTTTAGCACATACGACAGCCGACACGCGCCTCCCTATCTTCATCCTCCACGTGATTACTCATGATCTCTCCCCTCTCGATTTAATCTCCACCTCACGGCCTTCCCTTTTTTTTTTATAGCAAAAATGGGAGTCACTTTTATTCATCTCCTATTCCTTAAAGGCAATCAAAAATGAGATGGAGACTAAAACAAAACCCACCTAGCACAAGATAAAATGAATCATGACTTGTGGCTTAGTACATTAGAACAACAAAAAATAATAAAAATCACCAAAAAGCCATGTTGCAACCCTAATTGTCGAGATTGACATGAGGTATCTGAATTTTGTCGAGGTAAAGAAGACCTTGTGATCGACAATCATGCTCATTGAATTCATTCAATACTTTTTAGTCTCTCACAGCAGAAGATGCCAATCTATATGCAAGCAGGTTAGCTAAGGGTTACACAAAAAGGAGACTTTGAATCTTCCCACGAAGAGAGGACAGAGATTCAAAGTCTTTCTTGATCATCCATGGTACAGATAGCTTCCCTTTCCACCAGTAGTACAATAGTGTCGAGTCCATCTCAATCTGGAGGTACTCAGCAGCAGCAGTTCGAAAGGCATGTCTGATAGCCTAAATGAGCATAATTTCACATTTAATGATGGGCACCTTAACAACCACCCCCTTTGTAAAGTTACCACCATAGTCTCTGATAATCTAAGAGGAGAAGGTAAAGGAGCCTTCCTAAATAGCTACAAGATTGGCCTTGAGGCCCAAGTCCGGATGAACCCAACTAATAAGTTTAATGGAAGGCCTATGATGCTTAAGCCAAATTCCCATATCAAAATCCCCCAACTTATGCGTCAATAGAAATGTAATTTTCTAAAAGGATAAATCATCATTCTTGATTTTATTCCTAAAATACCAGATGGAATACCAAATTAAACAGATGAGAGCATGAATCCTTTTCTTCCCGAAAAGTTGACGATCCTAACTAAGAATATCACAAAATTGATAGGGATTAAGGGATGGAACATCGCTCTCCAAAAAAACCCAATTAGAAATGACACAGACCAAATTACTATGGGAGAATAAATGGTCAAAAGTTTCAATAGCAAGGGACTGTGGGCAACACCAACGTTTAGAGGTTCAAGAAATAACGAGCTTACAAATGTTATCATCAATAGGAATCTTTCTACTCTAGATCTTCTAGGTCATAAGAGAGATACGCATCGGGAGAGTAAGCCTCCAGATGTTTGTGGTAGTAAGATTATTTGAAGTATTCTGAAATGAATGTTATACATAGAAGCAATAGAAAAATTGCCCAATTTTTCATTGCTCCAAATGGGCCTGTCTCTGAGAGTGTCCAAGGATATATCTAGAATTTTTGATCTAATACAAATAGGAAGAAGATTGAACAAATTGGAATCCCCAATGAGAGGAAGCATTTCCTTAACTGAGATAGATGGAGGAGAATAATCATCAGGGAGAAAAGTAGCTAAGGGAGATTCCCCAATCCAGGCATCAACCCAAAAGTCAATCTTCCTTTCATGCAGGTCCCATCTAATAAAGGGTTTCATTTCAAGAAAGATCTTTTTGAGGGCTTGAATTCTAGTAGGGCCAAGAGCAGAGGAGTCCAAAGGGTAATGGCCTTTAACAAGATCACCATAGAAAGAGTTTCCCAAAAGGTTATTCCAAACTCTCTTCATATGGAGAGCTTTGATAAACAAGAAGAGATCTCGAATACCTAACCCACCCTTCTTCGTGGGTTTAATAATTTTGTCCCACCTAATCCAGTGCCTACGTCAATCAAAATTATAAGAAGCCTAAAAAAACTTAGCAAAAGACGATTGGATTTTTCTAACAATGAACTTAGGGACATCCAAAACCAAGAGGACATGTATAGGAATAGAGGACAAGACGTGTTTAATCAATGGCAATCTAGACTAGAATGAGATGAGATTAGCTTTCCAGCCAAAAAGTTTGGAATGAATTTTATCAATAATATTATCAAAGTAAGCTACCTTGGCTCTACCAGGGAAGATTGGGCAGCCAAGGTACTTGAAAGGGAAAGTCCCAAGCTGGTAACCAAAGGTATGAAGAATTAGAGTGAGCCTACCAGCAGGGAGGGACTTCCCAATATAGCAAAAACTTTTCGATTGGCTAACTTTCTGGCCAAAAGAAGCTTCAAAGTCCCTAATAAATTGATCCAAATGAGAGATCGATATAAGATTGCCATTCATAAAGATAATGATGTCATTGGCATAAATAAGAGCTATGGGAGGATGAAGTCCCCACTTGACAGAGAAAGGGAAAATTTTCTTTTGAATGACTAACTCAAGCCCCCGAATGAATGGTTCCATGCAAATATCGAATAACATTAGAGAGAGGGGATCCCCTTGACGGAGGCCATGGGTGACCCCAAAAAAGAAGGTGGAGATCCCATCAATAAGGATAGAGCTAGAATGTTGTACACACCTTTTGGTAATATCAATAAAACTGGAGGAGAAACCAAACTTGAGAAGAATAAGGTACAAAACATCCCACTCCACCCTATCATATGCTTTCTCAAGATCAAGCTGAAAGATACATTCAAGCCAAAGACCTTACGATCAATTCTCTGAGTTAGCTCGAATGTAGTGGCAATATGATCAAAAATAGACCGACCCTTGATGAATCCAGCTTGCTCCAGGGAGATAATTTTAGGAAGAATAGTAGCTAATTGATTTGCCAAAATCCCCGAAGTGATCTTGTAAATAACATTACAAAAACTAATGGGTCTAAAGTCAAAGGGGTCATGAGCATTCTATTTTTTAGGAATCAGAGAAATAAAAGTATTATTGAATGCTCTAGGAGTTCTAGCCATGACAAAGAAAGAGGAAATGGCATCAACGACATCCATCTTCACAATATAATAGGTCTTGATAAAAAACTTGGCATTAAAACTGTCAGGACCAGATGTCTTGTTCGGGGGCATATCTGTCAGGGTATGAAGGATCTCCTCTCCAGAGGGAATAGAAGTAAGAAAATCAGAGTCTCCCACGGAAATCAACGGAGCTATAAGCTGAAGAAATTGATCCAAATGCTTAGGGCCACTAAAGGAAAGAAGATTATGATAGAAGTCAGTTGCTTTAGAGGTAGCATTCGACCAAGAGCTAAGACCAATGGCATCCGTAAGGGAGTTACGATACTTTCTAGCAAAGCGCTTTTTCATGGTCGTATGGAAGAATTTAGTATTTTTCCCCATTGACCATCCACTCAATTTTAGCCTTCTGAAGTAAGAAATCGTTATATTTAAGCAAGGTGTCATCTAATTGCATACGAACATTAATGAGCTCAGCGGTGATATCATCATCCCCAAGGGCTGATGATTTGTTATCTAGGTCAACAGAATGGCTCTCCAACTTACCCACCAACAAATAGATGTCACCAAAAGTTGTCTTGTTCCAATTCTTAGGAGCCCTCTTAAGGATAGCAAGTTTGATACAAAGTTTGGATAGAGGATCAGTTTTCTGAATAGGGAAATCAGGAGTAGAACAACAGTAAGGCAAGTTAGAAGGGGTGAAAGATTGATACCATATCGTAGCAACAAAATCTTTGAAGGATGCATTTCTTAGCCACATATTTTGAAATTGAAAGGGTCTAGGACATGTAGTCTGGGAGGGCTGGATAGAGAGTATCATCGGAGAATTATCTAAGTTTCTACGGGAGAGAAAAGTACCCGTGGGACCAAGAATCATGCATTTAGGATTAATCAAAAAATGATCTAGTTTTTGATAGATCCTAGCACTACCTCTCCTCCCATTACACCACGAAAGGACCACCAGCTAGAGGAAGGTCAATAAGCACCAAATCATTAATAACATCACGGAAGGGAGCAGCATGGATTCTCGAAAAAGGGAGCCCACCAGATTTTTCAGAAGAGCAGAGGATAGAGTTGAAATCCCCTCCAATAACCCACCGGTAGGGAGAAGGAGAGATTAGAATGAGCTGATTCCACAACTCAGAACATGTGGAAGCCTCATAAGAGGCATAGATAGCAGAAATTACCAACTTGACAGAATCAAATTGGCAACAGACCATTAATGCTTGAGGAATAGCATGAACCGAGGAAATCGAAAAAGAGCCTTTCCAAAGGCACCATATATTAGGAGTGCAAGGATCAGTCAGGGAGGAGTCAAAATCAATATCATCTTTGATCCTAACAATCAAAGAGGGATGAGCAAAGGGCTCAAGAAGGAAAATAATATCAAGATGGTGATCATGAATCAAAGCCTTCAGACAAATCAGGGTAGGATCATTAATTAAGAATACCACGATAGTTCCAAAAAAGGGTTTGCTGACCTGGATAACATCGCATGTAAAGATAGGATGGTTCCCATCCAATAGTGCACGGTCATCACCTCCAACTCACGGCTCCCATCCCTTTCTTAGGACCCCTTTAGCCCTTCAACTCTCTCTCCAATAGCCCATAAATCTGCCCTTCCTCCTCCCTTAGCCGCCCCCTTTGGGGGGCAACACTACCCTATCCATAATACCTCTCCCCGCCACCTTCTTCCTCCCTCTAAACCCTAGCTGGCCAGCCTCCATCTTCATCTCCTCATTCTCCGCTTCTACTTGGACAAGAAGATCAAGTGGAACTCTTCACCACCATCCTAACACTTTTGCACCCGCTTCTGCATTCTCTATGACTCTTTTCGCTTAGTTTCAATTGCTATTTATTTTGTTTTAGCAGCTCTAATAGTTCTACTTATTACTTCTACTTGTTCTATTTTCAATTCTAGTTATTCTATTCTAGTTACTTGTTCAAGTTGCACTTTTTTTTATTAATTGTAATCAGAATTTTATTAGTAATAAAAGTTCTACTTCTAGTTCATCTTCCTCATCTCTTTTTTCTATTCGATCGCAATTATTTGCTTCCATTGTAGTTGCTTTGGTAGTTCATTATCATAGTTACTAGTTAGTTGTATTTGTTCATTTCTCGTATTTCGCTTTATATTTAAAATGGCAAAAAATTTACGAAAAACAAAAAATGGTAAACATATTTCTTCAAGTGTTTTGAACATGATATAAAACCCCATTTTGCCTCCTACAAACAACCAAGACTCCCCGTTTCTATTTCGAAAATCATTCCAATTCAACTTTTATAAATTTAAAACAATCATGAAAACCCACGCTACCAACCACGATGTAGTTATCATCTTAGGATTTTTGTGAATCACCCGTCCAGGCTCCCTCAATGGAAAGACTTGTGAGAAAAGGTTGAAGGGAGAGGAGGGAGGAGGTGGTGGAGGGGGAGGGGGAAGGGTAAGAAGGGCTAGGGATAAAAAAAAAAAAGGATTTTAGGAAAAGAAAATAATCTTTTCTTACTATTCGTCTATAGCGGTTAAATTTAACCATACTAACTGATGTTGCGACAAATACAAAAATAACGTGACATTTTAGTTGGCACTTGAAGCAATATTGAGAATGCGTGGTATCTAATTAATTTGAAAAGTTTATCATTGCTATGTAAAAATTTCATTACATAATTACCTGAAAAATCTTAGGTTTTAAATGTAAATTTCTATTATTATATTCTTGCAAGAAATGGACCTATGTAAGTAAAAAATTTTATGAACGGCTTATGACAAAGATCAACTCTGGTATGAGTTGGTGAAACACATTTGAGATGAGTTACCCCGAAGAAACAAAACCAAGATCAACAAGTGTGGAAAGTCGGTAACTTTTAGAGGCACATTATATAGTAAATAGTTTAATGTCGGTGTGTGCTGCTGGTTACCAAACAGATATAACGTATACATGTTGCCACTTTCAAAATAGTATACACTAGTTGGTTGAAGCTGCACTATGTTGATAGGCTTTATTGTTCACCAAAGATAACATTGTTAATGAGATGGTATGTGGAGAGTCGTACAAAAGAGGGTAAGATTAGATACGTGGCTGGTGGCTTCGCTTGGAAGGAATTTGATGTTTGATGTCTAAATTGTCTCTAAAGATCATGATTTATGACTTGAAATATCTAATGGTGGATTTAATTCTTATCGAACAATTAGTATAACATATAATGCTTGGCTTGTTGTGTCGGTTATATGTAATTTGGAATCATGAACTTATATGAAGGAAACTTATTTACTTCTTTCTATGATTATTTCCAGATAAAAGAATCCTAGAAATAATGTTGATGTTTTCTTTGAGCCTTTGATTGAAGAACTAAAGGACTTGTGGGAAGACATTGATGTCTTTGCATATGATGAAACAATTTGCTTATCCTTATTGCATGATTGAAACATTTTCTCAGTGATTGATTCACAATGGTAAATTTTGTTACATGGGTGGTCATCAATGACTAGAACCATCTTCGTAACGATAGTCAACAATTTGATAGTCGTTCTCAGTGTTTCTCGAGCACAATTTTTTGACCAAATTAGGCGAGGGTTATTTTTGAAAGTGTCTTCATAATGATAGTCGCAATGGTTTGACGACTGTCGGGAATGCTGACATTCCAATCATGTGTGCCAGTCTTCACACAGGCGACGGTTATCTACAGACCATCGTTGAAAGTTATTTTTCTTGTAATATTAGATTTAGTTGAGCTGATGCCAATGTAAGGAGAAGTGAAGTGCAACCCCATTATTGAGAAACATTTCTAATTTTCTCGATAGAACTGACATACACAAACTGATTTGTTGCATCTGTCACGTCTAGAGAGGATCGCTAAAAACGTCGTGATGGATAGAGAATTTCTGGACAAGCGTGACATAAAAGCAAGAGAGTTAACCCCATTATGTTGCACATGGATTCACTATTCAGCTGAGTAGTTGGTTACTAGTTAGGCATAGCTAGAAGAACACACGTGATTTAACGGAAACGGCATCTTCGGATAAAATAGCCCTACTTGCCAATAATAATATTAACAATGGAAAACATTTACCCGGTCTACCACTGCACTTAAATAATATACAATACTAATAATTGTGACTAACTGACAGCTTAAGTGTTGTCAACAGTTCTAGACACTAACTCCTAACCAACCATAATCCACTATAGTCACGCATTGACAATCATCATCCTTTAAAAAACCAAAGTCCATGACAAAATTACCTCCATTAATGCTCAAATGGGCTACCGTCCTCGTCGTAAGCCCCAGCAACAGATCCCAGTCCCCACCCTCCAGTTGAAACCAAACAACTCCATCCCAAAAGACAAAAAAATAGAAACTTCCACCAACGTCTTACACCAACACCACACCAAACCACCAATTCCATGCAAAATCACTCCAACTTTGCAATGCTCCCAAAAATCTGCATCTAAGGCAACCACAATCATCATCCTTCCCCCATACACCCCACTCAGCAAACCCTGTTCGCTACTCTCCTACTTGCAACGAAACACCTCCATTCAAAAAGCATGTCAAGGATCAAAACTTTCACCAACATCCAACGCCAACACCACATTGCAACCGCCAGTGGAACCCTTGCAACGATGATGACGGTGGAAAAATCACATAAATAAGGATTCACAAATGACGACGGTGGAAGCCTTGGATCAATGCGGTGGTGGGAGCGATCGACAGTGGGTGCAGTAGTGATAGGACTTATTAGATCGGCAGTGGGTGCGACGGTGTGAGAGCTCGCTAGATTGGTGGTGGAAGTGACGGAAAAAGGGCTTGTTAGATCGGCAGTGGGAGAGATGGTGAGAGAGGCTGTCAGATCTGTGGTGGTAGCGGTAGTGAGGGAGGTCGTCTAGGAGAGGTGGCAAGGGCTTACAAGAGATGTGGAGAGCTTATCGAGTTGAGGCGTGGGGATTGGTTTGGAGAGATGGGAGGGTTTTATGTTGAAAAAATTATAGATAGAGTCCTTTGTTTTTTTTTGTTTTAATAAATAATAATTCAATGACAATTATTTGTTGTTATTTAAAATAATAGCAACATTTTTTTTATTGTTAAGGCTAACGAAATGGTAAAATCATTGTTATTTTTCAATGACATGGTGGTGAATAATTTAAATTGTTATTATATTAAAAACATAACACGGATATTACTAATCCTTATTATTTCTTCGTCACCTTATATACTTTTTGTAGTTAGGAATGGTTGAGCTCAACCTACAACTTGTGGAGGCATTTGATAGATTTACTCATCGATGATGACACTGTTGCTGTTTAGCTGGCTCTTCCTTCTGGCAAAGTGAAGGTCCATGAACATCTCCTTGAAGTCTTCAATGAAGTTCCTTGCCTTATCCTTAAAATGTTGGTGATGCAGAACCCTTCACTCACTCCTCGACCCTTTCCCCATCATGACCCAAGCAACCTATGAGTATCGATTAATCTAAGTGTTAGACGGATGGGGATGAAGGGATGATTTAGGAAAGGATTGGGACTGGGATTTTTTCCCTCCAGCTCTCTTTTCTTTTGCTTGTGTCCATTGGTGTTGAGTTAATATTTGATCCCATTTTATCCTCTCTCCTCTCCCTACATATGGTGGAGGGCATGCAAAAGAGTTTGGGCAAAGGAGCGAAAGAGAAAAATTTAAGTGTGTAAAAAGGGGAGTGCAAAAGAGAATGCGAGAGTGCATGACATGTGTAGCAAGTAAGGGAATGGCACTTTCTTTTTGTATAAAGAGAAGATGATCAATAATGCTTTTGTTATTTGAGTCCATACATGAGATAGCAATCAAACACTAGAAAAGCTTAGAAACTATATCAAATATCTATTGTATTATCTATAGATTGTTGTGGTAACACCCCTATGATCGGAAACACAAAAATTGAGTAATTAATTATAAGGTTAAGGATTACTACTTGATGACTTAAACTTAATTACCATTTTAGACAGCTGCCTTTGGTTCATTAAGTCTGTAACCAAGAATTTATGTTAGTCACTCTCCTTCAATTAAACTCTTTTAGTACTAGTCATTGGAATTAGAGCCACTATTACAATTGAGAGTAAAGTGATTAAGTTATGTTGCAATGAGGATATATATAAAATTAACGACATTAGTAACTTGAGAAATTGAGTAGTGGATTGTAAGGGTTGGATTGATATTGCAACTTGTCATAACTTTGGACTTAACTGAATTAGGTGGCTATCTTAGATTTATTAAGCCTATACTTAATAATTTTTCAAGAATGAATTTTTTAAATTAGAATTTGATCTAGCCCTAGATCACTGATTGCACTCTTAATTTTAACTATTCTCCCCTTTGCAAGTCATTCTTGCTTTATTGGTCAACTAGATAAAGTGAATGCTTTAATGATTAAGTAATTGATCGGATGTCAATCCCAGAATTCCTCTTGGGTTTAGATGGAAGAGGGGTAAAGCATAGTGGATTACGTCGAAAAGCAAAGGGAACACAAGAAAATTGTTTACCTAGTTCGACCAATAAAGGCATATGTTCAAGGAGGAAATCTGATCCTCAACTTCCACTAAGAGATAAAAAAATTAGGTACAATATGTGCTCTCAAATCTTCGATACAATTGATAAAGAAATTGTCCACTTGCTCTCAAATCTTTGATGCAATTGCTTTGAAGGTTAAACTGTTGAAAAAATAAATGAATCCGCTTGCCATCTCTTTGAATCCCTTTATAGGCTTTAGTAATCCTAATTCCATTAGGACATTCTTCCTTTGGGATAGATCATTCTCCAAGATTCACAATAGATCACCAATCGGGATTCCTAGAAAACCACACCTCTTGAAGATTTTCCATATCCAGTTGCCATTGTTGATTCTTTCCTCAATAGTTTGTTACAAGGATCACAACTGAATTTGTTATAAGGATTGCAACTAATTTGTGGCTAACATGGCTACCTCAAGTGGGGATGTTGTTGCCTCTTAAGCTTCCCACTTGGGATAAGAGTCACTTCTGGCTAAGCTTTCTTCTTGGCTAGGTTCTCCACATTCTTGGAAAGTGCAACCTCAGTGTTGTAGCGGATGATCTATGCAAAAAGGAATTGCATTTTGAAAAACCCCTCGTTGTAGTATGATTTACGAGAAAAATCGTCAACAGTTAAATTCAACTGAAACTTGAAAAGAATTCTAGGTCGAACACAGGGAGGCAGACGTTTGATTAAAAATCGTGTTTATTTTATTTGTCATGAAGTAGATTAGCCGGTCGAATAGAATCTAAACTAGCTATCTACTTAAAGAATAAATAATAGAAGAAAGAGAGAGAATATTATAAATAAAGAGAAAACAAAGATAGAACAAACATGGATCTCATAACCACAAGCTGATGTTCATTACAATTACAACTACTCACTAACTAGAAAGTAGGAAATCTACACTAGAAAGCAGTAAAAGAAAAGGTAGAGAGAAGTTATCCTCCTCAACAGCTGCTTGGAGGACGAGCCGTAACGACGGAGCGCCCAGATGAAGGTGGTGAGATGCGGGACGAAGGAGAACGATGAAGGACGATGGAGAATGGGGTAGGACGACATCATAGCGGGATCCACTTCCAAAATGGCGGTGAGAGGACCACCGCAGGGTGCACCACGAAGGGGATGAGAAGGTGGAAAAATTGTAATTTTAACTCTAGTGGAGCATCCCGGGTTTGGGACAAGGTCTTAGAGCTTTGGAGGGGGTGAGAGAAGAGAGGAAGGGATGAAGAAAGTGTGGGGGTCGTAGGGCCTTTTATAGGTGAAGATTTGAGGGGAAATTAGGTCTTTTATCATCAAAACATTAATGTCAGGGTCTTTAGTGACGAATTTATTCGTCACTAAAGGCTTGAACGTGGGCAATGTGCAAGTGCACCCGCCATCTCCTCCTCTCCTATGCGCCTAATGCACACACACGTTCGTGCATTTTCAGCCGTCTGATCAAGAGATAGGATGACTAAAAAGCCATCACGTCCGCACCATCGTCGCACGCCCGCATGTAAGATCCGACGTGAATTTGGGCATCCAATCTTGCATGCGCCTGATTATTTGATCTGGGTTGTTCGCAGTTGATCACGCGGTCGAGATCACACTCATCCACGCGAGGAGAGGCACAACGCGGGCGACTTGAACTTGCTCTCCTTGCACGAGTAGCGCCTTAACCACTGCACTACGTAGCGGTTTGAGGCACAGCACTGCTTTTGTGCTCAGTCGATCTTGGCCATTAGATCTTCATCCAACGGTTGAGCCTTCACCTTCAGAAGATGAGAGTGCCGCTTGGTGTGCGACATGGCGTGTTCTCAGCCATTGGATGGGCATCCAATGGTTGGGATTCATCGAGCGGATGAAGAAGAGATGTTGTAGCCAGTGCTGGGCGGCTTTGATGGCGCCATGTGGCACCATCATGGTCTTCCATCTTTTGTGTCTTGTAGATGGTGCCATGGATGTCAGACTGGATCGATTTTCGCGCAGTTAGGCTGCGATTGTTAATCCGAACCCATCCGTGCAGTCAGATTTGTCATCTGAAGTTCTAATTTGCTCCATTTGACCCCTTGATATCTGACCTTAGATTATATCTGATGCTATAGAAGTCCGATCAGGGCGATCTTGGAGTCATTGAACTCTGATCGTCGCCCTGATCAAATCCGTATGGTTGGATCTTCAATTCGAGGCCCCGATTGAATATTGCCCTGTTACCTGATCACGAAAAAGAAAAAATTAACCTAAGCTTTATACAACCTAGCCTAAATGCAAGATGATGCATGTTATGCAATATTTATAATATATGATGCAAATCTATGTCTAAGAATGCGCAAAAATAAATGGTTTATATGATATAAATGTGTTTACATCACTCAACAGGAATGACTTTAACAGTGCTTCTGTTAATGGGAGAATCTTTAGTGGGTAACCTTAGTTAGGTGGTCCTACCTATGCAATCATCTTAGTCAAATCTCCACCAAGGAAGTTTGACTAGCCTCTGATGGTTATCTTCTAAGGAACTTAGGTTGACCTACAAAGGAAATAGTAGTAGGTTCTCTTGGTAGTTATTCCTACTAGCCCTTGACAAAGCTTAAATGGGTCTTAGGACCTCTTTGGTTGTTTGAAGGGCTTTTTGGTGTACTAGGTCTTATGTCACATACCTGTCTTATGACGTTGATTTGAGGATAAAATCCTTATTAGCAATCGTGATTCACTATAAGATTTGATCACGTCTTGATAAATATCTTTTAGTCATAAGGACTTATTTAACATAAGATAGACAAGAAAAGTCTAACATAATTTAGATGGTGATTATGCAACAATCATAGGACCTAATCTACCTGAATTAAGTTAGATCCTAACTTAATTTAGGAGAAATGCATGCATCAGCATCATATTTCGCATTATAGTTAATTTGTTTAGCCATGTAAATAATAATGCTATTTTATGTTCTAATTGAGAGGTAATATTAATTGTAGATGATTCAGGGTTGCGAATGATAAAATCGACTGCATAAATCAGATCAAGATGATGATTGGAGTTCAACACTTCCAAAATCATCTTGATCGAACTTCCGTAGCATCATATGCAGTCCACGGAAGATCAAAAGCCAAGGGGCAAGGTGGCTCAAATCCAAACCTTAGATGCAAAATCCAACTACATGGATGGATCCGGATCAATGATCGCAGTCCAACGACATGAGAATTGCCTCAATCGGAGTCTTGTAACATCACCTACAAAAGCAAGAAAACAAACGGTCAAGATGGCACCATGTGGCTCCATCCTAACGACTCTCACCTGACCGCCACAGCCACTGAAGCAAAACGTGGGCTATTGGATCATCATCCAATAGCTATGATTGAGCCACGTCGCCGCTTCCGTAGCCATTCATCAAAGAAGATCTCATCTTAGCTGTTGGATTGACATACAACGACTAAGGGCATGAGCGCATTAAAGCGTAACCGTGACAATCCCTAGCCGCAACGCAGCAGAGACTACCCTCGGATTGATAGGATCTAAAGATGGGATGGGCTATGCGCACAAACACTCAAGCACACAAGATAAAATCAGTAATAACAAGAAAATTTGCACAATCAATTCAAATCACAGAAGACACAAAATGTATAGTGGTTTCCCACTCACTTGGGTACTCCACTACCTAAGCCTCCCAGCTTAGAATTTTTAACCCTATTCCCTTAACCCTGAGAGAATCAATTTACTAAACCGAGGTAATTAACGGGTTACCTCAACCCAAGTACAATAACGGGTTTGTTACAACCTAACAAGCAACAAGCTCAAAATATAAAAAAGAACTCGTGTAAGAAAGATAACTCTTACAACAAGAATTCATATACCTCCCAACAATAATTAAAATGAATACCAATTTGAGAGCCTAGGATGGACGTGAATCGCTTCGTAGATGCGTGAGAAAAGCATGTCGTTGAGCTTGCAAGAATGTAGAGAGAGTGAATCGCAAGCTTCTTCTTTCTCTCTTGAAAATATGGTGGAAATTTGAAATATAGCTCTAGGAATTTTTCTTCTCTTTTCTTATGTGCAAACTAAGGGTCCAAGGGTTTATTTATAGAGTTAGGACCTAGTTGGGACGTCTACTAGACATTGGGGTTTAAATCCCAACGTTCATATAGCTAAAATTAATTTTCTAACCGTTCAGTTTTGAGCTAATGGTTACCTGGTACCAGTACTAAATTATGGGCACCGGTACTCATTTCTTCCATATTTGGGTTTCAAACTCTTAACACAAATCTGTAACCCACTTGTCTCGGTACTGATCATTACTACTGGTACTTGTTACCTCCAATATCGATACTGATCATGAGTACTGGTACTCGCGGGGTACAGGTTTGTTTCTTTGAAAATATTCAAACCTGTAACTCACATGTACCGGTACTAAACTTTAGTATCGGTACTTATGGGTTAACAAGTACCTTTTCTAATTGATTTAATCAATTACATTCTTTGAAAATGATCACAATATTAATCATAATTTATCTCTAATTATTTTTACAATCTAAATTATATTCCATTGTTAAGAGGCATTCATTCTATAAATAAAAAAAACTAAACTAAAAAACTAAAGGTCGAAGATGTTCTTCTTTTCCTCGACTCATCCTTGTCATCTTGCCTCCTCCACGTCATGATCTTTTTCTTCTCACCATCATGCCTCCATCATTTGCTGTTTGCTTTGCTCCTTCACCTAAATCTGAGAAAACACTTAATGGCAAACATTAATCCATAATAATTTTGTTAACACTAAAACAAGATTTGGAACAAGGTTCCAACAATCTCCCCCTTTTTGGTGTTAACAAAACTATCTTGCAAATAAATATACTAAAGATAAGATTATTTTTAGTAATGTTATATGAAGGAAAAATAAACTATTTAATCCTCCCCCTTAATGTATGCTCCCCCTAAAAATATTACTATTTGCCCTTTATCTTTCTCCCCCTTTTTGTCAATCACAAAAAAAGTGAAGAAATATTATTCCATAAAGTTTACCAATAGTAAAATGGAGCTTGTGGATACCAAGCATCTTTCATCCAACATTCTTGGTCTTCATTCAACCTATAGAAAAGTTTAAGTGTTCCGTTATGTGCCTTGAACACCCATTGATTACTTTTATCTACTCCAAAATAAATATCTTTTCTAGATACCCATTTTCTTGTGGATCCTTTAGAGTTAGCACCTTTCAAATCCTGAGATTTATAGATGCGTCGTTGCAAGTGGAAATCAGAGGCAGTGCGACATGCAATCTAAGCTATCGATTATCACGATCAAACGACTGATTTTGAATGCGCACGCATGCGAGGAGGACAGTGGTGATGGATCGGGCGGGTTTGCATGCACCATGTGGCATGATCTCATGCGTCCATGCATTGGGCGTGTGATGGTGTCATGTAGGGTGTGTTTTTGATGCAATCTAAGCCATGGATCGCCAGATCGACAACCCCTGCTACTCCAAATTGTTTGCACGGTTTGGGGGCTTTAAATACCCATTTTGCCTCTCAGTTTTGTTATAAGAAAGACCTTAGACCCCCCATTTGAGAGGCATCTCATCCTGCAGACATCTCCCGCTCCCTTCTGCTTCGAAGAGCCCTCTTCCTTCGAGACGTCCACCACGACCACCCTTGGTGCACCGCTACTGGTACTCCACGCCTCTCTAAAGGGCAGCAAGGACCACCCTTGGTGCCCTTGTTCTAGTAAAATAGATAGTTGCCTTTTTATTTATTCTAGTAGTTCTAGTTCTAGTAATTGCTATTTTAGTTATTTTGATTTAGTTGTGGTTAGTTTTAGTTATTATTCTAGTCAAGCATTTAACTAAATGGAACACTTGCCTGATTATTATCTGAATGGAGTTGATTCACTTTATATCATATATCTTTCTTGCTTTGTGTTTTAGTTCTAGTTACATTAATCAATATTAAATCAAGTCGCTTTTTTGCCTCCTTGAGTTTGACCGAGACTTACCAATCTCGTTATATTTGTTTGTTGACGTGTTTTCACAATACACTACAACGAAATTAGTTTCAAAAATGGGATTTTCACATCTCAACAAAATGGCACCGTTGTCAGGGAAGCAAGACTATTATTGGTTTGATATCTAATTTAGTGTATTATCTTTGGTGTGTAGGTACAAAATGTGGATTATGTGCATGCATCGAGCGTGGTTGAAGAAATTCAGGTATACACCATCACTTAAGTTAGGTTTTTTTTTTTGAAAAAAAAATCAAAAATAAAAGAAAAAATTTGCAAATAGGCTTACTTTGGATTGAAAATACTTGGGAAAGCCTTATTACTACTTTTAGAAATTCAGCTAGAATTTTGACATAGATTTGAAAAAACATTTATCATGTTTATAGTGATCTAAAAATTTTGAAATTTGAGCAGCTGGTAGATTTTTAAATTATTTTTCCAACGCCACCATTCTCACAAAAGCATTCAATTTGTGGAATTTTGAAAAATTCATGGAGTACATAGAGATCAAATAGATTGAAATATGGATTTTTCTATTTTTTAAAAATCAATTTCGAATGGTACACAAATCTGATTGACCAAAACACGGTGGGGTTTCAAAGATAATCAAGTTAGCTTTCATTTCCATATTGTTTTCGAATTTTTGGATGACATTTTATACTATTTCAAAAGGAAAAACTAACACGGGGTCAAAATCTCAGATTTAACCCCCTATTTTTCAAAATTTCATATTTATTTATTTAAAATAGTAAAAATTATAAAAAAAATAGTCTCTGAAAAGGTTATTAAAAAAGGAGGTGAGGAGTGCGACGGTGGAGGTGAGATGCAGGAGGACATCGGGTAGAGGAAAGCTTCGGCGTGGCTCCAGAATGGAGGTGAGAAGGCAGAGATGATCTACTACCGGAATGGAGGTGGGAGGATAGCTCGAAGGAAACCAATGAATGGGGATGGGAAGATGGAGGAATATTTCATCAGCCAGAGTTTGCTACACTAATAGGAGCCTTGAAAGCCTGAGAGTAAGCTCTAATGGAGCAGTAGTAGGCTTGCTAAAGCTTAGGAGTAGGTGGGAGTAGAGTAGGTAGAGATGGCTTGGAAGGGAGGGGGTGTAGGTCCTTTTATAGTGGAGGAGAAGAGGCAAAAATAGGTATGGGACCATTAGTGGCCTCCAGGCTGTCGCTGGAAGTGTTGCTGTAGGCAGCTCATGCCCACTCACGCCCACACCTGGCTTTGCTGGCGCACAGAGAATTAGCGATGGCTGTAAGAATCGCTGTAGGTCCAGCTCATCTGTCGCTATAGGCTGGCGCCAACTGAGAACGCACCCACACTGCCGCTACGCTAGTGCGCACACGCTCACGCGCTGGAGCTGCATTGTGCGCATGCGTGCCTCCATGTGCATGCGTGCACCCGCGCTGCTGTGCCCGTGTGGTGGTGTGTGTGTGCACATGGGCAACCTGTGCTGTGCCACGTGACGCAATCTGGGCCGTCCATCTTCTTTTCGTTGTAGGGGTTGCTACAGAGGTCGGATTGAGTTGATTTTCGTGCCGTTAGGCTGCAATCGTTGACTCAAATCCATCTACATGGTGGGATTTTTCATTTGAAGCTCTGAATTATGTCACCTAGTCCCTTGGTCAATTATCTTCCTCGGACTGCATATGGTGCTACGAGACTCCAATCGAGATGATTTCATAGGCTTTGGACTCTGATCATCATCTTGATCAGATCCGTACGGTCGGATCCGAGGCTCCAAAATAAATATCCTTCTCTCCTGACCACAAAAAGGACGTAATTAACCTAAATTATATACAACTACTCTAAATGCAGAATGATGCATGCTATGCAATATTTATGACATGAAATGCAAATCTAAGCTTAGGAACATGCATGAATAGGCATTTTACCCTCAATAAATGTGTTTACATCATACTCCCGTGCATATCTTTTGCTAGTCCCAAGAAAAATTAAACTATATGCTATGTATAAAAGCAAAATTAGGATTAGATTGCTTAGGCCTAAGTCGTTTATTAACAATAGAGCATTTCAACTAAGGTCCTAAACTTCGAAGACTCAAGAGTACCCAGGTGTCTGCCAGAATGGAGACCGCCCAAGTTCTCGCCTTATTTGAAAAGGAAAGATATATTTTTTTATTTTTCTTCTTTTCTATTTTTTTTTATACTTTTAGTGTTTGAAAGTTTCAGGATAACTTTTTACGTCTGCCCGACCCGTCCAAGACTCAAAAAGGACTCTAAGTGCTAAGCATCTTGTGAAAATAGTGAAAAACTCACTAGCCGACCGTTAAAATGGACTTCAGGTTTCTACGACCCTAGGTAACCTTGCCTAAAGGTTTTTCTTTTCGATTGGTAGCTTTCTCCCTACTTTTATTTATGGGGTCAACACAAGGGCGAACCCAGTGTATATCTCCCCGGTTTATTCTACTTCCCTACCTTTTCCCTAAGTGTTTTGGAAATTATTATTCATTTTTTGTGAGTTGGGTTTTGGATGACTAGCCAATGGGTTACCCACGGCAACTTGCCAACTATACTCGTACGGTGAAGTGTGGTTTTGTTTATTTTTTATTTTTTTCTCCTTTTCATATATATTTTTTTCTTTTTCTTTTTGTTTATTTATTTTTTTTCTTTAAGTAGGTGGCTTTCCTGATCTAAGATTTACCTAAAGGCAACACAATGAAAGTGGTCTTGTGACGGCTCTGGACAACCGATCGATGAGCTATTACCATCGACAGCTTGCCAGCCATACCACCCTAGATAGTTCATTAGCTACCCAATTTTCGAAGAAACCGCCAAAAAGTGAGTCAGTGCAAAAAATGTGTGCAGATGCTTAGGCTTAAAGTCCCCCCAAATCAGAGGGTGGGTTGATAAGTCGCCTACTTATCATCCCAATTTATTAGCTAAATTAAAAATGAATTTGAATTGGTGAGGACTCGAGACTAAGTCCACATTCAAGTGGACACCCGGGCTAATTAAGCCCGAAGACCTGAAGAGTCTAAGTGTTTAGGTCCTCTCGTATCATTTCCTAAAGTTAATAACTTCCAAATGCCTAAGTTCGCTTTTCCTAATTTCCTTCTTTTTATATCTTTTTCAAATTTTCAATTTTTCTTTTAATTTTATAAGAAACTAAAAGAAATTCTACGGAGTTAACATAATGATTTCAGGAATTGATTATCCACCTCCCCATGCCTAAATGATGCAATGTCCTCATTGTAAAAATAATGACATGAAAAGGGCAGAGTAAATAGAATATCACCTGAATTTCGTGACAACCCAATCATCTCCGCAGAGAGAAGGGAGTATACACATGCGCTAAGTTTAATGCCTTCAACTAGGCATAACATACATACAAAGAAGAAATTAAGAATTCACAGGTGTGGGTCAAAATCAAAATAAAAAGATTGATCCTCAAATCCGTCAGCAGAAGATGTCCACAGATGTGGACTAGATTATGGTGCAAACCCATGCCCTAGGGTCGAGTGGTTCTCAAGTTCTGGATGAAAATCACCCAGAATCAAAGGTCATTGTGTTTGCGGGGCTAGGCCTGCGGTTTAGTGGTGTGCAACCCAAGACCAAAGTGTCGGACAACCGGTAATGATGGTTCAATAGGTGCGGTTGTCCACTTAACATTTGGCTCAGAAAAATAATCAGTTATTTCGAGCTTGGGTTGCACGTGAAAGATATCATAAGGGTCATGGTACAATGTAGGTGGTTTCAGGTCCATAGGTACCCTTAGATCCAAAATCAAAGTTTCCTCATAATTAGCCTCCCAAATTTTTATTTCAACAATTCTATCATAAGTCGTTGGTAGCCTTACTAGAGCTTAGGAGTAGGTAGGAGTAGAGTAGGTAGAGATGGCTTGGAAGGGAGGAGGTGTAGGTCCTTTTATAGTGGAAGAGAAGAGGCAAAAATAGGTATGGGACCATTAGTGACCTCCAGGCCATCGCTGGAAGTGTCGCTGTAGGCAACTCATGCTCGCTCACGCCCGCTCACGCCTACACCGAGCTTTGCTGGCGCACGAAGAATTAGCGATTGCTGTAAGGGTCGTTGTAGGTGCAGCTCATGCATCGCTGTAGGCTGGCACCAACCGAGCACGCACCTACGCTACCGCTGCACTAGCACGCGCTCTGCGTGCCGTGTCACGCACACGCATGCTCACACGCTGGCGCTGCGCTGTGCACATGCGTGCCTCCACGCATGCACGCGCACAGCAGCACGGGTGCGCACCCGTGCTACTGTACACGTGCGGTGGTGCGTGCATATGCATGGCAGCCTTGGCTGTGCCACGTGGCGCAATCTGGGCTGTCCATCTTCTTTTCATTGTAGGGGCTGAGAAAGCAGCACCCCCAAACCCCCCGACCTATAGGGTGGTAAAGCAACTAGCAAGCTATGCTAGTATCACCGCTGTATCTAATATGGGCTCACAAGAATACCTATTCCATATCCCATATTTCATATGGGTAAAGGCAGGCCCATTATACCCATATTAGATACTTACCTCCAGTTAGTACTAAATATTTTCACAGAAGTTACCCATACACTACACTATTCCTTTATATATGCGTGAAAATATTTTGTACGCACGTTTGTTTCCTAGAATAGCTTGCTAGGAAGGAGACCAATCCCATAATATGCATGGCAGCCTGGGCTGTGCCACGTGGCGCAATCTGGGCTGTCCATCTTCTTTTCATTGTAGGGGCTGCTACAGAGGTTGGATTGAGTCGATTTTTGCGCTGTTAGGCTACGATCGTCGACCCAAATCCATCCACGTGGTCAGATTTGTCATTTAAAGATTCGAATTATGTCACTTAGTCCCTTGGCTGTTGATCTTCCTCAGACTACATAGGGTGCTACGGGACTCCAATCAAGGCGATTTCGGAAGCTTTGGACTCCGATCGTCATCTTGATCAGATCTGTTTGGTCAGATTGTCAATCAGAGGCTCTACAATAAATATCCTTCTCTCATAACCATAAAAAGGATGCAATTAACCTAAATTATATACAACTACTCTAAATGCAGAATGATGCATGCTATGCAATATTTATAACATGAAATGCAAATCTAAGCCTGGGAACATGCATGAATAGCCATTTTACCCTCAATAAATGTGTTTACATCAACTAGCCTAGACTCAATCAAGTCCAGTGATTAGTCGGTGAGTTGAGTCACCATGTGGATCACTCACCACACACCCAAATGGAAGAAAAGGTTAAGAAAAAAAACATAAAATTATATCAATTAACCTACATTCGTCTTTTAACTTGGTGCCTAGCCTACGGGGTAGTGTTAAACAACCGCGGCTAAGGGGTATTAAGGAACCAGAGGCAAAATCCAAAGGAAGAACCTTCCTCTTAGTCCCCTCGTAACAGACTGACTGGGTTAACTTAAGTGGTAGGGATCATTTTTAGTTAGTCTCTTGATGAATTTTCTTCAAGAATTTAAACCTTAGCAACAGATCTGGTCATCTGATTTTAAAAGGACCAATTTGATTAACAAGGCCTTAGCCTTATTTGGCTTGGTTACACCAACCCGTGTCATTGGTGTATTCAAGGAAGGAGGTCTTTAAGACGTAAATTAGTTGGACCTTGGGAACCAAACCCAAGGAGGAAAAGGCACCTTTTCATATTACCCGACACTTCTTCTCAACCCTCATCTTCTTGATTGCTGAGATGGCTAATCCTAGTCAGGGCCCCAAAAATCTAGACCTAATAGCTCATCTGGAAGCCAGGGTCAAGAAATCAGAATAGAAATATCAGCATAGTATTGGCGTGATTCTCACCACACTGGATAGAATGCACTATCCACCATGCAGAGAACTGCGGGACTTCTATGATCCGACAGCTATGATTTTGGCACCCCAAGTTCGGATTCCCGTAGGAGAAGACACATTCAAGCTGAAATCGAATATAATAAGTCTACTTTAGACTTATTTTCATGGAAACTTGAATGAAGATCCCTTCGAGCACATTGAGGATCTGAGTCGAATTACGAAAATGGTTCGACCCAGAAATGTTGATTTAGGGATTATTCTCATAAAGTTTTTTCATTTCTCTCTTAAGGATAAAGCTTCTTATTGGTTCAAGACCATCGGGAGGCCAATTGTAACTTTGGTGAGATTACTTCGTAAGTTCCTCCAAAAGTTCTCCCCTGATTGGCCAAATAAATGCAATTAGGCATGCAATTACGACTTTTTCCCTAGGACTAAAAGAGAACTTACATGACGCCTGGGAGAGATTTCATGATCTTCTCAGGAAATGGCTGCACCATGGTGTGCCCAGATGACACTTAGCTCAAATCTTCTACCATGGACTGAATGACACACACCGGTACCTGGCCGATGCATTTAGCGGTAGGAATTTCCTCGCGAAGGACGAAAATAGTGCATTCAAGCTGTTAGAGTCCTTGGTTGAGAAGTTAATGAATGCCGTGTCTATGAACTAATTCCTGCGACGTGGACAGCAACAGGTTAATGTTTGTGAAGCTCACACCGAATATGCCAGAGTTGATATGGACATTACCACCAAGAAGCTGGATAAGGTGGATCTGCTTGACAAGAAGCACGGCGAATTGATTCGAGCATGACTTGGAATTTTTGGCAATTCAACTGCATCTCACTATTCTTTCGCATCCTGAGTCCCCCTACTCGAGTACATCTACTCATTAGAGATGTATCTTCTCCATCTTCATGGGATTTTGCATATCAGGAACTTGTGAATAATCTAGATCAAGCACCATACAATCAAGGTTACACACCCCACGATGATTCTAGTGCGTATTTCTTTGATGAATATGCGTCTCAAACATCTTCGGCCTATGAAGATGTCAACGCTATCCAAGGTTATGGGCGTAATAACTCGTATTCGAGGATGTATAATCTTGGTTGGCACTAGCATCCTAACTTCTACTCTGGTAACTCACATAGACCAAATTAAGATCCACACTACCAGACCAAACAATACAGGAATGCACAAAGCATAGATCTCAGGCAGCAGCCATTCCCATCTCAGCAGCATTCACGTCCCATTTATCAGCCGTTGCACCATGATACCAATCATCCTCTAAAGCGCTCCAACCCTTTGGAGGATTTAAGAGACGAGTTATAGGAATCCATGCGGAAATCAATGCATGAGAAGTTAAAGCTCATGAAAACAATGGCTGATTAAATTCAAAACATTCAGAGTATGCAAAGCTAGATGCTACAAGAACATAGAGTGCAGGGAGCCTTACCATCCCAACCTGTCCCGAATTCGAGGTATGTGCAGAACTAGGGTGCATTGCCTAGGTTCCAGGCACCATAGGGACAAGCACATGCTGTATTGCAAGCACCTCTTGTACCTCCTGGTTATGCTCTAGCTTAGCCTACTCTGTTGCTAGCCTTGTCCCAATATGCATGCCCCTTCTGCCCCTCCCCTACATTATGGACAGTATGCCGGTGCAAATGCTATCACACTGAGGAGCGGAAAATCTACAAAGGAGCCACCATATAGGCAGGCAAGCCATGATCCTTCTCCACCCTCTTCTTAGGCTAGCTCCTCTTCCCATTCTAACCCTTCCAAGGAACAACCTAGGGAGAAGAAATCTAAAGAGAATGAACCAATCACTAAGATCACTAACATCCCTTTACCCTTCCCTGGAGTCTTAATGTTGATGCACTGAAACGGTGTTTTAGAAGTCGTTGCATTGTAGTATAGGTTGTAATAGCGTGAAAACAGATAAAATTTATACTTGAATAAAATCCAAGGTCGTCACTGGGAGCAAGTAGCAAAATAAATCTCAAGATTGCAATTCTATCACAACATATCAATAAATGATGAAATTTCCAAACACAAATGATATGTATATAAAAGCAAATGTTGATAGTGCAAAAAGATTAGGGTAAAATGGTGATTTGAATCACCAAATTACCCTACTACAATTATACTTAAACAATGTAATAGTATCAATCAACCAAATGCCACGTATGATAGGTGCACCGTGCACTCAGAACCATCACTTAGAGGCAAAGGCCTCTCTTTCTCAAGCTTAGGGAGAGGCACAGGAGAGCACAACACCAACACTAATAGAGGTGAAGACTAAGTGTAGAGAGTTAGGAAGTCAAGCAAACCCCCCCTCTCTCCATTTTTTTTTTTTTCTCTTCTTCACTTCTCTCTCAAATCGAGCAAACAAGACCAGACCTGGGTAGCCAGGTAAATGGACCAAGGCCCAAATTCACATGGCGTGAGCACAAGTGAGGGCATGTGTGTGTGGAGCATGCGTGCGGGACCTGACACCGTGCTCTCGGAGGTGATAAGCCCTCGTGACAAAAAGAATTTAAACCTTATTGCAGATGCATCGCTCTATGATGTGGGACTATCTTCCCACGCTTCTTTGCTTGCTGTTGCAGTGAAGGGATCTCGCTCAATTCATGCTCAAGGGTGGTCAAACATGCCAATTGACTGGATGAAGATGTTTGCGCTTTGATTTAGCATCGCCTGGGCTTGTACCTGGAGCTGAAGTCTTAATAACACAGCTGGAGCTTGCTCGAAGCTGCTTCAGTAATGGCGACGAAGGTCCTAAACCAGAAATCCAAAGAACGATCTTTTGACCTTGTTAAGCCAACTCAGTAGTGTCACCAGATGACAACAAACTTGACGGTGGTCGTGCGGTGGTGTTTGGCGGGGTGAGGAGGTCGTATGACCTCAAAATGTGGGTGCGGTGAGTGTAGAGTTCGGCAGAGGGTAGGAGTGAGCAATCCCCTCAATTTCTTGACGTGTTTTGTTCGTGTGGATGAGGCGAAGCTTTTGCGATAGGTGGTAAGGCTTATGGTGCGGTGTAGCGGACGGAGCACCTCGTCGGAGTGGTTACCAAAGTAGAGGAAGATGAAGTTGCAGACGGTGCAGGAGTAGTCGAAATTGAATTGTGGCGGTACGGTGATGAGGAGTAGATGCTAGGGAGTCAATGAAACTACCTAACAGATGAAGCTCAGTTAATTAAGTAGGTCTGTTTTTAGGGTTTCAAATGTCCATTAATTCTTGAAATGCGTGAAAAATCGGCTTCTATCTATATGGACCCACTTATTAGGAATTAATGACTAAATGACCTTTAATAAACCCTTGGCATACCCTGTGGTTATTCTGTATTTGTGATAAGATGGTAAAATTGTTGAAATAACCTTTTATTCTTCTTTTCTTCTCAACACAACTCAACCTACCCAAGAGACCTTTTGACTGATATGTAGGAGCTTTTATTGACTTTATCAGATCAAATTGAGCTAGTTATGACTCATGATGGTGTTCCCATCATACCCCCATGTCTAGCTTTTGCTAGTCCCTTAGCAAAATTCTATGAATCAAACTAGTTAGCTAGGTCGGATGTAGCCTTCAGGATGCCCTACTAAGCCGCATCTCTAGGAATAGGATCTTAATACCAACAATAAACCTAGAGATACTTAAGTACCAGCCCAGATCCAAACCTGACTAGCTTTCGCCTCAGTCTGCCGCGAAGGTTTTTAAGGCTCACAGGAAATAACCTAAGGTTCATTGGACCCCGCGATTACAGCACCCATGCATGAAACATGGTTAGCCCAGGTTCAGTTTGCCAGTTCATGTTTTGTAAGAGAGATATAGAAGGAGATTTTTATTTATGGAGAGCTTTCTCTTTATTTTTTCTTTTCATTATATTTTTCCTTAGATCCATCTTTGGATTGGCCCTAAACATGGTCTGTATCAGATTCCTTGTCCCCACCATCAATCCTCGCAAGGTCCCTGGCAATCGATGCTTCGAGATAGCACCGCTCATGGCAACCCTCAGAACACTGGCTTTTGAGATTTCAGGATAATCCCGTCCCTGGTGTTCTGTAGCTAAATCTAGACCCTGGCAATCGACATTTTTTGATAATGCTGCCCATGGCATCCGAACCAGCATAAGGTGCTTACCTGCCCCCGGTAGGATATTTAGATATCCTAAGATACAAGCACCGGGGATACGATATGTTATTGGGCATCTTTGAAGGGAATTTCCCACCTCTCCACGCCAGGAACTCGTCCAAATCAATTTGTGTTTTTGAGTCACTGATGAGAGGCTCATCATGGCTTCTAATTACCCCTAATTAACTACTTTCCCTGGTTAATTAGCTAGGAATATGCATATATAAGGGTTAATTATGTAATAAGGTACAAATCATTAAAGGACCTTAAAATAAGTTAAAAATGCTAAATTATCATCCAATTATATTGGTAATAACTTAATTAATAAATGGGCTCAAAATACCACTAATTAGTTACCTAATTAATATCTTATTTAACTTAAGGATAACTTAAGACCTAAGTCTTTAATAACTTAAGTAAGTTAATAAGTAAATAAATATAAATAAATGGGTCAAAAATCTGAATACAAGGCTTTAATATAATATTTAGCTAATTTATAAATATATATAAAAAGTTAGAAAAGAAAATAATTTAAAGTAACCTTAAAAGCCTCTGTTTGCATTTTGGTCCTTGAAATTCATTGCACTTGAGTCCTTTTATTTTGCTTAGGTCCTTAATTTTCCTTGCACATAGGTCCCTATGAACATCGTCTTCTTCTTCATTTCTTCTTCAGCCGCTTGGACGGTTGACGTTCGGCGTTGTTGTCACCCTCCAATGATCGCTCATCTGATGCCATTCCACCCTCGCAAAGCTTCTGAAGCTTGCGCTCACCACCTCAAATCCATCCACCGGTCCAGATTATTCATAAATCCTAATTAGGTATAGGCATTAACCTCATCAGCATCGGAGATGATGCTAGAGGTTAAGCTGCACCTAGACTTAAATCCATCCAGATTCAAGGTCCTTAGCCATCGTCGAACCCTATAAATACCCCTCGAACCCTACGATTTGAGCAGTTAGCTCCCTACCCTCTTCCCCAACCACAGGTAACTAATAAGCTATTCTTCCTACTCCAGCAACCATTTCCCATCTCTGTCCTATTCCTTCGATCATATCTACTCGCTTCCGATCTTCGCCATCATCTATTGCATCCTCTGACGAAGCGCTGACGTCGGACTCTGCTTCCACGCCACGAAACCGCCCGCAGGAGTTCTTCCTCCAACCGTTTGATTTCATCCTCTGTTAAGAACCTTCGATAAAGACTCCTCTACCTCCTTTGTCCAGGTAACAGTAGGATTAGGCTTAGGTAAGTGTAGTGTAGCTTAATTCAGTAGATTAGGTAGTTAGTTATTTTTAAATGTTCAATTTGTATGCCGTCTTCCTCAGCTCCGGCGAGCTCTTTGAGCTCGTCTGGGGAACTCTTTTGCCATTTTTATGCACTGATCACTTTCCTCTCCTTATCATGATTTAGTAGCATTATTCTTCCCTCATTTTTTTTAGCTTTAGCGCCTAATTCATCGCCACCTTCACCGGTGACCTCCGCTATCCACGATGGAGGTTATCAAGCATAGACCACACCCAATTGGGGCCCTCCATCACCTCTCAATAACCTAAGGGCCCCAATCCTATACCTAATTAGTTTAATTAACTCGTAGTAAGTAAACACCTAATTCTGTTCCAACTTTCGAGTTCTCTGTCAATGGAGAGCTCGAAAGAGTTCCTCCATCTAATTAACCCCCCAGAGAGCATTGCAAGGTTCTGTTGAGCCTTAGCCTTCACTCAATTGAGTGAGACGGCTGACTCTGAGTTTGTGCGAACTCAGAGATTAAGTTTTCTAAATTCCCCGATGAATCCTTAATTCGATCATCAATTAGACAAATTGATGAGCTCTTGAGGTTTGTTTAGACCTCAGGAAACTTTTCAGACTTGTAATGGTCTGTCTCTTTGCTTTTCGTTCTATATCAATTGAATTTTGGACTCACCGAAGCTCCGATGAGCTCCGACGAGATGATTCTAAGCTTCAGCCCTTGATAAGCTCTACGAAGCTCTAGACTATATATTTAGGGTAGAAGAAAAAAGATTCTGTGGTTAAAACTAAGTTTTAATGCCTGGAGTTCGTTGTCGACCTCTGTGTTCTCCAACTTCGGCAGAGTTGGAGAAGCAATTCCATTAGGTTTCAAACCTTGAATTGAGGTCCAAAAGCATAAGTAGAACCTTTAGAACTCATTCATGATATCTAATTGCTCTGAAATTCCCTAGGGTGTTCCATCAAACTCAAGTCATTTTGGTCCTAGGCGGCGATGCCTGAGATCACATCAGATGAGCTCAAAACCATGTTTTGAGCTCATCTGATGTGATCTCAGGCATCGCCGCCTAGGACCAAAATGACTTGTTGAGCTGTGCAATAACTTCCTGGGGTAGAATTGAGTTGATCTAGATCTTTAATTGGACCTGAGAAAGTTTGGAACAATAAGTCAACCATGTGGTCGATTTCATCAACTTTGATCTGAAATTGAAGAATTGATGTCTTAAATTTTGATTTGATGATTTAATTTAGTCTTTGAGATGATCTGGGATGTTTTAGAGTTGGTTGGATTGAGTTTTATTGAGAAATTAGGGTGATTCAAATTATTGAACAGTATGGGTTTGCTTGAACCCATTATTGTGTTTTTGAGCTTCTGACGAGATTTGAATGCCAAAACCATCCAAATCGAATCATAACATCCTGTAGATGTTTTGAGCTCATCTGATGTGATCTCAGGCATCGCTGCCTAGGACTAAAATGACTTTTTGAGCTATGCAATAACTTCTTGGGGTAGAATTGAGTTGATCTAGATCTTTAATTGGACCTGAGAAAGTTTGGAACAATAAGTCAACCATGTGGTCGATTTCGTCAACTTTGATCTGAAATTGAAGAATTGATGTCTTAAATTTTGATTTGATGATTTAATTTAGTCTTTGAGATGATCTGGGATGTTTTAGAGTTGGTTGGATTGAGTTTTATTGAGAAATTAGGGTGATTCAAATTATTGAACAGTATGGGTTTGCTTGAACCCATTATTGTGTTTTTGAGCTTCTGACGAGATTTGAATGCCAAAACCATCCAAATCGAATCATAACATCCTGTAGAGATTGTTTGATTCTATTCCAGAGTATATTCGATCTCTATCGAGCTGTTCAGAGCTCAAAATGGAGCTCTGAAACTCCTGAAAGAGGATCAAAAGTTTTTCCTTATCTCTGAAGCTTTTTGAAGCTCTCCTTCTTAACCATTAGATGTGGAATCTTCTCCTGAAACCATCTCAGACCTCCAACAGTAGGTCAAAGCTCTTCCGTGGGTCAAAAGACCTGGATTCACCTTCTACAGGGCATGAATGACTGTGAAAAAGATTAATCTTCGCCCTTCAAATTGAAGGGCTAATTCAGATCTGAACACCAAATTGGTGTTACAATCTTATAGAGCATCTGATTAGCTCTCAATTAAGCCTTTGCTCGATCGGATTGAGTCACTGAGTCGGTCAGAATCTTCATCGAAAGATTGGCTTGGAACGTGATAATATAGTCCCACCTCGGAAAACCACAGCTGCACGACATGGTATATTACAATTTTGTGCAGACAACGCTTTGGTCGTCAACGTAGGGTGCGAAAAGGAAATGGCATGGGCGTGGGTTCATGCGATGCACGTGCCTATGCATGAGTGTGTGTGTGCGTGCACCTATAGGTGTGTGCGTGTTGGCCCGTAAGTGGGCGTGTGGGCCTGGGAGGCCGGTTACTATGCATGAGCTTAAAATGAAGAAAATCCACCAATTAAGAACTAGGCCCGAGCTCAAGTAGGGTCTAGTCTCACCCAATTGGGTGCTATGTATCCTCAAACGAACATGGACCACCCATTAATAAATAATTTTTTTATAACTGAAGATTAAATGGGTTAAGAGCTTGCGAAAATGACTAACTATGGTGGATATAAGAGAGCACAGTAAAGTGAACGTGAGAGCTTAAGAGGAGAACTTAAGAAAATTGGCTAAGTGTCGCTGTTAATAGGTGAGATCGAGGTTATAAAAGCTGCGTCGTAGTATAGGTTGAAATCGCTTGAAAATAATAGAATTTATTACTTGAATGAAAGTCCAAGGTTGAACATAGGGAACAAACAGAAATTCACACATTAATCTCAACAAATAATGCAAATGAGCACAAGAATTTAAATCAAATAATGATATTCAATAAATGCTAATATGTCACATTAGATATTCAATGAATTCTCATGCATCTTGAGGCAATAAAAAAGTAGAGAAGCTAAAACAATGCTGATTTAAATCACCAATTACTCTCTAAGCATATATATCTCAAGCATTCAATCAATTTAAATATCTCAACAATAATTATAAATCAAGCTTTCACAGTATCAGGCCTCAAATCAGTTGTCGGGTCTAGTAACCAGACGACTTAACCAACAGATGCTACATTGCTAAGGAAGCACCGTTCTTCTTCTTCTCCTTTCTTCTTGGTTTCTCTTCTCTGCTTCTAGCCTTCTTCTCTTTCTTTCCTTGGCTTTCCTTCTTCAGCTGCTCTCCTCCTTCCTTCTCTTCTTTACACACGAGCCTTCTTCTTCTACTCTTCTCAAGTTCTTCTTCTTCTGTGCCTTCTCTCTTCTTCCTTTCTTCTCACTCATAAGGGAGGAAGGGCTTCTTAAATGGCTAAGTGTTAGCCGGTTGAATCACAGAGAAAAACTCCCCTTGCCCCCACATGCTTACTCTTCTTCTCTCTCTGGGATCCACCCTCCCAGGGCCTCGGTGTTGGTGCCAGAGCACCACGATCATTTGTTTTGATGATAACAAAACACGTGTCATTTAACATTTGCACTTGGAGTCTTAGATTTCAGGTCAATTGCAAATGGAGACGTGATTAGACAAAATTCGAGCTCGCATCCAGGACGGAATAGAGGAGCTTGATGGAGAATAGAGGAGATTCGCGAGGAGCAATAGATTGAAGATGGAAGGACAAGAAGAATAGGATAGATTTCCTTCTCTTGTACTCTTTGTATTTTTTATTTCTTTTGTTGCTCTTTATTTTTGTTACTTAGATTCATGTTAAAGAGCCTCAAAGTACCCTTACAGTAATCCTAGGAACACCAGTACAACCCTAGGATACTAAGATTTTCTGTAGAAAACTTAGAAAACCAATATAGGGTTCAAACAGCCTTTTCAGACGTCTAATTCCAAGATCAGACGTCTGATAATGTGTTTTAAGACGTTTGACTGTTGATTCAGACATCTGATAACATTTAGGCTGAACTTGTTAGCTCTGTCTGATGAAATCAGACGTCCAGACCTCTGTCTAGACGTCTTAGAAGACGTCTGATGAATTTTCCAGACGTCCAATTAGTGGACCGTTGGCTGGCTTAGCAAACACTCAAGGATATGACCATTAGAGCCTTATCAGACGTCCTTAAGCCCTTCCAGACGTCTGATAGATGACCGTTTTGCCTCGGCTGACCCAAAATCTCTTCTTAGAGATTTTCGAGCCGTTGCACTCTCTTGGAAATCCATTCCCAAGAAAAAGTAGGTTTCCAGACATCCAGACATAGTGCCAGACGTCCTGTATGTCGTCTGATGGACTTGCGCTAGAACCTTGTTTAGATCTGATTCAAGTCAGGAAGAGACCCGCCCAAAATCAGACGTCTGACCTTATTTTCAGACGTCTTAAAGTGATCTTCCAGACGTCTGATGCCAGGATCAGACGTCTGATAACCCTGTCAGTGTTGTTCCTGATTTCGGCCTGATTCTCTTGTGCTTTGCTCCCAACGGCTATGGAAGCTTTCCTAAGCCTTCCAAAGCTTTCCTAAGGCCTCTATAAATAGAGAGGAACCTCTTGCACATGTAGACACACCTAGAGATACCAAAAAGACACCTAGATACACTTTCACACTCTTTTGTGTCCAAGAGAAGCCCTTGCTCTCCAAGCTCAAGTTCTACATCTTGAGAGCATCAAGCCCTTGCGCACCTGCTCTCCTGCCGTAGTTCACGAGAGCGACGTTGCACCGTCGCGTGGCTCACGCACCCACGTCATCGATTCGACTCACTCCTTGCAAAGGGGAGTTTCCTAATTCCTATAGAAGCTAGGTTTAAATCTTTGTTGGCTCTATAGGACCATATTTGTTATTTTACTTTATTATTTGGTTGGGTATTCGCTTTGCAAATTCCCGTCTCCTTCGTGGGACAAAATCCTTCTCGTGAAGAGAAGGGGTTGAGGAACGCTACCCTCGCACTTGTAGCGTGGTTGTAATTGAGGTTGAATCACCCTCATTTAAAGTGATTCGTTTAGTGGATTTGATCAACTTGGTTGATCGGAAAATCCTAACTCGAGAGGGTTAGGTGGTGGTTTTCACCCGGTTTGGGTTTCCACCTAAAAATAATTGTGTACCTTGTGTGATTGAATTTTTTGAGATTGTTTATTTTCAATTCCGCAATTTATTACGTCACCCCCTCCTGGTAAGAAAGAAACTACACTCGGGTCATCAGGTATTCGGGTAGAGCACACCCAGGACCAAGCTCACCGGCAGTGGGTGGTAAGCGAGGTGTGAACAGGGCTTAGGTGGGTAATCGGATCTGCGCCAAACCTACGGATTTGGTGTCGCGAGTGAGGCGCAGGTGAGGGTGTAATGGGACCTCACCCCATGGTTAGGAGGCAAAGAGCCCTAGGAAAAAAAATAATTTATGCGCCTCTACTTCACTGCCCACTTTCGAGGTGGGACTAAATGGCCACCGTCTTCGCACGATAGTAGCAGTTGAAGCTGCTTCGCCAATTGGAGCAGCCACTGAGGGAAGAACTCTCAATTGAAGTCCTGCTTCGAAGTCTGGAGTCTTTCCGCACTCTCTGGATGTATCACCTAGACCTGTAGGTGCTGAAGAGCGAGCTTAGAGCTTGCTCAAGCAGCTCCACCGATCGTGTCTGAAGGGTTGTACCTGAAACACAAAATACAGGCTAAAGGCCTTGGTTAAAAGGTTCAACAGCGTTGCCGTGAGGCGAGGAAGTGAACAACAGTGCCCGTAAGGTGTGAGAGTGCATGAAGTGGCCAGACAGTGATGGAAAGTGAAGTGCGAAGGTGCGGTGTTCAGTGAAAGTAATGGAGGAGCAATTGAATTAACTAAGTTAGGGCTTTTGCTTCTGAGGTCGAGGCGGAGGTGTAGAGCGTGGAAGCGGTGGCGTATGTGGTCTGTGGTGGCCATTCGAGCTCACCGATGGTACTCTAGTGAGGTGGAAGATGAATTCGTGGAGGGTGGTGAGGAAGTTGAAGCGAAGTGTCGGAGGTGTTGTTGTGACGTGGAGAAGCTGTGGAGTCAATAGCGAGAGGTAGCGGATGACGGGGATTAGAGTTGGTGTCGGTTGTGGTATGGCCGGTGCCGGAGATGAAGGTGACTCCGGTGGGGGTTGGATGGCGAGGACGAAGGAGATAGGGACGTTGGCCGGTATTGCGCGATGTGGATGAAGGTGAGGAAGGAAAATCCATGGCCGGTATTGCGAACGGAAAAGGAATGAGCCTTTCGGTTGGAAGAGGGAGGAGGAATATGGGGAGTTTCCAGCCAAAATCGAGCTTGAGGAACTCGACCTGATCTGAGGGGTCTTTTATAGGCCTCTGGAGGGTGTTTTAAGCTTGGAAGATAAGCTTCCAAGATAGGAAAGCTCGCCGAAGTGGGAATTCTCTAGGATATCCTAATCTCTCATGCATTCACATGAGAGATTGGGAAGGTTTTGGGGCCCATGGATGGATTCAATGGAAAGAGGACTCCTCAAGGAACCTCCCTTCCAATTTTGAAAGGGATTGATTGATTAGAGAAGTTCTCTTCAATCAAAGGTTGCTGAAGTTGTAGGAATAGGATTCATGGTGGTAGGGACCTTTTTGTAAAGAAGGCAACAAAGTTGGGGGGACATTTGCAAGGAATTCAAAAAGCTAAGGGTCGGAATGAGATAGAAAGAGTCTGACTGGACCAAAATGCAAACTTGGTTAAGATGATCTCAGATTGGGTCCAAATTTTGGTATAAACCTAATTTGGATCCAAGGAATCAAATGGTGAAGTTAGACTTAGGTTTTGACCTCATTTTACTGCATAATTTATGCAAAAATTCAAATTAGGGCAAATGTCTATCTAGGACTCTATTTTGGGTAAAAATGGGTTCTAATGGTCAAATTGAAGGTACCAAACCCTAGAGAATATTTTTTTATGATTTTTAGAGTGTTTAGGTGAATTTTATCCCATCCAGAACCTCAGTTAATTAAGAGAGTCTATTTTTAGGATTTCAAAAGTCATTTAATTCTCAAAACACACGAAAACCCTTTTCTGTCTGTATTAACCCACTTGTTGGACATTTAAGGCCATTTAACCCTTGTTCAACCCTTGAGAAAACTCGTGATTGTACTGCATTCGTGATATGATGGTAAAGATTATAGTTTTAACTCTATTTCTTGTCTTTCTCTCAGAATGATTATGCAATGAATTAGGGCTCTCTGACAATTATGTACGAGCATTTATTTACTTAATCAGATCAAACTGGGCTAGTTATGGCTCATGATGGTGTTCCCATCATACCCCCATGCCTAGATTTTGCTAGTCCCTTAGCAAAATCTCATGGAATTAACTTAATTTCTAGACCATGCCTTTTTATCCATAGATTTCTGCTATGTACTTTCTTTTGTAGATTAGGTCAGAATGGCAATAGTAGGCCTAGAGGTACTTAAGTACCAACCAAGATCCGGACCTAACCAGCTCTAGCCTCAGTCCACCGCAAAGGTTTCTAAGGCCCACAAGAACTAACCTAAGGTTCGTTGAACTCCGTGGTTAAAGCACCCGTGCTTAAAACATGTTTAGTCTCGGTTCAGTTTACAGTGTGTTTTTGTAAGAGAGAGACAGAGGAGTTTTTTTCTTTATTTTTTTAGAGTTTTGTCTCTCTTTTCTTTCTTTATTTCTAGCTTCAGATTGACTTTACAACACAGTCTATATCAGATTCCTAGCTCCCACCATCAATCCTCGCAGGGTCCCTGGCAATCGATGCTTCGAGATAGCATCGCCCATGGCAAACCCCAGAACCCTGGCTTTCGAGATTTCGGGATAATCCTGCCTATGGTGTTCTGTAGCTAAATCTAGACCCTGGCAATTGACATTTCGTGATAATGCTGCCCATGGCATCTGAACCAGCACAAGGTCTTACATGCCGCCAGTAGGATATTTAGATATCTTAGGAGACAAGCACCAAGGAGACGGTATGTTATTGCGCATCTTCGAGGGGAATTTCCTGCCTCTCCATGTCGGGAACTCTTCTAAATCAACTTGTGTTGATCAGCCACTCCTAATCTAGGTAGCTTTTTCATAACAAAATTAACGCATTTACGTGATTTTGATAATTAAGCGTACTGAACCAGACTGTGTGGATTGTGGTGCTTAGGTAACCGAGTCCCGTAAATCAAAGGTCAATTAATGAGGCTGAATAATCCCTAAGCCTTAAACCTAATACTTGAGCTTCGCATTTTCCCCAACCTCTTGAGGACTATCCAGATCTTAACGAATACGTGAATTTTTTAGCTTGAAACACAGCCCAAGAGGCCTAAGATCAGCGTTCATACTAATCTCTTTTGTCTCTTAGCACTTTTTGTCATTTATTTCTTTCTTTTGATTTGGTCTAGAACTAAGTAGATTCCTTAATCTTTTACTAAAGATTATCTCTTTTTGTTTCAAACTATGCTCCTTTTTGACATTTCAAAATCTCCTCCCCTTTTTCCTTCTCAAGAATGATACGCAATTAATTCATTCAAAATTTCCTCCCTTCTCTATTTTTTTGTTCTTTTTCAATTTTTTTTTATTTTTTTGATTTTTTGGAATATGTAATTTTTTGTGAGAAGCCTTCAAAACTTTGAATTTTTTTATGTTTGCACTTTACCACCTCCCATGCCTAAGTTTTGCAATGTCCTCATTGTAAACGGAGGGTATGAAATTATTTTGAGTTTAGGAATTAGAACAGGATTATCGGATGGGTGAATGGGTCGGGATGACTGTTACGGATGATTTCAAGCCCCGGTACGAGTACTAGAGGTGGAATCAACTGTTCTAAAACTGAACTTGAAGTGCAATAAACAAGAAGTATAAAAGGATAATCTGAAGGATCTCGAATTTTTGGAATGACGGGTTGCCTCCTGTTAAGTGTTAAATTTAATGTCTTCAGCCGAGTAGAAAATGGCATGGAGAAGGAGTAGTCAAATCAGACAAGTTTTGTAAAACAAGCACCTTGATCAGAAGCCTGGCTGGTTCAACTAGGTGCTTGTTCATATCAGCAGGCTGATGATGCAGCCTAAACCCAATCAATCTGGTGGGTTGATAGATGTGAATCAGTAGATACGAAACCCACCATATGCTGTGGAAATCAAATAGATGTGGAAGTGTATAGCTAGGGTTTGGCTGAGTCGAATCAGCCTGATCAGAGTAGGGATCCTCAAAAGAGAATGAATTAGTGGAGTATGTAAGATCCCTACGGGAGTGATTAGAGAAGGATGGGGCATGATTTGTAGCTTGATCGATGTCCAGAACCTGATAAAGATGTGGAGGATAATCATGTGCAACTGGCTTATTGAGAACAGAATCAGAGTAGAAATTGAGTCCGGTTGTGGGTCGAGGTTGAGAATGGGTTTGGGAAGGTTCTGCATGTGTAGAAGAGGTATTTTCTTTCACATCATTTACCTCAGCATCAGAATCAAAAGACGGGTCGTAGTTGCTGAGGTCGTAAATTGGCTTGTAGTTATCAGGAAACAACAATTCTCCGAAATCAGAGTAAGATTCGAAATTGTCAGGGAACATGCAAGAATCATGTTCTAAATCTGATTTGGGATCCAAGATTCCACCACAGCATAAATCAAGATGGGGATAATCAGGAACCTGACTTGGGTCTAGCCTATTCTCAGATTCCGAGCTTAAAAAGGTGTCCCTATTAGGCATGGACTCGGGTTCTTGGCTTGTATGGAAGACCCAATCAAAACCCAACTCTTCCAACTCCTCGATTTCTGTATCATAGATAGGCATGACTTTCGAAAAATCAATCTATATCTCTGAAGAGGTTGAAGAGGTGTATTCATCACATACAGGCTCAGAATGGTGTTAATTCATCATTCGATCCAACCTAGAAGTTAGGTAAGTTTCATATTACTTTGAAGGGACTTAATTTCTTTTTTTATCTTTTTGCTCCTTTCTTTTCTTTTCAATTTTTCTTCCCTTCTTTTTCTCATTTTTTTCTCTCAAATGGTCTTCCTTTTTCCTCAACCTCCTTTTTTTTTTTTTAAAACCCATTTTGTGAATTTCTTCTCATGGCATTTTGCACTTTAATACCCCCCCATGCCTATGATTTGCAATGTCCTCATTGTAAATTAGGTGGGTTCGAGTTCAACTTAGATTGTACATTAGAACAGGTTCAAAGGGTGGGTGGACAGGTCGGGATGACTGTTGCGGATGATTTCAAGCTCTGGTACGAGTATCAGAGGTGGAGTCAGCTATTCTAATGGACGAACCCTAAAGTATAATATGAGTCCAGCAAAGAGATGTGTCAAAAGGGTTTCAGGTTTTTCAAAAGATGATGGGTTGCCTCCCGTTAAGCGCTAAGTTTAATGCTATCGGTTGGGTGCAATAAGCTCAGGGAGAATGGAGATCAAAAGATACCTCAGCCAAGTTCGTATCAGTGAGTTCAATGAATGGCTTGATTCATTGGCCATTCACGATGAAAAGTTCAGAATCAAGGATGGGTTGACTGATTTCAATAGCTCCATTTCCAAAGATTCGTCTTATCACGAATGGACCAACCCATTTAGATTGGCATCAAAGAGTAAAACCTTCTGACCAGGATGAAAAGTCTTTCTAGAAATGTGTTTGTCATGAAAAGCCTTCACCCGCTCTTTGTAAATTCGTGAGTTCTCATACGCATCATTGCATAGTTCCTCAATCTCTCTCATTTGAAGCTAACAGTGGGTTCCAGCCTTAAGCAGATCTAGATTGCATTTCCGTACTTCCCAATAGGCTTTGTGTTCCATCTCGACAGGGAGGTGACATGCCTTCCCGTACACCAATCTGAATGGAGTCATACTTAATTGGGTTTTATGGGTGGTCCTATAAGCCCACAAAGCTTCTGGAAGTTGGGTCGACCAGTCCTTCTTGCCAGGCCGAATAGTGACCTGGAGGATTTTCTTGTTCTCCTGATTAGACAGTTCAGCCAATCCATTGGTTTGGGGGTGGTAAGGAGTCGAGATTCGATGCGACACCCCATACTTGGTCATCAGGGATTTGAACTGTGCATTTGTAAAATGGGTCCCTCCATCAGAGATAGTAGCACGTGGGACACTGAACCGAAAAAAGATGTGTTGATGAATGAACTTGATCGCCACTTTATGATCATTGGTTCGGGTCAGGATAGCTTCGATCCATTTAGACACGTAATCTACAGCAAGGAGAATGTATTCGAAGCCGTCCAATTTAAGGAAGGCCCCCATAAAATCAATCCCCCATATATCGAAGATTTCGCATACTAGAATTGGCTATAAAGGCATCATATCGCAGTGGCTCATGTTACCCAAGGTCTGGCAACGAGTGCATGCCTTACAGTAGTCGTATGCATCGTCGAAGATTGTGGGCCAATAAAAGCCTCACTAGATGACTTTAGCTGAGGTTTTATGTCTAGAGAAGTGTCCACTGCGGGCTTGGTCATGGTAGAAGGACAAAATGTCTTGAATTTCTGCTTTCGGGATGCATCATCTGATGATCTGATCAACACCAATGCAGAAGATGTACGGTTCTTCCCAGATGTAGTACTTGGCATCAGAAAGCAACTTGTCCCTTTTAGCCTTCGACCAATCAGATGGGATCTAATGTGATGCCAAGTAGTTAACCAAATCAGTGTACCAGGGAAGTCCTGCACTAATAGTCAGGAGGTGCTCATCAGGAAAGTGTTCTGTGTTTGGTCTAGAAGGGTCGATGATATCAGAAGGAAGGTAGGATAAGTGATCGGCTAGCACGTTTTGTTTTCCCACCTTGTCGCAAATCTTGAGGTTGAATTCTTACAATAGCAAGATCCAGTAGATTAGTCGAGGTTTCGCATCCTTCTTCGGGAGGAGGTGCCTCACTACAGTGTGATCAGAGTATATGATAACACAAGAACCCAAAAGATAGGATCGAAATTTTTTGATGCCAAATACTACAGCTAGCAGCACTTTCTCAGTAACTGTGTAGTTATGTTGAGCCTCGTCAAGTGTCTTGCTAGCGTAGTAGATTACCACAGGTTTCTCATCTATTTTTTGCCCAAGTACCACATCCACTGCTTAGTCAGACGCATCGCACATGATCTCAAAGGGTAGAGACCAGTCAGGGGATTGCAGGATTAGTGCTTGAGTAACTCGATCACGCAGGCTCTCAAATGCATGAGTGCACTCCTCGATAATTTCAAAAGGGACATCCTTTGGGAGAAGTTTAGTCAGGGGGCATGCTATTTTCGAGAAATTAGGAATGAAACAATGTAAAAACCAATGTTCCCTAGAAAAGAACATATGTCTTTGATCAAGCTAGGCATGGATAGTTTGGAAATCAGATTAACTTTAGCTCGATCAACCTGGATGCCCTTTTAAGAGACGAGGTGACCCAGGATAATTCCCTCAGGTACCATAAAGTGACTCTTTTCCCAAGACAGAACCAGATTCACATCAATGCAATGCCTGAGGATTTGGACCAAGTACAGGAGGCAATCATCAAAGGATTCCCCAAATACCGAGAAGTCATCCATGTAGACTTCAAGGTACTCACCTACCATATCTAAGAATATGGCAAGCATGCACCGCTGAAAAGTAGAAGGTGCATTGCAAAGACCAAACGACATCCTACGGAACGCATATGTCCCAAAAGGGCAGTTGAAGGTAGCCTTCTCTTGGTCCTCAGGATGAATTGCCACATGGTTATAACCGGAGTACCCGTCTAAGAAGTGGGAAATGATCCTTTTTCATGGAGGCATTTAGTCTTCGGTAATTAATACAGACTCTCCAGGAGTTCGCTATACGGGTCGGTATGGTTTCTCCGGTTTCAGTCGTAATGATGGTGAGTTCTGTTTTCTTAGGCACAACCTGTATTGGACTCACCCAATGATTGTTGGAGATCAGGTAGATGATACCTACATCCAACCACTTGATGATCTCTTTTTTCACAACATCCTGCAGGTTTGGATTCAGGCGTCTCTACATTTCACGGGATGGTCGTGAGTCCTCTTTGGTGTAGATGTGATGCACGCAATATGAAGGTATAATACTAATCAAGTCATCGAGAGTTCAACCAATGGCTCTCCGATGCTGTTGGAGGAAAAAAATCAAGTGGGTTTCCTGATCAAAGGTAAGGCAGGCATTGATAATCACAGGAAATGTCTGATTAGAATCCAAAAAGACATATTTGAGATGGTCAGGGAGGGGTTTCAACTCCATGACTGGATTTTCAGCTGCAACAGGTGGTTCAAGGTGAGGTTCATGAGTAATGGCAGGAACTAAAGGTATCTCTAGGTTTGGTTCAGGCTCCTCTAACTATGGGGTTCGATCATCTTGTGGTTGCTCATCAAAGATAAGCAGGTTTTCCTTGTCACGTGCGTCATCAACCACGAACTCGATGTCACAAATTTGTTCGATAACCCTACAATTAATTCCTCGTTGGGCCTTAAAGATATCAATCTTTAGTGACTTGCTCCCAAATTTTAACTCAATTTGGCCCTTCTCACAATTGATGTTGGCCCTAGCTGTGGCCAGAAAAGGTCTCCCCAAAATGATCGGTGCATTCTTCAAGTTTTCAGGAGCATCCATATCTAAAACTATAAAATCCACGGGGAAGTAGAAATCACATACCCTAACTATGACATCCTCGAGAATTCCTTTTGGTGACTTAATAGATTGATCAGCTAACTACAACGTCACCTCTGTCAGTTTAAGCTCAGATTCTTTAAGGTGGTCAAGTAGGGTCGTAGGTATTAGGTTTATGGAGGCTCCTAGATCCAATAATGCATGGTCAAATTGAATATCACCAATTGTACAGGAGATCAGAGGGGTATCGGGATCTTTTGTCTTAGGTAGGAGCTTACTCAAAAGGATGGAGCTGGCTTACTCTGACAATACAATCGATTTCCAGCCTTTGGTTTGCGGCTTATGCTTTGGTGTACATATATCTTAGGAATCTCGCGTAAGCTGGTACGTGGCATATCGCATCCATCAAGGGGATGTTTATTTGGACCTGCTCAAAGAGCTTGACCAGGTCCTCCTCAAGAGCCACAGGTTTCGTTTCTTCTTTCCCTTGGTCAAGGCCTAGGGAAATGAAACCTCAAATGGTTCCTCTAGAATTGGCTCAGGCTCTTTATTAGGGATGGGTGTGTCCCGAATAACCAACCTAAGGTTAGGGTCTACAGTCTCAGGCGAGTTGTGGCTAGGAAAAGGGTCCTGTGTTGCTTTGCCACTATGGGTGGTGACGGAATTCAATCCTGCCTGATTTTGGGTTGGGCTAGGGAGGATAGGTGTTTACTGTTGAAACCCAGAATAAGAGGTTGAAGCATCCATCCCATCAGGGGATGGAGCAGAATGGGCCTGGTAGACAAAGTGGGCTTAGCCCTGATTTGGATTCATAACACGCCTCTGGTTTGGTACGTTATATGGATTCGGAAGAGGCTGAGAAGGGAGTGCACTCGGCTGGCGAGCACTTGCCAGCTGGGCCAATTGATTACGCAGCTCAGAGATCTCTTCTTTATGCTATTTTTGCATGTCAACCAAGGTCTGGGGAATCAAAGATGTCTAATCTTCCTTAGGTGGTTAAAATTGGAAATTTTGATTGGGCCTTGGTTGAGTGGGTTTTGTGGTCGAGGTTGGAATTGAGGTCTTGGATTTGGGTTATTTCCCGACCATGCGAAATTTGGATGGTTAGGCCATCCAGGGTTGTAGGTGTTAGAGAAGGGATTGTTTTGGATGGCGTGGAGATCCTCGTAGGCCTGAGGATTCGTAGAATAATCAGGGTACGAGGGTTCAGAGTTCCCCCAACTATGGTAGGTTGGCCCGAAGTTTCCTCCGAAGCTAAAATCAGATGGGGGTAGATACACATCCATCCTAGGAGAGTGGTAGATATTGTGTGTAGCTTCCCTACCTAAGGGTAGGTGTGTATATGTACTTTGTAGTGCAGAGGTGGTCTTGTGTAGATGTCGAGTGATGTCGTCCACCTTTTTCTCAATGATGGAGACCTTATCCAATTGACTAGCTACCAACTCCAAGTCAATGGATGCGAAAAGGCCTCAAGATTCATGTACCCCCCGATTGTTTGTCAATGCGGGGTGGACGTCCGGTAGTATGCACCCAGTGACTCATTGTTTAGGGAGTTCTCGCACATGTTCTCAAGAATTCCCCAAATCTCATCTTCATGGTAACCCATGATGTTGCCACCACAAGTTGCATTGACAAATAGCTTGATGTCATTACAGATCCCATGGTAAAAGGATTGGACTTGTTCCCACTTCGGGACTCCGTGATGGGGGCATTTGCTCATGAGATCCAAAAAATGATCCCATGCCTCGTGTAGAGATACTCCCGCTCCTTGGGAGAAGTGCGTGGTTTGGTGCCGCATACCATTTGTGAAACCAATGGGATAGAATTTTTGCAGGAAGGTGGTTTGAAGTTCTTCCCATGTGTTGATCGCGTGTGGATAAGTTTGAAACCAGTAAGCAGCTTTGTTGGCCAAAGAGAAGGAGAAGATCTTTAAGAGCAAGCCATCTTGATTTTGCATGTCTGCCCCAAGGTGTGGGTCAGATGCTTCAGATTCTTGATGTGTTGGAAAGGATCCTCGAAGTTTAAACCATGGAATTTTGGAGTCATGTGAAGCATACTAGGCTTGTGCTCCACCTCGGGTTCTCCCGTAGCGATATTGATTCATGGCTCGATTCCACTGCTGCAAGATTGTAGTGTTCTTGCATTTGAGGATGCGGCGGTGGGTTGATGAAGGCATTAATCTGATCTCTGAAATCAAAGAATTGTTGTGGTTTAAAGTTAGGTTGTTCTAGCTAATCCATGGTTGTGATTGGAGGTTCGGGCTTAGAATCAGAGGAAATGTCAATATGATCAGGTTGTTGCACAAACACAGAGGTCGAGGCTTGGCCTTGACGAGAGTGAATAACTAATGGAGGCCTCATGGGTGGTCTTAAGTGTTGGTGCTAGAGCACCACGATCATTTGTTTTGATGATAACAAAACACGTGTTATTTAACATTTGCAATTTGAGTCCTAGATTTTAGGTCAATTGCAAATGTAGACGTGCTTAAACGGAGTTCGACCTCGCATCCAGGACGGATTGGAGGAGCTTGACGGAAAACAGAGGAGGTTCGCATGGAGCGATAGATTGAAGATAGAAGACAAGAAAAATAGGATAGATTCCTTTTAATCCTTTCTTGTATCTCTTGTTTTTATTTTCTTGCTCTTTTTATTTTTCTTAGAATATTGTTAAAGAGCCTCAAAGTACCCTAACAGTAGTCCTAGGAATACCTGCACAACCCTAGGATACTTAGGTTTTCTGTAGAACACTTAGAAAACCAATATAGGGTTCAAACAACACTTCCAGACGTCTAATTCCCAAATCAGACGTCTGATAAAGTATTTTAAGATGTCTGGCTGTTGTTTCAGACGTCTGATATCTGTTAGGCTGGACATAGCTAGTTCTGTCTGATGAAATGAGATGTCCAGACCTTAGACCAGACGTCTTAGAAGACGTCTGATGGACTTGCCAGACGTCCAGATAGTGGACCGTTGGCTAGCTTAGCAGGCACTGCAGAATATGACCATTAGAGCCTTATCAGACGTCCTTAGGCCTTTCCAGACGTCTGATAATTGACCGTTTTGCCTCGGCTGACCCAAAATCTCTTCTCAGAGATTTTCTAGCCATTGCAACGTTTGGAAAATCCATTCCCACAGTAAAAGTAGGTTTCCAGACGTCCAGACATAGTGCCAGACGTCCTGTATGTCGTCTGATCAACCTGAACAAAAACCCTGTTTAGATCTGATTCAAGTCAGGGAGAGATCTGCCCAAAATCAGACGTCTGACCTTGAAATCAGACGTCTTAAAGTGAACTTACAGATGTCTGATGCTATAATTAGACGTCTGATAAGCCTGTCAGAATAATGATTGTTCCTGATTTCGGGCTGATTCACTTGGGCTTTGTACCCAACGGCTATAGAACCTTTCCTAAGCCTTCCAAAGCCTTCCTAAGGCCTCTATAAATAGAGGGGAGCCTTTGACATAGAAGATACACACCAAGAGAAACACAAGACACACTTAAGCAACATAGTTCCACTCTCTTGTGTCCTTGCTAGCTCTTGCTCTCCAAGCTACAGTTCCATTCTCTTGAGAGCATCAAGCCTTCGCACACCCGTTCTCCCGCCGTTGTTCACGAGAGCGACATTGCGCCATCGCGTGGCACACGCATCGCGTCATCAACTCGACGCACTCCTTGCAAAGGGGAGTTTCCTATTTCCTATAGAAGCTAGGTTTAAATTACTTTGTTGGCTCTATAGGATTACTTGTTTTATTTTATCTTTGTCTTTTGGTTGGGTATTCGCTTTGCGAATTCCCGTCTCCTTCGTGGGACAAAATCCTTCTCGTGGAGAGAAGGGGTTGAGGAACGCTACCCTCATACTTGTAGCGTGGTTGTACTGAGGTTGAATCACCGTCGTTTTAAAGTGATTCGGTTAGTGGATTTGATCAACTAGGTTGATCCGAAAATCCTAACTCGAGAGGGTTAGGTGGTGGTTTTCACCCGGTTTGGGTTTCCACCTAAAAACAATTGTGTACTTTGTGTGATTGTTTCTTTGGTGAGATTGCTTTATATTTTATTTCCGCATTTATTACGTCACCCCTCCTCGTAGGGCCAAACCTACATTAAGGACCTCCTCCCAAACATGCACCGATGGAGAAGATGAGAGATAGAATGTCAGAAGAATCCAATCAAGGCACCCAAAGATTTTTGGATTACTATAGAGGTTCGGGGCGGTTGATATCCCTAGATCAGAAAGTCATCCACCTGAGAATTACCTAGGCAGTCAGGAAGGGAGAGTCCTGCAAAGACCCCTACATGGTAGAGCATCCCCACGGGTTAGAAGGTTTCCCCCACCTGACCTTCCTTGTCACTAAGAGTCCAGGTAGACTAGAATGGTGACTTGACCTCTTAAGTCTACCAATTTTAAGTTTAGAGCGTGGGTGCTTAGGGTTTCACTTGAACTTTATGATGTTTTTGTGAGAGGTGACCTAATTTGAAGACTGGTTAACCCTGTAAGGTGGGTCAACTACACCTAATTTTTCCTTGATTATTAGGTCCCTGGTTTTAGGATTCAAGTGAGATTTAGAGCTTGATTCCTAGGGTTTGCTTGTTAGGTAAGTTCAATCAAGGCTTAGGACACACACAGTTTGAGAAGATTGATTCTTGTTTTAAGCAAGTGTGTCTCTAAAACCGTAAAATGAAAACCCTAATTGGCTCTTAATTGGTCAATCAATTAATTTCAAATCTGGCACCTGGGGCTCAATCAAGAAGGTAGTAGCCTAGGTATCTTAAATCCCTAAGTAGGTGCAAGAATCAAGTTTGGGGTGTTTAAAAAAAAAAGAATGTATCAAATCAGACAACTTGTGATGATTAATCTAATAATAGAATGCAAGTTAGCCTTAATTGATTTTTCTTCTTTTATCTTTTTCGGAATTAGGGGCTTAGTAGAAAAGTAGAGTTTACCTGCCCCTGGAGTGTTTGATGCCTGTCTGACTCTCCTTGATTAGACTCCCCTTCACAGATCACAACAAATAGATAGATGAAGTTAGTAACAAATCAGATATTGCAATCAAGAGATCAAACTGCGCGTTGCTCCCGGGCAACAGCGCCAAAATGTTGATGCACTGAAATGGTGTTTTAGAAGTCGTTGCATTGTAGTATAGGTCGTAATAGCGTGAAAATAGATAAAATTTATACTTGAATAAAATCCAAGGTCGTCACTGGGACCAAGTAGCAAAATAAATCTCAAGATTGCAATTCTATCACAAGATATCAATATATGATGAAATTTCCAAGCACAAATGATATGTATATAAAAGCAAATGTTGATAGTGCAAAAAGATTCGGGTAAAATGGTGATTTGAATCACCAAATTACCCTATTACAATTACACTTACATAATGCAATAGTATCAATCAACCAAATGCCACGTATGATAAGTGCACGATGCACTCAGAACCAGCACTCAGAGGCAAAGGCCTCTCTTTCTCATGCCTTAGGGAGAGGCATAGTAGAGCACAGCACCAACACCAACAGAGGCGAAGACCTCTCCTCTTCAAATTTCGCTAAGTGTAGAGAGTTAGGCAGTGAGGCAAACCCCCTCGCCTCTCTCTCTATTTTTTTTTCTTTCTCTTCTTCACCTCTCTCTCGAATCGAGTAAACAAGACCAGACCTGGGTAACCAGGTAAACGGACCAAGGCTCAGACCCGTGAGGCATGAGCTCAAGCGAGGGCACGTGTGTGTAGAGCGTGCGTGTGGGACCTTACCTCGATGCTCTCAGAGGTGATAAACCCTCATGACAAAAAAAATTTAAACCCTGTTGAAGATGCACCGCTCTACGATGTAGGACTATCTTCCCACTCTCATTTGCTTGCTACTGCCATGAAGGGATCTTGCTCAATTCATGCTCAAGGGTAGTCAAACATGCCAATTGACCGGGCAAAGATGTTTGCACTTTGATTCCGCGTTGCCTGGGGCTTGTCCCTAGAGCTGAAGTCTTAAGAATGAAACTGGAGCTTGCTCAAAGCTGCTTTAGTAATGGCGGCGAAGGTCCTGAACCTGAAATCCAAATGATCTTTTAACCCTGTTAAACCAGCTCAGTAGTGTCGCCAGACGACGACAAACTTGACGGTGGTCGTGCGGTGGTGTTTGGAGGGGTGAGGAGGTCGTACAACCTCAAAACATAGGTGCAGTGAGCGTAGAGTTCGGCAGAGGGTAGGAGTGAGCAATCCCCTCAATTTCTTGAGGGGTTTTGTTCGTGTGGATGAGGCAAAGCTTTTGGGATAGGTGGCAAGGCTTATGGTGCGGTGTAGCGGATGGAGAGCCTCGCCAGAGTGGTTATCGGAGTGAAGGGAGATGAAGTTGCGGATGGTGTAGGAGTGGTCAAAATTGAATTGTGGTGGTACGGTGATGAGGAGTAGATTCTAGGGAGTTGATGAAACTAGCCATTGGACGAAGGGAAGCAGAGATGGCACCAATTGTGGTATAGCCGGTGCCAGAGGAGATGAAAACTCCGATGAGGTAGATGGCAATGAATATGGGGTTAGGAAGCGACACACAGGTATGTTGAGACGTGGAAGACGACGGGGAAGAAGAATCGACCGCCTATGGTATGTGGTGGCCAGTGAAGGAACTAGGGATAGGAGTTCACTAGAGCAAGCTCGGAGCAAGCCAGAGGTAGAGGAAGGAAGAGGATTTTTGGCTTAAAGACTTGCTTAAGACGAGGGGAAATGCCAAGGAGGTCTTTTATAGGCTAGAGGGTGAGCTTCAAAGCTTGGAAACCAAGCTTTGAAAGCTCGAAAATCACGGAATAGGTTTAGGATTTCCAGGAGTTCGCATTAACTCTTAAACAAGATTTGGAAGGTAAGACCTACCTCATGTGAACTCTTGGACAAGATTTGGAAGGTAAGACCTACCTCAGATTAAAGAGCAACTCCTCAAGAATCTTCCTTCCAAATTTGGAAGGATTTCGCCATGGAAAGAGGGAGAATCTCTTGATTGAAGGTCGGAGGTTCATCGGTTCACACAGTGATGGCGGTAGGGGCATTTTTGTGAAGAAGACGAAGAAGTTAGGGGGTTTTTGTAATAATTTCAAAAGCTGAGGGGTTATTTGAAAGAATAATAGTCAAACTTAGACTGAAATGCAAAATAATCTCAAATTGGGCTTAAATTTTGAGACAACCCTAATTTAGACCTAAGGAATCTAATGATAAAACTGGTTTTTGGTTTTGACCTAGTTTGACCAGGTAATTTATGCAAAAACCTAAATTAGGGTAATAGTCTGTCTGAGACTCTATTTTAGGTCAAAATGGGTTATGAAGATCAATTCAAAGTTGCTAAACCCTAGAGAATATGTCTATGAATTTTAGAGGATTTATGTGAATTTTATCTTGATCAGAACCTCAGTTAATTAAGTAGATTTATTTTTAGTGTTTCAAATGTCCATTAGTTCATAAAATGCGTGAAAAATCCATTTTTGTCTGTATGGACCCACTTATTAGGCATTAATGATTAAATGACCTTTAGTAAACCCCTGGCATACCCCATGGTTATTCTGTATTTGTGATAAGATGGTAAAATTGTAGAAATAACCTTTATTCTTCTTTTCTTCTCAACACAACTTAACCTGCCCAAGAGACCTTCTAGCTGATACGTAGGAGCTTTTATTGACTTTATTATATCAAATTGAGCTAGTTATGGCTCATGGTGGTGTTCCCATCACCTAACTCATAAACCTAAAGGAAAGATAAAGGGAATCAAAAGTAGTGAGGATTTAGAGGAGATTTTCAAAGAGGTTCACGTTAAAATTCCCCTCCTCGATGCCATTGATCATCCGGCAGGCCGCCACTTCTTTCCACCGGCAGGCCGGCTCTGACCACCATCCATTGAGCTGCCACCACCGTCAGGTGCGAAACGGAGAGGGCTACCTCTGGTCGCCAACTCATCATCCATCTCTCCTTCATCCGTGTACAAGCTCCACCCGAAGATAATCCCATGTTTCAACCTTAATTAATAATTACATTTCATGCCATTGCCACAATAATGAATTTTGATTTATCATTATTTTGTTGTGCTGAATTTATGTTTTCATGCTCATGCTTCTAGAGAATTGTTAAACCTTGTTATTCATCTCTATGTGCATTGAATTTAATTTTTAATGACATTTTCATATGCATGCAAGTGAATAGTACATGGCATACCCTTGCACATGGATAATTTTCTGACATAAAAATTACATTCACACCCCTTGACTTGTCCATAAATTTAAGGTTCACTTTCAGAGCTACACAGGCATTGTTTGATCTGGCAAATAGTTTAACGAACTTGATTTTGACCTAATTGCGAGTTAAATTAAGTTATTGTCTCCCTGTGGACACGACCCGCCCTCCTGTGAGTGGTTTAATTTTAATTTTAATTATTTTGTTAAGCAGTTTTCCACCACTTTGATCCTACAACGACAAATCATCTTAATACATTATTCGAAAGCGAAAACCGACTTATCAAATGGTGTCGTTGCCGGGGAGGCAACAGACGCAATAATTTCACCTAATTTTTATTTCTGATTATTTCTCATTGTACAGTGATCTGACCATTTATTATTTTTTCTGTGCGAGGAATTTGAGAGAGGAATTTGAGAGAGGTGACAAGCACATCTGGGAGAAGACGTCGACCTTGAGCGATGCCTACACGTGGGGAAGACGAAGGAGACCTGGATCCCACCTCCATAGGGGATTCTCCGTGTCATAAGTTTTAATTCTGTTTTCTCGCCCTTGTAGTAATTGGGGCTGATTTTTGGGATCCTGTTCCCTTTTCTTTAGATTTAGGTTTTTAATTTATTTTATGGATTGTTTACCCTTAATTTTATTGTGCATAAGTAGCTTAAAAAGAAAAAATGAGCTACCTGCTAGAAGCTGCCTGCCCTTAGGTCAAATCATTTAGGACTAAATGAGCAGCATCTAGATCTAATTCTTATCTTGCATATTGCATGAAGAATGCTAGAATCAGGTATGCACTTCTAACTTTGCATTTCTACCTGTCATGCAAATGCATTTGGATTAATTTCAAGACCACCTAATTTGTATTGAATATATCTAACAAGTGGTCACATATTTTCTGGAAAAAGGACTAATTAAAGGAGGGACATTTAAAAACCAAGGACTTGATTTTCAAACGTGGCGTGCGATTCAAAATTCAAAATCTGTTTGCGGTGTATGCACACTTATATCTCTTGCACCACAGCATGCATTTAGACACTCCTAAGTCGTGGAACTACTAGGATAAGAGCCCTCCTATCATTGGATTCTGAAGTCTTCGGAACTTAAGATCAAAGGTTTGTAAATCCAAAGAGGGGGATACCCTATCACAGATTTTTGGGGGTAGTTGAGAAGCACCGTGAAAGCATAGCTTCAAAAGAAGGCTTAGGCCTACTTGCATCCCTCGATCTTCCGTCTTTGGATTTGCTCTACCATTTGAGATCTAGGGAAGAACACCTAAGCTCCAATTAGGTCTTTTAGGCATTTCGAAGGTTGACAATTGGCGCGTAATTGACTGGGCAACTTGCTTTGTCACCTACAATTTGAACTAAAGTCAAAAGCCTAAATTTGTAAGGACTGAACAAGTCCTTTTGAATTGTGTTTGTAGTGCATGCTTGGTAGACGTTCTCTTAGGAGAAAACTTGTGTTTGATCCTGAACCTGAAAGAATCTTAAGAAGAAACTTTCCAAGGGTAGAAATGGCCGGTCAAAGGAGCCTTACGGAATATTTCATTCCAACCAATCAAGCTGGCCCTGCACTACATAGATCTAGAGGGGACAATCCTTATGAGATCAAAAGCAGTACCATATCCTTGCTGCCCTCCTTTTATGGTACAGCTAGGGAAGACCCTTATAGGCATATAGAGGAATTCACTGAGGTCTGTTCCACGGTGAAGCTGCAGGGCGTTACTGATGACGCTCAAATGCGAACCCTCTTTCCTTTCTCCCTTAAGGACAAAGCCAAGTATTGGTATCACACCCTTGATGATATTAACACTTGGGATGCCCTGAAGAAGGAGTTTTTGAAGTACTTCTCCATGAGCAAAACAAATCACTTTAGGAGGGAAATTATGAGTTTTGTTCAAAAGGATTGGGAAGCTTTCCATGATGCATGGGAGCGCTTTAATGACTTGTTGAGACTTTGCCCACATCACCAGGTGCCTAAGTGGCAACTGGTTGAAAGGTTTTTCACCGGACTTAATGATTCGCATAGGCAAACTGTGGATGGTGCCTGTGCAGGAACCTTTCTATCTAAGATTGAGGATGAAGCTTGGAACCTTTTTAATACTTTGAGTGAGAATTCTATTCACTTGAATTCTGCCTACATGGATAGAAAACCCACTCTCATGCAATGAAAGTTGGAGGGAAATGAGGGAAGGGACACCCAGAATTTAGCCTATCAGATTCAATTATTGAATCAAAACATGGAAAGGCTTATGTCGAGCTCGAGTCAATTCGTATCTAACACCTCCACATCCCAAGCTTCCGAATACTCAATTTGCCAAGGCAATACACACGCCACTATGGATTGCCACTTGGCCTCCCAATTCCCTAAGCTTGTACAAGCGGATCTGAATGCCGCTCAAGGGTTTCGTCCTCAAAATGACCCTTTTTCTAACACTTATAATGAGGGATGGAGGAACCACCCAAACCTTTCATGGAGACAAGGAAATGTCTCAAATTCAGGGAATTATAAACCACAATCCTTTCAAAACCATCAAATGAACCAACCTCAAACTTTTGCTCAACCTAAGACCTCCGAGATGGATGAATTGAAGGCAATGTTGAGAACTATGCAAGAAAGTCAAAGTTCCATCATCCAATCTTATGACAAGGCTATACATGAGATGAAATCACAAATAGGACACCTTGTTGAGGCCATTAGACAGAGGGAAACTTGGAAGCTCCCCAGTGCTGCTAAGGAGAATCCTAAAGGAAAAGGGATTGTCTTTAGGGAGAATCTCAGGCGGTGACTATTCTGAGGAGTGGGAAAGAAATTTCCAAACCCGATGCTCCTATAGTCTCACCACTTAAAAAACCATCCACCCCGACTTTCACCCCCACCGGAGAAGACTTGTCCAAATCTTCTCCGCTTGAAATCACCTCATCGGAAGAAGTTGCCCCCGTTCCACCCCTTACTCGACATGATAACCCTTCCACCCAGAGATCGAGAGTGCCCTTTCCAGAGCGCTTATCCACCTCTGGGCAGACTTCTGCTGGTTCATCTGGAGCCAAAGATAAGACAGATGAGATCATGGAAACTTTCAAGCAAGTGTAGATTAACCTGCCTTTGCTTGAAGCTATCAGGTAGATTCCATCTTATGCCCGCTTCTTAAAGGACCTATGCACGAAAAAGCTGCAATCTAGGAAACAAGTCCAATTAAAAGTTGTCCTGCCTGATTCTATTAATTCAATTGTTCAACATGGCACACCCCCGAAACTTAAGGACCCAGGAGCCCCGTACATCTCAGTGGTTATTGGTGACTTATAGATTGATGAGGCTCTACTTGATCTGGGTGCGGGGGTGAACATCCTTCCGAGCTACGTGTATGAACTACTTGGGGGAGGCAATCTAAAGCCTAGCCCTATAATCCTTCAAGTTGTTGATCGATCACTTAAGACACCGTGGGGAATTTTGGAAGATGTCCTCATAAGAGTGGAGGATTTCTTCTTTCCCGCTGACTTCTTAGTTTTGGACACTGACCCTACCAACAAGACAACCAAACCCTCCATCATTTTGGGCCACCCCTTCCTTGCAACTTTGCATGCTTCAATCAATTACAATACTAGGGCATTGAAAATGGGCTTTGGGAATAGGAAAATCTAGCTTAATGTGTTTGATGCTTACAAACAAGCCGACTCGAGGATTGTTCTCAAGTTGAGGTGATAGATGACCTGATTGAAGAGGCCATCCCTGCAATGTTATGTGATGACCCCCTTCAGCATGTCATGTTAAATGAGCATTCCCATCTCTTGGAGAAATGTGAAGGGGATATACTTGAACTTGAGGAGTTGCTGGGTGTTTCTGCTGAGTCTCTTCCCCCATCATCTCTGCCTAAGGTAGATCTGCTACCTAAGATGGGGACATCTATTATGAAACCCTCAACCATACAAGCCCCCGACCTTGAGTTGAAGCCCCTCCCTGACACTCTCAAGTACGTCTTCCTAGGTGCCAATGATACGCTCCCTGTTATCATTTCAGCTGTGTTATCTGAGGCACAGGAGGGAGCCCTGATTGAATGCTTGTCTAAGCATAAGGAAGCTATTGCTTGGAGCATTGCTGACATTAAGGGTATAGACTCTACACTATGCATGCACCACATTTATACTGATGATTCCATCAAGCCATTTAGGGACATGCAGAGACGTCTGAACCCTAATATGAGGGAGGTAGTTAAAAAGGAAATCCTAAAGTGGTTGGATGCTAGGATCATATATCCCATTGCAGATAGTAAATGGGTAAGTCCTATTCATGTGGTGCCAAAGAAGGCAGGCTTTACTGTGGAATTTAACGACCAAGGTGAACAAGTTGTCACTAGACCCTCAACTGGATGGAGGGTCTACATTAATTACCGCAAGTTGAACACCGCTACCCAGAAGGATCACTTTCCCTTGCCTTTTATTGATCAAATTCTCGAGAAATTGGCAGGGAATAAGTACTATTGCATTTTCGATGGATATTCTGGGTACAATCAGGTTATAGTCTTCCCTGATGACCAGGAGAAGATGACATTCACGAGTCCTTACAGTACTTTTGCATTCAGGCATTTGCCGTTTGGATTATATAATGCCCCTGCAACCTTCCAGCGGTGTATGATGTCTATTTTTTTGGACATGATTGACGAGTGTGTTGAAGTGTTTATGGATGAATTCATTTATGGCTCCTCTTTCGATCAGTGTCTCCTGCACCTGAAGAATGTGTTAAAGTGATGTAAGGAGACTAGTTTAGTCCTCAGCTGAGAGAAAAGTCATTTCATGGTATAGAAAGGAATTGTACTTAGGCATGTTGTGTCTGAGCGAGGTTTGGAAGTAGATAAAGCTAAGATTGATTCTATTTCCAAACTCCCGTTGCCCACGAATGTCAAACAGATTAGATCCTTTCTGGACCATGCCGGCTTTTATAGGCGCTTTATTAAAAATTTTAGTAAAATTTCTAGGCGACTTTGTGACTTGTTGGCGAAGGAATCTTCCTTCAATTTTGATTCAAAGTGTGCTGAGGCCTTTCAAACTCTGAAGGAGGCCTTGATCTCTACACCTATTCTCCGAGCTCCTGATTGGACACTCCCATTTGAGCTGATGTGTGATGCTTCAGATTATGCAGTGGGAGCAGTCCTTGGACAAAGGGTTGAGGGAAGACCTCATGTGCTGCATTATGCCAGCAAGACTTTAACCAAACCTCAGCAAAACTACACCGTCACTTGCTGTAGTTTTTGCTCTTGAGAAGTTTAGGTCTTATCTTCTTGGGTCTAAGGTGGTTACTTTTTACTGATCATGCGGCAGTGAAACATCTTATTGCTAGGAAAGATTCTAAGCCACGTCTAATTAGGTGGATCCTACTCCTTCAAGAATTTGACTTGGAGATACGTGAAAAGAAAGGAGTAGAAAATGTTGTGGCTGACCACCTGTCTCACCTTCCACTTAATGACTCTTTCCGGAGACATCCGCGAGACATTTCCCGATGAAGCCCTGATGGCGGTAACACCAACTTTACCTTGGTATGCTGATATCGTAAATTACTTGGTCACTGGAGAAACTCCTGGCTCTTGGGATGAGCAGACAAGAAAGAGATTCATTTCCCAAGCAAGATATTTTCATTTGTAAGAGCTTGAATTATTTAGAATTGGACAAGGTCAAGTATTGAGACGTTGTGTACCTGAAGAGGAACAGCAAAGTGTGCTGAGTTTTTGCCATGAACTTCATTATGGAGGACACTTTGGTACTAAGAAAACTGTTTTTAAGGTTCTCCAGTCCGATTTTTGGTGGCCTTCATTATTTAAGGATTCTCATAATTTTGTTAAGGCCTATATTAGATGTCAACGGACTGGAACGATTGGGAAGAGGAATGAAATGCCTCAACACCCTATTCAATCTGTTGAAATTTTTGATGTGTGGGGAATTGACTTTATGGGCCCCTTCCCTTCATCCCATGGTTATGAATATATCTTGATGGCAGTTGATTATGTCTCTAAATGGATAGAGGTCATTCCTACGCGCACAAATGACCACTCTGTGGTTTTGAAATTTGTGAAGGCCAATATCATATCTCGTTTCGGTTGCCCCAAGACCATTATAAGTGATGGGGGACCTCATTTCTGAAACCACCACTTCAATCGACTAATCAGGAGTCTGGGAGTGACTCACAAGGTCACTACCCCTTACCATCCTCAGACGAGTGGCCAAGTTGAAATGTCGAATAGGGAGATAAAAAATATTTTAGAAAAGACTGTTAGACCTGATAAGAACGACTGATCCCAAAAGCTCATTGATGCTTTGTGGGTGTATCGAACGGCCTATAAAACCCGTTTGGGTACTTCTCCCTTTCAGATTGTGTATGGGAAAGCGTGCCATTTACCTATTGAGTTGGAACATAGGGCACTTTGGGCTATTCGAAGTGTTAACATGGATTTAGAGAAGGTGGGTAAGGCACGACTTTTGGAATTAAGTGAGTTTGAGGAGCTGAGGAATGATGCTTATGACACCTCTCAAGCTTATAAAGAAAGAACTAAGGTCTTGCATGATAAGTATATACTTCGAAAGACCTTTGAGCCAAACCAACAAGTCTGGCTTTTCAATTCCAGACTTAAGCTTTTTCCTGGGAAGTTAAAATCTCGTTGGGATGGGCCTTACATTATCACTAAAGTGTTTCCGCATGGAGCTGTGGAGATTAAAAGTCCTTCCTCTTCAGCAACTCCCTTTATCGTCAACGGTCAACGATTAAAATCATACATTACTTTGGATGGCCATCTAGTTGACAAGGTCACTCTTGAGGAGCCTTAGCTCCTACCATCCTCCACCTCAGGTAATATCTTCCTTTAACTGTTTTTGTTTCCAATGAGGACATTGTTTGAACCAGGCATGGGGGAGAGGACCTGAGGCATTTGTTTATAGTATGTCTACATTTTGCATTCATTTATGCATATTGCATTTAAAAAAAAAAAAAAGAATTTTGAGCTTAACTGGCTAGGCCCTACATTCTTAAGCAAATCAGAACTCTAGGTTAGACTAAGTTGATTCTAGGGTCAAACTTTAGAAGTTAAGTAAGCTACTAGCTTTAGACCTTTAGGGTCCTTTGTGGACTTAAAAACTTAAGTAGGAGTTAAGTTGTGGACCATTCCTCAAGAGGTTGAGGAAGGAAAGCTAGGGATTAAGTTAAAAGGTGGGGTAGTACCTGGAGTCTTGTTCTACCTTTTGGTTTACGGGTCCTTGTAACTCAAGCATCCAAATTTCACACACTTGGTCTTGTGTAAGTAAGTGATCACCTTAATTCCTTTCTTAAAAGAAATTTGGTTCTCTTAGTTTTGACTTAGGAGAGGCTTGAAAACACAATTTGATTGGAAGAGTTCCTGCCGCAGGAGAGGTAGAGTATATACTCATCTTGAGGATGCGATGATAACATATTACCTCCTCGGCACTTGTCTCTTAGGATATCCATCCTACTGGGGGCATGTAAGCGCATTGTGCGGTTCAGGTACCATGGGCGGCCCTATCTCGAAGTGCCGATTGCCATAGGCATGAATTTGCTTAAGAAATCCATGGGCAATACTATCTTGAAGTGTCGATTGCCAGGAGTTCTTGGAGTCGCTATGGGCGGTGCTATCTCGAAGCATCGAAAGCCAAGCACCCTTCGAGGTACGGTGATGGGGACAATGAATCCGACACAGACCATGTTGATAGCTGATATGAGGTTAGACTTAGAGGAATTAAACAAAAAAAATATATATATTATTCAAAAAAAAATCCTTTTTCCTTTCTAGGTTGGCAATCATACCAACCTCAAATAACTCAAACCAATGCACATGCACGGATGCTTTAATCTCAGGGGATCAATAAACCTTAGGGTAGAGCCAAAAATGAGGGAAACTTGTGCTGCAACTCATCTTTAGCCAACCTAGTCTGTAACATAGCAACTACTTGGTAACCTTAGGTCTAAAGTCTGAACTTAATATGTTTCTAAAGGAAGACCGATTGGGTTGGCTAGTCTACTTGGAGTGCTAGGTTTTGCATGGATTTGCTAGGAACAAGCAAAAACTAGGCATGGGGGTATTTGATTAGCCCATATTTATGAGCTATTTAAGTATTTAAGTGTCTAGACATTAAGTTAATTTTAACATTTAGATAGCATACATTATGATGTAAATAAATTAATTTAGACTTTTAGCTTAAGGGCATAATTCATGCATTTAGAATTAACCTAAGGTTGCATACATTTAATTAGTTAATTAATTAGGTGCACTATTTTAATTAACATAGAAGTTAATGAGTTACGTATAAATAACCCTAATTATTTTATTCTTTCTCTTCTTCTCCTTTGCAGGTAACTCCTCCATCTCTTCCTCCTCCTCCTGCGCATCACATTGATTCTATGGTAGTTTTTGAATTTCAAATCTTAGCCGTGGCTACAAAAGAGGAGGGGCTGCCGTTCAAAGGGAGGTCTCCACCCCTTTGTTCCTCACTATGCTCAGAGAACCTTACTTCTCATCCATTCATACCACCGACCTCCCACCACGGCAGTGCAACTCCATCACAGTGGGCGTGTGGGGTGATAGCCCACACTGCCAAGAGTCCCTGCAATTCCTCTTGCCTCACACCATCAGACCCTGCCCGCACCTTCATCTCCAGTCCACCCACGCTCTAGCACCCACGCCCCCGCCTTCATGCCCAACACCCACGCCACCGCATGCCATCTGCCCACTGAGCACCCATCAGTTCCTGCACGCCCTCGTGCTAGCGCGCCTGCCCACCACGCACCTTCACCAGCCAGCACGCCTGCACGCCTTTGCTCCTGCAGAGTGCCCTCCAGCAATGCCTTCAGCGCACCCCAGCGCCCTCGCTTTAGCCCCTCCTCGCACCTCCCTGCAGTACCTACAACCGGCGCCATCAGACCACGTCCGCGCACCTCCACCCCAACGCCAGCACGCCTGCGTGCCCTTGCCTAAGCACGTATCCTCCAGCCTCACCTGAAGCGCCCCCAACGCCTGCGCGTCATGCCTCCTTGCGCCTACAGCACGCACGGCCTCCAACAGCAACCTCCACCGCTGCCACTTCTTTCCTCCGGTAGGCCAGCTCTGACCACCATCCATCGAGTCGCCACCACTGTTAGGTGTGGATTGGAGAGGGCTAACCTCTGGTCGCCAACTCGCCATCCATCTCTCCTTCATCCGTGAACAAGCTCCACCAGAAGCTAATCCCCATTTTAAACCTCAATTAATAATTACATTTCATGCCATTGCCAGAAAAATGAATTTTGATTTATCATTAATTTATTGTGGTGAATTTATGCCTTCATGCTCATGCTCCTAGAGAATTGTTAAACCTTGTTATTTGTCTCTATGTGCATTGAATTTAATTTTGAATGACATTTTCGTATGCATGCAAGTGAATAGTACATGGCATACCCTTGCACATGGATAATTTTCTGACGTAAAAATTACATTCACACCCCTTGACTTGTCCATAAATCTAAGGTTCACTTTCAGAGCTACACAGGCATTGTTTGATCTGGTGAATAGTTTAGCGAACTTGATTTTGACCTTATTGTGAGTTAAATTAAGTTATTGTGTCCCTGTGGACACGACCCGCTCTCCTGTGAGTGGTTTAATTTTAATTTTAATTATTTTGTTAAGCAGTTTTCCACCACTTTGATCCTACAACGACAAATCATCTTAATACATTATTCGAAAGCAAAAATCGACTTATCACCGGACATCGAGGAGCCTTCGGCCGTGAAGGGGAGAGAAGAATTGAGGGTATTCGTAGCCGAATTCGAGCATGAAGAAGTCGGGGAGATTTGGGCTTCTTTAAATAGGGCTCTGAAGGGCAGTTAGGTCTTGGGAAGCAGGCTTCCCAAGCTTGGAAGGTCGCCGGAGTTGGGAGTTGTTGAGATACCCAAATCTCTTATGCGTTCGCATGATAGATTAGGAAAGAATCAAAGCTCATTATTGGGTTCAGATGGGAGACAATTTCTCAGAGGATCTTCCTTCCAATTTTAGAGGAGATTCTCTGAGAAATAAAAGAGATCTTCTCTGTCAAAGGTCGCCGGAGTAGGTTTCCTCTGTGATAATGGCAGAGGGACCTACTTGTGAAGATGATGGGAAATATAGGGGGCTATTAGCAAGGGTTTTTGAAAGTTAGGGCTAGAAATGTAATCAGGCAAGACCTTTTTGCAAACTAGGTTAAGGCAAACTCATCTTGGATCCAAATTTTAGTATAAACTTAATTTGAACCTAAGGAATCCAATGGTGAAGTTGGATTTTGGTTTTGACCATGTTTGACTGGGTAATTTATGCAAAAACCCAAAATATGGCAAATATCTGTCAGAGACCCCATTTTAGGTCAAAATGGGTTATAATGTTAAAATTGAAGGTATTAAACCCTAGAGAATATTTTTCCATGATTTTTAGAGGGTTTAAGTGAATTTTATCCTGACTAGAGCCTTGGTTAACTAAGTAGGTTTGTTTTTAAGGTTTCAAAAGTCATTTAATTCTCAGAATATACACAAACCCTTTTCTCTTTGATCCAACCAACTTGTTATCTTTTTAAGACCATTTGACCTTTTCTTAGCCCTTGAGAAAACTTATGGTTGTACTGTATTGGTAAAATTATAGTTTTACCCCTTGTTTCTTGTGTTTCTCTCAGAAAGGTTATGCAATGAGTTATTACCTTCAGTTGGTTATGTAGGAGCATTTATTGACTTCATGGGTTCAAAATGAGCTAGTTAGGGCTCATGATGGTGTTCCCATCATACCCTCATGCCTAGCTTTTGCTAGTCCGTTGGCAAAATTTCAAGGTATTAACTTTGATTCTAAACCATAAAATCTTTTGATACTCAAAACTGTGATGTGTGCTTCTTTTGTAGATTAGGTTAGAATGCTGATAGTAGGCCTAAAGGTACTCAAGTACCAACCATGATACGGACCTGACCAGCTCTAGCCTCAGTCTACCACGAAGGTTTCTAAGGCCCACAAGAACTATCCTAAGGTTCGTTAAACTCCACGGTTAAAGCATCCGTGCTTGTAACATGTTTTAGCCTTGGTTCAGTTTATAGTGCATTTTTGTCAGAGAGAGACAAAGGAATTTTCTTTGTGGAGAGTTTTCTCTCTCTTTTCTTTTTATTTCTAGCTTCGGATTAGCTTCACAACATGGTCTGTATCGGATTCCTAGTCCACATCATCAATCCTTGAAGGGTCCCTAGCAATTGATACTTCAAGATGGCACTGCCCGTGGCAACCCCCAAAACCTTGGCTTTCGAGATTTCAAGATAATCCCACCCATGGTGTTCTGTAGCTAAGTCCAGACCCTGGCAATCGACATTTCGGGATAATGCCGCCCATGGCATCTAAACCAGCATAGGGTGCTTACATGGCCCCGGTAGGATATGTAGATATCCTAGGAGACAAGCACTGAGGAGACGATATGTTATTGCGCATCTTCGAGGGGAATTTCCTGCCTCTCCGCATCGGGAACTCATCCAAATCAACTTGTGTTGATCACCCGCACCTAATCTAGATGACTTTTTTAGAACAATTTAAATGCATTTGCGTGATTTTGATACTTATGCGTACTGAACCAGACTATGCATGGATTGGGATGCTTAGGGTATCGAGTCTCACAAACTAGATGTCAGTTAACGAGGCCGAATACTCCCTAAGCCTTAGACCTTATACTTAAGCTTCGCATTTTCCTCAACCTCTTGAGGAGTATCCAAATCTTAGTAAGTACTTGAATTTTTAAGCCTATGATCATAGCCCAAAAGGCCTAAAATCAACGTTCCTATTAATCTCTTCTTCGTTTCATTTTCACTTTTTGCCTTTCATTTTTTCTTTTTGATATGGTCTATAACTAAGTCAATTCCTTAATTTCTTACCAATGACTATCTCTTTTCTTTTCTTTTCAACTTGTGCTACTTTTTGACATTTTTAACTCCTCCCCTTTTTCTCCTTAAAACTGATATGCCCTCAAAATTTTCTCTCTCATTTTTTGTTCTTTTTCAAGAATTTTTTCATTTTCTTTCTTTTATTTTTTGGTAAATTTGGAATATGTGATTTTTTTGATGAAACCCTTTCTTGTGAGATGATTTTCATGGCATTTTGCACTTTAATACCCCCCTATGCCTACGATTTGCAATGTCCCCATTGTAAATTAGGTGGGTTCGAGTTCAGCTTAGATCATTCATTAGAACAGGTTTTGGGTGAGTGTATAGGTCAGGATGACTGTTGCGAACGATTTCAAGCTCGGGTACAGGTACCAGAGGTGGAGTCGGCTGTTCTAATGGATGACCCCTAAAGTGCAATATGAGTTCAGCATAGGAATGTATCAAGAAAGGTTTCGGGTTTTTCAAAAATGACGGGTTGCCTCCTGTTAAGCGCTAAGTTTAACGCCATAGATCAGGCGCAATGAGCTCAGGGAGAATTGAGGGTAAAAGATGTCTTAGCCAAATTTGTATCGGTAAGTTCAATGAACGGTTTGAGTCTCTGACCATTCACAACAAAAGGTTCTGAATCGTGGCTGAGTTGACTGATTTCGATAGCTCCATTTCCAAAGATTCATCAAATAAGGTGAGGTCCGAGCCATTTTGATCTGAGTTTTCCTGGGAACAGTTTGAGTTTGGCATCAAAGAGTAGGCCTTTCTGACCAAGGCAAAAGATCTTTCTGGATATGTGCTTATCATGAAAGGCTTTAACCCACTCTTTGTAAATTCGCGAGTTCTCATATGCGTCATGGCATAATTCATCGATCTCGCTCATTTGAAGCTTTTTGTGGGTTCCTACCTTAGAAAGATCGAGATTGCAGTTCCATACTACCCAATAGGATTTGTGCTCCAATTCAACAGGAGGTGACATGCCTTCCCTTACACTAATATGAAGGGAGACATACCTAATAGGGTTTTGTGGACGGTCCTATAAGCCCACAAAGCTTCCGGAAGTCAGGATGGCCAATCTTTCCTATCAGGTCAAACAGTGAACTGGAGGATTTACTTAATCTTTCGATTCGATAGCTCAACTAGACCATTGGTTTGTGTGTGATAAGGAGTAGAGATTCGGTGTGACACCCCGTATTTGGTCATCAATGACCTGAATTGAGCATTAGTGAAATGGGTCCCTCCATCAGAGATTATAGCACGTGGAATCCTGAACCAAGAAAAGATGTTCTGATGAATGAATTTGATAACTACTTTATGATCATTGGTTCAGGTTGGAATGGCTTCGATCCATTTGGACATGTAGTCAACAATGAGTAGAATGCACTCAAAGCCGTCCGAAACAGGAAAGGGTCCCATAAAATCAATCCCCCAGACATCAAAGATTTTGCATACAAGAATATGTTGTAAGGGCATCATATCACGGTGACTCATGTTGCCTAACGTCTGGTAACAAGTGCATGCCTTACAGTGATTGTATGCGCCTTTGAAAATTGTAGGCCAATAGAAGCCACACTGGAGGACTTTTGCTGTGATTTTATAACCAGAGAAGTGTCCATCGCATGCCTGCTCATGGCAGAAGGACAAGATGTCCTGAATTTTCGCTTTTAGGATACATCGTCGTATGATTTGATCAGCACCGATGAGGAAAAGATATGGGTCTTCCCAAAAGTAGTACTTGGCATCGAAAAGCAATTTATCCATCTTAGCCTTCGGCCAATCGGACGAGATCTTATGTGATGCCAGGTAGTTTACTAGATTAGCAAACCATGGAAGTCCTATAGTGATAGTCAGGAGGTGCTCATCAGGACAATGTTCCGTAACGGGTCCGGAAGGGTTGATAATGTGAGAAGGAAGGCAGGATAAATGATCAGCTACCACGTTCTATTTCCCGCTTTATCACAAATCTCGAGGTCAAACTCTTGCAACAGCAAGATCCAGTGGAGTAGTCAAGGTTTCACGTCCTTCTTCGTAAGGAGATGCTCCACAGTTGTGTAATCAGAGTAAATGATAACATGGGAACCCAGAAGATACGATATGAATTTTTCCAACGCAAATACTACGGCTAGCAGCTCTTTCTCAGTAACTGTGTAGTTACGCTGATCCTCGTCAAGTGTCTTGCTAGCGTAGTAAATGACCACAGGCTTCCCGTCAATTTTCTGCCCAAGTACCGCTCCTACAGCGAAATTAAATGCATCGCACATGATCTCAAAGAGTTGAGACCAATCAGGGGACAGTAAAATTGGAGCTTGGGTAACTCGATCACGTAGGATTTCAAATGCTTGAGTGCATTCCTTGGAGATTTCAAAAGGAACATCCTTAGATAACAGATTAGTCAAGGGCACACGATTTTCGAGAAATTAGGAATGAATCAATGATAAAAATCGATGTGCCCCAGGAAAGATCGGATGTCCTTCATCAGGCTAGGCATAGGGAGTTTGGAAATCAGATTCACCTTGGCTCGATCAACCTAGATGCCTTTTTCTAAGATGAGATGTCACAGGACAATTCCTTCAGGCACCATAAGTGGCTCTTTTCCCATGAAAGAACCAAATTCACGTCAATGCACTGCCTGAGGATCTAGATCAAGTGCAAGAGGCAAATGTCAAATGATTCGCCAAAAACTGAGAAGTCATCCATGAGGACTTCCAGATAATCACCTACCATATTTGAGAATATGGCAAGCATGCACCGCTGAAAAGTAGCAGGTGCATTGCAGAGACTAAAAGGCATCCTTCGAAATGCGTATGTCCCGAAGGGGCAGGTGAAAGTGGTCTTCTCTTGGTCCTCAGGATGGATTGCCACCTGGTTATAGTCGGAGTACCCATCCAAAAAGCAAAAGAATATATTTCCCGCTAGTTTTTCAAGGATCTGATCAATAAACGGTAGTGGGAAATGATCCTTCTTTGTGGAGGTATTGAGTCTTTTGTAATCAATGCAGACTCTCCACGAATTTGCTACACGAGTCAGTATGATTTCTCCGGTCTCAGTCATGATCACGGTGAGTCCTACCTTCTTAGGCACAACCTGGATTGGACTCACCCACCGACTGTCGGAGATCGGGTAGATGATCCTAGCATCTAAGCACTTGAAGATCTCCTTTTTCACGACTTCCTGCATATTAGGATTCAGATGTCTCTGCATTTCACGGGAAAGTCGAGTGCCCTCTTCAGTATAGATGCGGTGTGTACAATAAGAGGGGCTAATACCAGTCAAATCATCGAGAGTCCATCCAATGGCTCTTCGATGTTGCTACATAATAGAAATCAGACGGGATTCTTGATCATGTGTGAGTCTGGAATTGATAATCACAGGAAACGTCTGTTTGGAACCCAAAAAGACATACTTTAGATGATCGGGAAGAGGCTTTAGTTACAAAATAGGGTCATCAGCAATAGCGGGTGGTTCAGGGTGGGTGTCAGGAGCAAGGGGAGGAGTTATGGGTGTGTCTAGGTTGAGTTCAAACTCCTCTGATTGCAGGTTTTGATCCTCATGTGGTTGATTAGAAGTAGTCATGTTTTCCTCGATATACGGATTGTCAACCATAGCCTTGATATCACATATCTGTTCTATAACTTTGCAATTAATCCTTTGTTGGGCCTTAATGATGTCGATCTTTAGTGTCTGGTTCCCAAATTTTAGTTCAATTTGGCCCTCCTCACAATTAATGTTGGCCCTAGCAGTGGACAGAAAGGGTCTCCCTAGTATAATTGGTGTGTTTTTTAGATTTTCTGTAGCATCCATATCCAAGACTACAAAATCCACTGGGAAGTAGAAATCCCGAACCCTAACAATGACATCCTCAAGAACTCCTTTAGGTGACTTAATAGATCAGTCTGCCAATTGTAAGGCAACCTCTGTAGGTTTGAGCTCCGATTCCTCATAGGTCATTAGGTTTATGGAGGCTCCTAGATCCAATAATGCTCTATCAAATTGAATATCACCAATTGTATAGGAAATCAAGGGAGTACCTGGGTCTTTTGCCTTAGATGGGAGTTTGCTCAAGATGACAGAGCTAGCTTGCTCTGACAATATGATTGGGTTCCCATTTTTGGTTCGTGGCTTATGCTTAGGTGTACACACGTCTTTTAGAAATTGTGCATAATTCGGTACATGGCGAATCGCATCCATCAAGGGGATGTTTATATGGACCTGCTCAAAGAGCTTGACCAAGTCCTCTTCAGGTGCCACGGGTTTAGTTGTCTGCTTTCCCTTGGTCAAGGCCTTAGGAAATGGAACCTTGGATGGTTCCTATAGAATAGGTCCAGGTTCTTGATCTGGGACAATGGTATCCTTGATGACTATCCTAGGGCTTAGGTTAGCACTACCAGGCTGTAAGTGGCTTGGGTAAGGTGGGTCTTGTGTTGCTTTGCCACTACAGGTTGTTACTGAATTCAGTCCTACCTAGTTTGGGTTTGGTGTAGGTAAAATAGGTGGCTGCTGCTGAAATCCCAAGTACGATGTCGAAGCTTCCATCCTGTTAGGTGATGGAGCAGAAGGGGTCTGATAATTATGTGAGCTTGGCCTGAATTTGGGTTCATAACGCGCCTCTTGTTTGGCATGTTATTTGGATTCGGCAAAGGTTGCAAAGGGAGTGTGCCAGGTTGGCAGGAATTTGCCATCTAGGCTAGTTGATTGCGAACCTCTGTGATCTCGTCTTTATGCTATTTTTGCATAGTCGCATTCGTCTTTTGAATGTCAACCAGAGTCTGAAGGATGAGAGTCATTTGATCTGTCTGATTTGGCCCAGATTGATAGGTGGGGTTGGGCCAGGCTGAGGCAGCTGATATGTACGAGGAGCTTGTAGACAGGGTTGATATGGTGGTCTTTGATTCTGATTATTTCCCACCCACAGGAAATTAGGATGATTTCACCATCCAGGGTTACAGGTATTAAAGAATGAGTCATTCTAAATGGCGTTGAGGTCCTTGTAGGTCTGAAGAACCTCAGAAAAGTCAGAGTACAAGGGTTCAGAGTTCCCCCAACTAGAGTAGGTAGGATCGAAGTTTCCTCTGGCCCTAGAGTCAGGTGGGGCTGGATACGGGTGCATCCCCTGAGAAGATCGGTGGTAGATATTATACACAGCTTCCTTCCCAGAGGGCAGTTGTGCGAACGGGTTTTACGCAGAGGTGGTTCACTGCAGATGTCTAGTTAGCTCATCCACCTTCTTCTCAATGATAGAGACCTTGTCCAAACGATTATCCATTAATTCCAAGTCGATAGAAGAGGACAGGTCCTACGTCTCATGTGCCCCCCTTGGATTCATTGATGCGCAGACATTCGTCCGGTCAAATAAGCCCATGGAGTCATTATTGATAGAGTTCTCGCACATATTCTCAAGAATCTCCTACACAGTGTCTTCATGTTGACCCATGATATTTCCTCCGCAAGTTGCATTGACGAATAAATGGATATCTTCACGGAGACCCTCTTAAAAATACTGGACTTGTTCCTATTGAGAAACTCCGTGATGGGGGCAATTTCGCATGAGGTCCAGGAAACGATCCAATGCTTCGTGAAGTGGTTCTCTAGGCTATTGTGTGAAGTGCATGATCTGGTGTCGTAAAGCATTCGTCCGACCAACTAGGAAGAACTTTTTCAGAAACTCAGATTGTAGTTCAACCCATGTGTTGATTGGATGTGTTTGAGTCTGATACCAGTGAGCTGCTTTGTCTATGAGAGAGGAGAACATTTTCATGAGAAGAATATCCCGATTTTGGACATCTGACCCGAAGGTCTAGGCCAGATGCTTGAGTTGCTTGATGTGCTAGAAAGGATTCTCATTATTGAACCCATGGAATTTTGGAATAGCATGAATCATGTTGGGCTTGAGTTCAGTATCAGGACCTCTAGTCGGGATTTGGATTCGAGGTTCGATCGCCACCGCAGTGGGATTGTAATGATCTTGAATCATAGGACGCTGCGGTGGATTCACAAAGGCTTGGAATAAATCATTAAGGTGCTGAAGTTGATTCTCAAGGTTATTCTCTTCTTCTACGGGTTGTGCCATGATGATGGATGAAGGAGAATTTGGTTCAGATGAATCAGAAGAGATGTTTATGTGATGAGATTGCTACACAAACACGGAAGTTGAGGCCTGGCCTTGACGGGAGTGAATGACTAAAGGAGGCCTCAAGGATGGTCTTAAGGACCTCCTACCAAACATGCACCGATGGTCTGGATGAGAGTAGAATGTGATGTACCCAATCAACACACCCAAAAAATTTTGGATGACTATAGAGGTTCGGGGCAGATGATACCCCTTAGTTAGATAGCCGTCCACCTAAGAATTACCTGGGCAGCCAGAGAGGGAGAGTCCCGCAAAGACCCCTACACAGTAGAGCACCCCTATGGGTTACAGGGTTTCCCCCACCCGACCTCTCTTGTCACTGATGTTCGAGGTAGACCAGAATGGGGACTTGACCTCTTAAGTCTACCAATTTTAATTAACAGCAAGGGTGCTTAGGATTTCACTTGAACTTTAAGATGTATTGAGTGCAAGAGTGACCTAATTCCAAGATTGGTTGACCCAACAAGGTGGGTCAACTTCACCTATTTGTCCTTTGAGAAGTTTTAGATCCCTCTTTTAGAATTCAAGTGAGATTAAGAGCCTGATTTTTAGGGTTTGCTTGAATAGATCAATTCAACCAAGGCATAGGCACACATCATTTAGGAAAGTTGATTCTTTCTTATGTAAGTGTGTCTCTAAAATCCTAACTTGGAATCCTTAATTAGCTCTAATTTTGGTCCAATTTAGTTTGCCAAATGTGGCATCTAGGGCTCAAACAAGAATGTGATAGCCCTAGTTACCTTAAGTGGGTACTCAAATCAGGTTTTGTTGTTGAAATCAAATTAGGCAACTTGATGAATTATCTAAGAATGGAAAGCAAGTAGCCCTAATTGATTTTATCCTTTTCAACATTTTCAGAATGAGGAGCTTAAGGGAGAGAGTAATCAGATTTTACCTGCCCCTGGCATGTTTGTCATGCGGTTGACTTTCTTCAATGTATCTTCTCCCTGAAACAACCACAGCAAAAGAGATATAGCAAGTTAGAATCTGTATCAGAAATTGTAATCAAGAATTCTAAATTGCCCATTGCTCCCCGGCAATGGCGTCAAAATGTTACTATCACAAAGCGAGATCGTAAGGCTTAAAATAATCGCGTTGCAGTATAGTCGAAATCGCTTTGAAAATAAATATAATTTTTATTACTAGAATAAGTTCAAGGTCGAACACAGGGAGCAAATTGGTATTTAGAAATCAAGATCACAATTCAGAATTAAGAGGATTTGCAATAATAGAGTAGCAATGTGCAAAAATATGGGAGTAGAATGGTGATTTAGATCACCAAATACTGCTACAATATCACCAAGGAACTCAATGTATGGATATGCAATGAAAGCTAATGATCTGTCATCTGATGATGAAATCAGATGACTTAAAGTGTCTGATTCTTCCTTGTCTTCTTTTCTTCTTCTTTGTCGTTGTCTCTACTGTTCTCTTCTTCTTCTCTTTAGGCCTTCACCTCTTCTTCTTCTTTGTCTTTACTTTCTTTGTCCTTAGCTTTCTTTGAGGTCCTTCTCTTCTTTAGCTTCTGGCTTCCTCTTCTTCTTCTATGATCCTTCTCTTTCTCTTAAGCTCCTGCTCTATCCTCTTCTTTCTCCTTCTACCTTCAACCTTGGCCTCCTCTTCTTCTTTAGAATCTTCTAAGTGTTGGCCAAAGATCCCTGTAGCAAAACCCTCCCCCTCCTCACGCGACACTCCTCTCTTTCTCTCCTAGGATTCTCTCTCCTAGAGCCACACAGGTATTCGGGTTATCAGGTTGGGTGCGTACCCGAGTCCAGGCTCACAAGGGTGCGTGGTGAGCAAGGAGTATAGGTCGGGTCTGGTCAGCTAGGTCCGCGGAGGCAGTGTCAAGGACGAGACCGAGTGTGGGTGAGAGGGACCTCACCCAATGGACTGAGGCGAATAGTTTACAACAGTTTTGCAATTTATTCAGGTGCGAGTGCCTCTTCGTTTCCGAGGTGGGACTATTTGCGCCTCCTTTTCTAGCGCGCCTGCAGCAGAGATTGACCTTCGCAATTGTAGCAACTACGAAGGAACATGACTTCAATTGAGGACTTAGGTGCATGCGTGAGGTAATTCCACGTAGCCTGGGACTCCAGCCTGGGCTTGGCAGCACCTGGAGCGACCTCAAGCAAGCTTCAAGCTTGCTCGCCAATGGCGGATGGGGCCTGGTACCTGAAATCAAGAGCACAGCCTTTCGACCACTTCAAAACACTCAGGGAGTATCACCAGAGCATGGTGGATGCAATAGGGGTGGTGGCATGGCGTGTGGGTGCCTGTGAGTGCGTACCTAGGTCACACTGTGTGCGTGTGAGTGGGTGTGTTAGGGGAGTGATTTGGGTGGATGGCAAGGTGAATAAGGTGAGGGGAAGTGCTCAATGAGGTGTGGCGGAGGTTGTGGGTTTGTCAGTGAGGGTTTTAGTGGCCTGTGGAGGTGGGATGGCCTCGCCGGAGGTGGTGGTCGGAGATGGAGGTGCTAAGGGGCGGCAATGGTCGATTTTGGAAAGTAGAGGGTGAAGAAGAAAGTAGAGGGAACAGGGAACTTAGCTAGAAAGTTAATGGACGAAGGGGGGTAGTGAGGGAATCAGGTCTGATGTGGCTGACACAGGAGACAAAAGCAGCTCCGGTGAGGTGGGAACGGCGAGGATGAAGAGGGAGTGGCATCTGCTGGTACGGCGAGACGTGGATGAGAGCAAGGAAGAGGAATCTACCATAGGTATGGTAGTCGGATGACGAGGAAGAGCAGGAAAGGTCGTCAGACGTCAAGGAGCCTTCGGCCGTGAGGGGAAGAGAAGAATTGAGGGTATTCGCAGCCGAATTCAAGTGTAAAGAAGTCAAGGAGATCTGAGCTTCTTTAAATAGGGCTCTGAAGGGCAGTTAGGGCTTGGGAAGCAAGCTTCCCAAGCTTGGAAGGTCGCCAAAGTTGGGAGTTGTTGAGATACCCAAATCTCTCATGCGTTCGCATGAGAGATTGGGAAGGAATCAAAGCTCATTAATGGGTTCAGATGGGAGAGAATTTCTTAGAGGATCTCCCTTCCAATTTTGGAGGAGATTCTCTGAGAAATCAAAGAGATTTTCTCTGTCAAAGGTTGCCGGAGTAGGTTTCCTCCACGATAATGGCAGAGGGACCTACTTGTGAAGATGACGAGAAAGCTAGGGGGCTGTTAGCAAGGGTTTTTGAAAGTTAGGGGTAGAAATGTAATCAGGCAGGACCTTTTTGCAAACTAGGTCAAGGCAAACTTATCTTGGGTATAAATTTTGGTACAAACCTAATTTGGACCTAAGGAATTCAATAGTAAAGTTGGATTTTGGTTTTTACCACGTTTGACTAAGTAATTTATGCAGAAACCCAAATTAGGGCAAATATCTGTCTGAGACCTCATTTTAGGTCAAAATGGGTTCTAATGTCCAAATTGAAGGTACTAAACCATAGAGAATATTTTTATATGATTTTTAGAGGGTTTAAGTGAATTTTATCCTAACCAAAACCTTGGTTAATTAAGTGGGTCTATTTTTAAGGTTTCAAAAGTCATTTAATTCTCAGAACATACACCCTTTTCTATTTGATCCAACCCACTTGTTATTTTTCTAAGACCATTTGACCTTTGCTTAGCCCTTGAGAAAACTTGTGGTTGTACTGCATTGGTAAAATTTGCAATTTTACCCCTTATTTCTTGTGTTTCTCTCATAAAGTTTATGCAATGAGTTATGACCTTCAGTTGGCTATGTAGGAGCATTTATTGACTTCATTGGTTCAAAATGAGCTAGTTAGGGCTCATGATGGTGTTCCCATTAGATAACATGCGAGATGACGCATGATTCGACACGCCATTGCAATCGTGATCAAATGACTGATTTTGAATGCACGCGCACACGAGGAGAGCGGTAGCGATGGATCAGGCGGTCCTGTGTGTGCCATGTGGTTTGATCTTGTGAGTCCATGCAATGGAGGTACGTGAAGGTGTGTTTTTGACGTGATCTAGCCATTAATCGCCAGATCGACAACCCCTGTTCTCCAAGTTGGTTACACGGCTTAAGGCTCTAAAATACTCATTTTGCCCCTCACTTTGGTCATGAAAAGGACCATAGACCCCCCATTTGAGAAGCATCTCCTCTAGACATCTCCCACTCCCTTTTGCTCTGAAGAGCCCTCTTCCTCCAAGACGTCCACCAAGGCCACCTTTGGTGCACTACTGCTGCTACTCCACGCCTCTCCAAAGGCCACCAAGGACCACCATTGGTGGCCTTGTTCTAGTAGAATAGATAGCTGTCTTTTTATTTATTCTAGTAGTTCTAGTTCTAGTAATTGCTATTCTAGTTATTTTAATTTAGTTGTAGTTAGTTTTAGTTATTATTCTTGTCAAGCATTCAACTAAATGGAGCACTTGCCTGATTATTATCTGAATGGAGTTGATTTGCTTTATATTACATATCTATCTTTCTTAGTGTTTTAGTTATTGTTAGATTAAATCACTATTAAATCAAGTCGCTTTTCTGCCTCCTTGAGTTCGACTGGGACTTACCAATCTTGTTATATTTCTTTGTCGACATGTTTTCGCACTATACTACGACGAAATTATTTTCAAAAATGTGATTTCCACGCCTCGATAGATGGTTAACCACCAAGATTAATCAACAAGGTTATGCAATTGAGGGGTTACTATCACACACTTGAATATTTACTTGGGCAATGTGCATAATATCACAGTGCATTAATGTAAAGGAGCCAACTTAGGCACAACACTAGTTTGGGGCACATAGCCATATGAGTTTATGGCCAAGTATGCAACCTACACTTACATCATTAGCTAAGGCCATGTCTAGGAACTTCATTTGGTGTAAAATGGTCCTAGGAAAAATTTAGTGCATGGGAACTACCTTAGGGGTATTTGTCATGCATGTTTGTGTTGGCGTCATGCGAGCAACACATGCATGTATGTGGCATGTGCAAGCAACTAACACAGCATACATGCACAAAGGGCATGAGGCTTAGCATCTATGCCCAAGGAGGCTTGGTGCACAGTCATGAGTATGCTTGGAGGTTATATGCTCAAAAGAATGTGATTCTTGTGTCGATGTTTGACATTGCAAAAGGTGATGTAGCTCTTACCGAATATTTGGAAAAGGGACATGAGTGTACACATGCACGTAAGAATGAAGGTTATGCATGTGAGAAGGTGTGCATATGTAGAAGGGTGGTCTGTGCATAAGAGGTGTTTGATAGTGACTTGTCCATTACATGTAAACTTTAGCCATATCCTAGATGACTTTGTGCCTTATATATATGTATGTATACCCACACAATAATTTAGGGTATATCTTAATCAAGAGAGTACATAGTCCTCATCTAATTACAAGTATTTTTGTGCTTATACCTTTTGCTTGTGCTTTGTTCCTAAGCACTATATGTATAATGTGTATGCATGAATATTGGTATAGTTGCCTCATGAAGTACTTATGCCTACGGAGTCATTTTGCACATAGAGCCTACTACATGTGTATGCATGTCCTGTTTGGTACCCATTAGCCTTACCCTTGCTGTGAAGGTACTGGTATGTGTAACCCTTTATTGTCATGCATGTCTTGTTTGTGCAATGGAGTCATAATGCTATGCATCACTACAAGAAAAACTACTTTTGGCGACGGTTAAAAATCGTCGCCAAAAGTAACAAAATCACCTCAATTTGGCATCACGGAAGGTTGCGAAACGAATAGTCTTTCACGATGGTTATTAATACTAACTGTCTCTAATAGTATCGACCCTATCTAGCGTAATTAGCTTCCTTTTGCGACGATTTATACTCATCGTAAAAATACTTTTGCGACGGTTATTAAATAACCGTCTCAAATTAATTATTGGCGACGGTTGTTATGTTAACCGTCGCTAAATATAATGTCGCTACGGTTGTGAAAACGTCGCAAAAAAATAGGCTATTAGGTGGGGGTCAGGTTGACTTTTCGCGATAGTTATACAACCGTCGCAAAACAAAATTAGCGATAGTTATTCTAACAACCGTCGCCATATATATATTTTTATTTAGCTAGATTTTACTAATGATAATCAAAAGTAACATTTAAATTAACCTACATAACATCCAATAACACATATATAGCATTCAATAAAATAAATATAAAAAGAAATAAACATTACATTATTAAAAATTAACTTAGTGAATGTTTACAAAAAATCAATAACATTGCATAAATAAGCCCTAAACATTACATAAATAAAGATAAGAAATATAAAGAAAAGGTGCGAGCTAAACTCCCGCACCAATACCATGGCTAGCACCTCCTATGTTGAAATTGTCATCTAGCCCACGACGTGCATGATAATGGAAGCTGCTGTGATCAGGTTCTCCTCCACCTCGAAGTATGGCCATCATCTCCACCCACTGCACCTACTGCTATGCGATCTACTCCTTGAAATCCAATCTCTGCTGGCGGATCTCCTCTCTTGCAGCTTGCAGCTCTCTAGTCACGTCGTTCAGCTGCGTTTGAGTTTGTTGTACCTGTGACCTCAGCTGCTCCACCTCAACAAAAGACGTGCCAGACGATCCCTTCCATCCGTACTAAGTGGTAAGCATCTGGTTCCGACCTCCACTGCGAATAAATCCACCATGTTCTGGAGGCATGATTGTTTGGAAAGCCTCCTCAAGTATCATAACAAGCTATTGGGTCAAAGAGTTCTCCTCTGTAGGTGGAGGTAGGTGGACCAAATCATACATTTCTCCTTAATTACATTTTTATCTAAGTAATATGTTCGACTGAAATGAAAGTTAAATTTAAATAATAAAAAAAAACTTACATGCTTGGTTCGATAGGTCTTATGAATCCATGTGTACCCACCGTTCGTAACCTTGCTATGAGTGATCTCATAGACTTCAAGATAATCCAATTGGGCATCGTCATGTGTACTTGCCTAAAATTAAATAAATATTAAAAATAATTAATAATTTAAAGTTACATGTTAATTAGAAATATAAATAAATAGGAAATGTACTTACATATCTTGTCTTGAGCTTATAAATAAATAGGAAATGTACTTACATGAGTCTGCGGTGGAGCTTTGGCCTTGTTGACCTTGTTCTTCTTCACCTGATCCTGTAGAAAATACATATATATTTTTTTATTAGTAAACAAATTAATAATAATTAAATTTAACACAACAATTTTTTAACTACCTCCGTTTCAGACTTACTCCAATGTTGAGAACAATCCTTCCATACCTCTAGCAGTATGGAAGGAAGTACATTCCTCAAGGCCTCCTCATATGACCTATTCGCAAAATACTAAAGAACAAAGAAAATAAATTATCTAATTAAACGTGAATTTGAGAGGAATTAAAAAAAAATTTGTTACCGCTTTTTTCATTTTAAGTCTACAGTCTCGATGACACCTCGCCGCATGGCTGAGGATATACTTGGGGACGTTAGGATTGTCCCCCCAATCGAAGATCACCTATAAATTAATCATTTATATACATCAAATCACATTAAAAGAAACATATATAAACTTCAATATATATTAATTACCTCTAAGTAACGAAGGATCTCCCTCTTGAGTTCCTTTGAGGCAATCCGCTAATCAAAACAAGAGAAGGAGATGATGCTCTTCACAACCTTGGAGAGCCTACTGCTAAAAGGAGGGTAATCGGGATCTTCTCCACCAAGGGTGATCTTCACCTTTACCCTCGTGCCCTCTGGTATAGCCTCCAAGTCCCTATTTCTCGTCGAGCCTCTTCCTTTCTTCTTCACTGAAATTAATAACAACAATAATATTATGAATGAAGAGTAAATATGAAATTTAAAAACTTTTAAAATATAAAAAATAACAATTTACTAACCAGCAGTACTGAGTCCTACCTGATTAGCGTCTATGTTGGCCTTAGGGTGGCCAACCTCAACATCCCTCTTGTCCTCCCCCTCATCCCCCTCCTCATATTCGTCATCATGGGAGTCCTGTACATCGTCCCTGTCCCCCTTGTTTTGGTTAAGGTCATGACCGTCAACCCCATTCTCAGGCTTAGGTAATGTCACAAACTCAGGGATGACTAGCTTCTTCTCCTTCCCTGTAAAAAGGGATTGTACAAGTTCACCAGGACAGATATATGTGTGTGTACATGGGTGCGGGGGACGAAATTGGGAGTGGCTACTAAATGTGTATCGGTGGTAGGAGTGTAGGGGTCCTAGGGGGGAGTAGGTTGGGTAGGGAAGGTCTAGGTGCGGGGAGGTCATGTATGGTGAGGCTGTGTGGTACGATGGTCCTGGGTATCGGGGTGGTGTCAGGACTCCTCCGACAAGAAGCCCACTTCTTTAGTTTCACCATCTGCACAACACAAAAAAAAAAATTAGTGACAAAAAAACACATAAATATATAATTCATATAAGAAACATGCATATAATTGAAAGCAATCAATAACGTTACCCTAAAACAATACTGGCCGTGTAGAAGGAAAAATTAATAGAACTGTATCAACAACCTATAATAAGAGTAAACAAATTATTATATCAATATAAGAATGCTTTATGAGTAAATTTATATTATAAAAAAGGGTTTGTAAATTATACCTTATGTATCAATGTTTGTTGCATTTGGATCTAAATCTGGTTGTTGAAGTTCTTTATATGCTTCAGGTTCTAATTCAGGTTCCCCTTCCTTTTGAGAATTGTAATAACTACGTGACATTGTTCTAATGGGAATTACCCATCCACTTTTGCTATTATCAGTCACATAGAAGACTTGAGAGACCTGACAGGCTAAAGTGAACTGTTCAGTCTTCTGAAGAATTCGATAGTTATTATTCAAACTCATATACTTGTGTTTCTTATCAACCTTGAACCCGACACCTTCCTTGAAAACATCAAACCATTCACACTTGAAGAGGATAAGTCTGCGATCATATCTGAAGCTAATCTTGAGAATTTCACCAATCTGTCCATAATAACCATCACACCTGCCGGCTAACTCGCAAGGAACAACAACGCTAGCTTGCTATGTGGCCTTTACATCATCAACAGATTTGATTCTATATTTGAAGCCATTTATGATGTAGCCAGAATAGTAATGTCCATAACTCAGCAGACGATCGGATATTAAGTCAAAATCTTCCACCCACCGTAGGTCATTATTTTCTTTCATTTTAGTAACACGTTGCTTAAACCACTCAGGAAAGAGTATATCACGTGCATTTGGATGTAACGATTGTTTAAATTCATCATAGAAAGGGTTGACATCAGGACTTTGCTTTAATATATACAAGTGTGCCAATTGTCGATCTACTTCTAGAATCTCAATAAATTCTGTGTGTAGAATCAACCTTCCTAGAATTTCAAAAATAGAAAGGTAACCTCCGTCATGTTTATTGTATCCCTCATCATAATTTCTCTCGCAATGATTGAATTCGTGGTCTGTCTCACCCAGATACATTCTACAAAAGTTCATGGATTCCTTGACTAAATATCCCTCGACAATTGATCCTTCTTGCTTAGCTTTATTTAACATGTAATCCTTCAGTTTTTTCAAATAGCTCTCTATAGGATACATCCATCTATATTGAACTGGACTTGCGATCCTTGCTTCATTTAAGAAATGTATTGTTAAATGCACCATTATGTCAAAAAAGGCTAGGGGAAAAATTTGTTCCATTTTACACAATGTGATGACAACTTGTTTGCCCCAGTAGCGTAGCATTTCAGCATCTAAAGTCTTTGAATAGATAGCTTAGAAATATCAACTCATGTCTGTAAAACCATCTACAACGGGATCAGGTAAGACTCCACGTATGGCGAATGGGAAAAACACTTGCATATAAACATGCGAGTCATGACTTTTTAACCCACTAATTCTTTTTTTTTTCGATTCATTAACACAACATGACAACTGTGATGAGTAGTCATCTGGCACCCATATCTCCTTTAAAAATGAGAATATTTTCTGAACCTATTCATGCTTTAAGCTATATATAGCATTTGGGAATTCAACACTGCTATCATCCTTCTCTATCATATGTTGCTTTGGATGAATGCCCAAAATCTCCATGTCTTTCCTTATTTTTATTGTCTTTTGGACTATCTGTTAAATTTAGGACATCCAACATATTGTCCATAACATTTTTCTCTATGTCCATCACATCTCGGTTGTGCCGGACTGTTAGATCTTTCCAATATGGGAGTTGCATGAGGAAAATGCTTTTCTTCTTAAAGCCTGAATGCTTTAATGCAGTAAGGTCCTTTTTAAAAAGTCATCCCGATCCTATGTTTCCAAGTTCTTGCAATTTCTGTATTATTGTTACTCCTGACAACATAACAGAATATGTGCTTAGCTTATTTCTTGGATTCCTAGAGGAATATCGATAAGATTTACTGTCAAATCTATCTTTGAACTATGTTGTTTGCCATCTGTGGTTAATTGGAAGGAATCTGCAGTGACCCAAGTAACACAACTTATTACTTTCAAGCAATCAGAGATGATGTGTGTTATCCATACAAATTAGACATGCCAATGTTCCTTTTGTACTCTATCCAGAAAAATTTGCATATGCTGGAAAGTCATTGAGAGTCTACAGCAATGCAGCACACATTATAAAGAATTCTTTCTTTCTTGCATCGTACATCTGAATGCTATTATCCTATAATAGTTTCAATTCATCCACCAATGGTTGCAAGTATATATCTATAGCATTTCCTAGTTGCTTTGGGCCTAGGATTAACAATGTTGTTAGCATCATAAACGATGATTGCATACACAACCAAGGAGGTAGGTTATAAGTTACCATCACTACTGGCCATATTGAATATGACGGATACATATTCTTAAATGGATTAAATCCGTCGCTTGCAAGACCCAATCTTATGTTACGTGGTTCCTGTGCGAATGATACATGTCTGTAATCAAATTTTATCCACTCATCAGAATCAACAAGGTGATGAATGCGACCATCTCATGATTTGTTCTACTTATGTCATTCCATCAACACTACAACATGCCTGACTTTTCCCATCGGTTAAAAACTAACGGCAAATCTCAAATAATCGATGGTAATCAGTGACGCCATTATTACCGTCGTTTCGCTTTGCCGTCGGTTAGAGGGCTAATCCGACATCAAAATAATGTTTGACCATCAGACGGATTGGATATTTCGATGTCGTTTCAAAATCGACGGTAATTGCTTTTGTCGTCAATTATATAATAAGCAATGGTATATGTAAGTCACTTTTTCCTGCCTTTACACGTCCTTTTTTTATTTTTGTCATCGTTTAAGTAACGTTACAGTTGCTTCTATAAGTGACGGCAAAATTTTTTTTACCGTCATTTATATTAAAATCGACGACATACATGTGACTGCAAAAAGATTTTTGTTGTCACTTATTCAACTAAGTGACGACAGATATGTGACGGTAAAAATATTTTCGTCATCGCTTATCCTAAGAAGCGATGGTATAAAATGGGAATAGTGATTCTTTCGAGCCTTCTATGCCGTTGGTTATTAGATAAACGATGGCAAAAATATTTTTACCGTCACATATATGTTGTCGCTTATTTGAATAAGCGACGACAAATGTATGGGTTTTTTTTTCTTAATTACCAAATGATGGAAACTACCTGCTAAACCTACATAAAAGTCTTACTTTTATAGACAAGTAATGTAAATGAACAGAAATTTATATTTCATAAATAGAAAATCTAGTACATTAAAAGTTTGAAAATGAAATATTTACATAAAAAAGGTTACATGAAAAACATAAGAAAAGAAAATAGATAGAAATCAAAATACAGTTGCCTCAATGCCACCAACTCCACCTGCACTACCCATAGAGTTATCATCATCTCGTCTGTAGATGCTGGGATCTGTGGAAGACGGATGCTCTGACTGACCCTTCTTCTGAAGAAGGGCTATAAGCATCTGAAGCTTATCATTCATGGCATTCATCTTATTCTTCATCTCTACTTCTCTCTTCTCCCTCTCTGCCTCTCTCTTCTCCCCCTCCTCCTCTCGTCTCTATAGCGTGTCAATCTTTTGATGCAGCTAATCGACAACACTAGATGAGACGGCACCTTTCCTCCCATACTAGGTGGATAATGTGTATGCCCTCCCCGCACTACGATTGAAACCACCATGGTTCGGCGGCATCACTCTCCTAAATGCCTCCTCTGCATCCAAAGGCTACTGGACACTGTCGGAGATCTCGTTAGTGAGGGGATGTACTAATTGTACCATTTGGTCCTAAATGTATTAAAAATATTATTATAATATATATATATACAAAGTTATAAATTTTTTGAGTTTAGGAAATTTGTGTTTCTCCTGGTAGGACTCATGAATCCACTTATAAGCACCCTCAGCTGCAACCTACTACAAGAAATTAGGGTTTTGGTCATGGTTAAAAACCATAACCAAATGACTCATAACCATCACCAATTAGCGACAACAAAAGTTGCATTGCGAAAGGGTCTTTGGTGACGGTTCCAAGCAAAATCATTACCAAAGGCTTTGGTAAAAATTCCACCCAAAACCGTCACCAAAGCCATAGGGTTTTGGTGATAGTTTTGGGTGGAACTGGCACCAAATCCCTAAGCTTCGATGACGGTTCCACCCAAAACTGTCACCGAATCCCGCCATTAGCTACGTTCTATAACTTCTGTCACGGGGCTTTGGTGATGGTTTTAGGTGGAACCGTCACCAAAGCCCTATGCTTTGGTGCCGATTCCACCCAAAACTGTCACCGAAGTGCACTGTTAGATAGGCTCAGCAGCTTTGTTCAAGAGCCTTTGGTGACAGTTTTGGTGGAACCGTCACCAAAGCATAGGGCTTTGGTGACGGTTCCACCCAAAACCATCACCAAAGCCCACCATTAGCGACACTCTGTAGCTTTAGTCATGGTTATAAACTGTGACCAAAGACTTTTAGTCACAGATGTAGAACCGTTACTGAAGAGAGAGCTTTGGTCACGGTTAATATCCATGACCAGAGGTTGGCGTAGAAGAAAGAAGGTTCCTTTGGTCACGATTCCCTAACCATCACCAAAGGGTCATCGTGACCAAAGGAATTACCTCTGCTGACAGCTAACCAACCATCAAGAAAGATTATCTTTGGTAAGGCTAGTAATTTTAGCTTTCTTACTAAAAATGAGTTGGTTATTGTGCACCAAGAGGGTCTTTAACAAAATCAGATAAAAAGCAAGTATTTCCCAGATGGTAATTTTTGGGAATATTTGCCCAAGTCATCAGATTCTTCCTTCATGAAGGCGCTTCCAGCTATAAAAAGTATGCTTTTCAGCAATGTGTTATGGTTAGTTGGAGATGGGGAGAATATAAATATTTGGAGTGATCCATGGTTGAAGGTTGAAGAGTAAAAGTCGATTAGATAGAGTATACTCCAAGAATTAAAGGCGGTAAATTTGATAAATGAACAAAATTAGAACTAGAATGAGGGAAAATTTTCCAGTAGCTTTGACTGTAAGACTGTAGAAAAAATTTTAAGTACTCCAATAGACATGGGACAAGACTTACTAATATGGAAACCACATCCTAATGGGAAGTTCTCAGTTAAGTCTACGTATATGACCTTGTTAAATGAAGAGGGAATCAACTCTAGTCTTACAGAGAAACAAATAGCCTATTGTAAAAAGGTTTGGAAGATGAAGGATATAGCTCTGAAAACAAAGTTATTCCTCCTAGAGAGTAGTGACTGATGCTCTGCCTTTAAAGGGAACATTATTGAAAAAATTTCAGACTGAAGACTCATTGTGCCCCTTTTGTCGAATTGATAAAGAGGATTGGGTGCATATGATTAAAAATCACCCCTTTGCAAAGGCAATTTGGTTTTATTAGGGTATAACAGCTTGGCCTAAGCAAGATGGCTGGATGGATGAGATGGAAAAGTTGACTAAGCTATTCCAACTGGCAAGGCTCAAAAAAGAACTGATAGTATATTTGTTGCACCCCTTATGGATACATAGATGCAAAGTTGTGAGAGAAGGGGAGACTATTTCATTAATGGCAGTATAATTCTTAGTGTGCAGGGTATTTTATCATGTCCCTAAATCAATGCAAGATGTCACATAAACAATCAACGTAATGCAAAGGGCATTTCAAATAAAATGTTTTTTTTTCCTGAACAGGGCACTTCAAATAAAATTCAGAAATCCAAAAATACATTAGGGAAATATATCCTTTTCTATATTGAACTAAAAATCAACATCGAATTAAGAATAAAATTTCATACTAACCATTTAAATACATAAAGTTTCTCCCCTGAAGGAATGTGAATTGTCTTTGGTCCTACTTCACCCTTTAGCAGCTTGTTAACAAGGCAAATATTGGCAAATGTAAGTTGACTTGGGATCCCATGAGTATAGCTTCGACTTTGGAACTTGTACCTGATTCCACGTTGGGTTGCCCTTTGTGATGGCCTCGTAGGTGCTTCTGAAAATGTCTGGTAGGATACTAGACTGAACTACCTGCAGTTAGAGATATCATGCCAAGAATGAGCTTCATCTAAAAACATAGAACTTATGATTTGGGTGAATTACTACTGGAGCTTCCACTTCTAGCTGCATCTGCTGCTGTTATTACTGCATCTACTATTGTTGCTGCTGCATCTACATCTGCTACTGCTATTACTGCATTTGCTACTACCGCTGCTGCATCTACATTTGCTGCTGCTACTGCTGCATCTGGAAAGGCGACTCTTTATGGAATAAGGATGAAAAAAAGAAAATATATATAATACCTATTAAGCTCCAAAATCTATCTATCTACCTAGGAAATAGACCACTAAAAAGGAGGAGCATCTCTGTTGCATCTCTACTACTACATTGCTGAGTTGAATGCTATAAAGGAGGATCACCACACAAGGTACTGATTGGCAGAGTCTGGAGATAAAAATGGGCAGAGTCTGGAGAGCATTAGCACTGAGAATTCATTCTCAACATGAGACCAATTATCTCTTTACCAACATGTTCCTTTCTAGTCAAACTAGTAGGCATAGATCAAGCTTTCTACCTTGGATGTGGAGCTCAAGTATAAGATTTTGTTTGTGGTAGTACTATCACAAAATGCTCACAAATGAGAAGACCATTCTTTCTAAAAAAGAAAGCTAGGAGAATACAATGGCATCAAGCTGAAACTAATGGAAGATAGGCACATTTAAATTTACTATTGAAAATAAACTTTTACAAGTTGATTAATTAAACTTTTAAATTTGAATAACTGCATTATAAACTCTTGGGGCAACACTAAATATGCACTACCAAACACACCAATCCCCTTAGAAAAAAAAAGACGCTTCTGTCCACTAGTGTTGATTGGATGGTGGAGTAGGGAGAGAAGGATACGGGGAGGGTGCTGAAATAATCATTGTCCACGATTGAGATCCTTTTCATGAAAGCAAAGGTGGTAGGATTGTCAGAAAACTACTTGCCAAGAAGTTATTGACCACTAGTTCATACATAACTAGTATCTAAGTCATCAACACTAAACTTATTGAATTCTTCATAATGATTGTGTGGAGAGAGAAAATCTTATACCCAAACTGGTTCAGTTTAATTTAATATTTTTCATTGAAGCATTTTTCTTATTTTTTTTGAGAGGATATGCATGGAAGTATTCAAATACTATTATAATGTAAGAAGTACGCAGATATTGCACAGCTTCGACTTCAAATGTCTCACTTTAAAAAGGTTCCAATTACTAAATTTGTGGCATGAGGTACACATCTGAGAATTATATGATTTTGTATGATCACCTAAACTTGTCTTCAACAGAAATCCAATATGTATAGAATTTTGAAGTAATCATGCTTCAATGATAATGGTGGCGTCACAATTACCTTAAATAGTGGTATAGACACAAACACCTATATAGATCTTGGAAAATATTGGTAGTTATGGACCAAGGACCAGTTTGAAGACTGGTGAAATTATAGGATAGACATGGACACACCCAACCTCAATCCTTGAATATGCTCATGGTTGAGAATCTATTGTAAAGATTTTTGTTAATGTAGGAATGATAAGTTGCTCAGAAATTGTCCCAAATGTCAAATGCATGAGACTGTTTTAATTTAGCTACATGTCCAAGGCTTGCACATGTTTAAACTTTTTATGTGCTCCTTTTTAGTCCATACATGCTCTTATCATGGCACATTTTGTAACTTGGCCAACTTTTTGGTTGTGACTTCAGCCACAGTCATAATTTTTCCTTTTCTCCTAACATTTTCAACAATTAGAAATCACAACTTCACAAGACATCTAGCAACCATGATTCCTTTTCCCACAAACCATGCGATCTAACAACTAGAAGTTGGCCATATGGCCAATGGGCTAAGATCAAAGAAGATAGGAAAAAAAATGTATTATTAAAGAGTTTTGATTGGTTGAGCTACCAGGAAACAGGATTGACAAAGAATATCATACGACTACTAGTTGTGCACTTAAGAATCTATGTATTTTCTGGACACATGGCTAGAATTTGATGGTAACCTACTGCGATTGCTTTTCTTACATGCATATGCTCCCATAGCATTCAACTAATAATCCCAAAGAATAAATTGCAAGTCTACAAATATGTGCTTATACCTCGTCAAAAAAAAAAAGTGCTTATACAAGCATAAGAAGATAGTTTGTGTTAAGCATGTTGCAAAATAACTAATCGATCAGAATTAATTACAACATGCTTGACAGGATATAGATGGTTAATAATTACTTTCCCATGCTTCTTATCTAAAATCCCTACTCTATGCAACAACTCTGACTAGAATACCTACCAATTGCTCTGAAGGAGAACATACTAAGTTCAATAGTAGTAAGAGGAACTATAGCAACTCAGCAATGATCTGGTCAGCACAACAAACATTAGATTGATTCACCATACTCTGAACTTGATAGAATTCCACCAAAATATTGAATATTTCTTTGGAACTTGATTGAAAAGAGGATTTCAATTAAGATTTCTTTTCCCAAAGACTGATCAATAATTGAAATATTAAATCAGTAATTTAACCTGGTATCAACCTGCCATATCAAGAGTAGTCATAAAAGATCCTGTGTACACTCTTGTCAACTGCAACTCTATGTTCTAGTTGAAGCTGTGCAACTACCTCCTGAACAACAATCATCAACCCCATTAAGGGTGTTGCACCTAATCTGCGATTTTACCACTAAAAAATATATTAAGTTCCCTATATATGCTTAAGAGATTTTAATTATGCTTTGCAAAACCTGGAAAAGAATACAGATGAATGATACTTTATATTAGTTCTTGAAATAGCAAAAAGCTCATAAATTAGGAATAAAAGAAAGGGAATGTAGATGGTATATGGAAGTATACCATAATAGCAGGATAACTAAATCCAAAATTAGTCTGTCACATCAACTTGGAAGCAAGGTTATTGACTGGAGAAGAAAATGGAATGTAGATGGCATATGGAAGTATATAACAAATCCATACAAAGGACAAGGATCAATAAAATATATTAGAGATGAAATACTTAGTTCAATAGCAATCTTCAAAATTTTATACATTTAACTAAGTCTTGGGCTTTGTTTTGATATTTCACCTTTTCTTAAAAGAATTTTAAAGCTTTCAAAGAGAGACTTTACTGTGAAAGCTCCAAGTTGAGAAATAAACAGCTAAAACCAATAGGCTCACGAATGCAATGACAACTCACCCAGGAAAATAAAGACCACACCATCATGGTTACAATTATTGCTTGCATCTGTAAACAAAGCTCAATCATCAAACATATATATAATTACCAACATATGGAAGTCTACAAGTGGCAGTGCAGATTATTTCCACTAGGAAACCTATGGAAAAGGTTGTAGTTGCAACCAGTACTGTAAGAGTTAGCATCTTCTTGAAAGATGCTTCGAATGCTCTCAATCCTGTACCACATATGATAAGACTACATATAAAATCCTGAAACCACAAGATAGTTTAGTACCTAGCAGGCAACACAACAAATCAAAAGTGTGATCAGGAATCGATGCCACCAGAATAATTTTCAAATACCAAAGATTAAGCTCTAAAAATTGGTAAATAGTGTCGCACCAAGTCATTCATTAGATTTTTGCAGTCACCTTCTCTATCTAGACCCTCCATAATTCCATTCAATTAATTTCTATTTGAGCTGAGAATTTGATGACCAAAGTCATAGCTCCTCAAATCCTTTTTTGTGCAACTTCTACTTATAACCAACTTGCTTACACCTTAACGAGAGTGATTCAGAAAGTTGCAGAACTCTCACCAGCAACTAGGTTACCTGCAGCATTATTTCCACCAAGGATAAACTTTGTTCTTCAGCTATCAATTTCTTCGATGTTTAGGCATAACGAGTTGTATTAAAAAGCCAACAGTTGGAAAAACCAGTTTGCCCAGTAGGTTCACTTAAAGGTGATAACATAAAATAGCAGACATAGATATAAGCAATTTTAAGGGATAAACATAATTGGGAAGAGGTACTGATTGGCATGCAGTACCTCTTGGTCAACTTATAAGCTATGGTAAAGAGATAATTGAATGCATTATTGAGTTGAATTCTACAATAAACCACACAAGGTACTGATTGGCAGAGGTGCACACTCTTGGTCAACTTTGAACCATACCTGACAATAATAAAGCTACATGAGTTTACAGGTTATTATCTCAAATTATGATCAAACAACAAATGTTACAACTAGTACATGAGAAAATGTCAGATTAAATGTCTTTCCCGCATGCATTGGAAAATCATTCTACCACAGAATCAGTCATTTTCTCAAGGAACTGACCCCATTTATATTCATACGTGCCAAATGTGGGAATCAGTAAATACCAAGATAAAAAGCCGATATAATAAGCTATGGCCCTATAGCGATTTCTGTTGTTTTCGAATAGAAAATTCAAGAAGATATGAAATATAAGTTGGATAGTGTTACGACCCGGTTCCCGAATCCCTACGAGATACGAGAATCGGACCGACTCGACTAATCCCAAGACCCAGTCGTCCAACGAGAAAGTAACCAAAAGAGCAGTAAAATAAACCACATTCACCATGTATATATCTAGCAATAACAAAATACAGCAGTAAAGAAAAGAAATACTACAGTATGCACCACCACAACAATAAAGAAATAAATATGTACATAAACATGGAGCTTACAATGAAAAGAGTATAGAGGTAACAGAAACTACTCACTACAACAGGAAGAAAAGTACAGTGGGTACTACACAGTAACACTACTGGGCTCTACTAGGCCCAGCGTCCTCTACAACCGCCGACTCTGGCTGCTCAACACCTGGTCCTGAAAAGGTAACAAAGGTGACACATCAGCGAAACGCTGAGTAGAGTGGCAACTAAAAGCTAAGAAACAGTAAGGTGGACAGTAGCTGTTATATTTTTAATTTCTTTCTTTATATTTTCCGTTTACTCATTATCGAATTATCCCTCAGATTCTTCTTTTGATCTTGAATGTTTCTCGTGGGAACGATCTTGATTGCAGTCTTTTCTGAAAAGTAGAAGTAGCACGTGTGCTCTCCTGGCTGGGAGAGTCCCCCGTGGTGGTCCTACCCTTAGTCAACCACCCCAAGGTCGCTGACAGACGTAACAGTGACTACGGCACGCGCGATAAACGCACGGTTAGCTACCCCGCACTGGCACGCGGTCAGTCGTTTCCGTTAACGGGTGAGCCCAAAGCACAGCACGGAACCAGTAGAAGGCAAAACCCTCTCAGTAACAGGGGTCCAGCCCCTCCACAGTAACCAAATAGGGGTCTTGCCCCTCCACAGTCCGCGCACCCTCTCCTGACTACCTTGGTTTGCCCAATGGGCCAAACAAGTTGGTGTAGGAGGGCTAGCAGAACCTCGGGGCCGGTGGGGTAGCTAGTGCTCTCCCTACACTAGTAGCTCTCCTCGGTACTGTGTACATGAGGGCCAAAAGTCGGTACAAAGTGGCCAGACCAAATCCCGGGTCCTTGGGGCAGCTAGCTCCGCTTTGCACTAAACAGGGGGGACAGTCGCTCACCTTGGTACTCTGTACTCAAGGGTCAGCTCACTTCCCCAATTCTATTTCATTCACTTTCCAGGAGTTCTACTCCTAATTCCCCGTAGGGTTCATGCTCTTTTAACTCAGTCAATTTAGGTTTCACCATTCCAGCTTTATATCCATATAACCCATGTTCTCAACAGTAATTATTCATTCATAAACAGGCAGCTGTTAACCAATTTACAGGAAGTTATCATTTCCTTTCTACTTTTCCAAGACTGCAATGTATATATATTCAACTAGTTTTCCAGTCCTAGGATTCATGCAATACCCTAGGATCTGTCATTCAATCTAATTTTTCAGCCCTAGGGTTCATGCAATGCCCTAGACTCTATTAATTATTTCATAAGTGTATAATTTTTGATAAATTAATTAAAAGGCCACTCTACCCGCAAAATCGGGAGTACTCGGGGCGTGATCGGAAATCTCGCACACCTCCACAACCCCCAGAGCCGCAACGGAACGGGATCCTAACACAAGGATCAACACAAGGAGTTACCCAGAACAGTATACAATTACTGTAAACAGGTAGAGGAACTAAATCTGAGAAGAACGAAACTTGAAACGCGGAAAACGAACTCCGAACGGACCCTAAACGGGTCAAAAATAACCAGTCTATCCAAAATCAGACGTCTGGAACTTCTTCCAGACGTCTTAAAAGATGGCTCAGGTCATACCTTGATCTGCACAGTCCTTCAGACATCTAGAAGCCCGCTGGACCGTCTGGACTTAGTTTCCAGACGTCTGGAGACCCCCTCCATCATCTGATGCTGTTCCCAGACGTCTGATCTATGTGGGATGGTGTGCGCTTTCGCCTTCCCGAATAAATCCTGCACACACACGCGCCAGCTCTCAACACCAAAGGAAGCAGAAGACTTCGGCGGAAATGGCTGCATGGCCGTACCCGCGAAAGAAGAAGAAGATAAAAATAGCGTACCTTTCGGATGTCTGGACCTTCCTCCAGATGTCTCCTTCGTCGTCTGGACATAAGTCCAGACGTCTGATTCTAGGAAATTTTCCCAGAATCAGGACCTCCTCGCCCTCCACCTGCAGCGCACAGCCGTGCCGCGCCACGCTCGCCTGCTACCTGAGTTGCAGCAGCTTCTTTACGGCACCCCACGCTTGCTGCGCACCCGTCAGTCGGCTCTGGCTTCTCCAGCGAGCTCGCACCCTCGCGGTCAAGCTCCCTCTTCCTCTCACAACAGCCCCTCCTCCCCACGCACTCGCAGCAGCCGCTGCTGTTGCTCTCGCCTGCTCGCTCTCTCGCTGACAGGGAGAAGAAGAAGAAGAAGGCGGTGAAGTGAGGGTGAGGGAGAGGGAGAGGCGTATTTGAAGGCAACGCGAGGAGAGAGAAAGAGGAAAAGCTGCATCTGCAGGGAGGGAGGAAAGAGAAGGAGGAGGGTGGCGGGTTCAGTCTGCGCACGCATGCGCGTAGATGCGAACCCGTACGCTGAAAAAATTTAATTCCAGACGTCTGGACCACTTCCCAGACGTCAAAGGAAGTTTCGTCCCCGAAACTTGCGCTAACTAAGGTACAGAAAAGAACAATATAAGCATAACAAACTCAAAGAGGACCGAAGCCGATCCTAAAAGATGTACCCGCGAAAAGCTCTGGGTACCGCTCCCACATCGCCACCTCAGGCTCCCAGGTAGCCTCCTCGTACCGCTGGCTCCTCCACAAAACCTTCACCAGGGGTACTTGCTTCCGTCTCAGACTGCGGACGGCTTTGTCGAGAATCTGCATTGGCCTCTCGGGGTAGGTCAGGTCGTCGCCCACCTCGATGCTCTCGTGACTCAGGACGTGATTGGGATCGACGACTGTTCAAGGACGTTTCGTGCGGATTTAAAGCGTATTATGTTGTAGTATAACCGACAAAACGTTCGAACAAATACAAAGTTTTTATTACTCGAACAACTAGAGTATCCGAGGTCGAACACAGGGAGCAAATGGAACTTACCACTAAATCAAAATGTAATTGAACACTCTAATTTACTCAAAATGTCAATTCAGGTATGAATGTATGCGATTAAAAGGAGTTAGGGCAAGAAAATATGAAATTGGACGTCTGATCTTGTGATCAGACGTCTTAAAAGCATTTCTCCTTTTCTTCTTGATTATTCTTCTTCTTCTGCTGCAGTCTTTGCTCTTTCTTTTCTTCTTCTGATCTCTGCAAAGTCTTCACTTGGCTTCTCTGTGCCTTTGCTTCTGGCTTGCTCTTTCCTTTCTTCCCCTGCGAAGGCTTCTTTCTTGCTTCTTCTTCTCTGCCTTGTTTCTTCTTCTTCTATTCTTCTCTGCCGTTCCTTCTTCTTTCTTTCTTTTCCTTCTCGCGGCCAAGTCCTTCTCCTCCTGCGTTCATCCTGCCTGCACAGGAGCAAAACCTAACCCTTCTCCCTCTACCCGCGCATCTCTCTCTCTCAAGCAATTCACTCAAACCGCTCTCCCAGAGCCACAGTCTCAATCGGGTCGGATCGTACCCGGGACCAGGCGCACCTGCAGGTGTGTGATGCGCGAGGAGTGCGTAGGTCTAGGTCGGGTCGGATCCGCCAGGTCCGCGTGGTCAAGCCGCGGACGAGGCGGGTGGGGTCAGTGAGGGACCTCACCCCTGTGCTTTCGAGGCAGTAAACGTATATCACAAAAAACCTTTATACCATACCTGTGCCTTGAGATTCCACGATGTGGGACTAAACGTTCCGCCCTTCCTTTGCGTGCGCCCGCAGACTCTCGTGTGCAATTGCCCACGCTGAAGGCCCTGCTGCTGATCCTTGCTGAACTCAGTCACCTCGCAACTCTTGCGAGAGTCTGCTGCACCTGCCGCCTGGGAAGCCTGACGCCTGCTGCTGCTCCAAGCTTCCTGCTGCTTCGACTGTTAATGGCGGCCGGAGCGTTTACCTGAACTTCCACAGAACGGCCTATTGGCCCAATTAGAATAGTTGGAAACCTTCGCCGTAGCACGGCGAAGGCGGTGGGTGATGCTGCAGGTTGCCGGTCGGCCTAGGCGTGCTCGCCTAGGTTAACCTGTGGCCGGAGATGGTGGGTTGTTCGGGGGGTGGTTATGGAGGTCTGGAGTGGCAGTTGTGGGGTGGAGCGAGTTCCTGGTGGTGAGGCGGAGCTCACAAGGTGGTTGGCGAGCCGTGTGGAGTGGCGGAGTGGTGTGGGCGGCTCGCCGGAGTTCGGTCGGTGATGTGGAAGATGAGGGTGGTCAGCGTCGGTCGAGGGGTAATCAGATGAGATAACAGGGGGAAAAGAGAGAGGATAGGATGGAGAGGAGTTCTAACCTAATTGTAAGGACGAAAGGGGACAGAAGGCGGACAGCAGTACTTGCTGTCGCCGGGGAAGATGACGCCCAGTGGGGGAGAACGGCGGCGACGATGGGGCTGAGGCGGCGTGCGCTGGTACTGCGCGACGCGGAGGAAGGTCAGGAAGTTAACTCTGCCACTGGTTTTGTGGCAGAGCGAAGAGGGAGGGGAGGGGGGCTCGCCGGAGCTAGCTGGGGTATTTGGCCGAGCAGGAGGAGAGGAATTGAAGGGGGAAACTCGGCCAAATCAAGCTCAAGATGAGTGGCCGGGTCCGAGGGGTGTTTTATAGGTGCTGGACTTGGTGTGCAGGGCGTGAAGGGCACGTAATTGCCTGAGGTTGGTCGCCGGAGATGGAAAGGAGTTAGGATACCCAAATCTCTCGTGCGTTCGCACGAGAGATTGGGTTCACACCAACGATTGTGATTGACTTTATGAGGAAGGGAATTCCTCAGAGAATCCTCCTTCCATTTCTGGGAGGGAATCTCTGAGGGATTAGAGAGCAATCCCTCTCCGAACCTTGCCGGAGTTCGGTTCTGCCCTAGCAATGGCGGCAGGACCGGTTTGCAAAGAAGGCGAGGAACCTAGGGGGCTCTCTGCAAGGATATTCAAAAGATAGGGACCTCTTTGTGATTTGGGTGTACTAACTTGCAAAGTAGGTCAAGATGACCTCTCCTTAGGTCCAAATTTTGGTATAAACCTAATTTGGACCTAAGGAAACCAATGGAGAAGTTAGATTTCAGGTTTGACCTCGTTTGACTGGATATTTTGCGTAAAAACCCAAATTAGGTTAATTGAAGAGCTAGGACCCTAATCTAGGTCAAACTAGGTTCCAAAGGCCAAATTAAGTGTTCTAAACCCTAGAGTATGGTTTTCCATGATTTGTAGAGGGTTTAATTGCTTTTTGTTCTGACCGGAACCTTGTTAATTTAAGCGGGTCTGTTTTAGGGTTACCAAGTGTCTTTTAGTTCTTAGATTGCACATGAACCCATTTCTGATTGACTCAACCCACTTTTTATCTCATTTAGACCATTTGACCTATGTTTTGCCTCTGAGAAATCCCGTTTATCTACTGCAATGGTAAAATTGTAGTTTTAACCTTTATTACATGTTTTCTTCTCAGAGCACTTGTTCCTTCAGTTAGGCCTTCTTCTAGGTTATGTAGGAGCTTTTATCTTCTTTATTGGGTCAAAATGAGCTAGTTATGGCTCATGATGAGGCTCTCATCATACCCCCATGCCTAGCTTTTGCTAGTCCCTTAGCAAAATTTCAAAGTTTTAACTTCCGTTCTAGACACTGAATATTGTCAATAATGATAAGTGCTTCTTTTGTGATTAGGTAGGAATGCCGACAATAGGCCTAGAGGTACTCAAGTACCAACCAAAATCCGGACCTGTTCCGCTTTAGCCTCAGTCTTCTGCAAAGGTTTCTACGGCCCACAGAACCTAACCTAGGGTTTGTTGGACTCCGCGGTTAAAGCACCCGTGCTTGAGATATTTTTAGCCTAAGTTCAGTTTGCAGTGCGTTTTCTGTAAGAGAGAGATAGAAGATTTATTTCTTTGGAGAGCTTTTCTCTCTCTTTTCTTTTTTATTTCTAGCTTCGGATTAGCTTCTCAACACGGTCTGTATCGGATTCCTCGTCCCCATCATCAATCCTCAAAGGTCCCTGGCTTTCGAGATTTCGAGATAATCCCGCCCATGGCAACCCCCGGAACCCTGGCTTTCGAGATTTCGAGATAATCCCGCCCATGGCGTTCCGTGGCTGAATTCAGACCCTGGCGATTGACATTTCGTGATAATGCCACCCATGGTGTCTGAACCAACAGAGTGCTTACATGCCTCCAGTAGGATATTTAAATATCCTAAGAGACAAGCACCGAGGAGATGATATGTTGTTACGCATCTTCGAGGGGAATTTCCCGCCTCTCCGCGCTGGGAACTCGTCCAAATCAACTTGTGTTGATTGGCCGCTCCTAATCTAGGTGACTTTTTCAGAATATTAAACGCTCTTGCGTGTTTTGGATGTTTTATGCGCACTGAACCAGACTGTGTGTGAATTTGGGGTGCTTAGGTTACCGAATCTCGCAAACCGGAGGTCAGTTAACGAGGCTGAATACTTCCTAAGCCTTAGACCTAATACTCAAGCTTCGCATTTTCCTCAACCTCTTGAGGATTGTCCAGATTTTAACGGATACGTGAATTTTTAAGCAAAAGATACTAGCCCAAAAGGTCTAAGACCAGCGTTCCCGCTAATCTCTTGTTATGTTTCCTTAGCACTTTTTCTTTTCTTTTTCTTGACTCGGTCTAGAACTTCAGTTAACCCCTTAATCTTTTACTAATGACTTTTTCTTTTTCTTTTCCTTTTGTGCTCCTTTCTTCATTTTTGCTCTTTTTCTCCTCCTTATGATTATATGGCTCACAACATTTCCTCCCTCCCCAATTTTTTTTGTTCTTTTTCGTAATTTTTCAATTTTTTTGTGTTTTTGACATATGTGAATTTTTTTGTGAGAATCCTTCTGATTTTTTCTTGGTTTTGTATGTATGCACTTTATCACCCCCCCCATGCCTAAGTTTTGCAATGTCCTCATTGTAAACAGAGGGTGGGAATTAGTGTTGAGGTCAGGGGCTTAGAACAGGATATATCGGGTGGGTGAATGGGTCGGGAATGAGTGATGCGAATGATTTTAAGCTCTGATACGTGTACCAGAGGTGGGATCAACTGTCTAAGGCTGAACTCAAGGTGCAATAGACGTGGAGTACAGACGGCTAATCAGACGGGTCTCTATTTTTGAGATGACGGGTTGCCTCCCGTTAAGCGCTAAATTTAATGCCTTCAGCCGAGCGAAAAATGGGGTGGAGAGGGAGTAGTCAAATCAATGGAGTTTTGGGAAACAAGCACCTTGATTAAGAGCCTGGTTGGTCCAACCAGGTACTTGTTCAGATCAGTGGGCTGATGATGCAGCCCAAACCCCATAAGTCTGGTGGGTTGATAGATGTAGATTAGCAGATGTGGGACCCACCAAATGCAGTGATGTTCTGATAGATATGGAGGTGAAAACTCGAGTTGGGGCTCAGTCGAATCAGCCTGGTGGGGGTAGGGTTCCGAAAAATAATCAATGTAAGATGTGGAATCCCTACAGGGACGGTCAAAGGATGGAGGCTCCTGATTTGTGGTCTGATCAGTGTCTGATACCCGGTATAGATACGGAGTTGAATCATCTGCAATCGGCTCATTGAGAGGTGAATCAGAATAGAAATTGAGTCCGGTTGCGGGTCGAGGTGGGGAACGGGTTTTGATTGGTGCTGTATATGTGGAGCAGGTGGCTTCAAAGAAGATTGACATGTTATAATCAGGAGGCAGATTTTCTCCGATGTTATGGTCAGATTCGAGATCGTCGGAGAGTTTGCGAAAATCAAAGTTTGAATGAGATTCTAGATCATGAGTTCCACCATAGAATAAATCATATGTTGTATATTCAGCAGCCTGACTGGGATCTAGCCTAAATGTTAATTCCGAGCTTACAAAGGTGTCCCTATCTGGTAGAGGCTCAGATTCAAGGTTAGTAGGGCAGAGCCAATCGAAACCTTGCTCGTCCAACTCCTCGATTTCTGTATCGTAGATTGGCATGACTTCCGAAAACTCGATTAGTTCTTCTGAGGAGGTTGACGAGGGATATTCATCAAATCGAGGCCCAGAATCATATTCTTTATTAAGAGATTGATTTTCTTCATATGGGGCCTTGAAATCTTCAATATAGGTTTCAGATCTAGGTTCTAGGCTTAGGATGTGGGTGGAATTACTAGAATCTAGGTCTGAATAACCTTCGCGGGCCACCTTATCAAAATAAGGGACGGAATTTATACCCGCGAGAGGTTCAGTTCTACTCTCATACTTGCAGGAGTCTTGGGATTCTAAAATGGGTTCATCATGGTCTTTTCCTGCATTTGGAGCTTCCCAACCTTCTTCAATATTAGGTGCATTATACTCCATCTGGGTTGGGAATCCACAACCATTTTGTGCCTCAAAACCGAGATCAGATTTATCCTCGATGTTGTCCCAAGATAGTTCATCCTCTGTTGGCAGTATGTACGGGTATTTCTGATCAATCACTTGTTTTATTAATCTCATTATCTCTTCCCGTTTTTCAAGACTATCTTGGTGTTGCGTCCAAAGTCGAGGATTTGTCATACATTGAAGGTATTCACTATTATGCAATTTTTCTATTTCAATGTATGCAGTAATGAGCAAGTCACGGGTTGATCCTTTGTTGGCTTCTGCTAATAGTACTTGGGCACAAGTTATGACAAAGGTTGTGGTTGTTGGGACATCAACCTGAATGTTTCCTACTGTTGTTGAGGTTTCTTCATTTTCATAAAATCTCATGGCATCCTCAATCATTTTATCTCTCATGGATCTCCGGTATTCAGGTTTCTCGACTGGTAGTCCTAGGTGGTTCGGCTGCATATTTGGATCAGGTGGTGGAATCACGATCAGAGTTTGACTCAAGATGTGTTATGAAGTGATCAGATCTGAATAACGAGTCCCACTGATAAATGAGTGTGTGTGCTCTACAGAGAAAAGATGCAGGACTGGAGATGTTCTTGACCCAATCAAGACACCCAAAAGATGTTTGGATGACTATGGAGGTTTGGGGCGGATGGACCCCTGGATCCGAAGATCGTCCACCTGCGAATTACCTGGGCAGCCAGAGAGGGAGAGTCCTGCAAAGACCCCTACACGGTAGAGCGTCCCTACGGGTTACAGGGTTTCCCCCACCCGACCTCTCTTGTCACTGAGATTCCAGGTAAACCAGAATGGGGACCTTGACCTCTTAAGTCTATCACTTTTTATTTCAAAGGTGCTTTTAGGGTTCTCACTTGAACTTTAGATGTTTTTGGTATTGTGACCTAATTTAGAGGTTGGTTGACCCAAGGGGTCAACTTCACCTGACCTGTCCTATAGATGGCAGAATGATTCTAAGCTCGGAGCCTAGAGATCACCCTGATTTGACTCCCAGGTTATTAGGTCAAAAGAAATTTTAAGATTCAAGTGATTTTAGAGCTCAATTTTAGGGTTTGTCTTATTTAACTTTCTTCAATCAAGGGCTTGGGTAGCACACTGATGCGGGAGGGTTTATTTCTTTTTACACAGGCATGTGTGACTAGCGCTTCAAGACCCTAATGTGGAAACCCTAATTTGGTTCTATTTCCAATCCTCTTTTTCTTTTTCAAAAGTTCTCTTTGGACTTATAAACAAGAAGTGTGTGGTCCGCCGAGATTAAGCGTTTATTTTCAATTAGGCACAAGAATTTGTGGGATGGAAAAAAAATCACTCCAACTTCAAGAATATTTGCAGAAATTTTCGCAAAATCAAGAAATGTTTTGCCTTAGAGATGGTGATTACTATATAAAGAAGGCAATTGATTCCTAACTCGATTTTCTTCCTTTTGTCTTTCAAAGATTAGGGGATGATTAAGGAAGAAAAGAAATTACCTGCCCTGGAGTGGTTGACTTGCAGGAGAGATTTTCTCATGAAGTAACTGCAAGATCACATCAAAGAAAAGTAGGGCAAGTTAGCGTTCAATATGATAAAAAGAATGTAGAGACTAGTGGTAAATTGTGCAGTGCTCCCCGGCAGCGGCGCCAAAATGTTCAAGGACGTTTCGTGCGGATTTAAAGCGTATTATGTTGTAGTATAACCGACAAAACGTTCGAACAAATACAAAGTTTTTATTACTCGAACAACTAGAGTATCCGAGGTCGAACACAGGGAGCAAATGGAACTTACCACTAAATCAAAATGTAATTGAACACTCTAATTTACTCAAAATGTCAATTCAGGTATGAATGTATGCGATTAAAAGGAGTTAGGGCAAGAAAATATGAAATTGGACGTCTGATCTTGTGATCAGACGTCTTAAAAGCATTTCTCCTTTTCTTCTTGATTATTCTTCTTCTTCTGCTGCAGTCTTTGCTCTTTCTTTTCTTCTTCTGATCTCTGCAAAGTCTTCACTTGGCTTCTCTGTGCCTTTGCTTCTGGCTTGCTCTTTCCTTTCTTCCCCTGCGAAGGCTTCTTTCTTGCTTCTTCTTCTCTGCCTTGTTTCTTCTTCTTCTATTCTTCTCTGCCGTTCCTTCTTCTTTCTTTCTTTTCCTTCTCGCGGCCAAGTCCTTCTCCTCCTGCGTTCATCCTGCCTGCACAGGAGCAAAACCTAACCCTTCTCCCTCTACCCGCGCATCTCTCTCTCTCAAGCAATTCACTCAAACCGCTCTCCCAGAGCCACAGTCTCAATCGGGTCGGATCGTACCCGGGACCAGGCGCACCTGCAGGTGTGTGATGCGCGAGGAGTGCGTAGGTCTAGGTCGGGTCGGATCCGCCAGGTCCGCGTGGTCAAGCCGCGGACGAGGCGGGTGGGGTCAGTGAGGGACCTCACCCCTGTGCTTTCGAGGCAGTAAACGTATATCACAAAAAACCTTTATACCATACCTGTGCCTTGAGATTCCACGATGTGGGACTAAACGTTCCGCCCTTCCTTTGCGTGCGCCCGCAGACTCTCGTGTGCAATTGCCCACGCTGAAGGCCCTGCTGCTGATCCTTGCTGAACTCAGTCACCTCGCAACTCTTGCGAGAGTCTGCTGCACCTGCCGCCTGGGAAGCCTGACGCCTGCTGCTGCTCCAAGCTTCCTGCTGCTTCGACTGTTAATGGCGGCCGGAGCGTTTACCTGAACTTCCACAGAACGGCCTATTGGCCCAATTAGAATAGTTGGAAACCTTCGCCGTAGCACGGCGAAGGCGGTGGGTGATGCTGCAGGTTGCCGGTCGGCCTAGGCGTGCTCGCCTAGGTTAACCTGTGGCCGGAGATGGTGGGTTGTTCGGGGGGTGGTTATGGAGGTCTGGAGTGGCAGTTGTGGGGTGGAGCGAGTTCCTGGTGGTGAGGCGGAGCTCACAAGGTGGTTGGCGAGCCGTGTGGAGTGGCGGAGTGGTGTGGGCGGCTCGCCGGAGTTCGGTCGGTGATGTGGAAGATGAGGGTGGTCAGCGTCGGTCGAGGGGTAATCAGATGAGATAACAGGGGGAAAAGAGAGAGGATAGGATGGAGAGGAGTTCTAACCTAATTGTAAGGACGAAAGGGGACAGAAGGCGGACAGCAGTACTTGCTGTCGCCGGGGAAGATGACGCCCAGTGGGGGAGAACGGCGGCGACGATGGGGCTGAGGCGGCGTGCGCTGGTACTGCGCGACGCGGAGGAAGGTCAGGAAGTTAACTCTGCCACTGGTTTTGTGGCAGAGCGAAGAGGGAGGGGAGGGGGGCTCGCCGGAGCTAGCTGGGGTATTTGGCCGAGCAGGAGGAGAGGAATTGAAGGGGGAAACTCGGCCAAATCAAGCTCAAGATGAGTGGCCGGGTCCGAGGGGTGTTTTATAGGTGCTGGACTTGGTGTGCAGGGCGTGAAGGGCACGTAATTGCCTGAGGTTGGTCGCCGGAGATGGAAAGGAGTTAGGATACCCAAATCTCTCGTGCGTTCGCACGAGAGATTGGGTTCACACCAACGATTGTGATTGACTTTATGAGGAAGGGAATTCCTCAGAGAATCCTCCTTCCATTTCTGGGAGGGAATCTCTGAGGGATTAGAGAGCAATCCCTCTCCGAACCTTGCCGGAGTTCGGTTCTGCCCTAGCAATGGCGGCAGGACCGGTTTGCAAAGAAGGCGAGGAACCTAGGGGGCTCTCTGCAAGGATATTCAAAAGATAGGGACCTCTTTGTGATTTGGGTGTACTAACTTGCAAAGTAGGTCAAGATGACCTCTCCTTAGGTCCAAATTTTGGTATAAACCTAATTTGGACCTAAGGAAACCAATGGAGAAGTTAGATTTCAGGTTTGACCTCGTTTGACTGGATATTTTGCGTAAAAACCCAAATTAGGTTAATTGAAGAGCTAGGACCCTAATCTAGGTCAAACTAGGTTCCAAAGGCCAAATTAAGTGTTCTAAACCCTAGAGTATGGTTTTCCATGATTTGTAGAGGGTTTAATTGCTTTTTGTTCTGACCGGAACCTTGTTAATTTAAGCGGGTCTGTTTTAGGGTTACCAAGTGTCTTTTAGTTCTTAGATTGCACATGAACCCATTTCTGATTGACTCAACCCACTTTTTATCTCATTTAGACCATTTGACCTATGTTTTGCCTCTGAGAAATCCCGTTTATCTACTGCAATGGTAAAATTGTAGTTTTAACCTTTATTACATGTTTTCTTCTCAGAGCACTTGTTCCTTCAGTTAGGCCTTCTTCTAGGTTATGTAGGAGCTTTTATCTTCTTTATTGGGTCAAAATGAGCTAGTTATGGCTCATGATGAGGCTCTCATCATACCCCCATGCCTAGCTTTTGCTAGTCCCTTAGCAAAATTTCAAAGTTTTAACTTCCGTTCTAGACACTGAATATTGTCAATAATGATAAGTGCTTCTTTTGTGATTAGGTAGGAATGCCGACAATAGGCCTAGAGGTACTCAAGTACCAACCAAAATCCGGACCTGTTCCGCTTTAGCCTCAGTCTTCTGCAAAGGTTTCTACGGCCCACAGAACCTAACCTAGGGTTTGTTGGACTCCGCGGTTAAAGCACCCGTGCTTGAGATATTTTTAGCCTAAGTTCAGTTTGCAGTGCGTTTTCTGTAAGAGAGAGATAGAAGATTTATTTCTTTGGAGAGCTTTTCTCTCTCTTTTCTTTTTTATTTCTAGCTTCGGATTAGCTTCTCAACACGGTCTGTATCGGATTCCTCGTCCCCATCATCAATCCTCAAAGGTCCCTGGCTTTCGAGATTTCGAGATAATCCCGCCCATGGCAACCCCCGGAACCCTGGCTTTCGAGATTTCGAGATAATCCCGCCCATGGCGTTCCGTGGCTGAATTCAGACCCTGGCGATTGACATTTCGTGATAATGCCACCCATGGTGTCTGAACCAACAGAGTGCTTACATGCCTCCAGTAGGATATTTAAATATCCTAAGAGACAAGCACCGAGGAGATGATATGTTGTTACGCATCTTCGAGGGGAATTTCCCGCCTCTCCGCGCTGGGAACTCGTCCAAATCAACTTGTGTTGATTGGCCGCTCCTAATCTAGGTGACTTTTTCAGAATATTAAACGCTCTTGCGTGTTTTGGATGTTTTATGCGCACTGAACCAGACTGTGTGTGAATTTGGGGTGCTTAGGTTACCGAATCTCGCAAACCGGAGGTCAGTTAACGAGGCTGAATACTTCCTAAGCCTTAGACCTAATACTCAAGCTTCGCATTTTCCTCAACCTCTTGAGGATTGTCCAGATTTTAACGGATACGTGAATTTTTAAGCAAAAGATACTAGCCCAAAAGGTCTAAGACCAGCGTTCCCGCTAATCTCTTGTTATGTTTCCTTAGCACTTTTTCTTTTCTTTTTCTTGACTCGGTCTAGAACTTCAGTTAACCCCTTAATCTTTTACTAATGACTTTTTCTTTTTCTTTTCCTTTTGTGCTCCTTTCTTCATTTTTGCTCTTTTTCTCCTCCTTATGATTATATGGCTCACAACATTTCCTCCCTCCCCAATTTTTTTTGTTCTTTTTCGTAATTTTTCAATTTTTTTGTGTTTTTGACATATGTGAATTTTTTTGTGAGAATCCTTCTGATTTTTTCTTGGTTTTGTATGTATGCACTTTATCACCCCCCCCATGCCTAAGTTTTGCAATGTCCTCATTGTAAACAGAGGGTGGGAATTAGTGTTGAGGTCAGGGGCTTAGAACAGGATATATCGGGTGGGTGAATGGGTCGGGAATGAGTGATGCGAATGATTTTAAGCTCTGATACGTGTACCAGAGGTGGGATCAACTGTCTAAGGCTGAACTCAAGGTGCAATAGACGTGGAGTACAGACGGCTAATCAGACGGGTCTCTATTTTTGAGATGACGGGTTGCCTCCCGTTAAGCGCTAAATTTAATGCCTTCAGCCGAGCGAAAAATGGGGTGGAGAGGGAGTAGTCAAATCAATGGAGTTTTGGGAAACAAGCACCTTGATTAAGAGCCTGGTTGGTCCAACCAGGTACTTGTTCAGATCAGTGGGCTGATGATGCAGCCCAAACCCCATAAGTCTGGTGGGTTGATAGATGTAGATTAGCAGATGTGGGACCCACCAAATGCAGTGATGTTCTGATAGATATGGAGGTGAAAACTCGAGTTGGGGCTCAGTCGAATCAGCCTGGTGGGGGTAGGGTTCCGAAAAATAATCAATGTAAGATGTGGAATCCCTACAGGGACGGTCAAAGGATGGAGGCTCCTGATTTGTGGTCTGATCAGTGTCTGATACCCGGTATAGATACGGAGTTGAATCATCTGCAATCGGCTCATTGAGAGGTGAATCAGAATAGAAATTGAGTCCGGTTGCGGGTCGAGGTGGGGAACGGGTTTTGATTGGTGCTGTATATGTGGAGCAGGTGGCTTCAAAGAAGATTGACATGTTATAATCAGGAGGCAGATTTTCTCCGATGTTATGGTCAGATTCGAGATCGTCGGAGAGTTTGCGAAAATCAAAGTTTGAATGAGATTCTAGATCATGAGTTCCACCATAGAATAAATCATATGTTGTATATTCAGCAGCCTGACTGGGATCTAGCCTAAATGTTAATTCCGAGCTTACAAAGGTGTCCCTATCTGGTAGAGGCTCAGATTCAAGGTTAGTAGGGCAGAGCCAATCGAAACCTTGCTCGTCCAACTCCTCGATTTCTGTATCGTAGATTGGCATGACTTCCGAAAACTCGATTAGTTCTTCTGAGGAGGTTGACGAGGGATATTCATCAAATCGAGGCCCAGAATCATATTCTTTATTAAGAGATTGATTTTCTTCATATGGGGCCTTGAAATCTTCAATATAGGTTTCAGATCTAGGTTCTAGGCTTAGGATGTGGGTGGAATTACTAGAATCTAGGTCTGAATAACCTTCGCGGGCCACCTTATCAAAATAAGGGACGGAATTTATACCCGCGAGAGGTTCAGTTCTACTCTCATACTTGCAGGAGTCTTGGGATTCTAAAATGGGTTCATCATGGTCTTTTCCTGCATTTGGAGCTTCCCAACCTTCTTCAATATTAGGTGCATTATACTCCATCTGGGTTGGGAATCCACAACCATTTTGTGCCTCAAAACCGAGATCAGATTTATCCTCGATGTTGTCCCAAGATAGTTCATCCTCTGTTGGCAGTATGTACGGGTATTTCTGATCAATCACTTGTTTTATTAATCTCATTATCTCTTCCCGTTTTTCAAGACTATCTTGGTGTTGCGTCCAAAGTCGAGGATTTGTCATACATTGAAGGTATTCACTATTATGCAATTTTTCTATTTCAATGTATGCAGTAATGAGCAAGTCACGGGTTGATCCTTTGTTGGCTTCTGCTAATAGTACTTGGGCACAAGTTATGACAAAGGTTGTGGTTGTTGGGACATCAACCTGAATGTTTCCTACTGTTGTTGAGGTTTCTTCATTTTCATAAAATCTCATGGCATCCTCAATCATTTTATCTCTCATGGATCTCCGGTATTCAGGTTTCTCGACTGGTAGTCCTAGGTGGTTCGGCTGCATATTTGGATCAGGTGGTGGAATCACGATCAGAGTTTGACTCAAGATGTGTTATGAAGTGATCAGATCTGAATAACGAGTCCCACTGATAAATGAGTGTGTGTGCTCTACAGAGAAAAGATGCAGGACTGGAGATGTTCTTGACCCAATCAAGACACCCAAAAGATGTTTGGATGACTATGGAGGTTTGGGGCGGATGGACCCCTGGATCCGAAGATCGTCCACCTGCGAATTACCTGGGCAGCCAGAGAGGGAGAGTCCTGCAAAGACCCCTACACGGTAGAGCGTCCCTACGGGTTACAGGGTTTCCCCCACCCGACCTCTCTTGTCACTGAGATTCCAGGTAAACCAGAATGGGGACCTTGACCTCTTAAGTCTATCACTTTTTATTTCAAAGGTGCTTTTAGGGTTCTCACTTGAACTTTAGATGTTTTTGGTATTGTGACCTAATTTAGAGGTTGGTTGACCCAAGGGGTCAACTTCACCTGACCTGTCCTATAGATGGCAGAATGATTCTAAGCTCGGAGCCTAGAGATCACCCTGATTTGACTCCCAGGTTATTAGGTCAAAAGAAATTTTAAGATTCAAGTGATTTTAGAGCTCAATTTTAGGGTTTGTCTTATTTAACTTTCTTCAATCAAGGGCTTGGGTAGCACACTGATGCGGGAGGGTTTATTTCTTTTTACACAGGCATGTGTGACTAGCGCTTCAAGACCCTAATGTGGAAACCCTAATTTGGTTCTATTTCCAATCCTCTTTTTCTTTTTCAAAAGTTCTCTTTGGACTTATAAACAAGAAGTGTGTGGTCCGCCGAGATTAAGCGTTTATTTTCAATTAGGCACAAGAATTTGTGGGATGGAAAAAAAATCACTCCAACTTCAAGAATATTTGCAGAAATTTTCGCAAAATCAAGAAATGTTTTGCCTTAGAGATGGTGATTACTATATAAAGAAGGCAATTGATTCCTAACTCGATTTTCTTCCTTTTGTCTTTCAAAGATTAGGGGATGATTAAGGAAGAAAAGAAATTACCTGCCCTGGAGTGGTTGACTTGCAGGAGAGATTTTCTCATGAAGTAACTGCAAGATCACATCAAAGAAAAGTAGGGCAAGTTAGCGTTCAATATGATAAAAAGAATGTAGAGACTAGTGGTAAATTGTGCAGTGCTCCCCGGCAGCGGCGCCAAAATGTTCAAGGACGTTTCGTGCGGATTTAAAGCGTATTATGTTGTAGTATAACCGACAAAACGTTCGAACAAATACAAAGTTTTTATTACTCGAACAACTAGAGTATCCGAGGTCGAACACAGGGAGCAAATGGAACTTACCACTAAATCAAAATGTAATTGAACACTCTAATTTACTCAAAATGTCAATTCAGGTATGAATGTATGCGATTAAAAGGAGTTAGGGCAAGAAAATATGAAATTGGACGTCTGATCTTGTGATCAGACGTCTTAAAAGCATTTCTCCTTTTCTTCTTGATTATTCTTCTTCTTCTGCTGCAGTCTTTGCTCTTTCTTTTCTTCTTCTGATCTCTGCAAAGTCTTCACTTGGCTTCTCTGTGCCTTTGCTTCTGGCTTGCTCTTTCCTTTCTTCCCCTGCGAAGGCTTCTTTCTTGCTTCTTCTTCTCTGCCTTGTTTCTTCTTCTTCTATTCTTCTCTGCCGTTCCTTCTTCTTTCTTTCTTTTCCTTCTCGCGGCCAAGTCCTTCTCCTCCTGCGTTCATCCTGCCTGCACAGGAGCAAAACCTAACCCTTCTCCCTCTACCCGCGCATCTCTCTCTCTCAAGCAATTCACTCAAACCGCTCTCCCAGAGCCACAGTCTCAATCGGGTCGGATCGTACCCGGGACCAGGCGCACCTGCAGGTGTGTGATGCGCGAGGAGTGCGTAGGTCTAGGTCGGGTCGGATCCGCCAGGTCCGCGTGGTCAAGCCGCGGACGAGGCGGGTGGGGTCAGTGAGGGACCTCACCCCTGTGCTTTCGAGGCAGTAAACGTATATCACAAAAAACCTTTATACCATACCTGTGCCTTGAGATTCCACGATGTGGGACTAAACGTTCCGCCCTTCCTTTGCGTGCGCCCGCAGACTCTCGTGTGCAATTGCCCACGCTGAAGGCCCTGCTGCTGATCCTTGCTGAACTCAGTCACCTCGCAACTCTTGCGAGAGTCTGCTGCACCTGCCGCCTGGGAAGCCTGACGCCTGCTGCTGCTCCAAGCTTCCTGCTGCTTCGACTGTTAATGGCGGCCGGAGCGTTTACCTGAACTTCCACAGAACGGCCTATTGGCCCAATTAGAATAGTTGGAAACCTTCGCCGTAGCACGGCGAAGGCGGTGGGTGATGCTGCAGGTTGCCGGTCGGCCTAGGCGTGCTCGCCTAGGTTAACCTGTGGCCGGAGATGGTGGGTTGTTCGGGGGGTGGTTATGGAGGTCTGGAGTGGCAGTTGTGGGGTGGAGCGAGTTCCTGGTGGTGAGGCGGAGCTCACAAGGTGGTTGGCGAGCCGTGTGGAGTGGCGGAGTGGTGTGGGCGGCTCGCCGGAGTTCGGTCGGTGATGTGGAAGATGAGGGTGGTCAGCGTCGGTCGAGGGGTAATCAGATGAGATAACAGGGGGAAAAGAGAGAGGATAGGATGGAGAGGAGTTCTAACCTAATTGTAAGGACGAAAGGGGACAGAAGGCGGACAGCAGTACTTGCTGTCGCCGGGGAAGATGACGCCCAGTGGGGGAGAACGGCGGCGACGATGGGGCTGAGGCGGCGTGCGCTGGTACTGCGCGACGCGGAGGAAGGTCAGGAAGTTAACTCTGCCACTGGTTTTGTGGCAGAGCGAAGAGGGAGGGGAGGGGGGCTCGCCGGAGCTAGCTGGGGTATTTGGCCGAGCAGGAGGAGAGGAATTGAAGGGGGAAACTCGGCCAAATCAAGCTCAAGATGAGTGGCCGGGTCCGAGGGGTGTTTTATAGGTGCTGGACTTGGTGTGCAGGGCGTGAAGGGCACGTAATTGCCTGAGGTTGGTCGCCGGAGATGGAAAGGAGTTAGGATACCCAAATCTCTCGTGCGTTCGCACGAGAGATTGGGTTCACACCAACGATTGTGATTGACTTTATGAGGAAGGGAATTCCTCAGAGAATCCTCCTTCCATTTCTGGGAGGGAATCTCTGAGGGATTAGAGAGCAATCCCTCTCCGAACCTTGCCGGAGTTCGGTTCTGCCCTAGCAATGGCGGCAGGACCGGTTTGCAAAGAAGGCGAGGAACCTAGGGGGCTCTCTGCAAGGATATTCAAAAGATAGGGACCTCTTTGTGATTTGGGTGTACTAACTTGCAAAGTAGGTCAAGATGACCTCTCCTTAGGTCCAAATTTTGGTATAAACCTAATTTGGACCTAAGGAAACCAATGGAGAAGTTAGATTTCAGGTTTGACCTCGTTTGACTGGATATTTTGCGTAAAAACCCAAATTAGGTTAATTGAAGAGCTAGGACCCTAATCTAGGTCAAACTAGGTTCCAAAGGCCAAATTAAGTGTTCTAAACCCTAGAGTATGGTTTTCCATGATTTGTAGAGGGTTTACTTGCTTTTTGTTCTGACCGGAACCTTGTTAATTTAAGCGGGTCTGTTTTAGGGTTACCAAGTGTCTTTTAGTTCTTAGATTGCACATGAACCCATTTCTGATTGACTCAACCCACTTTTTATCTCATTTAGACCATTTGACCTATGTTTTGCCTCTGAGAAATCCCGTTTATCTACTGCAATGGTAAAATTGCAGTTTTAACCTTTATTACATGTTTTCTTCTCAGAGCACTTGTTCCTTCAGTTAGGCCTTCTTCTAGGTTATGTAGGAGCTTTTATCTTCTTTATTGGGTCAAAATGAGCTAGTTATGGCTCATGATGAGGCTCTCATCAACGACATACTTCCTGAGGTTGGACACGTGGAATGCATCGTGCACACCAAAAAGCTGGGGTGGAAGGGCAAGCCTGTAAGCAACGGGTCCAACCCACTCCAGGACCACAAAGGGCCCCACGAACATTGGCGCGAGCTTCCCTCTCACCCCAAACCGCTGCAGGCCCTTCATGGGCGAAACACGAAGGAAGACATGGTCCCCAACCTCAAACTGTACCACTCTGCGTTTCCGATCTGCATAGCTCTTCTGCCTGCTCCTGACAGTGCAGAGTCACCTGTGAATCTGCTCGACTACCTCCTGACTCTATCAGATCAGCCTGGGGCCAACCTCCTACTTGGTCCCCACCTGAACCCAACTCAAGGGTGCCGTACACCTACGTCCATACAGAGCCTTGTAGGGTGCCATGCCGATGCTCGAGTGATAACTGTTATTGTATGCAAACTCCGCTAGCGGCAAGTGCTCCTCCCAAGAGCCCCTCCAGTCCAGTACACAGGCACACAAAAGGTCCTCAAGTGTCTGTATCGTGCACTCAGACTGTCCATCCGTCTGGGGGTGGTAAGTTGTACTAAACCTCAACCGCGTCCCCAGGGCCTATTGAAACTCAACCCAAAATTGGGACGTAAAGCAGGTATCTCGGTCGGATATGATCTCCCGCAGAACTCCGTGTAGACATACCACATCGCAGATATACCTCTTTGCCAACTGTGCTGGTCCTAGGGTGACTTGGATGGGCAAGAAACGTGCTGTCTTCGTCAATCTATCAACGATTACCCAGACTGCGTCGTGTCCTCGCTGGGTAACAGGTAAGCCCACCACCAAGTCCATTGTGATGCTCTCCCACTTCTACTCCGGCACTGGAAGTGGCTGCAGTGGTCCTGCAGGTCTCTGATGCTTGGCTTTCACCTGCTGGCATACTAAACACTACTGCACGAATTCACCCACATCCCGCTTCATCCCTCTCCACCAAAAGTCGCGTCTTAAGTCATGGTACATCTTCGTGTTTTCGGGATGTATGGTGAATCTAGAACCGTATGCCTCAGTCAGGAGCTCTCTTAATAGCTCCTCGTCTCTGGGAATGCACAAACGTCCCCTCATGCGCAGCACCTGGTCTGTAAAAGAGAAGTCTCCAGGGTTTCCTGACAGTACTCTGTCACGCAAGGACTGCAAGTACGGGTGGGCCATCTGTCCTATGATGATGCTATCTATAGCTCTGGCCTCGTCTGTCGCGTCACAGTCACTACCCCACAGTGCCCCTGTAACTCTAGGGGTCGCCAACTCCTCATCTCCTCCAAAAGGCTCCAACTCTGCACCTGTAAACTGGCCAAGTGTGCGGGCACCTTCCCTCTCAAGGCGTCAGCCACCACGTTGGCCTTTCCTGGGTGGTAAGAAATGCTGCAGTCAAAGTCCTTCAGGAGCTCCAACCAATGCCTCTGTCTCATGTTAAGCTCCTTCTGATCAAACAGGTATCTGAGGCTCTTGTGATCTGTGAAAATCTCGAAGGTCTCACCGTAAAAGTAGTGTCTCCAGGTCTTCAGCGCGAAGACGACAGCTGCCAGCTCCAGGTCATGGGTCGGGTAGCTATGCTCATGGGGCTTCAGTTGCCGTGAAGCATAGGCGACAACGTGACCTCTCTACATGAGAACACCCCCTAACCCCTGCAAAGAGGCATCCGTGTACACAACGAACCCGCCACTACTGTCTGAAAACATGCCTTACATGCGTCTGTCCAAGTGAAGGGCACGTCCTTCCGGGTCGACTATGTTATAGGACGTGCAATCTGTGAAAAGCCCCTGATAAACCGCCTATAGTAGCCTGCCAGTCCCAAGAAACTGCAAATCTTAGTAACCATACGTGGTCTCTCCCACCTGAGCACTGCCTCGACCTTGGCTGGCTACATAGCCAAGCCATCTCCAGAGATCACATGACCTAAGAAGGTCACCTCCCTTAACCAGAACTAGCTCTTGCGGTATTTGGCGTATAGCCTACGTCGTCTCATTGTGTCTAGAACCATCCGCAAGTGCTGTCCATGCTACGTCTGATCTCGAGAATAGATGAGCACGTCATCAATGAATACCACCACAAACTAGTCCAAGTACAGTCTAAACACCCGGTTCATCAAGTCCATGAAGGCAGCGGGGGCATTGGTCAGTCCAAACGGCATGACCAGAAACTCATAGTGTCTGTATCGAGTGCGGAAAGCTATCTTGGAGACGTCTGCCTCCCTGATCCTCAACTGGTGGTATCCAGACCTCAGGTCGATCTTGGAGAATACCGTGTCACCTCGCAGCTGGTCAAACAAATCATCGATCCTCGGCAGCAAATATGTATTCTTGATGGTGACCCTATTCAGTTGTCAGTAGTCCACACAAAGGCATAGGGTACCATCCTTCTTCTTTACAAACAGTACCAGGGCTCCCCAGGGGGACTCGCTGGGCCTCACAAAGCCCTTCTCCAAAAGATCCTGCAACTGAGACTTGAGCTCTCGTAGCTCAAGTGGTGCCATCCTGTATGGTGCTGTGGAGATGGGGCTGGTCCCTGGTACTAGTGAGATCTCAAACTCGATCTCACGCTCGGGCGGTAGTCCTGGAAACTCGTCTGGAAACACGTCGGGGTACTCTCTGACCACTGGGATACTCTGGAAGTCTAGCACAGGGCTGGGCTCTGCCACCACACAAGCTAGGAAGCCCTCACACCCTTGGCTCAAAAGTCTCGCCGCCAGAAGTGCAGAAATGCACCTGAAGCCTCCGTCCACTGGTTGCCTGTGGAACTCGAAAGAAGGCAACTCCGGTATGGAGAAGACGATATTCCTCTCAAAATAGTCCACCAAGGCGTGGTAAGCGGATAGCCAGTCCATCCCCAGAATTACGCCAAAGTCCTCCATTTGTATCATAATCAGGTCAGCGGGAAGGCTATGTCCCCCAATACTGACCTTGCAACCCGTGTATACCTCCTCAGCTACAAACAACTGACCACTCGGACCTCTGATCATGAACGGATCCTCTAACAGCACACAATCAGGCCCCAGACTAACTGCGAAACTGGCGGCGACAAACGAGTGCGTAGCGCCGGAATCGAAAAGCATGTAAACGAGTCTGCCGGAAACTGAAACCATACCTGCCACCACTGATCTCGAAGCTCTGGCATCCCTGTGTGTCAGGGCGTTGATACACCCCTCAGCCCTAGGTGCGGACGAAGCAGCCACACTTTGCGTCGGACGGGTAGCTGCTGGCCGGTACCCTCCCCGTGACTGTTGTCCTCCTCCTCATGCCTGGAAACCGTGGCCTCCTGCTCGCCCTCCAGTGCTCAGCACAAGAAGCATCTGCTGGCCTCCTGCCCTAGACGGGCAGTCCCTCTTGATGTGGCCCGGCTGGCCACATTGGTAGTAGAGGGGAACCCGACTCCCGCCCTCAGTGGGTCCCTGCTGTCGGCTGGGCGGGGGTCCGGTGCAAGCTGCTGGCCCCTGTCGAGGGCCCCCAAAGGCCACTGATGGCCCTGCAAAACGTGACGGCTCTCCTGCGGGCGCCACGTGTCTCCTGTCTTGCTGGCCCTGTGAAAAGTCTGGTTAATAGGGCCTCTTCCGCCCGCTGTCAGTATCTCACGTGGACGGGTTGGTCTCCTCGTAGGTCATAGCTGCCTCCACCACCCTCGAGAACGTAGGCAGCTTCAGGGGTTTGACATACCCCCGAATCACAGGCCGGAGCCCCTCGGTGAACCTCCAAAGGTGCGCCTCCTCAGTGGCTACTGCTGTCACTACGAGCAGGACAGCTCCAGAAAACACGTGTGGTACGCGCTCACGGTCATCGTCCCCTAGAGGAGAGTGTGGAACTCCCGCCTCCTCTGGTCCTGCCACGTATGGGGAAAGTACTGCTCGCAGAAGAGGGTGACAAACCAATCCCAGGTCGGCTCGTCCCTCTCCTGTCCCCTTACCGCCCTCCACCACATGTGTGCCGCGCTCTCCAGCTGGTACGTGGCAAAGGCCACGCGGCATTCCACGGGGGGGTGAAGGGTGTCAAAAACCTTCTCGATCTGCTCGACCCAGTCCTCCGCCTCGGTTGGGTCCTCATCCCCCTTGAAGGAGGGGGGCTTCAGCTTCCAGAACTGCCCGAAAAGCTCGAAGTGGCGCTACAGTGGAGATGCGGGTGCACCTCCAGGTAAGGAATCCTCGTGCACAGAAGTGTCGGAGGAAGGTGGGGGCAGTGGCGGCCCATCCCCTCCCCCGCGTCCAGCGCCACGTCCATCGCGTGGTCCCACAGAGGACTCCCCCTCCGCAGCCACAGGGAGAGGCGCCCAGGGCGGTGGGTGGAGCTCCTCTTGCACTATGTCCCGTATCAGCTGGGCGAGGTCTAGGGCCTAAATTCCCGGGAGCAGTGGCTGGTCCACTGAAACGTCGACCTCGACACGCCCACCCCTCCGACCTCATCCTCGGCCACGCTCGCGGCCCGCCTCACTAGTCCCTCATCGAGGCATCTCCTACAAGGAGACGCGAAAACAGAATGGAACACGTCAATATAAATGATATCCAACGAAGAAGTCTAAGAGATTATGCAAAAAGAACGTTGTGGTGGCTACTCTACTTACAGACACATGAATTGGTTATTTTCCATTCAGTTGGTTCACTTCTCGGGATGACCTTACTCTGATGCCATCTTGTTACGACCCGATTCCCGAATCCCTACAAGATACGAGAATCGGACCAACTCGACTGATCCCAAGGCCCAGTCGTCCAACGAGAAAGTAACCAAAAGAACAGTAAAATAAACTACATTCACCATGTATATAACTAGCAGTAACAAAATACAGCAGTAAAGAAAAGAAATACTACAGTATACACCACCACAACAGTAAAGAAATAAACATGTACATAAACATGGAGCTTACAATGAAAAGAGTCCAGAGGTAACAGAAACTACTCACTACAACAGGAAGAAAAGTATAGTGGGTACTACACAGTAACATTACTGGGCTCTACTAGGCCCAGCGCCCTCTGCAGCCGCCGACTCTGGCTACTCAACACCTGGTCCTGAAAAGGTACCAAAGGTGACACGTCAGTGAAACGTTGAGTAGAGTGGCAACTAAAAGCTAAGAAACAGTAAGGTGGACAGTAGCTGTTATATTTTTAATTTCTTTCTTTATATTTTCCGTTTACTCGTTATCGAATTATCCCTCAGATTCTTCTTTTGATCTTGAATGTTCCTCGTGGGAACGATCTTGATTGCAGTCTTTTCTGAAATGTAGAAGTAGCACGTGGTGCTCTCCTGGCCGGGAGAGTCCCCAGTGGTGGTCCTACCCTCAGTCAACCACCCCAAGGTCACTGACAGACGTAACAGTGACTACAGCACGCGCGATAAACAAAGGGTAGCTACCCCGCACTGGCACGCGGTCAGTCATTTCCGTTAATGGGTGTGCCCAAAGCACAGCACGGAACCAGTAGAAGGCAAAGCCCTCTTAGTAATAGGGGTCCAGCCCCTCCACAATAACCAAATAGGGCTCCTGCCCCTCCACAGTCCGCGCACCCTCTCCTGAGTACCCTGGTTTGCCCAGTGGGCCGAACAAGTCGGCGTAGGAGGGCTAGCAGAACCCCAGGGCCCATGGGATAGCTAGTGCTCTCCCTACACTGGTAGCTCTCCTCGGTACTGTGTACACAAGGGCCAAAAGTCGATACAAAGTGGCCAGAGCAAACCCAGGGTCCCTTGGGCGGCTAGCTCCGCTTTGCACTAAACAGGGGGGGACAGTCGCTCTCCTTAGTACTCCGTACTCAAGGGTCAGCTCACTTCCCCAATTCTATTTCATTCACTTTCCAGGAGTTCTACTCCTAATTCCCCGTAGGGTTCAAGCTCTTTTAACTTAGCCGATTTAGGTTTCACCGTTCCAGCTTTATATCCATATAACCTATGTTCTCAACAGTAATTATTCATTCATAAACAGGCAGTTGTTAACCAATTTACAGGCAGTTATCGTTTCCTTTCTACTTTTCCGAGACTGCAATGTATATATATTCAACTAGTTTTCCAGTCCTAGGATTCATGCCATACCCTAGGATCTATCATTCAATCTAGTTTTCCAGTCCTAGGATTCATGCAATACCGTAGGATCTATCATTCAATCTAATTCTTCAGCCCTAGGGTTCTTGCAATGCCCTAGACTCTATTAATTATTTCATAAGTGTATAATTTTTGATAAATAAATTAAAAGGCCACTCTACACGCAAAATTGGGAGTACTAGGGGCGTGATCGAAAATCCCGTGCGCCTCCGCAGCCCCCAGAGCCGCAACGGAACGGTGTCCTAACACAAGGATCAACACAAGGAGTTACCCAGAACAGTATACAATTATTATAAACAGGTAGAGCAACTAAATCTGAGAAGAACGAAACTTGAAATGCAGAAAACGGACTCCGAACGGACCCTAAACAGGTCAAAAACAACTAGTCTGTCCAAAATCAGACGTCTGGAACTTCTTCCAGATGTCTTAAAAGATAGCTGAGGTCATACCTTGATCTGTGCAGTCCTTCAGACATCCAAAAGCCTGCTGGACCGTCTGGACTTAGTTTCCAGACGTCTGACTGTTACTCCAGACGTTTGGAGACCCCCTCCGTCATCTGGTGCTGTTCCCAGACGTCTGATCTATGTGGGATGGCGTGCCCTTGCACCTTCCCGAACAAATCCTGCACACACATGCGCCCGCTCTCAACACCAAAGGAAGCAGAAGACTTCGGCGGAAATGGCTGCATGGCCGTACACGCAAAAGAAGAAGATAAAATTAACGTACCTTTCGGACGTCTAGACCTTCCTCCATATGTCTCCTTCGTCGTCTGGACGTAAGTTCAGACGTCTGATTCTGGGAAATTTTTCTAGAATCAGGACCTCCTCGCCCTCCGCCCGCAGCGCATGGCTGTGCCGTACCGCGCCCGCCTGCTACCTGAGCTGCAGCAGCTTCTCCGTGCCACCCCACACTTGCTGTGCACCCGTCGGTCGGCTCTGGTTGCTCCGGCGAGCTCGCACCCTCGCGGTCAAGCTCCTTCTTCCTCTCGCAACAGCCCCTCCTCCCCACTCACTCGCAGCAGCCGCTGCTGCCGCTCTCGCCCGCTCGCTCTCTAGCTGACAGGGAGAAGAAGAAGAAGGAGGTGAAGTGAGGATGAGGGAGAGGGAGAGGCGTATTTGAAGGCAGCGCGAGGAGAGAGAAAGAGGAAAAGCTGCATCTGCAGGGAGGGAGGAAAGAGGAGGAGGGCGGCGGGTTCATTCTACACGCGCATGCGCGCAGACGCGAACCTGTACGCCGAAAAAATTTAATTCCAGACGTCTGGGAAGGCTTCCAGACGTCTGACCAGACGTCTGGACCACTTCCCAGACGTCTTAAACGACGCTTGATGCCTAGTTATAACAGATAGATTAATAAGTAGTTTGATAGTGTTCAGTGTCCGTGACAGGAGAAATTTGGATGAACTGAAAGCTCTAAATCCAAAATTGGACAGAACACAAGTTGGAAGGTGCATTACAATTCTCATGTATGCATACTTTCTAAGGTAGAATATGGCTTGCTTTGCAATGTGCAGATGCAATTAACAAACTAATAAGAGTTCTATATAATAACACCTATGCTGGAAAACCCCCATTGAAAGCTGCAGGTTCAAGTCTCATGCCCCCTGCTGATACTGCATTGTAAATTCAGTGCAGAACCTTAAAATGATAGTCATAAAGGAAGAGTTTTAAATCAAGCTTTATTGACATCACAAGCTCTATCCTACTATCTGGAAAGCCCAAAACCATGTAATGAAAGTAATCTGGTTTTGTCTTTGCATTACACAGGAAAATCACGCCACCAAGCTCCCCAATTTTCTGATGATTTGTCTGGCTATTGTTTTCCATAGTATACTACCCTCTACTTTGTTGACCAAGCTGCTGTTGATTGCTAATGATTCCATTACTATTTTCTTTAAATTTGTTGTTGATTCTTTTCTTCACCTCTTCACTTTGATCTGTGGGTTGTTTCCCTAAATTTTGTTCCTTGGGTATCCCCTCGACATCAGGATTTTCTACAAGCTGTTCTTCTTTTGCGCTATTCACTGCAACTGAAACTTCGGTTACTTTTGCTACAGAGTTGAGTGTATTTACTGGATTTATTTTGGAATGCAAGTTTTTTTATTCCCCAGAATCATTCTTGGCAGCCTTCTTTCTCTTCCTTCACATAAGTCAGACTCACGAATCAGAATAATGAAACCTAAACAGATGAAGATGGTAGCAGACAAGTCAAATTCCTTATGGATAAATAGATATTTTACCTAAAAAGGGAAACAAGAAGAATACAATAAAAGAACGTGAAAATTATATGTTTCAAAACCTAAAAGTAACCAATAGGACTCCAAAAACAAAACTTGATAGCTACTTATTTTTGAAAATTATATGTTTCAGGAAAATAAGTTCAATGAACTTTTTAAAATTCTCCCTTAAAAATCTCCAAAGGAGGAATATTGCTTGTTAAGATGATCAGCCTTCAACACACTCTTCCATGCAACTTTTTCCCCAGCAACAAGTGGAAGGAGCAGAACAATTGGAAGATGGTATATAGATAAAACTTGTTTCTGCCTTCACCCTTCAAATAAATAGAACTGTGAGTTTAAAATTTGGAATTACATAAATTCAAAGCAAAAGTCCAGGACTGAATTGAGTTCACCCCAATCAATTCAATAATTCTCAAAGTCCAACATTAGTTACACAGGACATGGTATATAGCTCAGAATGCTTTTATCTTGAAAGCCTTTTTCTGTAATCAGCAGATAGCCTCCATAATGATTTAAACACCTAGTACCTTACTGAATTAGATAACTGGTGCCCTATTTTGTAACTCAACAAACTAAGCCATGAAGTCTTCTCTCTCCATGGTTTGCTGCCACATCACAAACAAATAGTGCTCAACAAATCTAACCCCACCGGCGATATAACAGGTATAACGCTTGGAGGTAGGATCCCATACAAAGCACAAGCACACCCAAATTATTCAAAGTACCCAACTTAAAAGGCTTCAGTTGTACCTTCACTTCCACATCAATGAGAAAGTGATCTACTTTTTGAAATCTTGTAGAAACAATCTATTTCCAACAAGTAGGGAAAGATAAAGAACAAGCAACAAGCCCTAGCAAAAATTGTAGGGCCCCTAAAGTTGAAAAGATGAGCCACAAAGAACCATTAACCAGTGATGATTTGCATTGTCTGATTAGAACCCCTTAATCAAATAGGCATGAGTAGTGGATTCGCCTTTTAATGATTTAGTTTCCCTTTAAAAAGCCTTTTCATGAATTTAACCTTCAGAGCAAGTGATCTAATAAAAAGAGAATATAAAGGACAAGTTGAGGGACTGAAAACAAGTGATAGTGAACTTGCAGTCTCTAGAATGATTTACCTCATTTGCCAACCCAGCAAATAATGAAGTGATACTCACAGGAATAGAAAAACTTTAAAAATATCATCGTTAGCCAAACTATGTTAGTAATTAAACCTACACAAAGAGAAGCTTAGAATTGTTAAGGATTAAAATTTTCATATCTAACAAAAAACAGGAAAGCTTGGTTATGTCGATTAAATGCATGGAGCAAAATCACATCAAATAGTTGGACACTAACAACCTAACGAAAAATCTCCAAAAAAAACAAGCAAGAGATCCAAAACAACTACATTGGACAAAGAACCATACCTTGAAGTGACACCTTATGCTGCAACAATCAACATATAGAAAAATAATAAGATGACAGAAGAATGTGCAGAAGAGACTTTTTATGCTACATTCAGCTTCCCCAGAAAAAGGTGCAGTTTAACTCTTAAAAACCTCTTGTAATGCATCATGCTTCTCCACAACTAAAGTTCTGACTCTAGCCCTTACACTTCAATGAAGCAACTTCCATGTTAAGTGTAACTTTGGGTCAGGAATTGGAACTTCAACTAAACAATGTGCTTTCCTACTTTGAACTCTTCTGGTCCATTGCCATTCCAACTTGAATTAACAAGGAAAGATAGTTATTGAGTCAACGATTACCTAAAGTAGATAAATTTACAAGTGGCATACATTAATGATGGGATTCTCAACTTGAGCAGAGAAAAGTCTCAACCACTGCTACTTATCAATTTCTTCATCTTTAGCCCTTACACTTCAATGAACTGATAACTTCCCAAAGAAATATATGCTTAGAAGGACCACATATAGGAGGGTGCATTTTCTAGTGAAGTTACAAAGCAAAGAGAGGTAACAAGCAACTACATGGAATTTTTTCCCTCCATTCAGATATGTTTTGTGTCATCAATGTCACAGTTTTTGCTTCCCTCCCTCTCTCCTGTGTGTGTTTGCATGTTTGGGAGGCAGGGGAGGAAATGTCAGAGAATTTATCGCAAAGTTTTCTTAGAAATGATCCACCCAACTTTAAAGTCTTTAACCATATCAAATCATTCCTAGACTTACCCCCTTGAAATTCATAGGAAGATCCCCCACACTAGTTGAAAGACCCATCCAAATTTTTGTCATGAAAAATTAAAACAACATCCATATTTAACTTATGTTCAAGATTAATGAGCTATCCTTTTTCAAAGTAATAAAAAGAATAATGTTATGGTTCTTGGTTAACTGTAAAACTAACCTAAGTTTTACAGGTTGCAGTGACACATGAATTATTTGAGACCAATAAAGAGAACTTTGATCAACTTAAACCTTGCATCATAAATCCTACTCTTCTTGGAGTGATGGACAAGCCTGTGTGCTCATGTAAATTCAAGAACATGCCAACTGGTTAGAGTTCATGTAGAGACAAGATAGTGTTACATGTAGAGTCATAGACATTAAGATGTGGTTAATATTAATAGATAGGATTTCTCCACTAAAGCCAACTGGTTAGAGTTGGATGCTCTTGCATGGCATGGGGGCCACAACAATCTAAGGTCAAGATTAAACTTTATGTTGCCCATCAATGTCTCCAAATATTGGATCATACAAACAAACAGTAAAGGAGAAATGAAACCAATGGTGATATAAATAGAATCTATATAGACTTGAATCATAGACCTTCATGGTAAAATGAAAAAAGCTAGTTAGTGCACAAATGATTTGCACTGTGTCAGAGACCCAACATGCATTTCCACTGTGTCAAAGAAGCTATACATTTTAGTGGTATTGGAATGAGACGCATAATTTTTTAATTTTTTTAACAAAGGATAGGGTATATAATCAATGCAATGCGAGTCTTGACCTTTTCATTTCTGGTGACGTGTCAGATCTCTAGCCAAGGCAACCCAAGCAGGTACCTAAATGCATAAAAAAAAATGTCAAATAACCACATGAGCAGGTTTATAGTTAAGCATTTCTTTATCAAACAGATTGAGCATGAATATTACTTTAGCACTACTTGAGAGTGAACTAATGCACAATATGACTAATCAACATACACAACTATTGGAAAACATGATCACAAAGGCAATGGAAAGTACCGATCCCAGGGAGTTGGCTCCCTTGTCATGCAGATAAGAAATCCCTCGACCCATCCCAAGAATTATGTTGAATCTTTGTTTCCAGTTAGGGATCCATGTTGTTCACCTATTAGGTAACCGCTACAAAATGAACAACACCACAAATCAAAGTTAAACAAAAAAGGGTGAACGAAGGAACAAATGGTAGGTAGATCTGATACTTGAGCTCTTTATATCATTATTATGGTACCTGTCTCATACATTCACCACAAATGCAAACATACTGATATCATTATCTCCCAAATTCATATACTACAAATGCAAACATACTCATATCATTATTTTCCACATTCATATACCACAAGTGCAAATATATATTCTACCATTCATATATATATTCCATCATTCACCACATACATGATACTCATTCATAAATAAAAACATGTATATATCACATGTTGTGAAATGTATACATAAAACTAGATGTAAAAATTAAAAAAAATCCAAGCAACTATGTAGTGGCTTCTATGCCGCCAATTCCAGAACCTCCGCAGTCATCATCAGGTGGATGAGGTGGGAAGTGAAAAGAAGCATGATCTGCACCACCTTGTCCCAATGCACTTAAGATTGCCTGAAACTGTACCTGTATCTTCTCTCGTTCTTGTTGTACTTCATGTCTCTGTCGTTCTAGTATATCATTTGTCTTGTCCAATTTTGACGTAACATCATTTAGTTTCTCTTGAAATATCTCCACCTATGTCTGTAACTGTTGCAACCTCTCTGAACCCCCCCATCCATTTCTTCCGTACAAACTAGTAATAGTCTCACTCGCACCAGCACTACGAACAAAACTAGCATGCTCAAGGGGCATAACTATCCTAAATGCTTGCTCTACTGTCATAGGCTATAATGGGCCAGTCTCTAATTGCTCATCCATATCATCACTAGAAGGATGCATCAACTCCATCATGCGACCCTACAAATAGTTGAGCTTATGGTAAGTTCTCCTAAATGTTTATCAATAAGTTACTCATTACTTGTTTAAACGAGCTTACATGTCTCTCTTGATATAATTGATCAATCCAAACACGAAGGCCATCAGCATTAGACTTGCTATGACTCCTCTCATAGATCGAAACACGATCAAGTTGTACACTGTTATGGGTATCTAACCGCATATTTGATATGTGGTTATGAATTAAGTTATCCTAAATTTAAGCTTCTCTTATTTAAATCTCATACTTGTAAGTTTTATAATAGATATTATAATCAATAAGCTTTCTATCATCAATTAAGCCGATCAAAATGTACTTACATAAGTATCCCTCAAGGTATCTATGATCATCCATCCCAAGCAGTGGGTTGCAATCGGAGCTTTCGTCCTATTAGCTTTACTTTTCTTACCTTGCTCCTATAACAGTAAATTATGGAAATTGGTACTTAATCATTTTGCTGTTAGAATAGAAGTTATTAATATAAAATATTAATTACCTTCATATTTTCCTGAACCCAATATTCGCAGCACTCCACCCAATGACCAGCTTGTATTCCTGATGGCACGTCTCTCAGTGCATCCTCATAATTCTTACCAATAAAGAACTATTTATATATACAGAAAAGTCAGCAACACCTAAAAGTAAATTGTGTTATTATGAATTCTAAATCTATGCTTATGTCTTACTTGGCTTTTAAGCTCTTCTCTCCAGCTACGAAGTGCCCTCCCTGCTCCTTGGAGAATATATGTAGTCGTCATCGGATTTGTTCCCCAATCATACATCAACTGCATTTTATATTATAATGAATAAATAGATCAAGGATTTTAAGTAAAACAAATGAATGACATAACAACAATATCATATTAATACCCCTAGCTCACGAGTGAACTCATCCTTATGTTGCTGAGGGACCTGCCTCCAATCAAAAGAACATGGGGGTATCAACAATCTCACAAGTGTAGGGATCCTGCTATTAAAGGGTGCATAACATGAACATCTTCCGCTACAATTTACATCAACCGTTATTCGAGTCCCATCAGTTAATTTCTCAATTCCAAATTCCTTGTCTTTCCCCTTGGCTTTGATTTTATACCTTCAGTAAAGAAATAGTGATGTAAACATGTTTACACTACATAAGATATCTATTTATGCATGTTCTTAAGCATAGAATTGCATTGCATACTATAAATATTGCATAGCATGCATCATCTTGCATTTAAATTAGTTTGAATAAAATGGAGTTTAATTGTCTCCTTTTATGTTCAGGGACTAGGAAAATTTTTATCGGGACCTCGGATCGAAGGTCCAACTACAAATTTGATCAGGGCGACGATTGGAGTTCAACAACTCCAAGATCGCCCTAATCAAACATCTGTAGCATCAGATAGAGACCAGGGAACCCTAGAAGATCAAGGGCCAAGATGGTGTAAATCTGTATTTCAAATGACAAATCCAACCGCACGGATGGATTCGGATCGACTATCGCAGCCTAACGGCGAAAAAATCGACTCAATGCAACAACCGTGGCACCATCTACATCATCCAGAAGATGGACGGCCAAGATGACGCCACGTGATGCCATCTCGACCGCCCAATCAACCACACACATCCGCTGAAGGCCCCCTCATCAATGTTTCCCCACTGTTGGATCAAGATCCAATGGCTGTGACACACTTGCGCTTAAGTTGAGTGCCCACCCATCCATGCTCGTAGCTCAGTTGGTCGAGGCGCTTACGCGAAGCGCAAGAGCGCATTCGAGTCGCATGGGGCAGGCACTGGGGTGTGGGCGAGTGGGCGTAGCTACCACTTGATCGCAATCAAGTGGCTGTGAGCGCCCGATAGTGCCCACACGCTATCACATGCTCATGTGCGACGCGGAATCAGATGCGGGCATTGCGGCTTGAAGAGGCGTAGCGAGGGCGCATCTCAGCGGTTCGATCTCATGATCGAACGGCTGAGACTTGATGGACGTTGGCGGCAAGGAAGGTGAGCGGGCAGCACATGTCGCCCACGACTGGGGCTTTAGCGACGATTTTATCCGTCACTAAAGACCCCTTATTTAATATTTTGAAATTGTAAAGACCAAATTGCCCTCACTCCTTGCAACTATAAAAGGAGACCCCTCCATATGAAATGGGCATCCCTTCCTTCTCTTCTCTCCCTCGCCAAAGCTCAAGAGAAGCTTGTCCCACACCCGAGATGCTCCTCGAGAGATAAAGTCAAATTTTCACCCTCATTTCGGAAGCAGATCCCACGACGACGATGACGTGCTGCCCCATTATCGTTCCTCTTGCCACGACCTCCTTCTTCCCACTCCATCCTCCTTCTTCCAGGAGGCGTCTCGTCTGGCTCGTCCTCCAAGCGATCGTCAAGGAGGATAACTTCTCTCCCCATTCTTCTTTTCAGCTTTCTAGAGTAGAATTTTCCTGCTTTCTAGTGTAGTTGATTCCCCACTTTTTTGTGTAATTCTTCTTTGGTTTTATTGTATAAACATTTAGAAATATTGAATGCATGTTTTCTCTCTCTCTCTCTCGTTTAGTCTGAGTGTTAATATTGCTTCATTGTAATTACGTCGCTTCGCTTTCCAACAAAAATTCTAAAAAAATATAATTGCGAATATAAATCGACGTAGCCTCCCTAAGTTCAATCTAAGATTTCTATTCCGGTACAAATTTTATTAGTTGAACACAAGTTCTTCGCTTTCAAACTACGACGATAGGTTTTACAAAACCAAATACGTTAGCGTAGTAACTCATAGCATCAACATTTTGGCGCTGTTGCCGGGAGTCATCGATTTTATCAAGAAAAATATCTTCAATAGGTTCGAGATTCTGAGGGCTATCATCAGTGACGGTGGCACTCATTTTACTAATGCCCAATTCCGGAATTTGTTGGCCAAATACGAGTTTAATCACCGAATTTCCACACCTTACCATCCCCAGACGTATGGACAAGTCGAGATCTCCAATCAAGAGATCAAGAACATTCTGCAGAAAACGGTTAGGCCTGATCGCAAGGACTGGACTCAAAAGCTTGACGATGCTCTTGGGGCCTACCGTACGACATATAAAACACCCATCAACATGTCTCCATTTCATTTGGTGTATGGAAAGGCGTGTCATCTACCCGTAGAGATTGAACACAAGGCATTCTGGGTGATCAAACAATGCAATTTAGATCTAAATTTAGCTGGGAAGACCAGGAAACTCCAACTATCTGAGTTGAAAGAGCTTAGAAATGATGCATAAGAGAATGCCAAGATCTACAAGGCTTGGACCAAAGCTCTACATGATCAATTGATTTCCCGCAAGAGCTTTGAGCCGAACCAGAAGGTCTGGTTGTTCGATTCTAGACTTAAGCTCTTTCCTGGCAAACTTAGATCTAAATGGAATGGCCCATTCATAATTGACCAAATTTTTCCAAATGGAGCCATTCAAATTTTTGACCCAAAGACGGGTAACACCTTTAAAGTCAACGGTCAACGTCTAAAGCCTATTATTGACCGTACTCTTCCAGAACCCGTCTCAGACATAGTTGCTCTAGCCATTCTGTGACTTCTTTGGCTGGACTTCGCCTAGCTGACTGCATTAAACTCAACAGTTGTACATATGACACAAAGCTGACACGAGCTCCATATTCAGGTGACATCTTTCATACTCTACCCTTTCTTTCATGTCTCATTCTCAATGTGGACATTACATCAGCTAGGCATGGGGGGGTGGATTCATTTTTTAATCATTTTGTCAGATTTGTGAAATTCATGTAAATTGTTTTTCTCTTCTTATTTATACATAAAAAAAATTGAATTAGGAAGGAATAGTTGGACATTAGAACTTTTCAATCTTAGGAAATATTACATTAGGATCTGAATACAAAGACCCTTCAGGTCTTTGGACTTAATTGGCCCGTGTATCCACTAAAATGTGGATTTGTTTTTCGAGTCATCGCCATCTTAATTCTATTGTAATTTGAGTAAATAAGTTTGGGTGATAAGTACACGACTTATCAATCCACCCTCTGATTTGAGGAAACTTTGAGTTTTAAGCATCTACACACTTTCTTTTCACTGACTCGTTGTTCGGCGATTTTAACGGAAATTGGGTAGCTAATGAACCTTCTAGGGTGATATGGCTGGCAAGTTATCGTGGGTAACAGCCCATAGGTAGGTTGTCCAAAGCCCAGTCACTGGACCATTCTCTTCTTGCTGCCTTTAGGTAAATCTTAGACCAAGGAAGCCACCTACTTAAAAAAAAAGAGAGAAAGAAAAGAAAAAAAAGGAGAAAAGAAAAAAAAAGAAAGAAAACAAAAGAAATAAGCCACACTTCGCCGCATGAATATGGCTGGCAAGTTGTCGATGGTAACATCTCATCGACTGGTTGTCCAGAACCCAGCTCAATAAATGCATTGAAATTTCCAAAACACTTAGGAATAAGCGGAGAAGTAGAATAAACTGGGGAGATATACACTGGATTCACCCTTGTGTTGACCCCATAAAAATTAAAGTAAGGAGAAAGCTACCGGTTGTAAAGATACACCATTAGGCAGAATTCTCTTTTTAAGGTCACCTAAAGGTGTAGAAATCCGAAGTCCGTTTTAACTGCCGATCAACGAGTCTATCACATTTACAATAAGATGCTTATAACTTAGGGTTCTCATCAAATCTTGGGTAAGTTGAATGGCCGTAGAAAGCCACTCTTAAACCCTAAAACTCAAAAATCCAAAAAAAAAGAAAATTAAAAAAGAAGAAAAAGAGAAAAAGGAAATTTTTCTTTGAATAAGGCGAGGGCTTAAGGCGGTCTGCATTTTGGCAGATACCCGGGCACTATTGTGTCTTTGAAAGTTCAGATCCTAAGTAAACATCTTCTTAATGATTGAAAATAACTCATGCCCAAATAATCCAACCTGATTCTTTTATAAATAGCATATAGATTTTGCTAGGGACTAGCAAAAGATAGGCATGGGGATGTGATGTAAACATGTTTACACTACATAAGATATATATTTATGCATGTTCTTAAGCATATAATTGCATTGCATACTATAAATATTGCATAGCATACATCATCTTACCTCTAGATTAGTTTGAATAAAATGGAGTTTAATTATCTTTTTTATGTTCAGGGACAGGGAAAATTTTTATCGAGACCTCGGATCAAAGATCAAATCGTACAGATTTGATCAGGGCAACGATTGGAGTTCAATGACTCCAAGATCGCCCTAATCAGACATCTGTAGCATCAGATAGAGATCGGGGAACCCTAGAAGATCAAGGGCCAAGATGGTGTGAATCCACACTTCAAATGACAAATCCGACCGCACGGATGTATTCAGATTGACGATTGCAGCCTAATGATGCAAAAATCAACTCAATCCGACAACCGTGGCACCATCTACATCATCCAGAAGATGGACGACTAAGATGGTGCCACGTGGTGCCATCTCGGTCACCCAATCAACCGCACGCATCCACTGAAAGCCCTCGCATCAATGTTTCCCCACCGTTGGATCAAGATCCAGTGGCTGCAACACACCCGCAGTTAAGTTAAGCACCTGACCATACACGCTCATAGTGCAGTTGGTCGAGGCACTTACGCGAAGCGTAGGAGCACGTTCAAGTCGCATGAGGCTGGTGCTGGGGCGCGAGTGAGCGGGCATAGCTACCGCTTGACCGCGATCGATCGGCTGCGAGCACCCAATAGCGCCCACGCGCTATCGTACGCTCATGCGCGACGCGGAATCAAACGCAGGCGTTGCAGCTTAAAGAGGTGCGGCGAGGGCACATCTCAGTCGTTCGATCTCATGATCGAACGGCTGAGACTTGATGGACGTGGGCGGCGCGGAAGGTGAGCGGGCGACACACGTCACCCATGACTGGGGCTTTAGCGACGGTTTTATCCGTCACTAAAGACCCCTTATTTAATATTTTGAAATTATAAAGACCAAATTGCCCTCACTCCTTGCAACTATAAAAGGAGACCCCCTCCATACGAAATGGGCATCCCTTCCTTCTCTTCTCTCCCTCTCCAAAGCTCAAGAGAAGCTTGTCCCACACCCAAGATGCTCCTCGAGAGATAAAGTCAAATTTTCACCCTCATTTCGGAAGCGGATCCCGCAACGATGACGACGTGTTACCCCATTCTCGTTCCTCCTGCCTAGACCTCCTTCTTCCAGGTGGCGTCTCGTCCTGCTTGTCCTCTAAGCAATCGTCGAGGAGGATAACTTCTCTCTCCCATTCTTCTTTTCAGCTTTCTAGAGTAGAATTTTCCTGCTTTCTAGTGTAGTTGATTCCCCACTTTTTAATGTAATTATTCTTTGGTTTTATTGTATAAACATTTAGAAATATTGAATGCATGTTTTGTCTCTCTCTCTCTCTCCCATTTATTCTGAGTGTTAACATTGCTTCATTATAATTACGTCGCTTCGCTTTTCAACAAAAATTCTAAAAAAATATAATTGCGAATATAGATCGACGTAGCCTCCCTGAGTTCGACCCGAGATTTCTATTCCGGTACGAATTTTATTTGTTGAACACGAGTTCTTCTCTTTCAAACTATGATGACAGGTTTTTCAAAACCAAATATGTTAGCGTAGTAACTCGTAGCTTCAACAAATAGTCAAAATAAAATTTTTATAAAGAATTAATATCAAAGAAAATTAATGTGAGAATTTATATACCATTAGACCCTGCTTGACTCTGCTCCTGAGATTGGCTCCGAGACTGACTCTGTGGCTGACTATTCTGCTGAGATTGGCCATATAACTGGATCTGAGGAGGGTCTACAAATTGAGATGGTGCCTACTGTTGGGATCGACTCTGGGGAGGGTGTAGGGGCTGAGATAGTGCTTGTTGCTGGGATCGACTCTAGGGTGGGTGTACGGGTTGAGTTGTTGTCCGCTGCTGGGATTGGCTCTGGGGAGGGTGTAGGGGCTAAGCTGGTTTCAGTAGTTGGGATTGGCTCCGGGGAGGGTGTAGGGGCTGAGCCGGTGTCAGCTGCTGGGACTGGCTCTGGGGAGGGTGTAGGGGCTGAGCTGGTGTCCGTAGCTGGGATTGGCTCTGGGGAGGGTGTAGGGGCTGAGCTAGTGTCTAGAGTTGGGATTGGCTCTGGGGAGGGTGTAGGGGCTGAGCTGGTGTCAGTTGCTGGGACTGGCTCTGGGGAGGGTGTAGGGGCTGAGCTGGTGTCTGTAGCTGGGATTGGCTCCAGGGAGGGTGTAGGGACTGAGCTGGTGTCGGCTGCTGGGACTGGCTCTGGGGAGGGTGTAGGGGCTGAGCTGGTGTCCGTAGCTGGGACTGACTCCGGGGAGGGTGTAGGGGCTGAGCTGGTGTCCGTTGCTGGGACTAGCTCTGGGGAGGGTGTAGGGGCTGAGCTGGTGTTGGCTGTTGGGACTGGCTCTGGGGAGGGTGTAGGGGCTGAGCTGGTGTCCGTAGCTGGGACTGGCTTCGGGGAGGGTGTAGGGGCAAAGCTGGTGTCTACTGCTGGGACTGGCTCTGGGGAGGGTGTAGGGGCTGAGCTGGTGTCGGCTATTGGGACTGGCTCAAGGAAGGGCCTAAGGGCTGAGGGTGTGTGTGCCTAAGTGGAAGCTAAGAGTGAGGCTGTGTATTTTGTTGAGGTTTATACTGAGGCCTAGATTTTGTGAGAGTATGAGGTGGGATCATAGCATGTCGAGTATGAGATCGAAGTCGAGTATAAGGTAGTGGCATGGGGGAAGGCAACTGGAGTTGATTGTCATGTTGTGAGTGGCGTTGAGGTTCATGTTGGGGCTTAGGCTGGGTGTCGATGCCATCGTCATGTCCTTGGACCTGGTCATCTGGCTCAAATGAAGAGTCATCACATCTAGAATCAAGATGATGCTTTTTGTATGCCATCAACTTCTTAGGTGCCATCTACAGATGAAAAAGAAATTATTAATTAAAGAAAATACAATAGAAAATTTACTACTGAATGTGACCAACTTATTTACTCCAACTTGATGCTACTTTGTATTAAATTTCACTTTGATTATTCCAATAGAATAATTTAAATTTGATTATACTTCATGCCACTATGTATAGAAAGCACAAACTTGAAAATAGAAAGCTTGCTCTTATATGATTCATTCAAAAAGAAATCATAACTTTGGTTACATGAAATAAGAGAGGAGCTACAAATTATAAAAGGATGATGTCATACTTTTTATATAATCAACTATAATGAAAGAAGTATGCCAAAGTAAGTAAAAGATCAACCCCATACAATAAGAAAACCTGCAAGGGAGAAAATATATGAAAAAGATTTTAAGAAAGAAATAATTAAACTCTACAAAATAGCTTAATTGAAAATGTTTACCTCAAATATCAATATCCATTGCACCATGACCTACTCCTCCATCTTGTAGCACATCTTGGTAGGCTTCAGAATCAAAGTCAGGATCCTTATCATGTTCTATATCATAATAATCACGCAGCATTGTTCTTATTGGTGCTATCCAGCCATTTCTACAATTATCAGGCACATAAAAAACTTGTTCAATTTGACAAGCTAATGTAAACAGTTCAGATGCTTGAAGAATTGTACGATCCTTGTTCAAACTTATGAAACCAGTATCTTTGTCAACTTTAACATAATATCTGCTATTAAAAATATCAAACCAGTGACACTTAAATAACACGACTCGGCAATCATGACTATAGCTGACTTCCACAATCTCTTTGATTTTCAAATAGTAACCATCACAACCAGTTTGTATGCCATCACATTTCACAATAACGCCTGAATGTTATGTAGCCTTTACATCATCAACTGATTACACTTTAAATCTGAACTCATTTATTATATATCCAGAGTGATAATGTGCATGACTTAAAGGTATGTTCATCATTACATCAAAATCTTCTATCCATTGCGGATCATTGTTTTGTTTCATTTCTTGCACACGAGTTCTGAACCAGTCAATGAAGTCTTCTTCACATCTAGAAATGTGTGAAGATTGTCGAAATTCATAGTAAAAATCCAGAATCTGCTTTAATATATATATATGAGCTAATTGTTGATCATGTTTAGACATTGGTTTAAATTCCGTTCGTATGATTGGCCTTCCTCGGATATCAAATACAGAAAAACAATCTTCTACATTTTCACCATTTTGTCTATCATCATTCCTTTCCAATCGATTGAATCGATTATCTGGACCATCCATATACATCACACAAAAGTTGATGCATTCTTCTATAAGATACCCTTCGAAAATTGAACCTTCTGGCTTAGCCTTATTAAAGACGTAGTCTTTCAATTTTTTCAAGAAGCGCTCAACTGGATACATCCACCTATACTAAATTGGTCCAGCAATCCTTGCCTCATTCACTAGGTGGAGTATAAGATGTACCATGACATCGAAAAATGCAGGAGGGAAAAGCTGCTCCATCTTGCATAGTGTGATCACAATTTGCTTGTCCCAATAGTCTAACAGTTGAGAATCCAATGTCTTTGAACATATAACCTTGAAGAATCAGCTTATCTCCGTCACAGAGTCAACCACTGGTTGAGGAAGCACTCCACGGATTGCTAATGGAAACAAGATCTGCATGTAAGCCTGGTAATCATGGCTCTTTAACCCACTTACCTTCTTCAATGCTTCATTTACACATGTAGAAAGTTGTGACGAGAATCCATCTGGAACCTTGATATTTTTAAGAAAAGATAATATCTTCAGTCGTTGCTCATCCTTCAAAGATATAATGCCTGAGAAAAGTCATAACTGCCATCATCTTTATGATTTACATGCAACTCAGGACGAATGCCCAACATCTTCAAATCAGTACAGGTCTTCAATGTGTCTTTTGGACTATCCGTTAAGTTTAGCAGATCTAAAATATTATCGATAACATTCTTCTCGATATGCATCACGACAAGATTGTGACAAATAGTGAGATCTTGCCAATAAGGGAGATCCATTAAGATCTTTCTGAAATAGATGACCCAATCGGATATTACCAATCTGTTGTAACTTCTCCATTATCTTGTATCCTGACAACCTGATTATATCTGTTCTTCGAAAATTTTTTGGATTTTTGGATGAATAGCGGCATGGTTTACCATCAAATTTGTCTTTAAACCTAGATTATCACCATCTATGTTCAATTGGTAGGAATCTACAATACACTAAATAACACAATTTTTTGCTTTCAGGTAAATGCAAGCAATGAGTATCATTCATACATACAGGACATGCCAACTTGCCTTTAGTACTCCAACCAGATAAATTTCCATAATCTAAGAAATCATTAATAGTCAACAATATTGCTGCATGCATCTTAAAAAATATTTCCCTAGCTACATCATATGTTTCAACCCCGTTATACCATAGCAATTTCAACTCATCGATGAGTGATTGCATGTAAACATCGATTGCATTTCCTGGTGCCTTCTTCCCAGGGATGAGAAGCGTCAGCATCATAAACAAAGATCTCATACACATCCATGGCGGCAAATTATATATAAATATCACCATTGGCCATATTGAATATGATGGATGCATATTTTTGAAAGGATTGAATCCATCAGTTGTAAGACCAAGCCTAACATTATGTGTTTCCTCTGCAAATAGAGCATGTTTATTATCAAATGCAGCCCACTCATCAGAATCTGTCGGATGACGCATAAGTTCATCTCGTGATTTTCTATTATGATGCCATATCATCCACTTTGCAGTCTTACTCGACATAAAAAGACATTGTAACCTAGGAATCAAAGGAAAGTAATGCAGTACCTTCCTTGATCGTTTCTTCCCTCATGCATTTGAACTAGTATTTTCTTCATATCTTCCTTCTCCACATTGCAGGCAACTATTCAAGCATGCATTTTCTTTAGTATACAGCATACAGTCATTCTTACAAGCATCAATCTTTTCATACTTCAAGCCAAGTACGTGAAACTGTTTCTTCGCATCATACCATGACTGAGGAAAATCTTTGGGATTATTTAACAACTCTTCTATGAACTTAAAGACATCAGACAATAACTTAGATGTTGCCTTATTCATCACTTTAATTTGAAACATTCTCAAAAGATATGACAACCTTGACATGGAATTAATTCCAGGAGCAATGGGTTCCTCTGCTGCCTTCAGTGCATCATAAAAATTATTACAATCTCCAAACATATTATCATTTTCATGACTATCAGCATTTGCAACTCTCATCTCTTGTAACATCTCTGCAACATTATCACCTCCAATATCTTCAATGAGATTCTCAACATCATTATCAATAGAAGGATAACTGATTTCTTCTCCATGCGAGGTCCAAACTGTGTAGTGAGGCCACCAACCAGTACAAATTAGATGCTCAAATACTGTGTTACGATCATACATGAATCCATTCAAACAACTTTTGCATAGACAACAAATTCTCTCGTAGAAGTCTCCTCTTCTATATTGCTTTCTATCTTCATGGAATGCCCAGTCTAAGAATGAAATCACTCCACTCTTATATCGAAAATAATCAAAAATCCTCAAACCAATCCAAGACTTATCCATGGAAACCTATAATCAAATAAACCCACAAATAATGAAAGTAAGTTACATAAAGAAATATCAGATATTTAACACCTAAGTTGTGATAAAATTTAAGGTGCTTCTCCAGTATATCCCCAAGACTAACCTCAACTAGATTCCTTTAACACCCAATTTAAGGTGCTTAAGAAACCTAGGTAAGTTTAGTTAGTATACCAAAGAAGAGCATAAAGATGTCACCAAGATTTCTCCAAACACAGAGCACATGCAACAAGTAGCACCTAAGTTATGATCAAATCTTCAAGAACCCTCCTTAGTTGGAACTTTACTGAACTAAGGACAATCAAAACTTATGACATATTATAAAGACAACACATCATGCATGTATGTGAGATACACATACATTAACTCATTGTCTGTATGACATGATTATAAGTCTTGAATGACCAGGTATATTAATACAATTTTGCCTACTCTTTCAACTTGTACCCTAAGGGTTATATTTCTTATTGTTTGTCATCGAATGCATCTAAGGTTGTGCAAGTGTGGATATCTACAAATTGCATAAATAAATACTAACAAAGAAAAGAGCAGTAATAACATAAGTCAACATCATAAATGTACTACTACCAAGAATGGAATATCTTCTTAATCAATTTGAAGTGGATTCGGTCCATATCTACTTGTTAAAAGGATGATTATATGGATTCTTATTTAGAATAATATGGCAACTGGACCTAAATTAAAACATCCAAGATTGCTTAACCCTCTCAAGTGTAACACCTCCCATGCCAATTTGCACATCCAAGTTGAGCCACCAATTTACCTAACTCAACCTATCCTACTCAACCTGGATAATGATGCTCCTCTCTTCTACCCTCTCTTCCCAACATTTACGATTCTATTGGGATAATATAAATGTAGCAATAACATTAATAAACTTTCAAAAGTTCATGATGTACATTAGGGAAAGAAAACAAAAGAAACAAGTTGTTTTGTTTTAATTGACCAAAAAAACCCAACCAAATCAAGAAGTATTTGAATTGTATCAAATGATAGGATAAGTTTTTTAAAATAGTGGACACTTGGATCATATTACGTGAACTTCAGGGCAAATTGTATTCAAACCTTATAAGCATGACCAATTTTTCATTTGCATCCAATACATGATTGCAAAACAGATACCCTTTACCCACAGAATATTAGATGCGTGGTCCACCCTAATGCATATCAAAAGATCCAAGTCAATTTGTCTTTTTTCTTCTGCTGCCCAGATGCTCTTCCATAGCCTTATCTACACGGCCAAGGGACATTGCCTAGATCCAAGCTTCTAATTACATGAAGGGCCACACTTTAAAGGATCTAAGCTTGAAAATAATTACAAACCTCTCCAATTGGGTCACATTTATGTAAACTCAACTCTTACCGAATGTAACAATGAAAAAACTTAAAGCCTCACTTAATAAAGGTTTAAAGTTCAAAACTAGACAAACTTTAGAAAGATGTAGGGTTTAAAAGTGATGAAGCATGTGATGGATTAGTAAATAATAGAAGTGATGATTAAATTCTTATATTATTCTTTCTTTTTGTTTTCATTTGTATTACGAGTAGATTAATGAAAATAGATACAATATATAAGTGGATATGATGCAAGTAATTTTTGTTTTCATTTGTAATAAAAATTTGTCAAGGTAGATGTAAATTATACTTTGAGATGATGAAAGTAAGAATAAAAAAAATTATATGATGTCCCTTAATACCATATATTATTCATTTATGCAGTAACTACCCTTAAGGTGAAAGATAATGCCTCATTTTTAATTCTATGACAAATGGACCCGTAGGAGCAGACCAACAACGCCTGCATCTTCCTTCAGTCCCCAAGTTAAATGAACAGAATAAGTATACAAGCTTGAAATAATATTCCTTCCATACACCTCCTTGCTGCTACCCAACTTAACAGCCATTCATAGAGACATCACACCCTGACACCTACCTCTTAGTACACAGTAACCATGCATATGATTATCAACTCATGAGATATGGTCAAAAAGGCCACTAACAATTTTAATTACTTCTTTGCAGAATGTTCTATTTCTCACGGCTAACACTTTTTTTTTTGTAGGCTAGAAACTTCGATTCCTGTCTCTCCATGGATCAATGGCATAACATTTTAAGTAGACCGCATGTTTGACTCTTCCATTAACAGCTTTGGAGGTACCATCCAGATTCCTCCCCTCTGGGATCAGCTCCAACCAATGGAGATCTCCCCTCCTCCCATCACAATCTCCCTTACCCTTTCGACCCCCCTGATGCTCCACCACCTGCGCATTGCAGTTGATCTGGAACTTTATTCCCTTATACTTTACACCTCATTAATTGCATGATATATCCATCCACCACATCCACCAATCAACAACCCTCCTTGGAGATATTTCAAAGCACACACACACCACCAGATAGCAGCAATAAAAGAATCAAACACACAGAGCCTTGTAAAGACCTAAGATTGGAAACTCATCATGTGACCTCAAGAAAATTAGAAGAGAAAAAGAAAAATAAGGCAACAAGAGGATTTCCTTGTGGTCATGAGCAACAAACACCCTCTTCTTCTTCATCTCCACACTACCAAAACACATCATGGGTAGAGGGATTAACCATCTAATAATGGTCTGGTCTGTGGTAAAACTGCCATGATGTAAATAAGATTATCTAAGAAGCTTCCTAGATGCATGTTGTTTATGACCAAAAAAAGCTTCCTAGTTTCAAAACTTGTTCGCATACCATCAAACACCTAGCGTGCATGTAAACCCTTGAGCTAATCCAAGATCAATAGATCTCGTTGAGCCACCCTGTAGCCAATAAATCCACCAAGTACTACAACAACAATAATAACAGGAGATCAAGAGAAGTGGAGTTGGAGGAGGAGGTATGAAATAAGCAAATAAATAAAATGAAGGAAGAGTGGTGGATTAACCCTACTTGTAGCAACAGCAGAGGTAATGGAGGTGTTGTTGAGGAAGATGAGGGAGGGAGAGAGGTAGCGGTCTTGAGGGGGAGGAGACGTGTTGCTGGGGAGGGGATGGTCAGGGGAGGCGCCTTCGTCAAGAGAGGGAAGGGGGTTGGGGATGGTCCGGGGAGGTGATGTCGTCAAGGATTAAGTCGGACAGTCAAGGGAGGGGGAAGGTAATGGCAGCAGGAGTTGGTTTTTGGTGGTGATCTTGAGGGGTAGGCGAGGTGCTGCTGGTGACCTTGAGGGGGAGTCAGGACAAGCACCGTCGTCAGGAGAGGGAAGGGGGAAGGCGATGGTCAGGGAGGCTGACGCCGTCGAGGAGGGGGTCGGGGAGTCAGGGGAGGGAGAAGGTGATGGGAACAGGACTGGGTTTTTGGGGAAGTCGGCGGCAAGGAATTTTGGAGGAGGGTGCGTGGGAGGGATGTGAAAATTTTGAAATCGTCGCCAAAGGGAAATGCAGGAGGGGGCGGGTAGGCAAGGGAAGGCTATGGTGACGGTTTCACTTGAAACCATCACCAAAGGGATATGCAGGAGAGGGTGCACTCACGAGGGAAGGCTATGGTGACGATTTCAAGTGGAACCGTCACCAAAGGAAAGGATATGGTCACGGTTCCACTTGGAACCATCACCAAAGGTATCCTATGGTCACAGTCCCACTTGGAACCATCACCAAAGCAAAAAGCAAATCTCACTCTCCCCCTCTGGTCATAGTTTTGAGTGGAACTGTCACCATAGGTTACTTTTGGTGACAGTTCCCAAAACTGTCACCAAATATCTGTCACCAATTCTCCCTTTCCTAGTAGTGGCCTTACTGTAGGTGACCTCGTAGATATCCATCCTAGTCATTTTCATCCCATTATGTGTAATGGACTGAAATATAGAAACAATACAATTAGGCTAAAATAACTTTAAAATTAAGTAATATTTAATTTAAAAGTAATTTCAATACTTATATTACAGCTCCTGACTATCTCGATGCTCCTTCGACCCGAACAATCAGTTTGTGGTGGAGCTTTAGCCTTATTGGCCTTTTTTTTTTTTGCTTGCTCCTGTAGACATATACAATAATGTCTTTTATAAATTTAAGATATATGAAATTAATGAAATAATTTTAATCACTTACTAACCTCTGTCTTCGAATCCAGCCAATGCTCGCATACCTTCTTCCAATCGTCAGGCATGACATCGAAGGATAATTCTCCATTACCTCCTCAGGTGAACTGTAGTTCTAGAAAAACTAATACCAAATATAAATTGTTAAAAATAATATATGAAATTATGCATATAATAAAAATGTAAATATTTAAAAAATATTACATTTCTCTTGGTCTCCATCCTCCGATCTCTGTGGATTTTGGTGGTGTGCTTAAGAATATATTGGGAGGCATTGAGATCATCACCCTAATCGTAATTTTCATACGTTAATTTTTAAAAAAAATTATGTCAATCTTACTTTATAATAATTTTAAGATAAAGTTATAAAAAAAATAACTTTGATAAATGAAATTACCTCCAACTGACGAAGGAACTACCTCTTAAGCTCTGCAGGCACCTTCCTCCAGAAGAAGTAGCAAATGGGCATAATGGACTTAACAATTGTATCCACTCGACTGATGAAGCCTAGGTAATTCCCTACCTCCCCTGTGGTTCTAAGCCTGATAGTTATTCTCAGGCCCTCAGGGACACGCTGGAGGTCTAAATTCTTTGTCTTCCCCCATCCTTTTCTTACTTTACCTACGTAAACATTAATCATATTCATTATATATTTCTGAAGTTATAATAAACTTTAAAATATATAAGTAATTTTAAACATAAGTATATGAGTTCTTACCCCAACTTGTGCTCGCCAGTAAGTGATCCGCATGAACTAGGGACGTACTCCACACCATCTCATCCTCTGCCTCCTGCACCTCCTCTCCCCCCTCCTCCCCTCCCGCCTCCTCATCTGATGCTCCATAATCTGGATCATCCTTTACTCACTCTTTCAAGGTTTGAGCAATCTCCTTCCCCTTTCCCTTCCCCCCCACATGTAGTAATCATGCTATTTCCCATGGACGTAAAAAACATGATTGGGGGGGGGGGGGGGGGGGGTGCCTGCTACCGAGGGGGTGGCTGAACCTGCTATCAGGGGGGTGGCTGAGCCTAAGAAAATGAATCGAACTACGTCGATGGCTACATCTCAGGAGGACCCTTTCTTTTGGGATTTTTCTTAAACAACTTCATTTGTAACATGTATAAAATGCAATAATTAATACATTTGTAAAACATTAATATATAAATCATCAATGAAAAAGTTTGCAAAATAAAAAAGAAATATTTAAAAATTTTGGTAGAGTTTCCCCTTAAATTTGGAGATTTCTCTATAAACTTGCATATTAAAATTAAAGTAGGCACACCCCACATAAAAAAAAAGTATAAAAACAAACCACAAGTGGGTACACCCCACATCTATTTAATGAAATAAAAAATAATATGTGGGTACATCCCACATCTAGCAAAAACATATAATTTCATTTAATTAAATTTAAGGCATTAAAATTATATCTCTAAGTACAACAGCCTCCAAGTATGCCCATCACCAATAACATGTTATTTGAAAAATAAAAGTAATTAAAATGCTAGTAGAGCAAGAGTAACAAATTTTGAACATGTGTGTTTGATTGGTTTAAGTTTAGTTACTTATAATGTATAGAAAATGGCAATTGTAGTTTAGGTTTCTTAAATTTGAATATGAATTTAATATAAACAGAAATGAAACAAAGTAAAGAAATTGTTACTAGCCTTAGATGTCCATATCTACTGCATTTAAATCTATATGACCTTCTTCCGTTAATTCTTGGTATGCTTCTAACTGTGCATCAAAATGATTGCGCAGTACTGTTCTTATTGGTATAACCCATCCCCTTTGGCAATTATCATGGACGTAGAAAATTTGTGTCACTTGACATGCTTATGTGAATGGTTCATCAAACTGAAGAATTTGACGATTAAGATTTAAACTCAAGAAATTATGTTTCTTATTGATTTTGAAACCAGTGCCCTCTTTAAAAACGTCAAACCAATGACATTTAAATATGACAACTCTGCTATCATATCTGAAGCTGATCTCCACAATTTCTTTGATTTTACCATAGTATCCATCTGGACCAGTGGAAAGATCTGAATCAACAACAACTCCAACCTGTTGTGTAACAATCCTATCATTAATTTCTTTTATTCTGAATCTGAACCCATTTATTATATACCCAGAGTGGTAATGTGCATAATGTAATGGTGAATCAGCAATTACATCAAAATCTGGTACCCATTGTGGTTCCTTATCCTCTTTCAATTGATAAACTCGATCTTTAAACCAATCTAAGAAGCCAAATTCGGTTGTCCTTGAAAGAGGTAATCATTCGAATTCCTCGTAAAATGGATCAATTTCAGGAAATTATTTTAAAATATATAGATGCATGCAACATTTGTCATTTTTCTGAAATAGCCTTGTACTCTATATAAAGGATCGACCTTTCTCTGATATCAAAAATTAACAAACATTCTTCATCACTGTTATTGTATTCCCCCTCATAATTCCTTTGAAGTTTATTAAAGTGGCGTCTGTTTCATTCATGTACATGGACGTAAAATTAATACACTCCTCCATGAGATAGCCTTCTACAATTGATCCTTCCAACTTTACCATGTTCAAAACATAATTTTTAAGCTTTTTCAAAAATCGCTCCACAGGATACATCCATCTGAATTATATAGGTCCACCGATTCTTGCTTCATTTGCAAGATGCAGCGTGAGATGAACCATTACATCAAAGAAGGATGGGGGAAGAATCTGTTCCATCTTACAAAGAGTAATGACTATTTGTTTATCCTAGTAATCCAGCGTATCATTTTGTAGCGTCTTCAAAAAAATAGCTTTGAAAATCTTGCTCATCTCTATGAATGAATCAACAACTAGCTCTAGCAGTATCCCCCGTATCGCCAATGCAAACAATACTTGCATATAAATGTGTGAGTCATGCCTTTTCAAGGTAGATATCTTTTTCTGTGCTTCATTCACACAGTGGGAAAGTTGCGAGGAAAATCCATCTGGCATCCAAATTTCCTTTAAGAAGGATAGTAGCCTACTCTTCTGGTCCTAATTCAGGTTATAAATAGCAGGTGGGAAATAACCATCATCCTCATGAATATACAGCTCCGGACGTATCCCTAAACTCTTCATGTCTTTTCTTATTTTCATCGTGTCCTTTGGATCATCGGTCAGATTTAATATGTCTAAGATGTTATCCATCACATTCTTTTCGATGTGCAAAATATCTAAATTATGATGTATTGTAAGATCTTTCCAGTATGGTAGCTTCATAAAGAAAATGCTTTTCTTTCAAAATCCAAAATTCCTCAAGGTCGTCTGGTCTTGTTTGAATGGTCGACTCAACCGTATCTCACCCATTTCTTATAATCTCTCCATTATAACTGACCCGGCAACCTAATAGAATATGTACTAAGTTTATTTTTTGGATTTTTCTTTGAATACAGACACATCCTGCCATCAAATTTATTCCTAAATTATGACGTTTGCCATCTATGTTCAATAGGTAAAAATCTGCGATGTCCTAAGTAACAGAATTTTTTACTTTTCAGTACTCATAGGTAATGAGTGTCTTTCATATAGACTGGGCAAGCAAGCTTTCCTTTAGTGCTCCAACCTGACAAATTTGTGTACGCCAAGAAGTTATTTATGATCCACAACAATGCTGCATGCATATTGTAAAATTTTTTCTTTTCTACATCATACGACTTCACACCAGTGAACCACAACTGTTTTAGTTCATCGATTAATGACTGGAGATAAACATCTATTACATTTCCTGGTTGTTTTAGACTTGGAATTAATAGGGCCAGCATCATGAATGACGATCTCATACACAACTAGGAAGGTAAGTTATAAATGACCATTACCACTGGCCATATAAAGTACAACGAGTACATACTCTTAAATGGATTAAATCCATTGCTTGCAACACCCAACCGCACGTTCTTTGCTTCTAAAATGAATGAATTGTTTCTTTCGTCAAATCTCTTCCACTCCTCTGAATCAGTAGGATGACATATTCTTCCATCTTGAGATTTACAATCCTGGTGCTATGTCATCCACCGGGCAATTTTAGTTGATATAAAAAGGCATTGAAGCCTAGGTGTCAGTGGGAAGTAACGAAGATCCTTTTGAGGTTGTTTTCTCTAACTTTCATTTTTACCATCCTTATATCTCTCAAGTCCACATTCAGGATAGTTACTCAAGTTTGCAAATTCATTTCTAAAAAGAATGCAATCATGCGAACATGCATTGATCTTTTGATAATCCAAACCAGGCTTACGAATCAGTTTCCTTGCCTCATACCATGAAGCCATAAAACCATTAGGGTTATTCAACAGCTTAGTAATAAACTGAAGTATTTCTGACATGAATTTAACATTAGCTCTATTCATAACCTTCAGTTGAAACATCTTCAACAAAAGTGATAACTTTGACATTTTCGTAATATCGGGAGAAATAGGATACTTAGCTACCTTAACAGCATCATAGAACTGATCACAACTGAACAAATCTTCCTCATGTATTGTTGTTCACTCGAGATCGGGTTTAACATCGTTGCGTTACAGTATAGTCGAAATCTCACAAAAAATAGATAAAATTTATACTTGAATTTGAAGTTTGAGGTCGAACACAGGGAGCAAATAGGAATTCACACACTAATCTCCAATAAAATGTAATTTAGCACAAAATTTAAGCCAAATGAATTACTCAAAAATGATAATCAATGTAGAACATGAGTATAACAAGAATTTGACATGATAAAAAGAGATCTATAACAAAATAATGGTGATTTTGATCACCAATTGTTTAGTATAGTTATATGTATACTAAGGTAATTAATAATGCCATAGTAATCAGGACCAAATCAATCAAATATCCGCACATTAGCTTGAATGCTATAGTAATCAGACGCCTCCTTTGGATATCAAAACACCTTAAATGCTCAACTGCTACAGTGCCTTCTTCTTTGTTTCTTCTTTTTCTACTCTCTCTCTCTCTTTCTTTCTCCTTCTCTTCTTAAACGGCCCTATTCTCCCTTCAGTTCTTCTGTGTGCCTCTTCTTCCTTTGCCTTGACTTCTTCTTTTCTTTCTCTTCCTTCTTATCTTCAAGCCTTCTTCTTCTGCCTTGACTTCTCTTCTTCAAGCACAGGGGAAAGGGTCTTTAGATTTTGGCTAAGTGTTAGCCAACTCTTCTCAGAGCAAAACCCCCCTGCCCCGCACAAACTCTCCTCTCTTTCTCTCTTTGGGTCACACTCTCCCAGAGCCATGCACAGTATCGGGTTATCAGGTATCGGACTTAGAGCGCACTTGGGACCAGGGCTGCCGGTGTGGGGTAGCAGCCGAGGTGTGCGCAGGCATAGGCGGGTTAATGGGTTGGAGCCAGGCCTGCGTGGTGGCTCACAGGTGAGGCAACTGGGTAAGGAGGACCTCATCCTTGTGTGTTAGGAGGCGATAAGCCGCTGACACTTTTTCCTCTTATTGCACTGCAAACACTCTTCAACAACCGATATGGGACTAAAGTCCCATGCTTCCTCTTCGCATACAACTGCAGGGCTCTTTCTTTCGATTGCTATAGCTCACAAGGTCAAGGCCTCCAATTGACCTCGCAGGACAGTGCCTTACGTGATTTCGCACTGCCTGGGTTGAGCACCTGGAGCAAGTGGGTGCTGTAGCAAGCTCCAAGCTTGCTCGAAGCACAACGTCAATGGCAGGCTCGACCTGGTACCTGAAACATGAAATAAGACCTCATGGCCACGTTAGAATACCTCAAGAGCTTCGCCGGACCACGGCGAGTGTAACAAAGGTGGTCTCATGGAAGATGGTGGTTTGTGGTGGCCGGTCGATGACGGAGTTGGTGCGCGATGATGGGTCTGCTCGAGGGCATGTTTGGGTGGATGGGAAGGCAAATAGAGAGAGGGGTTTGGCAGGATGTAATGTGGCAGAGGTTATGCGGTGGTCGGAGAGGCGGATGGAGGAGTGTAGTGGCGTATACGCCTCGTCGGAGGAGTGGTCAGATACGGGGAAGACGAAGGTGTGCGGCAGCTTCGAGAGCTATTTTTGAGGTTTTTGGGTATAAAACTAAACCTAAAAGGTAAGAGACTTAATCTAACCTAATCTAAACGGATGAATGGGGGAGGACAACACCGGTGTTGGTATGCCAAAGCTGGGAAGAAGGTGCTTCGATGATGGGAACGACGACAATGACAAAGGTAGAAGGGCTCTTGCTGGTACGGCCAAGAGCAGATGAGAGAGAGAAAGATAATCCGGCCACTGGTTTTGTGAACGGATGATGAAGGAGGTCAGGATGGGTTGCCAGAGCTTGTGGAGCTTCGCGACCAAAGAGGAGAGAGGAAGAGGAGGGTTGTCGACCGGAATTCAAGCTTAAGAGACTCGACAAGGCTTGGTGGTCCTTTATATAGATAGTAGAGGGCGGTTGAAGCTTGGAATCCAAGCTTTCAACCTTGGAAGGTTCTCTGGAGTAGGAAACCCACTTCTTCCATGAGTTTTCATTAAGATTTGGGCAAGAATTGGAACCCAAGATGCGGCTCAAATTGTAAGGAAATCTCTCAGGAGTCTCCCTTCCAATTTTGGAAGGGATTCACTAATCAATCAGAAAGAAATCCCTAGTCGAAGGTCGCTGGAGTAGGATTCCTCCGTGATAATGGAGGAACCTATTTGCAAAGAGTGATGACAAAGATAGGGCCCTTTTTGTAAGAAATTCAAAAGTTAGGGGTCTAAATGAGATAGAAAGAGTTTGACTGGACCAAAATGCAAACTTTGTCAAGATGATCTCAGATTGAGTCCAAATTTTTGTACAAACCTAACTTTGACCCAAGGAATCTAATGGTGAAGTTAGATGTATGTTTTCACCTTGTTTGATTGAGTAATTTATGCAGAAACCCAAATTAGAGCAAATGTCAGTCTGAGACTCTATTTTACGTCAAGACAGGTTATGATGGTCAAATTGAGGGTACCAAACCCTAGAGAATATTTTTTTATAAATTTTAGAGGATTTAGGTGAATTTTATCCTGACCAAAACCTCGGTTACTTAAGCGGGTGTGTTTTTAGGGTTTCAAAAGTCATTTAATTCTTAAAACACGTGCAAACCCTTTTTTGTTTGTTCTAACCCACTTGTTAGCCTTTTAGGACCATTTGACCCTTAATTAACCCTTAAGTAAACTCATGGTTATACTGCATTCAAGATATGATGGTAAAATTATAGTTTTAACCCAATTTTCTTATCTTTCCCTCAGAATGGATTTGTAGTGAATTATGGCTCTCACACAATTATGTAGGAGCATTTAAAGACTTAATCAAATCAAACTAAACTGATTATGGCTCATGATGGTGTTCCCATCATTTGTATTTATATCCTCTCCTGCTCTCATCTCATTCAACATTTCGTGTATTTATTCACCCCGTTATCACCAATTTCCTCGTCGATCTCTTCGTCAATAGTGTTCTCATTGTTTATGACTTTCTCATTTAACTCCTCTCCGTGAGCTACCCAAGTAGTGTAATGCTATCACCACCCATTACAAATCAAGTGCTCGAGCATAGTATTACGATCATGCAAGGAACCATTCATGCATCTTCTGCATGGGTAGAAGATATTATCAAATTGACCTCCTCGCCTAAATATCTTCCTATCATCATTAAAGGCCCAATCCATGAATGAAATTACTCCATCCTTATTTTTGGTGTAATTTGAGCCCTACAATCCAATCCAAGATTTATCCATTATAACATAAAATTTAATGTAAACAAATCACTTATTAGGAAAGAAAAGGACTGAATGATGTGTATCTTAATTAAGATTTTCATATAACCTTAGTGCAGTGAAATTTCGACAGCATTTTCCTGCACTTCTCCAATATACCCCCCAATACTAACCTTAGCTAAATTTCCTTTAACACCCAATTAAGGGCACTACAGGAAACTAGATAAGATTAGTTACTATACCAGAGAAGAGCAGCAAGAAGCAACCGAAATTTCACCGCACAAGGTTACATGTAACGAGCAAAACTAAGTTGTGATCAAATCTTTAAGGACCTTCTTTAGTTCAATACTTCACTGAACTAAAGTCTATCGAGTCTTATGGCATGCTACAAAGACAACACATTATGCATGTAAGTGAGGATACATACACTTCCTACATTGTCCATATAACATGATCATAAGTCTCAATAGACGAGTAATTTGGACACAATTTAACTCGAAGGACTTCTACCTTAGGGGTTAGAATACCCAATGTTTGGCCCCGCATGCATATATCTTCTTTAGCAAGTGTGTGTATCTAAAATAATACTCATAATTACAAAGAAATTAACATAAACATAAGCAATCATTTGATAAAAAATAAAATTATTTTTATTGAATGCTAAAATGAAATGTACAAAAATGTTATTTTATCATAACATGATTAAAATAAGCTCTATAGAGCTTCGAATTTCAACCAGCATTAGACATAGGTAACTCCAAAACTTTTTAAAATCTATTATAACAAATTCCCTTCATCTTAAAGATCATTTCACATCCAACAGAAGTGAGATAAGAAGCTCCAAAGTTCATTGTAGCTTTAGGTTGACCAACATTACACCAAAAATTGACTTTTAGCTCTTCAGTAGTTTCAATCAAATTAATGACTAGATAGACCTTCTACGATCTCAAGAACTCATTAAACTCAAAAAGAAGAGAGATTGATCACTGGAATGTAATGTTCAGGTCTGCCACGTAAATCCTAAACCCTAAAACTTCAAACCCTACTAAACATTAAAATAATTTTGAAAAAATTTTGACAGAGTTTCCCCTTATATTTTGAAGTTCTCTATAAACCTGTAAAGTAAAATAAATACTCGCCATAAAAGTGGGCACACCCCACATTAAATTTCATTTCAACTAAACAAGTGGGTACACCCCACATTCATTCAATGAAATTAACAACACTATGTGGGGACACCCTACATCTAATAAAAACTTATATTATCATTTAAATAAATTAAAAATATTAAAATTATACCTCTAAGTAGTACAACCTCCAAGAATACCTGTTAGCGATAACCTGTAATTTCAAAAATAGAATCAATTGAACCAAACTCTCAAGTATAACGAAAATTAAATTAAGTAGATTTCAATTAGAATTGGGGTAAATTAAGTTGGTTCAAATGTTTATTTGATTAGTGATGTAGGATGGGAGGAGGAGAAGAGGGAGGGCATGATGAGGGGGGTGGTCAGGAGGAGGAGGAGGAGGCGGGTAGAAGTAGGTTCAAATGTTTATTGGTGTGATGTATGAGTTTGCCTAATAGTAGCATCAACTATAATTACCGATCCTCTAAGCATTTCAAAGAAGTTGGACTGAACAGAGTTGCTGTTCATGGATGGAGTTGGCATGACAAGGGAATGAGAGGGAGTTGAATAAAAATTTGCCATATTGATAGCTCTAGTGATGGATTGAGATAGCAACAGGGGTTTTCCTCCCATAAGAAATTCGCATCTTTGTAGCCATAACACATGTAAAATAAAGAATGGTAGGTGACGATTCATTTCAGTATCACACATGTGCTATTTTAAATACATAGCTTTATCTAACCAAGTGCCAGGCAATGCCTCCACCCTTATTCCAATAGTGAACTATACCGCTTGAGCAACCTAACATTCATAGAAAATATGATGAATATCTTTAGTAAAAGCACCACATTTATCACAAGAAACATCTACATAAGGCAGCCTTTGAGCTAGTGCAGCCTTCTTAGGTACAGTAGAGGTACAATTTCTCTAAAGGAAATTTTCTGTACGAGGTGGTAAGGCAAGGAGCATCCAAATTTTTTTGCAGTCAGGAACATTTTGGGGATTATGGATTTCATGCTTGCCATCTTGTAACAACATAGATTGATGGGCAAACTTAGTATTGAAATTTCTACTTATACTTGAGAACCAAATTAGTGAGTCCTCCTCTCCATCATGGATTAGAGTATCTTGAATTTTGATAAGCAAAGGAGGATGGCAAGAGGAGGAGGAGAGGAGGAAGGGGAGCAGCGTAGTAACAGGAGGAGGAGGAGGAGGAGGAGAGGAGAAGGGGGAGCACCACAGTAGCAAGAGGAGGAGGGGGACGGCAGGTAGGGGCCATGGAAGAGGAGGAGGAGGGTGGCAAAGAGGAGAGGAGGAGGATGACTGCAGCGACAGTAGCAGGAGGAGGAAGGGGAGGGGTTGGGGAAGTGGAGGGTGGAAAGGAGAAGAGGAGGAGAGGAGGAGGGGGACTGCACAGTGGTAGTAGGAGGAGGAGGGCGGGGAGGAGGTTGACGATATGTGGAGGAGGAGGAAGGGCAATGATCAGGGAGGAGGGGGACAGTAGGTGGAGGAGGAGGAAGGGAAAGGGGTCGGGGAGGAGGAGGAGGAGAGGGGCAACAAGAGGGGGTTGGGAAGGAGGAGGGTGGCAAGCATCAAGGTCAGGGACGGTGGAGGAGGACAGCAAGAGGAGGAGGAGGAGGAGGGCAGCAGGCTGAGGGTCAAGGATGGTAGAGGATGTCGGTAGGAGGAGAGGCGGAGGAGGGCAGGGATGAGGAGGAGGAGGGTGAGACGGCGAGGAGCTACCTGAGAAGGAGGAGGAACGTTAGCGATTGACTAAGGGCGAGGAACCATTGATAGAGAGCGAGGAGCGGCAGCAACTGATGGAGGCGATCGCCGAGGAGGATCAAGAGAGGAGTGGTGAGGTTTTTGTCAGTTGTGTAGGGAGGAGAGGACTCTGCACGTGAACATGATGAACAGATATTTACCATCGGTTATACCAGAAATCGACAGTAAAGGATAACTTAAATCCCTCCTACATCGTGCCTAAATTTTGGCTAGAAATTTTAACCGGTCTGTTCCCCATCAGTTCTATCAGAAATCAACGATAAAGGATAAAATAAATCCCCCCTCCATCATGACCAAATTTTGGCTGTAAATTTTAACTGGACTTTTCCCCATCGCTTATTCCACTAACCGACGGTAGAAGTCAAAATCAAACCCACCCAAGTTTAAGTGCTAACTTTAACCTTCTTTTCACCATTGCTTATTCACTACCTGATGACACATATATTTTTGTTGTCGCTTATTCCACTAACTGAAGACATAAGTCAAAATCAAACCCACCCATATATTACACGCTAATATTAACCTTCGTTTCACCGTCGCTTATTCCACCAACTGATGACATAAGTTAAAATTAAACCACTAAACCCACCCAAACTTCAGGCGTTAATTTTATCCATCTATTAACTGTCGCTTTGTGCACTAAGCGACGGAAGAAATATATTTACCGTCCCATTATAAAGTGATGGTAAATATTAATGACCAACGCCCTCCCATCACTTTTTTTCAATTGATGGTAGGTCGAGTATATGCCTTCATCATCGCTTATTTTATTAAGCGATGGTAAAAATATCTTTGTCGTCAATTTTACAAACTGACGACAAGGAACCGACGGCATATCCCATTTTTCTAGTAGTGCAATTTTGCAGTCTTACTTGATATAAATAGGAATTGAAGCCTAGGAATCAATGGAAAGTATCATAGGATCTTCTTTGCCTGTTTCTTGCCATGTTGATTCCCAGATTTTCAAACCTTATATCTTGACGTACCACACTCCGAACAAGTATCAAGATTAGCATATTCACTTCTAAACAATACGCAATCGTTCGGACAAGCGTTAATCTTTTTGTAATTCAAGCCCAGCACCCTAATCTGTTTCTTCGCATCATACCATGACTCCGGATAACCATTAGGCTTAGATAGGAGCTCTCTGATAAGTTCAAGTACCTTAGACATTAATTTAGATGTGGCACTATTGATAACCTTCATCTGAAATAATTTCAATGGAAATGTCAACCTTGACATAGAACTCACTCCAGGAGCAAGCGATTCATCAGCTGCCTTAATAGCATCATAAAAGTTGTTACAACTTCGTAACATCTCACCACCGTCTATGATGTTATCTGCTGCTCTAAGTTCAACCAACATATCCTCAATCTCGTCACCTTCAATATTACAGATAGGCTCATCATCAACATTCATTAAATCAGTTTCATAAGTTTCTACGACGAATTCTCCATGAGCAATCAACTTGGTGTAATGTTGCCACCAACCATTACAAATTATGTGCTCTAATACAGTGTTATGATTATGTACTCCATTTAAGCACCTTCGACAAGGACAGAAAATCAACTATAGAAGCTCCCCTCGTCTAAATGATTTCCTATCATCATGGAAAGCCCAATCCAAGAACTCCCTCACTCCATTCTTATATCAAATGTAATCTAAATTTCTCAAACTAATCCAAGACTTGTCCATAATGACCTAAATAATTATTAACAAAAGGTCTCAAGCTAATGTCATATTATGAAAAAAAAGCTACTCTTACATGTACCTAAATCACCCACTAATTATGAATAAACATTGAAATGTTATATATATATATATATATTTTTGTATTTTGATTATGATTTTTACTTTAATAGCCCATCCTTGAAGATTTGATATCATAGCATTACTTATTACATGTAACCGGTGTCTGGAGAAATTTCAATAGCATCTCCTCGCACTTCTCTAATATACCCCCAAAGACTACCCTTAACTATATTACCAACAACTCCTATTTAAGGGTTTTTTAGGAACATAGATAAGATCAGTTGGTATACCGGAGAAGAGCGAAAAGAAACTATCAAAATTCCTCCATACATCAGTTCCATGTAACAAGCAACCCTAAGTTGTGATCAAATCTTCAAAGACCCCCTTTGTTTAGAACTTCTCTGAACAAAGGTCGATGACTCTTATGGCATGCTATAAAGACAAAACTTCGTGCATGTAAGTGAGGTATACAAACACTCTGCATTGTCCATATAACATGATCATAAGTGTAGACGAGCAACTATTTTGACACGATTATCCCCTCCCAAAACTTGTAACCTAGGGTTTGGAATACATATCGTTTGGCCTCAAGTGCATCTAGATTTGTGTAAGTGTTTGTATTTATAACTTTATTAAAATCATACAATTTGCAGTAAAAAATAATAAGTTATACATACAAAATAAAAATACTCTAAAGTACCCTATCTCCCTTCCTTTCTAAAGTACCCTAATTATGAATAAACATTAACATGTTATATATATGTTTGTATTTTGATTATGATTTTCATTCTAATAACCCATCCTTGAAGATTTGATTACAACGTTACTTGTTACATGTTACAAGTGTCGAGAAAAATTTCGACAGCATCTCCTCGCACTTCTCCAGTATAACCCACCAAGACTAACCTTAACTACATTCCCAATAACTCTCATTTAAGGGTGCATTAGGAACATAGATAAGATTTGTTGATATAGCAAAGAAGAGCGAAAAGAAACTATTGAAATTCCTCCAAACATCAGTTCCATGTAACAAATAACCCTAACTTGTGATCAAATCTTCAAGTACCCCCTTTGTTCAGAACTTCTCTAAACAAAGGACAACTCTTATGGAATGTTATAGAGACAAAACTTACAACATATAAGTGAGGTATACACACACTCTGCATTGTCCATATAACATGATTATAAATGTCGATGGTCAAGTATTTTGACAGATTATCACATCCCAAAACCTATTGTGGACGCACTATTAAGAGTGCATCTAAATTTGTGTAAGTGCATCTAAATTTGTGTAAGTGTACACACTATTAAGAGTTCATAATCAAATATTGAACACAAGCAAAAAATGTTAGCATAGGTAATTAATAACAAGCAACATGCAATTGATAAAATTAACATTTCTAACAAGTGAATAATTATAATCAATTACATGTAAGTTTAACAAATTTATTTTACATGTAAATTTAATTTCCAATTTTTATTTAATAGGTCAATTTAACAAAATTTCACATGTAATTTTATTTTATAGGTAATTTAATTTCACAAGTAAATTTATTTTTACAGGTAATTTAAATTTAAAAAAATAAAAGATAAATAAAATAAAATGGGGATGGGACATAGCTATGGAAGAGGGGGTAGTTGAGGGAGGAGGAGGAAGGAAGGGGGGGCGGAGTGGAGGAGGAGGTGGGTTCAAGGGGTGGGGGGCGACGAGGGCACGAGGAGGGAGGGCCTAGAGCGAGGGGGAGGGGGGCAGCGTAGGGAGGAGGGTGGGGGTGGTGGCAGTGCGAGGAGGAAGAGGGCGTGGGCGGTGACAGCGTTGGCAGGGAGGCAGCGTTGGGAGGAGGAGGGCACAAGCGGCGCGGGGACGAGGCCGTGGTGGTGAAGGGGGATGCAAGGGGTAGTGGTTGATCACCGAAGCAAGGGAGAGTCAACGGCATGGGAGGAAGTGGCGGCGGCACAAGGGACAGCTCTCTAGTCGCGAGTGCTTGAACGTTTGAGCGAGAAGGTTTCGGGGGGAGGGGGAAGGAGGTACGATTTGGGAGTTATATTCACAATTCGTGGCGGTTAATCGGATTAACCATCACGAATAAGGAACTAGCAACTTTAATATTAGCGACGGTTAATCCGATCAACCGTCTCGAATAAGTTTTGGCGACGGTTAATCTAGAAACTGTCTCTAATGAACACGAATTGCCTTTTCAGTTCTCGCCCTACTATAGATATATTTCTTGCGATGATACTTATTAGTGATGGGTAATCTAGAAACCGTCGCCAATGAACGTGAATTGCCTTTTCAATTCCCACCCTCCTGTAGATATTTTTCTTGCGATGATACTTATTAGCGACGGTTAATCTAGAAACCGTCACCAATGAACAGGAATTTCCTTTTTAGTTCCCACCCTCCTATAAATATTTTTCTCACGATGATACTTATTAGCGATGGTTAATCTAGAAATCGTCGCTAATGAACAAGAATTGCCTTTCAATTCCCGCCTTCCTATAGATATTTTGCACGGTAATACTTATTAGCAACGGTTAATTCTTGATCGTCACTAAATTTCCTAAAAATTAACCCCCGCCAATAAAGCGAGAGTGCTTATTGGCAACCGTTAATTCTTGACCATCGGGAAATGTCCTAAAACCTGCCAATGGAAAGTATGTAGGGGAGGGTGGGAGTACTCTTTAATGACGGTTAATCCTTAACCGTCGCTAAAGCTTTTCAGTTGGAGACGGTTTATTCGTAAACGTCGCAAATTTTTAACAAAAACACGACATTCCCTCCAAATTCTAATTAACAACATTGCAATATATAATTGTCGCTAATTATCCACTATTAGAGACGGTTTCGTGACAGTCGCAAAATAATTGATGCCAATAGTAATTTTTCTTGTAGTGCATGTACTTGTCATGGGCGTGCCTTGCTACTATGTGCATATGTGGATTGTAAATAGAATTGTATGCTTCTTGTTACCATGCTTGTGTAGAAGTCTTATGCATATAAAGATCATGAAAATCAAAAAAGAATAAAGGGTGTCATTGAATGCAAAATTATGACCATTTACAAAAATTCAAACTCTCGAAAATGAATTGAAATAAGTATAATTGGAGTGCAAGTTGTCCTCAAAAAGTAAATTAGTTAAAATCACTAATTACTTACGCTAATTTTATATGTATTTTTGGAAATTTTTTTATTCTTTTGGGATTTTTAAATGAGAAAACGACGCTAAAACTAAAACTATGTATTAATATGTAATGTAGCGGTAGAAATACAAAATTCCATACAAATAATATGATAATCCAAAATTGCAAAGTAGGTTCCATGAGGTGGATAACCATATAACTAAGCTATCTACCAAAAATCATGCAAAAATACACATTATAGAGCACGAAGCAAAATCTTGAAATTATAAGGACTAAATCTCAACAAAACAGTGACTGTAATGAAAGAAAAATTTTACTTGTTTTCTATACATCTAAGCACAAAATTTGGTTGAAACATAAACCTAATGTGTAGGAACCTATACAAAAATCTTGGCAAAATTCCAATGTCGTGGAATTTAATGAGAAAAATTAGGAAGGTAAGAACTAAATTACAAACTTACAAACTACAAAACACAAAACTAATGCACACTAAAAAACCATGAAACATGAGGCACTAAACTTTTAAAATTAAAAGTAAACTAAACAAAACTTAAATCGATGTAACTAATGTCAAGATTACAACTAAACTAATAATTACAAGTACAAATAACTAATACAAAAGAGAATGAGAAAAAGACAGATGAAGGTGAAGGAGTCTTGACAAGGACAGTCCTATGTGTGATTACTGTTGGTGACGATGGCAGAGAGATCGCTGAAGAGGCCCCTTGCCCAAGAGAGGGGTCGAGTAGAGAGAGAGAGAGAGAGAGAGAGGAAGAAGAATAGGGAGAGGAAGGAGTAGAGAGGAACTAAAGATAGAGGGTCTTAAGGGATTTTATAGAGTTTGAGGGATAGGGAAGTCCTCAAATTTGTAATAGCCCTAAAAACCCACTAAAAATGGGCTTAGGAGTGGCAAAATGGAAGAAGTCACAAAAAAAACCCTACAAAATTGGGTTTTTGGGTGAAAAATCAGACCAAACTACACATGCCATGTGCGAAACATGTGCCCCTTGCATGCACATTGCTTGCAGTTGCCTACTGGATCATGCTATGACCCATTTACCTACATCAACCCACTCAATCACAGTGCTAGCACACCATGTGTGCGTGTTGCACATTCCATGCATGCTTGTATTGCCTGTTACATCCAATACGTGCCCTTGTGCATGCTAAGTGCACCCGCACGCAGCATGCTACTACTGTGTGTGTGCCTTGTGAGTAGCTCATGCACAGCACACAGTTGCACACAGTGGCTTTAGGTGCTAGAGCCTTCACACAGGGACCTGTTTGTGTAGGGAATTGTCTTAAGTTTCTTCCACAATGCCCCTTAATGTTTTATTTTCTTTGTACCAATGCTCTTGTAAGGCTATTTCTTGATTCTTGGAATCTCACCTATATAAATAAAAAAATTATATTAATCATATAGAATGAAATAAGATAAAATCTTTGCTATTTTAAGTATATGTGACATACAAAATCGAGGGAAAAAACTAAAATTGACATAGAAAAATGAGAATTCATCATAACCCCATGCCTAAGTTTTTCTAGTCCTCGAGCAAAGTAAAATAAAACAAAATGATATCAAACAACCTAACTCACTTTTGTAGGAATCGCGATTGCATTTACTGTATGCAATAGGGCTTTAAAACTCATAGGTTGAGGAGTTGTAATTTCCTGAGATTTTCCAACTGATATGCCCATAAAGTTGGAAAAAAAATCAATTGATAATAAAAATGCCGAAGAGCTTGAATTAAGGTTTTGTTAGGTCAACAATCTTTATTTATCACCAACCACAAAGATTAATATACATGGAATCTTTCACGAAGACTCAACAATATTTGAGTACCAAACAAAAAATAAACTACCTCATCCCATTAAACTCTGATTAGCCTCAGTTTTGGGCCTTAAGTAAAGGTTTCTATGAATTGAAAATCCACCCAAGGGTTGAATGGAGACTGAAGGACTAAGCATCTATGCATGTAACAGTTAGCTCAACAAGTAGGCAACTCTCAACAAAAATCGAGTTTCTTGAAGATGAGTCTACCTATCACTCCATGCATCCCACTTCAGATTTAACTTACTACAAACAGGAATCATTGCCCTTTCTTTGTATCTTGTGAAAGACCCTACACTTTGATGCCTTAGGATGACATTATAAGAGGCACCCAACTTATTCCTTAAGTGTATATTTAGATTTACACATCTTTATAAATGTGTGTGTGTCTAAAAATATATATCCTTCTCTCTTTTTTCCAAATATAAGGGACTCCTCCAAATATGATTCAAAACCATCTCTTCAGTGGAGATATGTAGAGATCAAGGTGCAAGGTTGGGATCTAAAATACCCTGCATTTGGGAAGCATTCCTAGTGTCATGTAATGGGCATCCTACAAGGCTCTCAGAATTATATCTAAAATTAAGTTCAATTTTAAAGGTTAGGCCCTCAGATCTTACACCCTTCAAAAACCTAGCTTTCTAATGATAATTTTCCCATAGATTAGTTAGTGTGTAAGTGTAGAGGTGAGATGCTCAAGCTTTAAAAAATCCAAACTAGAGGGTGAACAAGCCATGTACTTCCTATCTTGCTGGCTTAATACCTTAGCAAACCTGACTCTTTGAGGACTCCAAAAACATATTCACATTTTAGCAAATACATGAGTTGATTAAGTCAAAAGCAACTTAAAGTGTCTAGGTGAAAAGATATCTAGCACACACCCATTTGGTCAGATCCTTACCTAACTCAAATACTCAATAAGACTTTGGTAAAACTTTAATAAAATTTTGAGCAAAATCATTTTAAAACTCTTTTCTTTAATATGAAAAATAACTATTGTAAAATGAATAAAATGCGACAAAATTAATCTCTCAAGACTAGATATAAATAAAAACTTAGTGAAAAAGTGCCATCACTCCCCCACGCCTATTTCATGCAATGTCTTTATTAAATGCTTATAAATATGTGTAAGAAAGGGAAGATATCTCATGAAGACCTTTAAGTCAATGTAATGAACAACTAGCTCCAAGGATTTGCAAAATTACCTAATGGGAACCTACTATATATCAAGAAAACAATGTTGGGTTGCCTCCTAACAAACACTATGTTTAACATCTTCATCCAAACATCCTATACAATCAGAGATCTAGTAGAGCCACCTTTTCAAAAATAAGACCAGGTAAGATATTATCAATAAAATGCTTGAGACTTTGGCCATTCACAATGAATGTTTGTCTTGTCTTTGGGTTAGTGATATCTACAATTCCATGTGCAAAGGTGCATGTGACAATATAAGGGTCATTCCATTTAGATCTAAGCTTGGAAATAAGTGTAATCATGCATCAAAGAGCCATACCCCTTGATTAGGCTCAAAGCTTTCTCTAGATATGTGCTTGTCATGGAAAGCTTTAGGTCCTCTCTTTATAGATCTGAGCATTCTCGTATACATCATTATGAATTTCCTTAAGCTCAGTCAATTGTACTTTCTGATGCTCATTGGCTTTTCCAAGGTTATAATTACACTCTTTTATAGCCTAATAAGTCCTATGTTCTATCTCTATGAGAAGATGGCAAGCCTTACCAAACACTAAACAATATGATGACATTCTTGTAGGAGTCTTGTAAACTGTGCAGTGGGCTCAGAGTGCATCATCTAGTCTATTTGACCAATCCTTTCTGTTTGACCTATCTATCTTCTGTAATGTATTTTTTGATCCCCTTATTTGAAACCTTATCTTGACCGTTCATCTGTGAGTGATAAGGTGTAGCTATTTTGTGCATGACTCTGTACTTTGCTAAAATATTTTTGAAGTGGGTGTATTTGAAATAGGAACCCTCATCTGTAACTGTATTCCTCTTGGTATCTCGAACCTCTTGAAAATGTTCTTTTTAACAAAGTCAACGACCACTTTGTGATTATTATTTCTAGTTAGGATAGTCTTAATCCATTTGGATAGGTAATTAACGACAACAAATATGTATTGGTATCCAAAAGAAGGGTTGAAGGGTCCTATGAAGTTAATTCCCCACACATTGAAAATCTCAGGAAGTAGAATGGGGTTCAAGGAAATCATATCTCTTTTGCTCATGTTTCCTACAAATTGGCATCGGATGTACAACATAGAGAAATGTCCTTTGCTGGATGAGCTATGGAAGAATGTTAAAATATTGTCGATTTCATTATGAGGAAGACATCTATGAATAATTTGACTAGTACATATTTTAAATAATTTAGGATCCTCCCAAAAATAATACTTAAAATCAGGGAAACAATTATCTTTCTGTTAGCTGGATAAATCATTGAGGGTTTGTCCTATGGCTAAGTTATTCACTATATCATCAAACTAAGGGATTTTCGACTCTTGAAATAGTTAAGATACTCTCATCTAGGAACAAATCATCAATTAAGATTACAAGTTAGCGAGTCTTCTACTCGTATCCTAGACAAGTGATCAACTACGATATTTGAGCCCTATCTTTATCCTTGACTTCTAGTCAAACTCTTTATTACGCCCCCAAAATCCAAACCCTAATCTAGTTTAAGCATGTCAAAGTGAAATTGTCAATTTTGTCATGCATGAATTAGATCCATACGGCCCAAGAGCATGGAAATTTAGGGTTGGTCAATTTTGGTCAACCGTGTGGAAAATTCACGTGTTCAATGACGTACTCGACACCATTGAATTTTTTTCCTGTTGTTGTGAACTTTCCAACAAGAATTCTTTAGTTAAAATAATAACAACAATAATAATAATAATATATTTATATATTGGATCTCGAGGAATAGGTTGTAACCAAAAAAAAAAATCTATCCCTTCCTCCTAACCACATTCCCTATCCCTTCCCTCTTTAAATACATCCCAAGAAAACCAAAGGCCCAATCCTCTTCACCGCCGTCAACAAGTTTCGCACTTCACCCTACGAGAGATAGAGAGAGAGAGAGAGGGAAGGAGGAGAGGGAAGATTGCACCAACGTCTCCTTCCTCTTCACCAATTCCTTCTTCTCGCCTCTGACCCCTCCGGCGCGTGGGACTCGATGGGGGAGGCAAGGAGATCAGCGGTGAGTCTTTCTTCTTCTCTGGTCGTTGAATGTGAGTCGCCGGGGACCCCAAGACGATGAAACGGTCCGACAAGGGAAAAATAGCTAGCGGTAATGGGCGACGGTGCACGTCGAAATGGCCGCGGAGTCGACGGTACGGAGAGGGTGCAAGCAACTCGGTTGCACCCAACATCGATGAAGGAGAAGAGGAGAAGGAAGGAGAAGGGGTCGGTCGGTGAGGCTTAGGACGAAAGGGGCTGGCCGCTGGAGCGACGACAGGGAGTGTTGGCCGCCGGGGCCGGCCGGTCGGCGTGAGGGCCGGACCACCCCCACGGTCTACGTGCATGGGTTATCGCAGACGAAGGAACGCGGGGAAGAAGAAGACGCAGGAAGACAAAAGAAAGAATCAGTGAAGAGTTAGGAAAATTTCAACAGTTAAATATAAAGTTCTAAATTTTTCTATTAGGTCCCTGCCAACGTTTTTCGTAATTAATTGATTTAGGGGGCCTTCGTGGTCCCATCTCGTTAAACCGCACGTCGCCAGAGGTATACTTCAACATAGTATGTTATGATTGTTGCTTGGAATGGCTAAATTACAATTTGACCCTTAATTTTCATGTTAATTTTATTCGAACACTTAATTCCCATTTTATTTAGTAACAAACGTCCATAGTGTTGATGAAACCCGAGAAGCCTCCAACATATATCCTAGAGTCACCGTGATCCCTGATGACCTTAACTAAAGTAGCCCTACAGCTTTGATTTAATGGCCATATTCTACATATTAACTATTAACTGAATCAATATTGGATTTTTTGCATCTCCTTGCGGAGTTCATGACACTTATGTAGTTAAGAAGTCTTAGGTACCGAATTGATTAGTGTACTGATTAAATTGCTGGTGTAAAGAACTAATAGTGATTGATCTTTGTTCGAAAAAATAAATTACATTGACAACTCTTTTGGTTAAATAATCAAACTTCTACCTCGCTTGTTAAAAAGACTAGAATTAAGATACATGGATAATTGATAACGATATGTTTATTGAAATATGATGGCTGAATGAAGGGAAAGAATTAATTGCAGTATCTTGATTACAATGGTGAATCTAATTGACAGATTAATTATAAATAAGTTGAGAGATTATTTAAATCTACAGATCTTGATAACCACTACTAGATAGTTATTAGGCAATGGGTTGGTATACCTAGAAAATTAAGACATTTGTTGAAAGGCAGTGCTAGTGCCTGGTATTAAGGGCAAGGTTGGCTATACCTTCCAGGGCAAAGACTAGCCTAGGGAGTGAGCTAGCCTCCTTGCAACTCGATTTGTTAGGTCATTTTGGCTAACTAGGTAACAAGGTGTTGGATATGTTTTGCTCTTACAAGAGGTTGAAGCAGTTGTTCTCATACCCTATAGTGAAAAGGACTAACTGTGTGTCAGTATGGGATAGCTTCTCGCATGTTTATCGCACGGACCCTAGTCACCACTTCACCTTGTTAGCTAGGATCCTGGGGTAGTTAACTAGATGATAAAATGGATACAGGTTGTGTCGTCGGCCTATGGGGTGAGTCGTCTGCAATCTACTATCTAAGATATCGTAGTAAGATCTCCTTGCGCCTTCCGAGAAAACTGATCTAAGTAAATAAATGATTGAAATGGTGGCAAGGCATAAACATTATAATAAGTAAAAGATAAATTAAATTAATAAGAACATTACTTGCTTTCCTTGTTCTTTATGGTACTCGCTTAGCCTTGTCTCGTTTTGTTTTCCATTGCTTTGCTACTTTACTTAGTGTATGCTGACATTTTTTTTTTCTTTGTGGCCTCTATGCTCAAGACCTGGAGAGTTGCTCCAAGAACTACGACTGTAGGAGTTGACGGTGTCAGCCTGAACACAACACTATAGTTGGTAGTTATAGTATTGAATTTAGTTATTACTCTTCTTGTTTTCCTAGTTATTACTCTTCTTGTTTTCCTTATAGCCTGTTAGTAAGATTCAGTTCATGTTTAGTTTCTTTCTGTTGCATATCTAGTTTTGATGGCTATGAACTTTCTTTCTAATAAAATATTTTTGTTCCAATTTTTTGGTTGTTCATATTATTGTGACGTGATGTGTTGTGAATATATTATTATTTTATGTGTATGCGATGGATGGCCAAATCTTGGGTATTTGACAAACCAATCTGGGTCCTTACTTGAGTAAGGGGTTCGAGTTGTAACACTCTTGAAGTAAATGTATCCACTTAATCAATCTAAGTTTAGCATCCTTCTTAGTTAGGAGGCATCTATGAGCTGAATTGTTAGTGTAAATTACCACATGGGATCCGAATAGATAACATCAAAACCTTTTTAGAGCAAAAACTACAGCTGGCAACTCCTTTTTGGTGGTGGTGTAGTTCTTCTGGGATTCATCCAAAGTCCTGCTAATGTAGTAAATCACCACAGGCTTTTTATCTATCCTTTAGCCCAAGGCAACATCAATAGCAAAATTAGATGCGTCACACATGATCAAAGGGTAAGGCTTGGTCAGGTGGTTGTAGGATTGGGTTTAGGTCATACTCTTTAAAGGGGTTGTTCAAGAGAGAAATTTTTGTAATCTTGTTGATAGTGATTGCCCTTTGATTTTTAGGGGGCAAAATCCCAAATTGAAAGATCCAGGTGTAGGTTTTTTTGGTAAGGATTTCCTCTATAAATCCAGCATCTTTTTGCACAATTCACCCCTCTCTTATGCTAATATCAATGTGAAAATGATTTGATGTCACTAATGGAGTGGGAGTCTACAATTTCTTAGCTAATCGATAACCCAAAGCTAGCATTTAACTTACTATTTGGTGCACCAGTGCTTAAATCAATGGGTACATGGATCCATTGGGAGGTGATGCCCTTTTGCAAAGGTGTTAGAATTTGGGGGTGTCATGGTTAAAGGTTTTGAGGAAGCAACAAGATTCTACTCGCCTAGGTGAGCTACTTTCTGATAAACTCGGTGTGAGATAAGTTAAAATTTAAGATGAGGGATGATTTTGCCAAATCAACCATGGTACATAACTTATATATGTTGATCCGCTAATCTTAGGAATTAGAGTGTCAATCAGTTTCTTTGTAGGGTATGATAGTAGATGACTTGAGAAGTCCACCTAGTAAATAATGTTAGCATGCCATGACCATACTTGGAAGGTTAGTTAGGATAATGCTTAACAATACTTAGTATAGATAAATTCCTAGTATGTGGGGAACTCCATGGACTCTTGGGAGTTATTATGATATGGCTACGAATTCTTGATGGCCTATAGTTACTAGATAAGCTTTCAGTGGCAAGGTTGTAAACCTAAATAGTGTTTCTTGATAAGGATATGATGTTTAGTGGTGATAAACTTTATGTAGGAGGCATGCAGTAAATAGAGATTAACTAATTAAATTAGAAAAAGATAGAAATGTACTCGTGATCGGATAAAAGACAAATCAAGGGATCTAGATAAGTGATAAGTCAAAAATAGTTAATCTAATAACTTGATTGATAAACATTAATTTCTACTTTAGTTTTTATTCCTTACTAAGAATTAACTCATTCCTTGATATACTAACTCTACCAAAGTTAGATCTTCGTGGACACTGAGAAAGGTGATAGAACTAATTAAGTAAAAGTAATGAATAAGAGTTTTTACAAGTTTTAGTTATTTTATTTTGCAATTGCCATTTATGCATTTATTTGTAGTGAGTAGTTCACAACCTTGATTAATAAGGGATTATTTGGGTGTTTATGGGAAATTTTTTTCATGACTTGCTCTAAAGGTTGTCATGACAGTTGAAGGATGTAGGAGAAGCAACATTTGAGGATGGTCAAGTGCTGATTGTTGAGAGTGCTTAGGGAGATTGAAGGACAAGACAAACATAACAGGATGGTCCAAGTTGTGTGTGTAGGTTCTGACAAGGGGGTAAGGTTTGCGTGATAAAAATAAAATGTGGAAATAAAATAACAATCTCACAAAAAATAGCAATCACACAAGTACACAAGAATTTTTAGGTGAAAACCTAAACCCGAGTAAAAACCACCACCTAAGTCTCTCGACTTAGGATTTCTCGATTGACCTAGTCGATGAAATCCACTAACATACTTCTTCAATGAGGGTAGTACAACCTCTTACAACCATGCTACTTTATACTCGAGGGTAGAGTAACCTCAAAACCCCTTCTCTTCACGATGAATATTTTGTCTTGCAAGGGAGATGGAACTTCGCAAAGCGAATACCCAAACAAAACAATAACAAAATGTCTTATAGAGCCACAAAGTAAGTATTTAAATCTAGTTACTATAGGCAATGGAAACTTCCCTTTGATAGAAGTGTGTTGGCTATTAACGCGGAGTGCGTGAACCACGCAAGGGCACGAACGACACTCTCGTATACGTAGGTGGGAGAGTGGGTGCAAAACAAGGATGATGCTCTCATGAGTGTAGGCAAGAAGATCTTGGAGAACAACAACACTTCTCTACTTAATAATCTCTTCTTAAACACAATATGAGTGTAAGTAGTATTCTTAGGTGTGTATGACAAAGGAAGAGTGCCCCTCTATTTATAGAGTTCCTGAAAAGGCTTTAGAAGACCTTGGAAGGCTTCTATAGCCGTTGTGAAGAGATTCAAGGCAAAACAAGCCGAAATTAGGGTCATTAATGATTCTGACAAGGTTATCAGACGTCTGGTTCTAAAGTCAAATGTTTAGGCCATCGTCTGATCTAGGGATTGGTCATCTGATCTAGAAGGATGGATCTTTTGAATAGGGTTAGATCAAGACGGATGTCTAAAGAGGTGTTTTAGGACGTTTGGGAATCTAATCAAACATTTAATTCTAAACTGGTTTCCTTTTTGTTTTGTCAAGATCAAAACAGGGTTCTAGTGTTAAGTTGCACAGACGATAGATCAGACATCTGCCAATAGGTATAGATGTCTAGAAACACAAATCACTGTGGGAATGGATTTCCAGAGGATCAAACGGCTATTAGATCAGACAAGAAGTAATTAGGGTCAGATCTTAGCCTAACATCTATTTATCAGACATCTGTGATTGTCTATGGATGTCTGAAAGAAGATGTAAATCAGATTAAGGGTTAATCCTCTAACATAAGCCAACATTCTCTAGTTGGACGTCTGGCAAGGTCCTCAAACGTCTTCTAAGACATCTGGACTAAGAGGTAGACGTCTGAAATTGGCTGACAGAGAGTGAGTTTCCAACCTAAGTGTTTTGGATGTTTGATCAAACAGTCAGACATCTTAGAGTCTAAGATTAGATGTCTGATGTCCAGATTGGACGTCTGATCAGACTGTCTGATGCCTACTTTGATTTTCTAAATTCCCTAAGAGCTTGTCTAAGTACCCTAGGATTGAGTAACTATTTCTAGGATTACTATTTTGTTATTTTAAGGCTCTTTAACAAATAATTTAAGCAAAGAAACAAAAAGATACAAAACGACAAGAAAAAAACATAGAACAAAAAGTCTATCATATTCTTCTTGACTTCAAGCTCTCGCTCCACGTGAAGCTCCTTCTCCTCCAACAAGCTCCTCCAATTGACCATGGATGCAAGCTTAAACTCCTTCACACTTGATTCCACTTGCATTTTCCTAAAACCTTAAACTCAATGCAAATGTTAAATAACAAGTATTTTGTTATCATCAAAATTAACGATCGTTGATCCCTTGCACCAACAATCTCCCCCTTTTTGATGATGACAAAGCCATAAATATTAATCCAAAAAAAATTCTTCCCCTTTTTGACATTATCAAAAAGTTTTAATCAATTTTAGTTATCCTATACTCCCCTTTAAAACATGCTCTCCTAATTTTGTCGTTTTCATATAATAAGATAGCTATTTCATCCATTAACTCCCCCTTTCTAATGGAAATACAGCTATGCTCATTTAAAACCTCCCCCTTAATGATGGACAAAAGCTTTATCAAATTTAAACTCCCCCTATCTAAATGATACCTACTAAAATTAACATAAAGTAGAGGATAAAGAATTTACCTCACTTACCAAGGCCAATAGTATGGCCCAAATGGAGGTTGCCAGAATGGATAGGGCTCCCATTCGTAGCTTGGAGGTCTGTGTATTGGACCCAGTCACCAATTTAGCGATTGACGTGCAGCGATTCGATCACTCGCCGGTCTTCTCGTCGATCTTGTTGCCTTCCTCTTTAGTTTACTCTTTAGTCCTTCCAATTCAAATTAACCATCCTTGAGCTTATAGGTCTACTCCTTCACGTTCTAGTCTCCCTTGAAACCTACAAAATAATTTTCAAGTTCTCTCTTTGGTATCCAAGTCAATTTGGATCCAGATTTGCTAATTGGTCTCCTTGATGGAGATCCTTTCTCAATCTTATGACTAGTGCTAATTTTGTCATTAGAGAAATTATCTAATTTATTCATCAAGTTATTAAAATCTTCCCCAAGACATGCAAGTTCTTTTTCTACAACATGCATCTTAGTTTTTAAACTAAAAATTTCAGTTTTTAGGCTAGTATTCTCCTCAATCAATCTACTATTTTCATTGATTATGTTTTTAATTTCTAACAATAAGTCATCATTTTTAGGAGTAGAACTAACTTTTAGATCTTTAAGTTGAGTCTTTAACCTTTCATTTTCAGATTTTAGAAAACTAAGATTCTTTTTAATGCTCTTGTTTTCTATTTTTAGGGACTTACTAAGCACATATAATTCATCAAAAGCATCTTGAAATTCAGAATTTACCTCCTTGTTGTCATCGACATCATCGCTGTCACTTGCGATGGCCATGAAGCCCATGCAAGTGACTTTGATTTTCTTCATGGGATCCTCCTCTTCTTCTTCTTCCTCTAAGTTCGAGTCATCCCAAGTAACTTGGAATGCTTTCTTCTTGTACTTCTTCTCCTTCTTCTTCATCTTTTCTTTCTTAAGAAGAGGACATTCGGGTCAAAGATGCCTTTCTCATTTCAATGATAGCAATGTCTTAGGCTATCTTGCTCCTTTTCCTTCTTCTCTTTCTTTGAGTTCCTACAAAACTTAGAAATTTTCTTAAATAAAATCCTAAGGTCTTCGTCATCAGAACTTACTTCACTATCTGAGGCGACTTTGAAGGCAACAGTCTTCCTTGTCTTCGGCTGTGGTGTGTCCTTGAAATGACCCTTCCCAAGGGTCGTTCGAGATTTTCCAGGAAGGGTAGGGGTGTCAGTGTAATTTTAAACCCCTTGGGTTTAAGTTTGTGGGCTTTGTGAGAAAGAGGAAACTTCGCGGTGGAGATTTCATAATTTTTCTCTCTCTCTCTTCTTACACAACACACTCACACACACACCCCCTCACAACCCTCACCCTCCCCCTATTTAACACCACCACCACCCTCTCCATCTCCACACCACCACCACCTCTATTTTCACTCCTCCACCACCATTGCCACCGGCAACCTCCCTTCCTCTTCCCCGTCCCCTTGCAGCCATGAGAAGGGGAAGGAGGGGAGCTCCAGATGGAGAAGAAGTAGAGAGGGAGAAGCATGAGTGAGAGAGAGGGAGAGCAAGGAGCTTAGAGGAGCTCGAGAAAGAGAGGGAGAGAGGACGAGAGGAGGATCTGGAGGTGCGAGAAGGAGCTCAGAGGAGCTCGGGAGAGGAGGTGCGACCTCCTGTAGCTGCTGGATGAGCAGTTGCGGCTCTGCAGGAGGAGTGTCGCATGGGGAAAAGCTTTGCAAGGCGTACTACAGAACTATTTTGCTGTAGTATCAGATGTCTCGATCACCATCCAGACATCTAGAGGAGCCTCAAAATGTTTGGAGCAAGCGTCGGACGTCTGACAGCACACAGAGTGTTGAGGTATGTACCCTGTATGCACCTGCATGCACGTACGTAAGTATATGTGTCGTGTTTCTGAAGCGGTGCATGCATACGTAGGTGTAGGCATTGGAAAGGCACGTGGTGTGCCCTTCGAGGTGCTTTAGGACGTCTGGAGATAGTGCCAGATGTCTGACTGCACTCCCAGACGATCGGAGGGAGTGCTAGACATCTGGGATCTCCCTCAGATGGCTGCGGAGGGGTTTGAGTGTCTGAGGAAGCCGCAAGAAAGCAAGGTGAGCCTCTGTGGTTGTTTAATACGTCTGGGTCAAGTCCCAAATGTCTGACTTTAGTCAAAGTGCATGTTTTTGGCCTGTTTAGGGCCCAAACGGAGTTGGCTTTACGGAAACGAAGTATCATTGGTTTCAGTTTGGAATTATCTATGTGTTTGTGTCACTTGTATACTTTTGAACTCGTTTGATGTTATTTGGTCAATTGTATAGGTCCCCAGCCAGTAGAGTATACAGGGCACGCAGAGACAACGAGATCTGTGATTCGAGCCCCCATTCCACCCATGTATCCTGGTAGAGTGGTTTTTCTCAATATTATGAATTAATTAATTAAATGCATGCTATCTTAGAATGAATTGATTGAACCCTAGGGCAAAATTGAGTAAATGAACATTGCTTGAGCCACACTGAAATGATTGTTAGAACCCTTCATGCTAGCAAATGAATAGTTAAATGACGTAATGCATCTTTCAGTTATTAAATCACGAGCTGCCTATTATATGGTTAAGAATTGAGATGTGAACAACGAGATATGCATGTCGTGAAATGAATATAATGCATGAACCCTACGGGGAACTTGAAAGGAACTCACGTATATAGTATGAATATCGTATGTAGAAGGGAAGTGAGTTGGCCCTCGAGTACATGGTACCGAGGAGAGCAACTGTTCCTTTTGCATGGAAAGTGAGTTGGCCCTCGTGTATGAGGTAACGAGGAGAGCTACCATTACTTTAGTATAGGGGGAGCTAGCCGCCCTTGGGTTGAGACCCGGGGTTAGGAATGGCCCCCTACACCCACTCTTGTTACTTTAGTGTAGGGGGGGAGCCATCCGCCCCATGGGGACCGGGGTAGGACTGGCCACCCTACACCGACTCTTGTTAGGCCCACCGGGCAAACCGAGATAGTCGGGCGAGGGTACGCAGACTGTTGAGGGGCGAGACCCCTGTTATGAGAGGGCAAGGCCCTGTTCTATTCTGTGTTGTACGTTTGGGCATATCCGCTAGCGGAAACGACTGACCGTCTTGCCAATGCAGGGTAGCTACCCGTGCGGTTATCATGCGTACCGTAGTCATCGCTACGTTGCAACCATGACCTTGAGGTAGTAGACCGGGTGTAGGACTACCACGAGGGGCTCTCCCAGCCAGGAGAGTGTCACATGTACATCCTGCATCGCAGAATAAACTGCAATCAAGATCATTCCCTTAGGGAACAAGAGGATTAAGAAATGTTGTGGATCCTTATTAGAATAACCAAATCAAGAACACCTAGTTGAGATAAATGGAAATGAATGATTAGTTATTTGCTTATTTTTTTTCATGATAAATTGCATGTAAATGGCTTAACCACCACTCTACTCAGCGTTAGCTGACAACGGATTGCATAACCATGTTCAGGTCAGGGAGTTGAGCAGCCAGTGCCACCAGCTGCAGAGGGTGCTGGGCCCAGCTGAGCCCAACCATAGTTGTTCCTTTTCTGTTTCAGGTCTCTTTTTGTAGTAGTGAGTACTTTTAGCATGTATTAGTTATTCCTGCGAGAGAGGAAGAAAAGAGTTGTCGAAAAATGAGAGAGAGAGGGAGAGAAGGTGTGTGGCATCGGGCGACAGGGGGCGATGGCATGGAAGCGGCTAGGGCTGAGGATGGGGGAGAGTAGAAGACTTGGAGATCAAGAAACTGGAGGAGGGAGAGGGGATGGCAAGCGCATGATGGTAGGGCAATCAGATTCAACCCAAGAGGGGCCTAGAGGAGAGCCAATGGTGAGATTTTGTGCTTCAGATGCAAATGAAGGGGTCACATGGCCGCGGTATGTAGAAACCCTCTTGTCTGCCTGGCTTGTGGGAGTGAAGGGCACAAGTGCGACTCAAGCCCTAGGGTGAAGCCACCGCACACAAAGATGACCCCTCAACACCCAGTTTAGGAGGCGGTGAAGGAGCCTCGACTACCACCACCATCGGCACTTGGCAGTCACTCAATAGAAGTGGAGATTCCATTATCTAAGGAGATTCTTTCTGCGGAGATCATGCTGAGGGGAGTGCTGATCGGTGAAATCATGACAGGAAAACCCCCAATCGAGAGGTTTCAACAACTGATGAGTTCCCTGCAACTTGTGTCATTGGGCTGGAAGGTGGCAATGCTATCCCAGTCCCATTTTCTTGTATTTGGTCTGGGGATGATAGATGTGGAAAGGTTACGTTTTCAGTTGAGCTCCTTCAAAGATATCAATGTGCTCTAGAGGATGGTTTCCCCCTTTGATGGGGCTCTCCCTGATCGACCCCCCCAGAGGATGGGAACTAGGAGGGTGATTCTTGAGATCAAAGGATTGCCACTGCACTTAAGATCTAAAGGGGTTGTCATCAAGATGGTTGCAGGCTTTGCATCTATCTGTGAAGGCTCTGAAATCATGATTGGAGAGGGTGATGTTCATTCACTTCGACTTGAGGCTGAAGTCCTTAAAAGTGGGTCAATTCCTGACAGAGTTACTCTCAGGTGTGGGGGATCATCGTGGCTCATCCACCTAGCAGTGGTTGGGCAGGTCTCTGGGCTACCAGAACAAGGCTATGTTAGGACGTCTGTGGCTAGATCTGAGGAGGTGCAATAGGCTGAACTGTTGGGTCGTGAATCATTAGGAAGGATTGTCACCTGGACTCTACAGAGAGGGACTTGATGCCCATGGAAGATGTTACTGTCTTGGGATGTAGCAGCCAAGCCCTTGTGACCAAAGGCAATGGTTCTATGGATGATGCAGATGTTTTAGTGAGGGACTCAAACAATCCTATTAGAATAGAGGAGGGGAAATCGGGTATGGAAATAGTACTCAGCAGTGGTAGAAGGGCCCTCAAGGAGGTGAACCAACTGCAGTTCACTATCCCTGGTGATCTGAAGTTTGGAAGTGGGACAAATCAGAAAAGGGGGTTGGGTCGCTCCCCTTACATGCTCATAAGGAGAAGGAAGGAGAACCTGACCCCTATAATGGAGGAAGCTATCGCAAACTCGATCATGGTTGAGTATGTGGATAGTCTGGCTCAAGGGGATCAACCATGCAAGGAATGAGAGTGCTAACATGGAATGTGCACGGGCTGCGCAACAAGGTGAGAAGGACATCTCTAAGTAGATATCTCTTTGAGTGGGAAATTGACTGTGCTCTCATCCAAGAGACACATTTGGAGGAGGAGAATGGCCAGATCTGGGATCTTCTTAGACAGTCAGGGAATGCAGACTATGTGGTGAAGGGAGTAGCTGGAAGGTCTTGTGGAATGGCCATATGGTGGAGAAAATCTTGTCTCAATATAACAAAAGTCTTTCGTGATAGGCATGTGCTCACCTGTAGATGCCAAAACCTCCAAGGGAATTTGGATTGGTATGTTTCTTGCATCTATGGCCCATGTGTAACTGCTGATAGGGCAGAATTGTTGGATGAGCTATCAGCTATGCATCAAAGAGTGCAGGAGGTACCATGGCTCATAGGAGGTGACTTCAATTTTCCTCTTTCATGTGATGACAGACCTGGGGTCAGAACTGATAGTGCTATGGCTGGATTCCAGATGGCTGTGCAGAATTTGGGTGTCACTGAGTATCCTATCAGTGTGGTTGAGTTCACTTGGAGAAATGGCAGTGGATAGACCTCTAAGCTGGACAGATCCTTTGGTAACCCAAGCTTGCTGGAGAAATACCAACTGTTGTCTGCTATGAGCCTTGATAGGCCTTTTTCTGACCACACTCCACTTGTGTGGGACAGTGGGGTAAACTCTGACATCGGGTCATACTTCAAACTCAAGAAATCTTGGTTTAGGGAAGAGAGCTTTGTTGAGATGTTGTCCAGTTGGTGGCAGAACAAGGTTGTGCATGGATCTACCACACAGTAGTTGGCTTCTAAGTTGTCAGGCATGTGATCTATGCTGAAAGAGTATGGGCAGACAGTGGCACTGATCAGGGAGCAGAGGAGGGTGGAGGCACTGGCAGTGATCCAAAGTCTGGATTTGAAGGAGTGCAGGTAGCCACTAAGTTCTCAGGAATAGCAACAAAGGCAGCAGATGCAGCAGGTTGTTGGGGAGGAGGATTTGAAAAAAGAAATGGACTGGCGTGAAAGATCTAGACAATTATGGCTCAAGGAAGGTGATGCCAACACGAAGTTCTTTCATCTTGCGGCCAATGCTAGGAGGAGGTTCAATCTCATTTCATCAATTAAAATGGGTGAGAGAACTATCACATCTATCAATGAAATTAGATGTGAAGCTAGCAGGTATTTCAAAGAGCTTGCCAAGGCTGCACCAAGGAGTTCTTGGAGGATGGCATCGGCAGACTTCCCAAGTGTCGGTAATGATCAGGTGGCCATGCTAATTGGTCCTATTTCTGAACAAGAAATAATGAAAGCAATTAAAGACTTGAATAATGAGGGGGCTCCTGGACTGGATGGGGTTCAGGTATTTTTTTATAGAGAAATGTGGAATGTCATTAAAAAGGATGTGATGACTATTATCCATGAATTTGAATTGGGCAACTTTGGGTTTGAGAGACTGAATAAGTCCTACTTGTTCTTGCTACCAAAGAAGTCGAGTGCAGAGAACTTTTCAGACTATAGACCCATCGCCTTGTCAAATTCCATTTACCTTATTATCAGCAAGATTTTAGCCAGCAGAATGCATGATGTACTACAAGATTTGATAATGCTTGTCCAATCTGCCTTTCTACCTGGGAGGTCTCTGCAGGAATCCTTCATCATGGCGCAAGAGATGGTGATGGGGTGGTACAGGCGAAAGTCCAAGGCCTTTCTTTGGAAAGTTGATTTCACCAAAGCCTATAACTCAATCTCCTGGCCGTACCTTTGGGAAATCCTTAAAAGGAGAAACCCCCCCCCCCCCTTTTGATACAATGGGTGAAGAGATGTATCACGACTGCCTCATACTCCCCTCTGATAAATGGGAAACCTTGTCCATCCTGGATTCAACCCCAGTGCAGGGTAAGACAGGGGTGCCCACTTGCCCCTCTGATCTTCAATCTTGCAGTCGATACATTGGCAAGATATGCATGCAAACTAGCAGCTGATAGATTGATAAGGGGGTATTCTATGTCTAACAACATGGCCTCGGCCCCCATTCTCCAATATGTGGATGACACTATTTTTTCGTGGAAGGGGGGAAGAGGGAAGCGCAAGCGCTACATTATATGGTTAAAATTTTTGGCGAGATTTCTGGTTTAAAACTTAATGGAAGCAAGTCCTCCTTGGTTTTCTTTGGTATGAATGGACTGGTCTAGAATGACATATCCACCATCTTGGGCACGCTTGTGATTTCACTGCCTGTCAAATATCTGGGGCTACCTTTAAAGTGCACAAAACTGAGGAAAGCAGATTGGTCCTTCCTATATGAAAAGGTGGCTACGAAACTAGAGGGCTGGAGTAGTCGTTACTTATCAAAAGGTGGGAGGTATATTTTACTGAACTCGGTCATTACATCCATTCCAGTTTTTTTCTTCTCTATTCTTAGAGACCCAAAATCAATTTAGAAAAAACTTGATGTGATGTGCAAGAGGTTCTTCTGGAAAAGGGCTTCTCATCATGGGGCTTTCCTCCAACTTGTAAAGTGGGAATCAATTTGTTTGCCAAAGAAGTTGGGTGACATGGGAATCAGATCCCTCAAAGAATTTAATGATGCCCTGCTTCTGAAGTGGGCTACTCGGCTGCTACAACGGGAAAAAAAAATGTGGATAGAGGTCATTCAAGATAGCTATGGGGCTACCAATGACGAGAAGAACCGCCTAAATCCACACAAACCATCTCCTTTTTGGTCATCAATGGTGCATGCCTTGGCGGATAATTGGAGCATGTTCAAGTCTGTCTTAGGTGATTAGAAAAGCTTTAAATTCTGGTTGGAAAAGTGGAAGCCTGGTGGGGTGATAAAAGATAGGTACCCTCTTGCATTTTCAGCTGCTTCTGATAAAAATGTTGTGGTGTGTGATTACTGGGACACAGCCTCTGAAAATTGGTCTCTAAACAATGTGATGTGGAATGGTCATGAAACAAGAAAATGAGTGTCTCATGCAAGAACTTGCTGCTTTCAAACCCACACCTGAGGAATATGACACATACAAATGGGAGGGTAAGTTCTCCTCAACGGCTGCCTATGACAAGCTTGTCAACTCATCCAGGATGGCAGAAGTGGATGAGGTTAGGAAAAAGCTATGGAAATTGAAGGTACCATGATAACGATGGCTTCGAGAGATAACCGGGTTTTATTGTTATGTCGTTGTAATATAGCCAGTTATTACCATCATTTCAAATATATAATTTTTTTACTCGGAAAATAAAAGAGTTCCCGAGGTCGAACTCAGGGAGCAAACTGTATTCTAGAGATATACATGTTTCTTTTACAAAAATAAACAAAGAGAGAGAAAGAATGTGGTGTCTTTTTTTCTCTTTGTTTCTCCTCGTCTCAGATCTACCTCTTCTTCGTTCTGCAGAGGTGAGGCTCTTCTTTCTTTCTTCAGACCTCCTTCTTTCTTCTTTGTTCTGCAGAGGTGATCTTCTTTTTCTTAGTTCTGCAGAGGTGATCTTCTTTCTTTCTTCAGATCTCCTTCTTTCTTCTTTGTTCTGCAGAGGTGATCTTCTTTCTTCCTGTAGATCTCCTTCTTCCGTCTTTTCTTTTTCCAGTCAGGGACGTCGCCCCTCCTTCTTTCTTCTTTTCCCTTCAGGCCATCGTCTGATTTCCAAATCAGACAACTTAAACTGCCTGTTGCTACAGTGTCTTCCTCAGCTTCCTTCTTCTTCACCTGTTCCTGCACACTTCAGAGCTTACGTCAGAGGACAAAACCTACTCTACCCTCTCCCCCGCGTCTCTCTCTCTCTGAAACCACTCTTGGGAAAGCTCTCCCAGAGCTGCCGGGTAATCGGGTACGGGTCGTGCCCGGGTCCAGGCCCACCGGCGTGCGTGGTGGGCGAGGAGTGCAGGTCAGTCTAAGTCGGGTCGGGTCGGGTCAAGTCCGCGGGGCGTGAGCGCGGACGAGACCGGGTAACCGGGCGGGTGAAGGGGACCTCACCCCGTGTGCTGAGGCAGTAAGCCTCCAGCACTTTTGCGTCTTATATCGCTGCGCCTCTTCGGACTTTTCCGAGGTGGGACTAAATGTCCCACCTCAATTGCGCACCCGCAGCGGGGAAAGCAGCGGGAGATCGCGGCGTCACGCGAAGCCTTCTGCCTTAGCTGCGAGCCTGGTGTTTTTTCGAAACGCCTCGCAAGGCCTGGGAGTCGAATCTGGGCGTGGCGCTGAGCGTGGCGCGCCTGTAGCTGCAGGCGGAAGCAGCTCCTTCTGCACGGCAATGGCGGCGGAGGTCGGGTGGCCTGTTCACAGAAGAACGGCCTCTTGGCCTAATCAGAAAGTGCCGGGAGCTTCGCCAGGGTGCGGCGAAGCTCGTGTGGGTGGTGGCGAGGCGTGGGGCGGCGTGCAAGGGCTGCCCTAGGTCGGACTGTGGGTCGGAGGATGGGTTTGTTGGGGGAAGCGTTACGGAGGTGTGGAGTGGCAGTGAAGGGGTGGGGGGTGCTCAGTGTGATGAGGCGGAGGTTCGGTGAGGGTCGGCAAGGTGTGTGAGGCTGTGGAACGATGGGAGCATCTCGCCGGAGGGTGGCCGGAGACGAAGGGGGTGACGATGGTCAGGGTCGGTCGAGGGCTTAATTGAATAAATTGAAGGCGGGGAAAGAAAGAGGAGAAGAAGGGGAGTAGTTCTAGCTTACTTGTAGGGACGAAGGGGGAGGAACAGGGCGACAGTCGTATCGACTGTCGCCTGAGAAGACGATGCTCAGGGAAAGGGGCGGCGGCGAGCAGAGAGCCGGAGAGGCGCCAGCTGGGTGCGGCGTGGCGCGGGAAGAGCAGGGGAGGAAGTCTCTGCTGCTGGTATTGCGGCAGAGCGAAGAGGAGAAGGGGGAGGAACCGCCGAAGCTGGTGAGCGTCTGCCGGAGAGAGAAGAGAGGAAAGTTGGGGGTTTTCTCCGTCAGACCCGAGCTACCCCGGTTGATGGAGCAACGGGGGGTATTTATAGGGATCAAAACAGGGAGGAAGGTGGAGGGAGACGACGTGTCTCCCTCGCCGGAGGATGGCCGGAAACAACAACCCATACCGTCAGTGCGTTCGCACGGCCGGTATGGTGGGTTACAACGACCAGTGGGGTGTCCCTGCGACGGCTGACGACGCAGGGCACCCCCGGTTTACTTGCCAGGTCCCCCCCCTCACCCTGCGCGGCGCCATGCTCCGCGCAAGGTCGCCGGAGCATGGTGCTGGCAGGTTTTGCAGGGGGGACCTGATCGCAAAGAACGAAGGAGAGTTAGGGGCCAAAATGCGAGGGTTCAAAAGTTGAGGGCCAAAGAGTAAAATATGAGGACCAAAGTGTAAAGTCGGTCAAGGAGGTTTCTTCTTAGGCTCAAGTTTTTATACATGACTAATTAGGACCTAAGGAATCTGATGGTGAATTTCATTTCTATATTAAACCTTGTTTGACCGGTCAATTTATGCGAAAAACCAAATTAAGTTATTAATTGGGCATGGTTCTCAATGTAGGTCAAAATGGGTTCTGAAGGCCAAATTGAAGGTTCTAAACCCTAGAGATTATTTTTCTATGAATTTTAGAGGGTTTATTCTATTTTTACTTTGCCTCGAACCTTGTGAATTGAAGTGGGTTGTTTTAGGGTTACAGATTATCATTTAGTTTCTTGGAAGTGCTGTAGCCCTTGCTAGATCATCTCATCCCACTTTTATTCTTATTAAGCTGCTTTGACCTATGTTTGGGCCCTGAATTACCCTGTATGCAGATTATACTGGTAAAATTGCATTTTTACCCCTTATGACTTGTTTTCTTCTCAAACTCAGAATTCTCTGAGTTAAGCCTTTCCTTGAGATATGTAGGAGCTTTTATCCTTTGTATTAGGTCAAAATGAGCTAGTTATGGCTCATGATGAGGTTCTCATCATACCCCCATGCCTAGCTTTTGCTAGTCCCTTAGCAAAAACTTAAGGTTTCAACCCTTGTTCTAGACCATGAAGTTTTTAATAGTTTTAGATAAGTGCCCTTTTTTATTTGAGCATAGATTAGGTTAGAATGCTGACCATAGGCCTAAAAGGTACTCTAGTACCAATCAAGATCCAAATCTGTCTAGCCTTAGCCTCAGTCTTTTAGCAAAGGTTTTTAAGGTCCACAAGAACTAACCTAAGGTTTATTGGACTTCGTGGTTAAAGCACCCGTGCTTGAAATGATTTTAGCCCTGGCTCAGTTCGCAGTGCGTTTTGTAAGAGAGAGATAGAAAGTTTTTCTGTTTGGAGAGTTTTCTCTCTCTTTTTCTTTTTAGTTCTAGCCTAGGATTGGCTTTTCAACACGGTCTGTATCAGATTCCTTGCTCCCATCATCAATCCTCAAGGGTTCCTGGCGATCGATGTTTCGAGATAGCACCGCCCATGGCAACCCCCGGAACCCTAGCTATTGAGATTTCGAGATAATCCCATCCATGGTGTTCCGTGGCCGAATCCAGACCCTGGCAATTGACACTTCGAGATAATGCCATCCAAGGAATCTGAACCAGCAGAGTGCTTACATGCCCCCAGTAGGATATGTAAATATCCTAGGAGACAAGCACTGAGGAGATGATATTTTGCTACGCATCTTCGAGGGGATTTCCCGCCTCTCCGCGCTGGGAACTCGTCCAAATCAACTTGTGTTGATCGGCCGCTCCTATTCTAGGTGTTCTTTTCATAATTTTGCGACGCTTCTGCGTGATTCTGATTTTTACGCTTACTGAACCAGGCTGTGTGTGAGGTTAGGGTGCTTAGGTTACTGAGTCCCGTAAACCAAACATTAGTTAACGAGGCCGAAAACTCCCTAAGCCTTAGACCTAATACTTCAGCTTTTCATTTTCCTCAACCTCTTGAGGAGTGTCCAGATCTTAATGGGTACTAAGAGTCTATTCAAGAATGCCTAAGGTTTGCATTCTTTACTAATCTCTTTGTGCACTTTTCTTGAATGAGGTCTAGAACTTAGGTTAATTCCTTAGTTCCTTACTAATGACTATCACTTTTTCTCATAATTTTGTGCTCCTTTTTCATTTTGTTTCTTTTCTCCTTCACAAAATTTCCTTCTCCTCTTTTCCTCTTATTCTTTTTCGAAAAAAATTTTTAATTTTTATGGTGTTTTTGGCATATGTGAATTTTTTGTTTGAAACCTTTTCTTACAAGTTTTTGCACTTTCATACCCCCCCATGCCTAAGATTTGCAATGTCCTCATTGTAACCTAGGGGTTTTTATTCAACTAAGTTCATACATTAGGATAGCTGTTTTGATGAGTGAATGGGTCGGGGTGACTGTTGCGGACGATTTCTAATCTCAGATGCAAGCACCTGAGGTGGAGTCGGCTGTCCTAAAGTGTGAACTTCAAGTGCAAAAAGCTGTCGGAACAAGTTTCAGGTTTTCAAAGAGAATGATGGGCTGCCTCCCGTTGAGCGCTAAATTTGATGCCTTCAGCCAAGCGGGAAATGCGATGGAGAGGGGATGGTCAAATCAGTGGAGTTTTGTACGACAAGCACCTTGCTTAAGAGCCTGGTTGGTCCAACCAGGTGCTTGTTCAGATCAACAGGCTGATGATGCAACCCAAACCCAATCAATCTGGTGAGTTGATAGATGTGGATAAAAAGGTGTGGAACCCACCATATACTATGAAGCTTAGATAGATGTGGAAGTGTAAACGCAGGGTTTGGCTGAGTCGAATCAGCCTGGTCAAAGTAGGGACTCGTAGAATAATCAGTGGTTGATGCAGGAACCCTACAGGGGTGATCAGAGAATGATAGAGTATGGTATGTAGTCTGATCAATGTTCGAAACCCGATGTGGAAATGCAATCGGCTCGGTGAGAGGTGAATCTGAATAGAAATTGAGTCCGGTTGCGGGTCGGGGTTTGGGAGAGGTTTTGATCCGTTCTGTGTGTGCGGACGAGGTGGCCATTGTGTACGAGGGCTCTTCTAGAAACAGATGATAGGCGGTTTTCTGTAGAGAGTCCTCTGGGTAACTATCAAATGCCGGAAGAGTGTTTGTAGGATGAAAGGAATCGGATTCAAGAAAAAATTTGGATTCTTGGTTGCAATCACTCTTGGCATTTTCTGTTTTTGGTTCCTGAGGATCGAAAAGGAATGATTCTGTGTTATCGGTGATCTCGGGAATCAGGACCTCAGAGTCGGAGTTAGAGTCATGAGAACTGAGGTCGTAGATAGGCCTGGCGTGTTCAGGAAGGGGAATCTCTCCGCAATTATAGTCAGATTTGAAATTGTCGGATAGTTGGCGAAAATGAGATTCATGATCATGAATTCCACCACAGCAAAAATCATCAAATGTGGAATCAGCAGCCTGATTGGGGTCTAGCCTATATGTCAATTCTGGGTTCGAAAAGGTATTCTGTCTAGGCTCAAGCTCCAAGCTGGTAGGATAGACCCAATTAAAATCCAACTCGTCCAACTCCTCAGTCTCTGTATCATAAATTGGCATGTTCTCTGGAAAATCGATCAGATTTTCTGAAGATGTTGGAGAGGGATATTCATCAAATAAAGGCCCGGAATCATATTCTGTAAAAATTTGATCTTTCTCATAAGGGGCCTCATAATCTTCCCAATAAGTTTCAGATCTAGGTTCTAGGCTTAGGATGTGGGTAGAATTATTAGAACCTAAGTCCGAATAATCTTCGAGGGCCACCTTATCAAAATAAGGGGCGGAATTTATACCCTCAGAAGGTTCAGTTCTGATCTCATTATTGCAGGAGTTTTGAAATTCTAGGCTTGGCAATTCATGGTCTAAGTTTGGCTCATCATTGTGTTCTCCTGCAATATCCCAACCTAATTCAACATTGTCTTCTATCTAGGTTGGGATTTTACAACCACTTTGTGCCTCAATCCCGAGATCTGGGAAACTGGATTGTTCCTTAATATTGTTCCAAGATGGTTCATCCTCTGTTTCTGGTATATACGGGTATTTCTGGTTGATAATTTGTCCTACTGATTTCATCATTTCTACCCGTTTCATAAGGGCATCTTGGTGTTGTTCCCAAAGTACAGGATTTGTCAAGCATTAAAGGTATTCAGATTGGTGTAATTTTTCCATCTCAATGTATCCTGTCATGAGCATATCTCTGGTTGATCCTTTTGAAATTTCAGTCAATAGAATTTGGGCATAGCTTATGATGAAAGCTGTGGTTGTTGGAACATCAACCTGAATGTTTCCTATTGGTGTTGAGGGTTTATATTTGATTTCATAGATTTCAAGGGCATCCTCAATCATCTTATCTTTCATGGATCTCAGATATTCAGGTTTTTTGAATGGTAGTCTTGCTAGGTAATTAGGCTGCATAATTGGATCAGGTGGTGGAATCAAGATATAGAACCAAAGTTTGAATCAAGATGGAAGAAGGGGCTTTTGTTCAGAATCAGAGGAAAGAGGGGCTATGTGAATGATTTCTGCAAAAACAAAGGAGCTGAGGCTTAGCCTCGAGGAGAGTGAATTTCTATAGGAGGTTTCAAGGACCTCCTGAAAAATACTGAAGGGCTGGATGAGATAAGCAGGTGCTGGACCCAATCAAGACACCCAAAAATTGTTGGGTGACTATAGAGGTTCGGGGCAGATGGACCCCTTGATCAGAAAGATCGTCCACCTGAGAATTACCTGGGCAGCCAGAGAGGGAGAGTCCCGCGAAGACCCCTACACGGTAGAGCATCCCCACGGGTTACAGGGTTTCCCCCACCCGACCTCTCTTGTCACTGCGGTTCCAGGTAGACCAGAATGGGGATCTTGACCTCTTAAGTCTACCAATTTTAGCTTAAGATCAGGGTGCTTAAAGTTACACTTGAACTCTTAGGTATTTTGAGTGAGAAAGTGACCTAATTTTAAGGTTGGTTGACCCAAGGAGTCAACTTTACCTCTTGTTCCTTTGAGAGCTTTTTGGGTCCTTTCTTTTAGGGTTCAAGTGTTTAGAGAGCCAATTGTTTTAGGTTTCCTTTGAATAGGTATTTTCAGACAAGGGCTTGGGCACACTTCATTTGGTTTTCTCAATTCTTGCTTAAGGAGTGTGTCTCTAAATCCCTAGTGTTGGATCCTAGGTTGGCTCTACTTGGTCTAGTTAATTCTTTGTTGGGTAATTAGGGCTCAAGCAAGAATGTGTTAGCCCTTAAATACCCTTAATAGTGTGCAGGAATAATGAGTTGAAAACATGCAACTTTTATGGTTACTAAGTATGGAAGACAGGTTAGCCCCATATTGCTTGTTCTTTTCTTTCTTTTGAGTTTTAGGGGTTAATAGCGAGAGGAAAAATTTACCTGTCCTCGGAGTGCTTGTTTGTCTTCTTGATTTCCTGTAGTTTTCTGCACAAAAGAGAGGAGATTATCAGAAATTAAAAAGAAACAGGAATGTTTACCTCTAGAATAGCCGTTGCTCCCCGGCAACGGCGCCAATTGATTGCGGTGGGGACGTGAGATAACCGGGTTTTATTGTTATGTCGTTGTAATATAGCCAGTTATTACCATCATTTCAAATATATAATTCTTTTACTCGGAAAATAAAAGAGTTCCCGAGGTCGAACTCAGGGAGCAAACTGTATTCTAGAGATATACATGTTTCTTTTACAAAAATAAACAAAGAGAGAGAAAGAATGTGGTGTCTTTTTTTCTCTTCGTTTCTCCTCGTCTCAGATCTGCCTCTTCTTCGTTCTGCAGAGGTGAGGCTCTTCTTTCTTTCTTCAGACCTCCTTCTTTCTTCTTTGTTCTGCAGAGGTGATCTTCTTTTTCTTAGTTCTGCAGAGGTGATCTTCTTTCTTTCTTCAGATCTCCTTCTTTCTTCTTTGTTCTGCAGAGGTGATCTTCTTTCTTCCTGCAGATCTCCTTCTTCCGTCTTTTCTTTTTCCAGTCAGGGACGTCGCCCCTCCTTCTTTCTTCTTTTCCCTTCAGGCCGTCATCTGATTTCCAAATCAGACGACTTAAACTGCCTGTTGCTACAGTGTCTTCCTCAGCTTCCTTCTTCTTCACCTGTGCCTGCACACTTCAGAGCTTACGTCAGAGGACAAAACCTACTCTACCCTCTCCCCCGCGTCTCTCTCTCTCTGAAACCACTCTTGGGAAAGCTCTCCCAGAGCTGCCGGGTAATCGGGTACGGGTCGTGCCCGGGTCCAGGCCCACCGGCGTGCGTGGTGGGCGAGGAGTGCAGGTCAGTCTAAGTCGGGTCGGGTCGGGTCAAGTCCGCGAGGCGTGAGCGCGGACGAGACTGGGTAACCGGGCGGGTGAAGGGGACCTCACCCCGTGTGCTGAGGCAGTAAGCCTCCAGCACTTTTGCGTCTTATATCGCTGCGCCTCTTCGGACTTTTCCGAGGTGGGACTAAATGTCCCACCTCAATTGCGCGCCCGCAGCGGGGAAAGCAGCGGGAGATCGCGGCGTCACGCGAAGCCTTCTGCCTTAGCTGCGAGCCTGGTGTTTTGTCGAAACGCCTCGCAAGGCCTGGGAGTCGAATCTGGGCGTGGCGCTGAGCGTGGCGCGCCTGTAGCTGCAGGCGGAAGCAGCTCCTTCTGCACGGCAATGGCGGCGGAGGTCGGGTGGCCTGTTCACAGAAGAACGGCCTCTCAACCTAATCAGAAAGTGCCGGGAGCTTCGCCAGGGTGCGGCGAAGCTCGTGTGGGTGGTGGCGAGGCATGGGGCGGCGTGCAAGGGCTGCCCTAGGTCGGACTGTGGGTCGGAGGATGGGTTTGTTGGGGGAAGCGTTACGGAGGTGTGGAGTGGCAGTGAAGGGGTGGGGGGTGCTCAGTGTGATGAGGCGAAGGTTCGGTGAGGGTCGGCGAGGTGTGTGAGGCTGTGGAACGATGGGAGCATCTCGCCGGAGGGTGGCCGGAGACGAAGGGGGTGACGATGGTCAGGGTCGGTCGAGGGCTTAATTGAATAAATTGAAGGCGGGGAAAGAAAGAGGAGAAGAAGGGGAGTAGTTCTAGCTTACTTGCAGGGACGAAGGGGGAGGAACAGGGCGACAGTCGTATCGACTGTCGCCGGAGAAGATGATGCTCAGGGAAAGGGGCGGCGGCGAGCAGAGAGCCGGAGAGGCGCCAGCTGGGTGCGGCGTGGCGTGGGAAGAGCAGGGGAGGAAGTCTCTGCTGCTGGTATTGCGGCAGAGCGAAGAGGAGAAGGGGGAGGAACCGCCGAAGCTGGTGAGCGTCTGCCGGAGAGAGAAGAGAGGAAAGTTGGGGGTTTTCTCCGTCAGACCCGAGCTACCCCGGTTGGTGGAGCAACGGGGGGTATTTATAGGGATCAAAATAGGGAGGAAGGCGGAGGGAGACGACGTGTCTCCCTCGCCGGAGGATGGCCGGAAACAACAACCCATACCGTCCGTGCGTTCGCACGGCCGGTATGGTGGGTTACAACGACCAGTGGGGTGTCCCTGCGACGGCTGACGACGCAGGGCACCCCCGGTTTACTTGCCAGGTCCCCCCCCTCACCCTGCGCGGCGCCATGCTCCGCGCAAGGTCGCCGGAGCATGGTGCTGGCAGGTTTTGCAGGGGGGACCTGATCGCAAAGAACGAAGGAGAGTTAGGGGCCAAAATGCGAGGGTTCAAAAGTTGAGGGCCAAAGAGTAAATATATGAGGACCAAAGTGTAAAGTCGGTCAAGGAGGTTTCTTCTTAGGCTCAAGTTTTTATACATGACTAATTAGGACCTAAGGAATCTGATGGTGAATTTCATTTCTATATTAAACCTTGTTTGACCGATCAATTTATGCGAAAACCCAAATTAAGTTATTAATTGGGCATGGTTCTCAATGTAGGTCAAAATGGGTTCTGAAGGCCAAATTGAAGGTTCTAAACCCTAGAGATTATTTTTCTATGAATTTTAGAGGGTTTATTCTATTTTTACTTTGCCTCGAACCTTGTGAATTGAAGTGGGTTGTTTTAGGGTTACAGATTATCATTTAGTTTCTTGGAAGTGCTGTAGCCCTTGCTAGATCATCTCATCCCACTTTTATTCTTATTAAGCTGCTTTGACCTATGTTTGGGCCCTGAATTACCCTGTATGCAGATTATACTGGTAAAATTGCATTTTTACCCCTTATGACTTGTTTTCTTCTCAAACTCAGAATTCTCTGAGTTAAGCCTTTCCTTGAGATATGTAGGAGCTTTTATCCTTTGTATTAGGTCAAAATGAGCTAGTTATGGCTCATGATGAGGTTCTCATCATACCACTGAAGATACAAATTTTTTTGTGGTTATGTAGAAGAGATGGCCTGATAATTGGAGACCTGAGGCACAGGAGAATGGGAACCCCTACCCACTTCTGCCACTTGTGTGGGATGCATAATGATTCTAGTATTCATATATTTTCTACTTGTGTGATTACAGATTATGTCTGGAGGAAGGTGTGTAGGGAATCTATTCCCATGTGGGAGAACCTCTGGAGTTCTTTCTTGAGGGTGAATAAGCCATACTTACCTATGGTGGTTGTTTTATGGTCTGTATGGAGAGCTAGAAATGAGAGCTTGTTTCAGGAGAGTCTAGTGAATGTAGATAATATTGTCAATAGTTGTTGGAATCTCATACACCAATGGGTTCAATCATGTAACCTTTTTCATTATATTTTTATCAATAAAAGCTCTCCTGGATTGCTATCGGTGATTCGATAGCATTCCTTTTCATCTCAAAAAAAAAAAAAAGTTATTCCTGCTATGTTCTAGTTATATTTCTTTCTGTGCTAGTTGCGATGGCTATGTATGTTGTAGTACTCTTCCACTTGTGGCATGTAATATTTTTGAGACTTCTCGTTTTGATTTCCATTACTGCCTCTTATTTATTTCTGCTTAATTACATTGCATGTGTGGTTGTAAAATATTTTATGCTTTTGGTTATTTCTCATTGGACAACTGGGTTTTGGGATTAGTCGAGGTGAGCCGATCTCGGGTCCTGTAGGGAGCTGGGATTGGGTCGTAACAAAGATGGTATCAAAGCAAGGTCATCCCAAGAAATGAACCAAATGGTTTGAAAGTAACCACTCATGTGCATGTAGCTAGGATAGCCATCGGAACGTATTGCCTTGATCTTCGCTTCCAAGTCTTATTTCTTTATGTAACCTAGTATCGTTGACAGTCCATGTTCTTTCTCTTTTATCTCCTTGTAGGAGATGCCTCGTCGAGGAGTTCTTAAGGGGGGTCGCGGACGTGGTCGTGGGTGGGGTCATAAGGGCAAACATGCCGAACCTGAGGCACCAGTCGACCCACCCTCCTTCCGAGCATCCAGGCCCAGGACCTCGGCCCAGCTAATTCGGGACATAGTGCGGGAGGAGCTCCAACAGCCTCCTCCTCCACCACCCCTCCCTAAGGACGTGGAGGGAGAGTCCTCTATGAGACAAGGGAGCCGCCATAGCACTAGATGAGATGGAGGGGGTGATCCTCCACCACCCCCACCACCCTTAAACACTTCTGAGCACGAGTCCTCCTTCCGTGGAGGCGTGCTTGTTCCCCCCTTGCAGCTTCACCATGAGCTATTTGGCCAGTTCCGGAAGCTGAAGCCCCCTCCTTCAAGGGGGATGAGAGCCCGTCTGAGGTAGAGACTGGCTAGAGCAGATAGAGAAGGTTTTTGACATGCTCCACCCTCCTGTAGAGTGTTGCATGGCCTTTGCCACGTACCAGTTGGAGAGTGCAGCCCACCGGTGGTAGAGGGCAGTCAGGGGACAGGAGAGGAGAGAGTCGTCATGGGACCGATTCGTGGCACTCTTCTGCGAGCAGTACTTCCCACAGACCTGGCAGGACCAGAGGAGGAGGGAGTTCCATGCTCTTTTCTAGGGGGCAATGACAATTAGCGCGTACCGTACGCATTTCCTGGAGCTGTCACGCTTCGCCCTGATGGCTACGTCTACAGAGGAGGAGAGCCTATGGAGGTTTACTAAGGGCTTCTAGCCTGCTATTCGAGGGTACGTGAAACCCCTGAAGTTACCTAATTTCTCTCACGTGGTCAAGGCAGCCATGACCTACAAGGAGACCAACTCGACCGTGTGAGACACTAACGGAGGACGGAAGAGGCCCTACCAACCGGAGTGCTCTCAGGGCTGTCGAGAAAGGAGGCACATGGCACCTGCAGGGGAGTCGTCTCGCTCTATGGGGCCACCAGTGGCCTTTGGGGGCCCCAGACAGGGGCCAGCTGCCAGCACCGGACCCCCGCCCAGTCACCAATAGGGACCAACTGAGGGAGGAGGTCGTGCCCCTTTCAGTTACTAGTGTGGCCAACCGTGCCATAGAAGGAAGAACTACCCATCTAGGGCCAGAGCATAGTAGATGCTCCCAACACCGAGCACTGGAGGGTGATCTGGCGACCGTGGTTACCAGGCACGAGGAGGAGGACAACAGTCACAAGAAGGGTACCAGCCAGCTGCTGCTCGCCCGACCCAGAGCGTGGCCGCTTCTTTTGCACCTAGGCTGAGGGATATGTCAACGCCCTAATTCACAGAGACGTCAGAGCTTTAGGCTCCGTGGTGGCAGGTATGGTTCCAATTTCCGACAGACTTGTTTATGTACTTTTTAATTCTGGTGCCACACATTCTTTTGTCGCCACAAGTTTTACCATCAGTTTGGGCCTAAGCAATGTACTGTTAGAGGTTCCATTCCTGATTAGAGGCCCAGGTGAACAGTTGTTTGTTGCAGAGGAGGTCATCACAGACTACGAGGTTGGTATAGGGGGACACAGTCTTCCTGCCGATCTGATCGTGATCCTGATGGAGGACTTTGGCGTGATCCTAGGGATGGACTGGCTGTCTGCCTATCATGCCCTAGTGGACTGTTTTGGGAGGAAGATTATCTTCTCCATACCAGAGTTACCTCCCTTTGAGTTTCACGGCCAGCCGGTTGACGGAGGTTTCAGGTGCATCTTCGTGCTTCAGGCAATAAAGCTCCTGAGCCAAGGGTGTAAGGACTTCCTAGCTTGCATTGTAGCCTGCCGACCTGATCGTGATCCTGATGGAGGACTTTGGCGTGATCCTAGGGATGGACTGGCTATCTGCCTATCATGCCCTAGTGGACTATTTTGGGAGGAAGATCATCTTCTCCATACCAGAGTTACCTCCCTTTGAGTTTCACGGCCAACCGATAGACGGAGGTTTCAGGTGCATCTTCGCGCTTCAAGCAACAAAGCTCTTGAGCCAGGGGTGTAAGGGCTTCCTAGCTTGCGTTGTAGCAGAGCCAAGCCCCGTGGTCGACTTACAGAGTATCCCAGTGGTCTGCGAGTACCCCGACGTCTTCCTAGAGGAGTTGCCAAGACTACCGCCTAAGCGTGAGATCGAGTTTGAGATCTCACTAGTACTAGGGACCAGCTCCATCTCTACTGCACCGTACAGGATGGCCCCGCTTGAGCTGCGAGAGCTCAAGTCTCAGTTACAGGATCTGTAGGAGAAGGGCTTTGTGAGGCCCAGTGCGTCCCCGTGGGGAGCCCCTATGTTATTTGTGAAGAAAAAGGACGGTACCCTTTGGCTTTGTGTCGACTACAGGCAGTTGAATCGGGTCACTATCACGAACAAGTATCCGTTGCCTTGTATCGATGATCTCTTCGACCAGTTGAGAGATGCCATGGTGTTCTCCAAGATAGGCCTGAGGTCAAGTTACCATCAGCTGAGGCTCAAGGAGACCGACATCTCTAAGACAGCCTTTTGAACTAGGTACGAACACTACGAGTTCTTGGTCATGCCATTTGGGTTGACCAACGCCCCTGCCGCTTTCATGGATCTGATGAACCATGTTTTCAGGCCATACCTAGACCAGTTTGTGGTGGTATTTATTGACAACGTACTAGTCTACTCTCGAGATCAAGCAAAACATGAACAGTATCTACATATGGTCCTAGATACATTGAGACGATGCAGGCTATACGTCAGGTACAGCAAGTGCGAGTTCTGGTTGAGACAGGCGATTTCAGGAGACGAATTGGCTGTGGATCCAACCAAGGTCGAGGTCATACTCATATGGGAGAGGCCATGCATAGTGATAGAGATACGCAACTTTCTGGGACTGACAAGCTACTACCAGCGGTTTATCAGGGGGTTCTCTCAGATCACATGTCCTATAACCCAGCTAACCTCGGAAGGACGTGCCTTTCACCTGGACAGACAAGTGTGAGTTGTCCTTTTGGGAGTTGAAGGAGAGACTAACTTCAGCTCCTGTACTCACCATCCCAGACAACAGTGGTGGGTTTGTGGTTCACTGATGCCTCGTTGCAGGGGTTGGGTGGTGTGCTCATGCAGCGGGGCCACGTTGTTGCTTACTCTTCACAGCAACTAAAGCCCCATAAGCATAACTACCCCACCCATGACTTAGAGCTAACAGCAGTTGTTTTCGCGCTGAAGACATGGAGGCACTACCTATATGGTGAGACGTTCGAGATCTTCATGGATCATAAGAGCCTTAGGTACTATTTGATCAGAAGGAGCTCAACATGAGATAGAGACATTGGTTAGAGCTCCTGAAGGACTATGACTGCAGCATCTCCTACCATCTAGGGAATGCCAATGTGGTGGCTGACACCTTGAGCTGAAAGGTGCCCACTCACTTGGCCAGCTTACAGGCACAGAGTTGGAGACTCATAGAGGAGGTGGGTAGTTGGCAACCCCAGGTGTCACGAGGGTACTACGGGGCAGTGACAGTGATGCGGCAAGCACAACCAAAGCTGATAGACCGTATCATTATAGGGTAGATGGCCGATCCATATTTGCAAACACTGCGAGACAGGGTGTTCACAGGGGACCTAGGAGATTTCTCTTTCTCTGACGAGATACTATGTATGAGGGGATGTTTGTGCGTTCCTAGAAATGAGGAGCTGTTAAGAGAGCTCCTGACTGAGGCACACGGGTCCAGGTTAACTATACATCCCGAGAACACAAAGATGTACCACAATCTACGACACGACATCTGGTGGAGGGGAATGAAGCAGGATGTTGGTGAGTTCGTCCAGCAGTGCTTGGTATGCTAGCAGGTGAAGGCTGAGCACCAGAGGCCTACATGGCTGCTATAGCCACTTCCTGTGATAGAGTGGAAGTGGGAGAGTATCACCATGGACCTAGTAGTGGGGCTACTAGTTACACGGCGAGGACACAACGTAGTTTGGGTGATAGTAGACAGGTTGACGAAGACAGTGCGGTTCCTACTGATCCGAGTCACCTTTGGGCCAGCACAGTTAACAGAGTGATACATCAGAGATGTGGTGCACCTTCACGGAGTTCCTCACAAGGTCATATCCGACAAGAATACTTGCTTCACTTCCCAGTTCTGGATAGAGTTTCAGTAGGCCTTAGGGACTCGTCTACGGTTTAGTACTGCCTACCACCCCCAGACTGTCGAGCAGTCGAAGGGCATCATTCAGACACTGGAGGACCTTCTACACGCTTGTGTACTAGATTGGAGAGGCTCCTTGGAGTAGTATTTGCCCTTGACAGAGTTTGCATACAATAACAGCTACCATTCAAGAATTGGCATGGCACCTTATGAGGCTCTGTACAGGAGGAAGTGTATTGCACCCCTGAGTTGGGTCGAGGTGGGAACCAAGTGGGAGGTTGGTCCCAGGCTGATCCGTCAGACTCAGGAGGTGATAGAGCAGATTCACAGATGACTTCGTACTGTCAGGAGCAGGCAGACAAGCTATGCTGATAAGAAGCGCAGAGAGGTGCAGTTCGAGGCTAGGGATCATGTCTTCCTCCGTGTTTCACCCATGAAGGGCTTGCAGCGTTTTAAGGTGAAAGCGAAGCTTGCACCAAGGTTTGTGGGGCCCTTTGAGGTCTTGGAGCGGGTAGGACCCGTTGCTTACTAGCTTGCCCTTCCTCCCCAGCTTTCTATAGTACATGATGTGTTCCATGTGTCCAACATCAAGAAGTACATCGCTGATCCCTGCCACGTTCTTAGCCATGAGAGCATCGAGGTGGGAGATGACTTAACCTATCCTGAGAGGCCAGTGCAGATATTAGACAAAGCCATCCGGAGTCTGAGACGGAAGGAGGTGCCATTGGTGAAGGTCCTATGGAGAGACCAGTGATACAAGGAGGCAACTTGGGAGCCTGAGGTGGTGATGCGAGAATAGTACCTAGAGCTATTTGAGAGTATGTCGCTTCTAACTTACTTTGACCCCCTTTAAGTTTGTTATGCACTTTTACGTCCATTTCCACACCATAGTTAGCTCAAGTTTCAGGGACGAAACTTTCTTTAAGTTTGCTATGTTGAAATGACCCTTCCCAAAGGTAGTTCAAGATTTTCCCGCAAGGGTACAGGTGTAAGTATAATTTTAAACCCCTTGGGTTTAAGTTTGTGGGCTTTGCGAGAAAGAGGAAACTTCGCGGGGGAGATTTCACAATTTTTCTCTCTCTCTCTTTCCACACAACACACCCACACACACACCCATGTACACACCCCCTCACAACCCTCACCCTCTCCCTATTTAACACCACCACCATCCTCTCCAACTCCACACCACCACCTCCACCTTCACTCCACCACCATTGCCACCGGTGGCCGCCCTTCCTCTTCCCCATCCCCTTGTAGCCACGAGTAGGGTGACAGAGAGAGTTTCGCTTATTTATGATAGCAATAGAAGGATATGTCGTTGTAATTAATGTGGTGGAAAATCTCTCAATCAAAACTATATATCAAATTTAACCACAATAAAGATGTCATATTCACAGGGAGGAATAAACAAATAAATTCACGAGAAGAGGAATATACTGTTCGCAGACACCTTTGCGACTTTAATGCGAGGAACATGCTATTTTAAATGGAGCTTGCAATTTCTTTAAAAGTTCAGGGTTAGTTATGCAATTTTCATGTCAAGAATTAAGCTCCAAAAATATGCATGTGATGCATGTGTAATGGCATATCATGTAAATTTAACTTGCATGCAAATCTGATTTGAAATTCAAAGTTAAATCATGCACATAACATAAATGAAGTGATTTCAGGAAAGTATGAGTACATCAATGCAATGTGGCTTGAATAAAATATTAATATATAATTTGCAATGGCATTGAATGTAAATATTAATTGAGAAGAAAATAGAGGATTTCTCCTCTCTCTTCCTCGTGTGGACGGCTGTGCACGGTTGGCAATGAGAGTCAACGAGGTGGTGCGCCTCGACGAGGGCTACGCAATGGTGGTGACACGGCGTCCGGAGGTAGCCGGCGGCAGCCGGACGGAGGAGAATGGCTGCTGACCTGTTGGAGGAGGTTAGCCGCGTGTGGAGAGGAAGAACAGTGCTGCTGCAGCCCGCATGGCTTGCTGCTGGGCGCGCGTGCAAGGCGTGCTTGCAGGGCACGACTGGAGTGGCCTGCGGGCGTGGGCGTCTGCTGCCTATGGGCACTTGCTGTGGGGGTGCCTGCGGGGCGTGGTGCTTTGGCATGAGCCCGTGCAATGGAGCGGTGTAGGGTGGCGTGTGCTTGCGGTGGAAGGCGATGGCACGGCGAGGGCAGGCGGGCAAGGGCAGTGAGCACCTGCTCCTGTAGAGGGTGCACAAGGGCGGTGATGGAGCACGCTTGCAAAAGGCGTGCAAGGGCGCTGAAGGTGGAAGGCGATGGCGTGGTGGCATGGTGAGGGTAGGATGGGGTGGGACGCCTGCAGGAAGTGCAGAGAAGGGCTATTGCGTGGCTTGCTGCTGCCTACGGGCGCTTGGCAGTAGCGGTGGAGGGCGATGGAAGGTGCAGTGCAGGCTGGAAGGCTTGGCGCGATGAAGACAGTGTGTGGAAGGGCTTGGCTATGGGCAATGCAAGGGCGTTCACCGTGCACACCTTCTCCACAGTGCATACTCTCTCCACAGTGGGAAGGTGGAGAAGAAGGATATCCCCGCAGGGGGAGGAAGAAGATGAAGATGCCCTCTCATGCCCAATCCTCCTTTTTATCTCTTCTCTCCGCGCGAGTCAAGGGATTTTTAAATCCCTTACTAAATTTGGCCTTCGGCTGTTGAGGGATGTTGAGGCCAGCCGGAGATTGGGTGAGGTGAAGGCGGTTGTTTGGGGGAAATTTCTTTCACCCCCCTGTTCTTTTCCAACCTTATTCCTACAAAACAACAAAACATAAAATAACTACATACTAAATTATAGAATGCAATAAAATAGATAAAAACACAAGTAATGATGCATGTACTTATTTAATGACCTAATGTAATTATTAACAAGCATACTATGTTAGAATTGAAGTACTTAGGCGTAACAATAGTTCATTAAAATGAACTTATCATAGGGGAAGGAGGGGAGCTCGAGATAGAGGAGAAGGAGAGAGGGAGAAGCGTGGGTGAGGGAGAGGGAAAGCGAGGACCTCAGAGGAGCTCGAGAGAGAAAGGGAGGGAAAGAGGGCGAGGGGAGGAGCCGAAGGAGTGAGAAGGAGCCTGGGGAGAAGGTGCGACCTCCTGCAGCTGCGGCTCTGCAGCTGGAGAGCTACGCGGGGAAAAGCTTCGCACAGCATACTGCAGAACCATTTTTCCGTAGTATCAGACGTCTGAGTCGCCATCCAAACATCTAGAGGAGCCTCAAGACGTTCGGAGCTGGCGCTGGACGTCTAACAGCACACAGAGTGCCGAGGTATGTACCCTGTATGCACCTGCATGCACGTACATTACTATATGTGTCATGTTTTTGAAGCGACGTGTGTGTACGCAGGTGCAGGCATTGGAAAGGCATGTGACGCACCCTTCGAGATGCTTTAGGATGTCTAGAGATAGTGCCAAACATCTGACTGCACTCCCAGACAATCGGAGGGAGTGCCAGATGTCTGGGATCTCCCTCAAATGACTGCGGAGGGGTTCAAACATCTAAGAAAGCCGTAGGAAAGTAAGGTGAGCCTCTGTGGTCATTTAATACGTCTGGGTCTAGTCCCAAACGTCTGATTTTAGTCAGAGTGCATGTTTTTGGCCTGTTTAGGGCCCAAATGGAGTCGATTTTGTGCAAACAAAGTATCGTTGGTTTCAATTTAGAATTGTCTACATGTTTGTGTCACTCGTATACTTTTGAACTGGTTTGATGTGATTTGGTCAATTGTATAGGTCTCCAACCAGTAGAGTATACGGGGCCCGTGAAGACGACAAGATCTGCGTTTCAAGCCCCAATTCCACCCGTGCATCCTGATAGAGTGGTTTTTCTCAATATTATGAATTAATTAATTAAATGCATGCTATCTTAGAATGAATTGATTGAACCCTAGGATATGAAATGAACCCTAAGGTAGAATTGAGTGAATGAGCATTGCTTGAGCCACACGGTTTATTCTGAAATGCTTGCTAGAACCCTTCATGGTAGCAAATGAATAGTTAAATGATGTGATGCTTCTTTCAGTTATTAAATCATGAGTTTCCTATTATATGGTTAAGAATCGAGATGTAAACAACGAGATATGCATGTCGTGAAATGAAATGAAATGAATACAATTCATGAACCCTATGGGGAACTACAAAGGAACTCACGTATATGGAACGAATATTGTATGTAGAAGGGAAGTGAGCTGGCCCTCGAGTACATGGTACCGAGGAAAGCAATTGTCCCTTTTGCATGGAAAGTGAGCTAGCCCTCGTGTACATGGTACCGAGGAGAGCTACCGTCACTTTAGCATAGGGGGAGCTAGCCGCCCTTGGGTTGAGACCCAAGGTTAAGAATGGCCCCCTACACCCACTCTTGTTACTTTAGTGTAGGGGGGGAGCCAGCTGCCCCATGGGACTCGAGGTTAGGACTGGCCACTCTACACTGACTCTTGTTAGGCCCACTGGGCAAACCGAGATAGTTGAGTGAGGGTACGCAGACTGTTAAGGGGCGAAACCCTTATTCTAAGGGGTGTGACCCCTGTTCTAAGAGGGCAAGGCTCTGTTATGTTCTATACTGTACATTTTGGCATACTCGCTAGTGGAAATGACTGACTGCGTGTCAATGTAGGGTAGCTACCCATGCACTTATCGTGCGTGCCATAGTCACCGCTATGTCGCGATCGTGACCTCAGGGTGGTAGATTGGGTGTAGGACTATCACGAGGGGCTCTCCCAGCCAGGAGAGTGTCACGTGTACATCCTACATCATGGAATAAACTGCGATCAAAATCATTCCCTTAGGGAACAAGAGGATTAAGAAATGTTGTGGATCCTTATTAGAATAATCGAATCAGGAACACCTAGTTGAGATAAATGGAAATGAATGATTAGTTATTTGCTTATTTTTTTTCCATGATAAATTGCATGTAAATGGCTTAACCACCACTCTACTCAACATTAGCTTACCACGGATTGTAAACCATGTTCAGGTCAGGGAGTTGAGCAGCCAACGCCACCAGCTACAGAGGGTGCTGGGCCCAACCGAGCCCAACCATAGTTGTTCCTTTTCTATTTTAGAGCTCTTTTTGTAGTATTGAGTACCTTTAGCATGTATTAGTTGTTCCTGCTATGATCTTGTTATATTTCTTTCTGTGATAGCTATGATGGCTATGTATGTTGTAGTTCTCTTTCGCTTGTGGCATGTAATATTTTTGAGACTTCTCATTCTGATTTCCATTACTACCTCTTATTTATTTTTGCTTAGTTACATTGCATGTGTGGTTATAGAATATTTTCTGCTTTTGGTTATTTCTCGTTGGACGACTCGATCTTAGGATTAGTCGAGGTGAGCCGATCTCAGGTCCTGTAGGGAGTTGATATCAGGTCGTAACACTTCTTCTTTTGCTTCATCTTAGTCTCATAGGCCATGAGATTGCCTAAGAGATCCTCCATGTTGAGCTCCTCAACTTCATTCACCTCCACGATGGCGGTGACCTTTAGCTCCCATTTTGGTCCGAAGGAATAGAGAAGATTTCCTTGAAGCTCCCCCTTTATAAAGGTCTTCCCTAAGGCATTTATATTGTTCACTATAAGACTGAACCTAGTATACATCTCACTCAAGGTTTCAATATACTTCATAGAAAAAGATTCAAAATCTTGAGAAAGAATGTTAATTTTAGAAGCCTTTACCTTTGAGGACGATGATAACGTCATCATCAGCCATATCTAGCTTTATTGAGTCATATCCCATCACTAAATGCTCCTACATAACCGTCAGAGAGATGTAATTCACTGCAAATCCATTTTGAGGGGAACATAGTAAAACAGGGGTAAAACTGCAGTTTTAATAGCATATCTCAATTGCAGTACAATCACGGGATTTCACCAAGGGTTAATTAAGGGTCAAATGATCTTAAATGTCTAACAAGTGAGTCCGTATAGACAGAAAAGAGTTTTCACGTATTTTGAGAATTAAATGACTTTCCAAACACAAAAAACAGACCCGCTTAATCTACTGAGATTCTAGTCAAGATAAAATTCACCTAAATCCTCTAAAATTCATAGGAAAATATCCTCTAGGGTTTGATACCTTCAATTTGATCTTGACCCAAAACAAAGTCAGAGATAAACTCTTACCCTAATTTAGGTTTTTGCATAAATTACCTATTCAAACTAAGTCGAAACAAAATCTAACTTCACCATTGGATTCTTTGGGTCAAAATTAGGTTTGTACCAAAATTTAGGCCCAATCTGAGATCATCTTGACCTAGTTTGTAATTTGGTCCTGTTTGATTCTTTTATCTGACACTCATGCCCCCAACATTTGAATTTCTTACAAATAGCCCCCCATCTTTGTCATCTTCATCACAAATAGGTCCCTACCGCCCTCAACTCCTAATCCTAAAGCTCCAACGACCTTAATTTGGCAAGATATCCGTGTTTTCTTGACAAATACCTCTCAAAATTGAAAGGGAAACTCGTCAAGTAATTTCCTTCCAAATGAGCCCATCCAGGGATCCTAAATCTCTCTAGAATCCTCGTGCGAACAATTTGATTGAATAGGTATCCTACGCCGATGGGGAGCTCAGAGTTTCCAAGCTTGTTTCCAAGCTTGGAGCTCCATCTAGAGCCCTATAAAAGGACCTCCGTGGCCTTGCGCATCTTCTCAGCTAGGTTTGAGGCCTTAAAACCTACTCCCTCATCTTCTCCAGGCAATAAAAACCACAGCTCTAGTGACCCTCTACCTCTCTCTCTCTTGGACCTCCAATGGACAAATTGAAGGTCCTATCTTCTTCCCCTCGTCCTCGCGATCTTCCCCGGCCAAATGGAGGCCGTTCCTTCATCTCGTTCGTCGTCGTCGCCTCGCCGTCTTCTTCAACTTCTCCGGGTCCAGTTAGCCACGACTGGCCATTCTGGCCTTCTCTCTCTTTTCTAAGATCCTCTATCTACTTCTCTCTCTCTACCTTCTTTTCCCTTACTCGCACTCAACTCTCGACTGCTGACCATATCTCCCCCCATCATCCTCCCCACGTCCGGCACGAGCTCCGACAAGCTCGCACCGGAACTACACTATACCAAACACAGCACCACTGCCTCCATTAGTTTCACCATGAACCACTGATCAGAAGCCCCAACTTTATTGGGACTTTTGATCAAGCACTCACCTCGAACACAACTCCCTCCACTCTCCCTTTCTGTCACCAACAACCACCCTCCGACCTTCACACACCCTCTAACCACCACCACTGCATTCACCAACCTCCGACGACCCATATGAGCACTCTAACTGGGGCATTTAGCCCGTGTTTTCTTATTTCAGGTCCCGCCAATTTGCCATCGCCGCCCTCGTCTTCTCCGACCATGACAGGGCTCCTCCAACCTTCAAACTCCCTACTGCAACTTCCGCTCGACATGGCTCCAGGTCTTATGGCCTCCCAAGCACTCAATTAAAGCAGCACGGATCAGCAACTTCTCCAATTTGGCGAAGGAAACTTGTTGTAGCTCACACAAATCACGCGAAGGAGAAGTGAGACATAATCCCACCTCGGAAGTACGGAACTCTCTAAAGTGGGATATTTGGCAATTGTGCCTAAGGCCTCTTGCCTCAAGACACATACGGGGGGTGAGGTCCCCCTCACGTGCCTCCGTGCGCTTCACACCTCACCTGTGCACACGCCACGCAGTCCTAGTCCAAACCTGTATACTCGAAGATGGATCCTATTACGTATTGGGTCAAAGAGATGAGAAAAGAAGAAAAGAGGGGTAGGGGGATTTTGCTCTCTGTGACACTTAGCCGAATTTGAAGGGTGTGTAGCCCTTGTGTGTGAAGAGAAAAGAAGGCTTGTGTGTACTGTGAAAGCAGAAGGAAGGAAGGAAGGAGAAGGACTTAAGAAGAAAGAAAAGGAAAAGAGAAACCAAAGAAGAAGAAACAGAAAGGAGGAGCACTGTAGAAGATGTCTAATCATATGTTCCTTCCTTTGACAATGTTTGAGTAATTGTTCCATATGTTAGACTAATAATTGGTGATCTAAATCACCATTATTTTGTCAAGATTTCCTTTTTGTCCATTCATATACTCATGCCATACATTATATATTAGTTTTTGAGTAATATCTTATGCTCATTTACATTATTCATTAAGATTAGCATGTGAATTCCATTTTTGCTCCCAACGAATGACCTCGATTTCTTTCGAGTATAAATATTATCTATTTTTCACACTGATTTGAACTGCACTACAACACGATAATTTTTAAACTCGTTTTAGAGCGATTAACATTTTGGCATCATTGCCAGGGAGCAATGCACAATTCACTACTATTCACCTGCTATATTTTTATATTTGAGCACTAACTTGCCCTATTTGCTTTACTGTGATTTTGCGAGGTACTTCACGAGGAGATCTTTCATGCAAAATAGCCACTCTAGGGCAGGTAACTTCTCTATTCTTCCCTAATCAACCTCTTAATCTTGGGAAGACAAAAAAGGAAACAATCAATTACGAATCACCTGCCTTATTTTTATAGTAATCATCATTTAAAAAGGCAAGTTTCCTGATTTACGAAATTTTTTTTCCAAATCTGATTGAAGCTTGAAGATGATTCTTTTAGAGATTCCCTGCCTTATTTGCTTGCACCTATTAGGGACTACGCGTAGTTTCTAAATCACTTTGGGCTAACATCTTTCTTGCTTGAAGCCCAAGGTGAACAAGTTAAGATCAAATTAGATGTAGAATAGGACTAATTAGGGTTTCAGTTTTAGGGTTTTGGAGTGCTAGTTCACACTTGCTTGCATAAAAGGAAACAAACCCACCCGCATTTGTGTGCTACCCAAGCCCTTTGTTGAAAAGATCTAATCAACAAAAACCCTAAAATCAGGTTCTAAATTCACTTGAACCCTAAAATCCTTGGACCTAATAACCTGAGAGTCAAATCAGGGTGATTTCTAGGTCTTAACCTAGATCTCATTCTACCATCTTTAGGATAGGTCAGGTGAAGTTGGTCTACATTGTAGGCCAACCAACCTCCAAATTGGGTCACAAGTTGAATTAACTTCTAATCAAGTGAAATCAAAGGCACAAATTAGGACATAAAATTGGTAGACTTAAGGTCTTTAGTTCGTACATTCCGGTCTACCTAGACCCTTAGTGATAAGAAAGGTCAAGTGGGGGAAACCCTGTAACCCGTGGGGACGCTCTATCGTGTAGGGTTCTTTACGGGGCTCTCCCTTCCTGGCTGCCCAGGTACTTCTCGGGTGTGTGAATTTCTGATTTAGAGGTACCATCTGCCTTGAAATTGAATTAGTCATCCAAAAAAAACTTTGGGTAACTTGATTAGGTCAAAATTCACATCCAGTCCCTCATCCCTTCTATTAAAACACACACACAGGAGGGTCCTTAGGTTGTTAACCCAAGAGGCCTCAGTAGATCTTCTTTGGAGTCTCCTTTTAGATTGATTCACTTCATTCTGAACCTGAATTTGATTCTAAATCCTGATTCACCACCTAATTTGAAGATGCATCCTGGCAATTTAGGAAAACCATTTTCTCGAATATCCATGAGAGATGGAATGATTGAGGATGCCTTTAGATTTTATGAGATTGATGACAAAACCTCAAATCCAATTGACGACATTCAGGTTAATGTACCGATAACAACAACGTTCATCATAAACTGTGCCCAATTAATAATGACACAAGTAACAAATGGATCAACTCGAGATATTCTCCTGACATGATACATTGAGTTAGAGAAATTGCATAACTTTGAATATATCCAATGCATGACAAATCTTGTACTTTGGGAAAGACACCAAAATGATCTTGAAAATGGGAAGATATGATAAAATTGTTGAAACAGATTATCAATCAAAAATACCCGTACATTCCCCAAGCATTTAGCGAAACATCTTGGAACAATACTGAGGATCAATCTGATTTCCCAAATCCCAGGTTCAAGAATCAAGGTTGTTGTGGATCCCCAACCCAAATGGAATATGATCCAACTTATGTACAAATTGATACACCAATCTTGAGTCAGGTTGGGACAGTCCAATTGTAGGTGCTCCCGATTTCGAGCTAGCCTTAGAGATACAAGAACCTGGTTTGCCTAGCTTTGAATTCCCAGACACCTGTAATGATGAACTTAAAATAGAACTCCTCGAGAATGTAAATCCTGAGCCTTATCCTGTTAAGGTAATTTCGAGGATGATTCTGACATCCCAATAGAGCCCGACGTAGATTCTAGTAATCCAACCCACACCCTTAACCTAGAATCTGGATCCGAGCCTATTTGGGATAATTAAGAGGTCCCATGTGATGAGAATCAGATTTTCAACCTGAAATACGATTTAGGGACTATGTTTGATGACTACACTTCTCCAGAGTCCTCCGAGATACATTTGAGTTGTCAGAAATCACGTCAATTTACAACACAAAGATCGAGGAGCTGGAAGAATTGGGATTTGACTAGGTCTACCCTAGGAACCTAAGACCTAAGCTCATGCCTAATAGGGACACTTCTTTGAGTTCGAACTCTAAGTTTAGGTTAGATCGAAGTCAGGTTGCTGCTTCCCCACATCTCGACTCATTCTATGGTGGAACTATCGATCTGGAATCAGGTTCAAAAACTTCTCGCAAATTCTCCAATAATTTCGAATCTTACTCTGATTTTGGAGAATCTTTGTTTCCTGACGAATAAGAGCCAATTTATGACCTCAGCATCCACGACCCATTCTTCGACTCTGACTCTGAGGTCCCTAATCCTGAGATCATCGATTCAAAATCAGGTTCCACTGAGATGGAATCATTCCTTTTGATCCTCAGGAATTAGAAACAGTAATTCTTGAGAGTATCTGCAATCCAGAGTTTGAATCTTTCCTTAACTCAGATTTCCATAACACTCTAAACACTCTTTAGGCATTTACATTTGATTTTAATGGCCATTACGAGGACTCTCTGGATGAACCCACCTTTGAATCCTTTCTAGAAAAGCCCTCACATACAATTATTCTTGAAGCCACCTCTTCTACACATGCAGAACCTTCCCAAACCCATTTTCAACCTCAACCTACAACCGGACTCAATTTCTACTCTGATTCTCCTCTCAATGAGCCGGTTGCACATGATTCTACTCCACATATTTATCGGGTTTTGGACATCGATCAGACTACAAATCATGTCCCATCCTTCTCTGATCACCTTTGTAAAGATCTCACATCCTCCACTGATTTTTTTTCATTTGAGGATTCCTACTCTGATCAGGCTAATTCGACTAAGCCAAACCCTAGCTATACACTTCCACATCTTTTCGAGCTCCACAGCATATGGTGGGTTCCACATCTCTTGATCCAAATCTATTAACCCTCCAGATTGATTGGGTTTGGGCTGCATCATCACCTTGTTGATCTGAACAAGCACTTGGTTGGACCAACCAGGCTATTGATCAAGGTGCTTATTCTACAAAATTTGTCAGATTTGACCACTCCTCCATACCATTTTCTGCTCGGCTAAAGGCATTGAATTTAGCGCTTAACGGGAGGCAACCCATCATTCCAAAAACCCGAGATCCTTTTGATTATCCCTTCTGTACTTCACGTCTATTACACTTTGAGTTCAATTTTTAGAACAGTCAACTCCACCTATGGTACTCATACCAAGGCTTGAAATCGTCTACAACAGTCATATAGACCCGTTCGCCCACCCGATAATCCTGTTCTAATTCCTAAACCCAAAAATTATTTCATACCCTCCGTTTATAATGAGAACATTGCAAAACTTAGGCATGGGGGGGTGTTCAAGTGCAAACATACAAAAATTCAAAGTTCTGAAGGGTTCTCACAAAAAGCTACATATTCCAAAAAACCAAAAAAATTGAAAATTGAAAAAGAAAAAAAAATGGAGAAAGGGGAGGAAATTTTAAAAGAATTAAATGCATATCATTCTTGAGGAGGAATAGGGGAGGAGATTTTGAAATATAAAAAAGGAGCAACAATTTGAAACAAAAAGAGTTAGTCATTAGTAAAAGATTAAGGAATCAACTAAGTTCTAGACCAAATCAAAAGAAAGAACTAAAAGACAAAAGTACTAAGAGATACAGAGTTTAGTATGAACACTGATCTTAGGCCTCTTGGGCTTGTTTTAGGCTTAAAAATTCAAGTATTCATTAAGATCTGGATAGTCTTCAAGAGGTTGAGGAAAATGCGAAGCTTAAGTATTAGGTCTAAGGCTTAGGGATTATTCGGCCTCGTTAACTAACATCTGGTTTGCGGGACTCGGTAACCTAAGTACCCTAATCCACACACAGTCTGGTTCAGTGCGTTTAATTATCAAAATCAAGCAAAAATGTTAATTCTATTCTGAAAATGCTACCTAGATTAGGAGTGGCTTATCAACACAAGTTGATTTGGAAGAGTTCCCTGCACAGAGAGGTGGGAAATTCCCCTCAAAGATGCATAATAACATACCATCTCCTCGGTGCTTGTCTCCTAGGATATCTAAATATCCTACCGGGGGCATGTAAATACCTTGTGCTGATTCAGGTGCCATGGGCAGGATTATCCCGAAATGTCGATTGCTATGGCCTGAATTTATCTACAGAACGCCATGAGCGGCACTATCTCGAAGTGTCGAAAGCCAAGATTCTGGGGGTTGTCATGGGCGGTGCTATCCTGAAGCATCGATTGCCATGGACCCTACGAGGATTGATGGTGGGAGCTAGGAATCCGATACAGACCGTGTTGTAAAGCTAATCCGAAGGTAGAAATAAAGAAAAGAAAAGAGAGAGAAAACTCTCCAAAAATATAAAAAAATCTTCTGTCTCTCTCTTACAAAAACACACTACAAACTGAACCGAGACTAAAAATGTTTTAAGAACGGGTGCTCTAATCGCGGAGTTCAACGAACCTTACGTTAGTTCCTGTGGGCCTTAGAAACCTTTGCAATAGATTGAGGCTAGAGATGGTCAGGTCTGGATCTTAGTTGGTACTTGAGTACTTCTAGGCCTACTATTGGCATTCTGATCTAATCTACAAAAGAAAGCACACATCAGAATCTGAGCATAAAAACACATGGTCTAGAATTTGAGTTAATTCTACAAGATTTTGCTAAGGGACTAGCAAAAGTTAGGCATGGAGGTATGATGATAACGTCATCATCAGCCATATCTAACTTTATTTAGTCATATTCCATCACTAAATGCTCCTACATAACCACCAAAGAGACTTAATTCACTGCAAATCCATTTTGAGGGAAATATAGTAAAACAGGGGTAAAATTACAGTTTTAACAACATATCTCAATTGTAGTACAATCACGGGATTTCTCCAGGGGTTAATTAAGGGTCAAATGATCTTAAATGTCTAACAAGTGAGTCCGTACAGATAAAAAAGGGTTTTCACGTATTTTGAGAATTAAATGACTTCCGAAACCCTAAAAATAGACCCTCTTAATCTACTGAGGTTCTAGTCAGGATAAAATTCACCTAAGCCCTCTAAAATTCATATAAAAATATTCTCTAGTGTTTGGTACCTTCAATTTGACTATCAGAACCCGTCTTGATCCTAAATAGAGCCACAGACAGACTCTTCCCTAATTTGGATTTTTACATAAATTACCAAGTCAACCTAAGTCAAAACCAAAATCTAACTTCACCATTAGATTCCTTGGGTCCAAATTAGGTTTTTACCAAAATTTGGGTCCAATCTGAGATCATCTTGACCTAGTTTGCAATTTAGTCCTGTCTGATTATTTTATCTCACACTCATGCCCCTAACTTTTGAATTTCTTACAAATATTCCCCCAACTTTGTCATCTTCTTCAGAAATAGGTCCCTGCAGCCCTCAACTCTTAATCCTAAAGCTCCGACGACCTTAATTTGGCAAGATATCCGTGATTTCTTGACAAATCCCTTTCAAAATTGAAAGAGAAACTCATCAAATAATTGCCTTCCAAATGAGCCCATCCAGGGATCCTAAATCTCTCTAGAATCCTCGTGCAAACAATTTGATTGAATAGGTATCCTACACCAGCAAGGAGCTCGGAGCTCCATCTAGAGTCCTATAAAAGGACATCTGTGGCCTTATGTGTCTTCTCAGCTAGGTTTAAGGCCTTAAAACCCACTCCCTCGTCTTCTCCGGCCAACAACAACCGCAGCTCCGACGACCCTCTACCTTTCTCTCTCTTAGACCTCCAACGGACAAATTGAAGGCCCTATCTTCTTCCCCTCATCCTCGCGATCTTCCCCGACCAAAGGGAGGTCGTTCCTTCGTCTCGTTCGTCATCGTCGCCTCACCGTCTTCTTCACCTTCTCCAAGTCCGATCAGCCATGATCAGACCATTCCAACCTTCTCTTTCTTTTTTAAGACCCTCTATCTACTTCTCTCTCTCTACCTTCTTTTCCCTCACTCGTACTCAACTCTCGGCCACTGATCGCATCTCTCCCCCATCATCTTCCCCACGTCTAGCACAAGCTCCGGCGAGCTTGCACCGGCACTACACTATACCAAACACAACACCACTGCCTCCATGAGTTTCGTCATGAGCCACTGATTAGAAGCCCCAACTTTATTAGGACTTTTGATCAAGCACTCACCACCCGGAACATAGCTCCCTTTCACTCGCCCTTTCTGTCATCGACAGCCACCCTCTGACCTTCACACACCCTCGAACACCCACCACTGCATTCACCAACCTCCAGCGACCCTACTAAGCACTTTAACTGGGGCATTTAGCCCATGTTTTCTTATTTCAAGTCCCGTCGATTTGGCATCGCCGCCCTCATCTTCTCCGACCATAGTAGGGCTCCTCCAACCTTCAAACTCCCTGCTACAACTTCCGCTCGACATGGCTCCAGGTCTTGAGGCCTCCCAAGCACTCAATTAAAGCAGCATGCATCAACAGGTGCTCCAATTTTAGCGAGAAACTCACTGTAGCTCACGTAGATCACGCGAAGGAGAAGAAGTGGGACATAGTCCCACCTCGGAAGTACATAACTCTCTGAAGTGGGATATTAGGCCATTGTGCCTAAGGCCTCTTGCCTCAAGACACATATGGGGGTGAGGTCCCCCTCACGCGCCTCTGTGCACTTCACACCTCACTCGTGAGCATGCCACGCGAGCCTAGTCCGAACCCGTGTACCCGAAGATGGATCCTATTACGCATTGGGTCAGAGAGATGAGAAAAGAAAAAGAGAGGGGTAGGGGGTTTTGCTCTCTGCGACACTTAGCCAAATTTGAAGGGTGCGTAGCCCTTGTGTGTGAAGAGAAAAGGCTTGTGTGTACTGTGAAAGTAGAAGGAAGGAAGGAATGAAGGAGGACTTGACAAGAAAGAAAAGGAAAAGAGAAACCAAAGAAGAAAAAACAGAAAGGAGGAGCACTATAGAAGATGTCTGATCATATGTTCCTTCCTTTGACAATGTTTGAGTAATTGTTCCATATGTTAGACTAATAATTGGTGATCTAAATCACCATTATTTTGTCTAGATTTCCTTTTTGTCCATTCATATACTCATGCCATATATTATATATTAGTTTTTAAGTAATATCTTGTGCTCATTTACACTATTCATTGAGATTAGTGCGTGAATTCCATTTTTGCTCCCAGCGAACGACCTCGGATTTCTTTCGAGTATAAATATTATCTGTTTTCATACTGATTCGAATTGTACTACAATGTGACTATTTTAAAACTCGTTTCAGAGCAATTAACAGAGGTACCCTCTGATAACATTGCATCTTGGGATGATAAATTAGTCAATTGGGGATTATCTTAAGAATAAAATGCATAGATAACACATCATAAATAGGAATAGGAGCATCGCATGCATTGCACATCAAGATTGCTTATAATTCATTATTAACTGCCATGTGTACAAGGACATATCAAAATAGGCCTCAGATGAGCAATTGGACCGCACGGATGGATTTAGGGCAACGAACGGAGTCCAACGGACTCGAAATCGGCCAAATCCGACATCCAGAGCTCCTGCAATGGGCCTAAGAAGTTCAGACCATTAATCTGATGATCAACAGCCCACAGCGTGCCATGTGGCACCCGCTCATTGTATCTTCACCGTCGCCCACTTCTGCCTTCACCCAGAGGATGAATCTCAATTGTCGTTCTTCGATCGAACGGTTGAGAGCCGCCTGCGCACCCACCCTCGTCGCGACAAAGTAGCAGGCGCAACACAGCAGTAGACCTTCTTACGCCTGCGTAGCCAGCGCGGGATCGAATCACGCTGCACGGAAATTCGAAGGCGAAGGTGCGCACCGGGGAAATTAAGCCGCCCGATCAGCAGCGGACGGCGCAGATGGAGCACACATGGTGCAACGGATGTGCGCAGATGCTCACGCGCATGATAACACGGTAGACGCATGCGCCTTAGCAGTGATCCGCGAGTGCGGTATTCTCGGGATCTCAGCCATCCGATCTTCGATCGGATGGCTTACAACGTGCACACGCGGATCGCCTCCGAAGAAACACAAGGCACGTTGGCGACCGGCGGGCGAAGGGGGCTACACCGATGGATTTAGTATGGGTTTAGCGATGTCCTGGATGTCGCTAAAGCCCATACTTAAATTAGAAAACCCTTTTGCCTATATAAACTCCATCCAACCACCCATGGAGGGCATTCAATCCACTTGCAAGTGCTCTACCCCACTCCTAGCCACCATTAGCTCTCTTTGTAATTGCCGGAGCTGACGAGCTGCCGACGGAGCCCCTCTCCACCGCCGTGGCTGCCTCGCCGTCTTCTCTCTCTCTTTCCCTCTTTATCTTAAGCTTTACTTTACTTATGTTTAAGCATTTATCTAGTGTTGTAATTATAAACTAAAGTTGCATGTCAAATGAAGTTGTTTTTTATCTAGTTACTTGCCCACTTTTATGTTTAAAGTTGCATGTGTGAATGAAGAAATTCTAACCCTATTCTCTCTCTCTCTTTCTCTCTCTCTCAATCGCTTTTCACCCACACAACTTCTCCCAAGCAAAAAAATCCGTTATTTCCGTGACATTAAGTGACAAGAAAAATCCGATTTTCACGCCTCCCTGAGATCGACACTCAGACTCACGTCCATTTCTTCATTTAAAATCGACGTTGCGAGCGCAAGCTATAACAACTCTTTTAAACATACGCGTCTTTCGCACGTCAATTTTTGGCACCGTTGTCGGGGAGGCTACAGATTTATTTTGTCACTTCCATTTTACATCCATGCTCACATTGTCTAACTCCTTGTCTCCTACTTGATGGTTGCAGGAATTCGGTGCTTGGACGGCAAAGCAGTGCAACTCGTGATGGTAACGAGGGAGTAAGCACAACAAGGACCGGTCGTGAGTATTTCTTCACCCATGGTTGTTTGCTTGCTTAAAAATCTAAAAAAAAGTGTAAAACTGAAAAAAATTGGTGTGGTGCATGATTGCCTGATCCACATCCTTAACACATCACCCAACAAAAAAAATGTACTCTAACATTTTGAATAATCTAAGATTCTTGGAGTGTTCTTTCTTTTTGAGTGGTGTTTGCGAAGCCACCTTGAATTGACATGGGCCGCACCACTCACCCCTAAAATAGACTCATCCAATCGAAGCTACATGATCACTAGGATGAGTACATTAGGGTTTTAGAGCCTCTACACATCAAAGGAAATCTACTTTCACCAAATTGTGTGCAAAACTTGATGTGCCCACTAAAACTTATCTGAAAACATTAAGACACGTCAATCCTAAAAGACACAAAAGTAAGGATGAAACATTACAAGACACCACATCTTAAAAAAATCCTTGCTTGAAAACCATGTTTTAATAGGAGCACACACACTGGAATTGGAAAATTAAGAGGCACTACCCCAATCAACGCCTCATCACATAACCCTAGCACAAGCACTATCCTAGCCCTTTTAAAATAGAGTAGACATGCCCTAGGCAGGACTGGGCTAAGTCTTGAAAGGTGGGGTTTTGTTCACTGGGCACTAGGCTTTCATTCCCTCAGTAGAATCTGGTGACTAGGCTGCTGACCGGTCAATCTTTCGCTTTTAAGTCGTTTGTAGTTTAATGTGGTGGAAAAATCGACTAATCAATTTTTAACAAGAAATAACCACTCGCAGAGGAGCGGGTCGTATCCACAGGGAGGCAATAACGTATTAAAATTCGCGCCACTTAAAAATGTTTGTTCGGAGTCAATTTAGACAAGAACCAAGCCAAGATTGCCTTTAGATTAAGGTTTAAGCAAGAAACAATGCTGAAATGGCAATTATGAGAAACTACAGGATATTTTCCGCAATGTAGAGTGAATAGAATATGATTAAAATGTGGCAATGGCAGAAAATGTAAATTTTAATTAACGTTTTACTGTAGCAAAACAGGAGAATTTTTCCCCGTTGTCTTGCGCGACGAGGAGCCGATGGTCGGGCGCGGGAAGCTCGGAGGAGGTCCCTTGGATCAAGGGCTTCGAATCGGTGGTGGCGGCGAGTCGCGCGGCGGTCGGAGGTGGCCGGCCGAGCTCCGGCGGAGGTGCTGCAGCCGGCAACTTGCGCAGCCTGTTGGCGTGAAGTCCGCCGCCTGCTGCTGCTGCGGGGGTGGCTGCTGCTACTGCCGTGGGCACTGCTGCGGCTGGCGTGGCAGGCGTTCTTCTGCCGGCGCGGGGAAGAGGGCGCTGCAGGCGGTTCTGCAAGCGCGACGGAGGGTGTTGCAGCGCGGTTGGAGGATGGCGTGCGCTGCGGAGGGTCTGCGGAGGGTGCTGCTGGCGGTTCTGCAGGCGCAGTGGTGAACGGCGTGGACTGCAGGCGCTGTTGGAGGGTGCAGGCGCGTGGACGAAGGACTCTGCAGTCGCGAGTGAATGGCGCTTGCAAGCGGCAGGCGCGAGAGGAGGCGTGCTCGGTTGTGCGGGTCTGCAGGCGCGGTTTGAGGAGGGCGCTGCAGCCGGTGAGTGTGTGGAGATGGCGTGAGCAGAGGGTCTGCAGGAGGGCGTTGGCGCGGTTGTGCGTGGGCGGTGGTCTGCAGGAGACTTCAGGCGTGTGCGGTGAAGTGAGCGGGTAACTTCAGACGGGTGCACCGGTGGTTGCGCGTGGAGATGGCGAAGGCTGCAGGTGCAGGGAAGGTGGCGTGAGCGGGCGTGAGGGCTGGAGGTTGTGCACGCCTTGCATGCGGTTGGAGATGAGCGGGCTGCTGCGGCGTGGGTGGTGGAAGTGAAGTGAGAGGACGGAGATTGCTGCTGGAGTGGGGGTGGACTTCAGACGTCCGGGAAATTTCCCGGACGTCTTAAGTGACTGAAAGGGTGATTGCACGGTGGCTCGGCGGTGGTGGTTTGCGACGACGGCAAGGAAGATGCACGCTAGGGTGCTCGCGGTGATGCGGGCGAGCTCCGGATGGCGGTGTGGCCTGTCACACCACACGCCCACGGTGGTGGAGACTCGCCGCCACGGTAGAGGCCGGCAGTGTGGAGTGGAAGAGAGAGGTTCTCTCTGCACAGTGGTGGGTCGGTGGCGGAGGCCTTCTGAGCTTGGCTGCCTCCGTGCTCCTTTTGTAGTGTGTTGAACAATTTTGAAATCAGCCGCCGACCAGATCCACCACATCCGCTCCCCCTTGAATGGCTTCATCACTGCAGCAGCCGGGTGTTGGAGCGGCAGCCAGCCGTTCTAAAAGAAGACGAATAAAGAAAATATTATTAAAATATTAGGGTTATTTATGTATAGACCCTCAACTTCTATGTTAATAAAAACAATATACCTAATTGGTTATCTAATTAGATGAATGCTATTCTAAGTTAATTCTAAATGCACTTAAGATATGAATGCAATGTATGGATTATGTAATTAGATTAAAACTATGAATTAATCTATTTACATCCTAATTTATACTAAATAAATGTTAGAATTAACCTAATGTGTAGGCACTTAAATACTTAAATAGCCCACAACTATGGGCTAATCAGCTGCAGGGAAGTGTCAAATGACCGCGGTTGTGGGGTCTATGGAACCGGCTGCGCAAGCCAAAGGAAGAACCTTCCTTATAATCCCCTCGTAATCAACCTGGCCAGATTAGCTTTGGGAAGGGGAGTCTAGTGCCTACGGACTTGATCACCCTTTTGGAGATTTCTAGGTCCCCTAAGGAATACACCATAAGGACTACACTTGTTTGCTTGGTTGAACACATACACTTCTCGCATCTGTCGCTCTCCGCATCCCCTCCTGTTCTTCTCTAGTGCATGCACGGGAGACGATCACTGTATCCCGAGTTGTTTGTTTAGGGATGGGAATCCAGGCAACCTGATTCTGCTAGAAACATGGCTGAACCTAGGGTAGATGAGGTTGAGGACCAACCCCCACCAGACACAATGGCCATCATCCAAGGCCAAATTAACGCAAACCACCGGCTTCAGCAGCAATAGATCCACACTATCATGCAAGCCATACACCGATTGCATAACCCACAAGGGCAACCACCACCTTTCCAAGGCCCACAAGGGCAACCTCCACCTGATCTACCACCATTCCAGGACCAACCTAGGACCCTCCATGACTTCTATAATCCTTCTGCTATTCGAGTCGAGCCGCACCTTAGGATCCCAGAAGGGGGAGATGACTTTGAGCTAAAACCAAATGTCTTGAGTTTGATTCAAAGCCACTTCCATGGAAGCTCAAATGAAGACCCCTTCCAGCACCTAGAGGATCTTGACCGGATAGCCCAAACTATGAAACCTAGGAACATTAGCCTTGACATTATTTTGATTAAGATGTTCCCCTTCTCGCTGAGAGACAAGGCATCTCACTGGCTTAGAACCCTAGGTAGACCCATCACCACCTGGGAAGAACTGAGGCATGCATTCTTAAAGAAATTCTTCCCCATAGGAAAGATCAATGCCCTCAGAAGAGCCATTACTACCTTTACACTTCAGGGTGGGGAGCAGTTCCATGAGGCGTGGGAAAAGTTTAATGAACTATTAAGGAAATGACCACACCACAAAGTACCAAGGTGGTAATTGGCCCAGATCTTCTACCACGGTCTGGACAGCGACCTACGAAACTTCGTCGATGCCTCATGCGGGGGGAACTTCCTGAACAAAGATGAGGAAAGTGCGTTTGAGCTCTTTGAGTCTATGAGCGAAAATTCGCTCAACAATGCCTCCATGACTCAGTTTAGCCGATCCAGTCAACCCCGTGGTGGGATTTATAAGGTATAAGCAAATTCTAGAATGGTTGACATGGACATCATTGCCAAGAAATTAATCGAGTGGAATTGGTAGATAAAAAGATAGATGAGCTACTGAACCAGACTAGGAACCCGTTATAGACCATCTCCCTAGCAAAGGGAGCTCACAATGTTGACTTGGTCCAGCCCTTAAGCCAACTGAACCTAGAACAACCCCTGACCACGTTCCAGGGAGGGACCTTTTCTCCCTCAACCCTTGATTACTCTCTTCCCTCCCCATCGACATCTGCTATCCTTGAAGATGTACAGGCTGCCCAAGGTTATGCTAAACCTGACCCTTTCTCCAACACTTACAACACTGGCTGGCGTAATCACCCCAACTTTGGTTGGACAAACCAGAAATCACCTCAATTCCAGAACCAGCCCAGGCCAAACCAGCAGCCAAACTTGCTCCCTATCAGCAAGGACCACCAGTTAGACCCCCATATAATCCGAATAGGGCGGCCCCTCCCCCGCAAAACCAAATGGACACCTTGATAAAGATGATGGTTGAAATGAACCAGAAACATCAGGAGGAAATGGCCTTAGTAAAGGGATAGTTAAGCCAACTATTGGACTGTAAACAACAAGGATCCCTACCTTCCCAGCCACAACCGAACCCGCGAAACATGATTAATAGAGGCCCCAATTCGTAAGGGTTCTAGGGCAATCCCAGGCAAGCTCACATGGTCCAGCCAGCCCCCTGGGTTTGGTGCTTCTTCATCCTCATCTTCTCAAGGATCAACCCATGATCCCAATGCCTCTGCGAATGCGGTAACCTTGAGAAGCGGCACCAAAACCCAGGATCCCCAATGGTCGACTCTTCCCGAGACTTCACCAACTGAAACACCCGACTCAGAAGAGGCACTGGAAAAACCCAAGGACCCAGAAATAGATCATATCCATGTTCAGACACCCTACCCCGAGGCCTTGGAAACAATCAAGAAGAAGAAAAGTGTTGTGGAAACTGAGGAGCTTTTGGAGATCTTTAAGCAGGTTCAGATTAATATTCCACTCCTCGAAGCCGTTAAGCACATCCCGGCTTACGCCAAGTTTTTAAAGGATGCCTGTACACCCAAACGTAAGCCAAGACCTCAAGCACCTAGGAAGGTTGTGCTCTCCGAGCAAGCAAGTTTCATAATATCAAGCAACCTTCCGCTAAAGCGAACTAACCCAGGAGCACCCCTAATATCCTGCAATATCAGGGACATGACATTTGATAGAGCACTCCTGGACTTAGGTGCTTCCATCAGTCTGATAACAACAACCCTGTACCACCAATTTGGTTTCGAAGAGCTGACACCCACACCTGTCACCATCTAGTTGGCTGATAGATCTGTGAAGACCCCGAAGGGGGTTGTTGAGGACATGATTGTGCAGGTCAAGGACTTCTATTTTCCGGTTGACTTCTTGGTGCTCGACATGGAAGTCCCTGAAAAACTACAGAATGCACCCATAATCTTAGGCAGACCTTTCTTAGCTACGGCTAAGGCAAACATCGATTGTGACACGGGATGTATGGAAATCGCCTTCAGAGACAAGAAAATGCAGTTGGATATCTTCCGGGTGACCAAATCTTTTGATTGCGATTGTGTTGAGGAACATGATCCCGTGGAACCTTTGGTCGAGGAATGCCTTATCCTTAGTTATGTCTCGGACCACCAATCCTATAACGGCTATTCTGACCCGTCACCATCGCTGCCCATGGACCTCTGGAGGGCTAATTACCATCAAACAACACCATTTGAGGAGATTGATGTTGATCAACTCCCGCCTTTCCCTTTCCCTTCGACTGTTGTTCCACCTGCACCCGAACTAAAGCCACTACTTGAGAATCTCAAGTATGTCTTCCTGGGATCTGACCAGACCTTCCCTGTGATTATTAACTCTCATCTAACCAAGGATCAGGAACTCAGGTTGACCGCGACCCTTTCGGAACATCGGGCCGCCATTGGATGGACCATTTCAGACTTAAGAGGAATTAGCCCCGCCTATTGCACTCATAAGATTTACCTGGAAGACGGGGCACGACCCTCCTGCCAGATGCAGAGATGGTTAAACCCAAATATGCGGGAGGTCGTTAAGAAAGAAATTATCAAGTGGCTTGACACCAACATCATCTATCCCATCTCTGATAGCCCCTGGGTGAGCCCCACTCAAGTGGTTTCAAAGAAAGCTGGGCTCACTGTTGTCACCAATGAACGTGGAGAATCCATCCCCACCCGCACCACCACCGCATGGCGGGTGTGTATTGATTATAGGAAACTCAATGAAGCAACCATGAAAGATCATTTCCCCTTGCCATTCATCAACTAGATTCTTGAAAGATTTGCTTCCTGGATGGATGTTCAAGATATAACCAAGTCGCAATTGCTCCTGAAGATCAAGAGAAGACCACATTCACTTGCCCATACGGCACGTTTGCATTCCGTCGTATGCCGTTCAGGTTATGCAACGCACCCGCTACCTTTCAGCTTTGCATGCTAGCCATTTTTTCATAAATGGTGGGTGAATACCTAGAGGTCTTTATGGATGATTTCTCTGTATTTGGGAATTCATTCGACCACTATTTGAGCAACTTGGAGAAAATCCTGAAATGATGTATCGAGGTTAATTTGGTGCTAAGTTGGGAAAAGAGCCATTTTGTGGTTCAAGAAGGAATCGTCCTTGGTCACATCGTATCGCAAAGGGGCATTGAGGTGGATCAGGCCAAAGTTGATTTGATTTCCAAACTTCCTCCGCCTAGCTCGGTCCGGCAGGTCCATTCATTCCTGGGACATGTTGGCTTCTACCGAAGGTTCATCGAAGACTTCTCCAAGATTTCCAAACCCTTAACTGACCTTCTGGCCAACGATGCCTTATTCCACATTACCTCTGATTGCATCAAGGCTTACCACACCCTCCGGGACTTAGTGTCCACATCACCTATACTTCAGCCCCCAGATTGGTCCCAGGACTTTGAGATTATATGTGAGGCATCAGATTTTTCCATAGGCGATGTTTTGGGACAAAGACAAGACAAGAAACATGTGGTGATCTACTACGCGAGCAAGACATTGGATGAGGCCCAACGAAATTATACGGTCACAGAGAAAGAATTGCTCGCTGTAGTTTTTGGACTTGAGAAGTTCCAACCTTACCTACTAGGATCCCACATGTTAAGACCCAAGACATCAAATGCTTTTTAAGATGTCTGGGAGTTGGTCCAGACATCTGGTCAGACGTCTGGAAATAAATTTTTGCAGCGTACGATTGCGAGTCTGCGTGCATGCGCGTGCAGACTGAGCCCGCCGACCTGTAGGCGTTCTTTTTTCTCTTTCTCCCCCAATGCCTTCAAATACCCTCTCCCCCCTTCCCTCTCCCTCACCACCACTCCACCGTCTCCTCCTTCTTCTTCCAGTGTCAGTGTGAGAGTGAGAGAGAGAGGGCAGCAGCTGCTACCTGGTGCATGTAGGGAGGCGGAGGTGCAGCGAGAGGGAGAAGAGGCAGAGCGCGTGAGGAAGAGAGAGTGAGCTCACCAGAGTAGCTCGAAGCCAGTCGACGGGCGCGCAACGGGAGCGTGGTGCTGGGGGAGTTACCCCAATGCAGCTACAGCTCAGGCAGCAGGCGGGCGAGCGCGGTGCAGCGCAGCCGTGCACAGCAAGCAGAGGGCGAGGAGGTCCTGATTCTAGGAAGCTTTCCCAGAATCAGACGTCTGGACCTACGTCCAGACGATGCGGGAGACATCTGTAGTGAGATCCAGACGTCTGAAAGGTACGATATTTCTCATCTTCCTCCTTTTTGCGGATGCGGCCACGCAAGCCGATCTGTCGAATGCTCTGAGACGTGTCGTGTTGAGAGTGTTTGCGTATGCATGCAGGATTTGTTTCAGGAAGGTGCAAGGACACGCCCTCCCACACAGATCAGACATCTGGGCACAGCACCAGACGACGGAGAGAGTCTCCAGATGACCGGAGTGATAGTCGGACATCCGGAACTAGGTCCAAACAGTTCAGCGGGATCCTAGACGTCTGAAGAATAGCTCAGAGTGAGGTATGACCTGGACCACCTTTTAAGACGTCTGGAAGGTGTTTCAGACATCTGATTTGAGGCAGAGTTATCGTTTTTGACCCGTTTAGAGTCCGTTCGAAGTCCAATTTCCGCGTTTGAGATTTCATTCTTCTCAGAATTTTTTCCTCTATTTGTTTAAAATATTTTATCCTGTTCTGAGTTGTTCCTTGTGATTGATCCTTGTGTTAGGACCTCACCCCGTTGCGGCTCTGGGGGTTGCGGAGGCACGCGGACATGCCGATCACGCCCCCATTACTCTTGATTTTGCGGGTAGAGTGGCTCCCCTTAGTTATTTACCAACCTTAATGCATCTTTGAGATAAATAATAGATCCTAGGGTATGGCATGAATCCTAGGACCTGAAAACTAGATTGAATGATAGATCCTAGTGTGTGGCATGAATCCTAGGAGCAGAAACACTGAAACGAATGTCATGAATACATGAATTGCAGTCTTGAAAAAGTAGAGAGAATAATGATAATTGCCTGTAATTGGATAACGGCTGCCTGAGAAATATAGAGTGCTGTTGCTAGTAATTGCTACGTGTGATTCCTATTGTTGAAAACTAAATTTGAGCTGCTTGTATATAAATTGATATTAAATGTTGGAAACACGGGCTATATGAGAATAAAACTAAAATGATGAAACCTAAAATGGCTTGGCCAGAGAAACATGAGCATGAACCCTACGGGGAATTAGGAGTAGAGCTCCTGAAAGATAAATAGAATGGAATTGGGGAAGTGAGATGGCCCTTGAGTACGGAGTACCAAGGAGAGCGACTGTCCCACTATTTAGTGCAGAGCGGAGCTAGCCGCCCCAGGGACCCGGGGTTAGGTCTGGATACTTTGTACTGACTTTTGGCCCTCGCGTACATAGTACCGAGGAGAGCTACTAGTGTAGGGAGAGTGCTAGCCACCCCATGGGCCCCGGGGTTCTACTAGCCATTCTACACCGACTTGTTAGGCCCATTGGGCAAACCAGGGTAGTCAGGCGAGGGTGCGCAGACTGTGGAGGGGCAAGACCCCTGTTTGGTTACTGTGAAGCGGCTAGACCCCTATTACTGAGAAGGCTCTGCCCTATACTAGTTTCGTGCTGTGCTTTGGGGCGCACCCGTTAACAGAAACAACTGATCGCGTGCCAGTGCGGGGTAGCTACTCGTGCATTTATCGCGCGTACTGTAGTCACCGTTACGTCTGTTAGTGACCTTGGGGTGGTTGACTGAGGGTAGGACCACCACGGGGGACTCTCCCGACCAAGAGAGCACCACGTGCTACTTCTACTTTTTGAAAAAGACTGCAATCAAGATCGTTCCCACGAGGAACATTCGAGATCAAGAGAAAGACCTGAGAAATAAACCAAGAAAGAGTAAAATAAAGAAAGAAATTAAAATAGCAGCTACTTGTTTACCTTTACTGTCTTTCTTAGCTAGCTGGTTGCCACTCTACTCAGCATTTCGCTGACATGTCACCTTTGTCACCTTTTCAGGATCAGGTGTTGAGCAGCCAGAGCCTGCGGCTGCGGAGGGTGCTGGGTCTAGTAGAGCCTAGTAGTTATACTTGTGTTGTACTTGCTGTACCATTTTTCTGCTGTAGTGAGTATATTCTGTTATAGTTGTACTCTTTTATTGTAAGCATCATATTTCTGTACCTATTTTAATTCTCTACTATTGTGGTGGTATGTACTGTAGTAGTTCTTTTCTTTACTGCTGTACTTTTGTTACTGTTAGTTACATGCATGATGAATGTGGTTTACTTTTACTGTTCTTGTAGTTACTTTCTCGTTGGACGGTTGGGTCTTGGGATCAGTTGAGTCGGTCCGATTCTTGTGTCTCGTAGGGATTCAGGAATCATATCGTAACACCACGTGACCATCTATACTGACCATTCAGCCATCCGGCACCTATTGGCTAGAAAGGATGAGAAGCCTAGGCTCATTAGATGGATCTTGCTATTGCAGGAATTTGACCTGGAAATCCGCGACAAAGCCGAATAAAAAAATGTGGTAGCTGACCATTTATCCAGACTTCACCTAGACTACATTGGACCCTCCTTACCTTTATCCGACACCTTCCCCAATGAACACATTTTGGCTATGCAAGACAAGAAACTGCCTTGGTATGCTGACTATGTCAACTACCTAGCACAGCTGGTCCAGACAGCAACGGGACAAGTTCTTGGCAGAAGCCAAGCACTATTTCTAGGATGATCCCATGCTGTTTCGCCTCTGTGCTGACCAGATCATCAGGAGGTGTATCCCTGAGAACGAAGTTCTGAGTGTGCTATCTTTTTGTCATGACCAAGCTTGTGGTGGCCACTTCTTAGGAAAGAAAATGGCTGCGAAGGTCCTGCAGTCCAAATTTTACTGGCCTTCCTTATTTAAGGATGCACACAACTTTGCTAAGACTTGGTCTCGCTGCCAAACACTGGGGACCATGACCAGAAAAGATATGATGCCCCTCCAGCCCATTTTGATTGTCGAGATCTTCGACGTTTGGAGTATTGATTTTATGGGCCCCTTCCCACCATCTAATGGCTTTAAGTATATCCTAGTCTCAGTAGACTATGTCTCTAAATGGATTGAAGCCGTCGCCACCCACCGATGCGATCATAAGACTGTCATGGACTTTGTTAAGCAGAACATCTTTTCCCGATTTAGAATACCAAAGGCCATGAACAGTGATGGTGGAACTCATTTTATTCACTCACAATTCTGTGCCCTACTTAGAAAATACAGGGTTAACCACTGCATCGCTACCATGTATCATCCGCAAACAAATGAGCAGACCGAGGTCTCAAATAGACAAATCAAGAACATTCTACAGAAGACTGTGAGACCTGATAGGAAGGATTGGTCCGCATGATTGGATGATGCCCTATGGGCATATCGGATCGCTTTTAAGACCCCGATTGGCATGTCGCCTTATCACCTGGTCTTTGGCAAAGCTTGCCACCTTCCTGTCGAGTTGGAACATCGAGCTTACTGGGCCGTCAAACAGTGTAACATGGATTCCCAATTAGCCGATCCGCAAAGGACAGTCGGCTATATAAGGAGAAAATGAAAGCCGTCCACGACCGACTCATCCATAGAAAGACCTTTGAGCCTAACTAGCAAGTCTGGATTTTTGATGCCCGTTTGAAACTCTTTCCAGGGAAGCTCAGGTCCAAGTGGACAGGACCATCTAGGGTGGTCAAGCCCCACTCCAATGGGGCGGTTGAAATCACTGATTCGAACACTGGGCACACTTTACAATCAATGGCTAGAGATTAAAACACTTCCTAGCCCAGGTTCCCCCAAAGGAGAGTGTCACCCTCATTGAGGGATGACACGAAGCACCGCCCAACTGGAGGCGTTAAACTCAGTGCTTCCTGGGAGGGAACCCAGAAGATTCAAACTGATCAGGTATTCTACTTCACTCAGGTAATATCTTTTCAAACCCCTGTATTTGTCAATGAGGACATTGTCCAACTTAAGCATGGGGGGGTGGTAAATTGCATGATCCTGAGCTCATTTAATCAGTCTGAATAGAATAAAATTAAATTAAAAAAATGAATTTAGGAAGAAAAACTTAGGCATTAGAAATTTATCAATAGTGGGAAATAATACGGAAAGAACTTGAACACTTAGACTTTTCAGGCCTTCAGGCTTAATCAGCCCTGGTGCCCGTTAAAATATGGATTTAACTTCAAATCCTTGCAACCTTAAGCTACTCTAATCCACTAATTAAATAAGGTGATAAGTATACGACTTATCAATTCACCCTCTAACTCAGAAGGACTTTTAGTCTAAGCATCTATACACATTTTTGCACAGACTCACTCCTCGGAGATTTTGATAGAAATTGGGTACCTAATGAACTCTCTAGGGTGGTATGGCTGGCAAGTTGTCGTGGGTAACAGTCCATTGGCAGGTTGTCCAAAGGCCAGCCACGGGACCACCTCCTCTTTATTACCTCTAAGTAAATTTGAGATCAGGGAAGACACCTACCAAATAAAATAATAATAATAATAATAAAAAGAAGATGAAGAAGAAAAAGAGAACAAAATAAACCACAGTTCACCGCATGAGTTTGGCTGGCAAGTGATCGTGGGAAATAGCCCATTGGTCGGTTGTCCAAAGCCCAGCTCTGTAAATGCACAAAAAGAACCAAAACACTTAAGGAAGAAGCGGGGAAGTAGAGCAAGCCGGGGAGATATACACTGGAAAAAATCCTTGTGTTGACCCCAAGTAAAACAAACGTAGGGAGAAGCTACCGATCGAACAAATACACCTTCAGGTAAAACACTTCCTCTTCCGGTCACCTAGGGGCGTAGAAACCTGAAGTCTTTCTAAATTACCATTGAGTGAGTCTATCACAATCTTCACACCAAGATACTTAGCACTTAGTGTTTTGTCCGAGTTTTGGGTGGGTTGGGTAGCTGTAAAAAGTTACCAACACACTCTTAACTACAAAAAAATCTAAAATTAAGAAATATATATATACATGCATTAAAGCAAGGATTCAAGTGATTCATATTTTGGCAAACACCCGGGCACTGCTTAGTCTTTGTAGATTAAGATCTTAATATATTTCCTCCTATTGACAAGTGATGAAGTGTCTAAGTAATTACTTCTTAAATTCTGACTGGAAATAAAGGCTAGAATAAACCTTGCTAGGGACTAGCAAGGAGTAAGCATGGGGGTATGATAACACTGCATCTTGGGGTGATAAATCTGTGAATTGGGGTTTATCTTAGGAACAAAATGCATAGATAACACATCATAAATAGGAATAGGAGCATCGCACGCATTGCACATCAAGATTGCTTATAATGCATTATTAACGGCCATGTATACAAGGACATGTCAAAACAAACCTCAGATGAGCAATCGAACCATATGTATGGATTCAGAGCGACAAATGGATTCCAACGGACCCGAAATCGGCCAAATCCGACATCTAGAGCTCCTGCAATGGACCTAAGAAGTTCTGACCATTGATGTGATGATCAACAGCCCATAGCGTGCAACGTGGCACCCGCTCATCGCATCTTCACCGTCGCCTGCTTCTGCCTTCACTCGGAGGATGAATATCAGCCATCGATCTTCGATCGAACAGCTGAGAGCCACTCGCGTGCCCGCCCTCGTCGCAACAAAGCAGCAGGCGCAGCACAACAATCGACCGTCTCACACTCGCGTAGTCGGCGCGGGATCGAATCACGCTACGCAGAAATTCGAAGGCGAAGGTGCACATCGGGAAAATTGAGCCGCCCGATCAGCAGTGGATGGTGCGGATGGAGCACACGCGGTGCAACGGATGCGCGTGGATGCTCACGCGTGTGATAACACGACATACATGCGCACCTCAGCAACTATCCACGAGCATGCTCTTCGCGGTATCAGATCAGACGGCTTACAATGCGCGCGTACGGATCGCCTCTGAAGAAGCACAGGGCGCGCTAGTGGTCGGCGGGCAAAGGGGGCTACACCGACTGATTTAGTATGGGTTTAGCGACGTCCCAGACGTCGCTAAAGCCCATACTTAAATTAAAAAACCCTTTTGCCTATATAAAATCCATCCAACCACCCATGGAGGGCATTCAATCCACTTGCAAGTGCTCTACCCCACTCCTAGCCACCATTAGCTCTCTTTGTAATCGCCAGAGCTGACGAGCCGCCGATGGAGCTCCTCTCCACTGCCATGGCTGCCTTGCTGTCTTCTCTCTCTCTTTCCCTATTTATCTTAAGCTTTACTTTACTTGTGTTTAAGCATTTATCTAGTATTGTAATTATAAAATAAAGTTGCATATCAAATGAAGTTGTCTTCTATCTAGTCACTTGCCCTCTTTTATGTTTAAAGTTGCATGTGTGAATGAAGAAATTCTAACCCTATCCTCTCTCTCTCTCTCTCTCTCTCTCTCTCTCTCGCTTTTCACCCACAACTTCTCGCAAGCAAAAAAACCCATTATTTCCGTGACATTAAGTGACAAGAAAAATCCGATTTTCACACCTCCCTAAGATCGACGCTCGGACTCACGTCCATTTCTTCATTTAAAATCGACGTTGCGAGCGCAAGCTATAACGACTCTTTTAAACATATGTGTCTTTCGCATGTCACCCTCATGCGTTACCTCTAATGTGTGCCAAATCTTGTATGCGGTGGTGCATTACGAGATCTAGTTGAATTCCTCTGAGTTCAATGCACAATAGAGAGTGTTCATCGTCATTGCATTGAGTGAAAGCTCCCAAACTTGCTGCTATGAGTAGCCTCCTGTGAGTCTCTCCGGGATTTAAAACGGGTCTCATACCTAACCCAAATGGTGAAGTCGTTGGCTTGAAGCTACGCCTTCATTCTAAGATTCCAATACCCGTAGTTGCTCCCATCAAAGTAGGGAGGACGGGTAGTGGACTGACCCTCGATGTGTCTCCTCGCGGTGATGCTTCCCTCCATGATCGCTTGTCGATGTGTGATGTCGAAATGCAAGACTTGCTTTGATACCAAATGTAGGTTCTGACGAAAGGGGTGAGATTTACATGATAAAAATAAAATGTGAAAATAAAATAACAATCTCACAAAAAAAAGCAATCACACAAGTACACAAAAATTTTTAGGTGAAAACCCAAACCTGGGTAAAAACCACCACCTAAGCCTTTCGACTTAGGATTTCCTGATTGACCTAGTCGATCAAATCCACTAACATACTATTCAAAGATGGTAGTACAACCTCTTACAATCACACTACTTTATACCCGAGGGTAGCGTAACCTTAAAATCCCTCCTCTTCATGGAGAGTATTTTGTCTCGTGAGGGAGACAACAATTCGCAAAGCGAATATCTAAACAAAGGCAATAACAAAATGTCCTATAGAGCCACAAAGTAAGTATTTAAATCTAGCTACTATAGGTAAAGGAAACTTTCCTTTGATGGAAGTGCGTCAGCTATTGACGTGGAGTGCATGAACCACTCAAGGGCACGAATAATGCTCTCATATACATAGGCAGGAGAGTGGGTGCACAGTAAGGATGATGCTCTCAAGAGTGTAGGCAAGAAGATCATGGAGAGCAACAACACTTCTCTACTTGATAATATCTTCTTGGACACAATATGAGTGGAAGTAGTATTCTTAGGTATGTATGACAAAGGAAGAGTGCCCCTCTATTTGTAAAGGGCCTAAGAAGGCTTTAGAAGGCCTTGGAAGACTTCTATAGCTGTTGGGAAGAGATTCAAGGCAAAACAGGCTGAAATCAAGGTCATTAATGATTCTGACAAGGTTGTCAGACGTCTGGGCAATCGTTTGATCTAGGGATTGGTCATCTGATCTAGAAGGGTGGATCTTATGGATAGGGTTAGATCAAGATGGACATCTAAAGAGGTGTTTTAAGACGTCTAGGATTCTAATTCTAAAAGGGTTTCTTTCTTATTTTGTCAAGATCAAAACAAGGTTTTAGTGTTAAGTTGCACAGATGATAGATCAGACATCTAGCAATAGCTCTAAAAGTTTGGAAACACAAATCTCTGCAGGAATGGATTTCCTGAGGCTCAAACAACTATTAGGTCTGATAAGAAGTAATTAGGGTTAGATCTTAGCCTAACGTCTATTTATCAAATGTCTGTGATGCTCTATGGATGTCTGAAAGAAGATGTAAATTGGATTAAGGGTTAATCCTCTAAGATAAGCCAACGATCCTCTAGTTGGACATCTAGCAAGGTCCTCCAATATCTTCTAAGACGTCTGGACTTAGGGATGGGCGTCTGAAACTGGTAGATAGAGAGTGAGTTTCCAGCTTAAGTGTTCTGGACGTCTGATCAAATAGTCAGACGTCTTAAAGTCTAAGATCAGACATCTAATGTCCATATTGGACGTCTGATAAAGTTATCTGATTCTACTTTGATTTTCTAAGTTCCCTAAGAGTTTGTCTAAGTATCCTAAGGTTGAGTAAGTATTTCTAAGACTACTGTTTTGTTACTTTGAGGCTCTTTAACAAATAATCTAAGCAAAGAAACAAAAAGATACAAAATGATAAGAAAAAACATAAAACAAAAAGTGTATCATATTCTTCTTGACTTCAAGCTCTCGCTCCACGCGAAACTCCTCCTCCAACAAGCTCCTCCAATACACCATGGACGCGAGCTTGAGCTCCTTCACACTTGATTCCATTTGTATTTCCCTGAAACCTTAAACTCAATGCAAATGTTAAATAACAAATATTTTGTTATCATCAAAATTAACAATTGTGGTGCCCCTACACCAATAGTGTAGACCTCATATATGCTTCTTTTGTCACAAGTAGGGCAACATCACAGCCAATTGCCGGAGATGCAGGGAAGATGAGAAGATGAACAAAGAGATAGAAAAAATTTAAGGGATGTGATGTTGACTTAGGCTCTAATGATTTTTCTTCTACCATCTTAGTAGAAGGAGAAATGGTAAAAATTTAACATATATCAATCATGAGATGAAGGTAGCATGATCAGGTTGGCAGGTGTAGTGACATAGGAGTAGAATCAATGCAAGTGCATGTTTGATGGGGTGGTATAAACTCTGTAACGTGTTAGGCATGTGCCTATTACTGAGAAGAATCTAACTTCATTTGGAACTTTAGAATTTGTGGGACATCACATCTCTTCTGAAGGGGGAGTTTTAAAAGTAAGTAGAGGAGCATACATGCTAAGACATTGAAGAAGGATGCTGAGTAGGGTCTACAGGCGTGAGGAGAAAGTCATGATAGGTGATGGAGCTTCAGTTGTTCCCTAGGTGAGAAGTATAGGAAGAGAATGATAGGTCGTTGCTCTCTTTGTTGCAAGAGCATGCAAGAATAAGCGAGAGAAGTTCACTTTGGATGAGGATGGTGGTGCATTCTTTAGTCACAAGAGATGGATGTTACTATGTTGCCAGTGTGATGATGTTTCTGCACCATGCACCTTAGGTAAGTGTAGGACCTAGAGATGGGTGCAACTTTGCAGTAGAGAAGAACCTATAGATGAAAGTGGAGTAATGTAAAACTCAACGAGAAAATGACTTTACGATGCAATTCAATTTAAGGAAGAGATTGTTAGGAATTTAAAAATATTACTATTGCTTTATTTTGACTAGATTTCCAAGCAATTGGGAATTACAATTGGTCTAGAATTCTTGAGGTCAAATAGAAGTATGAGTTTAGAATCGTTATAGGAATAGGATTTTGTGTGGGACTGTGAGTTTATATGGCATCTAGAGGAAGAGGAGCAAAGCTTCCAAGCTTCGAATGTTAACTAAATAGAGAAGATAGGAAGATAGCAAGAGTTAAGAGAGTTGTACACTATTTCTTTGTCATGGAATTTTTCTCTTCTCCAATAATTGTGAGAGTTAACGGACCATCATTACATTGTGCATTCTTATTTTGTACACATAGTGCAAGTTTGTTTCATGTTCCACTATGCCCAATATTACCCACTTCTCCTCTTCATTGAATAACCAAAATTGACTTTTAGAACACACTTTATATTTGGATTTCTACTAGAACATGGATTACAAGAGTAAAATTTATCAATATGAAGAACCTAAGGGTTTGTTTGGGGTAAGGAAGAGCTATATTAGAATAAGCCTTTTTAGGTGGAATAAGTGTTGGGTCTTCCTTGTCTAGTGCTTGGAAGGGGGATGGAATAGTAAGTGAAAGAAGTTGCACCTTTTCTGGTTGGTTGGAGGAATAAGGTAGGAATTAGTATTTAATGGGGTTTAATAAAGTTTAAATTTCCATATCTTAGGCTTATTTTTTGTGAGAGATAAAAGAGGCTAAAGCTGGAATTACTCCCATTAACCTGAAAGAGTTATAGTAGGTGAGTCTTCCGACCCAAACGTTGGAAAACATGAGAATAGGGGCACTAATCAAATTGAATCTCACCAAATCCACCTAGATTTGGATTCAATTCGTTGAGAAAATTGAATTCGAATTGAATTAAAATCTTCTTCAAATATGAAAACCTAGATTCGTATTCAATTCATTAAGGAGCATAAACTTGGAGGACAGCTAAGCAAGGAGGATAAGGGTGGTGGACGTCCACCATAGAAGGAGATAGGAGGAGCACTTCAAGGAGCAAGGAGGAATCCTTTTTAAGTCTGGGAGCAGCCGCACTTGGAGCGAGGATCCTCTTCTTCAATTAGGAGATTTCCTACTTCTTTATATTCTTTGTCTTTATTTTTGTAGAAGCATTCCTCTACTTGGGGATTAATTGTGTGGGATTCCTCCATAGAATTGAGCTTCTCAAGTATTTGTAGACATCTTTGCTTAATCAATCAAGTGCCTTTTGTTATTTAGTATGCTTTAATTTCAAGCTTTAAGTTATTTGATTTTTGTGCACCCACTCCACCTTTCTAATTACCCTAGGTGCACTTGCCTAGAATGGGCTTAGAAAGGTAAAACTCTCTTTATCTACTTAGGCGTACTTCACATTTCGTTGCCTGAGTTTTTGAAAATCCTAAAAATTACAAAACCCTAAAAAAATAAAAAAAGAAGATTTGAGAGACTGAGAGAATATCACTTTGATAACTAACAATTACCTCCTTAGACGACCCTAACCTTATCTAGGTTTTATAAATTTAAAAGTTGATTGGATTTGAAGGTTACAATGACATTAAAAACCTATTTTAACAAATCACACATTTCTGCATCAAGATGGTGTTGCCACAAGGAGGACAATTGCTGCCAGAGAGAGGAAAGCCACCACTAAGAGAGGAATCGTTGGAGAAATTGAAGTGAGGAAAAGGAGAGAGCTGCTGGAGAAGAGAGAGGGAGGAGGGTTGAGGAGAGGCAAGATGAAGGGATTGATGGGCATAGGGGAGAGAGAAGGGGAGGGAGAGATCCCATGTGATTGATCTTTTTTTTTCAAAAAAAAAAAGACCCTAGTCCTTCAAAGTTCAAATAATCCAACAATTCCTATGAAAGCCTCTTACCCTCCGCCTCACATTGATGTATGTATGTATACACATATATATGTGCAGATAATATACATACATATATATTATCAAATCAAATTGAATCTTTTTGAATTGAAGCCAACAATAGAAGAGATTCAATTCATTTCATTTGAATAGAATTGAATCAAATAATTACCAAATCGAATTTAAATAATTCAATTCGATTAGCAACCTTACTTGGGAAGTTTCTTGCTCCATGCAAGCCTTAAGATACATGCATGGTAGTCAATCTTTCATAAGGGTATGAAAAGCTTGCCTTTCCGAGTCCCTTTTTGATGGCTTCACAAGGCTAATAGATAATATAGACAATTGCTTCCATGGACTTCCTAAAATAAGGGAGAAAAACAAACTTGGCTTTTTTCAAGACTAAGCATTGGATTAGATCAGTCCGACTCCACCCTTGTCCTAATCTAAGCCCAAGCTCATATTTCTTTAGGGTCGGGCTTAGGCTAGGGCTTAATTCAACAAAAATCTAGTCTAACTCAAGATCTAACTCTAAATCTCATACACATATGCATAGACGACCTACTCCTGATACTACTGAGTGATAGCTGTGGGGGGTAAGGGTAACCTCCATGCAAGAGTAAAGAGAGATGATAGATCTACTCTCGCAGTTGACACAATCAAACAATGAGAGTAGGGGTAATTAATAAGGGGAGAAATTACCCTCACAAAGTAAGCCCATTCGGCTTGTGATTAGACCAGTAGAACCCACTCAGACCCTATTCGTGTGGGGAATGTGAAGAGGCACAGACCACCTAATAGTTACAAGTCAATGTCACAACTTCCGATTACTGTGGTAGTTACATCTTTAAAAGTGTAACCTCACACGTTTGTATTCTATAAATTAGGTCCCATATCCACATGGAAGAAGGGAAGCATCCAATGGGGGCAACTCAAAGGCTCTTCTGCTTAGTACCTCATGTATTATTCTCACCTATAGTGAATATTGGTGGTTAGATTTATTCCTCAGACGTACACTCATTAAGAATAAAACTAAGTCAACAATTTCTTGTATTCGTGTGAGTGATTACCAATTTCTATATTTTCTCGACCATGTTAGGTTTCTCACGCTCACAAATTCTTGATGGCCCTCGGCAGTACATACATGGAACATACATGTAATTAACGGATAAAGAATAGTTTGGACTCATGGCCAAATGACCAAATCCCATGGGCATCCATCGGAAAACCACAAACTAACTCCATCCTTCTTCGACTCACCGTGGCGCACTATCTCCACTCGGACTCCCGAGCGCCCTCCGCTGCTTATTCCACCCGCAACCCCAGCGCACCTCTCTGTACCGCGCGCTGCTCGACCATCTGCCTTCTCCCGCATTGGCGCCGCAAACACCCCTACCTCGCCGGTACCTCCTACCTTGATCGTTGGTTGTTTTCGATGCACTGCTCTTGTGGGTATCTCCTTTGCATTATTCTTACCCATAAATGATTGTCTTCTTTTGTTTTTTTTGTTTTTGGTTTCTTTTGTTGTCTTAGGTCGCTTCATCTATTTCAATAATTTCTTTGTCCATTATTTTTGCGTCTGTGGTTTCGGTGTTTCATTGTTATGTTTCTCCTCGTTTATTCGGGATGGATGTGGTTTGGGTGTTCCATGGGCATTTGTATGCTTGAACTGCAGCAACCGTCTCCAAGCATTCTTGCCTAAATTGATTTATATTGGACATGCTCCAGCCACACTGATTTAATTATTGAATCAATTAATCCCAGCCAGCCAATTTTACCCCGTCTAGGAGCTCGGCTACTTGAATGGGCTTAGACCGGACCGAACCGGACCTTGGAAAAACGCAACCCTGTATACAGTCCTAGTCTATTCATAGGATGATTCATTATGCCAAAGTCTGAAAAGAAAAGGGGAACAAACAAAAATAACCTTCATTTATTTATGGGATATTGATATCTATGCCCTTAAAATTTTACTAAATCTATATCTTTATAAACATCGTATGCACATCTATATCCCTGAAAATTTGCTAACCAGACATAATTATAGCTTAGGTTAATTTTTTATCAATTAAAGGAAAAATATTCTTCGAAATATTCTTCCAATTCTGTTAAAAGAAACCCCAAAACGTCTAAAAATTACATCAATTCCCTTATGATAATTTTTAACCGTTTTCTTACAAAAACCTCCACCTCAAAAGTCTTCCCACGGCACAATCATGGCCTCCTCTTATCTGATGCCAACTCCCTTCACCCTCCCCCGCAGTACCTCCCGAGCTATGGAGCAGAGGCACGCGGTCCTCCTCTGTTCCCAAGCCACCAAGAGGAGGGAGAGGCTGTCTGGCAAGATTTGATGCGTGGTCATCGACGGGAACAAGCTCTTTACACAGGCGACGCTCGAGGTCCGCCGCATAGTCCCGGAGTCCACCCTGGGCCTCCCCCACATGAAGATAGGCGTAGTACGAGTCGTCCCTCTCGGTGGCGATGCGGTCCCTTAACGCGGCTCGGCAGAATGCCTCCTTCGAGTTCGTGGGGTACCTCGTGGAGGAGCTTTGCGGTGAGAACACCCACCGCACCTTCTGCCACGACCTCGAGGACGCGAATGTCTTCATTGGGTCGCTCATCCTTGTGGAGGAGCTAGCGTAGAAGGTGAAGACCGCAGTCGAGAAGGAGCGGGACCGCCTCGACGCCGTGCTCATGTTCCCTTCGATTCCGGAGGTGATGCGGCCGAACAAGCCCGGGTCCTTCAGCATGTCGCAGCTTGGGCAGTCGAAGAGGTGGTGGTGGTGGAGGGTGCATGGGAGGACGGGTCGAGGAAGGAGCGTGGAGGAGGTGGTTTTTTGCAGGGGTTAGGGCGAGAGAGGAGGGGTCAACGGAGGAGTATGGAGGAGGTGGTGGGTACGAGGGAGGAGTGTTGTGGCTGTTACGAGGTGGGTGGAGGAGTATAAGGGGAGGTGTGTGACGGAGCTGGTGGTTGCAAGGGTGGTAGTTGTAGGATAGAGGGGGTAGATTTTTGTTTTTTAAAAAACTTTCTTATATGGTTAATTTTTAATCATAATTAATGTATTGTACCATTAATTATTATCGGAAAGGTATATATAATAAATAGTGTAAGTTTATATGGATATAGATATATATATGAAATTTATATGGATATAAGTGTAATTCAGTGTGATTTGAGTGACATGAATGTAAGTATTCCTTTATTTATTTATTCTTTCTCGTATTATTCCAAAATTGGATTTTTGGTGCTAAATTTACAACAGAATTGTCTCGACCTCCCTTCCTCCATTCTCTCTCTCTCTCTCTCTCTCTCTCTCTCCCCCTTGTAGCTAAATTTAACCGAAAAGGCCGAGGCATCGCTGGGTGTTGTTCTGGTGTGGTGGGGATTGGGGTGTGGGGGGGCGGGGGAGGGGAAACAAGAAGAGCCCCACGCCTGCCGCGTCTGTTTCAATTCCAATCCACCACCTTCGCATTCTTATTCTTCTTCTCGATCCTCGCAGCTTCCCGGAGGTACGTTTTGATCCCTTCTATGCTTGTTTTGTTCTTCTGTTTCTGCTTTTGTTCGATCAGAAAAAGGCGCTTCTTTGAGGGATATACCCTTCTCGTTCTTGGACGTTTTCTTGTGGGTAAGCGGGGAAATTGGATCCGTGTGTTTGTATGTGTGTGTGTGTATATATATATATATATATCAAGTTGCTATTGTGTGGGCCATGAAAAAGATGCGATCTTTGTGCAATGTGGGCTGGATTTTATTGTATCTGTGAAGAATAAGGTGTTGTTTCTGCGGATATTTTGGCTCTATGTGGTAAAGAAAGGTTATTTGATTGATGTGACGATGTCAAAATGTTGTAATAATTCATTCTTTAATTTATGAGATTTTGAAGGTGACGTATCTTGTTCTTGCGGAAAAAATGGGGAAATCAGATTCAGGATTAGTTCCTATTTTTGCCTTTTATTTTTTCACCAATAAAGATAAAAGGATGTCTCCTCGAGATGAGATGAATAGTTTATTTACTTGTATTAATAAAAAAGATAAAACTTTATTGCTGCTGTAATGCAGATGTTGTCCCAAAGAACCGAAGAATTTGCTTCACGAATGATACTCTTAGCTATGGGTCCTGTGGGATTTGAAGAAACAATCCCATCCTTTCTAAACAAATGGACAAGATAAATGATAAAGGTGGTGCTCTCTCTCTTTCTTGGAGCAAACAAGGGCCGGTCCACTCTTGAAGGGCCTCCAAAAAGCCTAGAAGGACGTGCCATTGATCCAAGCAATGTTGGCATCATCCCACGTAGTTCTAACAAAATTGGAAGAGAAAAAAGGACGTGTTATCTTCGTATATGCTGTAAAGATCCTAATCTAATTTTCGATGTTATTTTTTTAAAGTTAAATACATCTGGTCAAATTCGTTGGTATCCGTGGAATGTAAATTGAGTTTGTGTATTCTGAAAGTTAAAAATTTTTATTTTTATTAAATATGATTATCTCGAAATAGATATTCGAAATACGTAAAAATTAATGTCATGGAATTTTTCTTATCGTAAATTTTTTAACACTTGATAGATACATGAAAAATATAGAATTACATAATGAAGATTAATTGGTAAAATAATGATAATAATAATAATAATAACCACCGATGTTTTAGTTTCTTTCTTCTTCCTAACAAAGTCGGTTGGAGGTAGTATATACAGAGGGGAGTGCGTGCCGTGGGATTTCGAAAGGGGAGAGAGAGAGAGAGAGAGAGAGAGAACGTAGAGAGGAAAAAGAGAAATAGAGTGAGAAAAAGAAAGGAAAGATCGAGAGAGAGGGAGAAATAGTGGGGGCGTGCGCAGGGGAGGGGACCGTACGGAGAATGAAATTAAGAAATCGAGAGAGGAGAAGATGGAACGTGCCCACGCTAGGGAAGAAAAAAAAAGAAAGCCAAAAAAAGAAAATTTGGAGTAGGATCTCGTCAACGTAGCAGGCAAGAACAGAAAAAAGAGCGGCACACCGAGTGAAAAAGACGCCCAGGGTATAGGCTATGCGGAATCTCGATTTTGTGTACGCACGCAGTTTTGATCCGCTTTAAGGTCAAACTATACCCATTTTTTATGTTCCAGGATTTGTTTGAATTATCTTTCCATAAATTATGCCTTGGTAAATTTTAAGGTTTAGTTTATTTGGAAGGTTAAGGAGAGATTAACCTTCGTTTATTTGGATACTTAATCTTTCATTTGCTAATCTGGATTTACCAACTTTAACATGGATTTATCTAATATCTGTTTTAATTGGTATTAGTTAAATCTGTATTAAAATTCTATACCACTTATGTCTTTGATATCTCTCATATTTTATATACCTAACACCACAATTAACACCAATTCAACTAAACACAAATTGGTGTTAACACTATGCTGCACGTAAATACAATTACGGGTTAACACTAGTTTCACATTTCTTAACACTATTTTTCTAACCTCTTAAGTAAACTAATCCTAAGACTTAATTTATTTGAAGGGGAGTTAACCCCCATTTACTTGACTACTTAACCCCTCATTTGCTAACCAGGGTTTAGCAACTTTAACACGGGTTTGTTTAACACCAATTCAATTGATGTTAACCAAACCCATATTAAAATTATATACCACTTATGTCCCCGGCATCTCTTATGTTTTATATACCAAACACCATTATCAAGTAAACACCATAAGGGTTAGCACCACAACTTAACACAAATTCAAATAAACATAAACTGGTTTTAACACCACACCATAAGTAAACATAATTACGGGTTAACACTAGTTTCACATTTCTTAACACTACTTTTCTAACCCCTCAAGTAAACTAACCCTAAACATGATTTTGGAATTTTTTGTTGCATGAAAATTTCAATAAAACCCTTTTTTTAAATTTATTCCATACATGTCTTGACGTTGATATAACCTTGGAGCGCGTATAAAATATACGATCCCCTATAATAGCGAAGAAAAAATAATGGATGTGCATTATGGAGTCACCGTGACCCTTCGTTGACACTAGGTAAAGTAGTCCTTCTCTTTTCCCATGAGGGTTGCTTACATTGTAGTTTTCTTTGTATGTTACATCGTTTATTGTGTGTTCTTATCTCTTGTTAGGATTAGACCTATTCTTGTATTTCTTGCTATCTTAGGTACTTGAATATTCAATATAGATGATGTAAATCAAGTTGTTAACTTGGAGTATGAATAATTACCTATTTAGTTAATTATTATTTATTAAAAGATTCTCATATTTTAATGAATTATAAAGTATTTAAACTTATTGGATATGACCTTATCATCGTATGTCAGAAACGGACTCTGATGTTCGTAAAATTGATGTCATTGTGACTGTTAATTAATAATTTATTTGGAACCACTATTAGAAGTTAGAAATTAAGTTATTTATCAATTAATTTTGAAATAATGTGAGTTAAGCTTTGTTCATAATTTTAGATCAATAGTTTAAAATGATGAGAGTCATGACCTAATTAATGGATACTATTAATTCAATTATCTAGAAATAAGTCAATAAATTGATGACGACAGATTGATCAAAAATAAATTGGATAATTAGTTTAACTCTAGTTTTTCAAAAAAATAACTAGTTTAGCTCTACTACTCGCTAGGACTTTGGTCATTTAGATCGATTTTAGGTTGGTTTAGAGAGTTGGTGGTCACCCTACTACTCTTTGGTTAGGTTTAGCGACCAATTGGGTTAGCAGGTTGCGTGGCTCGAGGGTTGGAGTTGGCTTTCTTTACTCGGCCGATGGGTGGGTCATTGGTTGTCTATGGTTTAGCATGTGTAGCTAGCACGTGTTCACGCCATATGATGTATCTGCCGCCCCTTTCTGCAATAACTCAAGGGTGATGGAGAGTGGTGACATGATGGATATAAGTCATCTTCTCGACCAGGAAGGTAGCTTATAACGGTCTTGCATTGTAAGAAGTTATATGAGATCGTCTCGTGTCTTAAGACGTTGATTGACATTGCAAGCTATAATAACTTGGCTTCCAATATACAAAATAGAACTGGATAACTTGATATCTAATAATTACTCTTTGTTGTTGTTGTGCTCTGTTGTTATTGTATCTACTCTATTCAATTTTTACTGATGTGTTTCTTGGGTTCCGTAGTAAGGTGTATTTGGCAGCTTACAAGGTGATTACCGTTGTACATCTCTTTACTTTGTACTTATGTTCTATGATAAATCTTTTAGTCAGTACTAAGTTTCTGTTTATTTAATGAATGCAATATGATTAGTTTATTTGGTTATATTTATATTTTATGATTACGTGTTAGGTGACTGTGTTCTTGTGATTGGGTTGTGCTGGTTGTTAGCATACGGCAACTGAGATTTCGTCGATCGACGGAACTCGGGTCGTCACAATGCTTAGGAGGGTTTTGATTCTTAAACCAAAACATTTTTCCTGTGAGCCCAGAAATTTAAATCTGTAATACAGGAAACATAATTATTAGAGAAAATGTTTGAATCTTCTAAATTCCAAAAAAAACACCTAACATCTAACCTGTGATCTTTTCAACTGCAGATGGAGCAATAGGGAAGGAATTTCATGGATCGTATGCTTAAAAATGGGCATTAATTTATTAGAAGGCTCTGGCAGACTTTTGTTGGTCTTAGTTTGCTGGAGCTTATAGAAGTGGATTAAGGCATAGGAAGATGACACATAAAGGTCGCATAAGAGATAAGCTAAGATGGAGCAAAATCTACACATTTTCTTGCGTACGTCCCAATGTGCTGCTAGAGGCCGATGGTTTGGATTCACTACATGGCCCTGGTTTTTCACGAGTAGTGTTTTGCAACAAACCACGAATGCATTCCCAGAACCCCCTTAACTACTGCAGCAATTACATCTCCACCACAAAATATAATGTCATCACTTTCCTCCCTAAGGCAATATTCGAGCAGTTTCGCCGGGTCGCAAACCTGTATTTCCTCTTGGCTGCAATACTCTCCCTTACTCCTATTGCACCCTTCTCTGCTGTGAGCATGATTGCTCCATTGGCCTTTGTTGTTGGTCTTAGCATGGCCAAGGAGGCATTGGAGGATTGGCAAAGATTTATACAGGACATGAAGGTTAATTTGCGAAAAGTAAGTACTCACAAACGAGAAGGCAAATTCAGTTACAAGGCATGGCATAAGCTTCGTGTTGGTGATGTAGTCAAGGTAGAGAAGGATCAATTTTTTCCTGCAGATTTGCTGCTCCTGTCGTCAAGCTATGATGATGGAATTTGTTATGTGGAGACAATGAATTTAGATGGGGAAACTAACTTGAAGGTTAAGAGATCACTGGAAATAACTCTTCCATTGCATGATGATGAAGAGTTTAGATATTTTAAAGCTACCATCCAGTGTGAAGACCCAAATCCCAGCCTTTACACTTTTGTAGGAAACTTTGAATATGCAGGTCAAAAGTTTGCTCTTGATCCAAGCCAAATTCTACTTAGAGATTCAAAGCTTAGGAACACTGCATACGTGTATGGAGTGGTCATATTTACTGGTCCTGATAGCAAAGTCATGCAGAATTCAACAGCATGCCCCTCTAAAAGAAGCAGTATAGAGAAGAAGATGGATCGAATCATTTATATTCTCTTTACACTTTTGTTGTTGATATCGTTGATTAGCTCCATTGGTTTTGCAATGTACACAAAGTTTGGGATGCCAAGCTGGTGGTACTTACAACCAAAAAATAGTACAAACCTGTATGACCCCTCAAGGCCAATCTTGTCTGGTATTTTTCATCTAGTCACTGCAGTCATTCTTTATGGATATTTGATACCAATTTCTCTCTATGTTTCTATTGAGGTTGTTAAGGTTCTCCAAGCAGTGTTCATCAACCAAGATCTTCAAATGTATGATGAGGAGACAGGCAAGCCAGCACATGCTCGTACTTCAAATTTAAACGAGGAGCTTGGGCAGGTAGATACCATATTGTCAGACAAGACAGGGACCTTGACTTGCAATCAAATGGACTTTTTGAAGTGTTCTATTGCTGGAGTATCATATGGTGTTCGCTGTAGTGATGTAGAAATTGCTGCAGAAAAGCGGATGGCCTCCGAGGATTCTAATGCTTTGGACCGTAAAAGTACGACACAAGATGCTTGGAAGGATAACATAGATAGTTTTAATCCCCCAGAAGTTGAGCTGGAGAATGGAATCACCTGCATGGTTGATTCAATGCAGAAACCAGGAATTAAAGGTTTTAGCTTTGAAGATGATCGTCTGATGGAAGGTAACTGGATAAAAGAACCATCTGCGGATAATATTCTCCTGTTCTTCCGGATACTTGCAGTTTGCCATACGGCTATCCCCGAGATGACTGAAGAAACTGGCAGCTATAGTTATGAAGTGGAATCACCAGATGAAGGAGCTTTTCTTGTTGCTGCCCGAGAGTTTGGATTTGAATTCTGTCGAAGGACACAATCAACTGCTTTCATCCGAGAAAAATATCCTTATCCCCAGGAGGTAGTAGAAAGGTTAGGTCTCCATGCATTTAACTTTAAATTTGGCGTGAATATCTCCTTTCAGAACATTTGAATTTTTGAATCAACACATTCTAAGTCTATTATCATTTTGCTTTAGAGAGTATAAGATTCTTAATCTACTTGAATTCAATAGCAAGCGAAAGAGAATGTCAGTTGTTGTGCAGGACGAGACCGGGCAAATTCTTCTCTTTTGCAAAGGTGCTGACAGGTCTGAGTTACCCATAATTGTTGTTTGTTTGCAGATTACTTTCAATTTTTATGCTCATCATAACTTTTTTCCAAAGGACTTATTATGACATTTTCGGATCTGTACTTGTTCATTGACCTTGCTCAGCATAATTTTTGAGAGACTTGCTGAAAATGGAAAAGTATTCTTGGAGGATACAACAAGGCACCTGAATGACTATGGGGAAGCAGGATTACGTACATTAGCACTTGCATACAGGAAGCTCGAGGAATCTGAGTATCATAAATGGAATGCTGAGTTTATTAAAGCAAGGACTGCTATGGGAGCAGACAGAGAAAACCAACTTGAACATGTCTCAGAATTGATGGAAAGAGAGCTGATTTTGGTAGGAGCAACTGCTGTCGAGGATAAACTTCAGAAAGGGGTAAGCTCTCTTGATTGCCATGACCAGTCGGCATACTTTTTCCTGTGCTCCATATCAGTTAATTTTAATCTCTAAATAGGTTCCGCAATGCATAGACAAGCTGGCACAAGCTGGCCTAAAAATATGGGTTCTGACTGGTGACAAAATGGAGACAGCAATCAACATAGGGTATGGTCAAGTATCCTCAAATTTAACTAAATATTTTATAAATTGCCAAAAAATTAAAAGAAATGTTAAATCAGAGCTAATTTATTTTTCTTGTGCCAGATTTGCTTGCAGTTTACTTAGACAAGGCATGAAGCAAATCTGCATATCCACGACAAATTTTGAGATACCAGATCAGGCTGGCAATAAGGTACCTAGTACCCAATATGTTATAGGTTTGCATAGCGATGACATATTTCTTTCATATTATGTTCTTTTTTATTTATCTGTGAATGTGATAAATGATCAGGTTGTCAAGGAGAATGTTCTTGTTCAAATAACAAATGCTTTTCAAATGATTCAATTAGAGAAAGATCCTCATGCAGCATTTGCCTTGATTGTCGATGGCAAGACTTTAGATTACGCATTGGAAGATGATATGAAACTTGAGTTTTTAAATCTTGCAGTCAATTGTGCTTCTGTAATATGCTGCAGAGTCTCACCAAAGCAGAAGGCATTGGTAAATTAGCTGTGAATTGGTTGTTGATTCACTGAATTACCTTGGTTTGGACTTGATTTTCACCATGTTCGTGTTTTTCTTATTTCTTAGGTAACTCGCTTGGTGAAGGAAGGAACAGGTAAAACCACTTTAGCCATTGGGGATGGAGCAAATGATGTTGGCATGATTCAAGAAGCTGATATTGGTATTGGTATCAGCGGGGTTGAGGGAATGCAGGTTAGGACGTAGTTAGTTTTTGCTATTTGAATTAGAAAAGATACGCTATATTTTCACGGGGAATCCAGCCATGCTAGTAGCATTTTTCATAGCAATTGGAAATTTGGAGTTTACAATTTATTAATTTATGTACAGGCAGTGATGGCAAGTGATTTTTCTATTGCTCAATTCCTGTTTTTGGAGCGTCTCCTAGTTGTCCATGGACATTGGTGTTATAAGAGGATTTCTCATATGGTAAGTATTACAATTATCCAATCCTCTTTCTAAAGGACGTGAGTAATATACGTAAACTTCTGACATCTTGTTTCCAATTTTTGTGTGTTTAAATTTCTTCCAGATCTGCTATTTCTTCTATAAGAATATTGCCTTTGGCCTGACGTTATTCTACTTTGAGGCATACACTGGCTTCTCTGGGCAATCAGTTTATGATGATTGGTACATGATACTATTCAATGTAATCCTCACATCATTACCTGTCATATCTCTTGGAGTTTTGGAGCAAGATGTCTCCTCTGATGTGTGCCTACAGGTAGCTTTATCTTCCTAGAATGCCAAACCATCATACTTATCCACATCCATGTTATCTAAGAATATGCAGAGGGCTGTGACAATTATAGAACATGACATGATTATATTAAGAAATTCGAATCTCCATTAAATAGATATTAAACAAAAAAAGCCTAAGAGGTAAGGAAAATGCAAAGTAACTAAAAGGAATACAATAAGAAGATTTATTTCAACATTCCTTGAGACGGAGCATTTATATCAAGCAATATTCAGAAAATCCATTGCAGTATTTGGTTGGATAGGTCACCATATAGTGAGTACTTGGTATGCAAACAGGTCAAAGTATTATAAATTCTCAAAAATGGAAATGATGAACAAAGTGTAGATCTTCAGTCTGACAGATTATCAAATGCATTTCTGTTCTTTAGTTCTTCATATAAATTTGATTACATTATTAACATTCCATGTCTGAAATGTTATGTTCTATGCTTTCTAATGGTTACAGATATCTTCATAATGTAAATTGTATTTATTTTATATACAGTTTCCAGCCTTGTACCAACAAGGTCCAAGGAATTTGTTCTTCGATTGGAATAGAATAATTGGATGGATGGCCAATGGTGTCTGCACATCCCTTGTAATATTCTTCCTCAACACAAGCATCTTTTACAATCAAGCGTTCCGTGCCGATGGTCACATGGGTGACATGGGTTCCATTGGAACCACCATGTTCACCTGCATTGTGTGGGCAGTAAACCTTCAAGTAGTCCTGACAATGAGCCATTTCACTTGGATACATCATCTTTTTGTGTGGGGAAGCATTGTTACATGGTACATATTCCTTCTTGGATATGGTATGCTACCGCACTCCTCCAGTTATGCATACCAGATCCTCCGGGAATCTCTTGGGCCAGCACCCATTTATTGGATCATAACCATCTTGGTCCCAGTGACTTGCAACATACCCTATCTAGCGCGAACCGCATTTGAGCGATTAACATATCCATTGGACCACCATGTGATCCAGGAAATCAAGTATTACAAGAAGGATGTGTTGGACCAAAGCATGTGGACAAGGGAGAGCTCAAAGGCAAGGCAAAGCACAAAGATAGGGTTCAGTGCAAGGGTGGACGCTAAAATCAGGCATTTGAAGGGGAGGCTACAGATGAGATACTCTACATTGGGGCAAAATCCACCACCAAATTTATAAAGGACTAATATGTAAGTACTTTTCACCTACATAGCCTATTCTTTGATTTGTTTGTATGTTTGTAAAGAAACCCATCCATCCAAAGGTTTTTCCATCTTGGGAAAGTTATTCAGCTGGTCCTTCCTATTCACAGCCTTGAATGGAGCTTGATCCCTTTGTATATATTCAAAACACAAAATGTTGTGGTGTGAAATTCTTCAGCGTATAGTTTAGAAGTATTCCTTACAAGTAAATATATTGATTACATTACATTATCCTACTTTAAAATCTCTTTGATTTTTTTTCCCCTAATCAAGGAGACATGCATACCTTGTAAATTTTTGTTTAGTATGCACCTTCTTTCTAGTGCCATATTAGCATACCTGTTGACAGTCTTCATGTGTTATAGCGAAGGCCCAAGTTGTTGAATTGGTCTAAATGTAAGACAGGTGGCAAGTTCTTTATATATGCGAAGCCAGAGGCCATTTGACGAGGAAAAGACGTATTCAGTCTCTAACAGCTGAAGTTTGGAAATGAGCTTTTGGACCCTCATCGGGATGTCCAACCAGATGTATAGGCAATACAGCACTTTAATATATGTGCAGGTGCTTAACTACCTTCCATCAATAATAGCATATGTGCTCTAGCACCTTTGTCAAGAAGACACGTTCCCTAGAAAAATAATTGTGGTCATATGCTACATGACAATTTTATGCTTTGAGCACATTTTAACCTTTAACCATACCTCCTACAATGAAACTAATGGGCCCTAAAAATGCATATTGGATATCTCAAACCATGGATGGGCAAGATACGCACGCGACTAAATCCTATCGTATTGTCATGGCAATCACCATTGAAGTTGCAGTTTATGTGAATTGAGATTTTGATATAGCAATTGTTAGGAGATTTGACGTTATTTATAAAAGAAACATGTAGTCTTTATCAAGAAAAATGTAGCTTACCGATCTTCCCATTTTGCACCAAAAGGTGGTGATCCACTTTCAATTAATGCTCCTACTTTCCTTGTGGATTCTTTGAATTGCTCGCCACCAAATCAATGCCTTGTTATGATGCGTCATCTTCATGGGCACGCCAACAGGACCTCTTATATTGACCATGACAAATCAACTGGTATGATTTACTATTCTCCTTAAGCATGCATTATTTTGTTGTTGCTGCATTATGCTACCGAGTTCTTTTGACCTATGCATAGAAGCCCATGTATCCATGGCCACTGGCTTACCTCATGTTGTATGCCTAAGGGACTAATTTACTGGTCGATTGGTTGCCTTGAAAGTCAATTTCTACCCAGTAATTGGACCTCTATTGCTATTTTAGTGATGTAATTTAGCAGATCATTGCAAATGAAATGGTCAGAGTTCCATTCTAAAAGATAGGAAGCAGTTATTCTTCTCGGTGAGAGCCCTTTTGCATCAATATAACTTTGGGTTACCCATTAGAGGGGATTATTCCATAGAGTGACAATGGATTACATAGAGGGATAAAGCTAGCAGATCCGTGGTCATTAACCTAGTATTATTCACCACAACTTTTTCCAAATTTTAATGGTTGAAGATTCTTCAGAATAATTTTTCATAGAATAATTAGCACATCTAATTAGAGATACAAATAGTTGGATATGGATATTGATATAAGTGATACATCCATAACCATTTTATAAAATGAATATGGATGCAAATATTGATTTTATGTGGATAGGAAAAGTAAAGGATCATATCCTTAAAATACAAGTACAGATATGAAAAGGAAAATTGTGATTTGGATATCGATTTTTGACAAATGGACATAGATTATCATATGGATATTATACATCATTTAGTTATTTAAAAATTATAAAGCTAGCTTTTAAACAAACATCAAAGCACATGGAAACTTTAATAATTAACATAAAAGGAAACTAATTAATAAAAGAAAACATACCTAACTAATTTATCATACAGAAAAAGAAATCTAATTACTCATCTACATACATATTACATTAATTTAATTATTAATTTTGGGTTGGACAATAGGAAGGAGTTAGCAGGAGACATGTGAGGAGGCTCAAAGAGGGCTCTAGAAAAATGAGGTTTTGGAATACTCTGGTAATAATTACTAATTGGAAACTAAACACCTTGTTGATTAGGCTATATGTATTCGGTGAAAAAAAGTAATTTTTGCAAGAAAAGATATTTGTATCCGTATCAACTAGAATTTAATAAATTGTATCCACCATCCAAATTTGTTAGAATCTGGAATTTGATATCCTGAATCCGCACTTGTTTTTGATATAGTTCAAACTTAAATATTTGTATTGCATCCATTAGTATTTGAAAAGTGATTCTTTAACATGGATATGGTCATGAATGGATACGGATATATCTGCATTTGATTTTGTCCCACCTACTTTTCTTGATCCCTCTTCTAGAGGAAAGAAGAGTTGTTTCTAGGGAGGCATTAAAGGAGTTAGTTGTAATTATGTGTCAAGACCTATGATCACCTTCTCACAAGACTACTTAATTGTCCAACTACTTGAGGTGCTTCACTCCTCATCCCAAATGGCCTTAGATTGGGCCGTTATTGGCATGCCTATGAATATGTTTGTAAGCCCTATAATGCAAGATTGTATTTTTTCATTTTTGATGAACAAAAACAAATATCTCCTACATACATTGTGTATTATCAAATAAATAAATGTTTTTATACTCTCAAGCTAACCTTAAATCATATCCTTTCACCTTATCCCAGATGTGAGCCCTCCTTCTCACTACAACTTTTGACCACATTGGACTCTTAGGGAAAATTTACATTGACTACTAGTTACTTTAGGTTAATAAAATAGAAATAGGAGATGATAACCATATTTGTGTTTACATGTAAAGAGGGAATCTTCTAGTGGTGCCTACATAGAGGGTTAAGAAATATGTTTTACCAGGCATATGGACATTAAAAAAGGGTGGATATCTCCTCACATAAACGAGCAAGTAAGGGCTATCTCCTGGCTTCCATTGTGGGTTTGGGCTAACCCATGTTTACTGGCTAACCGAATTCTATAAACCTTTTACATAAATGGGATTTATCCACCAAAACAAACGATAACGTAAACATGCCCTTAGGTATTTGTTCAAGCAAGGAAGGAGAATAAAATGGTAGAGTACATGATTTTTATCTTTATCAAATTAAGCTCATCAAATGGATCACTACATCCACAAATTGTGGAAGACAAATTGGACAATGACATGCAAATGATCTTTAGAAGATTGGCAAAATATCAAAGCTTTGGCAAATTTCAATGACTTCAACCCTAAGGGGTGTCACGTGCCACCATCAATAGTGATTTCCTTTTGATGAATAATCAACACTTTATACATAATTAAGTGCATTAGTATAATCCCTTAGATGTAAAATCAAGGTTGTTAACTACATGGCCAGATTCTTAATTATAAATAAGTGAGTTTTCCTAGAGAATGTAGGCTGAGATGTATTGGTGCCTCCGCATTCTCTTCTTGATTTTTGGTGTACAATATAGAAGATGAGTGGATACTCTTGACCCTAACCTACCATACCTGCATTGGAGGATGGATTGCTATAGGAGATTGACATAACAGTAGTTCATGCATCAATAATCATGGCCAAGTATATGATTCTCTCTTCCCCATGGCAATGTTTGCGAAATACATTGGAACAACGAATATACCTGAAGTTACATGAGAGAAAGATCATTGGAAGTCTCTCATTCACCTCTTCACACATCCTTCTTTGGTCCTATGTATAAAGTTATATAGCATTAGTTTATTAAAAAAACATAGTTATGTTGCATTTATATACTAAAAAGCATTTGTGCTATATAAGAAAGTACTAATACTAATTCTAGATAAATGGATAGAACTACTGCAAATTAGTACAATAAGGAGGTGCATGAAGGAAGGCTAAGCTGATGGGTTAATTTACATTTTGACTTGAGAATTGGTCACCCTAGTGAATCATGGAAATGCCAAGTTTATAACAAAGGGAGATTATTCCTCATGAAAAGAATGGGGTAAAAATCCTCATCTCATAAATAAAGATCAATCATTGCGACTAAGACTACTAAAAGATGGAAACAAAAGTTATATCACAATATTTCTATTGGATACCATATTTTTGTGAATATCCTACAAAAATGCTTAGTAAGGTAGGGACTCCTCTTAAACATGGGATGCCATTGGAGGGGGACCACAGGAAGAGAGGTCTACCTTTGTCTGGAAAAATCATGAAAGTTGTGGGAAGTTGAGATTCGCCTCTCTTGTGGGCTTGTAGTAAATAGACTCATCATGTTCATGTTTAAATATTCAAAAAAAATGTGAAAGTAGTTTATTGAATTCAGATATAGGGGCTAGTTGAGGCCATAAATTCAAGTTTTAACAACAATGTGAATGCTACCTGTACATTGAACTTAGGGCACATTTTCAAATAAAAGAAAAATGCCACACTTAGATGGCCATAATGTAGCTAAACAATATTAATTCCTTTTTCAATACAATAATTGGATTTAATTGTTCACATTCAATGTAGTCTTTCATTTCATTTCATTTGATCTCATGATCTAGTGAAATTTGAACTCGATTACCTGAGAGAAATTTTAATTAGTTTATAGTTGAATATTTCTGTTACTTTTGGTACCTTAATAAATGTAATGATTTTATCATTTGGGATTTGAATTTTATTTCAATCATATTACTAGAGAAAGGAATCTTTGGAATCAAATTATACTTTGGCAATCTAAGCGAGATCTTGGAATGTTTTTAGCTAGGAGGGAAAAATCTTCAACCATTGTACTTAAGTCACATGTCCTTAAACGCTTGAGATTTAAAGTAAAGAAGGCAATGGGCATCTCCTTAGTATGTGAAGTCATAAGCAACCCCATGTGGCCTTATAACAACATTGTCTATGAATCGATTTTAGATCATGTGGATTAAACCAAGTACGTATGGTTAGTGACCAAGGTCACATTGTCACGACCTACTCTCGGCACCCTACAAGACCCGATAATAGCTTGCCTTGACGAACTCCAAGACCAAGTCATCCAACGAAAAATAACCAAACGCATGCTCAATTCACAACTACACGAATAAGGTAACTAAGTAGAAAAAAATATAACTGATAATAAAAGAAAGAGAACAGCAAACCACTAGATTTTTATAGAATACAGCGGAAAAGTATAGTTACAATTATCACCATCACAACAAGGAACTAGTAGAAATTGAATATAAGCTACAGGTACTCACTACAACAAAAACTCTCTACAGCAAAATTAAAGAAAGGAAACTAAGGCTAGGCTTGACTAGGCCTATTTATCGCACTGGATCTGGTTTTAAGAGTATCGCGTTGTAATATAGCCAAAAAACCGTTCCAAACAAATACAATTTTATTACTCGAATTTGAAGTCCGAGGTCGAACACAGGGAGCAAATTGGTGTTTAGAAATCAAGACCATAATTTAGAATTTAAAGGAATATGCAATAATATCAATCTCAAAGTGCAAAAATATGGGAGTAAATGTAGAGCACAAAATACTTAAACAACTCAATGTATATGAATTAAACTCAAATTGGATGTCTGATTTGTAAATCAGATGTCTTAAACTGATGATGCTACAGTGCTCTCTAATTTCTTCTTTCTCTGCTACTTCTCTTTCTGTCTTCTTTTCTTTCTCTTTGCTTTTCTCTACCGGCTGCCTCTTCTCTTTCTCTTTGGCTTCCTCTGTCTTCTCCTCCCTTCTTCTTCTTCTTTGGCTTTTCTTCTCTTTCTCTGACTTCTATCTTTAGTCTTCCTTTAGCTTCTTCCTTCTCTGCCTTTAGTTTCTTCCTTCTCTGCCTCTCTCTGCTGCATCCCTTCCCTTAGATTCTCTTTGTCCTTAGCTTTTCTTTCTTTTTCTTCAGCTTCGCTTCTTCTCCTCTTCAGCCTGCAGCAAAACCTACCCCCTACCCACGTGCACTCTCCTGTCTTTCTCTCTTAGGTTCCCCTCTCCTAGAGCCACATGTATTCGGGTAATCGGGTCGAGTACATACCTGGGACCAGGCCCACCGACATGCGGTGGTGGGTGAGGAGTGTAGTCGGGTCTGGTCAAGCCAAGTCCACGGGGCGTGAGCCTGGACGAGACCAATGAAGGGTGAGTGGGACCTCACCCCGTGGTTATGAGGCGATAAGTGCGAACACTTTTTCAATTTATTCTGGTGCAGGCACTCTCTCGTATCCGAGGTGGGAGTATCTGTCCACGTTTCTTCGCATGCGCCTATGGCAGGGAGAAGGCCTCCAATTGTAGTAGCTGCTATGGCCTTAGACTCCAATTGATAGCCTGGATTCGTGCGCGAGGGTGTTCTGCACAACCTGGGATAAGGACTTGGAGTTGGCAAGGCCTGGAGCTTGCTTCAAGCTTTCTTCAAGCTTTGCTCCAATGGCGGATGACACCTGCTACCTGAAATCACCAAGATGTCCTCTCGGCCACGTCAAATTGCTCAGGAAGCTTCGCCGAGGCACGGCGAATGTGTTGCGGTGGTTGACGTGGCATGGGGACGCCTGTGTGAGCGTGCCTAGGGCACACTGTGCGCGAAGGTGTGTGTGTGTTCAGGGGTGTGTTTGGGTGAGTGGAGTGGTGTGTGAAGTGGGGGGAAATGTTCATTGGAGTGAGGGGATGCTTATGGACTTGTCAGCGAGGAGTGGGATGGACGGTGGAGGTGGAGAGATCTCGCTGGAGGTGGTGGCCGGAGATGAAGGAGATGAGAGTGATGGAGTGCGACAGTGGTTGATTTTGAGAAATAGGGAGTGGAGAAGAAAGTAGAGGGGGAAGGGGACTTATCTAGGGTGATAGTGGACGAAGGGAAGACGAAGATGGCATCGGGCGCGTACTGCTGATGCCGGAGATGAAGGCACTCAGAGAGAGACGGTCGACGAGGATGAAGGGGAGAGAAGGGTGTTGGCGGGTGCTGCATGATGCGGACGAACATAAGGAAGAACCTACCACTGGTAGTGTGGTTAGGCGACGAGGCAGAGTAGGGAAGGTCACCGGAGCTTGACGAGCAAATCTGGCCGAGGAGGAGAGAAGAATTTGAGGGAGTCTCCGGTCAATTTCAAGTTTAGAGGAGTCGATTGGATCTGGGGCTTCTTAAATAGATCTCTAGAGGGGGATTTGTGCTTGGAAGCCAAACTTCCAAGCAAGGTATGCTCGCCGAAGAAGGAAACTCAAAAGAGACCCAAATCTCTCATGCGTTCGCATGAGAGATTGGGAAAGAATCTTGGCTCATGGTTGGGTTTAGATTGGAGGGATTTTCTCAGAGAATCTCCCTTCCAATTTTGGAGGAGACCCTCTAAGCAATCAAAGAGAAACCACCTTCCAAAGCTCGCCGAAGTAGGATTCCTCCGCTATAATGGCAGAGGGACCTAATTGCAAAGATGATGAAGAAGCTAGGGAGCCTTTTGTAAGGGTTTTTGAAAGATAGGGGTACACATGTAATCGAGCTGGACCTTTTTGCAAAATAGGTCTAGGAAAATTCATCTTGGGTCCAAATTTTGGTACAAACCTAATTTAGACTTAAGGAATCCAATGGTGAAGTTGGATTTTGAGTTTGACCATGTTTGACTGGAAAATTTATGTAAAAATCCAATTTAGGGTAAATATTTGTCTGAGATCCCATTCTAGGTCAAGATGGGTTCCAATGGCCAATTTAAAGGTTCTAAACCCTAGAGAATATTTTTATATGATTTTTAGAGGGTTTAGGTGAATTTTATTCTGATCATAGCCTTAGTTAATTGAGTCAGTCTGCTTTAGGATTTCAAGAAATCATTTAATTCACAAGACACACACAAACCCTTTTCTGTCAAATCCAACCCACTTTTTATCTTATTAAGACCCTTTGACCTTTGTTTAGCCCTTGAGAAAATCTGTTGTTATACTGCATTGGTAAAATTATGATTTTACCTCTTATTTCTTATTTTTCTCTCAGAAAGGTTATTCAGTGAATTAGGACCTTCAATTGGTTATGTAGGAGCTTTTATTCTCTTCATTGGATCAAAATGAGCTAGTTAGGGCTCATGATGATATTCCCATCATACCCCCATTCCTAGCTTTTGCTAGTCCCTTAGCAAAATTTTAAGGTTTTAACTTTGATTCTAGACCATGTAATCTTTTTGATGCTCAAAATTGTGATGTGTGCTTTCTTCTGTGGATTAGGTTAGAATGCCGATAATAGGCCTAGAGGTACTCAAGTACCAACCAAGATCCGAACCTGACCAGCTCTAGCCTCAGTCTGCTGCAAAGGTTTTTAAGACCCGCATGAACTATCCTAAGGTTCATTGAACTCTGCGATTAAAGCACTCGTGTTTATAACATATTTTAGCCTTGGTTCAGTTTGCAGTATGTTTTTGTAAGAGAGAGAAAGAGGAATTTTCTTTGTTTGGAGAGTTTTCTCTCTCTTTTCTTTTTATTTCTAGCTTCGGATTGGCTTCTCAACACAGTCTGTATCGGATTCCTAGTCTCCATCATCAATCCTCGAAGGATCCCTGGCAATCGATGCTTCGGGATAGCACCACCCATAGCAACCCCTAGAACCCTAGCTTTCGAGATTTTGAGATAATCCCGCCAATGGGGTTCTGTAGCTAAATCCAGACCCTGGTAATCGACATTTCGTGATAATGTCGCCCATGGCATCTGAACTAGCACAGGGTGCTTACATGTCCCCGGTAGGATATGTAAATATCCTAGGAGACAAGCACTGAGGAGATGATATATTATTGTGCATCTTCAATGGGAATTTTCCTCCTCTTTGCGTTGGGAACTCGTCCAAATCAACTTGTGTTGATCGGCCACTCCTAATCTAGGCAACTTTTTCATAACAATTTAAATGCATTTGCATGATTTTGATACTTATCCGCACTGAACCAGACTGTGTGTGGATTGGGGTGCTTAGGTTACCGAGTCCCTTAAACCAAAGGATAGTTAACGAGGCCAAATACTCCCTAAGCTTTAGACCTAATACTTATGCTTCACATTTTCCCTAACCTCTTGAGGACTATCCAGATCTTAGTGGATACTTGAATTTTTAAGCCTAGGAGTGCAGCCCAAGAGGCCTAAGATCAGCGTTCCTACTAATCTTTTCTGTGTTTCACTAGCACTTTTTTTCTTTCATTTTCTTTTTCTTGATATAGTCTAGAACTGAGTTAATCCCTTAATTTCTTACTAATGACTATCTCTATTTCCTTTTAGCTTGTGCTCCTTTTTAACATTTTTCACTTTTCCCCTTTTTCTCCTCAAGATTTGTATGGCCTCAAAATTATCTCTCCTCTCAGAATTTTTTCTTTTTTTTTTGGTATTTTTTGGAATATGTGATTTTTTTTATGAAACCTTTTCTTTTGAGATGATTTTCATGGTGTTTTGCACTTTCATACCCCCCCATACCTACGATTTGCAATGTCCCCATTGTAAATTAGGTGGGTTTGAGTTCAGCTTAGATCATTCATTAGAATAGGTTCTGGGTGGGCAAACGGGTCGAGGTGACTGTTTGCGGATGATTTCAAGCTCGAGTACGGGTACCTGAGGTGGGGTTGGTTGTTCTAATGGATAACCCTAAAGTGCAATATGAATTCAGCATAGGAATGTCAACAAAGGTTTCGGGTTTTTCAAAAATGATGGGTTGCCTCCCGTTAAGCTCTGAGTTTTACACCACCGGCTGGGCGCAATGAGCTCAGGGAGAATGGAGGCTAAAGGATGTCTCAGCCAAATTTGTATCGGTAAGGTCAATGAACGGTTTGAGTCTCTGACCATTCATGACGAAAGGTTCTGAATCATGGTTAAGTGGACTGATCTCGATGTCTCCATTTCCAAAGATTCATCGGATGAGGTAAGGTCCAATCCATTTTGATATTAGTTTACCTGGGAATAGTTTGAGCTTGGCAACAAAGAGTAGGACATTTTGATCAGGGTAGAAGATCTTTCTGGATATGTGCTTGTCGTGAAAGGCCTTAACCTACTCTTTGTAAATTCGTGAGTTCTCATATGCGTCGTGGCGTAATTCATCAATCTCGCTCATTTAAAGCTTTCTGTGGGTTTCTGCCATAGAAAGATCTAGCTTGCAGGTCCGTACTGCCCAATAGGCTTTGTGCTCCAATTCTACAGGGAGGTGACATGCCTTCCCGTACACCAATCTGAAGGGAGACATACCTAATTGGGTTTTGTGGGTGGTCCTATAAGCCTCCAAAGCTTCTGGAAGTTGGGATGACCAGTCTTTCCTGTTAGGTCGAACAGTAACCTGGAGGATTTTCTTGATCTCTTGATTTAATAGCTCAGCTAGACCATTAGTTTGGGGGTGATAAGGAGTAGAGATTCGGTGTGACACCTGAGCATTAGTGAAGTGGGTCCCTCCATCAGAGATTATAACACATGGAATCCCGAACCACGAAAAGATGTTCTAATGAATGAATTTAATAACCACCTTATGATCATTGGTTCAGGTTAGAATGGCTTCGATCCATTTGGACACATAGTCAACAGCGAGTAGAATGTACTCAAAGCCATCCGAAATAGGAAAGGATCTCATAAAATTGATCCCCCAGACGTCGAAGATTTCACATACAAGAATCGGCTGTAAGGGTATCATATCACGGTGGCTCATGTTGCCTAAGGTCTAGCAACGAGTGCATGCCCTACAGTGATTGTATGCTTCTTTGAAAATCGTGGGCCAATAGAAGCCGCACTGGAGGACTTTTGCTGCGATTTTATGACCTGAGAAGTGTCCACCGCATGTCGGGTCATGGCAGACGAACAATATGTCCTAAATTTTCGCTCCCGCGACACATCATCGTATGATTTGATCAGCATCGATGCAAAAAAGATACCGATCTTCCCATAAGTAATACTTGGCATCAGAAAGCAATTTATCCTTCTTGGCTTTCGACCAATCAGTCGAGATCTGATGTGATGCCAGGTAGTTTACTATATCAGCAAACCACGGAAGCCCTGTACTGATGGTCAGGAGGTGCTCATCAGGAAAATGTTCCGTGATGGGTCTGGAAGGGTGGATAATATTAGAAGGAAGGTGGGACAAGTGATCAGCTACCACGTTTTGTTTTCCTGCTTTGTCACGAATCTTGAGGTCAAACTCTTGCAACAGCAAGATCCAGTGGATTAATCGAGGTTTCGCATCCTTCTTCACAAGGAGATGCCTCATAGTTGTGTGATCAGAGTAAATAATAACACGGGAACCTAGAAGATATGATCTAAACTTTTCCAGGGTAAATACTACGGCTAGCAGCTCTTTCTCAGTAACTGTGTAGTTACGTTGAGCCTCGTCAAGTATCTTGCTAGTGTAGTAGATGACCACGGGTTTCTTGTCAATTTTCTGCCCAAGTACCGCTCCTACAATGAAATCAGATGCATCGCACATGATTTCAAAGGGTTGAGACCAATCAGGGGACTGTAGGATCGGAGCTTGGGTAACTCGATCACAAAGGATTTCAAATGCTTGAGTGCATTCCTTGGAGATTTTCAAAGGTACATCCTTAGATAGTAGAGTGGTCAAGGGACGTGCGATCTTTGAGAAATCAGGAATGAATCGACGGTAAAAATCGGCGTGCCCCAGAAAAGATCGGATGTCCTTGATCGAGCTAGGCATAGGGAGTTTGGAAATCAGATTCACCTTGGCTCGATCAACTTGGATGCCTTTTTCTGATATGCGATGTCCCAGGACAATTCCTTTAGGCACCATGAAATGACTCTTTTCCCAGGAAAGAACCAGATTCACATCAATGCACCGCCTGAGGATCTGGACCAAGTGCAGGAGGCAATTGTTAAATGATTTGCCAAATACTGAAAAGTCATCCATGAAGACTTCTAGATAATCACCTACCATATCTGAGAATATGGCAAGCATGCACCGTTGAAAAGTAGTGGGTGCATTGCAGAGACTGAACGTCATCCTTCGAAATGCGTACGTTCCAAAGGGGTAGGTGAAAGTGGTTTTTTCTTGGTCATCAGGATGGATTGCTACCTAGTTATAACTAGAGTACCTGCCTAAAAAGCAGAAGAACCTATTTCCTGTTAGTTTCTCAAGAATCTGATCAATAAACGGTAGTGGAAAATGATCCTTCTTTGTGGAGGTATTGAGTCTTCTGTAATCAATGCAGACTCTCCATGAATTTTCCACATAGGTTGGTATGATTTCTCTGATTTCAGTCATAATCACGGTGAGTCTTGCCTTCTTAGGCACAACCTAGATTGGACTCATCCACCGACTGTTGGAGATCGGGTAGATGATCCTGACGTGCGCTCGTGCATGTGTGTTAAGAAGTGTCGTTATAGTCGCACTTGCAACGTCAGTTTTAAAGTAAAGAAACGGAGGTGAGTTCGAGTGTCGGTCTCAGGGAGGCATGAAAATCGGATTTTGCTTATCACTTGTTATCACGGAAATCGCGGAGTTTTGTTTGTGAAAGGTACGGTTGAAAAGCAAGAGAGAAATAAAGAGAGAGAGGGAGAGATCAGGGTTAGAGTTGTTTCTTGCTTGATCATGCAACTTAAACAGGAAATAAAGTAAACACTGAACGAAAAGTAACTTCATTAATCATGCAACTTTAGTTCACAGCTTACAACATTAAATACATGCTTAAACAAAAGTAAGGGAAAGCTTAAAAGAGAGGAAGAGAGAGAGAGAGACAGGGGAGAGAGGCGAGGCAGCCACGGTGGTGGAGAAGGCTCCGTCGGCGGCTCGTCGTCTCCAACGATTACAAGAGGGCCTAAAGCTAGCTAGAAGAGGGGTAGAGTAGTTGCAAGGGAAGTGAATGACTTGAATGAGTGGTTGGAGGGGGTTTAAATAGGGAGAAGGGCTTTCTAAAAGAAGAAAGGGTTTTAGCGACGTCCGGGACGTCGCTAAAACCCTTCCAAAAGTGTCAGTGAAGCCCTCTAGCCTGCCGGTCACACGCCCGCGCCGTTCTTCTTCGTGCTCGATCCGTGGCAGTTGCGTGAGAGTCGTCCGATCGAAGATTGGATGGCTGAGATCCTCCCTTAGGTGCGCTTGGATCGCGCCTCAGGCGCACGTGCGCGCGGCTGTCATCGCTTGGCGTGCGCGCATGTGTGGGTGCTCGTTATCTGAGGGCACGCCGCGTGGCACGATCTCGGCCTCCCGCTGCCGATTGGGCAGCCCAATTTTGCCACGCGCTTCTTCATCTTCAATTCCTTGCACTACGCGGCTCGAACTCGCGTCGCGTGTGTGTGGGCGTGCACGCAAACCGCTGCGCCATGCCCGCTACTTTGTCGTGGCAACAGTGGTGGGCACGCGGTTCTCGGTCGTCCGATCGAAGATCGACAGCTGAGATTTGATCTCCAGCTAAAGGAGGGAGCGATGAGCGGGGGGTGACGTGGCACAATGAGGGCCGTTGATCATCAGATCAACTGTCAGAACTTCTTGGGCCCATTGTAGGAGCTCCGGATGTCGGATTTGGCCGATCTTGAGTTCGTTGGACTCCGTTCGTCATTTTGAATCCATCCATGTGGTCTGATTGCTCATCTGAGGCCTACTTTGACAAGTACTTACACAAATGGCCATTAATACAGTTTTATAAGCAATCTTGGTATATGATGCATGCAATGCTCCTATTCTACTTATGTTGTGCTTTTTATTCTTAAGATGGGCCCTATTTAACAGAATTATCACTCCCATATGCAGTGTTATCATACCCCCATGCTTACTCCTTGCTAGTCCCTAGCAAGGTTTATTCTAGCCTTTATTTTCTTTCAGAATTTAAGAAGTAATTGCTTAAACACTTCGTCACTTGTCAATAGGAGGAAATATACTAAGATCTTAATCTACAAAGACTAAGCGGCGCCCGGGTGTCTGCTAAAATACGAATCGCCCGAATCCTTACTTTAATGTATATAACTGTACATATGTATATGTATATATATATATATATTTTTTAGAATTTTTTCGAAATTCAGCGTGGGTTGGTAACTTTTTACGGCTACCCAACCCACCCAAAACTCGGTCAAAATCCTAAGTGCTAAGCATTTTGGTGTGAAGATTGTGATAGACTCACTCAACGGTAATTCAGATAGACTTCGGGTTTCTACTCCTCTAGGTGACCGGAAGAGGAAATATATTTTCCTGAAGGTGTATTTGTTCGATTGATAGCTTTCTCCCTACGTTTGTTTTAATTGGGGTCAACACAAGGATTTTTCCAGTGTATATCTCCTCGGCTTGTACTACTTCCCCGCTTCTTCCTTAAGTGTTTTGGTTCTTTTTTTTGTGCAGTTATTGAGCTGGGCTCTGGACAACCGACCAATGGGCTGTTACCCACGATCACTTGCCAGCCATACTCGTGCGGTGAAGTGTGGTTTATTTTCTTTTCTTCTCCTTTTTTTTTTTGTAGGTGGCTTCCCTGATCTTAAATGTACCTAGAGGCAATGAAGAAATGGTCCCATGGCTGGGTTCTGGACAACCTGCCAATGGGCAACCCACGACAACTTGCCAGCCATACCACCCTAGAGAGTTCATTAGCTACCCAATTTCTGTCAAAATCTCCGAGGAGTGAGTCTTTGCAAAAATGTGTGCAGATGCTTAGACTCAAAGTTTTTCTGAGTTAGAGGGTGAGTTGATAAGTCGTATACTTATCACCTTATTTAGTAGGTGGATTAGAATAGTTTAAGGTTGCAAGGATTTGAAGCTAAATCCCTATTTTAACGGACACCAGCGCTGATTAAGCCTGAAGGCCCGAAAAGTCTAAGTGTTTAGTTCTTTTTATATTATTTCCCACTATTGACAAATTTCTAATGCCTAAGTTCCTTCCTAAATTCATTTTTTTTTTATTTTATTCAGATTGATTAAATGAGCTCAGGATTGTGCAATTTACCACCCCCCCATGCTTAAGTTGGACAATGTCCTCATTGGCAAATACATGGATGCATAGGGGTTCAAAAAGTTAGTACCTGAGTGACGTAAAATATCGGATCAGTCTGAATCCTCTGGGTTGCTTCCCAGGAAGCATTGAGTTTAATGCCTCCAGCTGGGTGGTGCTTCGTGTCATCCCTCAATGAGGGTGACACTCTCCTTTGGAGGAACTTGGGCCAGGAAGTGCTTCAATCTTTGACCATTAACTATAAAAGTGTGCCCAGTGTCAGGATCAGCGAATTCAACTGCCCTATTAGAGTAAGGCTTAACCACCCGAAATGGTCCTGTCCATTTGGACTTGAGTTTCCCTGGGAAGAGTTTTAGGCGGGCGTCAAACAGCCAGACTTGCTGGTTAGGCTCAAAGGTTTTTCTATGAATGAGTCGGTCGTGGACAGCTTTCATTTTCTTCTTATACAGTCGACTATTTTCAAAAGCGTCCCGACGAATTTCTTCGAGCTCAGATAATTGGAGCATCCTCTGTGCACCGGCTAACTGGGAATCCATGTTACATAGCTTGACAGCCCAGTAAGCACAGTATTCCAGTTCGACAGGAAGATGGTAGGCTTTGCCAAAGACCAGGCGATAAGGCGACATGCCTATCGGGGTCTTGAAAGCGGTCCTATATGCCCACAGGGCATCATCTAGTCGTGCGGACCAGTCTTTCCTATCAGATCTCACAGTCTTCTGTAAAATGTTCTTGATTTGTCTATTTGAGACCTCGGTCTGCCCATTTGTTTGTGGATGATACAGGGTAGTAATGCAGTGGTTCACCCCATATTTTCTAAGTAGGGCACGGAATTGGGAATGGATAAAATGGCTTCCACCATCACTGATCATGGCCTTAGGTATTCCAAATGGGGAAAAGATGTTCTGCTTAACAAAGTCCACGACAGTCCTATGATCGCATCGGCGGGTGGTGACGGCTTCAATCCATTTAGAAACATAGTCTACTGAGACTAGGATGTACTCAAAGCCGTTGGATGGTGGAAAGGGGCCCATAAAATCGATACCCCAAACGTCGAAGATTTTGACAATCAAAATGGGTTGGAGAGGCATCATATCTTTCTTGGTCATGGTCCCTAGCGTTTGGCAGCATGAGCAAGTCTTGGCAAAGTTGTGTGCTTCCTTAAATAGGGATGGCCAGTAAAATCCAGACTGCAGGACCTTTGCAGCTGTTTTCTTTCCAGAGAAGTGGCCACCACAAGCCTGGTCATGACAGAAGGAAAGCACACTCTGAACTTCGTTCTCGGGGATACACCTCCTGATGATCTGGTTAGCACAGAGGCGAAACAGCATGGGATCATCACAGAAATAGTGCTTGGCCTCAGCCAAGAACCTATCCCGTTGCTGTCTGGACCAGCTGTGCAGGGTTTGTCCTACAACTAGGTAGTTGACGTAGTCAGCATACCATGGTAGTCTCTTGTCTTGCACAGCCAGAATTTGTTCATCGGGGAAGGCATCAGATAGAGGTAGGGAGGGTCCAATGTGGTCTGGCTGAAGTCTAGACAAGTGGTCAGCCACCACATTCTTCAATCCGGCCTTGTAGCGGATTTCCAGGTCAAATTCCTGTAAAAGCAGGATCCATCTGATGAGCCTGGGCTTTGCGTCCTTCTTGGCCAACAGGTGCCGGATGGCTGAATGGTCGGTGTAAATAGTCACGTGGGATCCCAACAAGTATGATCGGAACTTTTCAAGTCCAAAGACTACTGCGAGCAACTCTTTCTCTATAACCATATAATTTCGTTGGGCCTCGTCCAATGTTTTGCTCGCGTAGTAGATCACCACGGGCTTCTTGTCTTGCCTTTGTCCCAAGACAGTGCCTATGGCAAAATCTGATGCATCACACATAATCTCAAAGTCCTGGGACCAGTCCGGGGGCTGAAGTATAGGTGCTGTGGAGACTAAGTCCCGGAGGGTGTGATAAGCCTGGATGCAATCAGAAGACATGTGGAATATGGTGTCGTTGGCTAGAAGGTCGATCAAGGGTTTGGAAAGCTTGGAAAAATCTTTAATGAACCTTCGGTAGAAGCCAACATGTCCCAGAAATGAGCGAATCTGTCAGACCGAGCCAGGTGGAGGGAGTTTGGAAATCAAATCAACCTTAGCCCGATCTACCTTGATGCCCCTATGCGATACAATGTGACCGAGGACAATTCCTTCTTGAACCATAAAATGGCTCTTTTCCCAACTTAACACCAGATTAACCTCGATACATCATTTCAGGATTTTCTCCAAGTTGCTCAGACAATGGTTGAATGAATTCCCGAATACAGAGAAATCATCCATAAAGACCTCTAAGTATTCACCCACCATTTCTGAAAAAAATGGTTAGCATGCAACGCTGGAAGGCCACAGGTGCATTGCATAACCCGAATGGCATTCGACGGAATGCAAACGTACCGTACGGGCAAGTGAATGTGGTCTTTTCTTGATCCTCCAGAGCAATTGCGACTTCGTTATATCCTGAATATCCATCTAGGAAGCAAAAATACTTCTGCCCTGCCAATCTTTCAAGGATTTGGTCAATGAATGGCAAGGGAAAATGATCCTTCTTAGTGGCTTCATTGAGCTTCGTATAATCAATACACACCTGCCATGCGGTGGTGGTGCGGGTGGGGATGGATTCGCCATGATCATTGGTGACAACGGTGAGCCCAGCTTTCTTTGGAACCACTTGAGTGGGGCTCACCCAGGGGCTATCGGAGATAGAATAGATGATGTCGGCGTCAAACCATTTGATAATTTCTTTCTTAACGACCTCCCTCATGTTTGGGTTTAAACGTCTCTGCATCTGGCGGGAGGGTCGTGCCCCGTCTTCCAGGTAAATCTTATGGGTGCAATAGGTGGGGCTAATTCCTCTTAAGTCAGAAATGGTCCAACCAATGGCGGCCCGATGTTCTGAAAGGGTCGCGGTCAACCTGAGTTCCTGATCCTTGGTTAGATGAGAATTAATAATCACCGGGAAGGTCTGGTCAGGTCCGAAGAAGACATACTTGAGATTCTCGGGTAATGGCTTAAGTTCAGGTACGGGTGGAACCATAGTTGATGGAAAGGGAAAAGGCGGGAGTTGATCAACATCAATCTCCTCAAATGGTGTTGTGTGATGGTACTCAGCCTTACAGGGGTCCACGGGTAGTGATGATGACGGGTTAGAACAGTCATTACGAGTTTGGTAGTTAGATACAGAACTAAGGGTGAGGCATTCCTCGATCAGAGTTTCTACGGGATCATGTTCCTCAATGCAATCGCAATCAAAAGACTTTGTCACCCGGAAGATATCCAATTGCATTTTCCTGTCTCCGAAGGCGATTTCCATACATCCCGTGTCATAATCAATGTTTGCCTTAGCCGTAGCTAAGAAAGGTCTGCCTGAGATTATGGGTGCATTCTGTAATTTTTCAGGGACTTCCACGTCGAGCACCAAGAAGTCGACTGGGAAATAAAAGTCATTGACCTATACAATCACGTCCTCAACAACCCCCTTCGGGGTTTTCACTGATCTATCAGCCAGCTGGATGGTGACAGGTGTTGGTGTCAACTCTCCAAAACCAAATTGGTGGTACAGGGTTGTTGGAATCAGATTGATAGAGCACCTAAGACCAGGAGTGCTCTATTAAATGTCATGTCCCCGATATTATAGGAAATCAGGGGCGCTCCTGGGTCAGTTCGCTTGAGCGGAAGGTTGCTTGATATTACGGAACTTGCTTGTTCGGAGAGCACAACCTTCCTAGGTGCTTGAGGTCTTGGCTTATGTTTGGGTGTACAGGCATCCTTTAAAAACTTGGCGTAAGCCGGGATGTGTTTGACAGCTTCGAGGAGCGAAATATTAATCTGTACTTGCTTAAAGATCTTCAAAAGCTTCTCAGTTTCCACAACATTCTTCTTTTTCTTGATTGTTTCCAAGGCCTCAGGGTAGGGTGTCTGAATGTGGATCGGGTCTATTTCTGGGTCCTTGGTTAGCGCCTCTTCTGAGTTGGGTATTTCAGCGAGTGAAGTCTCGGGGAGAGTTGGCCATTTGGGATCCTGGGTTTTGGTGCTGCTTCTCAAGATCATCGCATTCGCAGAGGCATTGGGGCCATGGGTTGATCCTTGAGAAGACGAGGACGAAGAAGCACCAAACCCAAGGGGTGTTTGTGGGGCTGGCTGGACCATGTGAGCCTGCCCGGGATTGCCTTGGAACCCTTGCGAATTGGGGCCTCTATTAATTATGTTTCACGGGTTCGGTTGTGGCTAGGAAGGTAGGGATCCTTGTTGTTTATAGTCCAAGAGTTGGCTTAACTGTCCCTTTACCAAGGCCATTTCCTCCTGATGTTTTTGGTTCATGTCAGCCATCATCTTTATTAGGGTGTCCATTTGGTTTTGTGGGGGAGGGGCTACCCTATTCTGATTATACTGGGGTCTAACTGGTGGTCCTTGCTGATAGGGGGCAAGTGTGGCTGCTAGTTTGGCCTGGGCTGGTTTTGGAATTGCAATGGTTTCTGGTTTGTCCAACCAAAGTTGGGGTGATTACGCCAGCCAGTGTTGTAAGTGTTGGAGAAAGGGTCAGGTTTCACATAACCTTGGACAGCTTGCACATCTTCAAGGATAGCTGATGTCGATGGAGAGGGAAGAGAGTAATTAAGGGTTGAGGGAGCAAAGGTCCCTCCCTGAAACGTGGTTAGGGGTTGTTCCAGGTTCAGTTGGGTTAAGGGTTGGACCAGGTCAACATTATGTGCTCCCTTTGCTAGGGAGAAGGTCTGTAAGGGGTTCCTGGTCTGGTTCAATAGCTCATCAATCTTTTTGTCCACCAATTCCACCCGATCTAGTTTCTTGGCATTGATGTCCATGTCAACCATTCCAGAATTTGCTTATACCTCATAAATCCCACCACGGGGTTGATTGGATCTGTTGAACTGGGTCATGGAGGCATTGTTGAGAGAATTCTCGCTCATAGACTCAAAGAGCTCAAACGTGCTCTCCTCATCCTTGTTCTGGAAGTTCCCCCCGCATGAGGCATCGACGAAGTTCCGTAGGTTGCTGTCCAGACCGTGGTAGAAAATCTAGGCCAATTGCCACCTTGGTACTTCATGGTGTGGGCATTTCCTTAAGAGTTCATTGAATCTTTCCCACACCTCATGGAACTGTTCCCCACCCTGGAGTGTAAAGGTAGTAATAGCTCTTCTGAGGGCATTGGTCTTTCCTATGGGGAAGAATTTCTTTAAAAATGCATGCCTCAGTTCTTCCCAGGTGGTGATGGGTCTACCTAGGGTTCTAAGCCAATGAGAAGCCTTGTCTCTTAACGAGAAGGGAAACATCTTGATTAAAACAATGTCAAGGCTAATGTTTCTAGGTTTCACAGTTCGTGCTATGCGGTCAAGATCCTCTAGATGCTGGAAGGGGTCCTCATTTGAGCTTCCATGAAAGTGGCTCTGGATCAGACTTAAGACATTCGGTTTCAGCTCAAAATCATCTCCCCATTCGGGGATCCTAAGGTGTGGCTTGAATCTAATAGGGAGGGGTTATAAAAAACGCGGAGGGGCCTCGGTTGATCCTGAAATGGTGGTACATCGAGTGGTGGTTGCCTTTGTGCACCTTGGAAAGGTGGTGGTGGTTGTTCTTGTGGGTTCTGTAACCTGTGTATGGCTTGCATGATAGTGTGGATTTGTTGTTGTTGAAGCTGGTGGTTTGCATTAATTTGGGCTTTGATGATGGCCATTGTGTCTGGTGGGGGTTGATCCTCAACCTCATCTACCCTAGGTTCAGCCATGTTCCTAATAGAATCACGTTGCCTAGATTCCTACCCCAAAACAACCAACTCGGGATGCAGTGAGCGTCTCCCGTGCATACACTAGAGAAGAACAGGAGGGGATGCGAAGAGCGACAGATGTGAGAATTGTGTTCAATCAAGCAAATAAGCCTAGTCCTTATGGGGTATTCCTTAGGAGACCAAGAAATCTCACAAAGGGTGATTAAGTCTGTAAGCACTGGACTCCCCTTCCCAAGGCTAATCTGGCCAGGTTGCTTGCGAGGGGATTGCAGGGAAGGTTCTTCCTTTGGCTTGCGCCTCCGGTTCCGTAGACCCCACAACTGCGGTCGTTTGACACTGCCCCATAGCCTAGTCACCAGATTCTACCAAGGGAATGAAAGCCAAGTGCCCAGCAAACAAAACCTCGCCTTTCGAGACTTAACTCAGTCCTGCCTAGGGCACGTCTACTCAGTTTTAAAAGGCCTAGGATAGTACTTGTGCTAGGGTTATGTGATGAAGCGTTGATTGAGGTGGTGCCTCTTAATTTTCCACTTTCAAGATGTGTGCTTCTATCAAAACATGATTTTCAAGCAAGGATTTTTAAGATGTGGTGTCTTTTATGGTTGACGTGTCTTAATGTTTTCAGACAAGTTTCAGTGGGCACGTCAAGTTCTGCACATAATTCAGTGAAAGTAGATTTCCTTTTATTCTGTAGAGGCTCTAAAACCCTAATGTACTCATCCTAATGATAATGCAGCTTCTATTGGATGAGTCAGTTTTAGGGTTGAGTGGTGCGGCCCAAGTCAATTCACGATGGCTTCGCAAACACCACTCAAAAAAGAGAAAAGAACACTCCAAGAATTTATTCAGAATGTTAGAGTGTACATTATTTTTGTGGGGTGATGTGTTAAGGATGTGGGTCAAGAAATCATACACCACGCTAATTTTTTTCAATTTTTAAAAAGTTTTTTTAGTTTTTCACACAAGCAAACAATCATGAGTGAAGAATTACTCACTATCGATCCTTGTTACGCCTACTCCCTTGTTACCATCGTGGGATGCATCGCTTTGTCGTCCAAGCACTGAATTCCTACAACCATCAAGTAAAAAGGAAAATAGGGCATTAGACGATGTGAGAATGGATGTGGAATGGAAGTGACAAAAAAAATCCGTTGTGTAACGAACGCGTGCCCCAGACGTCTTTTAAGACGTCTGGGAGGTGGCCCAGACGTCAGACCAGACATCTGGAAATCCGTTACCTTCCACACGCGCGGGTCGTCTGCGTGCCTGAGCGCGCAGACCAGCATATTCGTTTATTCCCTGCGACTGCAGATGCCCTGCTGCGTCCTCTCTCCTAGTCGCACGGCCTTAAAAGGCCACGCCTCCACTCACTTCCGTCACCACCGTCTCCTCCCTCTTCTCCTTCAGCCAGTGAGAGTGAGCGCGAGCGCGAGGGCGGCAGCGGCGGCCGCAGTGAGCGCGGAGGAGGTGTTGCGTGCGGGAGTGGAGCTCTGCCGTGAGGGCGAGCTCGCCAGGGTTGCTAGGACCGGCCAGCGGAGGGCGCAGGGGGTACGGAGCGACGAGGAGGGGGGACTGCTGCGGTCTGAGCAGTAGGAGCGTGATGTGCGACGCAGGCGACGTCGCGAGCGGAGGCCGAGTGGTGCCCTAGTTCTGGAAAAATTTCCAGAATCAGACGTCTGGGTTGATAGCCAGACGGCGAGGGCGACGTCTGGAAGACCATCCAGACGTCTGAAAGGTGAGTTTTCCGTCTCCTTCTTCCTTCCTGTCGACTGACCCTACTGAGGGAGGGAGATGGGTGTGCGCAGGCTCAGTGATTCGCCATCCATCGCGAATCAGACATCTGGCAGTAGTACCAGACGGCGGAAGCGACCTACAGACGTCCGGGGTGACCATCGAACGTCTGGGAGCTAGGCCAGACGTCCCCGCAGACTTCTGGACGTCTGGGAAACCACACTGAACAAGGTAATTCTCTGATCCACTTTTTAAGACGTCTGGAAGAAGTTCCAGACGTCTGATTTTGCACAGTGTCGTCGTTTTCGACCCGTTTAGGGCCCGTTCGTGTTCCGTTTTCCGCGATTTGAGTTGCGTTCTTTTCGGAATTAATTCCTCTACCCGTCTACAGTAGCTATACACTGTTTTGAGACACTCCTTGTGTTTGATCCTTGTGATAGGACCCTGTTCTGTTGCAGTCTCGGGGGTCGCGGAGGAATGCGGGATTCCCGATCACGCCCCCATTACTCCCGTTGTACCTGGTAGAGTGGCTTTAAGTTATCAATAAAATCTGTTAAATTATGGAACCATAAATAGAACCTAGGACATTGCATGAATCATAGGAATGAGAAATAAATGGAATGATAGCTCCTAGGTGTTGCATGAATCCTAGGGCTGGAAAACTAGATTGTATGATAGATCCTAGGGTATGGCATGAATCCTAGGATGGGAAAACTAGTGGAATGTATAATACTGCAGTCTTGGAAAATGGAAAGAGATATAAAGCTGCCTGTAATTTGAATTAACAGCTGCCTGTTGTGAATAAATAACGTGGTTGAGAACATGGATTGTAAGAATGTGAAACTGGAAAGTGAAACCTGGATGTTTGAGTAAAAAGGATGGAACCCTACGGGGAAGTAGGAGTAGAACTCCTGGAAAGTGAATGGAATAGTATTGGGGAAGTGAGCTGGCCCTTGAGTACGGAGTACCAAGGAGAGTGACTGTCCCCCTGTTTAGTGCAGAGCGGAGCCAGCCGCCCCAGGGACCCAGGGTTAGGACTGGCCACTCTGTACCGACTTTCTGGCCCTCGCGTACGTAGTACCAAGGAGAGCTACTAGTGTAGGGAGGTACTAGCTACCCCACGGGCCCCGGGGTTCTGCTAGCCTCCCACACCGACTTCTTAGGCCCGCTGGGGCAAACCAGGGTAGTCAGGCGAGGATGTGCGGACTGTGGAGGGGCAAGGCCCAGGTTTGGTTACTGTGGAGGGGTTGGACCCCTGTTACTGAGAGGGTTCTACCCTGGACTGGTTCCGTGCTGTGCTTTGGGCGCACCCGTTAACGGAAACGACTGACCGCGTGCCAGTACGGGTTAGCTACCTGTGCGTTTATCGCGTGTGCCGTAGTCACCGTTACGTCTGTCAGTGACCTTGGGGTGGTTGACTGAGGGTAGGATCACCACGGGGGACTCTCCCAGCCAGGAGAGCACCACGTGCTACTTCTACTTTTTGGAAAAGACTGCAATCAAGATCGTTCCCACGAGGAACATTCAAGATCAAGAAAAAGATCTGGGGAATAAATGAAATAGTGAGACAATTGAAAGATGTGAATAAAGAAAGTAATCGAACATAAGAGCTATTGTACGCTCTACTGTTGTCTTTAGTTTAGTTGCCACTCTACTCAGCGTTTTGCTGACGTGTTACACTCGTTACCCTTTTCAGGACCAGGTGTTGAGCAGCCAGGGTCAGCGGCTGCAGAGGATGCTGGGCCGAGTAGGGTCCAGTAGAGTTACCACTGTCTCTTGTACCTCTTTTGTTACGTTATAGTGAGTAGTTCTTGTTTCCGCTGTACTGTTCTTTACCTGCAGTTCAAATTATATGATGAATGTTGTTCTACTGTTGTGGTGGTATATACTGTGGTAGTTTCTTTCCTTACTGCTGTACTTTCTTAATGTTAGTTATATTCATGCTGAACGTGGTTTATTTTACTGCTCTTTTGGTTACTTCCTCGTTGGACGACTAGGTCTTGGGATTAGTTGAGTCGGTCCGGTTCTCGTGTCTCGTAGGGACTCGGGAACCGGGTCGTTACAAGATGGTATCAGAGAAAGGTCGTCCCGAGAAGTGAATCAACTGACTGTAGAATAACCAATTTACATGTTTATAACTAGAGTAGCCACCACAACATATCTCTTGACATGAGCTCTTAGAAGTTTCGTTAGGTACCGTTTGTTTTGACGTTTTCCGTTTTGTTTCGCGTCTCCTTACAGGAGATGCCTTGTCGCGGGACTGGCGAGACTGGCCACAGGCGCGGCCGAGGACGAGGTAGGCGAGGTGGACGTGCTGTTGTTGACGTCTCGGTGGACCAGCCACCACTCCCGGGCATCCCGGCCCAGGACCTCGCCAGACTGATACGAGATATTGTACGAGTGGAGCTCCACCCACCGCCCCGAGAACCTCCTCCTGGGGCTGCAGAGGGGGAGTCCTCTGTGGGACCACATGACGGACACGGCGCTGGACACGAGGGAGGGGATGGGCCGCTGCTGCCCCCACCTTCCTCCGACACTTCTGTACATGAGGCACCTTCGCCTGGAGGTGCACCAGCACCTACCCTACAGCGCCACTTCGAGCTTTTCGGACAGTTCCGGAAGCTGAAGCCCCCCTCCTTCAAGGGGGATGAGGACCTGACCGAGGCAGAGGATTGGCTTGAGCAGCTGGAGAAGATTTTCTACACCCTTCGCCCCCTGGTGGAGTGCCGCGTGGCCTTTGCCACGTACCAGCTGGAGAGTGCGGCACACCGGTGGTGGAGGGCGGTCCGGGGACAGGAGAGGGACGAGCCGACGTGGGACCAGTTCATCACCCTCTTTTGTGAGCAGTACTTTCCCCAGACGTGGCAGGACCAGAGGAGGCGGGAGTTCCACACTCTCCACCAAGGGACGATGACTGTGAGCGCGTACCGCACGCGTTTCTTGGAGCTGTTCGGCTTTGCAGCGACAGCGGTAGCCACTGAGGAGGAGCGCCTTTGGAGGTTCACCGAGGGGCTCCGGCCTGCGATCCGGGGGTATGTCAAACCCCTGAAGCTGCCTACATTTTCGAGGGTGGTAGAGGCAGCTATGACTTACGAGGAGACCAACCCGTCTGCGCGAGACACCGACGGCGGGCGGAAGAGGCCCTTCCAGCCAGACTTTTCACAGGGCCGGCGAGACGGAGACACGTGGCGTCCGCAGGAGAGCCATCACGTTTTACAGGGCCATCAGTGGCCTTTGGGGGCCCTCGACAGGGGCCAGTCGCCAGCACCGGACCCCCGCCCAGCCGACAGCAGGGACCCACTGAGGGCGGGAGACGGGTTCCCCTCTGTTACCAGTGTGGCCAGCCAGGCCACATCAGGAGGGACTGCCCATCTAGGGCAGGAGGTCAGCAAATACTTCCCGCGCAGAGCACTGGAGGACGCGCAGGAGGCCGCGGTTCCCAGGCGCGAGGAGGAGGACAGCAGTCGCGAGGAGGGTACCGTCCAGCACCTACCCGTCCGACACAGAGTGTGGCTGCTTCGTCCGCACCTAGAGCTGAAGGGCGTATCAACGCCTTGACACACAAGGATGCCAGAGCTTCGAGATCGGTGGTAGCAGGTATGGTTTCAATTTCTGGCAGACTCGTTTACACGCCTTTCGATTCCGGCGCTATGCACTGGTTTGTCGCAGCCAGTTTCACAGTTAGTTTGGACCAGGATTATACACTGTTAGAGAATCCGTTCGTAATCAGAGGTCTGAGTGGTCAGCTGTTTGTAGCTGAGGAGGTGTACACGGATTGCGAGGTCAGCGTCGGAGGACATAGCCTGCCAGCTGACCTGATTATGACCCAGTTGCAGGACCTTTTGGAGAAAGGTTTCATGAGGCCCAGTGCGTCCCCCTGGGGAGCCCCGGTACTGTTTGTGAAGAAGAAGGATGGGACCCTACGCCTTTGTGTGGACTACCGACAGCTGAACAGGGTCACCATCAGGAACAGATATCCGCTGCCGAGGATCGACGACTTGTTTGACCAGTTGCGGGGTGCCACGGTGTTTTCCAAGATAGACTTGAGGTCTGGATACCACCAGTTGAGGATCAGGGAGACCGACGTCTCCAAGACAGCTTTCCGCACCCGGTACGGACACTACGAGTTTTTGGTCATGCCGTTTGGGCTGACCAATGCCCCCGCTGCTTTCATGGAGCTGATGAACCAGGTGTTTAGACCGTACTTGGACCAGTTCGTGGTGGTTTGCATAGATGATGTACTCATCTATTCTAGAGATCGGACGCAGCACGGACAGCACTTGCGGATGGTTCTGGACACTCTGAGACGACGCCGACTGTACGCCAAATACAACAAGTGCGAGTTCTGGTTGAGGGAGGTGACCTTCTTAGGTCATGTGATCTCTGGAGACGGCTTGGCGGTGGACCCAGCCAAGGTCAAGGCAGTACTCAGGTGGGAGAGACCGCGTTCAGTCACTGAGATTCGCAGTTTCCTGGGACTGGCAGGCTACTACAGACGTTTCATTAGAGGATTTTCACAGATTACGCGTCCTATGACACAGTTGACCCGGAAGGACGTGCCTTTCGCTTGGACAGACTCCTGTGAGGCGTGTTTTCTGGAGCTGAAGGAGAGGTTGACCTCGGCTCCCGTGCTCACCATCCCTGACAGTAGTGGCGGGTTTGTTGTGTACACGGACGCCTCCTTGCAGGGGTTAGGAGGTGTGCTCATGTAGAGGGGTCACGTTGTCGCTTACGTTTCGCGGCAACTGAAGCTCCATGAGCATACCTACTGTACCCACGACCTAGAGTTGGCAGCTGTTGTCTTCCCGCTGAAGACTTGGAGGCACTACTTGTATGGTGAGACCTTCGAGATTTTCACAGATCACAAGAGCCTCAGATATCTTTTTGACCAGAAGGAGCTCAACATGAGACAGAGACGTTGGTTGGAGCTCCTGAAGGACTACGACTGCAGCATCTCCTACCACCCGGGAAAGGCCAATGTGGTGGCTGATGCCTTGAGCCGTAAGGCGCCCGCACGCTTGGCCAGTCTACAGTTACAGAGTTGGAGCCTTTTGGAGGAGGTGGGCAGTTGGCAACCTCTAGAGTTACGAGGGTACTGTGGGGCAGTGACGGTGACACGGCAGACTAGGCCAGAGCTGATAGACCGCATCATCACAGGACAGATGGCCGATCCATACTTGTAGTCTTTGCGCGACAGAGTACTGTCAGGAGACCCAGGGGATTTCTCTTTCACAGACCAAGTGCTACGCTTGAGGGGACGGTTGTGCGTTCCCAGAGACGAGGAGCTGTTGAGAGAGCTCCTGACTGAGGCACACGGTTCCAGATTCACCATACATCCCGGAAACACGAAAATGTACCATGACTTGAGACGCGAGTTTTGGTGGAGACGGATGAAGCGGGATGTGGGTGAGTTCGTGCAGCAGTGCTTAGTGTGCCAGCAGGTGAAAGCCGAGCATCAGAGGCCTGCAGGGCCGCTCCAGCCGCTTCCAGTGCCAGAGTGGAAGTGGGAGAGCATCACCATGGACTTGGTGGTGGGCTTACCTGTTACCCAGCGGGGACACGATGCAGTCTGGGTAATAGTGGATAGACTGACGAAGACGACACGATTCTTGCTGATCCGAGTCACTTTGGGACCAGCACAATTGGCAGAGAGGTATATCCGTGATGTGGTACGACTACACGGAGTTCCGCGAGAGATCGTATCCGACCGGGATACCCGCTTTACATCCCAGTTTTGGGCTGAGTTTCAGCAGGCCTTGGGGACGAGGTTGAGGTTTAGCATGGCTTACCACCCCCAGACGGACGGACAGTCTGAGCGCACGATATAGACACTTGAGGACCTTTTGCGTGCCTGTGTACTGGACTGGAGGGGCTCTTGGGAGGAGCACCTGCCCCTGGCAGAATTTGCATACAACAACAGTTATCACTCGGGTATCGGCATGGCTCCCTACGAGGCTCTGTACAGACGGAGGTGTACGGCACACTTGAGTTGGGTTGAGGTGGGGACCAAGTGGGAGGTTGGCCCCAGGTTGATCCGGCAGAGTCAGGAGGTAGTCGAGCAGATCCACAGACGACTCCGCACTGTCAGGAGCAGACAGAAGAGATACGTGGATCGGAGACGCAGAGAGGTGCAGTTTGAGGTTGGGGACCACGTCTTCCTTCGTGTCTCACCCATGAAGGGCTTACAGCGGTTTGGGGTGAGAGGGAAGCTTGCGCCAAGGTTCGTGGGGTCCTTTGAGGTCCTGGAGTGGGTTGGACACGTTGCTCACAGACTTGCCCTTCCCCCGCAGCTTTCTGGTGTGCACGACGTGTTCCACGTGTCCAACCTCAGGAAGTACGTAGCCGATTCCAGTCACGTACTGAGTCACGAGAGCGTCGAGGTGGGAGACGACCTGACCTACCTCGAGCGGCCAGTGCAGATCCTAGACCGAGCCGTCCGCAGTTTGAGACGAAAGCAAGTACCCCTGGTAAAGGTTTTGTAGAGGAGCCAGCGGTACGAGGAGGCTACCTGGGAGCCTGAGGCGACAATGCGGGAGCGGTACCCGGAGCTTTTCGCGGGTACGTCTTTTCGGACCGGCTTCGGTCCTCTTTGAGTTTGTTATGGTAATTGGACACCTTTTCCCGCACCCTAGTTGGCGCAAGTTTCGGGGACGGAAATTCCTTTGAGTTCGTTATATTGTAATGAACGTGTGCCCCAGACGTCTTTTAAGACGTCTGGGAGGTGGCCCAGATGTCGGACGAGACGTCTGGGATCGTTTCCAGACGTCTGGAAATCCGTTATCTTCCACACGTGCGAGTCGTCTGCGTGCCTGAGCGCGCAGACCCGCATATTCGTTTATTCCCTGCGGCTGCAGACGCCCTGCCGCGTCCTCTCTCCTCCTCGCACGGCCTTAAAGGCCACGCCTCCCCTCACTTCCGTCACCACCGTCTCCTCCCTCTTCTCCTTCAGCCAGTGAGCGTGAGCACGAGCGCGAGGGCGACAGCGGTGGCCGCAGTGAGCACGGAGGAGGTGCTGCGTGCGAGAGCGGAGCTCTGCTGTGAGGGCGAGCTCGCCGGGGCTGCTAGGGCCAGCCGGCGGAGGGCGTAGGGGGCGCGGAGCGACGCCGAGGGGGGACTGCTGCGGTCTGAGCAGCAGGCGCGCGAGGTGCGACGCGGGCGACGTCGCAAGCGGAGGCCGAGTGGCGCCCTGGTTCTGGAAAAATTTCCAGAATCAGATGTCTGGGTTGATAGCCAGACGGCGAGGGCGACGTCTGGATGACCATCCAGACGTCTGAAAGGTGAGTTTTCCGTCTCCTTCTTCCTTCCTGTCGACTGACCGTGCTGAGGGAGGGAGATGGGTGTGCGCAGGCTCGGTGATTCACCATCCATCGCGAATCAGACGTTTGGCAGTAGTACCAGACGGTGGAAGCGACCTACAGACGTCCGGGGTGACCATCGGACGTCCCTGCAAACTTCTGGACATCTGGGAAACCATGCTGAACAAGGTAATTCTCTGATCCACTTTTTAAGACATCTAGAAGAAGTTCCAGACGTCTGATTTTGCACAGTGTCATCGTTTTCGACCCGTTTAGGGCCCGTTCGAGTTCCATTTTCCTCGATTCGAGTTGCGTTCTTTTCGGAATTAATTCCTCTACCCGTCTACAGTAGCTATACACTGTTTTGAGACACTCCTTGTGTTTGATCCTTGTGATAGGACCCCGTTCTGTTGCAGTCTCGGGGGTCACAGAGGCACGCGGGATTCCCGATCACGCCCCCATTACTCCCGTTATACCTGGTAGAGTGGCTTTAAGTTATCAATAAAATCTGTTAAATTATGGAACCATAAATAGAACCTAAGACATTGCATGAATCCTAGGAATGAGAAATAAATGGAATGATAGCTCCTAGGTGTTGCATGAATCCTAGGGCTGGAAAACTAGATTGTATGATAGATCCTAGGATGTGGCATGAATCTTAGGATGGGAAAACTAGTGTAATGTATAATACTGCAGTCTTGGAAAATGGAAAGAGATATAAAGCTGCCTGTAATTTGAATTAACAGCTGCCTGTTGTGAATAAATAACGTGGTTGAGAACATGGATTGTAAGAATGTGAAACTGGAAAGTGAAACCTGGATGTCTGAGTAGAAAGGATGGAACCCTACGGGGAAGTAGGAGTAGAACTCCTGGAAAGTGAATGGAATAGTATTGGGGAAGTGAGCTGGCCCTTGAGTACGGAGTACCAAGGAGAGCGACTGTCCCCCCTGTTTAGTGCAGAGCGGAGCCAGCCGCCCCAGGGACCCGGGGTTAGGACTGGCCACTCTGTACCGACTTTCTGGCCCTCGCATACGTAGTACCAAGGAGAGCTACTAGTGTAGGGAGGTACTAGCTACCCCACGGGCCTCGGGGTTCTGCTAGCCTCCCACACCGACTTCTTAGGCCCGCTGGGGCAAACCAGGGTAGTCAGGCGAGGATGCGCGGACTGTGGAGGGGCAAGGCCCCGGTTTGGTTACTGTGGAGGGGTTGGACCCCTGTTATTGAGAGGGCTCTGCCCTGGACTGGTTCCGTGCTGTGCTTTGGGCGCACCCATTAACGGAAATGACTGACTGCGTGCCAGTACGGGTTAGCTACCTGTGCGTTTATCGCGTGTGCCGTAGTCACCGTTACGTCTATCAGTGACCTTGGGGTGGTTGACTGAGGGTAGGATCACCACGGGGGACTCTCCCAGCTAGGAGAGCACCACGTGCTACTTCTACTTTTTGGAAAAGACTGCAATCAAGATCGTTCCCACGAGGAACATTCAAGATCAAGAAAAAGATCTGGGGAATAAATGAAATAGTGAGACAATTGAAAGATGTGAATAAAGAAAGTAATCGAACATAAGAGCTATTGTACACTCTACTGTTGTCTTTAGTTTAGTTGCCACTCTACTCAGCGTTTTGCTGACGTGTTACACTCGTTACCCTTTTCAGGACCAGGTGTTGAGCAGCCAGGGTCAGCGGCTGCAGAGGATGCTGGGCCGAGTAGGGTCCAGTAGAGTTACCACTGTCTCTTGTACCTCTTTTGTTACGTTATAGTGAGTAGTTCTTGTTTCCGCTGTACTGTTCTTTACCTGCAGTTCAAATTATATGATGAATGTTGTTCTACTGTTGTGGTGGTATATACTGTGGTAGTTTCTTTCCTTACTGCTGTACTTTCTTAATGTTAGTTATATTCATGCTGAATGTGGTTTATTTTACTGCTCTTTTGGTTCCTCGTTGGACGACTAGGTCTTTGGATTAGTTGAGTCGGTCCGGTTCTCGTGTCTCGTAGGGACTCGGGAACTAGGTCGTTACAAGATGGTATCAGAGAAAGGTCGTCCCGAGAAGTGAATCAACTGACTGTAGAATAACCAATTCACATGTTTATAACTAGAGTAGCCACCACAACATATCTCTTGACATGAGCTCTTAGAAGTTTTGTTAGGTACCGTTTGTTTTGACGTTTTCCGTTTTGTTTTGCGTCTCCTTAGAGGAGATGCCTCGTCGCGGGACTGGCGAGACTGGCCACAGGCGCGGCCGAGGACGAGGTAGGCGAGGTGGACGTGCTGTTGTTGACGTCTCGGTGGACCAGCCACCACTCCCGGGCATCCAGGCCCAGGACCTCGCCAGACTGATACGAGACATTGTACGAGTGGAGCTCCACCCACCGCCCCGAGCACCTCCTCCTGGGGCTGCAGAGGGGGAGTCCTCTGTGGGACCACACGACGGACACGGCGCTGGACACGAGGGAGGGGATGGGCCGCTGCTGCCCCCACCTTCCTCCGACACTTCTGTACATGAGGCACCTTCGCCTGGAGGTGCACCAGCACCTCCCCTACAGCGCCACTTCGAGCTTTTCGGACAGTTCCGGAAGCTGAAGCCCCCCTCCTTCAAGGGGGATGAGGACCTGACCGAGCCAGAGGACTGGCTTGAGCAGCTGGAGAAGATTTTCGACACCCTTTGCCCCCCGGTGGAGTGCCGCGTGTCCTTTGCCACGTACCAGCTGGAGAGTGCGGCACACCGGTGGTGGAGGGCGGTCCGGGGACAGGAGTGGGACGAGCCGACGTGGGACCAGTTCATCACCCTCTTTTGCGAGCAGTACTTTCCCCAGACGTGGCAGGACCAGAGGAGGCGGGAGTTCCACACTCTCCACCAAGGGACGATGACTGTGAGCGCGTACCGCACGCGTTTCTTGGAGCTGTTCGGCTTTGCAGCGACAGCGGTAGCCACTGAGGAGGAGCGCCTTTGGAGGTTCACCGAGGGGCTCCGGCCTGCGATCCGGGGGTATGTCAAACCCCTAAAGCTGCCTACGTTTTCAAGGGTGGTAGAGGCAGCTATGACTTACGAGGAGACCAACCCGTCCGCGCGAGACACCGACGGCGGGCGGAAGAGGCCCTTCCAGCCAGACTTTTCACAGGGCCGGCGAGAACATAGACACGTGGCGTCCGCAGGAGAGCCGTCACGTTTTACAGGGCCATCAGTGGCCTTTGGGGGCCCTCGACAGGGGCTAGTCGCTAGCACCGGACCCCCGCCCAGCCGACAGCAGGGACCCACTGAGGGCGGGAGCCGGGTTCCCCTCTGTTACCAGTGTGGCTAGCCGGGCCACATCAGGAGGGACTGCCCGTCTAGGGCAGGAGGTCAGCAGATACTTCCCGCGAAGAGCACTAGAGGACGCGCAGGAGGCCGCGGTTCCTAGGCGCGAGGAGGAGGACAGCAGTCGCGAGGAGGGTACCGTCCAGCACCTACCCGTCCGACACAGAGTGTGGCTGCTTCGTCCGCACCTAGAGCTGAAGGGCGTATCAACGCCTTGACACACAGGGATGCCAGAGCTTCGAGATCGGTGGTAGCAGGTATGGTTTCAATTTCTGGCAGACTCGTTTACACGCCTTTCGATTCCGGCACTATGCACTGGTTTGTCGCAGCCAGTTTCGCAGCTAGTTTGGACCAGGATTATACACTGTTAGAGAATCCGTTCGTAATCAGAGGTCCGAGTGGTCAGCTGTTTGTAGCTGAGGAGGTGTACACGGATTGCGAGGTCAGCGTCGGAGGACATAGCCTGCCAGTTGACCTGATTATGACCCAGTTGCAGGATGTTTTGGAGAAAGGTTTCATGAGGCCCAGTGCGTCCCCCTGGGGAGCCCCGGTACTGTTTGTGAAGAAGAAGGATGGGACCCTACGCCTTTGTGTGGACTACCGACAGCTGAACAGGGTCACCATCAGGAACAGATATCCGCTGCCGAGGATCGACGACTTGTTTTGACCAGTTGCGGGGTGCCACGGTGTTTTCCAAGATAGACTTGAGGTCTGGATACCACCAGTTGAGGATCAGGGAGACCGACGTCTCCAAGACAGCTTTCCGCACCCGGTACGGACACTACGAGTTTTTTGGTCATGCCGTTTGGGCTGACCAATGCCCCCGCTGCTTTCATGGAGCTGATGAACCAGGTGTTTAGACCGTACTTGGACCAGTTCGTGGTGGTTTGCATAGATGATGTACTCATCTATTCTAGAGATCGGACGCAGCACGGACAGCACTTGCGGATGGTTCTGGACACTCTGAGATGACGCCGACTGTACGCCAAATACAACAAGTGCGAGTTCTGGTTGAGGGAGGTGACCTTCTTAGGTCATGTGATCTCTGGAGACGGCTTGGCGGTGGACCCAGCCAAGGTCAAGGCAGTACTCAGGTGGGAGAGACCGCGTTCAGTCACTGAGATTCGCAGTTTCCTGGGACTGGCAGGCTACTACAGACGTTTCATTAGAGGATTTTCACATATTGCGCGTCCTATGACACAGTTGACCCGGAAGGACGTGCCTTTCGCTTGGACAGACGCCTGTGAGGCGTGTTTTCTGGAGCTGAAGGAGAGGTTGACCTCGGCTCCCGTGCTCACCATCCCTGACAGTAGTGGCGGGTTTGTTGTGTACTCGGACGCCTCCTTGCAGGGGTTAGGAGGTGTGCTCATGTAGAGGGGTCACGTTGTCACTTACGTTTCGCGGCAACTGAAGCTCCATGATCATACCTACCGTACCCACGACCTAGAGCTGGCAGCTGTTGTCTTCCCGCTGAAGACTTGGAGGCACTACTTGTATGGTGAGACCTTCGAGATTTTCACAGATCACAAGAGCCTCAGATATCTTTTTGACCAGAAGGAGCTCAACATGAGACAGAGACGTTGGTTGGAGCTCCTGAAGGACTACGACTGCAGCATCTCCTACCACCCGGGAAAGGCCAATGTGGTGGCTGATGCCTTGAGCCGTAAGGCGGCCCGCACGCTTGGCCAGTCTACAGTTACAGAGTTGGAGCCTTTTGGAGGAGGTGGGCAGTTGGCGACCTCTAGAGTTACGAGGGTACTGTGGGGCAGTGACGGTGACACGGCAGACTAGGCCAGAGCTGATAGACCGCATCATCACAGGACAGATGGCCGATCCATACTTGCAGTCTTTGCGCGACAGAGTACTGTCAGGAGACCCAGGGGATTTCTCTTTCACAGACCAGGTGCTACGCTTGAGGGGACGGTTGTGCGTTCCCAGAGACGAGGAGCTGTTGAGAGAGCTCCTGACTGAGGCACACGGTTCCAGATTCACCATACATCCCGGAAACACGTAAATGTACCACGACTTGAGACGTGAGGTTTGGTGGAGACGGATGAAGCGAGATGTGGGTGAGTTCGTGCAGCAGTGCTTAGTGTGCCAGCAGGTGAAAGCCGAGCATCAGAGGCCTGCAGGGCCGCTCCAGCCGCTTCCAGTGCCAGAGTGGAAGTGGGAGAGCATCACCATGGACTTGGTGGTGGGCTTACCTGTTACCCAGCGGGGACACGATGCAGTCTGGGTAATAGTGGATAGACTGACGAAGACGGCACGATTCTTGCCGATCCGAGTCACTTTGGGACCAGCACAATTGGCAGAGAGGTATATCCGTGATGTGGTACGACTACACGGAGTTCCGCGAGAGATCGTATCTGACCGGGATACCCGCTTTACATCCCAATTTTGGGCTGAGTTTCAGCAGGCCTTGGGGACGAGGTTGTGGTTTAGCACGGCTTACCACCCCCAGACGGACGGACAGTCTGAGCGCACGATACAGACACTTGAGGACCTTTTGCATGCCTGTGTACTGGACTGGAGGGGCTCTTGGGAGGAGCACCTGCCCCTGGCAGAATTTGCATACAACAACAGTTATCACTCGGGTATCGGCATGGCTCCCTACGAGGCTCTGTACAGACGGAGGTGTACGGCACACTTGAGTTGGGTTGAGGTGGGGACCAAGTGGGAGGTTGGCCCCAGGTTGATCCGGCAGAGTCAGGAGGTAGTCGAGCAGATCCACAGACGACTCCGCACTGTCAGGAGCAGACAGAAGAGCTACGTGGATCGGAGATGCAGAGAGGTGCAGTTTGAGGTTGGGGACCACGTCTTCCTTCGTGTCTCACCCATGAAGGGCTTACAGCGGTTTGGGCTGAGAGGGAAGCTTGCGCCGAGGTTCGTGGGGCCCTTTGAGGTCCTGGAGTGGGTTGGACACGTTGCTTACGGACTTGCCCTTCCCCCGCAGCTTTCTGGTGTGCACGACGTATTCCACGTGTCCAACCTCAGGAAGTACGTAGCTGATTCCAGTCACGTACTGAGTCACGAGAGCGTCGAGGTGGGCGACGACCTGACCTACCTCGAGCGGCCAGTGCAGATCCTAGACCGAGCCGTCCGCGGTTTAGACGAAAGCAAGTACCCCTGGTAAAGGTTTTGTGGAGGAGCCAGCGATACGAGGAGGCTACCTGGGAGCCTGAGGCGACAATGCGGGAGTGGTACCCGGAGCTTTTCGCGGGTACGTCTTTTCGGACCGTCTTCGGTCCTCTTTGAGTTTGTTATGGTAATTGGACATCTTTTCCCGCACCCTAGTTGGCGCAAGTTTCGGGGACGAAAATTCCTTTGAGTTCGTTATATTATAACGAACGTGTGCCCCAGACGTCTTTTAAGACGTCTGGGAGGTGACCCAGACGTCGGACTAGACGTTTGGGATCGTTTCCAGACGTCTGGAAATCCGTTATCTTCCACACGCGCGAGTCGTCTGCGTGCCTGAGCGCGCAGACCCGCATATTCGTTTATTCCCTGCGGCTGCAGACGCTCTGCCGCGTCCTCTCTCCTCCTCGCACGGCCCTAAAAGGCCACGCCTCCCCTCACTTCCGTCACCACCGTCTCCTCCCTCTTCTCCTTCAGCCAGTGAGCGTGAGCGCGAGAGCGAGGGCGGCAGCAGCGGCCGCAGTGAGCGCGGAGGAGGTGCTGCGTGCGAGAGCGGAGCTTTGCTGTGAGGGCGAGCTCGCCGGGGCTGCTAGGGCCAGCCGGCGGAGGGCATAGGGGGCGCGGAGCGACGCGGAGGGGGGACTGCTGCGGTCTGAGCAGCAGGCGCGCGAGGTGCGACGCGGGCGACGTCGCAAGCGGAGGCCGAGTGGCGCCCTGGTTCTGGAAAAATTTCCAGAATCAGATGTCTGGGTTGATAGCCAGACGGCGAGGGCGACGTCTGGAAGACCATCCAGACGTCTGAAAGATGAGTTTTCCGTCTCCTTCTTCCTTCCTGTCGACTGACCGTACTGAGGGAGGGAGATGGGTGTGCGCAGGCTCGGTGATTCACCATCCATCGCGAATTAGACGTTTGGCAGTAGTACCAGATGGCGGAAGCGACCTACAGACGTCTGGGGTGACCATCGGACGTCCCTGCAAACTTTTGGACATCTGGGAAACCATGCTGAACAAGGTAATTCTCTGATCCACTTTTTAAGACGTCTGGAAGAAGTTCCAGACGTCTGATTTTGCACAGTGTCATCGTTTTCGACCCATTTAGGGCCCGTTCGAGTTTCGTTTTCCGCGATTCGAGTTGCGTTCTTTTCGGAATTAATTCCTCTACCCGTCTACAGTAGCTATACACTGTTTTGAGACACTCTTTGTGTTTGATCCTTGTGATAGGACCCCGTTCTGTTGTAGTCTCGGGGGTCACAGAGGGACGCGGGATTCCCGATCACGCCCCCATTACTCCCGTTGTACCTGGTAGAGTGGCTTTAAGTTATCAATAAAATCTGTTAAATTATGGAACCATAAATAGAACCTAGGACATTGCATGAATCCTAGGAATGAGAAATAAATGGAATGATAGCTCCTAGGTGTTGCATGAATCCTAGGGCTGGAAAACTAGATTGTATGATTGATCCTAGGATGTGGCATGAATCTTAGGATGGGAAAACTAGTGGAATGTATAATACTGCAGTCTTGGAAAATGGAAAGAGATATAAAGCTGCCTGTAATTTGAATTAACAGCTGCCTGTTGTGAATAAATAACGTGGTTGAGAACATGGATTGTAAGAATGTGAAACTGGAAAGTGAAACCTGGATGTTTGAGTAAAAAGGATGGAACCCTACGGGGAAGTAGGAGTAGAACTCCTGGAAAGTGAATGGAATAGTATTGGGGAAGTGAGCTGGCCCTTGAGTACGGAGTACCAAGGAGAGCGACTGTCCCCCTGTTTAGTGCAGAGCGGAGCCAGCCGCCCCAGGGACCCGGGGTTAAGACTGGCCACTCTGTACCGACTTTCTGGCCCTCGCGTACGTAGTACCAAGGAGAGCTACTAGTATAGGGAGGTACTAGCTACCCCACGGGCCCCGGGGTTCTGCTAGCCTCCCACACCGACTTCTTAGGCCCGCTGGGGCAAACCAGGGTAGTCAGGCGAGGATGCGCGGACTGTGGAGGGGCAAGGCCCCGGTTTGGTTACTGTGGAGGGGTTGGACCCCTGTTACTGAGAGGGCTCTGCCCTGGACTGGTTCCGTGCTGTGCTTTGGGCGCACCCGTTAATGGAAACGACTGACTGCGTGCCAGTACGGGTTAGCTACCTGTGCGTTTATCGCGCATGCCGTAGTCACCGTTACGTCTGTCAGTGACCTTGGGGTGGTTGACTGAGGGTAGGATCACCACGGGGGACTCTCCCGGCCAGTAGAGCACCACGTGCTACTTCTACTTTTTGGAAAAGACTGCAATCAAGATCGTTCCCACGAGGAACATTCAAGATCAAGAAAAAGATCTGGGAAATAAATGAAATAGTGAGACAATTGAAAGTTGTGAATAAAGAAAGTAATCGAACATAATAGCTACTGTACACTCTACTGTTGTCTTTAGTTTAGTTGCCACTCTACTCAGTGTTTTGCTGACGTGTTACACTCGTTACCCTTTTCAGGACCAGGTGTTGAGCAGCTAGGGTCAGCGGCTGCAGAGGACGCTGGGCCGAGTAGGGTCCAGTAGAGTTACCACTATCTCTTGTACCCCTTTTGTTACGTTATAGTGAGTAGTTCTTGTTTCCGCTGTACTTTTCTTTACCTACAGTTCAAATTATATGATGAATGTTGTTCTACTGTTGTGGTGGTATATACTGTGGTAGTTTCTTTCCTTACTGCTGTACTTTCTTACTGTTAGTTATATTCATGCTGAATGTAGTTTATTTTACTGCTCTTTTGGTTACTTCCTCGTTGGACGACTGGGTCTTGGGATTAGTTGAGTCGGTTCGGTTCTCGTGTCTCGTAGGGACTCTGGAACCGGGTCGTTACACGTTGCCTCCCCGGCAATGGAGCCAAAAATTGACGTGCACTCGTGCGTGTGTGTTAAGAAGCGTCGTTATAGTCGCACTTGCAACGTCGGTTTAAAGTAAAGAAACGGAGGTGAGTCCGAGTGTCGGTCTCAGGGAGGCATGAAAATCGGATTTTGCTTATCACTTGTTGTCACGGAAATCGCGGTGTTTTGCTTGCGAAAGGTGCGGTTGAAAAGCGAGAGAGAAATAAGGAGAGAGAGGGAGGGAGAGATTAGGGTTAAAGTTGTTTCTTGCTTGATCATGCAACTTAAACAGCAAATAAAGTAAACACTGAACGGAAAGTAACTTCATTAATCATGCAGCTTTAGTTCATAGCTTACAACATTAAATACATGCTTAAACAAAAGTAAGGGAAAGCTTAAAAGAGAGGAAGAGAGAGAGGGGGGAGAGCGGCGAGGTAGCCACGACGGTGGAGAAGGCTCCGTCAGTGGCTCGTCATTTCCGGCGATTACAAGAGGACCTAAAGCTAGCTAGAAGAGGGGTAGAGTAGTTACAAGGGAAGTGAATGCCTTGAATGAGTGGTTGGAGGGGGTTTAAATAGGGAGATGGGCTTTCTAAAGGAAGAAGGGGTTTTAGTGACGTCCGGTACGTCGCTAAAACCCTTCCAAAAGCATCGGTGAAGCCCTCCAGCCCGCCGGTCACATGCCCGCGCCGTTCTTCTTCGTGCCCGATCCATGGCAGCTGCGTGAGAGCCGTCTGATCGAAGATCGGACGGCCGAGATCCTCCCTTGGGCGTGCTTGGATCGCGCCTTGGGCGTGCGTGCGCTTGGGCGTCGTCGCCCGACGTGCGCGCGTGCATGGGTGCTCGCTGTCTGAGGGCGTGCTGCGTGGCTGCCCGCTGCTGATCGGGCGACCCAATTTTGGCACGCGCTTCTTCGTCTTCAATTCCTCACACCGCGCAGCTCGAACTTGCGTCGCGTGCGTGCGGGCATGCGCGCAAACCGCTGCGCCACACCCGCTACTTTGTCGTGGCGACAGCGGCAGGCGTGCGATTCTCGACCGTCCGATTGAAGATCGACGGTCGAGATTTGATCTCCAGCTGAAGGAGGGAGAGGTGAGTGGGGGGTGATGTGGTGCAACGAGGGCCATTGATCATCAGATCAACGGTCAGATCTTCTTGGGCCCATTGTAGGAGCTTCGAATGTCGGATTTGGCCGATCTTGAGTCCGTTGGACTCCGTTCATCGTTGTGAATCCATCCGTGCGGTCCGATTGCTCATCTGAGGTCTGCTTGACAAGTGCTTACACAAATGTCCATTAATACAGTTTTATAAGCAGTCTTGATATATGATGCATGTAATGCTCCTATTCTACTTATGTTGTGCCTTTTATTCTTAAGATGGGCCCTATTTAACAGAATTATCATCCCCATATGCAGTGTTATCAGATCCTAGCATCTAACTACTTAATGATCTCCTTTTCACGACCTCCTGCAGATTAGGATTCAGACGTCTCTGCATTTCACGGGAAGGTCGTGTGCCCTCTTCGGTATAGATACGGTGTGTGCAGTAAGAGGGGTTGATGCTAGTCAGATCATCGAGAGTCCATCCAATGGCTCTTCGATGTTGTTGAAGAACAGTAATCAGACGGGATTCTTGATCAGGTGTGAGTTTAGAGTTGATAATCACAAAAAATGTCTGATTGGAATCCAAAAAGATGTACTTTAAATGATTGGGAAGAGGCTTGAGTTTCAAAACAGGGTTATCAGCAGTAGCGAGTGGTTCAGAGTGTGGGTCAGTAGCAAGGGAAGGATTTAAGGGTGTGTCTAGGTCAAGTTCGGACTCCTCTGATTGCGGGTTTTGATCCTCTTGTGGTTGATCAAAAGTAATCAGGTTTTCCTCAATATATGTATTGTTAACCACAGCCTTGATATCACATATCTGTTCTATAACACCGCAATTAATCTCTTGTTGGGCCTTAAAGATGTCAATCTTTAATGTTTGGTTCCCAAAGTTTAGTTCAATTTGGCCCGCCTCACAATTTATGTTGGCCCTAGCAGTGGCCAAAAAGGATCTCCCTAATATGATCGGTGTATTCCTCGGATTTTTTGGAGTATCCATATCCAAGACTACAAAGTCCACCGGGAAATAGAAATCCCGAACCCTAACAATGACATCCTCAAGAACTCTTTTAGGTGACTTAATAGATCGATCAACCAACTATAATGTCACCTCTATCGGTTTGAGCTCAGATTCCTCAAGATGGTCAAGTAGGGATGTAGGTATTAGGTTTATGGAGGCTCCTAGATCTAATAAAGCTCTATCAAATTGGGTATCACCAATTGTATAGAAAATCAGGGGAGTACCTGGATCTTTTGCCTTAGGTGGGAGTTTGCTCAAAATTATAGAGCTGGCTTTCTCTGACAATATTATTGGGCTCCCACTTTTGGTTCATGGCTTACGCTTAAGTGTACACACATCTTTTAGAAATCATGCGTAAGCCGGAACATGCCAGATTGCATCCATCAAGGGGATGTTTATCTGGACCTGTTCAAAGAGCTTGACCAGATCCTCCTCAGGTGCCACGGGTTTGTTTGTCCTCTTTCCCTTGGTCAAGGCCTCGGGAAATGGAACCTTGGATGGTTCCTCTAGAATAGATCCAGGTTCTTGATCAGGGACGGGGGTATCCTGGATAACTATCCTAGGGTTTGGGTTACTATCAGGCTGAAAGTGGCTTGGGTAATGTGGGTCTTGTGTTACTTTGCCACTACGGGTTGTTACTGAATTTAGTCCTTCCTAGTTCTGGTTCGGTGTTGGTAAAATAGGTGGCTGCTGCTGAAATCTCGAAAATGATGTCGAAGCTTCCATCCCCTTAGGTGATGGAATAGAAGGGGCCTAATAAATCATGTGGGCTTGGCCCGGATTTGGGTTCATAACGCGCCTCTGGTTTGGCACATTATTCGAATTTGGCAGAGGTTGCGAAGGGAGTGTGCCATGTTGGTGAGAATTTGCCATCTGGGCAAGTTGATTGTGAACCTCTGTGATCTCATCTTTGTGCTATTTTTGCATAGCCGCATTCGTCTTCTGAATGTCAGCTAGAGTCTGAAGGATGAGAGTCATCTGATCTGTCTAAGTTGGCCCAGATTGATAGGTAGGGTTGGGTCGAGGCTGAGGTGGCTGATATGGATGAGGAGCTTGTGGATAGGGTTGATATGGTGGTCTTTGATTCTGATTATTTCTCGCCCACAAGAAATTGGGATGATTTCACCATTCATGATTATAGGTATTAGAGAATAGGTCATTCTGGATGGCGTTGAGGTCCTCACAGGTCTGAGGAACTTCAAAAAATCAAAGTATGAGGGTTCAGAGTTCCCCCAACTAGAGAAGGCAGGATCGGAGTTTCCTCTGATCCTAGAGTCAGACGGGGGTGGATACGGGTCCATCTTCTGAGAAGATCGGTGATAGATGTTATGCACAGCTTCCCTCCCAGAAGGCGGCTGTGCGAATGGGTTTTGCGTAGAGGTGGCTCACTGTAGATGTCGAGTTAGCTCATCCACCTTCTTCTTAATGATAGAGACCTTGTCCAACTAACTGGCCATCAATTCCAAGTCGACGGATGCAGACAGGCCCTGCTTCTCATGTGCTCCCCTTGGATTCGTCGATGCACAGGCATTTGTCCGGTCGAATAAGCCCATGGAGTCATTATTTATGGAGTTCTCGCACTTATTCTCGAGAATCTCCTACACAGTGTCTTCGTGTTGACCCATGATATTTCCTTCGCAAGTTGCATTGACGAATAAGCGGATATCTTCATGCAGTCCCTGGTAAAAAGATTGAACTTGTTCCCATTTAGGAACTCCGTGATGGGGGCACTTTTGCATGAGATCCAGGAAATGGTCCCATGCTTCATGAAGTGGTTCTCTAGGCTACTGGGTGAAGTGTGTGATCTGGTGTCGTAAGGCATTCGTCCGACCAACTGGGAAGAACTTTTTCAGAAACTCGGATTATAGTTCAACCCATGTGTTGATTGGATGCATTTGAGTCTGATACTAGTGAGCTGCTTTGTCCATGGGAGAGAAGGAGAACATCTTCATGAGAAGAGTATCCCGATTTTGGACATCTGACTCGAAAGTCTGGGCCAGATGCTTGAGTTGTTTGATGTGCTGGAAAGGATCCTCGAAATTAATCCCATGAAACTTTGGAATAACATGAATCATGTTGGGCTTGAGTTCAGAATCAGGACCTCTAGCTGGGATTTGGACTTGAGGTTCGATCGCCACCGTAGTGGGATTGTAGTGATCTTACATCATAGGATGCTGCAGTGGGTTCACAAAGGCTTGGAATAAATCATTAAGGCGCTGAAGTTGGTTCTCAAGGTTATTCTCTTCTTCTATGGGTTGTGCCATGATGATGGAAGAAGGAGAATTGGGTTCAGATGAATCAGAGGAGATGTCTATGTGATGGAGTTGCTACATAAACACGGAAGTCGAGGCCTGGCATCAACGGGAGTGAATAACTAAAGGAGGCCTCAAGGATGGTCTTAAGGACCTCCTACTGAACATGCACCGATGGTCTGGATGAGAGTAGAATGTGATGGCCCCAATCAAGACACCCAAAAAAATTTGGATGACTATAGAGGTTCGGGGCGGATGATATCCCTTAGTCAAAAAGCCGTCCACCTGAGAAATACCTGGGCAGCCAAAGAGGGAGAGTCCCGCAAAGACCCCTATACGGTAGAGCGCCCCCACGAGTTACAGAGTTTCCCCCACCTAACCTCTCTTGTCACTGATGTTCCAGGTAGACTAGAATGGGGACTTGACCTCTTATGTCTACCAGTTTTATTAAAGAGCAAGGGTGCTTAAAATTTCACTTGAACTTTAGAAGTATTGAGTGCAAAAAGTCGCCTAATTTCAAGGTTGGCTGACTTGAACTTTAGATGTATTGAGTGCAAAAAGTGGCCTAATTTCAAGGTTGGTTGACCCAACAAGGTGGGTCAACTTCACCTATTTATCCTTTGAGAAGTTTTTGTGTCCCTTCTTTTAGGATTCAAGTGAGATTAAGAGCCTGAATTTTAGGGTTTGCTTGAATAAATCACTTCAACCAAGGCTTAGGCACACATCTTTTTGGAGAATTAATTCTTGCTTATGAAGGTGTACTTCTAAAACCCAAAATTGAAATCCTTAATTTGGCTCTAATCTTGGTCCAAGTTAGTTTGCCAAAATATGGTATCTAGGGCTTAATCAAGAAAGTGGTAGCTCTACTTACCTTGAATGGGTGAACAAATCAATTTTGTTGTTGAAATTAAATCAGGAAACTTGATGAATTTAGTTAAGAATGTAAAGCAAGTAGCCTTAATTGATTTTATCTCTTTTCTTTTTCTTTTAGAATGAGGGGCTTAAGAGAAAGTAATAAGAAATTACCTGCCCCTAGCGTGTTTGATGTACAACTATCTTTCTTTGAAATCTTCTCCCTAAAACAACCACAACAAAAAGATATAGCAAGTTAATACCAAATCAAAAATTTTAATCAAGAATTCTAAATCGCCCGTTGCTCCCTGGCAACGGCGCCAAAATGTTTATCACACTGGATTGGGTTTTAAGAGTATCGCGTTGTAATATAGCTGCAAAAGCGTTCAAAACAAGTATAATTTTATTACTCGAATTTGAAGTCCGAAGTCGAACACGGGGAGCAAATTGGTGTTTAGAAATCAAGATCACAATTTAGAATTTAAAGGAATATGCAATAATATCAGTCTCAAAGTGCAAAAATATGGGAGTAAATGTAGAGCACAAAATACTTAAACAACTCAATGTATATGAATTAAACTCAAATTGGACGTCTGATTTGTAAATCAGACGTCTTAAACTGATGATGCTACAGTGCTCTCTAATTTCTTCTTTCTCTGCTGCTTCTCTTTCTGTCTTCTTTTCTTTCTCTTTGCTTTTCTCTGCCGGCTGCCTCTTCTCCTTCTCTTTGGCTTCCTCTATCTTCTCCTCCCTTCTTCTTCTTCTTTGGCTTTTCTTCTCTTTCTCTAACTTCTATCTTTAGTCTTCCTTCAGCTTCTTCCTTCTCCGCCTTTAGCTTCTTCTTTATCTGCCTCTCTCTGCTGTGGCCTTCCCTTAGCTTCTCTTTGTCCTTAGCTTTTCTTCCTTTTTCTTCAACTTCACTTCTTCTCCTCTTCAGCCTGCAGCAAAACCTACCCCCTACCCGTGCGCACTCTCCTCTCTTTCTCTCTTAGGTTCCGCTCTCCCAGAGCCATATGTATTCGGGTAATCGGGTCGAGTACATATCTGGGACCAGGCCCACCAACGTGCGGTGGTGGGTGAGGAGTGCAGTTGGGTCAGGTCAGGCCAAGTCTGTGGGGTGTGAGTGCAGACGAGACCGATGAAGGGTGAGTGGGACCTCACCCCGTGGTTATGAGGCGATAAGGTGAGAACACCTTTTCAATTTATTCTAGTGCAGGCGCTCTCTCATATCCGTGGTGGGAGTATCTGTCCACCTTTCTTCGCACGTGCCTATGGCAAGGACAAGGCCTCCAATTGCAGTAGCTGCTATGGCCTTTGACTCCAATTGATAGCCTGGATTCGTGCGCGAGGGTGTTCCGCGCAACCTGGGATAGGAACTTGGAGCTGGCAAGTCCTGGAGCTTGCTTGAAGCTTTGCTCCAATGGCAGATGACGCCTACTACCTGAAATCACCAAGACAACCTTGCAGCCACGTCCGATCGCTAAGGAAGCTTCACTGAGGCACGATGAATGTGCTGCGGTGGTTGGCGTGGCGTGGGGACACCTGTGTGAGCGTGCCTAGGCCACACTGTGTGCGAAGGTGTGGGTGTGTTTGGGGGTGCATTTGGGTGAGTGGAGTGGTGTGTGAAGTGGGGGGAAATGTTCAGTGGAGTGAGGGAATGCTTATGGACTTGTCAATGAGGAGTGGGATGGCCTGTGGTGGTGGAGCGATCTCGCCAGAGGTGGTGGTCGGAGATGAAAGAGATGAGGGTGATGGAGTGCGGCAATGGTTGATTTTGAGAAATAGGGAGTGGAGAAGAAAGTAGAGGGGGAAGGGGACTTATCTAGGGTGATAGTGGATGAAGGGAAGATGAAGATGGCGTCAGGTGCGTACTACTGATACCGGAGACGAAGGCGCTCAGAGAGAGACGGTCGGCGAGGATGAAGGGGAGACAAGGGTGTCAGCGGGTGCTGCACGACGCGGACGAACGCAAGGAAGAACCTGCCACTGGTAGTGTGGTCAGATGATGAGGGAGAGTAGGGAAGGTCGTCGGAGCTTGATGAGTGAATTGGCCAGAGGAGGAGAGAAGAATTTGAGGGGGTCTCCGGTCAATTTCAAGCTTAGAGGATTCGGTTGGATCTGGGGCTTCTTAAATAGATCTCTGGAGGGGGATTTGTGCTTGGAAGCCAAGCTTCCAAGCAAGGTATGCTCGCTGGAGAAGGAAACTCAAAAGAGACCCAAATCTCTCATGCGTTCGCATGAGATATTGGGAAATAATCTTGGATCATGGATGGGTTTAGATTGGAGGGATTTTCTCAGAGAATCTCCCTTCTAATTTTGGTGGAGATCCTCTAAGCAATCAGGGAGAAACCACCTTCCAAAGCTTGCCGGAGTAGGATTCATCCACTATAATGGTGAAGGGACCTTATTGCGAAGATGATGAAGAAGATAGGGGGCCTTTTGTAAGGGTTTTTGAAAGATAGGGGTACAAATGTAATCGGGCTGGACCCTTTTGCAAACTAGGTTAAGGCAAATTCATCTTGGGTTCAAATTTTGGTACAAACCTAATTTGGGCCTCAGAAATCCAATGGTGAAGTTGGATTTTGGTTTGACCACATTTTACTGTAAAATTTATGTAAAAGCCCAATTTAGGGCAAATATTTGTCTGAGACCCATTCTAGGTCAAGATGGGTTCCAATGGCCAATTTAAAGGTTCTAAATCCTAGAGAATATTTTTCTATGATTTGTAGAGGTTTTAGGCAAATTTTATCCTGATCAGAACCTTGGTTAATTGAGTGGGTCTATTTTAGGGTTTCAAGAAGTCATTTACTTCACAGGACACACACAAAGCCTTTTCTGTCAAATCCAACCCACTTTTTATCTTATTAAGACCCTTTGACCTTTGTTTATCCCTTGAGAAAACCTGTTATTATACTGCATTGGTAAAATTACAGTTTTACCCCCTATTTCTTATTTTTCTCTCAAAAAGGTTATTCAGTGAATTAGGACCTTTAGCTGATTTTGTAGGAGCTTTTATTCTCTTCATTCGGTCAAAATGAGCTAGTTAGGGCTCATGATGGTGTTCCCATCATACCCCCATGCCTAGCTTGTGCTAGTCCCTTAGCAAAATTTTAAGGTTTTAACTTTGATTCTAGACCATGTAATCTTTTTGATGCTCAAAATTGTGATGTGTGCTTTCTTCTATGGATTAGGTTAGAATGCCGATAATAGGCCTAGAGGTACTCAAGTACCAACCAAGATCTGGACCTGACCAGCTTTAGCCTCAGTCTACCGTGAAGGTTTTTAAGGCCCGCATGAACTATCCTAAAGTTCGTTGAACTCCGCGGTTAAAGCACCCATGTTTGTAACATATTTTAGCCTTAGTTCAGTTTGTAGTGCATGAGAGAGACAGAGGAATTTTCTTTGTTTGGAGAGTTTTCTCTCTCTTTTCTTTTTATTTCTCACTTTGGATTGGTTTCTCAACACGGTCTGTATCGGATTCCTAGTCCCCATCATCAATCCTTGAAGGGTCCCTGGCAGTCGATTTTTCGGGATAACACCGCCCATGGTAACCCCCAGAACCCTGGCTTTTGAGATTTCGAGATAATCCCGCCCATGGCATTCTGTAGCTAAATCCAGACCTTGGCAATCGACATTTCGTGATAATGCCACCCATGGCATCTGAACCGGCATAGGGTGCTTACATGCCCCCGGTAGGATATGTAAATATCCTAGGAGACAAGCACTGAGGAGACGATATGTTATTGTGCATCTTCGATGGGAATTTCCCGCCTCTCTGCGCCGGGAACTCATCCAAATCAACTTGTGTTGATCGGCTGCTCTTAATCTAAGTGACTTTTTCATAACAATTTAAACACATTTGCGTGATTTTGATACTTATACGCACTGAACTAGGCTGTGTGTGGATTGGGGTACTTAGGTTACCAAGTCTCGCAAACCAGAGGTGATAAGGCGATGGCGTGAAGAGATAACCGGGTTTTATTGTTATGTCGTTGTAGTATAGCCAGTTATTGCCATCATTTCAAATATATAATTTTTTTTTACTCGGAAAATAAAAGAGTTCCCGAGGTCGAACTCAGGGAGCAAGTTGTATTCTAGAGATATACATGTTCTATTACAAAAAAAAAAAATAAAGAGAGAGAGAGAGAGGGAGAGAGATGAAAATTTGAGTTCTTCTTCTTTTCTTCTTTCTTTCTCTTTGTCTTTCTCCTCTTTAGCTTTTGTTCTTCCTGTTCTTCTTCTGTGTTTATCTCCTTGTGGTCCTCTTCTTCTTCTGTTGTTCTTCCTTGTTCTTTCGTTCTTCAGATCTTCTTCTTTCTTCTTTTCTTTTTCCTATCAGGACGTCGTCTCTCCTTCCTTCTTCTTTTCCCTTCAGGACGTCGTCTGATTTTCCAATCAGACGACTTAAACCGCTTGTTGCTACAGTGTCTCCCTTAGCTTTCTTCTTCTTCCGCGGTCCTTCTTCTTCACCTGTGCCTGCACACTTTAGAGTTTACGTCAGAGGGCAAAACCTACTCTACCCTCCCCCACCCCCGCGTCTCTCTTTCTCTGAATTCGCTCTTAGGAAGGCTCTCCCAGAGCATCCGGGTAATCGGGTACGCGGGTCGCGCCAGGGTCCAGGCCCACCGGCGTGCGGTGGTGGGCGAGGAGTGCAGGTCGGGCTAATCGGGTCGAGCCAGGTCCGCGAGGCGTGAGCGCAGACGAGGCCGGGTAACCGGGCGGGTGAAGGGGACCTCACCCCGTGAACTGAGGCGAACAGCTTAAGGCAGTTTTTGCCTTTAAGCGCCCGTTCGCCTCAGTGGCTTTCCGAGGTGGGACTAAATGTCCCACCCTAATTGAGCGCCTGCAGCGGAGAAAGCAGCGGGCAATCGCGGCTTCACGCGAGGCCTTCGCCCCAGCTGCGAGCCTGGGACTCTTCGCGGAGGCGCCCCGCACAGCCTGGGAGTCAGGCCAGGGCGAAGCGCACCTAGAGCTGCAGGTTGAAGGTGCTCCTTCCACGCAGCAATGGCGACGGCGGTCGAGACACCTGTACACAGAGGAACGGCCTCTCGGCCTAATCAGATACGCGGAGAACCTTCGCCGTGGCATGGCGAAGGTGGTGGGGGGTCTGGTAGGCGGCGGGGCGGAGCGTGAGGGTCGCCCTAGGTCAAACTGCGGGTGGAGAAGTGGGTTTGTTCGGGGGGTCTGCAGAGGGCGAGTGGCGGGACGTGGAAGGGCGGAGGTTGATCAGGGTGAGGAGGCGGAGATTCTGTGAGGGTCGGCGAGGCGTGTGGGGCTGTGGAGTGATGGGGGTGTCTCGCCGGAGTTTGGCCGGAGACGAAGGGGGTGACGGTGGACAGGAGCGGTCGAGGGTTTAATCAAATAAAAGACAGTGAGGAAAAGAAAGAGGGGGAGATGGGGAGAAGTTCTGACCTAGCTACGGAGACGAAAGGGGCTGGAGCAGGGCGACAGTCGTATCGACTGTCGCCGGAGAAGAAGATGCCCAGGGGAAGGGGCGACGGCGAGGAAAGGGCTGGAGAGGCACCAGCTGGGTGCGGCGTGGCGCGGGAAGAGCGAGGGAGGGCAACCCTGCAACTGGTAGTGCGGCAGGGCGACGAGGAGGAGGAGGAGAGGCCGTCGGAGCAAGGAGGGCGTCTGTCGGAGTGGGAAGAGAGGAATTGAGGGGGTATCTCCGTCAGATCCAAGCTGGGAAGAACGGTGGAGCGACGGGGGTATTTATAGGGGCCGAATCAGAGAGGAAGGTGGAGGGAGACGACGTGTCTCCCTCACCGGAGGACGCCGGAGATGGAGACCCATACCGTCCGTGCGTTCGCACGGCCGGTATGGTGGGTTGCAGCGACCAGGGGGGTGTTCCTGCGACGGCTGACGACGCAGGGCACCCCCGGTTGTCTCGCCAGACCCTCCCCCTTACCCTGCGCGGCGCCATGCTCCGCGCAAGGTCGCCGGAGCATGGTGCTGGTCAGGTTTTGGCAGGAGGGACCTGGATGCAAAGAACGAAGGAGAGTTAGGGGTAGAAATGTGAGGGTTCAAAAGTTGAGGGCCAAAAAGTAAATGAATGAGGACCAAAGTGTAAAGTTGGTCAAGAAGGTTTCCTCTTAGGCTCAAGTTTTTATACATGACTAATTGGGACATAAGGATTACGATGGTGAATTTTATTTCCAGATTAAACCTTGTTTGACCGGTCAATTTATGCAAAAACCCAAATTAAGTTATTAATTGGGCATGGTTCTCAATGTAGGTCAAAATGGGTTCTGAAGGCCAAATTGAAGGTTCTAAACCCTAGAGATTATTTTTCTATGAATTTTAGAGGGTTTATTCTATTTTTACTTTGCCTCGAACCTCGTGAATTGAAGTGGGTTTGTTTTAAGGTTACAGATTATCATTTAGTTCCTTGGAATTGCTGTAGCCCTTGTCAGATCATCCCACTTTCCTTCTTATTTGGTTTGTTTGACCTATGTTTGGACCCTGAATTACCCTATATGCAGATTATACTGGTAAAATTGCATTTTTACCCCTTATGACTTATTTTCTCCTTAAACTCAGAATTCTCTGAGTTAAGCCTTTCCTTGAGTTATGTAAGAGCTTTTATCCTTTGTATTAGGTCAAAATGAGCTAGTTATGGCTCATGATGAGGTTCTCATCAAGAGGCTAGTTAACGAGGCCGAATACTCCCTGAGCCTTAAACCTAATACTTATGCTTCGCATTTTCCCCAACCTCTTGAGGGCTATCCGGATCTTAGCGGATACTTGAATTTTTAAGCCTAGAAGTGCAGCCCAAGAGGCCTAAGATCAGCGTTCCTACTAATCTTTTCTGTGTTTCATTAGCACTTTTTTTCCTTTCATTTTCTTTTTCTTGATATGGTCTAGAACTCATTTAATCCCTTAATTTCTTACTAATGACTATATCTTTTTCTTCTCAACTTGTGCTCCTTTTTGACATTTTTCACTTTTCCCCTTTTTCTCCTCAAGATTTGTATGGCCTCAAAATTATATCTCCTCTCAAAATTTTTTGTTCTTTTTCAAGAATTTTTTCATTTTTTTTTGTTATTTTTTGGAATATGTGATTTTTTTGATGAAACCTTTTCTTGTGAGATGATTTTCACGGCATTTTGCACTTTCATACCCCTCCATGCCTACGATTTGTAATGTCCCTATTGTAAATTAGGTGGGTTCGAGTTCAGCTTAGATCATTCATTAGAACAGGTTCTGGGTGGGCGAACGGGTCGAGGTGACTGTTTGCGGATGATTTCAAGCTCGAGTATGGGTACTTGAGGTGGGGTCGGCTGTTCTAATGGATGAACCCTAAAGTGCCAATATGAATTCAGCATAGGAATGTCAAGAAAGGTTTCAGGTTTTTCAAAAATGATGGGTTGCCTCCCGTTAAGCGCTGAGTTTTACGCCATTGGCTAGGCACAATGAGCTCGGAGAGAATGGAGGGTAAAGGATGTCTCATCCAAATTTGTATCAATAAGGTCAATGAACGATTTGAGTCTCTGACCATTCACGACAAAAGGTTCTGAATCGTGGTTGAGTGGACTGATCTCGATGGCTTTATTTCCAAAGATTCATCAGACGAGATAAGGTTCGATCCATTTTGATCTTAGTTTTCCTGGGAACAGTTTAAGCTTGGCATCAAAGAGTAGGACTTTTTGACCAGGGTAGAAGATCTTTCTGGATATGTGCTTTTCGTGAAACGCCTTAACTCGCTCTTTGTAAATTCACGAGTTCTCATATGCGTCGTGGTGTAATTCATCAATCTCTCTCATTTCAAGCTTTCTGTGGGTTCCTGCCTTAAAAAGATCTAGGTTGCAGGTCCGTACTACCTAATAGGCTTTGTGCTCCAATTTGACAGGGAGGTGACATACCTTCCCGTAAACCAATCTGAAGGGAGACATACCTAATTGGGTTTTGTGGGCTGTCCTATAAGCCTACAAAGCTTCCAGAAGTCAGGATGACCAGTCTTTCTTGTTAGGTCGAACAGTAACCTAGAGGATTTTCTTGATCTCCCGATTTGATAGCTCAGCTAGATCATTAGTTTGGGGGTGATAAGGAGTAGAGATTTGGTGTGACACCCCGTATTTGGTCATTAGTGACCTGAACTGAGCATTAGTGAAATGGGTCCCTCCATCAGAGATTATAGCACGTGGAATCCTAAACCATGAAAAGATGTTCTGAATGAATTTGATAACCACCTTATGATCATTGGTTCGGATCGGAATGGCTTCGATCCATTTGGACACGTAGTCAACAGCGAGTAGAATGTACTCGAAGCTGTCTGAAATAGGAAAGGGTCCCATAAAATCGATCCCCTAGACGTCGAAGATTTCGCATACGAGAATCAACTGTAAAGGCATCATATCACGGTGGCTCATGTTGCCTAAGGTCTAGCAATGAGTGCATGCCCTACAGTGATTGTATGCATCTTTGAAAATCGTGGGCCAATAGAAGCCGCACTGGAGGACTTTTGCTGCAGTTTTATGACCTGAGAAGTGTCCACCGCATGCCTGGTCATGGCAGAAGGACAGTATGTCCTGAATTTCCGCTCCCACGACATATCGTCGTAAGATTTGATCAGCACCGATGCAGAAAAGATATGGGTCTTCCCAGAAGTAATACTTGGCATCGGAAAGCAATTTATCCTTCTTGGCCTTTGGCCAATCGGACGAGATCTAGTGTGGTGCCAGGTTGTTTGCTATATCAGCAAACCATGGAAGCCCTGTACATATGGTCAGGAGGTGCTCATCAAGAAAATGTTCCGTGATGGGTCTGGAAGGGTCGATAATATCAGAAGGAAGGCGGGACAAGTGATCAACTACCACGTTCTATTTTCCTACTTTTTCGTGAATCTTGAGGTTAAGCTCTTGCAACAGCAAGATCCAGCGGATTAATTGAGGTTTTGAGTCCTTCTTCACAACAGGATGCCTCACAGTTGTGTGATCAGAGTAAATGATAACATAGGAACTTAGAAGATACGATCTGAACTTTTCTAAGGCAAATACTACGGCTAACAACTCTTTCTCAGTAATTGTGTAGTTACGCTGAGCCTCGTCAAGTGTCTTGCTAGCGTACTAGATGACCATGGGTTTCCTGTCAATTTTCTGCCCAAGTACTACTCCTACAGCGAAATCAGATGCATCACACATGATCTCAAAGGGTTGAGACCAATCAAGGGACTGTAGGATCAGAGCTTGGGTAACTCGATCACGAAGGATTTCAAATGCTTGAGTGCATTTCTTGGAGATTTCGAAAGGCACATCCTTAGATAGTAGAGTGGTCACGGGGTGCGCGATCTTTGAGAAATCAGGAATGAATTGATGGTAAAATCGACGTGGCCCAGAATGATTACATTTCTACCCCTATCTTTTGAAAATCCTTGCATTTGGCCACCTAGCTTCTTCATCATCCTCGCAAATAGGTCTCTCTGCCATTATAGCGGAGGAAATCCTACTCCGACGAACTTTACAAGGAGGATTCTCCTTGATTGCTCAGAGAATCCCTCCCAAAATTGGAAGGGAGATTCTCTGAGCAATCCTCTCCAATCTGAGCCCATTGATGAGCCCTAATTCCTACCCAATCTCTCATGCAAACACGTGAGAGATTTGGGTCTTTTTGAAGCTTCCAACTCTGGCGGGCATACCTTGCTTGGAAGCTTTGCTTCCAGGAATAAATCCTTCCCCAGAGGACTATTTAAGCAGCCCTTGATTCAACTGCTTCTCCCCACTTGGAATTGGGCCGGTCCCCCCTCAATTCTTCTCTCCTCGCCGACCACAACACCTCCGCAAGCTCTGGTGGTTCTTCCCTCGCTAATTCATCGCCCAACCACAATACCAGTGGTTGGGTTATCTTCTCTCAATCATCCGTGTCGCGCAACACCAGCCGACGTCGCCTTTGCCCTAGTCTTCGCCGCCGCCTCATCCACAGAGATCTTCATCTCTAGCGTCAGCCGTACCAGCCCAGACACCTCCCCTGTCCCCTTCTTCTTTAGATTAGGTTTGTTAGCTTCCCTCTCTCCTCTACTCCCGCTCCCTCTCTTTATTTCTCAAAAACACCCCTCGACGCCACTGATCACCATCACCTTCTCCACCTCCGGCGAACCCTTCGGTGAGGTGCCCCCGTCGCTTCACACCTCCATCCACCTCGCCAACCACCCTACAACCACTGCAACACCTCACTGATCATCTCCCGCTACTCCAATCTCTCCGTTGACCACCCAAAAGCACCCCCAAACATAGCCACTCACGTAGCCACAGAGAACCCTAGGCACGCCACCACAGTCATCCCCACCCACGCCGACCACCGCCGCACACTTGCCGTGCCTTGGCGAATCTCCCTGGACGTTTTGATGTGGACGCAAGGCTGTGCTCATGATTTCAGGTTCGGGCACACCGGCCACCATGGGCGAAGAAGCTTGAAGCTGCTTGATGCGCTCCTAGGTGCTGCTGCTCCAAGTGCGAGTCCCAGGAGGTGCATATTTAAGGTGCGAATGCGCTCAGATTCCCAATTGGAGTCAACAACCCACGCAGCCTTACCAATTGAGCCACACATCTCTACTGCGGTGCGTGCAAGGGAGATGGGACATTTAGTCCCACCTCAGAATTGGACAAGTGGGCGTGTGCACATAAATTGATTTTGTGCATTAGCCTTTTTGCCTCCAAGTCACGGGGTGAGGTCCCTCTCTCCCCCTCTCACGGCCTCGTCCGTGGCACTACCCACGCGAACCTAGCCATGACCCATTTACCCGACGGACTCACTCCTTGCTCACCACCCACGTCGGTGAGCCTGGACCTGGGTCTCCGTTAGGTCCGATTACCCGAACCGGCTATGGTTCTGGGAGAGCGAATCAAAATAGAGAAGAGAGAAGAGGGGAATGCTACGCAGGGGAAGGGGGTTTCGCTGTGGAAAGATTGGCTCCACACTTAGCCAAATCCAGAGAAGGAAGAAGCTAAAGACGAGAAGGCTAAGGAAGAGAAAGAAGGAAGGAAGAAGAAGAAGGAAGAAGCCAAGGAAGAGAAAGAAGAAAGAAGAAGGAAGAAAGACAGAGCACGGCAAAGAGAAGACGAAGGGAAGAAGGAGCCAACATCAGAGAAAGAAAGGAAGGAGAAGCCAAAGAAGAAAGCTAAGAAGAGAGATCGCAAGAGGAATCAGAGAAAGAAGACTGAGAAAGAAGAAGGAAAAATCTAGAAGAAAACACTATAGCACATAACTTTTAAGACGTCTGATTTTATAATCAAACGTCCAATTTTTCATAAAGCTCTCCATTATTTTTTGCTACAATTCTTTTTATACTCCATATACGCATGCTTTACATTTTTAATTAGATTTTGAGTAGTATTATGTGTTCAATTTGCATTTATTATTGAGATTAGTGCGTGAATTCCATTTACTCCCTGTATTCGACCTCGGACTTTAAAATTCGAGTAATAAAATTGTATTTGTTTTGAACGCTTTTTCGGCTGTACTACAACGTGACATTCTTAAATACCGATCCAGCACGACAAACATTTTGGCACTGTTGCCGGGGAGCAACGCGCAATTCACCACTAGTCTCTGCATTATTTGATTATATTTGAGCACTAACTTGCCCTATTTGTTTTATTGTGACTTTGCGAGGTATTTCACGAGGAAATCTTCCAAGCAAATCAACCACTCCAGAGCAGGTAACTTCTCTATTCTTCCCTAATCAACCTCCTAATCTTGGAAGACAAAAAGGAAACAATCAATTAGGAATCACCTGCCTTCTTTTCATAGTAATTATCATTTCAACGACAAAGCTTCCTAATTTACGATTTTTTTTTTCAAATCTCATTAAAGTTGAAATGATTTTTAGAGATCCTATTCCAATATTCCTATGCCTAGTAGGGATTACGCTTAATTTCTAATCTTCTTGTACTACGCACTTCTTGTTTGAAGTCCAAGGAGAACATTTTTTTGAAAATCAAAAAGGAAAATCAAGCTAATTAGGGTTTCTACATTAGGGCTTTGAAGTGCTAGTCACACTTGCCTACATAAAAGGAAACAAACCCACCTGCATTTGTATGCTACCCAAGTCCTTGATTGAAAAGATCTAATCAAGAAAAACCCTAAAATCATGCTCTAAAATCACTTGAACCTTAAAATACTTGGCCCTAATAACCTGGGAGTCAAATCAGGGTGATTTCTAGGTCTTGACCTGGAGCCATTCTGCCATCTTTAAGGCAGGTCAGGTAAAGTTGGACTACATTGTAGTCCAACCAACCTCCAAATTTGGTCACAAGTCAAAATAACTATTAATTCAAGTAACATCAAAGGCATAAATTAGGCTATAAAACTGGTAGACTTAAGAGGTCAAGTTTGCCATCTGGTCTACCTGGACCCTTAGTGACAAGAAAGGTCGGGTGGGGGAAACCCTGTAACCCGTGGGGGCGATCTACCGTGTAGGGGTCTTTGCAGGACTCTCCCTCTCTGGTTGCATAAGTAATTCTCAGGTGGACGACTTTCTGATCAAGGGGTATCATCCGCCTCGAACCTCCATAGTCATCCAAAAATCTTTGGGTGCCTTGATTGGATCAACATCACATCCAGTCCCTCATCCCTTCTCTTTAGAGCACACACACATATTTTTAGTGGGATTCTCTTTCAGATCAAATCACTTTGGTCCAAACTTGAATTTTGATTCTACATCTTGATTCCACCATCTAATTCAAATATGCAGCCTGGTTACTTAAGAAGACCATTGAAAAAACTTGAATCACAAAGATCCATGAGAGATAGAATGATTGAGGATGCCCTTGAATTTTACGAGATTGAGTACAAAACCTCAAACTAGTAGAAGACATTCAAGTTAGTGTACTAGCAACAACCTTCATCGTAAACTATGCCCAATTGTTATTAACAGAAGCAACAAAGGGATCAACCCAAGACATTCTCATAACAGGATACATTGAGATAGAAAAGTTGCATAACTTTGAATATCTCCAATGCATGACAAATCCTGTACTTTGGGAAAAATACTAAGATGATCTGGAAAAACGGGAAGAGATGATGAAATTGTTGAAACAAGTTATCGATAAGAAATACTCGTACATACCCTAAACAGTTAATGAAACATCTTGGAATAATATTGAGGATCATTCTGATTTCCTAAATCCCGAGTTTGAGGCACAAGGTTGCTGTGGATTCCCAACCCAGATGGAATATAATATGCCTGATCTTGAATTAGGTTGGGAAGTCCCAATTCCAGGAGAACACGATTTTGAGCCAGCCCTAGAAAACCAAAATCCTGGTTCACCAAGCATAGAATTCCGAGACTCCTGTAATGATGAGATTAAAACATAACCTCTCAAGGGTGTAAATCCCGCCCCTTATTCTGATAAGGTGACCCTCGAAGGTAATTCTGACCTAAATTCTAGTAATTCAACCCACACCCTTAGCCTAGAATCTGGATCCGAAACTTATTGGAAAAATTACAAGGCCCTATATGACAAAGATCAAAGTTTCAATGAAGATTATGATTCTGGGCCTTTGTTTGATGAATATCCCTCTCCAACATCCTCAGAGATATAGATTGATTTTTCAGAAGTCGCGCCAATCTATGATACAGAAACCGAGTTGGACGAGTGGAGTTTTGATTAGGTCTTTCCTACAAGCCTAGAGCCTAAACCAAATAAGGACACATCTTTAAGCTCAGAATCTACAAATAGGCTAGATCCACGTCAGGTTGCTAAATCTACATCTGGTGATTTATTCTATGGTGGAACCTCTGATCTCGAATCTGATTCAAAACTTGATTCTCGCAATTTTCTCCGACGATTTTGAATCTTACCATGATTTCGGAGAACCATTGTTTCCTAACAACTACGAGCCAATCTACAACCTCAGCTCACATGATTCATTCTTTAACTCCGACTCTGAGGTACCTGATCCCGATATCAATATTTAAATTCAGGTTCCATTAAGATGGAATCATTTCTTTTCGATCCTCAGGAATCAAAACCAGAAAGTGCCGAGAGTGACTGCAACCCAGAATTCGAATCGTTTCTTGACTCAGATTTTCTTCATCCTATAAACACTCTTCAAGCATTCACTTTTGAATTTGACGGCTACTATGCGGACTCTCTAAATGACCCTACCTTTAAGTCCTTTTTAGATGAGCCCTCATACACAATCTTTATTGATGCCACCTCCTCTACATATACAGAACCCATCCGAACCTATTTTCAACCCCAACCTGCAATCGGACTCAATTTCTATTCTGATTCCTGATGTAAACACATTAAATATTGCATAACATGCATCATCTTGCATTTAGAATAGTTTGAATAAAATGGAGGTTAATTATCTCCTTTATGTGCTTGGACATGGCAAACTTTTTATCAGGGCCTCAGATCGAAGAGCCAACCGTATAGATGTGATCAGGGTGACGATTGGAGTTCAACAACTCCAAGATCGCCTTAATCAGGCATCTGTAGCATCAGATAGTGATCGGGGAACCCTAGAAGATCAAGGGCCAGGTTGGTGTAAATTCGCACTTCAAATGACAAATCCGACCACACGGATGAATTCGGATCGACGATCGCAGCCTAACGACGCAAAATTGAGTCAATCCGACACATGTGGCACCATCTACAACATCCAGAAGATGGACGGCCAAGATGGCGCCACGTGGCACCATCTCGGCCACCCAAATGCCCGCATGCAACCACTAAAGCCTTTGCATCCGCCGTTGGATCTCGATCCAACGACTATGAATGGCCGCACCTTAAATCGCTCGCTCAACAATCCGCGCTCCGCAACGCAGTGGGCGAGAGCGCTATCGCGAGCAGCAGACGCACGTTCGAGCCGCAGCGAGGAGGCGAAGGGCGCGGGTGAGCAGGCGTAGGCGTGTGTCAGATCTTGATCGGACGGCCATCTGCGCTCAATAGCGATGACGCGCTATTGCACGCCCGCGCCTCACGCGGCATCGTACGCACTGGGGCGGGCGTGCAGCGAGCGAGTCAGGTGCATCTTACGCCATCCGATCTCGCGATCGGACGGCCGAGATTTGTTGAACGTGCAGATGCATTGAGAGAGAGAGCAGCTGAGCGGGCGCGCATGGGAAGCAGCCACTACGCCCACGTTGGGGCTTTAGCGACGGTTTTATCCGTCACTAAAGACCCCTTATTTAATGTTTTAAAGATGTAATGACCAATTTGTCCCCACTCCTTGCAACTATAAAAGGAGACCCCGTCCACACGAAATTCTCATCCCTTCCTTCTATTCTCTACCTCTCCAAAGCTCAAGAGAAGCTTGTCCCACACCAGGGATGCTTCTCGCGAGATAAAGTCTAAATTTTTGTCCCCCTTCGGAAGTGGATCCCGTGACGATGACGATGTGCTGCTCCGTTCCCGTTCTTCTGCTTCGTCCTCCTTCGTCCTACTTCGTCCTCCTTCGTCCAGGCGTCGTCCCGTCCGGCTCGTCCTCTAAGCGACCGTCGAGGAGGATATCTCTCTCCCTATTCTTTTTACTGCTTTCTAGTATAGATTTACTGCTTTCTAGAGTAGTTCTGCTCGTCCTCCAAGCGATCGTCGAAGAGGACATTTCTCCCTCCATTCCTTTAATACTTTCTAGAGTAAATTTATTGCTTTCTAGTGTAATTATTTTATGCTTTCTAGTTGTAATAGTGAAATGAACAATCTCCTTAATGATAAATTCCCTGTTTATTCTACATCCCATTTTGATTTCTGTGTGTAATATTCTCTCTTTCTCTTACTCTCTCTCTCTCTCTTCTATTTATTGTAAATAGTTAGATAGTTTTAAATTGAATTACTTCGTGACAAATAAAAAGAAACGTGTAGTTTTTAAATCAAATGTCCGCCTCCCTATGTTCGACTCGAAATTTTCATTTCGGTATAAATTTTTTTGTTGAACACGAGTTCTTCACTTTCAAACTACAACGACAGGTTTTCCAAAACCTAACACGTTAGCATAGCAATTCGTAAGTTCAACATTTTGGCGCCGTTGCCGGGGAGGCGACGCTCTTTGATTTCTCTTCGCATTTTCTAACTTACAAATCATTTGCGTCATTTCTCTCCTTTCTTATTGTGATTGCAGGTACTCTTTTGAGATAGGAAAAAGCGGTAGATTGGAGTAAAGTGCTGTGGAAGGTTTTGTAAGTTATCCCCCACCTCCCACCCATTAGATTTCATTCCACAACATAATAATTCAAACATTAATCAACCTAGGTGTTCTTATAAACTCTAAGGTTAGATTGTTTATTGCTTGACACCCATACTCACCCCAACCACTACATTAAAAAAAAGAAAAATTAAAAAAATCTCATAGTGGTACACAACCTCATATGATTTTCAAACTCAACTGGTAAACCGATCTTTGGAGCCGGTACACACATTCAAACACATAATTGAGTAGAATTCAGATTAGGTAATCATTTGTGTGCCTAATTAAGTGGTGCAACAGGTCAATTGTTTGAGTTGATTGGGCCGCACCACTTCAAATAAAATCAACTCATCAAGTAGCTGCCACTTAGGTTCAACTCTTAGGGATTTACCAGGCACTCTACGTTCTTTTAAATTTTAAAGGAAAACATCTTTACCTGTGCTTGCAAAACCTGGTGTGCCAACGAAACTTGTTTGAAAATACCTAAAGTTGAATCCTAAAAGCTATGAAGCAAAATTTGAACCTTAAAATTCACCACATCAAAAATAATCTTGCTTGAAAACCATTGGTTGTGCACGCACACACAAAACAAATCAATCATTAAGGGCACAACCCATTTAAAGGGCCCATCACATTCCAAAGCACATTCAAACCTAGCCCTAAATAAAATAGAGTAGACGCTGGCCTTAAGGATTGGACTCGCTCTTCAGAACCCAGAATGAGATTATTTTCAATTAGTCTGTTTCTACTATTCAATCTGATGTCTGGCTAGGGGAGCAGAATCAAACGATCGCGGCTGGGGGATACACTAGGAACCAGAGGCGCAAGCCGAAGGAAGAACCTTCTCCCCAGTCCCTCCTTCTAACTGGTTGGATTGAACAGAAAGAAGTAGATCAAATCGTTTCTTTATCTCAAGACGGGTTTTGGGAGTTTGTAGGTCTGTAGGCTATCCCACTTAAGGACAGGTTTGATTGTTTGTATTGTAGGGTGCCTTTCTTCCTCTCGCTTATCATGAATCCTTCCACATATTACACGCATTCCCGCTCTTTCCCTCCTATTGTGAATTATCCTCAACATGACGATTATCCCGACTCGTACTATAATCAACCATCAGTTAGTTGGGATAAATCGGATTGAGGATATAGTTCCGGACCTCCATGTTTAGGGTCTAACCCTGAACAATTTGATTCTGATTTCTATCCTTCTCAGAGCTACATCGATTATAGATTGTCTTCCTTTCATGAACAACCTAATACGATCTACAATCAAGAAGGATACATCGATCCTTACCCATCCTCTAATTTCACTGCCTTTAGGTCATCACCATCTTTTGAACAATCTGAAATGACCTATTATCAGGAAGGATATAACGAATCTCAATTCGTTAATTCCTCTGCATTGATACCAAACCCGCCCAATCCTGAACCAACTCATTTGGTTCAGGTTAACCAGGTTCAAGATAAGGTTCTGGCTAACTTGAGGAATATCATACTATCTTTAGAAGTTCAGCCAATACCTTGCATTGAGAGATTAGAGCCTCTGATTGAAATGATTGATAATTTGAATAAGTCGTTGTTGGATTGGCTCCAGGATGTTAAGGATAAGAACCCGGGTGAGTTTCTACTTGGGAAATTAGCGAAATTGAGGATGAGATTTGTAGTTGCTTTGATTCAATCATGGGATGATTCCCAGGATGAACTCCCTTCAGGAAAGCCAATGAATGAACCCGCTCAGGCACCTATTGGTTGGGACACATGTTACAAGGCTGACCAGATTGAATTAAAGCAACCAATTAAGGAAGATCTGATTTCTTCACCTGAGATCCTTGAGCCGAGGTATGAGGAAACGTATGTCTCCTTGGAACAGAAAGTGACAGATGATTTTAGGACATACATTGATACGGATCATGATTTCTTTGATGGTGAAGATTCAAGTTGCGAAGTCTCACGCGAGTTTTCTGAATACGATTTCTGTGAGACGATTGGGCCTGAGTAATCTGATAGATCATTTGAAAGCCCAATAACTGAGGAAACTGATTTTATTAGGGTTCACATTAAGGATCCAGAATCACATTTTCTGGAGGATTCAATTCAATGCCCTGATTGTCAGTTACACCCCATTGAGCTTATCGATAATTCTATTTCTGAGATAATTAGACCCAAGTCAATTCTAATTCTACCACATCATTTAGACTTGGATATTTCAGACGGGGTGATTAACATGCATGAGGTCTCAGAATTTAACATTCTGAATGAGGAGGATAGGAGCTTGGAAGTTCTGATTTGGGAAGTTAACTTTGGAGGAAATGGAAGATTGAGTCGAAGGGTTCCTTTTAAGCTGAAACCATCAAATCAGAACCCTTACGACACTTGTTTTGAGGATGTCAAACCCAAGCACACATTCAACGATTATCCTTTTGAGTTTAATTTCTTTGTAACCCGACTTTTTTGTCTTGGGTTGCATCCTCATAAATTGCAGGCCTGACCCCGCTTGCATTCTGATTTTAGGTTTTGGATAATTTTTATCCAGAACCTAAGATATTCTCGATTATGGGTATGGGTCTGCACCACAATCGGGTCCACATCTGTGGACCTCTGCTGACAGGTCAGTGGATTCTTCTGTTTATTCTGATTCTGACTTGCACTTGTGAATTTTTCATTTCTTTTCTTTGTATAGTGTGCCTAGCTGAAGGCACTAAACTCAGCACATATACAGTTCTTTTTAGTTTTCATCTCAGAGCAGACCTGGCATTCACGCAATTTAGGTGCTTTCTACGCTTTTCCACTCTGTTTTATGTCTTTTTAATACAATGAGGACATTGCATTAGATAGGCATGGGGGGTGGATATTTATCTTTGAATTCATTCGTCAGCTCCGTAGATTTATTTTATTTTCTTTTATTTTATTTTTTTAAAATTTGAATTAGGAAAGAGAACTTGGGTTTAAGAAAATTTTCAATCTTAGGAAATACTACATTATGATTTGAACACAAAGACCCTTCAAGTCTTTGGACTTAATCAGCCTGTGTATCCACTAAAATGTGGATTTGTTTTTCGAGTTCTCACCAACCTGAATTTTATTTTAATTGGAGTAAATAAGTTTGGATGATAAGTATACGACTTATCAACCCGTCCTCTGATTTGAGGGAATTTTGAGTTTCTAGTATCTGCACACTATCTTGTCACTGACTCGTTGTTCAACGATTTTAACGGAAAGTGGGTAGCTAATGAACCTTCTAGGGTGATATGGCTGGCAAGTTATCATGGGTAACAGCCCATAGGTAGGTTGTCTAGAGCCTAGTCACTGGACCTTTCTCTTTTTCCTGCCCTTAGGTAAATCTTAGACTAGGGAAGCCACCTACTTAAAAAAAAAAGAAATAAAGAAAAAAAAAAAGAAATAAACCACACTTCTCGCACGAGTATGGCTGGCAAGTTGTCGGTGGTAACAGCTCATCGATCGGTTGTCCAGAACCCAGCTCAATAAATGCACTAAAAATTCTCAAAACACTTAGGAAGAAGCGGAGAAGTAAAATAAACTGGGGAGATATACACTGGATTCACCCTTGTGTTGACCCCGTAAAAAAAAAATAGTAGGGAGAAAGCTACCAGTTGTAAAGATGCACCTTTAGGCAGAATTCTTTTTAGGTCACCTAGAGACGTAGAAATCCGAAGTCCATTTTAATTGTCGGTCAACGAGTCTATTACATTCACAACAAGATGCTTAAAACTTAGGATTCTCATCAAATCTTGGGTGAGTTGAATGGCCGTAGAAAGCCACTCTTAAACCCTAAAATTTGAAAATCCAAAAAAATTAGAAAAGAGTAAAAAGAGAAAGAAATTTTTCTTTGAATAAGGCGAGGGTTTGAGGCGGTCTGCATTTTGGCAGATACTCGGGCACTGTTGTGTCTTTGAAAATTCAGATCCTAAGTAGACAATTTCCTAATGATTGAAAATAACTTATGCCCAAATAATCCAACCTAATTCTTTTATAAATAGCATATAGTTTTTGCTAGGGACTAGCAAAAGATAGGCATGGGGGTCTGATGTAAACATATTTACACTACTTAAGATGTCTATTTATGCATGTTCTTAAGCATAGGATTGCATTGCATGATATAAATATTGCATAACATGCATCATTTTGCATTTAGAGTAGTTTGAATAAAATGGAGGTTAATTGTCTCCTTTTATATGCTTGGACAGGGCAAACTTTTTATCAGGGCCTCAGATCAAAGATCCAACCGTATAGATGTGATCGGGGCGACGATTGGAGTTCAACGACTCCAAGATCGCCCTAATCAGGCATCTGTAGCATCAGATAGTGACTGGGGAACCCTAGAAGATCAAGGGCCAGGATGGTGTAAATCCACACTTCAAATGACAAATCCGACCACACAGATGAATTTGGATCGACGATCGCAGCCTAACGACGTAAAAATCGAGTCAATCCAACACCCATGGCACCATCTACAACATCCAAAAGATGGACGGCCAAGATGGAGCAATGTGGTGCCATCTCGACTGCCCAAACGCCCGCATGCAACCACTGAAGCCTCCGCATCCGACCCCTCTCCGCCATTGGATCTCGATCCAATGGTTGTGAACGGCCACACCTTAAATCGCCCGCTCAACAATCTGCGCTCCGTAGTGCAGTAGGCGAGGGCGCTATCGCAAGCAGTGGACGCACGTTCGAGCTGCAGCGAGGAGGCGAAGGGCGCGGGCGTGTGTTGGATCTTGATCGGACGACCGTCTGTGCTCAATAGCGATGATGCGCTATTGCACGCCCGCGCCTCACGCGGCATCGTATGCGCTGGGGTAGGTGCGTAGCATGCGGGTCAAGCGCATCTTAAGCCGAGATTTGTTGAACGTGCAGATGCATTGAGAGAGAGAGCAGCTGAGTGGGTGCTCATGGGGAGCGGCCACTACGCCCACGTTAGGGCTTTAGCGACGATTTTATCTGTCATTAAAGACCCTTTATTTAATGTTTTAAAGATGTAATGACCAATTTTTGCCCCCACTCCTTGCAACTATAAAAGGAGACCCCCTCCACACAAAATTCTCACCCCTTCCTTCTCTTCTCTACCTCTCCAAAGCTCAAGAGAAGCTTATCCCACACCTGGGATGCTTCTCGCAAGATAAAGTCCAAATTTTCGTCCCCCTTCGGAAGTGGATCCCGCGACGACGACGACGTGCTGCTCCATTCCCGTTCTTCTACTTCGTCCTCCTTCGTCCTACTTCGTCCTCCTTCGTCCAAGCGTCGTCCTGTCCGGCTCGTCCTCCAAGCGACCGTCGAGGAGGATATCTCTCTCCTTATTCTTTTTACTGCTTTCTAGTATAGATTTACTGCTTTCTAGAGTAGTTCTGCTCGTCCTCCAAGCGATCGTCGAAGAGGACATTTCTCCCTCCATTCCTTTAATGCTTTCTAGAGTAAATTTATTGCTTTCTAGTGTAATTATTTTATGCTTTCTAATTGTAATAGTGAAATGAACAATCTCCTTAATGATAAATTCCATGTTTATTCTACATCCCATTTTGATTTCGGTGTGTAATATTCTCTCTTTCTCTTACTCTCTCTCTCTCTTCTATTTATTGTAAATAGTTAGATAGTTTTAAATTGAATTACTTCGTGACAAATAAAAAGAAACGCGTAGTTTTTAAATCAAACGTCCGCCTCCCTGTGTTCGACCTGGAATTTTCATTTCGGTATAAATTTTATTTGTTGAACACGAGTTCTTCGCTTTCAAACTATAACGACAGGCTTTCCAAAACCTAACACATTAGCGTAGCAATTCGTAAGTTTAACAATTCCCCTCTTACTAAGCTGATTGCAAATGATTCGCCTCCACATCTCTATCAGGATTCGAACATTAATCAAACCACAAATCATGCCCCATCATTCTCTGATCACTCCTGTAGGGTTTCTGCATCACCCACTGATTATTTTAAGGATCTCTACTATGATCGAGCTGATTTGACTTAGCCAAACCCTGGATTCACAATTCCATATCATTCCAAGCTTCACAGCATATGGTGGGTTCCGCATCTCGTGATCTACATTTATCAACCCACCAGATTGATTGGGTTTGGGCTGCATCATCAGCCTGTTGATCTGAATAGGCACCTAGTTGGACCAACTAGGCTCTTGATCAAGGTGCTTGTTTTACAAAACTCAGCTGATTTAACCACTCCCTCTCCATACCATTTCCCGCTCGATTGAAGGCGTTGAATTTAGCGCTTAACAGGAGGCAACCCATCATTCCAAAAACCTGAGATCCTTCTAATTATCCTTCTGTACTACACATTTATTGCACCCTAAGTTCAATTTTTAGAACAATCGATCGTACCTTTGGTACATGTGCCAGAGCTTGAAATCGTCTGCAACAGTCATTCCCGACCCGTTCGCCCACCCGATAAGCTTGTTCTAAATTCTTGAACCCAAACTTGTTTCACACCCTCCGTTTACAATGAGGACATTGCAAAACTTAGGCATGAGGGGGTGGTAGAGTGCAAACATACAAAAATAAAAAATTCAGAAGGGTTCTTACAAAAAAATTACATATTCCAAAAATATCAAAAAAGAAAGAAAATTATGAAAAAGAACCAAAAAAATTGGAGGAGAAAAGAAAATTTTGAGACCATACCAATCTTGAGGAGAAAAAGGGGAAAAGTGAAAAATGTCATAAAAGGAGCACAAAATGAAAACAAAAAGGAAAGAGAGTCATTAGTAAGAAATTAAGGGATTAACTGAGTTCTAGATCATGTCAAGAAAAAGAAAATGAAAGACAAAAGTGCTAAGGAAACACAGAAGAGATTAGTAGGAACGCTGATCTTAGGCCTCTTGGGTTAGACTCCTAGGCTTAAAAATTCAAGTATCCGCTAAGATCTAGATAATTCTCAATTGGTTGGGGAAAATGCGAAGCTTAAGTATTAGGTCTAAGGCTTAGGGAGTATTCTACTTCATTAATTGACCTCTAGTTTGCGAGACTCGGTAACCTAAGCACCCCAATCCACACATAGTCTAGTTCAGTGCGCATAAGTATCAAAACCACGCAAATGCGTTTAAGTTGTTCTGAAAAAGTCACCTAGATTAGGAGCGGCTGATCAACACAAGTTAATTTAGACGAGTTCCCGATGCAGAGAGGCGGGAAATTCCCCTTGAAGATGTGAAATAACATATCATCTCCTCAATGCTTGTCTCCTAGGATATTTACATATCCTACCGAGGGCATGTAAGCACCTTGTGCTGGTTCAGATGCCATCGGCGGCATTATCATGGAATGTCGATTGCCAAGGTATGGATTTAGTTACAGAACGCCATGGGTAGGATTATCTTGAAATCTCAAAAGCCAGGGTTCTGGGAGTTTCCATGGGCGGTGCTATCTCGAAGTATCGATTGCTAGGGACCCTTCGAGGTTTGATGATGGGGACTAGGAATCCGATACAAAACATGTTGAGAAGCCAATCCGGAGCTAGAAATAAAAAGAAAAGAGAGAGAGAAACCTCTCCAAACAAAGAAAATTCCTCTGTCTCTCTCTTACAAAAATGCACTACAAATCGAACCAAGGCTAAAATATGTTACAAGCACGGGTGCTTTAATCGTGGAGTTCAACAAACCTTAGGATAGTTCCTGTGGGCCTTAAAAACCTTCACGGCAGACTCAGGCTAGAGCTGGTCAGGTTCGGATCTTGGTTGGTTACCTCTAGGCCTACTATTGGCATTCTAACCTAATCTATAAAAACGACACACATCATAGTTTTCGAACATCAGAGGAACTCATGGTCTAGAATCAAAGTTAAAACCTTAAAATTTTGCTAAGGGATTAGCAAAAGCTAGGCATGGGGGTATGATGGGAACACCATCATGAGTTCTAACTTGATCATTTTGACCTAATGAAGAGAATAAAAGCTCATACAAAACCAACTGGAGGTCATAATTCACTGAATAACCTTTTTGAGAGAAAAGTAAGAAACAAGGGGTAAAACTGTAATTTTACCATTACTGTAGAACAAAGGGTTTTCTCAAGGTCTAAACACAGGTCAAAAGGTCATAACAAGATAAAAAGTGGGTTGGATCAGACAGAAAAGGGTTCGTGTGAGTTCTGGGAATTAAATAACTTCTTGTAACCCTAAAATAGACCCACTTGATTAAACAAGGTTCTGGTCAGGATAAAATTTACCTAAATCCTCTAAAAATCATAGAAAAATATTTTCTAGGGTTTAGAACTTTCAATTTGGACCTTGGAACCCATTTTGACCTAGAATGGGGTCTCTGACAAACATTTTCCCTAAATTAGGTTTTTACATAAATTGTTTAGTCAAATGTAGTCAAATCCAAAATCCAACTTCACCATTGGATTCCTTAGGTCCAAATTAGGTTTGTACCAAAATTTGGATTTAAGGAGAACTCATCTTGACCTACTTTGCAAATAAGTCCAACCTTATTACATTTTTGCCCCTATCTTCTGAAAATCCTTGCATTTGGCCCCCTAGCTTCTTCATCATCCTTGCAAATAAGTCCCTCCACCATTATAGCGGAGGAAATCCTACTCCAGCGAACTTTAGAAGGAGGATTCCCCTTGATTGCTCAGAGAATCCCTCCCAAAATTGGAAGGGAGATTCTCTAAGCAATCCTCTCCAATCTGAACCCATTGATGAGCCCTAATTCCTACCCAATCTCTCATGCAAACACATGAGAGATTTGGGTCTTTTTGAAGCTTCCAACTCTGGCGGGCATACCTTGCTTGGAAGCTTGGCTTCCAGGCATAAATCCTTCCCCAGAGGACTATTTAAGCAACCCTTGATTCAACCGCTTCTCCCCAGCTTGGAATTGGGCCGATCCACCCTCAATTCTTCTCTCCTTGCCGGCCACAACACCTCCACAAGCTCCGACGGTTCTTCCATCACTAATTCTTCGCCCAACCACAATACCAGTGGTTGGGTTATCTTCCTCTCAATCGTCCGCATCCGTCCGCGTCGCACAACACCGGCTGACGCCACCTCTGCCCACGTCTTCATTGCCGCCTCATCTATGGAGATCTTCGTCTTCGACGTCGGCCGTACCAGCCCAGAAGCCTCCCCTGTCCCCTTCGTCTTTATATTAGGTTTGTTAGCTTCCCTCTCTCCTCTACTCCCACTCCCTCTCTTTATTTCTCAAAAACACCCCTCAACGCCATCTATCACCATCACCTTCTCCACCTCTAGCGAACCCTCTGGCGAGGTGCCCCCATGCTCCGCACCTCCATCAACCTCGCCAACCACCCTACAACCACCACAACACCTCACTGATCATCTCCCACTACTCCAATCTCTCCGTCGACCACCCAAAAGTGCCCTCGAACCCACCCACTCACACGGCCACAGAGAACCCTAGGCACGCCACCACAGTCATCCCCATGCCACTCCGACCACCACCGCACACTCGTCGTGCCTTGGCGAATCTCCCTGGACGTTTTCACGTGGCCGCAAGGCCATGCTCATGATTTCAGATTCAGGCACACCGACAGCCATGGATGAAGAAGCTTGAAGCTGCTTGATGCGCTCCAGGGTGCTGCTGGTCCAGACGCGAGTCCCAGGAGGTGCGAATTTGAGGCACGAATGTGCTCAAGTTCCCAATTGGAGTCAACAGCCCACGCAACCTCGCCAATTGAGCCACACATCTCTGCTGCGGCACATGCAAGGGAGGTGGGACATTTGGTCCCACCTCGGAACTGGGCAAGCAGGCGTGTGCACATAAATTGATTTTGTGCATTAGCCTTGTCGCCTCAAAGTCATGGGGTGAGGTCCCTTTCTCCCCCTCTCATAGCCTCATCCGCGGCACTGCCCATGCGGACCTGGCCACGACTTGTTTACCCGACCAACTCACTCCTCGCTCACCACCCACGCCAGTGAGCCCGGACCCGGGTCTCCGTTAGGTTCGATTACTCGAACCGGCTGTGGCTCTGGGAGAGCAAACTGAAATAAAGAAGAGAGAAGAGAGGAACGCTACGCGGGGGAAGGGGGGTTTTGCTATGGAAAGATTGGCTCCACACTTAGCTAAATCCAGAGAAGAAGGAAGAAGCTAAGGACGAGAAGGCTAAGGAAGAGAAAGAAGGAAGGAAGAAGAAGGAAGAAGGCAAGGAAGAGAAAGAAGAAAGAAGGAAGAAAGACAGAGCAAGGCAAAGAGAAGACAAAGAGAAGAGGGAGCCAACATCAGAGAAAGAAAGGAAGGAGAAGCCAAAGAAGAAGAGAGATCGCAAGAGAAATCAGAGAAAGAAGACTGAGAAAGAAGAAGAAGGAAAAATCAAGAAGAAAACACTGTAGCATATAACTTTTAAGACGCCTTATTTTGTAATCAAACATCCAATTTTTCATAAAGATCTCCATTATTTTTTGCTACAATTCTTTTTATGCTCCATATACTCATGCTTTACATTTTTAATTAGATTTTGAGTCGTATTATGTGTTCAATTTGCATTTATTATTGAGATTAGTGCGTGAATTCCATTTGCTCCCTGTGTTCGACCTTGGACTTTAAAATTCGAGTAATAAAATTGTATTTATTTTGAATGCTTTTTCGGCTGTACTACAACGTGACACTCTTAGAAACCTGATCAAGCGCTCTAAACAGGTGTGTACTGTCGATGCCAGAGACGAAGGTGCTTAGAGAGAGACGGTTGGTGAGGATGAAGGAGAGACAAGGGCCTCGGCGGGTGCTGCACGATGAGAACGAACGCAAGGAAGAAGAACCTGCCACTGGTAGTGTCGTCAGGCGATGAGGGAGAGTAGGCAAGGTCATCGGAGCTTGACGATAGAATTGGCTGGAGGAGGAGAGAAGAATTTGAGGGGGTCTCTGGTCAATTTCAAGCTTAGAGGAGTCGGTTGGATCTGGGGCTTCTTAAATAGATCCTTGAAGGGGGATTTGTGCTTGGAAGCCAAGCTTCCAAGCAAGGTATGCTCGTCGGAGAAGGAAACTCAAAAGAGATCCAAATCTCTCATGCATTCGCATGAGAGATTGGGAAAGAATCTTGGATCATGGATGGGTTCAGATTGGAGGGATTTTCTCACAGAATCTCCCTTCCAATTTTGGAGGAGATCCTCTGAGCAATCAGGGAGAAATCACCTTCCAAAGCTCGTCGAGGTAGGATTCCTCCACTATAATGGTGGAGGGACCTAGTTGTGAAGATGATGAAGAAGCTAGGGGGCCTTTTGTAAGGGTTTTTGAAAGATAGGTGTACAAATGTAATCGGGCTGGACCTTTTTGCAAACTAGGTCAAGGCAAATTCATCTTGGGTCCAAATTTTGGTACAAACCTAATTTGGCCCTAAGGAATCCAATGGTGAAGTTGGATTTTGGGTTTGACCACATTTGCCTGGAAAATTTATGTAAAAACCTAATTTAAGGTAAATATTTGTCTGAGACCCCATTATAGGTTAATATAGGTTCCAATGGCCAATTTAAAGGTTCTAAACCCTAGAAAATATTTTTATATGATTTTTAGAGGATTTAGGTGAATGTTGTCCTGATCATAGCATTGGTTAATTGAGTGGGTCGTTTTAGGGTTTCAAGAAGTTATTTAATTCATAGGACACACAAAAATCCTTTTCTTTCAAATCCAACCCACTTTTTATCTTGTTAAGACCCTTTGACCTTTGTTTAGCCCTTGAGAAAACCCGTTGTTGTACTACATTGGTAAAATTACAGTTTTACCCCTTATTTTTTATTTTTCTCTCAGAAAGGTTATTCAGTGAATTAGGACCTTCAACTGGTTATGTAGGAGCTTTTATTCTCTTCATTGGGTCAAAATGAGCTAGTTAGGGCTCATGATGGTGTTCCCATCAGGGCCCCATGACTTCAGCAACCGATGGCTCTGGCTGCTCAAATCCTTAACTTGAACATGGTTATAGAATCCGGAGTCAGCTTACGCTGAGTAGAGTGGTGGTTAAGTTAATTACATGCAACATAATTAAAATAGTAATCAACTAAACATTCAATTATCAGTTATTTATTTTCATCCATTTTTAATTCTCTGATTTATGTGTTTCCGAGACGAGTATGCTAATCAGGTTCCATGATATTGCTCAATCTTGTTCCTTAAGGGAACGATCTTGCTTGTAGTTTTCCCTCGATGTAGGTTGTACACGTGGCACTCTCCAGGCTGGGAGAGTCTCCTGTGGTAGTCCTACACCTAGTCTACTGCCCTGAGGTCACAGTCGTGACGTAGCAGTGACTACGGCACGTGCGCTAAGTGAACGAGTAGCTACCCTGCACTGGCATGTAGTCAATTGTTTCCGCTAGCGAGTATGCCCAAATGTACAGCACAGAACAGTACAGGGCTTTGCCCTCTCAGAAAGGGGTCTCGCCCCTCAGAACAGAATAGGGGTCTCGCCTCTCCACAGTCCACGTACCCTCGTCTAACTATCCTGATTTGCCCAATGGCCTAACAAGAGTCGGTGTAGGGTGGCCATACCTAACCCCAGGCCCCATGGGGCGGCTAGCTCCCCCTTACACTAAGTAGCTCACCCCAGTACCACGTACTCGAGGGCCAAATAGGAGTCGACGTAGAGTGGCCAAACCCACCCCCAGGTCTTAACCCAAGGGGTGGCAAGCTCCCCTCTACTTTAAAGGGATAGTTGCTCTCCTCGGTACCACGTATACGAGGGTCAGCTCACTTCCACTAACCAAGTCCAAACAGCCACCCATAGGCAACATTTTCCAAAACCATCAAGTTTTCCGTACTACAGTATTCTTGGTTTCTTCCTAACTTCTCCATAGGGTTCGTACTTTCTCATTTCCATATCTGATTCATTAAATGCATAACAAGAAGCTCAAGATTTCACAATCGATTATTTAGTACAGGTATGTATTCATGACATGGTTCATTACAGGTAGTACAGGCAGCTCATGATTTATCACGATAACTCATTCATTCATTAGCTACACATACATATCTTCTAGCCCTAGTGTTTATTTCACGACGTAGGTTTCAATCGAATATATCTAAAGTATCATGTATTCAACTCTTTTGGCCTTAGGGTTCATTTCATAACCTAGGGTTCAATTGAATAATTCTAAAGCATGCAATTCAATTATTAATTCTGAGATTAGAGAAAACCACTCTATCGGCTAACTGGGTGGAATGGGGGCTTGTACGGTAGCTCCCGATGTCTCTACAAGTCCCGTATACTCTATGGACTAGAGACCTACAACATGGATCGACAAGACAAACGAGCTTAAAACTACATAGACACTATATCATTACGTAGAGAAACTCAAATGGAATCCAATGACATTTAGTTTACGAAAATCTGACTCCATTTGGGCCCTGAACGACCCAAAAACACCAACTCTAACCAAAATTAGACGTCGGGGAAGAGTCCCAGACGTCTTAAATGAACTCAGAGACTCATCTTGCTCGATGCACCTTTTTCAGACGTCTGGAACTCCATGCAGACGTCTGAGGGTGTCTTCAAATTTCTGGAGAGACCCCCGAATGTCTAAAACCACCTCGGTCCTCGCACCAACGCACCTCCCCAACCTCTGACACATGCATGTGAGGTCAGAACTCGGTAGGAAGAAAATAATTGAAAGAAAATGCAATATCTGACGTCTAGTATTACTTATGGATGTATGGACAGACGTCTGATGGTCTTTTCAGATGTCTAATTCTACAGAAAAATAACTCTACAGAATCGTTTATAAGCTCTCTCTCTCTCTCTCTCGTAGAAGCTACACCACCTACAGCACCTTCCCGTCTCCCTCGTGAGCCCACTGCTCTTAGACCTCCGGTATCCTTCACTCTCTGCTCTCTCCTCCAGCACCCTCCTCTCCCTCTCTTCTTGGCTGTGGCATGGGATGGAATGGAGGAGGGGGGCTTATGTGGAGATGGAAGGCGTGGGGGGAGGGATGGTGTGAGGTGTGGAGGGGTGTCGAGGGTGATGGAGTGAGGGGAGGTGAGGGGTGAGGGGGATGGTGTATGGTGTGTTAGGGGGATGGTTTGGGAAAATTACAGGGGCACCCGCACAAATTCTCTTTTCCCTCACATATCCCTAACAAAAACCTAAGGGGTTAAAATTGCACAAAAACCCCTAAAATTTTTGGAAACTCCAAACGACCCTTAGGAAGGTTATTTCAACATAACAAACTTAAAGGAAGTTTCATCCCCGAAAATTGAGCTAATTAGGGTACAGAAATTTAAATGTAAATGTGCATAACAAACTTAAAGGGGATCAAAGAAGGTTAGAAACAATTCACCCTTGAAAAGCTCTGGGTACTGTTCTCGCATTGCCGTCTCAGGCTCACAAGTGGCCTCCTCGTACCACTAGCTCCTCCACAAGACCTTCACCAGGGGTACCTTTTTCCATCTCAAACTCCGGATGACTCTGTCTAGTATCTGTACTAGCCTCTCACGGTAGGTTAGGTTATTCCCCACCTCGATGTTCTCATGGCTTAGAACACGGCTAGGGTCAGCGATGTATTTCCTGAAGTTGGACACGTGGAACACGTCATGCACTCCAGAGAGCTGGGGAGGAAGGGCAAGCTGGTAAGCAACGGGTCCCACTCGCTCCAAGACCTCGAAAGGCCCTACAAACCTCGGTGCGAGCTTCCCTTTCACCCCAAACCGCTGCAAGCCCTTCATGGGCGAAACGCGAAAGAAGACGTGATCTCCAACCTCAAATTGTACCTCCCTATGCTTCAAGTTAGTGTAGCTCTTTTGCCTGCTCCTGACTGTATGAGTCTTTTGTGGATTTGCTCGATCACCTCCTGACTCTGGCGTATCAACCTAGGACCAACTTCCCACTTGGTCCCCTCCTCAACCCAACTCAAGGGAGTAGTACAACTCCTCCTGTACAGAGCCTTATACGGTGCCATGCCGATGCTCTAGTGGTAGTTGTTGTTGTATGCAAATTCTGCCAAGGGCAAATGCTTCTCCCAGAAGCCTCTCTAGTCCAACATGCAAGCCTGTAGAGGTCCTCAAGGTCAGAATGGTGCGCTCCGACTATCTGTCGACTTGGGGGTGATAGGCTATACTGAACCTCAGACGAGTCCCTAAAGCCCGCTAAAACTCCACCGAGAACTGGGAAGTGAAATGAGTGTCTCTATCTGAAATATTCTCATGGGGAACTCCGTGAAGGTGCACTACGTCTCGGAGGTAGCGCTCTGCCAACTGTGCTGGTCCAAAAGTGACTCGGATCGGCAGAAACTGTGTCATCTTCATAAATATGTTTACTATCACCCAGACTGCATTGTGTCCTCGCTGTGTCATAGGTAACCCCACTACCAGATCCATAGTTACACTCTCCTACTTCCATTCCGGCATGAAAAGTGACTGTAGCAGCCTTGCAGGCCTTTGGTGCTCGACCTTCACCTGCTAGCATGCCAGGCACTGTTGAACAAAACTACTAACATCCCACTTCATCCCCGTCCACCAGAAATCACGTTGTAGGTCGTGGTACAGCTTCATGTTCCCGGGATTATGGTGAATCTAGACCCATGTGCCTCAGTTAGGAGCTCTCTCAACAACTCCTCATCTCTAGGAATGCACAAGCATCCCCTCATACGCAGGACCCCATCAATGAAAGAGAACTCCCCTAGGTTCTCAGTCAATACTTGGTCTCTATTACGACCCGGTTCCCGAATCCCTATAGGACACGAGATCGGCTCGACTCGACTGATCCCAAGACCTAGCCGTCTAACAAGAAATAACCAAAAAATAGGAAAGTAAGCCACATTCACTATGCTATTTAACTAACAGTAAAGAGTACAAGCAGTAAGGAAAGAAAAGCTGCTAACAGTACATATCACCACCACAACAGTAAAGCGGAAATAAAGTACAAAACGTAAACAGTAACAAGAGTCTGAACTCACTAACAAAAGAAGGTGCAACAAAAGGAAGACTACTGCTACTGGGCTCTACTAGGCCCAGCACCCTTTACAGCAGGTGACTCGGGCTGCTCAACACTTGGACCTGAAAAGGGATGAGTAAACAAAGTTAGCAAACGCTGAGTAGAGTGCAACCAACTAACTAAAGCAGTAAAAGCTAACAGGTAAACTATATATTCCAATTACTTTATTTTACAAGTTATTCCTTTTCACCCATTGGTTTATTTTTTTCAGATCTCTTTCTTGATCTCGAATGTTCCTTGTGGGAACGATCTTGATTGCAATCTTTTCCGAAGAGTAGAAGGCGCACGTGGTGCTCTCCTAGTCGAGAGAGTCCCCCGTGGTGATCCTACACCTAGTCAACCACCCCAAGGTCACGGACAGACGTAGCGGTGACTACGGCATACGTGATAAGTGCATGGGTAGCTACCCCGCACTGGCACGCAGTCAGTCGTTTCCACTAATGGGTACGCTCAAAGTACAGCATGGAACAGTATAGGGCCAAGCCCTCTCAGTAATAGGGGTCTAGCCCCTCAAAACCAAACAGGGGTCTCGCCCCTCCATAGTCCACGCACACTCGTCTGATTACCCTAGTTTTCCTAGTGGGCCTAACAAGTCAGTGTAGGGTGGCTAGCTGAACCCCGGGCCCTGTGGGGTGGCTAGTTCTCTCCCTACACTAGTAGCTCTCCCCGATATAGTATACACGAGGGCCAAGAAGTCGATGCAGAGTGGCCAATCCTAACCCCGAGTCCCAACCCAAGGGTGGCTAGCTCCGCTCTACACTAAACAGGGGACAGTTGCTCTCCTTGGTACCACGTACTCAAGGGCCAGCACACTTCTCACTCACATTTCCAGATCCATTCCATTTATTTCCAGGAGCTCTACTCCTAATTCCCCGTAGGGTTCTACTCATATTTCTCATGCCATTCCATACTAGGTTTCATCATTCACATCTCCATTCTCAGGTTATACACATGCAGCTCGTATTTCTATCATTTAACGTATACAACAGGTAATGTCACATGTAACTTTTTAACTAGCACAGGTAATTCATATTTCACAGGAAACTCTTGTTCATTAACAAGCAGTTGTTAACATTTCTATTCATTCATTCAAGATTGCAATTCAAACACGCATACAGACATTTTAAGTAACTTCTCGTCCTAGGATTCATGCCATATCCTAGGTTCTAGTTATTCAATCGACATATGCATTCAGATTTTATAATTAAATTAGGGAAAGCCACTCTACCAGACAACCCAGGAGTATTGGGGGCTCGAACGGCAGGCTCATGTGCCTCAGCAAGTCCCGAACCCGCAACTGATCGAAGTCCTATAACAAGGAACATACCATAATGGAACATTTAGAATAGTATAAAAGGCCTTCAAACAAGTAGAGGAACTCACAAGAAAAATACTAATATCTTGTTTGCGTAAAACGGACCTCAAACGAACCCTAAACGGGTCAAAAACAGGGCTACAGACCCAAATCAGACGTCTGGCACAAGGTCTATACGTCTTAAAAGTAACCAGAAACTCACCTCAGGTTTTGCATCGACCTCTGACATCCAGAACCTCTTCTAGACTGTTTGGACCCAGCTCCAGATGTCCGACTTGGGTCTATAGCCCTGTTTTTGACCCATTTAGGGTCTGTTTGAGGTCCGTTTTACGCAAACAAGATATTGGTGTTTTCCTTGTGAGCTCCTCTACTTGTTAGAAGGCCTTTTATACTATTCTGAATGTTCCATTGTGGTATGTTCCTTGTTATAGGACTTCGATCAGTTGCGGGTTTGGGGCTTGCTGAGGCACGTGAGCCTGCCGTTCGAGTCCCTAATACTCCTGGGTTGTCTGGTAGAGTGGCTTTCCTTAATTTAATTATAAAACCTGAATGCATATGTGGATTGAATAACTAGAACCTAGGACATGGCATGAATCCTAGGACGAGAAGTTACTTGAAATGTCCGTATGCATGTTTGAATTGCGGTCTTGAATGAATGAATAGAAATGTTAACAACTGCTTGTTAATAAACAAGAGTTTCCTGTGAAATATGAATTACCTGTGCTAGTTAAACAGTTACATGTGACATTACCTGTTGTATACGTTAAATGATAGAAATACGAGCTGCATGTGTATAACCTGAGAATGGAGATGTGAATGATGAAGCCTAGTATGGAATGGCATGAGAAATATGAGTAGAACCCTATGGGGAATTAGGAGTAGAGCTCCTGGAAATAAATGGAATGGATCTGAAAATGTGAGTGGGAAGTGTGTTGGCCCTTGAGTACGTGGTACCAAGGAGAGCAACTGTCCCCTGTTTAGTGTATAGCGGAGCTAGCCACCCTTGGGTTGGGACCCAGGGTTAGGATTGGCCACCCTGCACCAACTTCTTAGCCCTTGCGTACACTGTACCGGGGAGAGCTACTAGTGTAGGGAGAGAGCTAGCCACCCCACGGGGCCTGGGGTTCAGCTAGCCACCCTACACCGACTTGTTAGGCCCACTGGGCAAACCAGGGTAGTCAGAAGAGGGTGCGCGGACTGTGGAGGGATGAGACCCCTATTTGGTTCTGAGGGGCTAGAACCCTGTTATTGAGAGGGCTAGGCCCTATATTGTTCTGTGCTGTACTTTGAGCGCACCTATTAGTGAGAACGACTGACCACGTGCCAGTGCGGGGTAGCTACTTGTGAGCTTATCATACGTGCCGTAGTCACTGTTACGTCTGTCCATGACCTTGGGGTGGTTGACTGGGTGTAGGATCACCACGGGGGACTCTCCCAGCCAGGAAAGCACCACGTGTGCCTTCTACTCTTCGGAAAAGACTGCAATCAAGATCGTTCCCACAAGGAACATTCGAGATTAAGAAAGAGATCTGTAAAAAGTAAACCAATGGGTGAAAAGGAATAACTTGTAAAATAAAGTAATTGGAATATATAGTTTACCTATTAGCTTTTACTGCTTTAGTTAGTTGGTTGCCACTCTACTCAGCGTTCGCTGACTTTATTTACTCATAACCCTTTTCAGGTCCAGGTGTTGAGCAACCCGAGTCACCGGCTGCAGAGGGTGCTGGGCCCAATAGAGCCCAGTAGCAGTAGTCTTCCTTTTGTTATACCTTCTTTTGTTAGTGAGTTCAGACTCTTGTTACTGTTTACATTCTATACTTTGTTTCGACTTTACTGTTGTGGTGGTGATATGTACTATTAGCAGTTTTTCTTTCCTTACTGCTTGTACTCTTTACTGTTAGTTACATAGCATAGTGAATGTGGCTTACTTTCCTATTTTTTGGTTATTTCTTGTTAGACGACTGGGTTTTGGGATCAGTCGAGTTGAGCCAGTCTCATGTTCTATAGGGATTCGGGAACTGAGTCGTAACAGTCTCACAGTGTTTGTAGGTATGGGTTTGTCATCTGTCTAGTAATGATACGATCTATCAACTCTGGTCATGCCTGCCTCACCACTTTCACTGCCCCGCAGTACCCCTATGACTTCTGGGGTCGCCAACTGCTCACCTTCTCCATGAGTCTCCAACTCCGTGCCTGTAGACTAGCCAAGTGAGCGGGCACCTTCCAATTTAAAGTGTCTGCCACCACATTGGCCTTCCCTGGATGGTAGGAGATGCTGTAATCGTAGTCCTTTAAGAGCTCTAACCAGCATCTCTATCTCATGTTGAGCTCCTTTCGATCAAACAGGTATCTGAGGCTCTTATGATCAGTAAAGATCTCGAACGTCTTTCCATACAAGTAGTGCTTCCATGTCTTCAGCATGAAGACAATAGCTGCCAGCTCCAAGTCATGGGTGGGGTAGTTGTGCTCATTAGGTTTTAGTTGCCGAGAAACATAAGCGATAACGTGACCTCACTGCATGAGCACACCATCTATTCCCTGTAATGAGGCGTTGGTGTAGATCACGAATCTGCCACTGCTGTCAGGGATGGTGAGTACAGGAGCTGAAGTCAGCCTCTTCTTTAGCTCCTAAAAGCATGACTCATACTCGTCTGTCCAGGCGAAGGGCACATCTTTCCAGGTCAACTAAGTCATGGGACATGCGATCTGCGAGAAACCTCAGATAAACTGCCTGTAGTAGCCTGCCAGCCCAAGGAAACTGCGTATCTCTGTCACTGTATGCGGCCTCTCCCACCTGAGGATGACCTCAACCTTGGCTAGATCCACTACCAACCCGTCTCCCAAGATCACATGGCCCAAGAAGGTAACCTGTCTCAACCAGAACTTGCACTTGCTGTACTAGGCATACAACTTGTGCCGTCTCAAAGTGTCCAGGACCATGCGGAGATACTGTCCATGCTGTGCCTGATCCCGAGAGTAGACAAGCACATCGTCAATGAATACTACCATGAACTTATCCAGGTACGGCTGGAAGACGCAGTTCATTAGATCCATGAAAGTTGCGGGGGCATTGGTCAGCCCAAACGGCATAACCAAGAACTAGTAGTAACCATACCTCGTGCATAAGGTTGTCTTGGAGACGTCGGTCTCCCTGATTCTCAACTGATGGTAATCTGATCTCAGATCTATCTTGGAGAACACCGTGGCGTCTCTCAACTGGTTGAAGAAGTTATCAATACGAGCCAGTGGATACTTGTTCTTGACGGTGACCCGGTTCAACTGTCTGTGATCAACACACAGTCAAAGGGTACTATCCTTTTTCTTCACAAACAGGACATGGGCTCCTCATGGGGATGCACTGGGCCTCACAAAGCCCTTTTCCAATAGGTCCTGCAACTGAGACTTGAGCTCTCATAGCTCAAGTGGGGCCATCCTGTATGATGTAGTAGAGATAGGGTCAGTCTCTGGTACCAGTGAGATCTCAAACTCGATCTCACGCTTAGGTGGCAGTCCTGGTAGCTCATCTAGAAAGTCATCGGGGTACTCACAGACCACTAGGATACTTTGCAAGTTGACCACGGGGCTAGGCTCTACAACGACACAAGCTAGGAAGCCCTCACACCCTGGCTCACTAGCTTCGCTGCCCGAAACGTGGAGATGCGCCTAAATCCTCCGTCTACTGGCTGGCCATGGAATTCGAAAGGAGGCAACTCTGGTATGGAGAAGATAATCTTCCTCCCAAGGCAGTCTACTAGGGCATGATAAGAAGCCAGCCAGTTCATCCCTAGGATCACACCAAAATCCTCATCGAGATCACAATCAGGTCAATCAAAAGATTGTGTCCCCCTATAGCGACCTCACAATCAGTGAAGACCTCCTCGCCGAAAAATACCTGTCCACCTAGGACTCTAACCAGGAATGGTTCTTCTAATAGGACACTACCTGATCCCAAGTTGATGGAAAAACTCATAGAGATAAACGAGTGCGTGGCATTGGAATTGAAAAGCACATAAATGTTCCTGCCGGAAACTGTAACCATACCTGCCACTACGGAGCCTGAAGCTTTAGCATCTCCATGAGTTAGGGCATTAACACACCCCTCATCCCTCGGTGCAGAAGAAGCGGCTATGCTCTGAGCCGGGCGAGAAGTAGCTGGTCAGTACCCTCCTCATGACTGCTGTCCTCCTCCTCGAGCCTGGTAACCGTGTCTGCCAGATCGACCTCCAATGCTCGGTGCTGGGAGCTTTTGCTGTACTCTGGCCCTAGATGGGCAGTCCCTTCGTATATGGCTCGACTGGCCACACTGGTAGCAGAGAGGAACGCAACCTCCTCCCTCTATCTGCTGTCCCTACTAGCAACTAGGAAGGGGTCTGCTGCAATCGGTTGGTCCCGGTCTCGGGCCCCAAAGGTCACTGGTGGTCCCACAGAGCGGGATGACTCTCCTGCAGGTGCCGTGTGCCTCCTCTCTCGATGGCTCTGCGAGTGCTCCTATTGGTAGTGCCTCTTTCGTCATCCCCCATCGACGTCTCGTACGGTCGGGTTGGTCTCCTCGTAGGTCATGGCTGCCTCGACTACGTGGGAGAAAGTAGGCAATTTCAGGGGCTTTACATACCCTCGAATGGTAGGCTGGAGGCCCTCAGTGAACTTCCATAGGCGCTCCTCCTCAGTAGACGCAGCTATCGTGGCGAAGCGTGACAACTCCAGGAAATGCGTACGGTACGCACTAATCGTCATCGCCCTTAGTGGAGAGTGTGGAACTCCCGCCTCCTCTGATCCTTCTAGGTCTGTGGGAAGTACTGCTTGCAGAAGAGTGCCACAAACTGGTCCCACGCCGGCTATCCCTCCTCCTGTCCTCCGACCACCTCCACCACTTGTGGGTTGCACTCTCCAGCTGGTATGTGGCGAAGGCCACACGGCACTCTGCAGGAGGATAGAGTGTGTCAAAGATCTTTTCCATCTGCTCCAGCCAATCCTCTGCCTCAGACGGGCTCTCCTCCCCCTTGAAGGAGTGGGTTTCAATTTCCTAAACTGGCCAAAGATCTCGTGGTGGAGCCGCAACGGGGGAATAGGTGCGCCTCCTGGCAAGGAAGGCTTGCGCTCGGAAGTGTCTGAGGGAGGTGGGGGTGGTGGAGGATCACCCCTTCCCTCTCCAGCCTGTCCAGCGTCATGGCAGCTCACCTGTCTCATGGAGGACTCCCCCTCTATATCCTCAGGGAGAGGTGGCTAAGGAGGAGGCTGTTGGAGCTCCTCCCGAATGATATCCCAGATCAGCTGGGTGAGATTCGGGGCCTGAATGCTCGGAAGGAGAGGTAGAGCTACCCTGTCCTTGACCATCTCTCGCCCTCCCCTGCGACCACGCCCACAGCCACGACCATGTCCGCGGTCCACCTCAAGAGCTCCCTAGTAAGGCATCTCCTACACGGAGATCGAAAGAAAAGGATCAAACTCCAAGGACATTTAACTATAGAGGGAAATAAGACTCGGAAGTGACAATCAAGATAATATGTTGTGATGGCTATCCTAGTTACATGTACAAGCATGATTACTTCCAGACCATTTGATTCATTTCTCAAGATGACCTTTCTCTGATACCCTCTTGTCACGACCTGTTCCCAGTTCCCTACAGGACCCGAGAATGGCTTGCCTCGACGAACCCCAAGACCTAGTCATCCAATGAGAAATAACCAAACGCATGCTCAATCCACAACCACACGAGTAATGTAACTAAGTAGAAAAAAATATAACTGATAATAAAAGAAATAGAATAGCAAACCACTAGATTTTTACAGAATACAGTGGAAAAATATAGTTACAATTATCGCCATCACAACAGGGAATTGATAGAAACTGAATATAAGCTACAGGTACTTACTACAACAAAAACTCTTTGTAGCAAAACTAAAGAAAGGAAACTAAGGCTAGGCTCGACTGGGCCTCGCGCCTTCAACAGTTGGTGGCTCTGACTGCTCGAATCCTTAACCTGAACATGGTTACAAAATCCGGAGTCAGCTAACACTGAGTAGAGTGGTGGTTAAGTTAATTACATGCAACATAATTAAAATAGTAATCAGCTAAACATTCAATTGTCGATTATTTATTTTCATCTATTTCTAATTCTCTGATTTATGTGTTTCTGAGTCAAGTACACTAATCAGGTTCCATGATATTGCTCAATCTTCTTGTTCCCTAAGGTAATGATCTTACTTGTAGTTTTCCCATGATGTAGGATGTACACGTGGCACTCTCTTAGCCAGGAGAGTCCCCTGTGGTAGTCCCACTCCCGGTCTACTACTCCAAGGTCATGATCGCAACATAGCGATGACTACGGCATGTGCGATATGCGCACGGGTAGGTACCTCACATTGGCACACAGTTAGTCATTTCCGCTAGTGGGTATGCCCAAACGTACAACATAGAATAGTACAGGGCTTTGCCCTCTCAGAACAGAGGTCTCGCCCCTCAAAATAGAACAGGGGTCTTGCCCCTCCACAGTCTGCGTACCCTCGTCTGACTATCCCGGTTTGCCCAGCAGCCTAACAAGAGTCGGTGTAGGGTGGCCATACCTAACCTCAGGCTCCATGGGGTGGCAAGCTCCCCCCTACACTAAGTAACTCAACCCGGTACCACGTACGTAAGGGCTAGACAGGAGTCGACGTAGAGTGGCCAAACCCACCCTCGGGTCTCAACCCAAGGGACAACAAGCTCCCCTCTACTCTAAAGGGATAGTTGCTCTCCTCGGTATCACGTAGGGCCAGCTCATTTTCCTTAACCAAGTCCAAACGACCGCCCGTAGGCAACATGTTCCAAAACCATCAAGTTTTTAGTACTACAGTATTCTTGGTTTCTTTCTAACTTCCCTATAGGGTTCGTACTTTCTCATTTCCATATCTGATTTATTGAATGCATAACATGAAGCTCAAGATTTCACAATCAATTATTCAGTACAGGTATGTATTCATGACATGGTTCATTACAGGTAGTACAGGTAGCTCATGATTTATCACGGTAACTCATTCATTCATTAGCTACACATGCATTTCTTCCAACCTTAATGTTCATTTCACAACCTAGGATTAATTGAATAATTCTAAAGCATGCAATTCAATTATTAATTCTGGTATTAGAGAAAATGACTCTACTAATTAACCGGGTGGAATGGGGGCTTGTACAGTAGCTCCCGACGTCTCTGTAGGTCCCGTATACTCTACGGACTGGAGACCTACAACATGGACAGACAGGTCAAACGAGCTTAAAATTGCATAGACTATATAATTACGTAGAGAAACTCGAACGAAATCCAATGATGTTTAGTTTGCGGAAATCCGACTCCGTTTGGGCCCTAAACGGCCTAAAAACACCAACTCTAACCAAAATCAGACGTCTAGAAAGAGTCCCAGATGTCTTAAATGAACTCAATGATTCACCTTGCTTGAGGTACCTTTTTTAGATGTCTGGAACTCCATGCAGACATCTGAGGGTGTCTTCAGACGTTTGGAGATAACCCTGGACGTCTGAAACCACCTCGGTCCTTGCACTGACGCACCTCACCAACCTCTGACACATGCATGTGAGGTCAGAACTCGGTTAGGAGAAAATAATTGAAAGAAAATGTGTTATCAGACGTCTGGACAGACGTCTGATGGTCTTTGCAGATGTCTGATTTTGCGAAAAAATAACTCTGCAGAACCGTTTGCGAGCTCTCTCTCTCATAGAAGTTGCAGCAACTGCAGCACCTCCCCATCTCCCTCGTGAGCCCACTACTCTCAGACCTCCGGTATCCTACGCTCTCTCCTTCTCTGGCACCCTGCTCTCCCTCTCCTCTTGGCTGTGGCTTGGGATGAAATGGAGAAGGAGGGGGGCTTATATGGAGATGGAAGGCATGGGGGGAGGGATGGTGTGAGGCATGGAGGGGTGTCGTGGGTGATGGAGTGAGGGGTGAGGTGAGGGGGATGGTGTATGGTGGGTTAGGGGGATGGTTTGAGAAAATTGCGGGGGCACCCTTGCAAATTCTCTTTTCCCTCGCATATCCCCAACAAAAACCTAGGAGGGTTAAAATTGCACAAAAACCCCTAAAATTTCTGGAAATGCCAAACGACATTTTGGAAGGGTCATTTCACACATGGATTGTGATTCTAATCTTAGAATGCATATGCATCTATTTCATCAAGTTCCAAGTACTCATTTATAGATAGGGAAGAAGAATTGATGCTAGGGCATCAAATTCAAATAAATCCAATCCAATCTCTAGGCATATTCTACCATGTATTGAGAATGACATTGAGAGTTTGTGTTCACTATTGTTCATAGTGAATAGAGAGATACATCTCCTCCCAGTTGTACACTCAATCGGGTGAAACTTAGTAATAATTATCTATCTTTGTATTTAATTGATCACTCCATCTTCATTCTTTAATTCCATCACCTTATTTGATTGAGCAACTTCCAATCAAATAATTGTAGTTACGATTCAAGTCTAATGTAGGTGTATAATTGATAACGTTAAAATATCCTACATTACTATGATGCATGTTTGGTCTTGCCTTATCTTTTGTTTATATATTGGACATCGCTAAGAAATTGACTAGCAAATGCACCTTTTCCTTCATATCCCTTACCCCTTAATATGGAAGTATATGCATAGAAGAGGTCCCAAGAATGAATCGAATATAAGGATATGTCAATGCACTTTCCTGAGATGGTGTATCCATTATCTCATTGGGGTTGCAAAGAGAAGGGAGATAATTAGGTTTTGAGTCCCTCGAAGGCTAGCAGAGGGGTAGAAATGAGTTTCCTTTCCATTTCTCATCTTTTTACCATGGACTCCTCCCACTAGCTAGTAGAGCTTCTTCATTCCCCATGCACACCCACTTCAAAAAATTAAATAAAAAATATATAAAATAAATGGCATTGCTTATTGTTGGCACTATCTATGGTTTTTTTCACCTTTCTTCTCATATGAACTCTAAAAAAAAAAAGGAGAGGGAAGGTAGCTCAAACAATGAAGAGATAGAATTATCCCTTTGTTTAATCCTTCGACTAATAGAGGGATCAAATCCAAAATCAAGTTTAAGTTGAATGCAACCTAATCTTTGAAAATAGCTACTTTCTTTTCATCCTTACAGAAATCATAAGAAAGTGAATATTGGCATAAAAGGATTGATGCAACATTAAATTTTAATACAATAATTGTAAAATGATGTGATTATGGAGATTGGATCATTATTTCATCATGTAAATGTCAGCTTAACAATGGGATAGCTTGTGAAAAAAGTATGAATAGTCTTGGAACGTTTGTTAAATTAATTATATATTTATTATTTGCTAGCAAGTAACTTAAGAAAGTTGATCATTTAATTAGTATAATTATATTTGAAATTGTACTAATTGATGTTTTAAATAGAAAGATGATTGGTTATCAAAAACAAAAAAATATCATATTTGTGTTCATATCATTATGCTGAAACTTTGTTCCCAGGTCCAAAAAGAAGTAAATAAATCATATTCATGGTTGTAGCATGTGTGGTGTTTGAGTGACATGGAGAGAGAGAGTGTATACAAAATAAATAACAATGTGAGTACAAATAATAACAAAAGATAGAGACCATTGATTAGAGAGAGATTGGAGAGATATGTGGCAAAGGGGTACATTAGAGGATGGGCGATGCAATGTTTGGAGGAGAGAGAGAGAGAACCATGTGGGTTCTCAAACATAATATCTAACATGGTTGTATGCTGATCTGAGGTTAACTTCCCCGTGCGCTTGGCTTGGTTAGAAAAATCTTGAATAATTAATCTATTCTACGATGCATTGAGTTATCTCTCAAAGATAAACAGGGGCTAATTGGTATCTTTCAATTAAGGTTTAACAACAAAGAGAGCTATACCTTAATGTTATGTACAATGGAGCTTAATGGGCATTTTTGTTTGGTATGGTGAAACTATGGGATTACGTTACTTCAATTGAGTATGTCGGGGGGGCGCTTTAATGCCTTAAATTTTTTGTCATAAGCCTGCTTTCAAAAACGCAAGCCCTGAATGGGTCCAGGGACGTATGGGAGAATGGGGCATCTTGGGAATGGGGATAGGTAGGTGTTACACGTAGGGAGGGGTCCCCACAGATTTACGGTTCATTTGAGCGTTGTATAAAATACTATAGGATGATTAGTATGGAATAAAAGGAGATATGTGTTGTTTGAGCGGTGGGATAAGAAGAGGGTTAACTCATGGCATAAAATAATTGGAATATTTATGTGATATTAATAGATGTTTGCTTAATATTAAAAATATGTGTAAATGATGTAGGGGATATTTATCTAATATTAAAAGTGAAAGAAAAAAATATATTAAGTATTTATTTAATAGTAAAGGTGAGAGTACTATTTATTGTGATTTGATTGGAATGGTTTGAGGTAATTGTGTGAGGTTTGTGTTGAAGCGGTGAAAAAAAATTCTCACAAACATCTCACATATAAAAAAATTATCATTAAACCCACATCCAAATCGACCTTGAGGTTTTATTTATTTAGAGGAATTGTTTAGGGGGAATTGAAAAATAAAGGCACGGGATTATACCTCAATTTTGGGATTGCATGGTTTTAGTGTTTGTTTTTTATAGTTGACAATCTCGGGATTAAAACAAGTAATCTTGCATTTGACATAGCTGGGTGATGAGACTCCACCGATATATTCTCAGAATTCACTAGTGGATTCGAAGACTCCACCGTGCATTTTGAAAACTTTACTCGTGGATTATGAGAATCCACTTGTATATTTTCAGAATCCATTGGTGGATTCGAATACTCCACCTGTACATTTAAAGACTCTACTTGTGCATTTTGAAGACTCCACCCGTAGATTATGAGAATCCACTGGTGGATTCTCATAATCTACCTGTACATTCTCATGATCCACAGCAGCAGTAGCAAGGCATGGGAGAGATTATACACAGGATTAGATTATCTCACCACCCTTAACTTGGATAATACCAAAATTGTAACCTTTAACCTAAAATTAAACTATCCCAACATAAACTTTCACAAACAAGCCATAAGTATTCCAATCCTACTTAACAAACGTTATCTTAGCAAGCAGAAGGGGGGTGGGCTTTAGGGGTACTTGGAAGTCCTTATCTGATCTGGTGGATCGGAATTGGGCCGCAGTGTTTGTTCCTCTAAAGCCCGCTAGCATTTACAGAAGCCGACAAGTCCTGTTCAAGGGCTTGTCCGATCTCCAGCTCAGCCCCGCCACTTGTCCTTCTCTTTGGATTTTTCTTCATGTTGTCGCTTAATTATCCTTTTTCCCCTGCTTACTACTTTTTTTCGACTGGCAACATGCTAACTTGCATATTGCAATCAACAAAAATGTCAACACTCACAAAAAAGTGGTAATTAGACTGTTTACGAAATATATACCTTAAGATTCTGTGAGCTGAGACATATTTTCCTATTAAATATACATTAACATTATATTAATATATCAATTATTTTATCCCTACCTTCCATCCCTTATTTCAACACGCAAGTAATATCTTTCTCCACTTATTTCATACTAATTTATTCCTAAATTATTTCGTCTCGCAACCGAGCCCTTAACGTCATGAGATAGGTTCTTTGGCATGGAAAAGCATCCATTGCGGGACTTGACCTTCCACTCAGTGTATGAAGGGGTATCTGATTTTTGTATTTAAAACCAGAAACGAAAAAATTGTGATCTCATGCATTATCGTTTTGCAAACTATGAGGGTTAGATAGTGGAAGAATCAGGAATTCTAACCAAAGGGGGCGATCTTAATCATAAGACGCTATTATATGATTATCACAATTAGATTATATAAATAGATTTTGTAAAACTTAGAATACTCTAAAATAAATAAACACTGTGATGATGAAAGACATCCCGAGGTTTTCTAGTAAGGCTAATCTACTAGTTCTACATTTCTAACATTTTACAACAACGATAATAGTATGTAGGACCTATTTTGATTACTTCTCTATAAAGTTTAATTTGATCAAGCCCTTTTTTGGAAAGTGTGATTTTATTAAGGAGAAGAATAAGTGAATAAAGGACCCTATTAAGGGAGAGATAGATAGCACAGACAAGATACCACAAAGATGAAGCACCCTGCTATAACAAAGAGCATTAGCTAAAGTATAACATCATACATACTAAAATGTTCTCAACAACTTGGGGAAGAGCTGAGTGGAGATTTTTAGCAAGGTGAATACACCACCAAAATGAGAAGTATCGGCTTACGACATTTGAAATGCCTAAAATACATTTGTATATCCATCGAAACCAATCATATGAAAGATACTTTATGATTAGGGCGTACACACATCTCCATAAAATAATAAATCGGCTACTAACATAGGAGATGAGCCTTGATCTTCACCATCGCAAAATTGGGGAAGTCACCATTGTCTCATTGACCAAGGAATCATAAATAAATCATTAAGTTGTAATTAGCTACTGTGACGACTTAGGTCCTCCAATTGATTAAACTAGATGGAGCCCAAGTTGTCTGATACAAATTATATATCAAATTAATCCATAGGATCATAGTCACTTAATATGCAATTGTAAAACATCAATAACCATTCAAGCATAAAGTAATAATTAAATGATAAAATAAGTGTTGTCTTGAATAATTAAACAACTTTACAAGTCAAGCAAATCGAAAAGATAAGTAGTTCTCTAGTGTAGGAATACATTTACTAGAAATCAAAAAGAAAATTAAGAAATCACACAAAGCTTCTATCTACATGGATCGACTCTTAGCGTCAAGCTAGGTCCCTTACCAATAATACCAAATGCATCCATTACACCTAGTTGCTCAATTACACCTAAGTATGTAGTCTAAAAAATACACTAGCAAAGGATGAGTAGAGCAAAGCTAGTCAAATAATATAAAATAAAGATATGGGCACTAGTTGCATATTAATCCATTTATCTAGCCATTATTGATTAATCATTACCCTCTGGTTTTTATGGGTGTTGACCTCAACAATTATGGTCCTTATTAGCACAATTACACCTTGGAAGGCACGAGACAATCTTTATGTGATATTTCAAGAAGTACAACTGACACAAGACATCCTTTTGGTCAGAAGGATCCCTTGTACCCATGCCACAACTCAGTTCATCACCCTTAGGTTATGGCGAGGAGAAGTGTTGGCTACGTCATAGAGTGTAAGTATGCGCTAGCTAGACTGACTAATCTATAGGCAGTCGTTTTTTCACTTACTAGCCAAGAAAAGAACCACTAACTCTTGCTTTGAGCCAAATACTCAATTATACTAATTGGCCATTAAGCCTAGCTATGAGTCGTAAAGAGACCAACAACTTCTTCATAACTCAATTGGTTTAAATCCAGGCTAGCTATAGCTAAACTCCAATGAGCAGCAGGACTGAAATAGTTATCCTATATATATCCTAATAAATATGTTAACATCTTTATTTATAACTAAATTCTAGGATAACCAAGTTTTGTATTACAATATCATAGTTCTATATCATCCCTTATGTTTCATAGTTGGTTATCTTCAGTATTCAGTTATTTAGGGTTCCCCTATTAAGGTTACCAGGATATCATAATGAACCGATTATTTCATATGGTTGTGGTAATCATATACCAAGTTTGATTTAGGTCTAAAAGTGAGGTTCTAATTATCAACATGTCTAATATAATTATCATTTTGATTCTACAAATATAATCATGCTTAATTGTTCAATTATCACAGTCATAAATGCATTGATGAGCAAAAATAACCATTGGTCAATTTATTACTACTTAATCAAGTCAGATTATAGATGAATTAGCATGTATGATTTTATTATGTAACTAATCATAAGAAAGAAGCACACAGTAAAGGTATATCAGTAACTAAATTTAACAAGTCAAATAATATCAATTTAATAGTACACGACGTTTACAATAACTTTTAATTCACATTTTAATACCTTAAAAATTAGAATAAAGAACCATTACTAGAATAAGTGTGTTTTATGATGGTTTCCTACTCGTTGCCAAATGTGGTCATCTGCAACGATTATTTATGAAACTGTTGTCCAAAGTGTGATGGAAACTCGCACTTTGATGAGGTATTGCTCATCATAGCTAAAATATCTAAGTTAAGCTAGAAACTAAGTTAAACACTACCTAATTAACACAAGAATGGGTTAAGTGTGAGAAATAACAGAAATGACCTAAAACAACAAATTGGTGTTAAAAATGCATAATTAATGAGATATTCTATTCAAAAGTGTAATATGGTGATCCAATTGCAAGTTGAACACATATTTTGGTTTAAAAGATCAAATTGAAAGTGCAATTATATTCCTAAATGTTCAATAAGCTTCAATAAAAACTTGGTTGCGTTTGAATGTCATTAGGAGCCTGCATTATTGACATTACATTTAGGTCCTCATTCATATACAATTTCTTAAGTTTAAAATCTCCAAGGACCTCTTTGAAAACCATCAGGAACCTTTTAGCAGACTCTGAGGATTGCTTTGCCATACATTTTTCCATTATTGGGTTTTTCTACAAGTTTTCTACCATTTTGCCCTTAGTGGGCTTCCCTGCAAATGCACCAATGATTGCACAGCAAAAATACACCAACAATTGTGCCATCTTGTGCTATTTCCTAGCATTACCAGTGCATATTAGGTAGCCATAATCGCATTTGTAAAAATAAACGCATGCATGCATTTATTTGAGATGGGAGGAGAGTGAATAAAATGGCCTTGAAATTAACGTATTCCTCAAGTGTTGCCTCGCAAATTCACTATCTTTATTTTTATTTTGCTTTGAATTTCTCCGCACGGCTCAGGGCATGGCGTGCTCTTGGCACCATTCTCTGCACCAGCTTGCCCTGCACAGCCATGCACAGCCCAGGGCATGGCTGTGCTTGCCTCCTTCCTCTTTAAAAAGGGCACGGCTATCTTCTTTGCTGAGAGCTTGGTCCAACACTCACAGCACCCTTCCTTCCTCCAGGTCGTCTCCTCCCCTCTCCCCTCCATACGCAGCCTTTCTTCCTCCTGAGGAGCTACGCTACGGGCAGGAGCAGCTTACAGTGGTACACGACTACCACTGTGAGTCCCACCACCGCCCAGCTCATCAAAGAGCCAATGGGCATGGTGGTTCTCCTCTCTGTTTTCGTCATTCCATCCATTTCCGCCATTGCCACAGAGTCAAGCTTTGAAGCTCAACCGTAGCTGCAGTAAGGAACCGGCTGCCCCACGCCGCACGCAGGCCACCGAGTGCCCCTGCAGCGGCCGGCGCAGCTCTTTCCATGCACGCGGGCTCGCTCCGCAGCGCCCGCACACGTAGAACCGCCAGTAGCCGGTCGCGCGAGCCGAGCGTGCACTGTAGCCACTATTCACGCTAGAGAGCGCGACACTGTGGCTATAGTGTAGTGACCGAAAAGTTTCTCACTTATCCGGTCACCGCGCGCTCTCTCTTCATGCTGCTATTGTCGCCAGCCCATCCGCGCCCACGTCTCTCCCCGCGCCCACTCCAGCGCCTGCGCCCGCGTCTCTCCCAGCGCCTGCTTCTTCGCCTGCATTTCCCTCTGTGGTCCGCAGCGTGCTGCATGGCAGTCTCCCTCACACCGCTCCCTCCAGCGTGCGCACACATCTTCGCGCGCCTATGCGCTTGCGCCTGCGCGTGGACCACCAGACGTCGGCTGAAGCCTTCGGACGACTTAACTCGCTGCGCATTCTTCATCCCAGCAAACTCTCTCTCTCTCTTTCTCACAAACACACACCTCACGCACACACTCACACCACACTTGTACACACTCACATGTACACTCACTCACTCACTTGTACACTACTATATACTTATATATATACATATATATATTTATATATATATATATATCTACATATATCTATATACATAGATACTTAGACTAATATATATATATACATATACACATATATATAACTATATATATATATATTTATAATTAGATATATATGTATGTATATATAACTATATATAGATATAGATATATATATCTATCTAAATATAAATATATATATATACATATATATATATATATCTATGTATATATATACATATACATATATATATATATATAACTACATATACACCTATATAATTATAACCATATCTATATATGTACATATAGATATATATTTACATATATACATATATATATTTTGTTCATATCACCTACCACATGTTGTACCGTGGGAATATCTGCACCAGTTGCTGATATTTCCCGATAGATGCGTATAGAATGTTGTGGTTGATCATCTTTCTAGACTGGACCCTGACCATATTGGACTTACTCTGCCGATTAATGAGATTTTTCCTGATGAGCACCTATTGGCAATTAATGTGGCAAGTGGACCTTGGTATGCTGACATTGCAATTACCTTGCTTCTGGATCCCTTCCACGTGGCTGGCCTAAAAACCAGCGCGAGCGCCTCATGGTAGAAGCAAAGTATTATTTCTAGGATAATCCACTTCTTTTTCAAATAGGTGTTGATCAAATCATCTGTCGCTGTATTCCTGACAGCGAATTCCCTAATGTGCTATCCTTCTGCCACGATCAGGCTTGCGGAGGCCATTTCTCTGGGAGGAAAACTGCAGCCAAGGTGTTGCAGTGCAGTTTCTTTTGGCCCTCCCTTCACCAGGATGCATATTTGGGGAATTGATTTCATGGGTCTCTTTCCTCCTTCCAACAGCTTTGAATTCATTCTCGTGGCTGTTGATTATGTTTCGAACTGGATCGAGGCTATTCCCACGAGCCGTGCTGACCATATTGTATCCACTCAATTTGTCAAAGACCACATTTTTGCGCGCTTTGGGATCCCTAGAGCCATTATCTCGGATAGAGGAAGCCATTTTACCCATACTTCTTTTTGGGCACTTCTGAGGAAATATGGAGTCCACCATCGTATCGCATCCCCGTATCATCCTCAGACAAATGGCTAGGTAGAGGTGTCGAACCGACAAATCAAGCAAATTCCCAAGAAAACAGTTCGGCCTGACCGTAAGGATTGGTTCGACAAGCTGATTGACGCACTTTGGGTGTATCGGATCACCCTCAAGGCTCCCCTTGGTATGTCTCCTTATAGAATTGTTTACGGGAAGCCTTGTCATTTGCCCGTGGAGCTAGAGCACCGCGTTTATTGGGCAGTTCGCCAATGTAACCTCAACCCAGACTTTTGTGGTTGAGAAAGGAAACTCCAACTCCAGGAGCTGGAAGAGCTCCGTCGTGAAGCCTATGATTCTGCCTTAACTTTCAAGCAACGCACTAAGGCTTTTCACGATAGCCGTATTCGGTGGAAGGAATTTGAGCCATCTCAGCAAGTTTGGCTCTACAACGCCTGGCTCAAATTCTTTCCTGGGAAATTGAAGTCCAAATGGACTGGTCCTTTCCTAGTCTCGAGACCATTTCCCAATGGGGTCGTTGAGATTGAAGATCCCAAATCTGGCCATAAATTTACGGTCAATGGGCAGCGTTTGAAACCCTATCTTACTCATGAACTTGCCCCCGTTGGAGAAACTGTTGGCTTGCTAGAGGGTAACTAATTTTGTGCCTCATTTTGAGTTCAGTTGGGGACGTTAAATTCAGTGCTCGTTGGGAGGCACCCCAACAACACTTCGCCACTGTCACGTTCACTTCACTTTTCACTTCACCACCCACCATCCACCCACCCTACCACCCTGCACCTCAGCTCTCGTTACCCGATCTTTGGTCCTTCCTCTACCCTACCCTACATGCATATGAGGACATAGCATCATTTGGCATGGGGGAGTGGATAGGCATCCATAGGATCTGGGTATTTTATGGTATCATGCAGTCTCCATTTATCTATAAAAAAAAATGGTCTTTAGTAATGATCTGAAGGCCGAAACAAAAAAATACAATAAGTGTTTATGGATATTCAACCACTGTTTTGGAGACTTTCCAGGCCACAGAAGCTTGATTCGCTCAGGCTCGGCTTAATTCACTTAAGCATTGACAAGATAGATCGGAATCTCTCCTAACTAAGGACGTATTCTTGTACCTAAGACACTAGTACATGATTCATTGGTTTGCTTCTACTCGAGAGCCTAAGTAATCTTGGTTCGCAATACACTTATCAAGAAAGATCAGGTGAACATAAGATCCAACCCTAGTGTTCATTAGGGAAGGTGGAGTCCTTACCTGTGTACGTAGGTAGACTTTTTATTCCAGGCTTTAGTCTTGTGTTTAGGAGAGACTCTTTCCACCAAAAAGAAACTCTCCCACCAAAAGAAAAGTGTGCTCCTCCAAATAAAGTTGTAAGAGATATACTGACACGTGTTTCAAAAAAAAAAGCTGCAAATAAGTCAGTATATCTCGTAAATGTATGTAAAGTCTTACCCCTACAAAAGTTCTTCAGGGCAAGTTACAAATACCCTATTTTCTTTGAGCCACAAATGTAATAAAATGGGAGTTGAGTTTTCCGTCATCTTTTTAAGGGTCAATCCAAAGACACGAGCTGAAGCTGGGACCAACCTGCACTTAAAAATTTGTGAAACCCTAGGCTTGAGTCTTAATGTTTATCTGGTCAGTTTTGATCCTTCACTATGCACAAGCCATAATCTCTTGAGCTCTCCAGTACGGCAAAAACCTCCTGGGTCCTGGAAATCGTACTTAAAGTTTAAATATCAAGAGTCCAGGTTAGTTGAGAGATGGTCTATGTCATTAAGACTTAAAGTACTGGTAGTCTTCTCTGCAATTGGTTCTTACAATATCCAACAAATAAACACACCTATGTCACCTCTGAAGAAGATCTTCAGCTTAAAGATCATTTCTAAATACAATACAAAAATATTTTGCTAGGGATTAGCAAAAGATAGGCATGGGGGTATGATTGCACAACAAAAGTACATCAACAATTGTGCCATCTTATGCTATTTCCTAATATTACCAGTGCATATTAGGTAGCCATAGTCCCATTTGTAAAAATAAATGCATGCATGTATTTATTTGAGATGGGAGGAGAGTGAATAAAATGACCTTGAAATTAACGTATTCCTCAAGTTCTGCCTTGCAAATTCACCATCTATATTTTTATTTGGCTTTGAATTTCTCCGCGTGGCTCAAGGCATGGTGTGCTCTTGGCGCCATTCTCTGCACCAGCTTGCCCTGCACAGCCATGCACAGCCCAGGGCATGGCTGTGCTTGCCTCCTTCCTCTTTAAAAAGGGCACAGCTATCTTCTTTGCGGAGAGCCTGGTCCAACACTCACAGCACCCTTCCTTCCTCCAGGCCGTCTCCTCCCCTTTCCCCTCCATACACAGCCTCTCTTCCTCCTGAGGAGCTACGCTGCGGGCAAAAGCAGCTTACAGTGGTACACAACTACCACTGTGAGTCCCACCACCGCCCAGCTCATCAAAGAGCCAATGGGCATGGTGGTTCTCCTCTCTATTTTAGTCATTCCATCCATTTCCGCCATTGCCACAGAGTCAAGCTTTGAAGCTCAACTGTAGCTGCAGTAAGGAACCGACCGCCCCATGCCGTGCACAGGCCACCGAGCACCCCTGCAGCAGCTGGCACAGCTCTTTCCGCATGCGCGGGCTCGCTCCGCAACGCCCGCACACACAGAACAGCCAGCAGCCGGTCGTGAGAGCCGAGCGTGCACTGTAGCCACTGTTCACGCTAGAGAGCGCGACACTGTGGCTACAGTGCGGTGACCGGAATGTTTCTCACTTATCCGGTCACCGCGTGCTCTCTCTTCGCGCCGCTACCGTCGCCAGCCCGTCCATGCTCGCCCGCGCCGGCGTCTCTCCCCGCGCCCGCTCTAGCACCTGCGCCCGCGTCTCTCCCAGTGCCCGCTTCTTCGCTCGTGTTTCCCTCAGCATGCAGTGCGGTGCGCAGCGGTCCGTAGTGTGCTGCGCAGCAGTCTCCCTCACACCGCTCCCTCCAGCGTGCGCGCGCATCTTCGCACACCTACGTGCCTGCGCCTACGCGTGGACCACCAGACGTCGGCTGAAGCCTCCGAACGACTTAACTCGCCGCGCCTTCTTCATCCCAGCAGACGCTCTCTCTCTCATAGACACACACCTCACGCACACACTCACGTGTACACTCACTCACTCACTTGCACACAACCATATACTTATATATATATATACATATATATACACATATATTTATACATATATATATATATATATACAAATATACATACATATATACATATATCTATAACTATAAATACATATACATATATATATATATTACTATATATATATATACATATATAACTACATATACACCTATATAATTATAACCATATGTATATATGTTCATATAGATATATATTTACATATATACATATATATATATATATATTTTCATATCACCTACCACACGTTGTATCGCGGGAATATCTGCACCAGTTGCTGATATTCCCCGATACACGCGTACAGAAAGCGTCTTCGCACACATCTTCCAAACATCCATCCTACACTCCATGCAGTACTTCGTCCTGTTGGTTGCGTCTTCCTAGACGACGATCAACTTGACACCGTGCTACACGCCATTTCCACCTCCACCCCCACCCCTATATACAGATATAATATATACATATATATATACTATATTTACCTTATTTCTATTTCTCTTTCCTACCATTAAAAAGATAAAAAAAATATACAAAAGAGAAAAGATAATCCTTGACTTGCAAGTACTCAGTCTTGCGAATAGCAAGACCAATTTTGAAATCCTAATTTGGCTCAAGGCCAAGAACCTGATTTTGAGGGTCTACCTCAAGGACAAAAATTATCAGAAAAAAATCTCAAATAGAAAAACACCAAAAACATAATAAACAAACGGAAGAGATTCATTGTAGGAAAGGCGTAGAAACTTATTCACCTCTAATCCCGCTTCCCTGAGTTCGGCCCTAGGCCTAAAAGTGACCAAGATAAAATCAAGTAGGCCAGGTTAAAAATTTTGTAAAAAGATGGTTAGGCTCGATTTAGGTTAACCACTGTACTCATTTCAACGATTAAATCACCATATTAACACCACCTATCCGGGTCTACACCAACCAACATACCTACAGCATGAGGTACACTGTACACCCAAAGAACACGACCCATCTGGGCCATTGTTCCTTTGATCCCATGATCCTTCTGTCGATTCATCTCCATCCTTCTCGCGCATTTGCGTGGAGGATTGTATTTTCATCCAGATCTCATATAGCGGCTAGTATTTGGTTTGAGCTTTCTGCGCACGCATTCCTCGCATCACCACCATCCATGCACTAATCGTCTAAATCCACCACTACAATGCCCTGATCCACTTGCAAGTCTACTTAAGCAGCTCTCTTGGGCTTGCACGATGGTAACCAGTTCCCTCCTCTTGAGTGGTTCCCTTCATCCCTCTCCTCAGCTCTCCTACCTTAATTCTTCACCTACGATGACAAAGCAGGCTCATCTCCCTCCTTCAATAGCCTCTAGTCATCGGCTCTAGGTTCTTGGACATCTCCTTCATCAGCTGAGGGTCTCCATCTCATCGCCATCAACCTCCAGTCGGTGGACCTCGGGCATCTCTTTCATCTGTTAAATAGATTTATTGCTTTCTAGATTAGTTCTAGTGCCTGTTAGTGTAGTGTAGATTAGTTAGATGTAGTTTAGATGATGAATTCAGTGATGTGTTAGCTTAGATTAGTGTACATTAGAATTATATTAGTTTATAATTGATCTCGCCCTCTCTGATTAATTCAGATCAGAGAGGTGTTTTTCCGCCTCCATTTTGTTCCATTAATCTCCCTAATCATCTCATAAGTCTCATTCTTTGATTTCCTCGATGATTTAATTTGCAATCCACCCATCTACTAAGGTCAAATTCAGATCTGAGGTCTTAGCTTTTAGATCTGAATTTGTGCCTAAAAACTCACTTGGGGGGTCTCCCATACACTCCATAAATCCACAAAGACCCCCTGATCTGATTTAAATTGAACCGATTCTCTCGATTCTCTCAAATTTCATTTTCACGCCCAATCTTGCGATTTAGAATCAGATTGGTTGTAAATGAATTTAATCAAGTGATTCAAGTTCAGATTTGCTCAAGTGCGTATATTGCGATAAGTTTGAGGTGATTTGATTGAGGTTTTTATTCTCAAATGAGAAAATGCCTAATTTGAGCCTTGTTTGGGTAGTTTTGCCAAGGAAGCTCAGATTCATTGAGATAAGACATAACCATAACTCATTTGGCTTCTATAGGATTGCTTGAATCCCTAAACACTGATCTCTAGTGTTTAAGAGATCCTAGTGATCAGATCACCTATGCAAATCCTAAAATAAAAGCCCGCATCAAGGGCAACATAATTTTTGATCCAATGGATTTTTATTCTGATTTGCAAGGTTGAAATGAAGATTTTAGATCTTCTCATTGTGTAATTGGATTTTAAATGGATTTCAGTACTTCTTTGGGAATGTTTGAGATGGATTTCATGTGGATTTTTTAGTGGTTTAACTCAGATTTGAGGAGCAACAATAACTACTATATTCTCTGAACTAAAACACTCATTTGAAGAATTGATTTGGTTTATTGCACTCAGATTTGTTTTCCAGATTTGAGATATATTTTCTTAGCACCAAATTGGTCCTATTGGTCAAATTTTTAGCTGTAGTAGGTAGCAGCAACACTGATCTACTTCATTGAGCAGCACTAGTTGCTGAATTCAGCTGCTGAATAGTAGGTTTGAAGTGAAAAGTTTACAGAGAATTTTTTCTTGAACTTGGAGATTTAAAAAAATTGACATGTGGCTAGTGTTAGAACTTAATATACAAGCATTCATGTACTTGAAATGGATTGAAATTCAATTAGAATTGCTTGTAAATCTGATCTGAAACCTTTGTCAGCTAATTTTCAGTGCTTAATTGTCCAAAATGTAATTATGAATGAGAATTGAATTGAAAATTTTGTTTAAATGATTGAACATCTATTATATGAAGTGCTAGACATGTATGAGTATTTGAGTAGAATTCTAGCACTTAGAAATGCTTTTAGAGGCCTTAGGTTCATTTTGAAACACTCATTTAGGCCTCTTTTAGAGTTATTTTGTAAATGAATAAAAATCATAAAAAATTAAAATAAACCTACCTTGAGTAGGATTAAATATTTTTCTAGGTTTGTGCCAAGTTTTAAGGTATTTTGAACCTCCAACTTGGTGGAATATAACAACCGACGGTTCAGTAGTCTACTTTGGAATTTAATAAAAAACCAAAGTTGAAAAACACCAAAAAGAAACTTCTCCTTTCTCATCTCACCATTTCTCTCTCATCCCCTACCTCTATTATACATATAAAAACTATAAAAAATAAAAAATGTCAAAAAATACCTTGTATAATATATTTATACTTATAAATATAATTTAAAATTAAGCTATATGTATATATTGTACAATATCTAAATATTGTGTTTAAATAACTTATAAATGTAATATATATATTAAATTAAATATTTAAAGTGATTTATTGTATATATAACTTTATTATATAATTATATATTAATTTACATTAACTTAAATGTATATAAATTTAAGTAATTCTAAATACCTATTTATATACTATAACCACTTGTAATACTGTATATATGTATTTAACTAAATATTATATATTGTACTATACCTGTAAATTAATTTAATTATGTAATTATAGTAGGTAATTAAGTTATCAAGTTAATTGGGTAAATTATTAAGTTAAAATAAAATAAATTAGTAATTTAAGTTATTAATGAAGTAATTTATCATGTAAACTTGTATAGTATTATTTTAAGTATTTTCAACATATCTGTACTGTATTTGTACTATACTACAGTATTTATAAATTATTTATGTACATAACTATCTAAAATGTGTATTTAAATGTAAATAAATTAAAATAAAGTTTCTAAAATACATTAAAAATGTATAATAAATACTTTAGTATGTAAATTAATTTTGTATTAAGTCAATTTCATGATTAATTAACTCATTTATACTTTAATTAAGAAATTAACCCTTAACTTGACATGTACAAATCCCAAACTTTAACTAATTTTTGTATATAATTAAGTAAGTTATAATTCTAAATAAATTGTACAATTATATAGCCCTATATAAGGGCTTTGTAACTATGTAATTTAATTTAAAATTGGAATTAATTATGGCCCTCAAATCAAGGGCCAAGATCATCAAATCAGAACCCCACACGAACACTGATCTGCACACATCTGTCGCGTAGGATGGTGCCGCATCTGTGTGGCAGATGCACTGCAGTGGTATGATGAGAACCTCATCATGAGCCATAACTAGCTCATTTTGACCTAATACAAAGGATAAAAGCTCCTACATAACTCAAGGAAAGGCTTAACTCAGAGAATTCTTAGTTCAAGAAAACAAGTCATAAGGGGCAAAAATGCAATTTTACCAGCACAATCTGCAAGCAGGGTAATTCAGGGTCCAAACACAGGTCAAACAAACCTAATAAGAAGGGAAGTGGGATGATTTGATCTGATAAGGGCTACAGCAACTCCAAGGAATTAAATGATAATCTGTAATCCTAAAACAAACCCACTTCAATTCACAAGGTTCGAGGCAAATAAAAAATTGACTAAATCCTCTACAATTTGTATAAAAATAATCTCTAGGGCTTAGAACCTTCAATTTGGCCTTAGGAACCTATTTTGACCTACATTGAGAACCATGCCCAATTAATGACTTAATTTGGGTTTTTACGTAAATTGACTGGTCAAACAAGGTCTGATCTAGAAATAAAATTCACCATTAGAATCCTTAGGCCCCATTTAGTCATGTATAAAACTTGAGCCTAAGAAGAGACCTTCTTGACCGACTTTTCATTTTGGTCCTCATCCATTACTTTTTGACCCTCAACTTTTGAAACCCTCGCATTTTGGCCCCTAACTCTTCTTCGTTCTTTGCATTTGGGTCCTCCCTGCAAAACCCTGAGCAGCGCCATGCTCCGGTGACTTTGCGCGGAGCATGGCGCCGCGCAGGGTAAGGGGGACCCTCTGCCAAGTCAACCGGGGGTTCCCAGCGACCTCTGCCGTCGCAGGGACACCTCCATGGTCTCTGCAACCACCCATACCTTCCGTGCGAACACGCGGAAGGTATGGGTCTCCATCTCCGGCGTCCTCCGGCGGGGGAGGCACGTTGTCTCCCTCCGCCCTCCTCTCTGATTTCGACTCTATAAAAGCCCTCGACGCTCTGCCGCACTCTCCAGCTCGGATCTGACGGAGAAACCCCCCCTTTTTCCTCTCTTCCCACTCCGACAGAAGCCCCCCTGCTCCGGCGGTTCTTCCTCCTCCTCCTCGTCGCTCTGCGGCACTACCAGCAGCAGAGCTGCCTTCACCTGCTCTTCTCGCGTCGCGCCGTACCCAGCGCGCGCTCTCCCGCTCTCTCCTCGCCGCCGCCCTCTCTCTCTGGGCACCTTCTTCTCCGGCGACAGTCGATAAGACTGTCACCCTGCTCCGGCCCCCCTCGTCCCTCCAAGTAGGTACAGTTCTTCCCTTTCCTCCTCTCTTTCTTTTCCCTACTTTAATTTGCTCAACCGCCCTTCGACTGCGCTTAATCACCCTCATCTTCTCCATCTCCAGCCACCCTCCGGCGAGACGTTCCCATCGCTCCGCAGCCCCATACGCCTCGCCGACCCTCACAGAACCTCCGCCTCCTCACCCTAATCAACCTCCGCTCACCCGTTACCTCTCCACACCCCCACCATACTCCACCGAACAAACCCATTCTCACAGCCACAGTCTGACCTAGCCCCGCCACCAGACGCCATCCCACGACCTGCCACACCCCGCACCACCTTTGCCTTGCCACGACGAAGGTCCCCCGCGTGTTTGATTAGGCCGAAGGGCCGTATTCCTGTCTAACAAGTTCACTGCTCCAGCCGCCATTAGCGACGACTGAAGCAGCTTCGAGGCGAGCTCCAGGCCCTGCAGCCCCAGATTCCCAGGTGCTGCAGGTTGGGGTAAAGTCCACGAAGGCTTCTGCCTCTTTAGTTGGCCCAGACATCGACTACAGCTGATCAGAGGGCGAGGTGGAGTCATCCTGCGGGCGCGCGCGAAGGCAGCAGAAGTTAGTCCCACATCGTGAGATTTCGAAGCCGCGCACCGGCATAAAGGCAAAAAGTGCCTTAGCCTGTTTGCCTCCTGACCACGGGGTGAGATCCCTCTCACCCACTTGACTCGGCCTCGTCTGCGACAACCCCACGTGGACCTGGCCCGACCCGTTTACCCGACCTGCACTCCTCGCCCACCACCGCACACCGGTGGGCTTGGACCCAGGCGTGACCCGTACCCGACTACCCGGCAGCTCTGGGAGAGCTATCCTATGAGTGAATTCTGAGAGAGAGAGACGCGGGGGAGGGTAGAGTAGGTTTTTGCCCTCTGACCAAACTGCGAGTGTGCAGGAACAAGAGAAAAGAAGAAGAAGAGAAGGCAGACCGCAGAGGAAGAAGAAGAAAGAAGGAAGGAGGACGCACTGTAGCAGCGGGTTACTTAAGTCGTCTGATTGAAAAATCAGACGACGCTCCAAGGACGAAGAAGAAGGAGAAGAAAAGAACAGGACCACAAGGAGAAGAAAAGAAGAACAGGACCGCAAGGGAGAAGAAAAAGAAGAAGAAGAAGCTCTGAAGAACCCAAGAGAAGAATAGAAGGACGAAGACAAAAGAAGAGATGCAGAACACGAGAAGAAAATAAGAAGAAGCTCTAAAGAAAAAAGAAAGAAGAAAGCAAGAAAAAGAAGAACAGAGGAAGAAAAAGAAGAAGAAGCTCTGAAGAACCCAAGAGAAGAACAGAAGGAAGAAGACAAAAGAAGAGAAGCAGAACACGAGAAGAAAAGAAGAAGAAGCTCTGAAGAAAAAGAAAGAAGAAAGCAAGAAAAAGAAGAACAGAGGAAGAACAAGAAGAAGGAAGAAAACTGAAGAACCAAAGAGAAGAGAAGAAGAAGAAGCCAACAAGACAAATTTCTCTCTCTCTCTCTCTTTATTTTTGTAATAGAAACTTTGTATCTCTAGAATACAATTTGCTCCCTGAGTTCGACCTCGGGAGATCTTTTATTTCCGAGTAAAAATTGTAATAGTGGAAATGACTATCTGTACTACAACGCCATTTCTATAACAAAACAACAAAACCTAGTCATACCGCCACTATTCTTGGCGCCGTTGCCGAGTAGCAACGGCTATTCTAGAAGTAATAAAATTTCTATTTGTAAGTTTCTAATAATCTCTCCTCTCTTTTGTGCAGGTACGGAAAGAAACAAAAAGACGCAGCCGCACCACAGCCACTCCAAGGACAGGTAACTTCCTATTAAACCCTAAAATTTTAAAGAAAAAGAAAAGAAATAGGCATAACCTGTCTTTATACATAGTAATAGCTGCATATTCTCAGAAACTGTTATTCCTGCACATAGTTTTAAAGGTGATTAGGGGCTAACACATCCTTGCCTGAGCCTTAATTACCCAAATAAAGAGTTAAATGGACCAAGTAGAGCCAACATAAGGTCAAAAGCTAGGGTTTTTAGAGACACACCTTCTATTAACAAAGAAAAGATCTTCCCAAAAAGAGGTGTACCTAAACCTTGTTTGAAAAAATCTACACAAGAGAAACCCTAAGCAAATGGCTCTCTAAACATTTGAACCCTAAAAAGAAAGGACCCAAAAGCTCTCAAAAGAACAAGAGGTGAAGTTGACCCCTTGGGTCAACCAACCTTAAAATTGGGCCACTTTGTTCACAAAAACACCTAAGAGTTCAAGTGAAACCTTAAGCACCCTGATCTTAAACTAAAATTGGTAGACTTAAGAGGTCAAGATCCCCATTCTGGTCTACCTGGAACCGCAGTGACAAGAGAGGTCGGGTGGGGGAAACCCTGTAACCCGTGGGGACGCTCTACTGTGTAGGGGTCTTTGCGGGACTCACCCTCTCTGGCTGCCCAGGTAATTCTCAGGTGGACGATCTTTCTGATCAAGGGGTCCATCTGCCCCACACCTCTATAGTCACCCAACACATTTTTGGGTATCTTGATTGGGTCTAGCACCTTCTGAACTCATCTCTTCCAGCAGTACATGTACGGTAGGAGGTCCTTAAGACCACCCTTAAGACCTCCTTTAGAAATTCACTCTCGTCGAGGCCAAGCCTCGACGCCCGTGTTTGTGCAGCAACCCCCTCACATTATTCTCTCTTCTGATTCAGAACCAAGTTCTTCTTCTTCCCCCATCATGGCTCAGCCAGTTGAGGAAGAAAACAATCTGGAGCATCAGCTCCAGCGACTCAATGACCTCTTCCAAAACTTCGTGCACCCACCGCAGCATCCTATGATGCGGGACCACTGCAATCCTGCTGCGGTGGCCATTGAGCCTCGAGTCAGAATCCCGACTGGAGGACCTGATTCCGAATTGAAGCCCAACATGATTCATGCTATACCTAAATTCCATGGGCTTAATTCCGAAGATCCCTTCCAGCATATCAAACAACTAAAGCATCTGGCCCAAACTTTTGGCTCAGATGTGCAAAATCGGGATATTCTTCTCATGAAGATGTTCTCCTTTTCTCTTATGGACAAGGCCGCCCATTGGTATCAGACTCAGACCCGGCCGATCAACACTTGGGAAGAACTTCAATCCGAGTTTTTGAAAAAGTTCTTTCCCGTTGGTCGGACCAATGCCTTGCGCCATCAGATTACTCACTTCACTCAGTAATCAGGGGAACCTCTCCATGAGGCATGGGATCGTTTTCAGGATCTCATGAGAAAGTGCCCCCATCACGGAGTTCCTAAATGGGAACAGGTCCAATCTTTTTACCAGGGACTCCGTAAGGATATCCGTCTTTTCGTCAATGCAACCTACGGAGGAAATATCATGGGTAACATGAGGACACCGTGTGGGAGATTCTCGAAAACATGTGCGAGAACTCCATCAACAATGACTCCATGGGATTATTCGACAGGTCGAATACTCGCGCATCGACGAATCCTAGGGGAGCACATGAGACGTAGGGCCTGTCCGCATCAGTCGACTTGGAATTAATGGCCAGTCGATTGGACAAGGTCTCGATTATTGAAAAGAAGGTGGATGAACTGACTCAGCACCTGCAGTGAGCCACCTCTGCACATAACCCCTTTGCACAGCCTCCTTCCACAAGGGAAACTGTGCAAAATATTCTCCATAAATCTTCTCCTAGGATGGATCCATATCCACCATCTGATTCTCTAACCAGAGGTCCATCCGATCCTCTCTATATCAACCCGGGGAATTCCATTCCCTCTTTCTCTGACTCTCTAGAGGTTCCTCAGACCTGCGAGGACCTCAACGCCATCCAGAACGACCCGTTCTCCAACACCTATAACCCTAGATGGCGAAACCATCCCAACTTTCAGTGGGCGGGAAATTCCCAAACCCAAAGACCACTCTTTCAACCCCGCCCACAACCCCCTCGTCCTTACCAGCCGCCTCAGCCTCGGCCCAACCCTACTTATCCATCAGGGCCAAATCAGGATCCAATGTCCCTAATCCTTCAGACTCTGGCTGACATTCAAAGAACGAATGCGGCTATTCAAAAGCAACACAAGGACGAGATTACAGAGGTCCGAAACCAATTGGCCCAGTTGGCAAATTCTCGCCAGCCAGGCACACTTCCTTCCCAACCTCTTCCTAATCCAAATAACGTGCCAACCCAGCGGCACGTTATGAACCCAAACCCGGGCCATGCCCATATGATTTATCAGGCCCCCTCTGTTCCTTCACCAGACGGGATAGAGGCCTCCACTTCTTTTGCGGGTTACCAGCAGCAACCCATCTTACCCAATCCCAACCAAAACCAGGCAGGACTTAATTCCGTAACAACCCGTAGTGGTAAGGAAACCCAAGACCCACCTCATCCAAACCACTCCAAGCCTGGTAGTGATCCCAAGCCTAGGACAGTAATCCAGGACATTCCCACCCCTATCCCAGATCCAAAACCTAGACCTATCCTAGAAGAACCAACCAAGATCCTGTTTCCAGAGGCCTTGACCAAGGGAAAGAAGACCACCAAGCCCGTGGCACTTGAGGAGGACCTGGTCAAGCTCTTTGAGCAGGTCCACATAAACATCCCCTTGATGGATGCAATCCACCACGTACCGGCTTACGCACGATTCTTAAAGAATGTGTGTACACCCCAGCGTAAGCCGTGAACCAAGAGCGGGAGTCCAATTGTTCTGTCAGAGCAAGCTAGCTCTGTAATCCTAAGCAGACTCCCACCCAAGCCCAAAGACCCTGGTACTCCCCTGATTTCCTGCAAGATAGGTGATACCCAATTTGATAGAGCTTTGCTAGACTTGGGCGCATCCATAAATCTGATACCCACATCCTTACTTGACCATCTAGAAGAACCTGAGTTAAAACCAACCGAGGTAACATTACAATTAGTAGATCGATCTATAAAGTCACCAAAAGGGATTCTCGAGGATGTTATTGTGAGAGTGCGGGATTTCTATTTTCCTGTAGACTTTATAGTCTTAGACATGGATGCACCTGAAAACCCTAGGGATACACCAATCATTTTAGGGAGACCTTTCTTGGCTACTGCTAGAGCCAACATTAGCTGTGAGGAGGGCCAAATAGAGCTCAAATTTGGGAATCAAACTCTGAAAATTGATATATCTAAGGCCCAACAAGGAATCAATTGCGGTGTCATTGAACAAGTTTGTGACGTTAGGGCTTTGGTTGATGAAACACACTTCCAGAATGGCATGATTATACCTCATCAACCACAGAAAGATCTTGACCCACAAACTAAGGACTCGAATCCAGATATAAACAACCCAGTAACTCCCACCCTTGAACCTCACATCTATACTGAACCACCCGCTGCTGCTGATAACCCCACCCTCGAACTGAAGCCACTTCCTGCTCACTTGAAATACATCTTTTTGGGTTCTAATCAGACCCTTCCTGTGATTATCAATTCCAACCTCAATCCCAAACAGGAATCCCGTCTGATTGCTGTCCTCCAGCAACATCGCAGATCCATCGGGTGGACTCTCGATGATTTGACTGGAATAAGTCCCTCTTATTGTACTCATCATATCTATTCAGAAAAGGGCGCACGACCTTCTCATGAAATGCAGAGACGCTTGAACCCCAATCTGCAGGAGGTCGTGAAAAAGGAGATCATCAAGTGGTTAGATGCCGGGATCATCTACCCGATCTCCGATAGTCGTTGGGTGAGCCCAATTCAGGTCGTGCCCAAGAAGGCAGGACTCACCACCATAACGACTGAGATCGAAGAAATCATCCCTACCTGATTAGCCAATGTGTGGAGAGTCTGTATAGATTACCGCCGACTCAATGCCTCCACGAAGAAGGATCATTTCCCACTACCTTTCATTGATCAAATTCTTGAGAAACTAGCGGGAAATAGGTTCTTCTGCTTTCTTGACGGGTACTCCGGTTATAACCAGGTGGCAATCCATCCTGAGGACCAAGAAAAGACCACGTTCACCTGCCCCTTCGGAACTTACGCTTTCCGAAGGATGCCTTTCGGTCTTTGAAATGCACCCGCTACCTTTCAGTGGTGCATGCTTGCCATATTCTCAGATATGGTAGGTGATTTTTTGGAAGTCTTCATGGATGACTTTTCAGTTTTTGGAGAATCTTTTGATGATTTCCTCCAACACTTGGTCCAAATACTCAGGCGATGCATCGAGGTGAATTTGGTTCTTTCTTGGGAAAAGAGCCATTTCATGGTGCCTGAGGGAATTATCCTGGGACACTCAATCTTGAAAAAAGGCATCCAAGTAGACCGAGCTAAGGTTGATCTGATCTCTCGCCTTTCTATGCCTAGCTCGATCAAGGACATCCGATCTTTTTTGGGGCACGTCGGTTTTTACCGTCGATTTATCCTTGATTTCTCAAAAATCACGCGCCCCCTGACCACTCTTCTCTCCAAGGATGTACCTTTCAAAATTTCCAAGGAATGCACTCAAGCATTTGAGGCCCTACGTGACCGAGTCACCCAGGCCCCTATCCTACAGTCCCCTGATTGGTCTCAACCCTTTGAGATCATGTGCGATGCGTCTGATTTCGTTGTAGGAGCGGTCCTGGGGCAAAAAGCTGACGGGAAACCCGTGGTCATCTACTACGCTGGCAAGACACTTGACGAGGCTCAGTGTAACTATACAGTTACGGAGAAAGAGCTGCTAGCCGTGGTATTTGCCCTTGAAAAGTTCCGATCGTATCTTCTGGGTTCCCATGTCATCATTTACTCGGATCACACAGCTGTGAGGCATCTCCTTGCAAAGAAGGATGCGAAACCTCGATTAATCTGATGGATCTTGCTATTGCAAGAATTTGACCTTGAGATTCGCGACAAAGTGGGAAAGCAAAATGTGGTAGCTGATCCTTGTCCCGCCTTCCTTCTGAAATGATTGACCCATCCGGACCCATCACAAAGCATTTTCTCGATGAGCACCTGCTGACTATTGGTACTAGCCTTCCATGGTTTGCTAATATAGTAAATTACTTGGCATCTCATCAGATCCCGTCTGATTGGCCGAAGGCCAAGAAAGACAAATTGCGCTCTGATGCCAAGTATTACATTTGGGAAGACCCGTACCTCTTCCGCATAGGTGCTGATCTGATCATCCGAAGATGTGTCCTGGAAGAGGAATTCAACAATATCCTTTCTTTCTGCCATGACCAGGCATGCGGTGGCCATTTCTCTGGGCATAAAACCGCATCAAAAGTCCTCCAGTGCGGCTTTTACTGGCCAACACTGTTCAAAGACGCGTACAATCACTGCAAGGCATGCAGTCGTTGCTAGACTTTGGGCAACATGAGCCATCGTGACATGATGCCTATGCAGCCGATTCTCGTATGCGAAATCTTTGATGTTTGGGGGATTGATTTTATGGGCCCCTTTCCTGCTTCGGATGGTTTTGAATACATTCTGCTGGCTGTGGACTACGTGTCCAAATGGATTGAAGCCATACCGACCCGAACCTGTGATCACAAAATCGTTCTCAAATTCATTCATCAAAACATTTTCTCAAGGTTCGGGATTCCTCGTGCTATAATCTCTGATGGGGGGACCCATTTCACAAACGCTCAGTTTAGGTCACTGATGACCAAATATGGGGTGTCTCACCGAATCTCTACTCCTTACCACCCCCAAACCAATGGTCTAGCTGAGCTGTCTAATCGGGAGATCAAGAAAATCCTGCAAGTCACTGTTCGGTCTGACAGGAAGGACTGGTCATCCCGACTTCCGGAAGCATTGTGGGCCTATAGGACCACCCACAAAACCCAGTTAGGCATGTCTCCCTTTAGACTGGTGTACGGGAAGGCGTGTCACCTTCCTGTAGAATTGGAGCATAAAGCCTATTGGGCAGTACGGAACTGTAATCTAGATTTTTCAAAGGCTGGAACCCACAGAAAACTTCAAATCAGCGAGATCGATGAATTACGCCTAGACGCGTATGAGAGCTCGCAAATCTACAAGGAGCGGGTTAAAGCCTTCCACGACAAACATATCTCGAGAAAAATCTTTCATCCTGGTTAGAAGGTCCTACTCTTTGATTCTCGACTCAAACTTTTCCCGGGAAAGCTGCGATCTAAGTGGGTCGGACCATATTTAGTCCGACATGTTTTTAGAAATGGAGCTATCGAAATCAGTCCGCTCAGCCACGATTCCGAACCTTTCATCGTGAACGGTCAGAGACTCAAGCCGTTCATTGATGTGACTTCTATTGATTTGGCTGAAGCATCTTATATCCTCCATTCCCCTTGAGCTTATTGCGCCTAGCCGATGACGTAAAACTCAGCGCTTAACGGGAGGCAACCCGTCATTTTCCTAAAAATCCAAAACCTTTTTCTGACACCTTTTTGCACTTAAGGTTCACCCTTGTAGACAGCCGACCCCACCTCAGATGCTTGCATCTGGGATTAGAAATCATCCGCATTCTGTCTTAAGGAATGAACTAAGTAAATAAAAAACCCCCTAAGTCACAATGAGGACATTGCAAACCTTAGGCACGGGGGGGGAGTATAAAAGTGCAAAACTGGTAAGAAAAGTTTTTTTTTTAAAAAATAAAAAATAAAAAAGAATAAAAGGAGAAGGAAATTTTGTGGAGGAAGGAAAGAAAAAAGATGAAAAAGGAGCACAAAAATATGAGAAAAAAAAGTAGTCATTAGTAAGAAACTAAGGAATTAACCTAAGTTCTAGACCTCATTCAAGAAAAGAACTGAAAAGTGCACAAAGGGATTAGTAAGAACGCAAACCATAGGCATTCTTGGATAGACTCTTAGTACCCATTAAGATCTGGACACTCCTCAAGAGGTTGAGGAAAATGAAAAGCTGAAGTATTAGGTCTAAGGCTTAGGGAGTATTTGACATCATTAACTAACTTTTGGTCTACGGGACTCAGTAACCTAAGCACCCTAACCTCACACACAGCCTGGTTCAGTAAGCGTAAAAATCAAAATCATGCAGAAGCGTCGAAAAATTCTGAAAAGTACACCTAGAGTAGGAGCGACCGATCAACACAAGTTGATTTAGATGAGTTCCTAGCGCGGAGAGGCGGGAAATCCCCTCGAACTTGCGTAACAAAATATCATCTCCTCGGTGCTTGTCTCTTAGGATATTTACATATCCTACTGGGGGAATGTAAGCACTCTATTGGTTCAGATTCCATGGATGGCATTATCACGAAGTGTCAATTGCCAGGGTCTGGATTCGGCCACGGAACACCATGGATGGGATTATCTCGAAATCTCAATAGCCAGGGTTTCGGGGGTTGCCATGGGCGGTGCTATCTCGAAGCATCGATTACCAGGAACTCTTGAGGATTGATGATGGGGGCAAGGAATCTGATACAGACCGTGTTGAAAAGCCAATCCTAAGCTAGAATTAAAAAGAAAAAGAGAGAAAACTCTCCAAAATAGAAAAATTTTCTATCTCTCTCTCTTACAAAATGCACTGCGAACTGAGCCAGGGCTAAAATCATTCCAAGCACGGGTGCTTTAACCACAAAGTCCAATAGACCTTAAGTTAGTTCTTGTAGGCCTTAAAAGCCTTTGCTAAGGACTGAGGCTGAGGCTAGACAGATCTGGATCTTGATTGGTACTAGAGTACCTTTTAGGCCTATGGTCAGCATTTTAACCTAATCTGAGTTCAAATGAAAAAGCACTTATCTAAAGCTATTAAGAACTCCATGGTCTAGAACAAAGGTTGAAACCTTAAGTTTTTTGCTAACGGACTAGCAGAAGCTAGGCATGGGGGTATGATGAGAACCTCATCATGAGCCATAACTAGCTCATTTTGACTTAATACAAAGGATAAAAGCTCCTACATAACTCAAGGAAAGGCTTAACTCAGAGAATTCTGAGTTTAAGAAGAAAACAAGTCATAAGGGGTAAAAATGCAATTTTACCAGCATAATTTGGAAACAGGATAATTCAAGGTCCAAACAAAGGTCAAACAAACCTAATAAGAAGGGAGGTGGGATTATCTGATCTGATAAGGGCTACAGCAACTCCAAGGAATTAAATGACAATCTGTAACCCTAAAACAAACCCACTTCAATTCACAAGGTTCGAGGCAAATAAAAAATCGACTAAACCCTCTACAATTCACAGAAAAATAATCTCTAGGGTTTAGAACCTTCAATTTGGCCTTAGGAACCCATTTTGACCTACATTGAGAACCATGCCCAATTAATGACTTAATTTGGGTTTTTACGTAAATTGATCGATCAAACAAGGTCTGATCTAGAAATAAAATTCACCATTAGAATCCTTAGGCCCCATTTAGTCATGTATAAAAACTTGAGCCTAAGAAGAGACCTTCATGACCGACTTTTCATTTTGGTCCTCATCCATTACTTTTTGACCCTCAACTTTTGAAACCCTCGCATTTTGGCCCCTAACTCTTCTTCGTTCTTTGCATTTGGGTCCTCCCTGCAAAACCCTGAGCAGCGCCATGCTCTGGCGACTTTGCGCGGAGCATGGCGCCGCGCAGGGTAAGGGGGACCCTCTGCCAAGTCAACCGGGGGTTCCCTGCTGTAACCACCCATACCTTCCGTGCGAACACGCGGAAGGTATGGGTCTCCATCTCCGGCGTCCTCCGGCGAGGGAGGCACGTCGTCTCCCTCCACCCTCCTCTCTGATTTCGACTCTATAAAAGCCCTCGACGCTCTGCCGCACTCTCCAGCTCGGATCTGACGGAGAAACCCCCCCTTTTTCCTCTCTTCCCACTCCGACCAAAGCCCCCTGCTCCGGCGGTTCTTCCTCCTCCTCCTCGTCGCTCTGCGGCACTACCAGCAGCAGAGCTGCCTTCACCTGCTCTTCCCGCGTCGTGCCGTACCCAACGCGCGCTCTCCCACTCTCTCCTCGCCGCCGCCCTCTCTCTCTGGGCACCTTCTTCTCCGGCGACAGTCGATACGACTGTCGCCCTGCTCCGGCCCCCCTCTCCCTCCAAGTAGGTACAGTTCTTCCCTTTCCTCCTCTCTTTCTTTTCCCTACTTTAATTTGCTCAACCGCCCTTCGACCGCGCTTAATCACCCTCATCTTCTCCATCTCCGGCCACCCTCCGGCGAGACGTTCCCATCGCTCCGCAGCCCCATATGCCTCGCCGACCCTCACAGAACCTCCACCTCCTCACCCTGATCAACCTCCGCTCACCCATTACCTCTCCACACCCCCACCATACTCCACCGAACAAACCCATTCTCGCAGCCACAGTCTGACCTAGCCCCGCCACCAGACGCCATCCCATGACCTGCCACACCCCGCACCACCTTCGCCTTGCCACGGCGAAGGTCCCCCGCGTGTTTGATTAGGCCGAAGGGCCGTATTCCTGTCTAACAGGTTCGCTGCTCCAGCCGCCATTAGCCACGACTGAAGCAGCTTCGAGGCGAGCTCCAGGCCCTGCAGCCCCAGATTCCCAGGTGCTGCAGGTTGGGGCGAAGTCCGCGAAGGCTTCTGCCTCTTCAGTTTGCCCAGACATCGACTGCAGCTGATCAGAGGGTGAGGTGGAGTCGTCCTGCGGGCGCACGCGAAGGCAGCAGAAGTTAGTCCCACATCGTGAGATTTTGAAGCCGCGCACCCGCATAAAGGCAAAAAGTGCCTTAGCCTGTTTGCCTCCTGACCACGGGGTGAGGTCCCTCTCACCCACTCGACTCGGCCTCGTCCGCGACAACCCCACGCGAACCTGGCCCGACCCGTTTACCCGACCTGCACTCCTCGCCCACCACCACACACCAGTGGGCCTGGACCCGGGCGTGACCCGTACCCGACTACCTGGCAGCTCTGGGAGAGCTATCCTATGAGTGAATTCTGAGAGAGAGAGACGCGGGGGAGGGTAGAGTAGGTTTTTGCCCTCTGACCAAACTGCGAGTGTGCAGGCACAAGAGAAAAGAAGAAGAAGAAAAGGCAGACCGCAGAGGAAGAAGAAGAAAGAAGGAAGGAGGATGCACTGTAGCAGCGGGTTACTTAAGTCGTCTGATTGAAAAATCAGATGACGCTTCGAGGACGAAGAAGAAGGAGAAGAAAAGAAGAACAGGACCGCAAGGAGAAGAAAAGAAGAATAGGACCGCAAGGAAGAAGAAAAAGAAGAAGAAGCTCTGAAGAACCCAAGAGAAGAACAGAGGAAGAAAAAGAAGAAGAAGAAGCTCTGAAGAACCCAAGAGAAGAACAGAAGGAAGAAGACAAAAGAAGAGAAGCAGAACACGAGAAGAAAAGAAGAAGAAGCTCTGAAGAAAAAAGAAAGAAGAAAGCAAGAAAAAGAAGAACAGAGGAAGAAAAAGAAGAAGAAGCTCTGAAGAACCCAAGAGAAGAACAGAAGGAAGAAGACAAAAGAAGAGAAGCAGAACACGAGAAGAAAAGAAGAAGAAGCTCTGAAGAAAAAGAAAGAAGAAAGCAAGAAAAAGAAGAACAGAGGAAGAACAAGAAGAAAGAAGAAAACTGAAGAACCAAAGAGAAGAGAAGAAGAAGAAGCCAACAAGACAAATTTCTCTCTCTCTCTCTTTATTTTTGTAATAGAAACTTCGTATCTCTAGAATACAGTTTGCTCCCTGAGTTCGACCTCGGGAGATCTTTTATTTTCGAGTAAAAATTGTAATAGTGGCAATGACTATCTGTACTACAATGCCATTTCTATAACAAAACAACAAAACCTAGTCATACCGCCACTATGGTATAAAAGGTAATTGTGCACCGAACACTTCAGTCATTAGCGCTCGATGGACAATTAACCCATTATTCATCTCCTCTAACCCGAACATGGCATGATATTGAGCATTGTGTATAGTGGTGGGTCGAGGGCCATGCACTGTACCTGGAACTAAATTGGCCTTGTCATGGGCCTATAATCAGATAAAATACATGCTTAATGAACTAAGCTAGCCCTTAGTAGTGGTTTGGTCCCACCTCTAGGAGGTGCTGTGTATTCTACGAAAAGGGTCAGCCTACCCATTAAAAACCTAATTTTTGTTGGTGCTTGAGCACCACGATCGTTTATTTTGATGATAACAAAACACATGTCATTTAACATTTGCTCTTGAGCCTTAGTTTTCAGAATAATTGCAAATGGAGACATGTTTAGACGGAGTTCGAGCTTGCATCCATGGCAGATTGGAGGAGCTTGACGGAGAACGGAGGAGCCTTTGTGAGGAGCAGAAGTTTGAAGCATGAAGTCATGAAGAATAGGATAGAAGTCTTTTCCATTCTTGTATCTTGTACTCTCTTTTGTTGTTTCTTTGCTCTTTATTTCTTTCTTAGATTACTTGTTAAAGAGCCTCAAAGAACCCTTAAAGTAGTCCTAGGAACACCTGCACAACCCTAGGATACTTAGGTTTTCCGAAGAGAACTTAGAAAACCTAAATAGGCTTCAGGCCACCTTATCAGACGTCTAATAGTGATTTTTAAGATGTCTGACTATTGACTTAGACATTCAAGTCAGACGTCCAATAACTTAGGCTGGACTAAATAGGTTCTATCTGATGAAACCAGATGTCCAGACCTAGTGCTAGATGTCTTAGAAGACGTTTGATGGTTGTGCTAGACGTCCAATTAGTGGAACATTGGTTAACAAAGTAAACGTTGAGGAAAATAACCGTTAGGCTTTTAACAGGCATCCGTAGAGGATCCCGGACGTCTGATATGTGACCGTTGAGCCTCGACTAACCCAAAATCACTTTCCTAGACTAATATAGCTGTTTAGACCTTAGGAATCCATTCCTGCAATATAATAGGTTTCTAGACTTCCGGACCTAGTGCTAGACGTCCTGTACGTCGTCTGATTGATTTATACTTGAACCCTGTTTAGGTCTGATGAAAGTCAGAAAGGAAACCTGCCTAGAATCAGACGTCTAACTTAGCTCCCAAACATCTTAAACTAGTTTTCTAGACGTCTGATACTTGGACCAGACGTTTGATGACCCTGTCAGAATCATAAATGATTCTGATTACGGCCTGTTTTGCCTTGGGTTCAACCCCAATGGCTATGGAAGCCTTCTAAGGCCTTCTAAAGCCTTCCTAGGCCCTCTATAAATAGAGGAGGACCCTTGCCTTGTGAATACACACTAACCAACACACTTTCATACCCTATAGTGTCAATTTGATCTTGAGAAGAAGCTCTATCTCTCCAAGCTTTCGTTCCACACCTGAGAGCTTTGTCTAGTCGTGCACCCACTCTCACTCCACGATTACAAGAGTGACATAGTGCCTACGCGTGGTTCACGCACCTGTGTCATCAAATCAACACACACCCAGCAAAGGGAAGTTTCTTCACCTATAGTAGCTAGATTCAATCATTTACTTTGTGGCTCTATAGGTTTGTGTTGTAATTTTACTTTGTTATTTAGTTGGGTATTCACCTTGTGAATTTTCGTCTCCTTTGTGAGACAAAAACCTTCTCATGAAGAGAAGGGGTTTGAGGCATGCTACCCTCGTTCAAAGTAGTGTTGTTGTATTGAGGTTCAGCCACCCTAGTTTAAGTGACTGGGTTAGTGGATTTAATCAACTCAGTCGATCGGAATCCTAACTCGAGAGGGTTAGGTGGTGATTTTTACCCAAGTTTGGTTTTCACCTAAAAATCACTTGTGTCATTGTGTGATTGCTTTTGTGAGATTGTTATTTATTTTAATTCCCAATTTTACACGTCACGCATATCTCACCTCCTCCTGTAGGAAATTACAATTTTTGGGTTAAAGAACAGTAAACTAGCCATGTATGTGTGAGAGAGAGCATCCTAAAAATGGCTAAGTGTTCAGGAAAGAGGAGTGAAGAGAGAAGAGAAGGAAAGAAGAGGCCCTAAATATGCTAAGTGTTAGCAGTGAGTTACGCTTGTGTGTGAGTGCATTTGTGTGTTGTGTATATGTATATGTATAAGTATAAAGTATATGTATATGTATGTAAATAATGTAAATAAATATATATAAATAAGTATACGAATGTACATTATATATGCATATGTATTTATGTATAATATAAGTAATATAGTAGAGCTATTGTTTAAGTCTTATTTGTATATAAATAACACTAAGGCTTTAGTGAGAGTTAACATCTGTCATTGTAGATATGTATATATGTTAGTATAGATAGTTATTTTTGCCTTATGTTGTGTATATATTTTACTAAGGCTATAGCAACACATGATATGTTAGTGTATGTATAGAGTATGTTACTAAAAATATTAGTATGTTAATATAACTTAGTATAGTATATATTAGTAGCTATTTTTGTACCTATAATTAGCTATTACTTAGAGTAGCTGTATACAACTAACTTAGTGTAGTTGAAGAGAGTTTTTAATGCTTGTTATTTGTGAATTTGTTTAAGGCATTGTAGGTAGAATTAATTGATTCTTTTGTTTATAACTAACCAATTCATATATTAATTGATTCATTGATTCATTTTGTAAATAAAATTAACATTTTTTGGAATAAAAGAACATTTTTGGACTTAGAGAGTGATGTATACCAATAATTGCCTCTTAGTGAACGACTTGGAAGCTAACCAGTAAAAATTGTAATTAAATAAAATGATGCAACATCTGTTTGCATTGTGACGAATATGCTACAATAATGACATTTAAAACACCAATTTCATTGTAATGCGAGAGTTGCTTGTCACGCTCCTGATGGCACGGACATCGAAATATCTTAAAATCAACAGCCGTTATGAAATCGTTCCCATATGTAATTGGCGATGGTTATGACGATACCGTTGCTGAACAATGTCTTAAATTTTGGGTTGATGCACAAGGTGAAATTTTAATATATTTTGGCTACAATTTTATTGAAATTGCCACAAAATGTGTATTATTAGGGTGCTCGGACAATGACTCATCTCCCCCCTCCCCCCCCGAGTCATCTCCATCTCCATCGCCCACACAGCATCGACGACCTCCTCCTCCTCACTACGGCGCCTCCGACTCACCCTTAAGGTATCACCCTCTCCTCCACCTCCCCCTCCGACACCCTCCTCCAGGCCACCACCCCCCTCTCCTCCTCCTCCGCCTCTTCGACCTCCTCCTCCCCACCACTCCCCTTTGCCCTCATGTCCTCCTCCTCTAACTCCCTACCACCCCCTCCACCCCCCTGTCCTCCTCCTCCCCCTATCCTCCTCCACCCTCCTATCGATCTCCACCTCCCCACCTCCCCCCTTCGCCCCCCTCCCATCCTCCACCTCCTGACCACCCCCCTCCTCCTCCCCTGAACCCTCCTCCACCTCCCTACCACCCCCCTTAGTCCCCTCTTGTCCTCCTCCTTCAACTCCCCACCACCCCCCCTCCGCCCCCCTGTCCCCCCTCCACCTACAACCAGCAATACTTGGCCCCGTCCCTGTCCTCCCCTTCCTCCTCCATGAAACCGTCCCCACTGTAGCTCCCTTCCCCCCTCGTCCACCTCCCGCTCCTCCATGAAACCCTCCTCTTGTAGGCCTCCTCCCCACTCCTCCCCCCCCTATCCTAACTTTTTCCAAAATTAAAAATTTTTGTGTTAAATTTGTTAAGAAAATATTTTGTTAGTATGTGTTAATTAATTTTGTTAGTTTTATTTGAAATGAATATATTTGAGTTTGATTTGTTTGTACGTATTAATTTTGTAAAATTATGAGATGTTAATATATTTTGGTTAGGGTTAGGTTTGAGGTTAGAATTGTAAAGGACAATTTGGCTTTTATTCTCTTCTTAAATCCCTATGCATTATCCCACAAAAGTGAACCCTTTTGCTTCCTTTTACTCATAGATGTTGGTTAAGGTTCCATACATTGATCCTAAGTTTGATTCTAATTGAGCCCATAATTTGGCTTTGGGTTGGGTAGGTATGGGCTTAAGTCTTGAGGATTGGAATAAAAAGGTTCTAAATGTCATCCTTGGTTATAGGTCATGTTGGGATAATCATTTAGATCTAATGACCAAGATTAGAAGTTATCATTAGGTGGATAAGAAGCTTGATTGTGATATCACCAGTTGGTTGCAGAATTGTCCCAATTAGAAGTTGGATAAGGTTGATTCAAGTTAGGATTAGGGTTAAAATCACTCTTGGGATTTCCTTTGTAATTTAGGGTTATATTGAGATAGTGATTATTAGGAGGATAAGAGTTTTGATCTTGACTTTGATATCCAGAATGATATCCTTGATTTAATGTGGTGTTATCCCAATTGAAGGATGGATATGGTTGAGTTAAATTGAGATCAAGGTTATAATTATTTCGGGGATAAAGAGTTTGATTTGGATATTGTAATCCCAAGTTGTATCCCCAATTGCAAAATTGGATTAGAGGCCATAAACTCACAGTATTATCCGATTCCATGGGGGGAGGGGGGGTGTGAGATGGTTTCATCCCATTCCTAAAGGACCTAATTTGGATACAATTAGGGACAAATTAAATCTCCTTGACCCTTGAATTACTTAATCAACTAGATAGAAGGGACACCCTAGGAAAATACGTAAAGAGGTTCCCCCTAGATAATGTTAAATCATTTCAAACAAACCAAATCTCTTTGCCTTTGTTATTTTGTTTTGCTATTACCTAATGTATTCTCTCTTACAAAAAATGTGCATTAGTTAAGGTCTAGCTGAAAATCCATCATTTTATGCTCATTGTATTAATTATATTTTGGTGAATTGATGGTAGGGTGTGCCCACTTTTCTTTCTTTTGTTTGTAAATTTAGAATTTTATTAGAAGTGGGGTGTGCCCACATATATGTTATGCATTTATGTATTTTGTTTATTACTTTTTAAATGTGGGGTACACCAACTTCTATTTTTGCATGTATGGTGTGCTCTTTTGAAATGCAGGTTTATAGGAAAAATTAAATATTTAAGGGGAAACTCTACCAAATTTTTTCTAAAATTCATTAAAATTATATGTAACCTAATCATTTATCCTTTATTAATATTTTTAGGCTAATACGCACAAGGGTGCTGAGTTGGATCGAGTGGGAGTTTATGAGTACACTCACAGCAAGCAAACACTCGATGGCCCCCGTGTATGGATTCATGAGACATATCAAGATAGACATGTAAGTATCACAAATTTATACACTACTAATTTACTGAATTTATTAAATATTTGAAGAATTACAAATATATATATTTATAGACTCGTATGATGGACTTGATCCATCTTCCTGAGATCATGGATGAGAACTCCATGATCGTCCCCCAAGTGGCTTCGATGACACCAGAGGAGGCATTTTGTACTGTGATGCCTCCGAAGCACGGAGGCTTTGTTCGTAGCGGGGGCAAGAGCATGACTATCTCTTCCTGGTATGGGAGGAAAAGATCGATGTCGCCCACATCTCAGGTGGAAAATATTAATTAGAAGATGGAGACAATGGAACGCCGAGAGATGGAGAGGGAGAAGAGATTAGAGGATATGACCTCCAAACTACAGGCAGCCACTGACAAAATGCAGCGACAGGATCAATTACTGGAGCAATAGAGCCACCTATTGAGAGAGTTGATGGCATTCCTCTGAGGATTTGGAGGACTAGAGCATTCAACATTTCACGAGCCTCCACCATGGGACGACGATGTTAGGGGTAGACTAAGTGCCGGTGGCATAGATACCCAAGCATACTGTATTTATTAAGTTCACCTTCTGTAATAGTTAAACTCTTTATATATATATAAATGATTTCTTCTTAAATTGCATTTAATATATAGTTAATATTCAATTGTGATGTGCATTACTTTTGTAGTAGTTTGATAGGTATAGATATACACCTTCTCTGAAAATCCTTTAAAAAAAAGGGTACATTTGGCGACAATTTTAATAAAACCCGTTGCTACTTGAGATACTATGACTTTTATAAAACTGTTGCCGGATATTGAATTTTGGCGCTCACCGTGTATGTGCACCCATTAATAAACTATGGAAACAGTTTTCACGTGATTTGGCGATGGTTACTACCGCCGCCAAATGAAAGATTTTCCTATCATATCATGCTCCTGCTAGGTCCAGTTATTTGGTGACAGTATTTTAGTCTACAACAACGATTATTCACCACCGCGGAAATATTTCCACCTCCGTGCAAATATTTCCTACCCCAACAATTAGCAATGATTTCGTTTACAACCATTCCTAAATATAATTAGCGATGGTCAAACTCTCGAGGCCCGTGATCCTGGACTCAAGATAATTAGTGTCAGTACATCATTTACACTGTCACCAAATAGATGCAGCAACACATGTTTTGGCGGTGGAATATGCGACGGTTTAAAGACATTTAGTGACGATTTTGAACCATCACAAGATGTGCCTTTTCCTCTAGTGAACATTCAATCATGTGAATTCCCATACTCAGCAACAAAGAGATGAACACATGCAAAACATTGAAATTATGCAAAGAGAACTCTCACAAAATTGGTCATTCATGGAAAGAGACTCAAGTATTCTACTTAGTGACGTCGGGGGTCATGTGACTCTAAAGTACTAATTGGAGGTCCAGAGATCTGTACATGTGTCCTCGTGTTGCATGTACGCTCTAAGGTAGAGATCCTAGCTTAAACACATCGAGAATCAGGTTCCATAGGCCTTAGCGAAGGTTATAGGGTTTTAACGTGTGAAATAGTAGGCAAACAAAGTTTTGGGATTGTGATAATTCCAATGAGTATTTATTTACAAAAAGTGGAGGTTTTTTCGCCTCCAAACCAGGAAAAATAGTCTGGAATAACCTTAGACTGGTTCAGTTTGTTTGAACTAGCCTTGGACATGTGTCTCACATTGATTTGGTGCTGCACCCATTCGTGGATCACCATTGGCTAGCCCAAATGCAACCATGTAGTGCCAATTGAACACCTCCTGAGATCACCTCATGCATCCACTTCCATGTAGCATGCGTAGCACTCGATCCTCCCTTATATGAGTGCCTTAATGAATTGTCAATAAAGTCAACAGCCAATTGGGCTATGCCATGTGGCCTTGATTGGCATTGACTCGCCCCTTGTAAACTTCTCTTACGTGCCCTCCCCTTGTGAGAACCTCTTGTTGTGATCCTTTACCTCTCTCTTTCCTCTTTTTCTCACTTTCTCCTCTTCCCTTGAAAGTAGCACCACCTAAAGAAATAAATGACAACCCAAACCTTAGTTAAGCCCTTTTATAGGTTATCTAGTTTAGTTTTAGGATTAATAATACCCACATTTTGACAAAAATGACCCCAAATTTAGTTTATTTATGCCTCTTGTCCATTTAATTTGTTTTGTACATAACTTAAACTACAAACCTTATATTCTCACAAAACATGATTCATTGGAAACCTTACAATGAAACAAATCCAACAGTACTATATATCAACCATTCTAGATAGGTTTGACTAAGGTTTGACAAAAAATGTGACTTTCCATGTTTTACGAGGTATTTAGACTTGGCTCATATCCAACGAGTATCGATGGGTCTGATTTGATGCTCTTGACTCTAAAATGATTCAAGAACATGCATTTTGTGGCTTTAGAACTATGGTCAAGGGAGAAATGTAGCCATATAAGGGGGGAGGGTGCAGAGAAGGAACGAAGGATGTAGTGGTGAGGAGGAACGAGGGATGGGGGGTGGCCACCTACTTAGTAGGGTCCCCAAGGTGGGTAATGTCTGAAATACTAGAGAAAAATCTAGAAGAAGGGAAAATAAGAAGTGAGTGCAATGCTCCTCATGTGAGTGAGAGAACCCCCCTAACTATGGTTAGGCAAACCCTATTTGAAAAGATTCAAAGTGAAAAAACTACATCAAAAGAAATATTTTGGCCTCTCATACACAAATAAAAAAGAAATAAAAAGTTGTAACATAACATATGAACCAACATGGCTTGTGACATTCATAAAGCCATGGGAAATTTAGAGAAAGTTGACTTTGCATAATCAACCAAGAAATAAATAGTCATCCTTTGGATTGGCTTTTGATTCATGTGATAGTATGTGCTACCATTTGATCCTTCCTAGTTATGGTGCCAATTTATGGCTACTTTAATACCAAATGAGAGTGTGAACATTATAAGGGGTGAATAATGTAAAACTAAATTTACAAAGAAATTAGAATCACAAGCATAACTTAATCTAGAAGGGACAAATGTGTTTAAGTTGACAAGTAGAAGTCATCGCCGAAGTCACCTTAACTTAGGATTTTCTTGATCAATCCTCACCAATCAAGTCCATTAGACACATTACTCAAAATAAGAGTGGTGTAACCTTACTGCAAATTCTTCTTTGGTTCATATTGAGGAGAATGTTATCCTCCTTTCTTTTATGGTGGAAAATGATCCAATAGGCTAAGTACCTAGTACAAACTGTAATGGAAGCAAATAAAAAACTACCCTATAGAACCTAAACAAGACATTACAGATTAAGAGGCTTGGGGTGCTAGGACTTCCATTTATATGGAGAATGATGACCACTGATGCAAGGAAGTTGAGTGCCCTTGAGTATGTTTGAGAGTGGAGAGGAGAGAGCATATAGGATGGCATAGGTTTCCTCAAATTGGTGTGACTTATGGTGGAAAGCTTAGAAATATTGTACTAAGTGTTGTATGCAACAAAAGAGTCTTTATGGATACTTCTAGGCCATAGAAGAATGATTTTGGTATGTACGGCTAGGTAGATGTCCTTGGTTAGGAGGAATATTAAGATATTCCTAATTGCTATTCAAAAAAGTAGACTAACCTTGTTGAATAACACCCATAAAAAATTGGAATACTCTGATGTATCATGCATCAGATGACTACTAAATTTGGCAATCATTGCATGGGACCTCATAGAAGTCATTGTGTTAGAAAGAGGGGTTGATATATGAACTAAGAATTAAATGACTCCAAAACTAGGTAAAAATAATGTCTAGGAGGCAATGCCTAAGTGTTGTAGATGATTCATCAAAGAAGTAGGATTTTTTCTTAAAAGGCTGAAAATTGATTAATAAAAGGAAATAATGAATGATTTTCTATTGGACTTGACCAAGAAATGAATCTGGTGGGACCCCACAAAAGTCATTATTTAGAAAGAGGGGTTGATATTTGAACTAGGAACTAAGTGACTCCAGAAGTAGGTGAAACTAATGTTTAGGGTACAATGCTTAGGGGTGATAGATGATTGTTTGAATTAGGAATCATTGCTTAAAAGTCTGAAAGTTGATTACGAGAAGGAAATAAGGAATGCATTTCTATTAGACTTGAACAAGAATTGCTTGGGGTCAACTTCTGAGGATAGTAGTTGATGCCTACAATACAAGAGGTTGATTGAAAGGGACAACATTTGATGAGATGCTATGGCTAATAAGCTATTGAAGCATTGTTAGAAACAAGTTTACTTCCAAACTACATGAATCAAATACTCATTGACCTTAATGTTCATTTATTAAATATCTATCAAGTCAGAAGATGTAACGACCCGATTCCCGAATCCCTACGAGACACGAGAATCGGGCCGACTCGACTGATCCCAAGACCCAGTCGTCCAAAGAGAAAGTAGCCAAAAGAGCAGTAAAATAAACCACATTCAACATGTACATAACTAGCTGTAACAAAATACAGTAGTAGAGAAAAGAAGTACTACAGTATGCACCACCACAACAGTAGAGAAATAAACGTATACATAAACATGAAGCTTACAATAAAGAGAGTACAGGGGGTAACAGAAACTACTCACTACAACGGAAAGAAAAGTACAGTGGGTACTACTAGTAACACTACTGGGCTCTACTAGGTCCAGCTCCCTCTGTAGTCGCCGACTCTGGCTGCTCAAAACCTGGTCCTGAAAAGTAACAAAGGTGACACGTCAGCGAAACACTGAGTAGAGTGGCAACTAAAAGCTAGGAGAAGCAGTAGAGTGGACAGTAGCTATTATATTCTTACTTTCTTTCTTTATATTTTTCCATTTATTCACTATTGATTTATTTCCCAGATCCTTCTCTTGATCTTGAATGTTCCTCGTGGGAACGATCTTGATTGCAGTCTTTTTCGAAAAGTAGAAGTAACACGTGGTGCTCTCCTGGCCGGGAGAGTCTCCCGTGGTGGTCCTACCCTCAGTCAACCACCCCAAGGTCGCTGACAGACGTAACGGTGACTATGGCACGCGCGATAAGCGCACGGGTAGCTACCTTGCACTGGCACGCGGTCAGTTGTTTCCGTTAACGGGTGCGCCCAAAGCACAGCACGGAACCAGTATAGGGTAGAGCCCTCTCAGTAACAGGGGTCCAGCCCCTCCACAGTCTGCGCACCCTCGCCTGATTACCCTGGTTTGCCCAGTGGGCCTAACAAGTCGGTGTAGGAGGGTTAGCAGAACCCCGGGGCCGGTGGGGTAGCTAGTGCTCTCCCTACACTAGTAGCTCTCCTCGGTACTGTGTACACGAGGGCCAAAAGTTGGTACAAAGTGGCCAGACCTAACCCCAGGTCCCTGGGGCAGCTAGCTCTGCTCTGCACTAAATAGGGGGGACAGTTGCTCTCCTTGGTACTCCATACTCAAGGGCCAGCTCACTTCCCCAATTCTATTCCATTCACTTTCCAAGAGTTCTACTCCTAATTCCCCGTAGGGTTCATGCTCTTTTAACTCAGCTAATTTAGGTTTCACCGTTCCAGCTTTATATCCATACAATTCATGTTCTCAACCGTAATTATCCATTCATAACAGGCAGCTGTTAACCAATTTACAGGTAGTTATCATTTCCTTTCCACTTTTCCAAGACTGCAATGTATATATTCAACTAGTTTTCCAGTCCTAGGATTCATGCCATACCCTAGGATCTATCATTCAATCTATTTTTCTAGTCCTAGGATTCATGCAATACCCTAGGATCTATCATTCAATCTAATTCTTCAGCCCTAGGGTTCATGCAATGCCCTAGACTCTATTAATTGTTTCATAAATGTATAATTTTTGATAATTAAATTAAAAGGCCACTCTACCCGCAAAAGTGAAAGTACTAGGGGCGTGGTCGACAATCCCGCGCGCCTCCGCAACCCCCAGAGCCGCAACGGAACGGGGTCCTAATACAAGGATCAACACAAGGAGTTACTTAGAACAGTATACAATTACTGTAAACAGGTAGAGGAAATAAATCTGGGAAGAATGAAACTTGAAACGCGGAAACAGACTCTGAACAGACACTAAACAGGTTAAAAACGACGAGTCTGCCCAAAATCAGACGTCTGGAACTTCTTCCAGATGTCTTAAAAGGTCGATCATGCCATACCTTGGTCTGCGCAGTCCTTCAGACATCTAGATGCCCGCTGGATCATCTAGACTTAGTTTCCAGATGTCCGATTGTCACCCCGGACGTCTGGAGGTCCTCTCCGTCATCTGGTACTGTGTCCAGATGTCTGATCGGTGTGGGATGGCGAGCCCTACCGCCCTCCCGAACGATTCCTGCACACACACACACTCGCTCTCATCATGAAGGGGTGTAGAAGAACGCGGCGGACAGCTGCATGGCCGTACACGCGTAAAAAGGAGAAGATAAGAAAATATTGTACCTGTCAGATGTCTGGACCTTCCTCCAGATGTCTTATGCATCGTTTGGATGTAAGTCTAGACGTCTGATTCTGGGAAATTTTCCCAGAATCAGAACCCTTCTCGCTCTCCGCCCGCAGCGCACGGCCATGCCACGCCGCATCCGCTAGTTGCCCAAGCTGCAGCAGCTCCTCTGCGACACCCCACGCTCGCTACTCTCCCGCCGGCCGGCTCTGGTTACCCGGGCAAGCTCGTACCCTCGCGGTCGAGCTTCTACTTCCTCTCGCAACAATCCCTCCTTCCCGCACGCTCGCAGCAGCCGCTGCTGCCGCTCTCGCTCGCTCGCGCTCTCGCTGGCAGGGAGAAGGAGAAGAAGAAGGCGGTGAAGTGAGGGTGAGGGAGAGGGGAATGTATTTGTAGGCAGCGCGGGGAGAGAGAGAGAGGAAGGCTCCGTCGTTTGCAGGGAGGGAGAGAAAAAGAAGAACGAAGGCGGCGGGTTCAGTCTGTGTGCAGACGCGAACCCGTACGCCCAAAAAATTTAATACCAAATGTCTGGGAAGGCTTCCAGACATCTGGGCCAGTTCCCAGATGTCTTAAACGACTCTTGATGCCCAGGTCGTGACAGAAGACATCTGATGAGCCTAGTGGATGTCTAACTTGGTTTAATGTTGGTTACTAACTTGGAATAAATGGTAAAGGTTTGTAACAATGGTTCAAAGGATTTGGACAGGGATTAAACCCAAACTATTTTGTGTCCACTTAATTTTATATGGGTCATTTTTATGTTCTAAGGGTGAAGATTACAAAGAAAATAAATATGAAAATTTTATTTAATTCTTGATATTTGATTCCTTGATCTACATTTGTAGTCTTGCATTATGACTTTTTGAGATATATTCTTCAAGAATCTTATTCACTTGACTTATACTTTTCTGGAAACAAGACATATATACTTGGTTCCATGCTGAAAATTTTCTTGTTTATTACTTTTACCCTTATTCTAATCAAGTATATTATAGGAAATTAAGAGCAAGGAAGATGCAATTTTTTATGATAGTTTTTTCATGACGAGGTTCCCTAGTAAAAGGTAGTTTTCGGGAGATCGCAAGTACCCAACTCTATAGCTTTCGGGTAAATTCAGTGTTGGAAAAACTCGACTCGACAATCATGTTCCCCCAATAGTGGTATAAGGGCCTTACTAGCTGAACCACCCATTGGGGGCAATTTTTTTTTATGATAGTTGTACCCCACTCATGGTTGGCTTTTAGTTTCCATCTTTTGTGCATTTTTCCTACTTCAAGTTGGTAATGCAATCTAAATCAAAGGGGACAAGGATTATTAGCTTGTGGCTTATTTGTGGATTTGGTAGAAGGTTATGACACTCATGATGTCTGATTCCTCATGAACTCCCATTGGCACTCATTTCCTGCAATGATTATAGTTAACTTCATTATAGCATAGTTTGAGTATGCTTGCAATCATTAGAGACTAAGTTAACACCATAACTCTAGTTCGTTATGTCTACCTCTAGTTGACTAAGATAGTTAAGTGGCTCATTTGGTATTTTATTCCATAGTAGACATTCTTCTCTTATTTTCTTAAATAATTGCCATTTCAAGAGTGCATTAATTTAATGCCTGTAGTTCTTATTTTGTAGGAATTAAGGTCTCAGGGAACTATATAAGAAAGCTATTGTTGTTATATCATTAAAGATAGAAGAAAAACACTAGACAAATTATAGGGGCTCACTTAGCATTGAGGATCTCCTAAGGATAATAATTGGGATGGTATTGGTATTGCTACCTTAACCATACTAGCAACTTCATCATTGGCATTTTCCTTCTTATCTTCATTATCCTAACTACAAACCTTAATTCCAATCATCCCAATCAATTTCATCACTTGATTTCCAATCCACCAAATCAACTCTTGAGAGTTGCAACCACCAAAGAAAGAAAGGAATTGTTCCTTCACAAGCCAAGCATCCAATAGCTTGGTTGGACGTCCAACCCAATATTAGCTAGACGTCTAATTTCAAAATATTGCACATCTGGTTATGGAAGGGTCTTCGCATCAGGGTTAGACCCTTCTCTAGCACAACAACCAACACATCGTGTTAGCCATCTGGCTGGTACAATGCTATGTTTTTGTAATCTTTTTGGATGGCTTTTTGTTGTGCATTCGAGGTTTTGAGGTGAGCATCACTTTGTATTCTTGAAGAGTTCGTGGATCACGTTTGTGGTTGGATCTTCTTAGCATGAAGGGTCTCATCCGCCCATCAAGAAGGAGTTCGACTTTATCAGGACTTGTTTAAGGAGGCATCACACATGGGGTGCTGTACCATGCCGCGCCTGAGGTATAATCCAATATCTTATGGGATCCTGGAACATGAGAAAATTAGTTTCTCCAATGTGGTTTTGATTTTAAAGTGTTTTCCATTTCATTTTCTTGATCGAATTTTGGCATCAATTTGATCTTAGTTTTGAAAATGTTATAACACCTATTTTAAACAAGTCGTATCTATTCTTGCTTCCAAAAAGACATGGGGCTGAGAAACTATCAGAGTTTAGACCAATTGCCCTTTCGAATTTGATCTATCTAATCATTAGCAAAGTGTTGACCAACAGGTTGAAGGGAGTTTTGTCAGATCTGGTCAGTCTTGTACAGTCAGCTTTTCTCCCCAATAGATCACTACAGGAGTCTTTCATTGTAGCACAGGAGATGGTGGCAGGGTGGAGCAGAAGGAGTAAAGCATATTTATGGAAGGTGGATTTTAGTAGAGCCTATGACTCTATTGCTTGGTCCTATCTATGGGAGATCTTTAGAAGAAGAGGCTTCCCTGCACTCTGGGTTCAATGGATGAAAAGATGTATTGTGACTTCTTCCTTTTCACCTCTAGTTAATGGAAGGTTGTGTGGGGTGTGGATACAACCACAATGTGGTGTGAGACAAGGGTGCCCAGTGGCCCCTTTAATTTTTAATTAGCGGTGGCTATGTTGGCTCAATTTTTGTGTAGGTTGGTTAGTGCAGGCTTGGTGAAGGGTTACTCCTTGTCAAATTCTAGGGTGTTGGTGCATATCCTACAGTATGCTGACGACACGATCTTTTTTGTGGGGGGGGGGGGAGAGAAGAAGCAAAGATTTTATATACTATGGTCAACATTTTTGGGGAGATCTCGGGCCTTAGATTAAATGGTGCGATGTCTTCATTGGTTTGTTTTGGCATGGCTATACAGGACAGGGAAGCAATTAGTTCCATCTTACACACACCTGAGACAACCTTTCCTATAAGATATTTAGGTCTACCTCTAAGAAGTGGCAAGTTGAAAAAAAGCGATTGGGCCACTTTATTCGAGAAAATTTTAGCCAAGTTAGAAAATTGGAGCAGCAAATTTCTGTCTAAGGGGGGAAGATTGATTCTTCTCAATTTGGTCATCACCTCTATCCTTGTCTTCTTTTTTTCTATGTTTAGATCGCCGAAGGCGGTGTGGAAAAGGTTGGTCACAATGAGGAAGCGGTTCTTTTGGAAAGGCACGAAGGCTGATGGAAGATTCTTACACCTAGTTAAGTGGCAAAAACTGTGTAAACCTCGATCACAGGGTGGCTTGGGGGTGCGTTCTCTAAAAGAATTCAACGACGCACTCCTACTGAAATGGGCAGTGAAACTATCCTCTGATGATGGGAAAGTATGGTAGTAACTGATCAAGGATGCTCATGGATCCTTGATTGTGCAGCTTTGGTCCACTCCACCTGAACGCCCCTCTCCATTCTAGCATTTAGTCTGGAAAGTGATACACGACAATCGGATTGAATTCGATCTAGTTGTGGGAGACAGCAGGAGCTTCAAGTTCTGGACAGACTGTTGGTTAGACCGGGGAAGGTTGTGTGAGGCCTTCCCGAGGGCATACTCAGTGACAGCAAACAGCGGGATCACCATCAGTGATTGCTGGGATGGTAATTGCGGTAGATGGAACATTGTAGGTGCTGGATTGCACTATGGAGGGCGCACGCAGGCTGAATAGGAGAGTCTGCTGTCTGAAATTGAGGCTTTCCAGCCAGTGGGAGGGACAGACTGCTTCAGGTGGAAACGTGGCCTTTTCACCCTAGCTAAGGCATACAAAAATCTGATAGCTAGCTCTAACATTGATCAGTCAAGGGAAGATAAGGAGTGTGCCAAAATTTGGTCCTTGAAGATTCCGCTGAAGATCAAAATCTTCTTGTGGTTGTGTAGGTACGGTGGCTTGGTGACTGGAGATCTGAGAACAAGAAGGTTGGGTAGTCCCTCTCAAAATTGTCCTTTGTGTAATCTCGCTTCAGATAGTAGGATACATTTATTTTCCTCTTGTCTCTTGACGGATCAAGTTTGGAGGAAAGTGTGTGTTATGACCTAGTTCCCGAATCCCTACAGGACCCGAGATCGGCTCGACATGACTAATCCGAAGACCCAGTCGTCCAACAAGAAATAACCGAAAAGCAGGAAAATAAATCACATTCAATATGCAATGTAACTAACAGTAAAAGCTTACAAGCAGTAAAGGAAGCAAAGGTTGCTAGTCAGTACATACCACCACAATAATAGGAAAGTAGAACAAAAGCACAGTAACAGGAACAATAAACAAAATTCTGAAACTCACTAGCAGAAAAGAAAGTACAACCACAGTACGAAAACTACTACTGGGCACGACAAGGCCTAGCATCCTCTATAATCGGTAATTCGGGCTGCTCAACTCCTAGACCTGTAAAGGGTTATGAGAAAATGGAGTCAATGAATGCTGAGTAGAGTGGTAACCAGACTATCTAAAGAAGTAAAAGCTAGTAGGTAAATTTATCTTTTATATTTATTTATTTTTCTCAAGTAATTTCTTTTCACCCCATTGGTTTACTTTCAGATTTCTTTCTTGATCTCGCATGTTCCTTATGGGAACAATCTTGATTGTATCTTTTCCGAAGAGTAGAAGGTACACATGGTGCTCTCCTGGCCGAGAGAGTCCCCCATGGTAGTCCTACATCTAGTCAACCACCCTGAGGTCATAGACAGACGTAGTGGTGACTACGGCATGCGTGGTAAGTGCACGGGTAGCTACCCCGCACTGGCACGTAGTCAGTCGTTTCCACTAGTGGGTACGCCCAAAATACAGCACTGAACAGTATAGGGTCTAGCCCTCTCAGAAACAAGGGTCTAGCCCCTCAGAACCAAACAGGGGCCTCTCCCCTCCACAGTCCGTGCACCCTCATTTGACTACCTCGGTTTGCCCAGAGGGCCTAACAAGTCGGTGTAAGGTAGCTAGCTGAACCCCAGGCCCTGTGGGGTGGCTAGCTTCCTCCCTACACTAGTAGCTCTCCCCGGTATCGTGTATGCGAGGGCCAACAGAAGTCGGTGTAGAGTGGCCAATCCTAACCCCGCGTCCCAACCCAAGGGCGGCTAGCTCTGCTCTACACTAAAAAGGGGACAGTCGCTCTCCTTGGTACCACGTACTCAAGGGCTAGCACACCTCCCATCCATATTTCCAGGCCTTTCCATTCATATACAAGAGTGCTACTCCTAACTCCCCGTGGGGTTCATGCTCATGTTCACCATATTATTCCATACCAGGTTTCATCATTCACAATTCCATTCTCGTATTTTACACATGCAACTCATATTTCCACAATTTAACACATGCAACAAGCGATATCACATGTAACTGTTTAGTTATCTCGGGCATTTCATATTCTAACAGGCAGCTCGTATTCATTAATAGGCAGTTGCTAACAATTTAGCTCATTCATTCATAAATACAGTTTCAATCACGCAAGCAAGCGGTTCAACCATTTCTCGACCTAGGGTTCATGCAACATCCTAGGTTTCTAGTTATCTAATTTTCATATATGCATTCATATTTTATAAGTAAAACGGGGGGATACCACTCTACCAGACAATCCGGGAGTACTGGGGGCTCGAACTGCAGGTCCACGTGCCTCTGCAAGCCCCAGACACGCAATAGATCGAAGTCCTATACCAAGGAACACATCACAGTGGAACATTCAGAATAGTATATAAAGGTTTCTAATATGTAGAGGAACTCACAAGGAAACCACAGGTATTTTGATTGCATAAAATAGATCCCGATCAGACCCTAAACGGGTCAGAAACGTGTCTGCAGACCCAAATCAGACGTCTGGAAACAAGTCCAGACGTCTTAAAAGTCATTAGAGACTCGCCTCAGGTTCCTGTGATGATCTCAGACATCCAAGACTCCTCCGCGACTATCTGGACTCAGTTCCAGACGTCCGATCAGTCCTCCGGTCATCTGGGGATGTCTCCGGTCGTCAGGTAAGTTGTCCAGACATCCGAAAAGCATGGAAGGGAATGCCACGCACCTTCCCAAAGTTGCTCCTACGCACGACAGAGCAGCTCGCCACTTTTAGCCAAGCAAATCACACTACGATGCGGCCTACATGGCCGTAACCACGAGGAAGACGTACCTTCACGATACACCCACTTTTAGATGTCTGATGTCGATGCCAGACGTCCAGCTAATCGTCCGGAAGGCCCTTCGGACGTTTGATGCTGGAAAAACTCCAGTACCAGACCGCGCTCCTACACCTCTCGTCGGGCTCCACCGCAGCTCCTCCTGCTTTGCTGCAGCTCCTCTCGCTTCACTGCAGCTCCGACCGCTGCAGAAGGTTAGGGACGATGCTCCAATGCTCTCCTCCTCCTGCACGCGTCGCGGTGGCTGTGTAAATCTCCGGAGAGCCTCCACGAGCTCGTGACCACGGCCTTCTCCTTCTCTTCACTCCCGCTCCTCCTCCTAGCTCTCGCTCTCGCTCTCTCGCACGTCTCTGCTCACGGCAATGGAGTAGGGAGGTGTGGTGGAGTGGTGGAGTGAAGAGGAGAGGAGAAGGGCCTCTTTTATAGTCTAGAGGGTTAGGGTTCAGCGGGGGAAAAAGAGAAGAAAGGAGAGCGAGAGAAGGGATGCACGCTGCCTACACGCAAAACCAAAAGTGCGTACAGATTTTTCAATTTTCAGACATCCAGGAAGGGGTTCAGATGTCTGACTGACAATCCAGACGTCTAAAAAGGCTCAAATCAGAATGGATCTTTACATCATAACAAATTTAAAGGAAGTTTCGTCCCCGAAACTTGTGCTAGCTAGGGTGCGGAAAATGAATATAAAAGACATAACAAACTTAAAGAGGATCGAAGTCGGTCTGAAAAGACGTACCCTAAAAAAGCTCCGGGTACCGCTCTCGCATCACCACCTCTGGCTCCCAGGTAGCCTCCTCGTACCGCTGGCTTCTCCATAAAACCTTCACCAGAGGTACCTGCTTTCGTCTCAGACTTTGGACGGCTTTATCTAGTATCTGCACTGGTCTCTCGGGGTAGGTCAGGTCGTCTCCTACCTCGACACTCTCGTGGCTTAGAACGTGACTGGGATTGGCGACATACTTCCTGAGGTCGAACATGTGGAACAAGTCGTGCACACTAGAAAGCTGGGAAGGAAGGGCAAGCCGGTAAGCAAGGGGTCCTACCAGCTCCAGAACCTCAAAGGGCCCCACAAACCTCAGCGTAAGCTTCCCCTTCACCCCAAAATGCTGCAGGCCCTTCATGGGTGAAACGCGAAGAAAGACGTGATCCCCAACCTCGAACTGCACCTCTCTGCATTTCTGGTCAGCATAACTCTTCTGCATGCTCCTGACAGTGTAGAGTCATCTGTGGATCTACTCTATCACCTCCTGACTCTGTCGGATTAGCCTGGGGCCAACCTCCCACTTGGTCCCCAACTCAAGGGCGTAGTACACCTTTGTCCGTACAGAGCCTCGTAAGATGCCATGTCGATGCTCGAGTGATAACTGTTATTATATGCAAACTCTGCTAGGGGTAAGTGCTCCTCCCAAGAGCCTCTCTAGTCTAGTACACATGCGCGCAAGAGGTCCTCAAGTGTCAGTATAGTGCGCTCTGATTGTTCGTCAGTCTGGGGGTGGTACGCGGTACTGAACCTCAACCGTGTCCCCAAAGCCTGTTGAAACTCAGCCCAAAACTGGGAAGTAAAACAAGTATCCCAGTTGGATACAATCTCATGTGGAACTTCGTGCAAGTGTACCACATCATGAATGTACCTCTCTGCCAATTGTGCTAGTCCCAAAGTGACTTGGATCTGTAGGAAGCGTGCCGTATTTGTCAACCTATCCACTATCACCCAGATTGCGTCATGTTCTCGCTGGGTAATGGGTAGACCCACCACCAAGTCCATGGTGATGCTCTCCCACTTCCACTCTAACACAGGAAGTGGTTGCAATAGTTCTGCAAGCCTCTGGTGCTCAACCTTCACTTGTTGGCACACCAAACACTGCTGCACGAACTCACCCACATCCCGCTTCATCCCTCTCCACCAAAAGTCGCGTCTCAGATCATGATACATCTTTGTGTTCCTGAGATGTGTGGTGAACCTGGACCCATGTGCCTCCGTCAGGAGCTCTCTCAACAACTCCACGTCCCTGGGAACGCACAAATGACCCCTCATACGCAGCACCTCGTTTGTAAAAGAGTAGTCTCCTGGGTCCCATGACAACACTCCGTCTCGCAACGACCATAGGTACGGATCTATCATCTGCCCTGCGATGATGTGGTCTATCAGCTCTGGTCTTGTCTGTCGTGTCACCGTCACTGCCCCACAATACCCTTGTGACTCTCGGGGTTGCCAATTGTTTTGCAGCGCTTGATCGTGCTTTTTAAGTCAGTTGCATTATAGTATAGGAGACCAAGCGTTGACAACAAATAAGAATTTATTACTTGAAAACCTAAGTATCCGAGGTCGAACACAAGGAGCAAATGAAATTTATTCACTAATCTCAATAATGTAATTGAACACTTAGAATTACTCAAAACTTAATTTAGAATATAAATGCAAGAGTTTAAGAGTTAAAATTGTAGCAAAATAGAATTGGATGTCTGATTATAGAATCAGATGTCTTAAAAAGATATTTTTGTTTTTCTTATTTCCTTCTCCTGTCTGCTTTCTCTTCTTCTTCTTCCTTCTCTTTCTATCTCTTCTTCAGTTGCTTCTCTTTTTCTTCTACTTGTCTTCTTCTTCAGCCGTCCTTCTTTGGCTTTCTTCCTTCTCTTTGGCACACTGCTTTTCTCCTTTTTCTTCCCTTGCTCTGTTGCTCCTTTGCTACAGTGCGTCTCTCTTCTTCTTCCTCTGTGGGTCTTCTTCTTTCTTTCTTAGCTTCTTCCTTCTTCAGCCTTAGGCTCTCCTCTGACTTCCTCTTCTCTGCGACTAAGTGTCATCTTCACCTTTCTTCTTCTAATGTTCTCTTCTTCTTCCTTTAGCCTTCCTTCCTTCTTCCTTTTGCAGCTAAGTCTGCTTAGACTCGCTTCACCGTGCCTTAGCTTCAGCTGCACCTTCCTTCTCCTTCTTCTTCCCTGCACACACTGAAGAGCAAAACCTACCTCTCTACCCACCCCTGTGTCTCTCTCTCTTTGTAAATCTCTCTTCAGCATGCTCTCCCAGAGCTGGGTAATCGGGCCGGTCGTGTGCCTGGGTCCAGGTGCACCGGTGTGGGTGTGGTGCGTGAGGAGAGCACAGATAGGCTAGTCGGATCCGGGTGCCAAGTCTGCGGGGGAAAGTGTCGTGGATGAGGCGTGATAAGGGTGAGGGACCTCACCCCATGTGTGTCTCGAGGCGAATAGAGTAAAACACAAAATCAATTTATCCCATGCGCCGCACTCATACGTTCACGAGGTGGGACTAAATGTCCGACCCGCTTCTGCTCTTTCACCCGCAGGAGCTCCTTCTTCCAATTGTTGCAGCTAGAGGCCTCACAGAGCTTAATTGCCTGGATAGATGAATGCGCGAGACCAACCCGAGCCTTCTGGACCTGGGACCCTGGAGTGCTTCAGCTTGGAGCGAGCTTGCAAGCTCCTTCAAGCCGTCGCTAATGGTGGCGGAGGGGTCATATCTGTCACACACAATGTAACGACCCGATTCCCGAATCCCTACAAGACACAAGAATCGGACCGACTTGACTGACCCAAGACCCAGTCGTCCAATGAGAAAGTAACCAAAAGAGCAGTAAAATAAACCACATTCAACATATATATAACTAGCAGTAACAAAATACAGCAGTAGAGAAAAGAAATACTACAGTATACACCACCACAACAGTAGAGAAATAAACATATACATAAACATAAAGCTTACAATAAAAAGAGTACAGGGGGTAACAGAAACTACTCACAACAATAACAAAAAAAAGCACAGTGGGTACTACAAGTGACACTACTGGGCTCTACTAGGCCCAGCGGCCTCTGCAGCCACCGACTCTAGCTGCTCAACACCTGGTCCTGAAAAGTAACAAGGGTGACACATCAGCGAAACGCTGAGTAGAGTGGCAACTAAAAGCTAGAAGAAGCAGTAGAGTGGACAGTAGCAGTTATATTTTTACTTTCTTTCTTTATATTTTTCCATTTATTCACTATTGATTTATTTCTCAGATCCTTCTCTTGATCTTGAATGTTCCTTGTGGGAACGATCTCGATTGCAGTCTTTTCCGAAAAGTAGAAGTAACATGTGGTGCTCTCCTGGTCGAGAGAGTCCCCCGTGGTGGTTCTACCCTAAGTCAACCACCCCAAGGTCGCTGACAGACGTAACGGTGACTACGGCACGCATGATAAATGCACGGGTAGTTACCCGCACTGGCACGCGGTCAGTCGTTTCCGTTAACGGGTGCGCCCAAAGCACAGCACATAACCAGTATAGGGCAGAGCCCTCTCAATAACAAGGGTCCAGCCCCTCCACAGTAACCAAACAGGGGTCCTGCCCCTCCACAGTCCGCGCACCCTCGCCTGACTACCCTGGTTTTCCTAGTGGGCCTAACAAGTCGGTTTAGGAGGGCTAGCAGAACCCTGGGGCCCGTGGGGTAGCTAGTGCTCTCCCTACACTAGTAGCTCTCCTCGGTACTGTGTACACGAGAGCCAAAAGTCAGTACAAAGTGGCCAGACCTAACCCCGGGTCCCTGGGGCGGCTAGCTCCACTCTGCACTAAACAGGGGGACAGTTGCTCTCCTTGGTACTCCGTACTCAAGGGCCAGCTCAATTTCCCAATTCTATTCCATTCACTTTCCAGGAGTTCTACTCCTAATTCCCCGTAGGGTTCATGCTCTTTTAACTCAGCCAATTTAGGTTTCACCGTTCCAGCTTTATATCCATACAATTCATGTTCTCAACCGTATTTATCCATTCATAATAGGTAGCTGTTAACCAATTTACAGGCAGTTATCGTTTCCTTTCCACTTTTCCAAGATTGCAATGTATATATTCAACTAGTTTTCCAGTCCTAGGATTCATGCAATACCCTATGATCTATCATTCAATCTAATTCTTCAGCCCTAGGGTTCATGCAATGCCCTAGACTCTATTAATTGTTTCATAAATGTATAATTTTTTATAATTAAATTAAAAGGCCACTCTACCTGCAAAATCGGAAGTACTGGGGGCGTGGTCGGCAATCCCGCGCGCCTCCTGAACCCCCAGAGCTGCAACACAACAGGGTCCTAATACAAGGATCAACACAAGGAGTTACTCAGAACAGTATACAATTACTGTAAACAGGTAGAGGAAATAAATCTAGGAAGAATGAAACTTGAAACGTGGAAAACGGACTTTGAACGAACCCTAAACAGGTAAAAAACGGTGAGTCTACCCAAAATCAGACGTCTGGAACTTCTTCCAGACGTCTTAAAAGGTCGATCATGCCATACCTTGGTCTACGCAGTCCTTCAGACGTCCAGAAGCCCGCTGGATCATTTGGACTTAGTTTCCAGACGTCTGATTGTCACCCCGGACGTCTGGAGGTCCTCTCCGTCGTCTGGTACTGTGTCCAGATGTCTGATCGGTTTGGGATGGCGAGCCCTACCGCCCTCCCGAATGATTCCTGCACACACAAACACTCGCTCTCATCACGAAGGGGTGTAGAAGAATGCGGCGGACAGCTGCATGGCCGTACACGCGTAAAAAGGAGAAGATAAGAAAATATTGTACCTGTCAGATGTCTGGACCTTCCTCCAGATGTCTTCTGCATCGTTTGGATGTAAGTCCAGACGCCTGATTCTGGGAAATTTTCCCAGAATCAGAACCCTTCTTGCTCTCCGCCCGCAGCGCACGGCCGTGCCGTGCCGCGTCCGCCTGCTGCTCGAGCTGCAGTAGCTCCTCTGCGACACCCCACGCTCACTGCTCTCCCGCCAGCCGGCTCTAGTTGCCCCGGCAAGCTCGTACCCTCGCGTTCGAGCTTCTACTTCCTCTCGCAACAACCCCTCCTTCCCGCACGCTCGCAGCAGCTGCTGCTGCCGCTCTCGCTTGCTCGCGCTCTCGCTGGCAGGGAGGAGAAGAAGGAGGTGGAGTGAGGGTGAGGGAGAGGGGAAGCGTAGTTGTAGGCAGCGCGGGGAGAGAAAGAAAGGAAGGCTACGTTGTCTGCAGGGAGGGAGAGAAAAAGAAGAACGAAGGCGGCGGGTTCAGTCTGCACGTGCAGGCACGCAGACGCGAACCCGTACGCCGAAAAGATTTAATACCAAACGTCCGGGAAGGCTTCCAGACATCTGGGCCAGTTCCCAGATGTCTTAACCGACTCTTGATGCCCAGGTCATGACAATATAACAAACTCAAAGGAAGTTTCATCCCCGAAACTTGCGCTAACTAGGGTGCGAGAAAGAACAATATATACATAACAAATTGAAAGAGGACCGAAGCCGGTCCAAAAAGACGTACCCGTGAAAAGCTCCGGGTACCGGTCCCGCATCGCCGCCTTAGGCACCCAGGTGGCCTCCTCGTACCGCTGGCTCCTCCACAAGACCTTCACCAGGGGTACTTGCTTTCGTCTCAAACTGCGGATTGCTCTGTCCAGAATCTGCACTGGCCGCTCGGGGTAGGTTAGGTCGTCGCCCACCTCGACGCTCTCGTGGCTCAGGACGTGACTGGGATCGGTGACATACTTCCTGAGGTTGGACACGTGGAACACATCGTGCACACCAGAAAGCTGAGGAGGGAGAGCAAGCCTGTAAGCAATGGGTCCAACCCGCTCCAGGACCTCAAAGGGCCCCACAAACCTTGACGCGAGCTTCCCTCTCACCCTAAACCACTGCAGGCCTTCATGGGTGAAACACGAAGGAAGACGTGGTCCCCAACCTCGAACTGCACCTCTCTGTGTTTCCGATCCGTGTAGCTCTTCTGCCTGCTCCTGACAGTGCAGAGTCGCCTGTGAATCTTTTCGACTACCTCCTGACTCTACTAGATCATCCTGGGGCCAACCTCCCACTTGGTCCCCACCTCAACCCAATTCAAGGGTGCTGTACATTTCTGTCTGTACAGAGCCTCGTAGGGTGCCATGCCGATGCTCGAGTGATAATTATTATTATATGCAAACTCCGCCAGGGGCAAGTGCACCTCCCAAGAGCCCCTCCAGTCCAGTACACAGGCACGCAAAAGGTCGTCAAGTGTCTGTATCGTGCGCTCAGACTGTCCGTCTTTCTGGGGGTGGTAAGCTGTACTGAACCTCAACTGCGTCCCCAGGGCCTGCTGAAACTCAGCCCAAAACTAGAACGTAAAGCAGGTATCCCAGTCGGATATGATCTCTCGCAGAACTCTGTGTAGATGTACCACGTCACGGATATACCTCTCTGCCAACTGTGTTGGTCCCAAGGTGACTTGGATCGGCAAGAAACGCGCCATCTTCGTCAATCTATCAATGATTACCCAGACTGCGTCATGTCCTCGCTGGGTAATAGGTAAGCCCACCACCAAGTCCATGGTGATGCTCTCCTACTTCCACTCTGGCACTAGAAGTGGCTGTAGCGGCCCTGCAGGCCTCTGATGCTCGGCTTTCACCTGCTGGCACACTAAACATTGCTGCAGGAATTCACCCACATCCCGCTTCATTCCCCTCCACCAAAACTCGCGTCTCAAGTCATGGTACGTCTCCGTGTTTCCGGGATGTATGGTGAATCTGGAATCGTGTGCCTCAGTCAGAAGCTCTCTCAACAGCTCCTCGTCTCTGGGAACGCACAAACGTCCCCTCAGGCCTAGCACCTGGTCTGTGAAAGAAAAGTCCCCCGGGTCTCCTGACAGTACTCTATCGCGCAAGGACTGCAAGTACGGGTCAGCCATCCATCCTGTGATGATGCGATCTATCAGCTCTGGCCTCGTCTGTCGTGTCACAGTCACTGCCCCACAGTGCCCCCATAACTCTAGGGGTCGCCAACTGGCCATCTCCTCCAAAAGGCTCCAACTTTGCACCTGTAAACTGGCCAAGTGTGCGGGCGCCTTCCGGCTCAAGGCGTCAACCACCACGTTGGCATTTCCCGGGTGGTAGGAAATGCTGCAGTCATAGTCCTTCAGGAGCTCCAACCAACATCTCTGTCTCATGTTGAGCTCCTTCTGATTGAATAGGTATCTGAGGCTCCTGTGATCTGTGAAAGTCTCGAAGGTCACACCGTACAAGTAGTGCCTCCAGGTCTTTAGCACGAAGACAACAGCTGCCAGCTCCAGGTCGTGGGTAGGGTAGCTATGCTCATGGGGCTTCAGTTTCCGTGAAACGTAAGCGACAACGTGACCCCTCTGCATGAGCACACCCCCTAACCCCTGCAAGGAGGCGTCCGTGTACACAACGAACCCGCCACTACTGTTAGGGATGGTGAGCATGGGAGCCGAAGGCACGACCTGGGCATCAAGAGTCGTTTAAGACGTCTGGGAACTGGCCCAGACGTCTGGCCAGATGTCTGAAAGCCTTCCCAGACGTCTGGTATTAAATTTTTTCGGCGTACGGGTTCACGTCTGCGCGCCTGCGCGCGCAGATTGAACCCACTGCCTTCGTTCTTCTTTTTCTCTCCCTCCCTGCAGATGACGTAGCCTTCCTTTCTCTCTCTCCCCATGCTGCCTACAAATACGCTTCCCCTCTCCCTCACCCTCACTCCACCGCCTTCTTCTTCTCCTTCTCCTTGCCAGCGAGAGCGCGAGCGAGAGAGAGTGGCAGCAGCGGCTGCTGCGAGCGTGTGGGAAGGAGGGGTTGTTGCGAGAGGAAGTAGAAGCTCGACCGTGAGGGTACGAGCTTGCCGGGGCAGCTAGAGCCGGCCGGTGGGAGAGCAACGAGCGTGGGGTGTTGCAGAGGAGCTGCTGCAGCTCGGGCAGCAGGCGGACGTGGTGCGGCACGGCCGTGCACTGTGGGCAGAGAGCGAGAAGGGTTCTGATTCTGGGAAAATTTCTCAGAATCAAACGTCTGGACTTACATCCAGACGATGCATAAGATGTCTGGAGGAAGGTCCAGACGTCTGACAGGTACAATATTTTCTTATCTTCTCCTTTTTACGCATGTACGGCCATGCAGCCGTCCGCCACATTCTTCTACACCCCTTCGTGATGAGAGAAAGTGTGTGTGTGTGCAGGAATCATTCGGGAGGGTGGTAGGGCTCACCATCCCACACCGATCAGACATCTGGACACAGTACCAGATGACAGAGAGGACCTCCAGATGTCCGAGATGACAATCGGACGTCTGGAAACTAAGTCCAGACGATCCAGTGGGCTTCTGGATGTTTGAAGGACTGCACAGACCAAGGTATGGCATGATCGACCTTTTAAGACGTCTGGAAGAAGTTCCAGACGTCTGAATTTGGACAGACTCGTCATTTTTGACCTGTTTAGGGTCCGTTCAGAGTCCGTTTTCCGCGTTTCAAGTTTCATTCTTCCCAGATTTATTTCCTCTACCTATTTATAGTAATTGTATACTGTTCTGAGTAACTCCTTGTGTTGATCCTTGTATTAGGACCCCGTTCCGTTGTGACTCTAGGGGTTGCGGAGGCACGCGGGATTGCCAACCATGCCCCCAGTACTTTCGATTTTGCGGGTAGAGTGGCCTTTTAATTTAATTATCAAAAATTACACATTTATGAAACAATTAGTAGAGTCTAGGGTATTGCATGAACCCTAGGGCTGAAGAATTGGATTGAATGATAGATCCTAGGGTATTGCATGAAAACTAGGACTGCAAAACTAGATTGAATGATAGATCCTAGGGTATGGCAGGAATCCTGGGACTGGAAAACTAGTTGAATATATACATTGCAGTCTTGGAAAAGTGGAAAGGAAACGATAGTTGCCTGTAAATTGGTTAACAACTGCCTGTTATGAATGGATAAATACGGTTGAGAACATGAATTGTATGGATATAAAGCTGGAACGGTGAAACCTAAATTGGCTGAGTTAAAAGAGCATGAACCCTACGGGGAATTAGGAGTAGAACTCCTAGAAAGTGAATGGAATAGAATTGGGGAAGTGAGCTAGCCCTTGAGTACGGAGTACCAAGGAGAGCAACTGTCCCCCTATTTAGTGTAGAGCGGAGCTAGCCGCCCCAAGGACCCGGGGTTAGGTCTGGCCATTGTGTACTAACTTTTGGCCCTCGTGTACACAGTATCGAGGAGAGATACTAGTGTAGGGAGAGAACTAGCTACCCCACGGGCCCCGGGGTTCTGCTAGCCCTCCTACACCGACTTGTTAGGCCCACTGGGCAAACCAGGGTAGTCAGGCGAGGGTGCACGGACTGTGGAGGGGCAGGACCCTTGTTTGGTTACTGTGGAGGGGTTGGACCCCTGTTATTGAGAGGGCTCTGCCCTATATTGGTTCCATGCTGTGCTTTGGGCGCACCCGTTAACGGAAACGACTGGGCGCACCCGTTAATGAAACCCGTGCGTTGATCGTGTGTGCCGTAGTCACCGTTACGTTTGTCAGTGACCTTGGGTTGGTTGACTGAGGGTAGAACCACCACGGGGGACTCTCCCGGCCAGGAGAGCACCACGTGTTACTTCTACTTTTCGGAAAAGACTGCAATCAAGATCGTTCCCACGAGGAACATTCAAGATCAAGAGAAGGATCTGAGAAATAAATCAATAGTGAATAAATGAAAAAATATAAAGAAAGAAAGTAAAAATATAACAGCTACTGTCCACTCTACTGCTTCTTCTAGCTTTTAGTTGCTACTCTACTCAGTGTTTCGCTGACGTGTCACCCTTGTTACTTTTCAGGACCAGGTGTTGAGCAGCTAGAGTCGGCGGCTGTAGAGGGCGCTGGGCCTAGTAGATCCCAGTAGTGTTACTAGTAGTACCCACTGTACTTTTTTTGCTGTTGTTGTGAGTACTTTCTGTTACCCCCTGTACTCTCTTTATTGTAAGCTTCATGTTTATGTATATGTTTATTTCTCTATTGTTGTGGTGGTGTATACTGTAGTATTTCTTTTCTCTACTGCTGTATTTTGTTATTGCTAGTTACATACATGTTGAACGTGGTTTATTTTACTGCTCTTTTGGTTACTTTCTCGTTGGACGACTGGATCTTGGGGTCAGTCGAGTCGTCCGATTCTCGTGTCTCGTAGGGATTCGGGAATCGGGTCATTACACACAATCATGGCCTTGCGGCCCCATTAAAATACATGGGAAGCTTCGCAATCTCACGGCTAAGGTGGGACGGTAGGTGGTAGGCCGCGAGGTGGCCTAGGTGTGCATGCCTAGGTCACCCTGTGGCCGTGCTTATGGGTTAGGTTGGGGGGTGTTTAGGGAGGTGTAGGAAATCGATGAATGGGTGGAAGATGTTTAGTGGTCAATGGAGGAGGTGAATAGGTTGGTGGCGAGATGTGTGGAGGTGTGGAGTGATGGGTGTGTCTCGCCGGAGTTGGCCGGAGATGGGGAAGATGGCGGTGGACAGTGGCTGTCGAGGGGTAATTTGTGAAATAGATTGAGGGGAATTCAAGAGGGGATAAAGAGGAGTAAGTCTAACCTAGTTAAGTGGACGAAGGGGGAGAGATGGTGACTAGTAGTACCCGTTGTCGTCGGAGAAGACGGTGTCTAGTGGAGGGAGACGGCGGCGACGACGGGGTTAGGGATGCTTGGGCGGGTGTTGTGTGATGTGGAGGAAGATGGTGAGGATAGCTTTGCCACTGGTGTTGTGGCAGAGCGACGAGAAAGAGGAGGGAGGCTCGCCGAAGCTCGCTGGACTACTTGACCGGAGGTGAAGAGGATGAAATTGGGGTGGATCTCTGGTCAAGTCGAGCTGAGGAGGTGCGGCCAGGGTTGAGGATCCTTTTATAGATGCTGGCAGGGGTTCCTGTGCTTGGAAGACAAGCTTCCAAGCATGCGAATCCTCACCGGAGATGGAATCAGTTAGAGACCCAAATCTCTCGTGCGTTCGCACGAGAGATTGGGTGCAAATCAGAGATTAGGGTCGAGCTCAGATGGAAGGGAATTCCTTAGAGAATCTCCCTTCCAAATGGGAGGAGATCTCTGAGGAATCAGGGAGTACTCCCCCTCCATTCCTCGTCGAAGTAGGATTTCTCCCCATTAATGATGGAGGGACCTATTTGTAAGATTGGGGAGGAGTCAGGGGGTTTGTGTAATGGTTTTCAAAAGGTAGGGGCCAAAATGTAATTGGGTGTACTATTTTGCAAAGTAGGTCAAGATGACCTCCCCTTATGTCCAAATTTTGGTACAAATCAAATTTTGACCTATAAAATCTAATGGTGAAGTTGGATTTTAAGTTTGACCATGTTTGACTAGATATTTTGCATAAAAACCCAAATTAGGTCAATTAATGAGCTAGGACCCCAATCTAGGTCAAAATAGGTTCCAAAGGCCAATTTGCAGGTTCTAAACCCTAGGGGATATTTTTCCATGAATTTTAGAGGGTTATATTAATTTTTATCCTGACCAAAACCTTATTAAATTAAGCGGGTCTATTTTAGGGTTACAGAACGTCATTTAATTCTTAGATTGCATAAGAATCCATTTCTGATTAAACCAACCCACTTTTTATCTTACTCAGACCATTTAACCTATGTTTTGCCTCTGAGAAATCCCGTTTATGTACTACAATGGTAAAATTACAGTTTTAACCCTTATTTCATGTTTTCTTCTCAGAACACTTATTCCTTGAATTAGGTCTTTCTCCAGGTTATGTAGGAGCTCTTATTCTCTTTCTTAGGTCAAAATGAGCTCGTTAGGGCTCATGATGAGGCTTTCATCATACCCCCATGCCTAGCTTTTGCTAGTCCCTTAGCAAAATTTCAAGGTTTTAACTTCTGTTCTAGACCTTGAGTATCTGTTACTAGTTATGATAAGTGCTTTTATTCTTTTGATTAGGTTAAGAATGCTGATAATAAGCCTAGAGGTACTCAAGTACCAACCAAAATCCAGACTTGACCCACTTTAGCCTCAGTTCTCCGCGAAGGTTTTTAAGGCCCATAGAAACTATCCTAGGGTTTGTTGGACTCTACGGTTAATGCACCCGTGCTTGAGACTTTTTTAGCCTAGGTTCAGATTGCAGTGCATTTTTATAAGAGAGAGACAGAGGGTTTATTTGTTTGGAGAGCTTTCACTCTCTTTTCTTTTTATTTCTAGCTTCAGATTGGCTTCTCAACACGGTCTGTATCGGATTCCTTGTCCCTATCATCAATCCTCAAGGGTCCCTGGCAATCGATGCTTCGTGATAGCACCGCCCATGGCAACCCCCAGAACCCTGGCTTTCGAGATTTTGAGATAATCCCACCCATGGTGTTTCGTGGTCGAATCCAGACCCTGACAATCAATATTTCGTGATAATGCTGCCTATGGTATCTGAACCAGCAGAGTACTTACATGCCCCTAGTAGGATATTTAAATATCCTAAGAGACAAGCACCGAGGAGATGATATGTTGTTACGCATCTTCGAGGGGAATTTCCCGCCTCTCCACACCAGAAACTTGTCCAAATCAACTTGTGTTGATCAGCCGCTCCTAATCTAGGCAACTTTTTCAGAGCATTAAAACACTTTTGCGTGATTTTGATATTTATGCGCACTGAACCAGACTGTGTGTGAATTGGGGTGCTTAGGTTACCGAACCCCGCAAACCGAAGGTCAGTTAACAAGGCCGAATACTTCCTAAGCGTTAGACCTAATACTTAAGCTTCGCATTTTCCCCAACCTCTTGAGGATTATCCAGATCTTAGCGGGTACGTGAATTTTTAAGCTTAAGAGTCTAGCTTAGAAGGCCTAAGATCAGCATTCCTGCTAATCTCTTTTTGTGTCTCCTTAGCACTTTTCTTTCATTTTTCTCTTTTCTTGATGTGGTCTAGAACTTCGGTTAATTCCTTAATCTCTTATTAATGACCATCTCTTTTTCTTTTTCATTTTGTGCTCTTTTTTGTCATTTTTCTCTTCTTCTCCTCCTTATGATTATGTGGCTCACAAAATTTCCTCCCTCCATTTTTTTTGTTCTTTTTCATAATTTTTCATTTTTTTGTGTTTTTGACATATGTGAATTTTTTGTGAGAATCCTTCTGACTTTTTCTTGGTTCTGTATGTATGCACTTTACCACCCCCCCATGCCTAAGTTTTGCAATGTCCTCATTGTAAATGGAGGGTGTGAAATAGTGTTGAGGTTAGGGACTTAAAACATGATACATCGGGTGGGTGAATGGGTTGGAAGTGACTGATGCGGATGATTTCAAGCTCTGGTACATGTACTAGAGGTGGGATCAACTGTCTAAGGCTGAACTCAAGGTGCAATGGACGTGGAGTATAGATAGATAATCAGACGGGTCTCTGTTTTTGGAATGACGGGTTGCCTCCCACAAAGTGCTAAATTCAACGCCTTCAGCCGAGCGAAAAATAGGGTGGAGAGGGAGTGGTCAAATCAGCGGAATTTTGTAAAACAAGCACCTTGATTAAGAGCCTGGTTGGTCCAACTAGGTGCTTGTTAAGATTAGTGGGCTGATGATGCAGCCCAAACCCAATCAGTCTGGTGGGTTGAAAGATGTAGATCAACATATGCGGAACCCACCATATGCAATGTGGCTCGGATGGATATGGAAGTGAAAACTCAGGTTTAGGCTGAGTCGAATCAGCCTGGTCAGGGTAGGGTTCCAAAAAATAATCAGTGCATGGTGTGGAGACCCTACAGTGGTGATCAGAGAATGATGGATCATGTTTTTCAGTCTGATCGATACCTGATGCCCGGTTTAGATGTGGAGTTGAATCATCTGCAAACGGCTTAGTGAATAGTGAATCATAATAGAAATTGAGTTCGATTGTGGGTCAGGGTAGAGAATGGGTTTTGATCAGTTCTGTATGTGTGGAAGAGGTGGCTTCAATGAGAATCGTGCATGAGGGCTCTTCTAGAAAGGAATGACAGGTGGTCTCATGTAGAGACTCCTCATAGTAACTTTCAAAATCAGAGTTTGAGAATGAGTCATGTGAGCTGAGGTCGTAGATTGGCTTGTTATAATCAGGAAGCAGATTTTCTCCGATGTTATGGTCAGATTCGAAATCGTCGGAGAGTTTGCAAAAATAAAAATCTAAATGAGATTCAAGATCATGAGTTCCACCATAGAATAAATCATATATTGTAGATTCAGCAGCCTGACTGGGGTCTAGCCTAGATGTCAACTCTGAGCTTAAAAAGGTGTCCTTGTCTGGTAGAGGCTCAGGTTTTAAGCTAATAGGGCAGACCCAATTGAAACCCCACTCGTCCAACTCCTCAGTTTCTGTACCGTAAATTGGCATGACTTCTGAAAAATTGATTGGTTTCTCTGAGGATGTCGGCGAGGGATATTCATCAAATAGATGCCTAAAATCATATTCTTCATTGAAAAATTAATCTTCCTCATATGGGACCACGAAATCTTCCCAATAGGTTTCAGATCTAGATTCTGGGCTTAGGATGTGGGTTGAATCACTAGAATCTAGGTCCGAATAACCTTCGAGGGTCACCTTATCAGAATAAGGGACGAAATTTACACCCTTGAGACGTTCAGTTCTACTCTCATTATTGCAGGAGTTTTGGGATTCTAAGCCTGGTGATTCATGGTCTAGAGTGGGTTCAACATTGTGTTCTCCTACAGTTGGAGCTTCCCAACCTTCTTCAATATCAGGCACATTGTACTACTCCATTTGGGTTGGGAATCCACAACCATTTTGTGCCTCAAACCCGAGACCAGATTGATCCTCGATATTGTCCCAAGATGATTCATCCTCTGTTTGTGGCATATACGGGTATTTCTGGTCGATAATTTGTTTTAATAATCTCATTATCTCTTCCCATTTTTTAAGATCATCTTAGTGTTGCTCCCAAAGTCGATGATTTGTCATGCATTGAAGTTATTCAAGATTGTGCAATTTTTCTATCTCAATGTATCCTGTGATGAGCATGTCTTGGGTTGATCCTTTTGTGGCTTCTGCCAATAGTACTTGGGCACAAGTTATGATGAAGGTTGTGGTTGTTGGGACATCAACCTGAGGGTTTTCTACTGGTGTTGAGGTTTTGTCTTCTTTTTCATAGAATTTCAGGGCATCCCCAATCATCCTATCTCTCATGGATCTCTAATAGTCAGGTTTCTTGAATGGTAGCCCTAAGTGGTTTGGCTGCATATTTGAATCAGGTGGTGAAATCGAGATGTAGAATCAGAGTTTGAATCAAGATGTAGAATCAAGTTATGAAGTGATTAGATCTGAATAAAGAGTTCCATTGAAAATGTATGTGTGTGCTCTAAAGAGAAAAGATGAGGGACTGGAGATGTTTTTTACCTAATCGAGGCACCCAAAAATGTTGGATGACTATGGAGGTTTGGGGCAGAAGATATCCCTGGATCAAAAGGTCGTCCACTTGAGAATTACTTGGGCAGCTAGAGAGGGAGAGTCCCGCAAAGACCCCTACACGGTAGAGCGTCCCCACGGGTTACAGGGTTTCCCCCACCCGACCTCTCTTGTCATTGAGATTCCAGGTAGACCAGAATGGGGACCTTAACCTCTTAAGTCTACCACTTTTATTTCAAAGGTGCTTTAGGGTTTTCACTTGAACTTTAGATGTTTTGATGTTGTGACCTAATTTGGAGGTTGGTTGACCCACGGGGTCAACTTTACTTGACCTGTCCTATAGATGGTAGAATGATTCTAGGCTTGGGACCTAGAGACAACCCTGATTTGACTCCCAGTTTATTAGGCCTAAGATTTTTTTAAGATTCAAGTGCTGTTAGAGCTCAATTTTTAGGGTTTTTCTTGTTTAGATCTCTTCAATCAAGGGCTTGGGTCACACAATGATGCGGGAGGGTTCATTTCCTTTTATACAGGCATGTGTGACTAGCACTCCGAAATCCTACATGGAAACCCTAATTTGGTTCTATTTCCAATCCTCTTTGCTTCTTGAAAAAGGTTCTCTTTGGACTTAAAAGAAAGAAATGTGTTGTCCGCGGAGATTAAGTGTGATTTCTATTAGTCACAGGAATTTTGTGGGATAGAATTCTAAAAAAATCACTTCCACTTCAATAAGTTTCTAAAAATTTTCGCAAAATCAGGAAACCTTTGCCTTAAATATGGTAATTACTATAAAAAGAAGATAATTGATTCCTAAATTAATTGCTTCATTTTGTCTTTCAAGGATTAAGGGATGGTTTAAGGAAGAAAAGAGATTACCTGCGCTAGAGTAGTTGACTTGCGGGAGGGATCTTCTCGTGAAATACCTTGTAAGATCACAACAAAGCAGAATAGGGCAAGTTAGTGTTCAATATGACCAAAAGAAGAATGCAGAGATTACTGATAAATTACGCGTTACTCCCTGATAAGACTCGAATAGGTTGTGTTAATATGGTGAAATTATCGTTGAAGTGAGTATAGTGGTTAACCTAAATTGAGTCCAACCATCTTTCACAATTTTTTTTTTTTACTTGGCCTGCTTAATTTTATCTTGGTCACTTTTAGGCCCAGGGTTAATCTCAGGGAGGCGGGGATTAAAGGTGAATAAGTTTCTACGCATTTCCTAAAATGTATCTCTTCCATGTGTTTATTATGTTTTTGGTTTTTTTCTATTTAAGATTTTTTTGTTGATAATATTGTCCTTGAGGCACACCCTCAAAATCAGGTCCTTGGCTTTGAGTCAAATTGTTCTTGGCTTTGAGCCAACTTAAGGTTTCCAAAAGAACTGGCCCTACTATTTGCAAGATCGAGTACCTGCAAGACAAGGATTATCTTTTCTCTTTTACCTTTTTTTATCCTTTTAATAGCAGGAAGAAATAAAAACCAGATAGGTTGCTTGTAAAGAAATAAATATAGTCTATATATATATAGATATATATATTATATATATAGGGGTGGGGGTGAAAGTGGAAATGACGTGTAGCACAATATCGAGTTGGTCCACATCTACTAAGACGCAACCAACAAGATGAAGTGCCGCGTAGAGTGTAGGATGGATGTGTGGGAGTGTGTGCGAAGGTGCTTGCTTTACGCAGGTATCGGGGAATATCAGCAACTGGTGTAGATATTCCCACGATATAACGCGTGGTGGAGTGACTAGTGCAAGGGCATATGGATAGAGGTAGGTGATGTATATATTTATGTGTATATATATATATAGATAGGGTTATGGCTATATAGGTATATATGTAGTTGTGTATATATATATATTTATGAATATATATATATATTTGTATATATATTTAGGTATATAAGTGAGTGGATATATATATATATAGGTATGTGTAGGTGTGTAAAAGTGAGTGTGTGAGTGTACAAGTGTGTGTGTGTGTGTGTACGAGTGTGTGTGTGTATGAGTGTGGGAGTGCACGCTGGAGGAGTGTGTGAGAGAGTGGGCGAGTTAAGACGTCTGGCGGACGCGGGCATCGTTTGGTGGCCAAGGCATGCGCAGGCGTACAAGGGCAACGTGGGCGCTGAAGGGAATGGGCGCGCTTGTCGTCGCATGTAGGCGAGTGCAGGAGTGTGAGAAAGAGCGCAACGCAGCGCACCGCGTAGTGCAGAGCACTGCACTGCGGGTGGGAATAGGTAAGGGCGCAGATGCGAGTTGCGGCGAGGAGAGAGAGCATGCGGTGACCGAATAAGTGAGAAACAAATCGGTCACCGCACTGTAGCTAGAGTTCCACGCTGAGAGGTATGAACAGTAGCTACAGTGCTGTGCAGAGTGAGCGACTGGTTGCGGCCGGTTTTACATACGCGGGCGCGCTGGAAGGTGCCTGCGCGCGCGGGAAGAGCCTACGGAGGGCTTGCAGGGGCATCTGCTGGCATATGACCGGTGCTTGCACTGTTGTTGGCGGCCGTCGCTGCTGCGAGAGCTTCAGACCTTGGAGCTTTGACAATGACGGCGAGGGAGTTAAGCGGTTAAAACAGAGGGTGAAACCACCATGCCCACCTGCTCACGGAGGAGCTGGGCGGTGGTGGAACTCACAGTGGTGGTCGTGGGACCACTGTGAGCCTACTCCTAGCCGCAATGTGTCTCTTCAGTGAGAAGAGAGACTGCGTATGGAGAGGGAGAGGGAGAGGGGAGGAGATGGCCTGGACGAAGGTGTCTACGGGTGGTGTGTGTTCCAGGCTCCCCTCGCAAGGAAGATGGCCAGGCCTTTTAAAGAAGCGGGAGCCTACCACATCCATGTTGTCGGCATCGCCTACCCAGCCATGTTGCTGGTAGAGGAATGGCGCAAAGAGGCGCAAGCCCCATGCCCTAAGCCGCGTGAGGGTGAAGAAATTCAAAGTCAAAATAAAAAAATGAGAATGGTGAATTTGCAATGCAACCCTTGATGAAGACGTTAATTACATGGCCAATTATTCGCATTATCCTCCCCTCTCAAATAAATGCATGCAAGTGTCAATTTACAAATGCAACTATTGATACATAAGATGAAATGGTAGTGCTAGGAAATAACACAAGATGGAATAATTACCGATGTATTTTTGCTGTGCAATCATACCCCCATGCTTATCTTTTGCTAGTCCCTAGCAAAACATTTTGTATTGTATTTAGAAATGATCTTAAGCTGAAGATTTTCTTCTGAGGCGACATGGGTGTGTTTGTTGGATATTGTGAGAATCAATTATAGAGAAGACTACCAGTACTTTAATTCTTACGTGACATAGACCATCTCTCAACTAACTTGGACTCTTGATATTTAAACCTTAAGTATGATTTCCAGGACTCAGAAGGTTTTTGCCGTACTCGAGAGCTCAAGAGATTATGGCTTGTGCATAGTGAAGGATCAAGACTAACCAGATGAACATTAAGACTCAAGCCCAGGGTTTCATGAATCTTTAAGTGCAAGTTGGTCCCAGTTTCAGCTCGTGTCTTCGGATTGACCCTTAAAAAGATGATGGAAAACTCAACTCCCATTTTATCACATTTGTGGCTCAAAGAATATATGGTAGAAACAGGGTATTTGTAACTTGCCCTGAAACACATTGAGGGAGAAGAATTTATAGACATTTGCGAGATATACTGACTTATTTGCATAGTTTTTTTTTTTTTTTGAAACAAGTGTCAGGATATCTCTTACAACTTTATTTGGAGGAGCACACTTTTTTGGTGGGAGAGTTTCTTTTGGTGGAAAGAGTTTCTCCTAGACACAAGACTAAAGCCTGGGATAAAAAGTCTACCTGCGCGCACAGGTAAGGACTCAGCCTTCCCTAATGAACACTAGGGTTGGATCTTATGTTCACCTGGTCTTTCTTGATATGTGTAGTGTGAACCAAGATTACTTAGGCTCTCAAGTAGAAGCAAACCAACGGATCCTGTACTGATGTCTCAGGTACAAGAATACGTCCTTAGTTAGGAGAGATTCCGATCTATCTTTTTAATGCTCAAGTGAATTAAGCCGAGCCTGAGCAAATCAAGCTTCTGTGGCCTGGAGAGTCTTCAAAATAGTGGTTGAATATCCATAAACACTTTTTGTTTCAGCCTTCAGATCATTACTAAACACCTTTTTTTTATGTACATATTTATAGATGGATGGAAGCTGCATGATACCATATAATACCTAGATCCTATAGATGCCTATCCACCCCCCCATGCCAAACGATGCTATGTCCTCATATGCATGCAAGATAGAGCAAGGTCCAAAGATTGGGAAACGAGAGCTGAGGTGTAAGGTATATAGCAGGGTGGTAGGGTGGGTGGATGGTGGGTGGTGAAGTGAAAAGGTGCGAAGTGAAGTGTATGTGACAGTGGAGGAGTGCTACTGGGGTGCCTCCCAATGAGCGCTGAATTTAACGTCCCCAGCTGGACTCGGAAAGAGGCACGAAATTAGTTACCCTCCAGCAGGGCAACAGTTTCTCCAATGGGGGCAGGTTCATGAGTAAGATAGGGTTTTAAACGCAGCCCATTGACCGTAAATTTATGCCCAGAATTGAGATCTTCAATTTCAACGGCCCCGTTGGGAAATGGTCTCGAGACCAAGAAGGGACTGGTCCATTTGGACTTCAATTTCCTAGGAAAGAATTCGAGCCGGGCATTGTAAAGCCAAACTTGCTGAGATGGCTCAAATTCCTTCCGCCGAATTCGGCTGTCGTGAAAAGCCTCAGTGCGTTGCTTGAAGGTTAAGGTAGAATCATAGGCTACACGACGGAGTTCTTCCAGCTCTTGGAGTTGGAGTTTCCTTTCTCGACTACACAGGTCTGGGTCGAGGTTACATTGGCGAACTGCCCAATAAGCGCGGTGCTCCAGCTCCACGAGCAAATGACAAGGCTTCCCGTAAACGATTCTATAAGGAGACATACCTATGGGAGCCTTGAAGGCGGTTCGATATGCCCAAAGTGCGTCAATCAGCTTGTCGGACCAATCCTTATGGTCAGGCCAAACCATTTTCTGGAGAATTTGCTTGATTTGCCGGTTCAACACCTCAACCTGGCCGTTCATCTGAGGATGATACGGAGATGCGATACAATGGTGGACTCCGTATTTCTTCAGAAGTGCCTGAAAAGAAGCATGGGTAAAATGGCTTCCTCCATCTGAGATAATGGCTCGAGGTATCCCAAAGCATGCAAAAATGGGTCTTTGACAAATCGAGTGGATATGACATGGTCAGCATGGCGCGTGGGAATAGCCTCGATCCATTCCGAAACATAATCAACAGCCACGAGGATGTATTCGAAGCCGTTGGAAGGAGGAAAGGGACCCATGAAATCAATTCCCCAAATGTCGAAGATTTTAGTAGCTAGGATGGGTTGCAAGGGCATCATGTCACGACATGACATTGACCCTAACGACTGGCACCTAGTGCAATGTTTGGCATAATTGTGTGCATCCTGGTGAAGGGAGGACCAAAAGAAATAGCACTGCAACACCTTGGCTGCAGTTTTCCTCCCAGAGAAATGGCCTCCGTAGGCCTGATCGTGGCAGAAGGATAGTGATGAGAACCTCATCATGAGCCATAACTAGCTCATTTTGACCTAATACAAAGGATAAAAGCTCCTATATAACTCAAGGAAAGGCTTAACTCAGAGAATTCTGAGTTTAAGGAGAAAATAAGTCATAAGGGGTAAAAATGCAATTTTACCAGTATAATCTGCATACAGGATAATTCAGGGTCCAAACATAGGTCAAAGCAACCTAATAAGAATAAAAGTGGGATGAGATGATCTGGCAAGGGCTACAGCAATTCCAAGGAAATAAATGATAATTTGTAACCCTAAAACAAACCCACTTCAATTCACGAGGTTCAAGGCAAAGAAAAAATGGAATAAACCCTCTAAAATTCATCGAAAAATACTCTCTAGGGTTTAGAACCTTCAATTTGACCTTAGGAACCCATCTTGACCTACATTGAGAACCATACCCAATTAATAACTTAATTTGGGTTTTTGCGTAAATTGACCAGTCAAAAAAGGTTTAATCTAGAAATAAAATTCACCATCAGATTCCTTAAGGCCTAATTAGTCATGTATAAAAACTTGAGCCTAAGAAGAAACCTTCTTGACCAACCTTACACTTTGGTCCTCATATATTTACTTTTTGGCCCTCAACTTTTGAACCCTCGCATTTTGGCCCCTAACTCTCCTTCGTTCTTTGCGTTCAGGTCCTCCCTGCAAAACCTGCCAGCACCATGCTTCGGCGACCTTGCGCGGAGCATGGCGTCGCGTAGGGTGAGGGGGAGGGTCTAGCAAGTAAACCTGGGGTGCCCTGCGTCGTCAGCCGTCGCAGGGACACCCCCCTGGTCGCTGTAACCCACCATACCGGCCGTGCGAACGCACGGACGGTATGGGTTTCCATCTCCGGCGTCCTCCGGCGAGGGAGACACGTCGTCTCCCTCCGCCTTCCTCTCTGATTCGGTCCCTATAAATACCCCCGTCGCTCCACCGTTCTTCCTAGCTCGGTCCTGACGGAGAAAGACCCCCACTTCCTCTCTTCCCACTCCGACAGGAAGCCCTCCAGCTCCGGCGGCCTCCCCTCTTCCTCCTCGTCGCTCTGCCGCACTACCAGCTGCAGGGTTGCTCTCCCTCGCTCTTCCCGCGCCACGCCGCACCCAGCTGGCGCCTCTTTCGCCCTCTGCTCGCCGCCGCCCCTTCCCCCGGGCATCTTCTTCTCCGGCGACAGTCGATACGACTGTCGCCCGCTCCAGCCCCTCCTCGTCCTGCTAAGTAGGTAGAACTCCTCCTCTTCCTCCCCGCTTCCTTTTCCTCACTTTAAACATCTACTGTCGCCCTCGATTCCGACCAATCACCCCTCACCTTCTCCGCCTCCGGCCATCCTCCGGCGAGCCGCTCCCATCACTCCAGCATTCCACACGGCTCGCCGACCTGCACATAATCTCCGCCTCCTCACCCTGATCCATTTCCGCCCCTCCACTTCCCCCAAATCACCCTCTGCAACTCCACCGAACAAACCCATCTCCCGACCCACAGTCCGACCTAGGGCAGCCCTTAGGCTCCGCCCCGCCGCCTGCACACCCCCCGACCACCTTCGCCGTGCCACGGCGAAGGTCCTCCGCGTTTCTGATTGGGCCAAGAGGCTGTTTTTCTGTGGGCAGGTACCTGCGCTCGTCGCCGCCATTGTTGAAGCGAAGCAGCTTCTTCACCTGCTGCCCCAGGTGCGCCACGCCCAGGTTACGCTCCCAGACAGTGCGAGGCGCCTTCGCGAAGTACCAGGCTGCAGTCGAGTCGAAGCTTTCACACCAAGCCCCCGCGCTTCGCCTCGACGGCCGCTGCTTCCTCCGCGCAGGCACCGAAATTGGGGTGGGACATTTAGTCCCACCTCGTAACCTTTCAAAGGAGAGCGACCGCATAAAGGCAAAAAGTGCCTTATGCTCGTTGCCTCCTGAGCACGGGGTGAGGTCCCTCTCACTCACTCGCTCTCTCGACCCGGTCTCGTCCGCGACCACGCCCCACGGACCTGGCCCGACCCGACTTAGACTGACCTGCACTCCTCGCCCACCACGCACGCCGGTGGGCCTGGACCCGGGCGCGACCCGTAAACGGCTACCCGGCAGCTCTGGGAGAGCTATCCTATGAGCGAATTCTGTGAGAGAGAGACGCGGGGGAGGGTAGAGATAGGTTTTGCCCTCTGATCAAGCTGTGTAAGTGTGCAGGCACAGGTGAAGAAGAACCGTGGAAGAAGACGAAGGCTGAAGGAAGGAGGATCACCGAGCGGCACTGTAGCAGCGGCGGTTTAAGTCGTCTGATTGGAAAATCAGACGACGTCCTGAAGGCAAAAAAGGAGAAGGAAGGCGAGGCAGAGGAGAACGCAGAGAGGCCAAGACAAGAACTGAAAGAAGAAGAAGAGCACGAGAAGAAGAAGGTCTGAAGAAAGGAAAAGAAGAAAGAAAGAAGAAGAAGAAGAACAGGACCGCAAGGGAGAAGAAAAAGAAAGAAACGAGCAGAAACAAGAACTGAAAGAAGAAGAAAAGCATCACTACTGCTGCAGATAAAGCAGAAGAGCCAAAGAGAAAAGAAGAGAAGAAGAAAGAAGCCAACAAATTCTCTCTCTCTCTCTCTTTATTTTTTTGTACAAGAAACTTGTATCTCTAGAATACAACTTGCTCCCTGAGTTCGACCTCAGGAACTCTTTTATTTCCGAGTAACAAATTGTATTGAACTGGTAATCACCTCTCTATACTATACTACGATGAAATAATAAAACTATAGAGGAAGGTAGCGACCACCAGTTTTTGGCGCCGTTGCCGGGGAGCAACGGCTATTCTAGAGGTAAACATTCCTGTTTCTTTTTAATTTCTGATAATCTCCTCTCTTTTGTGCAGCTACAGGAAATCAAGAAGACAAGCAACCGCACGACAACCACTCCGAGGACAGGTAAAATTTTTTCCTCTCGCTATTAACCCCTAAACTCTAAAGAGGAAGAAAAGAAAAGAACAAGCAATATAGGGCTAACCTATCTTCTATACTTAGTAACCATAAAAAGTTGCATGTTCTCAACTCATTACTCTTGCACACTATTAAGGGTATTTAAGGGCTAACACATTCTTGCTTGAGCCCTAATTACCCAACAAAGAGCTAACTGGACCAAGTAAAGCCAACCTAGGATCCAACACTAGGGATTTAGAGACACACTCCTTAAGCAAGAATTGAGAAAACCAAATGAAGTGTGCCCAAGCCCTTGTCTGAAAATACCTATCCAAAGAAAACCTAAAACAATTGGCTCTCTAAACACTTGAACCCTAAAAGACAAGACCTAAAAGCTCTCAAAGGAAACAAGAGGTAAAGTTGACCCCTTGGGTCAACCAACCTTAAATTAGGTCACTCTTTGCACTTAAAAGACTAGAGTTCAAGTGAAACCTTAAGCACCCTGATCTTAAAGTAAAAATTGGTAGACTTAAGAGGTCAAGATCCCCATTCTGATCTACCTGGAACCGCAGTGACAAGAGAGGTCGGGTGGGGGAAACCCTGTAACCCGTGGGGACGCTCTATCGTGTAGGGGTCTTCGCGGGACTCTCCCTCTCTGGCTGCCCAGGTAATTCTCAGGTGGACGATCTTTCTGATCAAGGGGTCCATCTGCCCCGCACCTCTATAGTCACCCAACACATTTGTGGGTGTCTTGATTGGGTCCAGCACCTTCTAAACTTACCTCTTCCAACAGTGCATGTACGGAAGGAGGTCCTTAAGACCACCCTTAAGACCTCCTTTAGAAATTCGCTCTCGTCAAGGCCAAGCCTCGACACCCGTGTTTGTGCAGCAACACCCTCACATTATTCTCTCTTCTGATTCAGAACCAAGTTCTTCTTCCCCCATCATGGCTCAGCCAGTTGAGGAAGAAAATAATCTGGAGCACCAGCTCCAGTGACTCAATGACCTCTTCCAAAACTTCGTGCACCCACCACAGCATCCTATGATGCGGGACCACTACAATCCTGCTGCGGTGGCCATTGAGCCTCGAGTCAGAATCCTGACTGGAGGACCTGATTCCGAATTAAAGCCCAACATGATTCATGCTATACCTAAATTCCATGGGCTTAATTCTGAAGATCCCTTCCAGCACATCAAACAGCTAAAGCATCTGGCCCACACTTTTGGATCAGATGCGCAAAATCGGGATATTCTTCTCATGAAGATGTTCTCCTTTTCTCTTATGGACAAGGCCGCCCATTGGTATCAAACTCAGACCCGGCCGATCAACACTTGGGAAGAACTTCAATCCGAGTTTTTGAAAAAGTTTTTTCCCGTTGGTCGGACCAACGCCTTGCGCCATCAGATTACACACTTCACTCAACAATCAGGAGAACCTCTCCATGAGGCATGGGATCGTTTTCAGGATCTCATGAGAAAGTGCCCCCATCACGGAGTTCCTAAATGGGAACAAGTCCAATCTTTTTACCAGGGACTCCGTGAGGACATCCGCCTTTTCGTCAATGCAACTTGCGGAGGAAGCATCATGGGTCAACATGAAGACACCGTATGGGAGATTCTCGAAAACATGTGCGAGAACTCCATCAACAATGACTCCATGGGATTATTCGACAGGACGAATACCCGTGCAGCGACGAATCTTAAGGGAGCACATGAGGCGCAGGACCTGTCCGCATCAGTCGACCTGGAATTAATGGCCAGTCGATTAGATAAGGTCTCAATCATTGAGAAGAAGGTGGATGAGCTGACTCAGCACTTGCAGCGAGCCACCTCTGCGCGTAACTCCTTTGCACAACCTCCTTCCACACAGGAGACTGTGCAAAACATCCTTCACCGATCTTCCCCTAGGATGGATCCATATCCATCCCCATCTGATTCTCGGATCGGAGGATCATCCGATCCTTTCTACACCAGCCCGGGGAACTCCATGCCCCCTTTCCCTGATTCTCAAGAGGTTCCTCAGACCTGCGAGGACCTCAACGCCATCCAGAATGACCCATTCTCCAACACTTACAACCCTGGATGGCGAAACCATCCCAATTTTCAGTGGGCGGGAAATTCCCAAACCCAAAGACCACCTTTTCAGTCCCGCCCACAGCCCTCTCGTCATTACCAGCCGCCTCAGCCTCGGCCCAACCCTACTTATCCATCAGGGCCAAATCAGGATCAAATGTCCCTAATCCTTCAGACTCTGGCTGACATTCAAAGAACGAATGCGGCTATTCAAAAACAGCACAAGGACGAACTTACAGAGGTTAAAACTCAACTGGCCCAGTTGGCAAATTCTCGCCAGCCAGGCACACTCCCTTCCCAACCTCTTCCTAACTCGAATAACGTGCCAACCTAGAAGCGCATTATGAATCCAAATTTAGGCCACGCACAATGGATTTATCAGGCCCCTACTGCTCCATCTCCAGACGAGATGGAAGCTTCAACTTCTTATGCGGGATTTCAGCAGCAGCCACCCCTCTTCCCAAACCCAAACCAAAATCAGGCCGGATTAAATTCTATAACAACACGTAGTGGTAAAACAACTCAAGACCCGCATTATCCAAACCACTCCAAGCCTGATAACCATGACCCTAGGATAGTTATCCAAGATACCACTGTCCCGGATCCACAACCTGGACCTATCCTAGAAGAACCAACCAAGATCCTGTTTCCCGAGGCCTTGACCAAGGGAAAGAAGACCACCAAACCCGTGGCCCCTGAGGAGGACCTGGTCAAGCTCTTTGAGCAGGTCCACATAAACATCCCCTTGATGGATGCAATCCGCCACGTACCAGCTTACGCACGATTTCTAAAGAATATATGTACACCCCAGCGTAAGCTGCGAACCAAGGGAGGGAGCCCAATTGTTCTGTCAGAGCAAGCCAGCTCTGTAATCCTCAGTAGACTCCCACCCAAGGCAAAAGATCCTGGTACTCCCCTGATTTCCTGCAAGATAGGTGGTACCCAATTTGATAGAGCATTGTTAGACTTGGGTGCATCCATAAACTTGATACCCACATCCTTACTTGACCATCTAGAAGAATCTGAGCTAAAACCAACCGAGGTGACATTACAATTAGCAGATCGATCTATAAAGTCACCAAAAGGGATTCTCGAGGATGTTATCGTAAGAGTGCGAGATTTCTATTTCCCAGTGGACTTTATAGTCCTAGATATGGACGCACCTGAGAACCCTAGGGATACACCAATCATTCTAGGGAGACCTTTCTTGGCTACTACTAGAGCCAACATCAGCTATGAGGAGGGCCAAATAGAGCTTAAGTTTGGAGATCAAACACTGAAAATTGATATATTTAAAGCCCAACAAGGAATTAATTGCGGCGTCATCGAACAAATTTGTGACATCAGGACATTGGTTGATAAATCACACTTCCAGAATGACTCGATTATGCCTCATCAACACAGAAGGATCTTGACCCGCAAACAGAGGAGTTGAATCCAGATATGAATAACCCAGTAACTCCCACCCTTGAACCTCACATCTATACTGAACCACCCGCTGCTGCTGATAACCCCATCCTCGAACTGAAACCCCTTCCTGCTCACTTGAAATACATCTTTTTGGGTTCTAATCAGACCCTTCCTGTGATTATCAATTCCAACCTCAGTCCTAAACAGGAATCCCGTCTGATTGTTGTCCTCCAGCAACATCGCAGAGCCATCGGGTGGACTCTCGATGATTTGACTGGAATAAGTCCCTCTTATTGTACTCATCATATCTATGCAGAAGAGGGCACACGACCTTCTCGTGAAATGCAGAGACGCTTAAACCCCAATCTGTAGGAGGTCGTGAAAAAGGAGATCATCAAGTGGTTAGATGCCGGAATCATCTACCCGATCTCCGATAGTCGTTGGGTGAGCCCAATTCAGGTCGTGCCCAAGAAGGCAGGACTCACCACTATAACGACTGAGACCGGAGAAATCATTCCTACCCGATTAGCCAACTCGTGGAGAGTCTGTATAGATTACCGCTGACTCAATTCCTCCACAAAGAAGGATCATTTCCCACTACCCTTCATTGATCAAATTCTCGAAAAACTTGCGGGAAATAGGTTCTTCTGCTTTCTTGACGGGTACTCCGGTTATAACCAGGTGGCAATCCATCCTGAGGACCAAGAAAAGACCACGTTCACCTGCCCCTTCGGAACATACGCTTTTCGAAGGATGCCTTTCAGTCTTTGCAATGCACCCGCTACTTTTCAGCGATGCATGCTTGCCATATTCTCAGATATGGTAGGTGATTATCTGGAAGTCTTCATGGATGACTTTTCAATTTTCGGAGCATCATTCGACGATTGCCTCCAACACTTGGTCCAGATACTCAGGCGGTGCATCGATGTAAATTTGGTTCTTTCCTGGGAAAAGAGTCATTTCATGGTGCCTGAGGGAATTGTCCTGGGACACTCAATTTCGGAAAAAGGTATCCAAGTGGATCGAGCTAAGGTTGATCTAATTTCTCACCTTCCTATGCCTAGCTCGATCAGGGACATCCGTTCCTTTTTAGGGCATGTCGGTTTTTATCGACGATTTATCCCTGACTTTTCAAAAATCGCGCGCCCCCTGACCACTCTTCTCTCCAAGGATGTTCCTTTCGAAATTTCCAAGGAATGCACTCAAGCATTTGAAATCCTGCGTGACCGAGTCACCCAAGCCCCGATCCTACAGTCCCCTGATTGGTCTCAACCCTTTGAGATCATGTGCGATGCATCCGACTTCGTTGTAGGAGCGGTTTTGGGGCAGAAAATTGACGGGAAACCTGTGGTCATTTACTACGCCAACAAAACACTCGATGAGGCTCAGCGTAACTATACGGTTACTAAGAAAGAGCTGCTTGCTGTAGTATTTTCCCTAGAAAAATTCAGATCGTACCTTCTGGGTTCCCGTGTCATCATATACTCGGATCACACAGCTGTGAGGCATCTCCTTGCAAAGAAGGACGCGAAACCTCGATTAATCCGATGGATCTTGCTGTTGCAAGAATTTGACCTTGAGATTCGCGACAAAGCGGGAAAGCAAAATGTGGTAGCTGATCACTTGTCCCGTCTTCCTTCTGAAATAATTGACCCTTCCGGACCCATCACTGAACATTTTCCCGATGAGCACCTGCTGACTATTGGTACTAGCCTTCCATGGTTTGCTAATGTAGTAAATTACTTGGCATCTCATCAGATCCCGTCTGATTGGCCGAAGGCCAAGAAGGACAAATTACGCTCCGATGCCAAGTATTACATTTGGGAAGACCCGTACCTCTTCCGCATAGGTGCCGATCAGATCATCCGGAGATGTGTCCCGGAAGAGGAATTCAACAATATCCTCTCTTTCTGCCATGACCAGGCATGCGGTGGCCATTTCGCCGGGCATAAAACCGCATCAAAAGTCCTCCAGTGCGGCTTTTACTGGCCCACACTGTTCAAAGACGCATACAATCACTGCAAGGCATGCAGTCGTTGCCAGACTTTGGGCAACATGAGCCATCGCGACATGATGCTTATGCAACCGATTCTAGTATGCGAAATCTTTGATGTTTGGGGGATTGATTTTATGGGCCCCTTTCCTGTTTCGGATGGTTTCGAATACATTCTATTGGCTGTGGACTACGTGTCCAAATGGATCGAAGCCATACCGACCCGAACCAGTGATCATAAAATCATTCTCAAATTCATTCATCAAAACATTTTCTCAAGGTTCAGGATTCCTCGTGCAATAATCTCTGATGGGGGGACCCATTTCAAAAATGCTCAGTTTAGGTCACTGATGACCAAATACGGGGTGTCTCACCGAATCTCTACTCCTTACCACCCCCAAACTAATGGTCTAGCTGAGCTGTCTAATCGGGAGATCAAGAAAATCCTGCAAGTCACTGTTCGACCTGACAGGAAGGACTGGTCGTCCCGACTTCCGGAAGCATTGTGGGCCTATAGGACCTCCCACAAGACCCAATTGGGCATGTCTCCCTTTAGACTGGTGTACAGAAAGGCATGCCACCTTCCCGTAGAACTGGAGCATAAAGCCTATTGGGCAGTACGGAACTGTAATCTAGATCTTTCCAAGGCTGGGACCCACAGAAAACTCCAAATCAGCGAGATCGATGAATTACGCCTAGACGCGTACGAGAACTCGCAAATCTACAAGCAGCAGGTTAAAGCCTTCCACGAAAAACACATCTCGAGAAAGATCTTTCATCCTGGTCAGAAGGTCCTACTCTTTGATGCCCGACTATAACTCTTCCCAGGAAAACTGAGATCCAAGTGGGTCGGACCATATTTGGTCCGACAGGTTTTTGGAAATGGAGCAATCGAAATCAGTCCACTCAGCCACGATTCTGAACCTTTCATCGTGAACGGTCAGAGACTCAAGCAGTTCATTGATGTAACTTCTACTGATTTGGCTAAAGCATCTTATATCCTCCATTCCCCTTGAGCTTATTGCGCCCAGTCGATGGCGTAAAACTCAGCGCTTAACGGGAGGCAACCCGTCATTTTCCTAAAAATCCAAAACTTTTTCTAACACCTTTTTGCACTTAAGGTTCACCCTTGTAGACAGCCGACCCCACCTCAGGTGCTTGCATCTGGGATTAGAAATCGTCCGCAAAAATTCAACCCGACCCATTCACGCATCCAAATTTCTGTCTTAAGGAATGAACTAAGCTAAATAAAAACCCCCTAGGTTACAATGAGGACATTGCAAATCTTTGGCATGGGGGGGTATGTAAGTGCAAAACTTGTAAGAAAAGGTTTCAAATAAAAAATTCACATATGCCAAAAACACCATAAAAATTAAAAAAATTTTTGAAAAAGAATAAGAGGAAAAGAGGAGAAGGAAATTTTGTGAAAAAAAAAAAAGAAAAAAAAACAAAAGGAAAAAAAGGAGCACAAAATTATGAGAAAAAAGTGATAGTCATTAGTAAGGAACTAAGGAATTAACCTAAGTTCTAGACCTCATTCAAGAAAATAACTAAAAGTGCATAATGAGATTAGTAAGAACGCAAACCTTAGGCATTCTTGGATAGACTCTTAGTACCCATTAAGATCTGGACACTCCTCAAAAGGTTGAGGAAAATGAAAAGCTGAAGTATTAGGTCTAAGGCTTAGGGAGTATTTGGCCTCGTTAACTAATTTTTGGTTTACGGGACTCAGTAACCTAAGCATCCTAACCTCACACACAGCCTGGTTCAGTAAGCGTAAAAATCAGAATCACGCAGAAGTGTCGCAAAATTCTGAAAAGAACACCTAGAATAGGAGCGGCCGATCAACACAAGTTGATTTGGACGAGTTCCCAGTGCGGAGAGACGGGAAATCCCCTCAAAGATGCGTAACAAAATATCATCTCCTCGGTGCTTGTCTCTTAGGATATTTACATATCCTACTGGGGGCATGTAAGCACTCTGCTGGTTCAGATTCCATGGATGGCATTATCTCGAAGTGTCAATTGCCAGGGTCTGAATTCAGCCACGGAACACCATGGATGGGATTATCTCGAAATCTCAATAGCCAGGGTTCCGGGGGTTGCCATGGGCGGTGCTATCTAAAAGCATCGATCGCCAGGAACCCTTGAGGATTGATGATGGGAGCAAGGAATCTGATACAGACCGTGTTGAAAAGCCAATCCTAGGCTAGAACTAAAAAAAAAAAAAAAAAAAAAAGAGAGAGAAAACTCTCCAAACAAAATAACTTTCTATCTCTCTCTTACAAAACACACTGCGAACTGAGCCAGGGCTAAAATCATTTCAAACACGGGTGCTTTAACCACAAAGTCCAATAAACCTTAGGTTAGTTCTTGTGGGCCTTAAAAACCTTTGCTAAGGACTAAGGCTAAGGCTAGACAGATTTGGATCTTGATTGGTACTAGAGTACCTTTTAGGCCTATGGTCAGCATTCTAACCTAATCTGAGCTCAAATGAAAAAGCACTTATCTAAAGCTATTAAGAACTTCATGGTCTAGAACAAGGGTTGAAACCTTAAGTTTTTGCTAAGGGACTAGCAAAAGCTAGGCATGGGGGTATGATGAGAACCTCATCATGAGCCATAACTAGCTCATTTTGACCTAATACAAAGGATAAATGCTCCTATATAACTCAAGGAAAGGCTTAACTCAGAGAATTCTGAGTTTAAGGAGAAAACAAGTCATAAGGGGTAAAAATGCAATTTTACCAGTATAATCTGCATACAGGATAATTCAGGGTCCAAACATAGGTCAAAGCAACCTAATAAGAATAAAAGTGGGATGAGATGATCTGGCAAGGGCTACAGCAATTCCAAGGAAATAAATGATAATCTGTAACCCTAAAACAAACCCACTTCAATTCACGAGGTTCAAGGAAAAGAAAAAATGGAATAAACCCTCTAAAATTCATATAAAAATACTCTCTAGGGTTTAGAACCTTCAATTTGACCTTAGGAACCCATCTTGACCTACATTGAGAACCATACCCAATTAATAACTTAATTTAGGTTTTTGTGTAAATTGACCAGTCAAATAAGGTTTAATCTAGAAATAAAATTCACCATCAGATTCCTTAGGGCCTAATTAGTCATGTATAAAAACTTGAGCCTAAGAAGAAACCTTCTTGACCAACTTTACACTTTGGTCCTCATATATTTACTTTTTGGCCCTCAACTTTTGAACCCTCGCATTTTGGCCCCTAACTCTCCTTCGTTCTTTGCGTTCAGGTCCTCCTTGCAAAACCTGCCAGCACCATGCTCCGGTGACCTTGCGCGGAGCATGGCGCCGCGCAGGGTGAGGGGGAGGGTCTGGTAAGTAAACCGGGGGTGCCCTGCGTCGTCAGCCGTCGCAGGGACACCCCCCTGGTCGCTGTAACCCACCATACCGGCCGTGCGAACGCACGGACGGTATGGGTTTCCATCTCCGGCGTCCTCCGGCGAGGGAGACACGTCGTCTCCCTCCGCCTTCCTCTCTGATTCGGTCCCTATAAATACCCCCGTCGCTCCACCGTTCTTCCTAGCTCGGTCCTGACGGAGAAAGACCCCCACTTCCTCTCTTCCCACTCCGACAGGAAGCCCTCCAGCTCCGACGGCCTCCCCTCTTCCTCCTCGTCGCTCTGCCGCACTACCAGCTGCAGGGTTGCTCTCCCTCGCTCTTCCCGCGACACGCCGCACCCAGCTGGCGCCTCTCCGGCCCTCTGCTCGCCGCCGCCCCTTCCCCCGGGAATCTTCTTCTCCGGCGACAGTCGATACGACTGTCGCCCGCTCCAGCCCCTCCTCGTCCTGCTAAGTAGGTAGAACTCCTCCTCTTCCTCCCCTCTTCCTTTTCCTCACTTTAAACATCTACTGTCGCCCTCGATTCCGACCAATCACCCCTCACCTTCTCCGCTTCCGGCCATCCTCCGGCGAGCTGCTCCCATCACTCCAGCATTCCACACGGCTCGCCGACCTGCACATAATCTCCACCTCCTTACCCTGATCCATTTCCGCCCCTCCACTTCCCCCAAATCACCCTCTGCAACTCCACCGAACAGACCCATCTCCCGACCCACAGTCCGACCTAGGGCAGCCCTTAGGCTCCGCCCCGCCGCCTGCACACCCCCCGACCACCTTCGCCATGCCACGGCGAAGGTCCTCCGTGTTTCTGATTGGGCCGAGAGGCCGTTTTTCTGTGGGCAGGTACCTGCGCTCGTCGCCGCCATTGTTGAAGCAAAGCAGCTTCTTCACCTGCTGCCCCAGGTGCGCCACGCCCAGGTTACGCTCCCAGACAGTGCGAGGCGCCTTCGCGAAGTACCAGGATGCAGTCGAGTCGAAGCTTTCGTGCGAAGCCCCCGCGCTTCGCCTCGACGGCCGCTGCTTCCACCGCGCAGGCACCGAAATTGGGGTGGGACATTTAGTCCCACCTCGTAACCTTTCAAAGGAGAGCGCTCGCATAAAGGCAAAAAGTGCCTTATGCTCGTTGCCTCCTGAGCACGGGGTGAGGTCCCTCTCACTCACTCGCTCTCTCGACCCGGTCTCGTCCACGACCACGCCCCGCGGACCTGGCCCGACCCGACTTAGACTGACCTGCACTCCTCGCCCACCATGCACGCCGGTGGGCCTGGACCCGGGCGCGACCCATACCCGGTTACCCGGCAGCTCTGGGAGAGCTATCCTATGAGCGGATTCTGTGAGAGAGAGATGCGGGGGAGGGTAGAGATAGGTTTTGCCCTCTGATCAAGCTGTGTAAGTGTGCAGGCACAGGTGAAGAAGAACCGTGGAAGAAGACGAAGGCTGGAGGAAGGAGGATCACCGAGCGGCACTGAAGCAGCGGCGGTTTAAGTCGTCTGATTGGAAAATCAGACGACGTCCTGAAGGCAAAGAAGGAGAAGGAAGGCGAGGCAGAGGAGAACGCAGAGAGGCCAAGACAAGAACTGAAAGAAGAAGAAGAGCACGAGAAGAAGAAGGTCTGAAGAAAGGAAAAGAAGAAAGAAAGAAGAAGAAGAAGAACAGGACCGCAAGGGAGAAGAAAAAGAAAGAAACGAGCAGAAACAAGAACTGAAAGAAGAAGAAAAGCATCACTACTGCTGCAGATAAAGCAGAAGAGCCAAAGAGAAAAGAAGAGAAGAAGAAAGAAGCCAACAAATTCTCTCTCTCTCTCTCTTTATTTTTTTGTACAAGAAACTTGTATCTCTAGAATACAACTTTCTCCCTGAGTTCGACCTCGGGAACTCTTTTATTTCCGAGTAACAAATTGTATTAAACTGGTAATCACCTCTCTATACTATACTACGACGAAATAATAAAACTATAGAGGAAGGTAGCACCACCAGATAGCACACTGGGGAATTCGTTGTCAGGAATACAGCGACGGATGATCTAGTCAGCACCTATTCGAAAAAGTAGTGGGTTATCCCAGAAATAATACTTTGCTTCTGCAATGAGATGCTCGCGCTGGTTTTTAGGCCAGCCACATGGAAGGGAACCAGAAGCAAGGTAATTGGCAATGTCGGCATACCAAGGTCCACTTGCCACATTAATTTCCAATATGTGCTCATCGGGAAAAACCTTGTTAATCGGTAGGGTAAGTCCAATGTGGTCAAGGTCCAGTCTAGAGAGATGATCAGCCACAACATTCTGGGCTCCGACCTTATTGTGGATCTCAATGTCAAATTCTTGGAGCAGAAGGATCCAACGAATCAGTCTAGGCTTGGCATCCTTCTTGTGCATGAGATGGCGAATGGCTGCGTGGTCAGTGAAAACAATAACATGCGAGCTTAGAAGGTAAGAGCTGAATTTCTCCAGCCCAAAGGCGGCCGCTAGAAGTTCTTTCTCAGTGGTAGTATAATTACGCTGGGCCTCGTCCAACGTCTTACTGGCGTAGTACACCACGAAGGGGTGTCTATTGCGTCTTTGTCCCAGGATGGCTCCGATTGCAAGGTCGGAAGCATCACACATGAGTTCAACGTCAAGGGACCAATCAGGTGGCTGGAGAACAGGAGCCTTGGTGACAGCATCACGCAGCTGCGTGAATGCTCATATGCAGTCGGGGCCCATATCAAAGGGTACATCAGTCGATAGGAGATGAATTAAAGGTCTAGAAATCTTGAAGTCTTTGATGAATCTCCTATAGAAACCAACGTGCCCCAAGAAGGAGCGGATTTGTTTGACAGAGCCAGGCATAGGTAAATCAGCAATCACATCAAGCTTAGCTCTGTCAACCTCGATACCCTTATCGGAGATGATATGCCCTAGAACAATTCCCTCGTGTACCATAAAATGTCTTTTTTCCTAGGAAAGCATGAGGTTCACATCAATACATCTTCGAAGGATACGAGTCAGGTTGGCAAGACAGTCATCAAAGAAGGTCCAAAGATCGAAAAGTCATCTATGAAAACCTCGAGAAAGTCACCCACCATGTCATGGAATATCACCAGCATACATCTCTGGAAAGTTGCTGGTGCATTACAAAGTCCGAACGGCATCCTTCTAAATGCAAAGGTGCCGAAGGGGCAGGTAAAGGTGGTTTCCTCTTGGTCCCTGGGGTCAATTGCCACCTGGTTATATCCAGAGAATCCATCTAGGAAACAGAAAAATTTATTTCCCGCTAACCGCTCCAAGATTTGGTCAATGAAAGGTAGCGAAAAGTGATCTTTCTTAGTTGCAGCATTCATTTTCCTATAATCTACACACACTCTCCAAGATGTAGGAGTGCATGTAGGGATGGATTCGCCCCTGTCATTGACACAGATGGTGAGTCCCGCCTTTTTGGACACGACATGAATTGGGCTCACCCGGGGGCTATCGCTAATCAGGTAGATTATACCCGCATCCAGCCACTTAATAATTTCCTTTTTAACGACCTCCTGCATGTTAGGGTTGAGACGTCGCTGCATCTCGCGAGAAGGTCGAGCCTCCTCATCCGTATATATACGGTGAGTGCAGTAGGAGGGGCTAATGCCAGTTAGGTCTGATAAGGACCATCCAATGGTTGCCTTATGTTCCATAAGGACCTTTATTAGTTTGCACTCTTGCTCCCTGGTCAATTTTGAACTAATGATTACAGGGAGAGTTTCATTTGGTCCCAAGAAAACATACTTTAGCTTATCAGGCAACTCTTTCAGCTCAGGAGTGGATGGTGAAAGATCTAGCATTTCTTGGGACGAGAGTGTCCCAAGCGGATCAGAAGAAAACAAGTAAGGAGGAAGAAGTTGGCCCTTAGTTTGGCCAAGAAGAGGGGCGTCTTGGATAGATGGATCCAAAAAGGGATAGCCCCAGTGAGTAGTATGTGGGCTTAAGGTCCCAGTGTGGAGTTGCAATTCCACCTGATTTGGGGGGAAAGAAAGGGCAATCCGGTCTTCAAGAGTGTGGACCGGTGGTGAGTAGTCTGAATATGACTCAGACCACGAGGTATGGGAAGCGGAGAAAACCTCGTCAGAAGTCTGGTCATGAGAAGGTACGGGAAAAGGGAGGGATGGGGGAACATCACAATATGTGTCGGTCACGCAATCATCTGTGTTTAAAGGCAATCCACAGCAGTCAGAATAGGTCCCAATCAGTCCGATACATGCACTGACCGCCATGTCCTCATCAGACGTGTCATCCTCGATGCAATCGCAATCAAAGTTCTTGCCTGCCTTGAAGATGTTAAGCTTGAGCTTCTCATATCCAACGGCAATCTCAATACAGCCCGACTTGCAGTCGATATGGGCGTGGGCCGTGGCCAAGAAAGGTCGACCAAGGATGATCGAACAACCAGAAAGTGAGCTAGGAACTTCCATATCCAAAACAAGAAAGTCAACAGGAAAATAGAGACTGTTGACCCTAACCACCACGTCTTCCACCACACCCTTTGGTATTTTGACAGAACGATCTGCCAACTGTAATGTGACAGGGGTGGGTTTTAGATTTCCTAAGGCAAATTTCTCGAGCATGATGGTTGGTATAAGATTGATGGAAGATCCTAGATCAAGCAGAGCACGGTTAAAATTACAGCCTTGGATGCTACAAGAAATAAGCGGTGTGCCCGAATCTTTCTGCTTCGATGGTAGATTTGACAGTATAACACAACTCGCATGAGGCGAGAGAACCACCAGATTCTTTGTTTTCTTTGATTGTCTCCTGGGTGTAATGTAGTCTTTGAAAAATTGGGCGACAGTAGGTATGTGGTCGATAGGCTCTAACAGGGGTACCTTGATATCAACATCCCTGAATAAATTACGCAGGTTATCAAAGGCCTGCATATCATTTTTCTTGCCTTTTGGCTCCCTCAGTAGAGCCTCGGGGAATGGGACCGATCTGGCACTAGTTTGGGTGTATCATCCTCTCGCGAATGCGGTGTGCATCCTGAATGAGTGGGCAATGAAAAAGATGGGCCAGGATTAGGTCGAGGTGGATTGACGGTTTGCTTACCGCTCCTCGTAGTAATCGCATTGGACGTCGCGGGTCCAGTGGGATCATAAGGTGGAGGAGGGTTCACAATAGGGACATATGGGTGAGGTGCTGCCGCGGGATTAGCCTGAAATCTTGATGGAATGCTCGGAGCCTGCAGAATCTGATGAACCTGCCCCTAAGACGGTCGTATCTGTGGTTGAGGACCACGGGTACGAAATTTCGTGGGTTGGGAATAGGTTGGGCTGGAAGAGTGCCCTGAGATTGAGTCACCATGCGTAGTTGACTGATCTTAGCATTCTACTGCGCCAATTGGTGCTGAAGAGAGGTCATGTTCTCTTCATGGCGCTTAGACATTTCCGTCATCATTCGCATCAGTTTATCAAGAGGACTTGATGCGTGTTCTATTTACGGTATGCAAGGACCCGATGGCGGATTTTCCATAGGATTAGACTGAAACCTTGGGATGACGGGTGCGAACGGTCACATTGGCCCACTCGCGGGATTTTGGCATTGCGGGTTATTGTACCATGCGAAATTAGGATGATTTCCCCACCCTGGGTTATAAGTAGCAGAGAACGGGTTGTTCCCCAGAGCGCAAGCGTCTTCTATGCCAGAAGATGAGTCTGCATGTAAATATGCATCCGAGCACACAGAGGCTTGGTCCTTCGTGTCAAAATACTGGCTTGCAGAAGCCAGATCCACATGACTTACCGAGTCGCTCTGCGCGACACTCGGTAAGGAAGATCTCACGGGGTTTTTGGAGATAAGCCTGGTGTTGGAAGAATTGGGATTGTGACGAAGTGGTGAGGTGGGGGTGTTTGCCATAGAACGGGCAGGATTGGCCAGAAGCTCGTCCAGCTTCTTGTGCACGACAGAGACTTCATCCAATTTTTCTGCGATAAGGTTAAGATCAGTGGATGAATGGGAGGGTCCCGTGTCAACTTCGTGAACATTACGAGGCAGGCTGGTACGATTAAAGGTGACAATGGAGGCATTGTTCATTGAATTTTCGCTTATGTTTTCAAATAATTCGAATGCTCCATTCTTGTCTTTATTCATGAAATTCCCTCTACAGGAAGCGTCAGCAATCTGCTTCAAAGTCTCATTTAGCCCATAATAGAAAATTTGGGCTATATGCCACTTAGGCAGACCGTGGTGCGGACACTTCCGGAGGAGGTCATTATACCTCTCCCAAGCCTCATGAAACTGTTCGCCATTTTGTTGCATAAAGGAAGTTATAGCACGGCGAAACGCATTGGTTCACCCGATTGGGAAGAATTTCTTGAGAAATACTGTTCGCATCTCTTCCCAAGAATGGATGATTCTCCCAAGGGTGCGTAACCATTTTCATGAGGACAATTGATAACCTGATGTTTCTTGGTTTAACCGTTTCAGCCAATCAGGTTAGGTCTTCCAAATGGAGAAAATGATCTTCACTTGCAATACCATGGAAGTGAAAGTTAATCAAGCCAATTATATTGGGTTTTAATTCAAAATCGTCCCCACCCATGGGGACCCGAATTTGTCCTATGGCCTCTGTAGCAGCGGGATTTTAATAAGAGCTAAGAGACCTAGGCTCCTCCCATTCGGGAGGGTTCTGCATTTCCTCCAAGGTTTCCCTAATGGCTTCAATCTGTTCATTATACATTTCCATTTGGGCTTAGAGGCAGGTTATGGGGTCCATGGCTCCACCACCTGGTGGGTTTCGAGGGCGGTTTCCTCCCTCGAGATTTGGGGGTGGGCATGCAACCATGTTTGTGGAGGATGACGATTCGGTTTCTTTTCTTCTAGAATTATCAGACAATTCAAACAATTCAGGGTTTTGTGACCTCCTCCCAAATATGCACTACCGCAGGAAGAATTGGGGAGATAAGAAGGGAAAAGGGGATGAGAGAAATGACGCCGCAAAGGTACACTTGATGACAAATCAAGGCAATCAAAGTCCTAAACTCTACAATGTGCCCTTAGACCTAAAGATCTAAGTTACCTACTATCACAACCTATGGAACCAAATGCGAGCACCGCGGAACCACCGGGCCAGATTGAAAGGCCGTTTACCCCAGTCTTAGACACTCGATAGCACGCAGGAACCCGCACCAGCACGTAGGCGCTACACGCAGGTAGTTAGACCTCCAATCCTTAATAAAGGTCAAGTTGCTACCAATTTTAATTAGAGGCTTAGGATCAAGTGCTTTAGGAATGTGAAGGGCGTTGTATACGGGTAATGCCCAAGTGCGTTGATTTTAGAAAGTGTGTAAACCAAGCATGCAACGGGGAAATCTCCCCGAGTTGAAGTTTTAGTTGGTGAATGATTTTTAGAATTTTAGCCTTTAAGTAGTATGGATTTTAAGATTTCACTGAGTTACCAATTCAACCAATCTCCGAGTTTTTGAGAAAATATAAGTTCTTCTATGCCCAACAAACCCTTCTTCAATGTGAGTTGGTTAATGCATGCTAAAAATGCAATGAGCTTCCCTAGGTGGAAATTTCTATGTGTGGATGCACGAGTCAATTTTAGATTAGTGTGTAAGGGAGCCAAAGCACTTCAATTCAAGTGCTCCCAATCACCAAAATGATGTTCTACACACAAGGCTCAACCACAAGACAATGTAAAGAAAATCAAAGTGTTGGGGTTGAAATATTCGGGATCAAATCTAAGTCATGTGAAAGGTCGTGGTGGGGTTGGAATCAACTCAATTCCAAGTCTCCCCACCAAAAATGTGATCCCGAATTGCGGATAAATGAGGCAAGGAGGGATGGCAATCAATCTATTTTATCTTGCCTCAAAGAATACTTTTCACAACGAAAGATTCAAGAATCAAGATTCTTGTATCTTCGCTATGCGAAGTTTGGCGAGAAATCTCGGGGCGGTGGGGGTGATAGCAGACAATCAAACAAGTGATTTTTAATCCACTTGCCCCAAGAAATCCCAAGAAGTGTTTTTAGGTTTTTTTTTTCTTATTTAGGTGACAAGTTAACCTAAGTTGCTAAGAGAGAGAGACCTACCTTTTCAGCAACGTGAGCGAAGCTCCAGTGCGGTGCCGGCGACTTCACGCTCTAGTTCCCATCTTGGATCTGCCCACGTCTCCGACCTCCTCTGCTTGCCTCCTCCTTGCAACTGGTTTACCTGCACACTAGCAAACAAAAACACACGTGAAGAGAAGGGTGTGAGAAGAGAAAATCAAAGGAATGAAGTAGAAACTTACCTCAATGCGCACCTCCCCAGCAACGGTGCCAGAAAAAGTGTGTGGTAGGACTCGAATAGGTTGTGTTAATATGGTGAAATTATCGTTGAAGTAAGTATAGTAGTTAACCTAAATCAAGTCTAACAATCTTTCACAAATTTTTTTTTTTACTTGGCCTACTTAATTTTATCTTGGTCACTTTTAGGCCCAGGGTCGATCTTAGGGAGGCAGGGATTAAAGGTGAATAAGTTTCTACGCCTTTCCTAAAACGTATCTCTTCCGTACGTTTATTATGTTTTTGGTTTTTTTCTATTTAAGATTTTTTTGTTGATAATATTGTCCTTGAGGTACACCCTCAAAATTAGGTCCTTGGCTTTGAGCCAAATTATTCTTGGCTTTGAGCCAACTTAGGGTTTCCAAAAGAATTGGCCCAGTTATTTGCAAGATCAAGTACCTGCAAGACAAGGATTATCTTTTCTCTTTTACTCTTTTTTTTATCTTTTTAATAGTAGGAAACAAAAGAGAAATAGAAACAAGATAGGTTGCTTGTAAAGAAATAAATATAGTCTATATATATATAGATATATATATATATTATATATATATAGGGGTGGGGGTGGAAGTGGAAATGGCGTGTAGCACAATATCGAGTTGGTCCACGTCTAGTAAGACGCAACCAATAAGATGAAGTGCTGCGTAGAGTGTAAGATGGATGTGTGGGAGTGTGTGGGGAGGCGCTTGCTTTACGCGGGTATCAGGGAATATCAGCAACTGGTGCAGATATTCCCGCGATATAACGCGTGGTGGAGTGACTAGTGCAAGGGCGTATGGATACAGGTAGGAGATGTATATATTTATATATATATATATATATAGATAGGGTTATGGCTATATAGGTATATATGTAGTTGTGTATATATATATATATATGTATGTATGTATATATATATTTGTATATATATTTAGGTATATAAGTGAGTGGATATATATATATATATAGGTATGTGTAGGTGTGTACAAGTGAGTGTGTGAGTGTACAAGTGTGTGTGTGTATGAGTGTAGAAGTGCACGCTGGAGGAGTGTGTGAGAGAGAGGGCGAGTTAAGACGTCTGGCAGACACGGGCGTCGTCTGGTGGCCAAGGCACGCACAGGCGCACAAGGGCTGCGCGGGCGCTGAAGGGAACGTGTGTGCTTGTTGTCGCACGTAGGCAGGTGTGGGAGTGTGAGAGAGAGTGCAACGCAGCGCACCGCGTAGCGTAGCGCAATGCGCTACGGGCGAGAACGGGTGATGGCGCAGACACGGGTGCTGGCGCAGACGCGGGCGACCGGCTGGAGCAGGTTGCGGCGAGGAGAGAGAGCGCACGGTGACCGGATAAGTGAGAAACAAACCGGTCATCGCACTGTAGCTACAGTTCCGCACTGAGAGGCGTGAACAGTAGCTACAGTGCCGCGCAGAGTGAGCAACCGGTTGCGGTCGATTCTGTGTGCGCGAGCATGCTGGTAGGTGCCTGCGCACGCGGGAAGAGCCTGTGGAGGGCTTGCAGGGGCATCTGCTGGCGTATGCGTGGTGCTTGCGTTGTTGCTGGTGGCCGTCGCTGCTGTTGGAGCTTCAAACCTTGGAGCTTTGACAATGGCGGCGAGGGAGTTAAGAGGTGAAAACAGAGGGTGAAACCACCACGCCCACCTGCTTACGAAGGAGTTGGGCGGTGGTGGAACTCACAGTGGTTGTCGTGGGACCACTGTGAGACTGCTCCTGGTCGCAGTGTGTCTCTTCAGTGAGAAGAGAGACTGCGTATGGAGAGGGAGAGGGGAGGAGATGGCCTGGACGAAGGTGTCTGCGGGTGGTGTGTGTTCCAGGCTCCCCTCGCAAGGAAGATGGCCAGGCTTTTTAAAGAAGCGGGAGCCTGCCACAGCCATGCTGCCAGCATCGCCTACCCAGCCATGTTGCTGGCAGAGGAATGGTGCGAAGAGGTGAAAGCCCCATGCCCTGAGCCGCGTGAGGGAGAAGAAATTCAAAGTCAAAATAAAAAAATGATAATGGTGAATTTGCAATGCAACCCTTGATGAAGACGTTAATTACATGGCCAATTATTCGCATTATCCTCCCCTCTAAAATAAATGCATGCAAGTGTCAATTTACAAATGCAACTATTGCTACATAAGATGCAATGGTAGTGCTAGGAAATAACACAAGATGGCATAATTACTGGTGTATTTTTGTTGTGCAATCACTCCCCGGCAACAGCGCCAAAATGTTTTGCAGCGCTTGATCGTGCTTTTTAAGTCAGTTGCATTGTAGTATAGGTGACCAAGCGTTGACAACAAATAAGAATTTATTACTCGAAAACCTAAGTATCCGAGGTCGAACATAGGGAGCAAATGGAATTTATTCACTAATCTCAATAATATAATTGAACACTTAGAATTACTCAAAACTTAATTCAGAATATAAATGCAAGAGTTTAAGAGTTAAAATTGTAGCAAAATAGAATTGGGCGTCTGATTACAGAATCAGACGTCTTAAAAAGATATTTTTCTTTCTTTTATTTTCTTCTCCTGTCTACTTTCTCTTCTTCTTCTTCTTCCTTCTCTTTCTGTCTCTACTTCAGTTGCTTCTCTTTTTCTTCTGCTTGTCTTCTTCTTCAGCTGTCCTTCTTTGGCTTTCTTCCTTCTCTTTGGCACAGTGCTTTTCTTCTTCTTTTTTTTCCCTTGCTCTGTTGCTCCTCTGCTACATTGCGTCTCTCTTCTTTCTCTGCGGGTCTTCTTCTTTCTTTCTTAACTTCTTCCTTCTTCAGCCTTAGGCTCTCCTTTGACTTCCTCTTTTCTGCGACTAAGTGTCAGCTTCACCTTTCTTCTTTTGATGTTCTCTTCTTCTTCCTTTAGCCTTCCTTCCTTCTTCCTTTTGCAGCTAAGTCTGCTTAGCCTCACTTCATCGTGCCTTAGCTTCAGCTGCGCCTTCCTTCTCTTGAAAACAAGCCTCACAAGCATCTGTCCAAGCAAAGGGCACGTCCTTCTGGGTCAACTGAGTCATAGGACGCGCAATCTGTGAGAATCCCCTAATAAACCACCAGTAGTAACCTACCAGTCCTAAGAAGCTGCGTATCTCTGTCACTGTATGTGGCCTCTCCCACCTGAGTACGGCCTCAACCTTGGCTGGATCCACAGCCAAACCATTTCTCGAGATCATGTGGCCCAAGAAAGTCACTTGCCTCAACCAAAACTCGCACTTGCTGTACTTGGCATACAGCCTGTGCCTTCTCAAAGTGTCCAGATCATCAGTAGGTGCTGTCCGTGCTATGCCTAATCCCGTAAGTAAACGAGCACGTCATCAATAAATACCACCACAAATTGATCCAGATACGGTCTGAAAACCCGATTCATCAAATCCATAAAAGTAGCGGGGGCGTTGGTTAGCCCAAATGGCATGACCAAAAACTCGTAGTGTCCATACCAGGTGCGGAAAGCTGTCTTCGAGACATTGGTCTCCCTGATCCTCAACTGGTGGTAGCCTGATCTTAGATCTTTCTTGGAGAATACCGTGGCACCTCGCAACTGATCAAGAAGATCATCAATCCTCGACAGCTGATACTTGTTCTTGATGGTGACCCTATTCAGTTGTCTGTAGTCAACACAAAGTCACAGGGTACCATCCTTCTTCTTCACAAACAACACAGGGGCTCCCCACGGGGATGCACTGGGCCTCACAAAGCCCTTCTCCAATAGGTCCTATAGCTGTGACTTGAGCTCTCGTAGCTCAAGTGGTGCCATCCGGTACGGTGTAGTAGAAATGGGGTGGTCCCCGGTACCAGTGAGATCTCAAACTCAATCTCACGCTTAGGTGGTAGTCCTGGCAACTCCTTTGGAAATATGTCGGGGTACTTACCACCGAAATGCTCTGAAAGTCTGCCACGGGGTTGGACTCCGCCACCACACAAGTTAGAAGGCCCTCACACCCCTGGCTCAAAAGTCTCGCTGCTCAAAGCGCAGATATGCACCTGAAACCTCCGTCCATCGGCTGTCCGTGGAACTCAAAGGGAAGTATCTCCTGTATGGAGAAGATGATCTTCCTCCCAAAATAGTCCACCAAGGAGTGGTAAGTGAACAACCAATCCATCCCCAGAATCACGCAAAAATCCTCCATCAATATCACAATTAGGTCAGCGAGGAGGCTGTGTCCCCCAATACTGACCTCACAGTCCATGTAGACTTCCTCAGCTACAAACAACTGGCCACCTGGACCTCTGATCACAAACGGATCCTCTAACAACACGCAGTCCTGTCCCAAACTGACAGAAAAACTCGCAGCAACAAAAGAGTGTGTGGCGCCGGAATTAAAAAGCACATAAACTAATCTGCCGGAAATGGTAACCATACCTGCCACCACTGAACTGGATGCCCTGGCATCTCTGTGTGTCAAGGCATTGAGTCGAGCAAGTAGCTGCTGGTCGGTATCCTCCCCATGACTGTTGCCCTCCCCCACGAGCCTGGGGACCACGACCACCTGCTCGGCCTCTAGCGCTCAGTGCGGGGAGCATCTGCTGTGCTCCAGCCTTAGACGGGAAGTCCCTCTTGATGTGGCCCTACTGGCCACACTGGTAGCAGAGGGGGCCTCGACTCCCTCCCTCAATAGGTCCCTTTCGACGGCTGGGCGAGGGTCCAATGCGGACAGCTGACCCCTGTCGAGGGACCCCAAAGGCCACTGATGGCCTCGCAAAATAAGACAGCTCTCTCGTGGGTACCACGTGCCTCCTCTCTCGTCAACCCTGTGAGTACTTTGGCTAGTAGGGCCTCTGCTGTCCACTGTCGGTGTCTCGCGCGGCTGGGTTGGTCTCCTCGTACGTCATGGTTGCCTCCACCACCCTCTAGAAGGTGGGCAGCTTCAGGGGTTTGACATACCCCCGAATTGTAGGCCGGAGCCCCTCAATGAACCTCTAAGGCACTCCTTCGTAGCTATGGCTGTCGTAGCAAAATGTGACAGCTCCAAGAAACGCATGCGATACGCTCTAACAGTCATCGTCCCCTGGTGGAGAGTGTGGAACTCCCGCCTCCCCTGGTCTTGCTAAGTCTGTGGGAAGTACTGCTCGCAGAAGAGGGTCATGAACTGGTCCCAAGTCAGCTCTCCCCTCTCCTAGCCTCTGACTGCCCTCCACCACCTATGTGCCGCACTCTCTAGCTGGTACGTGGCAAAGGCCACGCGGCACTCCACAGGGGAGCGAAGGATGTCAAACACCTTCTCTATCTGCTCCAGCTAGTCCTCTGCCTCAGATGGGTCCTCATCCCCCTTGAAGGAGGGAGGCTTCAACTTTCGAAACTGTCCGAAAAGCTCGTGGTGTAGCTGCAGTGGGGGTACGGGCACTCCTCCAGGCAAGGAGGGCTCGTGCTCAGAAGTGTCAGAGTGTGGTGGGGAAGGTGGAGGACCACCACCTCCCCCTCCTACTCGTCCAGCGTTGCGGCAGTCTCTCAGTCCCACAGAGGACTCCCCCTCCAAGTCCTCAGGGGGAGGTGCCCGTGGAGGCTGGTGGAGCTCCTCTCGTACTATGTCTCTGATCAGTTGAGCGAGGTCCTAGGCCTGAACACCAGGGAGAAGTGGTGGGTCAACTGGCACCTTAGGCCTGACACGTCCGCCCTCCGACCTCGTCCACGACCGCATCTGCAGCCCACCTTGAGAACTCCCCAATGAGACATCTCCTACAAGGAGATGCGGAAGACAGAACAAAAGAAGTCAACTCTAACGGACTTCTGTGAAAGGGACTCATAATAGATGTCAAGTGGTACATTGTGGTGGTTACCCTAGTTACATGCATGTGAATTGGTTATTCTTAAGCTAGTTGGTTCATTTCTCGGGACGACCTTGCTCTCATAACATCTTGTTATGACCCGGTTCCCGAATTCCTACAGGACTCGAGACCGGCTCGACTCAACTAATCCCAAGACCTAGTCGTCCAACAAGAAATAACCGAAAAGTAGGAAAATAAACCACATTCACTATGCAATGTAACTAACAGTAAAAGCGTACAAGTAGTAAAGGAAGCAAAAGCTTTTAGTCTGTACATACCACCACAACAACAGGAAAGTAAAACAAAAGTACAGTAATAGGAACAATAAACAAAAGTCTGAAACTCACTAGCAGAAAAGAAAGTACAACCACAGTATGAAAACTACTGTTGGGCTTGACTGGGCCTAACACCTTCTGCAGCCGGTAATTCGGGCTGTTCAACTCCTGGACTTGTAAAGGGTTATGAGAAAACAGAGTCAACGAACGCTGAGTAGAGTGGTAACCAGACTATCTAAAGTAGTAAAAGCTAGCAGGTAAATTTATCTTTTCCATTTATTTATTTTTCTCAAGTAATTTCTTTTCACCCCATTGGTTTACTTTCAGATTTCCTTCTTGATCTCACATGTTCCTCATTGGAACAATCTTGATTGTAGTCTTTTCCGAAGAGTAGAAGGTACATGTGGTGCTCTCCTGACCGAGAGAGTCCCCCGTGGTAGTCCTACACGCAGTCAACCACCTCGAGGTCACATATAGACGTAGCGGTGACTACGGCATGCATGATAAGCACACGGGTAGCTACCCCGCACTGGCACACGATCAGTTGTTTCCGCTAGCGGATACGCCCAAAGTATAGCACGGAACAGTATAAGGCCTAGCCCTCTAAAAACAGGGGTCTAGCCCCTCAGAACCAAATAGGGGTATCGCCCCTCCACAGTCCGCACACCCTTGTCTGACTACCCTGGTTTGCCCAGAGGGCCTAATAAGTTGGTGTAGGGTGGCTAGCTGAACCCTAGGCCTCGTGGGGTGGCTAGCTCCCTCCCTACACTAGTAGCTCTCCCCGGTACCGTGTATGCAAGGGCCAATAGAAGTCGGTGTAGAGTGGCCAATCTTAACCCCGCGTCCAAACCTAAGGGCGATTAGCTCTACTCTACACTAAAAAGGGGACAGTCGCTCTCCTTGGTACCACGTACTCAAGGGCCAGCACACTTCTCATCCATATTTCTAGGCCTTTCCATTCATCCACAGGAGCTCTACTCCTAACTCCCCGTAGGATTCATGCTCATGTTCACCATATTATTCCATATCAGGTTTCATCATTCACAATTCCATTCTCGTATTTTACACATGCAGCTCATATTTCCACAATTTAACATATGCAACAAGCAATATCACAGGCAACTGTTTAGTTATCTCAAGCATTTCATATTATAACAGGCAGCTCGTATTCATTAACAGGCAGTTGCTAATAATTTAGCTCATTCATTCATAAATACAATTTCAATCATGCAAGCAAGTGGTTCAACCATTTCTTGACCTAGGGTTCATGCAACATCTTAGGTTTCTAGTTATCTAATTTTCATAGATGCAATCATTTTATAAGTAAAACGGGGGGAAACCACTCTACCAGACAATCTGAGAGTACTGGGGGCTCGAACTGTAGGCCCACGTACCTCTGCAAGCCCCAAACACGCAACAGATCGAAGTCCTATACCAAGGAACACATCACAGTGGAACATTCAGAATAATATATAAAGGTTTCTAATATGTAGAGGAACTCACAAGGAAACTATAGGTATTTTGATTGCGTAAAATGGATCCCGATCGGACCCTAAACTGGTCAAAAATGTGTCTGTAGACCCAAATCAGATGTCTAGAGACAAGTCCAGACATCTTAAAAGTCATCAGAGACTCACCTTAGGTTCCTGTGATGATCTCAGACATCCAGGACTCCTCCACGACCGTCTGGACTCAGCTCCAGACATCCGACCAATCCTCCGGTTGTCTGGGGATGTCTCCAGTCGTCTGGTAAGCTATCCAGATGTCCGAAAAGCATGGAAGGGCGTGCCGCGCACCTTCCCAAAGCTGCTCCTACGCACGACAAAGCAGCTCGCCACTTTTAGCCAAGAAAATCACACTACGGTGCAGCCTGCATGGCCGTAACCGCAAGGAAGATGTACCTTCGCGATACACCCGCTTTCATATGTCTGGTGTCGATGCCAAATGTCCAGCTAGTCGTCTGGAAGGCCCTTCAGACATCTGATGCTAGAAAAACTCCAGTACCAGACCGCACTCCTGCACCTCTCACCGCGCTCCGCCGCGGCTCCTCCCACTCCGCTGTAGCTCCGACCGTTGTAGAAGGTCGGGGACGACACTCCGACGCTCTCCTCCTCCCGCACGTGCTGCGGTGGCCATGCAAACCTTCGGCGAGCCTCCACAAGCTCGCAACCTCAGCCTTCTCCTTCTCTTCACTCCCTCTCCTCCTCCTCGCTCTTGCTCTCGCTTTCTCGCACATCTCTGCTCACGGCAGTGGAGTGGGGAGGTGTGGTGGAGTGGTGGAGTGAAGAGGAGAGGAGAAGGGCCTCTTTTATAGGTTGGAGGGTTAGGGTTCGGCGGGGGAAAAAGAGAAGAAAGGAGAGAGAGAGAGAAGGGTTGCGCACTGGCTGCGCGTAGAACCAAAAGTGCGTATAGATTTTTCAATTTCCAGACGTCCGGGAAGGGGTCCAGACATTTGGCAAGACGTTTGACCGACAATCCAGATATCTTAAAAGGCTCAAATCAAAATAGGTCTTTACAGTGTGCGGGAAGCTCTCCCCACATGGGAAGAATTATGGAGAAGAATTCTAATGAAAGGGGAGTGGCAAGTGAAGATGGTTGGAGTAATGTGGTGTATGTGGCATGCTTGAAACAAGCGTTTGTTTAAAGGAAGCTCTATTAATTTTGAGAACGTGTGTTGGGAGTGTTGGAATTTTGTAAAGGAGCGGAGTAATTCATTGTAATTTTTTTTAAAAAAAAATGTTGAATAAAATGTTCCTGGTATGCTATCGTCATCGATATCATTCCTCAATTTTTCAAAAAAAAAAAAACCACCTATTTTAATTTTGTCACAATGCCATGGGTTGATGCCATTGATCCTTTCATGTCGCACACATGGTGGATCTATGCATTGGCAGGATCAAGAATGTTGGTGGCTCACGCATGCAAAGACCAGCCCAAAGGTGTATTTCTTGCATGTTGACACCTCTAGTTGCTATTCCTCTCATATGTGCATGGTGGTGCATATGACCCCCCGCTATGCATGGTCAGCGTTGCACATTCCCATGCACCTACGTCTGCTCCATTGTCATCATTGCACTAGTCACATGCGCGAGGAGGAGGAGGAAGAGGAAGTGGGTATGCTTCCCTCTATCTCCTCCCTGATCCGTCTTTCCTTCGCTATTCTTTTTCTTTCAATCCCTAGTGGAAAAAGGACGGTAGCATGGAAACCTAAACCCTCTTTTATAGGTTCTTGGGACATGGATTAGTATTACGAAAATTTGGATATGGATAAAAATGCCCCTTGTTTGGTTTAGGTTCTCCTACATGCCCATTTAATGTGCTTTCCACATAAATTGAGCTATGCAACTTAGATCTTCACAAACTAGGATTCATTGGAAAGCTTGTGACAAAAAAATCCAATAGTATCATATATTACAAATTTTGGATTGATTTTCTTGAACCTTGATCGTGGTTTCACCATGACACATGTTTTCTTGCTTCTCGGGTTATGCTCACCCAGTTCATACCCAACAGATGTCAATGGATATCTTCCAATGCCCTTAACTTCGAATTGAAATGGATCGAAAATATGTATTCTGGGTCATTACGATTCCCAAACTAGTTCTCTGCTTCCCCACTGTCCTTCTCACCAAAGAAGTCGGACACCACCACTTTGGGAATCAAAGACCATTCTTTGACTTATCACTACATCCCACTCCTAGCTTGCGATTGGTTGACACAGAAACGAAGAGAATAAAAAGAAAAAAAGGATATGTATGGCTCCTGGAAAATGAGGAAAATCATCCATGCCATTTATAATTCTCTTTGAGGGATATAAAAGATTTTAAGTGTAAAATCTAATAGTTAGTTACTTCCTACTGAAGTACTTATCTATCAAAAGAGTTACGAAAATAAGGTGTCCTATTTTATTTCAATCCATGTCATTAGATACCTTCTTATCTTCTAATAGTTAGTTGCCTAGAATCAAGTTAAAGAGCAATCAAGAACAGCAATGCTTATAGTCTCCGCCATAGTTACATGGTGAATTTGGAGAGTAAATATCCCCACATTTATTTTGAAGTTGTAGAAACTCTAAATTAGACTTATGTTTACCACGTGTGACTGCTTCCTTTTACATATATTCTTTTACTTAGCTCCCCACCTTAGTGTTGACGTTGTTACTTCTATCTAGGTGTGCTTCCTGCTCCCATCAAAAAAGCCAATTATGATATTTTCTTGAGTTTCATCTTATACTATTTCATTTTTAAGAAAAATTCTTCATAATAGTGTAATGCGCATATAAAATGTTTATAACACAAAACTCAAGAAACTGAGTATTAAATTATAAATGTTGAGAGTAACTATTTGATGACTTGTTCTTAAGCAGATATGGTGGTCTGTGTGGGTTTACTGAACCTAAATTATCAACGTTACTTTTTTTCAATTAAGTTTGGTTTTAAATCTAAGACTTAACAAAAGATAATGAAGTTGAACACCCTCTAGTGGGAGAAAAAAGACTAGTAAGCTATAGCTAGTAGTAAGAATTAATATGAAAAAGCCACCCAAGAAGCGAAAACACTACTATTACTGGAAGTAGAAAGTACGAAGTAAATTAAAGGCATCTAGATTATTAGTTGATACAAGTTGCTCCTAATTCCTAAGCAATAGGTTGATGTCAGTCCATTAGCAAAAACAAATAATTACCAAGATTGTTTTTTTCAATTAAACTCAAGTGTAAGGCCATAATATCAAATCTACTTGCTGAAGTAAATTTCTATTCCTAGTTGACTCTAAAATATCTTTCATCATATTCTGTCCAAACCCTGACTATGAAGAGTATGATTAAGTTGGTCATTCTCACCCATCAGTATTTTCCTCCTCTCTCATTCTCATTGCTTCATTTTGTTGGAAATTCAAATAGATACACTGATCTCTACGAAGGATATGTCTTCTACCTATGGTTAAGCAAATAATGAAATTGCTGACCAAGATAACAGTGAGCCTTACAACTCTGAAAATCGAATGCACCTTTGTTCCTTGATGGTATGTGTCCTAATTTCAAATCAATTGAAAGCCATAAGATCCAACAAGGTGAGGACAAAATTGACTACTGAAAAAGAAAACTGAGTGGAAATGAAAACACCCCAAAGGACGGTGAAATTGTTCTTGTCCAATTAGGTAAAGAATGTTGAAACGAATGTTGTGCATATTCAGAATCTAATGCTGAAGGGGCCAAAAGAGAAAACCTAATATTATGGCATTAAGAAAAGGAAGAAGATTCTTGTTTTGAGTTGCACAATTATTCAAAAAAAAAAAAAAAGTATAACCTAACTGATAAGGGAAATTTTAACTTTGCAAATAATAATGCTAATAATGATGTGTTGTCTCAGTACAAGCCATGGTGGAAAAAAACTCAAATCAATAAATATAATTCAATAAGTATGTATCAAATATGTAATCAAATTAGATATGCATCACATTCATCCACATATAAATCAAATCACGAATAAACCACGTAGGGAAAAATAGTCTCCACATGGAGGCAATAACACAAATAGGTTCAGTATACGAATATAAAGATGATTAACAGTGATTCCAATAATCAAAGAAAAAATCAATGAACTACTAAAATCAAAGCAAACACAAAGAAGTCAGCCAAATATAGTCGTGGTGAGCACGCGGTTGTGGACACGATGCAGGGCATGCATGCTGTCATTGTGCACGCTAATGAAGGCAATGAAGACGGAGTCGAGGCGATGCGGAGTCACGATGGCAAGGTCATCGAGCAAAGAAACGTGATGTGGAGCCACATGCTATTACAACGTGGCCAGAGGAGGCAGAGGTACATGATTGTCACAGTCAAGGTAGCGTAGTGAACATGGTCGATGAAGAGTCATCGAGGAAGAGCACACTGTTGTAGTCACGGTTGAAGAAGAGATGAGAGTTCGTGGTTGTGGTGGCACGAGAGGAGCTCGCGGTAGTGGACGCTGACGAGGAGGATACACGATCACTGTCGAAGATGAAGGCAAAGCATGCGGTAGTTGCTCTGCTGTGCGTGTGGGCCGGAGAAGGTGGAGCACACGGTGGAGCACAATGGTGGTCGTTGGTAGCAAATGCAGGAGGTTGTGGTCGTGGCGGGAAGGGGCAGTGGTTTTGATGTTGCGGAGGGTCAAGGTAGTGATGGCTGCCCTTGTCGAGGTTGCTGTCGGTGAAGAGTCGAAGGCAGAGCGCAGAGGTCGCAATTTGATGAGCCCTTGAAAGCCATCAAAGAATTTATTTGCAAAGAAAATGTAACGTAGCCACAAAAATATAGAAATAGGCAATCAATCACAAGAACATAGGGGATTGTTGACCCAGTTCTACCACAAGGGGTATACGTCTGGAGAGTGGATCTAACTCTCAATATCCACTATTGATTGGTAGAAATACATATCTGGATAAAGAGCCTTTGCTTCATCCCCTCGAGTATAGGGATACCCGCCTATACCATGTGTACGAGGAGACTATTTATAGAGGACACAAGAGGGAGGTTGTTATCCTAAGATAACAAAGAGTTTGTTGAGAGAGATATTAAAAGATATTGTGGGAAGCTGTAATCGTTCCGTGGATCACGCATTGTTGCTGAGAGATAAAATATCTCCTTGTAATCACTCACTGGACCGTGTCACCTCCTCACCTTCTCGTGCGGATCGAGTCCAAGTCGGTTCGATCAGCCTAATCATGAGCTGACAAGACGTAATTCGTGAGGGTAATTTTCATCCCATATCATGGTACTATGGAGAGGAAGGAGCTGTTGCCCGGGCGTGGCGAGGTTGGGGGGGGTGTTGGCGGCGCCGGCGGGGTGTCTTGCGGTGTATGGAGAGAGCTTGACGTGGAGAGGAGGGCGTTTGCATGCAGGGGACGTGGACGTGAAGAGGCGGAGGTGAGCGCTGGGAAAGGGTACGTCGGAGGAGCCGAGAGGCGTGCGTTGGTGCTTTTTGCGTTGAGGAAGAGAAAGGGATCGAGAGAGCGGGGGGGTTCTGTGCGTGCGTGCGTTGCAGAGAGAGCGCGATGATGGGCTGGTGAGCGGTGGCTTCGGCGATTGAAGAGGAGAGACCCCCACGAGAGGAATCTGGGGGTGTAAAATCGAGACAAAATAAGAGTCTTTCCAAAAATATGAGAGAGATTTAGGAAAAGGGTCCTTTACGACGTTTGATGTCCATTTAATATTTTAAGATGACCTTCCGAATAAATATTTAATGTCTTTTCGAAGAAATGCTCCTGCATCAAAAATTTATAACTGATCAAAATTTGTGAAAATAAATGAAATGATAAATTTATAATTTAATTAATTTTATATTTTTAAATTAAATTAATATTCCAACAATAATGTAGTTAAACTTTCAATTAACTCACTAAAGTGGATATATCACTAACAAATAAAGAAAATTTTTTTAAAGGAAAACAATTAAAAAATAAAACATAAAGCTCCGCTGTCTTTTATAATATTAATTAAATTCATTTATCAACTCATCTTTTATAAATTTCTAGATAATCTTTTTTTTTTTATTTGTATTTTCTTAGTTTGTTACCGATAGATAATTATTCTAGACATTATTTAAAAATATATTAATTTAATTTATTTCTTTTAACTTTTAAAGTTGAAATTTTCTCGGACGTATACATACATATAATATGTTCAAAGAAAAATTATACTACTACAATGGGATGGTGTGGTACCTCATACTCTTGCCCTTTGACCCCGAACTACAAAAAAGGTGGAACCATTGCCAAATATTACCTTCAAGGATGGTTATAGAAAGAAACGTCACCAACATTAAATGGGTAAAGGTAGGAAGTGGCATGTGGTTAGGGAAATTTGGTAGTATTTCACGGCGGTGAAACATCCATCACCATTTGAAGGGATATATGGCAATGGTTTAGTAATGACTAGTTAACTACGATTTTCATGAAAACCATCGTGGTATTTATCTACTAAACAATGCTTGGCGGCATATATTGGCGACAGTGATATAACCATCACCATAATAAAATGGGGCCTGTGGTACATTAACCGTCACTGATAGTAATTCGAAGTGACAATTGAAATTTATTATTTAAATTAGTTAGGTGACGTCTATACTTGAAACCATTGTCGAACGTAGGGTATAAATGCCTGCATGTTACTCCAACTCCCTTCTTCCTTCTACCCAAGCTTCACCGTCGTCACCCCTTCTCCAACTCCCCTCCTCCCTCTTGTCGATCATCATCAACCATCCCTCCTCCTCGCCGCTATCTCCTCCCCCCCTCGTTGTCCCCCCCACCCCCTCCTCCACACCATCCCCTACCTACTCACACCACCGCCCCCTCCTCCACTCCCAACCTTCTCCTCCTCCCCTACCACACCCTCCCAGCAGCCTCCTACCCCCCGCCCCCATATGGTCCTCCCCTTTGCCCCCTGTAACGACCCGCCTCCCGAATCCATACGAGACACGAGAACCGGACCGACTCGACTAATTCCAAGACCTAGTCGTCCAACGAGGAAGTAACCAAAAGAGCAGTAAAATAAACCACATTCAGCATGAATATAACTAACAGTAAGAAAGTACAGCAGTAAGGAAAGAAACTACTACAGTATATACCACCACAACAGTAGAATAACAATTATCATATAACATGAACTGCAGGTAAAGAAAGGTACAGCGGAAACAAGAACTACTCACTATAACGGAAACAAAGAGGTACAAAAGACAGTAGTAACTCTACTGGACCCTACTTGGCCCAGCGTCCTCTGCAGTCGCTGACCCTGGCTGCTCAATACCTGGTCCTGAAAAAGGTAACGGGTGTAACACGTCAGCAAAACGCTGAGCAGAGTGGCAACTAAAACTAAAGACAACAGTAAAGTGTACAGTAGCTGTTATGTTTTATTACTTTTTTTATTCACATTTTTCAATTGTCTCACTATTTCATTTATTCCCCAGATCTTTTCTTGATCTTGAATATTCCTCGTGGGAACAATCTTGATTGCAGTCTTTTCCAAAAAGTAGAAGTAGCACGTGGTGCTCTCCTGGCCGGGAGAGTCCCCCATGGTGATCCTACCCTCAGTCAACCACCCCAAGGTCACTGACAGACGTAACGGTGACTACGGCACGCGCGATAAACGCACAGGTAGCTAACCCGTACTGGCACGTGGTCAGTCGTTTCCGTTAACGGGTGCACCCAAAGCACAGCACGGAACCAGTCCAGGGTAGAGCCCTCTCAGTAACAGGGGTCCAACCCCTCCACAGTAACCAAACCGGGGCCTTGCCCCTCCACAGTCCGCGCACACTCGCCTGACTACCCTGGTTTGCCCCAGCGGGCCTAACAAGTCGGTGTGGGAGGCTAGCAGAACCCCAGGGCCCGTGGGGTAGCTAGTACCTCCCTACACTAGTAGCTCTCCTCGGTACTACGTACGCGAGGGCCAGAAAGTCTGTACAGAGTGGCCAGTCCTAACCTCGGGTCCCTGGGGCGGCTGGCTCCGCTCTGCACTAAACAGGAGGGACAGTCGCTCTCCTTGGTACTCCGTACTCAAGGGCCAGCTCAGTTCCCCAAAACTATTCCATTCACTTTCCAGGAGTTCTACTCCTACTTCCCCGTAGGGTTCCATCCTTTTTACTCAAACATCCAGGTTTCACTTTCCAGTTTCACATTGTTACAATCTATGTTCTCAACCACGTTATCTATTCACAACAGGCAGCTGTTAATTCAAATTACAGGCAGCTTTATATCTCTTTCCATTTTCCAATACTGCAGTATTATACATTCCACTAGTTTTCCCATCCTAGGATTCATGCCATATCCTAGGATCTATCATACAATCTAGTTTTCCAGTCCTAGAATTCATGCAACACCTAGGAGCTATCATTCCATCTATTTCTCATTCCTAGGATTCATGCAATGTCCTAGATTCTAGTTATGGTTCCATACTTTAACAGATTTTAATAATAAACTTAAGCCACTCTACCATGTACAACGGGAGTAATGGGGGCGTGATCGGGAATCCCGCGTGCCCTCATGACTCCCAAGACTGCAACTGAACGAGGTCCTATCACAAGGATCAAACACAAGGAAAGTCTCAAAACAGTGTATAGCTACTGTAGACGGGTAGAGGAATTAATTCTGGAAAGAACGCAACTCGAATCGCGGAAAACGAAACCTGAACGGGTCGAAAACGACGACACTGTGTAAAATCAGACATCTGGAACTTCTTCCAGACGTCTTAAAAAGTGGATCAGAGAATTACCTGCTCAGCGTGGTTTCCCAGACGTCCAGAAGTCTGCGGGGACGTCTGGCCTAGCTCCCAGACGTCCTATGGTCACCTCGGACGTCTGGAGGTAGCTCCAGCCGTCTGGTAAAACTTCCAGACGTCTGATTCTCAAAGGATGGCGAATCAGCGAGCCTGCACACAGCCAACTCCCTCCCTCAGTACGGTCAGTCGACAGGAAGGAAGAAGAAAGCGGAATACTCACCTTTCAGATGTCTGTATGAGCTTACAGATGTCTCCCTCGCCGTCTGACTACCAACCAAGACGTCTAAAAAAATTTTTTTTCCAGAAACAGGGCGCCACTCGGCCTCCGCTCGCGACGCCGCCCGCGTCGCACCTCGCGCGTCTGCTGCTCATACTGCAGCAGGTCCCTCTCCGCGTCGTTCCGCGCCCCCTGCGCCCTCCGCCGGCCGACCAAGCCGCTCCGGCGAGCTCGCCCTCACGGCAGAGCTCCGCCCTCGCACGCCGCTCCGGCGAGCTCGCCCTTGATTAGCCCATAGTTGTGGGCTATTTAAGTATTTAAGTGCCTACACATTAGGTTAATTCTAACATTTATTTAGTATAAATTAGGATGTAAATAGATTAATTCATAGTTTTAATCTAATTACATAATCCATACATTGCATTCATATCTTAAGTGCATTTAGAATTAGCTTAGAATAGCATTCATCTAATTAGATAACCAATTAGGTATATTGTTTTTATTAACATAGAAGTTGAGGGTCTATACATAAATAACCCTAATGTTTTAATAATATTTTCTTTATTCGTCTTCTTTCAGAACGGCTGGCTGCCGCTCCAAAGCCCGCGTGATGCAGTGAAAGCCATTCAAGGGGGAGCGGATACGGTGGATCTGGTCGGCCGCTGATTTCAAATTTGTTCATGCCACTACAAAAGGAGCACGGAGGCAGCCGAGCAAAGGAGGCCTCCGCCACCGACCCACCACTGTGCAGAGAGATCCTCTCTCTTCCACTCCACACTGCCGGCCTCTACCGTGGCGGCGAGTCTCCACCACCGTGGGCGTGTGGTGTGACAGGCCACACCGCCATCCGGAGCTCGCCCGCATTACCGTGAGCACCTTAGCGTGCAACTCCCTCGCCGTCATCGCCGACCACCGTCACCAACCTACTGATCAGCCACCCTCTCAGTAACTTAAGACGTCTGGGAAATTTCCCAGACGTCTGAAGTTACCGCTCACTTCACCGCACACGCCTGAAGTCGCCTGCAGACCCCTTCCCGCACCTGCAGAACCTTCAGCGCACCCACGTCCGTCAACCTTCAGCTCAAACACGCACAACCGCCTGCAGTCCACGCCGTTCACCACTGCGCCTGCAGAACCGCCAGCAACCGACCTCTGCAGACCCTCTGCCCACGCCAGCTTCCAACGCACACGCCAGCGCCCGCCTGCAGACCACCACAGCCACGCCTCTGCGCGCCAGCCCCCTCCGCAGACCCTCCGCGCGCCCACGCACAACCGCCTGCAGAACCGCCAGCAACCGACCTCTGCAGCTTCCACCGCACACGCCAGCGCCCGCCTGCAGACCACCGCAGCCACGCCTCCGCGCGCCAGTGCCCTCCGCAGACCCTCCGCGCGCCCACGCACAACCGCCTGCAGAACCGCCAGCAACCGACCTCTGCAGCTTCCACCGCACATGCCAGCGCCCGCCTGCAGACCACCGCAGCCACGCCTCCGCGCGCCAGCGCCCTCCGCAGACCCTCTGCGCGCCCACGCACAACCGCCTGCAGCACCTCCGCCGGAGCTCGTCCGGCCACCTCCGGCCGCCGCGCGACTCGCCGTCACCACCGATTCGAAGCCCTTGATCCAAGGGACCTCCGCCGAGCTTCCCGCGCCCAGCCATCGGCTCCTCGTCGCGCAAGACAATAGGGAACAATTCCCCTGTTTTGCTACAGTAAAACGTTGATTAAAATTTACATTTTCTGCCATTGCCAGATTTTATTCATATTCTATTCACTCTGCATTGCGGAAAATATCCTGTAGTTTCTCATAATTGCCATTTCAGCATTATTTCTTGCTTAAACCTTAATCTAAAGGCAATCTTGGCTTGGTTCTTGTCCAAATTGACTCCGAACAAACATTTTTAAGTGGCGCGAATTTTAATACGTTATTGTCTCCCTGTGGAAACGACCCGCTCCTCTGCGAGTGGTTATTTCTTGTTAAAAATTGATTAGTCGATTTTTCCACCACATTAAACTACAAACGACTTAAAAGCGAAAGATCGACTCGGTCAAATGGCGCCGTTGCCGGGGAGGCAACAGACGCAATAATTTCACCTAATTTTATTTTGATTATTTGTCAATTGCACAGAGATTTGACCATTCATTATTTTCTTTTCTGTGCGAGAAAATTTATGCAAGAATCAGCCACTGTGGGAGGCGACCCTTGACGTCGCCAGACGAGAAGTGGACAAGCAATTTTGAAAGGAGGAGAAGGACGAGGACGCGACGGATACCACTGTATTTAATCGCTAATTTAATTAGAATAGAATTAAGACTGAAGACTTAATTTTTCATTACAGTTAGTTTGAAACCCTTATTCTAGGGCAAATTTTGAGGGGTTTGTTCCCCGATTTTGTTTTGGACCCGTGTTGGGTAATTTTTGGGAGCTTGTTCCCTTTTCTTTAGATTTAGGTTTATTTATTTATTTATTTATTTATTTATTTTATATTATTTCTTTTATTTGCTTGTGCATAAGTAGTTCTAAAAAAAATAGAAAAAGAAAAAAAAACGAGCTGCCTGCTAGAAGTTGCCTGCCCTAGGACGAACCATTTAGGTCTGTATGAGCAGCCTCTAGATTTGCTTTTCTGCATTGCGTGCATTTTTGCATCGAAGATCGCTGGAGGTAAGGTACGCATTCTCTTACTTTGCATCCTATTTTTAATCACGCATTGCATTTGGGATTTAATGCGAAGACCACCTAATCTGTACTGAATAAATCTAACAAGTGGTCACATATTTTCTTTAGAAAAAGGACTAATTAAAGGAAGGACATTTTAAAAACCAAGGATTTGATTTTCAAACTTGGCGTGCGATTCAAAGTTCAAAATCTTTGACGGTGTATGCACACTTATTTCACTTGCACCACGGCACGTTTCTAGACACTCCTTAGGTTTGGAAATACTAGGACAAGAGCCCTCCTTTCGTTGGATTTTGAAGTGTTCGGAACTTGAGATCAAAGGTTTTGTAAATCCAAAGAGGGGGATACCCTGTCACGGATTTTTGGGGGTAGTTGAGGAGCACCGCGAAAGCACAGCTTCAAAGGAAGGCTTAGGCCTACTTGCATCCCTCGATCTTTCGTCTTTGGATTTACTTGACCATTTGAGATTTAGGGAAGAACACCTAAGCTCCAACTAGGTCTTTTTAGGCGAGCCGTAGGTCGACAATAGGTGCGTAAATTGATTGAACAAATTGTATTGTCACCTGCAATCTGACTTAAAATCAAAAGCCTAAATTGGGAAAGACCTAAAAGGTCCTTTTTGAATTGTGTCTTGCTTGGGGAATTCTGATTGAAGTGTGAGTTAGAATGGACCACATTGATTTTCATCCTTTCACATCTTGCCCACACCCTCACCCCCACTTTGCATCCTTCGATCCCAGACGCCGAGATGGTCCATTCCTTGATGGACATAATGACAATCATTGGGATTCGTTTTACTCCTATTATAGGAGTATTGGCCTAGTTAAGCCCCAAATTAGTGAGCAGAACTCAGGAGCGGGATTTGCTTTGCCCAATATCCCACATACCAAAGAAATACCCAACCCACCCTCCCTGAAAACTTATAATGGTTGGACAAACACTCCTGGGTATTATAAGCCTGAGCCTGACTTCTCTTATGATAAAAATGACCTCTCCTCTTTGAAGATGGAAATACAGAAAATGCAAAATGAAATGAGTGAATTGTTAGGAGAATCTTTGAGAGCAGGCCAACAAGAAAGAGATGAAATTAGCCACCCAATCTGCCCCATTGACGATGACGTACACCCCTCTACAATAGATGCATCTCCCGTGGGAAAGCTACATTTTAAGTTGAAGGGAAATTCTGGGGAAAATAGCTACTTTTCGAGGATCGATTTTGAAACCTCCCCATTAGATGACACTTCCTTGAGAGATCTACACTTTAGGTGGGAGGAAAATACACATGAAAGTAGCTATGCATTGGATGAAGAAAGGTGGCAACCCGAGGAAGATGATGATAAGGTTGAGTATCCACCTGAATTATATTGGAGTCAAAAGAAGGGAATGATGGTGCCATTGGAAGACCTCGACCCAGATGATAGTATTTTCGTGACATTTGATGAAGTGGGTCAAAGTCAAGTTGTTAATCCTACCCTCCCTTCTGATCATGATATGGAACTCAAACCCACCCTTAGGGAACCTAACCCTAAAGAAATTGACCTATCTGAGGAGTCTGATGTAACCAATGTAAATAATTTACCTCAGATAGAGCACCCTAGGGGATCTGCTGATATATTAAATGATTCTAGACCTCGGGTACATGATGAATTGTGTGATGAGGAGGAAGATGAATTATATGAGGAACCTACATTCAAGATTTGGAGTGACACTAAGGGTGATTATGTATTATTTGAAGAGTTAGCCCCTGAGGATGTCACAAATTTGACCAAATTAGGTTTCCTTGGCACACCCATTGATAATATTTCTCCTCATGATAAAATAATGGAAAATTTGGAAGCAATTTCTAAGATTTATGTGGATTCACATATAGACTCCGGGGAAGATGTGAGTAAAGAACAAAAACCCGGGGATGACATTAATAGGATAATCCCTAGATCTGTTGCTTCCAACCTGCCTTCATTCACTTCGAAGTCACCCTCTAATTCTCTTATATCTGAAAGCGAAATTGTGACTCCTGATGAAGAGCAGGAAGATCCACGTGATGGTGCAAGGAATGCTAGGGATGAAATTGAGGATTTAGAAAGAGTGTTTGGGATGGACACCAAGTTGATTAAACCCAACCTAGATCTTATGGCCATCCCACAACCTTGTAACTTGGACACCCTAGACGATCCTTGCCTTAGAGAATTGCTCAGTTTTGTTCTGACTAGGGGGCTTAACAGACCAATATTTTCTGTAATGGAGTATCGGGTATGGATTGATGATTTCTTTAGTCAGTCCATTACCCTGGGGGTTTATCTCTATACCATTCCTTCCCCATTCTTTTTGGAGGATCCTTGTCATCCTACCCCTACCCCTTTGGAGGTTATTTTAACTGTTTATCCTTTAGAACCTCTTCTGGTGACCTGGGAAGATTTCATTCCCATTTTAGTTGGGCGAGCATTTGCTATCGGGATTCATCATCAGCTCGCCAACATCCTAGGTTACCTATTTTCTAGGCCAACTTTGCTTTGCTCATTTTTAGGGCCTATTTCTGCAATTCTTGAACCTGATTTGCAGGTTCTTCGGCTATTCAGCCCAGCTTTGACCCAGGTAATATCCTTCTATGCAATGAGGACATTGCAGATTTTAGGCATGGGGGGGTGTACTTGGGGATATACATAGCATAATTGCATACATTTGTACATATAAAAAAAAAAAAGTTTTGAGCTTAACTGGCTAAGTCCTGCATTCTTAAGCAAATCAGAACTCTAGCGTAGACTAAGTTAATTCTAGGGTCAAACTTTAGAAGCTAAATAAGCTACTAGCTTTAGACCTTTAGGGTCCTTTGTGGACTTAAAAACTTAAGTAGGAGTTAAGTTGCGGACCATTCTTCAAGAGGTTGAGGAAGGGAAGCTAGGGTTTGAGTTAAAAGGTGGGGTAGTACCTGGAGTCTTATTCTACCTTTTGGTTTACGGGTCCTTGTAACCCAAGCATCCAAATTGTTCACACTTGGTCTGGTAATTAACTTAATTTCTGAAAAGAGATTTGGTTCTCTTAGTTTTGACTTAAGAAAGGCTTGAAAACATATTTTGATTGGAAGAGTTCCCGCCGCAGGAGAGGTCGAGCATATACTCACCTTGAGGATGCGATGGTAACATATTACCTCCTCGGCGCTTGTCTCTTAGGATATCCATCCTACTGGGGGCATGTAAGCGCATTGCGCGGTTCAGGTACCATGGGCGGCCCTATCTCGAAGTGCCAATTGCCATAGGCCTGAATTCGCTTAAGAAATCCATGGGCGATACTATCTCGAAGTGTCGATTGCTAGGAGTTCTTGGGGTCGTTATGGGCGGTGCTATCTTGAAGCATCGAAAGCCAGGCACCCTTCGAGGTATGGTAATGGGGACAATGAATCCGACACAGACCGTGTTGATAGCTGATCTGAGGTTAGACTTAGAAGAATCAAAAAAAAAAAAAAAAAGTATATATATTAAAAAAAAAAAAATTCCTTTAACTCAAATAACTCGGACCAATGCAAAAGCACGGATGCTTTAATCTCAGGGATTAATAAACTTTAGGGTAGAGTCAGAAATCAGGGAAACTTGTGCCTGCAACTCGTCTTTAGCCGACCTAGTCTGTAACTTAGCAACTACTTAGGAACCTTGGGTTTAGAACCTGAACTTAATATGCTTCTGAAGGAAGACTAAGTGAGTTGACTAGTCTACTTAGAGTGCTAGGTTTCGCTTAATTTTGCTAGGGACTAGCAAAAACTAGGCATGGGGGTATTTGATTAGCCCATAGTTGTGGGCTATTTAAGTATTTAAGTGCCTACACATTAGGTTAATTCTAACATTTATTTAGTATAAATTAGGATGTAAATAGATTAATTCATAGTTTTAATCTAATTACATAATCCATACATTGCATTCATATCTTAAGTGCATTTAGAATTAGCTTAGAATAGCATTCATCTAATTAGATAACCAATTAGGTATATTGTTTTTATTAACATAGAAGTTGAGGGTCTATACATAAATAACCCTAATGTTTTAATAATATTTTCTTTATTCGTCTTCTTTCAGAACGGCTGGCTGCCGCTCCAAAGCCCGCGTGATGCAGTGAAAGCCATTCAAGGGGGAGCGGATACGGTGGATCTGGTCGGCCGCTGATTTCAAATTTGTTCATGCCACTACAAAAGGAGCACGGAGGCAGCCGAGCAAAGGAGGCCTCCGCCACCGACCCACCATTGTGCAGAGAGATCCTCTCTCTTCCACTCCACACTGCCGGCCTCTACCGTGGCGGCGAGTCTCCACCACCGTGGGCGTGTGGTGTGACAGGCCACACCGCCATCCGGAGCTCGCCCGCATTACCGTGAGCACCTTAGCGTGCAACTCCCTCGCCGTCATCGCCGACCACCGTCACCAACCTACTGATCTGCCACCCTCTCAGTAACTTAAGACGTCTGGGAAATTTCCCAGACGTCTGAAGTTACCGCTCACTTCACCGCACACGCCTGAAGTCGCCTGCAGACCCCTTCCCGCACCTGCAGAACCTTCAGCGTACCCACGTCCGTCAACCTTCAGCTCAAACACGCACAACCGCCTGCAGTCCACGCCGTTCACCACTACGCCTGCAGAACCGCCAACAACCGACCTCTGCAGACCCTCTGCCCACGCCAGCTTCCACCGCACACGCCAGCGCCCGCCTGCAGACCACCACAGCCACGCCTCCGCGTGCCAGCGCCCTCCGCAGACCCTCCGCGCGCCCACGCACAACCGCCTGCAGAACCGCCAGCAACCGACCTCTGCAGCTTCCACCGCACACGCCAGCGCCCGCCTGCAGACCACCGCAGCCACGCCTCCGCGCGCCAGTGCCCTCCGCAGACCCTCCGCGCGCCCACGCACAACCGCCTGCAGAACCGCCAGCAACCGACCTCTGCAGCTTCCACCGCACATGCCAGCGCCCGCCTGCAGACCACCGCAGCCACGCCTCCGTGCGCCAGCGCCCTCCGCAGACCCTCTGCGCGCCCACGCACAACCGCCTGCAGCACCTCCGCCGGAGCTCGTCCGGCCACCTCCGGCCGCCGCGCGACTCGCCGTCACCACCGATTCGAAGCCCTTGATCCAAGGGACCTCCGCCGAGCTTCCCGCGCCCAGCCATCGGCTCCTCGTCGCGCAAGACAACGGGGAACAATTCCCCTATTTTGCTACAGTAAAACGTTGATTAAAATTTACATTTTCTGCCATTGCCAGATTTTATTCATATTCTATTCACTCTACATTGCGGAAAATATCCTGTAGTTTCTCATAATTGCCATTTCAGCATTATTTCTTGCTTAAACCTTAATCTAAAGGCAATCTTGGCTTGGTTCTTGTCCAAATTGACTCCGAACAAACATTTTTAAGTGGCGCGAATTTTAATACGTTATTGTCTCCCTGTGGAAACGACCCGCTCCTCTGCGAGTGGTTATTTCTTGTTAAAAATTGATTAGTCGATTTTTCCACCACATTAAACTACAAACGACTTAAAAGCGAAAGATCGACTCGGTCAGCCCTCACGGCAGAGCTCTGCCCTCGCACGCCGCACCTCCTCTGCGCTCACTGCGGCCGCCGCTGCCGCCCTCGCGCTTGCTCGCTCTCGCGCACAGGACGGAGAAGAGGAAGGGGACGGTGGAGACGACGGGAGGGGAGGTGTGGCCTTTTAAGGCCGCGCGAGGAGGAGGGAGAGAGTGCGCGGCAGGTCTGCAGCCGCAGAGAGAGAGGGAAAAAGAGAGAGAGGAATCGCGGGTCTGCGCGCACAGGCGCGCAGACGAATCTCTCGTGCAAAAAATAACTATTTTCCAGACGTCTGGAAACGATCCCAGACATCTGGTCAGACATCTGGATGTGATCCCAGACGTCTGGTCAGACGTCTGGGCCACCTCCCTGACGTCTTAAAAGACGTCTGGGGCACGCGTTCATAACAATATAACAAACTCAAAGGAAGTTTCGTCCCCGAAACTTGCGCCAACTAGGGTGCGGGGAAAAGATGTCCAAATAACCATAACAAACTCAAAGAGGACCGAAGCCGGTCCGAAAAGACGTACCCGCGAAAAGCTCCGGGTACTGCTCCCGCATTGCCGCCTCAAGCTCCCAGGTAGCCTTCTCGTACCGCTGGCTCCTCCAAAAACCTTTACTAGGGGTACTTGCTTTCGTCTCAAACTGCGGACGGCTCGGTCTAGAATCTGCACTAGCCGCTCGGGGTAGGTCAGGTCGTCGCTCACCTCGACGCTCTCGTGACTCAATACGTGACCGGAATCGGCTACGTACTTCCTGAGGTTGGACACGTGGAATACGTCGTGCACACCAGAAAGCTGCGGGGGAAGGCCAAGTCTGTAAGAAACGGGTCCAACCCGCTCCAGGACCTCAAAGGGCCCCACGAACCTCGGCGCGAGCTTCCCTCTCACCCCAAACAGCTGTAAGCCCTTCATGGGTGAAACACGAAGGGAGACGTGGTCCCCAACCTCAAACTGCACCTCTCTGCGTCTCCGATCCGCATAGCTCTTCTGTCTGCTCCTGACAGTGCGGAGTCGTCTGTGGATCTGCTCAACTACCTCCTGACTCTTCCGGATCAACCTGGGGCCAACCTCCCACTTGGTCCCCACCTCAACCCAACTCAAGGGTGCCGTACACTTCCGTCCGTACAGAGCCTCGTAGGGAGCCATGCCGATGCTCGAGTGATAACTGTTGGTGTATGCAAACTCCGCCAGGGGCAGGTGCTCCTCCCAAGAGCCCCTCCTGTCTAGTACACAGGCACGCAAAAGGTCCTCAAGTGTCTGTATCGTGCGCTCAGACTGTCCGTTCGTCTGGGGGTGGTAAGCCGTGCTAAACCTCAACCTCGTCCCCAAGGCCTGCTGAAACTCAGCCCAAAACTGGGACGTAAAGCGGGTATCCCGGTCGGATATGATCTCCCGCGGAACTCCGTGTAGTCGTACCACATCACGGATATACCTCTCTGCCAACTGTGCTGGTCCCAAAGTGACTCGGATCGGCAAGAAACGCGTCGTCTTCGTCAGTCTATCCACTATTACCCAGACTGCGTCGTGTCCCCGCTGGGTAACAGGTAAGCCCACCACCAAGTCCATGGTGATTCTCTCCCACTTCCACTCTGGCACTGGAAGCGGCTGAAGCGGCCCTGCAGGCCTCTGATGCTCGGCTTTCACCTGCTGGCACACTGAGCACTGTTGCACGAACTCACCCACATCTCGCTTCATCCCTCTCCACCAAAACTTGCGTCTCAAGTCGTGGTACATTTTCGTGTTCCCGGGATGTATGGTGAATCTGGAACCGTGTGCCTCAGTCAGGAGCTCTCTCAATAGCTCCTCGTCTCTGGGAACGCACAACTGTCCCCTCAAATGTAGCACCTGGTCTGTGAAAGAGAAGTCACCTGGATCTCCTGACAGTACTCTGTCGCGCAAAGACCGCAAGTACGGATCGGCCATCTGTCCTGTGATGATGCGGTCCATCAACTCTGGCCTAGCCTGCCGTGTTACCGTCACTGCCCCACAGTACCCTCATAACTTTAGAGGTCGCCAACTGCCTACCTCCTCCAAGAGGCTCCAACTCTGTAATTGTAGACTGGCCAAGCGTGCGGGCTCCTTACGGCTCAAGGCGTCAGCCACCACATTGGCCTTTCCCGGGTGGTAGGAGATGCTGCAGTCGTAGTCCTTCAGGAGCTCCAACCAACGTCTGTCTCATGTTGAGCTCCTTCTGATCAAAAAGGTATCTGAGGCTCTTGTGATCTGTAAAAATCTCCAAGGTCTCACTGTACAAGTAGTGCCTCCATGTCTTTAGCACGAAGACAACAGCTGCCAACTCTAGGTCGTGGGTAGGGTAGGTATGCTCATGGGGCTTCAGTTGCCGCGAAGCGTAAGCGACCACGTGACCCCTCTGCATGAGCACACCTCCTAACCCCTGCAAGGAAGCGTCCGTGTACACAACGAACCTGCCACTACTATCAGGGATGGTGAGCACGGGAGCCGAGGTCAACCTCTCCTTCAGCTCCAGAAAACACGCCTCACAGGCGTCTGTCCAAGCGAAAGGCACGTCCTTCTGGGTCAACTGTGTCATAGGACATGCAATCTGTGAAAATCCTCTGATGAACCGTCTGTAGTAACCTGCTAGTCCCAGGAAACTGCGAATCTCAGTGACTGAACGCGGTCTCTCCCACCTGAGCACTGCCTCGACCTTGGCTGGGTCCACCGCCAGGCCGTCTCCAGAGATCACATGACCCAAGAAGGTCACCTCCCTCAACCAGAACTCGCACTTGCTGTATTTGGCGTACAGCCTGCGTCGCCTCAGAGTGTCCAAAACCATCCGCAAGTGCTGTCCGTGCTATGTCCGATCTCTAGAATAGATGAGTACATCATCTATGAAAACCACCACGAACTGGTCCAAGTACGGTCTAAACACCCGGTTCATCAAGTCCATGAAAGCAGCGGGGGCATTGGTCAGCCCAAACGGCATGACCAAAAACTCGTAGTGTCCGTACCGGGTGCGGAAAGCTGTCTTGGAGACGTCGGTCTCCCTGATCCTCAACTGGTGGTATCCAGACCTCAAGTCTATCTTGGAAAACACCGTGGCACCCCGCAACTGGTCAAAAAAATCGTCGATCCTCGGCAGCGGATATCTGTTCTTGATGGTGACCCTGTTCAGCTGTCGGTAGTCCACACAAAGACGTAGGGTCCCATCCTTCTTCTTCACAAACAGTACCGGGGCTCCCCAGGGAGACGCATTGGGCCTCATGAAACCATTCTCCAAAAGGTCCTGCAGCTAGGACTTGAGCTCTCGCAGCTCAAGCGGTGCCATTCTGTATGGCGCGGTGGAGATGGGGCTGGTCCCTGGTACTAGTGAGATCTCAAACTCGATCTCACGCTCGGGCGGTAGTCCTGGTAACTCGTCTGGAAACACGTCAGGGTACTCTCTGACCACCGGGATGCTCTGGAAGTCTGCCACAGGGCTGGGCTCTGCCACCACACAAGCTAGGAAGCCCTCACACCCCTGGCTCAAAAGTCTCGCCGCCCGAAGTGCCGAAATGCACCTGAAACCTCCGTCCACTGGCTGTCCGTGAAACTCAAAAGAGGGCAACTCCGGATTGGAGAAGACAATCTTCCTCTCAAAATAGTCCACCAAGGCGTGGTAAGCGGACAACCAATCCATCCCCAGAATCACTCCAAAGTCCTCCATCTGGATCATAATCAGGTCAGCTGTTAGGCTATGTCCTCCGACGCTGACCTCGCAATCCGTGTACACCTCCTCAGCTACAAACAACTGACCACTCGGACCTCTGATTACGAACGGATTCTCTAATAGCGTATAATCCTGGTCCAAACTAACAGCGAAACTGGCTGCGACAAACGAGTGCGTAGCGCCGGAATCGAAAAGCGTGTAAACGAGTCTGCCAGAAACTGAAACCATACCTGCTACCACCGATCCCGAAGCTCTGGCGTCCCTGTGTGTTAGGGCGTTGATACGCCCCTCAGCTCTAGGTGCGGACGAAGCAGCCACACTCTGCGTCGAACGGGTAGGTGTTGGCCGGTACCCTCCTCGCGATTGCTGTCCTCCTCCTCGCGCCTGGGAACCGCGGCCTCCTGTGCGCCTTCCAGTGCTCTGCGCGGGGAGTATCTGCTGACCTCCTGCCCTTAATGGGCAGTCCCTCCTGACGTGGCCTGGCTGGCCACACTGGTAGCAGAGGGGAACCCAACTCCCGCCCTCAGTGAGTCCCTGCTGTCGACTAGGCGGGGGTCCGGTGCTGGCGACTGGCCCCTGTCGAGGGCCCCCAAAGGCCACTGATGGCCCTACAAATCGTGACGGCTCTCCTGCGGACGCCACGTGTCTCCTTTGAGTTCTCCTAACACGCCTAGTGTGACAGCGGAAATCTCGTTCCACCACCAACTCCCCTGTCGTACGCTCGGAAGGGGGAGGAGGGGGTGGCGATGTGGATGGAAGCTGAAATTCTTCACGAACCACCTCTCGAATTAGTTGGACGAGGTCTGGAGATGGTATGCTCAGGAGAAGAGGAGGGGTAGTATGTACTCCAAGCCCGACACATTTGTCCCTCGGGCCCCGACCTCGGTCGCGCCCGCGACCCACCCTCCTAGTTCCATGACGAGGCATCTCCTACAAGGAGACGCGAAACAACGAAATACGTCAGTACGGAACAGTACCTAACGAAAACGTCTAAGAGTTCATGTCAAGAGATATGTTGTGGCGGCTACTCTAGTTATAGACATGTGAATTGGTTATTTTCCAGTCAGTTGATTCACTTCTCGAGACGACCTTGCTCTGATGCCATCTTGTAACGACCCGGTTCCCGAGTCCCTACGAGACACGAGAACCGGACCGACTCGACTAATCCCAAGACCTAGTCGTCCAACGAGGAAGTAACCAAAAGAGCAGTAAAATAAACCACATTCAGCATGAATATATCTAACAGTAAGAAAGTACAGCAGTAAGGAAAGAAACTACTACAGTATATACCACCACAACAGTAGAACAACAATTATCATATAACATGAACTGCAGGTAAAGAAAGGTACAGCGGAAACAAGAACTACTCACTATAACGGAAACAAAGAGGTACAAAAGACAGTAGTAACTCTACTGGACCCTACTTGGCCCAGCGTCCTCTGCAGCCGCTGACCCTGGCTGCTCAACACCTGGTCCTGAAAAAGGTAACAGGTGTAACACGTCAGCAAAACGCTGAGTAGAGTGGCAACTAAAACTAAAGACAACAGTAAAGTGTACAGTAGCTGTTATGTTCTATTACTTTCTTTATTCACATTTTTCAATTGTCTCACTATTTCATTTATTCCCCAGATCTTTTCTTGATCTCGAATGTTCCTCGTGGGAACAATCTTGATTGCAGTCTTTTCCAAAAAGTAGAAGTAGCACGTGGTGCTCTCCTGGCCGGGAGAGTCCCCCGTGGTGATCCTACCCTCAGTCAACCACCCCAAGGTCACTGACAGACGTAACGGTGACTACGGCACGCGCGATAAACGCACAGGTAGCTAACCCGTACTGGCACGTGGTCAGTCGTTTCCGTTAACGGGTGTGCCCAAAGCACAGCACGGAACCAGTCCAGGGTAGAGCCCTCTCAGTAACAGGGGTCCAACCCCTCCACAGTAACCAAACCGGGGCCTTGCCCCTCCACAGTCTGCGCACCCTCGCCTGACTACCCTGGTTTGCCCCAGCGAGCCTGCGCAGAGCCAACTCCCTCCCTCAGTACGGTCAGTCGACAGGAAGGAAGAAGAAAGCGGAATACTCACCTTTCAGACGTCTGTATGAGCTTACAGACGTCTCCCTCGCCGTCTGACTACCAACGAAGACGTCTGAAAAATTTTTTTTTCCAGAAGTAGGGCGCCACTCGGCCTCCGCTCGCGACGCTGCCCGCGTCGCACCTCGCGCGTCTGCTGCTCAGACCGCAGCAGGTCCCTCTCAGCGTCGTTCCGCGCCCCCTGCGCCCTTCGCCGGCCGGCCAAGCCGCTCCGGCGAGCTCGCCCTCACGGCAGAGCTCCGCCCTCGCACGCCGCACCTCCTCCGCGCTCACTGCGGCCGCCGCTGCCGCCCTCACGCTCGCTCGCTCTCGCGCACAGGGAGAAGAGGAAGGGGACGGTGGAGACGATGGGAGGGGAGGCGTGGCCTTTTAAGGCCGCGCGAGGAGGAGGGAGAGAGTGCGCGGCAGGTCTGCAGCCGTAGAGAGAGAGGGAAAAAGAGAGAGAGAGAGGAATCGCGGGTCTGCGTGCACAGGCGCGCAGACGAATCTCTCGTGCGAAAAATAACTGTTTTCCAAACGTCTGGAAACTATCCCAGACGTCTGGTCAGATGTCTGGATGTGATCCCAAACGTCTGGTCAGACGTTTGGGCCACCTCCCAGACGTCTTAAAAGATGTCTGGGGCACGCGTTCGTAACACCCCCTGCCTCATCCTTCGTTGCATCCTTCCCCCCACCCACCCACCACGCCCCCGCCCTACATCGACCTTGATCTTCCTCCTACAAGAACACCAACACCGCCAAAATGTTGATAAGCTTTTTAGGAGTTTAAATGCATCTCGTTGTAGTAAAATCTCCTAAATAACTCTTTGACAAATAAAATTTATAACTCGAATATCGAAATGAAGTTTGAGGTCAAACAAAATGAGCAAATATAGAATTCACGTGGTAATCTCAATTAAAATATAAATGAGCATAAGAAATAAGTCAAAAATAATGATACTCAATGAATATTAATCTGTCACATTAAATATTCAATGATACTCAATGTATTTAAAGAGTTAAAAAGGATAAAAAGATATCTAAGATAAAATAATGGTGATTTAGATCACAAATTATTAGTCTAAGCACATATATATCAATTACTCAATCATGTTAAATAAATGAATAGTGATCAGACGTCTGCTAAGTGAATCAGACAACTTAAATGTCGCATGTTACAGTACTGTTCAAAGCTTTCTTCTGCTTTCTTCCTTTAGCCTTCAACTTCTTAACTTCTTTCTTCTGCCTTTAGCTTTTCTCCTCACTTCTTCTTCTTCAGGTCTTCTCCTTCTTATCAGAGTGACTAAGTGTCGGGCTCTCTCTCTGAAGAGCAAAACCCACCCCTCCCCCCCTCTCTCTCTTTCTTTCCTTCCTTCTCTTCCTCTCAGATAGTCGGATTAATCGGGTATACGGATCACGTAACTAGGTCCAGGGCTACGTGTGTGGGTGTCGCAGTCGAGGAGTGAGAGGGCTTAGGTGGGTTGGATCATGTGTGGGTGTGAGGGACCTCACCCCATGTGTTCTGAGGCAACAAGGCCATATGACAAATTCAATTTATGCATTGAGGTTGCTTTTGATTCCCACGATGTGGGACTAACCGTAGGCCTCTCCTCGCGTGAATAGCAGTAGATGGAGTTGCGTTTGATTAGGAGGCTACTGCAGCTGGGGTCCTCAATTGAGGACCTGGCAGTCTTTTTGGGATGCACCCGCGTCACCTGGAGGTGTGACCTGGGGCGTTCATAGCCTAGAGCTCAAAGAACACTATTACGACCTGATTCCCGAATCCCTACGAGATATGAGAATCAGACTGACTCGACTGATCCCAAGACCTAGTTGTCCAACGAGAAGGTAACCAAAAAGCAGTAAAATAAATCACATTCACCATGCAAGCAACTAAAAGTAACAAAAGTACAGCAGTAAAGAAATAAACTACTACAGTACACACCACCACAACAGTATAGAATTAAAAATAGGTACAGAAATATGAAGTTTACAATAAAAGAGTACAAAGGTGTAATAAAATACTCACTACTACAGAAAATGAGTACAACAAAAGTACAATTACTGGGCTCTATTAGGCCCAGCACCTTCTGCAGCTGTAGGCTCTGGCTGCTCAACACCTGGACCTGAAAAAGGTGGTAAGTACGACACATCAGCGAAACGCTGAGTAGAGTGGCAACCATCTAACTAAGAGAAACAGTAAAGGTGGACATTTAGTTATTGTTTTCAATTTCTTTTTTTATTTAACTAATTATTCTTTCTTTCATCACTTGGTTATTTATCAGGTCTTTTTCTTGATCTTGACTATTCCTCGTGGGAACGATCTTGATTGCAGTCTTTTCCGAAGATTAGAAGTAGCATGTGGTGCTCTCCTAGTTGAGAGAGTCCCCCGTGGTGGTCCGACCCTCAGTCAACCACCCCAAGGTCGCTAACAGATGTAACGGTGACTACGGCACGTGCGATAAACGCACGGGTAGCTACCTCTCACTGGCACGCGGTCAGTCGTTTCCGTTAACGGGTGTGCCTAAAGCACAGCACGAAACCAGTATAGGGCAGAGCCCTCTTAGTAATAGGGGTCTAACCCCTCCACAGTAACCAAACAGGGGACTCGCCCCTCCACAGTCCGCGCACCCTCGCCTGACTACCCGGTTTGCCCAGTGGGCCTAACAAGTCGGTGTAGGACGGCTAGCTAAACCCTGGGCCCCGTGAGGTGGCTAGCTCTCTCCCTAGACTAGCAGCTCTCCCCGGTACTGTGTACGCGAGGGCCAGAAAGTCGGTGCGAAGTGGCCAAACTCACCCCGGTCTTCACCTGAGGGCGGCAAGCTCCCCTCTACACTAAGAGGTAACATGTGCTTCCTTTGGTACCACGTACCCAAGAGATAACACACTTTCCCATTTACTTTTCCAGTTCCATTCTATTTATTTCCAGGAGCTCTACTCCTAATTCCCGTAGGGTTCATGCTCATGTTCCTCAGGCCAAGCCATACTAGGTTTCACCATTCAGGTTTATTCGCATATAGCATGTGTTTCCAACATTCAATCTTTCTTTTCCACTTTATATACAAGTAGCTCATATTTAATTTCAACCAACAGAAATTACATGTAGCAGTTACTAACAACAGTATTCTACATTTCACATGCAGCAGTTATCCAATTACAGGTAATTATTATTCCATCTACTCATTGCAAGATTGCATTTCAGGCATTTAATACAATCGTTCCAGTGTTTCTAGTCCTAGGATTCATGCCATACCCTAGGATCTATCATTCAATTTAGTTTTCTGGTCCTAGGATTCATGCCATATCCTAGGATCTATCATTCAATCTAGTTTTCTGGTCCTAGGATTCATGCCATACCCTAGGATCTATCATTTATTCCAGATATGCATTTATGCTTGTAATTAATTAAGGGAAGCTACTCTACCCGCAAAATCGGGAGAAATGGGGGCGTGATCAACAAGTCCACGTGCCTCTGCAACCCCTAAGTCTGCAACAGAATGAGGTCCTAACACAAGGATCAACCACAAGAAACCACTCAGAACATGATAACAAGCATTCCAACAAGTAGAGGAACTTATACGAAGAAGAATGGAATCTTAAACGTAAAAATCGGACCTCGAATGGACCCTAAACAGGTCAAAAATGACAACTCTGACTCAAATCATATGTCTGGAACATCTTCCAGACGTCTTAAAAGGAGTCCAGATCCATACCTCACTTTGTGTTGCTCCTCAGACGTCCAGAGATCCTGCTGAACCATCTGGACCTAGTTCCAGACGTCCGACCACCTCTTCGGATGTTTGGAGATGCTCTCCGCCGTCTAGTGACTCCCCCAGATGTTTGAATCGCGTGGGAGGGCGTGTCCTGCGCCTTCCCAAAGCGAAACCTACATGCGTACGCAAAAACTCTCAAACACGGCACGCAACAGGGCTTCGGCGGAATGGCCGCATGGCCATACCTGCAAAAAGGGATGTATATGCGCAGTATGTACCTCTCAGTCATCTGGAGCCTCCTCCAGACGTCGTCCGTGTCGTCTGGATGTAGGTCCTTCGTCTTCTTTTTGCTATGCACGGCTGTGCCGCGCTCGTCCACCTGCTGCTCTAGCTACAGTAGCGTCGGGGAGGACTTCCCCGACACAACACTCCGCCTCGCGCATGCCCGACCGGCCTCGAACTGCTCCGGCAAGCTCTCTTTCTCATGGCTCACGCGCTCTCCTCTCTTCCCTTCTTGCTACTCTTCTCCTTTCCGCCGTTGCACTCGGTTGCAGCTGCTGCTTGCTCTCACTCTCACTCTCGTGTTGGAGGAAAGAGAAGATGGGTGGGGTGGTGAATGAGGGAGAGGGGAGAGGAGTATTTGTAGGCATGGGGGGGGGCAGTTCTGCAAGTCGGAGAGGGGAGGAAGAAGGATAAGAGGGCAGCTGGGTTTCAGTCTACGCACGGCACGCACGTAAACTCGTAGTCGTACGCATGCAAAAATTTATTTCCAGACATCTGGGAAGGTGTCCAGACGTCTGGACCAACTCTCAGACGTCTTAAATGGGTTTTGGTGGCACGGGTCTTAACAAACACGGCGGCGTTGATGGCGGCGGTGGCGAAGAACTTCGAGCATCTGAGAATCAAGAACACAGCCTCTCGGCCATATTAAAATAGCTCACGAGCATTGCTGGAAGGTGTGGAGTGTATTGCGGTGCGTATGTGGTGAGTGGCAGCGTATGGTGGCTAAACAGCCTCGTGGAGGGTGACGCAAAAGTGGGTTGTTCGGTGGGGAGCTAGGGTGAGCGAAAGGTGAAATTAGGAGAGGGCTTTGGTTGGTGGAAGAACGGCGGAGCTTTTGGGAGTATCGACGAGGTGGATGGACGGGTGTAGTGAGCGGATGACCTTGCCAGAGGGCAGCTGAAGTAGAGGAAGATGATGGCATGCGGGGCCTGTGGTCAAGGTTGGAATTGAGGTCTCGGATTCGGGTTATTTCTCGACCACGCAAAGTTGAGATGATTACGCCATCTAGGGTTGTAGGTATTAGAGAAAGGATTGTTCTGGATGGCATGGAGATCTTCGTAGGTCTGAGGAGCTCCAAAGTAATCAGGATATGAGGGTTTAGAGTTCCCCCAACTATGGTAGGCTAGCTCGAAGTTTCCTCCGAAACCATAATCAGATGGGGGTGGATAAGCATCAATCCCCTAAGAGTGGTAGATGTTGTGTGCAGCCTCCCTTCCTGAGGGTGGGTGTGCGTATGTTCTCTGTGGTACAACAGTGGTCTTATGTAGATGTCGAGTGATGTCGTCCACCTTTTTCTCAATGAAAGAGACCTTACTCAATTGACTGGCTACCAACTCTAAGTCAACGGATGCGAAAAGGTCTCGAGATTCATGTACCCCCTATTGTTTGTCAATGTGCGGGTGGTCGTCTTGTCATACGCACCTAGTGACTCATTGTTTAGGGAGTTCTCACACATATTTCGAGAATTTCCTAAATCTCGTCTTCATGCTGACCCATGATGTTGCCACCACAGGTTGCATTGACAAATAGCTTGATGTCGTCATGGAGCCCATGGTAAAAGGATTGGACTTATTCCCACTTTGGGACTCCATGATGGGGGCATTTATGCATGAGATCCAGATAACGATCCCATGCCTCGTGTAGAGATTCTCCCACTCCTTGCGAGAAGTGTGTGATTTGGTGCTGCATTGCATTAGTTCGACCAATGGGATAGAATTTTTGTAAGAAAGCAGTCTGAAGTTCTTCCCATGTGTTGATCTGGTGAGGGAATGTCTGAAACCAATTGGCGGCTTTGTCAGCTAGAGAGAAGGAGAAGATTTTCAGGAGTAGGTCGTCTCTATTATGCATGTCTACCCCGAATGTGTGGGCTAGATGCTTTAGATTCTTAATGTGCTAGAAAGGATCCTCGGAGTTCAAGCCATGAAATTTCAGAGTCATGTGAAGCATACTAGGCTTGAGCTCCACCTCGAGTCCTTCCGCAGGAATGTTGATTCGAGGTTCGATCTCCATCGCAGCGGGATTCTAGTGATCTCGCATTTGAGGACATGGCGGTGAGTTGATGTAAGCATTGATCTGATCTCTGAAATCAAAGAATTGTTGTGGTTCAAAGTTAAGTTTTTCTTCCATGGTTGTGGCTAGAGATTCAAGTTTAGAAGTGGAAGAGTTGGAAGAGATATCGATGTGATCGGGTAGTTGCACAAACAAAGAAGTCAAGGCTTGGCCTCAACGAGAGTGAAAAACTAGTGGAGGCCTCAAGGGTGGTCTTAAGGACCTCCTCCCGAACATGCACCGATAGAGTAGATGAGGGACAGAAGGTGTGATGGACTCAATTAAGACACCCAAAATATATTTAGATGACTATAGAGGTTCGAGGCGGATGATATCTCTAGATCAAAAAGCCATCCACCTAAGAAATACCTGGGCAGCCAGGAAGGGAGAATCCCGCAAAGACCCCTACATGGTAGAGCATCCCCACAGGTTTCAGGGTTTCCCCCACCCGACCTTCCTTGTCACTGCAGTTCCAAGAAGACTGGAATGTACAGACTTAAGACCTTACGCCTACCAAGTTTAGCTTAATTAGTGCCTTGAGTTTCACTTGATTAGAAGTTGATTTGATTGTGACCTAATTTGGAGGTTGGTTGGCCTACAATGTAGGTCAACTTCACCTGACCTACCCTAAAGATAACAAAATGAAATCTAAGTCAAGACCCAGAAATCATCCTGAATTGACTCTCAGGTTATTAGGTTCACAATTTTTAAGGTTCAAGTGAAATTAGAGCCTGATTTTTAGGGGTCTTCTTGATTAGAACTTTTCAAACAGGGACTTAGGTAGCACACAAATGCGGGAGGGTTAATTCTCTTTATGCAGGAAAATGTGTACTAACACTTTAAACCCTAATGTTGAAAAGCCTAATTGGCTCTATTCCAAGTCCTATTTGATCTCAAAATATTCACCTTGGGCTTCAAGCAAGAAGTGTGTTAGCCCAAAGTGATTTAGAAATTAAGCGTATCCCTAATAGGTACAGGAAATCAGGAATGGGGAATATCTAATCAGAATCATCTCATGCTTCAATCAGGTGTGAAAATTGTTCGTAAATCAGGAAAACTTGCCTCTTAAATGATAATTACTATGAAAATAACGAAGGTGATTCCTAATTGATTTGTTTCCTTTTTTATCTTCCAAAGGATTAGGGAAGAAGAGAAATTACTTGCCTTAGGAGTGGCTGTTTTGCATGGAAGATCGCCATGTGAAATACTTCACAAAATCGCAAGAAATCAAACAGGCCAAATTAGTGCTCAAATATAATCAATTAAAACAAAGAATAGTAGTGAATTGCACATTGCTCCCCGGCAATGGTGCCAAAATGTTGATGGGGCAAGATTAAGGTTATAAAATCATTGTGTTGCAGTATAGTCAAAATCTCTTGTCAACAAATACAATTTATAACTCGAAAGATCATTAAGAAAGTTCGAGGTCGTTCATTGGGAGCAAGTATTGCAATTAATTTCAAGATCAAAATATAATCACAAAGATGAGCAATTTATAATGAAAAATCCACGTAAGAATGATATATATGAATGCCAATGTCAAAGTGCAAAAAGAAGAGGGTAAAATGGTGATTTGAATCACCAATTACCCTTATACAATAATATCAAATAAGTGCATAGTATCAACCAAATAATTCTACACAAGGTAAGTAAGCAGTATAGCCTCAGAAGAACAAAGTGGTGGAATTAGACGTCAAATGCTCAGGACAGACGACTTAAACAGCACCCTGCTATAGTGTGTGTGCATTGTTGTTCTTCTTCTTCTCTTCTCTACTTTGCTCTTTCTCAAGTCACGCACAGAGGCAAAGGCCTCTTCTCTTCAAGTGTTAGAGAGTTAGAGAGCAAGGCAAACCCCCCCTCTCTCTTTCCTTCTCTTCTTTGTCTCAAAGACTTCGGGTTAACTGGGTAATCGGGTAGGAACAGTAACCATATTCGGGTGCAGGCCTGCGGGTGTGATCGCAGGCGAGCAGTGGGGATAGGCGGGTATGTAGGTGAGGGTGCGTGTGAGGGACCTGACCCCTCGTGACTTGGGCGATAAGCCCTCTTCACAAATTCCTCTTATGCACTGTGGAGAGCTCCTATGTCCCTGATGTGGGACTATCTTGGCTGCTGTTCTCCGCGTGAAGCTGCGACTGAGGGCTGGTCCAATTGAGGGTGAGGGAGCAGTCAACGCTTTGAATTGAAGACCAGGATGAGTGCCTGGAAGTGTTCCACACTGCCTAGAGTGAGGACCTGGTAGCGAGGTCGCAAGAACATGCTTTAAGTTCTTTAAAGAAGCTTCATCAATGGCAGCGTGTCCTGTGAACCTGAAATGAAAAGCATGACCTTGCGGCCTTGCCAGAATAGTTAAGTAGGAGTGCGATGATGTGGCGGAAGCAATGGTGGTAGTGGTGTGCTATGAAAGTGGTCGGAGATGGTTGGCGGACGTGAAAAACGAAGGTGGAGGTGGTTGTGTTCGGTGGAAGGGATGAAGGACCAATAGCCTCAACTAAGTTGGGGCTTTTGATCTACAGTGAACAGCGAAGGTGTAGAGCTTGAGAGCGGTTGGTTTGGTGGATTGTGGTGCCTGCTAGGGCTCCCTGGAGGTACGCTAGTGAGGTGGAAGACAAAGGCGTGGAAGGCGTAGGAGTGGTTGAAACAGCGAAGTAGTAGTACGGTGACGATGAGCTAAGGATAAGGAGTCGAGGAGACTAAGTAGCAGACGAAGGGGGACGGAGGAGGCATCGGGTCTGGTATGGCCGACGCCAAAGATGAAGGATGCTTCAGAGGTGAACAACGACGACGATGGAGGGTTAAAGAACACCTCGCCGGTATTGCAAGGTGTGGAAAGACAAGGGGAAGGTGAATCAACCGCCTATCGTATGTGGTAGTAGACGAAGAGTCCAGAGGTGTAGAGTTGTTGGAGTGAGGTGGAGCGAGACAAAGGTTGAGGAAGAAGAGGTGTTTTTTGGCTCTATTTCTCGCTAGGGAGGTAAGGCAGGCATGGGAGGTCTTTTATAGGGCTTAGGAGAGCTTGGAGAACAGGAAACAAGTTCCATACCTTGCTTGGGATTCAAGAAGAATCCCACTAATTTCATGGGTTTGCACACACAAATCAGAGGGAATTAGGAGTCAAAATTGATCCCAATAGGTTTCCCTAGGTGTGAACATCAATCCTACCAAATTTGGTGGGATTTAATTAAGGTTTGAGTAGGATTACGATTAGTCAAAGCTCTCCTAGAGGTTGTTTAACCTCCAATGGAGGCAAGGACTAATTTATGAAGAAGATGAAGAAGTTGGGGGGATTATTTCAAAGATTTCAAAAGCTGAGGGGCGATTTGAGAGAACAAGAGTCAAACTTGGACCAAAATTCAAAATAGGTCAAAATGATCTCAGATTGAGCCCAAATTTTGGTACAATCCTAATTTGGACCCAAGAAATCTAATGGTAAAGTTCTATTTTAGTTTTGATCAAGTTTAACTAGGTAATTTGCATAGAAATCCAAATTAGAGTAACTATATGTCTGAGACTATTTTAGGTCAAATTGAGTTCCAATGGTCAAATAAAGGGTACCAAAACTTAGATAATATTTTCTATGATTTTTCGAAGGTTTATATGAATTTTATCTTGACCAGTACCTCAGTTAATTAAGTGGGTTTATTTTTAGGATTTCAGATGTCCATTAATTCTTGAAATACGTGAAAATCCATTTTTTTCTATATGGACCCACTTATTAGGCATTTATGAACATTTGAACTTTAATAAACCCCTAGGAAACCTCATGATTGTTTTGCAATTATGATATTTTGTTAAAACTGTAGATTTACCCTATTTTACTACGTTTCTCTCAGAATTGATATGCAATGAATTACAGTTTTTTGGTGGTTATGTAGGTGCATTTATCAATAGATTATGACTAAATAAAGCTAGATATGACTGATGATGACATTATCATCACCTCCCCATGTGAATTTCTTAATAAATTGCATGTTAGTTTTTTAATTTAGATGTTAATTATTTGAATGCTAATCTTGTTAATTTGCAAGTTAATTGGTTAAATTTATTATCATTTAAATCATGTTAGATTGTTATATTTATTTGCTACTATAAATATGGTTTTGTGTGCTTTTATAACATGTGGGTGTGCCTACATATAAATGTGATGTGAATTACTCAAATGTTGTTGTGTATGCCTTTAATTATATGAGTAAAATGTAGGGTGTAACCATATATAGTGTAGTGTATTTTTGTACATGTAGAAATTCGAAAATATTTATATTATGTGGGAACTCTGCCAAAATTTTTACGATTTACGGTTTAGGTTTAGGGTTTATGTTTTCATTTTAAGATTTCAGGTTTAAGGATTAGGGTTTACGATTTTGGATTTACTGTTTAGGTTTAGGGCTTAGGGTTTTGGGTTTAGGTATAGGTTTAGGGTTTTGGACTTAAGGATTAGGTTTTGAGTTTTGAGTTTAAGATTTAGGCATTAGGTTAAGTTTTTGGGTTACGAATTAGGGGTTGTAGGTTATAAAAGAAGATGCATTTTATTAAAAATTGATCTTTGAATATTACAAAAATTATGTTAAAATTCTTATTTTAGACTTGACAAGTTAGAAAGGGTTTAGGATGTAGAGAAGAGATTGAGAAGCGAGGAAGAGAAAGATAAAGAAGAGGCGGGGTAGAGAGGATATGGATATGGAAGGGGAAGATGAGGGGTAGAGAGGGGCCGAGGGAGGAGGGGGTTGTAGTGGTGATGGATATGAAAGTTGATATGCATGATAGCTACAATAATTAGAAAAGAAATTTATAACTTCAATGTTCTTTATGTATGCTTTATTATCATCCTTTTTCACTACTATTTATAAATACACACATTTGCACAAATTTAAATACATCTAATGACAAACAATAGGAGTTCTAAGATTCAGGGTACAGGTATGAGGGATATAATTGTATCAAAATACTTGCCCGTTCAAGACTTATGATCATGTCATATGGGCAATGCGTTAATGTATGTATATCAAACATACATGCATGATGTGTTATCTTTATAACATGCTATAAGTCTTGATCATCCTCAGTTTTGTTTAGTTTCAAACTAAGGAGAGTTTTGAAGATTTGATCACAACTTAATTATTATTTATTACATGTAACTGGTGTTTGAAGAAATTTTGGTGCCATCTTCATTCTCTTTTCTAGTAATCAATTGATCTTAGCTAGGTTTCTGAAGTGCCCTTAAGTGAGAGCTAGTGGAAATCAAGCTAAGGTTAATCTTGGGGGATATCCTGAAGAAGTGAGGGGAAATACTATCGAAATTTCTCTAAACATTGGTTGCATGTAACAAGTAGCATTGTAATCACACATCGTCCTTATTAATCCTTTCTAATTTGTGGGTAGTTTATGTTTAAAATTTAGGTTATCATGGATAAGTCTTGAATTAGTTTGAGAAATTCAAATTGTAACTAATATAAGAAAAGAATGATTTCATTCCTAGACTGAGCCTTTCGTGATGCTAAAAAATAATATCGACGAGGAGAACTGTTCAACAAGATTTTCTATCCATGAAAAAAGTGTTTCAGTGGATTTGCTCAAAATAGAAACATTGTGTTTAAACAGGTGATTTGTAACGGTTGGTGGCAGCATTACATAAAATGGACTCAACGTGGAAAGGAACCAACACAACAAGAGACCTGGAATACAATGGAATTTAAGTCTAGTGATGATGTTGAAGGAAATCAAATTGATGAGATGAAAATGACGAATGCTGAGACTGCAAGTGAGGAAGAAACTCTAAGAACTTGTAATTAGTTTTATATTGCAGTTAGGGTAGCAGAGGAGCTATTGCACCTGTAATCACTTCCATGTCTAAGTTATCCTTTCTTTTGAAACCATTTCAGATGAAAGTTATGAACAGAGTAACGATGAAATCAATGTCAAAGGTGCTTTAGTTCATAAGGGAGTTGTTGAATAATCTTGATGGTTTCCTGAAATTGCGATACGAATGAAGAAGTAGATTTGAGTGTTTGGTCTAAATTATGAGAAGATCGACGCATGCCTGAGTGATTATGTGTTATATAGAAAGGACCACGCCGCCTTTAGTTGTTTCCTAGGCTATAGGAGATAAGAAACAAGATAATAAGGTTCCATGATATTTTTCATTGATTCCTAAATTACAACTTTTTATATCGAGTAGAACTGCAAAGTGGATAACATGACATGAGGATAATGAATCATGAGATGAACGCATCCATCATCTTGCAGATTCAAAGGAGTAGAATAAATTTAACAACAAATATGTTTCCTTTACAAGTAAGGCATGTAATATCAAATTGGAACTTATAAATGATAGATTTAATCTCTTCAAGAACATGTAATTTCCTTGGTTGGAGGGGGTGAGATGCGTGACTTAATATAAAGTGAGAATTAAAATAGATAAACTCACAAAAATAAGCAATCACACAATGGGCATAAGTATTTTTAGGTGGAAACCCAAACTGGGTGAAAACCACCACCTAACCCTCTCGAGTTAGGATTTCCCGATTGACCTAGTCAATTAAATCCACTAAACCCAGCCACTTGAACGGGGGTGATTGAACCTCAATTACAACCACACTACTTAGACCGACGGTAGTGTACCTCAAAACCCCTTCTCTTCACAAGAAGGATTTTGCTTCGCAAAGGAGATGGGAATTCACAAAGCGGATACCCAACCAAAGACAATAAAATGTACAACAATCCTATAGAGCCACAAATATTTAAACCTAGCTTCTATAAGAGTTAGGAAACTTCCCTTTGGTGGAAGTGCATCGGATTGATGCGGGTGCGTGAACCACACATTGGCACAACAGCGCTCTCGTAACGTCGGCGGGAGAGCGGGTGCACAGCAGGATGAATCTCTTAGGTGTGAAAAGAGTGCTTGTAGAGCTAGAGCTTCATCTATTTGATCTTCTATTCTTTTTGACACAAGAGAGTGGAAATATTCTTGTAAGGTGTGTCTTGGGTGTGTCATGCAAGCCAAGGGGTCCTCCCCTATTTATAGAGGGCTCAGGAAGGCTTTGGAAGGCCTTGGAAGACTTCCATAGCCGTTGGGAATTAATCATGCCGTAGTCAGAATTAATCATGATTCTAACATGGTCATTAGACGTCTAGTCTTGGCATCCGACATCTGGAAAACCTATTTAAGACATCTGGGAACTAAGTCAGACATCTGATTCTAGGCGGGTTTCCTTCCTAACTTGAATCAGACCTAAACAGGGTTCTAGTGTATGTCCATCAGACGACACACAGGACATCTGGCACTAGGTCAGGTCATCTGGAAACCTACTGTTCTATGGAAATGGATTCCCAAGGGAGTACAATGGCTAGAAAATCTCTGAAGGAAGATTTTGGGTCAGTTGAGGCAAAACGGTCATGTATCAGACGTCTGGGGTCCTCTACGAACATCTGATACGAGGCTAACGGTCATTTCCTTAATGTTTACTAAGGCAGCCAACGTTCCACTAATTGGATGTCTGGCAAAGGCATCAGACGTCTACTAAGACGTCTGGACTAAGGCCTGGATGATTGATTCTAATAGACAGAACCTAATAAGTCCAGCCTAGATTTTTTGGACGTCTGATCAAACAGTCAGATGTCATAAAAGTCAATATTAGACATCTGATTTTCAGATTGGACATCTGATAAGGCTGTCTGAACCCTATTTTGGCTTTCTAAGTTCTTTATAGAAAACCTAAGTATTTTAGGGTAGTGCAGGTGTTCCTAGGACTATTTTAAGGGTTCTTTGAGGCTTTTTAACATAAGATCTAAGACAGAAATAAAGAGTAAAACAAAGAAACAAAATTACATAGAAGAAGATAAAATGAAATCTATCATATTATTCATCTCCTTCCTTCTTCAAGCTTTCGCTCCTTGCGAAGCTCCTCCACCTCTGTCCAGCTCCTCCAATCCGCCATGGATGCGAGCTTGACCATCATCTAAACACCTGTCTCCATTTGTAATTTGACCTGAAAACTAAGACTCAAAAGAAAATGTTAAAAGACATACATTTTGTTATCATCAAAATAAACGATCGTGGTGCTCTAGCACCAACACATGTATCTATCATATTTAATATGGCCAGTGGTGATGGTAACATATAACCTACATCCTTGGTTGTGTATGAGATCTTCATTCATGATGCTGGATCGTTTGATATTAGGTCCAAAGCAACTAGAAAATGCGATTGAAGTCTATGTACAATCGTTGGTTGATGAATTAAAACAATTGTGGTATTATGGTGTTCAAATGTACGATGCACATAAGAAAGAATTCTTTTAGATGAACGCAACACTGTTGTATACCCACTAATTTTATTTTTGTATTATGCGTTTATAATTCTGTTATTATATGTCTTTTTCTGGATGTAGGATTTGGGAAAAATTCAATAATATAAGAGAAACTCTACCAAATTTTTATTAGATTTTGTAATATGTTCTCACTAAAATTTTAATACCTTTATAACTAATAATTTGTTCTTTTATGTATAGAAGACGTTTAAGAAGAAGGCTATTAGGGAGCCTCGTAAGGTTACTACCTTTGAGGTGAGGGAGGACACTCAGTCCCAACCTCTCCCACAAACCTAGGCTCCACCACGGACCCAACCTCTCCCATAGACTCAGACCCAACTCTACTCTCGATTTGTCTCCACTCCACCCTCATTAGATTTAGGGTAGTGTGGGTCACATAGAGTGCTAAGGAATTTGACACCTTTACTCCCTACCTCTAAGCCACCTATGATCCCCACTTATATCCCTCATGGTGCTCTTTCGTACTCTCGCCACCTTCATGGGAAGGGCAAGGTGCCATTTCTTTCTCTTCTAGAGCCTGAGTCTGACACACACTTATTGGTGCAACTGCACCACGATCATTAATTTGATGATAACAAAATATTTGTAATTTAACATTTACATTTGAGCTTAAGTTTCAGGTTAATATGCAAATGGAATTAAGTGTGTAAGATTTCAAGCTCAAGTCCATGGAGGTATGGAGGAGCTTCAAGCTTTGGACTCAACTTGAAGAAGGAGATGGAGAATGAAGAATAGGATAGATTTTACTATTTCAATGTCTATGTATTTGTCTTTTATTTCTCTCTTTATTTCTCTAGATTTTTGTTAAAGAGCCCAAAATATAACACCTTTAGTCCTAGGAATACTTACCCATTGTTACAACACTTAGGCAAAACCTTGAGCATATTAGAAAAACCAAAATAGTAATCAGAAAACCTTATCAAACGTCCAACATGTTTCCTAGATGTCTGATATTGTATTTTAAGTCGTTTGATGTCTAAATCAGACGTCCAATAATTAAGACCTAGAACATTTAGTTTGCATACTTAGTTCCCAAACGTCCATTCAGATGTTCGACGACTCTGAAAAACGTCCAATAATAGGATCGTTAGCCTATTAATATGTTTGTTAGACTAAAAACCTTGAGACACTTAATCCATATTTCAATATTATTCTTATACGTCTTGAGAGCCTCCCAGACGTTTGATAAAGAGACGTTGAACCCTGTTAGACCAAATCTAACCATTAGCTTTGATGATAACACTATCATGAGCCAGAACTAGCTTTAATTAGTCATAATCAAATGACAAATGCTCCTACATAATCGCCTAAGAGCCATAATTCCATTTAATTCCATTGTGAGAGAACATTAAAACACGGCTAATTCTGCAGTTTTAACATCACATCATGAAATCAGAGCAACCACGGGATTTCCTAGGGGTTAGTCTAAGGTCAAATGAGCATTAAAGTCTAAAAAGTGGGTCCATAAAGATAGAAACAGGGTTTCACATGTTTTGAGAACCAAATCAAAACACAAAATCTTAATTTCATACCCGCTTAAATTAAAGAGGTTCTGGTTAGGATAAAATTCATCTAAATATCCTAAAATTCATATAAAAATATTCCTTGTCGTTTGGTATCCTTGGTTTGACTATCTGAACCTATTTTGACCATGAACAGAGTTACATACTGATTTCTGCCCTAGTTTGGGTTTCTACACAAATTTCCTAGTCAAACTTGGTCAAAATTGAAATCTGACTTCACCATCAAATTCTTTGGGTCCAAATTAGGTTTGTACCAAAATTTGGGCCTGATCAGAGTCCATTTTGACCTAGTTTGCATTTTCCATTTAAACTCTATTTCTTTCAGACAAGCCCCTAACTTTTGAAAATCCTTTCACATGGGGCCCTAACTTCATTATCTCCTTTGCAAATGTGTCCTTTCTGCCATTGGAGGTCAACCGACCTCCAGATAGCTTTTGATCGCACTAAAAAGGCATCAGATCACCACCAAATCTCACCAAAATTGGTGAGATTGGTGTTCACATGGTGAGGAATCGTTTAGACATGTTTTAGGAATCAGAACTTGTGCGAAAGGCTCACACGAATCCATCAAAATCTGTGGATTTCTTTGACATAATCCCCAAGCAAATCATGGCTATTTGCTTGTCTAGAGCTTGCCCTGAGCTCTATAAAAGCTTCCCCTTTGCAATGCCGTTGAAAATTAGCTCGATTTTTGGCCTCAACTCTTCAAAACTTCCTTCTCCGGCCACCTCGTCCACAGCCCCGGTGACGTCTTCTTCCCTGACTTCCTCGCCCGCTGCCACATACGATAGGCAGGGGAAATCTTCTCCACTCCTTCCTTCGCTCCTCACAATACCAGCAAGAGCTCTCCAAACACTTCGTCCTCGCCATTCTCCCTCATCGAAGGTTTCACTATCTCCAGCATCAGCCAATCAAAGCCAGTGCCTCCCTCGCCCCCTTCATCCTTAATTAGGTTCTAAATCTCTCTCTCTCTCTATCTCTCTCTCCATAGTTTAGATTAGGACCCTTAGCTCCCTACTTCGACTACCGAATCACCTCCTTCCCCATCGTCTTCCTCCACTCCGACCAAGCCTCCGGTGAGGCCATCCACACTCCACAAACCACCTAATGACCCGCCATTACCTCCAAAAGCTCCCTCACCCTCTGTTGACCAAAAGCCCTCTACTAATTGGAGGCTTCAACCTCCACACACCTCCATCGAACTCAACCTTCTTCACTCTCCTTCTCCATCACCGACCACCCACATTTGAGCATGCCACACTGCAAGAACACCACCATCACCTTCTCCACCACTTGGCAATGCTAATGGACCTACTAATTAGGGCTTAAGGCCCATATTTGTGAATTTTACGTCTTCGTTGGACGACCACTGCCGCCCTCATCTTCTCCGATCACATCAGTGCTTCTCCAGCCATCCAACAACTTGCTGCTACCTTCTCGTGACGTGGCTCCAGGTCCTGAAGCAATTTCAGGTGTCAATTGATTAACCCATATTGTGGGCTATTTAAGTATTTAAGTGCCTAGACATTAAGTTAATTTTAACATTTAGATAGCATACATTAGGATGTAAATAAATTAATTCATATTTTTAGCTTAAGTGCATAATTCATGTGTGGCATCCATATCTAAATGCATTTAGAATTAACCTAGAATTGCATGCATTTGATTAGTTAATTAATTAGGTGCATTACATACATTGTTTTAATTAACATAGAAGTTAAGGAGTTATGTATGAGTAATCCTAATTATTTTATTATTATTATTCTCTTTGGTAGGTAACCACTCCGTCTCCGCCTCCTCCTACGCTCATTGATTTTTTTAACAGGTGCCAGCATTCACGAGGATTTGCTCCCGCCTCTTGTGATTTCAAATGAAGTGGCTGCAGCTACAAGAAGGGGAAGGAGACGACAGTGCTCGAGAGGCCTTCATTCCCTTTCCTCACTATGCAAAGAGTGCACCACTCTCATCCGCTCCACCACCACTGATCTCAACTGTGGCGACAAGCCTCCACCACCGTGGGCGTGTGGCGTGACAGGCCACACCGTCATCTGGAGCTTGTTTGCATTCCACCAGCAACCACCACCGCAGCCACTGCAACTCAACGACCTGCATCCTCATCTCCCTTGTCAGTTAAGACATCCGGGAAGTTTCTCAGACATCTAAAGCCCAGCCCCATATCTTCTTTCTTCTTCTTCTTCCTCTGTTTCTCTTTACCTCAAAAACAAACCCAACACCACACCATCCCCACGCGTAGCAGCAGCCACCTCCTACTACCTGAGCGCATCTTCCCTTCCATGCACAGCCCGTGCGACCGCCCTCCAGCTCCACCGTGTGCAGGCACGCGACGCCCTCGCTGCGCTCCCTCTCCATTCCCATGCACACACAGCCTGCAGACGTAGTAGCGTGCATGCCCCTACCCCCCTTGTGCGCACGCCCAGCAGGGAAAGGTGCTGCCCTCCATGCTTTCACCTCCTGCGCACAGCTGGCAACACACCTCCGCATGCACTCCTCGCGCGCATTCGCTCCTGCAGACGCACCAGCAGCCACCACGTGTACCCATAACTCCCCGCGTGCGTGCGCCTCCACAGCAAAACCTCCAACAGTCCTCCACCGGCCACTTCAGCCATGCTGCTGGCCGCCATTGGCCATCTCCCACCTCACCACCACCGTCATTGAACTCCCAACGTGTTGGCTGACCTTCCCTCAGAGCCTCGTCGGCCGCCGTTCCCCTTCCCATGTGCGACAAAGTGAGAGAAACATTCCTCTGTTTTGCCATGAATTAAAATTTACATTGCTTTGCCATTGCAAGAGAAGGATTTTTATTTAATTAATATTATATTATTATTGTTTTGCTTGAATACCCCTTCACTTTCACATAAATGCAATTTCAGCATAACTTCTTATTGTTATCTTGATTTAAAGGTGGATTTAGCTTGATTTCTTGACAAAATCAATAGTGAACATTCATTTTTGATATTAATGAGTTTAATTAGGAAATTGTCTCCCTGTGGATATGACCCACTCCTCATTGAATGGTTTAATTTTTATTGTTTTGATTTGCAGTTTTCCATCATTTGCATGCTACAATACGACATTCTTTATGCGAAACAACGAAAGCAAAAATCGACTTATCAAATGGCACTATTACCTGAGAGACAACGGGCTTAATTAAATCGCATTCATTCATTTGTTCACATTGATTCAAATTTTTTTTTGAAGCTCATTTAACTTTGTATCTTGTTGTTCTGGTGCGAGTGAATATGTTTTGAGACACACATTTTACGACTCACCATCACACTAGCCATCGTGAGAGGTGACCCTGAACGTCACCAGAGGAGAAATTGTTCGAGCCACCTTGTAAAGAACCAGATTGCCAGGAGAGGAAGGACGAGGATGTGACGATCATCTCCGCACATTTGGTCTCTGATTTGATTAGAGTAGGATTAGGACTTTAGACTTAATTTTCCTTGCACATTTTGGTTGAGACCCTTGTTCTGGGGTATAGTTGAGGGATTTGTTCCCCGACTTTCTTTTAGGCTCATGTTGGGTAACTTTTCGGGATCCTATTACCTTTTCTTTAGATCTAGGTTTTCTTTTGTGGATTGATTTTATTTTTCTTGATTGTGCACAAGTAAAAACAAAAAAAACAAAAACACGAGTTGCCTACTAGGAGCTGTCTGCCTTAGGATGACCATTTAGGTGTGAATGAGCAACCTCTAGATTTATTTTGCTTGCATTTACGTGCATCTTGCATTGCTGATTGCTGGAGGGAAGGTACGTCCTCTTTCTTTGCATTCTATATTGTTCACGCATATGCATTTGAATTTAATTGCAATTTAATTGAAAAGATCTAACAAGTCGTCACATATTTTATTGAAAAAGGACTTTAAGTTAAGGAGGAACACTAAAAACCAAGGACTTGAATTGAGATATTGTGCTGCGGTTCAAAATTCAAAGCTCAAAATTTTTATGGTGTATGCGCACTTGTATCTCTTACACCACGGCACACATTTAGACACTCCTAGGTCTTGGAACTACTAGGACAAGAGCCCTCCTGCTGTTGGATTCTGAAGTGTTCAGAACTTGAGATCAAAGGTTTTGTAACTCCAAAGAGGGGGATACCCTATCATGGATTTTTGGGGGTAGTTAAGAAGCACCGCGAAAGCACAGCTTCAAAGGAAGGCTTAGGCCTACTTGCATCCCTTGATCTTTTTTCTCTGGAGTTGCTCTACCATTTGAGATTTAAGGAAGAGTACTTAAGCTCCAACTAGGTCTTTTTAGGCATTTCGTAGGTTCACAATAGGCGCGTAATTGATTGGGCAACTTGCTTTGTCACCTACAATTTGAATTAAAGTCAAAAGCCTAAATTTGTAAAGACTTAACAAGTCCTTTTGAATTGTGTTTGTAGTGCATGCTTGGTAGGCAATCTCTTAGGAGACAACTTGTGTTTGATCCTGAACCTGAAAGAATCCTAAGAAGGGACCACCTAATGGAAGAAATGGCTGGTCAAAGGAGCCTTAAGGAATATTTCATTCCGACCAATCAAAATGGCCCTGCACTACGTAGACCTAGAGGGGACAATCCTTATGAGATAAAAAGCAATACCATATCCTTGCTGCCCTCCTTTTATGGTACTGCTAGGGAAGACCCTTATAGAGGCATATAGAGGAATTCACCGAGGTCTATTCCACGATGAAGCTGCAGGGCATTTCTGATGATGCCCAAATGTGGACCCTCTTTCCTTTCTCCCTCAAGGACAAAGCCAAGTATTGGTATCATACCCTAGATGATAGTAACACTTGGGATGCCTTGAAGAAGGAGTTTCTAAAAAAGTAATTCCCCATGAGCAAAACTACTCACTTTAGGAGGGAAATTATAAGTTTTGTTCAAAAGGATGGGGAATCTTTCCATGATGCGTGGGAGCACTTTAATGACCTGTTGAGACTTTTCCCACATCACTAGGTGCCTAAGTGGCAACTGGTTGAAAGGTTCTACACTGAACTTAATGATTCTCACAGGCAGATTGTGGATGGTGCTTATGCAGGAACCTTTCTATCTAAGACTGAGGATGAAGCTTGGAACCTTTTTGATACTTTGAGTGAGAATTTTATTCACTTGAATTCTGCCTACATGGATAGAAAACCCACTCTCATGCAAAGAAAGTTGGATGCAAATGAGGCAAGGGACACCCAGAATTTAGCCTATCAAATTCAATTGTTTAATCAAAACATGAAAAGGCTTATGTCGAGCTCGGGCCAATTCGTATCTAGCACCTCCACATCCCAAGCTTTAGAATGCCCCATTTTTCAAGGCAATACTCACGCCATTGTGGATTGCCATTTGGCCTCCCAATTCCCTGAGCTTGTACAAGCGGATCTGAATGCCACTCAAGGGTTCTGTCCCAAACCTCGTAATGACCCTTTTTCCAACACTTATAATGAGGGATGGAGGAATCACCCAAACTTTTCTTGGAGACAAGGGAATGTTTCAAATTTAGGGAATTATAAACCACAACTCTTTCAAAATCAACAAATGAACTAACTTCAAACCTTTGCCCAACCTAAGACCTTTGAGATGGATGAATTGAAGGCAATGTTGAGAACTATGTAAGAAAGTCAAAGTGCCATCACCCAATCTCATGACAAGGCTATACATGAAATGGAATCACAAATAGGACACCTTGTTGAGGTAGTTAGGCAGAGGGAAACTGGGAAGCTTCCCAGTGCTGCTAAGGAGAATCCTAAAGGAAAAGGGATTGTCTTTAGGGAGCATGCCCAGGCGATGACTATTCTGAGGAGTGGAAAAGAAATTTCCAAACTCGATACTCCTATAGTCTCACCTTCTAAAAAACCATCCACCCCGACTTTCACCCCCACCGGAGAAGACTTGCCCAACTCTCCTCTGCTTGAAATCACCTCACAGGAAGAGGTTGCCCCTGTTCCACCCCTTACTCGACATGACAACCCTTCCACCTAGAGACCAAGAGTGCCCTTTCCAGAGTGCTTATCCACCTTTGGGCAGACTTTTGCTGGTTCCTCTGGAGCCAAAGATAAGATAGATGAGATCATGGAAACTTTCAAGCAAGTGCAGATTGACCTGCCTTTGCTTGAGCTATCAGGTAGATTCCATCTTATGCTCGCTTCTTAAAGGACCTGTGCATGAAAAAGTGACAATCTAGGAAATAGGTCCAATCAAAAGTTGTCCTGCTTGATTTTGTTAGATCAATTGTTCAACATGACACACCCCCAAAACTTAAGGACCCAGGAGCCCCATACATCTCGGTGGTTATTGGTGTCTTACAGATTGATGAGGATCTACTTGATTTGGGTGCAGGGGTGAACATCCTTCCGAGCTACGTGTACGAACAACTTGGGGGAGGCAATCTAAAGCCTAGCTCGGTAATCCTCCAAGTTGCTGATCAATCACTCAAGACAACGCAGGGAATTCTGGAAGATGTCCTTGTGAGAGTAGAAGATTTTTTCTTCCCCATTGACTTCTTAGTTTTGGACATTGACCCTACCAACAAGCCAACCAAGCCCTCCATCATTTTGGGCCTCCCCTTCCTTGCAACTTCGCATGCTTCAATCAATTGCAATATTGGGGCATTAAAAATGGGCTTTGGGAATAGGAAAATCCAGCTTAATGTATTTGATGCTTATAAACAAGCCGGGCTTGAGGATTGTTCTCAAGTTGAAGTGATAGATGACCTGATTAAAGGGACAACCCCTACAATGTTATGTGATGACCCCCTTCAGCATGTCATGCTAAATGAGCATTCCCATCTCTTGGAGGAATGTGAAGGGGATATACTAGAACTTGAGGAGTTGCTCGGTGTTTCTACTGAGTCTCTTTCCCCATCATCTCTGCCTAAGGTAGATCTTCTACTTGAGATGGAGACATCTATTATGAAACCCTCAACCATACAAGCCCCTGACCTTGAGTTGAAACCCCTCCCAGACACTCTCAAGTACGTCTTCCTGGGTGCCAATGATATGCTCCCTGTTATCATTTTGGTTGTGCTATCTGAGGCACAGGAGGGAGCCCTGATTGAATGCTTGTCAAGGCACAAGGAAGCTATTGCTTGAATCATTGCTGACATTAAAGGTATAGACTCTACACTCTGCATGCACCACATTTATACTAATGATTCCATCAAGCCATTTAGGGACATGCAGAGACGTCTGAACCCTAATATGAAGGAAGTGGTTAAAAAGGAAATCTTGAAGTAGTTGGACTCTGGGATCATATTTCTAATCACAGATAATAAATGGGTAAGTCCTATTCATGTGTTGCCAAAGAAGGTAGGCTTTATTGTGGAATTTAATGACCAAGCTAAACAAGTTGTGATTAGACCCTCAACTAGATGGAGGGTATGTATTGATTATCGCAAGTTGAACACCGCTACCCAGAAGGATCACTTTCCCTTGCCTCTTATTGATCAAATTCTCAAGAAATTGGCGGGGAATAAGTACTATTGTGTAACGACCCGGTTCCCGAGTCCCTACGAGACACGAGAACCGGACCGACTCGACTAATCCCAAGACCTAGTCGTCCAACGAGGAAGTAACCAAAAGACAGTAAAATAAACCACATTCAGCATGAATATAACTAACAGTAAGAAAGTACAGCAGTAAGGAAAGAAACTACTACAGTAGGTACCACCACAACAGTAAAACAGCATTTATCATATAACAAGAACTGCAGGTAAAGAAGGTACAGCGGAAACAAAAACTACTCACTAGAACAGAAACAAAAGGGGTACAAAAGGCTGTGGTAACTCTACTGGACCCTACTCGGCCCAGCGTCCTCTGCAGCCGCCGACCCTGGCTGCTCAACACCTGGTCCTGAAAAAGGTAACGAGTGTAACACGTCAGCAAAACGCTGAGTAGAGTGGCAAACTAACTAAAGGCAACAGTAGAGTGTACAGTAGCTGTTATGTTCTATTACTTCCTTTATTCACATCTTTCAATTTTTCTCACTATTTCATTTATTTCTCAGATCCTTTACTTGATCTCGAATGTCCTCGTGGGAACGATCTTGATTGCAGTCTTTTCCAAAAGTAGAAGTAGCACGTGGTGCTCTCCTGGCCGGGAGAGTCCCCCGTGGTGATCCTACCCTCAGTCAACCACCCCAAGGTCACTGACAGACGTAACGGTGACTACGGCACGCGCGATAAACGCACAGGTAGCTAGCCCGCACTGGCACGCGGTCAGTCGTTTCCGTTAACGGGTGCGCCCAAAGCACAGCACGGAACCAGGGCAGAGCCCTCTCAGTAATAGGGGTCCAACCCCTCCACAGTAACCAAACCGGGGCCTTGCCCCTCCACAGTCCGCGCACCCTCGCCTGACTACCCTGGTTTGCCCTAGTGGGCCTAACAAGTCGGTGAAGGAGGCTAGCAGAACCCCGGGGCCCGTGGGGTAGCTAGTACTCTCCTAACACTAGTAGCTCTCCTCGGTACTACGTACACGAGGGCCAGCAAGTCGGTACAGAGCGGCCAATCCTAACCCCGGGTCCCTGGGTGGCTGGCCCCACTCTGCACTAAACAGGTATAGGTACTTCCCTTGGTACTGCGTACCCAAGAGACAGTACGAACAACATCTCAGTTCCATTCCTTTCTCTTTCCAGGAGTTCCACTCCTAATTCCCCATAGGGTTCCATCCTTTAATCTCAGAACATCATATGTTTCACTTTCCAGATTCACGTTCTCAAAATCCATGATCTCAAACATGTTTCTTTATTCATAACAGGCAGCTGTTAATTAAATTTACAGGCAGCTTTATATATTCCTTTCCATTTTTCCAAGACTGCAGTAATATACATTCCACTAGTTTTTCCATCCTAGGATTCATGCCATATCCTAGGATCTATCATACAATCTAGTTTTCCGGCCCTAGGATTCATGCAACACCTAGGAGCTATCATTCCATATATTTCTCATTCCTAGGATTCATGCAATGCCCTAGGTTCTAGTTATGGTTCCATACTTTAACAGATTTTATTAATACTTAAAGCCACTCTACCAGGTACAACGGGAGTAATGGGGGCGTGATCGGGAATCCCGCGTGCCTCCGCGACTCTCAAGACTGCAACCGAACGAGGTCCTATCACAAGGATCAAACACAAGGAGTGTCTCAAAACAGTGTATAGCTACTGTAGACGAGTAGAGGAATTAATTCTGAAAAGAACGCAACTCGAATTGCGGAAAACGGAGCCCGAACGGGCCGTAAACGGGTCGAAAAAGACGATACTGTGCAAAATCAGACGTCTGGAACTCCTTCCAGACGTCTTAAACGGTGGATCAGAGAATTACCTGTTCAGCTTGGTTCCCCGAACGTCCAGAAGTCTGCGGGGACGTCTGTCCTATACCCCAGACGTCCGATGGTCCACACGGACGTCTGTAGGTCACTCCCGCCGTCTGGTACAACTTACAGACGTCTGATTCGCAAAGGATGGCGAATCAGCGAACCTGCGCACGGCCAACCCCCCTCCCTCAGTACGGTCAGTCGACAAGAAGGAAGAAGAAAGCGGAAACTCACCTTTCAGACGTCTGTATGATCTTACAGACGTCGACCTTGCCGTCTGGCTATCAACCCAGACGTCTGATTCTGGAAATTTTTCCAGAATCAGAACCCTGCTCGGCCTCCGCTCGCGACGCCTCCCGCGTCGCACCTCGCGCGTCCGCTGCTCCGACCGCAGCAGGTCCCTCTCCGCGACGCTCCGCGCCCCCTGCGCCCTCCGCCGGCCGGCCAAGCCGCTCCGGTGAGCTCGCCCTCACGGCAAAGCCCCGCCCTCGCACGCTGCACCTCCTCCGCGCTCACTGCGGCTGCCGCTGCCGCCCTCGGTCCGCTCGCTCTCGCGCACAGGAAGGAGAAGAAGGAGGAGACGGTGGAGATGGGAGGGGAGGCGTGCCCTTTTAAGGCCGCGCGAGGAGGAGAGAGAAGGTGGTCGCAGCGCGCCTGCAGCCGCAGAGAGAGAGAGAGGAATCGCAGGTCTGCGCGCAGACGAATCTCCCGTGCGAACATAACTGTTCTCCAGATGTCTGTAAACGATCCCGGACGTCCGGTCAGACGTCTGGATGTGATCCCAGACGTCTGGTCCGACGTCTGGGCCACCTCCCAGACGTCTTAAATGATGTCTGGGGCACACATTCGTTACAATATAACAAACTCAAAGGAAGTTTCGTCCCCGAAACTTGCACCAACTAGGGTGCGGGAAAAGATGTCCAAAAAAACCATAACAAACTCAAGAGGACCGAAGCTGGTCCGAAAAGACGTACCCGCGAAAAGCTCCGGGTACCGCTCCCGCATTGCCGCCTCAGGCTCCCAGGTAGCCTCCTCGTACCGCTGGCTCCTCCACAAAACCTTTACCAGGGGTACTTGCTTTCGTCTCAACCTGCGGACGGCTCGGTCTAGGATCTGCACTGGCCGCTCGGGGTAGGTCAGGTCGTCGCTCACCTCGACGCTCTCGTGACTTAGTACGTGGCTGGGATCGGCTACGTACTTCCTGAGGTTGGACACGTGGAACACGTCGTGCACACCAGAAAGCTACGGGGGAAGGGCAAGTCTGTAAGCAACGGGTCCAACCCGCTCCAGGACCTCAAAGGGCCCCACGAACCTCGGCGCGAGCTTCCCTCTCACCCCAATCCGCTGTAAGTCCTTCATGGGTGAAACACGAAGGAAGACGTGGTCCCCAACCTCGAACTGCACTTCTCTGCGTCTGCGATCTGCGTAGCTCTTCTATCTACTCCTGACAGTGAGGAGTCGTCTGTGGATCTGCTCGACTACCTCCTGACTCTGCCGGATCAACCGGGGGCCAACCTCCCACTTGGTCCCCACCTCAACCCAACTCAAGGGTGCCATGCATTTCCGTCCGTACAGAGCCTCGTAGGGAGCCATGCCGATGCTCGAGTGATAACTGTTGTTGTATGCAAACTCCGCCAGGGGCAGGTGCTCCTCCCAAGAGCCCCTCCAGTCGAGTACACAGGCACGCAAAAGGTCCTCAAGTGTCAGTATCGTGCGTTCCTACTGTCCGTCCGTCTGGGGGTGCTAAGCCGTGCTAAACCTCAACCTCGTCCCCAAAGCCTGCTGAAACTCAGCCCAAAACTGGGACGTAAAGCGGGTATCCCGGTCGGATACGATCTCCCGCGGAACTCCGTGTAGTCGCACCACATCACGGATATACCTCTCTGCCAACTGTGCTGGTCCCAAAGTGACTCGGATCGGCAAGAATCGTGCCGTCTTCATCAATCTATCCACTATTACCCAGACTGCGTCGTGTCCTCACTGGGTAACAGGTAAGCCCACCACCAAGTCCATGGTGATGCTCTCCCACTTCCACTCTGGCACTGGAAGCGGCTGAAGCGGCCCTGCAGGCCTCTGATGCTCGGCTTTCACCTGCTGGCACACTAAGCACTGCTGCACGAACTCGCCCACATCCCGCTTCATCCCTCTCCACCAGAACTCGCGTCTCAAGTCATGGTACATTTTCGTGTTTCCGGGATGTATGGTGAATCTGGAACCGTGTGCCTCAGTCAGGAGCTCTCTCAACAGCTCCTCGTCTCTGGGGACGCACAACCGTCCCCTCAAGCGTAACACCTGGTCTGTGAAAGAGAAGTCCCCTGGGTCCCCTGATAGTACTCTGTCGCGCAAAGACTGCAAGTACGGATCGGCCATCTGTCCCGTGATGATGCGGTCTATCAACTCTGGCCTGGTCTGCCGTGTCACCGTCACTGCCCCACAATACCCTCGTAACTCTAGAGGTCGCCAACTGCCCACCTCCTCCAAAAGGCTCCAACTCTGTAACTGTAGACTGGCCAAGCGTGCGGGTGCCTTACGGCTCAAGGCGTCAGCTACCACATTGGCCTTTCCCGGGTGGTAGGAGATGCTGCAGTCGTAGTCCTTCAGGAGCTCCAACCAACGTCTCTGTCTCATGTTGAGCTCCTTCTGGTCAAAAAGATATCTGAGGCACTTGTGATCTGTAAAAATCTCGAAGGTCTCACCGTACAAGTAGTGCCTCCATGTCTTCAGCGCGAAGACAACAGCTGCCAACTCTAGATCGTGGGTAGGGTAGGTATGCTCATGGGGCTTCAGTTGCCGCGAAGCGTAAGCGACCACGTGACCCCTCTGCATGAGCACACCTCCTAACCCCTGCAAGGAAGCGTCCGTGTACACAACGAACCCGCCATTACTGTCAGGGATGGTGAGCACAGGAGCCGAGGTCAACCTCTCCTTCAGCTCCAGAAAACATGCCTCACAGGCGTCTGTCCAAGCGAAAGGCACATCCTTCCGGGTCAACTGTGTCATAGGATGCGCAATCTGTGAAAATCCTCTGATGAACTGTCTGTAGTAACCTGCCAGTCCCAGGAAACTGCGAATCTCAGTGACTGAACGCGGTCTCTCCCACCTGAGCACTGCCTCGACCTTGGCGGGATCCACCGCCAGGCCATCTCCAGAGATCACATGACCCAAAAAGGTCACCTCCCTCAACCAGAACTCGCACTTGCTGTATTTGGCGTACAGCCTGCGTCGTCTCAGAGTGTCCAGAATCATCCGTAAGTGCTGTCCGTGCTGCGTCCGATCTCTAGAATAGATGAGTACATCATCTATGAAAACCACCACAAACTGGTCCAAGTACGATCTAAACACCCGGTTCATCAGGTCCATGAAAGCAGCGGGGGCATTGGTCAGTCCAAACGGCATGACCAAAAACTCGTAGTGTCCGTACCGGGTGCGGAAAGCTGTCTTGGAGACGTCGGTCTCCCTGATCCTCAACTGGTGGTATCCAGACCTCAAGTCGATCTTGGAAAACACCGTGGCACCCCGCAACTGGTCAAACAAATCGTCGATCCTCGGCAGCGGATATCTGTTCTTGATGGTGACCCTATTCAGCTGTCGGTAGTCCACACAAAGGCGTAGGGTCCCATCCTTCTTCTTCACAAACAGTACCGGGGCTCCCCAGGGAGACGCACTGGGCCTCACGAAACCTTTCTCCAAAAGGTCCTGCAACTGAGACTTGAGCTCTCGTAGCTCAAGCGGTGCCATCCTGTATGGCGCGGTGGAGATGGGGCTGGTCCCTGGTACTAGTGAGATCTCAAACTCGATCTCACACTCGGGCGGTAGTCCTGGTAACTCATCTGGAAACACGTCGGGGTACTCTCTGACCACCAGGATGCTCTGGAAGTCTGCCACGGGGCTGTGCTCTGCCACCACACAAGCTAGGAAGCCCTTACACCCCTGGCTCAAAAGTCTCGCCGCCCGAAGTGCCGAAATGCACCTGAAACCTCCGTCCACTAGCTGCCCGTGAAACTCGAAGGAAGGCAACTCCGGAATGGAGAAGACAATCTTCCTCTCAAAACAGTCTACCAAGGCGTGGTAAGCGGACAGCCAATCCATCCCCAGAATCACTCCAAAGTCCTCCATCTGTATCATAATCAGGTCAGCTGGCAGGCTATGTCCCCCGATGCTGACCCCGCAACCCGTGTACACCTCCTCAGCTATAAACAACTGACCACTAGGACCTCTGATTACGAACGGATTCTCTAACAGTGTATAATCCTGGTCCAAACTAACTGCAAAACTGGCTGCGACAAACGAGTGCGTAGTGCCGGAATCGAAAAGCGTGTAAACGAGTCTGCCAGAAACTGAAACCATACCTGCTACCACGGATCCCGATGCTCTGGCGTCCCTGTGTGTTAGGGCGTTGATACGCCCCTCAGCTCTAGGTGCGGACGAAGCAGCCACACTCTGCGTCGGATGGGTAGGTGCTGGCCGGTACCCTCCTCGCGACTGCAGTCCTCCTCCTCGTGCCTGGGAACCGCGGCCTCCTGCGCGCCCTCCAGTGCTCTGCGCGGGAAGTATCTGCTGACCTCCTGCCCTAGATGGGCAGTCCCTCCTGACGTGGCCCGGCTGGCCACACTGGTAGCAGAGGGGAACCCGACTCCCGCCCTCAGTGAGTCCCTGCTGCCGGCTAGGCGGGGGTCCGGTGCTGGCGACTAGCCCCTGTCGAGGGCCCCCAAAGGCCACTGATGGCCCTGCACAATGTGACGGCTCTCCTGCGGATGCCACGTGTCTCCGTTCTCGCCGGCCCTGTGAGAAGTCTGGCTGAAAGGGCCTCTTCCGCCCGCCGTCGGTCTCTCGCGCGGACGGGTTGGTCTCCTCGTAAGTCATAGCTGCCTCTACCACCCTCGAAAATGTCGGCAGCTTCAGGGGTTTGACATACCCCCGGATCGCAGGCCGGAGCCCCTCGGTGAACCTCCAAAGGCGCTCCTCCTCAGTGGCTACCGCTGTCGCTGCAAAGCGGGACAGCTCCAAGAAATGCGTGCGGTACGTGCTCACGGTCATCGTCCCTTGGTGGAGAGTGTGGAACTCCCGCCTCCTCTGGTCCTGCCACGTCTGGGGAAAGTACTGCTCGTAGAAGAGGGTGACGAACTGGTCCCACGTCGGCTCGTCCCTCTCCTGTCCCCGGACCGCCCTCCACCACCGGTGTGCCGCACTCTCCAGCTGGTACGTGGCAAAGGCCACGCGGCACTCCACCGGGGGGCGAAGGGTGTCGAAGATCTTCTCCAGCTGCTCAAGCCAGTCCTCTGCCTCGGTCGGGTCCTCATCCCCCTTGAAGGAGGGGGGCTTCAGCTTCCGGAACTGTCCGAAAAGCTCGAAGTGGCGCTGTAGGGGAGGTGCTGGTGCACCTCCAGGCGAAGGTGCCTCGTGTACAGAAGTGTCGGAGGAAGGTGGGGGCGACAGGGGCCCATCCCCTCCCTCGTGTCCAGCACCGCGTCTGTCGCGTGGTCCCACATAGGACTCCCCCTCTGCAACCCCAGGAGGAGGTCTCGGGGCGGTGGGTGGAGCTCCTCTCATACAATATCCCGTATCAGTCTGGCGAGGTCCTGGGCTTGGACGCCAGGGAGTGGTGGCTGGTCCACCGAGACGTCAACGACAGCACGTCCACCTCGCCGACCTCGCCCTCGGCCGCGCCCGCGGCCAGTCTCGCCAGTCCCGCGACGAGGCATCTCCTGCAAGGAGACGCGAAACAAAACGGAAACGTCAAAACAAACGGTACCTAACAAAACTTCTAAGAGCTCATGTCAAGAGATATGTTGTGGTGGCTACTCTAGCTATAAACATGTGAATTAGTTATTTTCCAGTCAGTTGATTCACTTCTCAGGACGACCTTGCTCTGATACCATCTTGTAACGACCCGGTTCCCGAGTTCCTACGAGACACGAGAACCGGACCGACTCGACTAATCCCAAGACCTAGTCGTCCAACGAGGAAGTAACCAAAACACAGTAAAATAAACCACATTCAGCATGAATATAACTAACAGTAAGAAAGTACAGCAGTAAGGAAAGAAACTACTACAGTAGGTACCACCACAACAGTAAAACAGCATTTATCATATAACAAGAACTGCAGGTAAAGAAGGTACAACGGAAACAAAAACTACTCACTAGAACAGAAACAAAAGGGGTACAAAAGGCTGTGGTAACTCTACTGGACCCTACTCGGCCCAGCGTCCTCTGCAGCCGCCGACCCTGGCTGCTCAACACCTGGTCCTGAAAAAGGTAACGAGTGTAACACGTCAGCAAAACGCTGAGTAGAGTGGCAAACTAACTAAAGGCAACAGTAGAGTGTATAGTAGCTGTTATGTTCTATTACTTCCTTTATTCACATCTTTCAATTTTTCTCACTATTTCATTTATTTCTCAGATCCTTTACTTGATCTCGAATGTCCTCGTGGGAACGATCTTGATTGCAATCTTTTCCAAAAGTAGAAGTAGCACGTGGTGCTCTCCTGGCCGGGAGAGTCCCCCATGGTGATCCTACCCTCAGTCAACCACCCCAAGGTCACTGACAGACGTAACGGTGACTACGGCACGCGCGATAAACGCACAGGTAGCTAGCCCGCACTGGCACGCGGTCAGTCATTTCCGTTAACGGGTGCGCCCAAAGCACAGCACGGAACCAGGGCAGAGCCCTCTCAGTAACAGGGGTCCAACCCCTCCACAGTAACCAAACCGGGGCCTTGCCCCTCCACAGTCCGCGCACCCTCGCCTGACTACCCTGGTTTGCCCTAGTGGGCCTAACAAGTCGGTGAAGGAGGCTAGCAGAACCCCGGGGCCCGTGGGGTAGCTAGTACTCTCCTAACACTAGTAGCTCTCCTCGGTACTACGTACACGAGGGCCAGCAAGTCAGTACAGAGCGGCCAATCCTAACCCCGGGTCCCTGGGTGGCTGGCCCCACTCTGCACTAAACAGGTACAGGTACTTCCCTTGGTACTGCGTACCCAAGAGACAGTACGAACAACATCTCAGTTCCATTCCTTTCTCTTTCCAGGAGTTCCACTCCTAATTCCCTGTAGGGTTCCATCCTTTAATCTCAGAACATCATATGTTTCACTTTCCAGATTCACGTTCTCAAAATCCATGATCTCAAACATGTTTCTTTATTCATAACAGGCAGCTGTTAATTAAATTTATAGGCAGCTTTATATATTCCTTTCCATTTTTCCAAGACTGCAGTAATATACATTCCACTAGTTTTTCCATCCTAGGATTCATGCCATATCCTAGGATCTATCATACAATCTAATTTTTCGGCCCTAGGATTCATGCAACACCTAGGAGCTATCATTCCATATATTTCTCATTCCTAGGATTCATGCAATGCCCTAGGTTCTAGTTATGGTTCCATACTTTAACAGATTTTATTAATACTTAAAGCCACTCTACCAGGTACAACGGGAGTAATGGGGGCGTGATCGGGAATCCCGCGTGCCTCCGCGACTCTCAAGACTGCAACCGAACGAGGTCCTATCACAAGGATCAAACACAAGGAGTGTCTCAAAACAGTGTATAGCTACTGTAGACGAGTAGAGGAATTAATTTTGAAAAGAACGCAACTCGAATCGCAGAAAACGGAGCCCGAACGGGCCGTAAACGGGTCGAAAAAGACGATACTGTGCAAAATCAGACGTCTGGAACTCCTTCCAGACGTCTTAAACGGTGGATCAGAGAATTACCTGTTCAGCTTGGTTCCCCGGACGTCCAGAAGTCTGCGGGGACGTCTGTCCTATACCCCAGACGTCCGATGGTCCACACGGACGTCTGTAGGTCACTCCCGCCGTCTGGTACAACTTACAGACGTCTGATTCGCAAAGGATGGCGAATCAGCGAACCTGCGCACGGCCAACCCCCCCTCCCTCAGTACGGTCAGTCGACAAGAAGGAAGAAGAAAGCAGAAACTCACCTTTCAGACGTCTGTACGATCTTATAGACGTCGACCCTGCCGTCTGGCTATCAACCCAGACGTCTGATTCTGGAAATTTTTCCAGAATCAGAACCCTGCTCGGCCTCCGCTCGCGACGCCGCCCGCGTCGCACCTCGCGTGTCCGCTGCTCCGACCGCAGCAGGTCCCTCTCCGCTGCTCCGACCGCAGCAGGTCCCTCTCCGCGCCCCCTGCGCCCTCCGCCGGCCGGCCAAGCCGCTCCGGCGAGCTCGCCCTCATGGCAGAGCCCCGCCCTCGCATGCCGCACCTCCTCCGCGCTCACTGCTGCTGCCGCTGCTGCCCTCGCGTCCGCTCGCTCTCGCGCACAGGAAGGAGAAGAAGGAGGAGACGGTGGAGACGGGAGGGGAGGCGTGCCCTTTTAAGGCCGCGTGAGGAGGAGAGAGAAGGTGGTCGCAGCGCGCCTGCAGCCGCAGAGAGAGAGAGGAATCGCAGGTCTGCGCGCACAGGCGCGCAGACGAATCTCCCGTGCGAACATAACTGTTCTCCAGACGTCTGTAAACGATCCCGGACATCCGGTCAGTCGTCTGGATGTGATCCCAGATGTCTGGTCCGACGTCTGGGCCACCTCCCAGACGTCTTAAAAGACGTCTGGGGCACACATTCGTTACATATTGCTTTCTCGATGGATATTCTAGGTACAACCAGGTTGCAGTCTTCCCTGATGACTAGGATAAGACAACGTTCACGAGTCCTTATGGTACCTTTGCATTTAGGTGTATGCCGTTTGGACTTTGTAATGCACCTGCAACCTTCCAGCGGTGTATGATGTCCATTTTCTCAGACATGATTGACGAGTGTGTTGAAGTGTTTATGGATGACTTCTCCATTTACGGCTCGTCTTTCAACCAGTGTCTCCTGCACCTAGAGAATGTGCTGAAGAATTGTAAAGAGATTGGTTTTGTCCTCAGTTGGGAGGAAAGCCACTTCATGGTACAGAAAGGAATTGTACTTGGGCATGTTGTGTCTGGGCGAGGTTTGGAAGTAGATAAAGCCAAGATTAATTCTATTTCCAAACTTCCATTGCCCATGAATGTCAAATAGATTAGATCCTTTCTGGGCCATGCCAGCTTTTATAGGCACTTTATTAAAAATTTTAGTAAAATTTCTAAGCCACTTTGTGACTTGTTGGTGAAGGAATCTTCCTTCAATTTTGATTCAAAGTGTGCCGAAGCCTTTCAAACTCTAAAGGAGGCCTTAATCTCTGCGCCTATTCTCTGAGCTCCTGATTGGACACTTCCATTTGAGCTGATGTGTAATGCTTTGGATTATGTAGTGGGAGCAGTCCTTGGATAAAGGGTTGAGGGAAGACCTCATGTGCTGCACTATGCTAGCAAGACTTTAACCGAACCACAGCAAAACTATACTGTCACTAAAAAGGAATTACTTGCTATAGTTTCTACTCTGGAGAAGTTTAGGTCTTATCTTCTTGGGTCTAAGGTGGTTATTTTCACTGATCATGCGGCATTGAAGTATCTCATTGCTAAGAAGGATTCTAAGCCATGCCTAATTAGGTGGATCCTACTCCTTCAAGAATTTGACTTGGTGATACGTGAAAAGAAAGGAATAGAAAATGTTGTGGCTGACCACCTATCTCGCCTTCCACTTGATGACTCTCCATCTAGAGACATTCACGAGAGATTTCCTGATGAAACCCTTATGGCGGTAACACCAACTTCACCTTGGTATGTTGATACCGTCAATTACTTAGTCACTTGAGAAACTCCTAGCTCTTGGGATGAGTAGAAAATAAAGAGATTCATTTCCCAAGCTAGATACTTTCATTGGGAAGAGCCTGAATTATTTAGAATTGGACAAGACCAAGTATTGAGACGATGCGTGCCTGAAGAGGAGCAACAAAGTGTGCTGAGTTTTTGCCATGAACTTCATTGTGGAGGACACTTTGGTGCTAAGAAAACTACTTTTAAGGTTCTCCATTCCGATTTTTGGTGGCCTTCATTATTTAAGGATTCTCATAATTTTGTTAAGGCCTGTATTAGATGTCAACGGACTAGAATGAATGGGAAGAGGAATGAGATGCCTCAGCACCCTATACAATCTGTTGAAATTTTTGATGTTTGGGGAATTGACTTTATGGGCCCCTTCCCTTCATCCCATGGTTATGAATATATCTTGGTGGTAGTTGATTATGTCTCTAAATGGATAGAGGTCATTCCTACATGCATAAATGACCACTCTATGGTTTTGAAATTTGTGAAGGCCAATATCATATCTCATTTTGGCTTTCCCAAGACCATTATAAGTGATGAGGAACCTCATTTCCGGAACCATCACTTCAATCAACTACTCAAGAGTCTAGGAGTGACTCACAAAGTCGCTACCACTTACCATCCTCAGACAAGTGGTCAGGTTGAAGTGTCGAATAGGGAGATAATGAACATTTTAGAAAAGACCGTTAGACCTGATAGGAAGGACTGGTACAAAAAGTTTGATGATGCTTTGTGGGCATATCAAACGGCTTATAAGACCCCTTTGGGTACATCTCCCTTTTGGATTGTGTACAGGAAAGTGTGCCATTTATCCATTGAGCTGGAACATAGGGCACTTTGGGCTATTCGAAGTGTCAACATGGATTTAGAAAAGGTGGGTAAGGCACGACTCCTATAATTAAGTGAGCTTAAGGAGTTGAGGAATGATGCTTATGACACCTCTTAAGGTTATAAAGAGAGAGCTAAGGTCTTGCATGATAAGTATATCCATAGAAAGACCTTTGAGCCCAACCAACAAGTCTGGCTTTTCAATTCCAGACTTAAGCTTTTTCCAAGGAAATTAAAATCTCATTGGGATGGGCCTTACATAATCACTAAAGTGTTTCTGCATGGAGTTGTGGAGATCAAGAGCCCTTCCTCTTCGGCAACTCCCTTTATCGTCAACAGCTAACGGTTAAAACCATAGATTACTTTGGATGGCCATCTGGTTGACGAAGTCACTCTTGAGGAGCCTTAGCTCCTATCATTCTCCGCTTCAGGTAATATCTTCCTTTAATTGTTTTGTTTCCAATGAGGACATTGTTTGAACCAGGCATGGGGGGATAGGACCTGAGGCATCTGTTTATAACATGACTATATTTTGCATTCATTCATGCATATTGCATTCAAAAAATAGAAAAACATTTTGTATTATTGAGTTGAATTGGCTAGGCCCTGCATTTTTAAGCAGACCAGAACTTTAGGTTAGATTAAGTTGACTCTAGGTGTTGAACTTTAGAAGCTAAGTGAGCTACTAGCTTTAGACCTTTAGGGACTTTTGTGGACTTAGAAACTTAAGTAGGAGTTAAGTTGCGGACCATTCCTCAAGAGGTTGAGGAAGGTAAGCTAGGGATTGAGTTAGAGGCTAGGTAGTACCTGGTGTCTTTTTCTACCTTTTGGTTTATGGGTTCTTGTAACCTAAGCATCCACATTTCACACACACTTGGTCTTGTGTAAATAATGATCACCCTAATTCATTTCTTAAAGAAAAGCTGGTTCTCTTAGTTTTGACTTATGAGAAGCTTGAAAACACAATTTGATCGGAAGAGTTCCTGCCACAGGAGAGGGGGAGTACATACTCACCTTGAGGATGCGATGATAACATGCCACCTCCTTGGTGCTTGTCTCTTAGAATATCCATCCTACTAGGGGCATGTAAGTGCATTGAACGGTTCAGGTACCATAGACTACCTTATCTCGAAGTGCCGATTGCCACAAGCCTGAATTCGCTTAAGAAATCCATGGGTGATACTATCTCGAAGTGTCGATTGCCAAGAGTTCTTGGGGTCACTATGGGTGGTGCTATCTCAAAGCATCGAAAGCCAGGCACCCTTTGAGGTTCGGTGATGAGAACAATGAATCCGACACAGACCGTGTTGATGGCTGATCTAAGGTTAAACTTAGAGGAATCAAACAAAAATATATATATTACAATATATATATATACACTCGCTTTCTAGGTTGGCAATCATACCAACCTCAAATAATTCAAACCAACGCACATGCACGGATGCTTTAATCTGTAGGACAAATAAACCCTAGGGTAGAGTTAGAAATCAGGGAAACTTGTGCCTGCTATTCGTCTTTAGCTGACCTAGTCTGTAACTTAGCAACTACTTGGGAACCTTAGGTCTAAAGTCTAAACTTAACATGTTTCTAAAGGAAGACCGATTGGGTTGGCTAGTCTACTTGGAGTGCTAGGTTATTGCTTGGATTTGCTATGGACTAGCAAAAACTAGGCATGGGGGTATTTGATTAGGCCATATTTGTGGGCATTTAAGTGTTTAAGTGCCTAGACATTAAGTTAATTTTAACATTTAGATAGCATACATTAGGATGTAAATAAATTAATTCATATTTATAGCTTAAGTGCATAATTCATGTGTGGCATCCATATCTAAATGCATTTCGAATTAACCTAGAATTGCATGCATTTGATTAGTTAATTAATTAGGTGCATTACATACATTGTTTTAATTAACATAGAAGTTAAGGAGTTATGTATAAATAATCCTAACTATTTTATTATTATTATTCTCTTTGGTAGGTAATCGCTCCACCTCCTCCTCCTCCTGTGCTCGTTGATTTTTTTAACAGCTGCCAGCATTCACGAGGATCTGCTCCCGCCTCTTATGATTTCAAATGAAGTGGTTGCAGCTACAAGAGGGGGGAGGAGACGACGGTGCTCGAGAGGCCTTCATTCGCTTTCCTCACTATGCAGAGAGTGCACCACTCTCATTTGCTCCACCACCATCAGCCCCAATTGTGGCGACAAGCCTCCACCATCGTGGGCGTGTGGCGTGACAAGCCACACCGTCATCTGGAGCTTGTTTTCATTTCACCAGCAACCACCACCACAACCAGTGCAACTCCATGCCCTGCATCCTCATCTCCCTTGTCAGTTAAGACATCCAGGAAGTTTCCGGGAAATCTAAAGCCCAACCCCATATCTTCTTTCTTTTTCTTCCTCTGTTTCTCTTCACCTCAAAAACAAACCCAACGCTATGCCATCCCTACGTGTAGCAGTAGCCACCTCTTACTGCCCGAGCACATCTTCCCTTCCATGCATAGCCCACGCGACCGCCCTCCAGTTCCACCATGCGCAGGCACGCAATGCCCTCGTTGCGCTCCCTCGACATTCCTGTGCACACACAGCCCGCAGATGTAGCAGCATGCATGCCCCTACCCTCTTGTGTGCACGCCCAGCAGGGCAGGTGTTGTCCTCCATGCTTTCACCTCCTGCGTGCAGCTAGTAGCACACCTCTACACACACTCCTCGCATGCATCTGCTCCTACAAACGCACCAGCAGCCACCGCGTGCAGCCACAACTCCTCGCGTGCGTGCGCACGCCTCCACAGCAAAACCTCCAGCAGTCCACCGTCGGCTACTTCAGCCACGCCGCCGGCCACCACCGGCCATCTCCCACCTCACTGCCACAGTCATTGAACTCCCAACGTGTCGGCCGACCTTCCCTCAGTGCCTCACCGGCCACCGTTCCCCTTCCCATGTGCGACAAAGTGAGAGAAACATTCCTCTATTTTGCCATGAATTAAAATTTATATTTCTTTGCCATTTCAAGAGAAGGATTTTTGTTTAATTAATATTATATTATGGCTATTTTTCTTGAATACCCCTCCACTTTCACACAAATGCAATTTTAGCGTAACTTCTCATTGTTATCTTGATTTAAAGGAGAATTTGGCTAGATTTCCTGACAAAATCAATAGTGAACATTCATTTTTGATATTAACGAGTTTAATTAGGAAATTGCCTCCCTGTGGATAGGACTTGCTCTTCATTGAGTGGTTCAATTTTTATTATTTTGATTTGCAGTTTTCCATCACTTGCATACTACAACACGACATTCTTTATGCGAAACAACGAAAGCAAAAACTGAGTTATCATCAATCGAGGCAGAATGAGCTCTAGCTACCTTGATTTGGCGCACCATTCAGTTGTAGTTGCATGCAAAGGAAGTGCAGAATTTTAGTCCCACATTGGGGCCTTAGAAGCTCGCACAGGCGCTTATCTTGATTTCTTGTTCTATGCTATTTGCCAAAGACGCTAGGGGGTCAGGTCCCTCGCACACATACCTGAGCATGCCTCGCCCGCTATCCACGCACGCGGGTCTGGCCGCTGTTCATGACCTGATAACCCGAATACCCGATTAAACCTTGTCCTGAGAGAGAGAAGAGGATTTGTGAGAGGAGGGGAAGGGTTTTGCTTCACGGCTAAATGCCTTGAGGCATGTGCTGAAGAAGAGGCTTTGAGACTTAGCCTCTGAGAGAGTTGGTTTTCGTGTTGTGAAGAGAAAGGTTGTGCTTGAGGGGGTCTTGAGAAGGCTTAAAGAAGAAAAGTGCCCTTGTGCGTTTGCTGTGGGGCTGTGCTGTGAAGGTTAAGTCATCTGATACACATGGCTGATGTCTAATTGAACTTTGGCTCTGATACAGAGGAAACATTTAAGTACCTAAGTTGATGTTGATTAATTGATTAAAAATATGTTGATTTATTTGAATGATTTGAATGTTTGGGATATGTGCTTAATTAAGAAGAATAATTGGTGATTTAAATCACCATTATTTTATCATTCTAATTCTTTTTGTCCCAAGGATCTTTTGAGATACCATGATTATTATTTTGACAAGTTTTATTTGTTGCATATCTTTTTATTGTGCTCAATTTATTGTGCTCATTAATTCTAAATTAAGATTAGTGCATGAATTCCATATTTGCTCTCTACGAATGACCTTGGACTCTAATTAGATTATGACTTTATAAATTTAAGTGTTTGTTGTGCGATTTAGGAGTGTACTATGATGACCATATCTTTAAATCTCGTCGTTTGCCCCTAAACTTTTTTGGTGCCATTGCCGGGGAGCAACGTACAATTCACCACTAGTCATATATTTCTTGATTTATTTAAGCACTAACTTGCCTTATTTACTTTGCTTGTGATTTTGCGAGATACATCATGAAGATATCTTCCGCGCAATCAACCACTCCAGAGGCAGGTAAACTCTCTCTTCTTTCCTAATCAACCTCCTAATCTTGGGAAAGAGAAAAGGAAACAAATTAATTAGGATTCATCTGCCTTATTTTCTAGTAATTATCATTCAAAGGCAAAACTTTCTTGATTTGCGAAATTTACTTGATATCTAATTGAAGTGAGATGATTTGATTAGAGATTCCCTTCTTGTATCTATTAGGGGTTTACACTTAAATTTTAAACATTTTGGACTATTCACTTTCTTATTTGAGTCCAAGGTGTTACATCTGAGATCAAATTGGACTTAAAATAGAACCAATTAGGATTTCTACTTTAGGGTTTTGAAGTGTTAATACACATTTGCCTGAATTAAAGGAAATTAATCTTCCCGCATTGGTGTGCTACCCAAGCCCTTGGTTGAAAAGATCTATTTAAGGAAAACCCTAAAAATCAGCCTCTAAATTCACTTGAATTCTAAAATTTTAGACCTAATAACCTAAGAGTTAATTCAGGGTAATTTTTGGGTCATGATCCAAATTCCATCCTCCATCTTTAGGGCAGGTCAGGTAAAGTTGGTCTACTTTATAGGCCAATCAACCTCCAAATTAGGTCACAAATTGAATAAACTTCTAATCAAGTAAAATTCAAGGCACAAATTAGGACTAAAATTGGTAGACTTAAGGTCTCAATTCGCACATTCCGGTCTACTTGGAACCGTAGTGACAAGGTCGGGTGGGGGAAACCCTGTAACTTGTGGGGATGCGCTACTGTGTAGGGGTCTTTGCAGGGCTCTCCCTTCCTGGTTGCCCAAGTACTTCTCAGGTGTGTGGATTTTTGATTCAGAGGTATCATCCACCTTGAAATAGCCTTAGTCATCAAAAAATCTTTGGGTGCCTTGATTAGGTCCAATTCATATCCAGTTCCTCATCTATTCTGTAGAGCACATACACAGGAAAGGTCCCTATGTTGTTGACCTAGAGGCCTCATTAGAATTGATCTTCTTGGGGATTTTTGATCTGATCTGATTAATTCAATCTGAACTTGCATTTGATTCTACATCTTGATCTGCCACCTGATTTGAAAATGCAACCTGATAAGTTAGGAAGAATATTTAAGAAACCTAAATCCCAAATGAGCATGAAAGAAAAGATGATTGAGGATGCTCTTAGACATCATGATGAATATTAAAAAACCTCTGATCCATCTAGACACATTCAGGTTAATGTTTCAAAAACAACAACCTGCATTATGAATCGTGTTGCAATGATATTGACACAAATGATACATGGTTCAACCTAGGATGATTTCTTATTAGAATATATTGAATTGGGGAAATTACATAGCAATGAGTATCAACAATGTTGGTTAAATCCCCCACTGATGGAAAAATACCAAGGTCTCATGGAGAAACGTGGAAAATTGCTGAATATGGTGTATGAAGCCATCAATAAAAAATACCCATATATCCCCTCAGAAAGTAATGAGACATCTTGGAACAACATTGAGGATCAACATGATTTCCCAGAACTCAAATTTGAAAATAGAGGTTGTTGTGGACCCCCAACCCAAATGGAATCAGATTCAAACATTGTGCAGATTGACATGATTGATCTTGATGTGGGTTGGGAGGATCCAATTGCAGGTGTTCTCAATTCTGAACCAGCCTTAGAGAGCCATGAAGCTGGTCCATCATGCCTTGATTTCCCAAACACCTATAGTACGCTTGAATCAAAACCTCTCAAGGATGTAATTCTCGAACCTTATCCTGTTAAAGTAATTCTCGAGAGTAGTTCTGACATCCCAATAGAACCATGCCCAGATTCTAGTGACTCGATTCCTAACCCTGACCTAGAATGTAGATTTGAGCCTATTTAGGATTTTCATGAGGCCTACTGTGAAGAGAAAGGTTGTGCTTGAGGAGGTCTAGAGAAGGCTTAAAGAATAAAAGCGCCCTTGTGTGTTTGCTATGGGGCTGTGCCGTGAAGGTTAAGTCATCTGATACACATGGGCGACGTCTGATTGAACTTTGGCTTTGATATTGAAGAAACATTTAAGTACCTAAGTTGATGTGGATTAATTGATTGAAAATACTGTTGATTTATTTGAATGATTTGAATGCTTGGGATATGTGCTTAATTAAGAAGAATAATTGGTAATTTAAATTACCATTGTTTTATCTTTCTAATTCCTTTTGTCCCAAGGATCTTTTGAGATACATTGATTATTAATCTGACAAGTTTTATTCATTACATATCTTTTTATTGTGCTAAATTAAGATTAGTGTGTGAATTCCATATTTTTTTTCTGTGAACGACCTCAGACTTCAATTAGATTCTGAGTTTATAAATTTAAGTGTTTGCTGTATGATTTAAGAGTGTACTACGATGACCATATCCTTAAATTTCCTCGTTCACCCCTAAACAAGCTTCTTAGGAAATCAATTCCCAAAAGTTATCTTTATCAACAGACGTTCAATAGCCTATCTAGATGCTGATATAGAGAGTCATCGCAAAAAGATTGAGTTTGGAGAATCCGTCGTTGTAGCATAATTTGCGAGAAAAATCCATCAACAGATAATTTTAATCAAAACTCAAAAGGAATTCCGGGTCGAACACAGGGAGGTGGATGTTTGATTAAAAATCGTGTTTGATTTATTGTCACAAGGCAGATTAACTGGATGAATTGAATCTACGCTTGCTATCTACTTAAAGAATAATGAATAGAAGAGAGAGAAAAGAATGATACAAATAAAGAGAAAAATAGAGATAGAATAAACATGAATTTCATAACCATTGAATGATGTTTATTACAACTACTCGTTACACTAGAAAGTAGGAAATCTATGCTATAAAGTAATAAAAGAGAAGGTGGAGAGAAGTTATCCTCCTTGATGGCTGCTTGGAGGACGAGCCACATTGATGGAGTGCCTGAAAAAAGTGGTGAGATGCAGGATGAGGGAGAACGAAGATGGACGATGGGGCAGGGTGACGTCGCAGCGGGATCCGCTTCCCGAATGGCGGTGAGAAGACAACTGTGGGTGCTCCACGAATGGGGATGAGAAGGTGGAAAAATTCTAATTTTAAGTCTAATGGAGCATCCCAGGTTTAGGACAAGCTCTTAGAGCTTTGGAGGGGGTGAGAGAAGAGAGGAAGGGATGAAGAAAGTGTGGGGGTCGTAGGGTTTTTTATTATTGAAGAATAGGGGGGAATAGGTCATTTCCACCTTAAATCATTAAATGAGGGGGTCTTTAGTGATGGATATAACTGTCACTAAAGTCCCCACATCGCTGTTCACGCACCCAAGCCCGCACCCCCTTGCCTTCAGCCTTCAGAACCTGCACCCACGTTCAAGCTTCCTCACTCGTTTGATTGTAAGATTAGATGGCCTAAAATGCATCAGGCCTCTTCATCTTTGACGCAATGCGTGCACCCGCGTGTGATGGCACGTTGGATCATGCATCTTCGCGCGTGTGCGTGATCCTCACCCATCCATTGCACCATGTCGCCTGCATCCTAGCCATTCGCGCTTCATCTGACGACTGAAATTGATCACACACACGCTGCGCTTGAATTTGAGGCGAGGCGAGGCTCGAACCTATGCCCCACATCTTTGCATGAAGGCACTACCATTGCGCTAAGGGACTGTTTGAGGTGAAGTCTGAAATTCCTCCATGAGCTCTCTCAGCCTTACTCTTTAGAAATGAGGGGGTGCGGCTAGAGAGGATCTCAGCCGTTGGATTGAAATCCAACAACCGAGATCGAATGATCATTTGAGGAGAGAGAGAGCAGCGGTGGGCATTTGGCTAGTTTGAGCGGTTAGGATGGTGCCACATGGCACCATCCTGGCCGTCCATCTTCTTTATGTTGTAGATGGTGCCACAGATGTCGGATTGGATCGATTTTCACATCATTGGGCTACGATCATCAATCCGAACCCATCTGTGCAACTAGATTTGTCATCTGAAGTATGAATTTACACCACCTTGGCCCTTGACCTATGATCTTTCTCGGACTACATCTGATGCTGCGGAAGTCCGATCAGGGCGATCTTGAAGTCGTAGAACTCCGATTGTTACCCTGATCAGATCCGTATAGTTGAATCTTCAATCCGAGGCCCCGATTATATATCGCCTTGTACCCTGACCACAAAAAGAGAAAATTAACCTAAACTTTATACAATCTAAACTAAATGCAAGATGATGCATGCTATGCAATATTTATAATGTATGATGCAACTATACACCTAAGAACATGCATAAATAGACGGTTATGTGATATAAACATGTTTACATCACTAGACATCCAATAAGACAGTTGATCACTTTGCACTAGATCCCTGTTTGGATCTGGTCATTTCCAGGAATGAACCCACTTAGTCTCAAACATCTAATAATTCACTTAGACGTCTTAAGACTCACTTTTTGACGTCTGTTCCTTGTTGAGAAGAACATTGTTTAGATTCTATCAATTCTAGGAAACCCACTCTATAGAATCAAACATCCAAACTTTACATTAGTCATTTGACCAGATGCCTGACCCACTTTTTAGACATTTGATATTGTTGTCAGACTCATTTATGACTCGATTTGTTTTGGATTTCAACCCAATCCTTTGGGAAATGCCTTCAACAGCTAGGAGCCTTCTCCAAAGACTTTTTGAAGGTTCCTAAAGCCTCTATAAATAGAGGAGGACCTCTCATTTGTTCCAGATACCCTTGAGATAATACTTTCCATTATTAGGCTTATTTTATGAAGAAATCAGAAGAATAAGATCATGTCCAAGCTCTCAAAGCCTCACATTTCACATCTGAGAGCACCGACTTGCTGCGCCACTCACACCTATTCACTTCCACCATAGGAAAGTCACTTTGCCCATAGTAGCTTAGTTTAAATTACATTTTGGAGTTCTATAGGTTTCTTAGTATTTTCTCTTTATTTGGTTGCGTATTTGCATGATGAATTTCCGTCGCCGTCGTGAGACAAAATTCTCTTCATGAAGAAGAGAGGTTGAGGTACACTACCCTTGTGTATGTAGTGTGGTTGAAATTGAGGATTATATCACCCTCGTTTAAGTGATACGTTAGTGGATTTGATCTACTCGATAGATTAGAAAATCTTAAGTCGATAGAGTTACGTGGTGGTTTCACCCGGGTTGGGTTTCCACCTAAAAATCTCTTGTGCACTCTAGTGAATGTTTGGTGGATTGAATTTTAGTTTGCAAATTATTTAGTATTTTATTTTTCGCACTATTCACCCCCCCTCTTGTGCTCACTTTCAACACTATTTTGAGGTGCCTATTCCTTAACCTGAGCTTGGGGTCAAGGGTGATGATGAGGACAAGGGTAATGAGCATGTACAAACAAGACGCTTACCCATCTCAGGGTGATTATAGTTTCTATTTGAAAACATATCTAAAACTTACAACGAAAATAAAAATTGTCATAATCTCTTGTTTCTATTTTGCCTTAATTCACAATTGAGAACTTCCTTAGTAGTTAGATTGTAGATAATAAAAAAGGGAAAAGTATGCGCTTGCACTTTCTATCATCAAAATTATGAGATTTTTGGTAGTGTAATTATAGACTAAAAGATAGTAGTTGTAACAACTCAAGCCTAGTCCAAGCTTTTTTTTTAAATAAAAGCAGGAGTAACTCTTATTCATCTCCCACTCCCAGGAGACAGAAAAGAAGGGCAAGGGGCCAAACCAACCTATCCAGTACAAGAGAACTCAAAATAGACCACGACTCATGGCCTTACAACACACACAAACCACACACCCAACCTAAACGGGGTCAAAAGATGATATACAAGAACTACAACTTGTCCAAAAAGATGATGCCATGAACACGGCTCGAAATATTTGAAGGCTGGAAGACATTTCAATCATCAGCAATGTTATGAGTCAGTTAGAAGGAAAGCCTGTTCGCCCCAGTGCATATAAGCTAAGCAAGGTGATCTTATGTTTGATCTACTTGAGATCCTAGATTTGATTTCAGAGTTTCCATGGGACAGGGATCTTGTTGTTCCACCAGTTGTAAATCAGTGAGGATTCCGTGTTAGATGGAGAGTTGAATTGGGAAGCAAAGTGTTGACTACATGAGCAATAGCAATAATAATGGCCTTCTCTCTAATATCAGTATGTATCCTGCATGTCGCTCTAGCAACAAAATCGCCATCAGTATTCCGAGTAGCCCAGCCAACCTTAAAAAAGCCATCATTAGGAGTCATCAAAATGTTGATTTTGAAGCCGCTAGTGGGCCGAACCTAGGTAACAGCGAAAATTTTAGGTTTAGAGGCACAAAACCAATCGAACATATCAAAGGAACACCAATTGTTATCCAAAATAAGATTGAGTTTGTTCAAGTTATCTCATTATGTCTAAGTTTATTCCAGCACCACCAAGCATTATACCAAATAAAAGAGATCAAACCTTTACGCCTACGGTGATTAGGATTGCTGGAAGGAGCATGCATAATACGTATAAACAAGGAAGGACTAATAGGCTTAAGAAGGCATCTGTTGAAAACCCAATTGGATATTTGCTTAACAATCTCACTCTCAGTAAAGGCATGAATGATGGTCTCCTGCTTAGGCGAAATACGACAGCAAGAGCATTTAGACACCAAAGGTATGCCAAGCTTGCTGATATTGTCATTGGTAGGGGTCTTGAAGTGGAGAACCTTCCACAGTAAGAGAGCCAAATGAAGAGGAATGTTTAAGTTCCAGAGGCCCTTGGTAGCTCTGTTAATAGGCATTGATCTGAAGTAGGATTGGTAAGCCGACGCTATCGTGAAAGACCTAGACGAAGTCAAAGACCAAATGGGGAGGTCCTTCCCATCATTCAAAGAAGTTTGGATCACCTGATCTAAGAGAAATTGAGGTGAAGGACCTCTCCGAATGGTTATGGCTATTGACAAGGAAATCCTTGACCTAAGTAGGAGGAGGAATGATAGTCACAGGAAGGAAGGAATTGAGCACCTTGTCACCAATCCAAGTATCAGTCCAAAAATCAATGTCGCCTTCATGCACTTCCCAGCGAATGAAATTATTTAAGGTTGAGTAGTCATCCCTCATCCTTTTAACCTTGGCCAGAATACACCCAGCCATTGAGAGAGAAGCACCATAGGGTCGCCTCATCAAGATGTAGTAAGGGGACTCCTGAAATCAGATATTCCAAGCTCTTTTCATCCTCAGAGCATCAATAAAAAGGTTGAGGTTAAGAACCTCAAGACCACCATTAGCAAGAGGCTTAGGGATTTTCTTCCAAGCAATCCAGTGATGTTTCTTCTCATTAGTCATGGATCCCCAAAAGAAATTCGCTAAAATAGATTCCAGTTTGTGAATGATGGCATTGGGGGTTTCAAGGATGGAGAGGGTATAAATGGGGATAGAGGAGAGGGCATGTTTAATTAGCAAAAGGCGGGAGGCAAATGATAATAGATTGGCTTTCCAGCTCGCCAAATTAGCCTGGATATCAATCAAGTGGTAAAAATAGGAGTTTTTAGTGCAACCTGCAAAAATGGGGCAACCCAGGTAAGTGAAGGGGAAGGAACCCTACTGGAATCCCAAAAGCTGTAGAGTATGGGACAATCTATTAGTAGGGAAATGTCTCCCAACATAGCAGAAACTTTTGGATAGATTAATCCATTGGCCCGAAGTGCGTTGGAAGTCTTGGAGAAAAGTAGCAAGGTTGAGGATAGTCATAGGACCACCATTCAAGAATAGAATGACATCATTTGCATAAAGAAGGCCCAGCGGAGCTTGGACGTTGCACTTAATCGAATAAGGGAGAATCTTTCCATGGAAAGCCAATTCCTTGAGGCCCCTAATAAAAGGCTCCATAAAAAGATCGAAAAGGTATGGAGATATCGGGTCCCCTTGTCTAAGACACTAAGAGGGATTGAAGAATTTAGAAGAGACTCCATCAACAAGGTTAAAGGATCCATGATGCTCAACACAAGCAAAGATAAGGGAAATTGCAGGGGACGAGAAGCCAAACTTAGCAAGGATTTGGTAAAGAGTCCCCCACTCAACATGATCATAGGCCTTCTGGAGATCCAATTGGATAGCAATATTAGAGCCGAACACTTTGCGATCAATGCGTTGTGTAAGCTCGAAGGCGATGGCAGCATGATCAAGGATAGACCTACCTTTAACAAAACCATCCTGTTTCGTGGAGATCAACTTGGGAAGCAAATTGAACATTCTCATAGAGAGAATAGCAGAAGCGATCTTATAGGAAACATTACAGAGCCTGATCGGTCGGAAATCAGAGAGCGAGTCGACGTCCGACTTTTTGGGAATTAGGGAAATAAACATATTGTTGAATGATCTCGGACTTTTGTAATTCCCAAAGAAGTGCCCAATAGCAAAAGTAAGATCCCTCTTAATCAAGTCCCAAAATGATGTAAAGAACTCCATGTCAAAATCGTTCGGGCCAGGAGTCTGATTGGCTGGCATCTGAGATTACACTCTATAGATCTCTTCCTGAGAAGGAAGAGAAGTTAGATGGGAGGACTCGTCTTGGGTAAGAATAGTAGGAATATAATCCAGGAATGAGGAGAAATCATGATGTGGTTCAGAGGACATAAGCCTCTCATAGAACTCTACAGTAAGCTTAGCAGTCGTATTCCAAGACCCTCTACCAACTACATCAATAAGATTAGCTCTATTACGCTTAGCAAAACATCTTTTAATGATAGAATGGAAGAATTTCGAGTTAAACTCACCATTGTTAAGCCAATTGATTTTTGCCTTTTGGAGCAAAAAGTCATGATATTTGGCTTGGGCATCTATCAATTGGTGGTGTATGTCGGTGAGCTCAGTCGCAAGGTCATCATCCCATAGAGATGGCAGCTTCCCATCAAGCTCATCATAGTGGGCCTCAAGATTTTCCACCAAATCATTGATATTCCCAAAAGTCATCTTTTTCCAACGTCTCAGGACCCTCTTAAGAGCAGCAAATTTGGAGTAAAAGGTGGTAATAGGATCATGCAATGGATCAGAGTACGCCTGGGTCCACGTAGTTTCAACGAGGCTACGGAAAGAAGCATCACATAGCCACATGTTTTGGAACCGGAAAGGGCGAGGGAGATCAGAGATACGCCCAGAAGAAATCAGGGTCACTGGTGCGTGATCAGAAGACCGTCTAGAGAGATAGGAGCCAGAGTCAATTTTGGCTAGGGCGTTAGGATTGAGAAGGATACGATCAAGTTTCTGGTAAATCCTTTGGGTTCCCCACCTCCCATTACACCAGAATAATTGGTTGCTTGCGAGAGGCATCTCAATAAGGCCAAGATTATGAATCACAGCTCTGAAAGGAACAGCATGGGGATCAGTAAAGGGGATGCCACCACTCTTCTCAGACGCAGCTAAAACATAGTTGAATTCACCCCTAATGATCCATGGGGAGGGGGAAAGGTAGGAGATATTAGTCAAGTAATTCCAAAGATGTAGTCTTTCTTCTGCATCCGTAAATGCATACACTGCAGTAAGCTTCATAGAAATGCCATGAAAAGAGGAAATAATAGAAATAGCCTGAGGCATGACCAATACCACTGAAATAGAGATAGGTTCATTCCAGAGGCACCAGATCTTATGAGCATCGAGGACAGCAAAAGAATTGGAGAAAGATATAGAGTCTCTAATGAAAATGACAGCAATAGGAGCTGCAAAAGGTTCCATGAGGTAAAGAAGGTTAATCTTGTGTTTACGAAACATGAGTTTGAGTCGATGCATGGTAGGATCGTTCAAAATCGCATGATAATTCCAAAAGAGATAATTCATATTGAGAGGGTTTTGGAAAGAGACTTGGCACGACTTCGGGTAAGCCTACCCAAGTGATGAGAGCCTCATCATGAGCCATAACTAGCTCATTTTGACCCAATAAAGAAGATAAAAGCTCCTACATAACCTAGAAGAAGGCTTAACTGAAGGAACAAGTGCTCTGAGAAGAAAACATGAAATAAAGGTTAAAACTGCAATTTTACCATTGTAGTACATAAATAGGATTTCTCAGAAGCAAAACATAGGTCAAATGGTCCAAATAAGATAAAAAGAGGGTTGAGTCAATCAGAAATGGGTTTATGTGCAATCTAAGAATTAAATGACACTTGGTAACCCTAAAACAGACCCGCTTAAATTAACAAGGTTTCGGTCAGGATAAAAACCGAATAAACCCTCTAAAAATCATGGAAAAACATCCTCTAGGGCTTAGAACAGTTAATTTGGCCTTTGGAACCTAGTCTGACCTAGATTAGGGTCCTAGCTCCTCAATTAACCAAATTTGGGTTTTTACGCAAAATGTCTAGTAAAACGAGGTCAAACCTGAAACCCAACTTCGCCATTGGATTCCTTAGGTCCAAATTAGGTTTATACCAAAATTTGGACCTAAGGGGAGATCATCTTGACCTACTTTACAATTTAGTACACCCAAATCACAAATAAGTCCCTATCTTTTGAATATCCTTGCAAAGAGCCCCCCAAGTTCTTCGCCCCCTTTGCAATCTGATCCTGCCGCCATTGTTAGGGCAGAACCGAGCTCCGACGAGGTTCAGAGAGGGATTTCTCTCTAATCCCTCAGAGATTCCCTCCCAGAAATGGAAGGGGGATTCTTTGAGGAATTCCCTTCCTTCTAAAGCTAATTACAATCGCTGGTGTGAACCCAATCTCTCGTGCGAACGCACGAGAGATTTGGGTATCCACCTTCCTTCCAACTCCGACGTGTCGGCAGACCTAATTTCTCGCTCTCCACGTGCTGATAGGAGCGGCCAGCACCTATAAAACACCCCCTAGACCTTGCCGTAGGACCCAAGCTTGATTTTGACGGAGATCCCCTCCAAATTCCCTCTCTCCCATCTCCGGCCAAACGACCCGCAAGCTCCGGCGACCTCCTCCCCTCCTTCCCGTCGCTCTGCTGCCATACCAGTAGCAGAGTCCTCTTCGCCTCTTCCTCCCGCGTCGCGCTGTACCCCGTGCGCGTGCTCCTGACCTCATCTTCGTCGCCGCTTCCTCCCTCAGGATCTTTCTTCCTCGACGACGGCAGTTACGAGCCATCCTCTCCACCGCCTCCCTTCCTTCCAGACAACCCCAGATACATTCTCCATCCTCTCCTCTCTCTTTTCCCCCTACTATTTTACTTGATTACCCCTCAACAGTACCTAACCACCTCCATCGTTCACGCCTCCGACCGCCCTCTGGCGAGCTGCCCACACCACTCCGCCCCTCCACACGGCTCGCCAACCCCCTCGTGAGCTTCGCCTCACCACCAGGAACCCATTCCACCCCATCACTGCCACTCCAGACCTCCACAAGCACCCCCCGACCAACCCACCATCTCCGGCCACAGGTTGACCTAGGCACGCATGCCTAGGCTGACCTGCAACCTGCAGCATCGCCCACCGCCTTCGTCGTGCTACGGCGAAGGTTTCCAGCTATTTTGATTGGGCCAATAGGCCGTTCTGTTGGATGTCAGGTGTACGCTCCGGCCGCCATTAACAGCCGAAGCAGCAGGGAGCTTGGAGCAGCTTCGGGCATCAGGCTTCCCAGGCTGCAGGTGCAGCAGACTCTCGCGAAGGTCGCGAAGCGAACGAGGCCAACCAGTCGCATAGAGGAGCCATCAACTTGGGCAATCGAGTGACGAAAGCTCTCCAGGCGCGCGTGAAGGCAAGACCGACCAGATAGTCCCACATCGTGGGATTGCAAAACTCAGGTATCATATAAATTATTTTTGTGTTTTCTTCTTACTGCCTCTGTAAGCACAGGGGTGAGGTCCCTCACTGCCCCTACACGCCTCGTCTGCGGCTTGACGTCGCGGATCTGGCGGATCCGACCCGACCTAAACCTACGTAGTCCTCGTGCATCACCACTTGCCGGTGCGCCTGGTCCCGTGTGCGAATCCGACTCGACTACCCGTGTGGCTCTGGGAGAGCGTGCTTGAGTGAACTGCTTGAGAAAAAGAGAGACGCTTGGGTAGAGGGACGAGGGTAGGTTTTTGCTACTGTGTGGTGTGTGCAGGAAGGAAGAAGTGACCAAGGCAGCGAACACTTAGCAGCTGAAGAACAGGAAGAGAAGAAAGAAGAGGCTGTGTAGCAGTGAAAGGAGAAGTCTTCGCTGAGAAGAAGAAGAAGAAGGAAGACAAGGTAGAAGAGAGAGAAGAACAAAGAAGAGGCCAAGTGAAGACTGCAAAGAGATCAGAAGAAAAAGAAGAAGAAAGAAGAAAGGCAATGCAGGAGAAGAAGGAAGATACAGAAGCAGAAAGGAGAAGAAGAGAGAAAGAGAGATCACATTTAAGACGTCTGATACAGAAATCAGACGTCCAATTCTACTTTTTTTTCACAAATCCTTTTTAAAATTCTCTCTTTGAATCAATTATATTTGCATTTAACAGTTGTATTCTTTGGTTTTACAAAGTACTGAGATTGCTCCCCGTGTTCGACCTCGGATACTCTAGTTGTTCGAGTAATAAAATTCTTTATATTTGTTTAAACGTTTTGTTGATTATACTACAATGTAATACGCTTTAAATCCGCACAAAATCGTTGAGAACATTTTGACGCCGTTGCCAGGGAGCAACGGGCACTTTTAAAGCTTTTGATTACAACTTTTCTATCTAATATCTGACTTAACTTCTCTCTTTTGTTGTGTTCAAGCAGGGAAAGAAAAACAAAAAGGAAAGAACAATAACTGCACAACAGACTCTCCAAGGAACAGGTAATCTCCATAAGCCCTCTCTCTTAACCCTCTCGCAATCTAAAAAGGAAAAAAAGAGAAAAATCAACTTAGGGCTACCTGTTTCATATTTAGTAACTCATCAAGTTGCCTGATTTTCATTTCAACATATTTTTGTCTGTTCATCCAACTAAGGCAACTAGGGCTAAAACTTTCTTGATTGAGCCCTAGGTGCTAATTTCTAAGGCAACTAAATTGGACCCACTAGAGCCAAGTTAGGGATTGCAAAGCTGGGGTTTTTAGAGACACATCTTCTCTAAAACAAAGAAACAAACTTTCCAAAAAGAGGTGTGCCTAAACCGTGTTTGAAACGATTTATACAAGAGGAACCCTAAGCAAATCAGGCTGATAATCCATTTGAACCATAAAAGGAAGGACCTAAAAGCTCTCAAAGGAACAAGAGGTGAAGTTGATCCCTTGGGTCAACCAACCTTAATATTAGGTCACTTTTGCACTCAAAATACTTAAAAGTTCAAGTGGAACATTAAGTACCTTGATCTTAAAATAAAAAAAGGTAGACTTAAGAGGTCAAGGTCTCCATTCTGGTCTACCTGGAACCGCAGTGACAAGAGAGGTCGGGTGGGGAAAACCCTGTAACCCGTGGGGACGCTCTACCGTGTAGGGGTCTTTGCGGGACTCTCCCTCTCTGGCTACCCAGGTATTTCTCTGGTGGACGATCTTTTGATCCAGGGGTCCATCTGCCCCGAACCTCTATAGTCACCCAACAATTCTTGGGTGTCTTGATTGGGTCCAGCACCTTCTAATCTCATCACATCTTTCGGTGCATGTTTGGTAGGAGGTCCTTAAGACCACCTTTAAGACCTCCTTTAGAAATTCATTCTCGTCGAGGCCAAGTCTCGACGCCCTTGTTTGTGCAGCAACCCCACCACATAAATCTTTCATCTGATTCAGACCCTGATTCTCCTTCTTCTCCCATCATGGCACAACCCATTGAAGAGGAGAATAACCTTGAACACCAACTTCAACGCTTGAACGATCTCTTTCAGAACTTTGTAAACCCACCGCAGCGACCTATGATGCGAGATCACTATAATCCCGCTGCGGTGGTAATCGAACCCTGAGTATGAATCCCAATTGGAGGACCTGACTCTGAACTGAAGCCCAATATGATTCATGCCATACTGAAGTTCCATGGGCTTAACTCTGAGGATCCATTCCAACACATTAAACAACTCAAGCATCTGGCCCAGACCTTTGGGTCAGATGTACAAAATCGGGATATCCTACTCATGAAAATGTTTTCGTTCTCCCTCTTGGACAAGGCCGCACACTGGTATCAGACTCAGACCCGCCCGATCAACACATGGGAGGAATTACAGTCTGAATTTTTGAAAAAATTCTTCCCTGTTGGCCGGACGAATGCCTTGCGCCACCAGATCACTCATTTCACTCAACAACTGTGAGAACCTCTTCACGAAGCTTGGGATCGATTCCTAGATCTCATGCGAAAGTGCCCCCATCACGGAGTTCCTAAGTAGGAACAAGTCCAGTACTTTTACCAGGGACTCCGTGAGGATATTCGTCTATTCGTCAATGCAACATGCGGAGGAACCATCATGGGCCAACATGAGGACACGGTGTGGGAGATTCTCGAAAGCATGTGCGAGAACTCCATAAATAATGACTCCTTGGGCTTATTTGACAGGACGAATGCCCGCGCATCGATGAATCTAAGAGGGACACATGAGATGCAGGACCTGTCCACTTCTGTCGACTTGGAACTGATGGCCAGTCGATTGGACAAGGTCACTATTATAGAAAAGAAGGTGGATGAGCTAACTCGACATTTGCAGCAAGCCACCTCTGCGCAAAACTCTTTTGCACGACCTCCTCTGGCAAGGGAAACCGTGCAAAACATATACCACCAACCTGCCAAGGGGATGGACCCATATCCACCCCCGTCTGCCTCTCGGACCGGAGTGACCTCCGATCCCTTCTACTCGAGTTGGGGGAACTCTGAACCCTCGTATTCTGACTTTCCTGAGGTTCCTCAGAACTGCGAGGACCTCAACGCCATCCAAAATGACCCATACTCCAATACCTACAACCCTGGATGGCGAAATCATCCTAACTTTCAGTGGGTGGGAAATTCTCAAAGACCACCATATCAACTCCGTCCACAAGCTCCTCGTCCATATCAGCTGCCTCAGCCTCGGCCCAATCCCACCTACCAATCCGGGCAAAATCAGGATCAACTGACTCTTATCCTTCAAACACTGGCTGACATTCAAAAGACGAATGCAGCAATGCAAAAACAGCACAAGGACGAGATCACAGAGGTTCGCAACCAACTGGCCCAGATGGCAAATTCCCGCCAACCTGGCACCCTTCCTTCGCAACCTCTACCCAACCCAAATAACGTGCCGACCCAGAGGCACGCTATGAATCCAAATCTAGGCCACGCACATTTGATTTATCAGGCCCCTGCTACTCCATCACCAGACAGGATGGAGGCTTCAACATCTTATGCAGGATTTCAGCAGCAGCCACCCCTCCTACCTAACTCAAACCAAAATCAGGCCGGATTAAACTCTGTAACAACACGTAGTGGTAAAACAACACAAGACCCACATTATCCGAACCACTCCAAGCCTGATAATCGCCAAGACCCTAGGGTAGTCATCCAAGATACTACTGTCCCAGATCAAGAACCTAGACCTACCCTAGAGGAACTAGCTAGGATCCCATTTCCTGAGGCCTTGACCAAAGGAAAAAGGACAACCAAACCTGTGGCTCCTGAGGAGGATCTGGTCAAGCTCTTTGAACAGGTCCAGATAAACATCCCGTTGATGGATGCAATTCGCCACATACCGGCTTACGCAAGATTCTTGAAGGACATATGTACACCTAAACGTAAGCCGCGAACCAAGGATGGGAATCAGATCGTACTGTCAGAGCATGCCAGCTTTGTCATCTTGAGAAAACTCCCACCCAAGGCTAAAGACCCAGGAACTCCCTTGATTTCTTGTAAAATTGGTGAAACCCAACTTGATAGAGCCCTACTAGACCTAGGTGCCTCCATAAATTTAATACCTACATCCCTCCTTGACCACCTTGAAGAATCTGAACTTAAACCCACTGAGGTGACATTGCAGTTAGCCGATCGATCCATCAAGTTACCCAAAGGAATACTCGAGGATGTCATTGTTAGGGTACGAGATTTTTATTTCCCAGTGGACTTCATAGTACTGGACATGGATGCACCTAAGAACCCAAGGGACACACCAATCATATTAGGGAGACCCTTTTTGGCCACTGCTAGGGCTAATATAAATTGCGAAGAGGGCCAGATAGAATTAAAATTTGGGAATCAAAATCTGAAGATTGACATTTTCAAGGCCCAACAAGGGATTAATTACGGGGTTATAGAGGAAATTTGTGATGTCGAAGCCGTGGTTGATGAACTGCATATAGAGGACAACCTGATTATTCCTGATCAACCACTAGAGAATCACAAACTGCTAATAGAGCAGTGCAAACATGATCTAGACACACCTATGACTCCTACCATTGCTCCCGATACAAACCCCGAACCACCCGCTGCTGCTGACAATCCTGTCATGGAACTCAAGCCCCTTCCCGAACATCTGAAATACGTCTTTTTGGATTCAAATCAGACGTTTCCTGTGATTATCAATTCTTGACTCACACCTGATCAGGAACTCCGTTTGATTTCTGTTCAACAGCAACATCGTAGAGCCATTGGATGGGCTCTAAATGATTTGACTGGTATAAGCCCTCCATACTGCACACATCGAATCTAGACAGAAGAAGGCTCACAACCTTCAAGAGAAATGCAAAGACGCCTAAACCCTAACCTACAGGAGGTCGTGAAAAAGGAGATCATAAAGTGGTTAGATGCAGGGATCATCTACCCGATCTCCGACAGTCGTTGGGTGAGTCCAATACAAGTGGTGCCCAAGAAGGCAGGACTTACCATCATCACGAATGAAACCGGAGAAGTCATTCCTACCCGAATAGCTAATTCATGGAGAGTCTGTGTTGATTACAGAAGAATAAATTCCTCCACGAAGAAGGATCATTTCCCACTACCGTTTATTGATCAGATCCTCGAGAAACTAGCGGGAAATAGATTCTTCTTCTTTCTGGACGGGTACTCCGGTTACAATCTGGTGGCAATCCATCCAGAGGACCAAGAAAAGACCACATTCACCTGCCCCTTCGGGACGTACGCGTTTCGAAGGATGCCATTCGGTCTCTGCAATGCACCTGCAACTTTTCAGCGGTGCATGCTTGCCATATTCTCAGATATGGTAGGTGATTATCTGGAAGTCTTCATGGATGACTTTTCAATTTTTGGACAATCATTTGACGATTGCCTCCAACACTTGGTCCATATACTCAGGCGGTGCATCGAGGTGAATTTGGTTCTTTCCTGGGAAAAGAGCCATTTCATGGTGCCTGAGGGAATTGTCCTGGGACATTTAATCTCGGAGAAAGGCATCCAAGTGGATCGAGCTAAGGTTAACCTAATTTCCAAGCTCCCTATGCCTAGCTCGATTAAGGACATCCGATCTTTTTTGGGGCACGTCGGTTTCTACGGTCGATTCAACCCTGATTTCTCAAAAATCGCGCGCCCCCTAACCAATCTTCTCTCCAAGGATGTGCCTTTCGAGATTTCCAAGGAATGCACTCAAGCATTTGAGATCCTACGTGACCGAGTCACCCAAGCCCCAATCCTACAGTCCCCTGATTGGTCTCAACCCATTGAGATCATGTGCGATGCATCTGACTTCGCTGTAGGAGCGGTTTTGGGGCAGAAAATTGATGGGAAACCTGTGGTCATTTACTATGCCAGAAAAACACTGGATGAGGCTCAGCGTAACTATACGATTACTGAGAAAGAGCTGCTGGCCGTAGTATTTGCCCTGGAAAAATTCAGATCATACCTTCTGGGTTCCCGTGTTATCATATACTCGGATCACACAGCTGTGAGGCATCTCCTTGCAAAGAAGGATGCGAAACCTTGATTAATCCGATGGATCTTGCTGTTGCAAGAATTTGACCTCGAGATTCGCGACAAGGCGGGAAGGCACAATGTGGTAGCTGATCACTTGTCCTGCCTTCCTTCTGAAATTATTGATCCTTCCGGACCTATTATAGAACATTTCCCTGATGAGCACCTCCTGACTATCAGTACAAGTCTTCCATGGTTCGCCGATATAGTTAATTACCTGGCATCACATCAGATTCCGCCCGATTGGCCGAAGGCCAAAAAGGACAAATTGCGCTCCGATGCCAAGTATTACCTATGGGATGACCCGTATCTATTCCGCATTGGTGCTGATCAGATAATCCGACGATGCGTCAATGAAGTGGAAATCAAAGACATACTCTCATTCTGCCATGACCAGGCATGCAGTGGACATTTTTCTGGACATAAAACCTCATCGAAAGTCCTCCAGTGTGGCTTTTACTGGCCCACAATTTTCAAGGATGCATACGATCACTGTAAGGCATGTTCCCGTTGCCAGACTCTGGGAAACATGAGCCATAGAGACATGATGCCTCTATAGCCGATCTTGGTATGCGAAATTTTTGATATTTGGGGGATTGATTTCATGGGACCCTTTCCAACCTCAGATGGCTTCGAATACATATTACTCGCAGTTGACTATGTTTCCAAGTGGATAGAAGCCATTCCGACCCGAACCAACAATCATAAAGTTATTATAAAATTCCTTCATCAAAACATTTTCTCGAGGTTCGGGATTCCGCGTGCCATAATTTCCGACGGAGGGACCCATTTTACAAACGCTCAGTTCAGGTCACTGATGACCAAATACGGGGTGTCACACCGAATCTCTACTCCTTACCACCCCCAAACTAATGGTCTAGCTGAGCTATCTAACCGAGAGATCAAGAAGATCCTTTAGGTTACTGTTCGACCTGATAGAAAAGATTGGTCTTCTCGGCTTCCGGAAGCATTGTGGGCCTTTAGGACCGCCCACAAGACCCAATTAGGAATGTCTCCCTTCAGACTAGTGTACGGGAAGGCATGTCACCTCCCCGTCGAATTAGAGCATAAAGCCTATTGGGCAGTACGGACCTGTAATCTCGACCTTTCTAAGGTTGGAACCCACAGAAGACTTCAAATGAGCGAGATCGATGAATTACGCCACGACGCGCATGAGAACTCGTGAATTTACAAAGAACGGGTTAAAGCTTTTCACGACAAACACATTTCTAGAAAGGTCTTTCATCCTGGTCAAAAAGTTTTACTCTTTGATGCTCGACTCAAATTATTCCTAGGAAAGCTAAGATCCAAGTGGGTCGGACCCTACCTAGTCCGACAAATCTTCGGAAATGGAGCCATTGAAATCAGCCCACTCAGCCACGATTCTGAACCCTTTGTCGTGAATGGTCAGAGACTCAAGCCGTTCATTGACATGACCGATATAGATTTGGCTGAGTCATCCTTTACCCTCCATTCCTCTTGAGCTCATTGCGCCCAGCCGATGGCGTAAAACTCAGCGCTTAACGGGAGGCAACCCGTCATTCTTTGAAAAACCCGAAACCATTTCTGACATCTCTATGCGGAACTCATATTGCACTTTAGGGTTCATCCATTAGAACAGCCGACTTCGCCTCAGATATACCTACCCGAGATTAGAAATCGTTCGCAACAAGTCACTTCGACCCATTCACTCACCACACACCTGTCCTAATACATGAACTAAGCTGAATTCGAACCCACCTAATTTACAATGGGGACATTGCAAATCTTAGGCATGGGGGGGATATGAAAGTGCAAAATGTCAGAAAATTCATATCAAGAAAGGGTTTCACAAAAAAAAAAAGAGAGACTTGATAGAGGGGAGGAACAATTCAGGGTCATACAAATGAGAGGAGGAAAAGAAAGAAAAATGACAAAAAGGAGCACAAAATGAAAATGAAAAGAAATAGTCATTAGTAAAAGGTTAAGGGGTTAACTAAAGTTCTAGACCAAAAAACAAAAGAAAAAAGGAAAAGAAAAGTACTATGGAGACATAACAAGAGATTAGCAGGAACGCTGGTCTTAGGACTCTTGGGCTAGATTTGTTAGCTTAAAAATTCGCGTATCTATTAAAATCTGGATAATCCTCAAGAGGTTGAGGAAAATGCGAAACTTAAGTATTAGGTCTAAGGCTTAGGAAGTATTCGACCTCGTTAACTGACCTCCGGTTTGCGGGATTCAGTAACCTAAGCACCCAAATTCACACACAGTCTGGTTCAGTGCGCATAAACATCCAAATCACGCGAAAAGAGTTTAATGTTCTGAAAAAGTCACCTAGATTAGGAGCGGTCAATCAACACAAATTGATTTGGACGAGTTTCCAGCGCAGAGAGGCGGGAAATTCCCCTCGAAGATGCGTAACAACATATCGTCTCCTCGGTGCTTGTCTCTTAGGATATTTAAATATCCTACTGGGGGCATGTAAGCACTCTGTTGGTTCAGATACCATGGGCAGCATTATCACGAAATGTCGATCGCCAGGGTCTGGATTCGGCCACGGAACGCCATGGGCGGGATTATCTCGAAATCTCGAAAGCCAGGGTTCTGGGGGTTGCCATGGGAGGGATTAACTCAAAATCTCGAAAGCCAGGGACCCTTGAGGATTGATGATGGGGACGAGGAATCCGATACAGACCATGTTGAGAAGCTAATCCGAAGCTAGAAATAAAAAGAAAAGAGAGAGAAAAGCTCTCCAAACAAATAAATCTTCTATCTCTCTCTTACAAAAAAAAAAAACGCACTGCAAACTGAACTTAGGCTAAAAATGTCTCAAGCACGGGTGCTTTAACCACGGAGTCCAACAAACCCTAGGATAGTTTCTGTGGGCCGTAGAAACCTTTGCGGAGGACTGAGGCTAAAGCAGAATAGGTCCGGATTTTGGTTGGTACTTGAATACCTCCAGGCCTATTGTCGGCATTCCTACCTAATCACAAAAGAAGAAGCACTTATCATTATTGATAGACATTCAGGGTCTAGAACGGAAGTTAAAACCTTGAAATTTTGCTAAGGGACTAGCAAAAGCTAGGCATGGGGGTATGATGAGAGCCTCATCATGAGCCATAACTAGCTCATTTTGACCCAATAAAGAAAATAAAAGCTCTTACATAACCTAGAAGAAGGCTTAACTGAAGGAACAAGTGCTCTGAGAAGAAAACATGAAATAAAGGTTAAAACTGCAATTTTACCATTGCAGTACATAAACGGGATTTCTCAGAAGCAAAACATAGGTCAAATGGTCCAAATAAAATAAAAAGAGGGTTGAGTCAATCAGAAATGGGTTTATGTGCAATCTAAGAATTAAATGACACTTGGTAACCCTAAAACAGACCCGCTTAAATTAACAAGGTTCCAGTAAGGATAAAAATCGAGTAAACCCTCTAAAAATCATGGAAAAACATCCTCTAGGGTTTAGAACAGTTAATTTGGCCTTTGGAACCTAGTCTGACCTAGATTAGGGTCCTAGCTCCTCAATTAACCAAATTTGAGTTTTTACGTAAAATGTCCAGTCAAACGAGGTCAAACCTGAAACCCAACTTCGCCATTGGATTCCTTAGGTTCAAATTAGGTTTATACCAAAATTTGGACCTAAGGGGAGGTCATCTTGACCTACTTTGCAATTTAGTACACCTAAATCACAAATAGGTCCCTATCTTTTGAATATCCTTGCAAAGAGCCCCCCAAGTTCTTCACCCCCTTTGCAATATAGTCCTGCCGCCATTGTTAGGGCAGAACCGAGCTCCGGCGAGGTTCAGAGAGGGATTGCTCTCTAATCCCTCAGAGATTCCCTCCCAGAAATGGAAGGGGGATTCTCTGAGGAATTCCCTTCCTTCTAAAGCCAATTACAATCGCTGGTGTGAACCCAATCTCTCGTGCGAACGCACGAGAGATTTGGGTATCCACCTTCCTTCCAACTCCGGCGAGCCGGCAGACCTAATTGCGCGCTCTCCACACGCTGATAGGAGCGGCCGGCACCTATAAAACACCCCCTAGACCCTGCCGCAGGACCCAAGCTTGATTTTGACGGAGATCCCCTCCAAATTCCCTCTCTCCCATCTCCGGCCAAATGACCCACAAGCTCCGACGACCTCCTCCCCTCCTTCTCGTTGCTCTGCTGCCATACCAATAGCAGAGTCCTCTCCGCCTCTTCCTCCCGCGTCGTGCTGTATCCCGCGCGCGTGCTCCTGACTTCATCTTCGTCGCCGCTTCCTCCCTCAGGGTCTTTCTTCCCCGACGACGGCAGTTACGAGCCGTCCTCTCCACCGCCTCCCTTCCTTCCAGACAACCCCAGATACATTCTCCATCCTCTCCTCTCTCTTTTCCTCTACTATTTTACTTGATTACCCCTGGACAGTACCTAACCACCTCCATCGTTCTCGCCTCCGACTGCCCTCTGGCGAGCTGCCCACGCCACTCCGCCCCTCCACACGACTCGCCAACCCCCTCGTGAGCTTCGCCTCACCACCAGGAACCCATTCCACCCCATCACTGCCACTCCAAACCTCCACAAGCACCCCCCGACCAACCCACCATCTCCGGCCACAGGTTGACCTAGGCACGCACGCCTAGGCCGACCTGCAACCTGTAGCATCGCCCACCGCCTTCGCCGTGCTACGGCGAAGGTTTCCAGCTATTTTGATTGGGCCAATAGGCCGTTCTGTTGGATGTCAGGTGTACGCTCCGGCCGCCATTAACAGTCGAAGCAGCAGGGTGCTTGGAGTAGCTTCGGGCATCAGGCTTCCCAGGCTGCAGGTGCAGCAGACTCTCGCGAAGGTCGTGAAGCGAACGAGGCCAGCCAGTCGCACAGAGGAGCCATCAGCTTGGGCAATCGAGTGACGAAAGCTCTACGGGCGCGCGTGAAGGCAAGACCGACCAGATAGTCCCACATCGTGGGATTGCAAAACTCAGGTATCATATAAATTGTTTTTGTGTTTTCTTCTTACTGCCTCCGTAAGCACAGGGGTGAGGTCCCTCACTGCCCCCACACGCCTCATCCGCGGCTTGACGTCGCGGATCTGGCGGATCCGACCCGACCTAAACCTACGCACTCCTCGCGCATCACCACTTGCCGGTGCACCTGGTCCCGGGTGCGAATCCGACCCGACTACCCGTGTGGCTTTGGGAGAGCGCGCTTGAGTGAACTGCTTGAGAAAAAGAGAGACGCTTGGGTAGAGGGACGGGGGTAGGTTTTTTCTACTGTGTGGTGTGTGCAGGAAGGAAGAAGTGACCGAGGCAGCGAACACTTAGCAGCTGAAGAACAGGAAGAGAGGAAAGAAGAGGCTGTGTAGCAGTGAAAGGAGAAGTCTTCGCCGAGAAGAAGAAGAAGACGGAAGACAAGGCAGAAGAGAGAGAAGAACAAAGAAGAGGCCAAGTGAAGACTGCAAAGAGATCAGAAGAAAAAGAAGAAGAAAGAAGAAAGGCAAGGCAGGAGAAGAAGGAAGATATAGAAGCAGAAAGGTGAAGAAGAGAGAAAGAGAGATCACATTTAAGACGTCTGATATAGAAATCAGACGTCCAATTCTACTTTTTTTTCACAAATCCTTTTTAAAATTCTCTCTTTGAATCAATTATATTTGCATTTAACAGTTGTATTCTTTGATTTTACAAAGTACTGAGATTGCTCCCCGTGTTCGACCTCGGATACTCTAGTTATTCGAGTAATAAAATTCTTTATATTTGTTTAAACATTTTGTCGGTTATACTACAACGTAATACGCTTTAAATCCTCACAAAATCGTTGAGAACACCAAGTCCTCCAACAAACGACCACCACGAGTTCCTCTAACCAAAGGAGTGTGCCTCATATGTCGAGTCTTGGAGGTGCAGGGGTTCAGCATCATAGAAGACCGAACCACCTTAAAGCACCGCATACGAGCGACAGTCTAGGGAAATAACATCATTGCCCGTACTTCATCCCTGATGGGAACACCATCATTAGCCATAACTAGCTCAATTTGGTCTAAAAAGGTTGACAAATGCTCCTACATATCCATCAGAAGGTCCTAAGGCCGTAATATCCTGTTTTGAAAATAATAGGAGAATACAAGGTTATTTCTACAAAATTAACAGTATTCCACAAATACAGAATAACCATGTGGTATTTCATGGGTTTATTAAAGGTCATATGGTCATTAATGTTTAATAAGTGGGTCTATACAGAATGAAACAGGTTTTCACGTATTTCAAGAATTAATGGACATCTGAAAACCTAAAAGTAGACCTGCTTAATTAACTGAGGTTCTAGTCAGGATAAAATTCATCTAAATCCTCTAAAATTCATAGAAAAATATTCTATAAGGTTTGGTACCTTTAATTTGACCATCAGAACCTAGTTTGGCTTGAAATAGAGTCACACATAGAAAGTTGCCCTAATTTGAGCTTCTGCATAATTTACCTAGTCAAACTTGGTCAAATTCTAAATCTGACTTCACCATTAGATTCTTTGGGTCCAAATTAGGTTTGTACCAAAATTTGGGTCCAATCTGAGATCATGTTGACCTAATTGGCATTTTGGTCAAAGTCTAACTCTTATTCTCTCAAATAGCCTCTTAGCTTTTAAAATCTTTACAAAATGCCCCCTAACTTCTTCATCTTCTTTGCGAAGAAGTCCTTTCCACCATTGGAGGTCAACCAACCTCTAGGCGAGCTTTGACTGAATAGAATCTTACTCAAACTTTAATCAAATCCCACCAAATTTGGTGGAATTGATGTTCACACCTAAAGAAACCTATTGGGATCAATTTCGACTCCTAACTCCCTATGATTTGTGCATACGAACCCACAAAATCAGTGGGGTTCTTCTTGAATCCCAAGCATGCTATGGAGCTTGTTTCCTATTCTCCAAGCTCTCCTAAGCCCTATAAAAGACCTCTCATGACATTCATTACCTCAGCAAGAATTCAAGCCAAAAAACATCTCTTCTTCCTCAACCACCAGCCCGCTCCACCTCGCTCCAGTGACTCTCCACCTCTGGCCTCTTCACCGGTTGCCACGTACGATAAGCGACCAGATCTTCTTCCCCATTCTCTTCCGCACCTCGTAATACTAGCGAGGTGCACTCTACCCCTCCATCGTTGCCGATATCTCTCACTGGAGCTCCCTTCGTCTCCGACACTGGCGATACCGCAACTGACGCTTCCTCCGTTCCCCTTTGTCCGCTACTTAGCCTCGACAACTCTCTATCATCTGCTCATCACAACCGTATCACCGCCACTTCGAATTGACTCCTTACGAGCCCTCCACTCCTTCGCCTTCCACTTCGCCAACGTACCTCTGGCAAGACATTTCTGCTACCACAGATCGCCAAATGCCATGCCACCACGTCCGCGAACATCACCTTGCCTCATTTAGTAAAATCCCCAAAGAAATTAGGGGTTTAGCTCTCTCTATCATCTCACCCGACACCTCTCAACTCGCACCACCATCTCGAGGTCGTTAGACCTCCACGACGCTTCTTGCTCCATGCCATGACTACCACCACACTAGCCATGCTCCGGCGAACCTTTTGAGTTGTTTTGACTCGACCGAAAGGCTTTATTTTCTATTTCAAGTTCCAGGTCGAAGCTCCGCCATCGTGCCATCTTTTGCAATGCTGTTCGTCAAGTTCTAGCCACATTCTTCGGGGCTGCCACCTCCAGGTCGTGCTAAAGGCTTCTAGGAAGGCCTCCAGGTCTTCAATTGAGGGCTCCATCAGTTGTAGATCACCCAATTGAATGAAAGCATCTCACTGCTTCTCACGCAAAGAAGCCTTGGGACATAGTCCCGCATCGTGTATTGGCAAACTCGCAGAGGTGCATAAGAGGAATTTCTATTTCCATCCCTTTACCCAAGTCACGGGGGTCAGGTCCCTAGTACTCTCACCCGCTTACCCGAGCGCCCACTGCTCACCTGCGATCATGCCCGCAGGCTTGCACCCGGTCTTGGTCTGATTACCCAATTAGTTAGGTTTGAGAGAAAGAAGAAGAGAAAAGAGAGAGAGAGGAGGGGGAGTTTTCCTCACTCTCTAACTCTCTAACACTTGAGGAGAAGAGGCCTTTGCCTCTATGTGTGACTTGAGGAAGAGCTAAAGAGAAGAAGAGAGAAGGAAGAGGAGGAGCTGAAGAAGAAGAAAGTCTCTTTATAGAGAACTATAGCAGGGTGTTGTTTAAGTCATCTGTCCTGAGCATCCAACATCTGATTCCACCAAATTGTGCTTCTAAGGCTAAATTGCTTACTTTTCTTGCGTGGGATTACTTGATTGATACTGTGCATTTATTTGGTATAATTGTAAAGGGTAATTGGTGATTAAAATCACCATTTTACCCCATCATTTTTTGCACATTGCTACTGATTCTCATATATATATATCATTCTTGTGTGGATTTTTCATTATAAATTGCTCATCTTTTTGGTTATATTGTGATCTTGAGATTAATTTCAATACTTGCTCCCAATGAACGACCTTGGAATTCAAATTTGAATATATGTATTTGTTTTCATGCGATTTCAACTAAACTACAACGAAGTATTTTTAACATCGATTTTGCATGTAAATAATCCCTTCCCCCCATCCAACATGTCCCCAATGGGGAGAGGATTAGGATCCAAATGAGGATCAGGCGGACGGGTCGGAATAGGGAGGTAGATGCCCTAATCCAGAGTATTAGCCTTGTTTGAGTAATGTTTTTTAGCCAGCACTAAATCAAATCCCAAAATTTTAGTGGGATTAGGATCAAACACACTCATAATCAAAGGCAAACCTTGAAAGTTCTCCTCCGTAGAACCACTCAAATCAGGCATCGAATTAGATCGTTGGTTTTTCAAAAGCCACAATTTAACCACATTTTTAGAAGATCAATAGAGGAAACTTCCTTGAAAGAAACTCCCTCCAGAGATGAACTAAGCAAAGTCGAAAAATCATGAGATTGAGGCAAATCCGAAGAAACGGAATCTGAAAGCAGCATCGAAAACTCAGAAACACAGATCGCATCATCAGAAACCACAGGCGAAGAGATCTCAGGGGATATCTGTTGAAGGCGGAAAACTACGCGCTCGCAGTTGGATTCGAAAACCCATCATTGTAGTTCAAGTCACGAAGAAATCCATTCAATAGATAAAATTTATACCGAAAATCTGTAAAGAAGTTCCAGGTCGAACATAGGGAGGCTACGTCGATCTCAAAATCCGCAATTATATTTTTTTGTTTTTTTGTTTAAAAGGCGAAATAATCACAACGGGATTGCTATAGACAATAAGAGAGAGAGAGAACAATCACTTGATATTAAATAATGTTTTTACAACTAAGAAATTGGGAAATTGTTACAACTAGAAAGCAGGAAATTCTACTCTAGAAAGCGATAAAAGAAAGGAGAGAGAAGTTATCCTCCTCGACGAATTCTTGGAGGACGAGCCGGATGGAGGCGATGCCTGGAAGACGGAGGACGAGGCTGGAAGAAGGAGGACGAAGTCAAAAGAATGGGAATGAGGCAGCACATCTTCGTCTTCGTGGGATCCACTTCCGGAATGGAGGCGAAAACTTGGTTTTAGCTCTTGAGGAGCAACCCGGGTGTGAGACAAGCTTCTCTTAAGCTTTGGAGAGGGAGAGAAGAAGGAAGGGATGAAGAAGTGGAGGTCGGAGGGCTATATATAGATGTAGATTGGAGGGGGCAAATGGGTCATTTCATCTCAAATCATTAATTCAGGGCCTTTAGTGACGTATTTATCCGTCACTATGGACTTGAACGTGGCTGACGTGCGTGCGCTCGCTCCTCTTCCACACTCTTAAACGCTCGTGCATGTTTGGATTGATCTCAACCATTTGATCTCAAGATCGGATGACTTAAAGTCATCCTCACAGCGCCCTTCAAAACTCCTCTACCGCCTGCCCGCATGTGATGAGGCGTGCAAATGCATGTCATTGTGCGCGTACGCAATCGAAGGATCCTCCACGCACCACGCCTCCTCCCCTCGGCCACCAGATCTTCATCTGATAGTCGAATCGCGCCCACACCCGCACCCGTGCCCACGCCCATCTAAATTGAGGCACACAGCACGGGTCAAATGCGTGCCCTTCACTCATGAAGGGGCGCTCGACCGCTACGCTATGCCTTCGTTTGTGTTGCATGGAGGATTTGTGCGTGTAGATCCGTGGCCATTTAATAGGCATCCAACGGTGGAGATTCATCGAGCAGGTGAAGAAGAAAAGCAAAGGCGGTTCCTTGGGGCCGGTTAGGTAGCTGAGATGGTGCCACGTGGTTCCATCTTGACCGTCCATCTTCTGTGTGTTGTAGATGGTGCCACGGGTGTCGGATTGGATCAATTTTTGTGCCGTTAGGTTGCGATCATCGATTTGAACTCATCCGTGCAGTCGGATTTGTCGTCTAAAGTGCGGATTGACACCATCTTGGCCCCTGATCTTTAGGATTCCTCGATCTCTAACTGGTGCTACAGATGTCCGATTAGAGCAATCTTAGAGTCATTAAACTCCAATCATCGCCTTGATCAGATCTGTACGGTTGGATCTTTGATTTGAGGCCCCGATTATCAGGTTGCCTTATCCTTGGCCAAGAAAAGAGACAATTACTATACAATTTATACAACTTGACCTAAATACATGATTATGCATGTTATGCAATATTTACAATGTATGATGCTAATATGACACTAAGAACATGCATTAATAGACATTTTAGGTTAATCAGATGTATGCACATCACACCCTCATGCCTATCTTTTGCTAGTCCTTAGCAAAAACTACATGCTATTTGTAAAAGAATTAGGTTGGATTACTCAAGCACAAATCATTTTCAACATTAAGAAATTTTTACTTTGGACCTGAACTTTCAAAGACACAACAACGCCCGGGTATCTACACAAAATGCAAACCGCCTCAAGCCCTCACCTTATTCAAAGAAAGATCTCTTTTTTTTCTTTTTCTTCTCTTCTAATTTTTCTTTTGAACCGGTTGAAAGGAAGGGTAGAATGCAGAAGATATCACCTGAATATGAAGCTTGGGTTATCTCTCAGTCAGATTGTACAACTGCTGACTTTAATGCCGTCAGTTAGGCATAGTCCAGCCAATGAAGTCACAACATAGCTAAAGCAACCGATTCTGGAATAGTACGGTCAATAACAGGCTTCAAACGTTGACTGTTGACTTTGAATGAATTACCCGTCTTTGAGTCAAAGATCTGAATAGCCCCATTTGGAAATATCTATTCGATAATGAACGGGCCATTCCATTTCAACCTAAGTTTGCCAAGAAATAGCTTAAGTCGAGAATCAAAGAGCCAGACTTTCTGGTTCAACTCAAAGCTCTTGCGGGAAATCAATTGGTCATGAAGAGCTTTGGTTTGAGCCTTGTAGATCTTGGCATTCTCATATGCGTCATTTCTAAGCTCCTCCAACTCAGATAGTTGGAGTTTCCTGGTCTTCCGGGCTAAACTCAAATCTAGATTACATTGTTTGATTGCCCAGAATGCTCTATGTTCAATTTCTACAAGTAAATGGCACGTGTTTCCATATACCAGACGAAATGGAGACATGCCGATGGGCATTTTATATGTCGTTCGGTAGGCCCAAAGAGCATCCTCAAGCTTTTGAGTCTAGTCCTTGCGATCAGGTCTAACCATTTTCTGCAGAATATTCTTGATCTCCCGATTGGAGATCTCGGCCTGTCCATTCGTATAGGGATGGTAAGGTGTGGAGATTCTATGATTAACCCTATATTTTTCCAGCAAATTACGGAACTGGGCATTAGTGAAATGAGTGCCACCATCACTGATGATGGCCCTTGGAATCCCGAACCGGTTGAAGATGTTCTTCTTGACAAAATCAATGACCACCTTGTGGTCATTGGTTTGGGTGGGAATAGCCCTAATCCACTTGGACATGTAATCAACAGTGACGAGAATGTACTGGTGTCCAAATGAAGGGAGGAATGGTCCCATGAAATCGATGCCCCAAATGTCAAAAATTTCGATGGGAAGAATCAGGTTTAGTGGCATCATGTCTCTTTTGGTTATGCTCCTAAGTGCCTGGCATCGGGAACATGACCTTGAGAAATCCTAAGCATCCTTAAATAAAGACAGCCAATAGAATCCAGATTGCAAAATTTTTCTAGCCGTCTTTTTCCTAGAGAAGTGTCCACTACACGTGGATGCATGGCAAAACTCGAATATACTCTTGAATTCATTCTCCAGAATGCATCGGTGAATAATCTGATTAGAGCCAATGCAGTACAGTTTAGGGTCCTCCCAGAAGTAATATTTGGCCTTAGATTTGAGTCTATCCCGTTGTTGCTTGGTCCAATCCTGGGGGATTTGACCAACGGCCAAATAATTAATGATGTCAGCAAACAATGGGGTTTGGACACCTGAAACTATAAAGATGGTCTCTTTCGGAAAAGTATCAGTAATTGGAATGTCCGAACGAGAAGAATCACTCAGAAGTCTCGACAGATGGTTTGCCACCACATCCTGTACCCTGGATTTATCCTTGATTTTAAGATCAAATTCTTGAAGCAGAAGAATCCATCTAATAAGCCGAGGTTTGGCATCCTTTTTGGCCAAGAGATGTCTCAAGGCCGAGTGGTCGGTATATATGATGACGTGAGACCCTAAGAGATAATCCCTAAATTTCTCCAAAGCAAACACTACAGCTAGTAATTCCTTCTCAGTAACAGTGTAATTCCTCTGGGCCTCATCCAGAGTTTTACTAGCGTGGTAGATGACAGAGGGTGATTAGACCATATTTGTGGGCTATTTAAGTATTTAAGTGCCTCGACATCAAGTTAATTTTAACATTTAGATAGCATACATTAGGATGTAATTAAATTAATTCATATTTTTAGCTTAAGTGCATAATTCATATGTGGCATCCATATGTAAATGTATTTAGAATTAACTTAGAATTGCATTCATTTAATTAGCTAACTTATTAGGTGCATTGCATGCATTATTTCAGGTTAACATAAAAGTTAAGGGTTTGTGTATAAATAACCATAATATTTTATTATTATTTTATTCTACTTTTTCTATGAGGAACGACTGCATTTCTTCCTCCAGCTATCACATTGAAGATCCCAGTCAAGGAGGAGCACCAGAAGTGGAGCTGGTCTCCTCGACTAGGATAAGGAAAAGGTGGAGGCTACCATGCTCCCGGAGACACTGCCCCACTCCACCACTGTGCACTCCACTCCACCACTGTGGTCTCCACGGCGAGCTCGGCCAGTTACCGTGAGCGTGAGCCTCATCAGCCATGCAAAGAATTCCTTTCTTCTTTCTCTTTATTCTCTCTTTTCTTTTCTTTTGCATGATACTATTCATCATCACCTTCATTATTCTGTTTACAGGCCTCAACAAACCCACCACCACCATCACCGCAGACCACCTTCACGCCAAAGCGGCCAGCAATAGCTAGCTTCTCTTCTAGACCACGCCACATTCCCATGGACAACAATGATAACCGTCAGTTTATCATCATTCTTATGCATTAAAACAAACCTAGCTCTTAGGATTTTACTCCGCAAACAGGTGTTTTGGGCTGCATTTAGGCATAAAATAGGTTAGGCATGCATTGCATTTTTTATTATCTTTTTGATATGTTTTTGTGAGTGTTAGGGATGAACAAATATACAGATCCCTAAAACCCTAGCACTCAAGAAGGCAAATGGTGAAGGAGAAGCACAAACTAGCAGGAACTCAGCTTGATCCAGCTCACCACAACTAGAACCTAGCTCACTTGAACTAGGGTTAGCTCATCCCAGCTCCATTAAGCTAATCTCAGCAGAATGGCAACTCAAGAGAGTTCATCTTAGCTCACCCTAGCTCAAGTCAGCTCAGATCCAGCTCAACTTAGCTGAGTCTAGCTCATCTCAGCTCCCACTAGTCCACAGGGAGCTCTAGCTAGCTCAACTGAGTTGACAGAAAGTTCACCCCAGCTCAGATCCAGCTACATCCAGCTCCACTCAACTCCAGCCAGCTGAAGAAGAACTCATCCCAGCTCAGGAAGCTCAAGTCCAGCTCTTGGAGACTCAGCTTAGCTCAACTCAGTTAAGCTAAGCTACCTTAGCTGCCTCAACCAGCTTGATCCTCCCTGGGAGCACCAGACCTAGCTCACCTCAGCTCATTATGGTAGAAGCTAGCTCACTTTAGCTTGGCTTAGCAGCTAGCAAAGAAGTAGCAAGCTAAGCTAGCTAGAGTAGCTCCATGCTAGCCTTTTCAGCAGCAGCCAGCTCCAGTTTCAGCTCCAGACTTCTCCTCAGCTCCTCCCTCCAAAGCCTAGCTCCAACACCTTCTCCTCTACTCCTCCATTATCTAAGCTAGCTTAGCTTAGCCTAGCTATGCTCCAAATTCCTTGGCTTGTACCACCCCAAAAACCCACCTAACAACTCCACCCAACTAGCTCCACCTAAGCTCCACATAAGCTAACCTACTTGGCACCAACCTAGCCTACCCACCACCTCCAAAAGACACCTAAAAGTGGCGCCAAAAGCACCCTAACCACCCCCTTAATGGCGCCACTTTTCCCTCCAAAAACCCCCTTCATCTCCACCATACACCTCTCCTTAAAACCATCTCCACCATCCACCTAACCCCCCTTCTAGAAGACCCTAGGTTGGCACCAAAATGGTGGTGTCTCTCCACCACCAAAAGCCACCAACACCACCATAACCACACCTTTTAACACCCCTTGGGTTGGCGCCAAATTCCCTTGGCCATAGGATCATCAACCACCTCCATCCTTCCATCCTAGCCCTCCATTTCAAGGGGCACCTTAACCCCCCATCCTACCCTATAAAAAGACCACTACCCACCACCATTCAAGTCATCCTTGGCTAGCAAATTCACTCTCATATTCCACCTAGAAGCCCACGTCTAAGAGAGAACAAGAAGAAGAAGATTAAGGGGATATTCTATCCCCTTGGTGCCTTCCCCTCTTCCCCTCTCTCTTGGGTCACGCCAGCCAAAGGAGAAGCCAGGCAAGGAAGATCTTTGGAGGAGATTTTGAAGGTGGTCCATGCCATCTTGGAGGAGCTCTTGAGGGTGGTGCATGCCCCCCCCCTTGGAGGAGAGCATTGAAGGTGGTAGCTTCCACCTTGGAGGAGCTCTCAAGGAAGGAGAAGAAGGAGGCCCTCTTTTCAAGCCAAGGAGCAGCTAGGCTTGGAGTAAGAAGACTCCCTTCTTCACCATTTTTGCAAGAGGATTTGTGTTTCTTTTCTTGCTTCTAGATTTTTTTTATTTTATTAGAAGCATTCCTCTACTTGTCCTTGAAAAGAACACCAATTCTAGTCAATTAAATTGCCTTCTTTTAGCTTTTTTTTTTGCAATTGTTACTTTTGGTTCTAGCACTTGTTTCACCTCTTCTTCCTAATTACTCTAGGCCTCCACTTGCCTAGATTGAGCTTAGGAAGAAGATATTTCTATCTTTTAAGTTTTAGTTAAGCAATTGTAGGTGTTAGTACTTTCCGTTACAATTCGCATTTTGCCCTCGTCTTTTCAAAAAAAAAAAATTACATATTTAAAATACCAAAAAGAAAGTTGAGATTTATTTGTAAGCAAGAGGATTAATTTTGCAAACATTTGACCTCCTTGGACGATCCTAGATACTTCCCCTATCTAGGATATAAATTTAAGAGTTGATCGATTTTGCGCGTTACAACGACGTATTTTACAAATCGCGTAAAATCCGTATCAAGCAGCAACCACGCTCCTCTGGCTACATACTGTGCCTCACCGCACATGCAGGCGGTGCCCAGCCACTGTTTTCGAGCGCCTCATGGCCAGATCCAGCAGCACCTGCACCCGCCTACCAGTGCGGCCCTTTAGCTTGCTTTCGTGCTCTCAACGGCAAAGCGCCATCGCCTTCCGCGCTCCTCTAGCGCAACCCAGCTGTTGCATGCCCCTCTCTACATGCCTGCAGCTCCTATAGCATGCACCACATGCCCGCACCTCCGCCCGCATGCCTTCTAGCCGCGCGTGCAGAGCACGCGCTCCACGCAGCAACCCCACCAGAGCATAAAGCGCTGCACCTCCGCCTGCGTCTCCCTTACTGCACCTCTGCCCGTAGCACCTCCAAGCATACCCTCCATTAGCAAAGCGCATGCTCCTCACAACCACCGGCCCTCACCTTCAGCCGCATGCGCAGAGCACTCGCTACTCCAGCCTCACCGCCAGTGCGCAGCGCGCATCCTCCAATGCCCTTCAGCAGCTCCATTCCTACGCACAAGACCAGTAGCGACAGGTGCTGCCGTCGCTGCTTCACTCCTCCGTGCAGCCAGCCTAGGCCATCTCACGATGCACCACCACCACCTCCATGAAGGCCTCGCTCCGGTTGACCTTTTCTCAAGTAGCTCCTCGAATGAGCCTCTCTCCCGTGCACGAGGAGGAGAGTGGTATAATCCTCGATTTTATTGTGTATTATTATTTACAAAAATTGCCATTGTCAAGAATTATTTTCTTGATTTTTCATATTAATTAAATTATGGTGAATTTATAGCTTTATTCCTATTCTTCTAGATAATTGTTAAGCCTTATTGATTCATCTCTATATGCATTACATTTAATTTTGAATTACATTTTAGTATGCATGCAAGTGAAAAGTACATGGCATACCTTTACACATGGATAATTTTCTTACATGAAAATTACGTCAACAACCCTTGACTTCTCCATAAATTTAAGGTTTACATTCAGGGCTACATAGGAATTGTTTGATTTGATGAATATTTCAGCGAACTCGATTTCTACCTAATTGTGAGTTTAAATAGGTCATTGCCTCCCTATGGACACTACCTGCTCTCCTGTAAGTGGTTTAATTTTAATTCTAATTGTTTTGATTAGTCATTTTTCCACCACTTAGAATTACAACGATAAATCTTCTTAATCATCATTTTTCGAAAACTAAAATTTGACTCATCAAATGGCACCGCTATCGAGGAGGCAACACGCTTATTAAACTCGCATTTATCTATTTAATTTTTCACATTTTAATTGAGGCATATTTAACTTGTTTTATCTAATTTTGTGCGAGGTACGTATATTACATACGAGTTGATGCACCACCCTTAGCAACACTGAAGTGGACCTTGTTTCCATTGCTTGGAGGAGTGACCAAGCTTCACATCTACAAGGAGGAGCTTGAACATTGGTGAACCTTGTTGTCACCAACTGGGAGGAAGACATTTGGAGTGATCATCTTCGTCTCCGTAGATTTTTTTTTAAGTAGATAGATTTAGGTTTTAGAACTTTACTTTTCTTTATTTTCTTGCACATACATTTGGTTTAAGACCCTTGTTCTGGGGTGCATTTTAGGGGTTTGTTCCCTGACTTTCTTTTAGGCCCCTACGTGGGTAATTTTCGGGAGTTTGTTCCCTTTTCTTTAGATCTAGGTTTTCTTTGTGGGTTGTTTATCCTTAATTTGTTTGTGCATAAGTAGCTTAAAAAAAAAACACTAGCTACCTGCCCTTAGGTAGAATCATCTAGGATTGAATGAGCAGCATCTAGATCTAACTTCCTGTCTTGCATATTGCATGAAGAATGCTGGAATTAGATATGCACTTCTAACTTTGCATTTCTACCTGTCATGCAAATGCATTTAGATTAATTTTTAGACCACATAATCTGTCTTGAAGCGATCTAATAAAGTGGTCACATTTAATTTTTGAAAAAGGATTAATTAAAGGAGAGACATTTAAAAATCAAGGACTTGATTTTCAAACTTGGCGTGCTATTCAAAATTGAAAATCTTTTGCGATGTATGCACACTTATATCTCTTGCACCAAGGCACACTTTTAGACACTCCTCAGGTTTGGAACCGCTAGGACTAGAGCCTCCTATTACTGAGGTGTAAAGTGACCCAAACTTTAGTTCAGAGGTGAAGTTGCCTCCAAACCTTACGGATTGAGGGTAGTTAAGAAGCACCGCAAAAGCAATGCTTCAAAGGAAGGGTTTAACCCTACTTGCATCCTTCTTTGCCGTGTTTGGTGGTGACTAAACTTTTTGGGCTTTAGGAAGCATCACCTAAGTCCCAGTTAGGTCTTCTTAGGCGATCCGTAGGTCGACAATAAGCGCGTAAATTGATTGAACAAATTGTATCGTCACCTACAATCTGACTTAAAATCAAAAGCCTAAATTGGGAAAGACCTAAAAAGTCCTTTTTGAATTGTGTTTTGCTTGGGGAATTCTGATTGAGGTGTGAGTTAGAATGGACCACATTGACTTTCATCCTTTCACATCTTTCCCACACCCTTACCCCCACTTTGCACTCTTCGATCCCATATGCCGAGATGGTCCATCCTTTGATGGAAATAATGATAATGATTGGGATCCTTTTTACTCCTATTATAGGAGTATTGGTCTGCTTAAGCTCTAAATCTCTGAGCAGAACCTAGGAGCGGGATTTGTCTTGCCCAATATCCCACACACCATAGAAATACCCAACCCACCCTCCCTTAATGATTATAATGCTTGGACATAAACTCCTAGGTACTTTAACCCTGTGCCTGACTTCTCTCCTGATAGTAATGATGATTTCTTCTCCTTTTTTTTTGAAAATGTGAGGAAAGCTATCGTGAAATGATAGCAATCTGGAGGGCATTTTATTTCATACTAAATAAACAAATCACGAAGGATAGTTACATATTGGATCCCCATCTATGTATGAGGGACCAACACTCATTTACAATTAGCTCACACCGAACTGGTCTCTCCTGAAATAACTTTTCATTTCTCGCCCTCCACACACACCACAGGGTAGCGGCCATACACCTGTATGGTCGTCCAGGTGTAGTAAACCTCTGCCAAAGGGCTTCCTAAGTAGGTAGAGGTTCCTGACATATTTTCCTCCATAACTTGTCTGTGACCAAACATGAGGAAAAAATATGAAACACACTGTCGGTGTGTAATCCACAGAGATAACAGGCATTTAACGTTGCCCCCATTCTTTTGTGTCTAAAGTCACCTGTGATCAAGCCTTCCCTCCTGCAAAGCCATAGGAAAATTTGCACTTTCAGTGGAATCTTCAATAGCTATATTTTCTTATCAATCGGGTCACTCTCCACATTTGTGTTTGACCTGATAATCTTTTCATAAGCCTGTTGCACTGTATACTTCCCATTCCAGCCATATGTATCAGCCGCGCCCTGTCTAGGACAGATCTGCTGCAATGCAGATATCAGATTCTACCTATCCTCCCACTACCGTGTACTTGTTCTGCAGAAATCAGATCCTTCAAGCCTCCAGCAGTTCCCTGCATCAGACCACAGGCTGCTAACAGGGGCTTCTTTATCTGTAGCTGCTGCATGTGCTCTTGGATAGGCATCTCTTAGAATCCCCATAGTTGACCACTGCTCATTCCACAAACTGAAATCACAGCCATTTCCAAGCTTGGGCTGCATCAAATGCCAATTGGTTTTAATTACTAGGATGACCGATCTCCAACAAGGGGATGGTTTGATTGGATGAAACCTCTTCAGTGCGCTGTTGGATCCACCATAGAAATCTCTGATCAGGTCTGTCCAGATTTCTTCCTTGCCCTCAAAGATCTTGATCGCCCATTTGATCAGAAGAGCCTCATTGAATTCCTTAAGCACCTTAATCCCCAGTCCACCCATTTCCTTTGGCCGGCAGATCTGTTCCCACTTCATAGGCTGCATGAACCTCCCCTCATGTCTAGCCCCTTTCCAAAAGAATTTCTTTCGCATTATGTCTAACCGTTTCCAAATAGATTTCGGGGCTTTAAAGATGCTGAAATAGAACACCGGGATAGAGGTTATCACTGAATTTAGGAGAATTAGTCTCCCACCCTTTGACAAAAATTTACTACTCCACCCTTCCAGTTTGACAGAAAGTTTGTCGAAAAGAACATTCCAATCATTCTTCTTCATTTTCGCAGATCGTAATGGTAGCCCCAGATATTTAATTGGCAGCTTAAACGGAGGTGTACCCAATGTAGCTGCTAGTGTGTTATGTTCCTAATCGTTCATGCCAAAACATATCAAAGTAGACTTTTCCTTATTCAATTTCAGACCTGAGATGTCTCCGAAAATCTTCACCATATGCCCTAAAGCATGGGCAGCAAGAGTGGACCCTTCCACAAAGAAAATCGTGTCGTCTGCATATTGTAAAATAGGAGCCAAAGTCCTCCTGTTGGAAAGTGAATATCCTCTGATGACACCCGCCTCTGACATTTTACACGCATATTTTGCGAGCCCATCAACTGCAAGATTAAAAATCAAGGGGGCTAGAGGACATCCTTGTCTAACCCCACATTGAGGTTGAATCCAAGCACCACATGGTTTCCCATTGATCAGCGGGGAGAAGGAAGTAGTTGTGATACATCGCTTCATCCACTGGATCCATGTGGGGGGAAACCTCTCCTTTTGAAAGCCTCCCAAATGTATGGCCATGAAACTGAGTCGTAGGCTTTTCGGAAGTCCACTTTCCACATAAATGCCTTACATTTCCTTCTGTGCCATCCACTCACCATTTCTTGGGCCATAATGAAAGATTCTTGAAGGGATCTATTAGGTAGAAAGGCAGATTGTACAGGATGGATCAAACTTTGTAGAACAGTTCTCAATCTGTTTGCCAATATCTTACTCACCACTAAATAAATGGAATTCGACAAAGAAATCAGTCTAAAGTCTGAAAATTTCTCAGCTCCCATTGTCTTTGGCAACAAGAAACATAAGATTTATTGATCTTATTGAAACTTGCATTGCTCTTCTCAAACTCTCTTATGACTTCCATCACCTCCTTGCCAATCACACTCCACATTTCTTATAAAAGAACACTTGGATACCATCTGGTCTAGGGGAGCCTTCCATATTTAGATCTTTAATAGCATTCATAGTTTCCTGTTCAGTGATAGTAGCTGTCAGTTGAGAGGCCTGATCACTTGTAACTCTAGGTGCATCACTCACAACCATCCTCCATTCCCCCCTCTTTGTTGCTCGTGAAGACCCCCTGTAGTACCTGATAGCCTCTGCCTTTATTTCTTGCATAGAGGACAGTTTATGCCCATCTTTGAGAATGGACGAGATAAAATTTACTCGCCTCCGAGAGTTGCCAGCAAGGTAAAAGAATTTTGTGTTGGCATCTCCCTCCTTGAGCCACAACTGTCTTGACCTCTCCCTCCAATCAATCTCCTGTTTGAAATCCTCCTCCACTACCACCCCCTGCCACATTCTTCTGTCTGCAAGCTCCTCATCAGATAAAGGGCCTGCTGCTTCCTTAGAATCCAGCATCTGAATGTTGTTCAAAGCCTCTACACGCCTCTGCTACCTCAGTGTGACCATAGTATCTCTATATTCTTTCAGAATAGTACGTAGAGCTGCCAGCTTGGAGGCAAACCTGATAGTAGCTGAGCCTCCCACCTGTTTGGTCTGCCACCATGACCTAATCATCTCATGGAATCCAGGCTCTCTCAGCCAAGATTTTCTGAACTTGAAGTATGAGCCTGCTTGGATCTCTTCACCACTATCCCAGACCAAAGGAGTGTGGTGAGAGAAAGGGTGGTCCAGTCCAGCAACGCTTGACAGTTGAAATCTATCAAGGATAGTAACATTCCCAAAGAATCTATCAATCTTTAATAATAAGCCATTACCATTACGCCAAGTGAACTCAACTCCTGATGATGGATATTCATTCAAGCCAAGGGATTGAACTACCAACTAAAATCCAATAGATGAACTGTCTATAGCACCATATGGCCTATCTGTCCCTGTCAGCACATAATTGAAATCTCCTCCTATTAGCCAAGCTTCCCCTTGCACAAGTTCAGCCACTGCAGCCCAATCCTGCCATCGTTACTGTCTCACAGATGCAGCACAAGGGCCATACACACCTGTAATCTGACGTGCGCTTGTGCGTGTGTGTTAAGAAGTGTCATTATAGTCGCACTTGCAACGTCGGCTTTAAAGTAAAGAAACGGAGGTGATTCCGAGTGTCAGTCTCAGGGAGGCGTGAAAATCAAATTTTGCTTATCACTTGTTGTCACGGAAAGCGTGGAGTTTTGCTTGCGAAAGGTGCGATTTGAAAAGCAAGAGAGATAGAGAGGGAGAGGGAGAGATTAGGGTTAGAGTTGTCTCTTGCTTGATCATGCAATTTAAACAGGAATTAAAATAAATAACTGAATGGAAAGTACTTCATTAATCATGCAGCTTTAGTTCATAACTTACAACATTAAATACATGCTCAAACAAAAGTAAAGGAAAGCTTAAAAGAAAGGAAGAGAGAGAGAAGAGGGAGAGCGGCGAGGTAGCCACGGCGGTGAAAGAGGCTCCGTCGGTGGCTCGTCGTCTCCGACGATTACAAGAGGGCCTAAAGCTAGCTAAGAGAGGGGTAGAGTAGTTGCAAGGGAAGTGAATGCCTTGAATGAGTGGTCGAAGGGGGTTTAAATAGGGAGAAGGGCTTTCTAAAAGAAGAAGGGGCTTTAGCGACATCTGGGACGTCGCTAAAACCATTCCAAAAGCGTCGGTGAAGCCCTCCAGCCCGCCGGTCAACCGCCCGCGTTGTTCTTCTTCGTGCTCGATCCGCTGCCGCTGCGTGAGAGCCGTTCGATTGAAGATCGGACGGTTGAGATCTTCCCTTGGATGTGCTCGGATCGCGCCTCAGGCATGTGTGTGCGTGGGCGTTGTCGCCCGACATACGCGCGCGCGTGGGCGCTCACGATCTGAGGGCGCGCTGCGTGGCACAATCTCAGCCGCCCACTGCTGATCGGGCGGCCCAATTTCGCTGCACACTTCCTTCGTCTTCAATTTTACGCACCGCGCGGCTTGAACCCGCGTCGCGTGCGTGCAAGCGTGCACGCTAACCGTTGCGCCATGCCCACGCTTTGTCGCGGCGACTGCGGGTGGGAGCGCGGTTCTCAGTCATCTGATCGAAGATCGACGGCCGAGATTTGATCTCAGCTGAAGGGAGAGTGGCGTGCAGTGGAGCGGGGGTGTCGTGGCGCAACGAGGGCCATTGATCACTAGATCAACGGTCAGAACTTCTTGGGCCCATTGTAGGAGCTCCGGATGTCGGATTTGGCCGATCTTGAGTCCGTTGGACTCTGTTCATCATTCTGAATCTATCAGTGCAGTCCGATTACTCATCTGAGGCCTGCTTTGACAAGTGCTTACACAAATGACCATTAATACAGTTTTATAAGCAATCTTGGTACATGATGCATGCAATGCTCCCATTCTACTTATGTTGTGGCTCTTATTCTTAAGATGGGCCCTATTTAACAGAACTATCACCCCCTTGTGCAGTGTTATCATACCCCCATGCTTACTCCTTGCTTGTCCCTAGCAAGGTTTATTCTAGCCTTTATTTTCTTTTAGAATTTAAGAAGTAATTGCTTAGACACTTCGTCACTTGTCAATAGGAGGAAATATACCAAGATCTTAATCTACAAAGACTAAGTAGGGCTCGGGTGTCTGCCAAAATACGAATCGCCCGAATCCTTGCTTTAATGTATATAACTATACATATGTATATGTATATATATATATATTTTTTTAGAATTTTTTCGAAATTCAGCGTGGGTTGGTAACTTTTTACGGCTACCCAACCCACCCAAAACTCGGTCAAAACCCCAAGTGCTAAGCATCCTGGTGTGAAGATTGTGATAGACTCACTTAACGGTAATTTAAACAGACTTCGGGTTTCTACGCCCTTAGGTGACCGAAAGAGGAAATATATTTGCCCAAAGGTGTATTTGTTTGATTGGTAACTTTCCCCCTACGTTTGTTTTAATTGGGGTCAACACAAGGATTTTTCCAGTGTATATCTCCCCGGCTTGTACTACTTCCCCATTTCTTCCTTAAGTGTTTTGGTTCTTTTTGTGAAGTTATTGAGCTGGGCTCTGGACAACCGACCAATGGGCTGTTACCCACGATCACTTGCCAGCCATACTCGTGCGGTGAAGTGTGGTTTATTTTCTTTTCTTCTCCTTTTTTTTTTCGTAGGTGGCTTCCCTGATCTCAAATGTACCTAGAGGCAATGAAGAAGAAATGGTCCCGTGGCTGGGTTCTGGACAACTTGCCAATGGGCTGTTACCCACGACAGCTTGCTTGCCATACCACCCTATAGAGTTCATTAGCTACCCAATTTCTGTCAAAATCTCTGAGAAGTGTGTCTGTGCAAAAATGTGTGCAGATGCTTAGACTCAAAGTTTTCTGAGTTAGAGGGTAAGTTGATAAGTCATATATTTATCACCTTATTTAGTAGGTGGATTAGAATAGCTTAAGGTTACAAGGATTCGAAGCTAAATCCATATTTTAACGGACACCAGGGCTGATTAAGTCTGAAGGCCAGAAAAGTCTAAGTGTTTAAGTTCTTCTTGTATTATTTCCCACTATTGACAAGTTTCTAATGCCTAAGTTTTCTTCCTAAATTCAATTTTTTTTTAATTTTATTTTTATTTTTATTCGGACTGATTAAATGAGCTCAGGATTATGCAATTTACCACCCCCCCATGCTTAAGTTGGACAATGTCCTCATTGGCAAGTACATGGATGCATAAGGGTTCAAAAAGATAGTACCTGAGTGGAGTAAAATATCGGATCAGTCTAAATCCTCTGGGTTGCCTCCCAAGAAGCGCTGAGTTTAACACCTCCAGCTGGGCGGTGCTCCATGTCATCCCTCAACGAGGGTGACACGCTCCTTTGGGGGAACCTGGGCCAGGAAGTGCTTCAATCTTTGACCATTAACTGTAAAAGTGTGCCCAGTGTTAGGATTAGCGATTTCAACCGCCCCATTAGAGTAGGGCTTAACCACCCAAAATGGTCCTGTCCATTTGGACCTGAGTTTCCCCAGGAAGAGTTTTAGGCGGGCGTCAAACAGCTAGACTTGCTGGTTAGGCTCAAAGGTTTTTCTATGAATGAGTCGGTCATGGATGGCTTTCATTTTCTCCTTATACAGTCGACTATTGTCAAAGGCATCCCGACTAATTTCTTCGAGCTCAGATAATTGGAGCATCCTCTGTGCACAGGCTAACTGGGAATCCATGTTATATTGCTTGAAAGCCCAGTAAGCTTGGTGTTCCAATTCGACAGGAAGATGGCAGGCTTTGCCAAAGACCAGGCAATAAGGTGACATGCCTATCGGGGTCTTGAAGGCGGTCCTGTATGCCCACAGGGCATCATCAAGTCGTGTGGACCAGTCTTTCCTGTCAGGTCTCACAGTCTTCTGTAAAATGTTCTTGATTTGTCTATTTGAGACCTCAGTCTACCCGTTTGTTTGAGGATGATACGAGGTAGCAATGCGGTGGTTCACCCCATATTTTCTAAGTAGGGCACGGAATTGGGAATTGATAAAATGGCTTCCACCATCACTGATCATGGCCTTGGGTATTCCAAATCGGGAAAAGATGTTCTTCTTAACAAAGTCCATGATAGCCCTGTGATCGCATCGGCAGGTGGCGACGGCTTCAATCCATTTGGAAACATAGTCTACCGAGACCAGGATGTACTCGAAGCCGTTGGATGGTGGAAAGGGGCCCATAAAATCGATACCCCAAACGTCGAAGATTTCAACAATCAAAATGGGCTGGAGGGGCATCATATCTTTCTTGGTCATGTCCCCAGCGTTTTGCAGTGTGAGAAAGTCTTGGCAAAGTTGTGTGCATCCTTAAATAGGGATGGCCAGTAAAATCTAGACTGCAAAACCTTTGCAGCTATTTTCTTTCTAGAGAAGTGGCTACCACAAGCCTGGTCATGACAGAAAGAAAGCACACTTTGAACTTCATCTTTGGGGATACACCTCCTGATGATCTGGTCATCACAGAGGCAAAACAACATGGGATCATCCCAAAAATAGTGCTTGGCCTCAACCAAGAACCTGTCCCGTTGCTGTCTGGACTAGCTGTGCGGGGTTTGTCCTACAACTAGGTAGTTGACGTAGTCAGCATACCATGGCATTCTCTTGTCTTGCACAGCCAGAATGTGTTCATCAGGGATGGCGTCAGATAGAGGTAGGGAGGGTCCAATGTGGTCTGGATGAAGTCTAGACAAGTGATCAGCCACCACATTCTTCGATCCGGCCTGGTCTCGGATTTCTAGGTCAAATTCCTGCAAAAGCAGGATCCATCTGATGAGCCTACGCTTTGCGTCCTTCTTGGCCAACAGGAGACGAATGGCTGAATGGTCAGTGTAAATCATCACGTGGGATCCCAGCAAGTACGATCGGAACTTTTCAAGTCCAAAGACTACAGCAAGCAGCTCTTTCTCTGTGACCGTATAATTTCGTTGGGCCTCGTCCAATGTTTTGCTCGCGTAGTAGATCACCACGGGCTTCTTATCTTGCCTTTGTCCCAGGACAGCGCCTATGGCAAAATCTGATGCATCACACATAATCTCAAAGTCCTGGGACCAGTCTAGGGGTTGAAGTACAGGTGCAGAGGAGACTAAGTCCCGGAGGGTGTGATGAGCCTGGATGCAATCAGAAGATATGTAGAATATGGCGTCGTTGGCTAGAAGGTCGGTCAAGGGTTTGGAAAGCTTGGAAAAGTCTTTAATGAACCTTCGGTAGAAGCCAACATGTCCTAGGAATGAGCGAATCTGTCATATTGAGCTAGGTGGAGGAAGTTTGGAAATCAAATCAACCTTAGGCCAATCTACCTTGATGCCCCTATGTGATATGATGTGACCAAGGATAATTCCTTCTTAAACCATAAAATGGCTCTTTTCCCAACTTAACACCAGATTAACCTCGATACATTGTTTTAGGATTTTCTCCAAGTTGCTCAGACAATGGTCGAATGAATTCCCGAATACAGAGAAATCATCCATAAAGACCTCTAAGTATTCACCCGCCATTTCTGAAAAAATGGCTAGCATGCAACACTGGAAGGTCGCAGGTGCATTGCATAACTTGAACGGCATTCAACGGAATACAAACGTGCCATACGGGCAAGTGAATGTGGTCTTTTCTTGATCTTTCGGAGCAATTGCAACTTGGTTATATCCTGAATATCCATCCAGGAAGCAAAAATACTTCTGCCCTGCCAATCTTTCAAGGATTTGGTCAATGAATGGCAAGGGGAAATGATCCTTCTTAGTGGCTTCATTGAGCTTCCTATAATCAATACACACCCGCCATGCAGTGGTGGTGTGGGTAGGGATGGATTCTCCATGATCATTGGTGACAACGGTGAGCCCAGTTTTCTTGGGAACCACTTGAGTGAGGCTCACCCAGGGGCTATCGGAGATAGGATAGATGATGTCGGCGTCGAGCCACTTGATAATTTCTTTCTTAACGACCTCTCGCATGTTTGGGTTTAAACGTCTCTGCATCTGGCGGGAGGGTCGTGCCCCGTCTTCCAGGTAAATCTTATGGGTGCAAGAGGTGGGGCTAATTCCTCTTAAGTCAGAAATGGTCCAACCAATGGCGGCCCGATGTTCTGAAAGGGTCGCAGTCAACCTGAGTTCCTGATCATTGGTTAGATGAGAATTAATAATCACTGGGAAGGTCTGGTTAGGTCCCAGGAAGACATACTTGAGGTTCTCGTGCAGTGGTTTAAGTTCAGGTGTGGGTGGAATCACAGTTGATGGAAAGGGAAAGGGTGGGAGTTGATCAACATCGATCTCCTCAAATGGTGTTGTGTGATGGTACTCAGCCTTACAGAGGTCTACGGTTAGTGATGGTGACGGGTCAGAACAGTCATTACGGGTTTGGTGGTCTGAGACAGAACTAAGGGTAAGGCATTCCTCGATCAGAGTTTCCACGGGATCATGTTCCTCAACGCAATCGCAATCAAAAGACTTTGTCTCCCGGAAGATATCCAATTGCATTTTCCTGTCCCCGAAGGTGATTTCCATACATCCCTTGTCACAATCAATGTTTTCCTTAGCCATAGCTAAGAAAGGTCTACCTAAGATTATGGATGCGTTCTGTAATTTTTCAGGGACTTCCATGTCGAGCACCAAAAAGTTGTCTGGGAAATAGAAGTCCTTGACCCGTACAATCACGTCCTCGACAACCCCCTTCGGGGTTTTCACTGATTTATCAGCCAACTGGATGGTGACAGGGGTTGGTGTCAACTCTTTGAAACCAAATTGGTGGTACAGGGTTGTTGGAATCAGATTGATAGAAGCACCTAAGTCCAGGAGTGCTCTATCAAATGTCATGTCCCCGATATTGCAGGAAATCAGGAGCGCTCCTGGGTCAGTTCGCTTGAGTGGAAGGTTGCTTGATATTACGGAACTTGCTTGTTCAGAGAGCACAACCTTCCTAGGTGCTTGAGGTCTCGGCTTACGCTTGGGTGTACAGGCATCCTTTAAAAACTTGGCGTAAGCAGGGATGTGTTTGATCGCTTCAAGGAGCGGAATATTAATATGTACTTGCTTGAAGATTTCCAACAGCTCGTCAGTTTCCACAACATTCTTCTTTTTCTTGATTGTTTCCAAGGCCTCAGGGTAGGGTGTCTGAATGTGGATTGGTTCTATTTCTGGGTCCTTGGTTTGTGCCTCTTCTGAGTCAGGTATTTTAGTGGGTGAATTCTTGGGGAGAGTCGGCCATTTGAGGTCCTGGGTTTTGGTGCCGCTTCTCAAGGCCACTGCATTCATAGAGGCATTGGGGCCATGGGTTGATCCTTGAGAAGACGAGGACGAAGAAGCACCAAACCCAGGGGGTGTTTGCGGGGCTGGCTGGAACATGTGAGCCTGCCCGGGGTTTCCTTGGAACCCTTGCGAATTGGGGCCTCTGTTAATTATGTTTCCCGGGTTCGGTTGTGGCTAGGAAGGTAGGGATCCTCGTTGTTTATAGTCCAAGAGTTGGCTTAACTGCCCCTTTACTAAGGCCATTTCCTCCTGATGTTTCTGGTTCATGTCAGCCATCATCTTTATTAGGGTGTCCATTTGATTTTGTGGGGGAGGGGCCTCCCTATTCTGATTATATTGGCGTCTAACTGGTGGTCCTTGCTGATAGGGGGCAAGTCTGGCTGCTGGTTTGGCTTGGGCTGGTTTTGGAATTGCGATGGTTTCTTGTTTGTCCAACCAAAGTTGGGGTGGTTAGGCCAGCCAATGTTGTAAGTGTTGGAGAAAGGGTCCGGTTTCGCATAACCTTGGATAGCTTGCACATCCTCAAGGATAGCCGATGTCGATGGAGAGGGAAGAGAGTAATCAAGGGTTGAGGGAGCAAAGGTTCCTCCCTGGAACGTGGTCAGGGGTTGTTCCAGGTTCAGTTGGGTTAAGGGCTAGACCAGGTCAACATTATGCGTTCCCTTTGCTAAGGAGAAGGTATGTAAGGGGTTCCTGGTATGGTTTAGTAGCTCATCAATCTTTTTGTCCACCAATTCCACTCGATCCAGTTTCTTGGCAATGATGTCCATGTCAACCATTCCAGAATTTGCTTGTACCTCATAAATCCCTCCACGGGGTTGACTGGACCTGTTAAACTGGGTCATGGAGGCATTGTTGAGCGAATTCTCGCTCATAGACTCAAAGAGCTCAAACACACTCTCCTCATCCTTGTTCAGGAAGTTCCCTCCGCATGAGGCATTGACGAAGTTCCATAGGTTGCTGTCCAGACCGTGGTAGAAAATCTAGGCCAATTGCCACCTTGGTACTTCGTGGTGTGGGCATTTCCTCAAGAGTTCATTAAATCTTTCCCACGCCTCATGAAATTGTTCCCCACCCTAGAGTGTTAAGGTAGTAATAGCTCTTTTGAGGGCATTGGTATTTTCTATGGGGAAGAATTTCTTTAAAAATGCATGCCTCAGTTCTTCCCAGGTGGTGATGGGTCTACCTAGGGTTCTAAGCCAATGAGAAGCCTTGTCTCTTAATGAGAAGGGAAACATCTTGATTAGAACAATGTCAAGGCTAATGTTCCTAGGTTTCACAGTTCGTGCTATGCGGTCGAGATCCTCTAGATGCTGGAAGGGGTCCTCATTTGAGCTTCCATGAAAGTGGTTCTGGATCAGACTTAAGACATTCGGTTTCAGCTCAAAATCATTTCCCCCTTTGGGGATCCTAAGGTGTGGCTCGACTCTAATAGCGGATGGATTATAGAAATCGCGGAGGGGCCTCGGCTAATCCTGAAAAGGTGGTATATCGAGTGGTGGTTGCTCTTGTATGCCTTGGAAAGGTGGTGGAGGTTGTTCTTGTGGGTTCTGTAACCGTTGTATGGCTTGCATGATGGTGTGGATTTGTTGTTGCTGAAGCTGGTTGTTTGCATTAATTTGGGCTTGGATGATGGCCATTGCGTCTGGTGGGGGCTGATCCTCAGCCTCATCTACCCTAGGTTCCGCCATGTTCCTAACAGAATCGCGTCACCTAGATTCCTACCCCAAAACACACAACTCGGGATGCAGTGAGAGTCTCCCGTGCATACACGAGAGAACAGGAGGGGATGCGGAGGGCGACAGATGCGAGAAATGTGTTTCAATCAAGCACACAAGCCTAATCCTTATGGTGTATTCCTTAGGAGACCTAGAAATCTCACAAAGGGTGATTAAGTCCGTAAGCACTGGACTCTCCTTCCCAAGGCTAATCTGGCCAGGTTGATTACGAGGGGATTGCAGAGAAGGTTCTTCCCTTAGCTTGCGCCTTCAGTTCCATAGACCCCACAACTGCGGTCATTTGACACTGCCCCGCAGCCTAGTCACCAGATTCTACCAAGGGAATGAAAGCCAAGTGCCTAGAGAACAAAACCTCGCCTTTCGAGACTTAACTCAATCCTACTTAGGGCATGTCTACTCAGTTTTAAAGGGCTAGGATAGTGCTTGTGCTAGGGTTATGTGATGAGGCGTTGATTGGGGTGGTGCCTCTTAATTTTCCGCTTTCAAGGTGTGTGCTTCTATCAAAACATGGTTTTCAACTAAGGATTTTTAAGATGTGGTGTCTTTTAGTGTTTCATCCTTACTTTAGTGCTTTCTAGGTTTGACGTGTCTTAATGTTTTCAGACAAGTTTCAGTGGGCACGTCAAGTTCTACACATAATTCGGTGAAGGTAGATTTACTTTTATTCTGTAGAGGCTCCAAAACCCTAATGTACTCATCCTAGTGATCATGCAGCTTCTATTAGATGAGTCGATTTTAGGGTTGAGTGGTACGGCCCAGGTCAACTCACGGTGGCTTCGCAAACACCACTCAAAAAAAAGGAAAGAACGCTCCAAGAATTTATTCAGAATGTTAGAGTATACATTTTCTTTTGTGGGGTGATGTGTTAAGGATGTGGGTCAAGCAATCATACACCACGCCAATTTTTTTCAATTTTTACATTTTTTTTAGTTTTTTCACGCAAGCAAACAATCATGAGTGAAGAATTACTCACTATAGGTCTTTGTTGTGCCTACTCCCTTGTTACCGTCGTGGGATGCATCGCTTCACTGTCCAAGTGCCGAATTCCTGCAACCATCAAGTAAAAAGGAAACAAGGCATTAGACGATGTGAGAATGGATGTGGAATGGAGGTGGCAAAACAAATCCGTTGCCTCCCTAGCAACGGCGCCAAAAATTGACGTGCGCTTGTGCGTGTGTGTTAAGAAGTGTCGTTATAGTCGCACTTGCAATGCCGATTTTAAAGTAAAGAAACGGAGGTGAGTCCGAGTGTCGATCTCAGGGAGGCGTGAAAATCGAATTTTTCTTATCACTTGTTGTCACGGAAAGCGTGGAGTTTTTCTTGCGAAAGGTGTGGTTTGAAAAGCGAGAGAGAGATAGAGGGAGAGAGGGAGAGATTAGGGTTAGAGTTGTCTCTTGCTTGATCACGCAATTTAAACAGGAATTAAAATAAACAATTGAACGGAAAGTACTTCATTAATCATGCAGCTTTAGTTCATAGATTACAACATTAAATACATGCTCAAACAAAAGTAAAGGAATGCTTAAAAGAAAGGAAGAGAGAGAGAGAAGGGGGAGGGCGGCGAGGCAGCCATAGCGGTGGAAGAGGCTCCGTCGGCGGCTCGTCATCTCCGGCAATTACAAGAGGGCCTAAAGCTAGCTAAGAGAGGGGTAGAGTAGTTGCAAGGGAAGTGAATGCCTTGAATGAGTGGTTGGAGGGGGTTTAAATAGGGAGAAGGACTTTCTAAAAGAAGAAGGAGCTTTAGCGACGTCCGGGACGTCACTAAAACCATCTCAAAAGCATTGGTGAAGCCCTCCAGCCTGTCGGTCAACCACCCGCAGCGTTCTTCTTTGCGCTTGATCCGCGACCGCTGCGTGAGAGCCGTCCGATCGAAGATCGGACGGTTGAGATCTTCCCTTGGATGCGCTCAGATCGCGCCTTGGGCGAGCATGTGCGCGGGCGTCGTCGCCCGGCTTGCGCGCGCGCGTGGGCGCTCGCTATCTGAGGGCGCGATCTCGGCCGCCCACTGCTAATCGGGCGGCCCAATTTCGCCGCACTTCCTTTGTCTTCAATTTTACGCACCACACGACTCGAACCCGCGTCGCGTGCGTGCTAACCGTTGCGCCACGCCCGCACTTTGTCGCGGCGACTGCGGGCAGGCGTGTGGTTCTCGGCCGTCCGATCGAAGATCGACGGTCGAGATTTGATCTCAGCTGAAGGGAGAGTGGCGTGCAGTGGAGCGGGGGTGACGTGGTGCAATGAGGATCGTTGATCACCAAATCAACGGTCAGAACTTCTTAGGCCCATTGTAGGAGCTCCGGACGTCGGATTTGGCCGATCTTGAGTCCGTTGGACTCCGTTCGTCATTCTAAATCCATCCGTGTGGTCCAATTGCTCATCTGAGGCCTGCTTTGACAAGTGTTTACACAAATGGCCATTAATACAGTTTTATAAGAAATCTTGGTACATGATGCATGCAATGCTCCCATTCTACTTATATTGTGCCTCTTATTCTTAAGATGGGCCCTATTTAACAGAATTATCACCCCCTTGTGCAGTGTTATCATAATCCAGATAATATTTTGCCCCTGGTGAGTTTGGAACTTGCAGGTCATCAGATGTCGAGCCTTGTGTACATCCAAAATGTGTGCCAAAGCCCTTCTCCACCATATAACAATGCCCCTCGACCTACCATGTGCAATAAGCATCACACATTCATTTGCCCCCGCAGCCATCATGTTGTTCCATACTCTATCAAACTCATTCTCAATATGAGTCTCTTGTATGATCGCACAATCGATCTCCCACTCTCTCAAGTATCTCATCGAAGAAGCCCTCTAGCTTTTGCCACGCAACCTGCACACATTCCATGTAAGGATTCTCATCTTCCTTCATGAGATCCCTCCACATTTTGGCTTTGACATTTACTGGCCTGCATAATCGCAGCAACCGTGTTCTCATCCAAAAGCAGATCAGACTTTGGTTTCCTCTATCTAAGTCTATAGGATGACCTGCCCTTACCAGATTTAGTATTAGATCCAATACCAAATTTTAGACCCTCCACCTCTTTCAACTTCTATTGGGTCTTCAAAGAGTTAGGTGAAATCTCTTTTAACACCTGCATTTCAGTGTTGTCAACACCTGGTTGTGGATCCCCTACATCTTTGATCACATGCATCATTGTTTCCATCCTGACTAACTCCACCTGCTCCTCGACCATCATCTCCCCCATTTTCCCCAAAAGATGGTCCTTGCACTTTTTTGTTATTGGAGCCTCTTCAGGAGAAGGCCCGCACAAGACCTGTAAGTTCACCTCTTCAACAGCTTGCAAATCAGATGACTTATCGTGCACCTTCTTCATAGCAATGTCACCCACAATGAATCTCAATAGCAACAGCCAAGAGCTACCCCCGCATCTCAGAATCAGTCTGTCAAGGATCGACCCTGATTTGAAGACATCAACCATCACACTCAAGACCCGTCCATCACCCTCCATCAACCCAACTTTTGCATCTTCTGCCATTAGGGCAAATCCATATATCATGGTTGCCACCACCTCTCTTGACCTCAGGTGTAGCGGCAGACCTTTGATCTCAAGTCTGCCTGACCCGGAGGCTAATCTCTAAGGTGGGTGGCTTCTCCCACAAGGCTCCATCAAAGGGAGAGACTAACCTCCAAATCACCGTTAAACCTTCAAAAGAGCTTGATTGAAAACGCAAACGTTCGACATCCATCATCCCCAAGCCAAAGAGCACAAACAGTGCGGGTGACAGAAAAGCGATTTGCCAGGAGTTGGTCGATGGAGAAAGAGAGCTTACCAAATTGTGCAGGTTTTCTGAAGATGGATTACCGGTCATTACCTCGCCGATCAACACCCTTCTCAGTATCAACTCTGCCACTCTTATGTTCTCTGTCATAGGAACCTCAACATCGACCGTGTGACCCCCATAGGTACGAGGGGGCAGTGGTGGTGGTGGTTGTGCCCTAACATTCAAATCTCCAGTGCATAGATTCGAATGGCCCTTCATCTGCCCATCAGTTGCCTTCCATGAATCCCGCTTATGACCGTAACCAACACACGCAAGGTACACAATGAGAGAGCAACATACAGTCGCCATATGGCCCCAACATCGGCATCGGAAGCACATGATCTTTCTGCTACCCCCTGAACTCCCTCTATTTGTGTTCCTCATATCCGTCTCCCATCTGCCAGTAGCGTCGGATCCTCTCCTCTCCTTTCGCCTCCATGCCCTAGATCTCCATGTAGTCCAACCCTCGTCGTCCCAGATTCTTCTCCCGATCGCCCCATGGTCGCCTCCCTCCAGCATGGTCCCCCGATTCTATCCAAACCCTAATTTTAACATCAATGATGATTTCTTCGCCTTGAAGATGGAAATTTAGAAAATTCAAGATGAAATGATTGAATTGTTAGGAGAATCTTCGAGAGTAGGCCAACAAGAAAAAGAAGACATTAGCAATCCAACCTATCCCATTGAGGATGACATGCACGCCTCTACACTAGATGCATCCCCCATAGGAGAGCCACACCCTAAGTTGGAGGGAAATTTTGGGGATTATGTAAGGGAGAATAGCTACTTTTCGAGGATTGATTTTGAAACCTCCCCGCTAGATGACACTTCCTTGAGAGGTCCACGCCTTAAGTGGGAGGAGGATATGTATGAAAGTAGCTATACATGGGATGAAGAAAGGTGGCAACATGAGGAAGATGATGATCAGGTTGAGTATCCACCTGAATTATATTGGAGTCAAACGAAGGGAATGATGGTACCATTGGAGGACCTCAACCCAGATGATAGTATTTTCGTCGCATTTAATGAAGTGGGTCGAAGTCAAGTTGTTAATCCTGCCCTCCCTTCTGATCATGAGATGGAACTCAAATCCACCCTTAGGGAACCTAACCCTGAAGAAATTCACCTATTTGAGGAGCCCGATGTTACTTGTGTAAACCATGTACCCTAGATAGAGTGCCCTAGGGGATCTGTTGAGATTTTAGATGATTCTAGATCTCGGGTATATGATGAATCGTATGATGAGGAGAAGGATGAATTATATGAGGAACCTACATTCAAGATTTGGAGTGACACTAAGGGTGATTATGTCTTATTTGAAGAATTAGCCCCCGTGGATGTCACAAAGTTGACCAAATTAGGTATCCTTAGCACATCCATTAATGATATCTCTCCTCATGACAAAATAAAGGAAAACATGGAAGCAACTTCTGAGGTTTATGTGGATTCACATATAGACTCCGGGGAGGATTTGAGTAAAGAAAAAGAACCTGGCGATGACATTGATAGGATAATCCCTAGATCTGTTGCTTCCAACCTACCTTCATTTGATTCGAAGTCATCCTCTGATTCACCTATGTCTGAAGGCAAAATGTTCACTCCATATGTTCAAATGATCATTGATGAAGTGCAAGCAGATACTTCTGATAGTGCAAGGAATGCTAGGGATGTAATTGAGGAATTGGAAAGATTGTTAGGGATGGACACCGAGCCAACTAAACCCAACTTTGATCTTATGACCATCCCGCAACCTCAAAACTTGGATACCATAGATGATCCTTGGCTTAAAGACTTGCTCACTACTATTTTGACCAGGGGGCTTAACAGACCAATGTCTCTTGTAATGGAGTATCGGGTATGGATTGATGATTTCTTTGGTCAATCCATTACCCTGGGGGTTTATCTCTGCAACATCCCTTCCCCATTCCTTTTGGAGGATCCTTGTCACCCTCCCCTTACCCCTTTGGAGGTTGTTATGCCAGTTTATCCTTTAGAACCTCCTCTGGTGACCTGGAATGATTTCATTCCCATCCTTGTTGGGCGAGCATTTGCTATTGGGATTCATCATCAGCTCGCCAACATTCTAGGTTACCTATTTTCTAAGCCGGCATTACTTTAGTCATTTTTAGGGCCTATTTCTATGATCCTTGAACCTGATTTCCAGGTTCTTTGGCTACTCAACTGCTAACAAAACAACAGCAGCCCAACTCTGACCCAAGTAATATCCTTCTATGTAATGAGGACATTGTAGATTTTAGGCATGAGGGGTTGTACTTGGGGATATACATAGCATTTATACATAGTTCATTCATGCATTTAGTTAAAGCATTCTGCATTGCATACATTTGCATTGAAAAAGAAAAAAAAACATTTTGCATTGAGCTTAACTGGTTGGGCCCTGCATTCTTAGGCAGACCAGAGCTTTAGATTAGACTAAGTTGACTCTAGGTGTCTGAATTTACAAGCTAAGTTGAGATACTAGCTTTAGACCTTTAGGGTCGTTTGTGGACTTAAAAACTTAAGTAGGAGTTAAATTGCAGACCATTCCTCAAAAGGTTGAGGAAGGAAAGCTAGGGTTTGAGTTAAAGGTTGGGTAGTACCTGATTTTTTTTCTACCTTTTGGTTTGCGGGTCTTCGCAACCTGAACATTCACATTTCACACACACTTGGTCTTGTGTAAATAATGATTACCTTAATTCCTATCTTAAAAAAGAAAATTTGGTTCTCTTAGTTTTGACTTAGGAGAAGCTTGAAAGCATAATTTGATTGGAAGGTTCCTGATGCTGCAGGAGAGGTGGAGTATGTACTCACCTTGTGGATGCGATGATAACATGTCACCTCCTCAGCGTTTGTCTCTTAGGATGACCATCCTACTGGGGGCATGTAAGTGCATTGTGCGATTCAGGTACCATGGGCAGCCCTATCTCGAAGTGTCGATTGCCATAGGCCTGAACTCGCTTAAGAAATCCATGGGCGATACTATCTCAAAGTGTCAATTGCCAGGGGTTCTTGGGGTTGCTATGGGCAGTGGTATCTCAAAGCATCGAAAGCCAGGCACCCTTCAAGGTACGGTGATGGGGACAATGAATCCGACATAGACTGTGTTGATAGTGATCCAAGGTTAGACTTAGAGGAATCAAACAAAACTATATATATTATAAAAAATCCTTTTTCCTTTCTATGTTGGCAATCATACCAACCTCAAATAACTCAGACAAATGCGCATGCACAGATGTTTTAATCTTGGGGATCAATAAACCCTAGGGTAGAGTTAGAAATCAGGGAAACCTGTGCCTGCAACTCGTCTTTAGTCGACCTAGTCTGTAACTTAGAAACTACTTGGGAACCTTAGGTCTAAAGTCTGAACTTAACATGTTTCCAAAGGAAGACCGATTGGGTTGGCTAGTCCACTTGGAGTGCTAGGTTATTGCTTAGATTTGCTAGGACTAGCAAAAACTAGGCATGGGGGTATTTGATTAGCCCATATTTGTGGGCTATTTAAGTATTTAAGTGCCTTAACATTAAGCTAATTTTAACATTTAGATAGCATACATTAGGATGTAATTAAATTAATTCATATTTTTAGCTTAAGTGCATAATTCATGTGTGGCATACATATCTAAATGCATTTAGAATTAACTAAGAATTGCATTCATTTAATTAGTTAACCAATTAGGTGCATTGCATGCACTATTTTAAGTTAACATAAATGTTAAGGGTTTGTGTATAAATAATCATAATATTTTATTATTATTTTATTCTTCGTCTTTTATGAGTAACGGCTGCATTTCTTCCTCCAGCTGCTGCATTGAAGATCCCAGTCAAGGAGCGCCAGAAGTGGATCAGGTCTCGTCGACTGGGATATGGAAAAGATGGAGGCTGCCATGCTCCTGGAGACACCGCCCCACTCTACCACTTTGCACTCCACTCCACCACCATGGTCTCCACGGTCGAGCCTCGCCACACAGTGGGCTAGCGGAGTGACAGACCGCTGTGCCAAGCCGGCGAGCTCGGCCACTTACCATGAGCATGTGCCTTATCAGCCACGTAAAGAACTCCTTTCTTCTTTCTCTTTATTCTCTCTTTTCTTTTCTTTTGCATGATACTATTCATCATCACCTTCGTTACTCTGTTTGTAGGCCTCAACGAACCCACCACCACCATCACCACAGACCACCTTCATGCCAAAGCAGCCAGCAACAGCCAGCCTCTCTTCTAGATCGCACCACATCCCCATGCGCAGCAACAACCACACTCCTCTGGCTACATACTGCGCCTCACCGTGCACGCAGGCGATGCCCAGCCACTGTTTTCGAGTGCCTCTTGGCCAGATCTAGCAGTACCTGCGCCTGCCTACCAGTGCAACCCTCTAGCATGCTTTCGTGTGCTCAACAGCAAAGCGCCATCGCCTTCCGCACTCCTCCAGCGCAACCCAGCCATTGCATGCCCCTCTCCACACACCTCACCTCATGTAGCATGCACCATACGCCCGCATCTCCTCCCGCACGCCTTCCAGCTTCGCGTGCAGATCGCATGCTCCTCGCAGCAACCCCGCCCGTGCATAGAGCGCTACACCTCTGCCCGCAACACCTCCAAGCATGCCCTCCAGCAGCAGAGCGCATGCTTCTCACAGCCACTGGCCCTCGCCTCTAGCCGCACACGCAGAGAGCTCGCTACTCCAGCTGCACCGCTCGCACGCATTGCACGTCGTCCAGCGCCCTTTAGCTGCTCCATTCCCGCACATAAGAGCAGCAGTGACAGTCGCCGGCACCGCCACTTCTCTCCTCCGTCTAGCTGGCCCAGGCCATCTCACGACACGCCATTGCCACCGCCGCGAAGGCCTCTCTTCGACTGACCTTTTCTCAGAGTAGCTCCTCGAATGAGCCTCTCTCCCATGCACGAGGAGAGAGGGATAATCCTCTATTTTAGTGTGTATTGTTATTTACAGAAATTACCATTGTCAAGAATTATTTTCTTGATTTTTCAAATTAATTAAATTGTGGTGAATTTACAGCTTTATGGTTATTCTTCTAGGTAATTGTTAAGCCTTATTGATTCATCTCTGTATGTATTATATTTAATTTTGAATTACATTTTAGTATGCATGCAAGTGAAAAGTACATGGCATACCCTTGCACATGGATAATTTTCTTACGTGAAAATTATGTCAATAATCCTTGACTTCTCCATAAATTTAAGGTTTACATTCAGAGCTACATAGGCATTGTTTGATTTGATGAATATTTCAGTGAACTCGATTTCTACCTAATTGTGAGTTAAAATAGGTCATTGCCTCCCTATGGACACTACCTGCTCTCCTGTGAGTGGTTTAAGTTTAATTCTAATTATTTTGATTAGTCATTTTTCCACCACTTAGAATTACAACGATAAATCTTCTTCATCATCATTTTTCGAAAGCGAAAAATCAACTCGTTAGAGGGCTTCCTGTCAATCTTTTGACCCAAAATAGCCCCGACGGCATAATCAGAAGTGTCGATCATGATCTCAAAAGGGGCTATCCAAACCGATGGTTGCAACATCGGAGCATAAGTGACTGTCATTTTAAGAAAATCAAATGCCTTACGGCATGATTCGTCGAAATCAAACGGTGTTTCTTTGGCGAGAAGATTGCTCAAAGGACGAGCAACTTTCGAAAAGTCCTTGATGAATCTCCTGTAGAATCCCACATGACCAAGAAATGATCGAATTTGTTTGACAGATGTGGGAGGAGGAAGTTTAGCGATAGCATCAACCTTTGCTTTGTCCACTTCGATTCCCCGTTCAGAGATTACATGACCCAAGACGATGCCTTCTTGTGTCATGAAATGACCCTTTTCCCAACTAAGGACCAGTCTTGTTTCGATGCATCATTTAAGAATCATTTGAAGATTAGCTAGACAAGAGTCAAATGATTCTCCAAAAATAGAGAAATTGTCCATGAAGACTTCCATAAACTCTCCCACCATGTCAGAAAATATGGCTAGCATACACCTTTGAAAAGTCATAGGTGCATTGCATAAGCTGAATGGCATTCTACGGAAAGCAAAGGTTCCGTAGGGATAGGTGAAAGTCATTTTTTCCTGATCCACGGGATGGATAGGAACTTGATTGTATCCTGAGTAGCCATCAAGAAAACAGAAGTACTTCTGCCCGGCTAGTCGTTCAAGGATTTGATCAATAAAAGGCAAAGGGAAATGATCCTTTTTCGTGGTAGTGTTCAGCTTCCTGTAATCAATACAAACTCTCCTTGAGGAAGCTGAATGAGTTGTGACAGGTTCGCCTTTTTCGTTAGTCATAGCGGTAATCCCAGCTTTCTTAGGAACAATTTGCATGGGACTTACCCAAGGATTATCAAAGATTGGATAAATGATTTCTGCAACGAGCCACTTGATAATCTCCTTATTGACCACTTCTCGCATACTCGGGTTTAATCTTCTCTGCATCTGGCGAGAAGGGCAAGATCCATCTTCCAAAAATATTCTATGATTGTAATAAAATGTCTCTATCCCGCTAAGGTCATGAATGGTCCAACCAATTGCCTCCTTATGTTCCTTTAGGACCTTAATCAGTTTAATATCCTGCTCCTTTGTTAATTTAGCACTGATAATCATAGGGAGCATCTTATGTGGTCCTAAAAACTGATATTTCAAATTCTCTGGCAATTATTTCAGTTCAAGCTGGGGCGGGTTGATGATTGAAGGAAAGGAAGATGCTGATGAAGACTCATCAAGAGGAAGAGGTTGAGAGTGAACAAAATCAATAACCTCTTCAGAAGATAGCGGGTCTTCCATAGAGGGTTGCGGATCCAAATCATCATCAGAGGAGGAACTTTCAAATGCAAAAATCGCCATACAAGTTTCAATATTCACATTATCCTCCTCAAGTTTCTCAATAAATCCACAATCCTCGAATTTGTTAATCGCCTTAAAAATATCCAATTTCATTCTTTGATCCCTAAAGGCGATTTCCATGCTACCGCTCTCATAGTTAATGTTGACCTTGGCGGTAGCCAGGAACGGATGCCCTAGAATGATGGGCGTGTTCCTCAGATTTTCAGGTACATCCATGTCAAGGACAAGGAAATCTATAGGAAAATAGAAATCCTTAACCTCGACAATAACATCTTTATTAACACCTCGCAGATTTGTGACCAAACGGTTCGACAACTACAGCATTACTGAAGTCTGCTGAAGTTCACCTAATCCAAACTTCTCATAAAGAGAAGTCGAAATTAGGTTAATGGATGCACCCAGATCCAGCAGTGCTCTATCAAAGATGTAATCTCCGATGACACAAGAAATCAAAGGAGCACTTGGATCTCTCTTTTTCTGAGGAGGTGGTGCAGGATAACAAAACTAGCTTGCTCGGAGAGTACCACCTTCCTCAAAATAGATTCTCTTGACTTATGCTTATGTGTACATAAATCCTTTAAAAATTTTGCGTAAGCCGTTATATGTTTGATAGCATCAAGGAGCGGGATACTGATCTCGGCATTCTTGAAAATATTCAGAAGCTCCTCATTACTATCAACAGACTTCTTCTTCCTTGATTTAACCAAGGCCTTAGGAAAAGGAACATGAATCGAATCTTTGGAGTAAGGTTCCTGAGCCTTGATTTCTTCTCCAGAGTTATCCTTTCTCTCCTCAGGATCTTCAGGATTCGGTAAATTAAAACAGTGTGGTTGTGGATCCTGAGTTTGTTTACCACTCCTCAAGGTAACAGAATTAGTAGATGCATACGGGTTTGGGTCTTGGGGAGGGTTAGGAAAGATTGGAGGGTCTTCATTAGCTAAGAACCGTTGATTTGAGGAAGAAGAAGAAGAGGAAGGACCCTGCTCAACCACCTAAGCATGTGCGTGTGGATCCCCCCATGGGCTTGATTGCCTGAATTCTGGATATTATGCGGGTTGGGTATGGGTTGAGATGGTAGAGATCTGGATTGACGAGAATTAGCAATGAACCCGTTTTCCAAGTTGTTCAGCGAGGTTTTGATTTGCTACATGAGCTGGAGCATAGATCCCTACATCTCTACCATTTGCCGGTTCAAATTAGCCTACCCTACAAGTTCACGGGCATTCCAAGCTGGCTGATTGACCTGATTCGGTGGCAACTGAGTGTAATCGTGACCCTGACCCATTGGTCGTTGCAGAGTATAGTTGTTGGGTCAGAATTGGGTTTGTTGCCCCAGGTTTTTCCAAGAGAAGTTAGGGTAGTTCCTCCAACCTGGATTATAAGCATTGGAATAAGGGTTAGACCTAACATTCTCCTGTACAGCATGAAAATCCTCATAGGGTGAAGATGGAGAGAAAGAAAGGGAGGGATCAGAGAAACTGGGATCAAAGGCCCTAGTTTGGAACCCGCGGGGTTCTGAATAATGCTGAATCACAGGTTGAGTCGCATCAAGTTGATTCACAAACTCTCGTCCAGAAGGAGCTTGCGATGAATGGAATCCCAAATTCTAGGATTGAGTGGATTGAGAGTTGTTCATTAAGTTTTCAGCCATCCACTCCTCCATTCTCTTAGTAACCCAGTCCACCTTATCAAGTTTATTACAAATCAATTCCATATCGAATGAATGAGAGTCGTAGACTTCATTAACATTCGATCTAGGCTGCTGGGACCGGTCAAAAGTATCCATGGAGGCATGATTGCTCAAATTCTCGCTCATCTCCTCAAACAAATCGTGCGTGCTATCTGTGTCTTTGTTGAGGAAATTGCCTCCGCAAGAAGCATCCACGTGATTTTTGAGTTGCTCAAACAACTCATGGTAGAAGATCTGCACGAGTTGCCATTTCAGCACCCTTGTGATGTGGACACCTCCGCAATAAGTTCTGGAATCGCTCCTAGGCAACATGAAACTGCTCCCTGGCCGCTGGGTGAAGGTAGTAATTACTCGTCTCAAAGCATTGGTACGTCCTACAGGGAAGAATTTCTTCAGGAAGGCCGATTTCAAATCATTCAAAGTTGCAATTGGCCTTCCTATAGTCCTGTACCAATGAGCAGCATTATCCCTAAGAGAGTGGGGGAAGAGCCTCATGATCATCTGCTCCTCATTCACGTTTCGTGCCTTGGTGGTCTGGACCAAACTGGTCAAGTTCTCCAAGTGCTAAAACGGATCTTCAGAGCTAAGCCCATGGAAATGTTCGATCAGGCTTAACACCTGGGGCTTGATTTCTACGTCTCTGGTAGGAATTTGGATGCCGAGACGTTTCCCGTAATTTGAAGGATCGTAAAAATCCTTCAAGGGCTAGGAGCCTTTCATTCTCTGCATTTGTTCCAACTGCCTTTGAAATACCTCCTCTGAATCCTGAGGTAGAGGGGGCTGTTGATCGGCCATGGGATCAATTTGGCCAAAATCCAATCTACGCCTCTTAGAATACTCTAGTGGTCCTTTCAATCGAGGATTCAATGACCTCCTTCCCAGCATAAACTAGGAAAAGGTTGGAAGGACTAGGGATAAGAACCCTGCAGCACAACGAAACAAGCCTATCCTTAAGTGGGGTAGCCTAAGGATCTACAGACTCTCAGAATCTGTTGTAAGATTATAAACGATTTACTCTACTTGCATCTACTCAATCCAGCCAGTTAGAAGGAGGGACTGGGGAGAAGGTTCTTCCTTCAGCTTGCGCCTCTGGTTCCTAGTGTATCCCCTAGCCGCGGTCGTTTGATGCTACTCCCCTAGATAGACATCAGATTGATCAGTACAAGCAGGTCAATCGTAAATAATCTCAGACTGGACCCCAAAGAGCGAATCAGTCTTTAAGGCCAATGTCTACTTGATTTTATTTAGGTATGGGATCGTAGTGCTTATGGAATGTGATGGGCCCTTAAAATGGGTTGAGCCCTTAATGATCAATTGAGTATGTGTGAGTGTGTGTACAACCAGGGTTTTCAAGCAAGATTATTTGTGATGAGTAGATTTTAAGGTTCAAATTTTGCTTAAGTAGCTCTTAGGGTTTAGAATTAGGTTTAATTCAATCAAGTTTGAGGCAAACTAGGTTTTCAAGCACGGGTGAAGATCACTTTCCTTTTGAAATCAAAAATAAAGTGGAGTGTTTGGTATGAACCTAAATTGAAAACCCTAAGGGAAAGCTACTTGGTGAGTTGATTTTAGGTTGAGTGGTGTGGCCCAAAGAACTCAAACAATTGGCCAAGATTGCACCACTGAGTTAGGCACACAAAATGATTAACTTAGACTGATTTCTACTCTTTTATATGTTGATTTGTGTGTACCGGTTCCACAGATCAGAATCCGGTACACACAAATCAACATATAAAAGGGTAGAAATCAGTCTAGGTTAATCATTTCGATTGACTAGAAGAAAATCAATTAGGTTAAGTACCTTGAATGTGGGTGTATGTTGTGTGTGTGTTTGCTTTATCCCGCAAAAGTATCTTTTTGTTGATTTTCTTTTTTATGAGAGGGTGAAATGAATGTGGGTGGAAATCTAAGCAACCAAACTAATCATAGGATTTATGCAAACACCTAGGTTAATTAGAGTTTGAATTAATGTTGTGAAATGAAATCTATGGAGGGGGAAAAATGGGGAGCACTTACAGTCGTTTTCAACTGCACTTTACTCCGATCTACTGCTTGATGATTCCCTGATCAAGGTATCTGCAAAACAATAGACAAGAGATAAAGCAAGTTAGAAAATAGTAAAGTGCGTGAAATGCGAAAAGAAGATCGAAAAATCGTTGCCTCCCCAGCAATGGTGCCAAAATGTTGAAGGTAGAAAACTACGCATTCGTAGTTGGATATGAAAACACGCTGTTGTAGTTCAAGTCATGAAGAAATCCATTCAACATATAAAATTTATACCAAAAAATCCGTAAAGAAGTTCCAGGTCGAACACAGGGAGGCTACATCGATCTCAAAATCCGTAATTATATTTTTTTTGTATTTTTGTTTAAAAGGTGAAATAATCACAATGGGATTGCTATAGACAATAAGAGAGAGAGAGAACAATCACTTGATATTAAATAATGTTTTTACAACTAAGAAAGCGGGAAATGATTACACTAGAAAGAGGAAAATTGTTACAACTAGAAAGTAGGAAATTCTACTCTAGAAAGTGATAAAAAAAGGGAAAGAGAAGTTATCCTCCTCAACGAATGCTTGGCGGATGAGCCAGACAGAGGCGACGCCTGGAAGACGAAGGACGAGGCAAGAAGGAGGATGAAGTTGGAAGAACGGGAACGAGGCAGCATGTTGTCATCGTCGCGAGATCCACTTCCGGAATGGGGGCGAAAACTTGGTTTTAGCTCTTTAGGAGCATCCTGGGTGTGGGACAAGCTTTTCTTAAGCTTTGGAGAGGGAGAGAGGAGAAGGAAGGGATGAAGAAGTGGAGGTCGGAGGGCTATATATAGGTGTAGATTGGAGGGGGCAAATGGGTCATTTCATGTCAAATCATTAATTCAAGGCCTTTAGTGACGGATTTATCCGTCACTAAAGGCCTGAACGTGGTTGATGTGCGCGCGTTGCGTCCATCCGCTCCTCTTCTACGCTCTTAAACACTCACGCACATGTGGATTGATCTCAGCTGTCCGATCTCAAGATCAGACGGCTTAAAGTCATCCTCACAGCGCCCTGCAAAACTCCTCTGCCGCTCGCCTGCGTGCGATGAGGCATGCAAACGCACATCATCGCAAGCATATGCGATCGAAGGATCTCCACGTGCCACGCCTCCTCCCCTCGGCTGCCCGATCTTCATCTGATGGTTGAATCGCGCCCACGCCATCTAAATTGAGGCACTTAGTGTGGCTCGAACGCGCACCCTTCACTTGTGAAGGGGTGCTCGACCGCTGCGCTACGCCATCTTTTGTGTTGAGCGGAGGATTTGTGCACGTGGATCTGTGGCCGATTCGTCGAGTGGGTGAAGAAGAAAAGCGGAGGCAGTTCCTTGGGGTCGGTTGGGCGGCTGAGATGGCACCACGTGGTGCTATCTTGGCCGTCCATCTTCTGTGTTTTGTAGACGGTGCCACGGGTGTCGGATTAGACCGATTTTCATGCTGTTAGGCTGCGATCATTAATCCGAACCCGTCCGTGCAGTCAGATTTGTCGTATGAAGTGTGAATTGGCACCATCTTGGTCGTTGATCTTTAGGGTTCCTCAATCTCTCTCTGGTGCTACAGATGTTCGATCAAGTTGATCTTGGAGTCGTTGAACTCCAATCGTCGTCCTGAACAGATCCGTATGGTTGGATCTTCGATCCAAGGCCCCGATTAACAAGTTGCCTTGTCCCTGGCCAGAAAAAGAGATAATTACTATACAATTTATACAACTTGACCTAAATGTATAGTTATGCTTGTTATGCAATATTTATAATGTATGATGCTAATGTGACACTAAGAACATGCATTAGTTGGATTCGAAAACCCGTCATTGTAGTTCGAGTCGCGAAGAAATCCATTCAATAGATAAAATTTATACCGAAAAATCCGTAAAGAAGTTCCGAGTCGAACACAGGGAGGCTACGTTGATCTCAAAATTTGGAATTATATATTTTTGTATTTTTATTTAAAAGGCAAAATAATCACAATGGGATTGCTATAGATAATAAGAGAGAGAGAACAATCACTTGATATTAAATAATATTTTTACAACTAAGAAAGTGGGAAATGATTACACTAGAAAGCGGGAAATTGTTACAACTAGAAAGTAAGAAATTCTACTCTAGAAAGCGATAAAAGAAAGAAGAGAGAAGTTATCCTCCTCGACGAATGCTTGGAGGACAAGCTGGACGGAGGCGATGCCTGAAAGATGGAGGACGAGGTGGGAAGGAGGACGAAGTCGGAAGAACGAGAACGAGGCAACACGTTGTCGTCGTTACGGGATCCACTTCCAGAATGGGGGCGAAAACTTGGTTTTAGCTCTTGAGGAGCATCCTGGGTGTGGGACAAGCTTCTCTTAAGCTTTGGAGAGGGAGAGAGGAGAAGGAAGGGATGAAGAAGAAGTGGAGGTCGGAGGGCTATATATAGGTGTATATTGGAGGGGGCAAATGGGTCATTTCATCTCAAATCATTAATTCAGGGCCTTTAGTGATGGATTTATCCGTCACTAAAAGCTTGAACGTGGCCGACGTGCGTGCGTCGCATGTGCCCGCTCCTCTTCCGTGATCTTAAATGCTCGTGCATGTTTGGATTGATCTTAGCCGTCCGATCTCAAGATCGGACTGCTTAAAGTCATCCTGACAGCGCCCTTCAAAACTCCTTTGCTGGATGCCTGTGTGTGATGAGGCGTGCAAACGTGCGTCATCGTATGCATACGCAATTGAATGATCCTCCACGCGCCATGCATCCTCCCCTCGGCCCTCGATCTTCATTTGACGGTCGAATCGTGCCTGCACCCATGCCCGCACCCATCTGAATTGAGGTGCTCAGCATGGCTCGAACGTGTGCCCTTCGCTTGTGAAGGGGCGCTCGACCGCTGCACTACACCTTCGTTTGTGTCACGTGGAGAATTTGTGCGCGTGGATCTATGGTCATTAGATTGGCATCCAACGGTGGAGATTCGTCGAGCAGGTGAAGAAGAAAAGCGGAGGCGATTCCTTGGGACCGGTTGGGCGGCCGAGATGGCGTCACGTGGTGCCATCTTGGCTGTCCATCTTTTGTGTGTTGTAGACGGTGCCACAGGTGTCGGATTGGATAGATTTTCACGCTATTAGGCTGTGATCATCAATCCAAACCCATCCGTGTGGTCGGATTTATTGTCTAAAGTGCAAATTGGCACCATCTTGGCCATTGATCTTTAGGGTTCCTCGATCTCTATCTGGTGCTACGGATGTTTGATCAGGGCGATCTTGAAGTCGTTGAAATCTAATCGTTGCCCTAATCAATCCGTACGGTTGGATCTTCGATCCGAGGCCCCGATTAACAAGTTACCCTATCCTTGGCTAAAAAAAGAGACAATTACTATACAATTTATACAACTTGACCTAAATTCATGATTATGCATGTTATGCGTTATTTACAATGTATGGTGCTAATATGACACTAAGAACATGCATTAATAGACATTTTAGGTTAATTAGATGTATGCACATCAATATCACCTTGGGGGAGGGCCCAGATCGAGACCCATCGGCCTCAACCTCCTTCCCCTTTGAACGAGTAGCAATCGACTTTACCCTCCTCCTTAGCTACACCTGACGCTTCTTCTTCCCATCTTGGGGGATATTAGAGGAACGAGTACGAAAAGAAACCCCCCAAGAATTAGAAGGTTGAGAAGTTATACATGCCGAAGGAATACAAGTAAAATCCCTTCCCCCAGGAATGGGAGCCTCATTCACCATGACCATCGGAAGATCGTCCTGGCACATAGAGCCCTCTGGACTAGACGGAGAAACATCTGCCTCCTTGGAGGGCTCATTCTGCAGCACCTGGGTGTCAACAATCCCTTGATCTACACCATCTCCAGCTCCCATTCCTTTAGCACCTACACTAGAAGCCAAAAACGGACAACCAAGCAAAGTATGACCAAGCTTCAAGCATTTAGAACAAAAAGGAGGAATCTTCTCATACACAACCCGTTGGATGATTTTAACGTCACCATTAAAGATCACAATAGAATCCGGCCTAGGTTTGGACAGATCCACTTCAACACAGTCACGAGGGTACCCAAGTTTGAGCCCTTGGATCATTTTATGATCCATACAGATGGGACAACAGGGCATTAGGGTGTAGTAAATGCAAGTTTAGGCCAGGAAAGCCAACCCAAATAGGAACCACAGTAACAACAGAATCAGTACGGAAAGAGGGGTTCCAACGAACAAATTGCAAATGAACCCCATCAACAACAACCGAACCCAGTGAATAGATCTTCAAAAAATCCTAGTACGTATCACATCTAATAAGCCAATGGTGAAAATCAAGAGGAGACAAGTAGTAACTAGCAGAAAGATGCTGATGCTTAGCTAGAACATTTTGAAGCTTACATGATGGAGGCTTAGGGCCCCAAGCACGCACCACAATGGAAAAGGTGAAAGAGTGTGAGAGATCAGCAACCTCGTCACTAGAAAAAGGCGTACCTTGAACTCCCTCACGGAACTTCGGAAAATGGACCTTCACATTCAGCTCCACAAAGGTGAGCTCAAAAGAGTTGGAGCTGGTCACCACAGATGCAAAGGATTTCTTCTGTGGGGTGTTCTGCTTTGCAGGAGAACAGGGAGAGGGGAAGGGCTCGAGGGATGACATCGCCAGAGAGCAAGCAACACCAGTGAAGTCAAACCACAAAAAAAAAAGAAAAAAATGAAGCAGCCAAACGAAGAAAAAACAAGAGAGGAAAGGAAAAAAACCACCAATCAGCACAGAAAACACAAATTGAGTGACATGCAAAAAGAAAAAATAAAAAAGGAGAACAACCAAAAAGCACAGCCACGGCTAGCACTCTGCGAAGTCCAAATGGACTACAGCATAGAAAGGGAGTTGAGCCCCTCCCCCCCCCAGGGGAGGGAAGGCACAGACCGAAACCAGAGAACCATGTGAAGGTAGAGGAGAAGTAGGAGGAAAGGGAGAGGGGGGGAAAAGGTAGGGCGAGCGGTAAGGAGAGGGGGGAGCGCTCTAGAACCCTCAGAGGGATGGGAGCAAATGAGTGCATTGCAGCCTAGTCCAAGATTAATTGTGAAAATTTTCATTGATGATTTGTTGGGTTTAGACTCGTAGATCCAAATCAAGGACTCACAATGCATAAGCTAAAGTTATTAATTAGTATTCCACAATGCATATAGATACATCTCACTTCTCAAAAGTTTCAAATGTGGAACTATTTTCGATGCTACTACAAATGTATGTTTACCCTTGAGTCTAGTTGGGCAAAAAATAGCTATTACCATGTGTTACATATGGTCTAAATCACACCAAATAAATTATCCAAAGTTCTTAAACCCAAGTTAAGTAGTAGTCCACAACCCTTATGATCCATGAAGTTCTAGTATGATGCATCTTTTGAGGTTTTATAATCTCCCCCACTCAAATTCACAAAGTGGTTACTATAGCATGGCTTCTCTCATTAGTAGTATTAACTTCACCTCTTGAGTAGCATTTTGCTATAAATCTTCTTTACTAGTGGGAGCCCGATCTTTGTAGTAGCCTTTCCCTCTTAGCTATCAAAGGGAGTTCAACTTCGATACAACTTGCCTAAACTAGACTTACGTGAAGAAAACTATCCTTAAGAACTTGTTAAGTGTAAGAAATTTTAGCATCCCTCAAAATAATACAATGTTACAAACATAGGAAACCATGTAGTGGATTGTAAAGGTTGAAGGGACCACTTAATATCTTGTACCTAAAAATTTGGATGGTTGATTTAAATCCATAGGATCCCTTAAATAACTAGTACCTTAAATTTGGATGGTTAGGCTTTCATGTAAGGCCCAAACTTAATAGCAACAAGAGTATCATGCTTACAATATTTTATTCTTTCCATTGTCATGCTTAGATTTGCTGAAAAATATATTATCTTTGGTCTATAATATCTTCTACTTTTCTTTTAGTTTCACTTGAATACTTGACTAGAAGGCTTTTGATCACCTTAGACAACACTTATGTCTACATTGAATAACTATGCATTACCTAAGTTATTGGTATAATATCTTATTGTTAACCATGTTCTTTTTTTAGAATGGTGTGGTTAACCATATTTATAATAGAATATTTCTTTCTTGCATTATAAGAATACAATTTGTTTTACTAGATAACAATAGAATGAGTTCTTATTGGTGTAACTTCTTGACTCAGTAGAGTTAAGGTTTACTTGGATGCCAATCGCAACAACTATTTGATGTTTAGTACTTCAAATACTTCTATAGCATATAATCGTCCAATGTGTTTGCAAGTTGGAGGTAAGAGCCTTGCTCTGCACTGTTTTGCTTCTCCATCAAGATAACTCACCTTGGATCTCATAGAGGTATTCAAAGCTCAACTTCGTAATCAAGGAATTTTACCACTTTCCCTCTCACATCTAGAGGTTAATGATGGAGTGGGACTTTAATAAACTTGAGCAGCAACTTCATTTATGCACTTCTTCAACCACTTTACCTCAGCTCTATTGAAAGCCCTTTCTCATTATTATTCTTGCTCTTTGCCTTTCATATTCAAATCTTCTTCATGTTATGTTGCTGGAGACATGTGAACACCTTTTGTGCAAAACCTATGTGGTCCTCATGTAGATTCCTAGGTCACTCCCAAGAACTTTGAGACTATGGATAAAATCAAGCTCCTAGCAATTAGAGTTTCTCATTAATTATTTGCAAATATTTTTTATTCTAGCTTGACTAATGAAGATTTTCGTATATGCGTTTCTTTTGTAACGATGGGAATAATAGCCCATCTAGTATATTTACAATCCTCTTGGTTTGGACAAATGCAACACTTTAAATTACAGTAAGTTCTATTATTATTTAGTGCATACTGGACAATATTAATCTTCTTTTCCACTTTTTTATGTCATAATGCATGGGAGAGAGATGAGCAAAGGTATCTCTTGATTTTTATGAAAAAAAAATTGAATATCATTTTACATGTATATAATTTTCTGTCCAAATCAACAATGCCGCCAAGGCTTTTGCATTAGTGTCCTTTCGTAGATCAAATTTACATTTTATGGTTAATGATTCTTATTGATACATATAATCCTCTCAAAATTATACCATATTAATATGACCCGATGAATTTTATTCCCAAGAAAAATCAAAATGGGATTCCCAAGAATACTTGGCTCTAAAGCCTAATTTCTTCAAGAAAAAGAGAGAAAGAGAGAGAAATTCCTCAATTACTCTTCCTAATAGTAATAATTTTTCATTGTCAAAAATTACGATAAATTTTATATTTTTTATCTTCACTATTCATCCACACAGTAAGATAAGAGAGGGAGACAAGTCTACTTTTAGCTAACATTCTTTCCAAGATGAAGATAGTACACAATATACAACAAAAATTATAAATAATACACCAAAGATTGATACAGCATAGAACACAAAGTGTAAGTGTATAACATTAAGGAACAAAAGTTACGTTGAATGTCACGTTGCGTTACAATTAACTCTTTCTTCGATTAGTCCCTCCTCGTACAACTAGATATAATGATTTCCCTGTGCCCTCGTTGAGAATCCCGGGAAGCCAGGAAGAACGATAGGAAGAGAGCATTGCCAAATGCCACCTTCACCACCTACACATTGCGTGAGATTTCCGTAGACGGCGGAATGTTTTTGCTATGTGGAATAAAGAAAATGACGTCACATCTGAAATACGTTCCTTTCGAGGGAGTATTCATACAAACGTATTCCAAGTGGACATGTCTGCAATTTGAGCTTCGAGGAGGGGAAACATGCAAAGCTCCTCGTAGTGTTTTTTTTACGGCGGGTAAAGAAACAGAATAATACTATGTGGGCTGGAAAGGGGTATGCAATTTTTAGGAGCTGTGAAGGGGAAAAGGACAGACAGAAAGTGCAACGTCAGAAGTAGAGGGGGTGTAGCTACCACTCCCTGCCTTCTTTCCTCAGCCACATACACGACTCTCTCTCTCTCTCTCCCCTGGCCGTGATTCCCCTTGATTCCTTCGAGTACTCATCGTTCCTCTTCTTTTTGCCTTGTTATTCACTCTTCGAAAATCTTCTCTTAGGCACTAGATGATTAAGTCATCGCCAAAGTTGCCTAACATGACTTGAGCAAACTAAAGAGAATATGCGGATGAAGCCCTTGCTTATTTAGCTCCCATGCCACAGTGTTCATAAGTGTGAAAGCCAAGGCCTGAGGTCCCTCCCCCTCTTTCTCCTTCCTTGCTAAGGCCTTGCCATTTCTGGTGCGTTACAGGTTATATGATTTGCCCCCTTGGAATTAATTATATCCAGTGGTGGTGTGCTTGTGAGCATGGAAATTAAGAAGGTGATCATCCTCTCCCTCCCCCTCGATCCCACTTGGATCCCTTCCATCACATGGAAATCAAGAAGATCTCCTTGAAGAAACAGCAGCAAAGCCTCTCATCTCTTCTCTTCTCATCGGATGATGAAAGGCTCGGCAATTCAGCACCGTCCCGCGGCCTTGCTGGAGGAGAACATGTCAAATCTCACCTCCGCCTCTGGTGACAACAGCGTCTCCTCAAACCCACACTCCTCCTTTGCCTCCCCAAATCCAAATCCAAACCAAAATCCAAATCCTCCTTCCAACTCCTCCAAGAAGAAGAGAAGCCTCCCAGGAAATCCAGGTACATGCATGCATATTGCAAATACAAACATGAGAAACAACATGGACCTCTCGCAACATGGATTACTTTCTTGCCTTGGAAACCTGATTTATTTCGACACCCAACTTTTCATGCATATTAATTAGTAGCATGGCATGTGACCTTATCTCGATCGTTTGGGAAATTAGAGCTTTCCATGACCTTGATATACTACTGTATGTTAATTCGCCTGGTCATGGGGGGTTTGCTGTGAAGCTATAGCAAACTCGAATTATTTATATGTTATAGACAAGAAAATACAAACATGGTATTCGAATATTTAAATTCTTGTTTATTGATGGTGTGTTTTTTTTTTTTTTTTTTTTTTTTATGTTGTTGTTGTTGTTGATCTGTTTGCTACAGACCCAGATGCGGAAGTGATAGCTCTATCACCAAAGTCACTGCTGGCGACGAACAGGTTCGTGTGTGAGATCTGCGGGAAAGGGTTCCAGAGGGACCAGAACCTGCAGCTGCACAGGAGGGGGCACAACCTCCCATGGAAGCTCAAGCAGAGGTCGAGCAATAAGGAGGTGAGGAAGAAGGTGTACATTTGCCCCGTGGTGGCATGCGTGCACCACGACCCTTCAAGGGCCCTCGGGGACCTAACCGGGATCAAGAAGCACTTCTGCAGGAAGCACGGAGAGAAGAAGTGGAAGTGCGACAAGTGCTCCAAGAAGTATGCGGTGCAATCCGATTGGAAGGCCCATACTAAGACCTGTGGCACCAGGGAGTATAGGTGCGACTGTGGCACCCTCTTCTCAAGGTAAAATTATTGCACTTCATAAAGCCACTAATCATAGAGTACACGATCGATGAAAGGGAAAGACACAATTCCATCATGCTTTTTTTGTAACGCCACCGCCCACCCTCTCCTCTCCCTTGATTGATTCTTTGGGATGCGCAAATATACCTACTTTGAGAATCTTTCGCCTCACATGCACCCATTCCTGTGTGTGAGTGTGGATAGAATGGCAGACTGACATGTACTACTTTTAGGAAAGATGTCAAGAAACTCACCCAGCTCGTAATGTCATGGAGTTATTACTGATCATACACACAATGAGGCGGAGGAGGTGATTATGGCCTTTTTTAGAGCCCATCAAGTTTTCCATTGAGTTCTCTTTTTCTTTTTTCGTTTCATGCATGCCAAGTTTTTTTTTTTTTTTTGTGAAATTTAGGTGACTGAAACATCTCATATCGTCGCTAATTGTAGGTAAGATGAGGAGAGATTAGGATGTTCTCACTTGCCTCTTACAGCCGCAAGATTCTGTGACTCACATGACGCATTTCTCTTTCCACACGAAACTTGCACATATTCACAGAGGCACACATGCTACTCTTTTTAAAAGTCTTCCTCCTCTCTTGTTTTCTTGTTAGCATCGTGGTTATTCCTTGTCTGTTTGTAATGTTGTGTTGCAGGAGGGATAGCTTTATCACCCACAGGGCCTTCTGTGATGCACTGGCAGAGGAGAGTGCAAGGGTCGTCAATGCGAGCACTCTGACTACCGCTCATCCCTCCCTCCTCCCTTCACATTCTCCCTCCACCTCCCAAGTCGACCCCCAGGCAACAACATGGCAGCACCTCCCATTCCAAGCCACAGCCACCCTCATCAACTCCCAACACCTCCCTCTAAAGATCGAACACCTTCAACACCAGCAGCAGCAGCAGCAAGAACGGTATCAACAACACCACCAAGTGTCCACATCCCTTACCCACATGGATCTCCCTCCCCCACTCATCCCCAACCCAACAAGTGACCACAGGCTTTACAACCCCTCCCCTTCCCGGCACATGTCAGCCACGGAACTCCTCCAGAAGGCAGCTCAGATGGGTGCAACCATGAGCAAGACTCCCCAAACACAAATGGTAGGCCTCTTGACTCCCCCACAGCAAGAACAGTCGACGATCCTCCATGAGATGGTGATGGGTGACCTAGATGGATCGTTCGCTGAGACCTTTAGCGGTGTGCTTGGAGCAAGGACGGAAGGTAATGGGCTAACCAGAGACTTCCTGGGCTTGAGGCACGTCAGCCACAGGGACATGCTGAGCATTGCCGAGCTGAGCTCTTGCATGAGCTCCACATATGAAGAGGCACGGACAAGCAAGGAACCATGGAGTGGGTAGTGGTTAATCGGTAAGATTTGCTTGAGCATCAGGGGTTCTCCCAGAGGGAGGGTAATACTGTAGTTCTCTCTCTCTCTCTCTGTTATGTGGTGGATACTTTCACGTACGTTGATATGTGGCTACTGAAGTCGAGTAATTAATAAGCCTTCACGGAGGAATGAAGGACAGATAGAGTAGCAAGAACGCATCGTCGAACTCAAAATGTAGCAGACGAATTTTTCTTCGGAACGTAATAATTTGTGAAGAATAACTATGGTAGTTTGGTTTAAATATTACCATTTATCGTCGGCTTTTCTTTTTTTTCTTTTTTATTTTTGAGTACATGAACCATTATTATTTAAATGCAATGTAATACATAGACACTTTTTTTTGTCGATGGATTGAAAGTTTGGCTTTTTTTTTTTTTTGCCCTTTTTTGATATCATGTGAAGTGTGAATATCATGGAGAGTCTTAATCACTTTTCAAACTATACAAAATATAAAAATAAAGGCTATATTTCCATGAAATGTACTCCTCGATCGCACTTTGCCTTAAATCCTAATTTTTTGCATTGTAAACTCATGATTTTTTATTTTAATATATATGATCACTAATGAAATTAAGTTAGCCTAAGCCTTGAAGATGTCATTGAAAATTGAAACTAGAGAACAATGAGAGGATGAGAAGCTTTATGTGCCACGAGTGAGCAACTATTAGTTGAGAATTAATCCATTCTAGGTTGTTCTAGAAACATGCGACCTGGATTCTTGATATTCCCAGGAAGATCTTCAAATCTAGTATTTTTTTATTGAGATTATGATACATGTATTGACATTTGAATACATTGTGATGGAGTTTAGTCAATAAAAATTGACAATTTGAAATTTATTTGTCCATGGTGAAAAATTTTCCATTATATACTGCAAGTTCCTATGATCCTTTGAGGTTGTTTCCTTCTCACATTCTTGGAGCTGTTGGCCCTCCGCCCACGTACACCATCTTGCCAAATATTTGTAAGTAGGCAACTTTGATGAGCATGAAGTCTATTATTTGGGAAAGAGGGTCTATTATCCTTGCACCCTATGATGTTAATATCATTTAGGCTTTATGGGTTGCATGCTGTGTTTTGACCATTGCCACCTTTAGTAGTTGAAGTGTAGTTTTCATCGGATAATTAAGTAAAAATTTGTAACTTGTCCAACTAGATATGATCAAACCGTGGAGACTTCTAATTTTGATAGAAGAGGTAGATTTAAGACCCCATCCATGTATTACTTGAGGGACTCGTATGAGAGGGAATGGCCAATTCAACCCTGTTCTTTAGGGTTTCTAAGTGATAAAAAAATTAGACCTCAAAAAGCCTAAGCTAGCAAAACATTAAATGTTTATAACAATACATGAGGCACTATAAAAAAAGATATATCAAATCTTCGTACAAAGAGTGAAATAAACTAAATTTATATCTCACATTATTGATGATTGCAATGCCATGAAAAATTCTTCTGATTAACACCTCTCCTTTGCCCTAATTTTGTCATTTGGGTCCCAAAGAACTTGTCAATAAGGAGGGTCTCACATATATAGGATTGGGTAAAATGATAATGAAATGGAAGGGGAGGTCCCCTTCACCTTAACTACAGTCAATGAACTGTGATTAGTTTGCAAGATTGCAAAGAAATATTCATATAGTTAAATCAACCCAAGATGAGGAGCCTCTTTAAGCCTTTCTATTTACTGATAATGAAAGGCATTTAATGCCAGTTCATGTGATTCTTAATTGGATATCAATACTAAATGATTTATCTATGCTGGTGAAAATCCAAGGCCTTAGGATACAAAGGCCTCATCGATGTTGGCCATCGAGGCTATGTGTTTCATGGTTAGTTGCATTAGGGACAAACAAGACTCAAATTGGCATTCAAAAAATTTTTGGACCCACATTCATGCTATACCCCTAATCCTTTCATATTCATGTTACACCACTCATACTAGGAAAGACCCATGGATGGATGCTTAGACTTGATCCATATCAGCTATAATGGATGCACAATCTTCACTACACTCATCAAAGAACATAGTAAGAGGATTTGTAATGATCTCAAATTTGCAAACTCGAGTCATTTCTTAACTCTGCATGCCATTATGAGATCATTAATACACCAAGTGTGGATAGGGACAAGGCATGCTTGCTAGTCAAATCTCAGCATAATCACAATAAAATGAGTTATATATAAGACTATTGATTTCTTCCCTCCTCAAGCTTTTCCAAAAGTATTTGTTTCATAAAAATTCAAATTTAGGACTTTGAGATATGTGGGTTTCTATCTTTTCAAGGATAAGAAATGTAACTAAACCAAATTTGGAGAATAGTTAATTAAATTAGACTTAATATTAGTCTATTCCTCTACCAAGGTTTGAAATAGCTCCTAAGTTTTTGTCCTTGATTGGAAATCACCTTTGGTAGGCCAAACATCAATGAGAAAATGAAAGAACAGAAAGGCAAATAGAGTAGAATAAGAAAGCAATAGTGATGGACATAGAAGCACTCATGAATAATAAATGCAAATAGAGGTTAAGCATACAAGAAAAGTGTGTGATAAGATGAAGCAGGTAGGGCATAGATGTATGAAGTGCTAGCAAGTGCATAGTAAGGTAAGCAAATGCAAATTTTATTCTTGGTATGGTGATGCAATTAAAGCACCATTAATAAGCAACCAAGATAAATGAAGGACACTTTAAGGCCGCTTCAAGATTTGAAGTGTGTTCAATGGCCATTTCATTGCTTCGAGGACAATTTTTGAGTTTTCACATGTTTGGTATCTATTTCCTCACATTTTGTTTGGAAACATATGAACTCGTGATCCAATAGAACCATTAAATACCATTTTTTACCATTTTAACTTCTTAACATGTTCAATTATGTTTCATATCATTTTTGCTAGAGTTATGTAATTTACAATGACATAAAAGGGCATATTGATGGCTATCAGGACCCTCTGAGCATGCAAAAATGGTCTCCATGATCTTCTTATGAACTTGGTAAAGTAGTCTACCCATATTTTGCTCTCTTATCTATTGTATGACATTGGGTTACTATCACTACTCTTAGCCTCAATTTGCATATGTTCTTTATATCCTTTTTAAGTACTAGCATCTTCTTGCAATGTGATGTATAGTATTCTTGATTATTTACCCCTGATCTTTGATGATTATGTGTAGTGGTTCAAATACTTATGGATGGGTTGGACTTGGTTAATAAACTAATAACTCAAACCAAGTGCCTATCATTATGCACCATAATTAATATTTTATGTCTCAATGGCATGATTGTAACATCTAATATTGAGCATCAATGCACAAAATCTAATGATTTTAATATAGATATAATATGATAGTGACATTAACTTGTACATAAATAATTTACTTTGACTTCTCTTAGTAAGTGAAATATAGACTAGAAATGGTCATGTGATTATGAGAAGTCATGTTGGTAAACTACATACTCATAAATGGTTTGTCAACATGACATGTCTTATAATGGAATGTGGATATGAATGGAACATATGACACATTTGATGCAAGCCAATCCAAGGGATTGCACAAGACATTTCTTGGAGGCCTCGGTACAAGTACTAATAAGCTATATGACTATCTAAGTAGCTTGGGGAATTGTGTATGTCTGTGATAGCATAAGGTAAGACAATTGTAGTACCTAATAGCGTGGAAAATATAGATCATACCTACATGCATGCGCCACAAGATTTAGCTAGCACTTTCTTAATACATGTGATAAGGGAAAGATATCTGAAAATTGTACAAACAACATGTATATGTTGTATGCATGCTAGGGAAGTGAAAGGATCTAGAAAATAAATAGCTCAAGGGACCTCTGCATTACCCCATGGGCCAAGTTATAAAGGATAGAGGATAAAGCAAGGGACTCTTACAAAAGATTACTTGGGTTCTATTGAATTCATGCTACTTTAAATGTAGGATTACCATGCAAGGGGAATGAAAGTGGTTTCTTGCAAAATAGGAAAAAAAGTCTTAAGAAATGGATTTATGTAACTCAATCTTTAAAGAGCAAAATTAGGTCATAAAGGACATTTTTAGGGGATGTCTCGATTAATCTCTTTGAACAAACATTAAATCATAGTCACTCGACATTAGGTGACTTAAGAAATCCTTCATGAAGCCCATGATTTCTTAAAAATGATATAAACTGTTAAAGTCATGCTTGAAAATTGGAATGAATCCACTTTGGCCTAATGTCTAAGAGAATAATTATTAGGTTGAAATGGCCTTATGTTAGGAGATATTTAAGAATTCCCATGCACAAATGATTAATCTCTAGCTGCAAATCACCAAGCATTTCGTTAAGTGTTTAGGACCCTCTAATTCCTGAGGAATCAAGGGAGTAAGCCAAGTAAGGCTTAAAACTATGCTGAAAATCCATCCAACTTGACATTTGAAGGTAAAATTAGGTCAGACTTTGGCCTAGTGGCAATGCTTGGATCTATGTTTTGTTTGATATCAATTAAATTCCTTTGTCAGATTTTTATGATTTCCTACACTCCTTAACTATCTTGTCATGTCATTAATAGCACTATAAACTCAATGATTACTTAGGCAGCAAGAATTAACCTTAGATGATGAGTCATATTTGTGGGTCAACTTGAAATTAGAGAGAATCCATCCATGCATCAAATCAAAGGTCCAAGGTGTTGAGCATGGAAAACTACGCGTTCACAGTTGGATTCAAAAACCCGTTGTTGTAGTTCGAGTTGCAAAGAAATCCGTTCAACAGATAAAATTTATACCGAATATCCATAAAGAAGTTCCGAGTCAAACACAGGGAGGCTACGTCGATCTCAAAATCCATAATTATATTTTTTTGTGTTTTTGTTTGAAAACAAAATAATCACAATGGAATCAATATAAATAATAAGAGAGAGAGAGAGGGAGAGAGAACAATCACTTAGTATTTGAATAATGTTTTTACAACTAAGAAAGTGGAAAATGATTACACTAGAAAGAGAAAAATTCTACTCTAGAAAGTGATAAAAGAAGGGAGAGAGATGTTATCCTCCTTGACAAATGCTTGGAGGAAGAACCTGACGGAGGCGACGCCTGGAAGACAGAGGATGAGGCAGGAAGAAGGAGGACGAAGTCAGAAGAATGGAAATGAGGCAGCACGTCGTCGTCGTCGTGAACAGGGGCGAAAGCTTGGATTTAGCTCTTGAGGAGCATCCCGGGTGTAGGATAAGCTTCTCGTAAGCTTTGGAGAGGAAGAGAGGAGAAGGAAGGGATGAGGAAGAAGTGGAGGTTGGAGGGCTATATATAGATGTAGATTGGAGGGGGCAAATGGGTCATTTCATCTCAAATCATTAATTCAGGGCCTTTAGTGATGGATTTATCCGTCACTAAAGGCCTGATCGTGGCCGACATGCGCGCGCCGCATGCGCCTCGCAGCCTTCTGCGCCCACAACACCCGTGCATGTCTTTCAAATCTAACGATCGGACGGCTTAGATTTCTCCTCGCACGCCTTCGTCTGTGCCTTCACCGCGCACCCGCGTGCGATTGGGCATGCACGCCGCAAGTCAGATCGTGCGTGTGCGCTATTGGCTAATCTGCGCCACCCACAGCCGATTGCATGGTCGCGATTATTTGCCTGCGCGTTGCGAATGCAGAGTCGAACGTGCGTCTCGTGCTCGCGCAACACACTCGATCGTTGTGCTACGGTGGTGACTTTGTCGTGGTTGTGATTTCAAGCGCGTGAGCTTGGGGTTGTTGGATGATCAAGATCCAACAGCCTAGATTGCGCATTGGAAGCCCTTTGGAGATGAAGTCCCGTCCTGAGGGTCGATTCGGCAGCTGGGATGGTGCCACGTGGCACCATCTTAGCCATCCATCTTCTACGTGTTTTAGATGGTGCCACGGATGTCGGATTGAGCCGATTTTCACACTGTTAGGCTGCGATCATTGATCCAAACCCATCCATGCGATCAGATTTGTCATCTAAAGTGTGGATTGGCACCATCTTGGCCCTTGATCTTTAGGGTTCCTCAATCTCTATCTGGTGCTACGGATGTTTGATCAAGGCGATCTTGGAGTCGTTGAACTCCAATTGTCGCCCTGATCAGATCTGTACAGTTGAATTTTCGATCCGAGGCCCCGATTAAGAATTACCCTTTCCTTGACCATAAAAGGAGACAATTACCATACAATTTATATAACTTAACCTAAATGCATGATTATGAATGTTATGCATTATTTACAATGTATGATGCTAATGTGACACTAAGAACATTCATTAATAGACATTTTTGGTTATTTAGATATATGCACATCACACCCCCCATGCCTATCTTTTGCTAGTCCCTAGCAAAAACTACATACTATTTATAAAAGAATTAGGTTGGATTACTCGGGCACAAATATTTTTCAACATTAAGAAATTTTTACTTAGGACCTGAACTTTCAAAGACACAACAGTGCCCGGGTTTCTGCCAAAATGTAGACCGCCTCAAGCCCTCGCCTTATTCAAAGAAAGATCTCTTTTTTTTTATTTTTTTTCTTCTTTTTTAATTTTTTTGGATTTTTGAGTTTAGGGTTACAAAGTGACTTTCTACAACTACTCAACCTACCCAAGACTTGATAAGAACACTAAGTTTTAAGCATCTTTTTGTGAAAGCGATAGACTCGTTGATCGGTAATCAGAACGGACTTCAGGTTTCTATGTCCCTAGGTGACCTTAAAAAAAATTTACCTAAAGGTGTATCTATACAACTGGTAGCTTTCTCCCTACTTTTATTTTTATGAGGTCAACACAAGGGGGAATCCAGTATATATCTCCTCGGCTTATTCTACTTCTCCTCTTCTTCCTAAGTGTTTTAGGAATTTTTACGTGCATTTCTTGAGTTGGGATCTGGACAACCTACTAATGAGCTGTTACCCACGATAACTTGCTAGCCATACTCGTGCGGTGAAATGTGGCTTATTTCTTTTTGTTTCTTTTTCTTTCTTTTCTCCTTTTCTTTTTCTTTTTCTTTTCTTTTTGAACTTTCATTTTCTTTTTAAATAGGTGGCTTCCCTGGTCTAAGATTTACCTAAAGGCAGCAGGAAAAGAATAGTCCAATGGCTAGGCTCCAGACAACCTACGTATGGGCTGTTACCCACGATAACTTACCAGTTATACAACTCTAGAAGGTTCATTAGCTACCCAATTTTCGTTAAAACAATCGAACAATGAGTTAGTGACGAGTAGTGTGTAGATGCTTAGACTTAAAGTTCCCTTAAATCAGAGGATAGGTTGATAAGTGATAACACTACACATGGGGGTGATAATTCTATTAAATAGGGCCCATCTTAAGAATAAAAGGCACAACATAAGTAGAATGGGAGCATTGCATGCATCATATACCAAGATTGCTTATAAAACTGTATTAATGGCCATTTGTGTAAGCACTTGTCAAAGCAAGCCTCAGATAAGCAATCAGACCACACGGATGGATTCAGAACGACGAACAGAGTCCAACAGACTGAAGATCGGCCAAATCTGACATCCAGAGCTCCTACAATGGGCCCAAGAAGTTCTAACCGTTGATCTGATGATCAACGGCCCTCGTTGCGCCACGTCGCCCCCGCTCACCACACGCCACTCCTCCTTCAGCTGAGATCAAATCTAGGCCGTCGATCTTCGGTCGGACGGTCGAGAACCGCGTGCCCACCCGCAGTCGCCGCGACAAAGCATGGGCGTGGCGCAACAGTTAGCGCGCACGCCTGCACGCACGCAACGCGGGTTCGAGCCGCGCGGTGCGAAGAATTGAAGACGAAGGAGCGTGCTGCGAAATTGGGTAGCCCAATCAACAGCGGGCGGCCGAGATCACGCCACGCGGCACACCCTCAGATTGCCAGTGCCCATGCGCGCGCGCACGCCAAGTGACGATTCCCGCGCACACGTGCGCCCGAGGTGCGATCCGAGCGCATCCAAGGGAAGATCTCAGCCTTTCGATCTTCGATCGGATGGCTCTCACGCAGTGGCCGCGGATCGGGTGCAAAGAAGAACGGTTGATCGACGGGCTGGAGGGCTTCACCGACGCTTTGGAATGGTTTTAGTGATGTCCCAGACGTCGCTAAAGACCCTTCTTCTTTTAGAAAGCCCTTCTCCCTATTTAAACCCCCTCCAACCACTCATTCAAGGCATTCACTTCCCTTGCAACTACTCTACCCCTCTCTTAGCTAGCTTTAGGCCCTCTTGTAATCGCTAGAGACGACGAGCCGCCGATGGAGCCTCCCCCACCTCCGTGGCTGCCTTGCCGCTCTCCCCCCCTCTCTCTCTCTTCCTTTTCTTTTAAGCTTTCCTTTACTTATGTTTAAGCATGTATCTAATGTTGTAATTTGTGAACTAAGGTTGCATGATTAATGAAGTTACTTTCCATTCAGTTGTTTACTTTAATTTCTGTTTAAGTTTCATGATCAAGCAAGAAACAACTCTAACCCTAATCTCTCCATCTCTCTCTCTCTACCTCTCTCTCGCTTTTTAACCACACCTTTCGCAAGTAAAACTCCGCAATTTCCATGACAACAAGTGATAAGAGAAATTCGATTTTCATGCCTCCCTGAGACCGACACTCGGACTCACCTCTGTTTCCTTACTTTAAAACCGACGTTGCAAGTGTGACTATAACGACACTTCTTAACACACACGCACAAGCGCACACCAGTTTTTGGCGCCGTTGCCAGGGAGGCAACGGATTTGTTTTGTCACTTCCATTCCACATCCATTCTTACATCGTCTAATGCCCTGTTTTCCTTTTTACTTGATGGTTGCAGGAATTCAACACTTGGACGGCAAAGCGACGCATCCCACGATGGTAACAAGGGAGTAGGCGCAATAAGGACTGATAGTGAGTAATTCTTCACTCATGATTGTTTGCTTATGTGAAAAAAGTAAAAAAAATTGTAAAAGTGGAAAAAAATTGGCATGGTGTATGATTGCTTGACCCACATCCTTAACACATCACTCCACAAAAAAATGTACACCCTAACATTCTGAATAAATTCTTGGAGTGTTCTTTTCTCTTTTTTTGAGTGGTGTTTGCGAAGTCACCGTGAGTTGACCTGGGCCGTGCCACTCAACCTTAAAAATGACTCATCTAATAGAAGTTGCATGATCATTAGGATGAGTAAATTAGGGTTTTAGAGCCTCTACAGAATAAAAGGAAATCTACTTTCACAGAATTGTGTGCAGAACTTGACGTGCCCACTGAAACTTGTCTGAAAATATTAAGACACGTCAACCTTATAAAGCACTAAAGTAAGGATGAAACACTAAAAGACACATCTTAAAAATCCTTGCTTTAAAACCATGTTTTGATAGAAGCACACACCTTGAAAGTGGAAAAATAAGAGGCACCACCCCAATCAACGCCTCATCACATAACCCTAGCACAAGCACTATCCTAGCCCTTTAAAACTGAGTAGACGTGCCCTAGGCAGGATTGAGTTAAGTCTCGAAAGGTGAGGTTTTGTTTGCTGGGCACTTGGCTTTCATTCCCATGGTAGAATTTGGTGATTAGGCTGTGGGGCAGTGTCAAACGACCGCGGTTGTGGGGTCTACGGAACCGGAGGCGCAAGCCAAAGGAAGAACCTTCCCTGCAATCCCCTCGTAATCAACCTGGCCAGATTAGCCTTGGGAAGGGGAGTCTAGTTGTAACGAGCGCGTGCCCCAGACGTCTTTTAAGACGTCTGGGATCGTTTCCAGACGTCTGGAAATCAGTTATTCTGGCATGAGTCTTCGTCTGCGCGCCTCAGTGCACAGGCCCGCGAATATCCGATATTCTCTGTGGATGCAGACGCTCTGCCGCGTCTCTCCCTCCTCCTCGCGTGGCCTTAAAAGGGCATGCCTCCCCTCACTCCGTCACCACCGTCTCCTTTCCCTTCTCCTTCAGCCAGAGCATGAGCGCGAGCGCGAGGGTGGCAGCGGCGACTGCAGTGAGCGCGGAGGAGGTGCGGCGTGCGAGAGCGGAGCTCTGTCGTGAGGGCGAGCTCGCCGGAGCGGCTTGGCCGGCTGGCGGAGGGCGCAGGGGGCACGGAACGACGCGGAGAGGGACCTGCTGCAGTCTGAGCAGCAGGCGTGCGAGGTGCGACGTGGGCGGCGTCGCGGGCGGAGGCCGAGTAGCGCCTTGATTCTGGAAAAATTTCCAGAATCAGACGTCTGGGTTGATAGGCAGACGGTGAGGACGACGTCTGGTAGCCCATACAAACGTCTAAAAGGTGAGTTTTCCGTCTTCTTCTTCCTTCCTGTCGACTGACCGTACTGAGGGAGGCAGTTGGCTGTGCACAGGTTCGCTGATTCGCCATCCTTTGCGAATCAGACGTCTGGAAATTGTACCAGACGGCGGGAGTGACCTCCAGACGTCCTGGGTGACCATCGGACGTCTGGGAGCTAGGACAGATGTCCCCGCAGACTTCTGGACGTCTGGGAAACCACGCTGGACAGGTAATTCTCTGATCCACTGTTTAAGACGTCTGGAAGAAGTTCCAGACGTCTGATATTGCACAGTATCGTCTTTTCCGACCCGTTTAGGGCCCGTTCGGGCTCCGTTTTCCGCGATTCGAGTTGCATTCCTTTCAGAATTAATTCCTCTACCCGTCTACAGTAGCTATACACTGTTTTGAGACACTCCTTGTGTTTGATCCTTGTGATAGGACCTCGTTCAGTTGTAGTCTTGAGAGTCGCGGAGGCACGCGGGATTCCCGATCACGCCCCCATTACTCCCGTTGTACCTGGTAGAGTGGCTTAAGTTTATTATTAAAATCTGTTAAAGTATGGAACCATAACTAGAATCTAGGACATTGCATGAATCCTAGGAATGAGAAATGTATGGAATGATAGCTCCTAGGTGATGCATGAATCCTAGGGCTGGAAAACTAGTTGTATGCTAGATCCTAGGATGTGACATGAACCCTAGGATGGAAAAACTAGTGGAATGTATAATATTGCAGTCTTGGAAAAATGGAAAGGAATATAAAGCTGCCTGTAAATTGAATTAACAGCTGCCTGTTATGAATAAAGAAACATGATTGAGATCCTGGATTGTGAGAACATGGAACTGGAAAGTGAAACATATGATGTTCTGAGATAAAGAGCTGGAACCCTACGGGGAATTAGGAGTGGAACTCCTGGAAGGAAAAAGGAATGGAACTGAGATGTAGTTTGTACTATCTCTTGGGTACGCAGTACCAAGGGAAGTACCTGTACCTGTTTAGTGCAGAGTGGGGCCAGCCACCCCAGGGACCCGGGGTTAGGATTGGCCGCTCTGTACCGACTTGTTGGCCCTCGTGTACGTAGTACCGAGAGCTACTAGTGTTAGGAGAGTACTAGCTACCCCACGGGCCCCGGGGTTCTGCTAGCCTCCTTCACCGACTTGTTAGGCCCACTAGGGCAAACCAGGGTAGTCAGGCGAGGGTGCGCGGACTGTGGAGGGGCAAGGCCCGGATTTGGTTACTGTGGAGGGGTGGACCCCTGTTACTGAGAGGGCTTTGCCCTGGTTCCGTGCTGTGCTTTGGGCGCACCCGTTAACGGAAACGACTGACCGCGTGCCAGTGCGGGCTAGCTACCTGTGCGTTTATCGCGCGTGCCGTAGTCACCGTTACGTCTGTCAGTGACCTTGGGGTGGTTGACTGAGGGTAGGATCACCATGGGGGACTCTCCCGGCCAGGAGAGCACCACGTGCTACTTCTACTTTTGGAAAAGACTGCAATCAAGATAGTTCCCACGAGGACATTCGAGATCAAGTAAAGGATCTGAGAAATAAATGAAATACTGAGAAAATTGAAAGATGTGAATAAAGGAAGTAATAGAACATAACAGCTACTGTACACTCTACTATTGCCTTTAGTTAGTTTGCCACTCTACTCAGCGTTTTGCTGACATGTTACACTCGTTACTTTTTTCAGGACCAGGTGTTGAGAAGCCAGGGTCGGCGGCTGCAGAGGACGCTGGGTCGAGTAGGGTTCAGTAGAGTTTACCACAGTCTTTTGTACCTCTTTTGTTTCTGTTCTAGTGAGTAGTTTTTGTTTCCGCTGTACCTTCTTTACCTGCAGTTCTTGTTATATGATAAATGTTGTTCTACTGTTGTGGTGGTACCTACTGTAGTAGTTTCTTTCCATACTGCTGTACTTTCTTACTGTTAGTTATATTCATGCTGAATGTGGTTTATTTTACTGTCTTTTGGTTACTTCCTCGTTGGACGACTAGGTCTTGGGATTAGTCGAGTCGGTCCGATTCTCGTGTCTCGTAAGGACTCGGGAACCAGGTCGTTACAAGATGGTATTAGAGCAAGGTCGTCCCGAGAAGTGAATCAACTGACTGGAAAATAACCAATTCACATGTTTATAGCTAGAGTAGCCACCACAACCTATCTCTTGACATTAGCTCTTAGAAGTTTTGTTAGGTACCATCTGTTTTGACGTTTCCGTTTTGTTTTGCGTCGCCTTGCAGGAGATGCCTCGTCGCGGGAATGGCGAGACTGGCCGCGGGCGTGGCCGAGGGCGAGGTCGGCGAGGTGGACGTGCTGTCGTTGACATCTCGGTGGACCAGCCACCACTCCCTGGCATCCAGGCCCAGGACCTCGCCAGACTGATACGGGATATTGTACGAGAGGAGCTCCACCCACCGCCCCGAGCACCTCCCCCTGGGGCTGCAGAGGGGGAGTCCTCTGTGGGACCACGCGACGAATACGGCGCTGGACACGAGGGAGGGGATGGGCCCCTGCCGCCCCCACCTTCCTCCGACACTTCTGTACACGAGGCACCTTCGCCTGGAGGTGCACCAGCAGCTCCCCTACAGCGCCACTTCGAGCTTTTCGGACAGTTCCGGAAGCTGAAGCCCCCCTCCTTCAAGGGGGATGAGGACCCGACCGAGGCAGAGGACTGGCTTGATCAGCTGGAGAAGATCTTCGACACCCTTCGCCCCCCGGTGGAGTGCCGCGTGGCCTTTGCCACGTACCAGTTGGAGAGTGCGGCACACCGGTGGTGGAGGGCGGTTCGGGGACAGGAGAGGGACGAGCCGACGTGGGACCAGTTTGTCACCCTCTTCTCCGAGCAGTCTTTCCCCAGACATGGCAGGACCAGAGGAGGCGGGAGTTCCACACTCTCCGCCAAGGGACGATGACTGTGAGCACGTACCGCACGCGTTTCTTGGAGCTGTCCCGCTTTGCAGCGACAGCGGTAGCCACTGAGGAGGAGCGCCTTTGGAGGTTCACCGAGGGGCTCCGGGCTGCGATCCGGGGGTATGTCAAACCCCTGAAGCTGCCTACGTTTTCGAGGGTGGTAGAAGCAGCTATGACTTACGAGGAGACTAACCCGTCCGCGCGAGAGATCGACGGCGGGCGGAAGAGGCCCTTTCAGCCAGACTTCTCACAGGGCCGGCGAGAACGGATACACGTGGCGTCCGCAGGAGAGCCGTCACGTTGTGCAGGGCCATCAGTGGCCTTTGGGGGCCCTCGACAGGGGCCAGTCGCCAGCACCGGACCCCCGCCTAGCCGACAGCAGGGACTCACTGAGGGCGGGAGTCGGGTTCCCCTCTGCTACCAGTGTGGCCAGCCGGGCCACGTCAGGAGGGACTGCCCATCTAGGGCAGGAGGTCAGCAGATACTTCCCGTGCAGAGCACTGGAGGGCGCGCAGGAGGCCGCAGTTCCCAGGCATGAGGAGGAGGACAGCAGTCGCGAGGAGGATACCGGCCAGCACCTACCCGTCCGACGCAGAGTGTGGCTGCTTCGTCCGCACCTAGAGCTGAGGGGCGTATCAACGCCCTAACACACAGGGACGCCAGAGCATCGGGATCCGTGGTAGCAGGTATGGTTTCAGTTTCTGGCAGACTCGTTTACATGCTTTTCGATTCCGGCGCTATGCACTCGTTTGTCGCAGCCAGTTTCGCAGTTAGTTTGGACCAGGATTATACACTGTTAGAGAATCCGTTCGTAATCAGAGGTCTGAGTGGTCAGCTGTTTGTAGCTTAGGAGGTGTAAACGGGTTGCGAGGTCAGCGTCGGGGGACATAGCCTGCCAGCTGACCTGATTATGATACAGATGGAGGACTTTGGTGTGATTCTGGGGATGGATTGGCTGTCCGCTTACCACGCCTTGGTAGACTGTTTTGAGAGGAAGATTGTCTTCTCCATTCCGGAGTTGCCTTCTTTCGAGTTTCACGGACAGCCAGTAGACGGAGGTTTCAGGTGCATTTCGGCACTTCGGGCTGCGAGACTTTTGAGCCAGGGGTGTGAGGGCTTCCTAGCCTGTGTGGTGGCAGAGCCCAGCCCTGTGGCAGACTTCCAAAGCATCCCAGTGGTCAGAGAGTTCCCCGACGTGTTTCCAGACGAGTTACCAGGACTACTGCCCGAGCGTGAGATCGAGTTTGAGATCTCACTAGTACCAGGGACCAGCCCCATCTCCACCGCGCCATACAGGATGGCACCGCTTGAGCTGCGAGAGCTCAAGTCCCAGTTGCAGGACCTTTTGGAGAAAGGTTTCGTGAGGCCCAGTGCGTCTCCCTGGGGAGCCCCGGTACTGTTTGTGAAGAAGAAGGATGGGACCCTACGCCTTTGTGTGGACTACCGACAGCTGAATAGGGTCACCATCAAGAACAGATATCCGCTGCCGAGGATCGACGATTTGTTTGACCAGTTGCGGGGTGCCACGGTGTTTTCCAAGATAGACTTGAGGTCTGGATACCACCAGTTGAGGATCAGGGAGACCGACGTCTCCAAGACAGCTTTCCGCACCCGGTACGGACACTACGAGTTTTTGGTCATGCCGTTTGGGCTGACCAATGCCCCCGCTGCTTTCATGGACCTGATGAACAGGGTGTTTAGACCGTACTTGGATCAGTTCGTGGTGGTTTTCATAGATGATGTGCTCATCTATTCTAGAGATCGGACGCAGCACGGACAACACTTGCGGATGGTTCTGGACACTCTGAGACGACGCAGGCTGTACGCCAAATACAGCAAGTGCGAGTTCTGGTTGAGGGAGGTGACCTTCTTGGGTCATGTGATCTCTGGTGACAGTTTGGCGGTGGACCCTGTGGTGACGACCTTCCTCTATAGTTCTATTATTTCGTCGTAGTATAGTATAGAGAGGTGATTACCAATTTAATACAATTTGTTACTCGGAAATAAAGAGTTCCCGAGGTCGAACTCAGGGAGCAAGTTGTATTCTAGAGATACAAGTTTCTTTTACAAAAAATAAAGAAAGAGAGAGAGAGAATTTGTTGGCTTCTTTCTTCTTCTCTTCTTTTCTCTTTGCTTATCTTCTTCTGCTTGGCTCTTCTGCTTTATCTGCAGCAGTAGTGATGCTCTTCTTCTTCTTTCAGTTCTTGTTTCTGCTCGTCTCTTTCTTTTTCTTCTCCCTTGCGGTCCTGTTCTTCTTCTTCTTCTTCTTTCTTTCTTTCTTCAGATCTTCTTCTTCTCGTGCTCTTCTTCTTCTTCAGAGTCTTCCCTTGGCCTCTCTGTGTTCTCCTCTGCCTCGCCTTGCTTCTCCTTCTTTGCCTTCAGGACGTCGTCTGATTTTCCAATCAGATGACTTAAACCGCCGCTGCTACAGTGCCGCTCGGTGCTCCTCCTTCCTTCAGCTTTCGTCGGCCTTCTTCTCTGTTCAGCGGGCGTCTTTCTTCTTCTTCTCTGCCTGCACACTTGCACAACTTGATCAGAGGGGCAAAACCTAATTCTACCCTCTCCCCCGCGTTTCTCTCTCACAGAAGCCGCTCTTAGGAAAGCTCTCCCAGAGCTGCCGGGTATTCGGGTACGGGTCGTGCCCGGGTCCAGGCCCACCGGCGTGCGTGGTGGGCGAGGAGTGCAGGTCAGTCTAAGTCGGGTCGGGCCAGGTCCGCGGGGCGTGGTTGCGGACGAGGCCGGGTCGAGCGAGTGAGTGAGAGGGACCTCACCCCATGCTCAGGAGGCAACGAACATAAGGCACTTTTTGCCTTTATGCGGGCGCGCTCCTCTGAAAAGTTACGAGGTGGGACTAAATGTCCCACCCCAATTTGGATGCCTGCGCGGAGGAAGCAGCGGCAGTCGAGGTGAAGTGCGGGGGCTTCGCGCGAGAGCTTCGACTCGACTGCAGCCTGGTACTTCGCGAAGACGCCTCGCACTGCCTGGGAGCGTGACCTGGGCGTGGCGCACCTGGGGCAGCAGGTGAAGAAGCTGCTTCGCTTCAACAATGGCGGCAACGAGCGCAGGTACCTGCCCACAGAGAAACGGCCTCTCGGCCCAATCAGAAACGCGGAGGACCTTTGCCGTGGCACGGCGAAGGTGGTCGGAGGGTGTGTAGGCGGCGGGGCGGAGCCTAAGGGCCACCCTAGGTCAAACTGCAGGTTGAAGAAGTGGGTTTGTTTGGGGGGTCTGCAGAGGGCGAGTGGTGGGAAGTGGAAGGGCGGAGGTTGATCAGGGTGAGGAGGCGGAGGTTCTGTGAGGGTCAGCGAGTCGTGTGGAGTGGCGGAATGACGGGAGCGACTCGCCGGAGGATGGCCGGAGGTGTGGAAGATGACGGTGGTTGGGTCGGTCGAGGGTTTAATTGAATGTAAAATAGCGAGGAAAAGAAAGAGGGGGTAGAGACGACTAATTCTAACCTAACTAAAGTGACGAAGGGGACGAAGTGGCTGCCAGCTCGTACCTACCGGAGCTGGAGAAGAAATGCCTAGAGGGAGAGAACGGCGGCGACGACGGGGCTGAAGCAGCGCGCGCCGGTATTGCGGGACGCGGAGGAGAATCAGGAAGAAGTCTCTGCTGCTGGTATTGCGGCAGAGCGAAGAGGAGGAAGGGGAGAGGCCGCCGGAGCTGGAGGGCTTCCTGTTGGAGTGGGAAGAGAGGAAGTGGGGGTCTTTCTCCGTCAGGACCGAGCTCCTTTGAACGGTGGAGCGACGGGGGGTACTTATAGGGTAGAATCAGAGAGGAGGGCGGAGGGAGACGACGTGTCTCCCTTGCCGGAGGACGCCGAAGATGGAGACCCATACCGTCCGTGCGTTCGCACGGCCGGTATGGTGGGTTGCAGCGACCAGGGGGTGTTCCTGCGACGGCTGACGACGCAGGGCACCCCCGGTTTACTTGCCAGACCCTCCCCCTTACCCTGCGCGGCGCCATGCTCCGCGCAAGGTCGCCGGGGCATGGTGCTGGTCAGGTTTTGGCAGGAGGGACCTGAATGCAAAGAACGAAGGAGAGTTAGGGGTAGAAATGTGAGGGTTCAAAAGTTGAGGGCCAAAAAGTAAATAAATGAGGACCAAAGTGTAAAGTTGGTCAAGAAGGTTTCCTCTTAGGCTCAAGTTTTTATACATGACTAATTGGGGCCTAAGGATTATGATGGTGAATTTTATTTCCAGATTAAACCTTGTTTGACCGGTCAATTCACGTAAAAACCCAAATTAAGTTGTTAATTGGGCATGGTTCTCAATGTAGGTCAAAATGGGTTCCTAAGGCCAAATTGAAGGTTCTAAACCCTAGAGATTATTTTTCTATGAATTTTAGAGGGTTTATTCTATTTTTACTTTGCCTCGAACCTCGCGAATTGAAGTGGGTTTGTTTTAAGGTTACAAATTATCATTTAGTTCCTTGGAATTATTGTAGCCCTTGTCAGATCATCTCATCCCACTTTTATTCTTATTAGGTTGCTTTGACCTATGTTTGGATCCTGAATTACCCTGTATGCAGATTATACTGGTAAAATTGCATTTTTACCCCTTATGACTCGTTTTCTCCTTAAACTCAGAATTCTCTGAGTTAAGCCTTTCCTTGAGTTATGTAGGAGCTTTTATCCTTTGTATTAGGTCAAAATGAGCTAGTTATGGCTCATGATGAGGTTCTCATCACCCCGCCAAGGTCGAGGCAGTGCTCAGGTGGGAGAGACCACGTTCAGTCACTGAGATTCGTAGTTTCCTGGGACTGGCATGTTACTACAGACGATTCATCAGGGGATTTTCACAGATTGCGCGTACTATGACACAGTTGACCCGGAGGGACGTGCCTTTCGCTTGGACAGACGCCTGTGAGGCGTGTTTTCTGGAGCTGAAGGAGAGGTTGACCTAGGCTCCCGTGCTCACCATCCCTGACAGTAGTGGCGGGTTCGTTGTGTACACGGACGCTTCCTTGCTGGGGTTAGGAGGTGTGCTCATGCAGAGGGGTCATGTTGTCACTTACGCTTCGCGGCAACTGAAGCCCCATGAGCATACCTACCTTACCCACGACCTAGAGTTGGCAGCTGTTGTCTTCGCGCTGAAGACCTGGAGGCACTACTTGTACGGTGAGACCTTCGAGATTTTTATAGATCACAAGAGCCTCAGACATCTTTTTGACCAGAAGGAGCTCAACATGAGACAGAGACGTTGGTTGGAGCTCCTGAAGGACTACGATTGCAGTATCTCCTACCACCCGGGAAAGGACAATGTGGTGGTTGACGCCTTGAGCCGTAAGGTGCCTGCACGCTTGGCCAGTCTACAGTTACAGAGTTGGAGCCTTTTGGAGGAGGTGGGCAGTTGGCGACCTCTAGAGTTACGAGGATATTGTGGGGCAGTGACGGTGACACGGCAAACCAAGCCAGAGCTGATAGACCGTATCATCACAGGACAGATGGCTGATCCGTACTTGCAGTCTTTGCGCGACAGAGTACTATCAGGGGACCCAGGGGACTTCTCTTTCACAGACAAAGTGTTACGCTTGAGGGGACGGTTGTGCGTTCCCAGAGACGAGGAGCTGTTGAGAGAGCTCCTGACTGAGGCACACGGTTCCAGATTCACCATACATCCCGAAAACACAAAAATGTACCATGACTTGAGATGCGAGTTTTGGTGGAGAGGGATGAAGCGGGATGTGGGTGAGTTCGTGCAGCAGTGCTTAGTGTGCCAGCAGGTGAAAGCCGAGCATCAGAGGCCTGCAGGGCCGCTTCAGCCGCTTCCAGTGCCAGAGTGGAAGTGGGAGAGCATCACCATGGACTTGGTGGTGGGCTTACCTGTTACCCAGCGGGGACACGACGCAGTTTGGGTAATAGTGGATAGATTGACGAAGACGGCGCGATTCTTGCCGATCCGAGTCACTTTGGGACCAACACAGTTGGCAGAGAGGTATATCCGTGATGTGGTGCGACTACACGGAGTTCCACGGGAGATCGTATCCGACCGGGATACCCGCTTTACGTCCCAGTTTTGGGCTGAGTTTCAGCAGGCCTTGGGGACGAGGTTGAGGTTTAGCACGACTTACCACCCCCAGACGGACGGACAGTCTGAGCGCACGATACAGACACTTGAGGACCTGTTGCGTGCCTGTGTACTGGACTGGAGGGGCTCTTGGGAGGAGCACCTGCCCCTGGCGGAGTTTGCATACAACAACAGTTATCACTCGATCATCGGCATGGCTCCCTACGAGGCTCTGTACGGACGGAAGTGTACGGCACCCTTGAGTTGGGTTGAGGTGGGGACCAAGTGGGAGGTTGGCCCCAGGTTGATCCGGCAGAGTCAAGAGGTAGTTGAGCAGATCCACAGACGACTCCGCACTGTCAGGAGCAGACAGAAGAGCTACGCGGATCGCAGACGCAGAGAGGTGCAGTTCGAGGTTGGGGACCACGTCTTCCTTCGTGTTTCGCCCATGAAGGGCTTACAGCGGTTTGGGGTGAGAGGGAAGCTCGCGCTGAGGTTCGTCGGGCCCTTTGAGGTCCTGGAGCGGGTTGGACCCGTTGCTTACAGACTTGCCCTTCCCCCGCAGCTTTCTGGTGTGCACGACGTGTTCCACGTGTCCAACCTTAGGAGGTGTGTAGCCGATTCCAGTCACGTACTGAGTCACGAGAGCGTCGAGGTGAGCGACGACCTGACCTACCCCGAGCGGCCAGTGCAGATCCTAGACCGAGCAGTCTGCCGGTTGAGACGAAAGCAAGTACCCCTGGTAAAGGTCTTGTGGAGGAGCCAGCGGTATGAGGAGGCTACCTGGGAGCCTGAGACAGTAATGCGGGAGCGGTACCCGGAGCTTTTCGCGGGTACGTCTTTTCAGACCGGCTTCGATCCTCTTTGAGTTTGTTATGGTTATTCGGGCGTCTTTTCCCGCACCCTAGTTGGCGCAAGTTTCGGGGACGAAACTTCCTTTGAGTTTGTTATATTGTAACGAGCGCGTGAACCAGACGTCTTTTAAGACGTCTGGGAGGTGGGCCAGACGTCTTACCAGACGTCTGGGATTGTTTCCAGACGTCTGGAAATCAGTTATTCTGGCACGAGTCTTCGTCTGCGCGCCTCAGCACGCAGGCCCGCGAATATCCGATATTCTCTGCGGCTGCAGACGCTCTGCCGTGTCTCTCCCTCCTCCTCGCGTGGCCTTAAAAGGGCACGCCTCCCCTCACTCCATCACCACCGTCTCCTTTCCCTTCTCCTTCAGCCAGAGCGTGAGCGCGAGCGCGAGGGCAGCAGCGGCGGCCGCAGTGAGCGTGGAGGAGGTGCGGCGTGCGAGAGCGGAGCTCTGCTGTGAGGGCGAGCTAGCCGTAGCGGCTTGGCCGGCCGGCAGAGGGTGCTGGGGGCGCGGAACGACGCGGAGAGGGACCTGCTGCAGTCTGAGCAGCAGGCGCGCGAGGTGCGACGCGGGCGGCATCGCAGGCGGAGGCCGAGTAGCGCCCTGATTCTGGAAAAATTTCCAGAATCAGACGTCTGGGTTGATAGGCAGACGGCGAGGACGACGTCTGGTAGCCCATACAGACGTCTGAAAGGTGAGTTTTCCGCCTTCTTCCTTCCTGTCGACTGACCGTACTGAGGGAGGCAGTTGGCTGTGCGCAGGTTCGCTGATTCGCCATCCTTTGCGAATCAGACGTCTGGAAATTGTACCAGACGGCGGGAGTGACCTCCAGATGTCCTGGGTGACCATCGGACGTCTGGGAGCTAGGACAGACGTCCCCGCAGACTTCTGGACGTCTGGGAAATCACGCTGGACAAGTAATTCTCTGATCCACTGTTTAAGATGTCTGGAAGAAGTTCCAGACGTCTGATATTGCACAGTATCGTCTTTTCCGACCCGTTTAGGGCCCGTTCGGGCTTCGTTTTCCGCGATTCGAGTTGCATTCCTTTCAGAATTAATTCCTCTACCCGTCTACAGTAGCTATACACTATTTTGAGACACTCCTTGTGTTTGATCCTTGTGATAGGACCTCGTTTAGTTGCAGTCTTGAGAGTCGCGGAGGCACGCGGGATTCCCGATCACGCCCCCATTACTCCCGTTGTACCTGGTAGAGTGGCTTAAGTTTATTATTAAAATCTGTTAAAGTATGGAACCATAACTAGAATCTAGGACATTGCATGAATCCTAGGAATGAGAAATGTATGGAATGATAGCTCCTAGGTGATGCATGAATCCTAGGGCTGGAAAACTAGTTGTATGCTAGATCCTAGGATGTGACATGAACCCTAGGATGGAAAAACTAGTGGAATGTATAATATTACAGTTTTGGAAAAATGGAAAGGAATATAAAGCTTCCTGTAAATTGAATTAACAGCTGCCTGTTATGAATAAAGAAACATGATTGAGATCCTGGATTGTGAGAACGTGGAACTGGAAAGTGAAACATATGATGTTCTGAGATAAAGAGCTGGAACCCTACGGGGAATTAGGAGTGGAACTCCTGGAAGGAAAAAGGAATGGAACTGAGATGTAGTTTGTACTATCTCTTGGGTACGCAGTACCAAGGGAAGTACCTATACCTGTTTAGTGCAGAGTGGGGCCAGCCACCCCAGGGACCCGGGGTTAGGATTGGCCGCTCTGTACCGACTTGTAGGCCCTCGTGTACGTAGTACTGAGGAGAGCTACTAGTGTTAGGAGAGTACTAGCTACCCCACGGGCCCCGGGGTTCTGCTAGCCTCCTTCACCGACTTGTTAGGCCCACTAGGGCAAACCAGGGTAGTCAGGCGAGGGTGCGCGGACTGTAGAGGGGCAAGGCCCCGGTTTGGTTACTGTGGAGGGGTGGACCCCTGTTACTGAGAGGGCTCTGCTCTGGTTCCGTGCTGTGCTTTGGGCGCACCCGTTAACGGAAATGACTAACTGCATGCCAGTGCGGGCTAGCTACCTGTGCATTTATCGCGCGTGCCGTAGTCACTGTTACGTCTGTCAGTGACCTTGGGGTGGTTGACTGAGGGTAGGATCACCACGGGGGACTCTCCCGGCCAGGAGAGCACCACGTGCTACTTCTACTTTTGGAAAAGACTGCAATCAAGATCGTTCCCACGAGGACATTCGAGATCAAGTAAAGGATCTGAGAAATAAATGAAATACTGAGAAAATTGAAAGATGTGAATAAAGGAAGTAATAGAACATAACAGCTACTGTACACTCTACTATTACCTTTAGTTAGTTTGCCACTCTACTCAGCGTTTTGCTGACGTGTTACACTCGTTACTTTTTTCAGGACCAGGTGTTGAGAAGCCAGGGTCGGCGGCTGCAGAGGACGCTGGGCCGAGTAGGGTCCAGTAGAGTTTACCACAGTCTTTTGTACCTCTTTTGTTTCTGTTCTAGTGAGTAGTTTTTGTTTCCGCTGTACCTTCTTTACCTGCAGTTCTTGTTATATGATAAATGTTGTTCTACTGTTGTGGTGGTACCTACTGTAGTAGTTTCTTTCCTTACTGCTGTACTTTCTTACTGTTAGTTATATTCATGCTGAATGTGGTTTATTTTACTATCTTTTGGTTACTTCCTCGTTGGACGACTAGGTCTTGGGATTAGTCGAGTCGGTCCGGTTCTCGTGTCTCGTAGGGACTCGGGAACCGGGTCGTTACACTAGTGCTTGTAGACTTAATCACCCTTTGTGAGATTTCTAGGTCTCCTAAGGAATACACCATAAGGACTAGGCTTGTGTGCTTGATTGAAACACATTTCTCACATCTATCGCCCTCCGCATCCCCTCCTGTTCCTCTCTAGTGTATGCATGGGAGACGCTCACTGCATCCCGAGTTGTGTGTTTTGGGTCAGGAATCTAGGCAACGTGATTCTGTTAGGAACATGGCAAAACCTAGGGTAGATAAGGCTGAGGATCAACCCCCACCAGACGCAATGGCCATCATCCAAGCCCAAATTAATGCAAACCATCGACTTCAGCAACAACAAATCCACACCATCATGCAAGCCATACAACGGCTATAGAACCCACAAGAACAACCACCACCACCTTTCCAAGATGTACAAGAGCAACCACCGCTTGATATATTACCATTTCAGGATCAGCCAAGGCCCCTCCGCGATTTCTATATTCCCTCCGCTATTAGAGTCGAGCCGCACCTTAGGATCCCCGAAGGGGGAGATGATTTTGAGCTGAAATCGAATGTCTTAAGTCTGATCTAGAACCACTTTCATGGAAGCTCAAATGAGGACCCCTTCCAGCATCTAGAGGATCTCGACCGCATAGCGCGAACTGTGAAACCTAGGAACATTAGCCTTGACATTATTCTAATCAAGATGTTTCCCTTCTCATTAAGAGACAAGGCTTCTCATTGGCTTAGAACCCTAGGTAGACCCATCACCACCTGCAAAGAACTGAGGCATGCATTTTTAAAGAAATTCTTCCCCATAGGAAAGACCAATGCCCTCAGAAGAGCTATCACTACCTTTACACTCTAGGGTGGGGAACAATTTCATGAGGCGTAGGAAAGATTTAATGAACTCTTAAGGAAATGCCCACACCACGAAGTACCAAGGTGGCAATTGGCCCAAATTTTCTACCACGGTCTGGACAGTAACCTATGGAACTTCGTCGATGCCTCATGCGGGGGGAACTTCTTGAACAAGGATGAGTAGAGCGCATTTGAGCTCTTTGAGTTTATGAGCGAGAATTCGCTCAACAATGCCTCCATGACCCAGTTCAACAGGTCCAGTCAACCCCGTGGTGGGATTTATGAGGTACAAGTAAATTCTGGAATGGTTGAATGGACATCATTGCCAAGAAACTAGATCGAGTGGAATTGGTGGACAAAAAGATTGATGAGCTACCGAACTAGACTAGGAACCCCTTACAGACTTTCTCCCTAGCAAAGGGAGCGCATAACGTTGACCTGGTCCAGCCCTTAACCCAACTGATCCTGGAAGAACCCCTAATCATGTTCCAGGGAGGGACCTTTGCTCCCTCAACCCTTGATTACTCCCTTCCCTCTTCATCAACATCGGTTATCCTTGAAGATGTGCAAGCTATCCAAGGTTATGCGAAACCGGACCCTTTCTCCAACACTTACAACACTGGCTAGTGTAACCACCCCAACTTTGGTTGGACAAACTAGAAACCACTGCAATTCCAAAACCAGCCCAGGCCAAACCAGCAGCCACACTTGCCCCCTATCAGCAAGGACCACCAGTTAGACCCCAATATAATCAGAATAGGGCAGTCCCTCCCCCACAAAACCAAATGGACACCCTAATAAAGATGATGGTAGACATGAACCAGAAACATCAGGAGGAAATGGCCTTGGTAAAGGGACAGTTGAGCCAACTCTTGGACTGTAAACAACAAGGATCCCTACCTTCCCAGCCACAACCGAACCCGCGAAACATAATTAACAGAGGCCCCAATTTGCAAGGGTTCCAAGGCAACCCCGGGTAGGCTCACATGGTCCAGCCAGCCTCCCAAACACCCCCTGGGTTTGGTGCTTCTTCGTCCTCATCTTCTCAAGGATCAACCCACGGCCCCAATGCCTCTGCAAATGCGATGACCTTGAGAAGCGGCACCAAAACCCAGGATCCCAAATGGCCGACTCTCCCCGAGACTTCACTTGCTGAAATACCCGACTCAGAAGAGGCACCAACCAAGGACCCAAAAATAGAACCAATCCACATTCAGACACCCTACCCTGAGGCCTAGGAAACAATCAAGAAAAAGAAGAATGTTGTGGAGACTGAGGAGCTGTTGGAGATCTTTAAGCGAGTGCAGATTAATATTCCGCTCCTTGAAGCCGTCAAGCATGTCCCTGCTTACGCCAAGTTTTTAAAGGATGCCTGTACACCCAAGCGTAAGCCGAGACCTCAAGCACCTAGGAAGGTTGTGCTCTCTGAACAAGCAAGTTCCGTAATATCAAGCAACCTTCCGCTCAAGCGAACTGACCCAGGAGTGCCCCTGATTTCCTGCAATATCGGGGAATGACATTTGATAGAGCGCTCCTGGACTTAGGTGCTTCTATCAATCTGATTCCAACAACCTTGTACCACAAATTTGGTTTCGGAGAGTTGACACCAACCCCTGTCATCATCCAGCTGGCTGATAGATCAGTGAAAACCCCGAAGGGGGTTGTCGAGGATGTTATTGTACGGGTCAAGGACTTCTATTTCCCGGTCGACTTTTTGGTGCTCGACATGGAAGTCCCTGAAAATTACAGAACGCACCCATAATCTTAGGCAGACCTTTCTTAGCAACGGCTAAGGCAAACATTGATTGTGACACAGGATGTATGGAAATAGCCTTCGAGGACAGGAAAATGCAATTGGATATCTTCTAGGCGACAAAGTCTTTTGATTGCGATTGCATTGAGGAACATGATCTCGTGGAAACTCTGATAGAGGAATGCCTCACCCTTAGTTTTGTATCAGACCACCAAACCCGTAATGACTGTTTTGACCCGTCACCATCATTACCCGTAGACCTCTGTAAGGCTGAGTACCATCACACAACACCATTTGAGGAGATCGATGTTGATCAACTCCTGCCCTTTCCCTTTCCATCGACTGTGGTTCCACCCGCACCTGAACTTAAGCCATTGCCCGAGAATCTCAAGTATGTCTTCTTGGGACCTGACCAGACCTTCCCAGTGATTATTAATTCTCATCTAACTAAGGATCAGGAACTCAGGTTGACTGCGACCCTTTTAGAACATCGGGCCACCATTGGTTGGACCATTTCTGACTTAAGAGGAATTAGCCCCACCTATTACACCCATAAGATTTACCTGGAAGACGGGGCACGACCCTCCCGCCAGATGCAGAGACGTTTAAACCCAAACATGCGGGAGGTCATTAAGAAAGAAATTATCAAGTGACTTGACGTTGACATCATCTATCCTATCTCCGATAGCCCCTGGGTGAGCCCCACTCAAGTGGTTCCCAAGAAAGCTAGGCTCATCGTTGTCACCAATGATCATGGCAAATCCATCCCCACCCATACCACCACCGCATGGTGGGTGTCTATTGATTATAGGAAGCTCCATGAAGCCACTAAGAAGGATCATTTCCCCTTGCCATTCATTGACCAAATCCTCGAAAGATTGGCAAAGCAGAAGTATTTTTGCTTCTTGGATGGGTATTCAGGATATAACCAAGTCGCAATTGCTCCGGAGGATCAAGAAAAGACCACATTCACTTGCCCGTATGGCACGTTTGCATTCCGTCGAATGTCGTTCGGGTTATGCAACGCACCTGCGACCTTCCAACGTTGCATGCTAGCCATTTTTTCAGAAATGGTGGGTGAATACTTAAAGGTCTTTATGGATGATTTCTCTATATTCGGGAATTCATTCGACCATTGTCTGAGCAACTTGGAGAAAATCCTGAAACGATGTATCGAGGTTAATCTGGTGTTAAGTTGGGAAAAGAGCCATTTTATGGTTTAAGAAGGAATTGTCCTCGGTCACATCGTATCGCATAGGGGCATCGAGGTAGATCGGGCTAAGGTTGATTTAATTTCCAAACTTCCTCCATCTAGCTCGGTCCGATAGATTCGCTCATTCCTAGGACATGTTGGCTTCTACCGAAGGTTCATTAAAGACTTTTCCAAGCTTTCCAAACCCTTGACCGACCTTCTAGCCAACGATGCCATATTCCACATGTCTTCTGATTGCATCCGGGCTTATCACACCCTCTGGGACTTAGTCTCCACCGCACCTGTACTTCAACCCCCAAACTGGTCCTAGGACTTTGAGATTATGTGTGATGCATCAGATTTTGCCATAAGCGCTGTCTTGGGACAAAGGCAAGATAAGAAGCCCGTGGTGATCTACTACGCGAGCAAAATGTTGGACGAGGCCCAACGAAATTATACAGTCACAGAGAAAGAGCTGCTCGCTGTAGTCTTTGGACTTGAGAAGCTCCAATCGTACTTGCTAAGATCCCACGTGATGATTTACACTGACCATTCAGCCATCCGGCACGTGTTGGCCAAGAAGGACGCAAAGCCCAGGCTCATCAGATGGATCCTGCTTTTGCAGGAATTTGACCTGGAAATCCAAGACAAGGCTGGATCGAAGAATGTGGTGGCTGACCACTTGTCTAGACTTCATCCAAACCACATTGGACCCTCCCTACCTCTATTTGACGCCTTTCCTGATGAACACATCCTAGTTGTGCAAGAAAAGAGAATGCCATGGTATGCTGACTACGTCAACTACCTAGTTGTAGGACAAACCCCGCACAACTGGTCCAGACAGCAACGGGACAGGTTCTTGGCTGAGGCCAAGCACTATTTCTAGGATGATCCCATGCTGTTTCACCTCTGTGCTGACCAGATCATCAGGAGGTGTATCCCCGAAGACGAAGTTCAGAGTGTGCTTTCCTTCTGTCATGACCAAGCTTGTGGTGGCCACTTCTCTGGAAAGAAAACAGCTGCAAAGGTTTTGCAGTCTGGATTTTACTGGCCGTCCCTATTTAAAGATGCACACAACTTTTCCAAGACTTGCTCATGCTGCCAAACGCTGGGGACCGTGACCAAGAAAGATATGATGCCCCTCAAGCCCATTTTGATTGTCGAAATCTTCGATGTTTGGGGTATCAATTTTATGGGCCCCTTTCCGCCATCCAACGGCTTCGAGTACATCCTAGTCTCAGTAGACTATGTTTCCAAATGGATTGAAGTCGTCGCCACCCGCCGATGCGATCACAGGACTGTCATGGACTTTGTTAAGCAGAACATCTTTTCCCGATTTGGAATACCCAAGGCCATGATCAGTGATGGTGGAAGCCATTTTATCCATTCCCAATTCCGTGCCCTACTTAGAAAATACGGGGTGAACCACTACATTGCTACCCCGTATCATCCGCAAACAAACGAGCTGACTAAGGTCTCAAATACACAAATCAAGAACATTTTACAGAAGACTGTGAGACCTAACAGGAAAGACTGGTCCACACGACTTGATGATGCCCTGTGGGCATACAGGATCGCTTTCAAGACCCCGATAGGCATGTCGCCTTATCGCCTGGTCTTTGGCAAAGCTTGCCATCTTCTTGTCGAATTGGAACACCGGGCTTACTGGGCTGTCAAGCAATGTAACATGGATTCCCAATTAGCCGGTGCGCAGAGGACGCTCCAACTATCTGAGCTCGAAGAAATTCGTCGGGACGCTTTTGAAAATAGTCGATTGTATAAGGAGAAAATGAAAGCCGTCCATGACCGACTCATTCATAGAAAAACCTTTGAGTCTAACCAGCCAAATGGACAGGACCATTTCGGGTGGTTAAGCCCTACTCTAATGGGGCGGTTGAAATCGCTGATCCTAACACTGGCACACTTTTACAGTTAATGGTCAAAGATTGAAGCACTTCCTGGCCCAGGTTCCCCCAAAGGAGAGTGTTGACCCCAATTAAAACAAACATAGGGAGAAAGCTACCAATCGAACAGATACACCTTCAGGAAAATATATTTCCTCTTCCAGTCACCTACGGGCGTAGAAACTTGAAGTCTGTCTGAATTACCGTTAAGTGAGTCTACCACAATCTTCACACCAAGATGCTTAGCACTTAGGGGTTTGATCGAGTTTTGGGTGGGTTGGGCAGCTGTAAAAAGTTACCAACCCACGTTGAATTTCGAAAAAATTCTAAAATATATACATATACATATGTATAGTTATATACATGAAAGCAAGGATTCGAGCGATTCGTATTTTGGCAGACACCCTAGCGCTGCTTAGTCTTTGTAGATTAAGATCTTGGTATATTTCCTCCTATTGACAAGTGACGAAGTGTCTAAGCAATTACTTCTTAAATTCTGAAAGAAAATAGAGGCCAGAATAAACCTTACTAGGGACTAGCAAGGAGTAAGCATGGGGTTATGATAACACTGCACATGGGGGTGATAATTCTGTTAAATAGGGCCCATCTTAAGAATAAAAGGCACAACATAAGTAGAATGGGAGCATTGCATGTATCATATACCAAGATTGCTTATAAAACTGTATTAATGGCCATTTGTGTAAGCACTTGTCAAAGCAGACCTCAGATGAGCAATCAGACCGCACGGATGGATTCAGAATGACGAACGGAGTCCAACGGATATAAGATCGGCCAAATCCGACATCCGGAGCTCCTACAATGGGCCCAAGAAGTTCTGACCGTTGATCTGATGATCAACGACCCTCGTTGCACAACGTCGCCCCCCTCACCGCACGCCACTCCTCCTTCAGCTGAGATCAAATCTCAACTGTCGATCTTTGATCGGACGGACGAGAACTGTGCGCCAGCCCGTAGTCGCCGTGACAAAGCGCAGGCATGGTGCAACGGTTAGCGCGCATGCCCGCACGCACGCGATGCGGGTTCGAGCCACGCGGTGCGAAGAATTGAAGACGAAGGAGCGTGCGGCGAAATTGGGTCGCCCGATCAGCAGCGGGCGGCTGAGATCGTGCCACGCGGCGCGACCTTAGATCGCGAGCACCCACGCACGCGCACACGTCGGGCGACGACGCCTGCGCACATGTGCGCCCGAGGCGCGATCTGGGTGCATCCAAGGGAAGATCTCAGCCGTCCGACCTTCGATCGGATGGCTCTCACGCAGCGGCCGCGGATCGGGCACGAAGAAGAACGACATGGGCAGTTGACCGGTGGGCTGGAGGGCTTCATCGACGCTTTTGGAATGGTTTTAGCGACGTCCCAGACGTCGCTAAAGCCCCTTCTTCTTTTAGAAAGCCCTTCTCCCTATTTAAACCCCCTCCAACCACTCATTCAAGGCATTCACTTCCCTTGCAACTACTCTACCCCTCTCTTTGCTAGCTTTAGGCCCTCTTGTAATCGTCGGAGACGACAAGCTGCTGACGGAGCCTCCTCCACTGCCGTGGCTGCCTCGCCGCTCTCCCCCCTTCTCTCTCTCTTCCTTTTCTTTTAAGCTTTCCTTTACTTATGTTTAAGCATCTATCTAATGTTGTAATTTGTGAACTAAAGCTACATGATTAATGAAGTTACTTTCCGTTCAGTTATTTACTTTAATTTCTGTTTAAGTTGCATGATCAAGCAAGAAACAACTCTAACCCTAATCTCTCCCTCTTTCTCTCTCTATCTCTCTCTCGCTTTTTAACCACACCTTTCGCAAGTAAAACTCCGCAATTTCCGTGACAATAAGTGATAAGAGAAATCCGATTTTCACGCCTCCCTGAGACCGACACTCGGACTCACCTCCGTTTCCTTACTTTAAAATCGACGTTGCAAGTGCGACTATAATGACACTTCTTAACACACACGCACAAGTGCACATCAATAACTCGTGTACTTATCACCCAAACTTATTTAATAAAATTAAAATAGAATTTGGGATGGTGAGGACTCGATAAACAAATCCACGTTGATTAAGCCCAAAGACCTAAAGGGTCTTAGTGTTCAGATCCTACTGTAATATTTCCTAAGATTGAAAAGTGCTAATGCCCAAGTATTCTTTACTAATTCAATATATATATATATGTATATAAAAGAAAGCAAGTAGAATTTACAAGAATTCCACAGAGCTGACAAATTGATTCAGAAATGAATCCAACCCCCCATGCCTAGCTAATGCAATGTCCGCATTGAGAATAAAAGACATGAAAGGAAGGTAGAATGTAGAAGATATCACCTAAATATGATACTCAGGTCAGCTCTGAGTCAGGCTGTACAACTATTGAGTTCAATGTCGTTAGCTAGGTGAAGTCTAGCCAAAGAGATCACAATATGATGAAGGCAACCATATCTGAGACGGGTTCTGGAACAATACGGTCAATAAAAGGCTTTAGACGTTGACTGTTGACTTTGAATGAATTACATATCTTTGGGTCAGAAATATGAACAACCCCATTTGGAAAAATCTGATCGATGATGAATGGGTCTTTCCATTTCGACCTAAGTTTGTCAGGAAAGTGCTTAAGTCGAGAATCAAAGGGCCAGACTTTCTGGTTCGGCTCAAAGCACTTGTGGGAAATCAATTGGTCATGAAGAGCTTTGGTCCAAGCCTCATAAATCGTGGCATTCTCATACACATCATTTCTAAGCTCCTCCAACTTAGATAGTTGGAGTTTCCTGGTCTTCTCGGCTAAACTCAGATCTAGATTACATTGCTTGATTACCCAGAATGCCCTATGTTCAATTTCTACGGGTAAATGGCATGCCTTTCCATACACCAGATGAAATGGAGACATGCCGATGGGCATTTTGTACTCCGAATGGTAGGCCCAAAGAGAATCCTCAAGCTTTTAAGTCCAGTCTTTACAATCAGGCGTAATCGTCTTCTGAAGAATATTCCTGATCAATTGATTGCTGATTTTGGCCTGTCCATTCGTCTGGGATGGTAAGGTGTGGAGATTATGTGATTTACCCTGTATTTTGCCAATAAATTATGAAATTGGGCATTGGTGAAGTGAGAACCACCATCGCTAATGATAGCCCTTGGAATCCCGAATTGACTGAAAATGTTCATCTTGATGAAATCGATGACCACCTTGTGGTCATTGGTTCGGGTGGGAATAGCTTAGATCCACTTGGACACGTAATCAATAGTGATGAGAATGTACTGGTGTCCAAATGAAGGGAGGAATGGTCCCATGAAATCGATGCCCCAAACGTCGAAGATTTCGACGGGAAGAATCGGGTTTAGAGGCATCATATCTCTCTTAGTTATGCTCCCAAGTGCCTAGCATCGAGAACACGACCTCGAGAAATCCTGAGCATCCTTGAATAGAGACGGCCAATAGAATCCAGATTGCAAAATTTTTGCAGCCGTCCTTTTCCTAGAGAAGTGTCCACCACACGTAGTTGCATGGCAGAACTCGGGTATACTCTTGAATTCATTTCCAAGAACGCATCGGCGAATAATCTGATTAGAGCCGATGCGGTATAGTTCAGGGTCCTCCCAGAAGTAGTATTTGGCCTCAAATTTGAGTCTATCCCATTGTTGCATGGTCTAATCCTTGGGGATTTGACCAACGGCTAAATAATTAACGATGTCAGCAAACCACGGGGTTTGGACACTTGAAACTGTAAGGATAGTCTCGTCCAGAAAAGTATCAGCAACCAGAATGTTCGGACAAGAAGAATCACGCAAAAGTCTCGACAGATGATTCGCAACCACATTCTGTACCCTAGATTTATCCTTGATTTCAAGATCAAATTCTTGAAGTAGAAGAATCCATCGAATAAGGTAGGGTTTGGTATCCTTTTTGGCCAAGAGATGTCTCAAGGTCTAGTGGTCGGTATAAATTATGACATGAGATCCTAAGAGATAAGCCCTGAATTTCTCCAAAGCAAATACTATAGCTAGTAATTCCTTCTCAGTAACCGTGTAGTTCCTCTAGGCCTCGTCCAGAGTTTTACTAGCGTAGTGGATGACAGAGGACTTCCTGTCAATCTTCTGACCCAAAATAGCCTCGACCGCATAATCAGAAGCATCGGTCATGAGCTGAAATGGGGCTGTCCAAACCGATGGTTGTAACACTAGAGCACAAGTGACTGCCATTTTAAGAAAATCAAATGCCTTATGGCATGATTTGTTGAAATCAAATGGTGTATCTTTGGCAAGAAGGTTGCTCAAAGAACGAGCAACCTTAGAAAAGTCCTTGATGAACCTCCTATAGAATCTCACATGACCAAGAAATGATCAAATTTGTTTGACAGATGTGGGAGGAGGAAGTTTAGAGATAGCATCAACCTTAGCTTTGTCTACTTCGATACCCCGTTCAGAGATTACATGACCTAAGACGATGCCTTCTTGTGTCATGAAATGACTATTTTCCCAGCTAAGGACTAGTCTTGTTTTGATGCATCTTTTAAGAATCATTTCAAGATTAGCCAAACAAGAATCAAATGATTCTCTGAAAATAGAGAAATCATCCATGAAGACTTCCATAAACTCTCCCACCATGTCAGGGAATATGGCCAGCATACACCTTTGAAAAGTCGCAGGTGCATTGCATGAGCTGAATGGCATCTTACGGAAAGCAAAGGTTCCGTAGGGATATGTGAAAGTCATTTTTCCTGATTCTCGGGATGGATAGAGACTTGGTTGTATCTCGAGTAACCGTCAAGGAAACATAAGTACTTCTGCCCGGCTGGTCTTTCAAGGATTTGATCAATAAAGGGCAAAGGGAAATGATCATTTTTCGTGGCTATGTTCAGCTTCCTGTAATCAATACAAACTCTCTAAGAGGAAGCTAAATGAGTTGTGGTAGGTTCTCCTTTCCCGTTAGTCACAACGGTAATCCCAACTTTCTTGGGAACAATTTGCATAGGACTTACCCAAGGACTATTAGAGATCGGATAAATGATTCCTGCATCAAGCCACTTGATAATTTCCTTCTTGACCACTTCTCACATATTTGGGTTTAATCTCCTCTACATTTGGCAAGAAGGGAGGGATCCATCTTCCAAAAATATTCTATGATTGCAATAAGATGGCTCGATCCCCCTAAGGTCATGAATGGTCTAACCAATTGCCTCCTTATGTTCCTTTAGGACCTTAATCAGTTTAATCTCCTACTCCTTTGTTAATTTAGCATTGATAATCATAGGGAGCGTCTTATGTGGTCCTAAAAAATAATATTTCAAATTCTCAAGCAATGGTTTTAGTTCAAGCTGGGGTGGGTTGATGATTGAAGGTAAGGAAGATGCTGATAAAGACTCATCAAGAGGAAGAGGTTGAGAGTGAACAAAATCAATAACCTCTTCAGAAGGTGGCGGGTTTGCCATAGAAGGTTGTGGGTCCAAATCATCATTAGAGGATGAACTTTCAAATGCGGAAACCACCATACAAGTTTTAATATTCACGTTATTGTCCTCAAGTTCCTCAATAAATCTACAATCCTCGAATTTGTTAATCGCCTTAAAAATATCCAATTTCATTCTTTGATCCCCAAAGGTGATTTCCATATTACCGCTCTCACAGTTAATGTTGGTCTTGGTGGTAGCCAGGAACGGATGCCCCAGAATGATGGGCATATTCCTTAAATTCTCAGGTACATCCATATCAAGGATAAGGAAATCTACAGGGAAATAGAAATCCTTAACCTTGACAATAACATCTTCAATAACACCTCACGGATTTGTGACCGAACGGTCTGCTAACTATAGCGTTACTGAAGTCGACCGAAGTTCACCTAATCCGAACTTCTTGTAAAGAGAAGTCGAAATTAGGTTAATGGATGCACCCAGATCCAGCAGTGCTCTATCAAAGGTGTAATCTTTGATGATACAAGAAATCAAAGGAGCACCTGGATCTCTCTTTTGCTGAGGGAGGTGGTGCAGGATAGTAGAACTAGCCTGCTTGGAGAGTATCACCTTCCTCAGAACAGATTCTCTCAACTTATGCTTCGGTGTACATAAATCCTTTAAAAATTTCACGTAAGTCGATATATGTTTGATAGTGTCAAGGAGCAGGATATTGATCTCGACATTCTTGAAACTATTCAGAAGCTCCTCATTACTATCAACAAACTTCTTCCTTAATCTATTTAAGGCCTCAGGAAAAGGAACATGAGTCGGATCTTCGGAATCAAGTTCCTGAGCCTTGATTTCTTCTTTGGAGTTCTTCTTTCTCTCCTTAGACTTTCTAGAATTTGGTAGATCAGAATAGTGCGGCTGTGGATACTGAGTTTGTTTTCCACTCCTCAATGTAACTGAATTAGCAGATGCATATGGGTTTGGGTCTTGGGGAGGGTTAAGAAAGATTGGAGGGGTTCATTAGCCAAAAACCTTTGATTTGAGGAAGAAGAAGAAGAGGAAGGACCCCGCTCAACCACCTAAGCAAGTGCGTGTGGGTCCCTCTGATTCCCATACCCATGGGCTTGATTGCCCGGATTCTGGATATTACGCGGGTTGGGTATAGGTTGAGATGGTAGAGATCCGGGTTGATGAGAATTAGTAATGAACCCATTTTGCAAGTTGTTCAGCGAGGTTTTCATTTGCTGCATGAACTAGAGTATAGATCTTTGCATTTCTACCATCTGTCGGTCAGATAAGCTTGCCTTACAGGTTGACGGGCATTCTAAGATGGCTGATTGACCTGCTTTGGGGGCAGCTGAGTGTAAACATGACCCTGACCAATTGGTCTTTGCGGAGCATAATTGCTGGGTTGAAATTGGGTCTGCTGCCCCAAATTTTTCCAGGAGAAGTTAGGGTGGTTACTCCAACCCGGATTATAAGCATTGGAGTAAGGGTTGGACCTAACATTCTCCTGTACAGCATAAACATCCTCATAGGGTGAGGATGGAGAGAAAGAAAGGGAGGGATCAGAGAAACTGGGATCAAAGGCCCTAGTTTGGAACCCATGCGGTTCCGAATAATGCTAACTCATAGGTTGAGCCACATCAAGTCGATTCACGAACTCTCGTCCAGAAGGAGCTCATGACGAATGGAATCCTAAATTATGGGATTGAGTGGATCAAGAATTGTTCATTGAATTTCCAGCCATCCACTCCTCCATCCTTTTAGTAACCAAGTCCACCTTATCTAGTTTATTGCAAATCAATTCCATATCGAATGAATGAGAGTCATGAACTTCATTAACATTTGATCTAGGTTGTTGGGACCAGTTAAATGTATCCATGGAGGAATGATTGATCAAATTCTCACTCATCTCCTCAAACAAATTGTGTGCGCTATCTGCGTCTTTGTTGAGGAAATTGCCTTCGTAAGAAGTGTTTATGTGATTTATGAGTTGCTCAGTCAACCCGTGGTAGAAGATCTGCACGAGTTGCCATTTCGGCACCTCATGGTGTGGACACATCCGCAATAAATCCTGGAATCACTCCCAGGCAACATGAAACTGCTCCCCTGGCCGCTGGGTGAAGGTAGTAATTACCCGTCTCAAAGCATTGGTACGTATGACAGGGAAGAATTTCTTTAGGAAGGCCAATTTCAAATCATTCCAAGTTGCAATTGGCCTTCCTATAGTCCTGTACCAATGAGCGGCTTTATCCTTAAGAGAGTGGGGGAACAGCCTCATGATCATCTGCTCCTCATTCACGTTTCGTGCCTTGGTGGTCAAGACCAAAGTGGTCAAGTCCTCCAAGTGCTAAAATGGGTCTTTAGGGACAAGCCCATGAAAATGTTTAATCGGGCTTAACACTTGGGCTTGATTTCTACGTCTCCGGCAGGAATCTGGATGCCAGGACGTTCCCCGTAATTTGAAGGATCATAAAAATCCTTCAAGGGTTGAGTGCCCTGCATTCTCTGCATTTGTTTCAGCTGCCTTTGAAATACCTCTTGTGGATCCTAAGGCAGAGGAGGCTGTTGATCAGCCATGGGATCAATTTGGCCAAAATCCAATCTACGCCTCCTAGAATACTCTAGTGGTCCTTCCAATTGGGGATTCAATGACCTCCTTCCCAGCATAAACTAGGAAAAGGTTGGAAGGACTGGGGATAAGAACCCTGTAGCACAACAAAACAAGCTTGTCCTTAAGTGGGGTAGCCGAAGGATCTATAGACTCTCAGAATCCACCGTAAGATTATAAACAATTTACTCTACTTGCATCTGCTCAATCCAACCAGTTAGAAGGAGGGACTGAGGAGAAGGTTCTTCCTTTGGCTTGTGCCTCCGGTTCCTAGTGTACCCTTCAACTGCAGTCGTTTGATGCTACTCCCTTAGCTAGACATCAGATTGATCAGTACAAGCAGTTTAATCGTAAATAATCTCAGACTGGACCCCAAAGAGCGAATCAGTCCTTAAGGCCAACGTCTACTTGATTTTATTAAGCTTGGGATTGTAGTGCTTATGGAATGTGGTGGGCCCTTGAAATGGGTTGTGCCCTTAATGATCAATTGAGTATGTGAGAGTGCATGCACAACCAGGGTTTTCAAGCAAGATTATTTGTGATGAGTAGATTTTGAGGTTCAAATCTTACTTAAGTAGCTTTTAGGGTTTAGAATTAGGTTTAATTCAATCAAGTTTGAGGCAAACCAGGTTTTCAAGCATGGGTAAAGATCATTTTCCTTTTGAAATAAAAAGTAAAGTGGAGTGTCTGGTATGAACCTAAATTGAAAATCCTAAGGGAAAGCTACTTGGAGAGTTGATTTTGGCTTGAGTGGTGTGACCTAAACAACTCAAACAATTGGCCAAGATTGCACCACTGAGTTAGGCACACAAAATGATTAACCTAGACTGATTTCTACTCTTTTATATGTTGATTTGTATGTACCGATTCCATAGATCAGAATCCAGTTGAGTAGAAGAAAATCAATTAGGTTAAGTGCCTTGAATGTTGATGTATATAGTGTGCATGTTGAATTACCCCACAAGAAATATCTTTTTGTTGATTTTTTTATATGCAGGTGAGATGAATGTGAGTAGAAATCGAAGCAACCAAACTAACCCTAGTATTTATCCAAACACCTAGGTTAATTATAGTTTGAATTAATGTGGTGAAATGGAATCTATGAAGGGGGAAGAATGGGGAGCACTTACAGTTGTCTTCAACTGTACTTTACTCCAATCTACTGCTTGAAAATTCCCTGTCAAGGTACTTGCAAAACAATAGACAAGAAATAAAGCAAGTTAAAAAATAATAAAGTGCATGAAATGTGGAAAGAAAATCGAAAATCGTTGCCTCCCCGGCAATGACGCCAAAATATTGAGCGTGGAAAAATACACGTTCGCAGTTGGATTCAAAAACCCATCCTCGTAGTTTGAGTGACGAAGAAATCCATCCAACAGATAAAATTTATACCAAAAATCTGTAAAGAATTTCTGAGTCGAACACAGGGAGGCTACGTCGATCTCAAAATCTACAATTATATTTTTTTGTGTTTTTGTTTGAAAACGAAATAATCACAATGGAATTGATATAAACAATAAGAGAGAGAGAGGGAGAGAACAATCACTTGGTATTTGAATATTGTTTTTACAACTAAGAAAGCGGGAAATGATTACACTAGAAAGCGAGGAATTGTTACAACTAAAAATCAGGAAATTCTACTCTAGAAAGTAATAAAAGAAGGGAGAGAGATGTTATCCTCCTCGACGAATGCTTGGAGGATGAGTCGGACAGAGGCGATGCCTGGAAGACAGAGGACGAGGCGGGAAGAAGGAGGATGAAGTTGGAAGAATGGGAACGAGACAGCACGTCATCGTCGTTGCTTGATCCACTTCCGGAACGGAGGCGAAAGCTTAGATTTAGCTCTTGAGGAGCATCCAAGCTATGGGACAAGCTTCTCTTAAGCTTTGGAGAGGAATAAAAGAGAAAGAAGGGATGAAAAAGTGGAGGTTGGAGGGCTACATATAGGTGTAGATTGGAGGAGGCAAATGGGTCATTTCATCTCAAGTCATTAATTTAGGGCCTTTAGTGACGAATTTATCCATCATTAAAGGCCTGATCGTGGTCGACGTGCATGCACTGCACGCACCTCCCCGCCTTCCACGCCCACAACGCCTGCGCACGTCTTTCAAATCTTACTCGTCCGATTGCGAGATCAGACGGCTTAGATTTCTCCTCGTGCGCCTTCGTATGTGCCTTCACCTTGCGCAAGTGTGCGATCGGTTGTGTGCACTGTGCGTCAAATCGCGTGTGCACGTTATTGTCTAATCCACGGCACCGGCAGCTGATCACACGATTGCGATTATTCACTCACGTGCTACGGATGCAGAGTCGAATGCGCGTTGCACGCTTGCGCAACGCACTCGACAGCTGTGCTGCGGCGGTGACCTTGTCGCGGTTGTGATTTCAAGAGCTCATGCTTGCGGCCATTGGATCAAGATCCAACGGCCCAGATTGCGCATTAGAAGCCCTTTGGTGATGCAGCGGTGGTCCTGAGGGCCGATTGGGTGGCTGGGATGGCGCCACGTGGTACCATCTTGGCTGTCCATCTTCCACGTGTTGTAGATGGTGCCACGAATGTCGGATTGAGCCGATTCTCATGCTGTTAGGCTACGATCATTGATCCAAACCCATTCGTGTGGTTGGATTTGTCGTCTGAAGTACATATTGGCACCATCTTGGCCCTTGATCTTTAGGGTTCCTTAGTCTTTATCTGGTGCTACGGATGTCCGATCAGGGCGATGTTGAAGTCGTTGAACTCCAATTGTCGCCCTGATCAGATCCATATAGTTGGATCTTCGATTCGAGGCCCTGATTAAGAATGACCCTTTCCCTAACCATAAAAGGAAACAATTACTATACAATTTATACGACTTGACGTAAATGCATAATTATGCATGTTATGCAATATTTACTGTGTATGATGCTAATGTGACAATAAGAACATGCATTAATAGACATTTTTGGTTATTTAGATGTATGCACATCACAAGGGCTTTATAAAGGCTTTGCTTTTGTGCCTATAATGGACGGTCAAGAGTAGTCGAGGAAAGGCACTGAATCGTAGCTTCTATTATGCCTAGTATCCATACATTGTGTGAGAGTGCTCAATTATAATCACTTACTTCCTTTGACAGTGTAATTTGAGTGTTAAAACCCCTATGAGGACTTACAAAAACTTGTGGGCTACAAAATAAGTTTCTTTTATTGATGTTTCATTGCCTGACTCTCTTGCTCTTTGCACCATCATAGTGTTCTGTGGCAACTTGCCAGGCCAAGGAACTCTAAGAATCCTTACCACTTTGGGAAAGTGCAGCAATAAGCTGTCACTATCATTGGGAAATTGTTGTGTGTAATTTCTCACATTTATAGAAGGCCATCTCTTACTCTCCACCATGTATTCCACTTAGGCACCATCCTACTAATGTCATATGGATCATCATTAGTGGGGGAGTTAGAGCTCACAAATCATTATTCGTATGGATAGACCACACCTTTCTTTAGAGACCAATGGGAAAGTAACTACCTTCACCTCCCAAGTGAAAGGGATCGGTCAAACCGATCCCAGGCATTGCGGAGGCATGAAAACAAGTATTTTTTAATTTTTTGAATCTCAAGATTGGATCAATGCTAAAACCCAATTGAGAAATGAAAACGAAGTAAAGTACCCTAAATCGAAACCACATGGGAGGAACTATTTTCCTCTCATCTCGGGATCCCACGAGTATAAGAGACTATATCTTATGAGCGGTGTGGCATAACATCCCGCATGCGGTGCCTCCTCAAATAGGTCTTGGCATTTCTCTTGGACTCCTTCTCTATGATGGATGGATGAGACCCTTCCTGTCGTGGTCAATCTTGAACAAGATTCGTGAATGCTTCGCGAACCCAGAGTGACCCTTTGCTTCGATCCTCGAATAAATGCCAAAAGACCCTGTAAAAAGGCCAAGAAAGGTTACAGCAATACTAGCTGGTTGAGCAACCCAAAGGATAGGCAATGACGTTGGGGAGGGGGTGGGGGGGGGCAGACACGAACCTTGCTCCCTGATCCTTCCTCACCCTTGTAGCCAGTCGGCCAATGAAACGGCTAGTCAATTCGCTAAAATGTAGTTGGTTGTCCAATATTAATATTGTACAACTTGCTACAAAGTGGATGGCTAGAACTGGTGGCTACTTTTGGTGGATTTGATTAAGAGCCTTAAGGGTTGCACATGGGAGATATCTATAGGGTTTCCAAGGCTAAACCTAATTTGATGGTGACCCTTGGATCCCCATCTAAGGGTAGGGATCTATTCTTACTTTTGAAAATTTACAAGATAAGCCCATAACAACTTTTGCTATGTTTTTAGCTAGTATGCAAAATAACTTAACTGCAATCCAACACTTGGATTCTTTACCTAATTATATTAGTTGCAATTAAATGCCAAATCAAGTGTAATTTAACTCATGAAATCACAATTGACTCCTTTATCAAGTGGGAGACCATTATGATCATTATTGGTTTCATCACTCCAATAATAAAGCTTTAGGTTTCATGGAAAAATTGGCACAATGCACCCTCAAGTATTCCATATGAAGGAAAATATTATATGAAGGTCTACTCCCAATAGCCAGTCGTCATTCATCCTTAGACAATATTATTCTTAACATGTCCTTATATAACTAGTACGAGGACAAAGATTAGAACATTTCCCAAAGGTTTATTTTCTTCTCTTCTTGCCTTGAGTCTGATCAGGACTCTACGACCACATGTGGAATTGTCATTACCAATTTATGCAGAGTGAGATCATGCCTCTAGTATGCTACATACACCTATGTAAGGGACTTGTGTAATCCCTTCAAGAGATCATGTATCTCTTGTTCCTTTCCATATGCACAATTTTTCCCGTATTAGCACTGTGATGGGTGCATCTATTAACGGTCCACCAAATGCACATGTTTGTGAACAGAGACACGTATCTATCTCAGGTCAAAGGATTTGCCTTCTACACAACAGCATTGGAGGACTTCTGTTATCTCCTATTTCATTAGGTTAACTCCTTAACCCAACTTGCATGGCAATCCTTGAATCTCCATTCAAGAACATCAATTAGGTGACAACCTCTAGAGAAGGTTTCCATCCCAACTTTGATTGAAAACTAATGATTGAATCTAATGTTTCTTGATGTGCTATTGGATCCTTTGAATTGTTCAAATCTCTGAATCAACACACATCGAGTTTATCAGATTTGGCCAAGTCATATTAAGAGACCTGATTCATTTACTGGGAATCAAACAAATTTTTTTATTTAGATGAAGAATGTAATCATATTATAATGCTCAGAATGCTCGCTATGGGTGTATAAAAGCCAACAAACTCACACTTTCCCTCGGAGCTATTTTGAAGCCTCTTTCAGCCCCATACTACATACATGCTAATCAAATGACTCTTTAGTCAAGGCTTGGTCAGCGAATCAACAACATTATCCATGGAGGCCATCTTTGTGATGATTGCATCTCCATGCTTGGTGATTTCCTAGATAATGTGGCACTTTCTTTCAATATGCTTCTATTTTAATGAGAACGAGGTTCCTTCACCTGCACAATGGCACCCATGTTGTTACACAATAGTGGAATTGGTGACTGTATTAAGGGAACAACGCTAAGTTCCTCAACGAACTTGCGTATCCACACCGCCTCTTTCACAACATCAAATGCTGTGATGGATTTGGTCTTTGTTGTTGAATTAGTCGTGGTTTTCTGTTTCTTACTTCTATAGCTCACGGAACCACTGTTCAACAAAAAAAATGAATCCTAACGTAGACTTTCTATCGTCAATATTTGATTGGAAGTCAGAATCGATGAACCTTAACACCTGAAGATCCCCATCTGCAAAGATTAGGAAATAGTCTTTGTCCTTCTTAAGTATTTAAGAATGTTCTCAATAGCATTCTAGTGTTCTTGTCCCAGGTTGGGTTGGTAACAGCTTACCACTCCCACTACATGATAAATGTTTGGTTGCATACACAACATGGCATACATCAAGTTGTGATGGTAACACCATCATGAGTCCTAACTAGCTAAAATTAGTCATATAAATTAGTCACTATTCCGTACTGAACTATTCTGAGGAGAAAATAGAAAAATGAGGTTAATTATTTTACCATTTCATAATTAATGTAGATTAATTAAGGGGTGAATTTAAGGTTAAATGAACTCAAAAGACTAAAAAGTGGGTTCACATTGCCTAAATCAGGGTTTCACGCATTTCGTGGATTAAAATATCACTAAAAACCCTAATTATCAGTTGCGCCTAAAATGAAAGGGTTCTGGTCAAGATAAATTCGATATAAACCTCCTAGAAATCATGGAAAAATATTTTATGAGGTTGGGTATCTTTGGTTTGACCATCTGGACCCATGTTGACCAAGAACAGAGATTTAAACGGGAATTTACCTTGTTTTGGCCTTCTATATAATTTACCCAGTAAAAAGTGGTGAAAAATCAGATCCAAGTCTACCATTAGATTCCTTGGGTACAAATTAGGTTAACTCCAAAATTTGGGCCCAATCAGAGTCCATCTTCACCTAGTTTGCATTTTAGCCTCTAAAAACTCTATTTCTCACATCCAGAACCCTAGGTTTCAAGTTTATTAGCAAAAGGGCCCTAAATTTATCGTCATCTTTGCAAAAAGGTCCCTATTACCATTGTTGTCTAAATGGAATCCCTGATCTAAACTGTCGAACTTAACTGGGACAATTCTCTTCATATTGAACAGCAAATCCCTCCAAAATTGGAGGGATTGACAATTAGATCACTATCTTTTGATTGCACCAAGGCTTGAGGCTGAATTTGGAGTATATAGCCTCCAGCGAAGCTCGAGATCCGCAAACCAACAACTCCAAAAATTCATGAGCAAATCTTGCAAATTCATGGAAGTTGAGCATCGCAGCAGCCTCTATATAAGTTCTCCCATCCTCCAATGTGCTTAGTCAAGATTTGACCAGAATTCTCCCTCCTCCTCCTCCTCCAGCCATCATCTTCTTCGGCTCTAGCGAGCTTTTCCCCCTCCTTCATCCGGCTAGCCAACCACCAAATTAGGTGGCCTACATCCTTCCCTACTTCCTCATGACCGCCGCAGGCCAAAGCACGGCCACTCCCAGCCTCTTCTTCCTCGCCGATTCCATCACTGGACTCCACCTTCATCTTCTTGTCTAGTCGGCCAATGCTGGATGCATCTTACCTTCTCAAGCTCTGCTAAGTCCCCTAATCTCTCCCTTTCTCTCTCTAGACTCTTGCTACACCTTTAGATTTAGGTTTCACACACTAAACCACCCTCTCTCATTCCATCTACCCTACGTCTGGCGAGAGCTTCGGTGAGCTCACGCTGGTGCTCCATGCCACCAACCAACTCACCAAGACCATGTACACCTTCCTCTCCTTCCACTGATCAAAAGCCCCAATATTATTGGGACTTTTGATCACGCTCTCACCTTACCGAACACACCAGCCACCGAACACCCTCACCGTCACCGTAAGCACTCCACACACCATAAAATGCCTCTCAACCACCACCATCATGTTCCTTGCACTCTGATGATCCCTCTAGGTATTCTAATTGGGGCTTAAGGCCTATGCTACTTGTTTCAAGTCTTTGCCGGCGAGCTCTCTTCCTTCACCTCCGTCTGTTGTGCTCCAGCCATCATTGCCACCTCCAGCAGATGCGGCTGACCACCACGAAGCCTTCTAGGGCTTTGATTGAACGAACAAGCGACCATAGTAGCTCAATTTGAGAGCATTCCATCCTTAGCACACATGCGAAGGCAAAAAAGAAGAAAAAGGCTCCATTAGTCCCACCTTATGGGATTTTAAAAATAAATTAGATACTTATTAAGTTTTGTCTGTTAGATATGTGCATACACTGTGTGGGTGAGGTTCCTCACTCGCACCCTCTCATACCTCACCCACTGTCCACACCCAGGTGGGCCTGGTCCCCGATCCAGATCCATTTACTTGTATACCCAGTTCAGAGAGAGAAAGAGATGGGAAATTCCGAGGGAAGGAGAGGGGTTTTGCATTGTGTATCCTCAAGATGCATGCCTACACTTAGGAAAATTCATAGGATTTGGGGCTTGATAGTCAAGTCATCTGAGGCTCTCTCAAGATGTCTGATTTGTGAAGGAAATTGGTTCTGACTACTGTTGAGAAATTGAGACTTGAGTTGGGATTCGTGACTACTTGTTGGAGATAATTGGTGGTTCCAACCACCATTTTTACTTTGAGATACAATTCTAAGCATTAATTGATTATTCTCATATTTATGATTGAATATTAACTGCATCATTATTGTTGTGATTGGTGGATTGAATTGCTATATTTTCTCCCTACGAATGACTTCGAAACTCACGATTTTTTTAGCAATTACAAATTTAAGTGTTGTTACGCTTTTATTGCCTATACTACAATGTATCTATTTTCTAAAACAATGCAGAAGCGTTTCAACAGGCTGCCCACTGGAGATGCATATGGACATCCACCCATGGCCTTCTTCTCCTCAATTGTTTTGGAAGCCATACCCTTTAACAAGGAAATCCCATGTCTAGAGGGTAAAAAGCCTTTCTTGGAGTTATCCATGTAGAATCTCTCCAAGACCTTGGTAATATACCTTTGTTGTGATAATCCTAGTATCCTCTTTTCTTTGTTTCTAAATAATTTAGATCCAAGATATAAGAGGCTTCCTTGAAATCATTCATCTCGAGGTTCTAGGATAACCAGAGCTTAACACTAGATAAAATTCCTACTTCATTTCCAATGAGTAGAATATTGTATACGTACAACACCAGAAAGGTGGTAACACTCTCACTGGACTTCTTGTAGACACATGGTTCATCTGGATTTTGATAGAACCCATAACCCTTAATGATCTCATCAAATCTGATGATCCAACTATGAGGAGCTTGCTTGAGTCCATATATAGACTTCTTTAGCTTGCACACTTTCTTTCCTCACCATCTACTAGATAACCCTCAAGTTGTTCCATGTAGTTGTCGACCTCAAGGAAGCAATTGAGGAAAGTAGTCTTGACATCCATCTACCAAATGTTATAGTCATGGTATGCAATTATGGCTAGCAAAATCTGAATGGATTTAAGCATGGCAATAGGAGAGAAGGTTTCCTCATAGTCAACCCCTTCCTTTTGGGTTTAGTCCTTGGCCACAAGTCGTGTTTGGAAGGTATCTACCTTGTCATCTGTACCCCTCTTTCTCTTGTAGATCCATTTACACCCAATGGGTTTTATCTCGTCAGGAGGATCCATGAGAGTCCAAATATCATTTTATTGCATGGAGTCTATCTCAGACTGAATTGAAAGCATCCACCTATCCACATCATGATCATTTATTACCTCATCATATGTGGCCGGATCAATCTCAAACTCTTCTGAGATGTGGAATCCATAATGTTCAGGTGGATACACCACTCTAGAACTCCTAAGAGGTATGGGTGCATCACTTGTTTCTGGTTGATCTCTTTCTTCTAGGTTAGGAACTTCATTGATCTCACTTGACATAATAAGTTCCCTTGATTTTTGTCTTGACTCTTAAGGAATTCATCTTCTAGGAATATAGTGTTCCTAGATATGAACACCCTTTGGGTCTCAGGGTCATAGAAGCAATGGCACCTATAATCCTTTAGATATCCAATGGATTACCACTTAGTAGTGTAGGATTCCAGTTTGTTGGGGTTCATGTTCTTAACATTAGCCTCACAACCCCAAATGTGCAAGTGTCTCACACTTGGCTTCTTCCCATAACACATCTCATGTAGGGGTTTTAGGACAAACTTGGTAGGAATCTTATTCAAAATGTGTGTTGTTGTCTCTAGTGCATATCCTCAGAAGTAAAGTGGGGGTTCCACTTTTCTCATCATAGATCGTACCATGTCCAACAAGGTGCGATTGCGTCGTTCAAAGACACCATTCACTTGTGGTGTACTAGGGGTTATGAGCTCGGAGATAATTCCTTTCTCCTTGAGATATTCCTTGAATTCCTCATAAAGGTATTCACCTCCTTGTTTGGTTGAATTGCTTTGATTCTTTTACTTGTTTGGTTCTCAACCAATGCTTAATATTCTTTGAACTTTTCAAAGGTTTCAGACTTGTGACGCATTAGGTAAATAAATCTATACCGCGAATGGTCATCAGTAAAGGTCATAAATATTGTTGGCCATTCCTAGTCAACGTACTAAAGGGACCACAAACATTAGTATGTATGAGGTCTAGAAAGTTCTTACGTCTCATACCTTTCCTTGGAAAGGGTGGTTTGGACATCTTCCCATAAATACAATATTCGCAGGTAGGTAACGATTGGACCTTCAGAAAGTCCAAGGGTCCATCCTTTGAGTCAATATTTATTTGATTAAAAGACACATGTCCACGTTTTTAATGCTAAATCACAATGGATTTGTCTACATCTTCCTTTAGAAGGTGTGTGATTCTAATCATTACATCAGAAGCATTTAAAACACATTCAAAATCATCCAGCTCATAAAATCATCAAGAGTAATGGAACCAAAAATAATTTCTTTACTATAACATCTTACAATAAGAATATCCTCAAAATGAAGAGTACCCATATCTAACTATCTATGCTTTTTAGTTGATGCTATGGGCTAATTAGGGGGTTTGTTCTTAATGTATAATCATTCTCTAAGGTTGAACGTTGTATATGCAAAAGAAATTGCATAAGACTCGAATGAAAACACTATTGATTGTGGCAGTTGGTATGTCTTATATGGCACACCTAAGAAAGATAAGAGGAAAGGGCTTTGGAGTAGAATAAGGAGACTTGCTAAATGTTATTTAAATAAAATGGTTTGCATTAGTGATTTGAATGGAATAATTGAACCTAAAGACAATTAGGGCAATTCTAGAGTCCCTGGTGAAGAATTCACACATCTATAGTGCTTTATTATCTAAACTTAAATTGTTAGATCTAAGGTTTTCGAGGCCTATTTGTACCAGGATAAATAAAACTAAAAGGAAATTTCACAATATGGATAGATTGGATAAAATCCTTTCATCCCATAATAATTTGGTATGAATTTTGTGCCTAATTATTGGTATTTTTTTGCCATTTTTAGGATTTTATTCTACATTTAGGCTACATTTTATTATTTATTGAAAATTAGGAGATAATTAATTTTACTTTTGTGATATAGGTAAGTGGAAGAGAGATCTCAGGGGCAAAGGAACCCTTACATAATGATCCAAAATTGTAGAATGATTCTTCAAAAAAAAAAATTGATGCAATAATCTTAAGAAAAGAGCAAGAAAAAGGAAATAGAAGAAAAGAATAAACAATGACATCAGCACTCACATTAGTTGGGAGTTGACCTCCTCACTAACTCATATTCAACGCAAGAGAGGGAGGCATGTTATAAGCACCTATATGAGTAGCTAAAGAAGAACACACTATTGAAAATATGTGCCCATGGAGAGCCAACTTGAATCGAAGTCACTTGATCAGTGATTAGGATTTAAATGTTATATCACTTGGACATACTAATGTAGTTAGTTAGATCCCTCAATACAATTAGGAGAAAGTGCTATGCCCAAGTTGGATGTGCCAATGACAAGTATCGAAGATTTAAATGGTTTAAATCGAGGATTCCAATAAGTCATTAGGAACCATCATAATATCCAACTGATTGTCTTTAGTCTGAGAAGAGCTAGCAATCTTCTTGAGAGGCTATTGCATGATGAATGCCCTTAATGCACGTCCTATTCATAGAATAGAGGTTCACGATTGTCACACAAGTTGAGTCAAAGAATTGACTCGATGAAACGAAGATATAGGAAGTTCATCTCTCATCACCATCATGAAGAAGGAATATCCTTAGACCTGAGATAGATATGTATCTCTATGCTTGCATATACACATTTGATGGACCAATGGTCAGTGCACCCACTATAATGTTAAGACTAGAAAGTTGGTGTGTATATGAACATAGGAGACACATGATCTCTCAAAGGCATCACATAGAGCTACTATTATAGGTGTGCATAGTGGATTAAAAGACACAGGATCACTTTGTGTTTATTAGGACATATAAAAGTTCATGCTCAGTCGTACAGATCTTGATCAGACCCATACATGAAAGAGAAGAAGTTAATCCTTTGAGAAAGAAGTCTATCTTCATTCTAGTCCCAATTATAAAAGGATGATATGAACATTTGTAATTGTTGTAGGAAGGATAGTTAATTCAGGAATTCAACCACTGAGCTACATAAGTCTCCCAATGTGAAGGATCCATAGGTGTTGGGAATACCTGACCAAGGTGTAGTGCCATAAATCTGGATTTCTAAATGCTTTACTATTGTTATAATATAAACAATAATGATTTTAGTGGGATTCTACTTGGAAAAATCAAATGTTATTTAAAGAGTTAAATGATATTTGATTTGACATTTAATTTAAGCAAAAATAATTTGGTCTTGATCCAAAAGAATTTGGATTAAAATGAAATGTAGTTTGGGTATTACAACCCAATTGGCTCATTAATTATAAGGGCCCATGTGAAAGTATCCAAGTAGGATTTATTCTCATCCATTGGATTTGATCGAATAATTCCCATCGTATTAGGAATAACTACATTCCTTATAAATATCTCCCAAAGGATTGGAGGTAAACCCAAATCAATTTGTACAACAAATCCTACATCCTACATGAGAGAGAGAGAAAGGAGACTCTCTGTAAGCCTCCTCTTCATCTTCCTGTAGTTGCTGGTCTTCTTCCCATCTTGAAAGAATTCTTACGAGGCCATTAGTCTTCCAATGGCTTGTGAAGACTTCCAACATTATTGTTGGTCTTCCAACGACTCCAAATGTCTTCCATCAAGAGTTGATGGGCATGCTTGTAGGCAGGAGTCTCTCTCTAAAACCTTCCTAATGAGGTTGTGCATGGTAAAGGGGGCAAGGGACACCTTTAGAGATCGCAAAGGGTTTGTGGTTGCGCAGGATTAGGCATTCTCAACATTGAGGATCTCATCCACCCATCGTGAAGGGAGTCCCTCTAAGGAAAGACTTATTATAGGAGGCACAACACATAGGGTATTGTGCTACACCACCCATGTTTATCATGCTGAAGTTGGATTTTAAAATACACGTCATAGTATAGTGACTAAAGCGATGAAAACATTTTAAATTTATATCTCAAATTTGTGAGTCTGAGATCATCGTAGGGAGCAAATAATCGCAATTAACCACTACTCAAATGAATATGAAATGAGGCACAAGAATTTGATATGAAAAGAAATATATTAATCAATGAATAACACTATCAAACTAAGAAATATATGTGAAAATGTTGAGACAAAAAAATGTTTTTTCAACTAGAATAAAGCCTTCAACACTTAGCCATGCTCTCAAAGCCAAGCCACAAACAATCCAATCCTAGCCAAAGAGCCAACCCACAGCAAGTCCAAAATCTGATCCAGAACGTGCCCACGGTCAGTTCAAAATCGTCCCAAACCTAGTTTAAGAGAGCCCACAAGTGTGAGGGCGTGCGTGCATGTGGTAATGGGGACTCGATGATGGTTCAATTCTCAACATAGTTAATTAAGGTTATTAGACTTAATTAATCACATAAAGAAAAGAGTTAGGTTAACTTGATTAGTTAAATTATCATCTTTAATCATAGTATAGGGTCAAGGTAACCTACATTTCAGATTTTAAATTCTTTTAACTGGTTGAGTCCAGGTTGTTTACTGGGAGGCATTTAAACTTAATTAATTCACCATTTTTATTCTAAATTAACAATTAACTAATAACTTTATTAATTAAATCTATAATCGCAAAATATGTTAAGCACATGAATAATTGCATACAAAATTTGAACTTGAAAGCTTGTCAATTATTCCATTAAAAGAATGAAGTGTATATGAAAGATTTACATTGAATAGCAAAAGAAATGTTTACAATTACTACAACAAATGTGTACAAAAGATAAAGGCATAAAAAGAAAATTACATTACAAAACAAATGCCTTTTTATTAAGCATCACACTTAACAACATTCAACTCTCAACCTTCTCTCTTTAAGTATTTAACATTTAAGCTTTTTTTTTTCACTCAAACCTCTCTTTATTCTTTTATTCTCAGACATCTCTCAATATACTTAGATGTCTTCCACACTTAACCAATTTTTAACATTTAAACCCTCTTTTCTCTCACACTTAACAAAAAGTTTTGTTTAGTAAGCGAACCAGGTTTTTCACGAAATCTACAGTCCATCTCTGAACTGGATTGACCACTACTTAGTGCATGCCCAAGAGGCCCACAATGTTCGCACACACCCACGCCCACGCCCAGGCCCACGTGCATGCATGCATGCTAATATGGTCAATAGGGTTAGAAATGCTCAGATGCAGCCAGCACTTGATGACTGAAGCACTAACACAAAGGATTACTTTTGTTCAGCTCTCAGCACTCGTGGTTCCATGATGTGGGACCTTCTTAGCAGCTTCTCCTTTAGCAACCTCATTGGCGATCGACCTTGGAACGAAGATTCCGACCAGCTCAGACATTTGTTTAGGGTGATTCGAATCTCAATCGAGAGCTTTAGCATTCTAGTTTCCAATTTTAGCACCAATTTGGTGCTTAGATCAAAAGTGATCCAAAGATTAAAGAAGGGACATGGACTATTTCCATGCACAAAGTATGCTGCAGAAGTTGAATTAAAGGTCAAATGACCTTCAGCTCAAGAGAATATCTTCCTTTGAGGTTACAAATAACTTCAGGAGATCATTCCGTGGGTATTATGGAAGAAAGAAAGGTAAGAGAAGCTGAAGAAACTCTAGAAGCTTCAAAGGTTTAGTGGTGAAGTTTAGAACTCATATTTCAAAATGAAATGGTCCTTCAGATAGATTTAAGCATCAAGATTGAATCTGAACTGATTCATAGAGTGAAACGTAACTGATTTGGGCAAATTTTAGCTTGAAATCTCGACAAAAATGCTTTAAACAGCTATGGGTTCCAGTTTGAACCCAAATTGTACAGAAGATGTAATTCACCTTAACTCTCAATAAAAATCATTCTAATTAATTCCAAAAGATTCACAGCACTCACAGAAACTCTAACAAACCTTTAAATCAGAGATTCAAACTCCCAAACCTCGAATTTGAGTTAGGTTCGACCTACAAAGTTCAGGATTTGACTTTGAGAATTAAATCATTTCCAATCAAATAAGCCATCCAAAAAGACCAGATTCAACCTCAGAAGTTGATTCTGCACTTCAAAACTAAGTTTTAATCATCATTAAGGTACCACCGAGCTCGGTGAAAATGTGTATTGGTTGACAAACCACACTAGAGCATCTTAGACCTGATTTATGCCTAGAATAGATTCTAAATGATCTTCTTAAGTTTATCAATCTAATTGCAGGCTTTAAACCTTAAGAAACAAGTCTCTCCAACTCCACCAGAGTTAGAGAAGACGAATACCAATAATAGGATATCAACATCTAAACTCAACTTCAATTGCCTGAATTCGATCCTCATATCAGGAAGAAATGATCGGGTGCTTCTCAGGTTATTTCGAAGGCTAAATCACTAATTTTGACTTGCCGGAGCTCACTAAAGCTCCGGTGAAGGCTGATTTTAGACAATTAGACATTAAATCTCCATAAACTAACTGAAAATTATCTCAAAAGGTTTCTAAGGTTATAAAAAACCTCAAGAGCTCATCAATTGATAGAATTGAAGATAAAACACAGGGATTAATCATTAAATTTAGTGATTAAGAATGTTGAGTTCAAATGAACTCAAGAAAGGGGAAAATCTTAAGAAGATCTAGCAACAGGGTATGTATGTGGAATTAGTCAACTAACTCCTAAGCCGCCATTGACAATGAGCTTAGAAGGTTGGTAATGATTTAGGCATTTCTTGTGTAGTTAATTATTTATAAAATTGAGAAGTGAAATGGGACCCTTGTATGATGATAAGGTGACAAAGGGCCCTTGATGAATGTGATTTAAGCTCTAAGGCTTTGCCATGGACAACGGAAGTCCTTAGGTGGATGTGGAGTGGATTAGGCAATATATCATGCAATTAGAAGGTGGAATGTCATTGTGGAGTGATGAGAAAGGTGATCAATTATGTAAAAAGGTGATTCAAAGTCCAGTGAGGTCGGATTTGACCTCACTGGAGACGGAGAAGATGAACTACGCTATCTACGCTAATTAACTACTCTACAATACTCTAAACTAAGAGCTAAGGCTAATCTATGTTTTACTTGGACGAAAGGGTCAGGGACTCCACTGTTGGCAGGGCAGAGATAGGAAGAACTCCAACGTAGTTGGAGCAAACTCCGACGAGGTTTGAAGTGAGATAGAGAGGGAGATGGGGTGCACAAGAGCTCTGTCACAACTCCTGTGAGGAAGAATAGGTGAGAGGTGATGAGCTCCTCTGGTGGAAGTGCTCCGAGGAAGGGGCAATAGGTTGTCGAATGAAGAGCATAGCCTATCGTCATGCTCAGTTGGGGAGGAGGGATAGGGAGCCGATTAATCATGATTAGAGGTGGGATGGGGTATTTATAGGTGGTTGACTAGGTGAAGGGGAAAGAATCTGGACGAATGAATGTCTAGGTGTGTCGGAACCAAGGTGGTCTTCTCCAACGACAGTAAAGTCCCCGTGCTAAGGTTTGTTGAGTTTAGGGAGATAGGAGCTGTCGGATTGACAGAGCGTGGTAAGCTTAATCAGGATGATAATGGCGAGTGACATTGGATGTCAGATTGAAGGTGATCGAGAGTTGTGAACACTGACATCTCTCAGCCGTCCAAATTGAAGAAGAGGTTAAAGATGATCATTTACAAATAAATGACCAGATGTGGGCACGCTTCGAGAATTAAAATCGGGGTTTGGAGGACCTGTCGTCGTAGCTCGTAAAACACGTCTATTAGATAAATTTTATAACCAAAACTCGAAAAGTGAGTCACAGGTCGAACATGGGGAGGAGAACGTTTGATTTTGAAAATCCACGTTTCTCTTTTATTTATTTTTGGTTATTTTTATCTTTTCTAATTTTTTTTGGAATTTTTTAGGAAGCAAGAGATCAGATTGACAAATGATTATCTAGCTAATCCACTTGCAAATATAAAAGAGAGAGAGAGAAAGAGAGAGACAGAGAAACAATCATCTATTTATCTCATGAATGTTTTCTACAATTGTGAAAGCATGAAAACAACACTACAAAAGCAAAAAAGATAGAAAGAGGTGAGAGAAATCCCCCTCGACGGTTTCTTGGATGACTACTCGCTCTTGTGTCGCCTGGAGGAAGGTGGTGAGGAGCGGTACAAAGGAGGATGGAGCCGGAGGACGGAGGATGGGGCAGGACGGCATCACGATGAGGATCTTCTTCCTAAAGGGCAGTGAGAGGACAACCACGGGATGCTCCACGAATGGGGATGAGGGGAGGGAAAACTATTTGATTTTCTAATCTAGAGGAGCATCCCGAGCTTAGGACAAGCTCTCTTTAGAGCCTTGGAGGTGGTGAGAGGAAGAAAGGAAGAGATGGTTTGGAATGTGGTGGGTAGGTCCTTTTATAGTGGAGGAGGAAGAACAAATTCGCATCTGGGTCATTACTGATGTCCATAAACGTCACTACAGCTGCCGCTGAACATCCGCCCTTCAATTCCTCTTACTGGTGCGTGCAGACCATTAGTGACTGCTGCAAGAATCACTAAAGGCTCGCATCACTGAAGATCCGTGCCTATCCTCCGTTGGCACCTGCTTTGTAGGCTTGTGCATTGCGCACTGCGCGCTTCACGTGCCCGTGCTCCCCGCACAGTGCGCGCGCGCGCTCTGGCATGCGGTGTGTTGCTGCTGCGTGCAGTGCATTGCTGTTGCGTGCAGCTACAACTGTGCACGGTGCACTGCTATTGGCCGGCATTAGGCGGTCTGGATGGCACCACGTGGTGCCATCTAGGCTGTCCATTCTTCTTTCTTTTGTAGAGGGTGCCATGGTGCTCAGATCGAGATGATTCCCACGCTGCTGGACTGCGATCGTCACTTCGGATCCATCCATACGGTCAGATTTTCCATCCAAAACCCACATGGATGTCGCATTGCCCCCTGGCCGTTGATCTTCCTCGGACTTCGTATGATGCTATAGTTCTCCGATCTAAACGATTTCAGAGGTGTTAGACTTCGATCGTCGTCCTAATCATATCCGTATGGTCTGATCATCCATTCGAGGTCCTGAAATAAGTCTTCTCTCTTGACCATAAAAGGACCTAATTAACCTAAAATATATACAACTACTCTAAATACATAATGATGCATGCTATGTAATATTTATAACATGAAATACAAATCTAAGCCTAGGAACATGCATGAATAGGCATTTTAACCTAAATAGATGTGTTTATATCAGGACCTGATAGTAGTAAAAAGGACTCGATTGAAATGTAAGCTAAGGGTATAATCGTAAATAGCGAGTTTTAGGGCTTATTTAAATTTATTTATTTTTCAACCTTTTATACATTATTATAAAAAGGTAAATAATATATTTATGCCTTGAAATTACATTTTTTCCCTTTTTGGCTATATTTATTTAAATGATAATATTAATTAGGTTACTTACATACTTAGGTCATTAAATTAATTAAGTTATATTAAATACCTAATACATAGCTAAATGATTGTAAATTAAGTCAAAATTATTAATTAAGCTTATATTAATAGTAATTGAACTTTAATTATGTATTTTAAACTTATTTTGCATGGCCATATTATTTTACCCCTATATTATAATTAACCTCGTATTTAGTGTATTTTCAGGAAATTAGCTAAGTAAACTAGCTAATTAGTGTTAATTAGGAGCCATGATAAATCTCTCATCACCTGACACCCTATTTCTTGAGCGATGGAGTAAAGGGCGAGATTCCTTATATGTGTGTTTCAGTAAGCCTTCCTTAACGATGTGGGACTAAGAAGTCCCACTTCTCCTTCGCTTTCAACATGCTTTTGCAGTGAGGAGATGATGCTTGATTTGGGCTTGATGGTCATTGGATCTTGAATCCAACGACATAGATGGCTTCTTCGGATGATTCTGCATGAGGAGAGGATGAGACCTTCACTGATTGCTCATTGGATAAGCTTGACGATGCTAGAGAAGAATGTGACGCTGACCGGATACTTGAAACAAAATATGAGTTTTTGGCTCCAATTATACCCTCAAGGACCTTCACCATGAGTTGACAAAGGTGGTGGGGGCGTGAATTTGGCGTGGAATGACCTGAGAAGGTTGGCCGGGTGCAGTGAAGGTGGTGGGTGGAGGTGGTGTTCGACAGAGGTTTTGGTTGATCAAAAGCCTCAATTTCTTGAGGGTTTTTGATCACCAAGATCTCGTGGTGCTTGTGAGGTGAGTGGCGAGGTGGAAGATGGCGTGGTGATTGGGTTCAAGCTCGCTAGAGCTCTCACCAGTCATGGGGAAGAAGGAGAGGAACAACAAGAAATCTAGGCTAATTCCTAAATCCAAAGGCCCTAACCTAACCTATGGGAAGAGAGGAAGAGAAAGATCTACTTAACTAGGATGAAAGAGGGAGAATTGCATCTGACATTGGCCAATCGAACGCGAGTACGATGAATGCTCCCAGGAGGGAATCGGCAATGAAGATGGGGTCAAGACGACCTAGCTTTGTCCAGTTAAGATCAAAAGAAGATAAGGAAGAAGGTGGTGATGCTATTTTGGCTAGAGCATGCACGGATGAAAGAAAATGAGGTCTCCAAAGATGGAGAAGGATCAACCGTGGAGGAAGAAGAAGAAATTATGGCTAATTCTTGACCCATTTACACTTGAGAATGCCCAAGCACTTTTATAGAAGAGAAATTCCCAACCAATTGGCTCAAAATCGTAAGATTGCCTAGCAATTTTGGCAATTTTGTTACCTACTGATTTCAGTTGGTTGGAGGCTAATGGCTCCAAATTAGAGTTTGGGACCATGCTTGATTCAGAAGGCTTGATCTCATAAGCAATCCCACCAAATTTGTTGGGATTTGGAGAAGCATTGAGGGAGATTTTCTCAATCAAAGGTTCAATGGTGATTCGGCATGTTTGCTGCTGCAACTGCCTTATTTGGAACGTTGAAGAAGAAGGGAAGGACCTGGATGTAAGGAAAGTCTAAATGTAGGAGGTTTATGTAATAAATAGAGACAACTAAGCTAAAATGCAATTTGGGTCAAGATTGACTCCGATTGAACTCAAAATTTAGGGGCAATGTAATTTGGACCCAAGAAATCTAATGATGACCTCAAATTTGCATTTTAATGAAGTTTGATTGGGTAATTTACATTGTAGCCCAAAAAAGAAGTAATTTCTAGCCTAAGTCTCTATATTTGGTAAAAATGGGTTCATTTGGTCGAAGTGAAAGTTCCAAACCTCATAGAATATTTTTCAATGATTTTGAGGAGGTTTAGATTATATTTATTTCCACTAGAACCCTTTCAATTTAAGTGAGGCTGTAATTAGGATTTTTATTATTAAAATAATCTTCAATTCTCAGTAAACCTTATTCCAATCAGTTCAAGCCAACTTCTTGGAAATTTAAGTTCATTTGACCTCATATTAGAGACTGATTCATCCCTTAGTTAATCTGCATTCGTGATTTATTATTAAAATAACAAAATTAACGCAATTTCTTTTCTTCTCAAATTCAACTCAAAACTGAATTACACCCTTTTGATGATTATTAAGGAGCATTTAGCCTTAGAATTAGGCTAAATTAGGCCAGTTATGGCAGATGATGGTCTTACCATCATACCCTTATCCTAACTTTTACTAGTCTTAAGCAAAATCCTATGGAATAGACTAGATCTCTAGACCAAATTTTACCATCAAGATGCCTTATCGTACCCCACCTCTAGAGACTAGTTTAAAATACCAAGTCTAAGCCTAAAGGTACTCAAGTACCAACTAATCTACGAACCTAACCAGCCTCAGCCTTAGGTCTATAACTAAGGTCTCTAAGGCCCCAGAATTTGCCTAAAGGTTTGTTGACCCCATCAGTTAAAGCACCTGTGAGTTCGTGTAGCAAGGTCCAGGTTCAACTTGGCAGTGTATTTTTCAGAATAAAAAGAGGGAGATATTTTTTGGGGATTTTCTCTTTTTGTAATTTTTTTGTGATTCCCCTAAATCCAACATCGGATTGGCCCTTAACACGGTCTGTATCAAATTCCTCATCCCCATCATCAATCCTGGAAGGGTCCCTAGCAATTGATGCTTTGGGATAGCACTGCCCATGGCAACCCCCAAAACCCTAGCAATTGATACTTCATGATAATGCCACCCATGGCATTCTGTAGCTAATCTGGGCCCTGGCAATTGACATTTATGAATAATGTCACCCATGGCACCTAAACCAGCATAAGGTGCTTACATGCTCCCAGTAAGATATGTAAATATCCTAGAAATAAGCGCCGAGGACACGATATATTATAATGCATCCTTAAGGGGAGTATTCACACCTCTCAGTGGCGGAAACTCCTCTAATCAACTTGTGTTTTTGAACTACTCCTAAGTCAAATCTTCAAGGAACAATTTTCTTTTTCAAAATAGAACACTTTTTGGCATTATTCTTCATTAGTGTGTGAGAAGTGGATGCCTAGGTTACCAAGTCCCATAAACCAAAGGGCAAACAAAAAGGTCGAATAGTCCCTAAGCCCTAGACTTAATATATCAGCTTTGCAACTCCCTTAACCTCTTGAGGAATAGTCCAAATCTTAACAAATACTTGAATTTTTAAGCCCAAACAAGTCCAAGAGGCCTAAAGTCAGTATCTCTCACTTATCTCCTTTTCATTAGCACTTCAGGTCGTAGTTCATCATTCGATCCAGCCCAGAACTTAGGTACTATTCCATACTCAACAATTGGGACTAAAATAATTTTTACTTTTCTCCTTTTTCTATGTTTTTCTCCTCTTCTTTCTCCTTATAGATTTGTAATTTAGCTCAAAAGTTTCCTCCCCTTTCATCCATTTTTTTTGTGACCCCTACAAAGAGTTGAATTTCCACTCATTTTGCACTTTAATACCCCGCATGCCGAAGTTTTGCAATGCCCTCATTACAAACTAGGTGGGTTTGAATTCGGCTTAGTTCATATTTTAGAACAGGTTCATGAGGGTGGGTGATTAGATTGGGATGAGTGTTGTGAACGATTTCAAGCTCCAATGTGAATATTAGAGGTAGAGTCGGCTATTCTAAAGTATGAACCCTAAAGTGTAATAGTAATGTAGCTCAAAAAGGATAAGAAGGTTCTTGAGTTTTCAAATGACGGGTTGTGTCCCGTTAGGTGCTAAGTTTAATGCCATAAGCCATTGCAATGCAGCTTACAAGGAATGGAGATTAAAAGATTCAGCTGCCAGATTCGAATCGGTAAGCTCAAGGAATGGTTTTAGTCTTTGACCATTCACATCAAAAGGGTTAGAGTCATGACTGAGCACACTAACTTCGACAACTCTATTTCCAAAGATCCTTCAAACTAGAAAAGGTTCGGTCCATTTCGATCTCAATTTTTCTGGGAAGAGCTTGAGTCAGGCATCAAAGAGAAGCACTTTTTGACTAAGATAGAATGACTTTCATGAAATGTGCTTGTCATGAAGAGCCTTAATCCACTCCTTGTAGATATGTAAGTTCTCGTACGAATCATTGCGTAGTTCATCGATCTCACTCATTTGGAAACGACAGTGGATTTCGACCTCCCTAAGATCCAAATTACACTTTCGTACTACCTAGTAGGCCTTGTGCTCCATCTCTACTGGAAGGTGACATGCCTTCCCATAAACTAATCTGAACGAAGACATTCTTAGCTAGGTTTTATGGGTGGTCCTATAAGCCCATAATGCTTTCAGAATTCAGGTCGACCAATCTTTTCTATTAGGTCGAACAGTGACTTGAAGAATTTTCTTGATCTCCCTATTGGAGAGCTTAGCCAATCCATTTGTTTACGAGTGATATGGAGTAGAAATTCGATGCGACACCCCAAATTTCTTCAATAAGGATTGGAAGTGCACATACATGAAGTGGGACTCGCCATCCTGATAATGGCCTTAGGAACCCCAAATCTGGAAAAGATGTTCTCCTAAATGAAGTGGAGAATAACTTTATGATCATTCGTTCTCATAGGGACAACTTCGATCCATTTCGAGATGTAATCAACAAGTAAGATGTACTTAAAGCGGTTGATCTGGGAAAAGGTCCCATAAAATCAATCCCCTAGATGTCAAAGATTTCACACACAATGATCAGATTAAGGGCATCATTATGCGTGGGCCAATGTTGCCAAGGGTCTGGCAACGAGCACATGCCCTACAATAAGCTTATGCATCTTTGAACAATGTGGGCCAAAAGAACCCACACTAGAGGATATTCGTTGCGGTCTTACGCTTAGAGAAATGGCCACCACAGGCTTGGTTGTGACAAAAAGATATAACATCATTTGACCTCATCATTAGAAATGCATCTTCTAATTACTTGGCCATTGCCAATGTGGAATAGATAGGGATATTCCCAGAAATAATACTTGGCGTCGAAAATCATCTTGTCCCGTCTAGTCTTGGCCCAATTAGACGAGACTTTCTCGGTGATCAAGTAGTTCACGATATCAGCAAACCAGGGAAGTCCATTAATGACCAAAAGATGTTCATCCAGAAAATGCTTGCTAATAGGTTCAGATGTGTCAATGATTGAAGATGGAAGATTAGATAAATGGTCAGCAACTTTATTCTATTTTCCTGCTTTGTCACGTATCTTGAGGTCAAATTCTTGCAAGAGCAAGATTCATAAAATTAGCCTCGGTTTAGCATCCTTCGCAAGTAAGTGCCTTACAGCAATGTAATTCAAGTATATAATGACATGGGAGCCCAAGAGGTATGATCTGAATTTCTCCAGATCAAATACTATGGCCAGCAACTCTTTCTCTATAATCGCATAATTACATTAAGCCTTGTCCAATGTCTTGTTGGCGTAATATATTACCACTGGTTTCCCATTGATCTTTTCCCTAGGTACCCTCCTACTACACAGTCAAACACATTGCACATGATCTCAAATGGCTGAGACTAGTCAGGAGATTGTAGGATTGGAACCTAGGTTACTCAGTTGCGTAGGATTTCGAATGAATGAATGCACTCACTTGTCATCTCAAAGGGAGTGTCCTTTGAGAGAAGATTAGTCAAGGGGCATGCAATTTTGGAGAAATCAGATATAAAACATTGATATAAACCGATGTGCCCCAGAAATGATCGAATGCCTTTGACCAAGGAAGGCACAGGAAGTTTGGAATCAGATTCACCTTTGCCTGGTCAACTTGGATTCCTTTCTCAGAGATGAGGTGTCCAAGTACGATGCCCTTAGGAACCATGAAGTGGCACTTTTCCTTGGAGAGAACCATATTCACTTCAATGCAATGTCGAAGGATCTAAACGAAGTGCAGAAGGCAATTGTCGAATGTCTGATCGAAAATCGAGAAGTCATCCATGAAGACTTCAAGGTATTTTCCTACCATATCAAAAATATGGCTAACATGCATCACTGAAAAGTGGCAGGCACATTGTAGAGCCCAAATGGCACCCTAAGGAATGCATAAGTAACATAGAGGCATGTAAAGGTGGTCTTCTTTTGATCTCTAGGGTGAATTGCTAGTTGGTTATATCCAGAGCAACCATCCAAGAAATATAAAAATTGATTCCCTGCCAGCTTTTCAAGGAACTGGTCAATAAATGGGATAGGGAATGGTCTTTCTTTGTAGAGGTATTCAGTTTCTGATAGTCTATACAGACTCTCCATGAGCCCCGCCCTTTTAGGCACAACCTGAATGGGACTCACCTAGCAACTATCAGAGATGGGGTAGATGATTCCCGTATTGAGCCACTTGATGATCTCCTTTTTCATGACCTTTTGGAGATTCGGGTTAAGTCTTCTCTGCATCTTGCAAGAAGGCCGTGAGCCATCTTCGACGTAAATACGATGAGTGCAATAAGAGGGACTTATTCTAGTCAACTCATCTAGAGTCCAACCAATGGCTCTACAATGTTGCTGGAGGATAGAAATCAGTTTCGTTTCCTGATCAGGGGTTAGTCGAGAGTTGATAATCACTGGAAATGCCTGATTTGAACTCAAAAACACATACTTTGAATGGTCAGAGAGTGGTTTCAACTCAAGGATTGGGTTATCAGTAGTCGATGGGGTTTGATGTTAACCTCAGAAGACAAGGTGGAAGCTAGGGATAGGTCTAAATCAGATTCAAGCTCCCTAATCTATGGGTTAAGATCTTCTTGTGGTTGAGGTCCTCAGAGAATTGGGTTCACCTCGGGAATCGGATCCTCAACCAGAGAACCTATGTCACAAACTTCCTCAATTGCCCCACAGTTTATTCCTTTTTGGGCCTTAAAAATATCAATCCTTAATGTCTTATCCCCGAATTTCAACTCAATCTGGCCCTCTTCACATTTAATTATTACCCTCGCAGTCGCTAGGAACGGTTTCCTCAAGATAATCGATGTATCTCTTAGATTCTCAAGAGTATCCATGTCCAAAACAATGAAATCCATCGGGAAATAAAAATCTCTCACCTTGTCCAGTGCATCCTCGAGAATTCCTCTTAGTGACTTAACCTATCTCTCAGCCAATTGCAGAGTCACCTCAGTCGGTTTCTGCTTAATTTCCTTAAAGTGGTCTAGTAGGGAGGTGGGAATCAGGTTTATGGATGCTCCTAAATTCAATAAAGCTCGATCAAACTGTAAATTCCCTATCTTTTAGGAGATCAAAGGAGTGACAGGATCTTTCAATTTTTGTAGGAGTTTACTTAATATTATAGAGTTAGCTTGCTGATGAGCGTGATTTCGTATGCGAAAAGATTTAAGTTAGAAAACCCATTGTCGTAGTGTGTAGAAATCCACTACTAGGTAAAATTTATAACCGAAACTCAAGGCGAGTCCCAAGTCGAACACGGGAGGTGAACGCTTGGTCTTGAAATCCGCACTTCGATTTTATTTCTTTTTATTTTTTTTTAACTTTTGTAATTTTTTTTGTATTTTTATAAAGCAAGAGATCAGGTCAAAGTAATTTTTATCTAATCTACTTACAGAGAGAGAGAGAAACAATCACATATATATTTAAACAAGTGTTTGCTATAGATATGAAAGCGGAAAACTATACTACAAAAGCGATAAAGATAGAGAGAGGTGAGAAGAGTCCCCCTTGACAACTTGCTCTAACATCACTTGGATGAAGGTGGTGGGAAGCTGGAGGAAGGAGAACGGTGGCGGAGGAAGGAGGACAGGGCAGAACGGTGTCACGACGAGGATCTTCTTTTGGAAGGTGGTGAGAGGATAGCCACGGGATGCTCCACGAATGGGGGTGAGAGGTGGGAAAAAATGTTGGTTTTATACTCTAGAGGAGTATCCTAGGCTTGGGACAAGCTCTCTCCAAAGCCTTGGAGGTGGTGAGGGAGAGAAAGGAAGAGATGAAGAAGAATGGGAGGGGTAGATGTCCCTTCATAGTGGAGGAAAGGATCCATTTCATACATAGGGCATTTAGTCACATTCACAAATGTCACTGAAGACTTGCCGTGAGCATCGCTAAAGCTCCAGCTCGCGTACCCCACACGTCGCGCTCTCGCACGTGCTTGGCGCACCCGTGTCGCAAGCACCCGATGGCGTTCATTGCCTCCATGTGCTACATGTGATGCGCTGCCTCCACGCATCTGCTGCTGCACACGCCCATGCACTACGCACATGCGGTGGTGAGTGTGCACCCATGGGTAGCTTGGATAGCGTCATGTGGCTCAATCTGGGCCATCTATCATCTTTCCTTTGTAGGGGTTGCTACAAAAATTGGATTAAGTCAATTTTCACCCTATTGGGCTGCAATTGTCGACCCGAATGCATCCATGCAGTCGAATATGTCATTTGAAGCTTCAAATTGCATCATCAAGTCCCTTGGCTGTTAATCTTCCTTGAATTGCATAAGGTGTTATGGGACTTTGATTAAGATGATTTTAAAGGCGTTGAACTTTGATTGTCATTATGATCAGATCTGTACGGTCGGATTGTCAATCTAAGGCTCTAAATTAAATCTCCTTCACTCCTAGCCATACAAGAATGCAATTAACCTAAAATTTATACAAACTACTCTAAATGCAGACTGATGCATGCTATGCAATATTTATAACATGGAATGCATATCCAAGCTTTGGAACATGCAGAAATAGGTAGTTTATCCTAATTAAATGTGTCTTCATCAATTGCTTTGACAACACAATCGGACTCTCATCTTTGTTTCGCAGCTTATGCTTTGGTGTACACAAGTCCTTCAGAAATCATGTGTATGTCAATATGTGGCGAATGCTTATTTGGACTTGCTCAAAGAGTTTGACCAAGTCCTCCTCAGGTGCCATGAGTTTGCATTTCCTATTTCCTTTCGTCAAGGCCTCAAGAAATGGAACATCTTTGGGCTTTTCCAAGATTGGTTTAGGCTCTGGGTCTGGGGTGGGTTTGTCCTCGATATCCATCTTGGACTTGGGTCTTGAACTACTCAGACTAGATCAACTAGAATAAGGTGGGTCCTGAGTAGTTTTGTCACTACGAGTAGTGACGAAGTTTAGGCCTACCTGGTTTGGACTTTGAGTTGACAGGATAGGAGGTTGCTACTAATATCCTGTATGAAGTAGAAGCCTCTGACCCATTAAGTGGAGGTGCAGAAGGGGTCTAATAAATGTAATCTGCTCGACCCTGATTTGGGTTCACAACATGCCTTTAGTGTGGCACGCTGTTCAGGTTTGGCAAAGGTTGGAAAGGAAGTGTACTAAGCTGGCAAGCCCTATCCATCTATGTGAGTTGATTACGAACCTCTATAATCTCCGCATTGTGTTGCCTCTGCATGGCAGCATTGGTCTTCTACATATCAGCCAGGGTCTATAGAATCATGCTCATTTGATCTTTCTTGCTATGTCTAATTTGAAATTTTGGCTTGGGCCTAGGATGAGCGGGTTGAAATGGATGTGAATTTTGTGGTCAGGGTTGGAATTGAGGTCTACAGTTCAGATTATTCCTCGACTAGGAGAAATTTGGATGATTACGCCATCCAGGGTTGTATGAGCTAAAGAATAGGGCCATTTTGGATGGTGTGGAGCTCTTCGCAGGGTTGAGTAGCTCTAGAGTAGTTAGGATTCAAAGATCCCCCAACCAGAGTAGCAGGGTTCGGAGTTTCCTTTGAAACCTAGATTAGATGGGGGTGGATACGCATCCATCCCCAGATAAGAGTGGTGGTGGTGAATATTATGCACGACCTCCCTCCTTGTGGTGGACGTGCATACATGCTTTGCTCAAAAGAAGTGGCTCTTTGGTGTTGGCAAGTCAAATCATCCAACTTCTTCTTGATAATAGAGACCTTATCCAATTGACTGGCCACTAACTCCAGATCATAGGATGCAGATAAATCTCGTGTTTTGTGCATCCCTCGGGTGTTTGTCAATGCACGGGTAGTCATCTAGTCGAACATACCCATAGACTCATTGTTTATGGAGTTCTCACACATATTCTCAAGAATCTCCCAAATAGTGTCTTCATCTTTACCCATGAAGTTACCTCCACAGGTTGCATTGACAAATAATCTAATATCCTGACAGAGTCTCAGATAAAAAGACTGGACATGTTCCCATTTAGGAACTCCATGATGAGGGCATTTCTGCATGAGATCTAGAAAGTGATCCCATGCCTCATAAAGAGGTTCCCTTGCATTTTGTGTGAAATGCGTGATTTGGTGCCTCAGGGCATTAGTACGTCCTACTGGGAAGAATTTCGTGAGAAATTCAGCCTGTAAACCCTCCCAGGTGTTGATTGGTTGAGTTAGAGACCGATACCAATGGGCAACGTTATCAATCAATGAGAAGGGGAACATTTTCATGAGTAGGGTGTTTGGTTTTGAACATTTGGCTCGAGAGTCTGAGTTAGATGTTTCAATTCTTGGATATGTTAGAAAGGGTCCTTAGAGCCCAATCCATGAAAGTGGGGGATCAAGTTGATAATATTCGGCTTCAACTTGGTATCAGGTCCCCCACCGGAATCTGCACCATGAGTTTGATATCCACAGCTGTGGGATTGTAGTGATCTCTCATCTATGGATGTGGTCAAGGGTTGGCCAGTCATGAATCAGGTTGGTGAGAGTTTTTAACTGGTCTTGCAAGTGTTGAATATCACCTCCTTATTGTTCTGGATTCTCCATGGAAGCAGAGGATGGAGAATTGGGATCAGATGTAGATGGATTAGAAGAGATATCGAATAGATCAGAAGGGGACACAAACAAGTGGGTCGAGGTCTGACCTCGACAAGTGTGTCTTGCTAATGGAGATCTCAAATAGGTCTCAAAGGCCGCCTCCCGTATATGCACTACAAAAGAGATGAGGGGATGGAAATGTTTTGGACTTGGCAGCTCGAGGTAGATGGACCTCTGGATCAGAAACTCGCACACCCAAGAATTACTTGTGCATCGAGGAAGGGAGAGCCCCACAATGATCCCTATATGGTAGAGCATCCCCATGGGTTACAGGGTTTCCTCCACTTGACCTTCCTTGTCACCATGGGTCCAAATAGGCCGAAATGTGAGAATTGAGCCTTAAGTCTATCAATTTTAGGCCTAGTTGTGCCCTGAATTATCACTTGAATTAAAGATTGATTCAAATTGTGGCCTAATTTAAGGTTGGTTGATTCACAAAGTGAACCAACTTCACCTGACCTACCCTAAAGTTGGGGATGAAATTCGAGTCAAGTCACCCGAACCACCCTATTTTGGTTCTCAATAGGTTATTAGGTCCCAACTTTTATGATTCAAGTGAACTGCCTTGATTATGAGGTTTGATGATTAGATCAGTTCAATCAAGAGCTTAGGTAGCATACAAATGCAGGAAGATTTGTTTCCTTTATAAATGGCAAGTGTGTATTAACACTTCAACCTTAATGTGAAAACCCTAATTGACTCTATTTCCAAGTCCAAATTGATTCCAAATATGGCGCCTTGGACTCAAACAAGAAGGTGAGTAGTCCAAGGTGCTTGTGAGTCCCTAATAGGTGCAAGTAGCAAGTAATTGGGTACTTAAAATCAAATTCAAGCCAATCAAATTTGACCACAATAAAATGGAGATAATTAGAAATTTCTTGCCTTAAATGATGATTTTAGAAAAGTAAGGCAGGATTGAATTCCTAATTCTTTTTGTTTCCTTTTTTATCTTCCTAAGAAAGAGAGGGGATTAGAGAAGATGACTAACTTGCCTCTAGTGTGGTTACTTCGAGCTAATGATTCCGAGTGTTTAGTTTATCTTGAAACAATCAAAAAAAGATAAGTTAGAATCAAATCAGAAGAAGATATTAATAATAGTAAAATGCATGTTGCTCCCCGACAACGACGCCAAAATGTTTACCACATTGAAGTATAGCAACTTAAGTGACGAAAACATTTTAAATTTATATCTCGAATTTGTGAGTTTGAGGTCATCTCAGGGAGCAAATAATTGCAATTAACCACTAATCAAATGAATATGAAATGAAGCATAAGAATTTGGTATAAAAAGAAGTATATTAATCAATGATTAACACTATCAAACTCAAAAAGATATGTGAAAATGTTGAGGCAAAAAAAAAAAGATTTTTCAACTAGAGTAAAGCCTTCAACACTTAGCCACAATTTCAACTAAAGGGAGCCTCTCAAAGCCAAGCCACAAATGGTCCAAGCCTAGCCCAAAGTAGGCCCAAAATCCAATCCAGAACGCACCCAAGGTCGGTTCAAAGTTGGCCCAGACACTATTCAGACTCACTCACATGTGTGTGGGCATGATTGCACGTGGTAATGGGGACCCGACCCCCTGTTTCTTGGGCGATGGAGTAAGGGGCGAGATTCCTTATATGCATGTTCCAACAAACCTTCTTCAATGATGTGGGACTAAGAAGTCCCACTTCTCCTTCGCTTTCGACATGGTTTTGCCGCGAGGAGATGATGCTTGATTGAGGCTTGATGGCCATTGGATCTTGAATCCAACAGTGTAGATGGCTTCTTTAGATGATTCCACACAAAGAGAGGATGAGACCTTCACCGATTGCTCGACAAATGAACTCAACGGCACTGAAGAAGAAGGTGATGCCAGACAGTTACCTGAAACACAAATAAGGGCTTTTGGCCCCAATTAAACCCTTAATGACCTTTGCTGTGAGTTGATGAAGGTGGTGGTGGTATGAATTTGGCATGGAATGACTTGAGAAGGTTGGTTGGACACAGCAAAGGTGGTGGTTGGAGGTGGTGCCCAACAAAGGTTTTGGTTGATCAAAAGCCTTAATTTCTTGAGGTCTTTTGATACTAAGACCTCGTGGTGCTTATGAGGTGAGTGGCGATGTGGAAGGTGGTGTGGTGACCGGGTTTGAGCTCACCGAAGGTCTCGTCGGTTGTGCGAAAGAAGGAGAGGAACGACGAGAAAGCTAGGCTAATTCCTAAATCTAAAGGTCCTAACCTAACCTATGGGAAGAGAGGAAGAAAAAGAGCTACTTAATTAGGATGAAAGAGGGAGAATTGCGTCTAACGTTGGATGGTCGGATGCGAGGACAATGAATGCTCCAGGAAGGGAATCAACGATGTAGATGGGGTTAAGATGACCTAGCTTGGGCTGGCTAAGGTCGGAAGAAGATGAGGAAGAAGGTGGTAATGCTCTTTTGGATAGAGCATGCATGGACAAAGGAGAACGAGGAGGTCACTGAAGTTGAAGAAGGAGCGATCGTGGAGGAAGAAGAAATTACGACTAATTCTCGACCCATCTGTGCTTGGGAATGCCCAAGCACTTATATAGAAGAGAAATTCGCAACTAATTGCCTCAAAATCTCAAGATTTCCTTGTGATTTTGTAAATTTCGTTGCCCACTGGTTTCGATTGATTAGAGGCTAAGGGATCCAAATTGGAGCTTGGGATAGTGCTTGATTAAGAGGGCTTGATCTCGTAAGCAATCCCACCAAATTTGATGGGTTTGGAGAAGGATTGATGGAGATTTTCTCAATCAAAGATTTGGAGGTGGTTGGATATGTTTGCTACTGTAGATGCCTTATTTGGAATGATGAAGAAGAAGGAAAGACCTAGATGTAAGGAAAGTCCAAATGTATGGGGTTTTATGTAATAAATAGAGATAACTAGGCTAAAATGCAATTTAGATCAAGATGGACTCTAATTGAGCTCAAAATTTAGGGTAACATAATTTTGACCCAAGGAATCTAATGATGAGCTCAAATTTGGGTTTTGATGAAGTTTAACTGGGTAATTTATGCTGTAGCCAAAAAATGAAGTAATTTCTCAGCTAAGTCTCTATTTTGGTCAAAAAGGGTTCATTTGGTCAAAATAAAAGTTCCAAACCTCATAGAATATTTTTCAATGATTTTTAGGAGGTTTAGATTACATTTATTTCCACCAAAATCCTTTCAATTTAAGTGAGGCTATAATTAGGATTTTATTATTAAAATAATCTTTAATTCTTAGAAAATCCTAATTTAGTCAGTTCATGCCCACTTCTTGGAAATTTAAGTTCATTGACCTTAGATTGGGTACTAATTTGCCCCTTAGTTAATTTTCAATTGTGGTTTCTTGTTAAAATAGTAAAATTAATGGAATTTCTTCTTCTCAAATTCAACTCAGAACTGAATTACGCCCTTCTGATGATTATTGCGGAGCATGTAACCTTGAAATTGGGATAAATTAGGCTAGTTATAACAGATGATCGTGGTACTATCAATCCACAAGGTATAATCTTTATACTTGTGGGGATCCTAGAATGAGAAGTTAGTTTTTCCCATGTGGTTCCAATTAGGTTGTTTATCTTCCTATTCTTTTTGATTTTTTGAGCATTAGATCGGATTGATCAAACGTTTAAATGACCAATTTATCACATTTTTGCAATGCCATGGTGAATCATTTACCAACAATGGTATCAGATCCTTGGTCAAGTCTTGTTTTTGTTTGAAAAACTTGGATTTTTGGAGCATTTATCATAGTTATAATATTTTTCACGAGGAAGCCAACTTCTGTTGTTGGTACTCGACCTATAAATAAGTCAAAAGAAGTCTTCTGGCTTTGTTAGACGACTTCTGGCTTAATCAGAAGGCATCTGATAAAGGTCTAAGATGTTTTGCACTAGAAAGTTGTGCTAAGACCTAAAACAAGGTCATAGGAGTGACAATCAAGACCATTAGACATCCAATGTGAGTTTTAAGACGTCCTATAGGTCTAATGGTCATCCACTGGCTATACAGGAGGAGTTCCTACTCATCCAAGCATTGATGGTTGACCAACAAACTCATTGGTTATCCAATATGGTGATATTAAACAACTAATGGAGTTAACAAACGACCAATGACATAGACATTGGATGTCTCCTATTCCTGATAGAAGTCTACTATGCACTATTGTTGTGTTTGATCCTTGTTTTATGCTACAATTTGAGTCCAAATTGGATGTTCATCCAAGTTGACCTTATTGAAAAGTCTAATACAAATATTTGTGAATATTTGTTTGTTTTTCAAAGGCTCTAATTATGTGATTTTGTTTTGATTTGTTTTATACACATTATCTTATGTTGGATGTGGTCCACGTAGCTTAGGTGCATAGTCTTTTTGAAAGACCAAATCAAAATGACAAAATATTTGGAAAATTGAGATAATTTGAAATATTATAGTTGGACTATTTGTTTGAAACTAAGAAGTTTTTCAAAATATTAGGATGCCCGTGAACATTCCAAATTGGATCTCAAATTAGGGAAGCAATTAGATAATAGCCAACCATGCTTACATGATTAATTAGTAATCATAGGAGAATTAACATTCACATCCCTCAACATGTGATGTGAGGTATACTTGTATGTTGTTTGTCTGCAATGTTCTGATGGTTTCGATATTGTTGAATGATGGTTGGATCATTATGGCATGCAGTATGGTGTGATTTTGAGTAGGTTGAGTTATTTTCTTGTAATCCCTATAATTTGGGAGCCTTTTACATGTGATGTAATTTGTGTTTTAATAGATGTTCTTATATCTATTTGCTTAGATGCACGAGTTGTAATCTCAAACATGATACATAAAAAAGATTAGAATGTGATTCAAATCAATACTAGGTCAAGATTAATAATTTAATAGGATTAATTGACTCTTCTTAAATAGACCTAGTCATACTAGTAGGATTGGCTCTCTCAATGGGGAAGAGAGTCAGTTCCTCTCTAAGGCATTAAGATCAACGTGACTCTTAATTTCATAGTTGGGGAGAAAACAACACTCAAAGTGGACATAGTGGGAGACTTTTGTTTTAAAATTTCCAAAAAAAAGTTTTTCAAAATCTAACCATGCTCGTGTTAAAATTCAAATGACATTTTTCAAAACTACCTTCAAACCAAATAAGTTAACAAAATTCATTCATGACGAATGATCCGCAATGGTTGCAAATAGACTAAGGGTAGATAGCCCCCACAGGTGTCTCAGCTGGTAAGCCACCCATACCACCTTAATGGGATCAGAGATGTTGGTTTAAGACTTGCCAACATAGAATTTACCTGAAGGCAGTGGGTTCGAGCACTTGCGGTTTCCCGGGGTTTACCTCACAGGAGGGTTCCTCGTTACAAAAACAAGGACTAAAGGTAGATAACTTGAACTATATACTATGCTCTTGACCGTTCAAGAACCTAAGAAATCAGGCCATGGAGAAATATAATGAAACCTGACATGATGATAATGTGTTTGTGAAACATTGCATCATCAAGTGTCTACCAATAAGATTAAGAAACCATATGAGTGGATGTGAATATGCAAAAGAAATTATATTTGATCTTGAAGTCTTAGGCACTTCAAAAATAGTTTTCTTTACACTTCAAGATTCCAAAATAAGTTTAGAATGTTCTTTGGAAGAGCACACATCCTCAATACAAAAGTTGTTTCTAAAATATGATGTGTATGGAGGGATCTTATATGAAGATGAGAAGCTTGATATGATCATAATGTCTCTCCATAATTTTTATGCTTATTCTTTTGACAAAGAAAACTTTAAACGGAGAATCCACAAGTTGGTAGAATGTCTACTGAACATATTGGATCATCCTGATATAGTGTGTAGCATCTCAAGAAAGAAGAAACATTCCTAAACCATAGGAGTTCAAGGGAGGACAACTGACACATGCACAAAAGAACCTTGCATGGGATGCAAATATGCCAAAGAAGATCTGCAAACCTTCTGGAAGGTCATAGGAAAGGTTCCTCAAGGTACTACTCCATCTTTGTCATCTATTTATTCATATGATAAATAAAAGATTTTGATGTGCTTAATACTTTTGCAATTGTTGCTTATGGATTAGGCGATCAAGACATAGTTGAAGATGAAGGGGCTTAGTAGATGGATTCCAAGGCAAACTGCTACAGTGGGAGCCATTAAAGAGTGCAAAGCCCATCATCTAGAATTAGAATTCTGAATTATAAAGATTGTCTTTGTAATCTTGCATTTATAGCAATTGTTTACATTTCCCAGTTGACTTATTCATATGATGTGTGACTTATAGCCAATCAATGCTTCAATGTTTTGGAATCTACTTTTAGATACTCAGATTTTCATAATAAATTAATCATTAATGAGAATTATAAATAAGTGCAAAAGAGGAAAATACCTGCCTAACATTTGCTAGTCCCTTAGCAAATTCTCAGAATTCAACTTATATTTCAGTTTAGAGGGTATTTTCAACATTAAGCTCAGTTAGAAATAAATTTAATTGTTAATCTTGATCAGTCGAAAAAATAGTGCTCTTATGCCTAGTACTTTAGATAACCCGGTTCCTTAAGAAGCTAAGATCTAACAGCTCCCAAACTTAAATTCACCTAACTCTTGATTTTTAAACACAGAGGCACATGGGTCAAGTTTGTCTCAGTTTCACTCCCAGTTTCGTTGTTATTAGGGTTGGAACATGTGTAGTGAAAGTGAATTGAGTTAAAGGTCCTAAGTGTCAAATTAATAACCTATTGCACTCAACAGCTACTCCCACATGAATTTGGCAGCTTTCTAGCCTCCAACGATATATCTCCTAGTAAAAGAAAAATAAAAATCTAGCACCATTTTTCTCTTTCTTTTTTTTTTATTTTTCTCTTTTTTTTATATGGTGCATGTGTGTGAGGCATTTGTGAGCCTTTTAGGGTGGTGAGGATAGGTACACTGCTTACTAAGACTTATGTATAAAACCAGCACCAAAATAAAAATTAAAATTCATGTACCTTATTAAGGAAGTGGCTCTCCATCATTCAAGGGTTGACTTCTATAAAAGAGTTATTTTCTAACTCTACTTAAGTCTAATATTTTATTAACCTTCTACTCGGATCCTAAAACTCAATCCGTGCATGTGGGGTTGTGTTCCGGTTCTTCAAACTCCTAGACCAAAAGTGACAAAGAAACCAGTTTAAACACTCATGCCCCTTAGTCCAAGAAATTATATTATCCATCTTCTCTTAGTAGGGTAATTTAAGCCATGCTTAATCAGGCACACTTGGCCCAAAAATTCTAAGGTCAAGGATGTGGGTGTCCTGATACTAGCCTAAAGCACAAACAACTTAGAAAATGACCAAAATTAACAAATTAATCGTTCATCACATTTTCTTCTTCCTCTTCCTTGCCATTAAGTTCAAAAATATTCTCCTCTCTTTTCGTCAATAATTTTTTTAATTATTTTGTTTTTATGAGAACCCTTCAAAGAAATTGAAATTTTAATCGATTACACTTTAATGCCCCCCCATGCTTAAGTTTTGCAATGCCCTCATTGCAAACAAGATGGGTTCGAATTTAGCTTAATTCACATTTTAGAATAGGTTTATAAGGGTGGGTGGTGGGTCAGAAATGACTGTTGCGAATGATTTCAAACTCCAATATGGAGATTGGAGGTGGAGTTGGTTGTTCTAAAGTATGAACCCTAAAGTCCAATAGGAGTGTTTGCTCAAACGAATAAGAAAGGTCTCGGGTTTTTTTTTTGAAATGACGGGTTTCCTCCCAAAAAGCACTAAGTTTACCACCATCAGTTGAGTGAGATGTAGCTCAAGTGGAATGGAGGTCAAATGATTCTTCAGCCAAGTTCGAATCAGTTAGTTCTAGAAAAGGTTTTAGTCTTTGACCATTTATAACAAAAGGGATTGAATCTTGGCTAAGTTCACTAATTTCAATAGCTTTGTTTCCAAAGATCCTCTGGACTGGGAAAGGTCCAATCCATTTTGATCTTAGCTTGGTTGGGAAGAGCTTGAGTTGGGCATCAAAGAGAAGCACTTTCTGACCAAGATAAAATGCTTTTCGTGAAATGTGCTTATATCATGAAGGGCCTTAATCTTGTCTTTATAGATACATGAGTTCTCATATGCATCATTGCGTAGTTCATCAATCTCACTCATCTGCAATCGATGGTGGATTTCAACTTTCCCAAGATCCAAATTGTACCTCCATAGTGCCCAGTAGGCCTCATGCTCCAGCTCGACAGGAAGGTGACATGACTTCCCATACACCAGTCTAAATGGAGACATACCTAACTGGGTTTTATGGACAATTTTATAAGCCCATAATGCTTTCAGAAGCTGAGTCGACCAATCGATTCTATTAGGTCCAATTGTGACCTGAAGAATCTTTTTGATCTCCTGGTTGGAGAGCTCGGCCAGTCCATTGGTTTGTGAGTGATACGGAGTCAAAATTTTTTGTGGCACACCATATCTCTTCAATAGGGATTGGAAGTGCACATTCATGAAGTGGGATCCACCATCGCTGATGATGACTTCAGGAACCCCAAATTTGGAAAAGATGATCTCTTGAATTAAGCGGAG